>CAKXYN010000097.1:5552116-8328174 GCA_935064755.1 Tragelaphus eurycerus | reverse complement strand
GGAGCAATGCTATGCTATGCTAAGTCACTTCAGTCGTGTCCGACTCTGTACATCCCCATAGACGGCAGCCCACCAGGCCTCCCCGTCCCTGGGATTCTCCAGGCAAGAACACTGGAGTGGGTGGCCATGTCCTTCTCCAATGCATGAAAGTGAAAAGTGAAAGTGAAGTCACTTAGTCATGTCCAACTCTTAGCAACCCCATGGACTGCAGCCTACCAGGCTCCCCCGTCTGTGGGATTTTCCAGGCAAGAGTACTGGAGTGGGGTGCGATTGCCTTCTCCGGGTAGGAGCAATAGGACTCATGATAAAGGCATTCTTTCCTTAGAGGAGAAGAGAGTGGCAGTATATGAGATGGATGACATCACCAACTCAATGGACTTGAGTTTAAACAAACTCCAGGAGAAAATGAAGGACAGGGAAGCCTGTAGTTCATGGGGTCACAAAGAATCTGACACAACTTAGCGACTGAATGGCAACAAATACTATTCTGTAACATATACTCCTAAATCTAATGTTGATTCTATTATAAATCTAAGTTTCAGATAAATATTTATGGAGTGATTTTCCATTTGTTTTGGTTGGCTGCAAGCAGCAGAAACTAACTTAAACTAAAAATAAATTATTAGAAAATTGGGGGTAGCCCCTGGAATTGAAGGAAAGGGTGACATACTATGCTGGAGTTTTAAGAGTTGTGTAACACCCCTTTCTTTCTCTTCAGACTTTGGGAACAGGTGAGAGATGTATATATGTTGTTGTTTAGGAAGGAAGATGTGTATATGTTGGGACTTCACTTTCACTTTTCACTTTCATGCATTGGAGAAGGAAATGGCAACCCACTCCAGTGTTCTTGCCTGGAGAATCCCAGGGACAGGGGAGCCTGGTGAGCTTCCATCTGTGGGGTCGCACAGAGTTGGACATGACTGAAGCGACTTAGCAGTAGCAACACCCCTTTCTTTCTCTTCAGACTTTGGGAACAGGTGAGAGATGTATATACGTTGTTGTTTAGGAAGGAAGATGTGTATATGTTGTGCAGAAGGACACAACACGCTAGGTCGTGTCCTTCTGCAACCCCACGAACTGTAGCCACCAGGTTGCTCTGTCCATGGGACTTTCCAGGCAAGTGTACTGGAGTGGATAGCCATTTCCTTCTCCAGGAGATATATATATAGGATTTAATAAAATGAAGACTGAAAATTTAATTTTACTACCTAATAAAGCCAGCTGTGGTTTTAAATCTGCAGCTAATCAAGAACTACTGTTAGTTATACTTTAATCTGATTCATGTGTTAGTTCTAGAGTTTGATCAGTATGTATCTTTATAATTTACTCTAAATTCTATCAGACCTTTCCCATGACTAGCACAAGTTCCATATATCTTCTATCTAGCATGAAACTTTTAAAAAAAAAACCTTACACTTTTCTTCTCTTACTGAATTCAATGGCTGTTTCAGTTGAGGGAATCAAATTGTATATTTGTTGCTACAATCAGTCTTTCCTTCTGCATCTCACTAACTGGAAGAGAAATGTTTGTTTAGACACCTCAAGCCTCTAAGAACACAAAAATCCCTTTAGTGGTGTCTTTCCAATCAAAAGTTTCACTTTGCTCTAAAAAGTGTCAAAAATTTCGCCTCCCAAAAGGTGTTTTCAGAAGTTACTGCTAGCTCAGCAGAATTTACATTGATTCACGATAGCATTTGCTTGTTTTGTTTTTAAGCAATACTTTGAACTCAGACAATGGCACCCCACTCCAGTACTCTTGCCTGGAAAATCCCATGGATGCGGAAGCCTGGTGGGCTGCCGTGTATGGGGTTGCACAGAGTCGGACACGACTGAAACGATTTAGCAGTTGAACTCAGACACTGCCACCTTTACAAAATTTGCAGTTCCAATCCAATCAGATTAGAAGTAGCCAATGAAATCTAAGCAAAGTGCTTTTAATCAATTTGAATTAAGTTCACATGATTCCCAACTCATGGCAGGGCACCTCACAACTCAAATCCTCTTTCCTAGCAAACTAGCCAGTTAGAAGGTGTTATCGCTTCTTTTATGCATGGGGAATAGATTTTAACTGATGCACTTATTCAGGGTTTAGGTGTTTGCAGGGCTTCATTGATATCAGCATGAAGAAATGTGTCTCAGATTATAAGACATTTTGTCTCATTTTTTTTTTTTTTCAGTCTTCTAAAAGAGTAAGATTTATTTCCTTTAATGTCATTCACCTGGAAGGACACAACACTGTTTAGAAAAGTGAGGTAGGCTGTTGAAAATAGCAGTTCCCAATCTGGCTGATCAGCTGCATTACCTGAGTAGCCTATAAAAGCCGGCCTCCAGGATGAAGCTCAATGTTGTGTTTGCTGGAACAGTGGCTCCGACTGTAAGAAAACAGAAGAGACTAAAGATTAGAGGTGTGACACACACCTGTGAATGGTGGCTCACAGGAACAGTGTATCTTAGAAGTTCATGTGATGGCCAACTGGTAAGACAAGAATTTATATGTGCACATTTTGAGGAGAAGTGAAAAACAAGTAGTAACTTCTGAAAATACTGTTTGGGAGGTATTTTCAGAAGTTACTACTCCTTGTCAGAATTTACAAGGTACCTCATTCAATCTCCTTACCTTCCCCCTCTTCCCCTCACACTTTTGAGATATATTTAAAATTTTTATTAATATTTTTAGAAGTACAACTGCATGGGGGAAGTTAGCTGGCTTATACAATTCTTTAAATTCAAAATGTATGTAAATATTTAGTACCAGAGTGGTTTCCAAACCTTCTCTTCACTAGAGTCATCTGAAAAGCTTGAATATGGAGAGATTTCTGGGTCCCATCTCTCTTACTGGGTCAGAATCTCCAAGTCTGAAATCTGGGTATGTCTTTAGAGAGCAAGCCCTGTATGGTGTGGGGTTCTGAGTAGTAGGCATCCCTGCTTCGGGGCCAGCACAGTTGAATTCATTCAAATAATCAGTGTTTTCATCCTTTTAATCAAAGAATACAAAAAAGCTGGGAACCAAAATGAACCTGAAATGATACTTCACAGTAGTAGTTTACAAAAAATTGTTTAAATTAGAAATCTTTGTTTGAAGAAATGTTAGCTTGGTCTTTAAGCTGTGAGAACAAGATAAGCTGGAATTCCTCCAGCTGCTGGTGGTGTGGGAGGAAGAGGTAATTGAGATTAGCTGCATTCTGGGACTGGGAGGAACTCCAAGGGCTCTAATGGGAGCATTTACAAATCTGCATTTCGTTGGGTTCTCTCCGTCTGCTTTGTTCACTGGACATTTCCCAATAAGTTTTGGCTGTGCCGCGTCTTCTTTGCGACACGCAGACTTCTCCCTAGTTGCGGTGCCCGGGCTCCAGAGGACGTGGGCTCAGTAGTTGCAGCACGAGGCCTTAGTTGCATCCCCCCACCCCAACCATAAGCACCTGGGATTTTTTGTTCTCAAACCAGGGATTGAACTCTGAACCACTGGACCACTAGGGGAAGTTCCCCAGTTTCTGTTAATAGCCTCCTCATTCTTGCTGTCAGGAATTAGAAGCCCAGAAATCAGGAGGCTCCTTTATTAGGGGGCCCCTACAGCTTCTATCTTCTCTCCTCCTTTGTTTCTTGGGATATAAAGAAACTCTATACATGTCTGACACTCTATGCTGCTGCTGCTAAGTTGCTTCAGTTGTGTCCAACTCTGTGCGACCCCATAGACTGCAGCAAACCAGGCTCCCCCGTCCCTGGGATTCTCCAGGCAAGAACACTGGAGTGGGTTGCCATTTCCTTCTCCAATGCATGAAAGTGAAAAGTGAAAGTGAAGTCACTCAGTCATGTCCGACTCTTCACAACCCCATGGACTTCAGCCTACTAGGCTCCTCCGCCCATGGGATTTTCCAGGCAAGAGTACTGGAGTGGGGTGCCATTGCCTTCTCTGGTGACACTCTATACGTGGTCTTTATTACCAGGCAGCATGCCACAGCTTGGATTTTTACCTGTTGATCTTTCTCTGTGAAAGAAATGAGATAAGCTAGAAAGCAAGTTGATGGTTCAAACTGAGCAGTAGCCCCTAGATCCCTCTCTGTGGGCGTCTCCCTCCCCAAATGAGCTTCTGAATGTCTTTTCTTCAAGTGAACGCTCAGAGGGCCCAATCCTACCAGTCCTCAGATATTTATAGTCCCTTCACTTCTCCCATTAAAGGCTCCACTCTATAACACCTTGATGGTTTTATCTTAGAGACTAGAGTGAGTGGTTTGACAGAACTTCCTGCATCCTCCCCTCCTCCCTGGGCTATTATCTATCATTTTATCAGTAATCATTATCCACACTGCTCTGCTCTGGGGTCCTCTTGGCGTTCTCCATCACTGTCCTATGGAAGTCCTTACTGATCACCCAGAGGAGGTGGGAGCAAGGAGGAGGGGCTTGGGTTTTATGGCAGCTGCTCAGCTCTGATAGTGACCAGAGTCAGATGTCAGACTAGACAAGTCACTCAACTGCTCTGGGACTGAGAATTCATCTGTAAAATGGGTCTAATTAGGTCATGCCTAGGGCTCGGTTAAGAAAATGTTATGACTTGATCTATGATTCTTTTTTCTTTTCTTAATATTTTATCAGTAGTAAGAGCATCTCTTCCCCTCTTTCAGTCAGTACACTAGCTGTCCCTGCCCTTCACTCCTCCTGCTCTAAGACTCATTCACAGTTTTATCACCTTATATTAGACAACAGCAAGAGCATCCAGTGTTCCCCATTCCCTCTCCCACAGAGACAAAATGTCTTCCCTTTAAAAGCCTATTCCTTTACCATGAAGTTCAAGGTATCCATCTGTTTATCAAACCATCTCAGCAGCTTAAAATACTTCATCATCCTTGTGGATTTTATGGAGCAAGAATTTGGAAAGAATACAGTGGGTATGGTTTATCTCTAAATTGGGGGCCTCCGCTTAAGATGACTCAGAAGCTAGAAGTAGTAGTCTTGGGAGCTGATGTTGGCTGCTTGCTGGGACATGTGCTGAGACTTGCGTCCCCATAAGGGCTTCTTCAATTGGACTGTGCTCTCTCACGGCATAGTGGCTTCCTACTTTTTACGTGGCAGACCTGAGCACCAAGGGCCACTTAAAAAAGTTGTGAATTGTGTAGCCTTTGACACTCTAGCTTGAATTATAGCATTACTTCCACTGTGCCCTACTGGTCTGTCCGTCACATGCTCTTCCACATTCCATGGAAAGGTACAGACTCCACCTCTCAGTGGAAGTGGCGTCAAAGAATTTGTGGACAAGTTGGTTTTTTTGGGCAAGGTTTTACTGGGGCCTCTGCTGCAAGCAGAGGGAAGCAAGAACAAACAGCAGGTTCCCTGGCTTGTTTGCTCCCAGAGGAAGGGTGGAGCTTGTTCCCAGTGTGGGTTGAGGGTAGAGGTGTGTCAAGGGGTTGGGCTGGAGGGGTGGCTTAGGTGGTTTGCCCACCCCTTAGGTGGTGGTGTGTGCAGGGTGCGTGCACAGTACCCTGCTTTTGCTCCAGGTTCTTCAAAAATGGCATTTGGGGTTTTTGGTCTCTTTGTATGTTTTGTCCATAATTTGCCCCAACTGCACATACATGTATTTATTTTAGTCCCATACCGTTTCTTTGTATTTTATTGCTTAAAGAGAGGTGTGTCCAGGTGCGAGCATTGCAGCCCTTTGGCAAAGGGTTCCAGGTCCCAGTCTGTCTCATTCCTCCGAGAGACTCTACACGATTATCTTTTTTTAATAAAGTCATGTATGGATGTGAGAGCTGGACTGTGAAGAAGGCTGAGCGCCGAAGAATTGATGCTTTTGAACTGTGGTGTTGGAGAAGACTCTTGAGAGTCCCTTGGACTGCAAGAAGATCCAACCAGTCCATTCTGAAGGAGATCAATCCTGGAATTTCTTTGGAAGGAATGATGCTAAAGCTGAAACTCCAGTATTTTGGCCACCTCATGCGAAGAGTTGACTCACTGGAGAAGACTCTGATGTTGGGAGGGATTGAGGGCAGGAGAAGGGGACGACAGAGGATGAGATGGCTGGATGGCATCACTGACTTGATGGGTGTGAGTCTGGATGACCTCCGGGAGCTGGTGATGGACAGGGAGGCCTGGCGTGCTGTGGTTCATGGGGTCGCAAAGAGTCGGACACGACTGAGCGACTGATCTGATCTGAAACAATGCATTATTTATTAGGAAAATTTAATTAGAGAAAAATGGCAACCCACTCCAGTGTTCTTGCCTGAAGAATCTCAGGGACGGGAAGCCTGGTTGGCTGCTGTCTATGGGGTCGCACAAAGTTGGACATGACTGAAGTGATGCAGCAACACATAATAAAACAGCAACCCAAATCAGTAAGAATAGATTTCAACAAATAGTTTTTGGATTTTTGAATAAAAGTAGCTCTGTACCTTGCACTCTTCACAGAAATTAACTCCAGATGGAGATCTCGATGCATACATAATTAACTTAGAAGAAAATACAGAATATGCTCTATCTGTATTTTGAAATAAGTCATAAAAATATTTATCAGTTTACATATAAATATTAAACATCTGTTGACCAACTGGGAGAAAATACTGAAATGGATGTAAGAGACTGATATCTATCCAAACTATATGAAAAACTCCTCCAACTAATCCATGAGATAAAAAGACAAATCATTCACAGAAAAATGAGCAGTGTTGGCAAAAGGCAATTCACATGTCTAAATATATGAAAAGATGTCTATCTTTATTAGTGTTAGTTTTTTCCTAAACATAAACAGTAAAAATGACAATTTTTCACATATTAGATTAATTTTTAAAATTTAATCAAAAATCAAATGTCCTTAATTATATGGAGAGCAGGTACTCATTCACTGCTGAGGAGGAGAAACTTTAAACTGAAGACAGCCATTTTGGAAGCCAAGGGCTTCCCTGGTGGCTCAGAGGTTAAAGCATCTGCCTGCAATGCAGGAGACCTGGGTTCGATCCCTGGGTCAGGAAGATCCCCTGGAGAAGGAAATGGCAACCCACTCCAGTATTCTTGCCTGGAGAATCCGATGGACAGAGGAGCCTGGTGGGCTACAGTCCACGGGGTCACAAAGAGTCGGACATGAGTGAGCGAGCATCTTAACTAACTTAACTCTGGCCCAACAAGTCAAAGCTTAAGCATACATTAGGGAGATTCTTATATGCATATAGAGTCATAGAGGATGACACTCTTAGCATTGTTTGAAAAAAAAAAAAAAAAGGAAACTGCCTTAGTGTCCATTATAGGCTAAATAGATTGTGGAACACTATACAAAAGTCAACAGTCTACACCCTTATTCTTAAGGGGTAAGGGGCCAAGGGTCTCTTCTTCTGAAACTTCTTCCTGCTGGACAGGAGGCTCAGACCCTAGCCTATCCTAGAGGTGTAGAAGTCTCTCCTTGACTGTTCCAAGGACCTGTAGGGACCTGGGCCACTTTGTGCTGAAGGGGCTGAATTCCTTGAGCCGTCACGAGCCTTACTTCAAACTATTGGAGCCAAACAAGGACTAAAGAGGAGAAGAACAAGGGCCTAGAAAGGAAAAGAGCCAGGTTAAATTTGGGCTTCCCTAACTGTTGACCAGACCAGGAAAGCAGTACTGCCCCTGCCCAAATTATGAAGCCACTCTGTCTTGTTCTGCCAGAAGTCAGTCAAGGGCCAGAAGATTGTCAAGAACCACATCAGCCAAGGAAATGAGAGGTCCCAAGTTCCAGGAAGGCTTCAAATAGGAACCAACCCACTACATCATTTTCCTTATCTGTTGATGGTGCTTGTCTTTGTTTTTTTTTTTAATTCAGCCAAGACTTTACTGGGGCCCCTGCTGCACCAGGGGAGAGTGAGAACAAACAAGAGTTTCCCTCTGGTGCTTGTCTTTTGAATAGGTATCTCAGATCTTCCACCGGCTCACAGGTATATAATGTTCTTCTGTTGCAACCTGTGGGGTTTCTGGAGATAAAATCTTCATCTGGACAAATGTATCCAACTGGATATCCCTTGGAGTTTGACAACAGTAAGGGAGTGGTTAAAATTACTTTTTACATATCCTTCCATTTTGGTAATAGTTGGTCTTTGGAGGATCCTCTTTCCAGGTTTTAAGAAGAATTTGATCCCAGGGCTTTATCTATGCCGGAACTTCTCCTTCCTCTGTAGTTCTAGTGCGAGCCAGCAGTGAACATGTCGTAGATTAATAATATATCTCAGGGCCTGGTTCATGTCCTTATCCAGTAGAATGTCACTAGTAAGTAAAGGCCTCCCATAGGTCATTTCAAATGGAATGGGCTAAGTCTTAGATTACTCTTGGGGGCTACAGATCAGATCAGTCGCTCAGTCGTGTCCGACTCTTTGCGACCCCATGAACTGCAGCACGCCAGGCCTCCCTATCCATCACCAGCTCTCCGAGGTCACTCAGACTCACATTCATCGAGTCAGTGATGCCATCCAGCCATCTCATCCTCTGTCGTCCCCTTCTCCTCCTGCCCTCAATCCCTCCCAGCATCAGAGTCTTCTCCAATGAGTCAACTCTTCGCATGAGGTGGCCAAAGTACTGGAGTTTCAGCTTTAGCATCATTCCTTCCAAAGAAATCCCAGGGCTGATCTCCTTCAGAATGGACCGGTTGGATCTCCTTGCAGTCCAAGGGACTCTCAAGAGTCTTCTCCAACACCACAGTTCAAAAGCATCAATTCTTCGGCACTTAGCCGCCTTTACAGTCCAGCTCTCACATCCATACATGACCACAGGAAAGACCATAGCCTTGACTAGGCGAACCTTTGTTGGCAAAGTGAGAACTGTACAAAAAGAGTTTCACGACCCAGATAATCATGATGGTGTGATCACTGACCTAGAGCCAGACATCCTGGAATGTGAAGTCAAGTGGGCCTTAGAAAGCATCACTACGAACAAAGCTAGTGGAGGTGATGGAATTCCAGTGGAGCTATTCCAAATCCTGAAAGATGATGCTGTGAAAGTGCTGCACTCAATATGCCAGCAAATTTGGAAGACTCAGCAGTGGCCACAAGATTGGAAAAGGTCAGTTTTCATCCCAATCCCAAAGAAAGGCAATGCCAAAGAGTGCTCAAACTACCGCACAATTGCACTCATCTCACACACTAGTAAAGTAATGCTCAAAATTCTCCAAGCCAGGCTTCAGCAATATGTGAACCGTGAACTTCTTGGGGGCTACATGGACCCTGAAAAGTACAGTAGGAAGTATGTTGGTCCAGAGTTTGTGAGTTTCTTGGCAGAACTTTGCTAAGATTTTCTTTAAAGAATGGCTCATCTTCTCTACCTTCCCTAAAGACTGGGGATGTGTAGCTTGTAGGCTATCCCTAGGGGCATTATGAGCCCCTCTGTGATTTTGGGTATAAAAGAGGACCTATTATCACTCTAGAAGAACCTTGGAAGTCCAGACTGAGGAATTGTTCCTTTTAAAAGGGATTTACAGATGTCCATAGCCTTTTCAGATCGGGTGGGTAAGGTTTCAACCCATCCTGTGAAAGTATCAACAACCACTTGAAGATACTAATATCTTGATCATGGGGACATTTGGGTGAAATCTAACTGCCAGTCCTCCCCTGGATATGTCCCTCAGTATTGGACTGGCCTGAGGAGCAAAGGGTGAATTGAATGGATCTGTGGGTTATTGTGGGCACATAAGTTGCAGAGAAGCATTACTTTTTTTTTTTTTTTAACTGTTTTAAGCTTCCTCCCTAAAAAAGCCTTTTGCATCAAGTCCCATAGTGCATTCCTCTCATAGTGGGAGGCATCCTGAAAGCTCTTAGTGAGTTTCCATTGTTGGGCCTCCAGGATTCTTTAATACCAGCCTGTGCTTCCTTCTCATAGCCCCATTTCAGATCATTCTCTTGCTCGTGTGGGGACTACTAGGGGAGGCTCGGGAGCTGGGGTGGGGTGGAGCAATCACTAGAGCCATAACTTGAACAGGTTCCTGCAGTCGAGCTGCCCGTTTTGCAGTTTGATCAGCTTTGCTGTTCCCTTTCCTCACAAAGATTCCTCCCTCTGATGGCCCCAACAGTGGATTACTGCTACCTGGGTTGGAAGCTGTACTGCTTCTAAAAGAGCCAGAATCAAATCTTTATGTTTTATGGGGGAATTCTTAGCAGTTAAAATTCCCCCATTTTTCCTCTTTCCACACGGCAGCATGAGTATGTAGCACGTGGAATTCAAATACCCTCTTCCAACAACACAAGAGAAGACTCTATACATGGACATCACCAGATGGTCAACACCGAAATCAGATCGATTATATTCTTTGCAGCCAAAGATGGAGAAGCTCTATCCAATCAGCAAAAACAAGACCAGGAGCTGACTGTGGCTCAGACCATGAACTCCTTACTGCCAAATTCAGACTGAAATTGAAGAAAGTAGGGAAAACCACTAGACCATTCAGGTATGACCTAAATCAAATCCCTTATGATTATACAGTGGAAGTGAGAAATAGATTTAAGGGCCTAGATCTGATAGATAGAGTGCCTGATGAACTATGGAATGAGGTTCGTAACACTGTACAGGAGACAGGGATCAAGACCATCCCCAAGAAAAAGAAATGCAAAAAAGCAAAATGGCTGTCTGGGGAGGCCTTGCAAATAGCTGCAAAAAGAAGAGAAGCGAAAAGCAAAGGAGAAGAGGAAAGATATAAACATCTGAATGCAGAGTTCCAAAGAATAGCAAGAAGAGACAAGAAAGCCTTCTTCAGCGATCAATGCAAAGAAATAGAGGAAAACAACAGAATAGGAAAGACTAAGGATCTATTCAAGAAAATCAGAGATACCAAAGGAACATTTCATGCAAAGATGGGCTCAATAAAGGACAGAAATGGTGTGGACCTAACGGAAGCAGAAGATATTAAGAAGAGGTGGCAAGAATACACAGAAGAACTGTACAAAAAAGAGCTTCACGACCAAGATAATCATGATGGCGTGATCACTGACCTAGAGCCAGACATCCTGGAATGTGAAGTCAAGTGGGCCTTAGAAAGCATCACTACGAACAAAGCTAGTGGAGGTGATGGAATTCCAGTGGAGCTATTCCAAAGCCTGAAAGATGATGCTGTGAAAGTGTTGCATTCAATATGCCAGCAAATTTGGAAAACTCAGCAGTGGCCACAAGATTGGAAAAGGTCAGTTTTCATCCCGATCCCAAAGAAAGGCAATGCCAAAGAGTGCTCAAACTACCGCACAATTGCACTCATCTCACACACTAGTAAAGTAATGCTCAAAATTCTCCAAGCCAGGCTTCAGCAATATGTGAACCGTGAACTTCCTGATGTTCAAGCTGGATTTAGAAAAGGCAGAGGAACCAGAGATCAAATTGCCAACATCCACTGGATTATCGAAAAAGCAAGAGAGTTCCAGAAAAACATCTATTTCTGCTTTATTGACTATGCCAAAGCCTTTGACTGTGTAGATCACAATAAACTGTGGAAAATTCTGAGAGAGATGGGAATACCAGACCACCTGATCTGCCTCTTGAGAAATCTGTATGCAGGTCAGGAAGCAACAGTTAGAACTGGTCATGGAACAACAGACTGGTTCCAAATAGGAAAAGGAGTACATCAAGGCTGTATATTGTCACCATGTTTATTTAACTTATATGCAGAGTACATCATGAGAAATGCTGGACTGGAGGAAACACAAGCTGGAATCAAGATTGCCGGGAGAAATATCAATAACCTCAGATATGCAGATGACACCACCCTTATGGCAGAAAGTGAAGAGGAACTCAAAAGCCTCTTGATGAAAGTGAAAGTGGAGAGTGAAAAGATTGGCTTAAAGCTCAACATTCAGAAAACGAAGATCATGGCATCTGGTCCCATCACTACATGGGAAATAGATGGAGAAACAGTGGAAACAGTGTCAGACTTTATTTTTCTGGGCTCCAAAATCACTCCAGATGGTGACTGCAGCCATGAAATTAAAAGACGCTTACTCCTTGGAAGGAAGGTTATGACCAACCTAGATAGCATATTCAAAAGCAGAGACATCACTTTGCCAACAAAGGTTCGCCTAGTCAAGGCTATGGTCTTTCCTGTGGTCATGTATGGATGTGAGAGCTGGACTGTGAAGAAAGCTGAGCGCCGAAGAATAGATGCTTTTGAACTGTGGTGTTGGAGAAGACTCTTGAGAGTCCCTTGGACTGCAAGGAGATCCAACCGGTCCATTCTGAAGGAGATCAATCCTGGGATTTCTTTGGAGGGAATGATGCTCAAGCTGAAACTCCAGTATTTTGGCCACCTCATGCGAAGAGTTGACTCATTGGAGAAGACTCTGATGCTGGGAGGGATTGAGGGCAGGAGGAGAAGGGGACGACAGAGGATGAGATGGCTGGATGGCATCACTGACTCGATGAATGTGAGTCTGAGTGACCTCCGAGAGCTGGTGATGGATAGGGAGGCCTGGCGTGCTGCAGTTCATGGGGTCGCAAAGAGTTGGACACGACTGAGCGACTGATCTGATCTGATCTGATCTGATTCACTGACTGATTTTATTCCCTGACTCATATTTAGAGTCAGCAAAAATGTTTAATTTCTTATATTTCCCTAATTGTGAGGCTCTCATTAATGCAACCAGTTCAGCTTTCTGGGCTGATGTCTGGAGTGGCAGGGCCTTGGATTCTATGACTTCATTTGGACTAACTATGGCCTATCCTGACTTTCAGGTTCCCATTTCTACAAAACTGCTCCCATCAGTAAACCATTCGACTCCAGGACTGTCAAGAGGCTCAGCTAGATCAGACCTGCTGGAGTAAGTGTATTCTATGGTCTCTATACACTGATGAACCAAGTCTCCACTCTTGATTGCTAGAAGCCGAGTCGCCAGGGTCAGGGTTTGGCATACCTTTAATGTCAGAGGTGTCCATTAAAAGGGACTGGTATCTTCTTGTTGTTTAATATTTATTATTTTTGATTGTGCTGCATCTTTTTGCTACTTGCTGGTTTTCTGTAGTTGCGGCAGGCAGGGACTACTCTTCATTGCAGCGTGCAGGCTTCTCATTGCAGTGGCTTCTCTTTGCGGTGGCTTCTCTTTTTGCAGAGCGTGGGTTCTGGGTGTATGGGCTCAGTAGTTGTGGTGTATGGACTTAGTTGCCCTGCAGCATGTGGAATCTTCCCAGACCAAGGATCAAATCTGTGTTCCCAGCATTAGCAGGTAGATTCTTAACCACTGGATCACGTGGCAAGTCTGGGCCTGATATCTTGTTAACCTTCCTCCAGTCAACCAATGATGTCCTTTGACTTCCAGCACACATTGTACCTGATGAGGTGTTAACACATCTAATTGTTGTCCCAGGGTGAGCTTGGAAACCTCATTAACCAACAGGGCTATGACTGCTGCTGCCTGTAGACAGCTTGGCCATCCCAGGGCCACTGAGTGCAGTTGTTTTGAAAAGTAGACCACTGGTCTCTGATACAGTCCCAGCTTTGGGGTCAGGACTCCTAGTACTATCCCTGACCTCTTGTGAACATATAGGGTAAAGGGCTTGTCCAAAGTTGGAAGTCCCAGTGCTCTGCTCAACTGTGTTTAGAGTATGAAAGTCCTGCTGGTGGTCCTTACTCCATTCAAAGAGTTTCCTTTCTCCTCCCTTCAGAGTCTCATAGAGGAGTTTGCTCTAAGGCTATAATTTGAAATCCCGATATGACAGAACCTGGGTTTCACTGGTGGCTCAGTGGTAAAGAATCTGCCTGCCAATGCAGGAGATGAGAGTTCAATCCCTAGAAGATCCCCTGGAGAAGGAAATGGCAACCGACTCCAGTATTCTTGCCTAGAAAACGCCATGGACAGAGGAGCCTGGTGGGCTACAGTCCCTGGGGTCACAAAAGAAGCCACAGGACTTAGCGACTAAACAACAACAAAAAGACAGAACCCAACCTTCCTGAGAAAGCCTTAGAGTTGTCTCTCTATGGTTGGAGATGATAATGCGCTAATTGCTGTTTTCCTATCTATGGCCTTCTTGGACTTCCCTGGTGGCTCAGATGGTAAAACGTCTGCCTACAGTGCGGAAGACCTGGGTTCGATCCCTGGGTCAGGAAGATCCTCTGGAGAAGGAAATGGCAACCCACTCCAGTACTCTTGCCTGGAAAATCCCATGGACAGAGGAGCATAGTAGGCTACAGTCCATGGGGTTGCAAAGAGTCGGATATGACTGAGCGACTTCATTTCACTTCAGTTTATCTATGGCCAGGGGTCATGCCCCTGGGCTCAAAACAAATCCTAAATATTGAACCTGTTACTGTGAGAGCTGAGTCCTGGTTATATCTCCTTTTTGCCAGAAAATTTAAGACCCTAATAATGTTTTGATCAGAATCTTGTTTGGTCTCACTTCTTACAATAGACCATCAACAGATTGTAGCAGAGTTCCCTTCTCAAGGCCCAGTCCCCTCAGTTCCCTTGCCAAGAAGTTCCCTTGCCTTTCCAAGAAGATCAGATCAGATCAGTCGCTCAGTCGTGTCCGACTCTTTGCGACCCCATGAACTGCAGCACGCCAGGCCTCCCTGTCCATCACCAGCTCCCGGAGGTCGCCCAGACTCACACCCACCTAGTCAGTGATGCCATCCAGCCATCTCATCCTCTGTCGTCCCCTTCTCCTCCTGCCCTCAATCCCTCCCAGCATCAGAGTCTTCTCCAATGAGTCAACTCTTCACATGAGGTGGCCAAAATACTGGAGTTTCAGCTTTAGCATCATTCCTTCCAAAGAAATTCCAGGATTGATCTCCTTCAGAATGGACTGGTTGGATCTTCTTGCAGTCCAAGGGACTCTCAAGAGTCTTCTCCAACACCACAGTTCAAAAGCATCAATTCTTCAGCGCTCAGCCTTCTTCACAGTCCAGCTCTCACATCCATACATGACCACAGGAAAGACCATAGCCTTGACTAGGCGAACCTTTGTTGGCAAAGTGATGTCTCTGCTTTTGAATATGCTATCTAGGTTGGTCATAACTTTCCTTCCAAGGAGTAAGCATCGTTTAATTTCATGGCTGCAGTCACCATCTGGAGTGATTTTGGAGCCCAGAAAAATAAAGTCTGACACTGTTTCCGCTGTTTCCCCATCTATTTCCCATGTAGTGATGGGACCAGATGCCATGATCTTCGTTTTCTGAATGTTGAGCTTTAAGCCAACCTTTTCACCCTCCACTTTCACTTTCATCAAGAGGCTTTTTAGTTCCTCTTCACTTTCTGCCATAAGAGTGGTGTCATCTGCATATCTGAGGTTATTGATATTTCTCCCAGCAATCTTGATTCCAACTTGTGTTTCTTCCAGTCCAGCATTTCTCATGATGTACTCTGCATATAAGTTAAATAAACATGGTGACAATATGCAGCCTTGACGTACTCCTTTTCCCATTTGGAACCAGTCTGTTGTTCCATGACCAGTTCTAACTGTTGCTTCCTGACCTGCATACAGATTTCTCAAGAGGCAGATCAGGTGGTCTGGTATTCCCATCTCTTTCAGAATTTTCCACAGTTGATTGTGATCTATACAGTCAAAGGCTTTGGCATAGTCAGTAGAGCAGAAATAGATGTTTTTCTGGAACTCTCTTGCTTTTTCCATGATCCAGCGGATGTTGGCAATTTGATCTCTGGTTCCTCTGCCTTTTCTAAAACCAGCTTGAACATCAGGAAGTTCACGGTTCACATATTGCTGAAGCCTGGCTTGGAGAATTTTGAGCATTACTTTACTAGCGTGTGAGATGAGTGCAATTGTTCGGTAGTTTGAGCATTCTTTGGCATTGCCTTTCTTTGGGATTGGGATGAAAACTGACCTTTTCCAATCTTGTGGCCACTGCTGAGTTTTCCAAATTTGCTGGCATATTGAGTGCAACACTTTCACAGCATCATCTTTCAGGCTTTGGAATAGCTCCACTGGAATTCCATCACCTCCACTAGCTTTGTTCATAGTGATGCTCTCTAAGGCCCACTTGACTTCACATTCCAAGATGTCTGGCTCTAGGTCAGTGATCACACCATCATGATTATCTGGGTCTTGAAGCTCTTTTTTGTACAGTTCTTCTGTGTATTCTTGCCACCTCTTCTTAATATCTTCTGCTTCTGTTAGGTCCATACCATTTCTGTCCTTTATCGTGCCCATCTTTGCATGAAATGTTCCTTTGGTATCTCTGATATTCTTGAAGAGATCCCTAGTCTTTCCCATTCTGTTGTTTTCCTCTATTTCTTTGCATTGATCACTGAAGAAAGCTTTCTTGTCTCTTCTTGCTATTCTTTGGAACTCTGCATTTAGATGTTTATATCTTTCCTTTTCTCCTTTGCTTTTCGCTTCTCTTCTTTTCACAGCTATTTGTAAGGCCTCCCCAGACAGCCGATCAGATCAGATCAGATCAGATCAGTCGCTCAGTCGTGTCTGACTCTTTGCGACCCCATGAACCACAGCACGCCAGGCCTCCCTGTCCATCACCAGCTCCTGGAGGTCACTCAGACTCACACCCATCAAGTCAGTGATGCAATCCAGCCATCTCATCCTCTGTCGTCCCCTTCTCCTCCTGCCCTCAATCCCTCCCAGCATCAGAGTCTTCTCCAATGAGTCAACTCTTCGCATGAGGTGGCCAAAATACTGGAGTTTCAGCTTTAGCATCATTCCTTCCAAAGAAATCCCAGGGCTGATCTCCTTCAGAATGGACTGGTTGGATCTTCTTGCAGTCCAAGGGACTCTCAAGAGTCTTCTCCAACACCACAGTTCAAAAGCATCAATTCTTCGGCACTCAGCCTTCTTCACAGTCCAGCTCTCACATCCATACATGACCACAGGAAAGACCATAGCCTTGACTAGGCGAACCTTTGTTGGTAAAGTAATGTCTCTGCTTTTGAATATGCTATCTAGGTTGGTCATAACTTTCCTTCCAAGGAGTAAGTGTCTTTTAATTTCATGGTTACAGTCACCATCTGCAGTGATTTTGGAGCCCAGAAAAATAAATTCTGACACTGACAGCCGATGGGAAGTCCTAAAAACCCTGTGGAAACACTGCCTATGTAAGTTGGGTAGCCTCTAGGGTATCGGGGTCCCTCCATTCAAAGGCAAAAGGATACTGAGAGTGTGGATGTAGGGGAATAAAGAAAAATGCATCTTTGAGGTCCAAAACAGAGAAATACTAAGGATTCCCTGGCACTTACTTGAGGCTGGTTAATGGATTTGAAACCAATGGTTGAAAAGGGATGCCTGCCTCGTGCATGAGTTGTATTATATAGGCCTATACGCCCCGCTGAGGACTTCCCTGGTGGCTCAGACGGTAAAGCATCTGTCTACGATGCGGGAGACCCAGGTTCGATCGCTGGGTTGGGAAGATCCCTTGGAGAAGGAAATGGCAATCCACTCTAGTACTATTGCCTGGAAAATCCCATGGACAGAGGAGCCTGGTAGGCTACAGTCCATGGGGTCGCAAAGAGTCAGACACAACTGAGCGACTTCATGTTCATGTTCATACGCCCTGCTAGGCTTCTGATGAGGCAGGATCTGGGTGTTCCAAGGAGATTGGCGGGGCCTAATGAGTCTGTGTTTTAGGACTTTGTTGAGCAGCAGTTGGATTCTCCTCAGGGCCTCAGGCCTTAAAGGACATTATCTTTTCCAGGGTTATTTTCCCCAGGCCTTAACCTTTTTCATTGATGGCACACACACATTTTTTCCCTTCTGGGCAGCAAGGTATCCCAAACTTCAGGATCTACCTGTTTTCTTATTTCTTGGGGAATGACTTGGGAATATTTTGATGCCCAGCAGATGGGTCATCTGGAATTACTAGTAGATGCATTCTCTGGGTTCTTTATCTCCTTGGACTTCACCCTGTCCTCAGAATATAGTAGCTCCCGATTTACTTAGTATAACTCTTCCAAGAAGAGGAAAGGACATTCTGGCATATACAAAAAGGAGTAAGCAACAATAATGGACCCGACTCTGCAGACAAGGAAAGACATAAATCTCCTTCCTTTTGGCTGTCTATCAACTCCCGTCTCAGTACAGTACGGTTGGAGGGGGGCTGGCTGGCCAAGTCAGAACAGAGCAGGTGGTTCCAGTGTCTACAGAAAATTCAGTTCTCCTGTCTGCCATGTTGAGAGTGACCTGATGGAGTAATGAGGATGGGTCGAGTGGGATCTAGAAGTGGGCAGAGACTTGGCCCCATCGGTCAGTGCAAGAGAATCTCTCATTTGAGAGAGATTTGCAAGGAATGGGGGCTGGTTGGGGTTGCCCCTCCAGCATCTCACAGAAGGGGCATTCAAGACATTCCCCCTGCCAATGGCCTCCTTTCTTACAAAAGACACACTGATTTGGGCCTGGGTGGCTTCTTGGTGGTCTCTCCAGCCTTCATCTTTTTCCTGTGTAACCTCTCAGACCTTATCATGATTTACAGACTTGGGCATACACCTTTTCATTTCTATTGATAGACAAGTAACGTCTCATCCTAGCCTGGCTTGCATGATCTTTCATAGTCCCAGTGTGGGTCCTGTCCTGGAATTGCATCCCCACCCCTCTGATAAATTTAATGGGATGTGGTTTGGGAGCCTGGGAAATCCCATGGACAGAGGAGCCTGGCGGGCTACAGTCCATGGGGTCGCAAAGAGTTGGACATGATTGAGCATGCACGAAAAACTTACTATACCAAGAAAAATATTCTGTCAAAGAGTTGTGTTTAATTTATGTTAATACTAGTTTAACTGGGGATTGACAAAGTTGTGTCCTATAGAGCAGTTTGAGTAATGGCATTGGTTTCTGTTGTGAGAAGGAAAAGGAAAGTCTATCTTTGCTGTGAGGAAAGTACTAATTGAAGAGAAAAAGCTCTTATCTGTCAGTAACTCTGTATATTTGAATCTCTAGACCACGGGAGAAGAGTATTGAGAGATGGTTTTGGGGCTCTGATCACACAAGAAACAAAACAATAGTAACTAGATTCTGGCACTGATAAATCACGTTAATTCTAATAGTTAAGTATATTTATAATATCAGTAGAATTTCTTTTAAAAAAGAAGCATACAGTGAGCCTACCAGCAAGTTTTCTTCAGGGAGAATCTAATGTCATAGGAATTTTTACTGGTCTTGATCCAAAACCTTTGAAAGTAAGCAAGGCTTTTGAGTCCTTAACATAAGGCTAAGCAGTTTGGTGGAGGAAAAAATGACAGACTTTTGTTTTCACAAAGACAACCAAATCATTTCCTTCTGGGAAAACAGACTTTATCAGATATAATATTTCTGAATGTGTTTTCCTTTCTAATTGCTTGTTAGTGTTTCTCACAAGATACACATCATGATTCACAAAGTCCCTAAGAGGTATGGCAATCTCATAACACTGTCTATGAAGATTTTCTACAGTTGAACCAACACAGAATAGAATACTAGCCTTCGTAAAGGCAGCATTGAGATTCGGAACTCAAAAAGTTTATGTGCAGCGAGGTAAAAAATATGCTGAAAATGCTTTATATTTCACCATCATGATCAAAATCTTTATCATCATAAATTCTAGAAACTGAAAAAATGAAGTCAAAGCTCAGTTAGCATTTTATAGCTGTAGAACATCATTTCTACCATTTAAAAAAAGACTGCGTTCCTAGCATTAGGTATGGATCAGGAAAAGAGTGTAGGTTGAACTGGATAAAAATGATTGCCAGTTAATAACTTCCTACTGTGTGGAATAAAACGGGAAAGTCTGCTTCTAACTTCATGATGAATTTTTTGTAATACCATTTTTTAAAATATTTATTTCTTTTATTTTTGGCTGCCCTGGGTCTTTGCTGCTGTGCACGAGCTTTGTGTTGTCAAGGAGAGCAGGGGCTGCACTCTTAATTGCAGTGTGTGGGCTTTTTGTTTCGGTGGCTTCTCTCGTTGCAGAGCAAGGGCTGTAGGTGGCATGGGCTCAGTAGTCGTGGCTCACGGCTTCAGAGTGCAGGCTGAGCAGTTATGGCATGTGGGCTTAGTTGCCCCGCCGCATGTGGGATCCTCCCAGACTGAGGATCAAACCAGTGTCGCCTGCATTGCAAGATGGATTCTCAACCATTGGACCACCAGGAAAGCCCTGTAATACCATTTTTTATACTTCACGAAATTCAACATAATGTTATTAACAATTGTCTATATTTTCTCTGAAAACTATAAGACATTGATGAAAGAAACTGAACAACATATTGAAATGCATGGAAAGATAGTCTGTACTCATGAATTAGAAGAATTAATATTGTGAGAATGTCCATGCCACCTGAAACAAGGTACAGATTCAATGCAATATGTACCAAAATACCAATGGCGTTTTTTTACAGAAATAGAACAATCCTAAAATTTGTGTGAAACAAAAGACCCCAAGTAGCCAAAGTAATAAAGAGAAAAAAAAGCAAAGATGGAGGCATCACGCAGGAAATACCTGATTTTAAACTTTGCTACAAAGTTATAGTAATAAAAACAGTATTGTTATTGTTTAGTCACCCAGTTGTGTCCAACTCTGCAACCCCATAGACTGCAGTGTGCCAGGCCTCCCTACCAAAAGCAGTGTGGTATTGGCATAAAAACAGACACATACATCAGTAAAACAGAGTAGAAACCTAAGAAATAAACTCATGCATGTGTATCAATTATGATAAAATGATTATTGTATATGTGTGTTTACATATATAATGGATAATGGCATCTTTATCCATTGATGGACACTTAGGTTGTTTCCATGTGTTGATTGTCGTAAATATGCTGTGATGAACACGGCAGTGTAGATATGTCTCAGAGTTAGTGTTTTTCTTTACTTCGGATATATTTCCAGAAGTAGAATTGCTGGATTATGTGGTAGTTCTATTGTTAATATTTTTGAGGAAACTCCATACTGTTTTCCATAGTGACTGTATGAATTTAAATTCTACAACTAGTACAGAAAGTGTTCCTTTCCATAGTGACTGTATGAATTTAAAATTCTACCACTAGTACAGAAAGTGTTCCTTTTTCTCCACATTCATACCAGCATTTGTTATTGCTTATCTTTTTGATCCAAGTACTGCATTTCGGACTCTTTTGTTGACCATGAAGGCCACTCCATTTCTTCTGAGGGATTCCTGCCCACAGTAGTAGATATAATGGTCATCCGAGTTAAATTCACCCATTCCAGTCCATTTTAGTTCGCTAATTCCTAGAATGTCAACATTCACTCTTGCCATCTCTTGTTTGACCACTTCCAATTTGCCTTGATTCATGGACCTGACATTCCAGGTTCCTATGCAATACTGCTCTTTACAGCATCGTACTTTGCTTCTATCACCAGACACATCCACAGCTGGGTATTTTTCTTGTTTTGGTTCCATCCTTTCATTCTTTCTGGAGTTATTTCTCCACTGATTTCCAGTAGCATATTGGGCCCCTACTGACCTGGGGAGTTTCTCTTTCAGTATCCTATCATTTTGTCTTTTCATACTGTTCATGGGGTTCTCAAGGCAAGAATACTGAAGTGGTTTGCCATTCTCTTCTCCAGCGGACCACACCCTGTCATATCTCTCCACCATGACCCGCCCATCCCAGGTTGCCCCTCGGGTATGGCTTAATCTCATTGAGTTAGACAAGGGTGTGGTCCTTGTGTGATTAGATTGACTAGTTATCTGTGAGAATGGTTTTAGTGTGTTTGCCCTCTGATGCCCTCTTTCAAGACCTACTGTCTTACTTGGGTTTCTCTTACCTTGGGCGTGGGGTATCTCATCCCAGCTGCTCCTGGCTGCTCCCGGCCAGCGAAGCACAGCCATCGCACCTTACCTTGGACGAGGGGTCTCTCCTCACCGCCGCCCTTCCTGACCTCGGTCGTGGGGTAGCTCTTCTCGGCCGTGCTTAGTGCGTTGGCCCTCACCGCCGTCCTTCCTCGGTCATGGGGTAGCTCCTCTCGGCCGCGCTCTTAGTGCGCGACGCAGCCGGCGGGGCGCTCTTAGTGCGCGACGCAGCCGGCGGGGCGCTCTTAGTGCGCGACGCAGCCGGCGGGGGGCGCTCTTGGTGCGCGACGCAGCCGGCGGGGCGCTCTTAGTGCGCGGCGGCCGGCGGGGCGCTCTTGGTGCGCGCGGAGCCGGCGGGGCGCTCTTAGTGCGCGACGCAGCCGGCGGGGCGCTCTTAGTGCGCGACGCAGCCGGCGGGGCGCTCTTAAATGGCGCGCCGGTCGCGGGCAGGCGAGGTCGCTCTTAAATGGCGCGCCGGTCGCGGGCAGGCGAGGTCGCTCTTAAATGGCGCGCCGGTCGCGGGCAGGCGAGGTCGCTCTTAAATGGCGCGCCGGTCGCGGGCAGGCGAGGTCGCTCTTAAATGGCGCGCCGGTCGCGGGCAGGCGAGGTCGCTCTTAAATGGCGCGCCGGTCGCGGGCAGGCGAGGTCGCTCTTAAATGGCGCGCCGGTCGCGGGCAGGCGAGGTCGCTCTTAAATGGCGCGCCGGTCGCGGGCAGGCGAGGTCGCTCTTAAATGGCGCGCCGGTCGCGGGCAGGCGAGGTCGCTCTTAAATGGCGCGCCGGTCGCGGGCAGGCGAGGTCGCTCTTAAATGGCGCGCCGGTCGCGGGCAGGCGAGGTCGCTCTTAAATGGCGCGCCGGTCGCGGGCAGGCGAGGTCGCTCTTAAATGGCGCGCCGGTCGCGGGCAGGCGAGGTCGCTCTTAAATGGCGCGCCGGTCGCGGGCAGGCGAGGTCGCTCTTAAATGGCGCGCCGAAGAAAGGCAATGCCAAGGAGTGCTCAAACTACCGAACAATTGCACTCATCTCACACGCTAGTAAAGTAATGCTCAAAATTCTCCAAGCCAGGCTTCAGCAATATGTGAACCGTGAACTTCCTGATGTTCAAGCTGGTTTTAGAAAAGGCAGAGGAACCAGAGATCAAATTGCCAACATCCGCTGGATCATGGAAAAAGCAAGAGAATTCCAGAAAAACATCTATCTCTGCTTTATTGACTATGCCAAAGCCTTTGACTGTGTGGATCACAATAAACTATGGAAAATTCTGAAAGAGATGGGAATACCAGACCACCTGATCTGCCTCTTAAGAAATCTGTATGCAGGTCAGGAAGCAACAGTTAGAACTGGTCATGGAACAACAGACTGGTTCCAAATAGGAAAAGGAGTACGTCAAGGCTGTATATTGTCACCATGTTTATTTAACTTATATGCAGAGTACATCATGAGAAATGCTGGACTGGAAGAAACACAAGTTGGAATCAAGATTGCTGGGAGAAATATCAATAACCTCAGATATGCAGATGACACCACTCTTATGGCAGAAAGTGAAGAGGGGCTAAAAAGCCTCTTGATGAAAGTGAAAGTGGAGAGTGAAAAGGTTGGCTTAAAGCTCAACATTCAGAAAACGAAGATCATGGCATCTGGTCCCATCACTGCATGGGAAATAGATGGGGAAACAGTGGGAACAGTGTCAGACTTTGTTTTTCTGGGCTCCAAAATCACTGCAGATGGTGACTGCAGCCATGAAATTAAAAGACGCTTGCTCCTTGGAAGGAAAGTTATGACCAACCTAGATAGCATATTCAAAAGCAGAGACATCACTTTGCCAACAAAGGTTCGCCTAGTCAAGGCTATGGTCTTTCCTGTGGTCATGTATGGATGTGAGAGCTGGACTGTGAAGAAGGCTGAGCGCCGAAGAATTGATGCTTTTGAACTGTGGTGTTGGAGAAGACTCTTGAGAGTCCCTTGGACTGCGAGAAGATCCAACCAGTCCATTCTGAAGGAGATCAATCCTGGAATTTCTTTAGAAGGAATGATGCTAAAGCTGAAACTCCAGTATTTTGGCCACCTCATGCGAAGAGTTGACTCATTGGAGAAGACTCTGATGCTGGGAGGGATTGGGGGCAGGAGGAGAAGGGGACGACAGAGGATGAGATGGCTGGATGGCATCACTGACTCGATGGATGCGAGTCTGAGTGACCTCCGGGAGTTGGTGATGGACAGGGAGGCCTGGCGTGCTGCGGTTCATGGGGTCGCAAAGAGTCGGACACGACTGAGCAACTGATCTGATCTGATCTTTTTGATGCCTGCCATTTTAAAAGGTATGAGGTGATATCTCATTGTGGTTTTGATTTGCATTTCTCTAGTGATTAGTGATGTTGAACACTTTTTCATGCACCAGTTGACCTTTTGTAAATCCTGTTTGGAAAAATGTCTTTTCAGGCCTGTTGCCTATTTTTGGATTACTATTCTATTATTATTTTTGGTATTAAGTTGTATGTGTTCTTGATATATTTTGAATAATAATCCCTTATCATATATAGAGATTAGAAATATTTTTTCCAATTCCGAAGATTTTGTTTCTTTGCTGTATGGAAGGAAGCTTTTTAGTTATAATCGCACTAGTTCAGTTTTTATTTTTTTGCTTGTGCTTTAGGTATCACATCCAAAAAGTCATTGACAAGACCCATGTCAAGGAGCTTTTTTCCTATATTTTCTTCTAGAAATTTCAGTTTCTGGTCTTACATTAAAGTCTTGAATTCATTTTGAGTTACTTTTTGTGAGTGGTATAAGATTAGTTTTGTTTCTTTACATGTGCATATCCAGTTTTCCCCGGAACCATTTATTGATGGGACTGTCTTTTCTCCATTGGGTATTCTTGGCTGTCTTGTCAATTATTAGCTAACCATATATGAATGGACTTAATACTGGGCTCTCAAATGTGTTTTTGGTCTATGTGTCTGTTTTGATTACTATTGCTTTATAATATAGTTTGAAACCAGGAAGTGTGATATCTCCCACTTTGTTCTTCTTTTTCAGGATTGCTTTTGGCTACTCAAAGTCTGTTATGGTTCCATATAAATTTTAGGCGTGTTTTTTCTACTTGTACAAGAAAATTTCACTAGAATCTTGATAGATATCACCTTGAATTTATAGCTGGCCTGGGGTAGTATGGATATTTTAACAGTATTAATTCTTCCAATCTACATAGGATACCTTTATAATTATTCATGTTTTCTTCAGTTTTTTCATAACTATTTCATAGTTTTCAGTGTGAACATCATTTAACTCCTTAGTTAAATTTAGTCCTAAGTATTTTATTGTTTTTTATGCTATTTTAAATGAAATCATTAAAAAGTTTTTTCAGGTAATTTGTTATTTATAGTTAGTTACACAACTGATTTTTATATGTTGATTTTTCACCCTGCAACTTTACTGAATTCATTAATTCATTTAATAGTTTTTATGTTGAGTCCTGAAAGTTAGTTATGTCATCTGTAAATAGTGACAATTTTACTTCTTCCATCCCAATTCTGATGGTTTTTCATCTCTTTTTCTTTCCTGATTGCTCTGACTAGGACTTAAAATCCTATGTTGAATAGGAGCGGTAAGAGTGCGCTCCTTTGTCTTGGTCCTGATCTTAGAGGAAAAGCTTTCGATCTTTTATTATCAACTAAGATATTACTGGTGGGCTTGTCTTATACAGCCTTTTCTTATGTTGGTGTATGTTGACATATGTATGTATGTTCTTACATTTCCTTCTATACCTAATTTGTTAAGGGATTTTAATCATGAATAGATGTTGAATTTTGTCAAATGCTTTTTCTGCATCCATTGAGGTAGTTATATGATTTTTTTCTTTTATTCTAATAATGTGATAAATCACATTTATCAATTTGCATACATAGAACCATGCTTGCATCCTAGGGATGAATTCCACTTGATCATGGTGTATGATCCTTTTAATGGGCTGCTGAATTCGGTTTGCTACTTTCAAATTTTTGCATCTACATTCATTAGGAATATTGGCCTATTAGTTTTGTTTGTTTTTTTTTTCCCTTGCAGTGTTTTTTCTTTTTTTAGACTTTGTTGAGTTTGAAAGAGTTCACTCCTCTTTTATTTTTTGTGAGAGTTTGAGAAGGACTGTCACTAATTTTTTCTTAACTATTTGGTAAAATTCACCAGAGCCTGATCCTAAGCCTTTGTTGGGAGATTTTTGACTACTGATTGAATTTCCTTATAGTTCAGTTCAGTTGCTCAGTCGTGTCTGACTCTTTGTGACCCCATGAATCGCAGCACGCCAGGCCTCCCTGTCCATCACCAACTCTCGGAGTTCACTGAGACTCACATCCATCGAGTCAGTGATGCCATCCAGCCATCTCATCCTCTGTCGTCCCCTTCTCCTTCTACCCCCAATCCCTCCCAGCATCAGGGTCTTTTCCAATGAGTCAACTCTTCGCATGAAGTGGCCAAAGTATTGGAGTTTCAGCCTCAGCATCAGTCCTTCCAATGAATATCCAGGACTGATCTCTCTTAGGATGGACTGGTTGTATCTTCTTGCAGTCCAAGGGACTCTCAAGAGTCTTCTCCAACACACGGCAGTTCAAAAGCATCAGTTCTTTGGTGCTCAGCTTTCTTCACAGTCCATCTCTCACATTCATACATGACCACTGGAAAAATCATAGCCTTGACTAAACGGACCTTTGTTGGTAAAGTAATGTCTCTGCTTTTGAATATGCTATCTAGGTTGGTCATAACTTTCCTTCCAAGGAGTAAGCGTCTTTTGATTTCATGGCTGCAATCACCATCTGCAGTGATTTTGGAGCCCCCAAAATAAAGTCTGACACTGTTTCCCCATCTATTTCCCATGAAGTGATGGGACTGGATGCCATTAGTTTTCTGAATGTTGAGCTTTAAGCCAACTTTTTCACTCTCCTCTTTCACTTTCATCAAGAGGCTTTTTAGTTCCTCTTAACTTTCTGCCATAATTTCCTTACAGGTATTTGTTTTTTTATATTTCTGTGTTGGTTTTTTTTTTTTTTTTTTTTGATTCGGTCTTGCTGGATTTTTCTAGGTTTGTTGGCATACAGTTGTTCATAATAACTTTGAACGTTTCTTGTTTATCTGTATGACTTTTCTCCTCTTTCATTATAATTTTATTGATTTAGATCCTCTTTTTTCCTTGACTAGTCTAGCTGAAGATTGGTCTTTTCAAAGAACTCTTTAGTTTTTGTTAATCTTTTCTATTTTCTTGTTCTTCATTTTATTTATTTCTGCTCTAATCTTTGTTTCCTTTCTTATGCTAACTTTTGGCTTGATATGTTGTTATTTTTCTAGTTCTTTGAGACACAGAATTATGTTATTTGGCATATTTCTTGTATCCTAATGTAGAAGTTATTGCTATGAACTCCCCTCTTATGCTGTATCCCATGAGTTTTAGTATGTTGTTTTTCCATTTTCATTTGCCTCAAGACTCTTTCCCCTTAAAGGCATTTTTAAAAAATTGAAGTATAGTTGATTTATAATGGTCTGTTAGTTTCAGGGATTCAGCTATACATATCATACATATATGTATGTGTGTGTATATATACGTATGTATATACTTTTCAGGTTCTTTTCCATGATAGATTATTATAATATATTGAATATAGTTTACTGTGCTATACAATAGAACCTTGTCCCCACAGACTTTTAAAAGTATTGCTTTGTTGTCTTAACCTTCAACATTGCTGTAGATATTTAATTCCAAATCATTTGAATGTGACCTTTTTATTTTTAAATTAATTTTTATTGGAGTTATAGTTGATTTACAATATTGTATTTCTGCTGTACAGCAGAGTGAATAGGTTATATGTGGATACACACACACACACACACACACACACACACATATCCACTCCTTTTTTTTAGCTTCTTTTCCCATATAGGTCATTATAGAGTATTCACTAGAGTTCCCTGTCTACACAGAGCATTCTTATTAGTTATCTATTTTATATATAGCAGTATGTATATGTCAGTCCCAATCTCCTGATTTATCCTTTGCCTGGCTTGGTAATCATAAGTTTGTTTTCTATTTGCATCCATGACTCTATTTCTGTTTTGTAAATAGGTTCATTTGTACCATTTTTTAAGATTCCACATATAAGTTGTATCATGATATTTGTCTTTGTATTACTTTACTCGGTTTGACAATCTCTAGGTCCATCCACATTGCTGCAAATGACATTATTTCGTTCTTTTTATGGCTAAGTAGAATTCCATTGTATATATGTACCACATCTTATTTATCCATTCCTCTGTTGATGAACATTTAGGTTGCTTCTATGTCTTGGCTAATGTAAATACTGCTACAGTGAACTTGGGGTACGTGTGTCTTTTCAAATTTCAATTTCATTCAGATATGTGCCCAGGAGTTGGATTGCTGGATCATATAGTAGCTCTATTTTTAGTTTTTTAAAGCAGCAATCCCCAGCCTTTTTGGCACCAGGGACTGGTTTCCTGGAAAACAATTTTTCTGCAGATCAAGGTGAGGATGTTTTCAGGATGATTCAAATACATTACATTCACATTTATTACATTTATTGAAACATTCCACTTATTACATGCCCTTTATTTCTATCATAATTACATTGTGATATATAATGAAATAATTTTACAACTCACCACAGTGCAGAATCAGTGGGAGCCCTGAACTTGTTTTCCTGAAACTAGATGGTCTTATCTGGGGGTGATGGGAGACAACGACACCCAAAGTATGTTGCTTATACACAGTCTACTCCTTTATCTCATTTTGGTTGCTATCACTGCAGAGAACCCTGCTTCACAAAGTTATTTTGCTGGAAATGGAAGCAAGATTTTCAGTGATTTGTGTCAATCTCAGGATATTCTGCCTTGACTTTAATCTGGAATGTATGGAGGTTTGAAGTTGATAGCTCAGTTGGTAAAGAATCTTTCTGCAATGCAGGAGACTCCGGTTCAAATCCTGGGTTGGGAAGAGCCACTGGAGAAGGGATAGGCTACCCACTCCAGTATACTTAGTCTTCCCCTGTGGCTCAGCTGGTAAAGAATCCACCTGCAATTCGGGAGACCTGGGTTCAATCACTGGGTTGGGAAGATCGCCTGGAGAAGGGAAAGGCTACCTCCTCCTGTATTCTGGCCTGGAGAAGTCCATGGATTACAGTCCATGCGATCGCAGAGAGTCAGACACAATGGAGCGACTTTCACTTTCAAACTTACTTTTAAGGCCACTGTCATTTGTAGTCTCAAACAGTTGCTCTTCTAGCACAAAGTCAGTTCACCTGGCTTATTCACAAATGGATCTTGGATATATTCCTCCTAGTTTGGAGGTCTTGTGTGGTTGGGAAGTAATGTTCAAACACTTCTGAAAGCTGACATAGGTGATCAGGTACCAGCTGGGAGAAAGAAGGCCCTGGCTCACTCTCTTTCAAAAATCTGTTAATATTTTAAACATATCAAAAATCCTAATGTTCACTTGTCACCCTCATAATTCCAGTTTGGCTTTGAATGCAGTCACTTTATCTGCCAACTTATACACAGTTGTTATTCTCCCTTAAAGGGACATATTGAGTTCATTGAGCAGGTTGAATATGTCACACAAGTAAGCAAGTTTTGTGGCCTATTCTGTGTCACTGAACTGTGCTGCCAGTGGTAACTGTTTTCCTAAAAGAAATCTCTGGAGTTGCTCTCCTAACTCAGACTCTGGCCAGAGAGCCACCTTTCGAAAGCCATCCCCCTCTGTGTGCTCTATGTCCATCTCCTCATAGAGCTGCATGAACAGATGTGAGTTAAGGGCATATACTTTAATGTGATTGAGAATTTTAAATACATCCTGCAAAATGTTAAGTTCAGGTGACATTTTTCAGCTAGCCAACATTTCTCTATGGATGACAAAAAGAATGAACAGATAGAGCCAAAACAAAAACAACACCCAGTTGTGGGTATGACTGGTGATGGAAGGAAGGTCCGATGCTGTAAAGAGCAATATTGCATAGGAACCTGGAACGTTAGGTCCATGAATCAAGGCAAATTGGAAGTGGTCAAACAGGAGATGGCAAGAGTGAACGTCGACGTTTTAGGAATCAGTGAACTAAAATGGACTGGGATGGGTGAATTTAACCTAGATGAGCATTATATCTACTACTGTGGGCAAGAATCCCTTAGAAGAAATGGAATAGCCATCATAATCAACAGAAGAGTCTAAAATGTAGTACTTGGATGTGATCTCAAAAACAACAGAATGATCTCTGTTCGTTTCCAAGCAAACCATTCAATATCACGGTAATCCAAGTCTATGCCCTGACCAGTAATGCTTAAGAAGCTGAAGTTGAATGGTTCTATGAAGACCAACAAGACCTTATAGAACTAACATCCAAAAAAGATGTCCTTTTCATTATACGGGACTGGAATGCAAAAGTAGGAAGTCAAGAAACACCTGGAGTAACAGGCAAAGTTGGCCTTGGACTACAGAATGAAGCAGGGCAAAGGCTGATAGTTTTGCCAAGAGAACGCACTGGTCATAGCAAGCACTATCTTCCAACAATACAAGAGAAGACTCTACACATGGACATCACCAGATGGTCAATATCAAAATCAGATTGATTATATTCTCTGCAGCCAAAGATGGAGAAGCTGTATGCTGCTGCTGCTGCTGCTAAGTCGCTTCAGTCGTGTCCTACTCTGTGCGACCCCATAGACGGCAGCCCACCAGGCTCCCCCGTCCCTGGGATTCTCCAGGCAAGAATACTGGAGTGGGGTGCCATTGCCTTCTCTGGGAGAAGCTGTATACAGTCAGCAAAAACAAGACTGGGAGCTGACTGTGGCTCAGATCATGAACTCCTTACTGCCAAATTCAGACTTAAATTGAAGTAAGTAGGGAAAACCACTAGGCCATTCAGATATGACCTAAATGAAATCCCTTACGATTATACAGTGGAAGTGAGAAATAGATTTAAGGGACTAGATCTGATAGAGTGCCTGATGAGCTATGGACGAAGGTTCATGACATTGTACAGGAGACAGGGATCAAGACCTTTCCAAGAAAAAGAAAAATGCAAAAAAGCAAAATGGCTGTCTGAGGAGGCTTTACAAATAGCTGTGAAAAGAAGAGAAGTGAAAAGCAAAGGAGAAAAGGAAAGATATTCCCATTTGAATGTGGAGTTCCAGAGAATAGCAAGGAGAGATAAGAAAGCCTTCCTCAGTGATCAATGCAAAGAAATAGAGGAAAAAATTGAATGGGAAAAACTAGAGATCTCCTCAAGAAAATTAGAGATACCAAGGGAACATTTCTTGCACTATGGGCACAGTAAAGGACAGAGATGGTATGGACCTAACAAGCAGAAGATATTAAGAAGAGGTGGCAAAAATACACAGAAGAAGTGTACAAAAAAGATCTTCACGACCCAGATAATCATGATGGTGTGATCACTCACCTAGAGCTAGACGTCCTGGAATGTGAAGTCAAATGTCTGTAGGAAGCATCACTATGAACAAAGCTAGTGGAGGTGATGGAATTCCAGTTGAGCTATTCCAGATCCTGAAAGATCATGCTGTGAAAGTGCTGCACTCAATATGCCAGCAAATTTGGAAAACTCAGCAGTGGCCACAGGACTGGAAATGATCAGTTTTCATTCCAATCCCAAAGAAAGGCAATGCCAAATAATGCTCAAACTACCGCACAATTGCACTCATCTCACACGCTAGTAAAGTAATGCTCAAAATTCTCCAAGCCAGGATTCAACATGTGAACTGTGAGTTTCCAGATGTTCAAGCTAGTTTTAGAAAAGGCAGAGGAACCAGAGATCAAATTGCCAACATCTGCTGGATCATCGAAAAAGCAAGAGAGTTCCAGAAAAACATCTATTTCTGCTTTATTGACTATGCCAAAGCCTTTGACTGTATGGATCACAATAAACTGTGGGAAATTCTGAAAGAGATGGGAATACCAGGCCACCTGACCTATCTCTTGAGAAACCTGTATGCAGGTCAGGAAGCAACAGTTAGAACTGGACATAGAACAACAGACTGGTTCCAAATAGGAAAAGGAGTACGTCAAGGCTGTATATTGTCACCCTGCTTGTTTAACTTATATGCAGAGTACATCATGAGAAACACTGGGCTGGAATAAGCACAAGCTGGAATCAAGATTGCCTGGAGAAATATCAATAACCTCTGATACGCAGATGACACCACCCTTATGGCAGAAAGTGAAGAAGAACTAAAGAGTCTCTTGATGAAAGTGAAAGTGGAGAGTGAAAAAGTTGGCTTAAAGCTCAACATTCAGAAAATTAAGATCATGGCATCCAGTCCTATCACATCATGGCAAATGATGGAGAAACAGTGGCAACAGTGTCAGACTTTATTTTTCTGGGCTCCAAAATCACTGCAGATGGTGACTGCAGCCATGCAATTAAAAGACACTTACTCCTTGGAAAGAAAGTTATGACCAACCTGACAGCATATTAAAAAGCAGAGACATTACTTTGCCAACAAATGTCCATCTAGTCAAGGCTATCGGAGAAGGCAATGGCACCCCACTCCAGTACTCTTGCCTGGAGAATCCCATGGATGGAGGAGCCTGGTAGGCTGCAGTCCATGGGGTTGTGAAGAGTCGGACACGACTGAGTGACTTCACTTTCACTTTTCACTTTCATGCATTGGAGAAGGAAATGGCAACCCACTCCAGTGTCCTTGCCTGGAGAATCCTAGGGATGGGGGAGCCTGGTGGGCTGCCATCTATGGGGTCACACACAGTCGGACATGACTGAAGTGACTTAGCAGCAGCAGCAGTCAAGGTTATGGTTTTTCCAGTGATTATGTATGGATGTGAGAGTTGGACTGTGAAGAAACCTGAGCGCCGAAGAATTGATGCTTTGGAACTGTGGTGTTGGAGAAGACTTTTGAGAGTCCCTTGGACTGCAAGGAGACCCAACCAGTCCATTCTGAAGGAGATCAGCCCTGAGATTTCTTTGGAAGCAGTGATGCTAAAGCTGAAACTCCAGTACTTTGGCCACCTCATGCGAAGAGTTGACTCATTGGAAAAGACCCTGATGCTGGGAGGGATTGGGGGCAGGAGGAGAAGGGGACGACAGAGGATGAGATGGCTGGATGGCATCACTGACTCGATGGACGTGAGTCTGTGTGACCTCCGGGAGTTGGTGATGGACAGGGAGGCCTGGCGTGCTGCGATTCATGGAGTCGCAAAGAGTCGGACACAACTGAGTAACTGAACTGAACTGAACAGTTGTTGATATGTTTTTGTAATGTCTTTAGGGTTTTCCATATACATTATCAGGTCATCTGTAAATGGAGACAGTTTTACGTCCTTGTTTCTGATTTGGATGCCATTTATGTCTTTTTCTTGACTAAGTGATCTGACTACGACTTCCAATACTGTGTTGAAACAAAAGTGAGTGGGCAATCTCATCTTGTTCCTAATCTTAGAGAAAAAGCTTTCAGCTTTTCATTATTGAGTATGATGTTAGCTGTGGGTTTGTCTTATACAGCCTTATGTTGAAGTATATTCCAGCTATACCCACTTTGTTGAGTTTTTTTTTTTAATCATAAATAGATGTTGAATTATTGTGTCAAATGCTTTCTGTGCATCTATTGAAATGATTATGATTTGTATCCTTCATTTTGTTAATGTGGTGTATCACACTGATTTGTAGATATAAAACAAGGCCTTGCATTCCTGCAATAAATCCCACTAGATTTGGGTGGATGATCCTTCTAAAGTATTGCCAATTCAGGTTTGCTAATAATCTTTTTGAGGATTTTTGCATTTCTGTTCATCAGGAATGTTGGCCTGTTTGCTCTTTCCAGAGTGTCCTTGTCTACTTTGAATATCAAGGTAATGCTGACCTCATAAAATGAATATGGAAATATTCTTTCCTCTTCTATATTTTGAAAGAGTTTGGGAAGGATTAGTATTAATTCTTCTTCAAATATTTGGTGAAGTTCACCATTGAAGCCAACTGATCCTGCACTTTTGTTTGTTGGGAAGTTTCTTTTTTTTTTTAACTAAAAAAAAAAAAAAGATGCTTGGCCACATCGGGTCTTAGTTGCAGCATACGGGGTCTTCTTTTTGTCATGCAGGATCTTTTGTGGCAGCACATAGATTCTAGTTATGGCACACGGGCTTCAGTAGTTGCAACAGACAGGTTCTCTGGTTGTGGCACATGGGCTCCAGAGCATAGGACTCCATAGTTGCAGTGCATAGGCTTAGTTACTCCACAGCATATGGGGTCTTAGTTCCCTGACCAGGGATTGAACCGGTGTCTCCTGCATTGCAAGGTGGATTCTTAATGACTGGACCACCAGAGAAGTCCCTGCTGGGAGGTTTTTGATTGCTGGTGAAGTTTCATTACTAGTAATCAGTATATTCAGATTTTCTGTTTCTTCATAACTCTGTCTTGGTAGGTTGTTTATTTCTCACAGTTTATCCATTTCTTCTAAGTTGTCCAATTTGTTGGCATATAAGTGTTCATAGTAGTCGTGCAATCCTTTGTATTTCTGTAACATCAATTGTAGTTTCTCTTTCATTTCTGATTCTAAGTCCTTTCTATTTTTCTCTTGGTGAGTCTACCTAAATATTTGTCAGTTTTTTTTATCTTTAAAAAAATACAGCTCTTAGTTTCCTTGATTTTTTTTCTGTTGTCTTCTAGTCTCTATTTCATTATCTGATCTACATTATTTCCTTCCTTCTACTGTCTTTGAGCTTCATTTATTCATTTTTAGCTTCTTGAGGTGTCAAATTAGGTTGTTTATTTGAGACCTATTTAATTTTTTAATTTAGGCACTTATCACTATGAGTTTCCTCTTAGAACTGCTTTTACTGCATCCATTAAATTTTGGTATGTTGCACTTCCGTTTTTACTTCTTTCAAGGTTTTATTATTATTTTTGTTCTTTTACCCATTTGTTGTTTGGTAGCATGTTTTATCTCTGCATATTTGTGATTTTTTTAGTTTTCTTCTTATAGGTGATATTTAGCTGCATACCATTGTGATTAAAAAAGATGCTTGATATGATTTCAGTCTTCTAAATTTAATAAGATTTGTTTTAGAGCCTACATTACTCTGCCAACAAATGTCTGTCTAGTCAAAGCTATGGTTTTTCCAATCATCATGTATGGATGTGAGAGGTGGACTATAAATAAAGCTGAGTGCTGAAGAATTGATGCTTTTGAACTGTAGTGTTGGAGAAGACTCTTGAGAGTGCCTTGGACTGCAAGGAGATCCAACCAGTCAATCCTAAAGGAAATCAGTCCTGAATATTCATTGGAAGGACTGATGCTGAAGCTAAAACTCCAATACTTCGGCCACCTGATATGAAGAACTGACTCACTGGAAAAGACCCTGATGCTGGGAAGATTGAAGGCAGGAGGAGAAGGGGACAACAGAAGATGAGATGGTTGGATGGCATTACCAACTCAGTGGACATGAATTTGAGCAAGCTCCAGAAGTTGGTGATGGACAAGGAAACCTGGCCTGCTGCCATGGGGTTGCAAAGAGTTGGACAGAACTGAGGGACTGAACTGACTGACTACCTCAGGTGGTTTTGTTGCTGTTTCTCCTTTGACTAGCAACTGTTCTGCCCTTTGGAACTCAGAGAAAGTCATGGATTCCAGAGTCCTGCTACAAGGAATAGGGAATCGAAGGCCTCCATGCCCACATGTCCTCTATGTCCACAAGGCCTCCATGGCCCACAGGGCCCTGCTCAGCATCAAACCTACATGGCAGGGACTAAAACCCAGCCAAAACCCAGTTTGGAACTTGAACCCACATAGCTGGGACTCAAACCCAGCCCAAAGGCACAGTTTTCTAGCTGAGATCAGACCTGGTTTCAGGACCAAATGAAGCTGAGGTTCTTGATGTCTCATTGCAGAAAGAATTCAGTAAAAGACAAAGTGATAGGTAAAAATGTGAATTTATTCAGAGAGAAACATACTCCACATACAGAGAGTGGGCCATCACAGAGAGCAAGTGTAGTCTCAAAATGTGGTGTGGTTAGCTTTTATGGGCTGGGTAATTTCATAGGCTAATGCGTGAGAGGATTATTCTAACTATTTTGGGGAAGAGATGGAGATTTTCAGGTCTGGTCAGTTGATTTGTCTTGGACCCAGTTGATTCTAATCAGTTTGTGTTTTGTTCTCGGGCTGTCTCATTCTTTCAAAAATTGTGCCCTGCCCCCTTACCCTTGTTTCAGTATTTATCTTTCTCTTTCTGATTTTCATCATTTCGTATAATAATCTCTAGTTGTATCTATATCACTGCAAATGGCATCAAATGGCATTATTTCGTGTTTTTTTTTTTTTTTTTTTTAATGGCTGAATATTCTTCCCTGGTGGCTCAGAGGGTAAAGCATCTGCCTGTGATGAAGAAGACCCAGGTTTGATCCCAGGGTCGGGAAGATCCCCTGGAGAAGGAAATGGCAACCCACTCCAGTATTCTTGCCTGGAGAATCCCATGGACAGAGGAGCCTGATGGACTACAGTCCATGGGGTCACAAAGAGTCGGACACAGCTGAGCGACTACACTTCCACTTAGTATTCCATTGTATATATGTGAAGGAAAGCCTGGTATGCTGCAGGCCATGGGGTTGCAAAGAGTTAGACGTGACTGAGTAACTGAACAACGATATGTACCACATCTTCTTCATCCGTTCACCTGTTGATGAACATTTAGGTTCTTTCCATGTCTTGGCTTTTGTAAATAGTGCTTCTGTGAACATAAGGATGCATGTATTTTTTGAATTATGGTTTTCTCTGGAGGAATGTCCAGGAGTGGGATTGCTGGATCGTATGGTAGCTCCGTTTTAGTTTTCTGAGGAACCTCCGCAGTGGCTGCACCTATTTACATTGCTATCAACAGTGTAGGAGGGTTCCCTTTTCACCACACTCTCTCCAGCATTTGTTATTTGTAAAGTTTTTAATGATGGGCATTCTGACTGTCATGAAGTGGTCCTCATTGTAGTTTTGATTTGCAATTTTAATAATTAGTGATGTTGAGCATCTTTTCATGTGCCTCTTGACCATCTGTATGTCTTCTTTGGAGAAATGTCTATTGGTCTTCTGCCCATTTTTTAATTAGGCTGTTTTTTTTGTTTTTTGGTCGTATTTAATATTTGTATGCTTTAGTATTACACCCTTTTTGGTTGCATATTTGCAAATATTTTCTCCCGTTCTGTAGACTGTCTTTTTGTTTTGTTTTTGGTTTCCTTTGCTATGCAAAAGCTTGTAAATTTGATTAGGTCCAATTAGTTTATTTATTTTTTATTCCAGCCTTGGGAGACTGACCTAAGAAACCATTGGTACGATTTATCTTAGAGAATATTTTGCCTATGTTCTCTTCTAAACTTTTATGGTGTCATGTCTTATGTTTAAGTCTTTAAGCGGTTTTGAGTTTATTTTTTATGTATGGTGTGAGGGTATGTACTAACCTCATTGATTACATGCAGCTATCCAACTTTCCCAAAACCTCTTGCTGAAGAGCCTTTTTCCCATTTTATATTCTTGCCTCCTTTGTCGAAGATTAACTTATTGTAGGTGTGTGGGGTTATTTCTGGGCTCTTTGTCTTCATGCCATTACCTCATTCTATTGTCTGAAGTTTGGGAGAGTTATGTTTTTTTCCCTCAGCATTGCTTTGGCAATTCTGGATCTTTTAGGGTTCCATGAAAATTTTTGGATTATTTGTTCTAGTTCTGTGAAAAACGTTATGGGTAATCAATAGGGATGGCATTAAATCTGTTGATTGCTTTGCGTAGCATTGCCATTTTAACAATATGAATTATTCCAATCCAAGGGCATGAGATATCTTTCCATTTCTTTGAACCCTTTTTAATTTCCTTTTTAATGTTTTATAGTTCTCAGCATATATTTTTTCACTGCTTTGGTCAGGTTTAATCCTAGGGATCTTTTTGTTTGCTTGCTTGGGATTTTATTTTTGTTTATGGCTGTGTCTGGTCCTCATCGCTGTGCGTGGGCTTTCTATAGTTGCAGCAAGTGAGGGCTACACTCTAGTTGTTGTGCGCAGGCTTGTCATTGCAGTGGCTTCTCTTGTTGTGGAGCATGGGCTGTAGGGTTCCCAGGCTTCAGTAGTTACGGTGTGTGGGCTCCATAGTTGCTACTCGAGGACTTTAGAACATGGGCTCAGTAGTTGTGGCTTTGTTGCCCTGTGACATGTGGGATCTTCCTGGACCAGAGGTCTAACCCATGTCCCCTGCACTGGCAGGTAGATTCTTAACCACTGGACCACCAGGGAAGTCCAGATGACACTTAATTTTAAAATAGAGAACTGAAGTCTAGTTTATAGAGCAGCAATGACAATGACCTGATAATGATGTGGAACAAGGCCCTGTGGGCCTCTTGGACATGGAGGCCTTTTGGTCCCCCATTTCTTATAGGCAAGACTCCAGCCTCCAAGACCTTCTTTGAATTCTTCTTGAATTCTTCCAAGACCTTCTTTGAGAGGTGTGTGCTCTCTTGAGTGCCTGATGAACTATGGACTGAGGTTCATGACATTGTACAGGAGACAGGGATCAAGACCATCCCCATGGAAAAGAAATGCAAAAAAACAAAACGACTGTCTGGGGAAGCCTTACATAATAGCTGTGAAAAGAAGAGAAGCAAAAAGCAAAGGAGAAAAGGAAAGATATAAGCATCTGAATGCAGAGTTCCAAAGAATAGCAAGAAGAGATAAGAAAGCTTTCCTCAGCAATCAATGCAAAGAAATAGAGGAAAACAACAGAATGGGAAAGACTAGAGATCTCTTCAAGAAAATTAGAGATACCAAGGGAACATTTCATGCAAAGATGGGCTCGATAAAGGATAGAAATGGTATGGACCTAACGGAAGCAGAAGATATTAAGAAGAGGTGGCCTTACTATATAGCCTCTCTCTATTCCAGGGATTGGAAGTGGGGGTTGCACAGTTATTGAGTTGCTAGCCTACTTTGTTCTTCCTTTTCCCAGCAAAGAAATAAAGCCCCTCTTTCCTTCTCCTTCATAACTCTGTCACTGTATTTCTGTACATAGAGAGCCAAGATTTTGGCAGCAATGACATCACCAGAGATTTTTGTCTGCATCTGCTGGGGCAGAGAGGTTGGTGGCAGCAGTAGATAAAGGTGCCATTTTAAAAGGGACTATTTGTTGACATTCCCTTTCTAATATTTTTTTAGTTGGTGTAGAGAAATGCAACCAATTTTTGAATGTTGCTGAATTAATTTATTAGATCTAGTAGTTTGTATGTGGAGTCCTTATGATTTTCTATATATAGTATCATGTCATCTGCCTATAGCGACAGTTTTACTACTTCTCTTCCAATTTGGATACATTTTATTTCTTTTTTTTTTTATTGAAGGATAATTGCTTTATAGAATTTTGTTTTCAGACCTCAACATGAATCAGGCATAGGTATACATATATCCCCTCTCTTTTGAATCTCCCTCCCCAGCCCACCCCTCTAGGTTGATACAGAGCACCTATTTGAGTTTCCTGAAAGTGAAAGTGAGCGACAGTGAAGTCGCTCAGTCATGTCCGACTCTTTGCTCCCCCATGGACTGTAGTCTACCACGCTCCTCCGTTCATGGAATTTTCCAGGCAAGGGTACTAGAGTGGGTTGCCATTTCCTTCTCCAGAGGATCTTCCAGACCCAGGGATCCAACCCAGGTCTCCCACATTGTAGGCAGTCGCTTTACCATTTGAGCCACCAGGGAAGTTGAGACATACAGCACATTCCCGTTGGCTATCTATTTTACATACGGTAATGTAAGTTTCCATGTTTCTCTCTCCATGTATCTCATCCTCTCCTCCCTTCTCTCCATGGCCATAAGTCTATTCTCTAGGTCTGTTTCTCCATTGCTGCCCTGTAAATAAATTCTTGAGAACCATTTTTCTAGATTCCGTGTATGTGCATTAGAATACGATACTTATCTTTCTTTTTCTGACTCACTTCACCCTGTATAATAGGTTCTAAGTTCATCCACCTCATTAGAACTGACTCAAATGTGTTCCTTTTTAAAAAATATGGAACACTTCACGAATTTGCATGCCATCCTTGCACAGGGGCCATGCTAATCTCTGTATTGTTCAAATTTTAGTATATGTGCTGCCAAAGCAAGCACCATTTTATTTCTTTTTTATGTCTGATTGCCATACTGTTTTGCATAGAAGTGGTAATAGTGCGCATCTGTTGTCCCAGATTTTAGTGGGAAGGCTTTTAGCATTGAATATTATATTGGATGTGGGTTTGTCATAAATGGCTTTCATATGTTGAGATATGTTCCTTCTATACCTACTTTGGTAAGAGTCTTTATCATGAATGGATGTTGAGTTTTGTCGAAAGCTTTTTCTGCATCTTCTAAGATGATCATGTGTTTTTGAGTTTCGCTGCTGTGGTGTGTTACATTGACTGATTTGCCTATGTTGAGCCGTCCTCGTGAACTTGGGATGAATCTTACTTGGTCATGGTGTATGATTTTTTTTATGTGTTGTTGGATTTGGTTTACTAATATTTTGTTGAGAGTTTTTGCATCTATATTCATCAAAGATATAGGCCTATAATTTTTTTATTTGGCAATATCTTTCTCTGGTTTTGGTATCAGGGTGTTGGTGGCTTCATAGAATGTCTTTGGAAGTATTCTCTCTTCTCTAATCTTTTGGATGAGTTTGAGAAGGATCAGTATAGGTTCCTCTTTGTATATTTGGTAAAATTCACCATGAAGCTATCTGGTTCCAGACTTTTGTTTGTAAGGAGTTTTTAAGTCATAGGTTTCACTTTTAGTTATTGGTCTATTCAAATTATCTATTGCTTCTTGATTTAATTTTGGTGGTTTGTATGTTTTTAGAAAGTTGTCTATTCTATTTTATCAAATCTGTTGGCATGTTTTGGCATATTGTCAGTTGAGATTTATCCTTTTTCATATTTTATTTTATTTATTTGAGTTCTGTTTCCTTCTTGCTGAGCCTGGCCAGAGTTTTGTCAATTTTGCTTACCCTTTCAAAGAGCCAGCTCTTATTTTTATTGATTTTTGTTTTCTATTGTTTTTTAATTTCTATTTCTTTATCTTAGGCCTGGTTAGCTTTTGTGATGGGGAAGGCAGTGGCACCCCACCCCAGTACTTTTGCCTGGAAAATCCCATGGACAGAGGAGCCTGGTAGGCTCTAGTCCATGGGGTCGCTAAGAGTTGGACACGACTGAGAGGCTTCACTTCATTCTGATCTTTATTAATTTTTATTTCCTTTTTCTCACTTTAGTTTTGTTTGTTCTTCTTTTTTCTAATTCTTTTAGGTTGTATGTTAAGTTTTTTATTTTTTCTTACTTTCTGAGGAAGGCCTATATTGCTATGAACTTCTAAGCTTTAATTCTAAGAACTTCTTTTGATACATCCCATAGATTTTCTGTGGTTGTGTTTTCATTGTAATTTGTCTAAAGGTATTTTTTAATTTCTTTTTGATGTCCTTGTTGACCCATTGGTCTTTTAGTAGCATTTTGTTTAGGATCTATGTAATTGGTTTTTTTTCTTTTCTTTTTTTTTTTTTTTTATTTTGCTTAACTTTACAATATTGTATTGCTTTTACTATACATCGAGATGGATCCGCCACCAGTATACACGTGTTCCCCATCCTGAACCCTCCTCCCTCCCCCTTCCCACACCATCCCTCCAGGTCATCCCAGTGCTCCAGTCCCAGGCATCTGTTATAAGGCATCATACCTGGACTGACTCATTTCAGATATGATATTATACATATTTCAATGCTATTCTCCCCAATCATCCCACCCTCTCCCGGTCCCAGAGTCCAAAAATATACAAGCAACTTCTACAGCTCAATTCCAGAAAAATAAACGACCCAATCAAAAAATGGGCCAAAGAACTAAATAGACATTTCTCCAAAGAAGACATACAGATGGATAACAAACACATGAAAAGATGCTCAACATCACTCATTATCAGAGAAATGCAAATCAAAACCACTATGAGGTACCATTACACGCCAGTCAGAATGGCTGCGATCCAAAAGACCACAAGCAATAAATGCTGGAGAGGGTGCAAAGAGAAGGGAACCCTCTTACACTGTTGGTGGGAATGCAAACTAGTACAGCCACTATGGAGAACAGTATGGAGATTCCTCAAAAAACTGGGAATAGAACTGCCTTATGATCCAGCAATCCCACTGCTGGGCATACACACTGAGAAAACCAGAATTGAAAGAGACACATGTACCCCAATGTTCATAGCAGCACTGTTTACAATAGCCAGGATGTGGAAGCAACCTAGATGTCCATCCACAGATGAATGGATAAGCAAGCTGTGGTACATATACACAATGGAGTATTACTCAGCCATTAAAAAGAATGCATTTGAATCAGTTCTAATGAGATGGATGGAACTGGAGCCTATTATTCTCATTTCTTTTCCTGTGATTGATTCCTAGTTTCATGCCATTGTGGCCAGAAAAAATGTTTGAAATAATTTCTATCTTCTTACATTTTTTGAGGTTAGTTTTGAAGAAGGCTGAGCGCCAAAGAATTGATGCTTTTGAATTGTGGTGTTGGAGAAGACTCTTGAGAGTCCCTTGGACTGCAAGGAGATCCAACCAGTCCATTCTGAAGGAGATAAGCCCTGGGATTTCTTTGGAAGGAATGATGCTAAAGCTGAAACTCCAGTATTTTGGCCACCTCATGCGAAGAGTTGACTCATTGGAAAAGACTCTGATGCTGGGAGGGATTGAAGGCAGGAGGAGAAGGGGACAACAGAAGATGAGATGGCTGGATGGCATCACTGACTCGATGGATGTGAGTCTGAGTGACCTCCGGGAGTTGGTGATGGACAGGGAGGCCTGGCGTGCTGCAGTTCATGGGGTCGCAAAGAGTCGGACACGACTGCGCGACTGATCTGATCTGATCTGATCTGATCCGATGGGGTCAATGGCACCCCACTCCAGTACTCTTGCCTGGAAAATCCCATGGACAGAGGAGCCCAGTAGGCTGCAGTCCATGGGGTCGCAAAGAGTCAGACACGACTGAGCGACTTCCCTTTCACTTGTCACTTGCATGCATTGGAGAAGGAAATGGCAACCCACTCCAGTATTCTTGCCTGGAGAATCCCAGGGAGCCTGGTGGGCTGCCGTCTACGGGGTCACACAGAGTTGGACATGACTGAAGTGACTTAGCAGCAGCAGCAGCAGCAGCAGCATGGGGTCAATCCTAGGGAATATTCCATGTACACTTGAAAGAATGTGTATTATGGGGTTTTTTTGGGGAGAGGGGGGTGTAATATCCTGAAAATGTCAACTAAATCAAACTGTTCTATTGTATCATTTAGGATCTGTGTTGCTATATTGATTTTCTCTCTAGAAGATCACCAGTGGTGTGTTAAAGTCTCCTGCTATATTCCCATCAGTTTCTCCCTTTATGTATTTAATATTTATTTTATAAATTTGCATTCTCCCATATTAGGTACATATATGTTGATGCCAAAGAAACTTTTTAAAAAATGTATTTTCTACTTGGTATACCTTTCACAATATCCAGTGATCATAGCTTCCACTTCACCAGGCAAATCATGAAAGCTTTAACAAAAATCTTGCAAACTTCTTGAAATTATAACTATTCCTATCACCTTCAATCATCAGACAAGGCCAGTGGAACTAATATAAAAACTGCACTCAAGCACAAGAATTAATTACATGAGATTGAATGAATTGATAAATATGGTTATAATTTTTTATGTTTTGGTCTAAAATGTTACTGATTTTTCATCATTTGTTTCCCAGATACAAGGAAAAAAATTTTTTTAAAACACTTAAAACAATTTAGTAAATTAAAACCTTGTAAGCAGCATTGGAACATTTTTCTTTTTCTCCACGATTTCTCCAGAATTCAGAACTCTCAAACTAAGCCCTTTTCCTGAAGCTAAATGACTTGGTATAAACTTCAGAGAACTTGCCACAGCTCATATTTAAACAGTCCTCACGAGCCACTTCAGAAAGTTTACTTGAACACCTGATGACAACATTAGAGGCATTTCAAACTGCAAAGGAAGCTTTCACTCTGACATCTAGAAATCTTAATTGACTGTCTCTTGGACCCAGAAACTGGTTTATAAGTTGCTCCAACTATGAACCTTTGTTTCTCATTTATTTCCATGAAAGTGCCTCTTATTCAATACCTGACTGTTTGCACTATGGGTCTAGTTCTGGGAGCCTGTTATATTCATCACCTCCTACAGTGAGATAGTCCTTGGTTGTCCAGTCATGGCAGACTTCTTACAACTCTTTGGACTACCAGAGAGTTTCTACCAGGCTCCTCTGTCAGTGAGATTTTCCAGGCAAGAATACTGCAGTGTGGGAGTGTGTTGCCATTTCCTCCTCTAGAAAATGAGATGTAACTATTTAACTAAACTGACCTATTCTCAGAACTAAAAACTGGTTCAAAAAATGGAGGGCTCTTCTAACCCATTGTTTCTTCACGTTACCAGCTCAGCTTTTAATATGTGAAACTTTTAGAAATGTTTTAGAAGATGGCGCTATTGTGGACCTAAGTCAAAGTCGCTCAGTTCAGTTCAGTCGCTCAGTCATGTCCGACTCTGTGACCCCATGAACTGCAGCATGCCAGGCCTCCCTGTCCATCACCAACTCCCAGAGTCCACCCAAACCCATGTTCATTGAGTCGGTGATGCCATCCAACCATCTCATCCTCTGTCATCACCTTCTCCTACTGCCCTCAATCTTTCCCAGCATCAGGTTCTTTTCCAATGAGTCAGCTCTTTGCATCAGGTGGCCAAACTATTGGAGTTTCAGCTTCATCAGTCCTTCCAATGAACATCCAGGACTGATTTCCTTTACGATGGACTGGTTGGATCTCCTTGCAGTCCAAGGGACTCTCAAGAGTCTTCTCCAACACCACAGTTCAAAAGCATCAATTCTTCGGTGCTCAGCTTTCTTTATAGTCCAACTCTCACATCCATACATGACCACTGGAAAAACCACAGCCTTGACTAGACGGACCTTTGTTGGCAAAGTAATGTCTCTGCTTTTTAATATGCTGTCTACGTTGGTCATGACTTTCCTTCCAAGGAGTAAGCACCTTTGAATTTCATGGCTTGCAATCACCATCTGCAGTGATTTTGGAGCCCCCAAAAGAAAGTCAGCCACTGTTTCCCATCCATTTGCCACGAAGTGATGGGACCAGATGCCATGATCTTTGTTTTCTGAATGTTGAGCTTTAAGCCAACATTTTCACTCTCCTCTTTCACTTTCATCAAGAGGCTCTTTAGTTCTTCTTCACTTTCTGCCACAAGGGTGGTGTCATCTGTGTATCTGAGGTTATTGATATTTCTCCCGGCAATCTTAATTCCAGCTTGTGCTTATTCCAGCCCAGTGTTTCTCATGATGTACTCTGCATATAAGTTAAATAAGCAGGGTGACAATATACAGCCTTGACGTACTCCTTTTCCTATTTGGAACCAGTCTGTTGTTCTATGTCCAGTTCTTACTCTTGCTTCCTGACCTGCATATAGGTTTCTCAAGAGGCAGGTCAGATGGTCTGGTATTCCCATCTCTTTCAGAATTTTCCACAGTTTATTGTGATCCATACAGTCAAAGGCTTTGCCATAGTCAATAAAGCAGAAATAGATGTTTTTCTGGAACTCTCTTGCTTTTTCCATGATCCAGCACATGTTGGCAATTTGATCTCTGGTTCTTCTGCCTTTTCTAAAACCAGCTTGAACAGCTGGAAGTTCATGGTTCATGTATTGTTGAAGCCTGGCTTGGAGAATTTTAAGCATCACTTTATTAGCATGTGAGAGTCATGTTCAACTCTTTGTGACCCCATAGATTGTCCATGGAATTCTCCAGGGCAGAATACTGGAGTTGGTAGCCTTTCCCTTCTCCAGGGGATCTTCCCAACCCAGGGATCAAACCCAGGTCTCTCCCACATTGTAGTTGGATTCTTTACTAGCTGGGCCACAAGGGAAGCCCATAAGTAGGCTATCCCAAAATATGCCTCAATGGCATATTGATTATTTTGAATTAAAATTACTTAAGAAACAGCCAATGCAAGAGGGCCACTCTCATCCTCCTTTCTGTCTCCCTGAAAGCAGGAAATCTGCCATGTGAAAGGTACACCCCCACATCTGGAAGTAGAAGGACACTCCTATCTCCAGAGATAGAAAATTCAGGCCGAGAAGCCTATATAAACAAATATTATATCTTTAAATTACTTTCCCAAGCCCAAACGCTGTTAAATGTAGTCAGTTGTAATTTTGGTTACTGTAACCAAGTTTCTTTATTGATTATTTTGTAACCAGATGTTTAACCATGCCTTTTAAGTCTTGTAATTTATGGACAGTTGTATCATATTCTGATGCTGTTGCAAAAGTGCTTCATCTTCAAAACAGTTCATAGGAAGAGTATCAGATCAGATCAGTCGCTCGTCATGTCCGCTCTTTGCGCCCCATAACTCAGCACACCGGCCTCCCTATCCATCACGCTCTGAGGTCCTCAGACTCACATTCATCTCGTGATCCATCCACCATCTCTCCTCTTCGTCCCCTTCTCCTCCTCCCCCAATCCCTCCCACATCTCTTCTCCAATTCACTCTTCCATGTGCCTGTTCGCTCATCATTCCTCCATCCAGGCTATCTCCTCTGCTGTTGTCTCCGCGTCAGGACTCTCTCTTCCCAACACACATCACATCTCTTCCTCCCTTCTTCCTCCACTCTCACTCCATCCACCGACTGGGTGACGCAAGTGATGTCTCTCTGATTCTTCTGGGTCTCTTCCTCCAGGGTGCGTCTTAACGCTGCAGTCACCATCTCAGTGAAGAGTACAGAAGCAGTTATAACAGTTCCGCATAAAAAGGATGTTTATGCAAGGATTCCAGCCCATATGGACTTAACAGAAGGAGCTGTTCTGCTCCTGGGGCCTGTAAAGCAGGTATCCAGAGGTTTTTACTCTGTGATAGGCAGGGTCAATGCCCCTGCTTAGCCTTGAAGCAGCTATAGGAGACACTGTCTGTCACCTCTCTGTTTCCCATACAATTTGGGAGTAAAATCTCTGAGAAGGGAATGAGACAAGTGAACAGGGTAGGGTAAAACCATTAAGAGAATGACACAACTATTGAGAATATGGCAAAAACTGGTTAAAATCAATTAGGTCCAAGATGGCAGAAGAATCGACTTCTGTAGACCTTGAGCCTCATCATACACTCACTGTAATATATTAGCTAAATGACACACCACAGGCACCATGACAGTTCTGAGGCTGACCACAAAGGACCAAGAGGTGAGTGGTGGCTAAGTTCCTGGAAATTTCCACCCCTTCCTTAAAATAGTTGGAATAATCCTCCCTCTTATCAGCCTATGAAATTTACTCACCCCATAAAAACTAACCACCCTCCACACCTTGGGGCTCCTTGCTTTCTGGGGTGGCCCACACTGTATACAGAGTGTGGTGTCTCCTAGGGCCAATCTCACCTTTTGAAAGAGACTTCGCTCTGTCTATGGAATGTGTATCTCTCTAAATATGCCTGCTTTCCCACTTAGAGCAGCCTTGCCTGCCCACTGGTATCCTTCACGCGTGTCCTGTATTAATAAGTCTACTCTTTGTCTAGAACTTTGGCTCTCACAGAATTCCTTCTGTGTTGTAACACAAAAACCCTGAGCTTTATTAAGTCCTGAGACCAGGTGTGTGATCTCAGCTGAGAGATTGTGGGTTCAAGTCATCTGAAGTCTGACTGTGTTCAAGTCCCAAAATGAGGTGTGTGGTTTCAATTACATCCCCAAGGGATCATCTAAATTTGATGGTAATCAAAACATAACCTGCTTGAGACCATATCCCTGAGATCTGTGTGCTCAAATGGGACCCCAGCCTGAAATGTACTTTTCTTGTCCCTCCTCCTTGCAATGCCAATTTTCTGGGCCAAATCCATCCCAGCCCTGAGGAATTCAATGGATCTGGAGCAGGTTATTAGCTATTTTGGCAATGAAAGGACCTAACAAGAATAAAATGGATCATCAGTGCTTTCCAAAGGAAAGAATTCAATGATAACCTATTTAAGATCAATTAAAAATTAAATGGGGTAACTGGGGTTTTGTCATCCAAAATGGAGCTTGATGGCCATTGTGGATGTGTTTTCAGACATGTTCCTGCATCACTGAGAACTTGAATTTTCTGAGCTGTGTCACAGTCAAGGGTACCACCAGCCATTTTCAAAACAGTATCTTCCAGCAGCTGCCAGCTGCAACCTTCTGGTCTCAAAATCTTTCCCTGAAACTGTGCAGCTATTTTGGATACCAACTAACCTTGCTTAACAAGCATTCTTCTTGCCGACTCCAATCCTACTTCCTGACAAACAACTTCTGTAACTTTGTGGTCTTTGCCTATATAAGCCTCCCCCTTTTTTGTGGTAGTCAGGTGTGAACACAATTCAAGTGCTTCTTGAATCTGTGTCTCCCAGGCTATGGTCCTTTGCTTGGCTTAAATAAACTGCTCTTCCATTCCTTAAAATAGATTGTTTCTTGATTTTTGTGTTGACGATAGCATGAGGTAGAGGCCATGATTTGGATATCCCATTGGTCCAGCACCATGTATTGAAGAGGCCTGAACTACAGTGGTGGCTTTGTCATACTCAAGTGGCTGTATAAGAACAGCTATCTTTTCATGAGAGGAACCGGTCTATAAATTCTTTTTAATAATGTTTGTATTGATTTTTTTTAATTAAATTTTATTTTGCTTAACTTTACAATATTGTATTGCTTTTGCCATACATCAAGATGGATCCGCCACAAGTATACATGTGTTCCCCATCCTGAACCCTCCTCCCTCCTCCCTCCTCCCTCCCCATACCATCCCCCTGGGTCGTCCCAGTGCACCAGCCCCAGGCATCCGTTATCAGGCATCGTACCTGGACTGGCGACTCATTTCAGATATGATATTATACATATTTCAATGCTATTCTCCCAAATCATCCCACCCTCTCCCGTTCCTAGGGTCCAAAATCTGTTCTATACATCAGTGTCTCTTTTGCTGTCTCGTAAACAGGGTTATTGTTACCATCTTTCTAAATTCCATATATATGCGTTAGTATACTGTATTTGTGTTTCTCTTTCTGGCTTACTTCACTCTGTATAACAGGCTCCAGTTCCATCCACCTGATTAGAACTGATTCAAATGCGTTCTTTTTATTAGCTGAGTAATACTCCTTTGTGTATATGTACCACTGCTTTCTTATCCATTCATCTGTGGATGGACATCTAGGTTGCTTCCACGTTCTGGCTATTGTAAACAGTGCTGCTATGAACATTGGGGTACACGTGTCTCTTTCAATTCTGGTTTTCTCAGTGTGTATGCCCAGCAGTGGGATTGCTGGATCATAAGGCAGTTCTATTCCCAGTTTTTTGAGGAATCTCCATACTGTTCTCCAAAGTGGCTGTACTAGTTTGCATTCCCACCAACAGTGTAAGAGGGTTCCCTTTTCTCTCCAGCATTTATTGCTTGTGGACTTTTGGATCGCAGCCATTCTGACTGGCGTGAAATGGTACCTCATAGTGGTTTTGATTTGCATTTCTCTGATAATGAGTGATGTTGAGCATCTTTTCATGTGTTTGTTATCCATCTGTATGTTGTCTTTGGAGAAATGTCTACCTAGTTCTTTGGCCCATTTTTTGATTGGAAAACATAGGCAAAACACTCTCTGACATTCATCACAGCAGGATCCTCTATGACCCACCTCCCAGAATATTGGAAATAAAACCAAAAATAAATAAATGGGATCTAATTAAACTTAAAAGCTTCTGCACAACAAAGGAAACTATAAGCAAGGTGAAAAGACAGCCTTCAGAATGGGAGAAAATAATAACAAATGTATTGATTTTTTAAAAGATAATGTTGTCCTCATAAAAAGCATTGCAAAATACTCCATGTTTTTCTAGTCTCTGGAAAAATTTATTTAAGATTGGTGTTATTTCTTTTTTAAGTATTTTGAAAAATCAGGAAAACACTTAGGCTTGGAGCATTTTTTGTTGGTGGTTTTTAATTTATCATTCTTTAATAGATATAAACTATTCATTTTTAAAAATTCCCTTGTATCATTTTTGTTAAATAGTGTTTCTCAAGGAATTTATCAACTTTAAATTTTCAAATTTATTGGCATTAAATTATTCATAACATCCTTTTAACTGTCAATATCTGATGATGAAGTACCTGTGTCATCTTTTTCATTCCTAATAATGGTTGTTTGCTTCTTCTTTTGTATTTATTTTTTCCTGATCAGCTTGGCTAAAGGTTTGCAAATACTATTAGTCTGCAAAAAGACTCAAATTTATCTATTGTATTTTCTCTCATTTCTGTTTCTTTGAATATAATTGTTTTGCTTTTCACCTTCTTGCAATTGATGCTTAGATAATTAATTTTCAATCTTTTGAAATTGAAAAATCTTCTAAAATGTGCATTTAATGTTATATATTTTCTTTTAAGTATGGATCTATCTGCATCCTTCACATGGTATTTTTATGGTTATTCAGTTCAAAAATGTTTTCTCATGTCCATTTTTTTCTAGTTTAATTCCTAGTTTAATCTGATTATTCAGAAATAGTGCATTGCTTAAATTCTGAACATTAAATGTTTGGGGATTTTCTTTTAAATTTTTCTTTAAAAATTTAAAAATTTTAAAAATATTAAAATTTAAAAAATTTACTTTTTTTTATTGATTCACTGTTTAACTCTAATGTAAGAGAACATACTTTTTATGATTTGGGTCTTTTATAAGAAAAGGTATTTATTTGTTTATGACTGCTTCTGGTCTCTATTGACATCCCTGATGGCTCAGCAGTAAAGACTCCTCCTATGATGCAGGAGATGTGAGTTCGATTCTTGGGTCAGGAAGATCACCTGCAGAAAGAAATGGCAGCCCACTCCAGTATTCTTGCCTGGAAAATTCCATGGACAGGGGAGCCTGGTGAGCTACAGTCCATAAGGTTGCAAAGAGTCAGACGCTACTGAGCACGCATGGTGGTCTTGGTTGTGGCAAAAGGTTTCTCTCTAGGTGCCGAGGCTCAGTAGTTGTGTGGACTTAGTTACTGGGTGGCATGTGGGATCTTAGTTCCTGACCAGGGATCAAACTGCTTCCCCTGCATTGGAAGGCAGATTCTTAACCACTAACCTGCAAATAATTTTATACTTAAGCCTGGGTATATGGTAGAGGAGTCATTATTTTTTAAAATTTATTTTTAATTGAAGGGTAATTATAATACTGTGTTGGTTTCTGCCATACATCAACATGGATCAACCATAGGTGTACATATATCCCCTCCCTATTGAGCCTCCCTCCCACCTTCCGCCCCATCCCACCCCTTCAGGTTGTCACAGAGGAAGAGTCATTATTGAAAGTTATTCAAATTTATGGGTAAACTTCTCTCTGGGTTTTACAAATTTATTGGCAAGCTCTTTATTAGTAACAATGATTAGGTAGGTGAGAACATAACTGACTTTAGTGGACTAGGGCCAAGGATGTTAAACCATTCTGTAAGGCTTGGGACAGTCCTTTAAAAGGATAAATTATGTGTTTATTTGGATATTTATTTGGGAGATACAGCTGTTAATGATTTTATGCTCTATGCTGACTTTCTTTTATGAGCCTTAAAATATTTTTGTATCCTTTAGATAGACACTGAATTCTCCATAAATAGTATACAGAGGGAATACTGTTGTTTGTTTTTTAGTTGTGACCTATGGGCTCTAGTTCCCTGACCAGGGATTGAACCTGGGCTCCCTGCCTTAAGGGCAGGGAGTCTTAGTCACTGGACCACTAGGGAAGTCTCACACTCACCTATATTTTTTCAGCTGTGCAACACATAGCCTGCATGAGTTGAAGAGGATTCTACAGATAGATGCAAGCATCTGATCATTTCTTTGATCTATGTTACATAATGAAACAACATTTTGTTATACATCTCCTTCTCTTTATTTCTTCTTTAAAGATCGAGCTTTATTGTGTATTTGACTTAAAAATTATTTGTGTAGGCACATGATATTCCGTACAATTTTAGCTCAAGGTAATATTTTATTTCAGGATTTTTTTTATAAAAAGAGGGCAGGGATCTGATCCGTCAAAAACAACTTGGGTAGAATAACGATGTTCGATAAGACACAACTCAAGCCTTTTTATTACTGCTATTTGTTGTTGATATAATTTTAAAAAGCTGATTATAGTATGTGTATATAAAGTCGTTTTAGGCAGAACAGCCAATTGCCTGAAGGACAGGAACATTTATATACCCTTTCTAGGCCGTTCAGGTTGAAATCCGGCCGGAACCTTGGCACCGCGACGCCGGTTTCCGGCGGGCTCCTTAGAGTGTGGAACAGCCTCGGGCCGAAGGACCATGAGAGGGCCGGATCCGGGTCCCGAACCTACGATGGAGGGGGACGTGCTGGACACACTAGAGGCGCTGGGGTGAGTAGTCCTAGGATCGCCTTCCCCCGGAAGACGTAAGCTGTCTCTCCCCGTGGATACCGCAGTCTCCCCTGTGTGGGCCTCCCGGTGGGCTCCTGCTGCTCGGTGCAGGCCTCCTTCCCTGCGTCGCTGCCTCTGGCGCCGACGGAGTTAAGAGGGAGGCGGGAGAGAAATCCGTTTGGGGGGTGGAGCAGGCCTGAAAAGCTAGGGCGCTTGGCCCCCTTTCCCGAACTCCTTGTTTCAAAACTCAGCAACGGGGACCCACGGCGAAGGCGCGGAGGGGCCTGGCTGGCAGCACTCCTTTGGGAGAAAGCGTTGCTGCCCCGCGGGCGGTATTTTTGAGAGGCTCTGGAAGTCTAGAGTGCAGCTGTTGTTTCCTGCATCATACAAAGTCTGACTTAATTAGGGCCCCGGGGCAAATCACTCCTGCTTCCTTGACCAGAGAAGGAGTTTTAATTCAGTGTGAATCCATCCATCCAACCGTTTCTTCCATTCATTAACAACATATTAATTTGATGTTAACCTGTATTCACTAATGTGTATTTTATGTGCTAGGCCCAGGAAAAAGAGTTTTCAGAATCCTAGTAACCTAACTAGTCGTGGAATGTATAGTCTACTGGTGTTTGCAATTCAGAGTGGTGAGTGCTGTGAAAGCCCCTGGAATGATGTTAATGCTTAAAGGCATGGGAATAAATGCACGCAAGATACATTCTTCCTCAGCCACAATCCTGTTTTTCTTCACAGCCTTTATCCCTATTCCAGATTATCTTGTCCTGCACATTTTGTTATTGTCTCTTGAACATCCACCCTCTCCACCCGCTAATACACAAAAATCAGCTCCAGGAGAACAGGTGCTTTACTTGTTTTGTTCCTTAGACCATCTTACAGTCAGGTCTGATACAATAAATAATGGGTGAATGAATGGGTGAATGAATGAAGAAAGGTTCAAAGCACAGCGTGCACAGAGGTAGGCATAGGGCCAGGCAGTTGAGAGTCAAAAAGGGAGCTTGAAGTAGGCTGATACTGGAGGGCAGAGAGCAAGGGCCAGTGTTGAAGACTGGATTGATGAGATTTAGGTGAGGAACACGGCTTGCAGCGCCTTTTAGGCCTGTTGTGGATTTTGTTCTTTGTCATAACAGAAGTGCAACATGTTTAATAAATTTAAAAAGGGGAGTGTTTAGATGTCTAGTTTAAAAAGTTAGTTTTGTCAGCGTGGTAGAGAATAGATTGGAGAATTTTTTAGTAGTCTAGTCAAGAAGTGATGGTTGCTTAGTGGCAGTGGATATAGAAAGAAGTACATTACTGGTCTTGTGCTCCTCAGCTGGCACCGTGGTAAAGAATCTGCCTGAATGCTCAAAACGCAGGTTTGATCCCTGGGCCGGGAAAAAGTAGGAAATGGCAACCCATTCCAGTATTCTTGCCTGAAAAGTTTCATGGACAGAGGAGCCAGACAGGCTACAATCCATGGGGTTGCAAAGAGTCTGCATGCCTGTACACATCACTGGTCTTATTGATTAATTGGATTAGATATTAGAGCTGAAGGAGATGATATTGATGATTCATTGATAAGTATTTATTGAGCAGTAAAATAAAATGATACACTTTGGAATCTCAGTTGGACAAGGAAGAAAGTGAAGACAGCCAGGAGCTAGTAAATACAGAGAATACAGAGGAACCAAAGAAACAGGTAGAGATGGTATCAAGTGTGGTCAAAAGAGCAAGTTGGAAGGTAGAATAAGTAGGCTGTGGTCAGGGAGTGACTTGTTCAGATTAGTGATTTTGGATGTGATTTAGTTCCAACTGATGGTGTGGGTTACTTATGTGTAGTGGCAAAGGTTGGAAAAGAGGCTGAGAACTCAGGGTATTGGAAAGGGTATACATATGGATTTTGAAGAAACTCAGTATCACTGAAAAACAATAGGAATGGAGAGGAAGCTGAGCACAGGGACTGTTGACGAGTGTCCAAGAGATTGATCAATGAAAACCATGAGAGAGACAGGGTGGCACGTCTGACAGGCCTGAGCCTGGAGAGAGCAGGAGATATTCACGAGAAAATGGAGTCAATCAGAAAACAGGCAGAAGATCTAAGTAGACATTTCTCCAGAGAAGACATACACATGATCAAAAAGTACATGAAAAAATGCTTAACATTGTTAATTATTGGAGAAATGTAAAAGCTACAATGGTGTCACCTCACACTGGTCAGAATGGCCATCTTCAAAAAGTCTACAAGTAATAAATGCTGGAGCGGATGTGGAGAAAAGGGAACCCTCATACACTGTTGGTGGGGATGTAAATTGTTAAAGCCATTATGGAGAACAGTATGGAGTTTCCTTAAAAAATAGAACTTCCATATGATCCTGCATTCCCACTCCTGGGCATACATCTGGTGAAAACCATAATTTGAAAGGATATATGAATTGCAGTGTTCATTGCAGCACTATTTATAATAGCCATGATAGGGAAGCAACCTAAATGTCCATCGGCAGAGGAAATGGATAAAGATGTGGTGTATTTATACAGTGGAATATTACTCAGCCATAAAAAGAGTGAAATAATGCCATTTACACAACATAGATGGACCTAGAAATTAAGTGAAATAAGCCAGTCAATGATAAATATCATACAGTATTGCTTATATGTGCAATCATATAAATGATACAAAAATGAACTTGCAAACAGAACAGAAATAGACCCACAGGATGTAGAAAACAAATGTATGGTTGCCAAAGGGGAAAGATGTTGGGGGTAGGGATAAATTAGGAATTATATCTATAAGATAAACAGGGACCTACTGTATGGCACAGGGAACTATACTCAATATTTTATAAAAATCTATATGGGAAAAGAATCTGAATAGAAAGATATGTTTGTACATATAGCTGAATCACTTTGTTGTACATCTAAAACTAACACAACATTGTAAAACAACTTTTCAATTTAAAAAAAGATGATAGGGAGCAGTGAGTGATACGGATGCTGTATTGGGAAGCAAGGAGAACAAAAACCCCACTGTTTGACGTTTGGGCACTTACGAGAGAAATACCCAAAGCTCGGAGTAGTGGTTATGAATCTGAGAAGACATTGACAGAATAGGAGAGTTGTTCTTTATGGATGGAACATAGAGGAAGAGTTTGGGAAATAGGAAGAAGTGGAGAGCTGAATCAGAGACAAGCCAGTAGGGTGAGTAAATGACAGGGGGGAAAAGGGTCTCATACTTTATATGTTGGCTTATGAAAATAGAAAAAAGAAAGTAATTTAGACCTTGACTCTGTCCTTTTGAAGATTTGCCAGTGGCCCTACTGGACTGAATTTGGTTCACGCAGCTTAAAGTAGTGTCAGATCAGCAACTGTGGTTCCACTGTGTATGGCCCTGGGGGAGTCTAGGCCTAGGGGAGTTGTCTCCAGTGTTTGGAATTAGAGTGGCACTTTCCTAATTGAACAATTGATAGAACAAACTGGGCATGATAATACGTCTCTTATAGGATATTATTATAATTAAATGGTTAATATACATACAGCATGTAGCACTGGCCTAAGATTAGTTTATAAATGTTAGTTGCTCTTATGATTATGATTGCTATTAACTATTCATGTTAAATGCATTTATTTTTCTTTTTTTACTTTTGCTTGTTTTAATGAGCTGAGGCATTAAGGATAAAACAATGTCATCACTTGTTTATCTTCTGATAGTACCTTCTGTAGTATAGTGTTAGAGTCAATCTGGTTTTAAAATGATGTCATCACTTGTTTATCTTCTGATGGTACCTTCCGTAGTATAGTGTTAGTTGCTCAGTTGTGTCTGACTTTGTGATCCCATGGATTGTAGCCCACCAGGCTCCTCTGTCCATGGGGATCCTACAGGCAAGAATATTGGAGGGGTTGCCATTTCCTCCTCCAGAGGATCTTTCCAACCCAGGGAGTGAACCCATGTCTTTTGTGTCTGCTTCCTTGGCAGGCAGGTTCTTTACCACTAGCGCCACCTGGGAAGCCAGAATTAAGATAATATTAACTTAAAAGCATTACTGTAAAGAGTGAATGATTGTAATGTTACTCTGGCCTGCTGCATAAGGCAGGTATCCTAACTTCATTAAGCCCTAATTTCTTATCTGCAAAATGGGGACTTGAAAAAAACCCTTCCTAAGATATGACCTGGAGAAGGCAATGGCACCCCACTCCAGCACTCTTGTCTGGAAAATCCCATGGATGGAGGAGCCTGGTGGGCAGCAGTCCATGGGGTCGCTAAGAGTCGGACACGACTGAGCGACTTCCCTTTCACTTTTTACTTTCATGCATTGGAGAAGGAAATGGCAACCCACTCCAGTGTTCTTGCCTGGAGAATCCCAGGGACGGGGGAGCCTGGTGGGCTGCCATCTATGGGGTCACACAGAGTTGGACACGACTGAAGCCTTTTAGTAGTAGTAGTAGTAGTAAGATATGACCAGAGAATTCAGGGAAAAAGAAATGCAGATGGCCTTTAAACGTATGAAAAGGGTACAGTCTTTCCATAAGAGAAATGTAAATTAAAACTATATTGAGATAACCATATGGGCAACTATCCAAATGTTTGGCACCTTTGGTGAGTTATGGGTAATGGATATTGTATTTTAATTGTATAATCCGTATATAGGAAAACTTTATAGTATCCAGCAAAGTTACATATCCATTTACCCTTTGATCCAACAATTGCACCTCTAGGAATCTATCCCAGATACACAGTGACAAAAATTTGCCCAATTTTTTTTTTCTTTGCCTGATTTTTGATAATAGCAGAGCACTACAAAAAAACAAACTATCCTTCAGTGGGGGGATAGCAAATAAAATATGGTACATCTAGACAGTGGAGTACTATACAACCATAAATATGATTGAATAATATCTCTGATTTCTAATATATATATAGATAGATATGTGTGTGCATGTATATATGTTAAAAGGAATAAAACTGTAGATAGTCTGCCTTTTATCTAAACAAATACATATTTGTGTGTGCACATGCATGTATGGACTCCCCAGGTGGCGCAGTGGTAAAGAATCCGCCTGCCAATGCAGGAGCTGCAGGAGTTGTGGGTTTGATCCCTGAGTCAGGAAGATCCCCTGGAGAAGGAAATGGTCACCTTCTCTAGTATTGTCTGGGAATCCCATGGACAGAAGAGCCTGGTGGGCGACAGCCCATGTGGTAGCAAAGAGTCAGATGCAACTGAATGACTAAGCACTCACGTGTGTGTGTGTCTGTGTGTGTACGTGCACGCATGTGTGTATATATATATTTTAAAACATGGTTTGACACCCCCAGATTAATACATGTGATTTCCTGTGAGGAAGGGAGGAAACAGCAGAGGGAAGAGCATTAAGATTATAAGCTAGATTTGTCTGAACGCACCATGTGTAGTTTTTGACATTGAAGCCATATAAATGTTTTACATAATGGTGAAGCAAACCTAGGATGAAATCAAAACATAAGACAAATCTCTTGTAAAAAAAAAAGCAAAATGAAAAAAATCGGTCAAAATATTGTGTAGGATTTAATAATCACATGGAAAGAAATTGTTTTTCTATACACTGAAGAATTGATGCTTTTGAACTGTGGTGTTGGAGAAGACTCTTGAGAGTCCCTTGGACTGCAAGGAGATCCAACCAGTCCATCCTAAAGGAGATCAGTCCTGGGTGTTCATTGGAAGGACTGATGTTGAGGCTAAAACTCCAATACTTGGGCCACCTGATACGAAGAGCTGACTCATTTGAAAAGACCCTAATGCTGGGAAAGATTGAGGGCAGAAGGAGAAGGGGACGACAGAGGAGGAGATGGCTGGATGGCATCACAAACTCAATGGACATGGGTTTGGGTGGACTCCGGGAGTTGGTGATGGACAGGGAGGCCTGGCGTGCCGTGGTTCATGGTGTTGCAAAGAGAGGGACACGACTGAGCAACTGAACTGAACTGGAATGGATCCTAGAAATAAAAATATAAATTGTTTTCAGTAATTTTATTAGTAATAATGCTGTTTTTTCTATTCTGAAGCTATATAATTTATTTTTATATTTGTTTAGTCACTGAGTCATGTCTGACTCTGCGACCCTCATGAACTGTAGTCCACCAGCTCCTTTGTCCACAGCATTTTCCAGGCAACAATACTTGAGTGGGTTGTCATACTAGGATTCTATAAATGTCATAAGAAACCAGAATTTTCATTGTAAGAGAAAAATAGATTAAAATGTAAAGCAAAATAGGTAAAAACCCTATAATTCTAAATCTGAATTGAAAATAGCAGTATGAACTCCTGATGTAATTTCTCTTAAAAAGATATAGTTGCAGTGACTAACCTTCACTGCCAGATTATGTACTCTAAAATAAATACCATTGAAGAGAATCAGGGCTTCTTGGAGAAATGGCTGGTTGCAGGTAAAAAGCAAGAACATATTGTCATAGAAATCAAGAAAAATATTCAAAGAATTCTGGGAACTAGTCAGAGAACTCAGGGCTCCCACTAATCAGAGATAGGACAATTTGATTATCAAATGAAAAATAACTGCAGTGGGTTAAAACCCAGCAAATGTGCTAAAACTTAAAAAGTTTGTAACGTGGGAAAAAAAAGCTCAGGTACACAAGAACAATAAAAGGAAACTGATATCAAACTCAAGATAATATGTAAAAGTGGTTTGAAAATTTAAGGTTCTATTCAAATACACTTTGTAGCAGTGTTTAAAAGTATAAACTTAATAAAAGAAATAGTTAAGAGTAAAATAATCTCATACATCCCTTTTGGCTTTAAGTTTTTAAATTTAAAATTTGTATCTGTTCTCCTTTAACTATTACTTTTTTCTTATTCTTGTAACTAGTATTGTTATTACTCTGTTTGACTTTGTTATATGTAATATTTATCTTAAAATAGGTTGATAATTTTACTAAAAATCTTTAAAACAAAAAAATCAAATGTTAATTATGTAGAGCAGAAACCAGCAAACTATTTTTATAACAAACCAGATAGCAAAACTTTTAGGTTTTGCTGGCCATGCTTTCCTCTGTCACAAATATAGGGAAACAGTCAGATACATGGATATATTTATTGTCTGTGTTCCAAGAATATTTTATTCACAAAGACAGGCAACAGACTTTGATTAAAAAGCATTACATGTATTAGGGTTTTGTTTATTGTTTTAATCTTTTATATTTTCCTTTTTAGGTATAAGGGACCACTGTTAGAAGAGCAAGCACTTACAAAGGCAGCAGAGAGTGGACTGTCTTCACCTGAATTTTCAGAGCTCTGTGTTTGGTTAAGCTCTCAAATAAAATCACTGTGCAACTTGGAAGAAAGTATCACTTCAGCTGGTATTGCCATTTAGTTTTATTTGTTTTTCTGTTTACTAGTAAAATTACATGATGTTATGATTTACAGTTTTATCTATAATGTGCTCACTGTACAAAGAAAAGTCATTAATACAAAGAACTTCAGTATGTGATTTAAATATCTTTCAATTTAATTTCATATTGATTAACCCAAAATTATTTCTTAAATTTATACAAAATTATAAACAATTATTGTTTATCTGCCATCTTCAACTTAGTATTGAATTTGGTTATTAAAAAGTTTAGCTATTGAATACTTCTTTTTTGGAATTAAGGTTTTGTTTTTTTTTTTTCCTGTAAAGTATATGTAATCCCTAATTTAAGTTATATTACCAAACCTATAACTCAGGACATGGATTCACATAGGAATACATGTATAAAAAATTCCTCTGCTAGTTTATAAGTTTTGTTTAATTCATTACTATTGGTAGGTGGAATTCTTATGGGTCTTTGATAGAAAATAAAAATGTGTTGGGCATTTGCTAGAAGATAAAAGTAGCATTCCCTTCTGATGCTATTCTTTTCACGTTGTTTTTTTTTTTCTTGCCAAATCTAATAGAATTCACCTGAAGTAAAGTAAAATAAGCTGCATTCAGAACTTATGACACAAGTTCCCACGTAATTCAATTATGAAAGAAGGACAGGTGCTGAGGTTTAATTAGATGATTGCATTTATTATCTGAATCCATAGAAATGCAATAGAAATGGATCATTTGCTCTGAAGCCAGTTAATAATTATGGCCATAATAATGCTATAATATTTCAGTTACTAACATAAAATATTTCCATTTTATCTGCTTTTATGGAAAGCCCTTTGGAAGATACTTACCAGAGATTTAAATATAAAAAGATTTATAATTTCATGATTAGATACTTATGTTCTTGAATTTAAGTGTCACTTTTTTTATGTAGAAATATGTTTTGGTTACTTTAACCTAAGCTTACCTAATATGTTACTTTTGGTCACACATTTAAGGATTTAATGTTGAAGTGAAAATTTAGAATTGATATAAAATTAAAATCAACTAGTAGATTTGATAGTATCACATTATATGGTAAATATTTAGTAAATGTTTTGTGCCTCTTCTTTTTTAAGGGAGAGATGATCTAGAAAGCTTCCAGCTTGAGATAAGTGGCTTTTTAAAAGAAATGGCATGTCCATATTCTGTACTCATATCTGGAGATATTAAAGACCGCTTAAAAAGAAGGATGATTGTTTGAAACTACTGTGTAAGTTATATTTCTTTGAACAGTTTAAATGACTGTGTTTGATCTGGTTTGTGTTATTTTCAAGTCAAAATTTATGGGCTATAATTAATGAAGCATTAGACATTTTGTGTATTAGAAAGGTTTTACTATTTGGCTTAAAATGTGAAACGACTCAGATATTTGTATAAATGTAGGGCAAATTCTACTAATGTACTCGCTAAGATTTCCATAACACTTACAATTTATGTGGCCAGTGTAGATTACCCTGTGTTTATGACTAGTACTTGAGCAGTTTTTCCTTCCCCTAATTCATCCCTTGACATTTATGACTAGTTGGCTAAAGTGGTGATCTCCAAAGTCCTGTTTAATGTTAAAACTCTCTGAAATTAGGCTGCTAAGCAAATTATTAGATGATAGGCACTTAGTGATAGTTCAGAAATTTTATTGATCACTTTTTATTATATTAGAAACTGCTCTAAGCATTAGGGATATATCAGTTTAAAAGAAAATTGTGCCCTTGTGCCACTTGAATTCTAGTGCATGTGGCCTGTTTTTCATCAGGGATGAATTTGGAGTACACATTACCCTATATCTAAACAATTACTATAAATAACAGATGCGTTTGTTTCTATTGGGTCCCCAAATTTTTTTGAAATTTAGTTTAATTTCATGCTATTTTGAAAGTTCTACAAACAGTGATCTCTTGAAAGAATTTTTCTAACATCTTCTATTGAAGATTTCTGTTATTTTAGGTTGTATCATTTATAAAAAGATGCACATGATCTATTCCTTTGTGCTCTAGTGTTAAGATGTTAGTTTCATTAGAGCAGAAATCATGTTTATATGTTTAGTGGTGATGATCAAAATCTCGACAGTTGAATTATCTTGTGCATTGGGGAGAATAAATGTTATGTGCCCCCATTTCTTAACACTCTTTCCTTGTCTTCCTCCCATTCAGTCTGAGTCACTGATTTAATGAACCATTATTAATGGGAGGGCACAATAACCCATAAGTGTACTGGGACAAAAGGAAGCTAAGAAACACTGGCCGTGAGGAACTTGCATGCTCTTTATATTGGTCAGTGAGAACTATGTAAATCATGTTTCCCTTTTTGCTTTTGCTTCTAAGAATCTCTGCAATAATAGTACTGTAAGTTTCTGATCCAAGTAAAGTATAGAGGAACTATAAGAGAGGTTGGTATAGTTTTTTTTTTTTTTTCTGATTTATAAAAATACATGCTTGAGAGGTAGGGTGAAATAGAGAATTAGTGTAGGGAGAATTAGTGTAAATGAGTACAGAGTTTCAGTTAAGGAAAATGAGAAAGTTCTGGAGATGGATGGTGGTGATGGTTATACAGCTATGTGAATGTACTTAATGCCACTGTATACTTAGAATAGTAAATTTCATGTTACTTGTTGGAAAGTTACATTCTCATCATAGGAATCTTACAAAGTAGTTAAATATGTAAAAAAAATAATTTATCATTTCAGTCCCCAGAGAGAGTCATGAATAATTTTTCAGTGTATTTCCTTTTCCTTCTTTTTCCTTTGTACACACACGTTTAAATAAGATTGAGATTTGTTATATGTGTAATTCTTGCTCTTCCTCTTTTTCATTTAATGTATCTATTTTCCAATCACTTAGTATTTTTTGAAGAAATAATTTAAATTGGCTACATAGCTTTCTATACTATGGACATTTTTATTTAATAGATTTCAAATTTAGAGGTATTTGGATTTTTTATATTTTAAGTTAATTTGTTCATATTTTTGGTTGCTTTTACTGAGACAAAGGTTATGAACATTAAAAAAAAATTCTTTCTGGATATATGCTATGCTAAGTCACTTCAGTCGTGTCCGACTCTGTGTGACCCCATAGATGGCAGCCCACCAGGCTTCCCCATCCCTGGGATTCTCCAGGCAAGAACACTGGAGTGGGTTGCCATTTCCTTCTCCAATGCAGGAAAGTGAAAAGAGAAAGTGAAGTCGCTCAGTCTTGTCTGACTCTCAGAGACCCCATGGACTGCAGCCTACCAGGCTCCTGTGTCCATGGGATTTTCCAAGCAAGAGTACTGGAGTGGGGTGCCATTGCCTTCTCCAATATTGCCATATTTTGTTCCAGAAAGATTATAACCTTTTAGCATTCTTACCAGCATCTATTTCATCTTTTAGTTTTAATACCTTTAAAACATACTGCTTTAATAAGTGGCATGTTCTTAGAATTGTTGGCATTGTGTATACCACTAAAAGGGTGAAATTTCTTACTATGTGAAGAGCTTTTATAAAGATAAAAACTCACTGGGAAAATATGTAAAGTACATAAGGCATGAAATGGCATCCTATAGAAAAAAGTTTTTAAAAAATTGCTTCTAAACATTTAAAGATGCACAAAGTTAGAGTTGCAAAAAAAAAGAAAACATTTTTCACTTACCAGGCTAGCAAATACCAGGAAAAAAAAAGTAAGCATTCTCATATGCTACTTACAGGTATTGAAGTGTGGTGGGAGAATAATTGGGACCATCTTTTAGAAAGGCAAATTTTCAGTAACACAGGTAAAATTCACCTGTTTTTTAAATTGGCAGTTCAGTGACTACTAGTTCATACTGAGTGTACCAAGATATATGAAAAGAATGTTCATTATGGCATTGTTTATCGTTGTTAAATAGAAATAGTACATCTTCGAGTGATACCATGATCAGTTCAGTTCAGTAGCTCAGTCGTGCCTGACTCTGCAACCCCATGGGCTGCAGTACACCAGGCTTCCCTGTCCATCACCAACTCCCAGAGTTTACTCAAACTCATGTCCATAGAGTCAGTGATGCCATCCAACCATCTCATCCTCTGTCATCCCCTTCTCCTGCCTTCAGTCTTTCCCAGCATCAGGGTCTTTTCCAATGAGTCAGCTCTTCGCATCAGGTGGCCAAAGTATTGGAGTTTCAGCCAGTGAACACCCAGGACTGATTTCCTTTAGGATGGACTGGTTGGATCTCCTTGCAGTCCAAGGGACTCTCAAGAGTCAGCATTAATTCTTTGGTGCTCAGCTTTCTTTATTGTCCAGCTTTCATATCCATACATGACTATTGGATAAACCATAGCCTTGACTAGATGGACCTTTGTTGGCAAAGTAATGTCTCTGCTTTTTAATATGCAGTCTAGGTTGGTCATAACTTTCCTTCTAAGGAGTAAGCATCTTTTATTATTTCACAGGTGCAGTCACCATCTAGAGTGATTTTGGAGCCCCCAAAACAAAGTCTGCCACTGTTTCCCCATCTATTTCCCATGAAGTGATGGGACCAGATGCCATGATCTTAGTTTTCTGAATGTTGAATTTTAAGCCAACTTTTTCACTTTCCTCTTTCACTTTCATCAGGAGGCCCTTTAGTTCTTTTTCACTTTCTACCATAAGGGTGGTGTCATGCCACCCTAATACCATAATAGAGCTTTTAGAATGAGAGTAGATAAAATGTGTAAATATGGAATGATCTCTAGAATATATTGGTAAAGAGATACATAGAAGATGTATACTCTTGTTTCTGTAATAGAAATAAAAGTGTATAGATGGTAGAAACATATACTAAATATACATATACCTATATGCCTAAAAAGATACCCAGGAACTAACATTGGTGATTGCTTTGGGGTGGGGAGTCTGAGAATCTGTATGGGAAGAAGACTTATCACAGTATTACTGTCCATCTGTGTGGATTAGCATTTTAAATACTAGACTGAACTCTTGTTTGTACTCTTATGTACAACATGTTTCTGTAGAACAAAGACAGAAGAACGGTGATCTGTTTTAATGAAGTTTTAAAATCAGAGGGACCTTGGCATAGTTGTCATAAGCAAAGTTTGATATATATATTGGTCTTAACTTTTTGTGGATTCCTTAGAATATGTGTAGATTACATGGAAGAACCTTAAAATTAGTGGCTCTCAATCCTGTCCGTGAGAATCACCTTGGGTCTAAAACCACAGATTCCCAAATCGTACTTCAGATGTTCTGGTTCAGAATCTCTAAGGGTGGAACCCTTGTGCTTGTACTTTTAAACAGTTTCTCAGGTATCTTTTTCCTGCTCAACTGAAGTTGAAACTATTGTATTAAATTGTGTGTGTATAAATTTAACTGAAATGAAAACAAATGAACCCCCAATATCTGCCTTTACTGTTCTGAAAGTTAGTTTAAAAAAGACTAATGATTTAATTTGTTGCTTTCCAAAATGATGTGGTTTTTTTTTTTTTTAGCTATTTTTTAAATTGTTTTTTTTTTAATTGAAATATAGTTCGTATAACTATTATGTTAGTTTCAGATGTACCACGTAGTGATTTGACCTTTGCATATGTTGTAAAATGGTCACTGTAGTAAGTCTAGTAACCATCTGTTTCCATAAAGTTATTAAAATATTATTGACTGTATGTTTTATATTTTATATTACATCCCTGAGGCTTATTTCTTTTCTAACTGGAGGTTTGTGCCTTTACCTATTATACCCCCACCTCCACATGCTGCTCTCTGGCCACTGCCTTTTACTTCTCAGTATGTGAGAGTATGTTAGCATTTTGTTTTATTTTTTCCATCTAAGATTTTTGAGTGATTTTTAGAAAGATGAGTGTTGAAAGGATGAAATGGTGACCGTCAAAGGAGTCTGGAGTGGTCTGTCCTAAAGGCAGTTTTATAGATTGCTCTATCTGCTTATAGATCACTTAAAGCTATACATTCTCCTTTGGCTTGAGCTCTGTGTATCAGAGAGAGAGTAATTTTTCAGCTTTATACATGCTTGAAGATTTTAATGTTGTTCTTTTACTGATGGGTCCCTCCTACTAGACTTTAGACTCTGTGAGTAGGCACTATTTTTTAAATTTCCTTCTGCCCTTTTAAAAAATTTCTTTGTGCCCTCTTTATTTCTTTTTGTGATAAGAATACTCAATATAAGATTTACCGTCTTAGCAAATCTTTAAGTATACAACACAGTATTGTTAACTGTAAACTGTTACAATGAAACTGTTAACTGAATATAATACAGTATTATTATGCTGTAAAGTAGATCTCTAGGACTTATTCTGGAGAAGGAAATGGCAACCCACTTCAGTGTTCTTGCCTGGAGAGTCCCGGGGACGGGGGAGCCTGGTGGGCTGTCGTCTTAGGGGTCGCACAGAGTCGGACACGACTGAAGCGACTTAGCAGCAGCAGCAGGACTTATTCATCTTATGTAACTAATATGTGTCAAACTTTGCTTATGAGGACTGTGCCAAGATCCTCTGATTTTGAAACGTCAGTAAAATGGATTGCCTGTTCTTCAGAAATTTGTATTTAACAAATATCCTGTTTCTTCCCTAGGTTGGTGACCACCATTCTACTTTCTGTGTTAGGAGTTTTAGATTCCCCATAAAGATGGAATCATTAGTATTTGTCTTTCTGCATCTGGGTTGTCTCACTTTGCATTTTCCAGGTTCATCCATGTTGTCACAAATGACTGGATTCCTTTCTTTTTAAAGCTGGGTAATATTCCGTTGTATACACATTCCGAATTCTCTTTATCCGTTCAGCTGTTGAAGGACACTTAGGTTGTTTCCATATCTTGGCTATTATGAACAGTACAGTAGTGAATATGGTAGTGAAGACCTCTTTGAGATCCTCACTTCAGCTCCTTTGCATGTATACCCACAAGTGGGATTTTTAAAGCATTCTTGTGCATTTTAACATTATTTGTTTTTCCCTTTTTTTATTGTAGTATTTTTAAGTTCAGAGCTTCAAGCTTTACAGATACTACAGAACAAGAAGTGTAAAAATTCTCAATTAGATAAAAATAGTGAAATTTATCAGGAAGTTCAAGCTATCTGTGATACCCTTGGGATTCCCAAGTCAACAACTTCTGACATTCCGCTTATGCTAAACCAAGTGGAATCAAAGGTATTGTATTTGTTTTATTTTTTATTTCCCCCAAATTCAATTAAATGCTAACATGTAAACTCTGAGAGATGGTGAGGGACAGGGACACTGGCATGCTGCAGTCCATGGGGTTGCAAAGAGTCAGACATGGCTTGGCGACTGCACAACAGCAGCAAATGTATTAAATTTTATTTATTTTTGGCTGTGCTGGGTCTTCATTGCTGTGCAGGCTTTTCTTTGGTTTTGGAGAGCGGGGGTTCTTCCCTCATTGTGGCATGCAGCCTTCTCATTGTGGTACACAGGCTTCTCCTTGTGGTGGCCTCTTGTTGTGGAGCATGGGCTGTAGGGTGCATGGGCTCAATAGTTGGGTTGCATGGGCTTAGTTGCTCCATGGCGTGTGGGATCTTTGTGGATCAGGGATCAAACCTGTGTCTTTTGCGTTGACAGGCAAATTATTTACCTCTAAGCCACCAGGAAAGCTCCTGTGCATGTATTAAGGATGAAAATACAGTTGACCCTTGAATACTGTGTGGGTTAGGGGTGCTGATCCTCTGTGGAGTCAGTAATTAACATACAACTTCACAATTGGCCTCTTCAGTTGATATTTGTAAATTCAACCACCTGTAGATCGGCTGGTACTGTAATTGTATTTAGTGAAAAAAAATTCATGTAGAGGCAAACCAGCATAATTCAAACCCATGTTGTTCAAGAATCAACTGTATTTCCTTTAAGTACAAGATATACATTCTAATTAGAGATACAGTTATCTTCATGTAAAGCTAAATTTTTCACGTAAAACTAAATAGTATGGTTTTGACTTTATTTGCCTATTGCTAGTATTCATGAGGGAGAAGGCAGTGGCACCCCACTCTAGTACTCTTGCCTGGAAAATCCCATGGATGGAGGAGCCTGGTGGGCTGCAGTCCATGGGTTCTCTAAGAGTCAGACACGACTGAGTGACTTCACTTGCACTTTTCACTTTTCTGCGTTGGAGAAGGAAATGGCAACCCACTCCAGTATTCTTGCGGGAGAATCCCAGGGATGGGGGAGCCTGGTAGGCTGCTGTCTGCAGGGTTCACAGAGTCGGAGATGACTAAAGCAACTTAGCAGCAGCAGTATTCAGGAATCAGATCTTAATGAGGAAGTGCTAGGCTTTCTGAAAGTTTGCTCTTTGCCCTGATAGAAATCTCTCTGCAAAGTTAAGGGTCCGGTTTCTAACCAAGGTTGAATTACAGTATAATGAAAGAAGTAGAGTTTTTCTTTAAAGGCAAACTAAATTTCTTTTTAATGGATGCCGTTAATAAAATTTCAATATGATTGTCTTTGGCAGTGAGCAAAGAAATCTGCAATATCTGATGGATGAGTGTTTAGGAAATGTTTGTTGTATAGTTAATAAATGAATGAGTACCTTGATGGAGTAATTAAGAACAACTAAGAACAACTAATTAACAAGTAATTAACAACCAAAAACCATATCTCTAGCTTTTGAATTTTTTTTTTTTCAATTATAAAACTATCCTCATTCCCAGTCAAGGTATAAATTAGAGAGAATACTGCCCCATGCAGACCAAATTCTAGCCTAATTTCTAGGTTTTGTAGGAGTCCTCTAGGAGAATAATACAGGATTCATTTTTCAAGGAAAAGAAAATTTTCACCCTCAAGAATAGGTACTAAAACTCTGTTTTTAGACTTGCTGTTTTAAACTATATTCTTGAATAAAGTACTGTTTTGCATTGATACTTTATGAGCTGAAAACAAGATTTGTCTTAATGAATGTAAGAATTTTAGTATCATTAAGATAAAAACACAGTATTAAAAAGTTTTGTTTTGTTTTTAGAACTAGCAAACCAAAAAATAAGTCCATGAATCCCAGCTCAAGAATATTGTTCTGTAGTTCATAAATTGCTCTTCAGAATTTGTTTCTCTGGATTAAGAATTATCTGGGGTTGCCTAATACCTGGGGCTGTTTCAGATTGAGACAGATTTCTAGACTCTTCCTAATCTTCCAATGCATCCACATACTGATCCAAAAGATACAATTGAAGTGCCATAAAGGATGCCTGTTTAAGGTGTACAATTCAATGGATTTTATTTACAGAGTACATCATCATCAAAATCTAATTTTAGAACATTTCCATCATTCTCAAATGAAGCCATATGCCCACCACTTAACAGCCACTTCGCATTACCACCACCAATTTCCAAGCTAATTTTGTGTTCATAATTTTTAATTCTTTTTGAAAAGAGATCCCCCAACATTAAGCTTCATACTCCTCAAATGTGACCTGTTCCTGTTTTCTCTATTATATTATAAACTAAGCAGCTGTATATATTTCATCCTGTTTGAATGACTTCTGATATTGCTAAAGCAAAAACAAATGTCTAAATCTTGTTCACCAAAAATAAAAATGTTTCAATTCAAATCAGTGGCTTTGCAAAAGTGATGAAATGTGCTATATGGTGACTAATTGAGGGCTTACTCTTTCATTGTCTTAGTGAACAATGGAATGTGTACAAAATATTTAATTGAGTAAAACCAGCATACTCAGGGCTTCCCTGGTGGCTCAGATGGTAAAGAATCTGCCTGCAGTGTAGGAGATCTGGGTTCGATCCATGGGTCGGGAAGATCCCCTGGAGAAGAGAACAGCAGCCCACTCCAGTATTCTTGCCTGGAGAATCCCATGGACAGAGGAGCCTGGTGGGCTGTAGTCCATGGGGTTGGAGAGAGTCGGACATGACTGAGCGACTAACGCATGCAACCTACTCAGCCAAGATTTTATTTATTTATTTTTTGTCAGGATGTAAGAGTGTGCTGTCCTAAGAATATGAATTTGTTTCACATGAAACTTAGATTCTCATAATAAAGTCTTTTGGTAGTTACTTCAGTTGTCCCTGTATGTTATTTCTTACTCTGGAAAAGGTGTGCTATAGCTTGGATTAATGTAACTTGCTTCCTTGAGGAAGATACTCTGCGTTGTAGTGAAAATCTTTCTTAGTATGTGAAGTAAAGTCGCTCAGTTGTGTCCAACTCTTTGCGACTCCGTGGACTGTAGCCCGCCAGGCTCCTCTGTCCATGGGATTCTCCAGGCAAGAATACTGGAGTGGGTTGCCATTTCCTTCTCCAGGGGATCTTCCCAACCCAGGAATAGAACCCGGGTCTCCTGCATTGCAGGCAGATACTTTATCCTCTGAGCCACCAGGGAAGCCCTTAGTATGTGAAGATATGTTTTAATAATTTCTTGTTAACATTTTATTAATTCTCTGGCATTCACAGCATTTTAAGCACGAATAAGATTGTTTTCAATTGGGGATATACATTTTCACAATCGTCTATGTTTAATTTTAGGTGAAAGATATTCTCTCAAAAGTCCAGAAAAATCATGTGGGAAAACCACTGCTGAAAATTGATTTAAATCTGGAACAGGCGGTAAGACATCCCCTCCTTTTTCATTAGTTTTATATAATTAGCTATATTAATATAGCTTAATTTTATGAATGGACATCTAGATTTTTACATGCTTTTTAAAAAAATTTTATATATATGTTTTTGCTTTAAAAACATTTATTTTCATTGGAGGCTAATTACAATATTGTGGTGGCTTTTGCCATACATCGACATGAATCAGCCACAGGTGCACATGTGTCCTCCATCCTGAACCCTCTCCCACTTCACTCCCCACTCCATCCCTCTGGGTTGTCCCAGAACACTGGCTTTGAGTGCCCTGCTTCCTGCAACCGGCATTGGTCATCTCTTTTACATATGGTAATACACATGTTTCAATGCTTTTCTCAAATCCTCCTGCCCTCCCTTTCCCATATAGTCCAAAAGTCTGTTCTTTACATCTGTATCTCTTGCTGTCTGGTCAGTTCAGTTCCGTCACTCAGTCGTGTCCAGCTCTTTGTGACCCCATGGACTGCAGCACGCCAGGGCCTCCCTGTCCATCACCAACTCCTGGAGCCTACCCAAACTCATGTCCATCGAGTCAGTGATGCCATCCAACCATTCTTATCCTCTGTCGTCCCCTTCTCCTGCTGCCCTCAATCTTTCCCAGCATCAGGGTCTCTTCAAATGAGTCAGCTCTTCGCATGAGGTGTCCAAAGTACTGGAGTTTCAGCTTCAACATTAGTCCTTCCAGTGAACATCCAGGACTGATCTCCTTTAGGATAAACTGGTTGGATCTCCTTGCAGTCCAAGGGACTCTCAAGAGTCTTCTCCAACATCACAGTTCAAAAGCTTCAATTCTTCGCACTCAGCTTTCTTTATAGTCCAACTCTCACATCCATACATGACTACTGGAAAAACTATAGCTTTGACTAGATGGACCTTTGTTGGCAAAGTAATGTCTCTGCTTTTTAATATGCAGTCTAGGTTGGTCATAACTTTCCTTCCAAGGAGTAAGCGACTTTTAATTTCATGGCTGCAGTCACCATCTGCCGTGATTTTGGAGCCCCCCAAAATAAAGTCAGCCACTGTTTCCCCATCTATTTGCCATGAAGTGATGAAATTGGATGCCATGATCTTAGTGCCGTCTTGTAGATTTTTTATATTGGAGAATTAAAATGGATTGATATTCTAGAACAGTAGGTCCTAACGATTCTTCATTCAGATTATTAATTAAAAAAAAAAATTGACCAAAAGTATTTACAGTGCCCAATATGTTAACATAGTGGTAATTTGAAAAGTATAGTAGCTCAATGTCAATAAGATGGGAAGTTATTATTTTCTTTCCTTACTGGTCCAGACTACTTTGCAAATAGACCTTTCACTTAAATTAATATGTTTGATTGAAGATCAGGTAAACTAACAACTGTTGAGTTTAATTTGCATGTTTGATATCTGTTGAATATCATAAATGTTATATCAAATATCTTTATTATTTAAACAATTTACCATTAGGTCTTATGGGATCAAAATGACCATCAAGTACCATCTTTTGAATTAGTAGGAAACATTGACCACAATTTTCAAAATTCTTTTCTGTGCATAGTGAGTTTAAAGGTTATGGTTTTTGTTTCCAATTTCTTTAGGAAAAACTGGAAAGAATCAACGATGCTCTTTCATGTGAATATGAGTGCCGCCGGCGGATGTTGATGAAACGATTAGATGTAACAGTGCAGTCCTTTGGATGGTCTGATAGAGCAAAGGTAAGGCTGTTTTCCCACTCGTGTCCTGTAGGTGGTACTCTGTGACAGCTCTTCAGCCTCTCTTGTCTGTTGCGTAACGATGCCGCATTTGCACTTTATTGCTCTGTCTGAAGCTCCTGCCTAGACCAGCTACCGATCTTAAATAATCCTGGTCTCTGTTCATAGATATGTTAATTTCTGACTGTATCTTTCACATTTATTTAAAACTCAGTTATGATTTATGCAAGGATACAAGGAAGTCTGGCGTGCTGTAGTCCATGGGGTTGCAAAGAATTGGACACGACTGAGCCACTGAATTGAATTGAACTGATACATAAAAGAAGGCATCATATGTGGTAGTGAGATAGATATAATGAGCAACTGGTCAATTAGGCAGCACTGATGGATAGGGAGGCCTGGCGTGCTGCAGTTCATGGGGTCGCAAAGAGTCGGACATGACTGAGCGACTGATCTGATCTGATCTGATGTCTGAATAAATCTTAAAGGTCTTAAGGCTGTGAACTGTGTTCCAGTTGAAAAGGGTTGCAGGCTGGAAGCATTCCCAAGTGTGAATCTCTTAAGATAGTTTTCTGGAGAGCTGTCATCCATCATTCCCTTTTTATGCCTTTAATCTGTACCCAGGCTTCATCTGGGATCATCCACCTCACCCTGCATTACAGTCTGGAATCACTCCAGACAGTAAGCTGGGACAAATAGAGGAAAACATTTGCTTCTTCTGTTAGAGGGATTATTGTCCTATGCTTCTGCATATCCAGTGTCTGAAAATGACTGGTTCATGTGGAATGTCCAGTTTTATAGTTGTTTCGAGTGATAGGGTAAATCTGTGCCTGTTATTTTGATACTATTATATTCTTTGGGTAAGTGGGTGGTTCTTCTGCCCCATATTGTATCAGCTGAGGTCACTTACGCAGCTTCATTCAGTGGGTACCTGGGCTGGGGTGGGTTGAAACATCTAAGATGATTGTCTTGCATGTCTGGGTTCTGCTGTTAGCAAGGGGTGCCTCACTTGTCATCTGTGCTCTTAGGTGGTCTTTCTCTCCATGTGGTGCCCTATATTGGTTTCCTGTGGTTGCTATAACAAACTACCACAAATTTAGTGGTTTAAACAACACACATGTATTCTCTTACAGATCTTGACGTCAGAAGTCCTAAAATGAAGGTATTGGCAGGGTTAAAACTCCTCCCAGACACTGCAGGGGAGAATCTATTTCCTTGCATTTCCTACTTTCCAGATACCACCTGTATACCTCAGCTCTTGACCTGATTCTCCATCTTCAAAATTAATAGTATGGGACCTTCCAGTCTCTGCTTCTGCTTCCATTGTCATACACCTTCTCCTGTGTCTCGCTTATCAAGATCCTTGTGATTACACTGGGCTCACCCAGATAATTGATCTCAAGATCCTAACTTAACTTGCATTTGTATCTGCAAGGCAGCATATTCACAGGTTTCAGGGAGGATGGAGACATCTCTGGGGAGCCATTCTATTTACCAGATGTTTTATCTTCCTTTTAATGGATTTTATTTTTTTCCAGCATCGTATTTCTTTACCATATGCTGCTGCTGCTTTTTTCTTCCTTTCCTTTTTTTTTGTTTTTAAAAATCAGGTATTCTGATGAGTCCTTTTTTTCTGTATTCTATCACCCTAATGGCTTGTATCCTCCTATTGCAGTTTGGGCCACTTGCATGCCTATCCTTGGCTACTCCACTATTTCCTGGATCCCATGGTCTTCTCTTTCATTGTTTTTTCCCTCAACCTGCTACAGTAAATGCACAAATAACTTCCTAACAAAGGACATGTAGTGGTGATTTTTCTGAATCCTTACATTATGAAAATATGTTTATTCTGCTGCCACATTTGATTGATAGTTTGGCTAAATATAAAATTCTAGGTGGAAAACATTTTTCCCTAAGAATATTGAAGGCATTACTTCATTGTTCTCTAGCATGTAGTGCTGCTGTTGAGAAACCGATGCCATTCTCCATTCTTTTGGATGAGCTTTTATTTTTCTCTGAGAGCTTTTAGACTCTCTTCTCTATCCTTAGAATTCTGAAATTTCACAGCATATGTCAGTCAGGGTCTTTTTAAACTCATTGTGCTAAACATTAGGTGGGCCTTTCAATTTATAAACTCAGCTTTTATATTTCTGTTATATTTTCTCTTTCTGAAACGCTTATTCAGATATTAGACTTTCTGAGTAGATCTTCATAAGTTGCTTTATTTTTTTTCTCATTTTGTCTTTTCCTTTTTGATTCACTTTCTTGGAATTTTCCTCAATTTTATTTTGTGCTTGTCATTAAATTTTTGTTTCTGCCATCATTTTTTCCTTTCTGGGAATTTTTTTTTCTTCTTGAGTTTTCCTTTCCCGTGTTTGTTTGTTTTCTTCTTGTTTTATGACTGTGCTATCTTCTTAAATGGGGATAAAGACAATTTTTTATAAAAGGTTTTTTGTTTTGTTTTTTCCCCTTCATTATTTCCTGTCTCTTCCAGGGCAATTTTTGATTTGTTTTTCTTGGTCTTGGTCTTGTGGAGGCTATCTTCAAATGGATTATGGTCTTTTGTTGTCCATATTTAAGAGAAGACAATGAAAAACTGGGAACTAGTCATTGATTAGGATTGTTGGTGTCAGGTTTTGGGGTTGGCTACTGTGAACTGGAATTCTAATGCTCACTTGTAGAAGTGTGACTGCTCATTTTTTTAAAGAAGGGAAGCCTCGTTTTTTCTGTACATGATTCTCATTTGGCCAGGGGAGGAGTGGCAGCATGGCACCAATGGTTGGAAGAATAGATTATTCCACAATAGACTGAGTTAACCCCTATTTTTGACTCCTGATCTCATTTTCTGAGATGTTTGTTGTAGTATACATGTTTTGTTTTTTTTTTTAAATAATTTAGTATGTGTAATCTGACTCATTTACCTAGAAATACTCCCTTATGTATATACATAGTTTCCTTCCAAATACCTAGCAGACAGATACAAAAAAAAATTACAGAGTGATTAGAACAGGATAAATTTTTTTTTAGCATAGTAATAGAATAGCTGTAAGGGAGAGTTGAAGACTGTCTTATGTGTATTTTCTTTCAATAAATATTTAGCACCTCACATGTTGCACACATTACAATGTACCTGGTTCTGGATGAGCATCTCATTACCTTGTATGATTAGATATAGAACATTTTTGTAATGTTTCACTGTCTGTAATATCTAATTGGCTTCTCAAAAGGTTAAAACCTGTTTCTCTTCTGCATGTGTACCAGGATAAATTTTAGACATGTGTGTCCATGTGTTTAGAGTAACCATTGTGTGCAAGAAACCTAGATGCTCTGAGAAGTCTGAGTTACCAAAGAAGTAAATGACATGGTTGCTGACTTAAAGAAAGGAAATAGAATTTAGATGTATGAAAAGTATGAGTTTTACTGACCCCTGGAAACTTAACAGAGGTTGTATGCATATTGGGTATCCAGTTTAATCTGCTAGAATTTTAATGAGAAAAGGAATTTAGGAATATAAAGAATACTGTGAAAGGTAGATTAAAAGTATCTTAACATACTAAATTGGAGGATATTTTCAGTGTTGTCCTTAAGCTTATAGAACAATCCAAAACAAATGAGTTTTGACATGCTCTTTGAACATTGAGAGTGGCACAGACTCATGATAATGTATACTCTTGACTAGCCTTAAACTTAGAGACTTTGAGAAAATACTTTTAGGAAATACCTTGATATTTTTATCTTGGTGTTTTTCATCATGTTTTAGGACAAGGAGATTATGTTTTCATTTTTCTTTATTCTCGAAGATTTTTTAAATGTTTTTTCTTACATTATGATCAAATTTTGACCTTTCATGTCATCCTTTTCAATTGTATATAAATATATGCATTTACACCCTGAGTTTAATGTATCTTTATATTATTCTCCCTATTCCATGTGTCTGATATTGTTGAATGATTGATCAGCAATTGTTCTACAGCATTTAAAATCTTTCCACATTTTATCATATGGATATACTCTATGGATTTTGTGGTTTCCTTTAATTTTATCTTCTTTGAGCCTGTAATGAAGTCCTTGACAACTACATTTTTGTTCATGTACATGATATATTCATAAAAGTGGAATTTCTTGATCAAAGAATATGCATTTTAAAAATGCTCTTCATACACCCTGTGTAGAGTTGCCCTTCAAGAAGATTATGCACATTTATTTGTATGGTTAATCTGATTTCTCTATTATTTTGCTAGTATTGAAATAAAAGTACAATTTTATAATTTGATTTTTTTTTTTTTTTACTGAATATAGTGTGATCATTGTCCCGTATCTCCAAAAGTTCTATTTCAATATCCTTTTTTATATTAATTTTTAATTGAGATATAATTCACCATCTTAAAGTGTATAATTTAGTGGGTTTTAGTATATTCTCTGAATTATGTAACCATGATCTAATTCTAGAACATTTCCCTCAACCCCAACAGAAATATTCCTTTCAGTGGTCATTCACAGTACCCTCACCTTCCTCTCAGTTCAGTTCAGTTACTCAGCCGTGTCCGACCCTTTGTGACCCCATTAATTGCAGCACGCCAGGCCGCCCTGTCCATCACCAAGTCCTGGAGTTCACTCAGACTCACGTCCATCAAGTCAGTGATGCCATCCAGCCATCTCATCCTCTGTCGTCCCCTTCTCCTCCTGCCACCAATCCCTCCCAGCATCAGAGTCTTTTCCAATGAGTCAGCTCTTCGCATGAGGTGGCCAAAGTACTGGAGTTTCAGCTTTAGCATCATTCCTTCCAAAGAAACCTTCCTTTACTATAATTTAGTTTGTCTCTCTTTGGATTTGCCTGTTCTGTGTATGTCATATATATAAGGAATTATACAATGTGTGGCTTTTATGTCTGACTTCTTAGCATAATGCTGTCAAGTTTCATTCATGTTTCCCCACATAACTGCACAATCAGCCTTTTGTGTCTGCAGATGTGAAACCTGTGGATTCCTAAATGGAAATTCACTGTGTCAAAGGTTATGACTCTTAATGCTCTTGATTCACATGGCCAGATTGTTTTTTGAGAAATTTTGTATTAATTTAAACTTGTACAAATAAGTCAATGCCATTTTGCTCTCACTTTAGCCCCTTTAATATTTAGAATACTGTCAATTTTATGGCTAACTTGATGGTTAAAAATTACTAAATTGTTTTCATTTGTTTATTTGTCTTGTTAGTAAAGTTGAAATTTTTTTCATAAGCTTATTAGTCATTTGAATTTCCTATTTTTTTGAAATTTCTATTTGTGTCTTATATTTTTTTTTCCCCTGGGGCCTTCCTGTTTTCCTTCTGTTGAGCTTTTTATATATTAAGGAAGTTAGCTAGTTGCTTTATTTGTTGAAAATATTTTCCCCAGTTGTTTTTTATGTCTTTTGATGTGCAGAAATTGTAGTCTTTATAACACAGTTAAGTTTTTCAGTTTTAAAACTTTTAAAAAATGAACTCTTTTTTAAAATTTTGACTTTTTTTTAATTGGAGTACAGTTGATTTACAATGTTGTGTTTCTGTTGTACAGCAAAGTAAGACAGTTATACATATGCCTACATCCAGTCTTCTTTAGACTCTATTCCCATGTAGATCATTACAGAGTACTGAAGAGAGTTTCCTGTGTTATATGTAGGTTCTTACTAGTTGTCTGTTTTATGTACAGTAGTATGTGTATGTCAGCCTATTCAAAAGCAGAGACATCACTTTGCCAACAAAGGTTCGCTTAGTCAAGTCTATAGTCTTTCCTGTGGTCATGTATGGATGTGAGAGTTGGACTGTGAAGAAGGCTGAGTGCCGAAGAATGGATACTTTTGAACTGTGGTGTTGGAGAAGACTCTTGAGAGTCCCTTGGACTGCAAGAAGATCCAACCAGTCCATTCTGAAGGAGATCAGCCCTGGGATTTCTTTGGAAGGAATGATGCTAAAGCTGAAACTCAAGTACTTTGGGCACCTCATGCAAAGAGTTGACTCATTGGAAAAGACTCTGATGCTGGGAGGGATTGGGGGCAGGAGGAGAAGGGGATGACAGAGGATGAGATGGCTGGATGGCATCAGTGACTCGATGGATGTGAATCTGAGTGACCTCCGGGAGTTGGTGATGGACAGGGAGGCCTGGTGTGCTGCGATTCATGGGGTCGCAAAGAGTCGGACATGACTGAGCGACTGATCTGATCTGATCTGATGTATATGTCAATACCAATCTCCCAATGTATTCCTCCCTCCCTTCGTCCTTAATAACCGTGTTTGTTTTCTACATCTGTGACTCTATTTCTGTTTTGTAAATAGGTTCATTTGTATGATTTTTTTAGATTTCACCTATAAGCAGTATCATATATTTGTCTTTCTCTGTCTGACTTAACCTCACTTAGTGTGATAATCTTTAGGTCCATCCATGTTGCTGCAAATGATATTAGTTCTTTTATGTGGCTGGGTAGTATTCCATTGTGTGTATACACCATACCTTCTTTATCCATTCCTCTGTTGATGTACATTTAGGTTGCTTCCATGTCCTGGCTATTGCAAATAGTGCTGCAACGAACATTGGGGTGCATGTGTCCTTTTGAATTACAGTTTCCAAGATATATGCCCTGAAGTGGGATTGTGGGATCATGTGGTAGCTCTACTTTTAGTTTTTTTAAGGAATCTCCATACTGTTCTCCATAAAGAAAGTGAAAGTCGCTCACTAATGTCTGACTTTTTGCTACCCCATGGCCTGTGTAGTCCATGGAATTCTCTAGACCAGAATATTACTAGAGTGAGAATACTACTAGAATACTACTACTAGTAGCCATAGTAATGTTATATTAATTTACATTCCCACGAACGTTGAAGAGGCTTCCCTTTTTTCCACACCCTCTTCAGCGTTTATTGTTGGTAGACTTTTTGATGATGGCCATTCTCCCAGCATGAGGTGATAGCTCATTGTAGTTTTGATTTGCATTTGTCTAGTAGTTAGTGATGTTGAGCATCTTTTCATGTGCTTTTTAGCCATTTTTATGTCATCTTTAAAGAAATGTCTCTTTAGATCTTCTGGCCATTTTTTTTTTCATGTTGAGCTACGTGAGCTGTTTGTATATTTTGGAGATTAATCACTTGTTCACATTGTCTGCAAATACTTTCTCCTATTGTGTGGGTTTTCATTTAGTTTTGATTTCATTTAGTTGATGATTTCCTTTGCTTTGCAAGCACTTTTATTTGCCATTTGTTAATTTTTATTTTCATTACACTTGCTAAGTCACTTCAGTCGTGTCCGACTCTGTGCGATCCCATAGACGGCAGCCCACCAGGCTGCCCCGTCCCTGGGATTCTCCAGGCAAGAACACTGGAGTGGGTTGCCATTTCCTTCTCCAATGCATCAAAGTGACGAGTGAAAGTGAAGTTGCTCAGTTGTGTCCGACTGTTAGCAACCCCATGGACTGCAGCCCACCAGGCTCCTCCACCCATGGGATTTTCCAGGCAAGAGTACTGGAGTGGGGTGCCATTGCCCTCATTACTCTTGGTGGTGGAACAAAAAAGATCTTGCTGTGATTTATATCGGAGTGCTCTGCTCATGTTTTCCTTTAAGAGTTTTACAGTATCCAGTCTTACGTTTAGGTCTTCAATTCATTTGAGTTTTTTTTTGTGTATGGTGTTAAAGAATGTTTTAATTTTATTCTTGTACATGTAGCAGTCCAGTTTTCCCAGCACCACTTCTTGAAGAGACTGTCTTTTCTCCATTGTATATTCTTGCCTTCTTTATCATAGATTAGATGACTATAAGTGCTTTCTATCCTTTTGATTTATATACCCTACTATTTAGCATTGTAGTATAATCTGAAGTCAGGGAGCCTGATTCCTCCAGCTCTGTTTTTCTTTCTCAAGATAGCCTTGACTTTTTGAGGTCTTTTGTGTCTCCATACAAATTGTAAGTTTTTTTTTCTAATTCTGTGAAAAATGATATCAGTAATTTGTTAGGGATTGCATTGAATCTGTAGATTACTTTGGGTAGTATAGTCATTTTGAATATTGATTGTTCCGATCTGAGAACATGGTATATCTTTCTGTCTGTCTGTGTCATCTTTTGATTTCTTTCATCAGTATCTTAACAGTTTTCTGAGTATAGGTATTGTATGCTTTTTGTGCTCACTCAGTCATGTCTGACTCTCTGTGACCCATGGACTGTAGCCCACAAGGCTCTTCTGTCCATGGGATTCTCCCAGCAAGGATATTGGAGTGGGGTGCCATTTCTTCCTCTAGGGGATCTTCCCAACTCAGGGATTGAACCTGCACCTCTTTTGTCTCCTGCATTGGCAGGCAGATTCTCTACCACTAGCACCACCTGGGAAGCTCTTAGGCATTTTCCTGTGATGGTAAATGAGATTGTTTCCCTAATTTCTTTTTCTAGTCTTTCATTGTTAATGGATAGGAATGCAAGTGATTTCTGTGTATTAATTTTATATTCTGCAGTTTTGCCAAATTCTTTAAGCTCTAGTAGTTTTCTGGTTGCAGCTTTAGGATTTTCTGTGTATAGTATTATGTCATCTTCAAACGTGACAGTTTTACTTTTCCAATTTGGATTCCCTTTATTTATTTTTCTTCTCTAATTGCCATAGTAGGACTTCCAAAATTATGTTGAATAAAAGTGGTGAGAGTGAACATCCTTGGCTTGTTCCTGATCTTAGAGGAAATGCTTACAATTTTTCACCATTGAGAATGATTTTGCTGTGGGTTTTAAGTTGAGGTATGTTCCCTCTGTGTCCACATTCTAGAGAGTTTTTATCTGAAATTGGTGTTGAATTTTGTCAAAAGCTTTTTCTGCATCTGTTAAGATGATCATATGGTTTTATTCTTCAGTCTGTTAACATGATATATCAAATCGATTGATTTTACCTATGCTGAAGAGTCCTTGCATCCCTGGGGTAAGCCCCACTCAGTCATGGTGTCTGGTGGTTTACTGTGCTGTTGGATTTGGTTTGCTAGTATTTGAGGATTTTTGCATCCATATTTATCAGTGATATTATCCTGTAGTTTTCTTTTTTTATGATATCTTTGGTTTTGGCATCAAGGTGTGGCCTCATAGAATGAGCTTGGGAGTGTTCCTTCCTCTCCCAAGTTTTTGAAATAGTTTGAGAAGGATAGGTGTTAACTCTTCACTACATGCTTGATAGAATTCACCTGTGAAGCTGTCTGGTCCTGGACTTTTGTTAGAAGTTTTTATATTACTGATTCAATTTATAAATTCTGATGATCTGTTCATATTTTCTGTTTCTTTCTGGTTCAGTTTCAGAAGGTTGTATCTTTCTAAGAATTTGTCCTTTTCTCTAGGTTGTCCATTTTATTGGCATATAGTTGCTCTAGTTAAACAATGAATTTTTGTTATATTTGGAATCCCTTGTTATAGGTTATGCATTATTATTATTCTTATTTTACAAATAGACAACAGTTCATTCCAGCATCATTTAAAAAAATATTTTCTCATTGATCCTTTTTTATGTTTTAATATTCTTTATTTTTTAGAGCGGTTTTAGGTTCATAGCAATATTGAACAGAGGGTTCTGAGATTTCCATTTAGCCCTTGCTTGCACACACACTTAGCCCCACCATCAGCATCCGCCACCAGTGTAGTAAATATTTGCAGTGGATGAACCTACATTGATACATCATTATTATCCAAAGTCTGTAGCTTACATTAGGTTTCACTCTTGGTACTCTACATTCTGTGGGTTTGAGAAAATATGCAAAGACGTATTCCACCATTATAGTATCATACAGATATTCTCACTGCCCTAAAAATCTTCTCTTCTTTGCTTTCTTCTCTCCCTCCCCGCAACCTTTAGCAACCCATTGATATTTTTTTATTATCTCTCTAGTTTTGCTTTTTTCAGAATTTCATATAGTTGGAATCATACAGATTATTATTTTCAGATTAGCTTCTTTCGTTTAATAATAGGCATTTAAGTTTCCTCCATTTCTTTTGTCTCATTGATCTTTGATGCTTCCTCTATCATTTATTGTATTCATACATTTATGAGGCCCGGAATCTTAACTGCCTCTTTTGTTTCATCAGTTCTTTCCCTCCCCTCAACAAGTTCCATTTAATTAGAGGGAGGTAGGATAGCGTACTGTACAACCAGTCTAAAAGGATGTTTTGAGGATTAAAGAAATGATATTAAATGAAGAATATCATGGCACTTTTAATAAGTAGTCAGTGAATGTAAGTTGTTAAGGCAGTGATGAATAATTTCATATTACCTGTTAATAGATGATAAAACTCTTTCCAAAATTGTTTTAGTCATTTCATACATATTTCATTTCTGAGTTAACTGTAGATACCTCTTACCTCCCTGCTCCACTAAAAATACATCCCAGGAGGACTGTGGTAAACGTATAAGTTAATTGCAAGGAAAACTGACAATAGTCAGTGTTCCCATTAAGAAACGTATTTCTTGCCATTTATTCAAGCTCTCCTTTTGTTTTTGTAGATTTACTAATGTTTTCTTCTTAAAGTTTCTGTATGTGTGTTTTCAGTAAAGCTATTTTTAGGTATTTTGCTCTTCGGTAATATGAGTGGAATCTTTTTTGTGTTACTTATAAAATGAGTTGTTATGGGTAGTTACATAGTCTTTAGCATTTGTTGGTCTCTTTTTTTCCCCTTCATTCTACTTGCAGATTATCAGATATTTGAATGTTTTGCTGTTATTTCTTTGCTTGTGTTTTATCTTTTTTTTTTTCCTGAAGATTATGATTGCCATTGCTCTTTCATTGAAATGCTCTTTCATTCCTTTTTCCCCCTGACTTTTGTCATTTAGTTAAAAACGGATGACATAGCAAGAATTTACCAACCTAAGCGTTATGCTTTGTCACCCAAGACAACAATAACCTTGGCACATTTACTTGCTGCCCGTGAAGATCTGTCCAAGATTATCAGGACAAGTAGTGGATCAAGCCGGGAGAAGACAGCATGTGCCATTAATAAGGTTGGTTTTTCTTTTAAATACAGTGGAGAAAGAATTTATAATATCTTTGATTGATGTTTTTACAGATTTTAATCCATTTTTCATCCCAGTGAACTCTTAGAAAAGAGAATTAGTTTAGGTTTACTAATGTTTTCTATGTGCATGTTTATTTGAATTTCTGTATTCATAAATCAATCACAGTTTTATCTGAATTAGAGTGATTAAGAATTATTTTTATCAGTATCATTAGTCAGAATTATTTGCCTTCTTTCCAGTAATCTTACCATTTTTTGTTAGTAAAAAATCTGTAGGAGTCATTTTATATACTCACACATACTCCTGAGACCCGTGGTATAGAGGAAAGCATATGTGCTTGGGAGTCATACAGGTTTGGGTTTACAACTGAGCTCTACTATTTACTTAGAGAAATCTCTTCTGCAATTTAGAAATTGCAAAATCTCTTGGATATTCCATATCCTGATTCAGAGTATAGGTCCATTTCTCTGACAGTGGTCTTAAATCAACTCAGAGAGTCTGAATTTTCTTACTCTACAACAGTGGCTGCTGCTGCTGCTGCTGCTAAGTTGCTTCAGTCGTGTCCGACTCTGTGCGACCCCATAGACAGCAGCCCACCAGGCTCCCCCCCCTGGGATTCTCCAGGCAAGAATACTGGAGTGGGTTGCCATTTCCTTCTCCAATGCATGAAAGTGAAGTCGCTCAGTTGTGTCCGACTCTTCGCAACCCCATGGACTGCAGCCTACCAGGCTCCTCGGCCCATGGGATTTTCCAGGCAAGACTACTGGAGTGGGTTGCCACTGCCACAAGAGTGGCAGCAACAATAAGATAATTTAGAATGTTTATATCAGCTTGTCTAGTATATACCCTTCAATTAGAGCACTCTATGACAAACTTTACTATAAAAGAGCCAAAAGTTAGAAGTATGGGACTTGGGTAATTTTACAATATCAATTCTCAGTGCAGTGAGAAAGGTGTCCTATATCAGGAGATGGTTGTATATAAAGTCAGTTTACTAATTATCGTTAAGTTAGGCACCAGTGTTTGGGCCTTCCTGCTTCCATTTTAGATCAGCCTCGTCTATTCTGAAAGTGTTCTGTTTTTAAATATGTTACTTTATATCTTGCATCAAGGTCTTTCTGGATCAAGAGTTCTCTTAAGTGATATTGCCCGTCTCTTTTCTGAGTTTGTAATTGATAGTCTAATTATTTGAGGGCAATCTGATCTTGGAACAGCGTCCCTGTATATCCACCAACATTGAATGTTTGGTGGAGAGACCAGTGAGGATAACACCCAAGAAAAGCTGGGTTTTGGATTTGGTAATTAGAACACTATTGCCAACTTTATAGTGTACTTTGAAGAATATATGTATACTTTGAAGTTGTCCAACAGTGAGGAATTTGTACTTTTTTGTTTTCATTTATGATATAAAGTAGTAAAACATGATTTTGATCAGAGGATCAGGAAAGTAGAACACAACTGATTGGTAGGTCATTTTGGCTGAGGCACATTTGGTGTCTTTACTGAAAGACACTAGCAGGAAATGATTTGCTTCCTATTGGTCTCTGTTCATGGACATATAAAATAGTTCCTTTCTACAGAAGTTTGGGTACTTGAAGCAAACTCTTCCTTAGTTTATCCTGTGAAATATTATGAAGCATGGTTAAGGAAGTGTATTAAGTCTTTATTTTTTTTATAATATAGTAACTAGTATCATTGAAAGTTAGCTTAAGTTTCTCATAAAAAAAGGAATAGTTCATTGAAAATCCTTGTAGCTCTCTGCAGTTGATAGCCTTCATCTCTTCCCGTATTATACCCACGTGTTATCATATGTACTTCATACTTTGTTGAAATAATATGTGCTTAGAAATAGTCTTTTATGGCATAGTCTGTTACCAAACCAGTGGCAATAGAAAGTCCAGAGTTGTGTAAGTGAATATGGAGTTAAGTTGTATAGGGTATGAAGTTTATGTACATTGTAAATGTTTTGCTAAAAAGTTTTCTTAGTGTGATGGGTACTACATTTGTTATAAAATATACTAAAAAGGTTTAATGGAGAAGGCAATGGCACCCCACTCCAGTACTCTTGCCTGGAAAATCCCATGGATGGAGGATCCTGGTAGGCTGCAGTCCATGGGGTCACGAAGAGTCAGACACGACTGAGCGACTTCACTTTCACTTTTCACTTTCATGCATTGGAGAAGGAAATGGCAACCAACTCCAGTGTTCTTGCCTGGAGAATCCCAGGGACGGGGGAGCCTGGTGGGCTTCCGTCTATGGGGTCGCACAGAGTCGGACACGACTGAAGCAACTTAGCAGCAAAAAGGTTTAAACAAGTTCTTAAGTTTCATAAATATTCTCCCACACTGTTTAAAATAACAGCACATTGTGAGGAATTTGTCACACATCACTTTTATATTTTCAATATTAATTCATATTGCCATGTCTGGTACTTTCATGTCCTAAAATATTTGGCTTCTGTTTCTTTATTAGAACAATAACTTCAATATTGCTTGTATCCTCTAAGTAAGTTTTAACTTTTACAGTATTGGAAACTGAAAGAAAATATTTCTTTATACAGGTGCTGATGGGAAGGGTGCCTGACAGGGGAGGACGGCCGAATGAAATTGAACCACCACCCCCTGAGATGCCCCCTTGGCAAAAGAGACAGGAAGGCAGTGGAAGGGGTGGTTGGGGTGGTGGAGGTGGCAGAGGAGGTGGTGGGAGTGGGAGAGGTGGTGGGGGTGGGGGGTGGGGAGGTGGTGGAGGAGGGGGCGGGGGGTGGGGAGGTGGTGGGGGAGGGGGTGGTAGAGGAGGTTTCCAAGGCAGGGGAGATTATGGTGGGAGGGGAGATTATGGTGGAAGAGGGGGCTATGGAGGAAGAGGAGGCTGTGGTGGAAGAGGTTATGGAGATCCGTATGGAGGAGGTGGTGGTGGATATAGAAGATATTAAAAGCCACAAAATTTAGATAGCAGTGCTTACTTCTTGATAGGTGCATTAGGCATAGTATTCTAAATAACTACTTGAGTGTCATCTTTGAAGTAAATACCATGTTAGATTCCCTGATGGTATCATTCTTGAATTGGCTTGACTGATATTGGCCTGACTAAAAGAACATTGTTTTATACTACTGTTTGATCTCTTAGACAAAGTGGTGATTTTTTTCCACACTCTGTGTACTCTTGAGCATGTTCTGTCTTTTTAAAAAACAAAAAAATGAGGAAAAAATATTTTTAAAAGTGTAAATATATTATTACCATCAAACTTGGAAAATGGAAAGTATTTTATTGTCATGATTGAATTTAGATTGTTACCTGTATTTTATTCAGGTCTGAGACACATAAATGACCCCACTTGTAGTGGAAAGGAATATAAACTTATTGCCTCATCTGTAGTCCTGTGGCTGTTTTGTATTTGTTAATTCTATTTTACAAAATAGGAAAAGAGACTGATAATTGTGTTCAGTAAGAAGTTGTCGTGACTTGTGTTTTTCTTTTATATGAGCAAAATTCCTCTGGCCAGGTTTCTGTTAAAATTCCAATAATTGAAGCCCAAATCTATTTTTTGCTGCTGCTGCTGCTGCTAAGTTGCTTCAGTCGTGTCCGGCTCTGTACGACCCCACAGACGGCAGCCCACCAGGCTCCCCGTCCCTGGGATTCTCCAGGCAAGAACACTGGAGTGGGTTGCCATGGCCTTCTCCAGTGCATGAAAGTGAAAAGTGAAAGTGAAGTTGCTCAGTCGTGTCCGACTCTTAGCGACCCCATGGACTGCAGCCCACCAGGCTCTTCTGTCCACACATATTTATTTTCCAACTGGATTTGAAATCTGTATGATTTTGTTTGACAGAGCAGAATTAAAGACTGAGGTCAGAATTACTGTAAAGGAACAAAGACATGTACCAATATTACATGGTGTTGTGAGAAAAATTTCTGCAAATTGGTTTATCACTTGTGCCGTCGCTTTAGGTATCCAGATATTAAAAGGCAGGCTGCTCTGTGCTGTACAGGATTAGGACACTTATATCCAGTTTTATCTATCAAAGGTAAGGCCATGGTATCCTTTGGTCATTCTGATTCACAGCTAGATTTGGGAAACACAGAGTTAGAGAGGGTTTAAATGTGATTTGTTGGTTGGAACATTCAGAGGCTTGGGAATCAGGAGCTGTGAATTTAAATCATGGCACTAGCCCAGGGCAGGGGCTGTAGGCTTAAATGGCCAAAGCTCTTAGAGATTAATTTGTCCTCTTTTGTCAAATGAGGAATGTGACACTTGAGCCTTCTCAGGTGGTTTTATAAAGACTTAAGTACACGTCCGATTTGTTGAGAGTTTATAGAGGCCTGTTGTGAAAGGTGTAAAAAGTGGCCCAAGTAATGCATTTTTCTTATAGTATATAAAGAGAAAAATATGTAGTCATATAAATTTTTTCAGTTCCACTTTAAAATCTGTAGACTTCTGGTACATTAACAACTTTCTGTAGTCTAACCAACTCAAAAGATAGAAAGCTGAGTACCTGTGGACAAATGGATTATTTGGCAGTGTTACTCTTGTTTTACAGTAAACCCCATGGTGAAATCTAAAATGTTAAAACTTTAAATATTGTGTATACCATAGTCTTAGACATGTCTTATTCAAGCTAACCCTTCAAAGAAATTTGTTCAGGAGAGGAAAACATAAAATTGTTTATTTGTAAACTTTAAAAAAAATTATATTTATTGAAGAGAGAATTTCATTTGTGATAGTTGAAGAAAAAGTCTTTCCATATAAGGAAATACTTTTATAAATAGCTATGAACTCTGAAAAATAAATAACTTAAAAATATATAAGCAAAGACCACTGCAGTAAAATATTTCAAAAAATTACTAGTTAAAATATTCATTTAAAAGCTTTAGATTTCTGCTTCATTTCTTTTCAGGAGCTTTAGTCACTGATACAGAATGGGTTTACAAGTACTTTCAGCTTTTTTTTAATCACTAATGGTAGAAAGATTAGTTTATTAGTTTCTGTAGGATTTCTTGGTACCTGCATAGGCTGCTGTTGGGTTATCTGCTTCTCACTGTAAATCTTATCCAAGTTTAGGTCTTGCTCCTGGAATCATGCTCAAGCTGGAACCACTCTTATTTACACATTCTTTAAAACTTTACTTGAATGAAAAGTAAAGTGGTCTAGACCCTAATATCGTTTTCTTTCCTGTGGGGTAGAGTTTTCATGATAATCTTCTCTTAGCAAAAACTTCTTTTGTAGAAAATTACTCAGTAATATCTAGAATAGCAGTAAGGTAATTTGGGGCCTTAATGTTATAAGTCATAATGTGAAAATGCTTTATAAATTGAGTGCAGTCAAATGTAGAGTATGGTGAATGGCACTTCATTGCTTCCTGAAATGTAACACTTTTTTCTGTGCTATCTCATCATCATTCTTTTTGCCTAGTTCTTAATTTTATTTTTTCCTGCCACCTCATTTTCCCTCCCCACTTTTTTTCTCCCTGCCTTGGTCTATTCTGTGGTACCTAATAGCACCTATAGACATATTATTGAGAGTATCTAGATTAAAGAAGTAACTGATGTCCACACATGCTTAACTACCACACCATTAACACATAAGCTCTCAAAGATGAAATGAGGTATTTCCTTTTAACCCGTTGCTTTGTTTTTTTGCAGATCAAGGACATCTTGCCTCACTAAACAGAAAATATTTTAAACCAAAACTATTTCATTACATTTTTGTGTGTCAAAAGAAGGGATGGCTAACACCCAAAATGTTTGAGATGGAAAATGTTCTGAGCAGTGATGCCATCTATTCCTTGTCAGGGACACAGGGGTGGAAGGATTTGGAATGGGAATTGGAGACAGAGGAGGGGAGGTAGTTTAATCTCTCCTTTTAAGGAGCAGGCTGTTATTGTAACTTAATTATTTTCATGAAGTGTTGAAGTATTGAATTATTTTCTATGAAGATTTGAAAAGACACAAAAGGCAAAGGAGAAAAGGAAAGATACTTTGCATTTGAATGCAGAGTTCCAAAGAATAGCAAGGAGAGATAAGAAAGCCTTCCTCAGTGAACAGTGCAAAGATATAGAGGAAAACAATAGAATGGGAAAGACTAGAGATCTCTTCAAGAAAATTAGAGATAACAAGGGAACATTTCATGCAAAGATGGGTACAATAAAGGATAGAAATGATATGGACTTAACAGAAGCAGAAGATATTAAGATGTGGTGAAAGTGAAGTCACTCAGTCGTTTCCGACCCTCAGTGACCCCATAAACTGCAGCCTACCAGGCTCCTCTGTCCATGGGATTTTCCAGGCAAGAGTACTGAAATGGGGTGCCATTGCCTTCTCCTTAAGATGTGGTAACAATACACAAAAGAACTATACAAAAAAGATCTTCATGACCCAGATAATCACAGTGGTGTGATCACACACCAGAGCCAGACATCCTGGAATGTGAAGTCAAGTGGGCCTTAGGAAGCATCACTAGGAACAAAGCTAGTGGAGGTGATGGAATTCCAGTGGAGCTATTTTAAATCCTGAAAGATGATGCTGTGAAAGTGCTGCACTCAGTATGCCAGCAAATTTGGAAAACTCAGCAGTGGCCACAGGACTGGAAAAGGTCAGTTTTCATTCCAATCTCAAAGAAAGGCAATGCCAAAGTGCTCAAACTACCGCACAATTGTACTCATCCTATACACTAGCAAAGTAATGCTCAAAATTCTCCAAGCCAGGCTTCAACAACACATGAACCACGAACTTCCAGATGTTCAAGGTGGATTTAGAAAAGGCAGAGGGACCAGAGGTCAAATTGACAATATCTGTTGGATCATCAAAAAAGCAAGAGAGTTCCAGAAAAACATCTACTTCTGCTTTATTGACTATGCCAAAGCCTTTGACTGCATGGAGCACAACAAACTGTGGAAAATTCTGAAAGAGATGGGAATACCAGACCACTTGACCTGCCTTCTGAGAAATACATATGCAGTTCAAGAAGCAACAGTTAGAACTGGACATGGAACAACACACTGGTTCCAAATAGGAAAAGGAGTACGTCAAGGCTGTATATTGTCACCCTGCTTATTTAACTTATATGCAGAGTACATCATGAGAAACGCTGGACTGGATGAAGCACAAGCTGGAATCAAGATGGCTGGGAGAAATATCAATAATCACAGATATGCAGATGACACCACCCTTATGGCAGAAAAGTGAAGAACTAAAGAGCTTCTTGATGAATGTGAAAGAGGAGAGTGAAAAAGTTGGCTTAAAGCTCAACATTCAGAAAACTAAGATCATGGCATCTGGTCCCATCACTTCATGGCAAATACATGAGGAAACAATGGAAACAGTGACAGACTTTATTTTCTTGGGCTCCAAGATCACTGCAGATGGTGACTGCAGCCATGAAATTAAAAGACGTTTAGTCCTTGGAAGGAAAGTTATGACACCTAGACAGCATATTAAAAAGCAAAGACATTACTTTGCTGACAAAGGTCCGTCTAGTCAAAGCTATGGTTTTTCCAGTGGTCATGTATGGATGTGAAAGTTGGACTATAAAGAAAGCTGAGCGCCAAAGAATTGATGCTTTTGAACTGTGGTGGTAGAGAAGAGTCTTGAGGGTCCCTTGGAGTGCAAGGAGATCCAGCCAGTCCATCCTAAAGGAAACCAGTCCTGGGTGTTCATTGGAGAGACTGAAATTGAAGCTGAAACTCCAGTACTTTGGCTACCTGATGCGAAGAACTGACTCATTTGAAAAGACGCTGATGCTGGGAGATTGAAAGCCTGAGGAGAAGGGGAGTACAGAAATGGACATGAGTATAAGTAAGCTCTGGGAGTTGGTGATGGACAGGGAAGCCTGGCGTGCTGCAGTCCATGCAAAGAGTTGGACACGACTGAGGGACTCAACTGAACTGAACTGATTGAATGCATTCCACTATGGAGTTTGAGTGACTAGAATCCATCCCCCTATTTCCCTTCATTGGTCTAGTTAAACAAAAGTTGCCTGGGGATTAAGGAAAAATCATGGCTATCTTTAATTACTCTAAATGATCACTAATCATGAGCACAAATGAATTACTCTGGGTGATCTGCACACTAGATTGAATGATCCTTTACCAATTCCATCCACAGTTTCAAAGTTTATCTTTTCATGCTAGTTTTCTTAGATAGAACTGTGGATTTACAGATGAAAGCCACAGAGGAATGACAGCTTCAGACTTGTCTCCTTCAGTGTTAGGTGTGTATAGACAATATTTGGGGATCATATTTGGGGGTCACTGTCATTATGGAATAAGATGGGAAATGATTGACTATTCCTATATGTTACCACTTCATGTTACATATTTAGAAAAATAGGCAATGGCACCCCCACCCCAGTACTTTTGCCTGGAAAATCCCATGGACGGAGGAGCCTGGTGGGCTCCAGTCCGTGGGGTCGCTAAGAGTCGGACACGACTGAGCGACTTCACTTTGACTTTTCACTTTCATGCATTGGAGAAGGAAATGGCAACCCACTCCAGTGTTCTTGCCTGGAGAATCCCAGGGACAGGGGAGCCTGGTGAGCTTCCGTCTATGGGGTCGCACAGAGTCGGACACGACTGAAGCGACTTAGCAGCAGCAGTAGCAGCATACTGAGTAATCAGTTGCTTTGCTTTTCCTTTCAGGACAACTGGTTTGGTTAATAGAATAAGGGAGTGGTCTCAGCTGTTGATAATAGTAAAAATTCAGATGAAGCATCTACATGTTTATGAACAAGAAGAAACACAGGACATCTTTATAGTAGGGATTCTACTGTCTTTTATCATATAAATATTACACAACGAAAACTTACATTAGGTATCAAAAAAAAAAACACCTTTACAATCTGTACATTTGTTTTTTTCCTTGCAGTTCTTTTACATTATACATCGTTAAACAGAAATTCACAAGTGCCCAGTAAAACAGCAAATCAATTACCAAAGAAAAGAAGTGACACTGTTGTTAATGAAACAAGAATTGTCCTTGTTTTGACAGATAAATATATGCCCAAACTTACTTCAAGTTGATACAAGATAACACAAATTTGTACTGTAGGCTTGACAAAAAAATCTGTTCCAGATTATTTCTGTAGATTCCACTAATCCCATGTTGCTCAGAGCAAATAATACTGATTTATACACTATACTTCTTTGGCCCTTGCTGGACTGTAAAGACCTGTGGTGAAACTACTGCTTCCTGTCCATTTCATTGATAAATTCTGGAAGGCCTGAGACCTTCTAGCCATGTTAATTAGACTAAGGAGATGGTGACCTTTTGAATTCCTCTAGATTACAAATTATTTACATACACTAACCTGGTCTCTGTATTTTGGATGGCATATAAGAAGAATGAAAAAAAATTCAATGTGTTTTATAACTCCACATAAAGAGATTGAGCTATACTGTCTTTGGTTTGTAAGTCATTTTAAGGATGACTGTAAACTCATTTGTTTGATAAAGGTAAGTAGCAAAGTACTTCCTATACAATTATATACCAAGTTGTGGACCTGAACAGCCCTGCCATGGGGATTTCTGAGTTTGGATGTAGAAAAAGGTAAATTCGTGTGTACAGTGATTTTTTAAAACACTAAACACGAAGTGAAAGCTAGTCATTTGCTTTTTCACTAAAGCTCAGTACAAGGGGGTATGCAAATGGGAACTGGTCTTTCATGAAAGGAACTTCTTAAATGGTCTGAATCCTCCCAGGAAACTATACTGCATATATAGTTTGTTTCGGACTAAGACTTGGTGTTGCCAGTTTGGAACTTTTGGTTGTTGAGATTATATTCTTGGCAGTTGGTCAGCTTGTGTATGAATTTCAAGTCAGCTCGGCATTAGGCATCCAAGCGTGGAAGGGAAGTTCCCAGCCAAAAGAAAGTGGCTGTGAAATTTTTTTAGAGAAAAAGAGTTTGACAGAAAAGTTTGTAAACAGTTGCCCAGATAATTAATTGAGCCCATTTATCATTAACCTTCATTAATAGAAAACTCACAGGACTCTTGTGATTTTGCCAAATAATACAATTTACATTATAAGTAATTTCTTATCTTGTAACAAACTGAACTTTGTGAATTTGTATACATGACCAAAAGTCTAAATCACTTCCACATCTGACGGAGGAAACAGAATTCCAAGCCACATGCATGTCCGATGTTGTATATACAGAATATGTACATATGTACATGCTGTCAGCTATTATTGAAACCTCTCATCCAGTTAGCTTATTTCTAAATAGTATTAATAGTGAAGACAGTACCAGCACAAATTCAGTTCAAAAAAGTTACTTCAAAAAAAATGGCACATGTAAGTTAAACAGCTTTTTTTTTTTAAAAAGCTATAAATTCTTAATTCTATCCATTGTAGATTCTGTAAGGGACAAATATGTTTGTGTTATACTTATTTTAGCCAATTAGCCAGCCATGTATGAGGTGGTAATAGCCACGTTTCCAGGTGCTTAATTTGACTATTTTATCATGACTGTGAGACTAGAATTGACTTGTAATTGGATGATGTCATGTTTAATAGCTCCTTCCTGCCCCCCACCCCCAAATTTATGGCTACATCTCTAGAAGTTGTCTTCTAGGTAGATATCCTTCTTTGTGTAAGAATATAGTGAGGAAGTAGGGGAAAAGGCAAATTGATTAGATCTGAGGTAGTGAAGTGGGAACCAGATTCGTAAAGAATGCTGAAATACAGAGGAAGTGATTTTCCTTTTGGAATGTGGGTATTTTTCCATCATAAGCAAGTTTTGGATGGAACAGTGCCTCAGAAAAAGCCAGGGAAGGAAACATTCATTTTCCAGGGATTTTAGGTCTAAGGAAGCAGCAGCTGGACAGGTCATGTAGAAGAAGCTACCTTGTCAGAAAACTAGAGTCATGTTTTTACCATGCTTTTGATATTAGTCCCAAGGGGAGAAAAAGTTTGTGGAATGAATGGCAAATATTTTGCATTCTTCAGCTTTCCTCCCTTTGATTCAACTGACTAGAAGAGAAAACCTTACTGCACGGTAAGAATCTTTTAAGTAAAAAAGTAGCTCCTTTTCTTTAAAGTACCCTTTTTAAAGCCAGTCTAAGGTTCTCCGGGTCTTTGTGTTGAGGTTTAGGAAGTGAGATCTCTGATACACTCTACAGTTTGTGTTTCTTGAGTTTCTAGGCTAAGAACAGTCAGCCTGCTCCATCTGAGCCAATACATGATTGTTTCTTGCAAGTTGGAGGGTTTCTATCTTCTTCTGTGCATATTTCAGTTGGATCTTTAGAGCATTATTATCTGCTTTCAGGGTATTTATTTCCTAAAAGAAAAGGAGAATGAGGTATGTTAATAAAGCAGCAATAGTTACATCAGGAGTACTATACTTGACTGGCATCTTTTCACTGTAGCTGTGAAACTTTTCAAGGTAGTTATTTTGCCCTGAATAAAAACTAAGTTAAATACTTAACAAATGATCATGTGTATCAGTGTTGTTATATCACATCTTTGTTATATCAAAGATGTGAGTGGCTAGCAGGCAGAATAAACCATTCATGGGCAATAGATGGATAATAAAATCTTTGAATATTGTGTAGCAGACCTAAATGTGGCAGAAAAAAAGTCTTGGTCAGGTTTGAGGCATGAAAGCCATGACTTTGGAATATACTATGTGATATTACAGTTCACATGGGAGATTACATACATTATCATATATTACATATTTTCTTCTCCAAATCATTGAAAACTAACAGACTTGATAAAGGTGAGAATTTTATCTCATCCCCTTAAACTGGGATTTAATTATCTAATTTTCAGTGATTTAGTTATAGAGTCAGCCATTGATTTCCAATGTTAAAAATAGAAATTCAGTTTTTATATGGCTGAGTAATATTCCATTGTGCATATGTATTGATATATGTATATACATTTACACACACATCTTTATCAATTCATCTGTTGATGGACACATAGTTTGCTTTCATATCTTGACTGTTTTAATACTGCAGACACTGGGGTGCATGTATCTTTTTGAATTAGTGTTTTCATTTTCTTTGGATATATACCTAGGAGTGGAATTACTAATCAAATGGTAGTTCTTTTAGTCTTTTGAGAAATCACCATGGTGTTTTCCATAGTGGCTCTACCAATTTTCATTCCTACCAACTTGTGTACAAAGATTCCTTATTTCTGCACATCTTCACGAGCACTTGTTACCTCTTGATCACAGTCATTCTAACAGGTATGAGATGATATCTCATTGTGGTTTTGATTTTCATTTCTCTGATTAGTGACATGGAACATCTTTTCATGTTCCTATCAGCCATTTGTATGTTTTGGGGAAAAAGCCTATTTAGTTCTGGTTTTTAGATTTTGTTGTTGGTATTGAGTTGTATGAGTTATTTACATATTTTAAAGAACCCTTTATTGGATATATCATTTGCAAATATCTTCTCCCATTCAGTAGGTTACCTTTTCATTTTATTGATGGTTTCTACTATGCAAAAGCTTAGTTAATGTAGTCCCATTTGTTGATGTTTGCTTTTGGTGTCATGTCCAAAAATTCACTGCCAAAGACCAATGAAAAAGAGCTTCTTCCCTACTTTTTTTCCCTAGCAGTTTCATAGTTTCAGGTCTCATGTTTGTCTCTGATCCATTCTCAGTTAATTTTTATGAGAGATGTAAGATGGGAGTCAAATTTCATTGCTCTGCATGTGCTGATCCAGTTTTCCCAACACCATTTGTGAAGAGACTATCCTTTTTGCCTTGGGTGTGCTCTGGGCTCTCTAGTATTAGTTCACTGTATACACGGGTTTAATTCTGGGCTGTCTGTGTGTCTGTTTTTGTGCCAGTACCATAGTGTTTTTACTACGGTAGCTTTGTAGTATATAACTTGAAATGAGGAAGTGTGGTACCTCCAGCTTCTTTCATCAGGATTACTTAGGTTATTCATAGTCTTCTGTTGTTCCATACAAATGGTAGGACTTTTTTTCTATTTCTGTGAAGAATTCCATTTTTATTCTGATTCTATCTGTAGATTGCTTTGGGTAGTATGGGCATTTTAACAGTCCTTTAAAAAAAATTACTTTATTTACAATGTTTTGTTAAGTTTCTGCTATAAGCAAAGTGATTTTTTTTCATATTCTTTTCCATTGTGGTTTGTCACTGGATATTGAATATAATGCTCTGTGCTACACAGTAGGACCTTGTTGTTTATCTATTCTATATGTAATAGTTTACACCTATTAATTCCAAACTTCCATCCTATCCTTCCCCCACCCTCTCCCTTGGCAACCACAGGTCTCTTCTCTCACATTTGTAGGTCTTTTCTGTTTCATGGATAAATTCATTTAGGTCATATTCTAGATGCCACTGCTGCTGCTAAGTCGCTTCAGTCATGTCTGACTTTGTGTGACCCCATAGATGGCAGCCCACCAGGCTCCCCTGTCCCTGGGATTCTCCAGGCAAGAACACTGGAGTGGGTTGCCATTGCCTTCTCCAGTTCATGAAAGTGAAGTCGCTCAGTCGTGTCTGACTCTCCGCGACCCCATGGACTGCAGCCTACCAGGCTCCTCGGCCCATGGGATTTTCCAGGCAATAGTACTGGAATGGGTTGCCATTGCCTTCTCCATTAGATGCCACATATAAGTGAATTTTTTTGTTGTTTTTCTGACTGACTTCACTTAGCTATGATAATCTCTAGGCCCATCCAAATAGCATTACTTCATTCTTTTTTTACACACACACATATACATACATATATACACACACACCCTATATCTATACCTCATCTTTATCCATTTATCTGTCAGTGGATACTTAGGTTGCTTCCATGTCTTGTGTATTATAAGTAGTGCTGCTGTAAGGTGGTACTTAATTGCAGTTTTGATTTTCATCATGAGAAACACTGGGCTGAAAGAAGCACAAGCTGGAATCAAGATTGCCGGGAAAACTATCAATAACCTCAGATATGCAGATGACACCACCCTTATGGCAGAAAGTGAAGAGGAACTCAAAAGCCTCTTGATGAAAGTGAAAGAGGAGAGTTTTCTGATTGTTGGCTTAAAGCTCAACAATCAGAAAACGAAGATCATGGCATCTGGTCCCATCACTTCATGGGAAATAGATGGGGGGAAACAGTGACACACTTTATTTTTGAGGGGCTCCAAAATCACTGCATATGGTGACTGCAGCCATGAAATTAAAAGTCGCTTACTCCTTGGAAGGGAAGTTATAACCAATCTAGATAGCATATTCAAAAGCAACTTTGCCAACAAAGTGGTCATGTATGGATGTGAGAGTTGGACCGTGAAGAAAGCTGAGCGCCAAAGAATTGATGCTTCTGAACTGTGGTGCATCAATTGGAGAAGAAGACTCTTGAGAGAGAAGACTCTGGGGCCTTGGACTGCAAGGAGATCCAACCAGTCCATTCTAAAGGAGATCAGCCCTGGGTTTTCTTTGGAAGGAATGATGCTAAAGCTGAAACTTCAGTAATTTGGCCACCTCATGCGAAGAGCTGACTTATTGGAAAAGACTCTGATGCTGGGAGGGATTGGGAGTAGGAAGAAAAGGGGACGACAGAGGATGAGATGGCTGGATGGCATCACTGAATCGATGGACGTGAGTCTGAGTGAACTCCAGGAGCTGATGATGGACTGAGAGCTGCAATTCATGGGGGTCGCAAAGAGTCTGACATGACTGAGCAACTGAACTGAACTGAATAATTGTCTCATGATGATGAACATCTTTTTGTTTGCCTGTTGGGCATTTGTATGTCTTCCTTGAAAGAATTTAGGTCCTCTGCTAGACATTTCAATAGTCTTAATTCTTCTATCCATGAACACAGCATGTCTTTCCATTTGTGTCTTGGGTTTCTTTCTGCAAAGTCTTGTAGTTTTCCTTGTATAAATCTTTCATTTTCTTGGTTAAATTTATTACTAAATATTTTGTTTCTGATGCTCTTGGGAACAGGGAAGTTTTCTTTTCAGATGTTTCATCCTTAGTGTGTAGAAACACAACTGATTTCTATAAGCTGGTTTTGTATCCTGCAGTTTAACTGAAAATGTTAGCTGCGACAGTTTTTTTTTTGTTTGTTGATGTTTGATCTTTGGGGTTTTTCTATATATGGACTCATCATCTGCAAGTAGTGACACTCTTGCTGTTACTTTTCCGATCTGGATGCTTTTTATTTTCTTGTCTAATCGCTTTAGCTAAGACTTTCAGTACTTGAATAAGTGGTGAGAGTGGGCATCTTCGTCTTGTTCTTAATCTTGGTAGAAAAGCTTTGGGATTTTCTCCACTGAGTATAATGTTAGCTGTCAGTTTGTTATATGTGGGCCTTATTATTGTTGAGGTATATTCCTTTTATCCAGTCTGAGCAGGGTTTTTATCATGAAAGAATGTTGTATTCTGTCAAATGTTTTTTTGCATCTGTTGAGATGACATGATTTTTCTTTCATTTTACTAATGTGATACAGTACATTTATTGATTTGCATACAGTGAACTGTCTTTGCATCCTAAGAAATAAATCCCATTTTTCATAGTGTATAGTATCTTTTTTATGTGTTCTTAAAAAAATCAGGTTGCTAATAACTTGTTGAGAATTTTTGCATGTATACTTGCCAGTAACATAGGTCTATAATTTGTGTTTCTTAGTGTCCTTATCTGACTTTGGTATTAGGGTAAAACTACCCTGATGGTTTGAAAGTATTGTATTTTTTAGAAAGCTTTTAAGAAGGACCAGTGTTAATTCTTTGAGTGTTGGGTAGAATTTGCCAGTGAAGCCATCTGATCCTGGGTTTTCTGTGTTGGGAGGATTTTGACTACTGAGTCAATGCCTTTGCTTGTTATTGGTCTGTTTAGATTTCCTATTTTTTATGGATTCAGTCTTGGTCATTTCTGGAAATTTATACATTTGTTCTAGGTTATCTAATACGTTGGCATATTCATAAGTTTCTTACGGTTCTATGGGTTTGTGTAGTAACAGCTGTAATGCTGCCTTTTGTTTTTTTAATTTTATATATTGAGGCTTCTCTCATTTTTTCTTAGTGTGAATAAAGGTTTGGCAGTTTCACCTTCAGTTAGTGGGCCTGAAGTTTTGGTTCATGATGGTGCAACTTTTTTTTTTTTAAGGCAAAGTCTTGGTTAAATGATTATTCACAACTATCAATTTTGTTCACCATTTTTTTTTCCTGGTCTCTATTTTTCTTCCTGATAGCAGTGAATCAGCATGGAGTAGGCCACCAACTCCCTTGGCTTCACAGCTCTCTCTGAGGTCCTAGGTAGTACTTTCTGAAGGACAGGTGGGTAGAAATCTACTGGGTGTTCTGGTATAAGATGCACAGTCACTTTTGTTTATGAATGACCAATATGGTTGTAAATAAAAGGGGAGATTTAAAAAGGAATAACACACACTACCATGATGCCAACGTCCCTGGGTTTTATTTAAGACTTTGAATCTCGTGTTCTTATCTTACTTATACTGCACTGATTACCCTCCAAAATATGGGGGTGATTTGAGATCCATGAGTTACTTCTCAACGTAAATTACCTAGATAGTAGCTGTCTATTAGCTACTCTGCAGCACTGAACGCTTGTTGTGTGCCACATAACTGTGTTGTTTAGTCATGTCTGACTCTCTTGCAACCCCATGGGACTTCAGCCTGCCAGATTCTTCTTGCCTCGGAAAGCCCACAGACAGAGGAGTGGAATGGATTGCAGTTTCCTTCTTGAAGGGATCTTTCTGACCCACAGATCAAACCTGCATCTCCTGCATTGGCAGGCAGATTTCTACTGAGCCACCAGGGAGGCCCCAGGTACTGCGTTACATGATGATAGAGGTGGGAATAGTATCAGACTGGTGATTTGAATCTAAGAGGCACTGTATTTTCTGTTGTCTTATGCTGGTTTAGAGGTATAAACATACTTTTGGCAACCCACTCCAGTATTCTCGCCTAGAGAATCCTGTGGACAGAGGAGCCTGGTGGGCTGCTGTCCATAGGGTCACAGAGTCGGATGCGACTGAAGCGACTTAGCAGCAACAGCAGCATACTTACACTATTAGTATGTGCTGTACATTATTTTAATATTACATATTATTTTAAATACTCTTAAGACAAGGATAAAAATAGTTTACATGCTCTGGTATTACTGGGTGAGAATTAGTTCTGGATCTAACTCATTTATCTGAAATCTTTCTACCACTCACTCTTTGCAGCAAGAAGTCGTTGTTGCCAACTACATTATTCCTTTTCATGGGCATGTAAAATGTCAGGATCTGAAGCAAGCTGTAGAGAGCATGGACAATGTCTGGCCTTATGTACTTTACAGAGGACCAAATAGGTCACAGACTGTAGCAGGAGCAGTAAGAAATAGTTTGGATTAGGAACCCAGGTGTTTGTCATCAAGACTGAGATTCTTTCTACACTATCAAGTTCACTTTTTAAAGTTTCTTTCATTGTTCTTAAAGGTTGATTCTGGTCATTTTTACCCCTAGGGAGAGCTCTGAGTAGCCCACATTGTACCACCTTCTGTTTGTTAAAGCATGTCCTAAGTATTCTGAGTGAGAGTACTTTTAATCTGGAAAATCTATTATTTTATCAGGTGTGTGCCTCCTAATATTATGTTCTTTGTTCTAGGCACCAAACCAAGAGTTTCACATGCATCATCTAACTTGTTCCTTTGATTCAGTTCCTGGGGGTCTAACAGGGAAGGTGCAGCACTGAGGACCAGGTAGGGAGTCCTGAAACCCTATTGGGCAGTTTTACTATGTAGTGTGTAGAATTATGTAAGGAATTCTAGCCAGTTGTATGTTTGTTTTGTGTTTGTACTGACAGGCCTCCAAAAACACATTGCTGACCTTGATGTTCTGGGGGTAAAAAGCAGACAGGCCTTCTTCCCCTTTAATAAGGTGAATGATAATGTTGGAGCTAATGTGTCTTTGCTATCTCTAAAATGACTAAGTTACTATCTTTGATGAGAAACTACCGTCCCATGACAAAAGGTCTGTCTAACCAGCTCTCACTCTGAGCTTTGTACTCTGCACAAAAAGAAGTACATTAGTGATGACCCTACAGAATTATTTGGACAATGACCTGCTGCCTCCAGTTGTCCTGGCTGCTACTTTCCTTTCTTTCTTTTATAACCTTGTCTTTTCTCATGCCTCCATTATGTACATTATAATTAGGACATTATGAGCCTAATAGAAAAAAAAAAAAACTCCTGGTACCACAACTGTTACCAATTAATGGATTATATTGCTATATGTAATAAATCAGTACATCTTAAGTTTTAGAGGAAAGCTCCATTTTACATTAAGGAGGAGGCTTTCTGTGCAGTGAGCTAAATAGTCTTTTGATAGTATGATGTTCATCTCCCTTGTTTTAAGAAGATGCCCAGCTAACCTTCATGAAGTACTCCCCCCGTCCCCTCCCCAAACATAACTCTGAATAATGTAACAAAGACGACTAGGGAGGGAAGATTTAGGCAACTTGCTTTTAAGTCTAGAAAAAGGGTGTGGTGTCACCACAGTAAAGCTGATCAGTAGAAACTGGTTTTTCTCAAGGAGCCTGCTGTGAAAAGAGCTTTGGCTCTTGGTACCAGCACTTTGGGATTGTCCCTTTATGGCAACAGGGAGCCTGTCCATCCTGTCCTAGATAGGTAGTGCGAACCAGGGCCCTCACTGGTTTCTTTGAGACAAAGCAGAATCCTTTTCTTCCCCTTTATCTTTCTAATAATCAACCTGGTCGGAATCTGCAGTTTACATGTTCTTCCCTGGTTAGCCCCACTTTCTCAGAGTCTGAAAAAAAGAAAAAGGAAGGTACCTGTTCCAGCTCTTGGTATGTTGGGAGCCTGAGGTGACGGAGCTCCTCCTTTGATTTTATGAAGGATTCTTTGTTCTCCCACTTGACGAAAGCCCGCTTCCTGACCAAGACTGGGCTGGGGCACGGAGACGTAGGGCTGGGCAGTACATACAGAGTATCCTGGGCTGTCTTCCTTGGGGATGACAGCACAAAGTGACTGGAAGGACCCTCACTGCCAGGCCAAGACAGTGCTTCAGTCTGGGTGGCCATGTGGGCGACAGTCCTCTTCAGCCGAACAGAAATCTTCTGTGAGGATACCCCCATGAGCATGATGGTCCGATCCTTACTCTCCTCACTGTGTTCCGCAGCGTCCCCGTTAGGGAATGTGAAAGGTCCTTCCTCAGGTGCTGTAGGAAGAAGACATGTTGGTACATTAGCTTAGAAAAGCAGGCACTCGAAATTCACACATGAGTATCAAATGAGGCTTTTCTTACTGCTACAGGAGTCCACAGGCCGAAAGTAGACTTACTACTTTCAGGCAGCCAGGTTAGGGGGTGAGGCAGCTGAAATTCAGAGGCCTTGCTGGGCAAGCTATGGCTGTTGGTGTCAGGCTTCATCCACCATGAGAAAAGGCCATCCTTAAAGGCTCCTTTCCTGTTGGTTGCTTTCTTTTGCTCCCCAAAAGGCAGAGTGCCTAAGATTCCATCCCAAGCTTTTCGTATGTCTAGGAATTTGATCTAAATCCCAGAAGGGTTTACTGGGCATCACTATCACCTACTACTTTGCGGTCAGCTTTTTCATTACAAGCTGACCCTGCCTTACAGCGCTTCTACATCAGTGTTCATTTGTTGCCCGTAGTACACCCATGTTCAGCCTACCCATTCTTCTTCCCGGAAGTTGTAGGAAAGCCTCACTACTGGACGAAGCTTTGGGGACAGATGGTCTGCGGGTGTAGCCCCTTCCCAGGCTTCAGTCTGAGTCCCCAGACCTTCATGCTGTTCTCTGCCACCTTTCTCCTAAGAACGTCTACATTGTGTGTGACAGAACTGTGGTGCCCAAAGGTGACAAGGAACTCTTAACACAAGGTGCTTAATATAGTTTCCATTATGAGTAGGAAGGATAGAGGTAATCTTTGCTTCCCCAAAACTATATTCTTCCGACTTCATTTTCCAGGATGAATGTTTCCAGGATCTGCTTACCATGGAGCAGATCTTTGGCTCCCAAGGAGCAAAGGTTGGACGTTGGCCCCACAGAGGCACTGATCTCTGTGGGAGCTGTTGAGTTCTTGGCTCTCTTCTTGCACTCGAACACAACCAGGTCTTTGCATTGTTTGTGGCAGTTCATCCCACAGTCTGTGGACAAGACACCCTGGTCAGGAAGTCCTTCACTTTCTCCTCCAGCATCTCAAAGCCACACCCATGCACTGTTCTTGTCACATATGCCTTTCCTAAGTTCTGGAGCTAGGGCATTTAACATTTCTAATGAACTTAGCATTCTTCTTACTGGGTCAACCCTGGATCTCAGTCTTGTCACAGCCCTCACAGCCCTTATCATGAGTTTGAGAATCAGAAGTGGCATCCTGTTATCTTGGGCAGAAGAAGGGGTGTCTTTTTTGGTCATCCTGTACATACTGCCCACTCTAAGGAGACCTCTAGAGGCTCCCAGCTGTTAGGTCTTAATCTTTCTTCCTTTCAGTTAAATGTCTTTGCTCCTTTACTCTTGAACTTTTCTAGTCACAAGGACAACTATGGTAAGAGGAAAGCTGACGAGGGCCTCTGGTAATCACTTACCTTCTGTTTCAAAAGTGAGTCTGTGCCTGTCTTTTGGGACCCATGACCACATGAGAACATAATCTAGCAGTCACCCCAGTTTCCAGGGCAACCCAGGCAAAGAGAAGATCTTGTAACAGAGGCTGCATAACTTGTCCCCTAGGGATTCCTCTCTTTGTGGTGGCAGTCACTCTCGGGGTGCTCTAGGGAAGCCAGTTAGAGGATGAGGCTGTGAGTCAAACGTGCCTGATAGGAGAGCCCCTAGGACCAGGGAAGACAACACGCTGGACAAAGCTGAGCCTTACCTTTACACCGATACCCTTGTTTGATCACTCCCCAGAGCTGTGAGACAAAGAGGAGATGGTTAGAATGTGCTGCATGTCCATCATCTTACCTGGTATGAACCCAGACACTGAGATCCACTCTTTTATTTTTCTGCATTCTTCTCTGCCTCAAGTGGGAGGGAAACCTCATTTATCTCTCATGTATCTTTATCCCTCCTGGTCTTAAACTGAAAACAGGAAAAGTTTGTGCCAATCAGAGTCAAGTGTTCAAGAAGCTTATACTACAGTGGATTTATGACTCAGGTCTGCAGTGGATAGATCACAGGACAAATAGGATTCTTGAGACTCCAAACTAAAGGGCAAGAATATAGAATCCTGGGGTCAGGGAATAAGTTTAGGAGGAAACTGTTGGTCAGGGATGGGGCAACTACCCAGGTGACTTCTTTTGAAGGGGGAAGGATGTCTCATATTTCTATTTTCTAACATCTAAAACAGCATATGGATACAATACTTAAAAAGTATAGCCTCAATTCAACATTTCCTCACCATTTTATTTGAGGCCGCACATACCAGAGGGAAAAATAAGTCAGGAAGAAATGGGAAAAGATGAGTGAAAAGTAAAACCCACGCATTTAAGGACAAGGTTACCTTAGGTGTTTCCTTAGACTCTAGACAAGTTGATAAAATGTATGTGAGGTCTGTGCCTGGTTAATCTCTTAAACTATCTCATACTCTTCCCCAAGTTCAACCCTGAAGCACTCTTAAGAACAACTCACAAATCCAGCACAGTTGTCGCAGAAAGTGGGTTTCAGGTAGGTGGTCTCTTGGAAGTTGTGAGGAAAACCCAGGCCCAACTTGGAGTAGATGGAGCTGGCCCTCATGAAGTAGGCCGTGATCTCATCTCTGCTGATGAGGCCTTCCCTGCCAGCAAATGAGAGATGAGGTGTGAGTGGAGTTGGGTCACAAGACTCCTTCTAGCCTTAGAAACTCACTTTCTTTGTATCCTTGAGGGGAGAGGGGTAGTACAGTATGTATTACCTGACAGTTACTTCCAACAGCCCTCCTCTTAATAAGGATGTGTAGGTTGCATGTAATAATTAGGTAAGATGACACTGCTTACCTCTGTAATTACACTTCGGCTAAACCAAAGAGTAGGTTCGGTTCTCCTAACTAATTTAACCACTATCCATTAAGACTTTAAAAAGAAGTGATGGAAATGTCGGTATAGGGAGACAAATACCTTATACTGTAGTTGCTGGCTTTAGACAGTACATCTACGTAACTGGAACCCACCAAACTTTTGGTTGCACACAGAGAACCACTAACATAGAACTTATGTAATCTTGAGAAAAGTAAATATGCAAAATATTAATAAAAGTTTCTCATGATCTGTAAGGAAAGCAAGAAGGGATTTAAACTTTTTCTTAACTTTTTTTTGAGTTGGCTGTTCCTAAACCGGCAGTTATGGAATCCTCAACTCAGGCATTTTAAAAAAGCATGCATTTTCTCCTGGTCCATTGTGGTCCAAACTGAAGCCAGACAGGCAGTTGCTTGATGATGGCTCTCTTAGTTCCAAAATTCATTCAGTGACCACAGTAGCATATGTAAACATATCTGAGTTTACAGATTCTTCCTCCATGAGGCATTCCCATCACCAGGCTCATAACCACATATTCCCATACACAAACTCTCACCTGTCTTTGTCCATCACACAGAAGGAAAATGGAAAACTTGCAGCAATCTTTTCAAATTCTTCCTGGGAAATGTATCCATCCTGGTCATGATCATAGTTCTTGAAGACAGACTGTGAAAAAAGGTGTTTGTTTGGTGATTACCAAGAGAGAAATCAAGCATACCCAAATGACCAAGGGGCTGGAACACCTGAAAAAAGCCTCTCCTCAGTCCTAAGTGACAGGAACAAGGAAACCTGCTCCTTAAGATGCTGCAGAGACTCGGCGGGTCACATCCCAGGTGTCTGCAGGCACCAGCATCTGGAGGGTGGCTGCTGCTAAGTCGCTTCAGTCGTGTCCGACTCTGTGCGACCCCATAGACGGCAGCCCACCAGGCTCCGCCGTCCCTGGGATTCTCCAGGCAAGATCACTGGAGTGGGTTGCCATTTCCTCCTCCAATGCATGAAAGTGGAAAGTGAAGTCGCTTAGTCAAGGGTAGCTAGGCGCTTTCAATTCCATTAGCATGTCAGTAGGCCACTTCCCCCTCAACTGTGCCCATAGTGCCCCTCACTGAGGGATGTCCCCTCCCTCCACTCTGCCCTTCCTCCACTCCACAGCTCAGGCTGCAGTGTAGCTTCTACTAGCAGCCTAGTCCAAAGTGCTCCCATCATTTGCTGGCTTGTACTTTTGTTACACTGGAAATAGGTTAAATACAGAAATATGAAGGCATGTAGCACAATGAATCAAGTAGTGCCAAACTTTTTAGATTCTCCTTATCACCTTTAACTTAAAGCTTTTCTAACCCCTCTCTGCCTGCAAATCAGCTCACAGCCTTTAAATGTATGCTCTCTTGCTAGGCTTTTAAGAGGTATACTTCCCTCCATGAGGCCCAAGTGTGTTGGCAGAATGTTAACTTCTGAACTGTTCTGCAGCCACAATGTGAGAAGTGGTTCCCTGTGCTCAGGAAGGAAAGTTCCAAATTTCTTACCCTTTTTGTTTCTACTGCTGTACTCCCCTAGCCAACCCCCTCCCCCCGCCCCCAAACTAAACCAGGCAGTACCTTGCTTTTTGCCTGCATGGAAACACAGCTGTACTTACATCCACCATCCTCTGGACGTGTTTGCTTATGGTCTTTGGATCAGGCTTGGGAGATACTCCAGAGGCCCAGTCCACTACTACTGGTGGCTTTGAAGGTGTTAGTGGCTAAAATGAAATATTTAGAGAAATCCCAATGACTATAATGCAGTCTTATAACCTACAGCTCTTTCTTTTCCCATTACCTGGTAGTTGCATCTATGGATAACCATTAACTATGCAGTAGCAGGGAGCAGAGGGCCCATATGTAATCGTAATCTAGAATAGTTCTCTCTCCATTCAACTTTTTGTTGAAGCTACTGACAGAGTAAAGCAGTAGTTCATTTAGATTTCCTCCCTGTAAAGCAACTAGAGAAAGAATAAAAAAATAAAATTGATAAACCTCTAACCTTTAGCCAGACTCATCAAGGAAAAAAGGAGAGGGCTCAAATCAATAAAGTTAGAAATGAAAAAGGAGAAGTTACAGCTAATACTACAGAAATACAAAGGATCATAAGAGACTACTACTACAAACAACTGTATGTCAATTAAACTACCTAAAAGAAATAGACAAATTCTTTGATACAATCTTCCAAGACTGAACTAGGAAGAAATAGGAAATATGAGCAGACCAATCACAAGTAGTAAAATTGAAATGGTGGTTTAATAAACTTCCAACAGACAAAAAGTCCAGGACCAGATGTCTTCACAGGTGAATTCTGTCAAACATTTAGAAAAGAGGTAACACCTATCCTTCTGAGGCTCTTCCCAAAAAATTGTAGAGAAAGGAAGACTCCCAAGCTCAATCTATGAGGCCACCATCGCTCTGATACCAAAACCAAACAAAGATACCACACACACAAATATTACAGGTTCATATTGAATACAGAAGCAAAAATCCTAGATGAAATACTGAGCTGGCCAAAAAGTTCATTTCCATAACATTTTATGGAAAAATACAAACTTTTTGGCCAACCCAATACTAGCAAACCAAATCCAACAATGTATTAAAAGGATCATACAGCATGATCAAATAGGATTTATAGCAGCAATACAAAGATTCTTAAGTATCCACCAATCACTCAATGTGATACATCACATTAACAAACTGAAGAATAAAAACCATATGATCATCTCAATAGATGCATAAAAGGCTTGCAATAAAATTCAACACCCATTTCTCATAAACTCTCCAGAAAGTAGGCATAGGAACTTACCTCAACATAATAAAGGTCATATATGACAAATGCACAGCTAACATCATTTTCACTCAGTGAAAAGCTGAAAGCATTCCCTCTAAGATCAGGAACAAGACAAGGATGTTCACTGTCACCACATTTATTCAACATAGTTATGGAAGTCCTTGCCATGGCAATCAGAGAAGAAAAAAAGAAAAAATCCAAATTGGAAAATCAGTAAAACTATCACTGCAGAAGACATGATACTATTCATAGAACATCCTAAAAGATTCTACCAGAAAACTAGAGGTTGTCAATGAAATTGGTAAAGTTTCAGACTACAAAAATCTCTTGCATTCCTATACACTAATAATGAAAGATCAGAAAGAGAAATTAGGGAAACAGTACCATTTACCATTGCATCAAAAAGAGTAAAATACCTAAGCATAGACCTACCTAAGGAGACAAAAGACCTGTATGCCAAAAACTAAGATGCTGATGAAAGAAACTGAGATGACACAAACAGATGGGAAGATATGCCATATTCTTAGACTGGAAGAATCGGTATTCTTCCAATGACTACCCAAGGCAACCTACAGATTCAACACAATCCCTACCAAGTTACCCATGGCATTTTTCACAGAACTAGAACAAACAGCTTTAAAATTTGTATGAAAATACAAAAGATCCCAAATAGCCAAAGCAATCCTGAGAAAGAAAACCAACTGCAGGAATTGGACTCCTTGACTTTAGGCTATACCACAAAGCAACAGTAATCAAAACAGTATGGTACTGGTGCACAAACAACTATAGATCAGTGAAAGAGAATAGAAAGCCCAGGAATAAACCCACACAAAGGAGGCAAGAATATACAATGGAGAAAAGTCTTTTTCAGTAGGTAGTGCTGGGAAAACTGGATAGCTACATGTAAGAGAATGAAATTAGAACATTCTCTAACACCATACACAAAAATAAACTCAAAATGGATCAAAAACCTACATACAAGTCCAGATTCTATAGAACTCCTAGAGGGAAACATAGGCAGAATATTAACATAAATCGCAGCAATATCTTTTTTGATCCACCTCCAACAGTAATGAAAATAAAAACAAATGAGACCTAATTAAACTTAAAAACTTCTTCACAGCAAGGAAACCACAAAACAACCAAAGACAACTGAGAAAATGGAGAAAATATTTGCAAAAAAAGTGACAAGGGAATAATCTCCAAATACACAAACAACTCATGCAGCTCTCCTTAAAAACAAACCCTATATATATATTATAAAAAAGGCAGAAGATCTAAATAGATAGTTCTCCAAAGAAGACACAGAGATAGCCAAAAAGCACATGAAAAGATATTCAACATGACTTATCAGAGAAGTTCGAATCAAAAGTACTTTGAGGTATCACCTCACACTGGTCAGAATGGCCATCATCAGAAAGTCTACGAATGATAAATGCTGAAGAAGGTGGGGAGAAAAGGGCGCCCTCCTACACTGCTGGTGGGATGTAAATTGGTACAGACATTATAGACAATAGTACAGATATTCCTTAAAAAACTATAAAGAGAACTACTATATGATCCAGCCATCCCACTCCTGGGCATATATGTGGAGAAAACCATACTTTGAAATATATGCACCCCAGTGTTGATTGCAGCTCTGTTTACAATAGCCAAGACATGGAGGCAACCTAAATATCCACGAACAGATGAATGGATACAGAGAAACAACTGATGTGAGGATGCTTTATAATCCACAGGAGGGCAAGGTCACTCCAGCCCACCATGCTATATCCCCTAACTAGTAAACCACTGACTGATTCTCCCACTTCTGACACTCATGGCATGTTGTTATTTACTGTTCACGTAGGAGTCTTATCCCCTTGAGTACTGTGCAGGCTCTTTATGGTCAGGAACTATTCCTCATATGTACTCAAGTCTTCCTTATTCCTAGCACAATGTTAGGCACATAATAGAAACATAATATGCTTCTTGAACTAAAGTCTGTTACAAGACCAATGACCTTGATGAGCAACTTCTAAAGCACCTGTTACATATGGGAGGCTTAGTATGAAAAACTCACTGGGGCTTTGTGATTCCTGGGTTCCCGGGCATAGGAAAGTTCATAGATTTCATCTTCAGTGTAGTAGAGATCTAAGGATAACTGCCAAGCAAAGCAGAACAGAGTTAATTGCTAGGATGCTGTTTGCCAGTGTTTCTTTCCTGGTGTTCCCTCTTCCAGGCTATAAGTTACTTGTTAAAAATTCATGAAGTTTTGGGGATATAACATCTACTACTGGAGTAGGGCAAGCATTAGTTCTTCAGAATGTTTTTAAATTTGGAGAAGTTTCTTTTAAACTATAGTTAAATAGCTAAGCTTCTATGTAGAACCCAGACCAAAGGCCCTGTCTGGTCAGACAGTCCACACCTCAGGTGTTGTCTCCCAAAGCAGACTGAAAGGACAGTTTTCATGGCCAGATACTATTAAAATTTGATTCCAGCAACAGAATTCCATTTAGGTGACAATTATCAAATGATATTAAGAGTTTTATATATCTTAGAACTTTAAAATTTTAGAGGACAGCAGTCTTAGAAATAATCTTGTTCTTAACCTGATTCTATGGAAGGACTTCAGGAGTTAAGAACTCAAAAAATATGAATATTTTTTTGAGTGTGGTTTATGTATGTTTTGGGTAGAAGAATGTTCACTGCTTTCCTCACAAAATTTGTGATCCAAGAAAATTAAGTTTCGGCGCCTCTTTTCTCAGATGTTACTGTCTTAAGGATGAGACCAGCCACAGTCACCTGGCCACTTAGTGAAAAGGCTGGGATTAGAGACCAGCTAAATGCAAAGCCCTAGGAACTATCAGAATAGTCCCCTGAGGTAGGAAGAGGCTACAGTGATTATTCCATGCTGCAAAAAGAAAAAGCGCAGATTAAAAATTGTACAATTTTAGTACTGAAAGAGAAGTGAGAAGTCATCACAGAGATGAACCCCTCTGACTTTACAGAGAAGGAAGCAGAGTTCTGTGCCCGCAGTCACACAGATGGTGAACTACAAAACCACAGTCTGGAAGGGAGTTCATTTGCTCTCATGCCGCACCCAGAGGGCACCTCCTGGTCTCCCGCACCACGACGAGTGCTCACCTGCCCCGGGCTTGAATGTCTCTGGAATCTAAGCCAGTGGTGGCAGGACCCAAATAATGAACCTGTTTTTGTTTTTTCTTAACTCGCTGCCATGTGCCCCCAACTCCCACCTTTTTTTTTTTTTTTTAATGAAAACCCACTGTCTCCATCTCTTACCAAGTCTTGCATCATGATTTGCTATCAGCTCATCCCAGACAGCTTAGGACTGGCTTTTCTAGAAGTTCAAGGTGCACAGCCCTGAAGTCCCACCACCTGGGTCTAAGACTAGGCTCTGCTACTTAATAACATGCAGCCTCTGCCAAGTTACGTATTTTTGCCTCAAAATCCCCCATCTGTAAAATGGACGTAACAATAGTATCTACTTCAGAGTTTTGTGAGGCTTCACCAAGCTGATACTTGATAAGGAAGTGCTAGTAATTTGCCTCCCACGGAGCCTCACCGTCAGCAGGTGCACCAGGTCCTTGTTGGCCTCCAGGGGCGGGGGCACCTCCTGGAGCTGGACTAACTCATTGATGTGGTTGTACAGGGCCAGCAGCTTATGGACGTTCACCTTCCCCTCCTCCAGGTAGTCAGGCATGGCTTCGTACAGGGAGATGAGGTCCTTGAGGTGCACCCCCAGGATGGGGATCTTGAAGTCGGTGCACTCCCCGTAAGCACGCCGGTAGTTGTCATAGTTTCTGCAGGAGGACAGTAGCTCCGTCATCTCACCTAGAACCTACAGAAGAGAAGAGGAGAGCTGGTCACAGGCACCCTCCAGGCAGCTCTGCTGTCTGCAGCAGCGTCCGGTCTACTCTCAGCCCCTACCGTGATCGCACCTGGTGCCTGACGAGTCAGGCGTGGGGCGATCATCTCAAGGTGCAGCTTCTGACTCTCCAATGACAGCTCCAGCTTAACGTCACATGTCACAGAGCAGACTTACCAAGCGCAAGGTGTACTCTACTTCACAGCTGGAAAATTCGAAGTAAGGTTTTAATATTTTTATGTTAAAGTTGTTCTTTTAAAAAATAAGTGATACAAGCACGTGATAAATTTTTTTTTAAAGGTACAAGATTATACAGTGCATGGCAAGTGTGCCTCTGAACTCTGTCTGCAGTCCCCTTCCCTTGTGTCTTCCAGAGGAAAGTGAAGTGTGCTGCGCACAGCTGGTGTAGGGAAGGGTGTTTCCAGTATGGCACTTCAGTCCTCTGTCGAGTGTTCATATTTCTTATGCTGAGCTCTGCGGGCCTTCACTCAGCGAGTCTCAGGATGGGCCTATGTCTAGGAAGCAGGCGACAGTCCACTCACAGACTGAAACCCTGGACCGGGAGACTGAACAGGATAGACCGATTCCTGGCATAGGACCAGACAGGGATGAGGCAGAGGCCTGGAGATTCTGCATTAGAGCCTGTGCTCTGCTATGGCCTAAGGGTGCTAGGCAAGGGTGCAGCCACATCTGCTCCTTCCAACACACCTGCTTCAAGTTGGCGTGCGGTTCACAGAACCCCATCACCATGTGTGGTGACCAGCTTTCTCAGAAGCAAAGACAGGAAGAAGAGACTCCCTGCCAATCATGTCACAACACAAAATAACAATTTTAAATGCTGTGCCGGAAATTCGTGTCATAAAATTGTGACCTGAGAAGGAACATTTCTCCGTGATGAAGTTACTTGAGGTCTGAGAGTCAGCCTCCCACAATCACAAGGCTGCAAGAGAGCACAGTTGAGTTCAGTTCAGTCACTCGGTCGTGTCCAACTCTTTGTGACCCCATGAATTGCAGCACGCCAAGCCTCCTTGTCCATCACCAACTCCCGGAGTTCACTCAGACTCACGTCCATCGAGTCAGTGATGCCATCCAGCCGTCCTCTGCCGTCCCCTTCTCCCCCTGCCCCCAATCCCTCCCAGCATCAGGGTCTTTTCCAATGAGTCAACTCTTCGCATGAGGTGGCCAAAGTACTGGAGTTTCAGCTTTAGCATCATTCCTTCCAAAGAAATCCCAGGGCTGATCTCCTTCACAATGGACTGGTTGGATCTCCCTGCAGTCCAAGGGACTCTCAAGAGTCTTCTCCAACACCACAGTTCAAAAGCATCAATTCTTCAGCGCTCAGCCTTCTTCACAGTCCAACTCTCACATCAATACATGACCACTAAAAAACCCATAATTTTGACTAGACAGACCTTTGTTGGCAAAGTAATATCTCTGCTTTTGAATATGCTATCTAGGTTGGTCATAACTTTCTTTCCAAGGAGTAAGCATCTTTTAATTTCATGGCTGCAGTCACCACCTGCAGTGATTCTGGAGCCCAGAAAAATAAAGTCTGACACTGTTTCCACTGTTTCCCCATCTATTTCCCATGAAGTGATGGGACCAGATGCCATGATCTTCGTTTTCTGAATGTTGAGCTGTAAGCCAACTTTTTCACTCTCCACTTTCACCTTCATCAAGAGGCTTTTGAGTTCCTCTTCACTTTCTGCCATAAGGGTGGTGTCATCTGCATATCTGAGGTTATTGATATTTCTCCCGGCAATCTTGATTCCAGCTTATGCTTCTTCCAGCCCAGCGTTTCTCAAAATGTACTCTGCACAGAAGTTAAATAAGCAGGGTGACAATATACAGCCTTGATGTACTCCTTTTCCTATTTGAAACCAGTCTGTTGTTCCATGTCCAGTTCTAACTGTTGCTTCCTGACCTGCATACAAATTTCTCAAGAGGCAGGTCAGGTGGTCTGGTATTCCCATCTCTTTCAGAATTTTCCACAGTTTATTGTGATCCACATAGTCAAAGGCTTTGGCATAGTCAATAAAGCAGAAATAGATGTTTTTCTGGAACTCTCTTGCTTTTTCCATGATCCAGTAGATATTGGCAATTTGATCTCTGGTTCCTCTGCCTTTTCTAAAACCAGCTTGAACATCTGGAAGTTCACGGTCCATGTATTGCTGAAGCCTGGCCTGGAGAATTTTGAGCATTACTTTACTAGAGTGTGAGATGAGTGCAATTGTGCGGTAGTTTGAGCATTCTTTGGCATTGCCTTTCTTTGGGCTTGGAATGAAAACTGACCTTTTCCAGTCCTGTGGCCACTGCTGAGTTTTCCAAATTTGCTGGCATATTGAGTGCAGCACTTTCACAGCATCATCTTTCAGGATTTGAAACAGTTCAACTGGAGTTCCATCACCTCCACTAGCTTTGTTCATAGTCATGCTTTCTAAGGCCCACTTGACTTCACATTCCAGGATGTCTGGCTCTAGGTCAGTGATCACACCATGTGATTATCTGGGTCGTGAAGATCTTTTTTGTATAGTTCTTCTGTGTATTCTTGCCACCTCTTCTTAATATCTTCTGCTTCTGTTAGGTCCATACCATTTCTGTCCTTTATTGAGCCCACCTTTGCATGAAATGTTCCCTTGGTATCTCTAATTTTCTTGACGAGATCTCTAGTCTTTCCCATTCTGTTGTTTTCCTCTATTTCTTTGCATTGATTGCTGAGGAAGGCTTTCTTATCTCTTCTTGCTATTCTTTGGAACTCTGCATTCAGATGTTTATATCTTTCCTTTTCTCCTTTGCTTTTTGCTTCTCTTCTTTTCACAGCTATTTGTAAGGCTTCCCCAGACAGCCGTTTTGCTTTTTGCAATTCTTTTCCATGGGGATGGTCTTGATCCCTGTCTCCTGTACAATGTCATGAACCTCAGTCCATAGTTCATCAGGCAATCAAGAGAGCACACACCTGAGCAAATAGGGCTGGGGAGTTTGGAGTCGGGGAAAGGCTCACAAGACGAGAGGTATGCAGCAAAGATGGTAGAGAACTTTCTGTTCCCCATAGAAAGTGAAATAAACTACTGGGGGACACTAGCTTTAACCCTGGTCTTAGGAATTCACTCTGCAGACCACCCCAAAGGTCCAGCAGCATTGCAGAGGAGCAAGCTTGGCAGTATGACACAAAGGCACATTAGTGTCCGTGATTCTCTCCCTGCGTCACCTCTGATTTGGAACAATATGTGCCTCTTCAGTTGTTCTGCCTGGTCTCAGCCAACATGATCAAAAATTATAAGGTTATCAGACCACTGGAAGGTGTGGGTGGAGCGGCATCCTCCAACCCCAGAGTTGTGAGAGCAGGGATGGTTAATAAGAGACTTCCTGAAAGAAGGGTGAACATCTGGGAAAAGCAGATGGGGCATTGAGGCTAAAATATCTCTTCCCTAAGAAGAGAGTCTCCTTCTGTGTCAGCTCGGAGGTGGGGGCTGGGGTTTGAGTTTAGTAAGAAAGGCCAGATGAGATGAAATACTCAGTCATCATCAAACCTATATCATATATAGCTGCATTTATATCTGCACTATATCATAATGGTTTATATGTATAATAATAGTCCTGTATCATAAAGGATTAAAATCTCTATAAAATCTAATGTAGGAAAGTACATAGGACACTTAATAAATACCAATAAAATACCACCTATTACAAAATCGTACCTGAAAAGCTGTTTTCCAACCATCTGGGAAAATTCAGCTTTCCAGAATGTCACTCTCCAGGGTTTGTGGCTAGTTAGATTTCTAACGTGTCACTATATAACCTCACTTGACATGCACACTCAACTACGGTCACTGAACCACCACTATTCCTTGCTCAAGCAAGGGAGTCAGTACTAAAGATGGTGGCTCTGGACACTCAGTGGCCAATGAGCATGGAAAAGAGGCACATGTTGTTCCAAATCAGCAGCGGGAATGGGGGCAGTAACACTGGCCAGACTGACTCAGTCACCCGCAAATCTGTGAGGTCCCCACCTGTGGGTTTTCTTAAGGGGTTCTCTCCTGGGTATTCTGCCTTGTTAAGAAAGGGATGGCGTGGCTTGGAAATGCTCTCTGGGTTGCCCCTGAAGGAGGAAATGCTGACACTGGTCCTAGGAATGCTGCTGAAGGGCCCTAGAGGAGACAGGAGCACTGACCTTATTGATTTCATGCGGGACATGTGAACTTGTCTCCTTGAGCCTGGAAATAGAGCTGTGACATAACCCTCCAATCACGGCCATCAACGTATTGAAGTTCTGCAGCTGATGGAGCTTCTGTAACACAGAAAACAGATGCTAGCAGAGTCACTGTACATATCAGTTATGTGGGAGCTTGAGGCTGTCTCTTGTCTCTGTGCTATGAGTATTACTAACTCTGGCCAAAGGCTAGTCATCAGGTATTGCAGTTTTCCAAACATTTCTTTTCTCAGGCTTAGTTCTAGACCAGCAGATCCCAAATCTAGCAAAGCATCCCATCTTCTTCCTTTCATTTCAGCTGGTCTGCAGACAGCTCTCTACATCAGTGGTTTCTAAGAAACACCCAAAGTACTTGTTTAACACAAAGATTCTGGACCCAGGTCCTGATATTTAGATTCCCTGGATCTGGGGCTGAGCTTTAGGGATCTAAGATTTTAACATACCTCTAGTTAATATCAGAGCTGCTGCTGCTGCTGCTAAGTCGCTTCAGTCGTGTCCGACTCTGTGCGACCCCATAGACGGAAGCTCACCAGGCTCCCCTGCCCCTGGGATTCTCCAGGCAAGAACACTGGAGTGGGTTGCCATTTCCTTCTCCAATGCAGGAAAGTGAAAAGTGAAAGTGAAGTTGCTCAGTCGTGTCCGACTCTTAGCGACCCCATGGACTGGAGCCTACCAGGCTCCTCCGTCCATGGGATTTTCCAGGCAAAAGTACTGGGGTGGGGTGCCATTGCCTTCCAGAGCAAGTGGTCTATATACCACACTTTAGGAAACACTGCTTTAGAACATCTAAATGTAGAAAAATATATTATTCAGTGTAATCTTTTATATCCTTCACCTCAAAGTAACCAGACTGTTTTATTTTTGAGGGCAACACCATGGCTTAAACAGGACTGTAACTAACTGGGATAGAGTGCTAGAATCTCTGTGAAATTTCAGATATGTGTTCATAGTATCTGCTTTTCTCTTATCAAATGCTTAAAATGTACTCCTCAAACACTAAACCCAGCCATTCAACATAACTTGGGCTCATAGACCTAAATCAAGCTGGCCTAGCTATACTGAAATCTGAATTACCCTTTCCTTTGCTAAGTGGACCACATTAGGTAAAACAAAGTTGGCTGGTAAGCATCTTCTGAAACATGTTAAAGATTTAAACAGAACTAAAGCTGTACCGTGACTCTGAAGATGGCCTACATGGCCCTCTCCATACTGATCTCATGTGGGATGTAGCAAAGTCATCATACCGAGATCTGAGGACAGGTGAAGGTGTACAAACCCCACCAGGAGATTCATGAGGGGAAAGCAGCTCTCAGGGACAGACTAGGCTGAGGGGAGAGGGAGTAATTTACCTGTAGCCCAGGCCTCAAGTCTTCATCCAGTCACTCACCTGAGCCACCTGGATGAACTTGATGAAGACTTCAGCTCGGAGCTGGGGGGTGGGGCGGCTGAGAACCATCAGCTGCACCCACTGGGAGATGCCATTGCACAGAGCAATGGACCGCTCCATGGTGGGGTTCTCCTTCACACAGCTGTTCACGAGGTAATTCTGATAATCAGAGAACTGGGGAGAAAGAAACTCATCAGGACTGCGCTCCTGCATTCCTGGAGACCCGAGGGGCATGCTGCCTCTGCTAAGCTGATGACCAGAATCTGCTAAGGGACAGAGGAGCTCTTGGGGCTCCTCTCCTTTCCTGCCAGCAAGGATGGCAGGAAGGACATCTTTCTTATTCCACGCATAACATGCCCCTCTACATTAGAAGTCCTTAGGCATAAATGGATGTGTACATATACTAGTTAACCCAAATATGCTGAGCAGATATGGACAGGATCTCGTTTAAACTCTTAACAAGTACAGTATAAAAGAAAAATGTCAATACTAGTTCCAGCTCTGCTGCTGAAGGGGAAAAACAAAGATAATCTCACAAAATCTATGATGTCACTCTCTTTCTCTCTCTCCAACGAAGCTCTGTTGGCTTCAATGGAAGCGAGTTCTCTTGCATGGAGCTGGTGTTCTTTGGTATCACATATAGAGTTTCAAGGAGCAAGGTCTCAGTCAGCAGAGTTTATCTCTAGGATCAGGGGTGACTGTGGGGCCATGTCAGCAGCACTTCAAGAGTTTAGGTAAATTCTGAACTAGACCAGTAGCCACTGATTTATTTTGAAATTTCCCTCAGCCATCCAAAGCCTATTCTAGAATGAATTCAAACTCTTACAGGACTTATCCTCATTTTGGGAGAGGAAAATTTTAAAGAAAATTTCTGAAAGACTGATGATTATCAGAGGAAAAATATGTGTGTGTGTGTGTGTGTACGCACACGCGTGTGCATGTGCATGCATGCACATGTCTTGTATGTACACTCATGTGCACAAGGCATCGTGTGTGCATAGTACTACCACCTGAATGAGGGATGGGGAGGGGGAGGTGGGCTTGGAGGGTGGAGCGGGGAGCGGAGCAGGAGGAACACAGCCCAGCAGTGTGCCCTGACTTGCCCACCTACACACAGCCGGACGGGAAAGCCCACCAGCCCAGAGGGGTCTTCAGGGGGAGGAGGTGGGCAGCCTGTTGAATTCCTCTGCTTACTCTCAAAGCTGTCGCAGGGCAGCTTTTCTCCAGCCCCTTGGGTACATACCGATATCCTCCGGAAGGACTTGAACTCTAGGAAAGTGAGGTGCTCAGACAGTTCTTCTGGCTCCAGATGGTCAAAGAGTAGGGAGACTTTCCGCTTCTTGCTGGTGTTCGATTTTATCCTTTGGGTCAGTTTTCTGGACCAGTCACGGGCATTGCTTTTGTGAGTAAAAGTGAAAAGGGAGAAGATGGGGGAAAAGAATAAATCAAAATTGCTTTTCTAATGCAAGTAAATCCATCAGTGTTTCTCACAAGAATATGCAAAGCACCATTAGCTAACTTTCCAGGGCTAAAACAACGTATTAACAGTGTCCTTTAATCAGCTTTTCCTGTGGTGAGAGCTAGGGAGCCTTGATGGTTCCCACGAGCTTTCTGAATGTGCCACGGGAACTGGGTAAAATGTGCTGATCTTGAAGGCCAGGGCACACACTGGTCACGGTGCCCTGGCCTTCAAGTCCTGGCCCCATCACATATGTTCTCTCCAGGTCCATCATGTGTTCCTTAATCTCGTGAGGGTGATGGGGACTCTATCTGGTTGGAAATCTCAAGGTTTGGGGGCAGTTTCCATGCCAGAAGAGCACAGAGAGGAGGTGCCATGCTGGGGAATCATGTGTAGGAACACACAGTCCCTCTGGGCAAACTTGTGACATTTTCCTCAAATGTCCCCAGGAATTGAAATGACCAAGGAAGCCTAGTTAACTCTAGAGTTGGCCCCACACACATTTTCTTGTAATCGATCCACATATTTCTTATTCAGTTTCCTTCACTAAGGAAGCAAAGAGAAAGGTAGCAGGTTGCAGGCTGTGTTTCCCAAACGGGGATTCCTGAGAACCTTGTCTCCTGACAAAAGCGTTCTATGGTCAGACACGTTTGGGAAATGCTACAAATTCTGCAGCCCCTTTAGCCAAAGAGCACATTATAGACTCTGAGATGCATCGCAAAAGGGAAATTCAGTCCACTATTTCTCAAGAATATCTGGTCAGGCAACATCCCACTGACTAATTCCTAAAGAACATACTGTGGAAAATATTGGTAGAGGAAAGTCAGCTACGGGTGTATCGGGACAAGGAAGTCAGGGTTTCAAAACTGTCCCAGGCCCTGTGTGCTGCATTTTAAAAATGAAGATGTTGCTATTGCAAAACCTTCTTTTATCTTTCATGTTGTTACAGTTCTAAGGAAAGAAGTTCAGAGAGTCCAACCTGCGAAGGAGATTGAAGTGGGACTCTGTGATTTGGAAATCATCCATGTGGCCATGGCACAAGGCATGAGGGGCTCTCACAGTCCAGCCTCTGCTCTGTCATGAACTCAACTAGCTCTGTATCCCCAGACGAGCCAGTCTTGCTGAGCCTCAGTTTCCCAAGATAAAAGCATCTTTAAAATACATTTCAGCACTAGAATTCTATATCCTAGGGATCTGTATTATTCTAAAATAAAGCAACCACATTATGAAAACTTTAGCAGGTAATGAGCGTACTCTCCTCCCCCCAAATTAGGACAGGCATTCATTTTTTCAGACTGGGACCATCTCATAAATAAGAAATCCCAAGGAACAATATGAAATATTCCTGAGTACTTTTTCACCTCTGCACAGATTGGAGTGTCTCTTGCAGATGTACCATATATGTTATAAACCCTCTGCAGGATCCATTTTCTAGCAGTGCCTTCTGTATTTGTAAGTTCAGGGTGCCTCCAGGCATTGGCTGCTGAAGAAGCACCAATTTAGTCACTGTACTTTCAGTTTCTTAGGATTTGGATAAATTTTAATCAGCGTCTTGCTACCTGATTTCTTTTCCACAGACTTTTTTTTCCTGGTCTCAGATATAAGCCACATACAGCATTATCACCAGGGACTTCTCTGCTTTCCTGGTACATGGCAAGCTTTCTCTTTGGTAAAGCCACTGAACCTGCCTGAAGCCTTCTTGGGTCACAGCGGGACACAGACCCTTGCTGAGCAGCCTGGGTTATATCACAGGAGGGAGGTGGTTTCGAAAGATAGGATACTCACATTTGCGTTGTGTCAATCAGGCGGCAGTGGAGCTCCTCGCCATTTGCTTTCACCAGTTCCTGAAACTCCTCCATGGTGCTTGCCAGGCTGGTATCCATCTTAAACATGATCCAGAATTCTGTTATCCAGTACCTACATGGTGGGAGTCACAAAACTGAAGCCAAGGACTCACATTTTGGTAGGTTCTTCCCACAAGAAGGACTCAGAAAAAGACAGGGGCTGATTTGTCCTGTATTCCTGGAAATAAAGACTACATATTTCTCTCTACAGAATATAAGGAGCTGGAGTCGGGGTAGGACAAAGAGAAGAAAACCACTCACTGACAATCATCTGTGGGCCCCCACACCTGCCCATATCAAATGCTATGCTATGCTAAAGTGAATCATAATCTGAGAAGCCATGACAAAAGATTTAGGCACAACATGTGGCTCTTTCATTTCACCCCACCCCACAAAGTCCCAACGTGAAGTCGCTCAGTCGTGTCCGACTCTTTGCGACCCCATGGACTGTAGCCTACCAGGCTCCTCTGTCCATGGGATTTTCCAGGCAATAGTACTGGAGTGGATTGCCATTTCCTTCTCCAGGGGATCTTGCCAACCCAGGGATCGAACCCGGGTCTCCCACATCGTAGACAGACGCTTTACCGTCTGAGCCACCAGGGAAGTCAAAGTCCCAAATGTATGCAGAAATGTTACCTTACAAAATAGCAGATCTTCAGGCAAAGCCCTGGTGAATTCTTTGCCAGGGCATCCTTATAGGTAGGGCTGTGGTTAAGGGAAATGGAAGCCTCTGTTATAAAAACCAAGCAACTTCTTATCTTTGGAAGATTTGCTAAAACTGCCCTCCCCCAGCCCTCCTAAAATTTTTTTTAATTAAAATGTTTTCTTCCATCTCTGGACCTAGGATAAAACCAACTTGATGTGTGTGGCTGTATGCTTATTATCACCTAGAAGGGCAAAGGTTGTGACTTTATCTAGCCCATGCTGGAGTGGCTTATGGAAGAATGCCACAGCATCTCCTCTACAGAAGGAGGAAGTCACCAGCACAGCAAGGCCCCAGCAAAATGATCTGTAAGAAGTGAAGAGGTGCCTCTGCCCACATCCAAGACTAGGAGTCTAGTCTGCCAGAGAAAACAAGCTAAAAAGAAGAGCCCCCTCTTTTCTTTCCAGCAACTGATTTAAAACAAAAAACACCCTACGCAGTGAATAAGAAAAAAAGAAGGAATAAATATTCAGATATAATGAAAATTCAAGCAATAATAGGAAAATGATAATATATGCATAGCGGGTGTCAGCAGACTGATCTTACACGTTGTAATGGCAAGTCAGAAAAAGTCATGTGAATGACCCAAATACAGTTGGAGAGCATGTGAAGGATCAATATCACTGGGAATATTCCATGAGAATGATGTCATCCTAAGAACATGAAAGAACAGCCGAAGTCCACCAAGTTCACATGTCTCTAGCGATATATGGAAGGAATATACATTTATTGCAAAGGTCAAAGAAATGCAAAATCCAATCCAGTGATGAAGCTGTGTGGTTATACTCTGTTCTATCAACATACTGAGGAATACTATGCGGGCTGTGTGCTATACAAGCCACTGCCCTCTTTCTCCTCTTAAAAACCACCCAGAACTCTGTGAACTCCAGCAGGTCCCTGAGAGGACTCCACTGAGCAGCCAGCAGATGTCTCAACTAACCGGGGCTGAGCAGTCTTCATTCACCGGGTATGCATGTTTTAACCCTTGGAAAACACAGATGTAGATATAGTAAAGTAAAGACAGTCCAAAGCTTATTACTGACTTTTTTTTTTAATTAGGAAGGAGTCTGTATATTTTGAAATCTTACATACCTGTAGTATTTAAAAGCATATTAGAATGATAGCTGTGAAACTTCAATTTGGAATATACAATTAAGGCTTTACTCTTAAATTTTAAATTCAAACCTTACTAAGTTTATGCATAGCTTTGAAACACCTAAGATGTCAGCTTTACTGTTTATAATTTTAATCTATTCAAGTTACAAGCCTATTTAGAATTCAAAAAGGTCCTTGAAAAATATAGTTTTAAAAATATAAATTTCATAATTGTATAAGTATATACCTATCAATAATTACTTTAAATGTAAATGGAATAAATATTTCAAACAAAAGACACAGAGTGGCTTAATGAATACAAAAGCAAGATCCACATACATGCTGCCTACAAGAGATGCACTTCAGAATCAGACTGAAAGTTAGGGGATGAAAAAAGGTATTTCATGCAAATGGAAATTAAAAGAAAGCCACAACAGTGATTCTTATATCAGACTTTAAAACAAAGACTGTAACAAGATACAGAAGGACATTACAGAGTAACCAAGGGGTCAATCCAAGAAGAGGATATAATTGTAAACATATATGCACCAAACATAGGAGCACCTAAACATACACAGAAAATGTTAACAGACATAAAACAAGAAATTGACAATAAAACAATAGTAATAGAGGATTTTAACACCCTTATATCAATGAACATCATCCAACAAAAAAATCAGTAAGGAAACACTGGCCTTAAGTGAAACATTAGCCTAGATGTGCTAAGATATATAGAGAACATTCCATCCAAAAGCGGCAGAATACATACATTTTTCAAGTGCAAATGGAACATTCTCCAGGATGCATCACAGGCTAGGCCACAAAATGAATCTCAGTAAATTTAAGAAAACTGAAATCATACCCAGTATTTTTTCTGACCACAATATTATAAGATTAGAAATCAGCTATAAAAAAAACTCAAAAATCACAAATGTGTGGAGACTAAATAATACGCTATTATACAACCAATGGATCACTGAAGAAATCAAGGAACAAACCAAAAAATTCCTGGAGACAAATGGAAGCAAAACCACAAAATCTATGGGATGCAGCAAAAGCAGTTCCCAGAAGGAAGTTTATAGTGACACAAGCTTTCACTTTTCACTTTCATGCATTGGAGAAGGAAATGGCAACCCACCCCAGTGTTCTGCCTGGAGAATCTCAGGGATGGGGGAGCGTGGTGGGCTGCCATCTATGGGGTCACACAGAGTTGGACACGACTGAAGTGACTTAGCATAGCATAAGCTCATCTTAGGAAACAAACAAACAAAAATCTCAAATAAATTACCTAACCTTAAACGTAAAGGAACAAGAGAAAAAGAAACACAACCCAGTTAGTAGAAGGAAAGAAATTATAAAAATCAGCGGAAATAAATGAAACAGAGACTAAAAACAATAGGAAAGATCAATGAAACTAAGGGTTGTTTTTTTTTTTCAAAAGATAAAACTGGTAAACCTTTCTAGACTTAAAAAAAAATGGAGAGGGCCCAAATCAATAAAATCAGAGATAAAAAAGAAGTTACAACGAGTATCAGAGAAATGCAAAAGATCATAAGAGATTACAACTATATGACAATAAATTTGACAACTTAGAAGAAATGTACAAATTCCTAGAAATATACAGTTTCCCAGGACAGAATCAAGAAGAAATAGAAAATATGAGCAGACCAATTACCAATAACAAAACTGAATCAGTAATTTAAAACAATACAATGAACAAAAGTTCAGAACCAGATAGTTTTACAGGTGAATTCTACCAAATATTTAGAAAAGAGTGAACACCTATCCTTCTCAAATATTCTAAAAAGTTCCAGAGTAAGGAATACTTCCTAACTCATTCTATGAGACCAGCACCACCCTGATACCAAAATCAGACAAAAAGTTAACATAAAAAAGAAAATTACAGGCCAACATCACTGATAAAAATATGATGAACACAGATGAAAAAATCCTCAACAAACATTAGAAAATACAATTCAACCATATATTAAAAGAATTATATATGACGATTAATTTGAATTTATCCAATGGGTGCAAGGATAATTCAGTCTCCACAAATCAGTCAGTTGACAAATTGAAGAATAAAAATCATATGATCATTTCAATAGATACAGAAAAAATATTTGAGAAAATTCAACATCCTTTTATGATAAAACTCTCCACAGTGTGAGTAATGACGGAACATACCTCAACATATATGCCATATATGACAAGTCCATTGCTAATATCATACTCAATGGCTGAAGAGCTTAAAGCATTTCCTCTAAGATCAGGAACAAGACAAAAGATGCTCACTCTCACCACTTTTATTCAACATGGTATTAGAATCCAGCCACAGCAATCAGTAAGAAGAAATTAAATCCAACTTGGAAAGGAAGAATTTAAAACTGTCACTGTTTGAAGATGACATAATACTATACATAGAAAAGCCTAAAGATGCCACCAAAAACTAATAAAGCTCATCAATAAATTTGGTAAAGGTGCAGGGTACAAAAATTATTGAAATCTGTTGAATTTCTATATACTAACAAGGAACTATCAGAAAGAGAAATTAAGAAAACAGTATCATTTATAATCACATCAAAAATGAATAAAATATATAGGAATAAATCTATAGAGGTAAAAGACTCATACTCAGAAAACGTTAGGATACTGATTTAAAAAACTGAAGATGACAGAACAGATGGAAAGGGACACTTATGTTCACAGATTAGAAGAATGTTGTTATGATGGCCATACTACCCATCAGTCTATAGATTCAATGTCAGATCAGATCAGATCAGTCGCTCAGTTGTGTCCAACTCTTTGACCCCATGGATCGCAGCACGCCAGGCCTCCCTGTCCATTACCAACTCCCGGAGTTCACTCAAACTCACGTCCATCGAGTTAGTGATGCCATCCAGCCATCTCATCCTCTGTCGTCCCCTTCTCCTCTTGCCCCCAATCCCTCCCAGCATCAGGGTCTTTTCCAATGAGTCAACTCTTCGCATGAGGTGGCCAAAGTACTGGAGTTTCAGCTTTAGCATCATTCCTTCCAAAGAAATCCCAGGGCTGATCTCCTTCAGAAGGGACTGGTTGGATCTCCTTGCAGTCCAAGGGACTCTCAAGAGTCTTCTCCAACACCACAGTTCAAAAGCATCAATTCTTTGGTGCTCAGCCTTCTTCACAGTCCAACTCTCACATCCATACATGACCACAGGAAAAACCATAGCCTTGACTAGGCGAACCTTTGTTGGCAAAGTAATGTCTCTGCTTTTGAATATGCTATCTAGGTTGGTCATAACCTTCCTTCCGAGGAGTAAGCGTCTTTTAATCTCATGGCTGCAGTCACCATCTGTAGTGATTTTGGAGCCCAGAAAGATAAAGTCTGACACTGTTTCCCCATCTATTTCCCATGAAGTGATGGGACCAGATGCCATGATCTTCGTTTTCTAAATGTTGAGCTGTAAGCCAACTTTTTCACTCTCCACTTTCACCTTCATCAAGAAGCTCTTCAGTTCCTCTTCACTTTCTGCCATAAGGGTGGTGTCATCTGCATATCTGAGGTTATTGATATTTCTCCCAGCAATCTTGATTCCGACTTGTGTTTCTTCCAGTCCAGCGTTTCTCCAGATGTACTCTGCATATAAGTTAAATAAACAGGGTGACAATATACAGCCTTGACATACTCCTTTTCCTATTTGGAACCAGTCTGTTGTTCCCTGTCCAGTTCTAACTGTTTCTTCCTGACCTGCATACAAGTTTCTCAACAGGGAGATCAGGTGATCTGGTATTCCCATCTCTTTCAGAATTTTCCACAGTTTATTGTGATCCACATAGTCAAAGGCTTTGGCATAGTCAATAAAGCAGAAATAGATGCTTTTCTGGAACTCTCTTGCTTTTTCCATGATCCAGTGGATGTTGGCAATTTGATCTCTGGTTCCTCTGCCTCTTCTAAAACCAGCTTGAACATCTGGAAGTTCACGGTTCACATATTGCTGAAGCCAGGCCTGAAGAATTTTGAGCATTACTTTACTAGCATGTGAGATGAGTGCAATTGTGCAGTAGTTTGAGCATTCTTTGGCATTGCCTTACTTTGGGATTGGGATGAAAACTGACCTTTTCCAGTCCTGTGGCCACTGCTGAGTTTCCCAAATTTGCTGGCATACTGAGTGCAACACTTTCACAGCATCATCTTTCAGGATTTGGAATAGCTCAGTTGGAATTCCATCACCTCCACTAGCTTTGTTCATAGTCATGCTTTCTAAGGCCCACTTGACTTCACATTCCAGGATGTCTGGCTCTAGGTCAGTGATCACACCATCGTGATTATCTGGGTCTTGAAGCTCTTTTTTGTACAGTTCTTCTGTGTATTCTTGCCACCTCTTCTTAATATCTTCTGCCTCTGTTAGGGCCATACCATTTCTGTCCTTTATCAAGCCCATCTTTGCATAAAATGTTCCTTTGGTATCTCTGATTTTCTTGAAGAGATCCCTAGTCTTTCCCATTCTGTTGTTTTCCTCTATTTCTTTGCACTGATCACTGAAGAAGGCTTTCTTAGCTCTTCTTGCTATTCTTTGGAACTTTGCATTCAGATGTTTATATCTTTCCTTTTCTCCTTTGCTTTTTGCTTCTCTTCTTTTCACAGCTATTTGTAAGGCCTTCCCAGACAGCCATTTTGCTTTTTTGCATTTCTTTTCCATGGGGATGGTCTTGGTCCCTGTCTCCTATACAGTGTCACGAACCTCATTCCATAGTTCATCAGGCACTCTATCTATCAGATCTAGGCCCTTAAATCTATTTCTCACTTCCACTGTATAATCATAAGGGATTTGATTTAGGTCATACCTGAATGGTCTAGTGGTTTTCCCTACTTTCTTCAATTTAAGTCTGAATTTGGCAATAAGGAGTTCATGGTCTGAGCCACAGTCAGCTCCTAGTCTTGTTTTTGCTGACTGTATAGAGCTCCATCTTTGGCTGCAAAGAGTATAATCGATCTGATTTTGGTGTTGACCATCTGGTGATGTCCATGTATAGAGTCTTCTCTTGTGTTGTTGGAAGAGGGTGTTTGTTATGACTAGTGTATTTTCTTGGCAAAACTCTGTTAGTCTTTGCCCTGCTTCATTCCATATTCCAAGGCCAAATTTGCCTGTTACTCCAGGTGTTTCTTGACTTCCTACTTTTGCATTCCAGTCCCCTATAATGAAAAGGACATCTTTTTTGGGTGTTAGTTCTAAAAGGTCTTGTAGGTCTTCATAGAACTCTTCAACTTCAGCTTCTTCAGCGTTATTGGTTGGGGCATACACTTGGATTACTGTGACATTGAATGGTTTGCCTTGGAAACTAACAGAGATCATTCTGTCATTTTTGAGATTGCATCCAAGTACTGCATTTCGGACACTTTTGTTGACCATGATGGCCACTCCATTTCTTCTGAGGGATTCCTGCCCGCAGTAGTAGATATAATGGTCCTCTGAGTTAAATTCACCCATTCCAGTCCATTTGAGTTCGTTGATTCCTAGAATGTCAACATTCACTCTGGCCATCTCTTGTTTGACCACTTCCAATTTGCCTTGATTCATGGACCTGACATTCCAGGTTCCTATGCAATATTGCTCTTTACAGCATCAGACCTTGCTTCTGTCACCCGTCACATCTACAGCTGGGTATTCTTTTTGCTTTGGCTCCATCCCTTCATTCTTTCTGGAGTTATTTCTCCACTGATCTAAATACAAATGGCATTTTTCACAGAATTAAAACGATTCTAAAATATCTCTGGAAACACAAAAGATCCTGAACAACCTGAACAATCTTGAGAAAGAACAACACAGGTGGAGTTATCATGCCCCCTGACTTCAGACAAACCACAAAGCTACAGTCATCAAAATGGTATAGTATTGGTATAGAAACAAACGTGTAGATCAACGGAACAGAAGAGAGAACCCAGAAAATAACTTTGAAACTTACAGTCAATTAATCTAAAACAAAAGAGGCAGGAATATACAATGGAGAAAAGGCAGTCTCTTCAGTAGATGTTACTGGGTAAACTGGACAGCTCCATGCAAAAGAATCAAACTGCACTATGCAGTCACAGCACGCACAAAAATAAATTCAAAACTGATTAAGAACGTAAAGGCCCCCAAACCATAGAACCTACAGAGGAGACAACATAGGAAGTATGCTCTTTGGATATGTCTCCTCAGGCAAAGAAAACAAAAGCAAAAATAAACAAGTGGGATTATATCAAACTAAAAAGCTTTTGCAAAATGAAGGAAACTATCAACAAAAAAGAAAAGGCCACCTACTAAATGATGGAAATATTTGCAAACAATATGTCCAATAAAGGGTTAATATCCAAAATATACAAATAACTCATACAACATAAAAAAAAAACTGGTTAAAAAACAGGCAGAGGATCTGAATAGACATTTTTCTAAGAAGACATACAAATGACCAACAGGCACATGAAAAGATGCTCAACATCATTAATCAGGAAAATGCAAATCAAAACCACAAAGAGATCAACTCATACCTGTTAGAATGGCTATTATAAAAAAGACAACAAATGACAAGTGTTGGTGAAGATGTGGAGAAAACGAAACCCTTGTGCACTGCTAGTAAGAATATAAATTGGTGCAGCCACTATGGAAACAGTAAATAGGTTCCTTAAAAAATTAAAAATAGAACTCGTGGGTATTTATCTGAAGAGAACAAAAACATAAATGAGAAGAGATATATGGAGCACTATGTTCAATGAAGCATTATTTACAATAGCAAAGGTATGGAAGTAAACTAAGTGTTCATCAAGAGACGAATGAATAAAGAATACTTGGTGTACACAAACACACAATGGAATATTATCCAGCCATAAAAAAAGAACAAAATTTTGCCATTTGCAACAACATGGATGGACGCAGAGGGTACACACTAAGTGAAAACAGTCAGAGAAAGAAAAATACTGTACTTCATTTATACATGGAATCTAAAAACACTAAACAAATGAATATAATGAAAACAGAGTTATTTGTACAGAGAACAAACAGGTGTTTGCCAGAGAGGAGAAAAGAAATAAGTGAAGGAGATTAAAAGGTACAAACTTTCGTTTGTAAAAATAAATGAGTCATGGGTATGAAATGCACTGTATGGGGAATACAGTCAATAATTATACAGTATCTTTGTATGATGACATGTCATAACTAGACTCATTGTGGTGATCATTTTGAAATGTACGTGTGTGTATTAGTTGCATCGTATCCCGACTCTTTGACTCCAGGGACTATAGCCTGCAAGGCTCCTCTGTCCATAGAATTCTCAAGGCAAGAATACTGGAGTAGGTTGCCATTCTCTTCTCCAGGGGATCTGCCTGACCTGGGAATCAAACTTGCATCTCCTGCATTGCAGGTGGGCACTTCACCATCTGAGCCATATCAAATCACTGTTACGTGACATGAACTAACAACGTCATAGGTCAATGATACTTCAAAAACAAATAAACAAAGAAAAAGAAATCAGATTTGTGGTTACCAGAGGTAGGCGGTGGAAAAAGGGGGGAATGTATGAAGGCACTCAAAAGGTACAAACTTCCAGTTATAAGACAAATAAGTACTAGAGATGTAATGTACAACATGATAAACATAATCAACACTGCTCTATAGTATACGTGAAAGTTGCTGAGAGGATAAACTCAAGTTATCATCACAATAAAACTTTCATCTATTTTCAATTTTGTGTCTATATGAGATGATGAATATTCACTAAACTTACGAATCATGCTTTAAACCTTCAAATTTATAGTGCTTTAAGTCAACTTTATCTCAAAAAAAGAAACCTGGAATAAAAAATAAAATCCAAGTTGCAGTTTAAAACCATTGCAAGTATTTAATTAATTGGCATTATTTTAATTAACCAAACATTTTTAAAGGTCCCTTACAAGTGCTTAGAGGGACACTCTAGACCTATGGAAAGAACAAGATTTGCAAGCTAACCTTGAACCCTTAAAAACTATGACTGTGAAATTTGTACTTTTCATAAAAGGAGTTTAACTTAAAAAACTAACTTTTGATAGACTTACTGTTTATAAAATCTATCCTTAAGGGCATGAAAACCAAACAGAAACACAAAACATAAAACCACACACACATACACACGTCAGCAAAGGTAATCAATATAAAAAATAAGCCCAGGTAAATTTCCTGAAGTGAATGGTTCCGATCCTTGCCTTTCTTTGGGCACAAAAGGGAGGAATGAGAATGAGATGATTTTATATTTCTTTATGACACATGTTACTCATCCCTTCAGTGCAGAGAGTCAAGCATAAGGCATATTCAAGAGAAAAATGTTCTGGAGTCTGTATTTTTATTATTTGATCTAGTAGTTGAAATTTTTAACTTCTTCCTTATGAATGAGGAAGGCACACAAAAAGACCCACTTTTCTTCTAAAACAACTGGGTGGACACATAAATCAACACGGTGCCTCTTATTGTGGAGTCTGTCTTCCTCCTGGTTGCTCCCCGTCCTTCTCTTCACACGTCTGTTCCCCTGTGCACAGTGCCGGCTACACTGTGCAGCAGGATCTGTGAACCCCATTGGTCTTCATCTGAGGGCCAGGCCTGTGGGCACACAGAACATCATTCAGGAGGGCAGAGCCCCCCAAGGTCACAAAGAGCATGCCACAGTGGGGCCACCTGAGCGAGGCAGGCACTGCTTCTCATTTGAGGAGAGGGAGGAAGCAAGCAGCAGCATGTTGCAGGCCAGTACTGAGGCTCAGGCGTCCGCGGGGGCAACCGTCATTGTTCGCTGGAAGCTTCAGGCGCCACATCTTCATAGGCAGTGCTGTGGCAACAGAGTACCAGGACAGTTCCGACTGAACCTTACAGGCATCCGAACTATTCAAAGTTGTTAAATTTTCTCTCTCAACCATGGAAAAACAGGAAACAACAGGAAATGATCCAAGCTTTCTTAACGAACAATAAAAAGGACCTACTCCAGTCTGGTGTATTGAGAAGTTTGGAATGGAGGAGGGTTTCTGAGAGAGCTGAGGACGGAGCAGGCAGGGCACACTGGATAGGCTGAGGGTCTACCATCCCCCTCTATCTGCAGAGGCTCTGAAGCAAGATCTCATTTGCTTCTTAGGAAAGTAACTGCAGGGCTGGATGATAAAGGAGGAGGTGGCTGTGCAGATGAGCAGCCCCGCATGGGACAGAGGCCGAGGAGAGAGACTCTGGGGCCCAAGGGAAGGCGGAGGCATGGGAATGGAGAGGAGAAAAGAGCTAAGAGTCATTTCTGAAGCAGGAACCCTGGGATTGAGTGACTGGCTCCGTGGGAGGTGAAAGGCAGAGAGGATTGTGAGGGCTTTGATGCTGCTTCAGGACATCAGAGGGGCAACGACACCACGGACTGAAATTGAAAATGAAAATACAAGTGTCAAAGCAGAACTAACGGGGTAGTAGTAGTGAGGGTGGCGAGTTAAGTTTTGAGTATATTAAGATTGAAGTGTCTATAGGACAAAGTCCCAACATTTAAAAAAAAAAATGGTTTGAGTTAGAGAAATATGGGCTTGAAGGTCACCAGAGGAATGGTGGTGGAAATCCTGGTGCTAAATCACCCAGGGAAAGTATAGAGAGAAGAAAACCAGAATGCTATCTCATTTTGAAGAGGTTCTCAAAGAAAGGCTGGATGGAGAGCTGGAGGCGGGTGTCCCAGGAGAAGGGAGACCCAGGAAGGTGCAGTGCAGAGCCCTGGAAGGAGTATGGAGAGGTGGGGTGCTGTCAACAATGTCTACAGGGAGGTCGCTATAAACAAGGATGGAAAATAAGCTACTGGGCTTGACAACCAGGAGGTCACTGGTGACATCAGAGGAAAGTCTGAGTACAGAGGTGGAGGCCACAGTGGGGTGAAGGAGTAAGTGGGAGTTGAGAGATGGGAGATAGTGAGCATGGACTATTTTAAGAAGTTTGTGCATCACATTTCTAACCCTAACAATGGAATGAAGGGGAGGCAGGGTTGAGAGTTTATTTTTAGGTTAGGGAGATGCGAATGAGTTTTGAACTGAAGGGCAGGTGCCACTGAAGATGCAGAGTTTAAAAAGACAGGAAAAAGGGGAGATCAACTATAGAGAGAGATTCTACAAAAGTAGAAGGGAGAACAGGAGGGAGGAGGACTCGGTCCACAGTGGGGGGCACAGATTAGTCCTTGGAGAACAGTTTTTTCTTTGAGTATTTAATTACTGACACTATTGAGAACTGCTGGTACATGGAGTTCTAGTATGGTTTTAGAATGCTCTGTAGATTAGACATCCGTCTATTACCTGTACCTCTCATTATGTGGACTCCTCCAAAGGCCACTGAAATGCCACTTAGGGAATAGATTCAGTCCTGATGGCTTTTATGCTTTTGCTGAGTGCCATGAGATGAAAAGGGAGGGCTGGGGAGAGTGCTAAAGGATTAGAAAAGCTCTATAGCATGACTCAGTGCCCAGGACCTGGGCTTCAAGGTGCTAAACAGTCTCACCCCACCTACAGCCCATGGTGTCATCAGGCATCAGAAAGCAGTCATTTTCCCCACCCCACTCAATTTACACCCCAAAGAAGGTCAGAATCCAGCAGGGTTTGCTTGGTGCAGCCAGTGCCTCAGTCTAAAGCAGAAAAGCATCAGCTGCCCTGGTGTCAGGAAGCTCTCTTCAAAACCTGGGAAGGCTGAAGAATTAGACAGGAAAGCCAGAATGCAGCACCCTTGTCAATTTGCATGCGATGAATATGAATTTTGATTAATCTTCAGGAAAAGTATTTTTCCACTAGCAAGAGCCAACGAAGAAGACCGTATCTGCATGTTAATCTCTTTGACCTCTTCCCAGAAAAATCAGCATCAATACTACTGCCTTGTCCAACAGAAGACACATATACACACACAATGCATATCCCCAGACACGCATGCCATTCCCTGAAAGGACGCATGAACCCATTAACCACTCAGGGTTATGCCAAACCAACCAAAATGAAAGCATCATTCACATTTCAAGATGCTTCTGAATCAGTCCTATTTGTGGACTGTCGCCAGGCACTGGGCTGAAGGATATAGAGAGATAACTTTCTGGAGCAGTTCAGCAGAGGAAATGAGAATTCGGTGCATGGTCAGCATGACTTGCAACAGTTGGTTACTTCGACACAGGTTTCCGTCTGCATCTGAAAACACAAAGAGCAGCATCTGAGCAAGGCCCCAGGGAGGAATCAGTTACCTGACGGGACACCTGCCAACTCCCATCACTCGTGGGGAGACCAGAGTGCAGGCTCTGCAGTGCCTCCTCCGTGGCCTTTGGCACTGCACATCCCTCCCTTCTTGGCTTTTCTTATCCTCCTGCTGCATACTCCCCTTCCCCAAATGCCTGTTTTGATGCTCATTAATCACCCCCCAGAAGGTGGTAGAATCATGGGGAAGTGGTACCATTTGCATAGGTACACGTGAGTCTGCTAAAAGCAGAAGCGGATCCAGGTTTTGTGGCTCCCAAAGGGCGTATGGTGGGGGGAGGGATCCCAGTGAAACGAGTTACAGTCTTAATAGATCACAGTTAAAATACCTTGCTTTTGTAAACTGCACAAAAACATATGACCATATGAATACATTTCTAGGGCTGGCCCATGATCTTGGAAGGGCTCATGCCAGTGAGGGGACCTAAAATGCAAGTCTCCCTAGTTTCATGGGCAACGAACGCATCTCTGGATGGGCATAAAGGAGGAAGACTATGGGCAAATGTGACTTTGGGAGATTATGGGTGGGTTTACAAGTACCTATGATGATTTGTATCAAAGAGCATGGTTAGCTTCTTAATTGGGTTTCCAAATCCCACTGGTACCAGATAACAAGATTTTTTCCATACACTGGCACTGGGTATAAAGACGCCCCCTAGAGTGGTTTTCAAAGTCTTTTAACACTTGTGGCAGCAAGTGTTAGGGGCTGGTTGTTCACAGACATCTATTCTCTGTCCTTCACCATGGATTGCATCACCAGGTTCCCTTGCCAGTTAATCTATAGTTGGGTTCAGCTATTGGGAAGCATCAGCAAGAGATGGGAGGAGAGGGAAGTCAGGATATTTTTCTCCTTCCCTCTCTGCTTTGGTATCACTTTCCTGACAGCTGCTACAGGTCTCTTCGATAAATGATTATACTGTTTGGCCCCTCTTTCAGGGCTCCAGCTCTCACTGGGATCTAAAACTATTATTCTCCCTTGACTTTAGTTCTAAGGATGGTAGCAAGCTTTGGCTGTTGACAGTCTCTGGGTATCTGGGTACAGTATCTCAACTCCACTCTCTGTAAGTAGTGGCCCTTCATTAACGTGTCTTCACTTAAACCATGTGAATTCTGTTCCCTCTTGGGAACTTTAATGATTCAGTGGAAAATATAAAATTAAAGAATATACATGAATTGGTTTTTTTAAATCTTTTTTTGCTCTTTAAAGCACATTATACAAAAGGGGTTGATGATTTCATTCCTTCTAAGTGTACCAAATTGTAAATGAAGGACACAGTCCATCTGGGCTCAGAATTCAGAAGTCCTGGCTCATCCTCAAATGATAATCTAAAGTCATAATTCATTGACTACAATGACTACATAGTTCATTAACTACTTGTGAAAACGTAAGGAGCCCTGACGAGATCACTCCCCTTCCCCTCACCAAATGCACCAGTTCACCTGCATTCTGTTACTCTTACTTCTTGCCTTCCTCTGTTACCATGGAAAGCACTTCAGAAGCCAATGCCTCTACTGAGCTCTGAGGATCTTTTTCTTAAGGACAGTGACACCATCTTTGTCCACTTTCTCTCCTCCAATATCAACTTTTCTCTCTCCTGGTTTACTTCCATTGGCATTTAAATATGCACCAGAACCTCCTATTTAAAACAAAATGAAATAAAGCAAAACCTGAAACCCTTGTCCTCTCTAGCCATCTCTCAATTTTGCTCTCGCTTTCAGTAAAACTTCACTGTCATCTATTTCTCATCTCCCATTCCCTTTCAACCATTCCATTTTTGACTTCTACTTCCATTATCCCACTAAATCTTTTATTTTCAGGGTCATTGATCAAGTCCGTATGGCTAGATCCAAGAGTTCATTCCTCTGTCCTCATCTTACTTTATGACTCAAGTTGCACTCAATCCAACCCAACCCAAGCTGACAACTCTGTCCTCCTTCCTGGAACACTTTCTCCTCTTGGCTTCCTCAGCATCACACTCTCTCAGCTTCTCTCTGTGGCTCTTGTTCTGTCTCCTATTCCTTTGCTGAGCTCTTAAATGTCACCATGCTGTGGCTTAGTCCTCCCACTTCTTTTTCTTTTCTAACAATTTTTAAAAGTTAAAACTTAAGTTTTAACTTTTAAAAATTAATTTATTTCTTCTAGGCAGGGAAATTCATCTATAGTCCTTTGGGATAAAATACCAATGATATGCTTGTGACTGCCCAACAGACATCTTCAGCCTTACTTGGTGAATCCATATAGATGTCTAATTTCAGACTTAACTCATCCAAGCAAAATTCTTGATGTCTCCCTTCCCCAGTTCACTTCTCCTCCATTCTTCCTCATCTCAAGAAATGGCACCACAACCATCCTTTCACTTACCCGAACAGAAAACCTAGGGGTCACCCTTTATTTCTCATTTTCCCCCATATCCAATCCATTAGTGAGCCTTGATTCTACTTTCAAAATAGGTCTCAAACCTCTCCATGTTCCCCCATCCTTGCCACCATTCTAGTTGTAATCATCACCATGGAGACCTACTTGACCTCCCTGTTTTCACTCTTATCCACCTACCCACCATCTGTTTTCCACAAAGCAGCCAGGAGTGAGCTCCTAAAACCCACAAATCAGGTCATGTACTTAATATGCTTCAATGGAGCCCATAACCCTTGCAATAAAGCACCGACTCCCGACTGCAGCCCACAGAGCTCTCCCCATTCTGGTTCCTTTCAGTCTTCCATTTCATTTCATACCATATTACTCTTCTCCGTACTCTTGTCTATACCTCAAACGCTCCAGGCTTATTCCTACTTTGCATGTGTTCTTTCCTTGAATGTGGCCTTTCTTCCCTTGGACCATTCATGTCATTTATGTCTCAGTTTCAATGTCACATCCTCAGAATGGTGATCCTTAAACTACCTCCGTAGCCATGATCCTGCCCGAGTTTCTTCATAGAACTTACCAATGATCTGAAATTATCTTTTTTATGTGTTTCATTTTCATTTTCTGAGTCTCCACTAGAATATAAGCTTCATGAGATCTGACCTTGTCTGTTTTTTCCACAACCATATCTCTAGGGTCCAGAACAGTGCTGATACATGCAGTTACTCATTAAACATTTACAGAGTAAATGAGTGAACTATACCAAATAGGCAGAGAAGGCAGTGGCACCCCACTCCAGTACTCTTGCCTGGAAAATCCCATGGATGGAGGAGCCTGGTGGGCTGCAGTCCATGGGATCGCTAAGAGTCGGACACGACTGAGCAACTTCCCTTTCACTTTTCACTTTCATGCATTGGAGAAGGAAATGGCAACCCACTCCAGTGTTCTTGCCTGGAAAATCCCAGGGATGGGGGAATCTGGTGGGCTTCCATCTCTGGGGTCGCACAGAGTCGGACACGACTGAAGCGACTTAGCAGCAGCAGCAGCATACCAAATAGGAGACCCCTTAACTTTTCATGTTTCTTTAGATAATGTGTTTGCTTTTTTCATTAGCTATTTCATTAATATTTAATTGTTGTTGTTATTCAGTTGCTAAGTTGTGTTCAACTCTTTTGCAACCCCAAGGACTGTAGTCTGCTACCAGGCTCCTCTGTCCATGGGATTTCCCAGGCAAGAATACTGGAGTGGGTTGCCATTCTCTTCTCCGGGGAATACACCAAACCCAGAGATCTAACCTGCCTCTCCTGCTTAGCAGGCAGAATTCTTTATCAGTGAGCCACCTGGGAATCCCCAATGATATATAATATACACACTTATTTTCTTCTTGGCCACAGCTTATAAAGTTACAATTAACAAAGTTATAATTTGATAAATCATTTTTAAGAAGTATTTAATCTAGCCTGTTACAGTTTTGTAAATCTTTCATTACTTGTTCTAAAGTTACCCTCTGGTGAGAGAGGGTTAGTACGGCTAACTCTGTTTTCTGGCCCACATAATTCTGTAATATATATCTCCTGCCACAAAAATTCTGTAAAACAAAACATCCCAAAATTTAGTGACTGAAGACAGTGATCTTTTATTTTCTCAAGTGTCTGTAAGTTGGCTAGGGACTGGCTGATATTGCCTGGGCTTCGCTGGGGCTCCTCCCCTACATGCCCCCAGCTTCCCTGGACCAGTGGGCTAGCTGTGGTGTGTTTTCATGGTGATGACAGGGCGCTGTAGGGTAACTGGAACTGTCCAAGGCCTCTTATCCTAGCCTTGGAACGGGCGTGCTGTCACTTCTCCTTTATTCTGTTGGTCAAAGAAAGTCACTGCTGAACCTCGAGGCAAAGGGCAGGAACCTCAAAGTCACATGGGAAAGATCACTGACATGGAGAAGGCAAAAAACTGGAGGAGGGGGACAATAACAATCCACTCTGCCACAATTATGGCATGCAAGTTTTCAATTTGGCATCTGACAACATAGCTGTTATAATGCACCTCTCCTCACAGAAGCAGGGGTGTTCCTATCCCCATACGTCCCACAGAGCGGGAGGATCTGAAATGTATTTGTAGGGTGTGCATCAGAATGTTCACAGGAGGCACGGACACAATCGCAGATGCACTCAGTATGGACAGAATCTAAAACCAGTTCTCTCAACTGTTCTTTGTGGTTGGCAAGCATGTTTCCAAGGACTTTCATGTATGAGGGAAAGGGGCTTAGACGTGTCCTGAGTGAGATCAAAACCAAGTCACACATAGAAAGATTCAGGGACCCAGATAGGTTTATTATGGAGAAGACTCAGGAGCGATATTAAAATTATCTTCAAATATTTTTAATGCTACGTGCAGGTGGAGGTTTAGACTTCTTCTGTAGGGCCACAAACCGTGGAACCAGAGAGGATGAATACAGAAAAATAACAGGAAAGAGACCTGGGCACACATACGGTAGAAACAGTTCTAATCCTGAACCCCGCCCAACAGCGGAGCCATTCCCATCACAGACGCATTCAAGAGGAGGCGGGCCAGGACATTCAACCACATCATTGTATCTGGCTTAGCAGCTGCTATTTACTGAAACAAAAGTAAAAGTGTTAGTCACTCACTTGTGTCCAGCTCTTTGCGACACCATGAACTGTACGCACTGTAGCCTGCCAGGCTTCTCTGTTCATGGAATTCTCCAGGCAAGAATACTGGAGTGAGTTGCTATTTCCTTCTCCGGGGGATCTTCCTGACCCAGAGATCAATCCTGGGTCTCCTGCATTACAGGCAGACACTTTACTGTCAGAGCCCTGAAGTCCTACTCAATACCGGAGACTCTGCTATTTTACTTTTAATTCGCACAACACTTCTAATGGTGTCGGTCCTGCTTATAATTTATAGCTGAGAAAATCAACACACAGAGAGATGAGTTCCTTTGTTCTGTCTGGGTCAAAGAGACAATGGGTGGAGGAGCTAGGATCTGGCTGCTGGTTGGTTTGATTCCAGATCCCCAGCTCTCCACGACACTGCACAGCCATTTTTCAGAACAGGGAATTCAAGTATGAAAAAGCAGAAATGGCTAAAGTAGATAAGCTTTATGATCTCTTCCAGTCCTGAGGGCTACAAGACTAAGAGATGCCACTGGCATATTGGATTGGAACCGATTAATGCACATTTGGAAGGACAGCTTTTTGCATCTGACGATTTCTGAAAAACTCTCTTATATGCCTTGGTGGATGGACTCTGATCATTCAAGTTGCCTTTAAAATAAGAAGGGTGCCGTGCCTAAGACTCACAGTCATAGTCACTCTGCACTTTTACCTTGCACTCCCCTCTTCCCCAGGGTTCTGTGATGCCCCCACCCTCCACGCCCTAACACACTTTGGGCATGTTAATCCTCACATGTTCTGGGGGAGGGCGGCTGGCAAATGGTAGGGCTGGGAGGGAGTGACTCACCCAGCAAAGGGAGGCAGAGACAGAGGAGGGAAGGTGCATCTCAGCATCTCAGTCCACACCCGGCTCCTTGGTGCCCCCTTTTCCACAGGAGAACATCTTGGTGTGTGCATTTGCCCTCGTTCCCACCACTGCCTCTCCCTGACGTGACCTTCAGCATCTGTATGACTGCATCAAGGAGGCACTCTCTTCCGCCCTCATCTCAGAGAGCAGCGCTTCTTCCTTCTTGAGGGGAAGAGCCTCCCTCTGAAAGGCAGATCTCAAAGTGGGTGATCCAGGGGATCACCTTCCAGTCTTCTGGATTTTATTATGATAGTTTGGTATAACTGCTGTAAGCTGATTTAAATATTTCAGTGAATAATTTAATTTTGTTTGCAGCTTTAGGCTTTTGAAAAACACAGGGTGTCATACTAAAAATTCTAATAAATGAAATGTACAATGCATAATAAAATGTGCATATTTTCTCATTACCATCTGCTTCTCCTTCTACTTCAGTGGAAGCCTGCTTTAAAACCTCAGTGGGACATAAAATGTCAACCTTACATACTCCATCACATGACCTGAGGAGCAATGTGTGCTGCTAGTCGAAGACCCACCTGACCTGTGGTCCATTTGCTCCACAGAACAAGCAGGAAAGTCATGTGGCTTCTAGAGAGTCGTCTCTCTGTGAGCCAACAACGGGGTTTCCATCCTTCGATTCAGTGCTGGCAGCAGCCACGCTTCATGGGATCAAAGCATCTCAGGGTGGAAAGGACTTTAGCTACCTTCCACCTCAACCTTCTAACCGATGCATGACCCCCTCCCCTAAAGGCATCACAGGTAACAGGCCCTGCCTGTACCCTTCCAATGACAGGACACGACTCTCTAACTACTCTACAGAGCAACTTTTCACTCTATTTCAATTAAAAACATTTTATCATTAATTGACTCACTGCAAGGTACGGTCCTAGGTACCAAAGGAGGTATGAAGAGCTACAAGAAAACCCTTGTCCCCGAGGAGCTCACAATCTAGTGGGGGGATAAGACACACTCAAGATACTTGATCATCTCAGGTGGTCAGTGCTAGAGGTGAAACCCGTGGAGACCATGCTGAATGGTGGTAAAGTTCTGGGGAAGAAGAAACCCTATCCAGTTGTGGTGACTCGGGAAGCATCTCTTGATATCTGAAGTGAGGTGACCCAACGTTTCAAGAGGCCATCTGCTCCAGCCCTCTCTGCCTCTCAGTTGGCCTGCGGACGCCGTTCTTCCTTTCTGTGGTTTAATCTTAAATAAGCTGTTTGCCTCCCAGGGTGACTATCTTCTCCTTAGTGATGAGACTCCTGTGAGAACAAAAAACCTGCAAAGGGCTGCATTCTAGGCCCCACTTCTTGCTGACGAGGGGTGGAGGTGACTTTCCTTACGTGAAGGCTTATCTGGGGGGTGAGGTGGGAATGACTCATTACAAGACGGAGATAGAACATATCCACACCAGATACTCCAGAGCAGAGTCTCTTCTTCCCCTCTGTTTTGGTTACCATGGAAATCTCTTGAGTGTGATTTGGTAGCTCAGTTGGTAAAAAATCTACCTGCAATGCAGGAAACCCTGGTTCGATTCCTGGGTGGAGAAGATCCCATGGAGAAGGGATAGGCTACCCACTCCAATATTCTTGGGCTTCCCTGATGGCTCAGTTGGTAAGAATCTGCCTGCAATGCAGGAGACCTGGGTTTCATCCCTGGGTTGGGAAGATCCCCTGGAGAAGGGAACGGCTACCCATTCCAGTATTCTGGCCTGGAGAATTCCATCAACTGAGGAACTTGGCAAGCTACAGTTCAAGGGGTCGCAAAGAGTCGGACACTACTGAGCAACGTTCACTTTCAAAGGCAGAAAGTCAGAAATTGGTATCCTGAGGGTAAGAAAGCTGTCAACACTGGGTGGGGGCGGGGTGCTGGGCTTAGTCACTCAGTCATATCTGACCCTTTGTGACCCCATGGACTATATCCTGCCAGTCTCCTCTGTCCATGGAGATTCTTCAGGCAAGAATGTTGGAGTGGGCTTCCATGCCCTCCTCCAGGGGATCTTCCCAACCCAGGGATCAAACCCAGGTCTCCCGCATTGCAGGTGGATTCTTTACCAGCGGAGCTACCAGGGAAGCCAACACCAGGTGTGCTGGAACCAGAGGCCAGAAGATGGTAATGGGAAAGCTTGTATCAGAAAGCTGGGGGGCAGGGTTGGATCTAGAGCTAGAGCAGGACTGCCTCTGCTAATGCAGATCAGTAAGTCTGGAAACAGAAGAGGCTGCTCCACACAGAACCTGCCAGGCACACCCAGGGTTCTGAATGGACTACGAGGCGATAAACGTTCCAAAGAAATGAACCCTACTTGCCAGCAAGACTGTTATACTCATCAAATCCTGTCTGCAGAGTGTAGAGAAACTGGCAAGCTGAAAACAAGTTTGCTGGTGTGTTGTTTGCTTGGTGGATTGATGTTTTAGAGCCTACAGCTGCAGCTCGGGCAGGAAGTGCACGTGAAGAAGAACGTGGTGTCACGCACATGCTTTGAACTCTCAGAGCTTCTACTACCTGAGCAGCTTACGCCATGTATCAGTACCACCTTAATCTTTGTTTATTTCTGGTCCTCAGCCCCTCCAGATTTGGGGGAAGACTACAATTAAGATAAAGTAAGTGATTTGCTAAGAACGGAGTCTCACTTCACAGGGCAGGTGTGCTAACCAGTGTGGCTGCTGCTGGGGATGCACTGTTTAAACAGCAGCTCTCCTTGGAGGGTGAGGGGGGCTCTGATTTGCAGTGTTTGCAGATTTCTGTGGTGTTAACGCTCCCACTACGGCCAATTCCAAGCCACCAGTATGAAGTCAGGGTGGGGAGCTGGGAGGAGATGCTGGCAGTTGGCTCTCAGGCTGGGTGCGGCTGCTCCTAGATGCCATGGCTGCCACTCGCACCCATGGACCTGGGGTCAGCTTCCTTCTACCTGGGCATCTCGTTCCCAGTGCTCCCAAATTCACTGTCCCCCTCAATCGTAATCTCGTGCTCTCTGGGCTTGCCTGGTGTAACTGACCAGTTAATCCCTATCATTGCAGGCCCTGGGAGGAGACGAAGACATACGGGAGCACCCTTTTAGAGGTCTTCATTATAACAGTGACTTCTGGGAGTGCTTACAGCTCTCACCCAAGGATGAGCATTTTAACGTAGAGTGGGAATTTGGGACAAGGGAAGTGCCCAACTGCCCATGCCTTGTTCTGGGTCCCTCTGGGGTAACTTGGTACATCATACCCAGATCCATGGTGAGTACCCAGACCACATGACTGAGAAAATCTAGGTCTAGTTGGAATATTTTCTATTCCTTGGCCCAATACACTGTCCAGCAGCTCTGAAGACCTTGGTTACAAGTAGCTTTTAATTACTTATTTGCACTGGCTGGAGGACACCATGATGTAGGACCATACAAGGCCTCCATTTAACTGTGACCTGCAATTTCTCACTTTTGCAACAAGCCTTCAAGCAGCATCCCACCCAAGTGGGAAAGGGCCGTGCAGGCTCCTGTCTTCTCAGTGGGGCTGCTGACAGTCAAAGCCAGGGATACAGAGGACAGGAAAACCTGGCTCGTTGACCCTTGATTTCGTCTAATCAGGCTTCTCTCAACTACTGTCCCAGATAGGCTGACCTGGAGGCACGTTGTAAAGGAAAGGGACTGTATATGCTTCCCATGAGTTTTTGGATTTATTCACTGTCCTGCTCGGTCAGGGTTGAGGAGCAGGAGGTGGAAAGGACGTTCAAGTTGCCTAGCATCTGGATATACACACCCATCCGTGTACACACACAACACACGTACATGCACAACACTGCACACACAGCTGTCCCTGACACCCCCAGAAGCTGGAGAACTCTCCCTCAATGCAACACCTGAGAGCAAGGCCATTTTTTCATAGCACTCATGTTCAATAAACAGAATCACCTCTGCTGAGCACGTGAGCTGTACAACTCTGTGAGGAGGAAGCACCGAGGACACAATTTTAAAGATGAAGACACAGGTATCACGAGTTGGCGGTGGTCTCAGGGCTGGTGCGTGGAGGCAGACAGGATGGGCCCTCTGGCCCCCCAGCCTAGGGCTCTATCCTTGGAACCTGCCTCTCCTTGGGGGATTGTTGGAAGGTGAGCAGGATGAAGACTGGGTACACTGCGAAGAACTCTGACTTTCAGCCATCCAAGCTACAAAGCTAAGTAAGCCTCTCACTCACACCCACTTCTCTTTTTCTCCCTGAGAAGCCCTGAGCTTGCAGCCCAGCCTTGTCCTTCTCACTGCAGTCACAGTACAGACATCTCCCTGGAGACCCGAACCCTTAAACCCATCGCGCGTCCTGACAACACTAGGGCTATCATGGGCACCATCTGGCTAGGATGACCAGACCCTGGAGAGCCTGTGGCCAGTGGCCGCGTGGGTGAAAATGCCCAGTCCCCTGAGAGCTCACAGCACCCATGTGGCCCACCTCTCCCTCCTCTTGCAACAGACTCTCCACTCCCTCAGCCAAACCAGTCAGCCCCGGGGACGGTCCTCCCTGGGCATGGCTCTTCTTCGAAGCATGAAGCTCTATGTAAAGGATGACCTAGATTTCTTGGATGAGCGACTGCAATCTATAAATGTCTAACCATGCGCACAAAATCGCCTGAAGTGGAAAATAGCTTTTAGCTCTATTGCCTCGACTGAGCCAGCCAACGGCCTTCCTTGGGGACTGCAGCTTCCATCCGGACCGTCAGTTCTCAAGAATGATTGGTCTGAGCAAAGTGAGGGAAGCTGTCCTCGTCGCTTCTGCAAACTGAACACAGTGTTGGGTGTGGGTGTGGGGAGGCCGCACTGGCACTAACAGACAAGCGGTGGAAAGATGCGTGGCGGGCGCGGGGTGGGCCTGTGACGGGACTCTGGGACGAAGCTGTGACCGCACATTCTAGAGCCACTTTGGAAGACAGCACCAACTGAATACCCTGGGTAGGTGGCTGTTCCTCCAGGGAGCAACCAAGTCCTTGGGGAAAATTGGATTATCTGGCTAGGTAGAGACGCTGCCATTTGAGTCCTTGGTGAGCTGCTATCAATGCAGCCTACTTGGCTCACGGGGTGACTGTCCCCCCACAGGAATGTGCCTGGCGGGGAGTGGACAGCAGTAGGGCCCTAGCTCAGCTTCCCAAGGAGGATCCAGAGAGCTGCCCACAGACGGCTGTGGAGGCAGGCCAGCCCAGGAGGGGATGGACCCAAGACAAAGACACGACACAGAGGAATCTGGGGCAGGGCGCATGGTGCGCTCCTGTTGCTTACTGGAGCGCGCTCGTATTACTTTAGTCTTGTCTGCTAAACCCTGGGCCTGTTTTGGGGGCATGTTTGTTGACAGGCTGAATAGGTATTAAGAAGCAATTTGGGAATGTTCCAAACATTGACTCAGTGAAATAACACAAGACTTACTGGATGGCCATGAACTCAGCCTTCTTCAGAAAGTTTTTCTCAATATTGACTTGATCCTAACAGCCACCTAGATAACCTCATTCCAGTGTACCAAAAAAGGGCTGACAACACAGTCTCGCCGCAAACTCTGCTTTCACCACAGAAACTGTCCTTGGTTCATAATTCTCAGAAGTGAACAGTCCTGGACAAAAACCATCATCACACCACCATGTACAGTCAAGAGAACTGAGCAAAGCCTTTTGTAATCAGATAGAAGTTATTCTGAAAACTTCCTTGCCCCTTTGTTTTTTGTAGTTAGGATTAGATCACCTTTGATTACATATAGAAAAATGCTTAGTAATCCATTAACCACTGTAACAGTGGTGAACTATTCTCACTTCTCTTGCTGCATTTGGAACAATATTTTGTTTTTCTCTTTGCTCCTGTCAGGCTTTGGTTATTCCAGAGCAGGACAATGATTTTTCATGAAATACTTCTTTATAACCAAAAGTGAAAGAGGGATCCACAGTGGTTGGTCACACTCTCCGTGCCCGTGAGATGGGGCATGGTTTCCTCTAAGCATGGTCCCCATCCATGGCAGAGGAAGCAGGGGCATCCGAATTTCTTTTCAGTTCTAGGTTCTAAATGCAACCCATCCCTCAGGCCCTCAAGGCAGAAGGATTTCTCAGGGTTTATTGAGGTACTGGAGGGAAATCTGCATGAGGACCTAGGAATGACTTTAAAACAGAGAACTTCACAGGTGGGTAAGGAATCTCTTACTACAACTGAAGCAAAGGAAAACAACAAACAGCCCTTCACTCAGGTGCCAAGAGCCAAATAAGAAAAGGTTTCACACATCCCCAGTCATGAAGCAGGACTGTAAGTCACCGACTTACAGACAGCAAAAACAAAACACTGAAACTCTCAGGGCTGGTGTCAATTGGAACACACATGAGCCAGGAGCGGTGTCTGGTACTGCTGGAGGAAAAACAACATCTAATGGGAACAGATGAACTACATTCAAAGTCTCACCTGACTCTCTCTCCCTTGCTCACTGTCTATTTCTCTTTTTGTTAAACATACATGGAGTGTTTCCTGGGTACCAGGCACTGTCCTGAGAGTCTTCACATGTGTCAACTCTACGAGATAGGTGGTACTGTCATCTGACAGATGGAGAAACCAGGGTGAGGTAACTTGCTGGAATTCAGCTCCTAAACAGCAGTCCTGGGATCTGCACCCAGCTCCCCGCCCTGGAAGAGCTCTGTCATCTACAAGCCTCCACGTGCTCACTTGCAGAGGAAGAGCTTGATAGCATCTTGCTTCCATCCCTCTCAGCAGAGAGATAATCAGGAGCTTCGTTGAGATAAGGAAAGTGCTTTGACATCTTTTGGGGAAAACCAAGGTCCTGAACTAAGTCCCAAACCACTATGATATCTGGGTGACTGGAAGGTCACGGATACCTAGGCTGCTTGACAGTCATCACGTAGCGCCCAAGTCTTCACCGCACTGTTGAAGTCCTAACAGTGCACATTTATGAGCGCTTTCTCTCCTCACAGGTTCGCTCATCTCACACCAATTCTGCAGGATGAGTATTATCTTTATTGCTTGATAGATAAACAGAGAAAGGTGAGGTGAGCTGCTGAAAGGCGCGCAGTGATTTTAGAAGTGGTGAGGGCCTGGCCTGAGCCCAGGTCTTCGACTCAGCCCCACCCTTGCCACTGTGTCCTCCCGTCGCTCTCTCTGGGTCGTGCAGATTAAAAGCACCTCCTTTCTGTCTCAGCTCTGGAGGGTTTCTGGTGCCAGTCTGCCTGGGAAAGTAGCTGAGCCTCCCCTACGCCTGTGGGTGGGCTAGGCTACTGCAGTGTAAGCTCTGATAGTTGTACAAAACAAGTGCCTGACCTAAGCTTTGATTGCTGAGGCGTCCATTTCAAAGAGGTGACCTTCGAAGATGGCTATCTCGCAAATAAACGCACTGCCAGCCACAAGACAGATAAAAGCCAGGCTGCCAACTGGCTCTCCACCCAGGCTCCTTGGTTTTAGAGACTGAGGTTGATTTCAATAACTGACCGTTGAGCTCCTTGTTTTTTCCTTTCATCGTGCTTTAAACTCCAGTCCTTACGTTTAAAGTTCACCAATGAAGAGAGAGATCTGCCCCCACCCTCAGCCCCAATAAGTGCAGAACCCCTGGCCTCTGGCTCCTCTTTGTCTTTCCTTCCTTCCCTCCCTCTTCCCCTCCTCTCTCCCTCCCCCCACCTTGCTGTGTGGACTGCCTCTGGTATGCTGTGTAATTTCCAGGTCTTATAAGCAATAAACTTTTATTTTTTCAAAGTTTCCTGATGGCTATTACTGAACAGTATCTTGTAATCATAATAAGAACCACAAAGGCTGGTCCAACCACAACACTGCTAACTGACAGGCTGAGACTCGCACAAAACAGCCGTGACACAAGCCTTCCAATTTTCGCCACACTCACGCTGCTCTGTTTCACACGTGAAGAAACAGACTCAAGGAAGGTAAAAATAATCCATCAGTGGTCTCACAGTTAGGAAGTGGCAGGAAGGGGCTACAAATGATTGTTCTGGTTACTTTCTCCAGTAATACAATGGTACTATTATATTTATAATATAAGATACAATATTATATCAATATAAATATAGGACTCAGCCCTATGTTCTGAGTCCAGGGCTGTAATCCTGCACTGAGTCCAGGGCTGAGTCCAGTTCTGTAGTCCAGTTCTGAGTCAGAACTGTAGTCCAGTTCTGAGTCCAGGGCTGTAGTCCTGCACTGCCTTCTAAATGAGGATCCTCTGAGGAGAAGGACAAGGGTTTCCTGACTTCCCGTCAGCTCCCTGCAGTCTCCATTCTCCTCCTGACTTCCCGTCAGCTCCCTGCAGTCTCCAGTCTCCTGCTGTGCCTAGAACTGGGCCATTTCTTTCACCCAAATCACAGGGCAGTAGTCTTATCTACATCCATGGTAGACATGTCCCAACACCCCCAGTGGATGCTTGCAAGCAAAGATAGTACAAAACCCTAAATACACCATGTATGCTTTTTCCTATTCCAACAACTGGGTGGAGTCTACAGTGTGGATCTGCTGGATGATTCATGTCCCGGGCAGGACAAAGCAGGACAAAGTGTGAGATTTCATTACCATACTCAGAATGGCATGCAATTAAAAAACTAAAAATAGAGTTACCATACGATCTTGCAATCCCACTCGTGGGCATATATCGAGAGTAAGCTCTAACTTGAAAAGATACATGCACCTCAATGTTCAAAGCACTATTTACAACAGCCAGCACATGCAAGCAACCTAGATGTTCACTGACAGATGAATGGATAAAGAAGACGCAGTGTGTACACACACACACACATACACGCACAATGGAATATTGCTTGGCCATAAAAAGAATGAAGTAACATCATTTACAACAACATAAATAAACCTTGAGATTATCATACTAAATGAAGTTTAGTCAGAGAAAGACAAATATCCTATGATATCACTTATATATGAAATCTAAAAAATAGATACAAAATGAACTTACTTATAAAACAGAAATAGTCTCACAGATAGAAAACAAATTTATAATTACCAAAGGTGAAACAGGAGGAGGGATAAATTAGGAATTTGGGATTAACAGATATACACCACCATATATAAAATAGATAAACAACAAGAATTTACTGTATAGCACAGGGAACTGTACTCAGTTTTTTGTAATAACCTATAAGGGAAATGAAAGTGACAAAGAATATATATATATGTAAGTAGATATATAAATAACTCACTGTGCTGTATATCTGAAACTAAAAATATATTGTAAATTAGCTATGTGTAAATAAAACATTAAAAAGCACATATTAAAAATATCACATAAAAATAAGAAAATAAAACCTACAAATTGCTTATTTCTGGAATTTTCCATTTAGTATTTTCAGACTGTGGTTGACTGTGGGTAACTGAAATTTCAAAAAGCAAAGTCCTAGATAAGGGGGGACCGCTCTGTGTAAGAAGAGATGTTGACTAGTAGCCAATGATAAACACAGAACAGTAGCTGTGCACTTATAAGAAGAGTTAAATGTCTTTGGAAGAAAGATGTAGTGAGGGTTTGTGTCCTGGAGATGTGAGAGAATGCAGGGAGGTGATGGTAAGGGAATGACCACAGTTTTTAGAAGAAAGGGTCAAAAGAAATCAAGGAACTATAAGGACAAAGTAGGACCTAAGATTCAGGCTCTTCGTTCAAACTGTGTTAATGCCACTGGCACTTAACTCCATTTACAGATCTAAACACAGCAACCCCTTGACTTGGTGACAATCAAGAGATTCCCAGGTATCTTTACGGGTTCTGAACTTTAAAGTCACTGTACAACAGAACAAGCCTCCTCGAGTGAGAAAAGCTTAGACTACAGTTTAAAAAGGCTTCCTGGGCTTGCCATCTTGAAAAGAATTCCCAAATCATCCACTGAAAAATTGACATTTTCGGGAGTGAAATGGCAAAGGAAGATGCCTGAAGAAGCTGATATCCTAAGTGTCTGTGAGATCTAACAGGCTGATGCCAAGGTTTCTTTGGCTTGTGTCTGATCAGCAGCTTGTGGTCAGCTCTGAAGCCTGCTCTGAGCAGAGCAGAGCAGGAGGGAATGCCAAGGGCAGGGTCACCAAACCCATATGGCACTGAAAACGCCGTCAAACAGCCAAACACACCTGAACACAGCACTTTCCATCACACAATTCTTCCACACGCTCGGTCACGTCTGGCCATCACATCCACTGAGGTGGTAGGGACATAGCCACTTGGCAAATGAGAAAGGCACAAAGACAGGGCTGATGCTCAGTCTGTCTAAGTGGTATCTGTGCGGACAGATGGGCCTGTGCTATACCAGTTAGTAAGCATTTTGAATATCGCCCTGGATGAACAACTGGCCCATGGATAATATCACCAGCAGTGACAGGGCTGGTGCTCCATGCTCAGATGTTCTCATCACAAGGCCAGGATCTTTGTTCTAAGTGAGCTGTGCCTGGTACTGAGGCGGGTACAGATAACCAAGGTCCTATTCTAGCAACCATCCAGAAGCTTCCAGCTATAACATGGTACAGAACACAAGGGCCTAGAGGGAGGTATGAACGAAACACTAAGGCAGTGTGGGGGAAGGGGAAGGCTAGATCTGACTAGAAGAAATGACTTAACTTTAATGGAGGCATGTGAGGTGGGTCTTGAAGGAGGGGGTCAAACCTTGACAAACTAAGATGGAGGTAAAGACATTCTGGGTGAGGGAAGAAATGGTTTCTGCTCTTAGCGATTAGAGAGTTGAAAGCATATCGAGGAAAGGATTGTGAAGCCAGTTGGGTTGAATCAGAAAGCACCTGTAGATAGGAGGTATGGAAACATGGGTCAGGGTCAAAGTGTTGGGGACCTAATATACCAAACTGGGGAGGGGCCCTTACTTTGATCTTTAAAATTCTGCAAAAGCAGATGGTCTATCCATACAAAGAAGAAGGCAGCAACCTCTCACCCAGTAATCTTTTAAAACTGCAGCTGGTCGTGTCTTACAACTTGAGCCCTAAAGGCTCGTCTCAAGGTGAATCATTTCTAAAGAGCCTAGAACCTTAATTTCTTCTTGCATCTTTTCCCTAATTGCATTGCTACCAAGGGAATGCTAGAGAGTGTGTGAGTGGGTGTGTGAGCGTGTATATGGGCATGTATGCATGCTTGCTGCTACAGTGAGGTCATATCAGAGCATGAAATAAAAGCTGGTTTTGCCTAATTTTGCTGTAATTCAGGAAGCTCAGTTACTTGAAGTTAGTTTTCCTTCCACACTTTGCCAGCATGAGCATCTTAACTCTCAATTTCCTTCCTTGTCACCAACCTTCCCAGACTACTTTAGAAGCCAAGGAACCATATGGAAGGCCATCTATGATTACAAGAGAGCCATGACTCTAGGGCTTTCCAGATCTGTCACAGGGATGCTGGCTCATCCACTTTCAAACAAATTCAGACCCCAAAATGTACAAGACATCAGCAAAGACGGGACTGAAAGTTGGCAAGGCTTTGGCTTCAGATGCTTGATTAAGAGTTTGGTCACAGCAGGGTCAATATCATTATTTCATCTTTGTCCCCTCCTAGGCACCAGCTGGCAACTGTGCCCCTGATTCATGCTCGTGAGTCAGGTAAAATTATGATCCCATAGCCATTCTGGACAAGTCTAGAGCAGACGGATAAGCAGGAAGCACTTCAAGGCTTTCCTCACTTAGTGTGTATTTCCCCTTTAACTCCCACCTTTCCACACACCTGGTCACCTGTGGAAACCATAGGAAAGATCTGTGTTAAGGTATTGAAGACTTCAATTTTCCTTCACTTGTACTTGCATAATAATTTGTCATTCTGAGAGAAGATAACATACTGAAAAAAATCCACACCAGGTCAAATTTTCAGCTTTAGTGGGTGACTTTGTCTTGTTTTTCTAGTGAGGTGGCCTTAATGTTAATGGAGAGTTTCAGGGCAAAAAAAAAACACACAAATCAAAAGTTTCCTATCCTAGGATGAGTATGTTCAGACTTATCCAGAAGCAAGTGAATATATTAAATCTGACTCACATTTCAAGTGAAAATAGCTTAAAAATAAAACAAAAAAATAAACCAAATGACCTCCCTCAAAATAAATCCCAAGGTCTTATCTCTTATCCCATCAAAATATTCAGGGATGGACATAGAATTTATATTTTTAAAAATCTCTCCAAAGGTATGATGGTCACTCAAATTTGCTTAGATTGCTTTAGACCACTTAGTTTATTCCTTGCTAAGGAAGGGGCAGGTCTGCAAGCTACTAAATAACCCTTGAAGACATTTTCAATTTCAGCAGTCAATGGTGAGGTCTTCCAGTTTTTATCAGGGCTACACATGGGAAGTTCTTAACAAATAGGTGATCTGGTGCCAACATTTACAGACTCCTCAGTGAGGACTGGTTAGTTCTAATTCATAAAGCACAATCAGAGTAGATCAGAAATCAATCTGGGGGACTTCCCTGGTGAATCAGTGGTTAAGACTCTGCGCTCCCAATGCTGGGGACCTGGATTTCATCCTTAGTGAAGGAACATGCCACATGTGGGATTCCACTAAAGATTCCACATGGTGCAACAAAGATCAAAGATCCCATGTGACACAAGTAAGACTTGCCACAGCCAAATAAATAAGTATATCAGCTCAGCTCAGCTCAGTCGCTCAGTCATGTCTGACTCTTTGCGACCCCATGAATCACAGCAAGCCAGGCCTCCCTGTCCGTCACCAACTCCCGGAGTTTACCTTAGTTTCCCCAAAAGGGATCAAACTTGTACTCTCTGCATTGGAAAGTGAAGTCTTAACCACTGGATCATAAGGGAAGATTCCTTCCCAGCCCTTTTAAAGTAACTATTGTCTTTTAAAAGATCTATTGGCTATTGTGCTCATCAGTTCAGTTCAGTCACTCAGTCGTGTCCAACTCTTTGCAACCCCATGAATCGCAGCACGCCAGGCTGCCCTGTCCATCACCAACTCCTGGAGTTCACTCAGACTCATGTCCATTGTGTCAGTGATGCCATTCAGCCATCTCATCCTCTGTCGTCCCCTTCTCCTCCTGCCCCCAATCTCTCCCAGCATCAGGGTCTTTTCCAATGAGTCAACTCTTCTCATGAGGTGGCCAAAGTACTGGAGTTTCAGCTTCAGCATCATTCCTTCCAAAGAAATCCCAGGGCTGATCTCCTTCAGAATGGACTGGTTGGATCTCCTTGCAGTCCAAGGGACTCTCAAGAGTCTTCTCCAACACCACAGTTCAAAAGCATCAGTTCTTCGGCGCTCAGCTTTCTTCACAGTCCAACTCTCACATCCATACATGACTACTGGAAAAACCATAGCCTTGACTAGACGGACCTTTGTTGGCAAAGTAATGTCTCTGCTTTTGAATATGCTATCTAGGTTGGTCATAACTTCTCTTCCAAGGAGTAAGCTTCTTTTAATTTCATGGCTGCAGTCACCATCTGCAGTGATTTTGGAGCCCAGAAAAGTAGTCTGACACTGTTTGCACCGTTTTCCCATCTATTTCCCATGAAGTGATGGGACCAGATGCCATGATCTTCATTTTCTGAATGTTGAGCTTTAAGCCAACTTTTTCACTCTTCTCTTTCACTTTCATCAAGAGGCTTTTTAGTTCCTCTTTACTTTCTGCCATAAGGGTGGTGTCAAATAAATTTATATATATATATATTTTTTAATGAAAGAAATCAATCTGAGGTAAACCAGAGGACCACAAAGCTGTTCTGACCCAAGGGAGTTCCTACTGTTTAGCAAACTCCTCTCTTCCTTGGGCTTGCACAACCATAGTCTTAAGGGAATATTTTATCTCTGAAGCCAGAGATCAGGGCCCTGCACACACTCCAACATAAAGATGTCCATTCTCCCAGGCCCTTCACAGGCTTTGTTGATTAAGGGCTTTTGCCTATCTGGGACATCCTCTCTCTCCCCTCTGCCCTGGAACCCTGGGAAGTGTCCACTAGGGTCTATCACTTCTCGGGCATCAATGTAGGGATGACCCTGCTGTTTGGTGTTGAGTCAGGGGCATTTTATCCACAGTAGGAAAACATGGTTTTTTTTCTCCCTTTTCCACCATCCAATTCTTAGGCCTTTTACCGCTCATAATATTTCTGCCAGAGAGAGGACCCATGAGGAATTGAACACCAGTCATTTTATACTATTTCAGCCACTCCAGTAAAACAACTGGAACAGACTCAAAAGTATGATTAAAATGAAATATGTGGGTTCTTGGTCAGTTTCAATGAACCTCTCTTCTGCACCAGCACTGTTTCATGAATTGACTTTCAAGGAGTTTGCCATTTCATCTCTTTGGTTCTCGTGGTGCTTCATAGAGCATTTCACGAGCACCAGATCACCTGATTAAACAAGGATGTTCTTGGTAGAGTTTTATTTATCTCCCCAACCCTGCCAGTATTCATCAGAAGGGCAGGGGGGCTCTGGTTTCTGAGTCACTAGACATTTTGTTCCTCAGATCTTGGCCCTCACTTATTTGATCAACACACAAGCACAGAGGAACCCAAAGAATTAAACCAGAGGTGAAGGAGCAGTTAGTCATTGCTATCTGGTAGGCAATGAAAAGTCTTGGCTTTGCCTTCTAGCAAGCTCTACCACACGAGATTGGGTTGTGAAAAGACTTTCTCTCACTTGAAGTCCTTACAGAAGGAAGTTTTTATGCTAGCCACTTTGCGTGTTTTTTTTTTTTTTTAAATAACTTTTTCTATCTTATTGAGGTACAGTGAAAGGCACATGTTTTAACATATAGTTTGATGTCTTCTGACAAATACTTACATCCTTATAACCCAAACCTCTCTCGAGATTTAGCATATTTCTATGACCCAGTAAGTTCCCTTATCTTCCTGGTCAGTTCCTCCTACTCACCCAACCATAAAACCATTTTTCTTTTTTTCTTTAAATCATGTTAGTTTAACGTATTTTAGAACTTCATATATTGGAATCATACAGTATTTATTTTTGTGTGCAATGCTTCTTTCACAAAGCAAAACATTTTTGCAATTAACCAAAGCTGACTCTTTCAGTGGTTTAATCCTTCTTATTGATGAGTAGGTATTCTGTTGTATACATGGCATATTGTTTATTCTTTATGATGTTGCATGATATCTGGGTTGTTTTCAATTTTAGATGTTCATGGAAAAAGCAATTAATATAATGATTTAAAATTCACAGTCTGAAACTGCAATTACTTTTTCATCAACCTAATATTATGGACATTCTTGTATAAGTAATATCATATCTTGTATAAGTCCATGATATGACTTATACTTTTCCTTTCTCTTGCATGAATGTCTAGGGGTGGAATTGAAGGGTCAAAAGGTAGGTGTATATTTATTAGAAATGGCTAAACAGTTTTCCAAAGTCATTATATCATTTTATAATCTCATTCATAATGTTTAAGGGTTCTAGATGGTCCACATCCTCACCAACAGTTGATGCTGTCAGTCTTTTGATTTTATTGTTTCCATTTATCTATAGAGTTACTCTCCTGTTTACCTTACTTTAAATCCTTCAACATATTTATAACAGCTATTTTAAATTCCCTACTTATTAATTTCAACATTTGCATCAATTCTGAGTCTCATTCTATTAACCTTTTTTTTTATTTTGGTTATGGTTCACATTTTCCTGCTTTTTAAATTTTCCTGTAATTTTATATTATATGCTGGGCACTGTGGATACAATGTTGAGAATCTGTATCATGTTAATTTATAGCCACATTTAATTTACTGGGGCTTTAAAACTGACCCTGTCAAGGCTTGGATTTAGGCTTTGTTAGGGAGAAGGCAATGGCACCCCACTCCAGTACTCTTGCCTGGAAAATCCCATGGATGGAGGAGCCTGGTAGGCTGCAGTCCATGGGGTTGATAAGAGTTGGACACGACTGAGTGACTTCACTTTCACTTTTCACTTTTGTGCATTGGAGAAGGCAATGGCAACCCACTCCAATGTTCTTGCCTGGAGAATCCTGGGGACAGAGGAGCCTAGTGGGCTGCCGTCCATGGGGTCGCACAGAGTCGGACACGATTGAAGCAACTTAGCAGCAGCAGCAGCAGAGTGGCTCAAGACTAGCCCCTATCCCAGGGCTCTAGGACTCCTCCTCTGGTGGTGTGATCTTTTTCATGTCTCAACTGAATGCCTCAGGTGTTATCTCCGACATTCTGGCTGGTTCCAAACTGCAATATTTCACAGAGTATAAGACTTCCTACAGAACCCCAGTAACTATTTGGTAGCATGGAGTCTTACCACATTTGTACACAATTTAACATTTTGTAAAAGTCTAAAGGAGATCCCTTTTTTCCAGTACCCTACTCCATAAATTCCAACCACCCCAAAAGCCCTGAACATAAACTCTACTTCCTCTGCCAGGCAAGACGCTGAGTTCCAGTCTTCTGTGTAATAATTTTTAAAGCGCTTCCAGGAGAATATCAAGATGAGTTTTGAGGTTTCTACATATCTTTCCATTTTATCCATAATCACAAGTCTGTCCTGTTTTTTAATACCTAAAAATAGTTGTTTCACATGTTATATCCAGTTTTATAGTTGTTCATAGCAGAAAAATACTTCTAATACTCAATAATCCATTAGATCCAGAACTGTTTTGATATGTAATACTTCTATAAATGGGAAGCTGCAGTTCTTTGGTGAAATTTTAGTTCATTGACTCTGTATCTGTTCTCCTGGAGGTAAACAACTCATACTACCTCTTCTATGCATAACATTATCAAGACAAACACATGCTTAACACTGTTAAGATTAAGAAGAAAAAAACAGTAATTTGTTTTCTTTTCAGCTGCTGTCATCTTATATCCCCATAGAATTTATTTCTATATCATCAATTAACTATTTATATTCTCTGTACTCTTTCTAGCCTTCCATTCTTATCTTAAAACCCAGAGACTAAACCTAAATTTAATAATACCCTACACTCTATACTGTTTGGCCAGATCTTGCTGTAATAGACAGATACTGTTTTAATGTGCCCAGAACATCAGCAAACATGTAGCAAAAATTTCTTCCCCAAATTCAATCATCTTCTACTCTTAAATTACTCCACCCCTGTGGCCATAATTGATTGGTTTAGGTAGTAGCCATCTACCCCAATTTGAACTAATCAAAGTTCTTCACTGACAATGTTTTCACTGAACTTGAGAAAAACAATATGAAATCTCTAATGGTTAAAGATACAGGATTTGCAGCTGTTAAGTGCCACATTCCCTGACTTGGGAGGAAACAAATCTTCAGTGAAAGAAAATGATAAGCTGATAAGCAGAGAAGCAAGTCAGAGAAAGAAGGAAGAGACAGAAAATACATTTTGGTATTTCATGATAGTGTTCTAGTCCCTAATTCTAGAGGTTTCCAAGGCCTACAGGTATCCTCTACTCCTGTTCTTCAGTTATATCAAATACCTGTATTCCTTCAATAAACTCCATAAGAGTTCATATTGGATTTATCACTGCCCTAATATTTTGAAAAAAATGAGAAAATCACTTTTTTGGGTCTTATTGACTAAATACCTATTAATATAGCTCATATTCAATGTACAATGTAAAATTATAGCACTGCCTGCTAGGTTCACAATTGCATGTTCATACTTGTGTGTGTATACTATGGTAACATCTGTAATTTTTTTTTGACCCAGCCATTTTGACCAGGTATCTCCATCTTGTATCTCCATGATGCAATTATGGATCCTTTGATAGTCTGCATTATTAATCTAGGACATTCAAGTCTATAAGGGGAAAGGGGAAAGGGAAGTCACTCAGTCGTGTCCGACCCTCAGCGACCCCATGGACTGCAGCCTTCCAGGTTCCTCTGTCCATGGGATTTTCCAGGCAAGAGTACTGGAGTGGGGTGCCACTGCCTTCTCCGAGCATTTACCTGGGAACTGCAAAATACTCTACATCTTTGATAGCAGGCCACTGTTCTGCAGACCACCACAGGCCTCGGGGCACTGGAACATTAATCAACAAAATCCATCCTCACTATTGCACCACGAGTGTCATCAATGTACACAGGTAACAGCAAATTTTCTAAACGAATCAGACAAATGCTCCTTTAATACAGCATACCAAAGAACCTACTATGTCCCTGCCACCCACAGCAATCTATCCATTAAATACTTAAGAAGTCATTTCATATCCAAGGCTTATGAATGACATGGAACTAGGTGATTTCTAGAACCCTGTAGTGTTTCCTAGTTATTGGAGACATTTCAAACACAAAGCTTTCAAAGAAGTGAACCCTAAACCCTAACCCCAACACTTTGCTTATCTACTATTTTTGATTATCTACTACAACAGCAGTGTTAATTGCTCAGTCATGTTGGACTCTTTCCAACTCTGTGGGCTGTAGGCCACCAGGCTCCTCTGTCCATGGAATTCTCCAGGCAAGAGTACTGAAGAGTCCCTTCCCCAAGGGATCTTCCCAACCCGGGGCTTGAACCCAGGTCTCCTGCACTGTGAGCACATTCTTTACCATCTGAGCCACCAGGGAAGCCCCGTCTACTATCACAGTTTCTGATAATATTTTACATAAATGATTTCTTTCTTAAGATACGTACTTCACAACAAAACAAAGGTTATGTATTAAATTTCATGTTGATAGAAACTGAGTCTCAGAAATGTTAAGAAACTTGCTAAGGGCAAAAACGTTCCTATGTGTGAGCATTAGGACTAGAACTCATAATTCAATCAGGGTATTGGTCCCTTAACCGGAAAAGTTTCTATTTCTATTAATGCAATTTCAGATTATGTCAACTTTTTGAGAAGTCACATGGCACTACTGGCTCATACTGAATTAATAGTCTACCAAAATCCTTTGATATTTTTCATAAGATGACAATCTATTTTTTTCCATCCAGAATATATACAAAGCAATATTACTAAATGTAAGTGCAAGACATTTATTCTTATTGAAGTGTCGTCCAAATTCTTTGTTCTTCCTTATTGATCGTCCTGAACTTTGCTTTTTTTTTTTTTTTTTTTTTATCAAGAATCTCTTTTATTGATTATCAGAAACATTACAAGCATCTAGTATGAACAAATTGTAACATGATAGTGTTTAGTTTGAACAATTAATACATTTCAGATATAATATTATACATATTTCAATGCTATTCTCCCCAATCATCTCACCCTCTCCTGGTCCCAGAGTCCAAAAGTCTGGTCTATACATCAGTGTCTCTTTTGCTGTCTCGTAAATAGGGTTATTTTTTACCATCTTTCTAAATTCCATATATATGCGTTAGTATACTGTATTTGTGTTTTTGTTTCTGGCTTACTTCACTCTGTATAATAGGCTCCAGTTCCATCCACCTCCTTAGAACTGATTCAAATGTATTCTTTTTAATGGCTGAGTAATATTCCATTGTGTATATGTACCACAGCTTGCTTATCCATTCATCTGTGGATGGACATCTAGGTTGCTTCCACGTTCTGGCTATTGCAAACAGTGCTGCTATGAACATTGGGGTACAGGTGTCTCTTTCAATTCTGGTTTTCTCAGTGTATATGCCCAGCAGTGGGATTGCTGGATCATAAGGCAGTTCTATTCGCAGTTTTTTGAGGAATCTCCATACTGTTCTCCAAAGTGGCTGTACTAGTTTGCATTCCCACCAACAGTGCAAGAGGGTTCCCTTCTCTCCGCACCCTCTCCAGCATTTATTGCTTGTGGACTTTTGGATAGCAGCCATTCTGATTGGCGTGAAATGGTATCTCATAGTGGTTTTGATTTGCATTTCTCTGATAATGAGTGATGTTGAGCATCTTTTCATGTGTTTGTTAGCCATCTGTATGTCTTCTTTGGAGAAATGTCTATTGAGTTCTTTGGCCCATTTTTTGATTGGGTCATTTATTTTTCTGGAATTGAGCTGTAGAAGTTGCTTGTATATTTTTGAGATTAGTTGTTTGTCAGTTGCTTCATTTGCTATTATTTTCTCCCATTCTGAAGGCTGTCTTTTCACCTTGCTTATAGTTTCCTTTGTTGTGCAAAAGCTTTTAAGTTTGATTAGGTCCCATTTGTTCATTTTTGATTTTATTTCCAATATTCTGGGAGGTGGGTCATAGAGGATCCTGCTGTGATGTAAGTCAGAGAGTGTTTTGCCTATGTTTTCCTCTAGGAGTTTTATGGTTTCTGGTCTTACATTTAGCTCTTTAATCTATTTTGAGTTTATTTTTGTGTATGGTGTTAGAAAGTGTTCTAGTTTCATTCATATGGAGGGGTCTTGTTTTTGTATCCATTCAGCCAGTCTCTGTCTTTTGGTTGGGGCATTCAACCCATTTACATTTAAGGTAATTAATGATAAATATGATCCCGTTGCCATTTACTTTGTTGTTTTGGGTTTGAATTTATATATCCTTTTTGTGTTTCCTGTCTAGAGAATGTCCTTTAGTATTTGTTGGAGAGCTGGTTTGGTGGTGCTGAATTCTCTTAGCTTTTGCTTGTCTTAAAGGTTTTGATTTCTCCTTCATATTTGAATGAGATCCTTGCTGGGTACAATAATCTGGGCTGTAGGTTCTTTTCTTTCATCACTTTAAGTATGTCTTGCCATTCCCTCCTGGCTTGGAGAGTTTCTATTGAAAGATCAGCTGTTATCCTTATGGGAATTCCCTTGTGTGTTATTTGTTGTTTTTCCCTTGCTGCTTTTAATATTTGTTCTTTGTGTTTGATCTTTGTTAATTTGATTAATATGTGTCTTGAGGTGTTTCGTCTTGGGTTTATCCTATTTGGGACTCTCTGGGTTTCTTGGACTTGAGTGATTATTTCCTTCCCCATTTTAGGGAAGTTTTCAACTATTATCTCCTCTAGTATCTTCTCATGGTCTTTCTTTTTGTCTTCTTCTTCTGGGACTCCTATGATTCGAATATTGTAACGTTTAATATTGTCCTGGAGGTCTCTGAGATTGTCCTCATTTCTTTTAATTCGTTTTTCTTTTTTCTCCTCTGATTCCTTTAATTCTGCCATTCTATCTTCTAATTCGCTAATTCTATCTTCTGCCTCTGTTATTCTACTATTTGTTGCCTCCAGAGTGTTTTGGATCTCATTTATTGCATTATTCATTATATGTTGACTCTTTTTTATTTCTTCTAGGTCCTTGTTAAATCTTTCTTGCATCTTCTCAATGCTTTTCTCCAGACTATTTATCCATGATTCCATTTTGCTTTCCAGATTTTGGATTAATTTCACTATCATTATTCGGAATTCTTTATCAGGTAGGTTCGCTATTTCTTCCTCTTTTGTTTGGTTTGGTGGGCTTTTATCCTGTTCCTTTACCTGCTGGGAATTCTTCTGTCTTTTCATCTTGTTTAAATTGCTAAGTTTGGGGCGTCTTTACTGTATTCTGGTAGTCTGTGGAGTTCTCTTTATTGTGGCGTTTCTGCACTATATGTGGGTTTGTACCGGTGGCTTGTCGAGGTTTCTTGTTTATGGAAGCTTGTATCGGTGTTCTGGTGGGTGGAGCTGGATTTCTTTTCTCTGGGGTGCAGTGGAGTGTCTAGTAGTGAGTTATGAGATGTCTATGCTTTTGGGGTCGCTTTGTGTAGCCTGTGTATTGGAGCTCAGGCTGTGTTCTTGTTTTTCTGGAGAATTTGCTTGGTATGTCTTGTTGTGGAACTTGCTGGTCTTTGTGTGATGCTTGGTTTCAGAGTAGGTATGGAGGCTTTTAATGAGCTCCTGTCAATTAGTGTTTCGTGGGATCAGGGTATGGACTTAAGCCTCCTGGTTCCAGTTATTGGTCTTATTTTTACAGTAGTCTCAAAAACTTCTTCTTCTATAATGCATTCCACAACTGGACTGCTCAGAGATGTTCACGGAATTATACATAGAAGGAAAAAGGGAGGAAGGAGACAGAGGTGGTCAGGAGGATAAAAGGAGGGAGTGTGAAGGAGAGAGACAGATCTAGTCAGTAATCAGTAAAGGAAAGAAAAAAGGAAAGGAAAAAAGCAAAGGACAAAAAGGAAAAAAGAAAAAAAAAAAAAAAAACAAAACAGGGTCGCAAAAGTTATATCTAAACGTGGAGATTAAAGAAGTACTAGAGGATAAAAAAAAATAATAATAAAAAAATAAAAGAAACAAAACAAACAACAACAACAAAAAAAATTAAAAGGGAAAAAAAAAATTTTTGTTTTCCTTTTTCCAATTAAAAAATAATAAAAATTTAAAAAATATATATATATTAAAAAAAGAAAAGAAAAAAAAAAAGGAAATAATGATGGTAAAAATAGTAACAATATATATAAGAGTTTCTCTATTATTGTTGTGGGTTCAGTTCATTTTCAGCTAGTTCCTTGTTCCGGCTTAAATTTCTCAAGATCTATAGGCCCCTTTCTCTGTGGTTGGTCTGTATAGTTCTTTGTTCTGTGCACGGTTCGGCGGTGTTCTGGGCCAAGGCCCGCCACTCGTGTGGTCGGCGCTGCACAATCTGGATTGCCGGCCCAAACTACTCCAGTTAGGCAGCACTCCAGACAATCAGGCGAACGAAGTCTGCGCTGAGGCCCGCAGAGGGGGAGGGGGTCGGCGACGGGAATGGCGGGCGGGCGGGTGGGGGGGGAGGGGATGGGGTGGCCCTCGTGGGAGCCGCCGGCACAGCGGGCGGGGGCACGCCTGCGTGGGAGTGGCCGGCGGGGGGAGCGTCCAGTGGGGGAGAGTCCCGCAGGGGAGCGTCCCTCTGGGGAGCGCCGGCAGCGGAGCGTCCTGCGTGGGAACGGCCAAGGCGTCTCCCTGCCCAGCCCCGGCTCCCCAGTGGCAGATGCGGGCGTTTGCAGCGGTGCTTTTCCACTGCGGAAGTTACCGCAGGGCCCGCAGTCTGTGGGTTCTAATTGCTCAACTGTTCTCCTCCCTGTTATGATAGTCTCCGTGTTTCCCAGGTTCGGCGCAGATTCCGCAGGGAGAGTGTTTCCTGGTGTTTGGAAACTTCTCTTTTTAAGACTCCCTTCCCCGGACAGAGGTCCGCCCCTCCCTCTTTGTCTCTCTCTGGCTTCTATATTCTTTCCTACCTCCTTTAGAAGGCAGTGAGTTGCTTTTCTGGGTGTCCGACGTCCTCCGCCAGCACTCCGAAGCTGTTTGTGGTATTTACTCGGCACCCAGATGTCCCATTGATGAATTTGTGGAGGAGAAAGCGTATTCCCCGTCCTAATCCTTCGCCATCTTAACTGGAAGTCCTGAACTTTGCTTTTTATTTAATCCGTAAATCCATCTAATCCATAGTATTTTCATCAGTGTGTCTTAAATCTGATGAAATGTCCAGAGCCACTCATAAGTGTTTACATCTGCAGAATGACATCCGTCCATACCCATGTTTGTTTGTACACACTTTGATTTTAATGACTAACCAGCTCTGAATCTATCTGGATCTATATGCAGCCTCTACTTGCCCATCCAACATTTACTGAGCATTTAGTTTTGACTGCAGCAGAGCCATCAGTGCCTCACCCATATACTCTTAGGCCTTCCCGTTATAGTATATGCCCACCCAACTTCCACCTGCCTGAGGGCTTCCTTGGGAGGCCCCTTCCATCCTCACCTGTGTGCAAGGCAGCCCAGACATGGTGGAGAATTAACATCGCTCAGAAGCAGTCCCTAACCATGTAAGTACCCCAGTTCCTTTGCCTTAAGTAAGATAGTTCTGAAACCTCCTACCCTGACTCGAGAGTAATAACCCACTTGACAATGCACCCTTCATAAACTGCCTTCCCAGTTTTTTCCCAAAATTATCTTTGAAGTAAACTATTTGTATTCAAACTCTTGTCTCAGGATCTGCTTTTGAGAAAACCAAGCTAAGACATTTGATTTTCACCTAAACAAAAATGACCTTTAAAAGCCTTCACCATTATTATCTGTTTTGCAGATGAGAAAACTGCAGTAAAATAAGTTGCCTAAGGCCCACGATTGGTAAATAGAAGAGTTAGGAACGGATTCCAAAGACCACAATGTAGTGTGGCCTCACGTGGCCTCTTCTGTAATCTGTTCACTTCCTTCTTGGGATCAAGTTCTACCATGACCATGGCATTCCCGCGATTAAAGGTGTGTGTGTGTGTGTGTGTGTGTGTGTGTGTGTGTGTGTGTGTGTGTGTGTGTGTTGGGGTGTGGAGGAGAATAATACATTCTCTCAGTCACTTAACTCCAAGTCCTGCCTCTGATAGTAGCATTGAAGATTAAAGTTGCAGTTGTGTTTTTGGTCTTTCTGGATACTAGGAAATCAGCATCTCAGTGTTGAACAGGGAATGGGCTGAGTGTGGGACGTCATGTGCAGGACATGAGTAAGTATTTCAGTGCTATGTAACCAAAGTTGTTGTTTAGTCACTGTGTCTGACTCTTTGGGACCCCGTGGACTATAGCCTGCCAGGCTCCTCTGTCCATGGGATTTCCCAGGCAATAATACTGGAGTGGGTTGCCATTTCCTTCTCCAGGGGATCTTTCCAACCCAGTGATAGAACCCATGTCTCCTATACTGGCAGGTGGATTGGATTCTCTGCTCTGAGCCACCAGGGAAGCCTGTGTAACCAAAGTATCTTATTCTGGACTCTCTTCCTTCTTTAAGACAGACATAGCGCTCTAATTCATCACCCAAGAAATTAGACTAGATTCCTTTGAATTTTCTAGAACTTAATCATCTGCTATCATCCTTAGCTCTGAGAATACTTTTCTCTTTAAGATGTCAATATAGAAAATTATAGGCATATACCACAGTAGGCAAAAACAACGTAAGGGAACTCTATGGACCTACCCAGCTTCAACAATGATCAGTACATGGCCAATCCATCTATACCCCCACTCACATCTTCCTCTCGTGTTTTTCAAAAGCAAATCCCAAACATGCTATGTCATTAGTAACTACTTCAGTATGTATTTTAAAAAAGAACTTCTAAGGAAAAAAAAAAAACAATGAATCAATCTGCCTAAAATAAAAGCAATAGTAATTACTTAATATCATCAAATATCTAGTCACTAGCATATAAATTTCCAAGTACATATAAGTATAAAATAATTATGAATATATGTGTGTATATATTTAGAAAAATGGTTCACAGATTATGACTGGTTGACATATCCTTAAATCTCTTTTAGTCCAGAGAATCCTCCTCTGTCTTTCTTACAAGTTTCAGGGTACACTTTCTCAGTTAACTGAAGCTAAGTCTATCTCAGGCAGACTTGGTGCTTGCTGGCCAGGTAACAGGACTCTGGGCCATGGGGACAGAGAGGCTGGGGGAGTCATGGGCACAGTAACTGCAGGGAGGGGGTCCTTCCAGGTTTATTTGAAGCAGTACCAGTCAGGTGAACTCCAGTCACCAAGGGCTTGGCTCATCCTTGGCAATAGCAGAGGACAATTCCAGCAGCCAGGAATGTGGGAACTACAGCTCTCTTCTGGGAAGCAACACTTAGAAGCTAGAGTGACTCACTGTGGCCTGAAACACCAAGGAGTGGGGGTCAATGAGGAACCCACCAAAGCAGATTTGGATGGAGTAAATCTGGAGCCCAGGATGCGAGTGAGCTAGGAAGAATCAGGGAAGGAAGCATGAAAACATCCCTATGCATCTGGCATTAAATATGTGAATGCAGAATTAACCAAAATAATTAACTGCTCATCAGATTTAAGGATTCTCTGCAGGCTGTAACTACATTCTAACAAGATAGACTCATAAATCATAATGCTGGGACATATCCTGGCTTCTTAAATGTTGTGGCCCCCTTAACGTGGGCGTTGTTCACAAGATTACAAAAACAAGTCCTGGAGGACAGAGGTTAAGAGACATCAGTGCAGGGAAGCCAGACATAGTGACCTCTGCTCCTTCACCCAAGAAATTGCCAAGTGATTTCAGCCCTGGCTGCCTTACTGCTCTGGCTATTCCACTCTCACCTTCACTCTGCCAATCTCTGCTTCTTCTTCCCCTTGAAGAGCAGTGCCTCTGGTCCCCATTCTCTTTGTTCACGTCAATTAACCACTGTTGTCTCTACAGTGGAAGCTCCATCCAGGCAGCATTTTATGCCTGACTTAGGTAAGAACCTCAGCAGTTTCCCTAGGGCCCTGGACCACTGTCTGGAAAAACCAAAGCCGACAACATGGCCTCCCCCACACCACTGCCAACCATTTCTTCTACTCCACAGAAGATTCACAGATGTACCAAATTGTAGCATCCTTGAGTTTCTACTAGGTATCTTTCCCAGTTGTTACTTCTTAAGAGTCAGAAAGTTAACAAGGCCCTAAGATTTTTCCTGGTTTCTGAAAGGAAAGCTTCCCTTCAGCAAAACCGATCTGACTTTTCCTATTCATTAGGGGAAAAAAAGCTCACCTCAAGACTTTTAAGTTAATGGGAGCATTTGTTTCCTTCATTTATTATAACTATAATCAGTCATAGTTATCATAACTTAATTAGCATTTAGTATTGAAAAGAAATGAGTAACTACTCTTCTTGTAATGCCTTTAATTCCTCATTAGAATCATTTTAGTTGCCAAGCAACCTTCACTTTTATGTCTCATACATGAAGAGATTATGCCAGAATTATTTTTTAAAATCAATTTTAGGATGGAGTAGCAACTCTGTATGCTAGTACACCTCTTTATCAATATTGATTTTAAGATTATAATTCTTTACAATGTGGATTGTGAAAAGCAAAGAGTTAATTATAGTCAACCTACCAGAAAAAGTTAATATGATTGCAGAACATAAATATGCATAGAATAGAATCTAGGAAGACACACCCAACTGTGTCAATAATGTTTATCTTGCTTTTGGTGGTAGAATGGATGAATGCAATTTTCTTCTTTTTGCAAGTCTGTATTTTGTAAGCTTTCTATAGTGAATATAATTTAAAAAGCTATTAAAATTTTAAAAGACATGAGAACTGAGTTACAATTAGATCTTTGTAAATACAAGAAAATGGATGTTAGCTAAACTTACTGTGGTAGTCATTTCACAGTATATATCAATCAAGCAATCATGCTGTACACCTTCACCTTACACAGTGATGTATGTCTATTTCTCAAAAAACCTAGAAAAATGTAAGTATGTGAGTTGAGTTGGTCAGATCTTTGTAAATATAAGAACTTATAAAGTGGCAACTTTTATGTTATATACACTTTACCACAATAAAAGCGCCTATACAGGTACAACACAGATTCAGTCTAATTAATAATTTAGGGAAAAATGGATTTAAATTTGGTTGGCCTTCTAATTCCTCACCCCAAGGATACTGACTCTTGTAATAATCAAAAGTACTTTCTTTAAAAATACACAAGTTTCCAAAGGACTTTCAAATTCACATTCAACATCATAATTGAAACCTGATTATGGCATTTTCAGCCTCAGAAATCATTTCAGGAATATGACAACAGGGGAAACTGAGGCTCTGAGTTACAAAATGACAAGTCTAAGTGCTCTGGACTTAAGCCAATGCCAACCTCAAAAACAAAACTCAAAGTTTCTTATTGTTTCACTGAAAACCACCGACAAACTTTTACCAAACATCCACAACAGAGGAATATGAAATTATATCATAAAAAGGGAAGTGAAGTCGCTCAGTTGTGTCCAACTCTTTGCAACCCTGTGGACTGTAGCCTACCAGGCTCCTCCGTCCATGGGATTGTCCAGGCAAGAATACTGGAGTGGACTGCCATTTCCTTCTCCAGGGGAGCTTCCTGACCCAGAGATCGAACCTGGGTCTCCCTCACTGGAGGCAGACACTTTACCCTCTGACCCACCAGAAAGCCCTCATCAAACAATGGATTTAATAAAACTTTGATTAAAATGACAATGGAGGGACTTCCCTGGTGACCCAGTGGTTAAGAATCTGCTTGCAATGTGGGGGACAGGGTTTTAACCCCAGAAGGGGAACTAAGGTCCCACATGATGCAGAGCTACTAAGCCCGTGCGCCACTTCTGGAGACCTCGGGACGCAACCAAAGGAAGATCCCGCATGCCGCAGCCAAGGTCACAGCAGCCAAATACATGAATGAATAACAAAAATGACAATGGAATAGTCACCAAGTCTCTACAACAGGGACTTTTTGTCTTTTCAAGTTTAGAGTTAATACAGGAAAAGATAAGAGATAAAAGAAAACATCAACAATTTAACTACATAAAGATGTAAAATATCCCCAAACCAACATAAAAATGGGAAGGAGTGAGGGAAAAAATGCCAGTAACAAATACCCATCAAGCAGTTAACAGGCTTACAAAATAAAATAAAATAAAAAGCTTTTGCAAACCTCTAATAAGAAAATCATTAAACAAGTGATAAATAGGCAAAGGATATAAACAGTTCACAAAATTAGAAATATAGTAAGCAGTAAACTTAGGAAAACACATTCAACAAAAGCTTGCTTTTACGTATCAATAGTACCTGTTACCACATGGAGAGATACGAAGGCAAATGATTAAACAGATGGAATCATAAACAAAGAGTGACAACATATAATATACAAACACATGAAGAACAGAGTCACAAGACTGAGGTTTAGCTGAACAGAAATGAGGGAAAATTTAATCACGAAGAATTTTTAGAGGAGGTAAATTAAGAGAACAAAAACACAGCGTGATAACTTTGACTCCAGAATGAGAATCTCTCAGCGTTAAAGTTCCACTGTGACACCTTTTTAATGTTATACAGGTTTCAGGTATACACCTTGTAATTCAGTGTTTGTATACACCACAGAGTGACCACCCCCAAAAGGCTATTTACCTCTTGTTACCATAAGGTCCGTCTAGTCAAGGCTATGGCTTTTCCAGTGGTCATGTATGGATGTGAGAGTTGGACTGTGAAGAAAGCTGAGCGCCAAAGATTGGATGCTTTTGAACTGTGGTGTTGGAGAAGCCTCTTGAGAGTCCCTGGGACTGCAAGGAGATTCAACCAGTTTATCCTAAGGGAGATCAGTCCTGGGTGTTCATTGGAAGGACTGATGTTGAAGCTGAAACTCTAATACTCTGGCCACCTGATGCAAAGGACTCATTTGAAAGGACCCTGATACTGGGCGGGACTGGGGGCGGGAGAAGGGGATGACAGAGGATGAGATGGCTGGAGGGCATCACCGACTCGATGGACATGAGTTTGAGTGAACTCTAGGAGTTGCTGATGGACAAAGAGGCCTGGCATGCTGTGGTCCATGGGGTGACAAAGAGTCGGACACAACTGAGCGACTGAACTGAACCATACAACTGACCCCCTGCACCTCTTTCCTCCAACCCCCCGTCCCCTTCCTCTCTCATGACCACAGAACTGTCACTTCTTTAAGAAAATTTCTCAACTTCACTGATACATAACTCTTTATCTCTAAGGTATATTGTTCCTTTTCTTTGAAGAACACATGGAGAGTTGTTTTATAAGATACTTAGATGAAAGAAAGAAGTAAAACAAAGGCAAATAATAGTTCTCCCAACCAGGTAACATAAAGATTTCCAGTTTTCAGCTTCCTACCTTGGCCCTTTGCCACGTAAGCATCTTCTGTAGCTGGGGGAAGGTGCGAGTAAATGTTTAACAATGTCCTCTTCACGGGTGGGTTGAGAAGAAGCCCTGATTAGTAGTGTTGGCCCATTTCCTTGGTGTAAATACTCCCAAAGCAGGCAACATCAAGCTCCTGGCATGACTTCATGACCATGGAGCTGGGAAGAGATGCAGGTGTGTCTACCCACTATATGTATTAATACATGTATGACATGTATGTGCTATACATGAATATTATACTGCTACAAAGCATTCATGGGCTTCCCTGATGGCTCAGACAGTAAAGAATCTGCCTGCATTGCAAGAGACCTGGGTTTGATTCCTGGGTTGGGAAGATTCCCTGCAGAAGGGAACGGCTACCCACGCCAGTATTCCTGCTTGGCGGACTCCATGAACTGAGGCGCCTGGCAGGCTACAGTATGTGGGTCACAAAGAGTCAGACATGACTAACAGCACAGCACACACACAGCATATAGCATTCGTCCCATACAGACACAATGAACATCATCTCAAGATAATGCATGACAGTAAAATGTGATGACATGTTAGGAAATGATGAGTTTTGAGGGTTTATTTTTGATATAATTGTAAGTTTATATAACTTAATTTTTATTGATGGTTGTGTTTAGCAACTGGCTGGCCAAACTCCTGAAGAGGTAACAACCTGCTCTCACAGAGTAAGGCTTTCAAGATTGTGACAGCATCCAATCGAGTGTGGTGCCCGGTGTATCTGCAGAGGCTGTGTGAAGCTCACCTGCTTCCACTCTCGCTCTTTCCCTGCTGTTTTCCTCCTAACCACTTTAAGACAACCACATCCAGCTGGCAGCTCAAACTATCTGCAGACCAAGGCACTAAGTCCAGCAGCCGTAACCACTCCAGGAAGAAACAGGTGGGTCCTGCCCTCAGGAGCTGGGCCAGAGGTGACGCCTGCACTTCAGATGACCTTCCCCGGTGGTCTCACTGCCCATCACTGCTGCTTCAGCCAACAACTGAACATAACATATTGGTTTTTTGGGGGGGGTGCCATATTGTGTGACATGTAGCATCTTCGTTCCCTGACCCCGGATCCAAACCCGAGCCCCCTACATTGGAAGCACAGTCTTAACCACTGGACTATCAGGGAAGTCCCCTGAACACACTGCTTTTGCTTTCACATTACTTCCTAACGTGTTTCCATCATGAATTTAATAACCTTCATGTCAACTGCTGCTGCTGCTGCTAAGTCGCTTCAGTCATGTCCGACTCTGTGCGACCCCATAGACGGAAGCTCACCAGGCTCCCCTGTCCTTGGGATTCTCCAGGCAAGAATACTGGAGTGGGTTGCCATTTCCTTCTCCAATGCATGAAAGTGAAAAGTGAAAGTGAAGTCGCTCAGTCATGTCCGACTCTTAGCGACCCCATGGACGGGAGCCTACCAGGATCCTCCGTCCATGGGATTTTCCAGGCAAAAGTACTGGGGTGGGGTGCCATTGCCTTCCCTGATGTTTCCTTAGGAAGCCTGAGAAAATGCTCTGATATGTCCAAGAAGCAAGTATGTGTGCTTAGGATGGTATTTCTCAAAATCAGTCTGTGGGTCACCTCCTCAAAGCCACAGTGACTGCAGGTTTAATGAAAAATCCTGGAGTTGACCCCCCAGATGTCTGAATGCTGAACACACCCCACAACGATTACTATTCCTGTTAAAGTTGGAGAACCTCCGGTAGAGTGGAGAGCACAGGAATCTGAGACCAGAGTCCAGACCTCAGCAGCTCTCCCACTCATGAGGGAGGCCACTTTCCACAGGTTAATAACGTTCTGGAGCTTCAAATGCCCATTAATTAAAGAAGCAAAAGTAATATCCACCTCACAGGGCTGTTGTGAACATGGATGAGACCAGTTCAGGTAAGGGTCCAGTGCCCTGCTGAACAGGCAGTAAACAGGTGTCCAGCCACTGTCAGTCTCCTGTCTACCGTCTCTCTTTTTCTCTCAGTAATCTCACTTCTCTGGCTGGAGTTACTGAACTAAAATGCTCAGCCTCCCTGAACACTGTCTACCTGACGCATGTACACTGTGAGGACCACCTCTGTTCTCTGCTGCGGATGGAGGTCTGCTCTAAACACCATCGCACAACAGAGCACAGATGCGAGTGGAGGGGACTTCCCATCTCCTCCTTTCTCAGGCCTGCCAGTCAACTGTGACTCACACCCAGGAGAGGGCAGACATGCCAGCCTGGCAAAATGCAGCAAAGAGGCTCCTTGGAGTACACAGCATCCCCATCACACAATACGAGTTCACTCCAGGGGGCTAAGAATGGTCATACCTGGGAGCTACTCTAATGCCCAGAAGCTTCAGGACGTGGGTGCCTTAAGGACCATCCTCCACAGTGAAATCTTGTAGCTATGAAAAGTCCCAGAGATGGGACTTCCACCGAGGAGGCTACTGGTACTGCTGTGATCTTCACAAAGGGCCTGTGCTCATGACGGCCCATCTTCCTGACCCTACACTTGGTTGCGTTCCTTGGAGTTGCTGGTTTTTGGGTCTGAGTGCCCTTCAGTGTCATGGCCCTTGGCTTCTGGCCTTGTGCCTCTGTTGCCTCTGGACACCTGGCTTTGGTACAGACTAAAGCTGCAGAGTGAGGAGGAACCCTGAATCTTGCCTCTGCCATGGAGGGAACTGCAGTCCCAACAGGAGTGTGTCTGTTTTTTTGGTTCTAACTTTAAAAATAGATGTAGTGCTTTATCTTTAATTAGCTGAGGTCTATAAAATGCTTTTAACAACCAACTGCAGGAAATATACCTGTTAGTGGTACGGAAAATAAACCTACCAGTCTTGGGGTTTTCTTCTTTGGGAGACACAATGCGTACACTAATTTTAATTAACTCAGAATTTGTTTGAGAGAGAATTTCAGGCAGATACTTGGTATATAGATAGGGCTCAATAACTATTTCATGCATTGAATGGAATTTAATTTCTAATCTGGGGGACACCAAGCCTGCAGTTTGTGGGCACAGAGAGCAAACGTGTTCTGTGTGGCCTGAAGGGGTCCCCTGAGTAAGGGGAGGCCTGCCCTAGGAGAAGAACCCAAGCATGGCCCAGCTCAGGTTGCAAGAGGCTTCTGGGAGGGGAGACATGAAGGAAGTTGTTTTAATTCTCATAGGTTTTATTTATTTTCTTGTTTGTCCATGGAGATAGTAATACCGGACCTATTTCCCAGTTGTTTTTAGTTTAAAAGAAAATCAATACATACAGCCTTCAAACACACACACACATATGATAAATAAGATACCACTGTGTTTCCTCTGTCATTGACATGTAAGACAAAGACGCTGAGGTTCTTCCCACGCCCACCTGGGAGCAGGAGGACTGCTTGCTGAGGGTCCCTTACTGGGACGTGCCTGCAGTTTTCTTTCTGATGCTGTCACAGTTGTCTTACGTTCAGAGGGGGCAGAATTGGGATATCCGAAACCTTCCATTTGACTCTCAAAACTGGCAGCCCTCTTACAAAGTGAAAACATTATAAAGAGCTCAGATGATCTCACATGTCTTTCCTGCCTCTGAAACAGATGGTGTGATTCACATACATGTGACATAAGCATACCAGGTTGTGAGGATTGGCTCAGTGGAAGAGTGGATTCACCAGCAATAATACGGTGAGGATGTAAAAGCATGACCTCTGCTTAAAACAGAAGGTGGGAGTGGGTTGTTTCATGGTGAAAGCAACACACGATGACTCAAGGCTCTGAATTTCTAATCACAGATCTGTAACCTTGTGTGTGACACTGAGAGGCTTATTAGTACCTGAAGGTACTAGTAAGGTACTCTTGAAAGAGTACCCTTAATTTGCACGTGCTGGTCATCCACCCTCTAAAGCCTTGTAATAAGTCCCTCCTCTGAGAACAGTGTGGGAGGTAATTAATGGTTAATAATACTAAAGGGGAAGCCATCTGTATAGACTGCCAAATGCCCAGGATGCCTTAGAGTCTAGTAGCTGGAGCTGTTAGAAGAATGTAAATCCCACACTGCTTTTCCCCTTTGAGTCAACCGTCCCCCCAGGCTGGCACCATTGAATAGACTTTCTGCAAAGAAGGGAATATTTTCTATTTACTCTGTCCAGCAGCAGGTGCCACTCATGACTCTTGAGCATTTGAAATATGGCTGCTGAGGCTTAGGAACTGAATTTTACATTTGATTTAATTTTAATTAAAATGTCTACATAAATAGTCACATGTGGGTAGTGGCTACCATGTTGGACTGCAAAGCTATAGCCAATTCAAAGCATCTACACTAAGGTGCGGAGAAGGCAATGGCACCCCACTCCAGTACTCTTGCCTGGAAAATCCCATCGACAGAGGAGCCTGGTGGGCTGCAGTCCACGGGGTCGCTAAGAGTTGGACACCACTGAGCGACTTCACTTTCACTTTCATGCATTGGAGAAGGAAATGACAACCCACTCCAGTGTTCTTGCCTGGAGAATCCCAGGGATGGGGGAGCCTGGTGGGCTGCCATCCATGGGGTCGCACAGAGTCGGACACGACTGAAGTGACTTAGCAGCAGCAGCAGCAACAAGATGAGGTTGAGAAAGTAGTAAAAAAATAAATTAACTAATAAATTAACTAATCAGTCTTCATGTTCAAAAGAGTTTTTTTCCCTCCACCTTTTTTTCCAAGTTGGTGGGAGGAGTGGCTTAAACCTGAGTCTAAAGGGAGAGATTACCAAAAAAAAAAAACCTTTTCCCCGTATTTCAACAGTGCTATTTCCCTCTTTTCATGGGCATTCAAATGAGAAGACTTCTAAACTCACGAAGAAAAACTAAGCCAGGCTGTCTTATTCTAAGGCAAAACTCTTCTATACTAATCAGAGGAAATAACCACCAATATTATGTCTCCAAAAAATTTAAAAAAATTAACCTCGCTCATTACTATTCTCTGATCATCTCCGAGGAGACCTACAAAGGCAGAAGTGACATGGCTGGCTGCCTGTCACTGTTGTGCTTGAATCCCCAGCCCCACCCCCTCCAGCTCCACACCCCTCCTCCACTGGACAGCTCAGCTGATAACCAGAGTCAAAATCACAGACCAAAGTGCTGGCTCCCATTCCCTCCAGACATGGGGTGTCTTTTCTTTTCTGCCTGTTTCATGTAAATTCTGTGGCAGGAAGCCCTTCAGGCCATCACGTGCAAAGCCTTGCCTTGAGATGGCACCTTGTGCCTCCCGCAGCATTCTCACAGTCCTGTTCAGAGATTTGAACAGAGAGTGGCTGATCTCCCCAGTATGCATCCTCAACCCCAGAGTGAACTTACTCCAAGTCTTCACGGTTTAACGAATTTATTCTTCCTGCATGCCTTAGCTTATCACTGCCCTCTCTTTTGCATATTTCCCCCCCTAAATAGTGCATTTCTCAAGAATTCTAAGCTTGAATAATGGAAGAGGGGTTCGGTCACTGTAATTCTCTTCATGCAACAGCCAGTCAGGTGCTATTAGGGGCTTAATTATGGACTATCTATGCTTCATGATAATGGTTAAAAGACCATTAGACTCAATGGGATTTTTATACCTTTGAGATTTTAAGGTACTTTTCAGTCAATATAATCCAGGAAATAAAGTATCTTTAGCCCTCTTAGGATTCATTCACTGAGGGGAGTGGGTTAGGCTTGCTTATTCTGCAGGGGTTCAGAATCCCTCTTGTATTTTTCAGGTTGATGGCTGGACGATTTGAAGGTTAGAAAAACAGGCCTGAACCCAGAGGGCAACTGCATGACTGGCACCGGAGGAAGAAAGATGGCAGGACTGTTGGGTCCTGTTTCCTCAACAGGGAAATGGAAAGAGGATAAAAATGCTTATTCATGAAAGAGTCACAGTGCCTTGCCAAAGACCGATAAATAAGATGACCATGACTGTGTGAGAAGCTTTGCAGCCTATGAGCTGGGAACCAGGTGAAAGTCAAGTGCCTGATGAACAACGGCTCATCACTGCCATGCTTCTCCCCATCTCCCTGGCTTCTAGTTTATCTCCTTCTATGGTTATTTTCCAAAGAGGTTAAATAGAAAACCATTTATTTTGCTCCTGAATTCATTCTTAGCTGAAAGACTAAAGTATAAATAAATAACAATTCAATTAAAATTTAATGCTGAATTAGTAAAAAAAAAAAAAAAAGAAAGAAATATGCTCATTCTTTTCCAAATTAAAAAGTCTAAAACAAAAAAGCAGTGATTCTCGAAGTGAGGTTCTTGGATCAACTGCAGCAGCATCACCTGGGAAGCTGGATAGTACAGTAGATTCTTGGGCCCCACCTTGGACCTTTGAGAACAGCCAGTCTGGGGGTGGGGCCCAGCAATCTGGGTTCCCACAGAAACCACCACAGGATTTCACAGGAACATTGGAGAACCGCTGCTTTAAATCAATGTTGGAATCATGGAGACTATTCAATGCTTTGCTAAATCCAATTAAAGGAAAATCCCCAAAATGTCCAGTTTTCCTAAGTCTACAAATAAGGTCTGACCGAGCACTACATAGATCCAGGGAAAGTCGCTGAGTTGTGTCTGACTCTTTGTGACCCCATGGACTATATATAGTCCATGGAATTCTCCAGGCCAGAATACTGGAGAGGGTAGCCTTTTCCTCCTCCAGGGGATCTTCCCAACCCAGGGATGGAACCCAGGTGTCCCGCACTGCAGGTGCATGCTTTACCAGCTGAGCCACAAGGGAACACAGATCCAGCCGATGAATAAATCCCTCATTCTGAGTTCTAACAATCCCATAGTCCTTCTACCTGGAATCCTATCAAGCACCTGGAATCTGATCAAGTCTTCCAAGGCACCTGGAAGGTGCCGGGGTGGGGAGGGGGGGGTCTGGGGCTTCTGAGCTGAGCCACACAAGCTCTTCAGCTTCCCAGTGGGAGACAGAGAGGTCCCAAAGGAGCAGAGTGGGTACCAGTGATAACAGAACTCTATGAATTTTCCATCATTCCTTTTTCAGGGAGGGGAACAAATGTTTAGTACTTTTGCATCACTATTTCACATATAACAATCAAAACAGTGTGCCTACAATTTTTTTTTTTTTTTAAATAGGGCATCTTTGCCGATAACTTCTTGTCAGCTGTGCTAAGCGCTCGCCCCTCATGGTGTGTCCAGTGATGACAGAATGCGGCATCTAGATAACTCCCTGCCAACACGTCTGGCTGCTCCTTTCATAGATTCCCAGTCTTCGATCATGCCGCTCATTTGCCACTATCTCTCAGGCCAGACAGTTTGGCCTTAGTCCTTTCCTACTCCACCACAACCACCCTTCGAGATTTTGAGGGGAATTATTCAGACTCTGCCATCCAATGATCCAAACTGCTGTCTGGTAACAGCGTTTGCTAGTCTTTGTGTGCCCCAAGAACACAAGAACAGAAAAGCGCCAGATGCACCACTGCATTTTATGATATTTTTTCATCACGAGAAAAACCTCCATCCTGAGAAAATTGGAAACACAAACTCTCCTCTGTAACTTTTCTCGCTTTAAATCGCACCTCTCATCACGACCTATTACACCCACACAGTCATGTGCCATAGGCACTGCACACTGTCTCCAACATTTCAAAGGCTTGAAAGCTATTTTTAAACCCCAAATGCAATGTAGGTTGCTATTCTATAAAGCACTTTTTTAAGGAAGAACAAAGTAAAAGAGCCCCATTTATGCATGTGGGCAGCTCGCCAACTCACCAAAAGATTGAACACAGCTGTCGATGAGATCGTCCAGGCTGGCTCCTTTGGTGATATGTCCCACAGGCACCATCATTCGGAACTGGGTGATCTGGGCCAGGCCGGGATGGGATGGCAGGGGGCTGCTGGCGGGTTTCGCCTCTAGTCTCGCTTTAGGGGCTGCTCTGCACCCATGAGACGGTTTCCTAGGGAAAGAGAAGAGGCAGGGAATGAGATCAGAGCAGCCAGGGGACAGACCACACTGACAGCTCTGCACTCTGTAGGCAGACAGAGCAGAAAAGGAGATAAAACAATTAATCCCAGGAATTGGGCTGATAAGACATACCCCTCCCACTTGGTAAAGGCATCAAGCGGACTGGTTGGCTGTTAAAGGGATATCTCTCAAGTAAATAGCAAGGTGAGATTTCAGGGTTGCAAGCAGGGCTCTTCAGCCTGAGACTGGGATTGCTTTGGCCTGCTTTCTCCAGTTCTTGAAGGGGAGAGGCAGACGCGAGACCATCCTGGCAGGTTTTAGCTCCGAGCAATAAATTTTTTATTTTAGCCCAGAGACCACTGACTTGGGTCTTAAGAATTGTTTCAGTTTGGTCCCATCTGCAAGTAAATTCATCTATCTTGAGCAATACCAGAGTTATTGTCGAAAGTCAGGTGGCCTCAAAAACATGTTTAAGGATGTGGGGAGGAGAAGACAAAGACTGAGGACCTGTGTGCAGGGGCTGAGGGTTATGGAGGTGGTTTAGATAATAAGCTAAATCTTGGTGGCTTCTAAGATTCTGTTTTTCTTTATTGATAGTCATTGAGTCATTTTTATCATTAAACCTCATTCTATCAAGTCCTTACTGATTATGAGAGCTTTACTCTAGATGTGAATGCAAAAGGACAAGTCTGAATTTGGAAATGGCTTCGTAGCCCAATAGGTCAGCTTCATCCACTTTCACTTAGCTTTATCTTTGGTCATGACCTCAAGAGTATAAGTCAAGTTGTTGCAAAAGATCAATAGGTTAACTGAGCATTTTATTTTTCTTCCATTAAAAAAATAAACATACACAGAGACATATCTATCATCTCTGAAGGCTTACTAGCGATAGGTATTGTTGCTGTTAACTGCTTTGAGCATATTCTCCCTTTCTTACTGTGCCTCTGGCTATCATGTTTATTACCAAAGAAATGTACCTCAGATCCATAACTTTAATTATACATATTTGATAAACATATGATGGCATCAATTAATCAATAAGTACTTATTCTAGGAGTAACACACGTGTGACAGAACAGAGTGGACCTGTGAGACAGTCTGTGAAGGTACTCTGCAAACTATAAAACACACTCATTACATGTTAGTTGTTGTAGTATGAAGGTCATCTGCAAGTTCCTTAATACAAAAATCTAGCTGGAGAATGAGAACTAGACCAAGAAAAGATAACTCTACAAATCTTAAATAACTGGCCTGTGAATGTCAAGGGCAAGAAGTGTGATGTTCTCAGAGGAGGGAGAACCAGTTCCAGGTGGAATGTTGGGGAAAGCTGTAATTGACAAGATGTAATGTCACCCAGAAGGGGCTGAAGAAGTACTTGGATCAAAATAAAATATTGACACACACGTGGATTTGGTGAAACCACCCTGTTAAAAGACAGTGGGACCACTTACTGCACAGCCAGACTTGTGGAGGGAACACCAGGCCCTTCGAGTTCCTTTTCAAAGTAGCTCCAGAACACTGGTCTGGCATTGGCTGCTGCCACCTGTTCTGACCTAGGATGGGCTCAGTGAAGTCCAATCAGAAACTGGCTCTTAGGATCTGCTAGCTCAAGGCAGTGATTTCTGAAAGGTCAAATTGCTATTATAAGACTTGATCAAGTTTCTGGCCACTACTGATTTTCACCCAGGCCCTGTGATGGCCCCAAGATCAGATCAGTATCTGAAACCGAAAGGAAACAGAAATGGCCGCCGGAACTAGTACCTCTGATGACAGCAGGCTCTGTGATGGAGATTTACATAGTCTTTAAAGCTTACAGCCAAGATGTTATCTGCATTTCACAATTTGAAACTGAGTCTAAAAGAGGCTAAGTGACATAGACAAGACTGTATAACTCATATGTACTAGATCTGGGACTTGTAGGTGGCACCTCTCTGATTCTGTTTAATAAATATTTACTGTGCCTGGAAGTGTGCATCTTTCACTATTTCAGAATTAGCAAAAAGCTGGATAGCCCCTCGAGCTCATTCTCCCAGCCCTTCAACCATGCCTGTGGAAGTCCAGGCTTGGAAAGACAGTGGGATGGGGCACTAGTGCCGAGCCAGGTGGAAGCCAGGCCTCCTCTGCCCATGTCATGCTCTCTTCCCACTGCAGAAGCAGTGACGATCCTAAACCTGGCACTGGTTATCCACTGTTGGGATCAGTCAGCTTTCAGCCTTAGCTGCTGTCTGTTCGCCTTTAAGACCTCCTCCTGAGGCAGAGCTGGGAAAGATGAAAAGAAAGTCCTTCTGGTTAGAAGTCTTTTTTTTTTTTTTTTTTCTCGTACGCCTTCCACATTCTCTTAGGCTTGGAGAGATGAGGCCACAGCAATGAGGCTGTCTCCATATGCAGCTCTTCCCACTAGGACTGGGAGGTGGGTGTCCACCTCTGTCTCTCCACTGGCCAATCCAGGGAAAATTCCATTTTCTCCCTCAGCTGACAGCATCAACCATTCAGGACTCCGAAGACTGCCCTGACTCTAATCCAAGTAATGTTTCCCAGTGTCACCAGAAGGGGAAACCACTTTGGTCCAGGAGGCGATTCTCAAAGGTAGATGCTTTTACCAGAACTAGGAGGGGCTGGTAACATTTACCCAAAACGAATGGACTTGAAGGGAGTATTTAGGCAGGAGGAAGGTAAAAAGAAGGTGAGAGATGCAGTTGGCAGAGAGGCTGCTGAGACTCAGCCTTGGGCAGGATAAACCAGGGAGAAGAGAAACTGCTAAAACCCAGACAGCATTCAGAGAGGTCAGGAAGATGAGAAGTATGTGCACCATAATTAGGAAACTGGGCAATTTTGTTGTGCTGTCTCTTGACTGGCTGCTTTGTGACAAACCTTCAAATTGTTCTGTCTTTTCTGGTGAAATGGGTATATATAAGAATTTATAAACCACTTTCTTTTAGGCAGGTCTAAAGGTGTTTTTCCAATCCATAGAACCAATAGCCTCTAAGTCTGCAAACGCTTATGTATTTTTAAAGGATGGTAAAATCCTTTGGTGAGCAAATGTTTCCTCACCAGCTTAACAAAAAAAAGCCGAAGAGAAACAACTTGTAAATGTTCCCTGAGGCTACAACTGGTTAAGGCCCTATCTAGTTTGCTGAAGGAGATTTTCAAAACTCTAAACTGATTCAGGCGCAATCCTCTCCAGCCTCAGGTACCTCAGTGGAAGTCACAATTTCGGGTAGAACTTTTTTATGAAATTCAGCCCAGGAGAGTGAGGGGAGAAATGGACAAAGAAAACGAAGGGAAACTCCCACAGTTTTCTTTGCAGTGAAAGATGGCTTTTATCAGCTTCTAGTGAGGATTTCTTTCAGTCCCGTCCTTTCCCTCCTCCCATAATGCAGGCTGAATTTAATTTACCGGATCCCCCTCGTCTCAACCCCATGCAGAGAACAGCGCTGGGCCTTCAAGAGCAGGGCCGGGGAGGGCATAAGCGGCCAAGAGCTTCTAGTTCCAGGAGGTCCAGCAGGGCTACGCTTCCTGCCGGACGGGGCATGTCAGGCGCAACACAGTCTGCGTGGATGGAGGTGGGAAGAGTCCAGCTCGCCCGGCCCTATGCTGAGTTCAGGTGGTTGTCCGGTTCTGGCCCTTTGGGGAACAAACTCAAAGTTGCCCAGCCCCTCCGGGCCTCTTTACCCTGCCAACAGGTTTTTGACTCACGGTCACTTTTCCGTCATTTTCTGTCACCCCAAGTCGCTCCTGAAACATGTCCCTAGGATCACGGTGGGTGAGGGGAGTGTAGGTTTCCCCTCAAACGGTTGCGTGGCTCGTCGACCCCTAACGCGCTGGCGGCAAACGCCGTTGTCCTTCCAGACATCCGCGGGGCCGGACGGACCGCCAGGTGGCGCTGCCGGGGCCGCGGCAGGTGCGCAGGGCGCGGAAAGTCCACGAGTGGGAGTCCCATGGGCCCAGCGCCGAGGGACTTGGGGTCCAGTCGCTTAGCGCGATTCCGGGTCTCGCCGGATCAACTCAGGGCGCGCGTCCGCACAACCGGGCTCCCTCCCCAGCCCGTCGGGCGAGATGAGCTGGGCGCCCCGGGCGCGTAAGTCCCTCGAGCCCGTCGCCCTGGTCTAACCCGAGACCCCGGGAGGCCGCCGCCCTCCGCACGTCGGGCCCGCAGCTTCCCATAGGAGGTGGCGCCGTGCCAGCCACCCGGCGAGGTCCCGGGGTCGTGGGCGCCGTGTCCCCCGCCCCAAGACAGGAAACAGGTGCGCCTACTCACCGTGGAGCTTCTCTCGCTTTGCCCAGGGTGCCCATGGCCGCAGCCGCGCTCCGCGAGCCACCTCACCCAGCGCGGCGGGACTGGCTCGGCGGGGCGCGGCGCATCGCCGCCGTCACCGCCGCCGCCGCCTGCCGAGCTCCTCCGCCCCGGGTCTTCTCGTCCGGGCCGCCCACCCGCCGCTCTCCGAGCTGGGCGAGCCCGACCGCGGCGCACCGCAGCACAAACTTTGTGTGAGCGCGCCCCCTCGCCCTCCTCCCTGCGCGCGCGCACACTCTGCCGCACCACCACCTGACAAGCGCTGATGGTTATCGCCCGAGGAAATGTGTGGCGCTCTTCCCCGAAACCTGCCCTCGCTACTCCGTAGTCCCCGGAGGCCTGCGCCTCCCTCCACTCTCGCCTTTTGCTCCGGGTGCCTACGTCGGCCCGGGGCTGAAGTCGGAAGCGGAGCTGGAGGGGCGGGAAGGCTCCAGATGCCCTGGATCCCACCCAGCCCGCGGCAGGAGTTCGGGTGGGAGCCGGAGGAAACTGGCCTCGCTCGGTGGCTCTCAGGGCAATCCCCACCTCCTTCGCCTTCCCGAATTTCAGTCCAGGCTCCCGAAGACCCATTATCCCCTTGCCAGCCTCTCTCGTATACATCGGAGCGCAGAGTCGAGGGTGGGGTAAGGAAGGAAAACAAAGTTGTGGGTCCGCCTTAACCTGTGCTTGTGAGTATCATCTTGTTAGTAATTAGCAACTGGGCTGGAGATACTTGTTCTGCACCCCTAGGTACACTCCAGATACGATCCATATCAGGGGAGACACAGCTGCGCGGCCTCTGTTGGGTATGGAAATGAGGGGCGCAGAGCTGGGGAGGAGTGGGAGAACTTTCTGACGGCAGATCTGATCACGAATGGTAAAAAGACAGTGATGACAATAACAAATGTTGACTGAGTACCTTGTGCTAAGTGCTTCCCTCATTTACACCGTCTCCCCCAAATACCAAGAGGTCGCTGTTTTAAAGATGGAAAATAGTCAGGTTTAGAGCATCATACAACCAGTACACACCAAAGAGAACCACGACCTGTGCTGAGATCTGACTGGCTCCCTGTAATGGCTGCGGGACTGTCCTAATAACATACCTATTATCACCATCACATGCCTTAACTCCAGCCACATTAGTAAGTTCCTTCCCAGCCATGATGTTCTGGACCTTAAAGCCTCATAAGTATATGCCACCTTATCCTAAAAAGGAAATTCAGGATAGCTTACAAAGTTGTGTAATTCACCAAAAGAAGTGTATGAAATGAAATGTGAAATTAAAGTCCATAAAATAGAGACAGAAATGAAAGGTTGCTGGTCTTTTGTTTTTTTAAATGCAACCCATAGAACAAGTGGGACCAAAGACTTTTCTCCTGGATTTCAAGTAGTCATGTTCAAAAAGGAGGCCTTGTCTAAAGTTCAATTTCTGTCACATGCAAGACAAAAAAACAAACAAACAAACAAACAATTGCTCATGAGATCAACTCTTCTGATACTGAGACCAGAAAGAAGTTTGAGAATGCTCATGAACATTGGGTAACAGACCCAAGTTCTCAGTCACAGCTGTATACACAGCTGAAAGAATTTTTTGATGTTTAATATTAAACTATGACACTCTTCCAGACTTACACTGAATATGCATATGTATATGTGCCAAGATGATAAACACATACCTTTATATAAATGCATAATTATATGTAAATGTGTTTAGATAGACAGATAGACTACTGGGTGTATACACATAATACTGAGCACAGTTTCAGGCAGTTGCATACATCTATATGCCCACAGTTCATTATGTAATAAGTTCAGAAATGATTAGCTATTAGTTCACTTGAGAAACGAGTCTTGCTGACTTTTCTAAAGAAAGAGGCCTGCATCTGCCTAGGAAGCTGCTTTCTCTCAGGCTTTCTGAGAGCTGTGCATTCCACCTGCACCTGACTAGGTTTCTGGGCCCAGCTGAACTCTTTGAAGAGGCTTTCTGGTTGTTCCTACTTGAGCAATTTGTCTTTTCCAAACACCTTAAAAATCAGATGTTAGCTCCATCTCTTTATTCATCTTCAGCCATGTGGTTAGTCTCCCTGGTCCAGTCTGAGGCGCCTCTGACCTCAGGAACAAAGCACTCCTCCTTTACTTATGTTCTCTTATCCTTGCTTCTCCAAACAACCCTCTGATGGGCAGAAGTCAGTGTCTCTGTAACAGCTGATAAAGGTTGGGGACCACTGTCATCTTCTGCTTACCCTTTAGGTAAGGTCATTCCTTGGGATCCTTTCTCTGATGTTCTTTCTTCTCTCACCAGAGGCTCTTCAGTGATATCCCTGGACCTTTTGCTCAGCTTTTAGTGAGTATCTGAGAAGCCTCTGCAACTAAAAATGCCTGCTTTTGTCAGATTTTCCAAATGACCCACTACACAAATTAGGTGTTTTTAATTTCTTCTTTGACTTCAACAGGACCCAAATGACTCCTGAGTCTGGATATCCAACCTTGATATCTAACATCCCAAAACATGTTTCCAACGGATTGCCTCCTTGAATTGTCCCTCAGGGCTTCCTCTCCATCTCCACCCCCACATGTCTTGGCTCCAGTTATCTCTAAACCTGAACATGTGTCATAGCTTCATAAATAGCCTTCCTAGTTCTCTAATCCTTTTTTTCCTGTTGTTTTCAGAATTACCTGATCATGTCATTTCTTTGTTTCCAAATTGCCAAGGAATTCTCCTGTTGTCTACAAAATAAAGGACAAAGTTCTTAACATTACTCACCTTCAGTTCAGTTCAGTTTCTCAGTCATGTCCAACTCTTTGCGACCCCATGAATCGCAGCATGCCAGGCCTCCATGTCCATCACCAACTCCCGGAGTTCACTCAAACTCACATCCATCGAGTCAGTGATACCATCCAGCCATCTCATCCTCTGTCGTCCCCTTCTCCTCTTGCCCTCAATCCCTCCCAGCATCAGAGTCTTTTCCAATGAGTCAACACTTCACGTGAGGTGGCCAAAGTACTGGAGTTTCATCTTTAGCATCATTCCTTCCAAAGAAATCCCAGGGCTGATCTCCTTCAGAATGGACTGGTTGGATCTCCTTGCAGTCCAAGGGACTCTCAAGAGTCTTCTCCAACACCACAGTTCAGAAGCATCAGTTCTTTGGCACTCAGCTTTCTTTACAGTCCAACTCTCACATCCATACATGACTACTGGAAAAACCATAGCCTTGACTAGACAGACCTTTGTTGGCAAAGTAATGTCTCTGCTTTTCAATACGCTATCTAGGTTGGTCATAACTTTTCTTCCAAGGAGTAAGCTTCTTTTAATTTCATGGCTGCAGTCACCATCTGCAGTGATTTTGGAGCCCAAAAAAATAAAGTCTGACACTCACCTTCACAACTAACCAAACCTGTTCTGCCTGGCCTCCAGCCATGCCCTCCAGGCACCTGACCTCTTAGGTCATGACCTGGTCACTGCCTGTAATTGCTGTGCCCTTGCAAGCCTCAGTGCTTTTGCTCATGTACTTGCTCCCACCTGTCATCTCTTTTCACCTAGAAGCACAAAGGCACAGTTATACCGAACTCATGTCAAACTGGCAATTCACCCTGTAGAACACACACAGGGCTGCTTCCCAGGGGCAGAGGGATAAAAACCCACCTTGCAGAATCTGCCTGATGCCTGGTTAGGCTTGGAGAACCTATTGTCTGCCAGAGCTTCCACTACGTGGTCTAACATTTTTTTCATCCATTTTAGATATGTTCACTGGGTCCCTATTTAAGTGTCAATGCTTGGCATTGAGAATCTGAAGGAGACCAGGACAGACAAGAGCCTTGTTCACGTGAGCTTACACGTCTAATAAATAGTATCCAAGTCCAAATATGCCATGATGTTAGGTCCTGATTTCCAGAAGCTGCCCCTGCAGTCGAGTTACCCCTGCCCTCATGGGACACCAGGGGCTATTCCGGCTATTCTGCATCAGTGAAGACAGAGCTGCCACATTTAGGGATACATAGTCCATGGGGTCTCGAAGAGTCGGACACGACTGAGCAACTTCACTTTCACTTTTCACTTGGAGAAGGAAATGGCAACCCACTCCAGTGTTCTTGCCTGGAGAATCCCAGGGACGGAGGAGCCTGGTGGACTGCCGTCTTTGGGGTCGCACAGAGTCGGACGCGACTGAAGCGACTTAGCAGCAGCAGCAGCAGCACTACAGGAGAGTGAAGAGAGATGGAGACAGAAAAGGAGGGAGGGGATGTGGCACCGTCCTTTCATCCTTTGCTGAGTTCTGCTCCAGTTTCTGAGATGGGAGAATTGGCCTCAGTATTTTCCTATTGTGACTGGCTGCCCCGCAGTGAACACTGCATTCCTGTTGCTGCTCACCTTGACCAAAGCTAGAGAAACTGCCCGTGTGAGAAGCCGCTTCATTTGCTATGGGCCTGCAGTTTGGCGCCTTGTGGTTGGACTCCTACATGATTCTTTGTCCTCAGCATCTTCTTGTGGACGCAGCCCATGCTTTTCTGAGAGTCTCTCCATCCGCTAGCCAGCTCTTCTGGAGAGCATTCTATCTTCCTCAGGTATCTCCAGGATTCTCCATAGGGAGTTTGATGAATGTCATCTAAACGATATTTTAAGATAAATCACCCTATACCTAGACTCTGTGCATATCCACTTTTGTTTTCAGCTGAAGAATTCTGCTTGTCTTTGTTGAAGTCCCTTCCCAGAGGCCCAATCTCCCTTACAAGTCATATTTCTTTACATAATGGAGCCCGTATTTTTCATTTGATTTTGGAATTGTTTCAGGATATTAACAAACAAATAGAGATATATATTGTCTCATGGTTTTTGCTCTTAGGGAGATGGGGGTCCCTGGAAAACTTTGAACAGAGGAGGGAAGGGATCCAAATTGTGATTTACTGGGTCTGGCTGCTGAATTCCAAAGTAACTCATGGGACGTAAGGGCAGGAGGTTCTCCATGGAAGGGACCTTCATAATTTTCAGTTTCTGGGTCTGCCCAGTTGGTGGCTGTCAAACAGTTTTTAGTATTAGTCCATGGTGAGAAGTGTAATATCACATTTTATACTCTGTGACTCAGATGTACATTTGTGCTACGTGTCAAACTGAAACACAAGTTGTGTGAAACACTAAAACACAAGTTGTGTGAAACACTATCCTTTCAAAAATTTTTTAAATGGTATTAAAAAACTAATGCGGATCAGGACCCCTAAAATTGATCCATCAGTTGGATGGGATCATATTATACAAAATGCAGTTCCAAAGCTTCCTCTCATGATAATAATACATCTCAATAGTTATCTCTGGGAATGGGGAACTAGGTGACTCTGAGTAGGGGGACTGTTGCTTTCCATGGTTTCCCCTTCTGTAACTTTTATTTTTGTATTGTGTACAAGCTTCTAGTCCATCAATAACTCCTATTTTGAATCATTCTGGCATAGAATTTCTTGCTTTCTGATGCTGGCCCAAATGGCTTAAAAAAAGAAAAAAAAAAAAAACACAGAGGCTGAGACCAGGAAAGGTAACTTGTCAGTGAAACTGATTGGTTCAAGTGTATGTGTATATATATATATATATATATATATAAATCTCAAACAGTATGTTTTCCACAAATACTTGGGAGGCAGAATAGCACAGCGGTTCAAAGTGTGAGCTCTGGAGTTAGATTGATTTTGAATTTCAGTCCTTATGCTTCCTTTGCAAGTTAACTTTTCTAGCCTCAGTTTCTGTATCTGTAAAAATGGGTACAAACAAGCCCTACTTATGCAATTTTGCTAATGATTACATGACATGGTTTATGCCTGGCATGGACTGACCACTGTGGACACACTGATGTCTTTAGTGCCTGGTTACAGGGACATGAGGTGAATGTTTTGCCACATCGAAGGGATACCTGCCCTTGTCTTGGTTGATGAGGAGATGACTTCTCAAATGAAGTGAGGTGTGGGTTAAGATATAAAGGATGAGATGAACAGTGAGCCAAAGAGAAATGAGGGGCTAGAAGAGGTGAGGCGAGGCCGGTGTCTCAGAGACAAGGGAGATGTAGAGGTAAGGAAGAAGTAGAGCCGAGGGCTTTGCTTTAACTAAACATAGGAATTTACTCCGCTTCTCCCCCACTCCCTGCCCATACATAAATAAGGCTCTCAAGTCTGACAGTCTCACTGCCTTTGCAGAAACTGAGAGGTTTCTCATCTTGAAGAATGCCCTGTGAGCTCCTTGAATCCCTTGCTCCACTTTAGATGCGATTCAATTAAGGCTACTTCCCAAGTTTGCCTTTGGGTGCTTGAGCTGAGCACCACTGCAGAGGGCTGAGTTAATTACCATTCAATCCTGAGCTTCTTTTCAAATGGCTGCCCTGCAATCAGAACAGCAACAGCTGAAAAGCTAAAACTAGTTTAGTAATGCAACTGCTATTTTTAAAACCCCTATTGAGCACCCAGCACCACCCTAGCACTAATACTACTTAATCACTTAACACCTACAAAGACACAGGTAAAAGCTTGAAAAAAAAAAAAAAAAACCCAGTTAATAGAAAGATTCAAATGGCCTGGACCAACCAAAGGATGTGGTTTTCTGAGTACAAGAACTGTTTAATATGTATTCAAAAAAGTGCTGTGATAAGCATAGTATTAAAATGAAAACTCCTGAGTATTATTAATAAAGACACTTGCATGTGAGCAATGGAGAAAATAATTGTAAATTAATATGGGTGGGTGTTTCTCACCCTGGGATCATCAGCAGACACATGCTTAGTCCTTAAGGGTCTAGAAGACTTGTTTTTTCCCTTTAAAAGGGGTCATATTTAAGAAATACTAAAGTAGACTGCTTCACACACAACTTACAAACATTTTTACCAATTGATCTGACAGTGTTGGTTACCCCAGTGCACTCCCCTATGCCAAAGCCTAGTTTTCGATCCCACATGGGGTGTTGTGTCTTTTTATTCAGTAGGATTCTCTGTGTTGTGGGAATAGAGAGTGCAACTCTCATAGGCAGATAACATGCCTATGCTATGCTATGCTAAGTCACTTCAGTCGTGTCCGACTCTGTGTGATCCCATAGACGGCAGCCCACCAGGCTTCCCCGTCCCTGGGATTCTCCAGGCAAGAACACTGGAGTGGGTTGCCATTTCCTTCTCCAATGCATGAAAGTGAAAAGAGAAAGCGAAGTCGCTCAGTCAAGTCTGACTCTTAGCGACCCCATGGACTGCAGCCCACCAGGCTCCTCCGTCCGTGGGATTTTCCAGGCAAGAGTACTGGAGTGAGGTGCCATTGCCTTCTCCGAGATAACATGCCTAGGAAAGTATAAATTGGGATGGAATAGTCTGACTTGCCTGACTGACATTGCCTCTGGATGTAGAGGTAGGAAGTGAGCCCAACTAAAGAGGCTGCTGCTGCTAAGTCGCTTCAGTCGTGTCCGACTCTGTGCGACCCCATAGACGGAAGCTCACCAGGTGCCCCTGTCCCTGGGATTCTCCAGGCAAGAATACTGGAGTGGGTTGCCATTTCCTTCTCCAATGCATGAAAGTGAAAAGGGAAAGTGAAGTCGCTCAGTCGTGTCCGACTCTTAGCGACCCCATGGACTGGAGCCTAACAGGATCCTCCGTCCATGGGATTTTCCAGGCAAAAGTACTGGGGTGGGGTGCCATTGCCTTCCCCAAACTAAACAGGAGTGTGACTTAATCTTGTAGGCAGACTTAACCCCTGTGTCCCCTGGCTAAAGAGATGGTGTTTCACAAATAATCAAGTCACACCCAAGAGAGCAACTTAAAAATTAGAAATGCATTGATTAAAAAACAAAGGTGAAGGCTTACATTTCCTCCAAGTATTGATCAAGACTGATCTGCCACCATGTCTAATTGGCAACAGACTCAAAACACTTTGATTGAAGTAATTTCTTGGCATTCATTCAAATGATAGCCAAAATTTACTGTAAAAGAAAACTTTTTATTTTGTGTTGTTTTGTTTCTGCACCTTGCATCAAACTGAGAACACTTTCCTCTGAACTGTGTGTGCAGCTGGGGGAGTCAGCCTGGTGGCTTCATAAGTATAAATAGAGACCTGTCAACCAAGGCAGTCAACCAAGTGTTCAGCTTAATTGATTTTTAAATTAAATCAATCAGTGAAAAAGATTGCCATATGTTGTGATAAATCCAATCAGTGCCCAATTATGTGTGATTTTCAAGTCCCCAGAAATAAGGTTTTGCTTCCTGAGGAAGGTGACCTCATGCTGGCTCTCAATTTGGCTCATGCAGGTGTGTTCCCGAGGCAGTGTTATTGCTCTGACATTGCCTGTCTTTGGATGGAAGTGTGAAGAAGTCTGGGTTAGACTTGTTATGGAAATAGACAAGTTCTATATTATCAATGTTGCAATTGTTTAAAAATTCCTCTTTTCTAAAAATCTGAAGTATAATTGATTTACAATGTTGTGCTAGTTTCAGATATACAGCACAGCGATTTAGTTACACCCATACATATATATATATATATATATATATATATATATATATGTTTTTCAGATTCTTTCCCCTTATAGGTTATTGCAAAATAGTATAGTTCCTTGTGCTATATAATAAAACCCTATTAAAAATCTAAATTTCTGTGACTTTTGTTCTGTACCAGCCAGAGGAAGCACATGGGTCATGTAGGAGGTAGGGTCCAGGTGGGTGAGTTTGCCCCAGGTTCTCCCCAGCTTGGACCACTTTAAACTAAGCAGGAGTGGCAGGGCCACAGTGTGATTTCTGGGGGCTCCTTCCTCCGTACAAATATATTTCAAAATAAATTTTATGATTGCGTTGGCATAAAGATGAATAGAATCCAGATCAGATTCATTATTATACATACAATCTTTGGTTTTTAAAACTAATGAAAACCTTTCTGTGAGTGACTCTAAGTATTGTAAGCTCTCAGCCCCGTACCTCCTGGATGAGTCGGCCCTGGGAGTGAGCCTGGGTCCTTCATGAGAGATAGAGTGCTCTTTCCTGGCTCTGAGAGAGCAGTGGTTTGTGGCTCTTGGGAGATGTTGGTATAAAATAAGGGGAAAAGTGAGTTTCAAGGACGGGCTCCCTCTGTCCCTTTTGAACATACAATAGGCAGGCATATGAAAGGTGACCTGTAGGTCAGTGAGGTGAGAAATGGCTTGGAAAGTGGAGGTTTGCCTGGGGCTGAGAAATAAAACTAGGGGCTTTGCAGGGTCATTCAAGGACACAGGACCTAGCTTGGAGGAACCAAAAACATAGTATTTACTGACCAAGTGGCTGCTGGTGTAGGGAAAAACAAATACTAGTTCTGTGCCAGAGAGTAAGTACCTACTGCTTTCATGTTCCACCTGGACTTGATACTAGAGTACAGAGACCCAGCCAGAAATAGACCAGTCCTTGGTCTATTGCAGAAAGCAGGTTAGACTACTGGGAACAATGGGTCAGCAGTGAAAACAACCAACAAAGTAAACCAAAAGGGGCCAACTTACATCTTAAGCTACGCTGAGCTGGATTCTACGATCAAACACAATGTTTTTTTATTTTTTTCTGTTTATCCTAGATTCCTCATGCCGATTCTATGAGCTGACATATTGAGCTTCCTACATGTCAAGCACTGAGCCAAGAAATAAGTACACATTATTTCACATCATCCTTTTGAAAAAAGACTTTATGATGATTTCCATGGTTGTTCTCACTTTATATAGCTGGTGGGGTTGTGGGAGGTTTAAGGCTGAAAAAGGTTAAGTGACTCACCCGAAAACACACAACTAGTAAAATGTGAAGCTGGATTTCAATTCAGTGTGATTTTGGAGCCCAAGCTTATCACCATTTTGTTACACCTCCCACTCATGATATATTAGATTTTGCACCCAAAACAGTTGAGTTCGTTGGCTATAACCTATTAGAAAATTCCAGGTGAGGTAAAGAGGATCAGTAACCAGAACTAACCATATTGTTCATGGCCTCAATGAAGTGTTGAGCTTTTAGCGGTCTTATCAACCACAAGTTATAAAACAGAGCATCAAAGGATTAAAATTTTGGTCGAGTGACACTGCTCCTCTAGAGCTCAAACTAGAACTGCCTCTGAAAAGATTTGGCCATTGGTTAGGGGAGGGAAAGCCACTGAATTAAGACTTCTTTAGGCTCATGTTTTCACTTTGAGCTATATGAAAAGTGAAAGTATAACTATTGTCAATGTGCTATTAATGCATTGGTCAGGGCCTTGTTACCTTATTATGTCACTTCTCAGATAACATGTACTACATCTCTTGTGTACGTGTGTGTCTGCATCTGTGAATGTTTCCTTAGCAGACTGGGCTAAAAATGCAGTTCCTACTAAGATTTCTTCCCCATGATTCCTTGTCTAGAGACTTTGATCTTCTCTTGGAAAAAAAATGGGGAATTGTTGTGTCAAGTGATTCAAGCATTATTCCTTCAGGCTTTCTTACTATAACCCGAGAGCTCTGATTTGTTTGCTTGTTTGTTCGTTTGTGCAAATAGAGTTTTAGCTCACCATTATACTTCAAATAAAAATCTCATAACTGAGTTACTAATGGAACTGGACTCCAGTCTTAAAATGACCCTCAACAGGTGTGGATATCTTTCTGAGTTGCTAATATGATTTTAGTCATTTGGTCTAACCTGTCAACTTGGGAGTGAAGACTGATTCTGACTTCTGGTGTTTAGATTATTCTGTCTAGTTCCTCAGTTTCCCATCCTTTCCTGGAACATCCCAGAAAGCCAGGGTTCCCAGGATCCCCCCTCCTTGTTGTCCCACGTAGTATGCCTACAGCTTCTGATGCAGATTTGGACACTGAAGAAGAAGGGACTCTTGCCTACCTTGTTCTCAACATAGAGCAATTGTATGCTGGAAGTTCCTGACTCAGTGGTGCTGCTTCTTTTCCTGTTTCTCAGCCTCTCTGGAAGACTCATAGGTGACACATCAATTTCCCTTCCTTGCTATTTCCATCAGTGTCTCACCTTTCCTTTTACTCTTCCAAGACATCTGAGGACCCCTTCTTATTTTAGTCTTCTGTCTAATGTGAGGTCTAGGATCTCTGCCAGCCCCAAGTGCATGTGTACGTGTTAAGTCGCTTTAGTCGTGCTTGACTCTGTGTGACCCTATGGACTGTGGCCTGCCAGGCTCCTCTGTCCGTGGAATTCTCCAAGCAAGAATACTGCAGTGGGTTGCCATGCCCTTTTCCAGGGAATCTTCCTGATCCAGAAATTGAACCCTGGTCTCCTGATTTGCAGGTGGATTCTTTACCATCTGAGCCATGAGGGAAGCTCACCAGCCCCAAGAGTGCATGCCAACTCCTGCCCTTACAAACACTGGAACCCATGCAGGAAGGGTTAGATGGCCAACCATCCAAGATGCCTATAAAATAGGGGCTGGAGATAAGGAAGTACATGGAGACACATCAAGTAGGAAGCCTTGCCTACTTTCCAGCTTCTGTTACAAAGAAGCATGATAGGTTCAGTCTCCCGAAAGCTTAGCTATGCCCCATCCTATTTCATCCTCCGGGGAAAGAGTTTTTCCTCTGAACAGTCTTGTGTTTTTTCTCTTGTCACTTGGAGGCAGAGGGTTGAGCCGCCTGAGGTTGACAGCAGTCTTAATATTTGTTACACCCTGACTTTACTAAGGCTGGTAGGCATCTGAGAGTCAGGGCTAGGCTTTTGATTCAGACTCTTAAGACCCAGTGTTTTTGGCAGATGGAGCTCTTTCTGAACAGCAAGTCATTGTTGAGTGACATGGATAGGACCAAGACTAAAGGAAATTAGGGTTTCAAAAGACTTTCTAAAACAAAAGTCCTTGGTATTCAGGATTTCATCCCTTTCTGAACCAAGGTTGCCCATCTTGCTAGGAGAAAGCACACAAAACTCTGCTATCTGGAAGCCAAGCACACTCTGATTTGCAGGTCAGCCACCATAGGAGAGGTACCAAAAAGTTGCTTGCCATAAAGTTCATCTGGAAAAGGAAGAAATCAATAACGCTTTCCTGTCTTATCTGCACTTACTCTCACCTTGTATTTCATGAAGGGCATGGCTGTTGCTACAGGTACGAATCAAACAAAAAATAACATCATTCCAATATTTCTGATGAATATAGATGCAAAAATTCTCAACAAAATATTAGCAAAGAGAATTCAACAACACATTAGAAAAATCATACACCACACCCAAGTTGGATTCATCCCAAGGACACAAGCATGGTTCAACATACACAAATCAATTAGTGTGATATTCTATATCAATAAAAGATGAAAACCACATGATCAACTCAACAGATGCAGGAAAAGCATTCAATAAAGTTCAAATACATTCATGATAAAAACTCTTACCAAAATGAGCACAGGGAAAACATATCTCAACATAATAAAAGCTATTTATGGCAATCTCACAGCCAATATAATACTCAATGATGAAAAGCTAAAAGCCTTCTGGCTAAAATCTGGAATAAGACAAGGATGTTCACTTCTCTTTAGCATAGTATTGGAAGTCCTAGTCATAGCAATCAGATAAGAAAAAGAAATAAAAGGTATTCGAATTGGTAGGAAAGAGGTAAAGTCATCATTTCATGCAGAGGACATGGTACTATATATAAAAACACAAAAATTACTAGAACTGATAAATGAATTCAGCAAGGAAGCAGGATGCAAGATTAACATACAGAAATTAGGTGTATTTCTTTACGTTAACAATAAAATAACAGAAAGGGGATGTAAAAAATTCCTTTTAAAATCACATCAAAAAATACTTAGAAATAAACCTCATCAAGGAGGTGAATGACTTATATGCTGAGGACTACAAAGTATTAGTAAAGAAAATTGAAGATGACTCAAAGAAATGGAAAAATATCCCATGTTCTTGGACTTCAAGTATTAACTAGAGTCTTTTTGTGTTTTTTTGGTTGCACCTCGTGGCATGCGAGATCCTAGCTCCCCAAACAGAGATCAAACCCATGTCCCCAGCAATTGAAGCTTGGAGTCTTAACCATGGACTGTCAGGGAAGTTTGGATTGGAAGAATTAATATTGTTAAAATGACCATATTATTCAAAGCAATCTACTAATTTAATGTGATCTCTAACAAATTATCCATGACATTTTCCACAGAACTAGAACTAATAATCCTAAAATTTTTACACAGGGCCACAAAAGATCCAGAATTGCAGAAGTAATCCTTAGAAAAAATAAGAAAGCAGGAGGCATAACCCTCCAAGACTGCAGACAATACTACAAAGCTATAGTAATCAAAGTACAATGATATTTGTAAAATATATGTATAGATCAATGGGACATAATAGAGAGCCCAGAAATAAACCCACACATTTATGGTCAATTAATCTTTGACAAAGGAGGCAAAAATATGCAATGGGGAAAAGACAGTCTCTTCAGCAAGTGGTATAGAAAAAGTTGGACAGCCAACTTTAAATCAATGAAGTTAGCACACACCCTCACACCATACACAAAAATAAACTCAAAATGACTTAAAAACTTAAATAAAAGACATGTCACCATAAAAATCCTAGAAGAGAATATAGGCAAAACATTCTTTAACATAAATTGTACCAACGTTTTCTTAGGTCAGTCTCCCAAGGCAGTAGAAATAGAAATAAACAAATGGGATTTATTCAAACTTACAAGCTTTTGTACAGCAAAGGAAACCATAAACAAAAGGACAACCTATATGCAGAGTACATCATGAGAAATGCTGGACTGGAGGAAACACAAGCTGGAATCAAGATTGCTGGGAGAAATATCAATAACCTCAGATATGCAGATGATACCACCCTTATGGCAGAAAGTGAAGAGGAACTAAAAAGCCTCTTGATGAAAGTGAAAGTGGAGAGTGAAAAGGTTGGCTTAAAGCTCAACATTCAGAAAACGAAGATCATGGCATCTGGTCCCATCACTACATGGGAAATAGATGGAGAAACAGTGGAAACAGTGTCAGACTTTATTTTTCTGGGCTCCAAGATCACTGCAGATGGTGACTGCAGCCATGAAATTAAAAGAAGCTTACTCCTTGGAAGGAAGGTTATGGCCAACCTAGATAGCATATTCAAAAGCAGAGACATCACTTTGCCAACAAAGGTTCGCCTAGTCAAGGCTATGGTCTTTCCTGTGGTCATGTATGGATGTGAGAGCTGGACTGTGAAGAAGGCTGAGCGCCGAAGAATTGATGCTTTTGAAGTGTGGTGTTGGAGAAGACTCTTGAGAGTCCCTTGGACTGCAAGGAGATCCAACCAGTCCATTCTGAAGGAGATCAGCCCTGGGATTTCTTTGGAAGGAATGATGCTCAAGCTGAAACTCCAGTATTTTGGCCACCTCATGCGAAGAGTTGACTCATTGGAGAAGACTCTGATGCTGGGAGGGATTGAGGGCAGGAGGAGAAGGGGACGACAGAGGATGAGATGGCTGGATGGCATCACTGACTCGATGAGTGTGAGTCTGGGTGACCTCCGGGAGCTGGTGATGGACAGGGAGGCCTGGCGTGCTGAGGATCATGGGGTCGCAAAGAGTCGGATACGACTGAGCGACTGATCTGATCTGATCTGATCTGATGGACTGGAAGAAAATATTTGCAAATGATGTGACCAAAAAGGGCTTAATTTCCAAAATATACAAATAGCTCATGTGACTCAATAAAAAAAAAAACAAAAACAGAAAACTCAATCAAAAATGGGCAGAAGACCCAAATAGATATTTCTTCAAAGAAGACATACAGATGGACAATAGGTACATGAAAAGATACTCATCATCATTAATTCTTAGAGAAATACACATCAAAAATACAGTGAGGTACCACCTCACACTGATCATAATGGCCATCCTTAAAAAGTCTACAAGTAGTAAATGTTGAAGAGGGTATGGCAAACCCTCTTTGGGAATGTAAATTAGTGCAGCCATTATGGAAAACAGTATGGTGGTTCCTCAAAAAACTGAAAACAGACTTGCCATATGATCCAGCAATCCTACTCCTGGAAATATACCCAGAGAAAACTATAATTCAAAAAGATTCACATGCCCTTATGTTTATAGCAGCAGCTGCTGCTGCTGCTAAGTCGCTTCAGTCGTGTCCGACTCTGTGCGACCCCATAGATGGAAGCCCACCAGGCTCCCCCATCCCTGGGATTCTCCAGCCAAGAATACTGGAGTGGGTTGCCATTTCCTTCTCCAATGCTTGAAAGTGAAAAGTGAACGTGAAATTGCTCAGTCGTGTCCGACTCTCAGCGACCCCATGGACTGGAGCCTACCAGGATCCTCCATCCATGAGATTTTCCAGGCAAAAGTACTGGGGTGGGGTGCCATTGCCTTCCCCGGTTTATAGCAGCACTGTTTACAATAGCCAAGACATGGAAACAACCTAAACGTCCATCAACATGTAATGGATAAAGAAGATGTGGTAAAAATATATAATGGGATAATAAGTATAAGTTGCTCAGTGGTGTCCAACTCTGTGATCCCATGGGCTGTATGTCTTCTGTCCATGAAATTCTCCAGGCAAGAACACTGGAATGGGTAGCCATTCCCTTCTCCACGGGATCTTCCTGACCCAGGGATCAAACCCAGGTCTCCTGCATCATAGGCAGATTCTTTACCACTGAGCCACTAGGGAAGGGGATATTACTCAGTCATAAAAAAGAATGAAATAATGCCATTTGCAGCACCATGAATGCAACTTGAGATTATCATACCAAGCAAAGTAAATCAGAAAGACAAATACCATATGATATTACTTATATGTGGGATCTAAAATATGACACAAATGAATTTGTCTACAAAACAGAAACAGTCTCATAGATATAGAGAACAAACTTGTGGTTGCCAAGTGGGAGGAGGTGGGGAAAGGGAAGGATTGGGAGTTCAGGATTAGTAAATGCAAATTACTATACCTAGAATGGGTAAAAAACAAGGTCCTATTGCAGGGCACAAGGAATTACATTCAATATCCTGTGGTAAACCATAATGTAAAAGATTATGAATAAAGAATATATATGGATAACTGAATCACCCTGCTGTACAGCGGAAATTAACACAACATTGTAAATCAACTATCAGTTCAGTTCAGTTCAGTCACTCAGTTGTGTCCGATTCTTTGCGACTCCATGAATTGCAGCATGCAAGGCCTCCCTGTCCATCACCAACTCCCGGAGTTCACTCAAACTCACGTCCATCGAGTCAGTGATGCCATCCAGCCATCTCATCCTCTGTTGTCCCCTTCTCCTCCTGCCCCCAATCCCTCCCAGTATCAGAGTCTTTTCCAATGAGTCAACTCTTCGCATGAGGTGGCCAAAGTACTGGAGTTTCAGCTTTAGCATCAGTCCTTCCAATGAACACAGGACTGATCTCCTTTAGAATGGACTGGTTGGATCTCCCTGCAGTCCAAGGGACTCTTAAGAGTCTTCTCCAACACCACAGTTCAGAAGCATCAATTCTTTGGCGCTCAGCTTTCTTCACAGTCCAACTCTCACATCCATACATGACCACTGAAAAAACCATAGCCTTGACTGGACGGACCTTTGTTGGCAAAGTAATGTTTCTGCTTTTGAATATGCTATCTAGGTTGGTCATAACTTTCCTTCCAAATCAACTATACTTTAATAATATTTTGAAAATTTTCCTTGAGGAAAAAGGATGAAAACAAAATAAATGAATTTTTAAATCCAAAAAAAGGCTGAAAAGAGCTCCAAAGGAGCCCTATGGAGCTAAAATCAAGATGCTGATAGAACTACTTTCCTTATGGAGGCTCCAGGGGAAGATCAGGTTTTCTTTCCTTTCCAGCTTCTAGAAGCTGCCAGAACTCCGTGGCCGTGGTCCCTTCCTCCACCTTCAAAGTTCAGCACTCCAATCTCTACTTCCACCATCATATCCACTTCCTCTGACTTTGTCCCTCTTGCCTGCTCTTAAGAAAACCCTTGTGATTACACTGGTCCAACCAGGATAATCTCCCCATCTCAAGACCTTTTATCTCCATCTGCAAAGTCCCTTTTGCCATGTAAAGTAGCAGATTCACAGATTCCAGCAGTCACATTTTAAGGGGGCAATATTCTGTCTGTCACACATTCCCAGTCCCTAAACACATTCCACTACCTGTTTTCCTTGATTTTGTTGTTCAGTCACTCAGTCATGTCTGACTCTTTGGGACCCCTATGGACTGCAGCATGCCAGGCTTCCTTGTCCGTCACTATCTCCTGATAGTGACTTCAGACCCATATCCACTGAATCAGTGATGCCATCCAACCATCTCAGCCTCTGTTGTCCCCTTCTTCTCCTGCCTTCAATCTTTCCCAGCATCAAGGTCTTTTCTAATGAGTCAGCTCATCACATCAGTATTGGAGCTTCAGCTTCAGCATAAGTTCTTCCAAGGAATATGCAGGGTTAATTTTCTTTAGGATTGTCTGGTTTGATCTCCCTGAAGTCCAAGGGACTCTCAAGAGTCTTCTCCAACACCACAGTTCAAAAGCATCAGTGCTCAGCCTTCTTTATGGTCCAACTCTCACATCCATACATGACTACTGGAAAAACCATAGCTTTGACTAGATGGACCTTTGTTGGCAAAGTAATGTCTCTGCATTTTAATATGCTGTCTAGGTTGGTTATAGCTTTTCTTCCAAGGAGCAAGTGTCTTTTAATTTCATGGCTGCAATCACCATCTGCAGTAATTTTATAACCTAGGAAAATAACATCTGTCACTGTTTCCATTATTTCCCCATCTATTTGCCTTGAAGTGATGGGGCCAGAGGTCATTATCTTAGTTTTTTTAATGTTGAGGTTTAAGCCAGCTTTTTCACTCTCCTCTTTCACCTTCATCAAGAGGCTCTTTAGTTCCTCTTCACTTTCTGCCATTAGGGTGGTGTCATCTGCATATCTAAAGTTATTGATATTTCTCATGGTGATCTTGATTCCAGCTTGTGCTTTATCCAGCTGGCATTGTGCATGACGTACTCTGCATATAAGTTAAATAAGCAGGGTGACAATATACAGATTTGATGTATTCCTTTTGCAATTTCCTTGATTTCTGTACATGCAAATACTTACTGTTATAAATTGAGAGACAGTGAGGAGCTCGGTTTTCTTTTTTATTCTTTTAATGAGAGGCAGAATAAGTAAAAGCAGAAAGAGAAAACAGAAGGTTCTGGGGTGTCTATTCTAGTTCTGGCTGAAGAACTGAACTTGAGAGCTGCTGGATAGACAGTGATGGTCAGAATTGGATGGAATCATTTAAGAAAGACTGTGTAGCTCTGGACACACAGAGGGCTGCTTTAGGATCAGGGGAAATGTGACTTAGAATTACCTGTTTTAGCCAAGGACCCAGCAGACTTCTATGTACAGCAAATGGCAGTGTACAGTGAGAAGGGACAGGTGAACGTGCACATCAACTGAACACCATCATGAGCAAAACAAGGCCCCATTTAGAGGCTCCCAGAAAGTCTTCCTATGACATGGAGGCAGAGGCAGAACAAACGTGTGTGTGTGTGTGTGTGTGTGTGTGTGTGTGTGCATGCTCCACTTATCAATATATTATGAGCACATTTTCCATATAAGTAATTTTCTTCTATGATATATGGGCTATCCCAATATTATATGTTTGAAAATGTACCAGTATTTGTCCAACTACCCCTCTCTTGCTGTTGCTTCCAATTTTTCCCCCTATTTTAAACTGTAGTAGGATGAACATTCTTGAAACTCAGAAATTCACAATTACTTTCTTAGGATAACTTGTCTGAAAGTGGAAGATCTGGATATGAAGGGGATGGGACTCATTCTGAGGTTTTTGAAATATGAATTATAGTTCCTTATCTATATAATAAAAGGGTAAGATGAAATTGATGACTTTCAAGAATTTCTTTCCTTTTTTGCCACTAGATTCTTCTTCCAGAAGAAACATGTGCTGAAAACTGGGAAGTGAATGAATCGGAGGTGAACCCACTCTGGTTTGAAAGGCCCATTTGTTACTGTCTCCCTGTCCTCTCAGCTGCCAGGGGCACTGAGGAACCTCCAGGTCCCTGAGGTACACAGTTTGCAAACCACAGGGTGAGGTGACTTCACATTCCTTTCCCCTGACATCTTGCTATCAAGTGCCTTGCTGTCAATGTCTAGACGGGTCTGAGATCACCATTGCTGGGGCCTGCCATGCCCTATCCCTAAGTGGGCAGTAGGTACTTGTTAGTCTTTAATAATAGCCAGTTCACAACTGATATGAGGCAGGAAGGATCCTGCAGGCCAAGTTGAAAGGAAAGAAACTGGGGCACACCCACTTGGGGAAGATGAGTCTGGAACCGAGATGAGACAGATGAATTAGGGGAATTCCTGTGACTCTGCACTTGGGGAATGCAGATTAATATATAATAAAAATATCATCTCGAAAAATATCGTCTTCAACCTTCTCTTTTTGTAGATGAGAAAATGGAACCAGAGAAGGTAAACATCTCACCCCAGGGCATATCCAGCAATGGTGGTATAATCAGGTATCCTGAAAATGACATACAGGCTCTTTTGCTTTTACTCCTTTGATCATTCCTCCCACCCCCTATAAAGGGAAAAGGACAGAGACAAAGAAAAAACTAACACTTACAACACCAATTATAGCCAGACAATGATCTAGACACCTTCCTTATACTTTGCTCATTGTCAGGATAGGGTATTGTGCTATTGTGCATGTGTGGTCTTTGCCTCAGAAGCTCATCCTGTGCTCCAGAGGCACCCAGGGGTAAATGACCTTGCTGCAATTTGAACTCAATCGCTCACTCCAAAGACCATTCTGTCCCAACTTGAATCTATTTTATTAAGCTAGAAAGGTACCTGTTGCCTACATATCAGATTACAGAGGAACTTGGGAAGTAATTTGAAGACTAAATAAGGTAAAAGGCAATAAATAAGAAACTGATAATGAAAGCTATGGCTTCTCCTGTAGTCATATACAGATGTGAGAGCTGGACCATGAAGAAGGCTGAGTGTCAAAGAATTGATGCTTTTAAACTGTGGTGCTGGAGAAGACTCTTGAGTCCCTTGGATTGCAAGGAGAAGATCAAACCAGTCAGTCCTAGAGGAAATCAACCCTGAAGATTCCTTGGAAGGACTGATGCTGAAGCTGAAGCTCCAATACTTTGGCCACCTGATGCGAAGAGCCAACTCATTGGAAAAGACCCTGATGCTGGGAAAGATCAAGGGCAGGAGAGGAAGGGGGCAAGAGAGAATGAGATGGTTGGATGAAATCATTGACTCAATGGACATGAGTTTAAGCAAACTCCAGAAGTTGATGAAGGACAGGGAAGCTTGGTGTGCTGCAGTCCATGGGGTCACAGAGAGTCAGACACAACTTAGTGACTGAACAATTAGCAACAAGACTCTAAGTAGGATGTAGACACAGTGATTTGATTCAAAAACATCAATTTTGGAGTACGTGACCAGACACCCTGCCCAGAACATGATCTTAGGAGGTCCTTCTTGGCATGAAAGTTGGTGCTGCAGGAAGTGGTGTAAGAAATAGAGAGAAATCCTCTCCCTCAAGTCAGAATCCTCTTGGAAATTCCATTCAGAGGATGGCATTCCATCAACATACTGATGTCCTTTTTGCTCAGGAAGCTACAGTACACTTCATAAGAACGTGAGGTTTAAGTATAGGTCTCCAGCCATTCAGAAGGCTTGGGTACCCAAAGTGCAGGCATAGGGATGTAATTCTTGGGGAGAGGAGAGGTTGTGGAGGCCAGGATAGGTGCACTGCTACCTTGAGTTTGAATTCTAGCACCACCTTTGGTGCAGCCCAAATCTATAGCAGATATTGTGGGCAGAGCCCTGCTCTGCTTCTCCATTCCTCCAGAGAGTGGATTCACTCTGGATTCCATTGTCCTTTGCTTAGGTCATATAAGAGTAGCCTTTTATTCCTGAAAGCTCCAAGCTGCTACATCAGTCTGGAATGCTCTCCGTTGCCTCCCAAACTCACACCTCCATAGAGGCCTGTCTTCTGCTGCCTTCCTGGCAGCGTCACCCTCTGCCGTTTTCTCTGTGTGCATGTTACATCCTACCTCTCAAACCTCAGAGATTGTCACTAGCTGCTGTATTATATTGCCCTCTAATTTTTTCATGTGTGTGAATCCCACTGAACTCAGAGTGTACACATATCTTGAGATTAAGGCAGAGGTGTGGTGATGAATTTGACTTTCGTTTTAGTGCAGTAAATCTTAGAGAATGGAGAGCAGGACTTAAAGTCAGAGTGCTCAGGTTTAAATGCAGATTCTATCTGCCTTGATCAAGTTACTTAACTCATCTGGGCTCCAGTCTCCATATCTGTAAAATGGGCACAATAATGGCTCCTACCTCACAGGGCATGGATTAAATCAGAGAATTCATATAAAGTGCCTGGCACATTTTAGTGAAAGTGAAAGTGAAGTTGCTCAGTCATGTTCAACTCTTTGCAACCCCATGGACTGTAGCCTATCAGGCTCCTCCGTCCATGGGATTTTCCAGGCAAGAGTGCTGGAGTGGATTGCCATTTCCTTCTCCACATTTTAAGTCCTCAGAAATGTCAGCTGCTATTATTTCCATGTGCCAAGCACTGAGTAGGCCATTTTCATCCATCATCTCATCTGTTTATCCCAAGAACTTTGTGGGGTGATGTAATAAACACCACTGGTTGCCACACCATCCAGGTACTGCTTCTTCCTCATCCATATCTTTGGGGAGGGTGAGTCTGCCCTCAGCCCAGGGATAACTGCTGAATACTTTAAACCATTCATGATATCTTTCACCAGTGCCTGGGTCATAGATGGACATGTGATCACATTCAAGGGAGTGAGAGGTTTGGGAAGACTTACTCAGTAAAGAAAAAGAGATTTTGTGACAAAGGTTTGATCTCTGGGTTGGAAAGCTCTTCTGGAGAAGGAAATTCCAACCCATTCCAGTATTCTTGCCTGGGAAATCCCATGGACCAAGAAGCCTGGTGGGCTACAGTCCATAGGATCGCACAGAGTTGGATACAACTGAAGTGACTTAGCATGCATGCACAGGAAGAGATATTCCTTCTCCCTGCTCTGGATGCTGTGGTGTCTGGATGTTTGCCTGGTACTTCTATATAAAGGAAACCAACACAGATGGAGGAGACCAGAGCCAAGTGAAGCAGAGACAGGCCCCAGGTCATGGCGTACCTGTGCACTTGGTGACAGGTGAGATGATTGTTAAAGCGCTTGAGTCATGCTTTTTCTGTAACTTGTGCCACCAAAAATAATACACTAATAATAATACACTAATACATGTAAGTATTTTGCTCCCAGGTCTTCCCTGGTTGCCCAGTGGTTAAGAACTTGTGTGCCAATGCAGGGTACTCAGGTTCAATCTTTGGCCCAGGAACTAAGATCCCATATGTTGTAGAACAACTAAGCCTGTGTGTCATGACTACGGAGCCTGAGTGCTCTAGAGCCCATGCTCCTCAGCGAGAGAAGCCACTGCAATGAGAAGCCCACACACTGCAACTAGAGAGTAGTTCTTCTTGCCACAACCGGAGAAAGCCCATGCACAGCAGTGAAGATCCAGTGTAGCCAATAAATAAGTGAATAAATTAACTAATTAATAAAAAATTATTTTACTTGCTATGTCCCACAAGGAAACAGAAGTTCAAAAGGATTTGCATTATTTACTCCAAGTCAGACAGATAGCAAGTGGCCCTGCAGAGCAATGTCCTACATCCCTTGTGGCCTCCAGGGCCTAGGACATCTCAGGACCAATAACTGTTGTTTAATGAGTAGGCAGCATCTCAGAGACTCCTGATGCTTGCCAGTCTGCCTTACCTGCAGGTGGTCCAAGACTTCTGTGGCCAGGAGCAGGGAATGTGACGTTCTTGGGAGGTTTTAATGACATTTCACTGCAGTGTGCATGGTGAGTCTCATGAGTTCTCTAAAAAGCAAGAAAAGTCATTATCTAACATGATTCTTGCTTCCAGGGGATACTTCAACACACTCAGCTTTGTCATAAGTAATGATTGCTCTTTACTTAAATGATAGACTTTGGTTTGGTAGCTAGCACTTCTTAATGTCATGTTCTTTTAAAAAGATGAGATTCATACTAAAAAGGCTTATGAAGTCTAGGTCTCCTTTTCTGCTGTAAATGGATCTTGATGTTTATCTCCACTATAGAGTCCTCCACCTGTGGGTCTAGTAGGAAAGCTTGGGGTGGGGTAATAGAAAAACAAGATCCAATCACAATGGGAAGGGGATGTCTCAGATTTTTCTTATTTGAGGAGTCTGTGTCATGTCTTAATAGATGCCACTCTGATTTTTGTCAGGAGATAGAATACCAAAATACACCTTTAATTCTTTTGGAAGCTCACCAAGGGAAAGTAAGTTCCAATGATGTCTTACAGTCTCAGAGGCATGACTGGGATCCGCTTTGTATGTCTGCTTCTTGCCAAGCTGTAACCAAGCTCAGTCCCCACTGAACATGCACCTGGGTGGAACTTCAAGGACGGTGACCTTGACTGATAGGGCCAAATGAGGAAGTTAGGGGCCAGTGGGCTAAGGTTGTAGCTGGGGAAATGCCTCAGTATTATACCCATGACTGCCAAATTCACTGTTAAGCTCTCCTCCTATGGTAAGAAATAAACATAGGCAAGAAGCCAGTAATAATAAGGGTGACAGTTAATACTTACTGAGCACGTAACACATATCAAGCTCTGTTTTAAACTCTATACATATATTGTTTTTTTTAAACAACAGAAATGTGTTATCTTACAGTTCTGGAGGTCACAAGTCCAAGATCAACATGGCAGCACAGTTTAAATGACGTTCTCTTCCTGGTTTGTAGATGAGCACCTTCTCCTTGGGTCCTCACATGGCCTTTTCTCTGCTTGTGCTGTGGGGGTAGTCATATATATATGTACAAATTGTAATTTTAAAAATATTTATTTTATACTGCAGCATAGTTGGTTAACAATGTTCTGTTAGTTTCAGCAAATATATTCAGTTACGCATATGTGTGTACATCTATATATATCTATACTTTTTCAAATTATTTCCCATTTAGATTATTATAGAATACTGAGCAATGTTCCCTGTGCTATATAGTAGGTCCTTGTTGATTACCTATTTTAAATATAGCACTGCTGCTACTGCTAAGTTGCTTTGGTCGTGTCCGACTCTGTGCGACCCCATGGACTGCAGCCTACCAGGCTTCTCCGTTCATGGGATTCTCCAGGCAAGAACACTGGAGTGGGTTGCCATTTCCTTCTCTAATGCATGAAAGTGGAAAGCGAAAGAGAAGTCGCTCAGTCATGTCTGACTCTTGGCGACCCCATGGACTGCAGCCCACCAGGTTCCTCCATCCATGGGATTCTCCAGGCAACAGTACTGGAGTGGGGTGCCATTGCCTTCTCCAATATAGCAGTGTGTACATGTCAATTCCAAAGTCCCAATCTATCCCTTTCCCACACCCTTCCTCATTGGTTATCATAAGTTCACTCTCTAAGTCTGTGGGTCTATTTTGTAAGTAAGTTCATTAGTAATGTTTTTTTAGATTCTGCATATATAAGTGATATATGCTATTTGTCTTTCCACGTCTGGCTTACTTCATCTGGTCATCTTCAGGTCCACCTGTGTCACTGCAAATGGCAGTATCTAATTCCTTTTAGTGGTTGAGTAATATTTCATTGGCTATATATATATATATATATCACATCTTTTTTATCCATTTCTCTGTTTATGGACATTTAGGGTGCTTCCACATGCTGGCTATTTGTAAGCAATGCTGCAGTGAACATTGGGGTGCATGTATCCTTCCAAACCATATTTTCTCTGGATATACACCCAAGAGTGGGATTGCAGGATCATATGGTAGCTCTACTTTTAGTTTTCTAAGGAATCTTCCATACTGTTTTTCACAATGGCTGTACTAATTTACATTCCCACCAACAGTGTAGGAGGGTTCCCTTTTCTCTACACCCTATCCAACATTTACTGTTTGTAGATTTTTTGATGATGGCCATTCTGACTGGTGTGAGGGTATCTCATTGTAGTTTTGATTTGCATTTCTCTAGTAATTAGTGATGTTGTGCATCTTGTCTTGTGCCTCTTGGTCATCTGTGTGTTTTCTCTGGAGAAATATCTATTTAGGTCTTCTGCCCACTTTTTGATTGGGCTTTTTTTTTTTTATTGAACCACACTAGCTGTTTATAAATTATGGAGACTAATCCCTTGTCAGTCACACCTTTTGCAAACATTTTCTCCCATTCTGAGGGTTGTCTTTTCATTTTTGTTATGTTTTCTCTTGCTGTACAGAAGTTTTAGAGTTTAATTAGGTCCCATTTGTTTGTTTTTGTTTTCCTTTCCATTACTGTAGGAGATGGCTAGGAAAAGACATTGCTGTGATTTATTCAGAGTGTTCTATCTATGTTTCCCTCAGAGTTTTATACTATCAAATCTTACATTTAGGTATTCAATCCATTTTGAGTTTATTTTTGTGTATGGTGTTAAAGAAGGTTCTAATTTCAGTTTTGTTTTTTTTTTTTACCTGCAGCTGTTCAGCACCATTTGTTGAAATGACTGTCTTTCCTCCACTGTATAGCCTTGCCTTCTTTGTCATAGATTAACTGATCATAGCTGCATGGGTTTGTTTCTGGGCTTTCTATCCTGTCCCACTGATCTGTCAGCCTGTCTCTGTGTTAGTACCATACTGTTTTGATGACTGTAGCTTTGCAGTATAGTCTGAAGTCAGTGAACCTGATTCTGCCAGCTCCATTTTTCTTTATCAAGATTGCTTTGGTTATTTGGAGTTTTTTGTGTCTCCATACAAATTTTCAGATTTTTTTGGTTCTAGTTCTGTGAAAAATGCCACTGGTAATTTGATGGAGATTGTATCAAATTTATAGAATGCTTTGGGTAGTATAGTTGTTTTAACAATATTGATTCTTTCAATGTAAGAACATGGCATATCATTCCATCTGTTTTTGTCATCTTCAGTTTCTTTCATTAGTGTCTTACAGTATTTGGAGTACAGGTCTTTTGTATCCTTATGAAGGTTTATTCCTAGTTATTTTATACTTTTTGATGTGATAGTAAGTAGGACTGTTTCTCTAGTTTCTCTTTCTGATCTTTTGTTGTTAGGTAGAAATGCAACACATTTCTGTGTATTAATTTTGTATCCTGCAACTTTACCAAAATCATTAATGAACTCTCTGTATATTGTAATTTGAATTCACACAAGCTGTGTTAAACTGTCACAGTTTGTATTAATTAGAATATCTCCAATAATAGTTCAGTTCAGTTCAGTCACTCAGTCGTGTCCAACTCTGTGACCCCATGAATCGCAGCACGCCAGGCCTCCCTGTCCATCACCATCTTGTGGAGTTCACTCAAACTCATGTCCATGAAGTCGGTGATGCCATCCAGCCATCTCATCCTCTGTCATCCCCTTTTCCTTTTGCCCCCAATCCCTCCCAGCATCATAGTCTTTTCCAATGAGTCAACTCTTTGCATGAGGTGGCCAAAGTACTGGAGTTTCAGCTTTAGCATCATTCCTTCCAAAGAACACCGTAGATACCATTATTATAGATGAGAAAACTGAGGCACTGAGATACAAAGCAACTTACCCAGGGTTTCAAAGTTAAGAAGTTTCAAAGCTATTTCAGAATTTAAATCCTGGTTGAGAATCCAGCTCTACTCACCACTCTCTATTGCCTTAATAGCCAAGATTGTTCGTGAGGAAGAACAGATGGTTTGAAAATGGTGAGCAGATGGTGAAGAGCAAAACACTTTGATCAAGCTCATTTCGTTTCTCCATCTTAACTGTGCCTGAGAGGCAGTGGGGCAGTGGGGAGGGCCCACATGTCGAGAAACCTGGAGCCCAGTTTGGATCTGTCCTGACTTGTGTTTAAGACCCATAAAGGATAAGCACCATCCTCCCCTCTTTTTGCTACTTGGGCTGAACTGTAACGACGTACAAACTTTAAAGTATATTTGAATCACCGCTGGTTCACAACCTTTAGGAGAAAATGAATTTACATTTCTAATAAGTTCTCCAGGTGACTCAGATGCAAGTGGACTTTAGATTGGCCGGTTGATCCCTGGGGTTCCTTTCAGCCACTTATTTAGTGACAGCAGATTTTTACCCTGGTGGTTATATTTCTGGTCTGCTTTTGTCTGTAGAAAAGATCAGGGGCAGTGGGAAAAGCAAGGCTGAGAGTCAGCAGTTTGTGACTCTAGCCACTGTTCACTGCCTCCGATCTTTTTTTTCATGTAAAGTAGGATAACGGAGAAGGTAATGGCAAGCTACTCCAGTACTCTTGCCTAAAAAATCCCATGGATGGAGGAGCCTGGTGGGCTCCCGTCTATAGGGTCGCACAGAGTCGGACACGACTGAAGCGACTTAGCAGCAGCAGCAGGATAAAGGAGACAAAAAATCAAAGGCATGAAATGAAACAGCTGCTCGGTAATGTCAGCAGCCACCCCCTCATCATTACAGCCACGTTCTGGTCTATGTTGCCATGCTTGAATTAAGAACAGAGAAAAGTTGGAATCTAAAGAGTCCCTAATTCTTTTTCTTTTAAAGTTTGTTACTTTTATTGATTGTGGTAAGCACATTTAACATGAGATCTATCCTTTTATCAAAAATTTGTAAGTTTACAGTACAGTATTGCTGACTCTAGACACAATGGTATATAGCAGATCTCTAGTAACTGAAACTTTACACCTACTGTATGGTAAAGATATTTTCCCTTCCCCTTAGCCTCTGGCAACCATTTTATCCCCATTTCTATGATAATTTTAGATACTTCATATAAGTGAAATCATGCTATATTTGTCCTGCTGTAACTGACGTATTTCACTTAGTGTAACGTCCTCTAGGTTTATCCATGTTGTCACCGTATGGCAGGATTTCCTTCTTCGAAAAAACTGAATGATATTCTATGGATCTTGACAATGATTTCTTATATATGACACCAAAAGTGCAAAAAAAAAAAAAAAAAAAGCAAGAATAGGTAAATGGGACTATAAAAGTACACTAAAAAGAATCTCAGTTCTTAAGTATCTTAAGAGAATTTAGAACTCTCTCCATATTAGTTTTCTCCAGCCCTCTCTTTTTTTTTTTTGGGTGGGGGGGACAAAATGGACAAAGGAAAGGATCAATGAGGGTGGGAGAGAAATGGGAAGAAAGAAGGGGAGTGATGGTGGGGAGGAGTATGTAATTTCTTAACTAATGGCTTTCTGTTTTTAATCACAAAGAACACTTTAAAAAAATCATGTTGAATTCATCCTATATTAGGAGGTTTGATCTGGAAATGAAAAGTTCAGGAAACTAAAAGTCCAGTTTGGGTGTCCTCATCTTAAGCACATCTTGGTATTTTGTATTGGTAGGTCTATCTTTACCATAATATATTATTTAGGACAGGATCACCTTTGTCACTTCTTCCTCCCTACTACCGAAAGTGGCACTAGACCCATAAAATAGTCAATAAACCTTTACAGAGTGAACAAATAAGTCCATTTTTTTTTTTAAACTCTCCTGGGTGAACTGAATTTTTTGAGGCTCATAAGTGAATATGTTTTCCTCTTTACTTTGTCTATTACAGCCTGATTGTATGAGTGGGGTATTAACGTCTCCCACTATTATTGTGTTGTATATTTCTTCTATCATACTAATTAATGTTTGTCTTAGATATATCAATGCTCCAATGTTGGGTGCATATATATTTATAATTGTTATAACTTCTTTTTGGATTGTTCCTTTAAGTCGTTATGTATAACCTTGATTGTCTCCTTTGCAGGATCTTTAAAGTCAAATTTATCTGATATGAGTATTGCTACTCCTGTTTTCTTTTGGTCCATATTTGCATAGAAAATCTTTTTCCAGCCCTTCATTGTCAGTCAGTATATATCCCCTATTTTAAGGTGGTTCTCTTGTAGACAACATATATAGGGGTCTAGTTTCTATATCCATTTGACCCATTTTAGTCTTTTGGTTGTCTTTTGTAGACAAGGTATGTAGGGGTCTTGTTTTTGTATCGATTCAGCCAGTCTTTGTTGATTAGGGCATTCAGCCCATTAGCGTTTAAAGCAATTATTGATAAATAGGATTTACTTTATTGTTTTGGGTTCGAATTTATACACCCTTTTAGTCATTCAGCCCTCTCTTAAAAAGGTTTTGTTCAAACTCCACTAGTATGGATCTAGCGTACACATGGTGTACTTGGAGACATATCTTTCATATCCTTTCTTTGGACTTACACTGCTAATTGATATTTCCCTGTTGGTTCAGGCACATCTTAATGCTCCAGGAAGTCTCTACCAATGAATTAAAGGTGCTTTGTAAGTCCTAGTCCCAGGGTTAGGGAGGGATGAACTGGGAGTCTGGGCTTAGTAGATACAAACTATTACATTTAGAATGGATAAACAAGGTCCTACTGTATAGCACAGGGAACTATATTCAATATTCTGAGATAAACCATAATGGAAAAGAATATAAACAGGAATATGGCAACATTGACTCAATGGACCTGAGTCTGAGTAAACTCCGGAAGATAGTTAAGGATAGGAAAAAAAAAGATAAGGACAGGGATACCTGGTGTGCTGCAGTCCATGGGGTTGCAAAGAGTCAGACATGACTGAGTGACTGAACAGCAACAATAATAGATGTATAACTGAGTCACTTTGCTATACATCAGAAATTAACACATTATAAATCAACTGTACTTCAATAACGGAGAAGGCAATGGCACCCCACTCCAGTACTTTTGCCTGGAAAATCCCACGGACGGAGGAGCCTGGTAGGCTGTAGTCCATGGCGTCGCTGAGGGTCGGACCTGACTGAGCGACTTCACTTTCACTTTTCACTTTCATGCATTGGAGAAGGAAATGGCAACCCAATCCAGTGTTCTTGCCTGGAGAATCCCAGGGACGGGGGAGCCTGGTGGGCTGCCGTCTATGGGGTCACACAGAGTCGGACACGAGTGAAGTGACTTAGCAGCAGCAGTACTTCAATAAAATAAATAAGGAAATAAATAAACAAATCCCTAGTCCCCTTGCAAGAAATCTTTTAAGACTTTTTTAACTTTTAAAGCTTGCTCTTTTTGAGAGTCAGCATGATCCGTCATCTGGTCTAATCTTAATATTATACCCTAGAACAGAAGAGTAAGAAAGGATTTTTTTAATTAGCTATCTATTGTCAGAGAATAATTTTTTAAAAAGGTAAAACTATGACTCCCGCACAAACTGAATACACATCAAACACTTTGTTCATGAATATGGAGAGAACTAGTAAGATATATACTTCTCTGGTAGCTCAGTGGTAAAGAACCTGCCTGTCAAGCAGGAGATGTGGGCTTGATCCGTGAGTCGGGAAGATCCCCTGGAGAAGGAAATGGTAAACTTCTCCAGTATTCTTGCCTGGGAAATCCCATGGACAGTGGAGCCTGGTGGGCTACAGTCCATGGAGTCACAAAGAGTTGGACATGACTTGGTGACTAAACAATAACAACAACAAATAAGATATTACAACTAGTTCAAAGGCAAAGCCAAAGTCCAGTTATGCATATAGGTAATCAGAAATGCTGATTTCAATTTGCTACTAGATACAAAAACAGCTTTTTCCACAGGGTGAAAATCAGTGTCCCCCCCTACCCCCCGCTCGACACACACAGGAAAAAATTCGTTTGATTTTTCATGGGCAGGAATCATTTGCATCGCTCTCAGCTTTCCATGAGTTAAAGTGTGTCTCTGCAGAGTTGTAAAATCTTTGAAGACCAAGAAAGGACAGGCCTCTAATGAATCAGACAACCCTAGGAGGGTCTTCAAGACAGTATCTTGCATGAGTATTGACAGAGTACTCAATAATCTTGCACATTCAGAGTTTTTCCATTTTTTCTTGACCCTGCTATATGCTTAGATCTATAGGGATGCTGAACATTCTTTGAAATCATGGCAGGAAATCCTTGGTGGCACTGATTTCCTCTCTGCCGCATTGTTATGCGGTTGAAAACAAGTTAAAATGAACATTAAGTTCTCCTTGACACTGGTACTTGCTCTGCATTTCCTGCTTCTTGTCGACCTGTCCCAGCCACTGAGACCTAATGCTAGTGACCGGACCCCAGGAGATGGTCCTCTCTTGCTTTCCCCAACCAGCAAGCACCTTCTCAGGGAGTCCACAAAAAAGAGCTCAAGGATGAAAAGGGAGAACAAGGGGCAACTCGAGTCTTGATTAGAACTCAAGTCTTCTGATTACTAACTTGCCCCAATTTCTTAGAAAAGAAGTAATTCTAGAGGGAATGCGAGGAGGCAAACCTGCTGTGTGTGTGTTGGCCAAGACTCTTAGACCAAACTTTGGCCAGGTTCCTCTCTCTCCAAGCCCCTGTCTCTAGGAAATGTTGAAACCTTGTCCTGTCTTGGGCCTATGTGGTGTGATTTTAGCAAGAATCCTGATGAGTCAGTCGAGCAGAAACCCCTGACACCCTTGCTATCTGGTGTGCCTTGTCCCCCATCTTTGATGTCTAAGTGACTGGCCTACCTTCCCAGGTAAGAATCTTGTTAGACCAGTTTAGCAAGAATACCCCTACCTTTGATGTCTCCTCTTAGTAATTTTCCATCCAATGGACCCTCCTGGATTCGATGCCCACTGGTCCTGAGCACAACAGGCCCAGAGCCCATCTTGCCCTACTGAGAATGAATGCAGGGGAGGAGGTAGGGTAGCATCCACCCAGGTTTATGCTCCATTTCCAGGTGACGTGTAACTTCTTAGCTGCAGGCTCTTTCTTTCCTCTCAGTGAGGGGAACACCAAAACAGAGAGTCTGGGACAGAAAAAGGAACGCTAGCTTTGCCACTCACTACACTAGCTGAATAGGGAATTTACCTTTCTTTCCCTCAGTTTTCTAGACTGCAAAATGGACATAATAAGAGTACCTATCTCATAGCATTGTTATATGAGTTTATTAACATTATATTTATGAAATATAAACATCAGTATTTATTAAGTATTTATGTGCATTTCACATATACGTTTGGTTTTGTTATTAAATAACTATTTATTAGTTAAAAGTGTTTTCTTACTCTTTAAGAGAACTATTCCCACTCCAGTACTCTTGCCTGGAAAATCCATGGACAGAGGAGCCTGGTAGGCTGCAGTCCATGGGGTCGATAAGAGTTGGACACGACTGAGCGACTTCACTTTGATTTTTACTTTCATGCATTGGATAAGGAAATGGCAACCCACTCCGGTGTTCTTGCCTGGAGAATCCCAGAGACAGAGGCGCCTAATGGGCTGCTGTCTATGGGGTCGCAAAGAGTCAGACACGACTGAAGTGATTTAGCAGAAGCAGCAGCAGCAGAGTGATATAAATGGTACAAAGGACATCATAAGCAGTGAAGAATGGGAATCATTTGAGGAGAGGTGCTTTTCATTGCTCTGAGTGGTTAAATCCTCAAGAAAGCATCCTTCACTCTGTAATGTCTAGCAAGTTAATTTTGCTCTTCCTCTGAGCAAAAAAAAGACAGGTAAAAGAGATGGTAGCCAACTGGACTTCCCAGAAAGGTGACTCAGAAGTGCTCAGGGGTAACTGCAAAGTGCCAACCAAATGATGGAGTGGGGAGTCGTCAGGCAGCCCGTGTCCCCAGGAGTAAGCCTGTGGAGCTGGGAAACATCTGCTTCAGGGGCCCTGGAGAGAGTGGAGGTGGGAGAGGCAGAAGTGGTGGGAAAGGGGGAACCCCTCTTCCATCTCTCAACGGGCACTCAGGAGGATACCAGCCAATCTCACTCTTGAGAAGCCCTCCTAGAAGAAGCACATTCCTTGTTTGTGGAGGACCGTCCGGACCACTCAGGAAGTGATGTCTGCAGCTTGCAGGTGAGAGAAGGGGCTGCCCTCTGCCCTCAATTTCTTAAACACTGAGACTGTTTCCTGGAAGAACCACTCCAAGGGTATAGAAGAAACCTTAGAGATGAGAACCTGATGGGGAGAAAAGTTCTGGGAGGCCCAGGCCATTCTGGATCTTCTGAGAAGGGAAATACAGAAAGCAGCCAGTCTCCTACACCCTCCCTCCATCCAAGGTGAGGACAGAGAGGAGAAAAATCACCTGAAAATATGACTGCTTCTGGGAATGACCACAGGCAAGGAAGAGCAAGTGTTTCCCCACATGGGAAATGTGTGCAGTAAATTGGATCAATGAGTTTGATCTGGATATAAAGGGGTAGGGCCAAGAGGTGTCAAAATTAATTCTTCTGAGGGAAGTTGTTTGGGTTGATAACTGGGGAGCTCTAGCCACTGGTAAGTGTCACCCTACTTGTGACAAACTAGTGTGATCAAGAAGGTCTCTCTCTTCTTGTGCTGTGGATTTCAGTTGGTTGGTGAATTAACAGTCCCCTTTTCCTTAATGCCACCATGATTGTTTCTGGTAATCACAGGGTGGCCATTCCATCTTATGTAGAAGATGTTGATCTCCTGAAAGCCAATTCTCCCTGGGGATTAGAGAAAGTTCTCTTTGGGGCGGGGGTCCACAAGATGAAGAAAGGAAGGAGAATCATCTCATTGCTCACACCACTGACATCAACCCAGATAAATGAAAAACATGTAGGCGGAGGGGAAAACTGAAGACAGAGGCTACCTGGACTTTCCACCAGAAGCTGGAGATAGAAACTCTATTTCTGTATTAATCTGCCCTCTTAATGCCTGTTTTAAATCTTTCAAGTTTTACCTACCCCCTTTGTAGGCTTCCTAATAGCATGCTGCCTGTCCAGAAATCTTTCTGAGAATTAGTATTACTTCTAGAAACTAGTTTGGGCTTCCCAAGTGGCTTAGATGGTGAAGAAACTGCTTGCAATGCAGGAGACCTGGGTTTCATCCCTGGCTCGGGAAGATTCCCTGGAGAAGGGAATGGCTACCCACTCCAGTATTCTTGCCTGGGAAATCCTGTGGGCAGAGGAGCCTGGCAGGCTACAGTCTATGGGGTCACAAAGAGTCAGATATAATTGAGTGATTAACACTAAGGGAGGATCAAGCAAAATAGAATGAAGCATAATTTTTTTCACTAACTTACTTATGTCACTGAATGATTGTTTTTTAACATGGTCTAAAACAGTTTCCAAAGAATATTCCACTCTAAGATATTAATAAATAACATATGTACCCCAGAATATGGTCAAATTTTGAGGAATATAGGGTTAATATGAATTATATAGGTTTCTTTGTGGTAAGATTGCTCAAGAGAAAGTGAAAGAGAAGTCACTCAGTCATGTCCGACTCTTTGCAACCCCATGGACTGTAGCCTACAAGGCTTCTCTGTCCATGGGATTTTCCAGGCAAGAGTACTGGAGTGGGTTGCCATTTCCTTCTCCAGAGGATCTTCCCAACCCAGGGACCAAACCCAGGTCTCTTGCATTGTAGGCAGATTGCTCAGGGCCTTTAATAAAGTGATGGGTATTATATAAATCAAGATGATCTACCTAATGAACAGTAATTTCAAAGCTTACTCTTGGAGTTTCATGACACAAAAGTGATATAAGAAACATGTTTTAAGATAGACTGGTTATTTCTCAGCTGGTGGATTTTGCTATTTGGAAGCTTACTTCTATATTAATAATTTTCACCAGGAGCACACTACAGGGAGACATCATGGGGCAGTGAATTGACACATGAGTCAGGAGATGTGGCTAGTCTAGTTCTTCTTACCAGCAGGGGCAAGAGTACTAATTTGCTAGGCTTCAATTTTATCATCTGTAAAACTGGAGCGCTTTGCTTTCTTTGCAGGACAATGGTTGGGACTGGGAATCAAATGAAAAATCTGAAATAACACAAACATAAATTGGTGGCAGTTGTGAAAGCCTTTGACTGTGTAGTCACATAACGTCTGGGAGGAATACAGACACCTATCTCCTAGGACAACAGTAGACTGTCAGAAAAGACTGTTCAAAGGGGGCGTCAGGCGTATGTCACATGTACTTAAAGATACATCATGAGCTCGGAGAGTTAGACTGCGGGAAAAACCTAGCAGCACACCTGCAGAGGAGGCTACCCGAGTGAAGTGGAGAGTGAATGTTGGCTCAACATTCGAACGAGATCATGATCGTCCATCACGGGGGGGAAAGTGAACAGTGTCAGACTTTCTCTCCAATCACTCATTGGTACTGCAGCATGATTCAGGCTACTCCGGAGTAACCTAGATAGCAATTCAAGCAGAGACATACTCACATCGCTTGCTCTTCCTGTGGTCATTTGTGTGGATCTGACTGTGAGGGCGCGCTGGAATTGATGCTTTAACTGTGGTGTTGGGAGATTTGGGTCCCGACTCGGGATCAACCAGTCCATTCTGAGGCGTCAGCCCTGGGATTTCTGGGATGATGCTAGCTGAAACTCAGTATTTTGACCTCATGCGAAGAGTTGACTCATTGAGAAGACTCTGATGCTGGGAGGGATTGAGGGCAGGAGGAGAAGGGGACGACAGAGGATGAGATGGCTGGATGGTATCACTGACTTGATGGATGTGAGTCTGGTGACCTCTGGGAGTTGGTGATGGACAGGGAGGCCTGGCATGCTGCAGTTCATGGGGTCGCAAGGTCGGACACGACTGAGCAACTGATCTGATCTGTGATGCCTGGGCTGAGAAATCACTTATCTTGCTTGTCTGGATGATGCCTCAGGGCAACACTGACTGTTTATGTTCTTAATCTACTCTGTATTATCAACAAATGTCAGAATACCTATTTGACATAAAGCACTGTTTGCATTGAACCTAGAAGAGCTATGCAGTCCTCTGGAAATGCTTAAATTCCCTAGCTGGGTGTGGTGTCATCAATTAGGGGTATCATGCAAATGCATAACTCACTCTGATGTGGACAAGTTCAGTCTGCTGGTTTTTTCCACCTGTTGTTTATGTCATTAATGAAAGATTTCCTTGTTTAATGGACCAGTGGAGCAAAACCTGTGCCTTCAGGAGCAGAATTTGATATCAGGCATATCTGCCTATCACTTCTGTGAACTCCACTTTCTTCCTTCAAGATCTGGTTTTGACTACTTTCCCAAAGATAGCATTGGTTTGGGTCACTTGAGGATGGCCCTGGACGTTTTCAGACTGGGAATCATCCACCTCTGTTGTCTACGACAGTAGTACTAAGTCACTTCAGTCGTGTCTGACTCTTTGCAACCCTATGGACCATAGCCCTCTAGGCTCCTCTGTCCATGGGATTTTCCAGGCAAGAGTACTGAATTGTGTTGCCATTTCCTTCTCCAGGGGATCTTCCTGATGCAGGGATTGAACCTGCGTCTCATGTCCCCTGCATTGACAGGCGGGTTCTTTACCACTAGCGTGACCTGGGAAGCCCTGTTGTCTAAGGGTATCATTAAACCTGCACTGGAAAAGGATGTGTTTCCAGAGACATTTGAGTTTGGCAATTGTTGAAACGTGTTCTTGAAAGAGGTGGGTCAGGTAAACAAAGTTGGGAGTCAGGGCATAGCATACCAGAAAACCAGAGCAAATATGGTTGTAGCACAACTTGAATAATAATACTATTCATGGCAATTACTTTGTATCAGGCACTGTCCTATGCACTTCCCATAGTTTAAGTCCTTTAAATCTCAGCATAGCACCATGGGCTGTGCCTTTATTAGCCTGATTCTAGACATGAGGAAAGCTGCAAGTTTCTGATGCCCTCTCCAGGGCTCTATTTCCAAGGATAATAAGTGATGTCCCCATATGATGGACATATCTGGCAATTGACCTATGCTACCCATAGTTCTGGGGTGACTCTCCTGGCTATGGTCAATTGATTCCTGGATAGATACCTGATGCAAACAGAGCCAACTCATTGGCAAGTCATAGACACTCAAGAATTTGGATTGGGAGTCATAGAGATAGGAGTATCCACCAAAGCTCTAGGGACCAGGCAGCCAGTAGATGAGAAAGTAGAAGGAGACCTTCCACTGAGTAAGGCGAAGAAGGAAAGAGCCACGTGAAGCTAAGAAATGACACGACTGCTTAAACACTCCAATTCTGGGGTCTCACAGGCCAGGCTTATACTCTGGACTCAGTTATCTGTGAACATGGACAAATCGCCTAGCTTCTCTAGGATTCAATTTCCTTATCTTATATGAGTGATGGTATTGCATCAGGCAAATTGCTCAGCACAGTGCCTGACACAGGATATGCACTCCAAAGAATAGCTATTATCATTATTATTACTATTTCTGATGGATTTTCAGTTCTCCTAAGGCTTGACTTAATTTCTTTTCTAAGATTCCATCATCTCTTGTTTACTTATAACCCTTCTTTTACTAGAGTGAGACGATGGAAATGCATGAGTTGTCAAGTAACACAGCAATAACCTTCTCTCTCATTTTTAAAAAGCAAACAATTTTTACAGCAAAACTGATCAGATAGCACAGAGATTCCCCATATATTTCTATTTCCACACATGCATAACCTTCCCCTTTACCAACCTCCTCCAAAGTGGCACATTTGTTATAACTGATGAACCCAGGTAAGCACATCATCACCACCCAAAGTCCATAGTTTACATTAAGGGGCACTCTTGGTGTTTTATGTTCTATGGGTTTGAACAAATTAATAATGACATGTATCCATTCCATTATAGCATCACACAGAGTAATTTCCCTGGTCTAAAAATCATCTGTGCTCCATCTATTCATCCCTCCCTCCCTACAACCTCTAATCTTTTTACTGACTCCATAGTTTTGCCTTCTCCAGAATGTCAAAAAGTTGAAATCATACAGAGTGAAGCCCTTTCAGACTGGTTTCTTTCACCTGGTGATATGTGTTTCAGCTTCCTCCATGTCTTTTCATGGCATAATAGTTTATTCCTTCTTTGGCACTGAGTAGTACTTTGGCCACCTCATGAGAAGAGTTGACTCATTAGAAAAGACCCTGATGCTGGGAGGGATTGGGGGCAGGAGGAGAAGGGGACGACAGGATGAGATGGCTGGATGGCATCACTGACTCGATGGATATGAGTCTGAGTGAACTCCAGGAGTTGGTGATGGACAGGGAGGGCTGACATGCTGCGATTCATGGGGTCGCAAAGAGTTGGACACGACTGAGCAACTGACTGAACTGAACTGAATATTCCACTGTGAAGATGTAACATGGTTTATTTATCCACTCACCTACTGAAGGACATCTTGGTTGCTTCCAAGATTTGGTAATTATGAATAATTCAGTTCTGTTGAGTCACTCAGTCGTGTCCAACTCTTTGTGACTCAATGGACTGCAGCACGCCAGGCCTCCCTGTCCAACCAACTCTTGGAGTTTACTCAAACTCATGTCCATAAAGTCAGTGATGCCATCCAGCCATCTCATCCTCTATTGTCCCCTTCTCTCCCCACCTTCAACCTTTTCCAGCATCAGGGTCTTTTCCAATGAGTCAGTTCTTCGCATCAGTTAACCAAAGTATTGGAGTTTCAGCTTCAGCGTCAGTCCTTCCAATGAATATTCAGGACTGATTTACTTTGGGATGGACTGGTTGGATCTCCTTGCAGTCCAAGGAATTCTCAAGAGTCTTCTCCAACACCACAGTTCAAAAGCATCAATTCTTCGGCGCTCAGCTTTCTTTATAGTCCAACTCTCACATCCATACATGACTATTGTCACAGCCTTGACTAGATAGTCCTTTTGCTTTTTAATATGCTGTCTAGGTTGGTCATAACTTTTCTTCAAAGGAACAAGCGTCTTTTAATTTCATGGCTGCAGTCACCATCTGCAGTGATTTTGGATCCCCCCTCCCTCAGCCGCAAAATAAAGTCTGTCACTGTTTCCACTGTTTCCCTGACTATTTGCCGTGAAGTGTTGGGACCAGATGCCATGATCTTCGTTTTCTGTATGTTGAGTTTTAAGCCAACATTTTAATTCTCCTCTTCCACTTTCATCAAGAGGCTCTTTAGTTCATATGAAATTATGAATAAAGCTGATATAAATATCCATGTTTAGGCTTTTGTGTCCATAAAATTTCAACTTGAGTAAAAACCACAGAGTACCACTGCTGGATCATGTGCTAAAAGTATATTTAGTTTTGTAGGAAACTTCTAAACTGTCTCTCAAGGTGATTGTGCCATTTTGTGTTCGCACGAGCACCGAATGAGAGTTCCTATTAATTTCCATCTTCATCATGTCAGTGTTAAGGATTTGGCCACAACCCTCCCCCTTTAAGATCAGGTCTTTAGAATATAGTCTGCAGCATGTACAGGATTTATTCTTCATAGAATCACAACAAAAGGATGACAATATAAGTTACTCACTTTCCTTCCATTCCATCTCCTTCTTTCCTCATCAGGTATGACAATATAGTATCAGTGATTTATTATATCCTTCAGTACAGTTCAGTCGCTCAGTCATGTCCAACTCTTTGCGACCCCATGAATCACAACACGCCAGCCCTCCCTGTCCATCACCAACTCACAACACGCCAGCCCTCCCTGTCCATCACCAACTCCCGGAGTTTACTCAGACTCATGTCCATCAAGTCAGTGATGCCATCCAGCCCTCTCATCCTCTGTTGTCCCCTTCTCCTCCTGCCCTCAACCCCTCCCAGCATCAGAGTCTTCTCCAGTGAGTCAACTCTTTGCATGAGGTGGCCAAAGTACTGGAGTTTCAGCTTTAACATCATTCCTTCCAAAGAACATCCAGGGCTGATCTCCTTCAGAATGGACTGGTTGGATCTCCTTGCAGTCCAAGGGACTCTCAAGAGTCTTCTCCAACACCACAGTTCAAAAGCATAAATTCTTTGGCGCTCAGCCTTCTTCACAGTCCAACTCTCACATCAATACATGACCACAGGAAAAACCATAGCCTTGACTAGACGGACCTTTGTTGGCAAAGTAATATCCTTACTTTGTACTCAATACTTCACTGGACTTTGTGTGTGTGTGTGTGTGTGTGTGTGTACACGTACATGTGTGTGTGTATGTGTGAGCGAGAGAGACAAGAGGAGGGGGAGAGAATCCCTGTTTCTGGCCAAAAGAGTTGATGGGTTGGTATGAAAAATTAAAGTAGCAAATTCCAAACAATAAAAACCCTTATGACAGTATATGTCAAATATAACACAATTCTTTAGAGACCAGTGATTCTTACATGAGGGTCTACAGGTACACCAAGAAACAGGCAAATCCAAATCCAAACCAAAAAGACAGATTTCCCATCCTCACTTCCAAAATTTCAAGTCCAAACAATCTGAGGAGGGGGATAATAAATATTTAAAGAACTCCTCTGAGAATTTTGCTTTGCCCTGGATTTCAGAAGCACTGTTGAAGTATATAGTTGGCTTTCTGGGGTTAAGAGTTGTCTTGATAGGAGGTTGAAAGTTAGACTTGGATCTTAGAAGATGTGAGCTAGAGAAACAAAGGAGGGAAAGATTCCAGAAAAGCAGGAGCATATGCAGGAAATTTGGCCTCTTCAGGACACCTGTTAAAGGCTGGCAGGTGGATGAAGTAACAAGACTTACGAAACAGAAGCAGCAGGCCCAAAGGGGAGAACCACTGGAGTGGCATGCTTATGTTTTGCATTTATATTTGCAGACTCAGCATCATCTTGGCCTATTTTTGTTGCAGTCTTCTGTGAGGTGGGTGGAGCAGTGCTCCTGTTGGCCCTGGTGGTAAAGCGAGGTAACCTCGAGTTAGCTCTGAGGAGGTCTCATTTCTGCTCTTAGTCTCTGCTGTCTGTGCCATAAAGTAAAACCAGCCCCACATGAGAGAAGGGGACCAGTGGTGTTAGCTGCAGTGCTACCTCATTTTTGCAAGAAAGTTCTGGATTAGCTGGTTCAAGACACCTGGAAAAGTCACTTCAGGCCAAAGTGAGCCCAGCTTGGGGCTTGGTGGTGGCCCCCAGGAAGTTGGCAGCTCAGCTGACTCACTTGGTTTTGTGGTGCTGACAGTCTCTACAGGACAGGTTTATGGAGGACACAAGCTCAGGAAGGCTTCTGAGAAACTAGACCATATTTAACAAAAACATTGGCCCTCTGTCTTTGTTATATATAGCTGTGCGTGAACACAGGGCTGCTGGCTCCCTTCCTTCCAGGGACCAGCGCCTGTGTGCTGATGTGGACTCTGTCTTTTCTGAGGGATCTCTTCCTCTGGGACCTGGCCTCCTGCAGCTTTGCCCCATGTGCTCTTCTGTGTGTTATCCCAGAGTCTGGCATGGTCTTTCAGCTTTTCCCTTGTCAGGTCTCACCTATCCTGTGTTATTTAAGATCAAGCTCAGATCACATCTATGCAGAGTAAGCCCTGTAGCAAATATAGCAAATGTTATAGCAAATTCCATAGTGTTGGGGGCTGTGACTGCTCTCTGAATCAAAGCATTGAGGGCCCAGGGACGGACACTATCAACCATGATTGGAATTTCTGATATTCACTGACCTTAGTGGCTATCTAAACACAGAGCTCCTAGAGATATCCTGCCTCAGCTGAAGTCCCAGAGTGAGGAGAGCTTGCTCTGTGATATGGAGGGAGGGGAGACATGGTTTCTCAGTGGAGGGACTTCCAGGCCCACAGCCTTTCAGTCGTCCTCTGTGAGAAGCTGTTGTTCAGTCACTCAGTGTGTCTGACTCTTTGTAACCCCGTGGGCTGCAGCACACCAGGCTTCCCTGTCCTTCACCATCTCCTGGAATTTGCTCAAACTCATGTCCATTGAGTCGGTGATTCCATCCAGTCATCTCGTCCTCTGTTGCCCCTTTCTCCTCCTGCCTTCAATCTTTCCCAGCATCAGGGTCTTTTTCAAAGAGTCAGCTCTTTGCATCAGGTGGCCAAAGTATTGAAGCTTTAGCTTCAGCATCAGTCCTTCCAATGAATATTCAGGGTTTATTTCCTGTAGGATTGACTGGTTTGATCACCTCACAGTCCAAGGGATTCTCAAGAGTCTGCTGTCAATGAGTCTGATGTGTAGTGTTTGTCAGCACCAACATATTCAGACTCAGGTATTCTTTGCCTCCAGTGTTCAGGCATGATCTGCCTTATTGTCATTGTCCTCCCCAGCCCTCACAAGGAGCTGCAACAGAATAGCAGTCCTACGACTGAGAACCTCAGTGAGCCATGCTCTCTTACTAGAAGTGAAGACAAGAATATTTGCTATGTGAGAGACATTTTTTTCGTCCTCTCTGTGTGCACAGACTTGATGTCATTGTTGGGGAGCCCTAGGTTGGGTGTGTACTCAGGTAACTCATGAGGAGGAAACATCCCTTTAGAGAGCATCACCTTTCTCATGGAGCATGAAATAGTCCCCAATATTAGACTTATAGGACAGCAGGCCTTCTTTTGAATAAGCTGTGCCACTGAATGAGTGAGTCCACATTAGTAAAACAAGTCAGAGTTCTCCGGAAGTGTTTGTGGCACTGTTTAGAAGTGTGGTGGACCTCCATGATAAGCAGTGAAGAATCTCACTGTGCCAGTTCACTGGGTCACATCTCTGAGGGGCCCAGCACAGATGGGACTTCTGAGGGGCATTCTATGAAGTGCCTCATGTTCCTTGCATATAAGTTCCTTGAGCCATGAAGGTAAAGGCCTCACCTGTCTTGTTCATCATGGTGTCCTCAGTGCCTGTAGTAGTTGCTCAATAAACACATGCTGGATAAACGAACTGTTTGTCTTTGATGGACCAAATATGGTGTTAGGGGCATGAGTTGGGTAATATATGGGTGCTATGCTTGAAGAGTTCTCAGGCAACTATGTAAGGCAAATAATAGGGGAAAAAATACATAATGTAGTTGTTCAGTTGCTAAGTTGTGTCTGACTCTTTGTGACCCCATGGACTGCAGCACACAAGGCATCCCTGTTCTCCACTATCTCTTGGAGTTTGCTCAAGTTCATGTCCACTGAGTTGGTGATGTTATCTAACCATCTAACTATAATGTAGTAATATATATATATATATATATATATATATATATATATATAAAAAATGTATATATCCCAAGGGAGTCTGAGGAGGGAGTTAATTGTGTTAGGGGGCATGCAGGTGGATTGGTGCTTTATGCAAGAGGCAAACTTGACAGGAACAGGTGAAAGTTTGAGAAAGATGAGAAAGATTGAGAAACATTATACAGTCAGAAAGACTTTATGCTTCACCAAAAGAAAGGGAGACAAGATGGACCTTGGGAGAGAAGCACAACACAAGCATGATTTCTATCTCTGAGGAACTCTCTGTAAAATGGAGGGTCAGGGCAGGTCTCTGTGAAGGGACATTAGAAAGCATAGTTACAGGATGTTACAATGGGACCGTTCCTACCTCTGTTGTGATGAAGTACCAACATAATAATTACCAGCTGCCAAAGGGAGTAAGAAACAAACCTGCCACATCCACACACTCTGTACAGAATAAATAACTCTGAGGATGTGTCACGTGTGTTCCAACTCCTTTAGCTGGATCAAAGACTTTTCAGGGCAAAGCTGCCATAAATGTTGCCCTGTGTCCTATGGACCAGATGAATGTCACTTGGGAGAGAGATGAGATGGAGTCATCTCAGCTTCTGTCCAATTAGAGAGGTCCTGTCTTGAGAAGAGAGGAGAAATTCCACTGAAAGCAGCCAGATATACATTGCCCAATGCCTAGGAGATGAGGGAGGAGCTGTAAGAGGCCACCAAGAATAGAGATGTATTCACCAGGTCAAACAAGACTGAGAGGAGATAAACCTAGAGAAAGAGGTCTCCTGCCCAGGGCCACCAACATTAGCCAAGGGCCAGCCCCAGAGAACACAGCCTCCCGTCAAGTAAACACTGTCCTAGCCCACAACTCTCCCCACTCTCTCCTCTCTTTTAGGTATGATGGTGAGGGGGTGAGGAAGATCATGAAGTGGGAGGCTAAAGTGTCAACATCTTTCCCCACTCTGGGCTCCCAGCTTGAGACAGACCCAATGAGAGGGGATTCAACACTAAGTCGAGTTTAGCGTTTTGATTATTGCAGAGAATTGGACATTATCATGAGAAAGTCTTTGTGATTTAAAGTGACTCTAATGCTGTTCTGTTTTCTAGGAGAGAGCAGAAAATCCACAATACTTGACAAGGTTTTTATCTAGAGGCAGGAAAAGTTAACCCACTGAAAAACCAGTAAGCAACAATGGGTGACACTTATACTGTCAGTGGGAATGTAAATTGGCGCAGCCACTACAGGAACAGTATGGAGTTTCCTTTAAAAATTAAAAATAGAACTATCACATGATCCAACAATCCTGGGCATGTATCCAGACAAAGCTCTAATTTGAAGATACATACAACTCAATGTTCATACCGGAACAATTTACAAGAGCCAAGATATGGAAACAACCCACGTTGATCAACAGATGAATGGAGGAAGAAGATATGGTATACACACACACATACATATGCGTGTGCACACACACACACACACACAATGGAATATTACATAGCCATACAAAGAATGAAAAAATGACATTTGCAACAACATGGAAGGACCTGGAGATTATCATACCAAATGAAGTAAGGCACAGAAAGACAAATACTATATGATATCACTTACATGTGGAATCTAAAAAAAAATGATACAAATTAACTTCTAAAACAGAAACAGATTCACAAAGAAATCAACTTATGGTTACCAAAGGGGAAAAGAGGTAGAAGGGATAAATTAGGAGTTTGGGATAAGCAGATATGAATAACTGTATTTAAAAAAGATAAATAACAAGGTCTTACTATATAGCACAGGGAACTACATTCAATATCTTATAATAAGCTATAATGGAAGAGAACCTGTAAAATTATATATCTATACCTATATGTATGTGCATCACTTTGCTACACCAGAAACTAATATAATAATGCAAATCAACTATACTTCAACAACAACAACAAAATAGAGACAAAACCAATTCTGAATAAATTATAAGTACTTATTCAACATGCCTGTTACATATGCAAACTGTGCTTGGCTTGCATCCAGTGTTCAATAAGTATCTTTTTATTGAGTAACGTCAAATGGTTTAACGATTGTACCAGAACTCTCTACATGGAGACATAGAAATCACAAGAGCACCAAAAGTCAAATCTAGAAGTTGTGTTTTAGTTGCTATGAACTCTTTAAGAGCTGTTAACTATCTGACCTCAAAAAGTCATGATTAGAGAATGCCATCAGTGACCTTGCGGCCTTTGAGTAGAGTATCTAGGGAGTCAAAATCCTTATATGATGTTCCTTTGTGGAAGACAACTAACAATCAGCAACTCCTGCTCTTCCATGTCTATAGAAAACACACAAAAGATGTTTGAAATCTCTTTACAAGTAAGGATACAATGCTACCTCAGGGTTGGCCTGAAGATGCTTACTTTGCAATTGATAGAAGATAAGAGGATAAGGGGAAGGCAATGGCACCCCACCCCAGTACTTTTGCCTGGAAAATCCCTTGGACGGAGGATCGTGGTAGGCTTCAGTCCGTGGGGTCGCTAAGAGTCGGACGCGACTGAGCGACTTCACTTTCACTTTTCACTTTCATGCATTGGAGAAGGAAATGGCAACCCACTCCAGTGTTCTTGCCTGGAGAATCCCAGGGACGGGGGAGCCTGGTGGGCTGCCGTCCATGGGGTCACACAGAGTCGGACACGACTGAAGTGACTTAGCAGTAGCAAGAGGATAAGACCTTCTCTGAGGTTTCATCAGAGGAGATTATGGTGAGACGGCTCATCCATTCATTCTGCCCTCCTCCTACACTGCAGAGGATGAGTGTCTAAAAGCTACATTTTCTCAACTCCCTAGAAGGTAGGCTTCCTGAAGTGATTCAAATTTGATGAATTAGTGACACTCATGCAGATCTGGAAGACAGTCATGGGTCAGGAGCCATGCTTCTGAGGGCCAAAAAGAATGTGGACTTTTTCAGAGCCTATTTCTTTCATGGGTGGTGAAAGGCAGAGGATGGGGCATTTATTCATATTCTAGCAGGTGTGTTGTAATCCGAGGCTGGCAGTCGTGGAGCATTCCAAGTCTTAGAGGCTTCCTGGTTGCTGTGGCAGCAGTGTGATTCTGCTGGAGGTAGCTTCCTGGTTAGGGAAGAGCTCCCTTGATGGACCGGTTCTGCAGTGTGCCTCTGGAGTCTTTCTTGACAGCTCAACCTAGAGTTTGTTTCTTCAGGCCGCACTGTGATTCTACAAGCCATTTACTATCTTGAAACAAATACCTTCCTACTTAAACTAGTTAGAAGGGACTATGTTCTCTACCACTGAACCCCAAATGGATACGGCATGGCATGTAAAAAACAATAAAGAAAAAAAATTAAAATACGTCTGAGAAGCTAAAGATGGGGAGGAATAAGTATAAGAGAGAACTGTTTTATCTAGAGGTGGTGGGTAACATTCATCTTTTCATCCACTGATTCATTCATCCCATATTTTTTGAGACCTTTCAGATCCCAGACACTGGGATCAGCAAGCCATTCACTAGAGGGGTGGGGCTGGGGTCAATGGAATCCCATATTCATGGCGTTCAAAGTCTCATGGATTATTTCTCTTTCTCTCATTATTCTCTCTATCTGGCTGAGAACATTGTTTACATTTCTTTTCATTTAGTAATCAGATAGTTGAGTGACTTGCTCAACCAAAGTATTTGGTTCCTAGAGAGCTAAAAGCCCCAGGAGCAAAGCTCTACCCTCAACTGTCCAGCCAGAAATATTAGTGGTTGAGTTTTTCCTATCAGCTACACCAATAATTAGCTAACAAATAGAACCTACAATTAATATGTTATCTTAAGATCAGAGTTTAGTCCCCACACATGAAGAACAAGTTTCTGTCATCTATCAGGACAGCAGATTCCCCTCCAATTTCCTTTATGTCAGGATGATGCACGTGTTTGGCAGCCATGGAGATGTGTTGCTAAGATCCCTCTTTAAGAGAGAACTTGTCATGAGGCTGCAAAGAATATAATCGATCTGATTTCGGTGTTGACCATCTGGTGATGTCCATGTATAGAGTCTTCTCTTGTGTTGTTGGAAGAGGGTATTTGCTATGACCAGTGCATTTTCTTGGCAAAACTCTGTTAGTCTTTGCCCTGCTTCATTCTGTATTCCAAGGCCAAATTTGCCTGTTACTCCAGGTGTTTCTTGACTTCCTACTTTTGCATTCCAGGCCCCTATAATGAAAAGGACATCTTTTTTGGGTGTTAGTTCTAAAAGGTCTTGTAGGTCTTCATAGAACCGTTCAACTTCAGCTTCTTCAGCGTTACTGGTTGGGGCATAGACTTGGATTACTGTGACATTGAATGGTTTGCCTTGGAAACGAACAGAGATCATTCTGTCATTTTTGAGATTGCATCCAAGTACTGCATTTCGGACTCTTTTGTTGACCATGATGGCCACTCCATTTCTTCTGAGGGATTCCTGCCCACAGTAGTAGATATAATGGTCCTCTGAGTTAAATTCACCCATTCCAGTCCATTTGAGTTCGCTAATTCCTAGAATGTCGACATTCACTCTTGCCATCTCTTGTTTGACCACTTCCAGTTTGCCTTGATTCATGGACCTGACATTCCAGGTTCCTATGCAATATTGCTCTTTACAGCATCGGACTTTGCTTCTATCACCAGACACATCCACAGCTGGGTATTCTTTTTGTTTTGGCTCCATCCCTTCATTCTTTCTGGAGTTATTTCTCCACTGATCTCCAGTAGCATATTGGGCCCCTACTGACCTGGGGAGTTTCTCTTTCAGTATCCTATCATTTTGTCTTTTCATACTGTTCATGGGGTTCTCAAGGCAAGAATAGTGAAGTGGTTTGCCATTCCCTTCTCCAGCGGACCACACCCTGTCATATCTCTCCACCATGACCTGCCCATCCCAGGTTGCCCCTCGGGCATGGCTTAATTTCATTGAGTTAGACATGAATGGAAAAAGCAAGAGAGTTCCAGAAAAACATCTATTTCTGCTTTATCGACTATGCCAAAGCCTTTGACTGTGTAGATCACAATAAACTATGAAAAATTCTGAAAGAGATGGGAATACCAGACCACCTGATCTGCCTCTTGAGAAATCTGTATGCAGGTCAGGAGGCAACAGTTAGAACTGGTCATGGAACAACAGACTGGTTCCAAATAGGAAAAGGAGTACGTCAAGGCTGCATATTGTCACCATGTTTATTTAACTTATATGCAGAGTACATCATGAGAAATGCTGGACTGGAAGAAACACAAGTTGGAATCAAGATTGCTGGGAGAAATATCAAAAACCTCAGATATGCAGATGACACCACTCTTATGGCAGAAAGTGAAGAGGGGCTAAAAAGCCTCTTGATGAAAGTGAAAGTGGAGAGTGAAAAGGTTGGCTTAAAGCTCAACATTCAGAAAACGAAGATCATGGCATCTGGTCCCATCACTGCATGGGAAATAGATGGGGAAACAGTGGAAACAGTGTCAGACTTTATTTTTTGGGCTCCAAAATCACTGCAGATGGTGACTGCAGCCATGAAATTAAAAGACGCTTACTCCTTGGAAGGAAAGTTATGACCAACCTAGATAGCATATTCAAAAGCAGAGACATTACTTTACCAACAAAGGTTCGCCTACTCAAGGCTATGGTCTTTCCTGTGGTCATGTATGGATGTGAGAGCTGGACTGTGAAGAAGGCTGAGCGCCGAAGAATTGATGCTTTTGAACTGTGGTGTTGGAGAAGACTCTTGAGAGTCCCTTGGACTGCAAGAAGATCCAACCAGTCCATTCTGAAGGAGATCAATCCTGGAATTTCTTTAGAAGGAATGATACTAAAGCTGAAACTCCAGTATTTTGGCCACCTCATGCGAAGAGTTGACTCATTGGAGAAGACTCTGATGCTGGGAGGGATTGAGGGCAGGAGGAGAAGGGGACGACAGAGGATGAGATGGCTGGATGGCATCACTGACTTGATGGGTGTGAGTCTGGGTGACCTCCGGGAGCTGGTGATGGACAGGGAGGCCTGGCGTGCTTCGGTTCATGGGGTCGCAAAGAGTCGGACACGACTGAGCGGCTGATCTGATCTGATCTGTCATGAGGCATGCCGTTGCGGCAGGTTCCTTTGCAATCTGCCTCAGCTCTGAAACCCATTAAGCAGTCACTGGGCCAACACTGAGCTCATCAGGGACAAGGGCCAATCACTTCTCTGTCAGCAATCTGAGCCCCAAATATTCTACCCAAGCCTCTCTTCTGTTCCTCTCCTGTTGGGTGTCAGACCTCTATCACTGTCTGAAGCCTTTCTGCCCTCTTTCTCTTTCATTGGTCTTACCTTCAACAGATTTCTTGGACTTTCAACACTGTCTTAGGTATCTGTTTTCTGGGGTACCCAACTAGCCCACTGTGCAAAAATGTCTTGTCTCTTCAGAGGTTTACCTATTATTTATCACTGGAGAGCTTTGCCATTTGTTTTTGTCTTTCTTTTCCTTGATGTAAGACAACTTGGGGCTGCCCAGATAGCTCAGTTGGTAAAGAGTCTGCCTGCAATGCAGGAGACTCCAGTTCAATTCCTGGGTTGGGAAGATCCACTGAAGAAGGAATAGGGTATCCACTCCAGTATTCTTGGGCTTCCCTGGTGACTCAATTGGTAAAGAATCTGCCTGCAGTGTGGGAGACCTGGGTTTGATCCCTGGATTGGGAAGATCTGAAGGGAAGGGTTACCCACTCCAGTATTCTGGCCTAGAGAATTCCATGGACTACAGTCCATGGGGTTACAAAGAGTCGGACATGACTGAGTGACTTTCATTTTCACTTTCTTTTCCCTGAATGAAGACTTCCATATCCGAAATTCTGGTTTCTCTAACATAGACCCACCTCAATTCCAGCAGTAAAGGAGTGAAAAGGGACCTTTGCAAATAATCAGAGTAAAAGAAATAAATGAGGGGAAATATTGGGTAACTGGCATTTGGCTCAAAAACATCCCTGACCCTGGTACAGATTGACAGAGCCCCAAGTTGCCCTTCATGGAGCCGGATCTTCTGTTGTGATGGGAACAGTCAACAGTGGACATCGGTGTATAGCCTCCCCTCTAGCATGTGCTGTTCAACTTGTTTGCACAGTGAAAAACTGACCAAGAAGGAATGCCTTGGCCAACACTGATACCCATAGTGAGCTGCTTATTCTCTAAGGTCCAACTTGTCTGTCTCCTTTGTGAAAGTTTTCCGCTCTCTCAGGAAGCATGGCCCAGCCCTGTGATGCTCTTACTGTTTGCTGGGTGGACACAGTTCTCATGATGCAAGGGGATTATTGGAACGTGTGACTCCTCCCTGGCTAGGCTGTGAATCTTAAGGGAGGGATGGTGTCTGTCTTAGGAATCTTAACATCCTCCTCATAGGTGTGGACCTGACACTTTGTAGGTGACCAGTAATTGTTGGGTGAGTGGAAGGTGTCTGCCTGTCTAGAACATGGCAATGGGCTAGACCTTGGTTAGGAAGTTCTCTGGCCTGTGATTCCAGGCTCAGCCCAGGTCATTCCTGTACATCCAGTTGGTTCAGTGAGTACTGACCCCTGTTCACATCATGGTGATGAGTAAAGAGAAAAGGTAGGTGACCAGGCTGGGCTGCTCATTGTGTTTCAATGTCCTTGTATATAACTCAGGAAATCTAGTTAGTCTGTAAGGACTTTCTAGCACCACGACTCCAGGTATCTGTGTCTGAGGACATGTAGCTGTGTCATCTGCCAGCCTGTCTGTTTCCAAGGAGGATGCGTCTGATTTAGAGATGACATCTCCTTCACTTTGACATGAAAATCCTCCATAACTACTTGCCCAGGCCAGGGAGGAGGGACTCTTCTGACTACAGTAATGAGTTGTCACTTATACTTAGAACTGAAGGGTCATAAAGAGGAAGGGGAAACATCTATTGGGTACCTACTATGCCTTCTAGCTGCTTTTACAAGTGTTATTTGAGTTTTGTCTCAGTCTATGACAATTCTGCGAAGTTAATAAGATTCCTCATTTGAAAAGTAGAGAAATGAGACTCAGTGGTTTAAAAAATCTTGCCATGCATCACAGAGCTAGTGAACTAGCAGAGGTGGGAGTTCAAGCCAGGTGTCCAGACCTCTAGTCTGATTCTTCTTCCTGCTGTGATTCCAGGCAGATGGCAGGTGTAAATGAAGGTCCTACCTTGGAAAGTCATGGAGAGAGTTGGGAACTTAGGGAATGCTGCAGGTAGAGGGTGGAAAGCAGAAGGTTTAAAGGGTAATGGAGTGAAACAAGGCTGGCATGGTATAGTGGGTGTGCACATCAGCCAGGGACAGTAAGCTTGATATAATTGCACACACCAAAGAACCACAGACAGTTCCAAGTACAGATTGAGATACTCAAAATCATGTATTATGAAGGTTAACCTGGCTTTGAAGTAACATACAGATTGACTAGGGGAAAGAAGAGAGACTTCTTACAAAACCTATGGAAACAGCCTTCCTCCATGATGACTCATTTAACAAAGGGCCTCTATGTACAAAACTCCTGAGTTGAGCTCCACACTAAAAGATACAGGGATGAAATAGACATGGGCCTGTCCTCATGGACAGAAATGGTATGGACCTAACAGAAGCAGAAGAGATTAAGAAGAGGTGGCTAGAATACATAGAAGAACTATACAAAAAAGATCTAACCCAGATAACTACGATGGTATGATCACTCACCTAGAGCCTGACATCCTGGAATGAGAATTCAAATGGTCTTTAGGAAGCATCACTATGAACAAAGCTAGTGGGGGTGATGGAATTCCAGTTGAGCTATTTCAAATCCTAAAAGATGATGCTGTGAAAGTGTTACACTCAATACGCCAGCAAATCTGGAAAACTCAGCAGTGGCCACAGGACTGGAAAAGGTCAGTTTTCATTCCACTCCCAAAGGCAATGCCAAAGAATGTTCAAGTTCAGTTCAGTTCAGTTCAGTTCAGTAGCTCAGTCCTGTCCGACTCTTTGCGACCCCATGGATTGCAGCACGACAGGCTTCCCTGTTGTTCACTAACTCCTGGAGCCTACTCAAACTCATGTCCATTGAGTCAGTGATGTTATCCAACCATCTCATCCTCTGTCATCCCCTTCTCCTCCTGCCTTCAATCTTTCCCAGCATCAGGGTCTTTTCCAATGAGTCGGTTCTTCCCATTAGGTGGCCAAAGTTTTGGAGCTTCAGTTTCAGCATCAGTCCTTCCAATGAATATTCAGGACTGATTTCCTTTAGGATCAACAGGCTGGATCTCCTTGCAGTCCAAGAGACTCTCAAGAGTCTTCCCCAACACCATAGTTCAAGAGTATCAACTCTTTGGTGCTCAGCTTGCTTTATGGTCCAACTCTCACATCCACACGTGACTAACTGGAAAAACCATAGCTTTGACTAGACAGACCTTTGTTAGTAATGTCTCTGCTTCTTAATATGCTATTAGGTTGGTCATAGCTTTTCTTCTTAAGGAGCAGGCATCTTTTAATTTCATGGGTGCAGTCACCATCTGCAGTGATTTTGGAGCCCAAGAAAATAAACTCTGTCACTGTTTCCATTGTTTCCCCATCTATTTGTCACGAAGTGATGGGACCAGATGCCATGATCTTAGTTTTTTGAATGTTGAGTTTTGAAACAGCTTTTTCACTCCTCTTTCACTTTGATTAAGAGGCTCTTTAGTTCCTCTTTACTTTCTGCCATAAGGGTGGTGTCATCTGCATATCTGAGGTTATTGATATTTCTCCTGGCAATCTGGATTCCAGTTTGTGCTTCATCCAGGCCAGCATTTCACACCATGAAATGTGGTTATCTGGGTCATGAGGATCTTTTTTGTATAGCTCTTCTGTGTATTCTTGCCACCTCTTCTTAATATTTTCTGCTTTTGTTAGGTCCATACCATTTCTGTTCTTTATTGTGCTAATCTTTGCATGAAATATTCCCTTAGTATCTCTAATTTTCTTGAAGAGATCTCTAGTCTTTCCCATTCTATTGTTAGACAGAGTGCCTAGAACTATGGACAGAGGTTCATGACATGGTACAGTGATCAAGACCATCCCCAAGAAAAAGAAATGCAAAAAGGCAAAATGATTGTCTGATGAGGCCTTACAAATTGCTGAGAAAGGGACAGGGGAGGAGCTAAGATGGCGGACGAGTAGGATGGGGAGAATACTTTCTCCTCCACAAATCCATTAAAAGAACTTTTGAATGCTGAATAAATTCTACAAAACAACTTCTGAATGCCAGCAGAGGACATCAGGCACTTAGAAAGACAATTCATTGTCTTCAAAAGGAGATTACAAGCCCTGTGGTAACTTCTTTTGTGGAGAAGCGGCGTGGACTCCAGCATTTGCTATTAGCAAGCGGGGGCTGGGCTAGGAGGAGCAGCGTGGCCTGCATCGCTTTGAGAAAGGATTTGGCCTGGCTATCTCGAGCTCTATCTGAGCGAAATAACCAGACTGTCGGTTATCTACTACATCAAAAGCCAGCCCTAACTTAAGACACCATCAGGACTACTATGGAACAAAGGACTGCACAGGCCGGATGCAGGCGGTCCCACTCCGGTGACAGGCAGCCAGGGCTGGAGGCGGGCAATCACAGCCCGAGAGAGACAGTGTCTACAGAACTGTAAGTAGGTTTCTGTGCTGACTCATGCTTCTTGGGGATCTGGATGATCAACATCTGCCTGAGAAAGTGTGCCAGTTGTATACGCAGAAAACTGAGCGGTGGGGAGGCGATAAGTCGCAGCAGCTGCACTCGCTAAACACTTCATCACCTGCACTACTCGGATCTGGGAAGGGCATAAAACGCAGACTCAACTGAGTCTGTGCTCCTGAGGGTTATCCGAGTGCCTGAACCTGGCCAGCTTAGATTTGGGTGTTCATCTCCGCCCCTCTGTAACAGGGCAGAGATCAGATATTGAAAAGACCAGTAAACTGCCTCAATAAAGAGAATTCAACAAACTACCAGAATATAGTAAGGACACTCTAAACTTGGCAATTTTAACAAAATGAAGAGACAAAAGAATACCCAGCAGCCAAAGGAACAGGCTAGGTGCCCACCAAACCAAACCAAAGAGGAAGAGATAGGGAATCTACCTGATAAAGAATTCCAAATAATGATAGTGAAATTAATCCAAAATCTCGAAATCAAAATGCAATCACAGTTAAAGAGTCTGAAGACAAGGATTGAGAAGATGCAAGAAAGGTTTAACAAGGACCTAGAAGAAATAAAAAAGAGTCAACACATAATGAATAATGCAATAAATGAGATCCAAAACACCCTGGAGGCAACAAATAGTAGAATAACAGAGGCAGAAGATAGGATTAGTGAATTAGAAGATAGAATCCTAGAAATAAATGAATCAGAGGAGAAAAAAGAAAAACGAATCAAAAGAAATGAGGACAATCTCAGAGACCTCCAGGATAACATTAAACGCTACAACATTCGAATCATAGGAGTTCCAGAAGAAGAAGATAAAAAGAAAGACCATGAGGAAATACTTGAGGAGATAATAGTTGAAAACTTCCCTAAAATGGAGAAGGAAGTAACCACTCAAGTTCAAGAAATCCAGAGAGTCCCTAACAGGATAAACCCAAGGCGAAACACCCCAAGACACATATTAATCAAATTAACAAAGATTAAATATAAAGAACAAATATTAAAAGCAGCAAGGGAAAAACATCAAATAACTCACAAGGGAATTCCCATAAGGATAGCAGCTGATCTTTCAATAGAAACTCTCCAAGCCAGGAGGGAATGGCAAGACAAAATTAAAGTGATGAAAGAAAATAACTTACAGCCTAGATTATTGTATCCAGCAAGGATCTCATTCAAATATGAATGAGAAATCAAAAGCTTCACAGATAAGCAAAAGTTGAGAGAATTTTGCACCACTAAACCATTTCTCCAACAAAAACTAAAGGACATTCTCTTTATTGATTTTTAGTGGTTCTTTTTAGTGATTCCTATCACTAAAAGGGTGTATAAATTCGAACCCAAAACAACAAAGTAAATCCTATTTATCAATAATTGCTTTAAACGTTAATGAGCTGAATGCCCTAATCAACAGACAAAGACTGGCCGAATCGATACAAAAACAAGACCCCTACATACCTTGTCTACAAGAGACAACCAAAAGACTAAAATGGGTCAAATGGATACAAAAACTAGAACCCTATATATGTTGTCTACAAGAGAACTGAAGAATTGATGCATTTGAACTGTGGTGTTGGAGAAGACTCTTGAGAGTCCCTTGGACTGCAAGAAGATCCAACCAGTCCATTCTGAAGGAGATCAATCCTGGAATTTCTTTAGAAGGAATGATACTAAAGCTGAAACTCCAGTATTTTGGCCACCTCATGCGAAGAGTTAACTCATTGGAGAAGACTCTGATGCTGGGAAGGATTGGGGGCAGGAGGAGAAGGGGACGACAGAGGATGAGATGGCTGGATGGCATCACTGACTCGATGGATGTAGGTCTGGGTGACCTCTGGGAGTTGGTGATGGACAGGGAGGCCTGGTGTGCTGCGATTCATGGGGTTGCAAAGAGTCGGACACGACTGAGTGACTGATCTGATCTGATCTGACAAGAGAACCACCTTAAAATAGGGGATATATACTGACTGAAAATGAAGGGCTGGAAAAAGATTTTCTATGCAAATATGGACCAAAAGATAACAGGAGTAGCAATACTTATATCAGATAAAATTGACTTTAAAGATCCTGAAAAGGAGACAATCAAGGTTATACATAACGACTTAAAGGAACAATCCAAAAAGAAGTTATAACAATCATAAATATATATGCACCCAACATTGGAGCACTGATATATCTAAGGCAAACATTAATTAGTATGATAGAAGAAATGTGCAACAATGCAATAATAGTGGGAGACTTTAATACTCCACTCATACTTATACAATCTGGCTATAATAGACAAAGTAAAGAGGAAAACATATTCACTTATGAGCCTCAAAAAATTAAGTTCACTCAGGAGAGTTAAAAAAAAAAAATAGACTTATTTGTTCACTCTGTAAAGGTTTATTGACTATTTTATGGGTCTGGTACCACTTTGGGTAGTAGGGAGGAAGAAGTGACAAATGTGATCCTGTCTTAAATAATATATTGTGGTAAAGATAGACCTACCAATACAAAATACCAAGATGTGCCTAAGATAAGGACACCCAAACTGGACTTTTAGTTTCCTGAACTTTTCATTTCCAGCTTAAACCTCCTAATATAGGATGAATTCACATGATTTTTTTAAGTGCTCTTTGTGATTAAAAACAGAAAGCCATTAGTTAAGAAATTACATATACTCCTCCCCACCATCACTTCCCCTCTTTCTTCCCATTTCCCTCCCACCCTCATTGATCCTTTCCTTTGTAGAAAAAAAAAAAAAAATTGCTGAGAAAAGAGAGAAGCTAAAGGCAAAGAAGAGAAGAAAAGGTATACCCATTTGAATGCAGAGTTCCAAAGAATAGCAAGAAGAGATAAGAAAGCCTTCCTCAGCAATCAATGCAAAGAAATAGAGGAAAACAATAGAATGGGAAAAACTAGAGATCCCTTCAAGAAAATTAGAGATACCAAGGGAACATTTCATGCAAAGATGAGAACAATAAAGAATGTTCAAACTAGCACATAATTGCACTCATCTCACACGCCAGCAGAATAATGCTCGAAATTCTGCAGGAGAGGCTTCGACAGTACGTGAACTGAGAATTTCCAGATATTCAAGCTGGATTTAGAAAAGGCAGAGGAACTAGAGATCAAATTGCCAACATCCGTTGCATCTTAGAAAAAGCAAGAGGGTTCCAGAAAAATATCTACTTCTGCTTTATTGCCTATGCCAAAGCCTTTGACTGTGTGGATCACAGCAAACTGTGGGAAATTCTTAAAAGAGATGGTAATAACAGACCACCCTACCTGCCTCCTCAGTAATCTGTATGCAAGTCAAGAAGCAACAGTTAGAACTGGACATGTAACGGTGGACTGGTACACTCTCCGACATAAATCATAGCACGATCCTCTATGACTCACCTCCCAGAATATTGGAAATAAAAGCAAAAATAAACAAATGGACCTAATTAAACTTAAAAGCTTCTGCACAACAAAGGAAACTATAAGCAAGGTGAAAAGACAGGCTTCAGAATGGGAGAAAATAATAGCAAATAAAGCAACTGACAAACAACTAATCTCAAAAATATACAAGCAACTCCTGCAGCTCAATTCCAGAAAAATAAACAATTCAATCAAAAAATGGGCCAAAGAACTAAATAGACATTTCTCCAAAGAAGACGTACAGATGGCTAACAAACACATGAAAAGATGCTCAAAATCACTCATTATCAGAGAAATGCAAATCAAAACCACAATTAGGTACCATTGCACGCCAGTCAGAATGGCTGCGATCCAAAAGTCTACAAGCAATAAATGCTGGAGAGGGTGTGGAGAAAAGGGAACCTTCTTACACTGTTGGTGGGAATGTCAACTAGTACAGCCACTACAGAGAACAGCGTGGAGATTCCTTAAAAAACTGGAAATAGAACTGCCCTAAGACCCAGCAATCCCACTGCTGGGCATACACACTGAGAAAACCAGAATTGAAAGAGACACGTGTACCCCAATGTTCATCACAGCACTGTTTATAATAGCCAGGACATGGAAGCAACCTAGATGTCCATCAGCAGATGAATGGATAAGAAAGCTGTGGTACATATACACAATGGAGTATTACTCAACCATTAAAAAGAATACATTTGAATCAGTTCTAATGAGGTGGATGAAACTGGAGCCTATTATACAGAGTGAAATAAGCCAGAAAGAAAAACACCAATACAGTATACTAACGCATATATATGGAATTTAGAAAGATGGTAACAATAACCCTGTATGCGGGACAGCAAAAGAGACACAGATGTATAGAACAGTCTTTTGGACTCTGTCGGAGAGGGAGAGGGTGGGATGATTTGGGAGAATGGCATTGAAACATGTATAATATCATATATGAAATGAATCGCCAGTCAAAAAAAAAAAAATGGACCTGTTCCAAATTGGGAAATGAGTACGTCAAGGCTCAATATTGTCACCCTACTTATTTAACTTATATGCAGAGTACACCATGTGAAATGCTGGGTTGGATGAAGCACAAGCTGGAATCCAGATTGCCAGGAGAAATATCAATAACCTCAGATACGCAGATGACACCACCCTTATGGCAGAAAGTAAAGAAGAACTAAAGAGCCTCTTGATCAAAGTGAAAGAGGAGAGTGAAAAAGCTGTTTCAAAACTCAACATTCAGAAAACTAAGATCATGGCATCTGGTTCCATCACTTCATGACAAATAGATGGGGAAACAATGGAAACAGTGACAGAGTTTATTTTCTTGGGCTCTAAAATCACTGCAGATGGTGACTGCATCCATGAAATTAAAAGATGCCTGCTCCTTAGAAGAAAAGCTATGACCAACCTAATAGCATATTAAAAACAGAGACATTACTCTCCCAACAAAGGTCTGTCTAGTCAAAGCTATGGTTTTTCCAGTAGTCACGTGTGGATGTGACAGTTGGACCATAAAGAAGGCTGAGAGGCAGAGTTGATACTCTTGCACTATGGTGTTGGGGAAGACTCTTGAGAGTCCCTTGGACTGAAAGATCACACCAGTCAATCCTAAAGGAAATCAGTCCTGAATATTCATTGGAAGGACTGATGCTGAAACTGAAGCTCCAAAACTTTGGCCACCTGATGGGAAGAACCGACTCATTGGAAAAGACCCTGATGCTGGGAAAGTTTGAAGGCGGGAGGAGAAGGGGATGACATAGGATGAGATGGTTGGATGGCATCACAGACTCAATGGACATGAGTTTGAGTAGGTTCCAGGAGTTGATGAAGGACAAGGAAGCCCGTTGTGCTGCAATCCATGGGGAGAGTTGGACATGACTGAGCGACTGAACTGAACTGAATGGCCCTCAAGGTACTTACTATCTCATAGAAGAGATGCATTACCAAGAAGACTATGTGTTCTAATATTACTAGATGTCAATGCTAAGGAAGAATAGCCACATTTCCACTGGACAAGCCCCTTCTTTTTAAAGGGGCCAGAAGTGAGTTTTTGGATATCTCTGTGTACAAATTATGGCTCTCTGTCTTTTTTCCTTCTCCTTTAAACCTCCACTCTCCTTTCTGTGTGGGTCCAGGTATCAGAGAGTGCCTATGTTTGGAATATGGTGCAGAGCTCCTCTCCCTGGCATCTTGACCTGGGATTAAGGGACCTCCTTATGGCTCCTCCTCTTCTCCACTGAGGCCAGGAATTCTTAGATATCCAGGTGCCCTTAGTTCACTACTGGCCTTGAATCCCTTGGTCTCAGGAGATGTGGTGTGGTTCTTTCCTGAGTTTTGTCTTTGGCTTAACTCATCTAATGTTTGTTACTCCATTGGTAGCCTGCACGTCATACCTCACCTTCAGTCACCCACTGGGTACTTAACCATCAGTTCTTGGATGTTTAAATAGCAGCTTTAGGAGGGACACTCCTAGCTTGTAAATAGATCTTGGGGCTTGGCTGGGGGTCCAGTGGCCAAGACTGTTCTCTATGCAGGGGGCCCAAGTTTAAACCCTGGCCAGGGAACTAGATTTCACATGCTGCAACTGAAGATCCCACGTGTTGCAATGAAGATGGAAGAAAGATCCTGTATGCCACAACTAAGATCTGGCAGAGGCAATGTGAGATAAATAAATAAATAAAATAAATATTAAAAAATAGATCTCCTTTGAGTGGGACATAGAGGCCATAGAGAAACTGCCACATTATTCTTTATCTTCTTCTGTATGTTTAAACCTTTCCTCTGTACCCAGAATCATGGAGAGGTGGAGCAGGAGGCAGGGTTGTTTATTTGCTCATCAAAATTTTACAGAATGCCCTCTGCCAGGCACTCTCCTCTCTGGGAGTCCAGTTACTCAGCAAGGAGCTGCCACGGGTTCACTTGGTGCCCATGCCATTAGCTCTGAGTGGTTGAAAATCATTCTATCTTCTTCTCTAGAAGTCTCCCTCCTTCTTAAGAACCACCTACATCGCACACAGTAACTACTAGGGAGAAAAATCCCATGGGAAAAGAACGCTGAGGCCAAGAGGAATTCCAAATTAAAAATTAAGAACAGACTTGTTAGAAGGCTCTGTACCCTGGCTGTTGCCCTTGACATTGGCTTTTCCTTACTGAGGGACCCAGGGAAACATTTGTGCTAATACTGAGATGATTGCCCTTCTCATCACTACCTGACTGTCATTAAATATTTATGGAGTTCCACACACTGCAGAGGAGTGTGGAGGAGCTATTTGCACGTAGTTCTAAGTGGAGGCCTTCACAAAATCACCCAAATTGCAATGTGGAGGAGGAAAAGCTTTGAGCATCAGAAGGGCCGGTTTTGGTCCTCCTTGTGGCACTTTGCCCTCAGTCTCTGTTTTCAGAATGGGTTGGGAAAATGAGTCTGTATTTTTGGTTTGGGATTCTGTGATCCTGATTTCATCACTTTTTAAAAAAAAATTCTATTATCACTGTTTTCTTCCTTCTTATTATTTTAACCATCTTCTCTCTGTGTCCTCCTTTTCTCTCTCTCCCTTCCCCTACTCTAATCAGCCTGCTGCTGCTGCTGCTAAGTCGCTTCAGTCGTGTCCGACTCTGTGCGACCCCATAGACGGAAGCTCACCAGGCTCCCCCGTCCCTGGGATTCTCCAGGCAAGAACGCTGGAGTGGGTTGCCATTTCCTTCTCCAATGCATGAAAGAGAAAAATGAAAGTGAAGTCGCTCAGTCGTGTCCGACTCTTAGCGACCCCATGGACTGGAGCCTACCAGGATCCTCCGTCCATGGGATTTTCCAGGCAAAAGTGCTGGGGTGGGGTGCCACTAATCAGCCTAGCCTACCATTAACCCTATGGCCTTAGTTTACAAGAAATAGCTTCTAGAAAACAGTTCACAAAACATAACTGTTATTCCAAGCTCTGGAACTGAGACCCTTTTCTCTTTCCAGTCCCTGGGCAAGTGGGCATCAATCTGCTTGTTTTCCTCTTAGCTGTGAACTTTAAAAGAGGTTTTAGGGGAAATAAAAGGAGGCAGAAATAAATTATGTTTTGCCAGATCCTTCTGTTCTCCAGGCCTCTCTCCTTGTCACGCAGTTTACCTAGGCTGTTTGTTACAACTTCTACCCAACAGGGTAGAAAGATAAGCTTGTGATGACCAAAGGTCATTTATTACATTTTTAATTGATTAGAACATAATGCTTGAAGCTGCATTAAATCACGAGTTTCACAAGGACACATGGCACAGTCCTGGCACACAGCGGGCATGCAGGGGGCACTTTATTTTGGACACAGTGATATTCAAGGATACATTTCTTGCAACTTTCTCAGAGACAGAGGCTACTGATGATAATTATATTTTAAAAACAACACTGGGAGACACTGTTGGCCATGTAGGTGTTTCTGATTTGGGACTTACAAGAAATTATGAAAGTATAACTATTAAATTTACTTTGTTATGCAATAAATGGATCACCTTTATTGAAAAGAATATGTATATACAAATTGGGGTGATATCTGAAAATTGAACAGGTAGTGTCACGCTCATGGCTTGCAGAATGAGAAGCTGCAACATGTAAAGGATTTAAACGTAACATCTTAGAAGAAGCAAATACAAATGTTGTCACTTAGTGAAGTCACAACTCAGGAATGGCTGCGGGATTGGCATGGGCACTAGCTAACGCAGTTCCAGCTGGAAGCAGGAATCATATAGAAGCTTCTTTCTGTTGAGTCTCAGGTGGCTAGAGGGGATGACCCTACCAAAGTATGTGAAACATGAACAAACAGAATTCATATTAGTAAGCTGGTGTTGCCAGCTTAGGGAAGCCAACTGTTGGGGGCTTCCCTAGTGGCTCAGATGGTAAAGAATCTGCCTGCAATACAGAAGACCCAGTTTTGATCCCTGGTCAGGAAGATTCCCTGGAGAAGGGAATGGCTCCTCACTCCAGTATTCTTGCCTGGAGAATTCCGTGGGCAGAGGAGCCTGGCGGGAGCTACAGTCCATGGGGTCGCACAGAGTCAGCCAATTTGTTGTTGTCTCAGCCTCACTTTCTGCTATTTCTGACCAACTGGGTTTTAGGGTTAGGATCCTGGAAGATGATGGAAGGAAATGGAATATCTTACAGTAACTTTTCTGGGTACTGAAGAGCCTTCAGGAAAATTTCATTCTAATTCTCATCAGCTGAATACAATGAAATGAAAAATACAGACATTCAGGGCAATATTCTTCTCTGTGAAGGCTTCAGCTAAGATGTACTTGTCTGGAGTGACACCACAGAGGCTGGGAGGAGGGCTGGCTGCACTTTCCTGATGCTAGGAGGGTAGCAAGGGCAGGGATGCGCCACAGGGCCCTGCAGCACACACAGCCCACCCACTGAGGGCCAACTGCCCGTTCCTCTCATCCGGTTTGGCTGGCTTAGTCTCCTAAGCCTCCCTGCTTCTGCTATTCTCTCCAATCTGTTTCTCACAGAGCAGCCAGAGCCTTTTTATAAAAATGCACAACAAGCTATATCAGCTCTTGCAGTAAGCTGTCTGGTGTTTTTCCACTGCATTCAGGATATCATGTGAGCACATCACTTTCTTACTCTGGTGTGGTTCTTATATTTCTACTCTGTATGCAGAGCTCTTTGAAGCTGTGGCCTTCACTCACCTCTCTAGCCTCCTCCCGGGTTCCCTTCTCTTTCTGGAATGTGCTCCGGGCATGTGGCCTTTCTTCTGGCCTTTGAACATGTAGACCATGTTCCTTCCTCAGGGCCTTTGTACTTGTATCCTCAGCCACCCTGACCTCAGTTCTTTGAATGACTGCCTTCTTCCCATCCTCCTGGTCTCAGCTCAATGACACTCCCCTTGAGATCTTCTGTGACCTCCCATCTAAGTGAACTTAGGAAGTCTCTCACAATCACATTACCCTATTTTATTTTCTTAATAGTCCTTATCACTTCCTATGATTATTGTGTTTATTTAATGACTCACTAGTTTATCGACTATTTTCTAACACTAGACTGAAAGCTTCAGAGAATGGGCTTGTAACTGCATTGTACACTATTATGTGTTGAGAGCTAAGTTCCTGGCACGAATTAGATCCAGAATAAATAGTTTTGGTTGGGGTTGATAAATGATGAAACTTAACCCATTCTCCCACCCCAACTCTGGTACCGACAGGCTCTGTGGATAGGACATACTTTTTCTTTGTAAAGGGGGTTGAAATGTCTGTTGACCTTGGAGGAAAGGCCAGTCCAGGACACACATTAGCACACTTGAGGCACTTAGTTTTAGGTGGGGCTCATGCACAGCATCTAATATCACTCAAGAGGGGCAGTATGATGGGCTCCAAAGACAGCCTCCACTAATTCCTTCCTTCTTACAAATAGATGCCACTTTGCACATCACATCCATTTCCCCACTCCTTGAATCCCACTGGACTAATGATTTGTTTTGATGAATAAAGAGAATACAGCAGAAGTGATATTCTGGGACTTTTAAATCCAGGCCTGGTAGAATTGGCAGCATCTGTTTCATCCTTTTTGGGAGTCAATTTCCATGTAAGAAGGCCAGTACCCCCAAGAATGCTGTGCTTTGAGGAAATCTGAGCTATTCATGTAGAGAAGTCCCAGGGAAGAGCACCGAGGCACCAGATATATGAGTGAAACAAGGGACCCTGCCGTCCAGGCTGCAAATGCAGCCCATGACACCTGAAACAGAAGAGTCTACCAACTCAGCCAAGTTAACCTACAGAGTCATGAGAAATAAATCGTTAGTGTTTCAAGACCCCGTAAACTTGGGTGAGGTTTGTTACATAGCAGATAGTCAGCTAAATTCTGAGGCTTGAAGAAATTTGGAGCTTCTCAAGTATTAGTATGCAAATAAATCATCAGGGCAAATTGTTAAAGGTAGGTTCTGATTCTGTAGTTTTGATTCTGTAGGTCTAGTATGGGGTACAGATTCCACATTTCTCACTAGCTCCTAAGTGATGTGCAAACCAATGACAAGAGTGCATGGACTATACTTTGAGTGGCAAGGCCAGTTCCTAATCTCCAGGAAGTTCCATACTTAAACCATGTTAGAAAACCCCAGGTTTTTCCCATGCATGTTTGAGTAAAGACTATTAAGAAAAATGTTCCTGTCAAGTAAGTTTGGGGAACACCACCTACTCCATTCTGCAACTAGAGACTCACAATATATATTAGCTAATTCAAAGCTCTTAAGAGTTCCTCCAGCAAAGAAACCTGTTCAAATATAGCACAATATTTCCTGAGTATTTGATGTCTTAGAGAACTAGTGTTGTGTGGGACACACGTATTGTTGTTTAGTTGCTAAGTCATGTCTGACTTAGCATGTCAGACTTAGCAGCCCCAACTGACTTTTTGTGGCCCCACAGACAGTAGCCCATCAGACTCCTTTGTCTGATAGACTTACCAGCCAAGAATACCGGAGTGGTGGGATGCCATTTCCTCCTCCAGTGGGGCATACTTGGAGAAACACAAAACCATCTTGTTTTTTTTAAAAATCAACTTGGCTAGTTTCTTACTGTCCCTCAACAATGAATTCTTATGTTACACAGTTTTGCAATCCAGAATCCTTTTTCCTTAGCTCTAACCTAATTCTTACCCCTTGCTGCAGTGTAAGATGTCTCTATTCATTTCTCACAGAATGGGAGGACAATGCATGTCTCTGTTATCTAGCCCTTTCTCTCATTGAAGTTCTTTCCTGCCTTGTCAAAGACCTGGATCTTCCAGTTCTTTCAGTTTTTCTTTCCATGTCCCAGCACGTCATTGTTCTTTTGCCAAGCCGAGTGACCTTGGATTAGTTTCTTGACATCTCTAAGTATAAATGTCCTCACATGTAAAATGAGATACCTTCATTGTAAAATGAAGATACTCCCCAGGAAGCACTTAACATAAGCCTGCAAATTTAAATTACTCAGTAAATATCAGCTCTTGTTATCACTGTTCTGGGTCTGAGTACCATTTCTTAGAGCCCTAACTCTCCAGCACTATGGATGTTCACGTCCCACTGAGCCTGGGAGTAGGTAAGAGATGGGGAGGTGGGGGCAGGGGGACATGTGGCTGATTGAAACTCATCTAATTCCATAGTCTGATTTGAGCTGCTATTCTTAGCTGCCTTCACACCAAATCTTTCCCCCAGTACTGCTGAGCAGCTTCAGAAAGTTCAGGCTAAAGTTAGATTCTGAATCTGTGTCTCTGCAAGTCCACCCACTCCTCATCTCTGGAAGCTGTTCTTTGGGGCTGACACTGGCATTTCAAGGGTTATTTGCTATTTTTACATTTTAATCATCTCTTTGCTGAAACAAGTCACACATTGCCCTCCAGAAGCCAGACTTTATACTAGTAGGTTTTACACTGAAACATGGTTCTGAACATCACCACTCCCGTTTACCCCTTTATTCCAGAGACTCTCTGTAAATAGGGTTGAATTCCTTACTTCTTCTGTTCCTCATTTGCTTAGGAAAGAGCAGGCAGCTTCTCATCCATATTAAAAACCTATGGCACTTTTCTCTTCACTGGCTCCTCTCTCCTGCCATTTGCAGACCCCACTAATAGCATCAGACTATAAGTCTCTGCTCTTATAAAAGATGCACAGGGGTAACTCAAGCTGTCCTTAGTTCTCTCTTCCTTGGCCTTAAAAGGAAGTAGCTCTAGTCACAAGACAAACTTCCTTCTCCATGAAGTGAGAGAAAAATCTGCTGGATTTTGTTTGCATTCAAGCCTGATATGATTTCCTAGTATGTACAGATATGATGTAGCTATTATTGTATTTCTTTGTGAACACCAGTAGCTGTCCTTCACACAGGCTAGAACCCAAGCCCGGACCGAGGGCAGTGAGTGCTGTACTTGAAAGCAGTGATTTCAGATTTTCTCTGTAAGGGACAGAGAGGCTTGTATTTCCATGTAACTTAAAGATGGAGAACTTGACATGAAATGGCTAGGATTAAATGTTACTAGTGTGCCATGCATTGTGCTAACCAAAAATGTGGCGTATAATCTTTATTCCTTTTTTACAGAAGATATCTAGGAACCTAAGGCTTAAAGCAACTGACGTAACTTGTCCTAGGTCACAGAGCTGGTCAGTGAAAGAGCTGATTCAAACCAGGGGGCTCCATCTACTCCAATGGAAAGTTCCCTTGAAAAGCCAGCTGGGGCAATTCCAGGGGGAAATGCAGTTATGGCTTCTGGAGGGCTGCAGGGCACTTTTGTGCCACTTAGCCCATTTCCCCGCCTGCAAAGAGCATATCCTGTGGCCGGTCCACTAAGACGTGGTGGCTCCTTTTTTAAGTGGCTATGAGTTAAGGCATTGCACAGCCGAGCATTGCATTTCATGACCCTTAGACAGGAAATGTCAGCCTGAGGTTTCTGACTGCGCCTAGAAAAAAATCTGTGTGCTGAAACTTGAACCACTGTTATTTTCTCTTTCGCTTCCCATGGATAGGAAATGAATCCAGAAAAGTTGCAGCTTCAAACTGGAGTGCACATATGGTGCGAGTCTTAGGACTACTGTGGATCCAAAGAAAGTTTTTATTACCAGCCTCATAAATTTTGCTTATTATTTGGATTATAAAGTAAAAGGCGAAAGATTTATAAGATCTGAAGAGAAACCAGAGTATGGGTTATAAAGTAAAAGATAGCAATGACTTTGATTTGAAAGTGGTTTAATCCTGTTGTTTTTTTAATCATTATTATTAATGGCCTTACCTCTTAAATGTGTCTCAAGGGCCAGCAGCATCACCTGGGAACTTGTTATCAATGCAGAATCTCAGGCCCTACCCCAGAACAATGGAATCATAATCTGTATTTTAACAGCATCCTGAGCTTATCTGCATGCACAAAAGTTTGAGAGGCACTATTTTATGGAACGAAAGCTTGAGGGTGGGGTACAGACTGTTTATGTGTTATGGAAATTATTCACAAGGCTGGCTGCACCTTACAGTCACCTGGGGAACTTGAGAATGTGTTAAAGACTGGGCCTCACTGCTCGAGATTTTGCATCCCTTTATCTGGGGTGGGTATGGGCATGGGTACACTGGAAAGCTTCCTAGATGGTTATACTGTGTTGTCAGTGTTTAGCACCACTGCCTGAGGAAAAGCAGAGGCCTGGCTTGGTGTCTACCATCATGAAGACACGTATTGAGTGTGAGGACAAGGGCTGTCTGCTGAACTCTAACTAAAGCAGCGTGGTTGTAGATGAATCTCAAGGAGAGATAACATAATCAATATTGAAGTTAACAATCAAGCCTTATCATGTGTAGATGTTTTTTTGATGAGGCCATGAAAGAGAAGCTATGGGACTATATTCAGACAGAATTAGGGTTTGGAAAAACACACCTCTTACTCAGTGAAAAGATGTTCACTGTGTGTGTTATATTAAACAATAAGACAGGCACATGTGCTGAATGAAAGATTTAGTGTCCTTCATCCAAGATTTTGGCATCTTTCATTCAGCACATGTGCCTGTCTTAGGGTTGCCAGATTTAGCAAATAAAAGATACAGGATACTCAGTTAAATTTGAATCTCAGCTGAACAAAGAGCTATTGTTTAATATAATTTTCTAGTATGCAATAATTGTGACATATCTATATTAAAAAATTGCTCACACTACTTATCTGAAACTCAAATTTAACTGGGCGTCATATGTTTTATCTGACAACACTAACCTGTTTAAAATGGGGAAAATCCCAATTCTTCAGGACACCATGCATATCTAAAAAGATGTCTGTGGTGAATTATGAGGTTGAGCATCTCTATGTGTGTGTGTGTGCATATGTGTGTGAGTGCGCATGTGCACAGGTGTATAAAGGGTATTGTAGGGGTGGAGTTGTTTGCTGTTGGGAGTGAGGAGAAAGAGACAAAAGCTTCAGTAACAGTAAGGAGAACAAGAAGAATTCTCCCAGTATGTCAGGAGAAAATTCACCCAAATGTTACAGACTAAAAAACAAAACAAAAAACCTGAAGAAGGCTTTATAAAGGGAAATTTTCTCCATAAAAAATAGATATTTTTTGTATGTAAAATTATCGAAGGGTTATTTGCTTGTAGAATTTTCAAATGGTTTAGGCAGGTGTGGAAAGGAAAGCAAAAATATATCACAGTCCCTTGGTATTCTCCCTAGAAGTTACCACTTTTAACCCTGACTTCTGTACCTTCTAGAAATCTCTTGGGCATGAATTAACATCTGTATACATGAATTATTTAATTTCAAAGAAAAGTTAAAAATTTACACCCATCTGCAAGTTGTTCTTATTTTCACTTAACAGTACACCTTAGACATCTTTTCATATCCGCATATACCTACCTCACTTTTTAATGAATATAACTTAGAATATTTGAATGTATTATTTATTTAAAGGATATTTAAAATTACACTCTCTGAGCAGAGCTTGGTGTAAGTGGTTGCCTCCTCTCATTCGGCACTTAAAGCATCATCAATATTTGTTCAGTTCAAATACCCTCCTCCCAGAGGGACCTCCCCTGCTCCCCACATAGCAAAGTAGCTTTGTGCCCACCAACATCCTCACTTTGCCTAACAAATTACCCTGGGTTGCATTTTTTCAGTGGTGTTTATCTCAATCTGAAATGACCTAATATATTGGTTTGTTTGTCTCTTTTGATCTATCTTTCCCCACTATTTTATAAGCCTGAGAGCAGAGATATCATTTAGCTTGTGGCTTTCTCCCCAGCACTGAAAATGTCACAAAATACACGGCAGGTACACAAAACACACCTGTCTGTGGATCAACGATGAACTAATTGAGTTGAGCATACTGTGGTCCATATAGCGGTTAAAAAAGTATGGCCAAGAAGTCTATGATTTATGGAACAGGGGACAACAGATGGCAAGAACTCGAATTCAAGGCATGCTGTTTTAAGAGAGGGATAAAATCAACTCTGTGGGAGCCCGTGAAAGGGAGTAAATCATACACAGTAGGCAGATGGGAAAGGTGTCACTGGGAAGGAGAGTTAGAAGTGATGATTTAAGGATGAAGATGACTTAAGGATGAGGATGGTTTAAGGATGAGGCAGGCAGGGACTGTGGGCCTGGTCCTGCAGGGCAGAGAACATGTATGGACAAAGTCTGGAAGCAGCAGCTGCCTGGCATGTTTGGGGACAGCACCTTGGCCACCATGGCAGGAACTCAGGATGCCTGTGGGAAAGAGGAGTGGGTTGTGGAAGGTTTGAAGATCGTATAGAGGAATTTGGATTTTTTGATCTAAGCCTTGGGGAGCCAATAGAGGGTTTTGAGGTAGGAGTGATGGGTTCATAATACAGCTGATCCTGAAGCAACACAGATTTGAACTCTGCAGGTCCACTGACAGATGTAGTCTTTCTTTTTTTTTTTTTTTTTAGAAAATACTAGCCTATTATCCAACCAGTGGTGGGTTGAATCTGGGGATGAGGGCATATGCAGAGGGTCAGCACTCCTAACCCCCATGTTGTTTAAGGGTCTATTGTTTATTCTAAGAGGATAATATTAATACTGTCAGCAATAGAAACCATTTACTGGGAAAGGGAAAGACTGGAATTGAAAAGAAGATAAGGACCTGAACTAGGGCAGACAGATATGAAGGAGCAACCTTTTTCAGATGAAGAGAATTAGCTGTCTTGATGTCTTTCATCAAGATCAGGAATCATTTAAGAAGATCCCCTGGAGAAGGGAGTGACAACCCACTCCAGTATTCTTGCCTGGAGAATTCCATGGACAGAGGAGCCTGGAGGGCTACAGTTCATGGGGTCACAAAGAGTCAGACACGACTGACAAGCAACTAACATTTTCACAAACTGTGTCCTGGGGGCCAAATCCTGCCCACTAACCTATTTTTGTGAGTAAAGTTTTATTTGGAGACACACTGTTCTCTTAGGTATTGGCTAGCGTTGCTTTGGTGCTCCACTGGCAGAATTGAGGAATTGTGACAGTTTATGGCACAAAAAGCCCGAATTATTTACTACCTCGCTTTTTACAGAAAAGCTAGCTGACCCGTGGTCAAGATTGACAGTATCTGTATATCCTAGATAGAGGTCACAGATGCTCAGTTCAGGGCCATCTGAAGAGAGCAAGATCTGTTCTTGTTGTCTGGAAACCAAGGGCAACAGTTTTCCCATCATCAGCTGCTGCTCTTTGCTTTGAGCTTTGTCCTGAATTCTAGTGAAGTTGGGAGTCATAGAGCCAGCCACATGAGACACAGTTCTGAAAGGCTGATTGGGAAGGAAACTGTTGTCTGCGGCCAATGACCAACAGCTCAACCTCCTCAAGAACCAACCTTTGCCTTTGCAGAGCCCATCGGATCGCCTCTCTCAGGACACTGCCTCCTTCAACCTCAGAGCTGCTTGCAAACCAGTCTCTTGTCCCAGATTGTATTAATACTTCCTCAAAAGACAATGAAAAGTTTTCTGATTTTCCTTAGCAAAGAATGCAGCAGTGACATGACAGCCTTTCACAATGCTGATGGCCTTTGTGTATACACACACATGGAGACCTATCTCCAATAGCCTTAGAGTGGAGAGCCTTATGTTCGCAGCAGACAGCCTTTTACCAGCATCCCTGTTGCTAAGATACATGTCATCTGATTGATGTTTTCAAGAAACACAAGTTGGAATCAAGATTGCCGGGAGAAATATCAATAACCTCAGATATGCGGATGACACCACCCGTATGGCAGAAAGTGAAGAGGAACTCAAAAGCCTCTTGATGAAAGTGAAAGTGGAGAGTGAAAAAGTTGGCTTAAAGCTCAACATTCAGAAAACGAAGATCATGGCATCTGGTCCCATCACTACATGGGAAATAGATGGAGAAACAGTGGAAACAGTGTCAGACTTTATTTTGGGGGGCTCCAAAATCACTGCAGATGGTGACTGCAGCCATGAAATTAAAAGACGCTTACTCCTTGGAAGGAAAGTTATGACCAACCTAGATAGCATATTCAAAAGCAGAGACATCACTTTGCCAACAAAGGTTCGCCTAGTCAAGGCTATGGTCTTTCCTGTGGTCATGTATGGATTTGAGAGCTGGACTGTGAAGAAGGCTGAGTGCTGAAGAGTTGATGCTTTTGAACTGTGGTGTTGGAGAAGACTCTTGAGAGTCCCTTGGACTGCAAGGAGATCCAACCAGTCCATTCTGAAGGAGATCAACCCTGGGATTTCTTTGGAAGGAATGATGCTAAAGCTGAAACTCCAGTATTTTGGCCACCTCATGCGAAGAGTTGACTCATTGGAGAAGACTCTGATGCTGGGAGGGATTGGGGACAGGAGGAGAAGGGGACGACAGAGGATGAGATGGCTGGATGGCATCACTGACTCGATGAATGTGAGTCTGAGTGACCTCCGGGAGTTGGTGATGGACAGGGAGGCCTGGCGTGCTGCGGTTCATGGGGTCGCAAAGAGTCGGACACGACTGAGTGACTGATATGATCTGATCTGAAATCCTTTTGTTTCCTTTGTCTTAAGGATATGTCTCATGTTTTACGTTTTAAATTGAGTCTGTGTCTGTGTCAAAAAAAAAAAAAAATTGGGTTGACCCTTTCAACAAGCTGAAAATTCACCGAAACATCATTCCTCCATTAGTAATAGTGATGTAGACTTTCCATTTTGGCAAATGGCCTTACAGTGTCTCACTTCAAGGTGCCGGGTGAATGGGAGTTTCCTTGCTGACTTTTCTCAGCCTGTTTTTCCCTTTGACCTACCCACTTGAAAATCATCTCTTGCCTATAAATAGTTCATACTTATTTCTAGAGTCAAGAGTTTGTTTGTAGGTTATTTACTGGGATGTCATCTGCCAAATTGCAGTGTCAGGCTACTCAGGGGAAAGCTAATTTCCTTTTTAAAATTGCAATTCTGAAAGCTGCACATATTTTATCTCTATCATCAATAGGAAAAAAAGTACGCATACTTCATGCTGAGTGATATGCCAGCAGGCTAAATAAAAATGACTCTATTAAGCAACTAAAAATAGATAACATTGTTGTGAACTGACCACACTGTGGCACACACAAAATTAACTTTTAGGATCTCTGAGCCATCATCCTTCGCCAAGAGGCTAGGGTAGCTGCCAGTTGAGAGAAGCAAGCTATAAGCAGTATGACTCTAAGAAAGGAAAGAAGCAGTAGTTTCAAATAAGTTTCAAATTGAAAGTGACAAGGACAGATGCTTCAACTTATGAGCAATGATTTGCAAATGAGCTATTTCACATACAGGCAACTCTAGGTAGCATGCTTCAGGACACATAGCCTAGGGCAGTGATTTTCTCACTGAGGATGGTTTTGCCCCCACCTCCAGGGATCATTCGACGGTGCTTGGAAGCATATTTGATTGTTACTATTGAAAATGGGGATGCTCGCTCGCTCGCTTAGTCACTTTAGTCGTGTCCGACTCTGTGCGACCCCATAGACTGGTGTTTAAATAGGCTAAACATCCTATGTTGCACAGGAAAACCCTCTACAGCAGAGAATTATCCAGTTGTCAGTGGTCAAATCTAGGGATTTAATTCTTTAATGACGATTAGATATCCTCCTGTGCAATGCCTGTGTGGCTAGGTACCTGCAGATTTGTAGTAAAATATTTGTTGCTGCGGGAACTTGTCAATGGTGGGTAGTAAATGGAGGGACCAGTGACACCCATGCTCAAGGTGTTCCACCTGGGGGAAAAGATGGAACATCAGGAGTCCAGAGGGTGATGGGAGGGAAAGCCTATGGCAAGCTGGAGGGGGCTGGGCTTTCCTGGCCCACATTTGTGGAGTAAAAAGTTTGGTTTGGAGTGAACTGAGAAAGAGTTTGCTAGAAAATATGATCCTGTAAAGAAGGGAAGGGGAGCAGCTGGTGATGTGGTAGCAGGCAGAGAGTTCCTTACTGGGGCACAGATGGCTTCATGCTCACAGGTCAGAGCCTCTGCTCGCTCTCCTGCTCTCAGCGTGATGCTCCTTAAAGGAACCGTTTCTCTTAGGGAGGGAGACTTCCATCACTCTTGGTGTTCCCTCTGCCTGCCTTTCGAGTCTCCCTTCTCTATGCACCTACAGGAATGTAGGAATATGCTGCTCCCTAGGAAATCCCTGGGCAGCTCTCAGCAAATGAAGAGACCCTGGGAAATGACATCCTAGACAGTGACAGAATCCTTTTCTGAAATTATACAAGCTTGCTGAAACCTTTCCAGTAAACATCGAAACAAGTGGGATTGCCTGCCATCAATATTAGTAAGGAGACTTCCCTAGTGGTTAAAAATCCATCTTGCAGTGCAGGGGATGTGGGTATAATCCCTGGTCAGGGAACTAAGATCCCACATGCCATGGGGCACCTAAGCCAGTGTACCCTAACTGCTGAAGTCTGTGTGCTCTTGAACCTGCACATCACAACTAGAGAGCCCTTGCACCAAAACAAAAGATCCTGCATGATGCAACAGAGATCCCATGTGCCATAACTGAGACTTGATGTAGCCAAATGAATAAATAAAAATATTACTAAATATTGGCTTAGAGATTCTATTAACAGTCAGTATAATGATACTAAAAAAAAATCAAAACTATTTGTAACAACTTTGGGAATAGAGGAAAAAATAATCTCTTTTGCTGGCTATGCAATTGTATACTTGGAAAATTAGAAGATCCAATAATAAAATACCAGAATTAATAAAAGAATTAAGTAGGTGGTTATCTATAAGATAAATGTAAATAAATCATGAACTTTTCTCCATATTACCATAAATCCTTAAGATGAACACAGAGAAAATATTTCATTTTCAATAGCAATAACAATTATAAAAGATTTATAAAGACACACTTTGTTCCTTTACAAAAAAGCTTAGAACTATAAATAAATCTTCCTTGAACTAATGTAAAAATTTAATTAAACTTCAATGAGAATCTCAATAGACTTTCCTCTTAGAACTGGATAAAGCAATCTTAAATATCACATAAAATAATATGTGTTCAATAATAGAAAGAAAAAGGGAATCAAAAGAAGGGGGGATTTTCTGAGTTGGTTTCACTTTATAAGATATCAGAACATTTTGTAATCATAGAATGATGTTCTTTTCAGAATAGAGAATTAGATTAGCATAACAGAATACAGAAACTAGACAAGAAGTGAAACATATGGAGGATGTAATGTACTTCGAAGGTGATTCAATGAGGAAATGATAGATTTTAAAATAAATGGTCCCGGCACAACTGTTTCTTCATCTGGATAAAGACAAAATTAGCTCCATCTTACAGAAAGTCAGATAAACTTCAGATGACTAAAGATGTACATGCAAAAAAGTTAGTGCAATGAAATATAGTAAAACCTAGGAAACTTCATGAATAATTTCAGATACAGGACATTTTCTTAACTAAGACAGGAAAACCAGAGACTATAGAAGAATAGATAGAAGAGTATAAGAATATATGTACATACATATGCACACAGAGAAATAACAGTAAAGTGAAGAGAGACCATAAATAACATCAAGAAACAAATAATAAATATGGAGGAATGTCATTCCAATGTAGAAGATTTTATTTATAATATTTGAAGAGCTCTCATAAATTAATAAAAGACAAATCATCTAACAATAATAAGGCAAAGGATACGGAAGAAACAATTCACTAGGGAAAAACCAAAATGGTAAGAAATACCTAAAGAAAAGTTTACATCACTAGTAGCTTGCACCTAAGTAACAATAAGCTATCTACTTAGTCCCATCAGATTGGAAATACATTCCAAAAGCCAGCAATTGCTTTCCTGGGCATGCAGCCCACAGAAATAAAAGACCAAAATGTGGAGCTCTACATTCAGTCTCATTTGTAAAAAACAAAAACAAGTGCTCATTAAGAGGGGAATGAATTAAAAAAAAGAATTGTGGGCCCATCATATCATAAGATATGATGTAACCTTAAAAAGAAGAATTTGCAATCGTACCATTTGACTTAGGGGAATTTCTATGGCATTCTGTTGACTGAGAAATGTATGACACTGAAAAGCTTATATAATTTGGTTTCCATGATTAAATAAGTAATGACCCATTCTTGAAAATGTATGAGTATGCATGGAGAAAAAGATACAAAAGTATAACTTCTAGGTTTTTAGCATTCTGAAGGTAGGAGGTATGAGGGAGGAGATCAGTAAAAGAGAAAAAAAGAAAGAGAAGACTGCAATACCCTTCCCTCTCATATCTATGACTTGGTACAATTTATAACTTAAAAAATTATATTTATTTATGTACTATATATGTGTTTATTTACTTTTATATGTGTGTATACATATGTGCCCAAGTCAACTGGCTGGGAAAAAAAAGAAATGAACATAAATAATGCTTTTCAAAAATATGAAGACTCTTGAGAGTCCCTTGGACTGCAAGAAGATCCAACCAGTCCATTCTGAAGGAGATCAATCCTGGAATTTCCTTGGAAGGAATGATGCTAAAGCTGAAACTCCAGTATTTTGGCCACCTCATGCGAAGAGTTGACTCATTGGAGAAGACTCTGATGCTGGGAGGGATTGAGGGCAGGAGAAGAAGGGGACGACAGAGGATGAGATGGCTGGATGGCATCACTGACTCGATGGATGTGAGTCTGAGTGACCTCCTGGAGCTGGTGATGGACAGGGAGGCCTGGCGTGCTGCGGTTCATGGGGTCGCAAAGAGTCGGACACGACTGAGCGACTGATCTGATCTGAAAAATATGCTAATACTACCTTGAATTTATACTGCAGTTTTCTCTCAAAGAATTCTTAATGCTTTCATGTATGCCATTCATTTCATCTATTCAACTTCCTAGACAATGTGACTTTTAAATGTCAGAGCCCACAGGGCCCTCTGCCTGGCCCCAGGGATGGACTCGTGCAGTGAGATGCCTGCGGCAGCTCGCCTCCCTTTGTGTGAGTGGATCCAGGGAGCTGGACCTGCTTCTGGGCACTTTCTGCCTGAGGGGCTCTGGGTGTCTCCAGGCTTCTCTGTAATTTGTCTGCCCCTCCAGACACAACTCACCCTCTTAGGTGAAAGGGAGAGCTTACAGGCTTTACCTGGATGTGGATTCTGGAACCTGAATCAAGACAGAGGTGAAAAGTGAACAATCAGTCAAGGAATACCCTAAGAAATGGTTTTTAGGGGCTGACATGGGAAGATCACTGAGTGAGAGAACTAGTTCTAGGAAGTAGCAGATATACAGAAGCAGTGGGGTGCTTCCCTACACAGGCTGAATGGGGCGGTATAAAGAGAGAGCTTAGAATGCAAGAATCAAGGATGAAATCCTGATTTAACTGCTTCCTTGGAAGGTTAATTGGAAGATTAACTTCTCTAAACTTGATAAACAAATCTTCCCCAAATCATTCTTATTTATTGGATTTTTGCAAGGTTTTCATGAGATGGTATTGGAGAAGGAAATGGCAACCCACTCCAGTGTTCTTGCCTGGAGAATCCCAGGGACGGGTGAGCCTGGTGGGCTGCCATCTATGGGGTCACACAGAGTCGGACACGACTGAAGTGGCTTAGCAGCAGCAGCAGCATGTGTTGGATGAAGAAAATATATGCACAGGAAGACAGAGATGTTAAAAAAAAAAAAAGCCCAAAGGTGAAAAATCATTGATATTTATAGTACTGCTTTTGGTATAAAAATTAACATGATCTGACAAAAAATTCTGTACAACTGCTGTTGCCCTGAGTTAGCTGTAATGGTTTGAACCCAGTAATAATACTGCAGAGTAGAAACAGTTTGGTGGTTTATGGGGATAACTAAATAAATTATCAATATTTTAAATCACAACTGCAAATAGCCAACCTATCACAGCCTGTCACAGCCAAGATGGCCTCCAGCAATGCCGGCCTCCTGATTTTCAGACCCTTGCACAGCGTCCTTTCACGGAGCAGGGTTGGTCTGTGGGACCAATAGAATATGAAAGATGTATGTCACTTCTGAGATGCAGTGACATAAAATTTGTGGCTCTGTCTTGGGCTCCATTTTTTTTTTTTTTTTTTTTTTTTTTCTTGGATCACTCACTCTAGGGGAAGCTGGCTGCCAAGTCGTGGGGGCATTCAGGCAGCTTCTGGGGAGGCCCATATGGAGAAGAACAGGTCTGCCAACAACCATAGGAGTGAGCTTGGAAGCAGAGCCTTCAGCAGTCAAGCTTCAGATAGCTGCAGCTCTGATTGACAGTGTAAATTAAACTTCGTGGAAGCTGTGAGATAATAAATATTTGTTGTTTTAAAGATAATGTTTTATGCAGCCATAGATACTTGTTCTCAATTTTTTATCTTTCTCTGCATCAGTGACCTATGCTATGTGATACTGCTGTTTCTCCTACTAGAGGTAGAGTAATTTCTCTATTCTATTGATATTGAGCTTGGTGGCGCAATTTGCTTTGGCCAGTGAAATGTGAGCATTTGTAGAAGTTTGTTCATTCTTAGTTATCAGGCCTTAAGTGGTATCGTGCATTTCTGCCCATCCTTCTTGGAGTTTCCATCCTCCTCTATGAAGAAAGCTAGTAACTACTGCCCTAAAAGCTGATGCCATTTCAGTGTAGGTCCCATAAGGGACACACATTAACAGAGCCACTGCAGCTTATTTGCAGGCCTGGGAGCCTGAGAATAAATGAGTGTTGTTTCAACTCACTGAATTTAGAGTGATTATTATACATAATTGGTGTGGAAATAAATAATTGATGTTATCCCTTTAGACATGTCAGCAGCAAGGAGATGTGAAGACCAGAAATGGTCAATGAGAATGGAAATGCAGGTCATGCCTACATTTGCAAGGGCCTTGAGAACCAAGTTTAGAATTTATTTTGTAGGGCATTCAGGACAATTAATCTTAGAAAGAACACATTTGTGACAGTGTGGAGAATGGATTCAATAGAGCAAGACTAGAGGCCAAAGACTGGGTAGGAAATTTTGTAAGAGTCAAAATGAGATGCGACAAGGGCCTGAATTAGGGCATGGGCAGTCACAGGAGAGGACGGATTTAACCTGGAGACTATCTCCTGAAACGACTTGTCTGTTCACCAGGGAATGTGTGGGGAAGAAGTCTCTCACTGCACATTTATGCCTACATTAAGCTAGGAAACCCATTGGTTGGAAGGGTCAAAGAAACCTGATTAAATTTCCAGGCAGATCTCATTATTCACTCCTCTTGGATTTAAGGCATAAGTGCAAATTAGTCCTTAGAAGTTTGGGCCAATCCACTGTCTGATGCTTGCTGGGTACCTCTGAGCCAACACCTACAGGGTGTTCAAGGGTCCACCCTGCTTAAGACCGCACTACCTTTGCATACTTACAGGTCATGTCCTTTCCTCTCTTTGACCCTACTCCACCCATTTCCTCCAAAGTTAGAGAAGTATAGATTAGCTGTGGATTTTGTTGGTAAATGTACTCTAAGGTGGAGTTCAGAGATAGCCCAAGGGAAACGTGGAGTAGGGCCAAAGGTTCCCTGAGAAATTTCCTAGTTTTTTACCACTGGATACAAATTAAAATGAGTATTCCAAATAGGACAGTTTTGGGAGACTTTCCTCTTCACTCTAAAGACTCAAGTTGGGCTAGCAAAATTTGGATCCATCTGCTATCTTCTACACACTAACACATTAGCTGGGAGGACTCTTATGTTACTGCCCAAGAGTGGGAGATCTCTTAGGCTGATTGTGACGACCATTCCTATGTCTTGAAACAATGGCGTGTATTTCTCACAAGTGGGTGTATGCTAAACAAAGCCCAATAAATATTGTTAATATGAACTAGTCATAGGATGTGATTGGCTTTAGTCCACATGTGTCTGAAAGTGAAAGTCGCTCAGTCATGTCTGACTCTTTACAGTCCATGGAATTCTCCAGGCCAGAATGCTGCAGTGGGTAACTATTCCCTTCTCCAGAGGATCTTCCCAATCCAGGGACTGAACCCAGGTCTCCCGCATTGCAGGCAGATTCTTTACCAGCTGAGGCACCAGGGAAGATGACAGAATCGCAAAGCTTACATTCTTAACAGTGAAAATAGAGTTGGGGAAATTTGTAAATGGACCAGGGATTTCCAAATGTGGGAGACTTGGAGCTATGGGAGGGTGTATGGTGTCACTACAATGTCTTGTGATCTAGTCTCAAGCCAACTTGTGATGTGTTAATAGTAGTGAAGCACAGTTCATTGGCTCGTGCCTCAGCTTTGTCAGATGGAAAACTGTTTCCTATAGAAATTTCCCTATGGGTCTGTTGAGAGAATTAATCAGCATTGACAAAGAATTTACAAAGACCTTTGAAAACTGGACAGCCGCTAAAGGGTGCCGTATGACAACCATTTCCTCCAAGTGAGCGAGGAATGAGTTAACTGTGAGCATCTTTGGTAATTAAACTCTGGAGCCTGATACCAAAGAGATTAGGAACAACAATAATTGTTGGTGTGGTGTGAAGTAGCAGGTCTGAGAACTGGTGGAAAGATTCAGGGCTTCTCTCATCCAGGAGATGAAGATGACTTGAAGAGGAGTTTGAGTAAGCAAGAGGTGAAGTACAAAGACCCACTGTAAAACCACAGCCACCTGTTACCCTGAACATCACACAGTGGCTCTGCCGTCATTTTCTCTGGAAACAGTGCCGTTAAGTCAACAAGGGCTGCCGATGCCAGTGCTGGCAAAGACCCCGTGAGTCATGTGCACATCAGCCTCAGTGATAAAACTGGATGTGGTTGTTCTAAGGTCTAAACACAACACTTCTCACACGCCACTTGCTAGGATTAAAAAAAAATTCTGTTGCATTTCTTATCTGGATCAGAGACTCTGCCAGGAGACAGTTCACAGTACCAAAAAGCAGGAAGGGTCCTGCTTTAGGGAGGAAAACGGAGAAAGCAGGTACTTAGAGAATCCAATAAGGGCATTAACTTAGGACAAGTTGATTTTCTTGCACTCTGTGGAGTCTCGCTTGGAGGATGAAGAAGGAGGGCAAAGAGGTGAAGTGACTGCCTAAGGTCATACAATTTATCTGTGGTCAAGCAGGAGTCTAGCCCCAGGTCTTCTAATTTATTATTATTATTTTTTATTGTTTTACCACTTTTGTTACTGACTTCTTATACTTGATCATATCCCAATCTGACTCCAGAAAGAGGGTACTGCTCCCTACAAATGAAGTAGACAAAGCTGGTCCCCACTTCCTTTCTCCCTCCTGAGGAATTGCTCAGATGTCTCCTTGACTCCACCTGGGCAGGGGGTGGAGGGTGGCATCTACCTGAACTTCTCATCCATCAATCTCACTGGACCTGACCGTTCTCTTCTACATAACTGCCCTTCCCCTCAACCTCTCCCTAGTAGCCCCAAAGTTTTACACTTGTATTTTATATTATCTTCCTCAAGGAATATTGGAATTTTACCAGTTCTTTTAATACAAGAATCCAAGGGGTGATCAATGGGAGAAAGCAGGTACTTAGAGAATCCAATAAGGGGATTAAGTTGGGACAAGTTGATTTTCTTGCACTCTAGAAAATCACACCTTATAGCTGGCCCCTTGTTATTCCCTGGTGGCTCAGAAGTTAAAGCATCTGCCTGCAATGTGGGAGACCAGGGTTCAATCTCTGGGTCAGGAAGATCCCCTGGAGAAGGAAATGGCAACCCACTCCAATATTCTTGTCTGGAGAATCCCATGGAGGGAGGAGCCTAGTAGGCTACAGTCCACAGGGTTGCAAAGAGTCGGACACAACTGAGTGACTTCACTTAGCAAACAACTAAACTTGAATTCTACACGTTTGACTTAAAGGAAAAGGGAAATTTTCTTAGATCAACTATATCAGTGATATGTTGCCACACTAATGTTGAATAACAAACAACCACAAAAATCTCCAAGGTTTACCATGATGATCTTGTCCAAGGTTAGGTATCCACTGTGACTATCGTGAGCCACGCTTGAGGCAAAACTCCCATCATCACCTACCCTCCATCAGAACCCTGCTCTGACTAGTGGACACAGTGGTGATTTGGATCTCCAGAAACTACTGAACGTCCAATAATCCCTGAACGTCTGATTATTTGTCCTTTTCCAATGCACAGTCACTTTGATAAATGGCCATAGGTGCCTTTGGGGGAAAGTAGAAGAATCTACAATATAGTTTTTTGGTTTCTATAGCAGACCAAATAAGGGGGCCTTTACTCTCATTCTTCTTCTTCTTCTTTTTTTTTTTTTTAATGTTTTAATGAATGAGAGAGTACATTTTATTTGTATTTATTTATTTATTGGCTACACTGTGTGGCATGTGGATCTTAGTTCCCCGGCCAGGGACTAAATAATCCATATCCCTGCATTGGGACTATGGAGCCTTTACCACTCGACTGCCAGGGAAGTCCCAAAGGGGTCCTTATTCTTATATTTTTAATTAATTAATTTGGCTGCATCAGCTCTTAGTTGTGGAATGTGGGATCTTAGTTCCCTGACCAAGATCTGGGATTGAACCCAGGTCCCCTGCACTGGGAGCACCAAGTCTTTGCCCATTGGACCACCAGGGAAGTCTTAGGGGCTCTTGTTCTTAAGGGGTTCTGTGTACTAGCTAAAGTCTGGGAACTTACTGTAATTGAAATTTATTTTGATGTAAAGTGGTAAAATAATCCAATTCCCCTGGTGTTTACTGTACTTCTTCATGTGTCACATTTTTTGTACCTTCCCTTCTTGGATCTTCTGGGAATTGAGTCAAGTTATAGGAGAAGTAAAAGTTGGTGGGATTAAGTCCAAAGGAAGATCAGCAATCTCTTGCAATGCAAAGTATCTCATGGAAAGTGATTACAGGTTCTCCAGGCAAAAGGACATTAACCTCCTTAGTGAGAGGGAAGAAAGAACTGCTTCTACAAGCAAAATAGGCTCAGTAGAGTTTTTGAGTTCAAGTTGTCCAGCCCCACTGGAATTTACCCATAAGAGGCCCATCCCAATATTCAGAGTCCCACTTTTTGACAATTATGACTCTAACTTTAACTTGGAAAACTATAATGTAGGGAACTCATTTTGCACTGTAATAATTCAGCTACCTGCAAGAACAGACTTTGTGTGTGATTCCAGAAATCTTGACCCTAAGGCTGAAGGTTAGTGGAGGTGATGGAATTCCAGTTGAGCTGTTTCAAATCCTGAAAGATGATGCTGTGAAAGTGCTGCACTCAGTATGCCAGCAAATTTGGAAAACTCAGCAGTGGCCACAGGACTGGAAAAGGTCAATTTTCATTCCAATTCCAAAGAAATGCAATGCCAAAGAATGCTCAAACTACCACACAATTGCACTCATCTCATACCCTAGTAAAGTAATGCTCAAAATTCTCCAAACCAGGCTTCAGCAATACGTGAACCAGATGTTCAAGCTGGTTTTAGAAAAGGCAGAGGAACCAGAGATCAAATTGCCAAAATCTGCTGGATCATCGAAAAAGCAAGAGAGTTCCAAAAAACATCTATTTCTACTTCATTGACTATGCCAAAGACTTTGACTATGTGGATCACAATAAACTGTGGAAAATTCTGAAAGAGATGGGAATACCAGACCACCTGACCTACCTCTTGAGAAGCCTGTATGCAGTTAAAGAAGCAACAGTTAGAATTGGACATGGAACAACAGATTGGCTCCAAATTGGGAAAGGAGTATGCCAAGGCTGTATATTGTTACCCTGTATATTTAACTTATATGCAGAGTACATCATGTGAAATGCTGGGCTGGATGAAGCGAAGAACTAAAGAGCCTCTTGGTGAAAGTGAAAGTGGAGAGTGAAAAAGTTGGCTTAAAAGTCAATGTTCAAAAAAGGAAGATCATGGCCTCTGGTCCCATCACTTCATGGCAAATAGATGGGGAAACAATGGAAACAGTGACAGACTTCATTCTCTTGGGCTCTAAAATTACTGCAGATAGTGACTGTAGCCATGAAATTAAAAGATGCTTGCTCCTTGGAAGAAGAGCTATGACCAACCTAGACAGCATATTAAAAAGCAGAGACATTACTTTGCCAACAAAGGTCCATTTAGTCAAAGCTATGGTTTTTCCAGTAGTCATGTATGGATGTGAGAGTTGGGCTATAAAGAAAGCTGAGCGTTGAAGAATTGAAACTGCTTTTGAACTGTGATGTTGGAGAACACTCTAGAGAGTCCCTTGGATTGCAAGGAGATCCAACCAGTCCATCCTAAAGGAAATCAGTCCTGAATATTCATTGGAAGGACTGATGCTGAAGCTGAAACTCCAATATTTTGGCCACCTGATGCAAAGAACTGACTCATTAGAAATGACCCTGATGCTGGGAAAGATTGAAGGTGGTAGGAGAAGGGGATGACAGAGGATGAGATGGTAGGATGGCATCATTGACTCAATGGACATAAGTTTGAGTAAGCTCCGGGAGTTGGTGAAGGACAGGGAAGTCTGCTGTGCTGCAGTCCACAGAGTTGCAAAGAGTCAGATACAACTGAGCGACTGAATTGAACTGAACGAAGCACAAGTTGGAATCCAGATTACAGAGAGAAATATCAGTAACCTCAGATACGCAGATGACACCACCCTTATGTCAGAAAGCAAAGAGGAACTAAAGAGCCTCTTGATGAAGGTGAAAAAGAAGAGTGAAAACACTGCCTTAAAACTTAACATTCAAAAAATGAAGATTATGGCCTCTGGTCCCATCACTTCATGACAAATAGATGGGGAAACAATGAGAGACATTTCTTTTCTTGGGCTCCAAAATTACTGCAGATGGTGACTGCAGCTACAAAATTAAAAGATACTTGCTCCTTGGAAGAAGAGTTGTGACAAACCTAGATAACGTATTAAAAAGTAGAGACATTACTTTACCAACAAAAGTCCATCTAGTCAAAACTATGGTTTTTCCAGTAGTCATGTATGGATGTGAGAGCTGGACCATAAAGAAGGTTGAATGCCAAAGACTTGATGCCTCTGAACTGTGGTATTGGAGAAGACTCTTGAGAATCCCTTGGACTGCAAGGAGATCAAACCAGTCAATACTAGAGGAAATCAATCCTGAATATTCATTAGAGGGACTGATGTTGAAGCTGAAGCTCCAGTCCTTTGGCCATCTGATATGAAGAGCTAACTCATTTGAAAAGACCCTGATGCTGGGACAGATTTAAAGTTGGAGGAGAAGGGGATGACAGAGGATGAGATGGTTGGAGGGCATCACTGACTCAGTGGACTAGAGTTTGAGCAAGCTGCGGCAGATGGAAAAGGACAGGGAAGCCTGGAGTGCTGCAGAGCATGGGGTCACAAAGAACTGAACACAACTGAGTGACTGAACAACAACAACAATGCATGTATGTTTAGCTTTGTAGAATACATAGAAAATATAGAAGATCCAAGTACAAAGAAAACATATACAAATGCATACATGTATATATAAAAATCTGCATATACATACACATTACATAGAAAACCTGTGGCTTCTGTCAAAAGATTAGACTAAGAGAACCTGAAACTCTCCCACTACAAATTCTGAGAAAAGCTAAACAAAACGTTTAAAAATTCTTTGAAATGTATAGTTGAGCTTGCAAGAGAAAAAGGGGAATCCCTAGATCCCAGAAATGAAGAGGGAACTGAAAGCAAGATCAGTAAGCTTGTAAATGGACCCTGGCTGCCCTTGGTGTGGGGGTTACAGGTTCCCACAACCAGGGCCATTGGCTTTGAGGACCACTGTAGGTGAAATAAGGAGCTAGAATTCGCATGATGTGGGGAGTGAATCTGAGATGTCTGCAAAAGTCAGGCCTTCAGAGGCTGAAACTGTACTCTCAGTAAAAGGACAGAGGAGGAAAAAAAAAATCTATACCATGGCCAAAGACCCAAAAAGGAAACTTCTCTGTTTTCATATGATCCTTGGTGAAAAAGAGTCTTATCTGAGAAAATGCAATTACAGACATATGCTTTGCATGGGCTTGATATCCAAATTTTTATTGCTGCGAGGTCTGGGAATTAAAAATGTGTAATAAATGACATGAAACAGTGAGAAACTGATAGAGTGATATAGACACTAACAGCACTAGCAAAATGATGAGTACCATGGGGATGCAATTTGAAGGAGAAATTAAAGTAGACAAAACAATAACATGTAGGGTAGGAGAGAGTTTACTGAATTTTAGAAGTTCTAGTGGTGTTCTTGCCTAGAGAATCCCATAGACAGAGGAGCCTGGCAGGCTGCAGTCTGTGGGGTCGCAAGAGTTAGACACGACTCAGCGACTAAACCACCACCACCACCAGTGGGGTTCTATAATGTGTGAGGAAGTTGGAAACGCTGATTAAATTTAGATTTTTTGATATATCTTGTAAAATTTGAGTTATCCTCAAAATACAAAAATAAAAGATATAACTTGAAAACTGGAAGCAAGATAGAAAATAAAAAATATGACAAATCCAGCAAAATTTAAGAAAAAGCAGCAATAAGAAAGAAAGGGAAATGGAAAGCCTGAAATAAAATTCTAGAAACAGACCCCGCCAAATAGGTCAGTAATCATGACAAATGTAAATGGGGTGAATTCATTGGTTCAAAACAGTGGCTCAAGGTTTTTTTCCTTTTTAAGCTCACAATCTTATAGTTTAGATATATGATAGCTTCAAAATACATAAGGTATAATGTCACAAAAAGTTGAAAATAAAATGCTGATAAAAGGGAAATCATGAAGACACTGAATAAAGAAATCTGGGATAAATGCTGCTGCTGCTCGATCGCTTCAGTCATGTCCAACTCTGTGCGACCCCAGAGACGTCAGGCCACCAGGCTCGCCCGTCTCTGGGATTCTCCAGGCAAGAACACTGGAGTGGGTTGCCACCTCCTTCTCCAATGCATAAAAGTGAAAAGCGAAAGCGAAGTCACTCAGTCGCGTCTGACTCCCAGCGACCCCATGGACTGCGGCCCACCAGGGTCCTCCATCCATGGGATTTTCCAGGCAAGAGTACTGGGGTGGGGTGCCATTGCCTTCCCCTAATACCTTAATATAAAATGAAACAGACTTTAAAACAAAAAAAAGTACATTATAATAATAATAATAATAATTTATAATATATAATATATAATAATGTACCATATAATGTAACAATTATGGATTATAGTGGAACTGTTTAAACAATGGTTTTGAAAACACCTCATAATTAGCTTGACCTTAGCAATATGACTGAAAATTCTCAAAGTCCATTTGTGAAGTTTCTCTCTCCTCTAGGCAGAACTGGATGAGCAGCGTCTGTATTTGACTTGGTGAAAATCATTTTTCAGGCTTTCAAGGCTGAGCAAAACCTCTGTCTTCACTCCACTTCCAAATGTCTTTAGATTACTCAATAGATGTTCCAGTCAACTATTGGAATATTCTGGTCCTCACAGAAACTTTCCATTTCTCAGCTTTGATCTAATTTGGGTTGATTTCTTAATTTTTCTCTAAGTATCATCTTATTTTCTTATTTCCGAAGAACTGAAGAAGGAAAATGAACTGTATGCACCAAGAGAAGATACATTGACCATAGTACTTTCCTGCCTTAAACACTCCAATAGTTCCCATTCACCTGGACCAAGGTTCAAGCTCCCTGTAATGGCATGATCTGGCTTCTACCTACATCTACAGTCTTCTCTCTTTCCCTTCTGGCCTAGCACTTAATACTCACTATGCTGCACTAATGTTCTGCTTCTTGTTCCACATGCTCTGTGCTATGTCTTGCCTCTGCCTTGGTTCCAGCTACCTGGAGGGCAAAGCCATCATTCATGATTCACTCAACTGTTGCTTTCACTAGGTAGCCTTTGCTGCCCTCCACATCTAGCATCTGGAACTCACCACCATCCCTCTGTGCTCCCATAGCCACCTTTACAGACTATACTTAGCACATAAAATTTGAAATGTTCTCTCTCTCTCTCTCTCTTTATATATATATATATCCCCAATTGGACTGATTACTCCAGTAAAGACAAGAGCATGTCATTTTAATTGCCTATCCTGTAATATTCTTGATGCTAGCCACTGACTATCTCTAACTCTGCTTCTGGGCATGTGGTAAGATCGTACTTCCTGACCTCCCCTAAAGCCATACAACTAGTTCTGACCAATGAGTTATATTGAAAGTCATTTGTGTTCAAACTGGGCCACAGAAGGAATTTGCCAGTGGCAGACCCTCTAGACTCTGGCTGTCCCCTTGGCTGACTGGCCAGGGATTTACTGTTCTGCCAACAGAGGACCCAGAATGAGAATGAAGATGGTGAGCTGATCCCTACCTAATCCATGGTGCACATTTAGTGTGAGTACAAAATAAATTTCTTTGTTTTAAATCACTATATGGGGGCATTTGTTACTACAGCATAAGTAAGTCCGTCTTGACTGATAACATATCCCCAGTACTTGGCCTGGTGCGAGCATCTGTTGGTGTTTTATAATGTTTACTGGAAGAAAGAGAAAAGCTACTCCAGGAAAAAATTAAATAAAGGAGTGTTTATGAAAAGTACCAGGCATTTAGAAGGTACTTATTAACTATTAATTGAATCTAAGAAAGATATTTTTATCTTAGGTTTTCTTTTACTTTCTTCAACTGTGTATGAGAATAAGCGTCTGCTGGAATGAAAATTAAATTACTAAGTTAGAAATAGCCATCCAGAAGAAGAGAAATGTTGCTTTACAGCCAAAGATAAAAAGTGATTAGGGAATACATTTCTTAAGCAGAATATTTAGTCTCTCAAATTAAATAGGCATCCTGTTAAGAAAAAGTCAGCATTTGAAATCCTGTCCTAGGTCCCTTTTGCTCCTAGAAGGCTGTATAATTTGTTTTAGAATTATTCGCTTAGCTCTTCACTGCCCTTTCCAGATTTTACAGGTTTTTCTAAGGTAAGGAAAGACTTAAGTACCATCAGCAGTAGGGTGGCAGGAGCAGTGAGTGGGGAAAAGCATGGGAAATGTTTAATTTGAATAGTTTTATTGGCTAGTTTAGTCTCTGTTACCACCTACAGTAGTGGCATGGCAGCTGAAATAGGACCTCTTAATATTGGAACTCCAAAGAAAGTTAATTAATAAACAAGCAGCCACAAGTGTTTACTGAATATGTGGTAATGTTACAAGAATTTACAGAGCACACAAAATATAAAGCTCTCACAAGAAACTTACAAGGTACCTGGATAAACTTTATGCAAGAAGGTACTTGCAAACATATGAGGGATTATGATCCATACTTGTTGGGCAAATGGCAACCCACTCCAGTATTCTTGCCTGGAAAATCCCATAGACAGAGGAGCCTGGTGGGTTACCGTCCATGGGGTCACAAAGAGCTGGACATGACAGAGCACATAAACTCAAACTTGGGCAAAGACCAGGTGCATGTGTTAGCCTACGGGAACATGTATTTCCCTTATGTGTAGAAACTGTATTGTCTCTTACAAGACTGTGCTAAAGGCAGTGGTTGTATGTGTGCTAAAGGCAGTGGTTGTGTGTTAACTGGTAAAATTCACACTGCTTTTCTCCTCCAGGAAGAAGAGCTGCCAGGTCCCAGGTGCTGAGCACGGTGCTCCAAATCTCAGAGGGCAAGGTAGAGAAAGTGAGAAGGATATAGTGAAAATAATTTAATGCACGGGGGAAATAAAACAAGTAAACCAACAATAACAAAAAAGGACTCAGCTATAGGCAAGAATGGAAGCCAGTTAAAACTCAGGCTCCTAACGCTAACCTGAAAGAGCCTCTTTTATGTGGCCCCAGGTGTCAAGCTCAGCCATCACATGTGTCCTTTAACTCGCAATTCTCCACCTGTGCTCATGTTCCTGGTGCTCCTCAGACATTTTAAACTTTTTCTCTTTGAGCGACTTAGCACTTGACATTCCTTTTGCCTGGGAATCTGTTTCCTAGATATTCATTCACAAGGGCTGGCCTATCTTTTTAGGTCTTAGTTCAGATATAACCACCTTGGAGAGACTTGGCCTGACTGTTACATTCTAAATGGATGAAGTCTAGAAGTGTCTGTTGAAAAATGAACTTGATATAAATGGAAACAGTGAGCTTTGCTAAGTGTGTTGGAAAAAGGTAAACCCAAGGCACCAAGTATTAAGGCAATTTATTGTGGATTATCCAGGCAGATGGGGAATCTGACATTTGACTGTAAACGTACTGCTATCCAAAGTCTGACACAGAGAACCTGAGTCTGGAGATACACCTCCTGTGATTAACTATCGTGAACCTATGTTTTATTATCCATGAAATGTACATTCTTCGTTTCCCCCTGGTCTTTGGGAGCTTAACTCTTTTGTGTTTTAGTGTTTTTATCTGAAGATATCAAAATACATGTTTAAGAAAGGTTCTTAGAACTTGAAAGAAACACATACAACTTGGATTGTAAAGCGGTAGTACTGCAATGTAAAAGAACTTCTAGAAACATAGAAAAAATACACAATACACCTTTTTGAAAAATGGGCTGGAAATGTGAACAGAGGGTTCACAGAAAAAGAAAGGAAAATGGCTTTACACATGTTGAAAAGATTCTTGACCACAATAAAAATGAAAAATCCACTGAGATATAATTTTGTCATGTGTAAGATTGGCAAAAATCTGAAATGCTGAGAATACATTTTGTTAGGAATGTAAGGCAGTAGAGAAATAGACAATCACATATATTGCTAGTTTGGAAAGCAAAACAGTACAGACCCAATGGATGGGAATTTAACATATCTAGTAAAATTATATATGTACTTCTCCTTTGATCCAGTAATCTAACCTCTATCATATCCAGGGGCTTCCCTAGTGGCTCAGACAGTAAAGAATCTGCGTGCAATGCAGGAGACCTGGCTTTGATCCCTGGAGAAGGGAAAGGCTAACCACTCCAGTATTCTTGCCTGGAGAATACAAAAAAACACCTAGTAAGACATACTTTACATGTTTTATAACATGTTATAAAACAACAAAGAAAGACTTTTATATAGAATAATACATTACAGAATTGTTTTTAATAGCAAAAGATTGGAAATTAGCTGAATAAACTGTGGAACATCCTTCTAGTATGTAGCTATAAACAGGAAGAAGCCTAATTTTATATATGGCCATGGAGTTATGAGCTCAATAAGATGCTTAATGGGAAAGAAATGAAGATAAAAAGTATATAGAGGGACTTCCCTGGTGGTCCAGTGGCTAAGACTCTACACTCCTAACGCAGGGGGCCTGGGTTTGCTCCCTGGTCAGGGAGCTAGATCCCACATACCACAACAGAAGATCTCACATGCCACAGCTAAGACTCAGCACAGTCAAATAAATGAATGAATGAGTGAATAAATATTTAAAAAATAGATAAAGTATGTAAGATTTATCTCAGGAAGGGTGGTATGTGTATATGGATGACATTTAAGGAACCATGAAATAAAATAATTACTTAAAGTAATAAGAAGGGGGACGGTAAAGAGAATAGAGGTGGAAGCTCGACTTGCCTGAATGTACTTTGTTTTGTGGACATAAAATTGATCCAAATGTAAATGTCTTATATAATTATTTAATAATTAAATATAAAAGCCCATGATTTAAAACAGTCATGTGACCACACAGTCTTAATGTGGTAAACTCTGAAGATAAAAAGGACTGTTAAAGAAACCAAACAATAGCAACAACAACAAATACACAAAAAAACTTAATGATGACATTGTATCATTACCTCAAATGGTTACATATATTATGCCCTGCTGTGCTTAGTTGCTCAGTCCTGTCTAACTCTTTGCGACCCCATGGACTAGTGCCTGCCAGGCTCCTCTGTCCATGGGTTTCTTCAGACAAGAATAATGGAGTGGGTAGCCAATCCTTTTTCTAGGGATCCAACCCAGGTCTCCCATATTGCAGGGAAATTCTTTATCGTCTGAGCCACCGTGGAAGTAATGAAGCCATTTTTTGCCCTAAGCCATTTTGTAACCTAAGCCTGGCCACAGGGCTTGTCCTAAGCACTAAGTCGTGTCTGACTTTTGCGACCCAATGGATTGTAGCCCGCCAAGCTTCTCTGTCCATCGGATTTCCCAGGCAAGAATACTGGAGTGAGTTGCCGTTTGCTTCTCCAGGGGCTCTTCCTGATCCAGAAATTGAACCCAGGTCTCTTGCATTGCAGATGGACTCTTTACTGACTGAGCTACAAGGAAAGCCTTACATATCAGATCAGATCAGAACAGTCGCTCAGTCGTGTCCGACTCTTTGCGACCCCATGAACCGCAGCACGCCAGGCCTCCCTGTCCATCACCAACTCCCGGAGGTCACTCAGACTCACATCCATCAAGTCAGTGATGCCATCCAGCCATCTCATCCTCTGTCGTTCCCTTCTCCTCCTGCCCCCAATCCCTCCCAGCATCAGAGTCTTCTCCAATGAGCCAACTCTTCGCATGAAGTGGCCAAAATACTGGAGTTTCAGCTTTAGCATCATTCCTTCCAAAGAAATTCCAGGATTGATCTCCTTCAGAATGGACTGGTTGGATCTCCTTGCAGTCCAAGGGACTCTCAAGAGTCTTCTCCAACACCACAGTTCAAAAGCATCAATTCTTCGGTGCTCAGCCTTCTTCACAGTCCAGCTCTCACATCCATACATGACCACAGGAAAGACCATAGCCTTGACTAGGCGAACCTTTGTTGGTAAAGTAATGTCTCTGCTTTTGAATATGCTATCTAGGTTGGTCATAACTTTCCTTCCAAGGAGTAAGCATCTTTTAATTTCATGGCTGCAGTCACCATCTGCAGTGATTTTGGAGCCCAGAAAAATAAAGTCTGACACTGTTTCCACTGTTTCTCCATCTATTTCCCATGTAGTGATGGGACCAGATGCCATGATCTTCGTTTTCTGAATGTTGAGCTTTAAGCCAACCCTTTCACGCTCCACTTTCACTCTCATCAAGAGGCTTTTTAGCCCCTCTTCACTTTCTGCCATAAGGGTGGTGTCATCCGCATATCTGAGGTTATTGATATTTCTCCCAGCAATCTTGATTCCAACTTGTGTTTCTTCCAGTCCAGCATTTCTCATGATGTACTCTGCATATAAGTTAAATAAACATGGTGACAATATGCAGCCTTGACATACTCCTTTTCCTATTTGGAACCAGTCTGTTGTTCCATGACCAGTTCTAACTGTTGCTTCCTGACCTGCATACAGATTTCTCAAGAGGCAGATCAGGTGGTCTGGTATTCCCATCTCTTTCAGAATTTTCCATAGTTTATTGTGATCTACACAGTCAAAGGGTTTGGCATAGTCGATAAAGCAGAAATAGATGTTTTTCTGGAACTCTCTTGCTTTTTCCATGATCCAGCGGATGTTGGCAATTTGATCTCTGGTTCCTCTGCCTTTTCTAAAACCAACTTGAACATCAGGAAGTTCACGGTTCACATATTGCTGAAGCCTGGCTTGGAGAATTTTGAGCATTATTTTACTAGCGTGTGAGATGAGTGCAATTGTGCGGTAGTTTGAGCATTCTTTGGCATTGCCTTTCTTTGGGATTGGGATGAAAACTGACCTTTTCCAATCTTGTGGCCACTGCTGAGTTTTCCAGATTTGCTGGCATATTGAGTGCAGCACTTTCACAGCATCATCTTTCAGGATTTGAGTAGCTCAACTGGAATTTCATTACCTCCACTAGCTTTGTTCCTAGTGATGCTTTCTAAGGCCCACTTGACTTCACATTCCAGGATGTCTGGCTCTAGGTCAGTGATCACACCATCATGATTATCTGGGTCGTGAAGCTCTTTTTTGTACAGTTCTTCTGTGTATTCTTGCCACCTCTTCTTAATATCTTCTGCTTCTGTTAGGTCCATACCATTTCTGTCCTTTATTGAGCCCATCTTTGCATGAAATGTTCCTTTGGTATCTCTGATTTTCTTGAAGAGATCCCTAGTCTTTCCCATGTTAAAGAGATTAGAAACACTGATTTTTTCACATAAGAGAAAAAAGTCACAAAATCACCAAAGCAAAATCCTGTAATCCTATGGTTAAATTTAAAATATCACTATGAACCTATGATGTATTTTTTAAAAATACTTCTTTCCTGCTTCCCTCCATAAAAAAGTCAGTCAACCCATTAGTAATAAGCACTCCTTGTGGCTAGATTGTAGCTTTTTCCAGTGAAAGCAGCCAGGGAATTTTGGGAAAATGCATGTTCCAGGTCTGAAGGTAGACAACAGACAAAAGGAGTTTGGATATCTGACATACCAGATTGCAAAGAAGTGATCAAAGACTCTTGGGCTTGTGTCAAATTTCTTAGGAGCCAACTTGAATGTCACATTGGCCAAAGACAGCCATCTGAGCACCAGAAAAGCTAAAAATCACAATGAATTGAAATATATCAGACATGTTAAAACCCATGAATTCATAAAGATACTAAGAAAAATACTAACTGATCATCTTTGAAGGATGCTGGAGAACCAACCCATTATCCTGATAGCTCAGTTGGTAAAGAATCTACCTGTAATGCAGGAGACCCCAGTTTGGTTCCTGGGTTGGGAAGATCTGCTGGAGAAGGGATAGGTGGCCCACTCCATTGTTCTTGGGCTTCCCTGTGGCTCAGCTGGCAGAGAATCCGCCTGCAATGCAGGAGACCTGGGTGAAATTCAGTCCCTGGGTTGGAAAGATCCCCTGGAGAAGGGAAAGGCTACCCACTCCAGTATTCTGGCCTAGAGAATTCCATGGACTATACAGTCCATGGGGTCATAAAGAGTTGGACACAACTGAGCGATTTTCACTAACTTCACTCAGAAGGAAAAGGTCAAGTGTTTATCTTTCTTTTCATGTGAGAATTCCATCTCAGGGTAACCAAACAGTTAACAATTCTCTCTATATATGAGTATTCCAGTTAATAAGGCAGAGTGATAGAACTGGGATAACACTATTTTGCAACTCCTAATTAAAATAATGGATCTAAGTAATGGTGACCCATGGCTGCTAAGACAGACAATCAGACATCGTATACCTCCTGATGGATGTGCACACCACCACCGCATAAAGCATTCATCTAAAAAAGATTAAATATGAGTCAAACTAGGCTTCTAGGTCAAACATCAATTTACATAGGAAATTGAATAGACAAAACTGAAACCAAACTGTGAGGATGCAATCAGCCAAATCCAGAAGGTGAGAATCTCTGCAAGTAAAGCCTCCCAATTTATTCAACCAATAAAGCTCAAAACAAAACAAAACAAAACCCATAATGATTAAAACAGACAAAGTCAATCACAGCCAAATACCAAAGTACCCTGTATAGATACTGATTTGACAAATCATCTAAAATTAAAAATTACATGCAAATGCAGTTAGTGTTCAAATTTTCCTGGTCATCTTGTGAGTGTGAACATGGTCTGAATGTGTGATGATTTTAAAGGATTTCTGTAAATTTGGGGAGGTGTAACACTTATTGTGGTTATATTTAAAAACTTAATTATATTTTATATGCTTTTTATGGATAAAATGATATGATGTCTGTGATTTCCTTCAGAATAATCCCAAGTATGTATGTTTTGGGGGGTACAGGGGGAGGTAGTTTGACCGTGGCTGGGGTTAGAGTTGAAATAAGAGAAACAATGAGTTAATGATTGTGGTAGCTGAGTGTTTATCTTTATAGTGCTGAGTATATCTGGATTTTGTTTGAGACAGTGCCTGGCATACAGTAAGCACTCAACAGATGGGTCCCTCAGGGGATCTGGGAGCTTGAACATTCTGGAAGCTCTGGGAAATAATACAGAATACATCTTCTTTCATGAATCTCAGGTAATCTATATGTGTAAAAAAGGAGATTGTTATAGAGTAGTAGCAGACTATCATCAATCTGTTCCTTACTTTTTATCACTTAATAGTATCTCTTGGTAATTGTTCCATGTCACTGCCCAGACAGCTTCCTCACTGATTTTTTTTTTTTTTTTTTTTTGCAACTGCTCAGTTTTCCATCTATGGTTACACCCTATTACATGTAACTCAGGCTCTATTGATGTCTGTTCCCATTTGTTTTTCCATTTTGAGTGCAGTAATTAAGAACTGGTTCTTATAGAATACAGAAAGGATTTTATTTCTGACAAAGAGCCCCATGGCTCCATAAGTAGCCAAAGACAAATCAAGACACTTTCCTGACTTTGTAAAAAGCCCCATTCCACATCAAAGGAGTGCCCTCCACAACTCTCTCACAACAATTAAATCAACTGATCTTTGAGTAAGCACTTGGAGACACACCCCTCCAGTGTGGGTTTAGGTTGGTTGGATTGGGGCGGGTGTCAGGTGGGTGGAGCAGGATGGGTACTTCTTTATTGTTTGTCCTGTTTGAACACACATCTTCTTCCCAAGCTGGGGCCAGAATCTTTCAGCATCTAATAGGCATTTCTAGGGCCCCTGAGACCATCAGAGAGAATTAGTATCAAATCTCTCAGCAGGTATAAGAGAGTCAAAGGAAGTGCCTTTATGCTGGGCTGCTTGGAAATGGGGTAAGCTGCTGAAAAAAAAAAAAAAAAAGTGCAAAAGCAGAAAAGGGCCCCAGGGTATTTTTAAACCTTTTACAAATAGGAGCAAGTCCAAATTTAACACGGGGCAGGTTGTTTAATGTGGCTTTCTCTTTCACCCAACCTTCCCTTCAAAGGGATAGTTTTTTTCCCCTTCTCTGCTGAAACACATGGGCTCTGGGTAGCAAATACTCAGCTCTGACAAGCAAAGCAAGTTAACACAAGGGCAGCACCCAAGTAGCAAAGGAAGCTGAAGTTAAAATAAAACCACACCTCCTTCCCCTTCAGGTGACAAAGATAACCCTCCCTTCAACGCTCCAGCCATGAGCAAGCTGATGTGAAGGGCCGTTGGACAAGAAAGAGGAACCAGAACCAGACTCATCCCCACCCCTCTGTCTTCACTCCCTACTCCCTGCCCCTCCAATTCCCATCTCTGCCCAGAGCTGGCCCCATGCAGAGATGTGAGGGAGGGAAACTCTTCTTTTTCGAAAATACTTTCCCAGGCACCTGAAACTTCTTTCTTCTCTCAAAATAACTCTTAGAAAAGGTTTGATAAAAATGCATTTACAGGATGGTAGAGAAGATACTACAGAATCATCTGTCTTGTAGATAATTAATGAGCTTTGATGTGCCACCCCTCCCAAGGATTTTCTTACCCTTAAGCCAAATTACTTAGTAGGGCATTGCAGATATCAATGGCTCCTGAATGGGAGATAGTGTGGGTAGACGGTGTGCTCTGGACTCTAAGATCAGAGCATATGAGTGGCAAAAACACTAAACACACTTGTACGTGTGGAAAACTCTTATTGTTGTGTGAGCTGTGTTCCTTCAGTCCTCTGCAGAAAAGCAAAGGCCTTTTGATATGAGTGAAACTTGCATTTTTATGCAGTGATCAAGACCCAGGCAGCCCAGCCCCTCAGTCCACACACAGCAAGCTGAGTAAGCTCTGGCCTCTAAGCCTTGAGGTTTAAGTAGTATGAAGTCAGAGCAGCAAGCTGAGGTCAGAAGTTTGGTGTTACCTCTCAGCATAAAAGTCTTCACCCACTTCTTTTAACATTATATTTGGTCCAAAGCCCAGTGTATCCTGTTTGGATCTGAGTCTCTACCTGGGGTCAGCTTCTGTATTCTGGGACCCCCAGTTTGGGACAGAGATGATGCACCTTGGTGCATGTAGGTCTTGCCTGCTGACTAATTCATAAAATAGATGACTCCTTGATTTTAATCCCTGAAACTAATTAACCTCAAGAGTTGGATTGAGAAGGAACTCAAACTGAAAACATATGCAAAGCAGAAAGCAGATTAGAAGAAGCATCAGATTAAAAGTGAGGAGACTTGCAGGCCTCCTCCTGTTATCCTCTCTACCCTTATCTGGAAGCCACTTTCTTGCAACCTAGCTTTGTGTAGTTGTCAAAACCCCAAATTTGAAGCTATTGGCTCAGTGATCAGACTCTGGGTTTTGGGGTCAGGAAGTTAGGCTGGGGAGAGGGGGTGAAGTTTTTCTGTGTCTGTCTGAGCAACTACAGAAGAATTGTTTGATCTTTGCAGGTTCCAAAAATTGTAACCAGCACCAGTGGGCCTTTGGGTGATGGGCCGTCAAAGGGGGACCTCTTACTTGTCTTTGAAGAATGGGTCAGCTATGTGACATTCAGAGGAGCAGCTCGGAAAGGAAATCAAATGCCAAAACCCAGATAAATATGTGACACGAAAGAGAGTAAGGAAAGGAGTCCAGGCTCTGGCAGATTCTATAAACTTGCTCTAAAGACCTAGCTTTAAACCATCCAAGGTTCTGCAAACTGTCACCAAGAAGAGCAACAGACTGAAAGTTTCAGGAGAGACCTGTGGACAGATGCTGAATGATGTCATTGGTAAATTAGGATGCCCAACAGGACTTCGTTGTCCAACCTTGAACTCTCTACTGGCCATTTTAACAGGGGAAATGTACCCAGGAGAAAACCTCTTTCTTTCAGACCTCATTCAAGGAAAACATTAGACTAAGTCAAACTTCTTAAGAAGATAAGAATAAATGCACTCATTTCCTAAAACCTGATGGTGAAATGATAGGCACTGTTCCCCTTCTCAAACCCTGCCCCCCCTCCCCCATTACACAAGAAGCTCAGGATTCGAACGTAAATAAATATAGGGGTCTTCAGTAATTTCCTTGCCTAAGGAGGTTAGGAAGATGTCTCAGACTGAGTCAGCATGCAAATGCAAATAATGTCTGTGCAGGATAATCTGGGTGGGGGCTGCTGAAAAAGGACACACAGGCAAACAGGAAACCAGAATGCCAGCGCTCCACAGAGCATGACCTGGAGAAAAGTGTATCAGCAGGACGGAGACCTGGCCTCAGAGCTGAGAATCACGCAGTAGGATTCCTAGGGAGGAGTTCCTCAGGACCTGGCAAATCAGGGGAAACCCTCCTTTAACTGTGGGTTTCTAGGGCTATGGAGGAAAAACTTACTCCTCTAGAAACTAAATGGAGTTGATGGCACCATTGTGCATGGGACTGGAAGACAGAAGCAGAATCTGAATAAACATTTGCAATCCTGAGCCGTTAGGTTCTAGGCTAGCTCCATTTCACAGAAATATAAAATGAGCCACATATGGAAGTTTAAATTTTCTAGTCTAGTAGCCACATTTTAAAAGGTAAGAAGAAATAGGTAACACTATTTTTTATTCATCTATTTTACTTGGCTCATTATATCTAAAATACTACCCTTTCAACACATACTCAAAATCAGTTGTACTGAGATATTTTATACTAATGTAAATGTTGAATTAATTAAAATTAGATTACATTTAAAAATTTTGTTCCTCAGTTGCACTAACCAGCACATTTTGAGTGCTCAATACATGTGACTTCCATGTCAAACAGAGCAGGCCAGAATAAGAGCTCTCAAATTACAGAACTGAGGCCCCAGGCTGAGCAGATGGAGTGGCCAAAAAATGATAATAATATTAAAGATAAAGGAATTCATCTATTCTTAAAAAAGAAAGAAAGCTCACACACAAAATATTGAAAACATTCATCTTAGCAACTTCTGATAAAAAAGATAAACCTGGTTTTAATTTATTATTGAGTTTTACCAAACTTTTGTTTGTTAAAGAGGATAACAATTTCTTCCCCTAGTTACTAATACCCATATTGTTTCAAATTCCCAAAAGGGAAGTCCAAAATACCATCCTATAGAATTTCTTACACTGTGGACAGAAACTCCATAATAGGAGGATAATAGGGGGATAATAGGGGAGGTGAAGCCCTCAGTTTAGTTCAGTCCCTCGGTCATTTCTGACTCTTTGCGACCCCATGGATTGCAGCACACCAGGATTCCCTGTCCTGTATCAACTCCTGAAGCTTACTCAAACTCGTGTCCTTTGAGTCTGTGATACCATCCAAGCATCTCATCCTCTGTCATCCCCTTCTCCTCCTGCCTTCAATCTTTCCCAACATCAGGGTCTTTTCTGATGAGTCAATTCTTCACATCAGGTGGCAAAAGTTGTGGAGTTTCAGCTTCAGCATCCGTCAGTCCTTCCAATGAATATTCAGGACTGATTTTCTTTAGGATTGACAGGTTGAATCTCCTTGCAATCCAAAGGACTTTCAAGAGTCTTCTCCAACACCACAGTTCAAAAGCATCAATTCTTCAGTGCTGAGCTTTCCTTACAGCCCAACTCTCACATCCACACATGACTACTGGAAAAACCTAGCTTTGACTAGATGGACGTTTGTTGGCAAAGTAATGTCTCTGCTTTTTAATATGCTGTCTAGGTTGGTCATAACTTTTCTTTCAAGGAGCAGGCGAATTTTAATTTCATGGCTGCAGTCAGCATCTGCAGTGATTTTGGAGCCCCCCAAAATAAATCTCTCACTGTTTCCATTGTTTCCCCATCTACTTGCCATTAAGTGATGGGACGGGATGATCTTAGTTTTCTGAATGTTGAGTTTCAAGCCAACTTTTTCACTCTCCTCCTTCACTTTCTGAGTAGGCTAAGCCCTACTCAGATAAAAGATAAAGACCACATATTTCTCATTCTCAAAGTCAAGGAGATCTTCTGGACTATAAAGCTCTTTGGAGGTCAAGAAGGGAGTGATGTCAAGTCTACCCATAGGCTTCTTTGCTAGAATTCAACTTGGCAAAGAGATGTGTATGCACTCATGGGAGAATCCTGAGATAAACCAATATAGACTCAGAACCAGGCAGAGCAAGGTGATTAGCCAAAGGAAACCTGGAAGAAATGCCCCATATAAGTGAGAAACTACCACAAGGGTGCTACTCTCTGAGTCTTCCCACGTGTCTATCCACATGTACCATACTCTTTTCTTCCTAATAAACACTTTACTTGTTTTATGTTTTTGCAAACAAAGGGCCAAGGCCTTGTCACCTGCCACTGGCCTAGTGGCTAGGATTCAGCACTCTCACCACTGAGATCTGACTTCAGTCTCTAGAACTGAAACCCTGAGTCAAGCTGCTGCAGGCCAAGGCCACCTGAGATCAGAACCTTTCAACATTTTAAATTTGTATCCAGAAAGCTGAGTTACATGAATATATGTGTTTCAGCTGAACTCCAGACTGTGTATTTTCTTTTGTAAAATTGAGTTGTGTACACTTCAACAACTGTGTGTCCAAGGTGGACAGACTGTATCCTTCAGGAGATTGCAAGAATGTGGGAGAGGGGAAGAAACAATAGTAGCTGTCTTTCCCAGTAGGACAGACCAGGTTTTATTTAGGAACGAAGAACCCCACAATATTGGTGCTTTACCCAACACAAGTTTATTCTCACATGCTACATGTCCAACCTGGGTTGGTGAAGGGGGGTTTTGGGGAGATGAGGAGTCTGTCTCTCTATCTCATCACTCCTGATCCCCCTGACAACGTTACTACCTGGAACACTGCTGGTCACAAAGGTAGAGGGGAAGAATGCTCTGGATGGACCCAGAAGTGGCATAAGTTATTTTCTTTCATTGACTAGAACCAGTTTCATGGCTAAGCCTAATCTTAAAAGGACAAGGAACCATAATTTTACAATGTACCCAAAAGGTACATTGAGGTGGAATACTTGGTGAATAGAACTTCTGTCTCACTGTCTTTCTGACCTTGGCTAGCTGTGAAGTTGACTCAAATTATATACGGGACCAGAATGGAGTACCATGTTGAATTGCGTTAAAAAGAATGGACCACAACTATTTAGTTAAAAAAAAAAAGAAACTGCTGCTTGTGCATTTGTGCTTTTGTGGAGGGGAAGGCCCAGAAAGAGAAATTTTCAAGCAGATGAGGTTCAAATAGAAGAGAAGACACAGGCGAGCAGTTTTTGTTTTCTTTTTTTTTTAAGTTCCTCTGCCAGGAAATCAGAAATGCAAAAATTTTTATCTTGCTATGGAACAAGAACAAGAATTTCTACTCAGATACTAGACCTTGTGAAGGAGCGAAAGTAACACAAAGGACTGCCTATGTTTGGGGAGCAAATTTAGCCTAAGCACTATACAATATAAAAATAGCCAAGACAAATATATTTTCAAAGGCAGTGACTGTAAAGATGTTAATAAGGGGAAAAGAGATTATTTTAAAAAATGGAAAATATTGCCTTGTTTATATTTGAAACACAAAATCATCATTTTTTTTTTTTTTTTGGCAGCAGGATGTCTTAATTTCATTTTATAAATAGAATGGAAAATTAGGTAAGAGAGGTTAGATGCATTGCTTGAGACTGGTGTTTAATTTTGGACCCCCAACTCCCTGATTAATGCTTTATCCGTCCTATTGATATAATTTACACATTGGTGGAATCGGGGCCCTTCTATTTCCTGCCTTTCTCTTCATTTCTAACCCTATTTTCAGACTTGATAGAAGGCGATAGATGTGAGTTTCATGAGATGAGGGACCATGAATCTCCCTCTTTCTTTAATTAACATTTCTGCTTATAGAGAAAAATAAACCTAGGGACCTGTTTGGACCAAACTGTACGCTCTTCCCTCTCCCTCCCCCCACCCAGTTCATATGTTGAAACCTGAAAAACCTGAAACCCCTATGTAGGTGTAATTGGAAATAGGGCTTTTAAGGGGATAGATCAAATGAGGTCATAAGGGTGGGTCCCTAACCCCAGAAGACTAGTGTCCTTATAAGAGCAAGAGAGCTCTCCACATGCACAGAGGAAAGGCCATGTCTAGTCTCTGGTGTTTTATTATGAGGGCCTGAGCTGGCTCCTGGAGGACCTATTCTGTAATTCATTGCACTAGTCGTATGGAATGACTTGCTAGGACACAGTGAGCAAGATATTTCACTGAAGTGTTCAGCTGCTACCTGAATTCAGAAAAGCCTGTATTTGTGGTTGGCACCAAATTAGATGCTGAAGGGAATGGGAAGCATGACAAGACACTGCCTTCAATGAATGCAGAAACTGAGATTCAGAAATGACCATGGTAAAAATCAATGTGATCTATAAACAATAGAGTGGGTCCAGGAAAAACAAACTCTGACAGGGACATTGAGAAGCTTCCATAGAGGATGCAGCAATGATTGGGTAGGAGTTTTCCCCTCAGCTCTCTCCTCCAAAATTACCTTTCAGTTTGACTTCTTTGTTCATCATTGGTAAATACCATTTCTCAGTGAAGCCAACATGGGCAGTATTTATTAATGAAAAAGAAACTAACATTTATTGAGCACCAACTATGTGTAAGACATTTACAGATTTTATTTCTTAGAAACCTACATCTCAATTTCATGCTTTTATGCCTACTTTACAGGTAAGGAAACAGATTTTAGGTAACTCGCCTAAGAGGACAAACGTGTTAGTGATGGAGATGAGATTTGATCCCAGATCGGGCTGATTTCAAAAAAATCAGCATATTGTTTCTGTAGAGGGATAAACGTTGCTGCTAAAGATCTCAGATCAATCTTTCTCAAAGATCAGTCACTGGTGGACCTGACATTTCATTTTATCTGTAGGTTTATCGATTTGGGGGGGTAATTTTGTTCATTCATTTATGGCTGTGCTGGGTCTTTGCTGCTGCTTGGCAGTGACCAGTGGGGGCCGCTCTTTGTTGTGGTGCCCGGGCTTCTCATCGTGGTGGCTTCTCCTGCTGCAGAGCAGCGGCTCTAGGGCACACAGGTTTCAGTAGTTGTGGCTCCCAGGCTCCAAAGCACAGGCTCAGTAGTTACAGCACATGGGCTTAGTTGCTCCTTGCCACGTGGCATCTCCCCAGATCCGGGATCAAATCTGTCTCCTGCACATGGGCTTAGTTGCTCCTTGCCACGTGGCATCTCCCCAGATCCGGGATCAAATCTGTCTCCAGCACATGGGCTTAGTTGCTCCTTGCCACGTGGGATCTCCCCAGATCCGGGATCAAATCTGTCTCCTGCACATGGGCTTAGTTGCTCCATGCCACGTGGGATCTCCCCAGATCCGGGATCAAATCTGTCTCCTGCACTGCCAGGTGGATTCTCTACCTGAGCCAGCAGGGAAGCCCTGTTTATTGATTTTCTTAAATTTTGATGTCCTTGCTCCTCTATGTCAGGGATCATTGTGTGTGTGTGTTTTTTTTTCCACTGATGTTTCCTGATCATGGCCTGGCAGTGGTGCTTAATAAATGTTTACTGAATGAACAATTGCTCTTAGTGCTTTAAAAAGATATAAAATGCAATTTTGAGAACAATAAATAGATACTAGGTCAACTGATCTCTCTACTTTCTGGAAGTGCAAAAAGGTAGGATACTTAATGACGGCTATGGATGGAGAAACTCTCAAGCCAACAACATGTTTGGATTTGTGGAATCCGAGGAGTTGTGGAGATCTGAGGAGATAGCCAACAGGTTCCTAGAAAAGTCAGCTTGGAGATGAAGATATGCTTCTGAGGCTATCTTCAGAGGAGGTAGCTTAGATCATGAAAAGATGGAGTTGAGAGAGGCAGGGCAGGATGAGTGTGGAAGAAGTGAATGTCCAGGAGATTTGCTCACTTCCTATTAGTGTAAGGCACGTGGGTCTCAGACTGAGCTATTAGGCCTTTATTTCTCCTCATTATCAGCCCACAGATGTCAGGTCTGTTCTCTAATATCCTTTTCTTTATGTTTTTGTTGACAACTTTTTCTTTCTTCTAGACTCACCTACTCTGTATACCCCTATCCTTCAATTCCAAATTCTATGGAACACTCCCTGATTTCAGCTTTTACTGATTTATCTTCCTTTGAAACTCTGCTGTTCACTCTTAAGCCAGAGATCTCCTACCAGCAGAGCATTTTTTTAAAACATATCTCCCAATATATGTATTTACTGATTCTTTGAAATTTATACATAAACTACTCTAAACCATTATGTAGAAAAGAGGGAAACTTTAAAAGATGAAATAAAAAGGAAATAAACAGTATTTTAAAATATCATGCTTATTGTGATTAACTTATATCTCAAGGAAAAATATTCCCTTAGGGACACAGTTCATTGTTAATAATAGTGGATGTAAGTCTAGGCTTCAACTGCTTTTTCTTTTTTGATAATTTAAAAACTTTGTTGATACCCTGACATATGTGAGAAGATCGTCTTTGTGATTATCTTTTCCTGAAGCTGATAAGGAGCTTGCTCCAGGAGAGGTAGAAATGTCAGCCCTGTCACTTTCTTGTGGTTAATTCATACTAAAGTCATTAATATTATTTTCAATGGATAATTTACCAAAAATATCCATGGCACTTGTCTGTTTTGTGGGAGCCATATTACCTAGTCTTTGTTAACTAGTTGGTAAATTCTTTGAAGAAGGGATGGACAAGTCCATTCGTCACAATTACTAGAAAGTAGAGCAGCCTCTGCCAACTCTTCCTACCTGTAAAAATTCTGCTCTTCTCTCAGGACACATGACTGTCTTACTTATGGTGCAGGTCCACTTTGCACCCATTTTGGAGAACTGTGGCCCCATCCATAGTCCAAAGTACTCGATTACTTACTGGCTTGAGTTGTTCTGTTTCATATGCTCTTCTCTTTACTTTCTCAAGTTGTTAATAACACCTTGAAAGTCGAGATGACTATGTTGTTGGTCTCTCCTGATGGATTGGTTAACATGCATTAGCTCTTTCCTCCTTTGTTTGTGTCATCTTTTTCATGAAGTTTGAGTTAAGGAGAAGCTAAGGTCCAAAGATTAATTGAGTGGTCAGCATGCCCAGTGTGATGTAGGCAAACAACCTACAAGAATGGAGTCCAGATCCGCCACCAACATCTATGGTTGTTTCTCTCTGGATTTCCCAATTTACATCTCTTTTCAAGGAAGGGTGCTCTCGCTTAAAAGCCCTGCACAATTCTCACTTTTTAGCTGTTAATTAGAATGTTCTATTCTTGTACTCTGTTGAGCTCCCCTCCTCCTTCCTCCCTTCTCTCCCTCTACTCCCAGCTCCTTCTGCAGCACAGAATATCTCACCTGACCAAGTTTAAAAAAAAAAAATCCACAAAACAACTTGGGAAATTACATTTTGTTTAGCTTCCCTCCCTGGGATAGCAATTCAGAAATAGCACTTTCTGTGCAGTCTGTTGTAAGTAGCATTTCTTGGCCTGAGTCTCAGGATTGGCACCTCACTGAGCACTTTCACGTCTGGTGTGAGACTGAGGCAGACTCACCTGAGCCCTTCACTGTGTTCAGTAAAGTTTGATGATAACTGATAGGAATTGAAAGACCCCTCACTGTGGTGACATGGAGCCTTGTACACAGTCTTTCTATTCATCATGGTGGATAAGTCACTTCATGGGTCTGTGTGTTTCATTGTAGATAAAAATTGCACCTACTTCATAAACTTGTTCTCAGGATTATTGAGGACTGGTACAGTAAGCATACTTTGAAAAACATACATTTGTGAACCTTATCCATTTGTCCAAAGCTGTAAAATGTACAACATCAAGAGTGAAACCTAAGGGAAACTGCAGGAAACAATGGTTTCCTAAGGGAAACAAAGGTTTCCTAAGGAAAACAATGCTTTGTCAATATAGTTTCATCAGTTATCATGAATGTTCCACTCAGATGTGGGATGTTAGTGAGGGAGACTATGCTTGTGTAGGAGAAGGGGGAACATGGGAAATTTCTGTACCTTCCTCTCAGTTGTGGGGTGAGCCTAAAACTGTTCTAAAAATAAAGTCTATTGAAAAAAAGCACAAGGTGTTACACAAATGTAAGATGTCCTAACAAATTTCCTCTTTTCTGCAAATGTTCTCCATTCTTCTGCTCTTATAATCCTGGAAAATAGGTCAGACCCCAGGGAGAGTGAGATGCACAGGGAAATTATTTCATTTTAATTGGTGCTTGCTGCTGCTGCTACTAAGTCACTTCAGTCGTGTCCAACTCTGTGCGATCCCACAGACGGTAGCCCACCAGGCTCTCCCATCCCTGGGATTCTCCAGGCAAGAACACTGGAGTGGGCCGCCATTTCCTTCTCCAATGCATGTAAGTGAGAAGTGAAAGTGAAGTTGCTCAGTCGTGTCCGACTCTTAGCGACCCCATGGACTGCAGCCCACCAGGCTCCTCCATCCATGGGATTTTCCAGGCAAGAGTACTGGAGTGGGGTGCCATTGCCAGGTTAATGCACAGAAGTATCAATGGTAACTAAGAGTGGCATTTTAGACTGGATTGAGGATAGTAGGGGAAGGGATCTGGATGGGAGCCCTAAATTTTTGTTTCCTTTTTTATCCTTCACCTATTGACCCATTTTTTTTTTTTTTTTTTTAACAGTTTCCATGTGCTCACTTAGATAATATATTGGCATTAAGGCTAAGGAAATAGTACTACACCATACCATACCTGATTAATTCTTTATTCATTAGTTAATTTGGCAACACTTATTAAGTACTGATCTGTGCTATAAATTATTTAAGGTGCTGGGATGAAAAATGTCTATCTATAAGCAATATTCTCTATCCTCAAGGAGCCCTAGTTTATGACTTTTGCTGTCTTTCAATATTGAATACACACACAACAAATCGTCTTCCCCTAAACAAATGCTGGACTTCTGCAGAATTTCAGGTTAGATATCTTATTGAGGCCTGGGTTGTAGTGTGTGTAAAAGAGTTAAATTTATTCAATTATCCTGGGAAATAAAACCTCTTTTAAATTGTCTCAGTTCTTACTTCTTCTTCTCCTTTCATGGTACCCACGTCAATGTAGCTAAGAACATTCCCCCAGAAATCCCCATTGCATCACAAAGTTAGGAACCAATCCACGTGTACACTGAAACCAGCAATGTCTTTCTAGATTGGGACTAGCAAGTTGGGTGGGGTGTTGCTTGAACAGGCTTCTGATTTGTGTTTTTTAGAAGGAAATTATTTACAGCCCATAGAGTTCTTGACACCAAGTTGAAATAAGTGATGATTCATTGTGTGAAATTCCTAAGCTGGAGAGTTAAGACTCTACAACTAACTCTGGAAGATAGTGAAGGACAGGGAAGCCCAGCATGCTGCAGTCCACTGGGTCGCAAAGAGTTGGATGCAACTTAGCAACTGAACAACTGAGTTAGGACTAAAATTCTTCATAGAAATTATTCTGTGATAACATTCTGCTTCTCACATTTGGTTGCTGGCATTTCATGCTATGTCACTGCATGTCATCTCATGTCATGCTGATTCTTTCCTTTCCTTTTTAAAATTTACAAGTACTTATAGAGTATCATTTTTTTCAAGGCAATGTTTTAATGCAGAGATAGACATGGTATGTTCCTTTGGTTCAAAGAATTTGCAGTCTATTGTTATTTCTACTGATGCTTCCCACTCTTACTTGCATTCAGCAAAGACACCTATTCCTGATGTCACACAGTTGTTCACATGTCGGAGAATCCAGGGTCTAGCAGCAGTTGTAATGGTGAGTGTTCAGCGGCGCTCGATCCAGGTGGCATCAGCAAAAGAAGCACAGCAGATGACATGACTTATTTATATTTTCTGAGTCTGGTTTTTATCTTTTTTGTCAATTCCCTGATGTGCCCAATATCCTTCCAAAATTTTGTTTTTGTTTGTAAATTAGCATTAGTTTCTGTTGCATTTGACCAAAAACCTTGATCTATTTTCTCAGTTTATATATGTGTGTGTGTGTGTGTGTGTGTGTGTGTGTGTGTGTGTGTGTGTGTTATGTATACCTGTGCTGTGCTTAGTCGCTCAGTCATGTCTGATTCTTTGCAACCCCATGGACTGTAGCCCACCAGGCTCCTCTGTCCATGGGGATTCTCCAGGCAAGAATATATATACATGTTTTATATAATATGTATAACTATATAAATTATATGAATATATATATTTCATGTGTATGGTTTTGCCTGTGTATATGTAGAAAGAAATATTTATATAATGAAATTATATTTCAAAGAAAGCTTCTAGTACAAGGATTTACAATCTACGTTTCCATGGTCACTCCTACACAGAACGCCCCTCACCTATGGGTCACCATTCCATGCTGCTGCCCCTTGTCCTCAGCACAGTCCTTGTGTGCTCTGTCCTCACCTGATCTCAGAGTCTCCCACCTTGCACTCAGTACAGATTCAGTTTGCAGAGTCTAGGTAGAGAAAGAAATGCTTCGGAAAGCAGAAATTGTTATCACATGAGTGTATGCCCTTCTTGATGCCAAACATCACCAATCTAGTTCTAAAATCTAGGTTCTGGGAAGGGGTGCCTTAGATTCATTATCAGATACATCTGGCTAGCACATGCCTAATTTGCAAATTCAAGCCATTGTGAATGGGAAGAGCTTGTGGTCAATCTGTAAAAAGGTTTTGACAAGAGACTGTCTTGGAAAACCATAGAATGAAGTAGAAAGGTAGCATTTGCTACAGACAAACCAGAGAGCACTGTCTGTATCAGAAAATGATCCCAGATTTTAAGTGAATTCTGGAATTTTCTATGGACCTTAGAGTCATCTGCTGCCATCTACAGGTCTTAGAATAGGTACCTTTGGTTTCAAGTTCCACATGGGGCCTGTTTACACGGTCAGAACTTTGGGTCAAATTAATAGGTTTTAACTGAAGTTTCTCGGAGAAGGCAATGGCACCCCACTCCAGTACTTCTGCCTGGAAAATCCCATGGGTGGAGGAGCCTGGAAGGCTGCAGTCCATGGGGTCGCTGAGGGTCTGATACAATTGAGCGACTTCACTTTCACTTTTCACTTTCATGCATTGGAAAAGGAAATGACAACCCACTCCAGTGTTCTTTCCTGGAGAATCCCAGGGACGGGTGAGCCTGGTGGGCTGCTGTCTATGGGGTCACACAGAGTTGGACACGACTGAAGTGACTTAGCAGCAGCAGCAGCAGCAACTGAAGTTTCTATAGAATAATCTTGATATACTATCTATAATAAGGACTCCCTCATGGCTGCACATCAGAAACACTGAAGGAGCTTTCCTCAAAAATTATGCCTAGACTTAAAAATTCTGATATAATTGATTTGCTTGTTGTTGTTTTATTTATTTTTGGCCACACCGTGTGGCTTGGGGAAGGAACCTTAGCTCCTGGCCCGTGGCAGTGAAAGCCCATTTCTTAACCACTGGACCACCAGGGTATTCACTGTTGTTGTTTTTAAGATTCTCCAGTGGATTCTGATATGAGGCCAGGTTGGGAACCATGTATATATAAGAACAAAAACGCTAACAGCAAAAAACTTAATTTGGTCAAAGTTTTCAGCAAGGAAGAGAAAAATGGAATCGGTCAAGGTAGGAATTTGAAACTCAGAACAACCCTTAAAAATAATACTTTTGCAAATCATGACTCTCTTTCTACAGGCATGGTAAGAGAAGTCCCTTGGGCTGTAAGGAGCTGAAATCAATCAATCCTAAAGGAAATCAACTCTGAATATTTATTGGAAGAACTGTGGCTGAAGCTCCAATACTTCAGGCATCTGATACGAAGCGCCGACTCATTGGAAAGGACCCTGATGCTGGGGAAGAATGAAGGCAAAAGGAGAAGGGGACAGCAGAGGATGAGAAGGTTAGCATCACCGACTCAATGGACATGAATTTGAGCAAAGTCTGGGAGACAGTAGAGGACAGAGGAGGTTGGTGTGCTATAGTCCATGAAGTTGCAAAGAGTCAGACACGACTTAGCAACTGAACAACAACAAAGGATGCAGCAGCTGGAATCCCTGATCATCTCAATTCCACAGATAATAAAGGTCTTTGCTTTTTTGTACCTCCAAAAATGTCCAGCATAGTGCTCAGAGAACTACGCAGGTAACAGCAATACTCTGCACTTTCCCATACTTTGATCCCTTAGTTTCTAGCATTCTTTTCTGTTCTCCTTAGGAACATACTCAATCTCTTGTCCCTCAACTGGTTTCATCTGCAGGTGAGAAGACAGCTTAGGACACTTCAATTCAAACCACACAGCTTCATGAAGCCCAGAAAGTCTTCAGATACGTTGAACTGAGAGCTCCGGTTCTTTTCCTTAAAGAATCCCTCCAGAAGGGCAATGCTTGCATGTACACTTAGATTTTTCTCTTTTTCTTCTCTTTTTTTTTTTTTTTGAAGGAAAGGATACCAGAGCTCTGGATGAACGCTTATAGCTCTGTGCTTTAGCTCAATATGTATGGGCATACATGAACACCTCAAATGTTCATGAGTCCCCATCAAGAACAGAACTATTTAAAAGCTGTAATGCTCTCCATTGACACCTCCAGTTGAAGAGCAATTTTATAGCATAATTATAATGTATTGCATAATTTGGAAAAGTTTTTGTTCTCATTGCGATTATCCTCAGAGAGCTCCTTTTTCACCTCCCCCTTCCCACACTAACTGACTTAAGAATATCCAACCCTTAAAGGCTGTGTTGCCTTCATAGAATAAAAATGAAGCTTTAAGATGAAGTGCATAAGTGATGGGTGGGAGAGAAATTTTGGTACATGATTCACTGCTTTACTGTGGTGAAGGTAATTTCTTGTTCTTAAGAGCTTTCTTTCTAGGATTTCACTGGGGAAAAAAAGACCTTTGGTGGGCAACTGTAGGCATCAAAAGCCCCTGGAAAGAAGGTTTCCTAATTGGTTCCTGCCCCTGAGCAAGTCTCAGGGCCCCTTGAGAGCCCAGCTTGCTCACTTTGAAAAGAAGGGAACTAGATCAGATGATTCTTAAAGCCAATGCTTAAATACTAGAATTCTGTCATCGAACAACAGATCCACTCTTTGTAGACCTTGAAAACAAAAAATTCTGTTTCCCTTTGGGATTCATGTTTTAACAGTCAGGACAAAGGATGTCAGAATGGTATTATTTCCAAGTCCCCCAGAAATGCTGATTTTTCTGCATATGAAAATGCTGACTTTCACTATTTGACCACAACCAAGAGCTTTTAAAAAGGGAAAAGAGTGAAGGCTTCAAAACAGACTATGAGGAAACCTCCCTGGTGGTTCAGTGGTTGAGAATCCACCTGCCAATGCAGGAGACATGAGTTCAATCCCTGGTTCAGGAAGATTTCACATGCTACAGAGCAACTAAGCCTGTGCACCGCAACAAGAGAAGCCACGGCAATGAGAAGGCTGTGCATTGCGACTAGACAGTAGCTTGCAATTGTCACAACTAGAGAAAGCCCATGTGCAGCGATGAAGACTCAACACAGCCAAAAATACATACATACATACATGTATATATATGTATATATACACATACTATCAGCCATGAGGCACCCTACACTGGGACTTGTTTAGCATTCATGAGATGCTAAATGAATCACCTCAATCTCCTCTTCTTCTTAGTAAGTCCTGAATTTTGAAGAAGTTACTGTTTTTCCCCCCAGCCATATCTAGCATCCAAGGAGGCCATCATAGAGACGGTAAAACACAAAGTGCCTTTTTCAAGGCACTTGGAACATCAGGAACTTCCACTGTCCATTATAAATCATCCAGGTAATACATACACATGGTAAAACACCAATCAGTACAACAAATTTAAAATAACAATCAATTCTTATTAAACTCCTTCCTTTTCCTTGTTCTCCCTTTATTGATTTATAACTTTAGCTCTCTTGAGGGTTATCTCTGAGACGAAATAAGGTGCTAATGGTTTTGTGCCTTGATTCCTTTATTTTAGATAACATTCATCATCTTCTTTCTGTAAAAGGTGAGGATTTAGGTCATTCTCACTATTTCCCCTCTTCCCATGCCTTTTTCAATTTTTGATACAGATGATATTGATTTTTGTTCTTCTCTTCATTTCTTTTATAGCTTTAAATTCTACAATTTTAGTTTTGTTTCTTGTTCTATAAAACCATGGACTTCTTAAATGTTCTTGCTCTATCGTATTTTTGGGCCAGACCTTGCACACGGTTTATTCGCTTGTCCCTCTGCTGTTGATCCTCATCCACCACTCCCTCCAATACACCGGTTTAAATGTCCTCAACCTTGAGGAGCTTAACTCAAGTTTAAAGGGTGGCCATCCTTTAGTCACTTATTTCATACGTTCACAATATTAACATAATTTTATGTGCTTACCTATATCCTTTATAATGGTGTCTGTGCTGGTCCTAACTTCTTAATCCAATCAATTAATTGAGGGTAGACATGATCATTATTTCTAATCTTCTGAGAGAAGCTTATGCAGACAGAGCTCTGCAGTGAAAGTGTGCTCAGTTCATGCTGCTGATTAAAATAACTAAAGACACATTCCCATCCCCCAAGTTACTGTTGACAATTTTGTACTGTCAGTGCCAAGTCACAGTTTTGAAAAAAAAAAAAAAGAAGAGATTCTTTCCAGCCTAGAAGAGCACTTCTGTTCACCCCGAGAGAGTGTTAATTAACTGATACCTTGTACATCTGCAGCATCCCTCGAGAGTTACCCCCTTTCTTGGTAATAAATCAAATGGGTTGGCATTAAGCCTTAAAAGGAGTAGATAAGGACCAGGTATACCCCATACGTATTTTTGGACATGGACTTGGTTTTTGTGTTGTTTGGTATAAGGTTTGATGGTTCTTGGTTTCTGATTAATTTTTTGATCTGAGTGGATAAAAGTGAGAAACTCACATTGGAGGTAATGTCCTTAGGAAAGTAGTAACATGCTGAGCAACCTTGCGGAGGTGCTATCCTCACCATGGTAAGATGGTGGCGGCTAGTGGGTACTAAAGATTCTGAACTACTGAAAGGTTAGGAATCTTCTTCCTAACCTGTATTCCTAGGGATGCAGAATAGGAATAATACATTCAAATTAACTTGGTAAAACTGGCTTTCCAATCTTCTGGTCACTTTATTAATAAGCTCTCATTCACTTTTTGATTAAGTTATGAAGAACTGAAAATCTGAGAGCCTTTGATGCCTTTTAAAAATAATCAAATAAAAATTCAACTCAATTCAATTCAATATGGTCATAAGTATTTTGAACAGTGACAATCTATTTGGCTGATAGGAAGCATCCCATTTCCTGACTAGGGTGGGTAATATATTTTATTTATAAACTCAGAAAGGAAGTTATTTTTACTCCACCCTTTACATTTAATCTACTGCTTGTAGCTCAACCAAGTGATGAAGATTCCCAACTGTTCTGTGGTGATCCCAAATCAGTACCCTTTTAACTGAAGCCTCACTCTGGCCCACACTGAGGTCATGTTCTCAGTTCAAATGGGGTGAAGGGAGAGCAAGCTTGCTATTCTATATTCCTGGTAATAAGGGAGCCCCTCCCCACCACTGCTTCATCATGACTAAACAACTCCCATGCGCTGAATGGCATAATTCTATTGCGTGAGTAAATGTTGGTTCTATGTACTATTTCAGTATTGGGTAGTGGTGGTCAAAACAAGGACTTGCCTTGGGCTTAGCCAGCATGACCACAGCTATCAGCCATATAAAAGGGGTGTGGTCATCCCCAGCAGAGGGGCTCCTGAAAATACACAGAGCATTTTTCCAGAGTCCATGACTGCCTATTCAAGAGCACTTTCCAGTAAGTGTTTTGTGAGAAGCGGCCACAGTACAGGCTTACTCAGGAGAGCCAAGCTCCTCTGTAATAATGAAGAACTGGTCTTCAGCTCTGACAAAGGACCAAGAGTTTCTCACATGGAATTGCAGAGGTGGAAATTGGTATTTACTGGCTTCTTATTTGCTGTCTATTCACCTTAATATTTATCTGAAGTACAGATATGACCAAGGAAGAACTGGCCTCTGCAAAGCCTATTTGGCTTTCTCTCTTAACCCTGAGACAGCACGACCATGGGGAGGCCATTTCCCTCTCAGCTGGCCATTGGGTCCTCTGTCCAGAGGGCTGTGAAAGGCTTCACCCCAAAGGTGTGAACTGCTCAGCGCCTTCTTCTGTTCCCGCAGCAGTTGCTCAGGATGCCTTAAAAATAATCCTTTCTTTTCACATGGAGTGGATTTGCAGGTCTGGAGTCTGTAAAGTCAATTTTCATTTTTAATCTGGTGTGAGCCTATCTCATTAGTCAGTCAAGGCCCCCTTTTCACACTTGCCTTGGGACACAAAGGAAACCCAGTTATGAGCTGTTAATTAGCTATTAGGGGACTGGGAAACTTCCAACCAGTCATTATTCACACTGTTTGAGGCTAATACTTATTTAATTAGAACTATTCCTTTCCTGTCATAAATCCCTAGTTAAAATAAATTTAGCTCAAATTGTCGGTTTAGCTTAAAAAGAAACTGGTGGCTAATTCCAATTCTACTGACTTTATATGAGACAAATGCTTTAGTAAGTGCTGTCCCTCCAGTCCATGCATGGAGACTAGAAACTGGCCAGAACTTGCACTTAGGAGGATGTATGTGTGTGTATGTAGATGGAGAATGCTCACGAAATGAAGCAAGTGGGCTCCCCTTTGGGTGCACACCACTCTCCCACATATTTTCTTTAGTCTTTTGAAAACTTTGATGGGAACCCAAGATCCGAGAGTGGTAGAGGTGAGCAGGAGTAAAACAACACTGTCCTTTCACCTGCTGTGTGTCTCCATCTTACTATGTGGTCATACATTCTTAACTCCAGGATTAGCTCAGGCAGGGGTGGAATGGAGCATACTGACTAACGACGTATCTAGACAGAGAAGGAAGGGTTCAGCAGAAAACTTTTTGTTTCTGTTTCTGAAGCTTGTGAAAAAAAGAGTTTTTATATTTTCTTCTTGTTTCGGTTATCTCTGGCTGTACAGCAAGCCATCAAAAACTTGGTAGCTTAAAATAACAATTGTTTTATTTGTTAGTCACTAATTTGGATAGGGCTCAGTTAGGTGATTCTTAGCTCTCTATGGAGTCTGCTGGGGTTCATTTGACTGCATTCAAGCAAGTTTTATCATATTATGTCTGATTCCTCAGTCTACTCCACAGGTCTATCTGCTTGTCTATCTCTTTCTCTTATAGCTAGTTTGGGCTTCTTCACAGAAAGAATGTCACAAGATAGGTGGATGTCTTATAGGGTTGCTGGGTTCTATCCACTCCAGTACTATTGCCTGGAAAATCCCACAGACAGAGGAGCCTGGTAGGCTACAGTCCATGGGGTTGCAAAGAGTCAGACACGACTGAGCGACTTCACGTTCACGTTCAAATGACATGATGGAAGTTGCAAATCTTTTAAGGCCCAGTCTCAGAAGTTATCTAATGTCACTTCCACTGCATTGGGTTAGTCAGAAGAGGTTACATGGTCAGCTTAGTCTCAAAAGAAGGGAAAACTGACTTCCTCTCTCAGTGGCCGCCCAATCACAAAAATTTGTCCCATCTTTAAAGTGTCACACAAAACTTGCCATATCCAAAGTCTGACTTTTTTTTTTTTTTTTTGAACTTGGATTTTCTTTTTTTTTTTTTTATCAAGAATCTCTTTTATTGATTATCAGAAATATTACAAACATCTGATATGAACAAATTGTAACATGACAGTGATTAGTTTGAACAATTAATACATTTCAGATATAATATTATACATATTTCAATGCTATTCTCCCCAAAGTCTGACTTTTATTGGTTGATTGAGTGTCGTTTGGGGGTCTCTCAACCATCATTCAAGATAGGAATGAGGAGTGCGCAGGTATGTGGATGCTGGAGATGTGACAGATCCCAGCATCAGTTAAAGATGATTTCAGCTGTGAAGAACAGACAGCCTAAATCAAATCTGATAATATTATGTAAAAATGTATTTGCTTAATAAGCAGAAAGTCCAGAGGTGGAAGGTTGCCTTCAGGGCCGGTTTATACAGTGCTGTAGTGATACCATTGAGTGATGTCTTATTGCTCTCATCTAGCTTCTGTGACATTCCCCATGTTGGCTTCATCCTAAGCTCCTCTGCTTTTGGCTGGGTGGCTGCCAGTAGAGACTGGCTGCTTGCTTCCTTGTTCACGTTAAGTGGGAGAGAGAAAGAGAAACACTATTTCTGTCTTTTTCTTAAAAGTGAGAAGGAAGCTTTCAGAAGGCCCCAACAAATTTCTCCTCATGTCTTACTGGCCAGAATTGGGTCCCATGCTCATTTCTGAAACAATTACTGACAAGAGGCATGGGATTGTTCTTACACCAGTATGTCTCAACCTGAACTTGAAGGTGGAGGTGGTTTCCCTAAGATATATTGGCTATGTAGAATTTTTTTAAAAAAAGGAAGTTTGGGTTATATTAGGAAGAAGGAAGATGGGAATTTTTGGATAGGCAGCCAAGAATGTTATTGCATTGCCTTAAAGATAAATCCATGGCATCAATTTTTCTTAAGCTAGAAAGTAAAAATTCCTTTTGAGACACAAAAGACCCCAAATAGTGAAAACAATCTTGAGAAAGAAAAATGGAGCTAGAAGAATCAGGCTCCCTGACTTCAGACTACAATTACAGTCATCAAAACAGTGTGGTACTGGCATAAAACCAGAAATATAGATCAATGGAATAGGATAGAAAGCCCAGAGATAAACCCATGTACCTATGGTCAATTAATCTATGACAAAAGAGGCAAGTCTACATAGTGGAGTAAAGACAGTCTCTTTAATAAATGGATTAAACACCGAAATGTAAGACCTGTTACTATAAAATTAGAGAAAAACACAGGCAGAACACTCTTTGACATAAACCTGAGTAATATCTTTTTGGATCCATATCCTACAATAATGAAAATAAAACCAAAAATAAATAATGGTACCTAATTAAACTCCAAAGCGTTTGCACAGCAACAGAAACCATAAACAGAACAGAAAGCCATCCCACACAATGGGAGAAAATATTTGCAAATGATGAGCCTGACAAGAGATCAAGCTCCAAAATTTACAAACAGCTCATGTGACTCAATAAGAAACAACTCAATAATAAAATGGGCAGAAGACCTAAACAGACATTTCCCCAAAGATTACAGATTACCAAGAGGCACATGAAAAGATGTTCCACATCACCAATTACTAGAGAAATGCAAATCAAAACTATAGTGAGATATCACCTCACATCAGTAAGAATGGCCATCATCAAAAATCCTACAAACAATAAGTGCTTGAGTGGGTGTAGAGAAAATGCAACCCTCCTACACTGTTGGTGGGAACATAAACTGGTTCAGCCACTATGGAGAATAGTATGGAGTTTCCTTAAAAAACTAAAAATAGACCTATCATATGATCCAGTAATCCCATTCCTGGGCATGTTTCCAAAGAAAGCTAAGGTTCGAAAGATACAGGCACTCCAGTGTTCATTGCAGCACTGTTTACAATAGCCAAGACATGGAAGGAACCTAAATGTCCACCCACAGAGGTACGGATAAAGATGTGGTACATATCAATACAAGGAATATTGCGCAGCCATAAAAAGAATGCCATTTGCAGCAACATGCGTGGACCTAGAGATTATCATACTAAGTAAGTCAGACAAAGACAAATATCATATGATATTGCTTATATGTGGAATCTAAAAAATGTGATACAAATGAACTTACAAAACAGAAACAGACTCAGAGAATTAGAAAACAAACTTAGGGTTACCAAAGGGGAAAGGTGGTAGAGAGGGACAAATTGGGAGTTTGGGATTGACATATACATACTACTATAATTAAAATAGATAACCAACAAGGACTTACTGTATAGCATGGGGAACTCTGCTCAATATTTGGTAATAGCCTAAATGAGAAAAGAATTCAAAAAAGAAGAATATATACACGTATATGTATAACTGAATCACTTTGCTGTACACCTGAAACTAACATAACATTATTAATCAAGTATACTCCAATATAAAATAAAAACGTTGAAAAATTTTCTCTTAATTGAGTATTCAATTTCAGAAGAAATTATTTTAGAATGGGCAACATTATGAGACAAAACTGATCCTACTTTGTACCGAGAGAGTAATCTCTCCAATGTCTCTGTTTCCATCTCTAAAATTAGAATAATAGTACCTATTTCTTAGGGTCAGGATTAAAAAGAGATAATGCATGTAGGATGTTGGGGCAAAGTAAATAACCCTATCCTTGAGAGCGTAAAAACAGAGGTCCTCTTGAGGGAACAGCAGGGTGTTTCTGAAGGGCCCAGCAGACAGGGGATATGAGACACAGTAGCTTTTCAAGGCAGAACATAAACATATCTGAAAACCGAGAATGTAAACTCTTGCAATAAGAACCATCTGGAGTTGGGAGGGAGGGTTGGGGCAGATCCCTCTGGGTGTTTCCTCCTCCACAACATGTTTTTTAGAACTGAAATCAGGTTATGAAGAGCATCAAGGCAGCTTTGAAGAGGAAGTCACAAAAGGACAGGCAACAGCTTGGGGACATGGGTGCGTGCTGTGTGCTCCTTGGGGGAGGGGAGAGGAGCAGACTTGCCTCCTTGACCTTGCCTGATGGCATGCCAGGTCATTAAGGAGGGCCTTACCTCCCCCACACCTCCTGCCTCTCTGGTTCCCCACTGAGCCCGGGAACCAGTGGGAACATCCCAAACCCAGGCTAGGCTCTGGGCCAATCCTCCCCATCCAAAGGATGATGACCATACCTCTGACTCCCACTATTTCCCACATCCTATCAACAAAGCACAGTTTTGTTTTTCTTCTCTCTAATTCTCTCTTCCCACCATCCCCTCTCAATACTGCCAGGACCTTTATGCTCTATGAGAGTATTTAGAATGTTAAGAAATTCTCAGGGAGAAGTTTCCATCATTCAATCAGAATTGGTTTTTCATGTGCATTAACTCCAGCCAGCATGCCAACGTGTCTGATGTCCCATAAGATGTAAAATTACAAGGCAATATCTTCTTCAAAGGTGAAAAACAAGCCCCAGATGTCTCCAACAGCAGTTAAGAGCCACAAAACACGTTAGAAAATTTCCTCTAACTTTAACTCTAGCACAGATAATCTAGACAAAAATCTTAAAAAAAAAAAAAAAAAAAAGAAGAAATCACCTTAGAAAATACTTTGATGTTGGATGTACAATTAGCTAAAGCTTCGTATTTCAAATATTTGAGGCAAATTTGAGTATGTTTTGGGGTGACATTAAACCTGAAATTATTGTTAGAACCTGGCTAAAGGACTACGAAAGACACAGAAATCTTTATATGGTGGATGTCAAGAAGCACAGACCATTTGCCTGTCCTTTTCCTCCTGTACAGAAGCTGTAAGAGAAGTATTACCATCCCACCCCACAGTTGAGAAAACAGGTTCACAGAGTCAATGTCAGACATGTAATTTACCAAGTCGATTCCAGTTCTAAACGTGTTATAGTGACTTCCTGCTAACACAATGACATATCTTAGCCGTGTTTTAGCTCCCTGTGCAAGATAAGTCATGCCCAAATTGGGAAATGTGAGTTCCTGCCCTAGCTCTGCCCCTCATTAACAGGGAGGAATTGGATAAGCCACTTCCCTCTCTGGGTGAATGGGCAGGCTAGACAGTCTCTGGAAGCAGAATTGTCGTGGAAGAGCTGAGGTTGCTTCAGCTATTGTGTGCCCAGCTGAATGCTTCTTCAGCCTAATCCTGCTGATTAGTTCTGCTGAGGGCATGTGACTGGGGCAGAGTTCACATAAATGTCTTGGGAGGAAGGAACCACTGCAAAAATCAGATCTTTCTTGGCCCAGAGAGCCACCACCGGCCACGCCTCCTCTGCATGCAGCACTGGAAGAGCGCTCTTGGTGAACAACTCGGGCTGTGATGTGTTTTCAACCCCAATATCACACTGTCAAATGTCTGTGGACTGAAAAATCAAGGAGAATTTTTGTTGAGGAAACCTTACATGTTAGGAAATCTTATAGGTATCTCTAAAAATGACTTTGCTGTGCCTGTAAGGCAATATATAAATGAGATCACACTGGCATACTGGCTGTTTACAAACTGTGGGAGGAGGAGTCAGGGAGTGAAGCTAGTGGGTGAGATTCCCTGGCAGGCTTCTCAGAGATCGGTGGTTTTGAAAAAAAAAAAGAGAGAGAGGGAGGGGCAAATCCAGGCATGGTACAGAAACAATTTCCTTTTGGCTGGGAGCTTGAAAAGCAGCTGGGGGAAGCAAAAGGCAAAGGACAAACTATGACGATATTGAAGATGCTTGCTAGAATTGGGATTTACAGAAGGTAAGCAAGAGAATTCCAGAAAAACATCTATTTCTGCTTTATTGACTATGCCAAAGCCTTTGACTGTGTGGATCACAATAAACTATGGAAAATTCTGAAAGAGATGGGAATACCAGACCACCTGATCTGCCTCTTAAGAAATCTGTATGCAGGTCAGGAAGCAACAGTTAGAACTGGTCATGGAACAACAGACTGGTTCCAAATAGGAAAAGGAGTACGTCAAGGCTGCATATTGTCACCATGTTTATTTAACTTATATGCAGAGTACATCATGAGAAATGCTGGACTGGAAGAAACACAAGTTGGAATCAAGATTGCCGGGAGAAATATCAATAACCTCAGTATGCAGATGACACGACTCTTATGGCAGAAAGTGAAGAGGGGCTAAAAAGCCTCTTGATGAAAGTGAAAGTGGAGAGTGAAAAGGTTGGCTTAAAGCTCAACATTCAGAAAACGAAGATCATGGCATCTGGTCCCATCACTGCATGGGAAATAGATGGAGAAACAGTGGAAACAGTGTCAGACTTTGTCTTTCTGGGCTCCAAAATCACTGCAGATGGTGACTGCAGCCATGAAATTAAAAGACGCTTGCTCCTTGGAAGGAAAGTTATGACCAACCTAGATAGCATATTCAAAAGCAGAGACATCACTTTGCCAACAAAGGTTCGCCTAGTCAAGGCTATGGTCTTTCCTGTGGTCATGTATGGATGTGAGAGCTGGACTGTGAAGAAGGCTGAGCGCCGAAGAATTGATGCTTTTGAACTGTGGTGTTGGAGAAGACTCTTGAGAGTCCCTTGGACTGCGAGAAGATCCAACCAGTCCATTCTGAAGGAGATCAATCCTGGAATTTCTTTAGAAGGAATGATGCTAAAGCTGAAACTCCAGTATTTTGGCCACCTCATGCGAAGAGTTGACTCATTGGAGAAGACTCTGATGCTGGGAGGGATTGAGGGCAGGAGGAGAAGGGGACGACAGAGGATGAGATGGCTGGATGGCATCACTGACTCGATGGATGCGAGTTTGAGTGACCTCCCGGGGGCTGGTGATGGACAGGGAGGCCTGGCGTGCTGCGGTTCATGGGGTCGCAAAGAGTCGGACACGACTGAGCGACTGATCTGATCTGATCTGAATGAGAGGTCAGCTTGGGGTCTGCTGGAAGGTGATCACTGATTGTTTTTCTTTTCTTCTAGGGCAGCTGCACAGCATGGAACCTGCATTCAGATATCTACAGCAGGTGACTGGGCCTTGGCTAACTGGCAGTGGGCTGGGAGATGGAGGAGGAAGGGTGTGTGCAGATGTTGGAGGCAGATTAAGGAGACCATTTAGCTCCCTGAAGTACAGCCGCCTTCTCTTATAAATATTTCTTCTTTTCTCATCACTCCTTTTCTGTATTTGCCCAGTTCACTGATGGCAACTCGCAAAAGATTTGCAGAGCCTCACGTTTTCCTTTTGGGCTTCCCTGGTGGTTCAGTGGTAAAGAATCCACCTTCAATGCATGAGACGTGGGTTCAATTCCTGGGTCAGGAAGGTCCCCTGGAGAAGGAAATGGTAACTCACTCCAGCATTCTTGCCTGGGAAATCCCATGGAGAGAGGAGCCTGGTGGGCTACAGTCCATGGGGTCACAAAAGAGTCAAGCAAGACTTAGTGACCAAACAAGTTTTCATTTTAGTTGCAAGCTGGGCCTTGAAGGAGGATAAGGCAGACTCTTTAGTCATATCTGCCCTTGTGGATGCTGTGTTCTTGTTTGTTAGAGATGAAGATCTCATACTGTCTGTGGTCATCCAATAAGGTGCTTGCAGAACAAGGCTGGGAAGGCCCCTGCCCTCCTCCACATTTTTTTTTTTTTTTTTACAAAGAACACTTTGAAAGAAAGAACACAAAATCGAGCCTGGTTCCTGAAAGTTTTCATGGCAGCAGCTGGTTCTGAGATACTTGTAGTGAAGACCTCGGGACTCTGTTGCCAATGAGAAATATACAAGATGACAAACCACACTGACCAACTACTTTAGAGGAGGTAAAGCCCAGCTTTATCTAAATCAAAAACCACAGAGTCATAGGAAGATGTCCTCTCCCACCAAGTGGGATGTCCTTGAACAGCATCCAAGATACATGGTTATGGGCCTCTTCTTCAACATCCTCTGTGCTGAGAAACTAACTGCTCTTCAAGGTACCCCAATGGCCTATTGTTGAAAAACATTCCTCTTTACATAGAGCTGAAAACTGCCTCCCAGTAATTTCCACCCACAGATTCTAATTCTGGAACTACATAAATCTATTTCCTCTTTCAGATGACAGCCTTTCCAATACACTGCGACCATTATCTTGTCGCTCTTTTTCTTCTCTATTCTTCCTCATAAAAGTCTGTTTTCTAGGTCTGAATTCTTTCAGCTGTTCCTCGGTCTTCACTGACTTCCAGACTCTTCTTCTGGGATGCCCTATATTGTCAGTGCCCAACTAAGGAGAATTATCCAAGAGGAAAATATATTACAGGTGGGGCTGCCTTGCATAGAGCCTAGCGAGGCTATGATTTCCCTTGATTTGGGATGAATTGCTATTATGGCTAATAGCCATACAAAATACATTAAAAGAAAGAAGCTAAACATAAAACATTAGAAACAGTATGATTCAATTTATATAAAGTCTCAGAATAAGCAAAACAAATCCCCGATGGAAATCAGAAACTGAGGATGGATGAATTCACTGGACAGGAGCACAAGGGAAGGGAAATTTCTGGGCTGATGGAAAAGCATCTTACTTTATTTGGGATAATGGAAAATAGGTGCATAGTTGTCAAAAATCATCAATCTCTGATCTTTGTACTTTACTGTATATGTTATACCTCAATACAAAGAAAATTCAGAAAATTTTCATATAGCAAACCACCTTCTTTTGCCCTCAAATTTTCCTTCCATTTGTTCAGCTTGAGGTATTTATAAGACAGCAAAATGCCATAAATGTATATCAAGAAGTGCAGCTGCCAGCTTTTCTATTGTTAGTCAATTAAGCATGCACAAATTTGCTTTCTTCATTATGTGATTCTACTTTTATGTATTGAAAGAAAAAAGCAACTAAATCTCAAGCACAATATTTCAATGCCAATTACCTTCACAAAAACGACTTGATTCTTGATATTTTATTAAAATACAAGGATAATAAAGCAATTAGAAAAACATCTTTATTGAGCTGAAATAAGACTTAGGCTACCTTGTGATGAGGGAGGTGGTACCACTCAAACAAATGCTAATAAAATAAAAGCTAATGTTAATTGCTAGTTTCTTTATACGTTTGGTGGTGCAAAGAGTAGGTCTTTTTAAAAGCAAAAATGCTCCCAAACTTTTGTTTCTACCATTTCTGACTCAACTCACAATTTCAACATTAGTACAACCCACTGAAGCAAGAAAAAACTGAAGTTTTCTAGACATCATAAAGAACTCTCTTCAGTCAGTAATTTGGATCATCTTCAAAGTTATTCAAGACAGAATAAAATTAAAAAGCCGAAAGAGCCCCATAACCTCAGTCTTACCACAAGGAAACTATCTGACAAGTTCCAATATAAGTGCATCCTACTGTACACCTGACCAGCACTCCCCCAAACTGTCAAGGTCGTCAAGAACAAGGAAAGTCTAAGACTCTTGCCACAGTCAAGAGGCACCTAAGGAGACATGACAGCTAAGTGTAACGGGATGTCCTGGATGGGATTCTGGAATAGAAAACGGACATAGGTAAAAACTAAGGAGATTGAATAAAACAAACTTTAGTTAATAATAATGTATAAATGTCGATGCATTAATTATAAAAAATGTGCCATATAATGTAAGATGTTAATAATAGGGGAGCCTGGAGAGGGATATAATGGAATGCTCCATATGATCTTCTTGATTTTTCTGTAAATCTAAAATTAAGTCTAAAGAATAGGTGACTATACAGATTGTAGAGCATGGGGGAAAAATCCAGAAAGTTCCACACTGAGGTTTTCAGAGGTAATATATCTTCATGATGGCTGAGTGCCAAAGAATTGATGATTTCAAATTGTGGTGCTGGAGAAGACGCTTGAGAGTCCCTTGAACTGCAAGGAGATCAAACCAGTCAATCCTAAAGGAAATCAACCCTGAATATTCACTGCAGGGACTGATGTTGAAGCTGAAGCTCCTATACTTTGGCCACCTGATGTGAAGTGTCAACTCACTGGAAAAGACCATGATGCTGGGAAATATTGAAGGCAAAAGGAGAAAGGGGTGGCAGAGGATAAGATGGTTAGATAGCATCACCAATTTCAGTGGACATGAATTTGAGCAAGCTCCAAGAGATAGTGAATGACAGAAAAGCCTTTCATCCTGCAGTCCATGGGGTTGCAAAGAGTCAGACATGACTGAGTGAGAAACAGCACAATATCTTCACGATGGGACTAAAGGTTTTTAAAAAGCCATGAAAGGAAGCCTTCAGAACCTGTACCCTTTATGTCCTTCACTGGGTCTAGGGGAGGGAAGTGCTGGCTTCTGGTCATGTGCTTTGACTACTCTAGGTCTACCACCTGATGATAATGAGACTGAACTTGGATCCCCAAATCAAATGTTCCACATTCTGCTCAACATTTGATAATGCCAGTCTTTCAGGTAACAGTCATTTTAATGGGTGTGAAATGATGTCTCATCATGGTTTTAATTTGCACGTTTCTGAAAACAACTGGTACTCAGCAGGTTTCCATGAATTATTATTGGCCATTTGTAGATCTTCTTCTGCAAAGTTCTTTCTTCTGGGAACCTAGCCTTTCCTTCCATTGTTGGCTCCAAATCTGAAACCTTGGTTAAGTCCAATAACTGAGTAAGTAATGTCATATTTTTTGGGGGGCAGCTGCTTCTTGATCATCCATTTTCAGTTTATTCTGATGGTAAGTCAGATGGCAGTTGTTTTTTTTTTTTTTTTTTGCCCCTAAGGATGCTGAGTTCTGTTAACAATTTCTATAAATATCTTGGCCAAACCCTCTTGGCTATTATTCCAACCTTGCCACTCATGATAATCAGATCCATTCTGAGAGTTAAGCATCATTATCTGGCTTCTATTTTTAAGGGGTGGGGTTCCTATTATCTTTATAGGATTAAGCTAACTAATAGTAATAACCTCCTTTCCTACTATCCCCAGTGGTCTTGAAAGAAGTGTCACCACCAAACTTCTGAGTGACACTAGTGTGCCTCACACATGTGTACTCTTTCTGTGAAATATAATTGGTGGGTATTCTGGCCGTATATAATGTGTCTATTCCAGGGAGCCCACTTCTCTGAGTCTTTCGTCCAGCATCTGCTGAGGGTGAAATTCCTGCCTTTCACCCTTTCACTTACCGGAAGCCATTGCTTTTTCTGTGTATCTAGAATATAGCCTTGTAGCAAGTACGTGCCATTTCTTGGGGTCCTTGCCAGAATGTTAAATTCTGTATTCCAGAAAAGTACTTCCAGACCAAGAAATGTCCTCTCATGCAGTGCTGTGTTCTAGCCTCTTTAATTAAGAGCCCTCAGGATCCAGTCCCACGTGTGTGCCTGGTCGGGAGGGCTTGGTGCTCCACTGGGGGGTGTAGCCATTTTTTCCTTATCAGCCCAGCAGATATGCAGCTGGGTGGAGCTGCAACTTAACCCTAGTTTTAGATCAAGTGGCCAGGAGGGGAGGTAGAGGCCTCTGTATTGTCTTTAAGTGAGGGAGTGATTCCAGTTCTTCACGAGAGAGGTGGGTCATCCTTCAGGCTCAGAGAGTTTAGAGGGATCTGGGAATTACTTCAAATGTTTGGGAGAAATCAACCCAGACATTCCACCCCATAGGGCAGAGTTAATTTCCCCTAACCAAATTGCTTTCGGCTTTGGTAGAACAGACTTGCCTGGACTGGGAGTTTTAACCTTCACTGGAGTTTGGGCTACACTTCCTATTAAGACTCCATTCTTGTCCTTCATCTTTAGGTGAGGAAAACCTCTTCATGTACTTTTATGGAGAGCTTCTGATGTTGTCACCTGACTTTCAACTGCTTGTTAACGGTTCTCAGTCGTACTCTGAACTATATTCTTTTTTAGAACTCCAACAGTGTAGCAACAGACATCCTCTCTCACTGCCCTCGATGTTACTCTTTCTTTTTAAAAAAAAATTTAAATTTTTGCCTATTTGGCTATGCCAGGTCTCCTTTGCTGCACGTGGGATCTTTAGTTGTGGCATGCAAACTCTTCTTTATGGCATGTGGGATCTAGTTCCCTGATCAGTGATGGAGCCCAGGCCCCCTGCACTGGGAGCACGAAGTCTTAGCCACTGGACCACCACAGAAGTCCCAAGGTTACTCTTTTTGTGACACTTTAATAACACCAATACATAGCACAAGTTGTGGCTCAGCTGGTAAAGAATCTGCCTGCAATGCGGGAGACCTGGGTTCAATCCCTGGGTTGGGAAGATCCCCTGGAGAAGGGAAGGCCTACCCTCTCCAGTATTCTGGCCTGGAGAATTCCATGGACTGTTAGTCCATGAAGTTGCAAAGAGATGGACACGACTGAGCGACTTTCACTTTCCCACCTCTGAACTATCCCGTGTCACCACTGGCAAGATTTAGTGATTGTATCAGAGACTGTGTGTACTCCAGCCACCCTCAGGGACAGGTCCCCACTGCCAGCTGCCTAGTGAGCGATCCAGCTGCCACACATAAGTCTACTGCCTGCTTCTTTGGGCCACTGCTGGCATCAACTTTCCCAGGCTGGGTCTCTGGGAAGCTGACTCCAAGTTGGAGTTCAGTGTGCAGACTGTTTATTCGGGAGTGTCCCAGGACCACACCCATAGAAGGAAAGAGGAGAAGTCAGGACTGGGTAGTAGAAAAAGTCATTTAAAATCTTACATTACAAGAATTATACTATCATTGTAGAAAGTATAGCAGATAAAAAGAAGCCAAGTGAAGCAAAAATCTCCCACCATGCTAACACTACTAATCTTTCGCTTGAGGAATATGTTTTACACATTGTTAGATAAATGTATACATAATTCCTTATTAAAAATGGTTTCCATAGTGTACATAATGTTTCTTAGTCTGCCTTTCTCCATCGTATATCAGGAACACTTACCCATGACAGTGAATATAAATATATTCTGTCGTCTCAGCGATGGCAGAGAGAGGCTTCCACACTCTGTGGGAGGCTGGATGATGCTTGTCTAACAGGGCAGCCTGTCTGGGTGCCAAGGCCGGCTCCACATTTATCAGGTTTATGACCCGGGATGAAATAGTGAGCTCCTCTGCAACTAAGTTTCATCATGTGTAAAATGCTATTGTAGTGCCTATTTGTTGGGGGAATTGGGTGAGTTAATACATGCAAAGTGTTGAGAACAGAGCCTGGCATTTGGTAAATGCATTGTAGGTGGTGCTAGAGCTTTGTATGAAATACTATTGTTTAGTAATTCCAAAGTCTCCACTTTTTGACATTTCCTCTGGCAAAAATGTATCCTGTTGTCTTCTGCTCAGGGGAGGATTGGGGGTACCTATTTGCTTATTTCCCTCAGATAAACACCTAGAATTAAGATTGCTCTGTTGGAGGTGGGGGTGGAGATGGGGGAGGGGGGTGGTGGGGAGGATGGGATGGGGAGTTGGCGTTTGGTGGGAATGGAGTTTCAGTTTGGGAGAGTGAGAGGTTAGAGAGACAGGATAACGGTGAGAGTTGCACAGCAATACAGGTGTGCTTGGTGTCACTGAGTGTAGTTAAAATGGTATGTTTTGGTTATGTGACTTTTACCACAATAAAAAAAAAAAAACATTAAAAAAACCTGCTGTGTTAAAAGGAACGTGCATTTAAAAACAAAAGAAAAAATTGTTTTTCATTGTTGCCAGGTAGGCCAGTCAGAAAGCTGCAAGGATTTTCAGGACCAGCACTGAGGTGTGAGCGTGCCCACTGGCTCACACTGTCTCCATCACTAGCACTGACACCCATGGGCAGCCTGGCCAGTTGGTAGACAGTGAGGTTTCCATGTGTATTTATTTACTTACTAGAGAGGCTGAATTTTTTCCAAATTCTGTTTGTCAGTTGTACCTCGTTTATAACTGGCTACTTAAAGCCTTTACCTACTTTTCTCAGGAGTTTCACTTTTTCTTTATGAGTTTGAAAGGACTTTTTATCTCTTAAGGATACTCTGAAAGTTTTTCAAGTCTTAAATATAAAACTAGCTTATGAAACTTGAACGTGATATTGAAGTTTGAGTCAGGCATTAAAGCTATGTTTGATATGGAAGAGATGAGTTGTTTTCTAGAAACTCTTCAGAAGCGCACTAGTGAATCTGGGCGAAGGGTAAATGAGTGTTCTTTTCTCTCTTTTCCCATTTTTTTTTTTTTCCTGTAAGTATGAAATTATATCAAAGTAAGAAGTCATCCCAAAATATGTACCTGAAAAGAAAGTTGGCTGGTGGGTTACTGGTGCCTAGTTAAGCCCGGCTGTGAAATACCTGACCGCTCTCTTTCATTATATGGTGGCAGGTATAAAAAGACATCCCACATCTTCATTCAGTAAAGACAGCCATCTCTGTGGCTAGTCTGAGACAATAGAGTGTGAGCCGGTCTTGCCAAGACCAGCTGCCTACAGCCGCACCCTCCCCTGGCCTGATTCAGGTCTGCTGGAACAATCATACTCTCTGCTCTGCTCTCATATGCTCAGTACCTAGGCTTGGAACGGTAAGAAAAGGGTTAGGGAGCTTTCCTTTCTTCCCACTGGTCTCAGGAAGATTGGAGGTGTTTTCTCTGTCCTCACAAAGTCTGTGCTTCTCATGTAAGGTCTACTCACTTAGGGAAAAAGGATCTCCCTCTTAGCTCCATCCCTGGTCCTCAGTCAGACAAACATACGTTCTAGGTTAGGCTGCAGAAACAAATTACCGCTCCCTGTCTCTATGACTTAATACAATAAAAACTCATGCTACTGACCCAATATGAGCAGTGAAGGTCTGGGGTCAGGCATGGGGGTTAGTGAGGGCTTTGCTCCAGAGAGTCTCCCAGGCAGTTCAGGCTTGACTATCTGTCATAGCACCGGCTACCACAGCAAAGGGAGAGAGAAGCATGGAGAAATTATACTCACTTTTCTCTGCTTTGGCTGTAAAGTGTCATATAGTTTGCACTCACACCCATTGCCCTGAACCAGTCACAAGGCCCTACCAATGTGCAAAGTGGCTGGAGCATGTGCAGAAGCCCCTAGAATCTGGGGTAAGTTTTCCCATCTCTGCTCACTCCCAGCGTTAGGCTCTGGACACTTCCTTCCAGCAATGTAATTTAACTATTTATAATATTTTGTCCAATGCCTGTTTCTTTCTAGACCTGGAGTTTTTGGTGGGGTTGGGACTCCGTCCTTTTTGTTCACTGTTGCATTCTTCATGCCCAGCCAGGTATCTGGCACAGAAAACAGCAATAGGACTGGGACCTTTAATTCCATCTAGTGGCAACACACATATACTGCAGGAGTTGTTACTTTGATGTATCAACTAGGGACTCTGCCTTCAGTTCTTTTTTGGGGTCAAGGGTTGGGGGTGGAAGGGACTTCCCAGGTGGGGCTAGTAGTAAAGAATTCGCCTGCCAATGCAGGAGACATAAGAGACTTGGGTTCAATCCCTGGGTCAGGAAGATCCTCTGGAGGAGGGCTTGGTAACCCAGTCCAGTATTCTTGCCTGGAATAGTCCATGGATAGAGGAGCCTGGGAGGCTACAGTCCATAGGAGCACAAATCGTCGAACACGACCCAAGTGACTTAGCATGGGCAGGTGGGGGTGGGGAACAGGGCAAGTGGGAGTGGGAGGAGGTGGAACAGAGAGAAAAGGAGAGATTTTCAAGATTTCAGTAGACAGTGCTTTAGAATAAGAATCTCCAGATGTCATCTGGTAGTTAGCCTATCAGTGAGGATCTCATCCCAGTTTTACCCCTTCCCCACTTTGGCTGGTAAAAGAGCTGTGGGGTATCAGAGTTGGAAGGAGACAAAATGAGTTAAAATTACATACCAAATAAAAAATTTAAAATCTACTTGAAAGTGTTAGTCTCTAAGTCGGGTGTGACTCTGTGACCCCAGGGACTGCCACATGTCTGTCCATGGAATTCTCCAGGAAGAATTCTGGAGTGGGTTGCTATTCTCTACTCCAGGAGATCTTTCCAACCCAGGGGTCAAACTCAGATTTCCCGCACTGCAGGTAGATTCTTTACTGCCTGAGCTGTCTGCTTATAGCTGCTAAATTAGTTGCAAAATAAATTGGTTTACTGGTCTGTCTCAACGCTGGCCTGCCCATCCTCAGCACCTGGGACAGAAAACAGATAAAGCTAGTGATCTTCCCCACCTCCCCCCACCCCTCAATATCACTTCTTCAGGATCTATGTTCCAGGGGCTTCTGTCAGAGCTGAAAACATTCAAGGTAAAGAGCCACGTTAATATTTCTAAAAAATTATCTAACTCTGGACTTTGAGGTTTCTGAGAAGTATCAGGGCCGGCTCTGGCTGCCAACCGCTGCGCTGGATGAAAGCTAATGACCCCAGAGGGCAGACAAAGGGTTCAGAAAGCAAAGCTTAATTGAAGTTAATTGTGGGAGACAGGAAAAATCAGGAGGACAGTAATGGGAGGTGAGCATTTGTGTGGTTTCTGCTCCATCACCCTCTACCCAGAGACTGTGGGCCCTTCTGTGTAAGTGGTCCTGTGCTCTTTGAAGGTCCATTATCTCCCCAGGAGGCCCCGTTACCTGCTTGGTGAGATGGAAACTATGGTGCCCTGCTGCTGCCTCTGGGGAGGAGGAACCTGGGGCCAACAACATTTCAGAAAATAAGAAACAAAGCAAAAGTTAGTTAAGGATGAAGAAAGAGGAGGCAGGCTTTCCTAACCATAGAGCAGGCTGGGAAATTTGCTTTGTTCATAAGAAACTGATTAACTGAATGTGGCTAAGGTGAAGAAGGAAGAATTAAAATGTATACATGTAACAAATGTATTTTGTAGACATAAATAATACAAATGTATTATTTGTAGACATAATAAAAAAGAACTTGTCTTGTTTAGACAAGTTCATGGAGGTGACAGACTTTTTTTTATGAAGGAGGACAATCCTGAATTTTTAATTAATAATAACATATTTATGGGGCACTGGTAGGTGTTGGGTACCAGGCAAAGTGCTTCTGCATGGTTTATCCCTCAATTCTTACAGGTACTCTGTGTGGTCGAGGTTGCTATGATCCCCATTTACAGAAGAGAAATGGCTTAACAAGGTTCTGTAATTTGCCCCAAATCATGCAGTTAGGAGGGGGTGGGACCAGCATTCCACTCTCTCTGCAGAGTCCTGGCTTTCACGGCAGGTTTGTACAGCCACCACTTTGTCCTTTTCTGTCCCTTGAGTCCTAGCTCTTAGCATTACTAGTATTCCTCCTGACTCATTTTGTGTCTTTGCTGCCTTTCCTGAACGATGGCCTCCTTTCTTCTTTGCCTAAAGAAAAGCCATAATCAATATCATCAAAATGTATTTATTCTGCTGCGCTAGGGGCAGGCGACATAGCCATGTGTGAAGGAGGGGCCCTCTGGCCCCAGCAGTGATGTATTTGTCTACCCGAGGTTTTGCAGGGCCGGTTCTTCTGTCCCTTGATCGCCCCTCCTCCTCCCGTCTCCCCACCCTCCCCCATCTTTCCTTGGCCCCACCCACATTTCAAAGCTCTGCGCTCAAAGGAACCCAGAGAGAACAGCTTGAGGCCCCAGAGCCCTTTCCTGTGAGAAGATTCTTAGAATTCTTCAAAGGGTTTACCCAGTGTTGCAGGGTTACAGGTTATCACTGAGGCGCTAGTACCACACTGAAGAATATCTTCTTCAGTGGAAGGCTTTAAACCGGTTGAAACTCTGTTTTCTGAGGATTATTACTTTTTGATCTGACCTGGACAGGGAAGGTATGAAAGGCAATTCAAAGTGAAAAAGGTCTTCTGGGCTCTGAATATCCTTTCTTTCTGTGTAAATAAATGTTTGGACCTACAAACATGAAAAAGATCAACCAAAGGTGACACACTTCTCCGCAGAATGGTGGGAGAGCGGGCAATGTGAGGGGGCCCTGACTCGGGCCATGGGGGTGGGTGGTCTCCGCAGAATGGTGGGAGAGCGGGCAGTGTGAGGGGGCCCTGACTCGGGCCATGGGGGTGGGTGGTCTCTGCAGAATGGTGGGAGAGCGGGCAGTGTGAGGGGGCCCTGACTCGGGCCATGGGGGTGGGTGGTCTCTGCAGAATGGTGGGAGAGCGGGCAGTGTGAGGGGGCCCTGACTCGGGCCATGGGGGTGGGTGACACACTTCTCTGCAGAATGGTGGGAGAGCGGGCAATGTGAGGGGGCCCTGACTCGGGCCATGGGGGTGGGTGGTCTCCGAAGAATGGTGGGAGAGCGGGCAGTGTGAGGGGGCCCTGACTCGGGCCATGGGGGTGGGTGGTCTCTGCAGAATGGTGGGAGAGCGGGCAGTGTGAGGGGGCCCTGACTCGGGCCATGGGGGTGGGTGACACACTTCTCTGCAGAATGGTGGGAGAGCGGGCAATGTGAGGGGGCCCTGACTCGGGCCATGGGGGTGGGTGGGACTCAGAGGTCTCTGTACTTTTAGCACGGGTAAGTGTGCCAGGCTGGCGTCTTCTTGGACTTAAACATTGGGTCACTATTAGAGTCAGAGTTTAGGACCAGGAGCTGAAATATTAGGGAAGAAGGTGTTGCCCTGTCACTGATGATCTAAGATCCTAAACACCCCATTCAACTTCTCTGCCCAAGTTTCCTTATCTGTACAGAGGGCATGACATCCTATCTCATGGGTTTTTTAAATTAACTAAAATCAATAAAAACTAATAGATTATTTTGCAATGCTCTGGTTAAAGGTTCAAGTAATAAGTAGATCTGATCACATGAACACTCTGCTTAAAAACCTACCATGTTCTCAGAGTGGGACAATCCATGTTATTGAAATGACTGTACTACCCAAGGCAATCTATAGATTCAGGATAATCCCTATCAAATTACCAGTGGCAGTTTTCACAGAACTGGAACAAATAGTTTTAAGACTTGCATGGAAACAAAAAAGGGCTCGAATAGCCAAAGCAATCTTGAGAAAGGGGAACAGAGCTGGACAAATTGCACTCCCTGACTTCAGACTGTCCCACGAAATAATCAAAACAGTATGCTACTGGCACAGGCAGACACATAGACCAATGGAACAGTACAGAGAGCCCAGAACTACACTCCTGCACTTACCATCAGTCTGTGACAAAGAAGGCCAGAGCACACAGTGCAGAAAAACTTTCTTCAATAGGTGGGGCAGGGAAAACTGGACAGCTACATGTGAAAGAATGATGTTAGAACATTCTCTCACATCCTAATTGTAGGACTGTCTACTATCAAATTCTTAGAGGGAAGCATAGGCGGAACTTTTATGTTTCTTGACATAAATAGAAACAATTATTTTTTTGGATTTGTTTCCCAGAGTAATGGAAACAAAGACAAAAATAAACAAATGGGACCTAAACTTAAAAGTTTTTTCACAGCGAAGGAAACCATAAAGAAAATGAAAAGACGGACTCTACAGACTGAGAGAAAATATCTGGAAACGTGACCGACACTGGATTAAATTCCAAAATGTACAGACAGTTCATACAGCTAAGTATCAAAAAAACAAACAACCTAATCAAAAAGTGGGCAGAAGACCAAACTAGGTGTTTCTCCAAAGACACACAGATAGCCAAAAGGCACATGAAAAGATGCTCAATATCACTAATTATTAGAGAAATGCAAATCAAAACTACAATGAGATATCACCTCACACCAGTCAGAATGGCCACCATCAAGAAGTCTACGAATAACAAATGCTGGAGAAGGTGTAGAGAGAAGGGAACTCTCTTGCACTGTTGGTGGAAATGCAAACTGGGGCAGCCACTATGGAAAATAGTATGGCGGTTTCTCAGAAAACTAAAAATCGAGCTGCCATATGACCTAGCAATCCCACTCCTGAGCGTATATCTGGAAAATATGAAAACTCTAATTTGAAAGATACATGAACCTCAATGGTCACTGCAGCACTCTTTATAATAGTCAAGACATGGAACAGTGTAAATGTCCATCGACAGATGAATGGATGAAGAAGATGTGACCTACTTTTCTACATGCCGATATATATTATTCAGCCATAAAAAGAATAAAATAATGCCATTTGCAGCTACATGGTTGGACCTAATTATCATACTAAGTGAAGTAGTAAATCAGACAAAAATAAATATCACGTACATGTGGAACCTAAAAAGTAATACAAATGGACTTTTTTACAAAACAGAAAGAGACTCACAGACATTGAAAATAAACATATGGTTATCAGAGGGGAAAGAGGAGAGGGATAAATTTGAAATTTGGGATTAACATGTACACACTACTATATGTAAAACAGATGAACAACAAGGACCTACTGCACAGCACTGCTGCTGCTGCTGCTAAGTTGCCCCAGTCGTGTCCGACTCTGTGCGACCCCATAGACAGAAGCTCACCGCTCCCCCGTCCCTGGGATTCTCCAGGCAAGAATACTGGAGTGGGTTGCCATTTCCTTCTCCAATGAATGAAAAGTGAAAAGTGAAAGTGAAGTCGCTCAGTCGTGTCCGACTCTTAGCGACCCCATGGACTGGAGCCTACCAGGATCCTCCGTCCATGGGATTTTCCAGGCAAAAGTACTGGGGTGGGGTGCCATTGCCTTCCCCGCACAGCACAGGGAGCTATATTCAACATCTTGTAATTAACTATAATGGAATACCACACAATTGCACTCATCTCACTCGCTAGCAAAGTAATGCTCAAAATTCTCCAAGCCAGGCTTCAACAGTACGTGAACTGTGAACTTCCAGATGTTCAAGCTGGTTTTAGAAAAGGCAGAGGAACTAGAGATCAAATTGCCAACATCTGTTGGATCATCAAAAAAGCCTGAGAGTTCCCCCAAAATATCTACTTTTGTTTTATTGACTATGCCAAAGCCTTTGACTGTGTGGATCACAAAAAAACTGTGGAAAACTCTTAGGGATGGGAGTACCAGACTACCTGACCTGTCTCCTGAGGAATCTGTATGCAGGTCAAGAAACAACAGTTAGAAGTGGACATGGAACAACAGACTGGTCCCAAATTGGGAAAGGAGTACGCCAAGGCTATATATTGTCACCCTGCTTATTTACCTTATAGAGTACATCATGTGAAATGCTGGGCTGTATGAAGCACAAGCTGGAATCAAGATTGCCGGGAGAAATATCAATAACCTCAGATATGCAGATGACACCCCCCGCCCTTATGGCAGAAAGCAAAGAAGAACTAAAGAACCTCTTGATGGAAGTGAAAGAGGAGAGTGAAAAAGTTGGCTTAAAACTCAACATTCAGAAAACTAAGATCATGGCATCTGGTCCCATCACTTCATGGCAAATAGATGGGGAAACAGTGACAGACTTTATTTTGGGGGCTCCAAAATCACTGCAGATGGTGACTGCAGCCATGAAATTACAAGACACTTGCTCCTTGGAAGAAAAGCTATGATCAACCTAGACAGCATATTAAAAAGCAGAGACATTACTTTGCCAACAAAGGTCCATTTAGTCAAAGTTATGGTTTTTCAGTAGTCACATATGGATGTGAGAGTTGGACTATAAAAAAAGCTGAGTGCCGAAGAATTGATGCTTTTGAACTGTGGTGTTGGAGAAGACTCTTGAGAGTCCCTTGAGCAGCAAGGAGATCCAACCAGTCCATCCTAAAGGAAATCAGTCCTGAATATTCACTGGAAGGAATGATGCTGAAGCTGAAACTCCAATACTTTGGCCACCTGATGCGAAGAACTGACTCATTTGAAAAAACCCTGATGCTGGGAAAGACTGAAGGTGGGAGGAGAAGGGGACGACAGAGGATGAGATGGTTGGATGGCATCACTGACTCTATGGATATGAGTTTGAGTAAGCTCCGGGAGTTTCTGATGGACAGGAAGGCCTGGCGTACTGCAATTCATGAGGTTGCAAAGAGTCAGACACGACTGAGTGACTGAACTGAACTATAACGAAAAAGGAACTAAAAATGAATGTAGACAAACTGAATCACTATCAACTATACTTCAATTAAGAAAAAAATCTTTGGCTCACAGTAGAGTTCCACCTTTCAGCCTGGCAGACCAGTTCCCTCACCAACCAGCTACAAGGTCATGTCCCTCCACTCCCTATACAGTTTTCCCTTGGTATCCATGAGGGATTGGTTCCAGGAGCCCCATGGATACCAAAATCTGTGGGTGCTCAAGTTCCTTATGAAAATGGTGTAGTATTTGTATATAAGCCTAAGCATATCCCCCCATATACTTTAAATCATCTCTAGATTGCTATCATACTTAATACAATGTAAATGCCATGTAAATAGTGGCCAGTGCAGTGCAAATTCAAATTTTCCTTTTGGAAGTTTCTGGAAATTTTTTTTTTTCAATTATCTTCAATTTTAGTTGCTTGAATCCATGCATATGGAACCCGTGGATATAGAGGGCCAACTGTACTCCCACTAAACATCTTTGTAGAGATCGTAATCAAACACTCCTCTTTGTACTTCTGTCCAGGCTGTTTCCTTTGCTCGTGATGCTCTAAATTTTCTTGCTTGCTCTGGAGTTTAACATTAACCAATGTCTATGCATACCTCCCTCCTCAGACACTGGGATTCTTCCTTTATAAGCTGAATAAACTTATACAAGTCACTTGGTTTATCTGAGAGCTGGTCTCCTCATCTCCAAATTGGCACTACCAGTAATTCCCAGTGGTGTAGCTAGAGGTCCCGGGGGGAGTGAGAGGAAATGAAGTGACCCCAGACGTGAATGCCATGAAGACTCGAATAAGAGGATGTTAGAGGAGCGGTGCAAAAGCTGGGTTTGTTCAAATGCATTTAAAACATTTGTGGTCAGAACAAGAGACAACAGAGGAGATGGCTAAAAGATAGGGACTTTTAAATAACATGTTTCTTCTCCTGATAGTAACACCTGCCCATGCTCCTAATGTCATTTCTGGACCAGCTGAGAAGGCTAAGGAGAGTTCATGCAGCTTCCAGTGCAAGTCTGGACACACAGAGCTCAAGAAACATTAGTTATGATGATTATTTTCTTTCATCAATGCTCGCATGGTGCTTTATACATAATGTATTATGTCATTTATTTGGGGGGAGTTGCTGACCTGCTTTGTGCCTCAGTGTCCTCATCTGTAAGATTGGAATGAGAATAGTGTTCATCTTTGGTCGTGAGAAGACAAGCTGAGATACTAGGTGAAAGCTCTCTGTACACTGAGCACCCAAAAGTTGTGGCTGTTATAGACATCTGTTGTCAGTAAGTCAAGCAACAGGGAAGCTGCTGCTGCTGCTGCTGCTAAGTCGCTTCAGTCGTGTCCGACTCTGTGCGACCCCATAGACGGAAGCTCACCAGGCTCCCCTGTCCCTGGGATTCTCCAGGCAAGACAGGGAAGAGTGGGCCTCAAAAGCATCAGGTATATTCAGGCAGGTTTGGGGGAACATAAATGTTAGGGCTCCCTCTAGTGAGGATCTGGAGAAGTGCAGCCAGTGCTCCACCAATCTGTGATAGATGGGCATCCACAGGCGGCTGATTAGCAGCATAGCAGCAAGAAGCCTGTGAGCTGGGAGTCTTGCTGGCTTTGCTGACCTCCTGGGTTGGATTAGGAGATTTATGGAGAGTTAATAGGATTTCAAATGTAAAGGTTGTGAAAAACATTACACATCGTATGGGACAGGCCAGGGGTTGTACAAGCTTCCTCTCTTGTTGTAAAATTGCTTGAGGATGGGAGACTCTGGAAAGATTCCTTTTCCAAAGAGCATCCCAAGTAAGAGTAAAGGTGTGGATCACTGCAGCCACTTATGGGCTTCCAGGTGGAACATGTGGTAAAGAATCTGCCTGCCAACACAGGAGACACGAGTTCAATTCCTATGTCGGGAAGATTCTCTGGAGGAGGAAATGGCAACCCACTCCAGTGTTCTTGCCTGGAGAATCCCATGGACAGAGGAGCCTGGTGGGCTACAGTCTATGGGACCGCAGAAAGTCAGGCAGAACTGAGTGTACACACACACACACACACACACACACACACACACACACACAAACCTTTCAATGCCCCAGAGTTAGTCTGGGTATTGAACACTGATCAGAAAGAAGAGATGTTGAGGATTGTGTTGATGTCTATCTGACTTAAAACATACATGTGGGAGTTGCCACCGAAGATGGCAGAGGAATAGGACGGGGAGAACACTTTCTCTTCCACAAATTCATCAAAAGAACATTTAAATGCTGAGTAAATTCCACAAAACAACTTCTGAATGCCGGCAGAGGACATCAGGCACCCAGAAAAGCAACCCATTGCCTTCTAAAGGAGGTAGGAAAAAATATAAAAGACAAAAAAAGAGACAAAAGAGGGAGGGACGGACCTCTGTCTGGGGAAGTGAGTCTTAAAAAGAGAGAAGTTTCCAAACACCAGGAAATAGTCTCACTGCCAAGTCTGTGCCGAGCCTGCGAAGCACAGAGGGCAACATAACAGGGAGGAAAAATAAATAAACAATTAAAACCCACAGATTAGGAGCCCTGCAGTAACTCCCCCAGCGGAGAAGCAGCGCAGACACCTGCATCCACCATTAGCAAGCGGGGGCTGGGCAGGGAGGCGCGGCATGGGCTGTATCGCTTAGAGTAAGGATCTGGCCTGAATATCCCAAGCGCTACCTGAGTGAAATAATTTGGGCTAGCAAACCAGACTGTGGGATATCTGTCACGCGAAAAGCCAGCCCTAACCTAAGATACTGCCAGGCCCGCCCGCGCATGGAACAAAGGACTGTACAGAGATAGCTAGCTGCAGACCATCCCCCTCCAGTGACAGGCAGCTAGAGCCTGAGGGGGACAATCGCAGCCCCAGAGAGACATTATTTACAAAACTGTAAGCAGGCATCTTTGCTAACTAAGACTTCTTGGGGCTCTGGACGGTCAACATCTGCCTGAGAAGGTGCGCTGGTTGTACACCTAGAAAACCAAGTGGCAGGGAGGCAATAAGTCGCAGAAGCTGTGGTCGCTAAACACCTCATCACCTGCACTGCTCGGACCTGAGAAGGGCACAAAACGCAGGCCCAACAGAGTCTGGGCCTCTGAGGACTACCCGAGTGCCTGAACTTGAGCGGCTTAGACCTGGGAGCAGCAAGCAGCCCAGGGCTGGCTGCGGATGGTTCCTGGCAGAGCAACCTAGAGCCTGAGCAGTGTGGGCAGGGAGGCTACATGCACTGTGAGCGGAGGCAGGCCCAGTGTGGCTGAGGCACTGCAAGCACACGCCAGTGTTATTTATTTGCAGCGTCCCTCCCTCCCCACAGCACGACTGAACAAGTGAGCCTAAAAAAAAAAAAGGTGTCCACCACCGCCCTCTTTGTATCAGGGCAGAAATCAGACACTGAAGAGACCAGCAAACAGAAGAAGCTATAACAGAGGGAACCACCGTGGAAGTGACAGGCAATAAACTAAAACCCCGTGGTTAGTACCAACTACATAGGAAGGGGCCTATAGATCTTGAGAAATATAAGCCAGAACAAGGAACTGGCTGAAAATGAACTGAACCCACAATATCCACAACAATATCAGAGAAAGTCCTATGTATATTTTTACTATTTTTACGATCATTCTTTCTTTCTTTTTTTTTTTTTAGTTAAAAAAAATTTTTTTTAAGTCCTCTATTACTCCTTTAATTTTCACTTTTGTAACCTACTATTACTTTTTAAAAAAAAAAAAAATAAAAGACCTTTTTTTTAAAAAAAACCAAACTTCATATATATATTTTTTATAACTTTTGTGAACTTTTTTTTTTTTTTTTTTCTTTTCTTTAACATTGTATTTTTGAAATTTCAAACTCTGCTCTAGATTTTTAATTTTAGCTTTTTGGTATTTGTTATCAATTTTGTACCTATTTTTTTTTTTTTTAAATAACTTATGTGACTTTTTTTCCCTCTTTCTATCTCTTCATCTTTTCTTTAACTTTGTATTCCTGAAATTCCAAACTCTACTCTAGATCTTTAATTTATGCTTTCTGGTATTTGTTATCAATTTGTACCTATATCTTCTTTATAATTTTTGTGACTTTGATTGTTTTTGTTTTGTTTTCTTTTTTTTTATATCTTTCTTTTTCTTCTTCTTTTCTGTAACATTGTATTTTTGAAATTCCAAACTCTAATCTAGATTTTTAACTTTTGCTTTTTGATATTGGTTATCATTTTATACCTAAATTTTCTTTATAACTTTTGTGACTCCTTTTTTCTTTCTTTTTCTTTTTTCTTTTTCTCTCTTTCTTTTCCTTCTTTTCTTTAACATCATATTTTTGAAACTCCAAACTCTACTCTAGATTTTTAATTTTTGCTTTTAGGTATTTGTTACCAATTTTGTACCTTTAAGAAGCCAATATTCAGGATCCATTTTTTACTAGGGAGCGAGATTACTGGCTTGACTGCTCTCTCCCTCTCCGGACTCTCCACCAGGTCACCTGCGTCTCCTCCCTAACCCCTCTCTACTCTACCCAACTCTGTGAATTTCTGTGTGTTCCAGACAGTAGAAAACATTTAGGGAACTGATAACTGACTAGATCTGTCTCTCTCCTTTTCATTCCCTCCTTTTATCCTCCTGACCACCTCTGTCTCCTTCCTCCCTCTTCTCTTCTCTGTATAACTCGGTGAACATCTCTGAGCGGTCCAGTTGTGGAGTGCACATAAGGAAGTGATTACTGGTTAATAACACCCGCTCTCTCCTCTATTGATTCCACCACATCTCATTCAGATCACCTCTAACTCCCTCCTCCCTCTTCTCTTCTCCATGTAACGCTGTGAACCTCTCTGGGTGACCCTCATGGTGGAGAAACTTTTCATCTTTAACCTAGATGTTTTATCAATGGTGCTGTAGAGAAGGAGAAGTTTTGAGACTACTGTAAAAATAAGACCAATAACTGGAAGCAGGAGGCTTAAGTCCAAACCCTGACTCCAGGGAACATTAATTGACAGCAGCTCATCAAATGCCTCCATACGTACACTGAAACCAAGCACCACACAAGGGCCAACAAGTTCCACGGCAAGATATACCAAGCAAATTCTCCAGCAACACAGGTACACAGCCCTGAGCTCCAATATACAGGCTACCCAAAGTCACCCCAAAACCATAGACATCTCATAACTCATTACTGGACACTTCATTGCACTCCAGAGAGAAGAAATCCAGCTCCATCCACCAGAACACCGACACAAGCTTCCCTAACCAAGAAACCTTGACAAGCCACCTGTACAAACCCACACACAGTGAGGAAACGCCACAATAAAGAGAACTCCACCAACTGCCAGAATACAGTAAGGACTACCCAAACTCAGCAATTTAAACAAGATGAAGAGACAGAGGAATACCCAGCAGGTAAGGGAACAGGATAAATGCCCACCAAACCAAACAAAAGAGGAAGAGATAGGGAAACTACCTGATAAAGAATTCCGAATAATGATAGTGAAATTAATCCAAAATCTTGAAATCAAAATGGAATCACAGATAAATAGCCTGGAGAAAAGGATTGAGAAGATTCAAGAAAGGTTTAACAAGGACCTAGAAGAAATAAAAAAGAGTCAATATATAATGAATAATGCAATAAATGAGATCAAAAACACTCTGGAGGCAACAAATAGTAGAATAACAGAGGCAGAAGATAGGATTAGTGAATTAGAAGATAGAATGGTAGAAATAAGTGAATCAGAGGAGAAAAAAAGAAAAACAAATTAAAAGAAATGAGGACAATCTCAGAGACCTCCAGGACAATATTAAATGTTACAACATTTGAATCATAGGGGTCCTAGAAGAAGAAGACAAAAAGAAAGACCATGAGAAAATACTAGAGGAGATAATAGTTGAAAACTTCCCTAAGATGGGGAAGGAAATAATCACTCAAGTCCAAGAAACCCAGAGAGTCCCAAACAGGATAAACCCAAGGTGAAACACCCCAAGACACATATTAATCAAATTAACAAAGATCAAACACAAAGAACAAATATTAAAAGCAGCAAGGGAAAAACAACAAATAACACACAAGGGAATTCCCATAAGGATAACAGCAGATCTTTCAATAGAAACTCTCCAAGCCAGGAGGGAATGGCAAACATACTTAAAGTGATGAAAGAAAATAACCTACAGCCCAGATTATTGTACCCTGCAAGGATCTCATTTAAATATGAAGGAGAAATCAAAAGCTTTACAGACAAGCAAAAGCTGAGAGAATTCAGCACCACCAAACCAGCTCTCCAACAAATACTAAAGGACATTCTCTAGATAGGAAACACAAAAAGGGTGTATATATTCGAACCCAAAACAATAAAGTAAATGGCAACGGGATCATACTTATCAATAATTACCTTAAACATAAATGGGTGGAATACCACAACCAAAAGACAGAGACTGGCCTAATGGATACAAAAACAAGACCCCTACATATGTTGTCTACTAGAGACTCACCTCAAAACAGGGGACACATACAGACTGAAAGTGAAGGGCTGGAAAAAGATTTTCCATGCAAATAGGGACCAAAAGAAAGCAGGAGTAGCAATACTCATATCAGATAAAATAGACTTTAAAACAAAGGCTGTGAAAAGAGACAAAGAAGGTCACTACATAATGATCAAAGGATCAATCCAAGAAGAAGATATAACAATTATAAATATATATGCACCCAACACAGGAGCACCACAATATGTAAGACAAATACTAACAAGTATGAAAGGAGAAATTAACAATAACACAATAATAGTGGGAGACTCTAATACCCCACTCACACCAATGGATAGATCAACTAAACAGAAAATTAACAAGGAAACACAAACTTTAAATGATACAATAGACCAGTTAGACCTAATTGATATCTATAGGACATTTCATCCCCAAACAATGAATTTCACCTTTTTCTCAAGCGCACACGGAACCTTCTCCAGGATAGATCACATCCTGGACCATAAATCTAGCCTTGGTAAATTCAGACAAATTGAAATCATTCCAAGCATCTTTTCTGACCATAATGCAGTAAGATTAGATCTCAATAACAGGAGAAAAACTATTAAAAATTCCAACATATGGAGGCTGAACAACACGCTGCTGAATAACCAACAAATCACAGAAGAAATCAAAAAAGAAATCAAAATTTGCATATAAATGAATGAAAATTTAAACACAACAACCCAAAACCTGTGGGACACTGTAAAAGCAGTCCTAAGGGGAAAGTTCATAGCAATACAGGCATACCTCAAGAAACAAGTCAAATAAATAACCTAATTCTACACCTAAAGCAACTAGAAAAGGAAGAAATGAAGAACCCCAGGGTTAGTAGAAGGAAAGAAATCTTAAAAATTAGGGCAGAAATAAATGCAAAACAAACAAAAGAGACCATAGTAAAAATCAACAAAGCCAAAAGCTGGTTCTTTGAAAGGATAAATAAAATTGACAAACCATTAGCCAGACTCATCAAGAAACAAAGGGAGAAAATCAAATCAATAAAATTAGAAATGAAAATGGAGAGATCACAACAGACAACACAAAAATACAAAGGATCATAAGAAACTATTCTCAGCAATTATATGGCAATAAAATGGACAACGTGGAAGAAATGGACAAATTCTTAGAAAAGTACAACTTTCCAAAACTGGATCAGGAAGAAACAGAAAATCTTAACAGACCCATCATAAGTGTGGAAATTGAAACTGTAATCAGAAATCTTCCAGCAAACAAAAGCCCAGGTCCAGATGGCTTCACAGCTGAATTCTACCAAAAATTTAGAGAAGAGCTAACACCTATCCTACTCAAACTGTTCCAGAAAATGGCAGAGGAAGGTAAACTTCCAAATTCATTCTATGAGGCCACCATCACCCTAATACCAAAACCGGACAAAGATGCCACAAAAAAAGAAAACTACAGGCCAATATCACTGATGAACATAGATGCAAAAATCCTTAACGAAATTCTAGCAATCAGAATCCAACAACAAATTGAAAAGATCATACACCATGACCAAGTGAGCTTTATCCCAGGAATGCAAGGATTCTTCAATATCCGCAAATCAATCAATGTAATACACCACATTAACAAATTGAAAAATAAAAACCATATGATTATCTCAATAGATGCAGAGAAAGCCTTTGACAAAATTCAACATCCACTTATGATAAAAACTCTCCAGAAAGCAGGAATAGAAGGAACATACCTCAACATAATAAAAGCTATATATGACAAACCACAGCAAACATTATCCTCAGTGGTGAAAAATTGAAGGCATTTTCTCTAAAGTCAGGAACAAGACAAGGATGTCCACTTTCACCATTACTATTCAACATAGTTTTGGAAGTTTTGGCCACAGCAATCAGAGCAGAAAAAGAAATAAAAGGAATCCAAATTGGAAAAGAAGAAGTAAAACTCTCACTGTTTGCAGATGACATGATCCTCTACACAGAAAACCCTAAAGACTCCACCAGAAAATTACTAGAACTAATCAATGAATATAGTAAAGTTGCAGGATATAAAATCAACACACAGAAATCCCTTGCATTCCTGTACACTAATAATGAGAAAATAGAAAGAGAAATTAAGGAAACAATTCCATTCACCATTGCAATGAAAAGAATAAAATACTTAGGAATATATCTTCCTAAAGAAACTAAAGACCTATATATAGAAAACTATAAAACACTGGTGAAAGAAATCAAAGAGGACACTAATAGATGGAGAAATATACCATGTTCATGGATTGGCAGACTCAATATAGTGAAAATGAGTATAATATCCAAAACAATTTATAGATTCAATGCAATCCCCATCAAGCTACCAACAGTATTCTTCACAGAGCTAGAACAAATAGTTTCTCAATTTGTATGGAAATACAAAAAGCCTCGAATAGCCAAAGCTATCTTGACAGGGAGGCCTGGCGTGCTGCGGTTCATGGGGTCTCAAAGAGTTGGACACGACTGAGCGACTGATCTGATCTGATCTCTCTGATCTTGAGAAAGAAGAATGGAACTGGAGGAATCAACCTGCCTGACTTCAGGCTCTACTACAAAACCACAGTCATCAAGACAGTATGGTACTGGCACAAAGACAGAAATATAGATCAATGGAACAAAACAGAAAGCCCAGAGATAAATCCACGCACATATGGTCACCTTATCTTTGACAAAGGAGGCAAGAATATACAATGGATTAAAGACAATCTCTTTAACAAGTGGTGCTGGGAAAACTGGTCAAACACTTGTAAAAGAATGAAACTAGAGCACTTTCTAACACCATACACAAAAATAAACTCAAAATGGATTAAAGATCTAAATGTAAGACCAGAAACCACAAAACTCCTAGAGGAAAACATAGGCAAAACACTCTGTGACATACATCACAGCAGGATCCTCTATGACCCACCTCCCAGAATATTGGAAATAAAAACAAAAATAAACAATTGGGACCTAATTAAACTTAAAAAGCTTCTGCACAACAAAGGAAACTATAAGCAAGGTGAAAAGACAGCCTTCAGAATGGGAGAAAATAATAGCAAATGAAGCAACAGACAAACAACTAATCTCAAAAATATACAAGCAACTCCTATAGCTCAATTCCAGAAAAATAAATGACCCAATCAAAAAATGGGCCAAAGAACTAAATAGGCATTTCTCCGAAGAAGACATATAGATGGCTAACAAACACATGAAAAGATGCTCAACATCACTCATTATCAGAGAAATGCAAATCAAAACCACTATGAGGTACCATTTCATGCCAGTTAGAATGGCTGTGATACAAAAGTCTACAAGCAGTAAATGCTGAAGAGGGTGTGGAGAAAAGGGAACCCTCTTACACTGTTGGTGGGAATGCAAACTAGTACAGCCACTATGGAGAACAGTATGGAGATTCCTCAAAAAACTGGGAATAGAACTGCCTTATGATCCAGCAATCCCACTGCTGGGTATACACACTGAGAAAACCAGAATTGAAAGAGACATGTGTACCCCAATGTTCATCACAGCACTGTTTATAATAGCAAGGACTTGGAAGCAACCTAGATGTCCATCAGCAGATGAATGGATAAGAAAGCTGTGGCACACAGCTTTCTTACACAATGGAGTATTACTCAGCCATTAAAAATAATACATTTGAATCAGTTCTAATGAGGTGGATGAAACTGGAGCCTATTATACAGAGTGAAGTAAGTCAGAAAGAAAAACACAAATACAGTATACTAATGCATATATATGGAATTTAGAAAGATGGTAACAATAACCCTGTATACGAGACAGCAAAAGAGACACTGATGTATAGAACAGCCTTTTGGACTCTGGGAGAGGGAGAGGGTGGGATGATTTGGGAGAATGGCATTGAAATATGTATAATACCATATATGAAACGAGTCGCCAGTCCAGGTTCGATGCCTGATACTGGATGCCTGGGGCTGGTGCACTGGAATGACCCAGAGGGATGGTATGGGGAGGGAAGAGGGAGGAGGGCTCAGGATGGGGAACACATATATACCTGTTGCAGATTCATTTTGATATATGGCAAAACCAATACAATATTGTAAAGTTAAATAAAATAAAATTAAAACAAACAAACAAACAAAAAAAACATACATGTGGATTAAGGGAATGGGCTGAGGCTTAAGGGGGAAAATGCATGCCTCGACAAAAGCCCTCTTGGTTTCTCAGGCCATCTCTGTGGCTCACCACCTTTCAAACAGTCAGCCTTTGGATGTCCCTCTTTTTGAACCACTTCCCTCCAGAAGCAACTCTGGGAGGATGACTAACCCTGGGAAAAGGAAACTCAAGGGGGCAAGTGGAAAAAGTCAGGCCAGGCCATCAGGCTGTGGGGTGGAGAGAGAATAAAGGGAAGATCTTCCTTCTCACAGGAAGCTGTGGCTCTAGGAGATATGGGAGGGGTGGGGCTGGACCAGCACCTAGTGGCAATTGTCTCTATTGTCTGAAGGGAGAAGGAATCAGAAAGAATGTTCTCAGACCTGGGGTGGGATGCTCTAAGAAGGTAAACTCTGATCTCTTCCTCCATAGAGTTCAATAGGATATGACCTGATCTTCAAGGGTACACATTAAGAACCAGAGCAACCTTAACTCAGGATTTGGGATCTTCTAAAAACAGGGGCATGCACCATGAGAGATAGATTCCATGCTGGTCTTCGTTTGAGGTGGAAAAGTACTGGGGTGTTGGACGTGGTGATATGGAACCAAGAAGGGAGGTAGGAGGTCTGTTAATGCTGAAGCAACTGAAGATTAAGTAAGTAGTTTCTACTCTGGAAGCTGCTTACTCTCCAGGGAAGCAAGGACACACTGTAATAGAGTTTCACATGAGGATGCAGGCTGGGGAAGTAGGGCAGAAAATGCAAGCTTGGCTGCCTTATGATACTGTTGTGATGTGTGTATTTTGCTCAGTGGAGCTTCACAAACCCATATTAGGGAAAGCCACTGTAAGGCAAAGGGCTAAGGCTTATCATCAAGCAGCAAATTCAACACGCAGCAAAGTGTAAAAAGCATGCAGTAGTCCCCCCTTATCCTTGAGGATACATTGTAAGACCTGTAGTGGATGCTTGAAACCATGAATAACACCAGACCCAATATATACATGTGTATATATATATGTGTGTTTGTGTGTGTGTGTGTGTGTGTGTATAGTTTTTTCCTATACACACGTGCCTATGATAAAGTTTAATTTATAAATTAGGCACAGTGAGAGATTAATGATAATAATAAAATACAATAATTAAAATGATATACTATAATAAAAGTTACATGAATGTGGTCTCTCTCATAATACCTTACTGTACAAGGTAATGCCTTTCCTACCTTAATGAAGCACTTAATATACACTGTGGCTATAACTTGTAGTTGAGGTACAACACTAGAAAAACTAGCAAGAATTTCTTTATCCTTCTTCACAACTTTATGGATAGAAGACTCATTCTTACTGGAGAACAGCCTCAGCATATACTCCCCCACTTGCCTTATTAAGTTGAGGACCTTTAGTTTTCTCTTAAAGGAAGCCCTTGATGGCTTCTCTTTGGCTTATCTGAATTGCCAGCATCACTCCTCTTGCATTTGGGGGCTGATATCAAGCAAAATCAGGGTGGCTTGAACACAAGCCTTACCAGGACAGTCAGATGACCCAGGAAGCCACCATGTGACTCATGGACAGGATGTACTGACATTCCCAGGAGGACTGAGGAGGATGGACTGAAATTCCCAGGAGGTCTGAGGAGGGCAGCACAGGATTCCCTCACGCTGCTCAGAATGGCGCACAATTGAAAACTTCTGAGTTATTTCTGATACTTTGCATATAATATTTCTGGACTGTGGTTGACCATGTGGAGCTGAAACTGCAGGAAGTTAAACCACGGATAATGGGAGGACTTTGGTATTCTACTCATATGTACATACATGTGAAATTATTGTGGGAAAATTATGCCTGAGAAAGTAGAGTGGATGTGTTCAAAAATCATGATCAGACTGGTAACTGCTGACCTAAGAGCTTTGCCCTCTCCGGAGCCTGAATGTGAATGCAGGCATTGTTCCTGCTCCAGACACCCTTGTCACTTAAGATCAGAGCTTCAGAGGATTTACACTGCCTTTCTAGGGTGTGCTCCTCACAGCTCTTTGCAGAGCTCCAAATCATACCTTCTGGAACTTTCTATTCTTTTTGTGCCACCAAGTCTTATGCATTGCATTAACCTAAGGCAATTAGCTTTATCAGGAAGAAAAGAAGGACTGGACTTGACTTTTCTCTTTCCAGATGGTGAAACTGCCAGATCCAATGCTCTGTTTCTATCTCCCTTTGGGCAATGGCTTAGTGCTGTTGTGGAACTTTCTAATCATCTCAATTTTGCAGGTGAGCAGAAGCAAATAACCCCCCTCTCCTTAAGCGGCCTGTAGGGATAGGGCCCAAGAACTTCCCCAGAAACACTTGTATTTCTGATGACTGATTTGCACTGGAGCTTTGATTATTTTACAGTGATTAAATAGTAAAGGGGCCTTTCTAATGGTTAACATGGATGCTCTGAATAGAAAACTACTGAAGACTCAATTCAAAAACCTGGTTAGACTCATAACTCACTGAGATTACTGGCTGAAGCGAAGAGTCAAAGTGTTGGTCGACCAGTTGCGTTCAAGCCTTTGCGACTCCATGGACTGTAGCCTGCCAGGCTTCTCTGTCCATTGGATTTCCCAGGCAAGAATACTGGAGTGGGTTGCCACTTCCTTCTCCAGAGGATCTTCGTGACCCAGGGATCGAACCCAGGTCTCCTGCATTGCAGGCAAATTCTTTACTATCTAAGCTACCAAGGAAGCCTGAGATTCCTGGCTGGATGAGTAGATTTACTAGATATTTAACCAAGATCCAAGACAATTCAGATTCCTTAATTTAGATATGAATTTTGATAATTGTCCAAACTTCAAACATGGCTTTTTTCCCCAATTTTATTTTTTTTAAACTAGAAGCTGGCAATTAACTATCTAGATAGTATTTTCATTTTCAGATAGGGATTCTGATGAACAGGAAAAATAAAGAAAATTGAGATGCCACATCATAACTTTGCAAACTACCTTTCCTCAGTGGAAAACTGCTAAGAAATCCAGTGATCTAATCCAAATAACCTCACAGTCATCTCTTGGCCTCTCCTGACTCCTGGGTTCTATTGACTGCCTTTGAGTTAGACTTGACTTGCCTCAGCTCTGCTACTTTCTGTAGGACTATATCATTTAGGGGCTCCCCAGGTGGTGCTAGTGGTAAAGAATCTGCTTTCCAATACAAGAGATGCAAGAACTGCAGGTTTGATCTCTGGGTCGGGAAGATGCCCCGGAGGAGGAAAATGGCAACCCACTCTAGTATTCTTGCCTGGAAAATTCCATGGACAGAGGAGCCTGGCAGGCTACAGTCCATGGGGCTGCAAAGATCAGACACACCTGGGCAGCATATCATTTAGGAAGCCCAGTGAGAGGGTAGTTCCAAGCAGTGTTTGTGCCCAATTAAACTGTCCTCCCTAACAGTTACTTCTCACATTTGGGGCACTCTCTTGAGTTTCTTGACTTGAGCATGTTCTGAAAATGCTGTGTCTTTGTTTCCAGAGGTCTTCATGGAAGCTCTCTGGAAATAAGATCCTCCCAAAGGGTAAGAGAAGGGGGTGATAGGGGATGAGATAGTTGGATGGCATCACTGACTCAATGGACATGAATTTGAGCAAGTTCTGAGAGATAAGTCTGGCGTGCTGCAGTCCACGGAGTTGCAAAGAGTTGGACACGACTTAGTGACTGAACACAACAACAAAGGGTTTCCATCCCAGGCCTGGAGGGTCCTGGTTATCTTACACTTTGGTACTCTTCTTCCCTGGGGTGGGGACAGGGGTGGGAATGACGTAATGTGCCTTATGTTTGATCTGGAGCAGCCGTTCCTCAGGGCATCCAGCTGCCTGGTCCTGCCTCTTTGCCAGAGTCCTGGGCCACTCAGGGATTTCTTGCAGAGTCCCATGACCCTGCTCTCCTCCTCAAGTCTGACCCCATGGGGATGCCCAGACCATCCCACACATCTGTCTGAATATGACTTTCAACATTTCTTCACCAACTATCTGTTGTCTGCCAGCTGTGTTCCAGGCAACTTTGGAGGCCCTGGGAACATGGCAGTGAGCAAGACGGACAAGAGCCCTGCTTCCAGAAGGCTCTTACTCTTGTCAGGTGATGCAAGGCAGCACAAAAAGCACACCAGATCAGACTGTGCCGGACAGTGAGAACAAGAAAATGAGAGAGGGTGGGAGGAGAGGGAAGCCTTGGGTGGGTGGGGCAGGGGATGAGAGGCTGTCAGGGAAGGCCTCTCTGAGAGAAGATGGTATAACTGAGGCCTGAACCCTAAGAGTGACCCAGCCATGCAGACAACCACAGGTGGAATGTTCCAGACAGAGGGAAGATCAGGAAAGGCAATGAGGTAGGAGCAGCCTTGGGATGTGGGAGGAAGAGTGGGAAAGCTGTGGGGTGGAGCAGGGGCTCAGGCTCCCGGCTTGTCTGAAGGACACATGTGTGACTCAATCCAGTCTCAGGACATGAATGGCACTTCCCTAGTGTCTCGGTGGTAAAGAATCTGCCTGCCAAGCAGAAGATCCGAGTTCAACCCCTGGATTGGGAAGATCCCCTGGAGAAGGAAATGGTAACCTGCTCCAGTATTCTTGCCTGGGAAATCCCATGGACAGAGGAGCCTGGCGGGCTACAGTCCATGGGGTTGCAGAGTCAGACACAGCTCAGTGACTGAGCACACACGTGCCCATGCAGGACATGAACAGAAGCTGGTGTTCAAGGTCCTGAGGGCGATGGGGGGTGGGGGGGCTAATTGAGAAGTTTGCCAGATGTTCTACAGCAGAAGCCCTGTCTTCCTGGAACACGTGAGCCTCTCCCAGTGACAGTGCTGCCTAAGCACCTGCCCCACCTGCCTTTTCGTGGCACCCTGTGTGTGCGCTCCGGTATGTCCAGCTCTTTGTGACCCCACTGACTATAGCCTTCTGGCTCCTTTGTCCATGGGATTTCCCAGGCAAGAATACTGGAGTGGGCTGCCATTTCTTTCTCCAGGGAATCTGCTTGACCTGGGGACCAAACCTGTGTGTCTTGGGTTTCCTACACCACAGACGGATTCTTTACCACTGTGCCAATTGGGAAGCCAGTGGGAGACTGGGGAGGTCAAGTAAGCTTGTGTCTTCTCGGTAATAAGCAGCAGTCGAGTTCTGTCACTCTTGGTTCTTGAAGTTTAGCATGCATGTGAGGAGAACTGCTGATTATTCTGGTCATTGTCATGGCTCTCTCTGAGGAAAGATTTGAGAGGAAAACTTCCTTGAACGCTGAACTGGAGGTCAGTGTCATTCAACAGAAACCCAGGGCATAATACCTGCAAGAGCTGCTGTAGTAATTCAGGCTGGGGTGATGTGGGGACTCCTTAGAGTAAGACTCTCCTTCCAAGCCACAGAGCTAGTAATTGCCGACAAGTGTCCTCCCTGCTCTCAACTGCTTTTGTATTACTCAGGGCAAGCATCAGGGACTTGAAGAGCCCTGAAGCAGGGCATAGAAAAGATAAAGAGAAGAATGTTATGTTTTGAAAGCATCACCCCCTAAAGATCTCCCGTGCTAGCAAGTTTTAAGTGGTAGGGGCAGAAGCAACCACCACTGGCATTTTGGATTTTGTGGTGTGAGTAGTAAAGGAAAGAAAAGAAAGAAAAGAAAATGAATTCACTCTTTTCGTGTCCGACTCTTTGCAATCCCATGGATTGTGGCCTACCAGGCTCCTCCGCCCATGGGATTTTCCAGGCAAGAATACTGGAGTGGGTTGCTGTTTCCTTCTCCAGGAGATATTCCCAACCCAGGGATGGAACCCTGGTCTCCCGCATTGTAGGCAGTCTCTTTTACTGTCTGAGCCACCAGGGAAGTCGCGTGAGTAGTAAAGAATCTTTTAAATGAGGGGTACTGAGCACCCCTTCCCAGTAGCTCTTCCTGCTACTGGAAGCTTGTGTGGCCAGAATGTGGTGCCGTGAGGTGGACTCCGTGTGCAGGGGGCTAGTTGTCAGGGCCTGGCTCCCAGATGTGGACGCCAGAGCAGAGGAAGGCAGAATGCCTCGTCAACTCCCTCCCTCCTCAAGTTTGGCCTGAAGCAGAGAGATGCTGTTGGCCAGATGCCAGCCTGGACTAGTCGGACCTGGCTGACGACACCTTCTCTGGTTTATCACTTTCACCTTTCACACCATGGCTGTGGAAGCCCTGCACCCAGCTTGACGCACAGCTGCTTGGGTGTGCCCCTGGTGGGGGCAGTCAGCCCGAGGAGGCCTTGGCCTGAAGGGAAGACGGCGGCGGGACCACAGGGCCCAGCTGCTCAGGAGGCTGCTCCACCTGGGGTTCTGCTGGGGCCTGCGGCTGAGAACTAACCACTGTGCTGACTCATCATGATTGTGGTTGAGAAAAACCCAGCAAGATGGTGACTCCACGAGCTCAGGAGCTATAAAATATAGGCCAGGGAGCCTCAGTCGGATGGGGCTTCAGCAGTGAAAAACCAAGGTTTTTTCTGCCCTCTCTGCATCTCCTTTATGGTATGGAGCCACAAACGACCAAAAGATCCTGGGCATTTCCCCCTCCAGCCCCATGGCGACTGCAAACCAGGTCAGGAAATGGGCAAAAGGGCAGAAGCAGTGTCTGTGTCCAGGCCTCTGGGGCCTCATCAGTCTCTCTGCTGTGGCTGAGCCCGGATCTGGCAGGTTCTCTGTCTCAGTCCTCTGGTGAGCTTCACTCTTCAGTACTATGCTTGGCCCATTAAATACAGAACGGTGTGGAGGACAGAATAATGGCTCCCCAAAGCTGAAATCAAGATTGCTGGGAGAAATATCAAAACCTCAGATATGCAAATCCCCTATGGCAGAAAGTGAAGAGGAACTCAAAGCCTCTTGATGAAAGTGAAAGTGGAGAGTGAAAAGGTTGGCTAAAGCTCAACATTCAGAAAACGAAGATCATGGCATCTGGTCCCATCACTACATAAAGATGGGAAACAGTGGAACAGTGTCAGACTATTGCTCAAAATCACTCAGATGGTGACTCAGCCATGAAAGCGCACTCCTTGGAAGGAAGTTGACACAGAACACGCAGAGATCACTCACCTGTCAGGCTATGTCTTCCTGTGGTCATGTATGGATGTGGAGCTGGACGGGGCGGCGCGGGCTGACTGTGGTGTTGGGACTCGAGGTCCTACCGGCACGATCCATTCTGGTCCCCTGGGATTCTTGGAATGATGCTGGCTGCTCAGTCTTTCCACCTCTGCGAGAGTTGACTCATGAGAGACTCTGATGCTGGGGGGATTGGGGCAGGAGGAGAGGGGACGACAGAGGATGAGATGGCTGGATGGCATCACGACTCGATGATGTGAGTCTGAGTGCCTCCGAGGCTGGTGATGGATAGGGAGGCCTGGCGTGCTGCGGTTCATGGGGTCGCAGAGTCGGACACGACTGAGCGACTGATCTGATCTGATCTGAAAGGTATTCACAGCCTAATCCCCAGAACCTTCGAATATGTGACCTGACTTGGCAAAAAGAGGTTAGCAGGTGCAATTAGCATTGTAGACCTTGAGATAGAGAGGATTAACCAGCTGTTGGTTGGTCACTCAGTCGTGTCTGACTCCCTGCAATCCCATGGACTGCGGCCCACCAGGCTCCTCTGTCCATGGGATTTCCCAGGCAAGGGTACTGAAGTGGGTTGCCATTTCCTTCTCCAGGGGATCTTCCTGACCTGGGATTGAACTTGGGTCTCTTGCATTGGCAGGTGAATTCTTTGCCACTGAGCCACCAGGGAAGCCCCAAATTATCCATTTGCGCCCATTCTAATCATGGGAGTTCTTAAAAGCAGACAACCTTCCTTGGGTGTGCCCAAGGAGAGAAATGTGAGTGTGGAAGAAGGTCAAAGAGACAGCAGGGTAAGGACTTGTGGTCCTGCTGGTTCTGAGATGTCAGGGGCTGTGTGAATGACCAGAGAGTCCTCCAGAAGCTAGGAGTGACCCCAGGTGACAGCCAGCGAGGAAATGGGGACCTCAGTCCCACAACCCATGAAATGCCAACACCCGAAAAAGCAAAGAAAGGACTCTTGCTCAGAGCCTAAGCAGAAAAACAGCCCTGCCGATGCCTCAATTTCAGCCCCATGAGCCTCAGGGGACTTCTGGACCACAGAACTGAGATATGATATATTTGTGTTTAAAACTGCTTACATTAGGCAATGTGTTATAGCAGCAATAGAAAACTAACACAAATGCCTATGGAGTAAAATATATTTTATAAATCAGTATAATTGTCTTGCCTGTGGGACCCTAGCTTCCTTGGTAGCTGCCAGTGCTGGGGAAGTCCCTTTTCATGGCTGGCTGTGTGCTGGTGGAAGACAGGCATCCTTCCTTCTGGTCCTATGCCTTTCTCGGCACATCTGAGTTTACTCCTCTGCTCTACTGTTGCTGGCATTGCCCCAACCTGGCCCCTGGGAGAGATGTTGCTGGAGGCTGGCCTTTTCAGGAAGCTCATAGGACCTCTTACTGCTTCCTGTCAACGTGGCTGCTTCAGAGAGGCAGCCCCTGACCCCTCACCCCAGGCTGGTGGTTCACACCAAGCTCCAAGCTCCCCTTCTCTCCTCCAAGTGTCCTCCTGGTGCAAGTAAGTTGTCTTAGGTTGTAGTTAAGGCCTCCAGACCATGCTGAGTCCAAGCAAATTCATGGCTTTTCTCCACTACAGCACTTGACTCCAGGGAAGCCCGGAAGTGGCCTCAGGCCCCTTCCACCGACCACCTCACCTGTCTTCTCCCCACTCTTACCTCCTCGTGACCCAGGGGCAGATGTGTCTACTGGGACTGCTGGTCAGGAAACTCCAGCTGGAAGGGGCGGGGTGGGGTGGCCGATGAGCATACAATCTTGCTTCTTCTTAGATGCTTGGTGGGGAGTTCCACTTATTTCTTTCCTTCCCCACCCTCCTTGGGATGGGCCTGTTAGTGGTGGTGACGGCAGGGGAGAAGCCCTTCCCACTAGCTCTTCTTTCACACCTTGCTCTCCCTTTCCTCCTCAGCCTTTTCCCAGCTCACACTCCAGTAAAGAAACTGTTCCCCTTCACAAAGCCTGTAGCCCCTAGTGGTTATTAGCTCATAGCTGGTGCAGTGTCTTGCTTGCATAGAACAGGTACTTAATACATGTCCTTTGCCCCCACCCCTCAAACACAGAGCAAACAGCAGACAGCAGTTTCAACCATAAACAGCTGAGTAGAATCCCAACTGTTTAGAGGCTCTAAAGCCTCTAAACAGGAAGATTTAAAAACATCACCAGGGCCTCAGCTCTTTACCCTATCTCCACCTGTCCTTGCTCCCCGCCAACCCAAAGGGCTGGATTCTAGCTGGGGAGGGCCAACAACAGACTCCTTTACCTTTCAACATTGTCTGATCTGTGCCTGGGATTCCACATCTTTCTGACTAATTTTGTGGATGTGGTCAATTTAGTTATTTGCTAAACTTTCAGTGAAATAATGTCTAAAGACATTCAATTTCAATACACATACTGTATTCCACATAATTCCATTTTCTTCATAGATGATTTCTGGCCTTCATTTTTCCACCAACAGGGCTTATTAAGCCAGCTTCACCTCATGGTTCATGTTGCATCCCCAGACTACTTGAAGGACAGCGCAAGGCAGAGTCAGGCTGGTCATACTGAGAGTGAAACTGCCACCTAGTGGTCATTAGAGGTGTGACTACCTTTCCATGAACTCTCTGGTTACTGATTACAGAATTTGGAAAACATTCAGTTAACAGTTTTCTTTTAAACTAACTTAGAACTTTTGGAGTCACAAGTGGAATCACACCAAGAAATGTATCCACTTCAAAACATTATAGTAAAGAGGCTAGGTATATATGGATATTTTTAAATCAAAATGATTCATGAAACAAAAATCAGATTGACATGCACCAGAGGGTCAAAGTAAGACATTTTTTCCTTTGACTAAGATGTGTATGTGTGTGCTCAGTCCTGTCTGACTCTTTGCAAACCCCTGGACTGTAGCCCACCAGGAGCCTGTGTCCATGGGGATTCTCCAGGCAAGAACACTGGACTGGGTTGCCATGCCCTCCTCCAGAGGATCTTCCCAACCCAGGGATTGAACCTGTGTCTCTCTCATCTTCTGAATTGGCAGGAGGATTCTTTACTGCACCACCAGGGAAGCCCTCCTTTGACTAAACTTAAATCCAGATGAAGTAAAACAAGCAAACCAGGCAATCAAACACCTAAACCAAACAGCTCAAAAAAAAAAAAAAAAAAGAAATAGCTTTTCATATACCCCACACACATCTTCCAAGTGCTGGCTGGCTCTGGTCAGTGCCCAGAAGTTTAGTGGGCACTGGAGCAGCTCATCACAACACATTGTGTGATTTAAAACCAAGTATAGGAGAATGTAGCGGGAGGCCACAAGGGAGACCTACTGACTCTACAGAGAGTGAAACCTGAATTGACTCATCAAGACTAGGTGTTGTCAGGTAGGAGTGACAGAGGCAGGAGGGGGTTCTACCAAACTGAAGGAAGGGCCCATGCAGGCCCTTCCCAGAGGGTGGACGAGGCATGTGAGTTCAGGTGTCGGAGGGATGAATCGTGTGGCTGAAAATGCAGTGCAGCCTAAAGTCTTGTGCCAACAACACATTTCTTGATTGCCTATTTTACCTATTTATCAGCTACTTATGTTTTCTAAGTACACATACAAAAGTATAAGACATTGAGAGAAATTTAGGAAGACATGGAAGCATGCTGTAAAGATATCTGTTCTCACCACTTTGAGCTTATAGATTTAAAAGAAACCCAATAAAAGTCTTATTTTTTTTTTTCTTATTGTGCAAATGGACAAGCTACTTCTAAATTTTGTTTAGAAATGCAAAGGGCCAAAGACAGCTAAGACCATCTTGAAAAAGAACAAACTGCAAGCCTTATCTTATTAAAGACTTGATGAAACTAAATGAATCATTAGAAAACTAGCAATATCTACTGAAAATGAACATACATGCACCCACGGACCCAGCCATTCCACTTCCCAGGTGTGTATCCAAATGCAAATGCATAGATATTTAACAGAAATTTATACTAGATCATTCAAGGAAGCACTATTCAAAATAGTTCTAGATCGTGACCATTCAAATGCCTATCAGCACAGTGATGTCTTTGCAGTATGTAATTCTGTACAGTGAGTGTGAATGATTTACAAGTGTACACAGCTCTATGGATGCATTTCACAAACATAACATCAAAAAGGAAAGAAGCCAGAATACACACTATACAATTTCCATTAATAAAGTACAAAAATGGCCCAAACTGATTGTGACAGTTGATTGCTTTACTAGTTCTGCTTCTTCAACTTTCCTGACACCTTTGTCCTGTGCCATGTGACCACAGCTCCTTTCACCAAGCACATGGAGCACACTTTCCCAACAGGGCCAGGACGAGGGGGAGAGAAGTGAGGCGTTTAATTACCCTGGACACTAAATTTGAGGAGTCATCAAAACCCTCAGTCAAAAAGATTTTAATGCAATATTTAAAAAAAATTAATGCAAAAAACCCATGGTGAACAAAATATCAGCATTTTCAGTAAAGAAAAGAAATGGACCCTGCACCTGTACAACTTACTATACTAGTGTTCAGAAGAATCTGTGTAGTTACTTATTTTGAACTCTACCCACAATTACATATAACAAAACACTTAGCATTATTTGGATCATTATTTTTAAATTCATTAGGCCCAGTCAAAATTAAAACATAAGAATGTTTTCTGAACTAGCATTTCATTTGCTTTGAATTTTTGCTAAATTCATCTTTACAGTTAGCTTTAAATCGACCAGCTTTCAATGAAAAGAATAATTTTTATGATCATTGTTTTTTTCAGCTGTAAGATTACTGCTAACATGTGTAAGACCAGAAAGCATGACTTTTATGCATAGAAATTAGATATGATTATCATTTAGCATTTTGAGGAGCAATTCATTAACCATCTATTGACCAACTGTCTATCACTCAGCAACCCACCGTCTATTTGTCTTCATTCCTGATGGGAAAAAGTACAGCACCTAATCAGAAATGGGATTTGTATGGTTTTCCTGATGTGGAAACTTCCTTCTCCTCTTAGCTGGGTTGGACTGATTCTGAGGTAGCTGGGAAGATCCTATCAATTTGATGCCAGAGAAAGTAAGATGAAGATAAAATGGAAAAATCTGTATTTAAATAATAGCGCTTGTGATTTCTTCCTGCAGCTCCCAATAGAATGACTTTTATTTGCTTTTCAAAAAGACATTATGATGGGATCTTTCTGGAGAAGATAAATTTCTATTTAGTGTCAAATTTTCTACCTAGTTCAAGCACTGCCCCCTCATCTGGCCCTCACAGCACTGTGCCACACTTTCTGCAGCAGAGGAGGGCCAGGCACAGTGCCAAGACCTGTATCGTATCTGCTTTTTATGGATAAAGACACAGAAGCAAAGAGAGGTTGCCTCATTTGTCCTAAGGCTCACAGTGAGAGCTCACAATTAGCAGAGCTCACAATGAACTCAGCTGTCAAACTCTGGAGTATGAGCTCTTCATAACCAAAAGCTGCCTTCAAATAGTACCATAAACTCACAGTTTCAAAGGAACTGTGATAAATCCTCTTTTAAAGTGCATACTTATTTTTTAAACAGGGATACATCTCCCTAATTTACGGTAGGTGTAAATCTAAATTTTTACACACATTAGGTTTGTTTAATGTGTGGAGGGGCATACCTATAGTATGAGTTTATAATAAATGAGCTCATTCTGAAACTAATGACTTAGAACATGTGCTTGTAGATTGATTAACAGGGCTACAGCCAAGGTCTTATAGCTTAGCAGAGACTTTGGAAAGAAATGGAATAAAATGAAAATAGTGTTCTGTAAAATGGACTACTGGTACATGTATGTAAGCTACTCATGTTTTCACTGATGGAAAAAACACCGACAGTGTTTCTGGCTATAAAGCTTCTTTCTCTGTTTTGTCCCTTCTGTATTTCTGGTTTGTAGGAGACTTCCTCTTCCTTTTGTCCCTTCCCACCAGCATGAACAAAAGCAGAATAGTAGAAAGTTGTAGCAGATCATTCAACAGACCCTCTCCCCTCTCTGAGCTTCTTTCACAGTCAAAACACTTCAGCTGGACTTCCCTGGTAGAACAGTGGTTAACGATCTGCCTGCTAACGCTAGGGACATGGGTTTGATCCCTGGTCTGGGAAGACTCCACGTGCCACTGAAACCCCTGCGCCACTTCTGAGCCTGTGCTCTAGGATCCATGAGCCACAACTACTGAGCCCATGTGCTTAGAGACTGTGCTCCGCAACAAGGGAAGCCACCACAATGAGAGGCCTCAGCACAGAAACCAAGAGTAGGCCCTGCTCTCTGCAACTAGAGAAAAGGCCATGCTCAGCAACGAAGACCCAGTGCAACAAAAATAAACTATATATATATATATATATAAAACAGAACACCTTAACTTTGAGGAGGCCATGGTTTTCAGTCTCTGTTTTAAAGTCTATTCCATTCTGCTTCCTGGGAACCTCAGAGAGGCCCCCATCATCCACATACAGCCCTTCGTTTCTCACTCTCAGAAGAAGGGTGAGTTGTGAGATTTCAGGGATATGGTGGGAAATCTAGAGGCTTCTTCAGGTCCCATAATTCCTGCTTTGCTTTATGCCCCAAAAAGCATAAAGGACCACTTCTGGGGGTGCCATCCTGGACTCATGTTCTTCCTTCAGTCAGGGCCAAGAGGTCACAGACAAAAGGATTCTTAGAGTGAACTGGTGACAACATGTGCTGAGGCCACCTGTTCTCTCTCTCTCTTTTTTTTTTTTTGTAATTTCTACCATTAGGAATTAGAGTCTCTGTTTTAAACCAAGTGCTGGATCTAATCACTCACGCTGGCAATATAGCCTTGCTTTTTAACCAAATCAGTCACCAGTTTCTTTCAAAAATGTAGCTAATATAAGTTTCAATTGTGGGTAAAGTTCTCTCCTAGGTGCATCAGGGCATGAAAAGGTGAGAATACAGGTCTTTTTCCTAGGCAGATTGGAATGTGTTGACAGGGAATTAAGATACACACCACATGATCAACTCTAATACTGCGATACAAGGACTCTGATAAAGAATGCGAGGGTGAGATAAATTCAGAGTGGGAGAGGTGAATTTTGATGAGGGTATTTAGGATAGCTTTTTCTTGGAAATGGGATTCACAGATCCCTTTGAAGAAAACATGCTTCCTTTCATTTCCCATCTTAGTTCCACCATTTATTAACTCACTCCAAAGTTGCCACAAGTGCACTTATTAATCTTCCAACTTCCAGTCTTGCTCCACAAGATGCCTACTAGCTCAATGGCACAGTTAATGTTCCAGAGTTACCCAGTCTTGGACCAGAAGGGTTTCTTTCTTGGGTAACCATGCACCTCGCTCCCCATCATCCAAGTAATTTTTCCTTTCTGGACTTAGACTTTGGTGAACAATAAAATGATCTTAACTTTCATAGTTCATAGAGAAAAGATTTGGAAAGAAATCAGCCATAGATTATATACAAATTGGGCTATTTTTTCATTTGAAAATAGTCTGCCCCAAAGAAAACCAATTAACTATAAGCAAACATTTGCAGTAAAACTTGCTTACCCTTGACGATCTGGAACCAAAGTTACATCTCCTGGAGGCAGCACAGGACTGACGAGGCAGGGATTTTATCCACTCTGCGTTCCCTTTCTCAACAAGATACAGCTGTGAAACCTCCAGGAGGTCACAGTTTTGAGTTCATGGGCTGGCTGCTTTTTAGAATCACGGGGGCAGCATTTTGAACCTGCAGTTTCTTGAGTTCTATCTGTAGAGTTTCTGTTGCAGTAGATCTGAGTACGGAAGAGAAAATTGCTTTAAAAAACCTGTATAAGCCAGGTTTGGAAAGGGACTGTTGGAGGGAATGTTCGTTGGTCTGTTAAATTTCTGGTGATTAGTGATACTGGATTAATGCTCTCCCATGATTCCAGTTTCACAGGTCCTTACAAGATCTGCAGCTGATTTAGGGAAGAAAAAGAATGGCTGTTGGGCAAGATTGATAGTGGTCACCACGTGTGAGTTGGTTGCATTTTTTTTTTTCTTCTATGTGGGAGAATGTTTCCTGTGAGTATGATACACCGTCACAAAATGAGGTCGCATATACAAAGCATAATATTAAGTGATGCTGGAAAAATAAATCAACCATACTGTTGCTATCTTTATACATTCCACTTTTCACTATTCTCATTTTTTAATTTTTATGCTTTGATCATAACTGATACTCTTTTATCCTTATCCTCCTGTTAGTATCGTCCTGGAAGCTTTCTCACATTGTTACAAAGGTTTTTTACATTCCCCCCTCCCCTTTTAAGAACTTATTTATTTGATTGCATTGGGTCTTTGTTGCAGTACGTGGGGTCTTCACTGTGTTATGAGGGATTACATGGTGTGGGGACTAGCTAGTTGTGGCTTAGTAGTTGCCCCTGGTGGCTCCGTGGCATACGGGCTCCTGTTCCCCAACCAGGTATACAACCTGCACCCCGTGCATTGCAAAGGCGTATTTCCAACCACTGGACCACCAATCAGGGAAGTCCCTCACTTTCCCTTTTAACACGCGTCTGCTCTTGCCAGCTTTCAGTGTATCTGGGTGTACACCACATTGGTGAATTTTAATACTTGGCCCAATAAATGTCCTGGGGGTTTCTGGGAAGCCACACTCACACTTGCGTATTTTGAGGACCATTCATTGACACCAGTATTAGCTTGATGTACTTTTACGACCTGAAAGTTACTAGAAGTGCTCAGCTCATCAGGTTCCCTGATGTTTCTCACCCTGTGTAACAAACAAGATATACCAGGAGATGGCGCTGTGGGTCAACTTTTCCCCCACAATCTGTACTGTCGGTTTTCTCCAAGAACCCAGGTGAATTATCCAAAGACACAGCTTTCATTCCTTTCCTACTGGGGCTAATGAAACTGCCCAAATCTGCAAGCTAAATGAAATCTTTAAAATTAAATTTTAACTTTTAGCTTCACATGAAAGATGACAATGTACTGACTTGGAACCTTGCTCTAAAGACGTCATATGTAAACTTGAACCAGGAGAAGGTAGAGTTGAGTGTTTACCAGCAACTTCCGGTTGTTAACAAATGGGTCAGAGAAGACTTTTGAGGAAGCCAAGAGGCCAATCTAGGGCTTCCACAGAGAAATGATTGCAATATAAACAGAGCTCTAAAAAAATACATATATATATATATATATAAAAAAAATGTTCTTGGTTTAACCATGAAAATGTTAGGCAAAAGCTGCTATCTGCCAATTAGCATAAGAAAAACATCTGATACCAAGGGCCATAGGATTTTGCCCAAGCCCTTTGTAACCACTAATGCTGTTGGCTCACTTTCCTAGGCATTCTGAGAAAAAGCTAGCAGACTGTTTGGCTTTCCTCTTGTGTATTTATAACTTCTTCTGGTATTTGCAGTTAGAATGCAGCCTGCTGGAATGGATTTTCCCCTCCACCTTGCATGTAAATAACATGACCATGACCCTGTAAATTTCCCACAGGTCACTTTAGACACAGGGTGTTGTTATCCCAGAGGTAGGGGTCTCTGCATCATCCCCAATATTGTCTAAGCCAATTAGCTCAGTTGGTTTGAGCCTGGCTATAAGACATCCAAGCTCACAGTAACCATCTGTGGCAAGATTAGCCAAGTTAGAGAAGAGACAGCTTATGTAGTCTCTGGACCAAGAGGAATGCTCTAACTCAGCAAAATGTGAGCTCCTGGTGACATGGAAAAATATAATGAGCATAGCTCAGTGTCCCTTGATGGCGAACAGAACAGGCACTCAACTCAGTGACGTCATCATTAACAGCAGAGCCTTTTTTGTCTATATAGGGGCACCACCTTCCTAAGAATGAAGTTGTATGAGCCCATGATTCCTGACTGAGAGCTTTTATTTTGTGACTTTTCACACAGCTCCCTGCTGCTGCTGCTGCTAAGTCGCTTCAGTTGTGTCCGACTCTGTGCGACCCTGTAGACGGGACCCACCAGACTCCCCCGTCCCTGGGATTCTCCAGGCAAGAACACTGGAGTGGGTTGCCATTTCCTTCTCCAATGCATGAAAGTGAAAAGTGAAAGTGAAGTTGCTCAGTCGTGTCTGACCCTCAGCGACCCCATGGACTGCAACCTTCCAGGCTCATCTGTCCATGGGATTTTCCAGGCAAGAATACTGGAGTGGGGTGCCATTGCCTTCTCCACACAGCTGTCTATGCCTCCTAAATTTCTTACCTTTACACACAACACTTAGGAAGAAATAGGAAGATAAATCTGCTTGTTGATAGCGTCAGGAAACAGTTTAAAAGAGGAGATGATTTTCCCACTGCAGCTAATTTTCCCATTAGCTGCAAAATTTTGGGGAAATTGTGCAAAACAGATTTCCCATCATTTATGCCTGCTTTCTACTATGTCTATTAGCTACTATGATCCAGATGTGTTCTTAAGATTTACAGTTGTTTACTTGGAAAGCAAAAACTCATCTGAAACAGAAAATGGATTTTTCAGATAAAGAATAAATCTTTGTGGTTGAGAAGAAGAAGAAAGTCTTTCTGTGCTAAGTTTCTGCTGCTGGTGGGGGTGAATGGCTGGCACACAGCAATAGCCCACATTCATCACTGAGGGATGGGCTCTGTGCTGAGCACAAGATCAGCTCTTCTTTGTTTTGTTGTTTAGTCCTTAAGTCGTGTCCAACTCCTCTGCGATCCTGTGGACTGTAGCCTTCCAGACTCCTGTGTCCACGGGATTCTCCAGGCAAGAATGCTGGAGTGGATTGACCCTTCCTTCTCCAGGTGATCTTCCCCACTCAGAGGTCGCTTATGTCTCTGGCAGTGCGGGTAGATTCTTTACCACTGAGCCACCTAGGATACATCTTTGAATCCTCACAAAACCTTGTCAAGTAGGTACTGTTATTATCTGAACTTTTAAGGATAAAGAAGTAGGCCCTTGAAGTTTAAATGAATTCCCTGAAGTTCCCTGTTAGTAGATGGCAGGGCCATAATTTGAATCCAGGCCATATAATTCCAAGGGCATATTCTTAACTACTGTCCTATCTTATTTGGCCTATAGCTTATCAGAGACAATCTAATTACAGTCTGAATCCTATTTTTTCCCTCCAAACAGGATGACATATGTGTAATTCTATAATTGGGAAGTAGGTCCCAGCTTCCATATTCACATATGCCTCCTTCCACATTTCTCTTCAATAGGCTGCAGGTATGCAGTGAGGTTAGGAATCCCAGGGTCAGTGTGCCTGTTTTTTCATTAAGTCCTTTGCGTGTTTAACATCTCTTCTTGGAATGGAAGGCTACCTTTCCTCTATTGTGCCCAGGTTGGAACTATGTCAAAAATGTTGATGAGATAAGACCCATCTGGTGTCCTGTTACAATGGAATACTCTAGTCATTCCAGTGCTCAAAAAAAAAAAAAAAAAAAAAGAAAGTTCTGTAGTTAATAGGAAATATTTTCCTGACCATGCACCCAAGCATCTATCTGTTGATACTTGAGCATATTCTCTGGGGTTTTATCCATTCAAAGTATCCCCTTTATCTCTGACAATACATACAGTATTTTTGTAAAGGAAAATCCTTCAGTAATTATCAAGAATAAAAGTTTCTTCTTATCATTTATATGTGTAATTTTAAAGCAAAACATAAAGAACTGGTTTTTAATGTTTATCCCGAACACATACTTCTAAAGGTTTAAAACTTAACCTCCCCTCCCTTCACTTGGAGGTTCCTTGTCATTTCCCTGTGGGCCTTCCTCTCTAAGAGCATCTCCCTTGGGAAGACAGCATGGCATTTTGCTATAGGGACTTGGATAAAGGGGATGTCACTATAGTCAGAGGAAGTTTCCTAGAAGTTAAATTTGAGTTGGATCTTGAAGGAAGTGCAGAATTTGGACTGACAAAGAGATGGGGTTTATCACATGCAGAAAAAAGGAGGATGAGCCAAGATTAAGTGCTGAAATTGAACCTATTGGTTTAGACTAGGAAGCCTGATAGAAGAAGATGGTAACTTGTCTATATGGTGTGGGGGTGGGGACACAGCCTGAATGGATGAGGAATGAACAATTAATGGAGGATTCAGTGGGGTTGGCAGAATACCAATGGCAGTATTTTAGTGTGGACATGTCTTTGAAAACCACTTACTCCAAAGGTAGCATCTTACAGAGGAAGTCATGGAGATTCAAGGTGATGTGGTGAACTTCCCAGGGTCTCACAGGGTGTCAGTGGCAGGGGGTCATTCAGCACTCGCTCCTTGCTGCGTTCCTGATGCTGTGCTTGGTCTGAGCATGAACATGAAGCCATCGTAGGCCAGGAAGTATGAAGCCCTTCCACGGTACAGTGTTAGTTTGTTGGAGGTGTCGAACAGGGAGAAAACTGGAAGGAGAACTATTATTATATTAAAAGCACCTATGGAAAAGACGACAAATAACCAGCACTGGTGAGGATGTGGAGAAAAGGATACCTCAGAGGCTGTTGGTATGAATGTAAATCGATGCAGTCACTATGGAAAACAGTATGGAAGTTCCTCAAAAAATAAAACATAAACCGATCATATGATCCAGGAAAACACTAATTAGAAATAACATATACATACTTATGTTCACTACAGATTATTTACAATAACCAAGATATGGAAGCAGCCTAAGTGTGCATCAGTAACCAAACAGATAAGAAGATGTGGTCTGCATACATAAAATGAACTATTACTAAGCCATAAAAAAAGAATTAAATCTTGCCATTTGCAGCAACATGGATGGAGTGAGAGGGTATTATGCTAAAAGAGCCACTAAGGACAACCACACCAGCACAAACAATGCTAAATGAAATAAGTCAGACAGAGAGAGACAAATACTATATGGTACTACTCATATGGAGAATCTAAAAAAACAAAGCATAAATACAGAGAACAAACATATTTTCCAGAGAGGAGGGAGCTGGGGGAGAAAAGAAACAGGTGAAGGAGATTAAGAGGTACACACTTCCAGTTAAAAGATAAATAAGCACTCGGTATGTAATGTAAATAAAATAAAAGAGGCAAAAGGCTAAGGAGAAAAGGAAAGATATACCCATTTGAATGCAGAGTTCCAAAGAATAGCAAGGAGAGATAAGAAAGCCTTCCTCAGTGATAAATGTAAAGAAATAGACGAAAACAACAGAATGGGAAAGACTAGAGATCTCTTCAAAAAATTAGAGATACCAAAGGAACATTTCATGCAGAGATGGGCACAATAAAGGACAGAAATGGTATGGACCTAACAGAAGCAGAAGATATTAAGAATAGGTGGCAAGAATACACAGAAGAACTGTACAAAAAAGAGCTTCATGACCCAGGTAACCATGATGATGTGATCACTCACCTAGAGCCAGACATCCTGGAATGAGAAGTTAAGTGGGCCTTAGGAAGCATCACTACGAACAAAGCTAGTGGAGGTGATGGAATTTCAGTTGAGCTATTTCAAATCCTAAAAGATGATGTTGTGAAAGTGCTGCACTTAATATGCCAGCAAATTTGGAAAACTCAGCAGTGGCCACAAGACTGGAAAATATCAGTTTTCATTCTGATCCCAAAGAAAGGCAATGCCAAAGAATGCTCAAACTACTGCACAATTGTACTCATCTCACACCCTAGTAAAGTAACGCTCAAAATTCTCCAAGTCAGACTTCAATAGTAATTGAACCATGAACTTCCAGATGTTCAAGCTGGATTTAGAAAAGGCACAGGAACCAGAGATCAAATTGCCAACATCAGTTGGATCACTGAAAAATCAAGAGAGTTCCAGAAAAATATCTACTTCTGCTTTATTGACTATGCCAAAGCCTTTGACTGTATGGCCCACAACAAACTCTGGAAAAGTCTTCAAGAGATGGGAATATCAGGCCACCTGACCTACCTTTTGAGAAATCTGTATGCAGGTCAGGAAGCAATAGTAAGAACTGGACACGGAACAACAGATTGGTTCCAAATTGGGAAAGGAGTACATCAAGGCTGTATATCGTCACCATGCTTATTTAACTTATATGCAGAGTACATCATGAGAAATGCTAGGCTGGATGAAGCACAAGCTGGAATCAAGATTGCTGGGAGAAATATCAATAACCTCAGATATGCAGATGACACTACCCTTATGGCAGAAAGTGAAGAGGAACTAAAAAGCCTCTTGAGGAAAGTGAAAGTGGAGAGTGAAAAGGTTGGCTTAAAGCTCAACATTCAGAAAACGAAGATCATGGTATCCGGTCCCATCACTTCATGGGAAATAGATGGGGAAACAGTGGAAACAGTGTCAGACTTTATTTTTTTGGGCTCAAAATCACTGCAGATGGTGACTGCAGCCATGAAACTAAAAGATGCTTACTCTTTGGAAGAAAAGTTATGACCAACCTAGATAGCATATTCAAAAGCAGAGACATTACTTTGCCAACAGAGGTCTGTCTAGTCAAGGCTATGGTTTTTCCAGTGGTCATGTATGGATGTGAGAGCTGGACTGTGAAGAAGGCTGAGTGCCAAAGAATTGATGCTTTTGAAGTGTGGTGTTGGAGAAGACTCTTGAGAGTCCCTTGGACTGCAAGGAGATCCAACCAGTCCATTCTGAGGGTGATCAGCCCTGGGATTTCTTTGGAGGGAATGCTGCTGAAGCTGAAACTTCAGTACTTTGGGCACCTCATATGAAGAGTTGACTCATTGGAAAAGACTCTGATTGATGCTGGGAGGGATTGGGGGCAGGAGGAGAAGGGGAAGACAGAGGATGAGATGGCTGGATGGCATCACTGACTCGATGGATGTGAGTCTGAGTGAACTCCGGAGTTGGTGATGAACATGGAGGCCTGGTGTGCTGCGATTCATGGGGTCGCAAAGAGTGGGACACGACTGAGTGTCTGAACTGATCTGAACTGAAAGAAGAACTAAAGAGCCTCTTGATGAAAGTGAAAGAGCAGAGTAAAAAAGTTCTTAAAATTCAACATTCACAAAACAAATATCATGACATCCAGTCCCATCACTTCATGGCAAATACATGGGGAAACAATGAAAACAGTGACAGACTTTATTTTCTTGGGCTCCAAAATCACTGCAGATGGTGACTGCAGCCATGAAATTAAAAGATGCTTGCTCCTTGGAAGAGAAGTTATGACCAACCTAGACAACATATTAACAAGCAGAGACATTATTTTGCCAACAAAGGCCCATATAGTCAAAGCTATGGTTTTTCCAATAATCATGTATGGATGTGAGAGTTGGACTATGAAGAAAGCTGAGCACCAAAGAATTGATGCTTTTGAACTGTGGTGATGGAGAAGACCCTTGAGAGTCCCTTAGACAGCAAGGAGATCCAACCAGTCTATCCTAAAGGAAATCAGTCCTGAATATTCATTGGAAGGACTGATGCTGAAGCTGAAACCCCAATACTTTGGCCACCTGATGTGAAGAACTGACTCATAAGAAAAGACCCTGATGCTGGGAAAGATTGAAGGCAGGAGGAGAAGAGGACAGAGGATGAGATGGTTGGATGGCATCACTGACTCGATGGACATGAGTTTGAGCAAACTTCGGGAGTTGGTGATGGACAGAGAAGCCTGGCGTGCTGCAGTCCATGGGGTTGCAAAGAGTTGGACATGACTGAGCAACTGAACTGAACTGAACTGAACTGATGTAATTTACAGGGACTTCTTAGGTGGCACTAGTGGTAAAGAACCCACCTACCAATACTGGAGATGTAAGAGACTCGAGTTTGATCCCTGGGTCAGGAAGATCCCCTGGAGAAGGAAATGGCAACCCATTCCAATATTCTTGCTTGGGAAATCCCATGGACTGAGGAGCCTGGCAGGATACAGTCCATATATTCACAAAGAGGTGGATACAATTGAGTGACTTAGCACAGCTGCTGCTACTACTCAACAAGTAAAATTTACAACATGATAAATGGACAGAGGAGCCTGGTAGGCTGCAGTCCATGGGGTTGCTAAAAGTCAGACATGACTGAGTGACTTCACTTTCACTTTTCACTTTCATGCACTGGAGAAGGAAATGGCAACCCACTCCAGTGTTCTTGCCTGGAGAATCCCAGGGACGGGGGAGCCTGGTGGGCTGCCGTCTATGGGGTCGCACAGAGTCAGACATGAGTGAAGTGACTTAGCAGCAGCAGCAAATATAATTTATGTTATATATTGCAGCTGTTAAGAGTGAATCCTAAGAGTTCTCATCACAAGGAAAATAGTTTTTCTATTTCAAAATTTTTACCTGAGTTGGATGTTCACTAAATTTATTGTGATAATCACTTTATAATGTATGTAAATCAAATCACTTTTCTGTATGCTTTGAGCCTCTGAACAATGGGCTTCCCTGGTGGCTCAAAGCTGGATACTTTGAACCTCTGAACTATGGGCTTCCCTGGTGGCTCAGCTGGTAAAGAATCTACCTGCAATGTTGGAGACCTGGGTTTGATCACTGGGTTGGGAAGTTCTCTTAGAGAAGGGAGCAACTACCTACTCCAGCATTCTGGCCTGGAGAATTCCATAGACTGTAGAGTCCATGGGGTCACAAAGAGTCAGACATAACTGAGCAACTTTCACTTTGAACCTATACACTTTGAATTTATACAGAAGATTATGTCAATTATTTCTTGGTAAACTGGAAGAAAAAAATTATACCTCAAAAAAACCAAAAAGGCTTGATGTGGGAACTGCTGAGGTCCAGCCCCGGCTGATCCAGGGTCTTCGGAAGGTGGACAGCTACGGCGACTCATTTACATATCAATTAGAGACATTAAGAGTAATTAAAGGATAGCTCAGTAGGAATATTCAGAGAATAGAAGAGGCTGAGTAGCTTGGTTTATGCGGGAGACCAATAAAACTTCAAGACAAGAAGTTTGCACCACTTGCGTAGGCAGCAGGTGCCTGTTCAAATAGCGGAAAGTGCCCCACCTTAGGCACTTTCTCGAGTGGGTCTTAGAAGCCTGGGCATGATTAGCAAGCTTGGTGGGTTCCGAGCTCCAGATGGAAACTTCAGCCGGAAATGGAAATTGAGAGAAAGAATGACATGGGGAGACCAAGCTCTGGTGAGCAAGGCCCGTAGCTTTATTTTCAACAGGGGCTTTTATACCCTAAGTTACACATAGAGGATAATAGGGGATGCAAAGTCAGCAGTTTTTGATCCTTATCAAAAACCAGGGTTTCTTTCCTGCAAATTTATCACGTACAAATGGTTCAGGTGATTTACATCATCTTCTGGCCAGAAGGCCTATTAACATTTTATGACTCTTGACAAAGGTTTGTCAACTGCAAGACATATTCTCTAAGAGTAATTATTTTAAGGTTTGGCGCCATCTTTATCTGCAGGTGTTAGATAAACTTGCATTCCTATAGGGGGGAGGCACAGTGGGTTTACAACAAAGAAAAGAATTTATTACCTTAAGGGTCTAAAGTTACTAGCACCAAGGCCACTACTTATTTTTTTCTATAAACCAACTATATTAATTAATACACATTCAAGGATACAAAACGGGGCATGTGAAAACTTGGCAACAAGCATTGGCCCATTAATGAAATCTTCTACTAGTTTTTATTCTGACAGTTTTTAACTCAATGAGAGACTCTAAGCTATTTGAATATCTTAAGCTTCCCCTGCCTCTCGGGGCTGAGACTGTAAACAATCGTATGCATAGCTATAGGAGTCCGGGTATACTTGTCAGGCCAGTTAAAGAGCTATCTGAGGGGTTTGGATTTAAACACTCTATGGGGTCACGCAGAGTCGGACACGACTGAAGTGACTTAGCAGCAGCAATGCCCAGGAACTTTATTAATTGGAGCTGTAAGTTAATTCTTTATTAGAGAGAGCGAGATGGTGGTCGGGGACATCCCCCAGTAAAGTCAGAGGTGAGAGCACAAAGCAGTAAAGTAGGCAGTCTCTGGTTTTTTTGGGGGTAGATGCTCGAGAATATCTGGGGGCACTCCTGAGGCTTGATCTTGCCTTCGCATCTGCCAAGCCTTCTTCCTCATGACCTTTGTCATGAGTGGAGCGCCTCTGCGCGGCAGCTCCCGACAGGGAACCATGGCCTTAGTTGCTGGCCTGGGGACAAAGGAAATACTGAGATAATATTAAAGCAGAAATTGATAGGACCCTATATAGAACTCAAAGAGGAGAATCATACGCTGACTACAAGTTTCAAGTTTGAGCCTCTTGCTGAATAGTGTCAGGAGGGCAAGAGGGGGAGAATCTGTGTCTGGATATGTTTTTGAATAGACTTGGTGATAGACAATTGGAAATAACCATTCATTCATTCCTGCAGTGAATACTTATTGAATGTGTACTCTAAGCCATGTGCCAGGCACTCGGTAAACAAGATATGCTTGGACTGGGACCTTCTGGAACTTTCATTCTAAAGTTTTCTGATGGGGGAAATGTGGGCTTAGGTGAAAGGCATGCCTTGTCGCCATCAGCAGCATGGTGCTTGGTGAGTGACCTCTTGGCAGCTCAATCCAGCACACATCTCGGTAGATTAGTGCTAGTTATGAGGAACAGGTATTTCAGTAAATCATTTTAATGCTTTGCTAAGTATGGGATGATGCAAGAATCCAGGTTCATAAAATTTTCTTCTGAAACATATCTAACTAAGGACTTGTTTTGCCTGTTTTCCCAAAACACAGTGTCTCATCCTGTCTGTCCTGAATTCCTTTCATGGTGCCCTGTAGTCAGTGCTGATGACTTGATCATTGTAGAAGAAGATTGCGAACAACATTCTTTGTTTTACAGTATTACCAGGTTATGAGTTTTAAATACATTGTCTGACAAGTTTTACAACCATTTCCCTTCCCATTTCTTTTTATTTAAATCAATTATTTAAGCTTGTCCCCACCAATGAATTCTCTAACATTCAAGTGAATAGAGTGAATGATTGAATGGGCTGCCAATAGGGTAAATGTGTCCACTGACCGAAGGTAAAAGGTGACAGACTCAATTATACATTAAAAAAATCCTCTGCCCACTGAGCCAGCAGCAGTTCCTTTGCTTGGTTTCACTTGCCAAGATTCTTCACGCTGCTCCACCAAGTGATGGTAAATGCTAAATCCTCTTTTTTTCTACATGGTTTTAATCCAAGCTTGGACTGGCCTTTGGGTAGATGAGGACATTTTGACCAATGAGCTCCTAAACAATTTAAAAATTTAAGGGCAGGCTTGAGAACACCCCACAATCTCCTGATTAAACAGTAAAAGTAGTTGTCAGAGGTTAAGAGAAAATCTTTTTGAATGTTAATACATGCTAAACTTAGCTTTGATTGACATTTTCAAAGCCTTGACATTATAATATATTATAATGATTAATTCTGTTATATTGGAACCCCCTGAAAACTCCCAGAAGCAATCACAATGTAGTTCATACAGGTAAAAGATTAAATGTTAAAAGTGAATCTATAGAACTTCCCTGGCAATCTAGTGCTTTAGGACTCTGTGCTTCCACAGCAAGGGGTGCAGGTCAGGGAATCTGACCTTCAGTCCCTGGTCAGGGAACTGATATCGCATATGCTGCACTGCTGCTACTGCTGCTAAGTCGCTTCAGTCGTGTCTGACTCTGTGCGACCCCATAGATGGCAGCCCACCAGGCTCCCCCGTCCCTGGGATTCTCCAGGCAAGAACACTGGAGTGGGTTGCCATTTCCTTCTCCAATGCATGAAAGGGAAAAGTGAAAGTGAAGTCGCTCAGTCGAGTCCAACTCTGTGCGACTCCATGGACTGCAGCCTACCAGGCTCCTCTGTCCATGGGATTTTCCAGGCAAGAGTACTGGAGTAGGGTGCCATTGCCTTCTCCGATATGCTGCACAGTATGGCCGAAATACAAATCTTTTTAAGAAGTGATTATATAATGAAAAAAAAAATTATCTTAATAACTGAAGTTCTTAATAGTCGTTCCCAGAAACGTCTTCTTAGAGTGAGATGTGTATTGAGAAGAATTGTAGAAGTTTACTCTTTGGAAGATTGCACTGACTGGTGAGCTGAAGAAATTTCTAGATCCCTCATGGGCAGCCATTCTCCATAGCCTTCTTTGTTCTGCCAACTCCCTGCTCATCTCCTTTCTGTGTAATTTCGTGTGTGTGTGTGTGTGTGTGTGTGTGTGTGTGTGTGAGAGAGAGAGAGAGAGAGAGAGAGAGAGAGAGAGAGATCTTTCCCTTTTTGTCTGTGGAGATGCTCCATACCCTGGCACTTCCACTTCCCTCTCTTGAACTGTATATCTCTCTAGCCTTCTCTTGCTTTTCTTTCCCAGGACACAGAGACTCTTAGAATTTTGCTTCTATCTGCTCTGACCCATTATGGTTTTACTGTGAATTTTAATGCTCAGAATAGCATTACTTTATGCTATAGGTCCTGTTGGGAATGGGTGAAAAGTGTCTTATTGTATCCCCCATGTGTAGATAACAATAATCTTTGTGCCTGGAACAGCTGAGAAGGTCAGCTCTGGGAACTTTGGATCTTAAGTTATAGCAGCACATCTCAATCTTTTCTAAAGTGCACTGTGAATAATTTTCAACCATTAATAATCTTAATCCTCAAGTAGGTGAATGGTTATTCTCAGAAAAAATCAGAGAAGATGGCAAGTTATCCCTAAAATCAGTCATCCTCACTCTTTGCATTCCTGTGCTTTCTGGCATAGAGGAGAAACCCACAAAGCTGCAGAAGTGAATCAGAAAGGAATATAACCCACATTCAATCTGGGTACCCATGAGTCTGTGTGTTCACAGGTGTTTTTATATATTATTATTATTTTTAGGGGTAGGAAGTGGGAACTGCATCATGGAACTATCTGGGGGGTAAAATCCAGATTTAATAATGAATCAAGCAACTCTGAGGTCCAGATATCTTCCCTCATGAATACTGAAGTTTTTCTGAGTAACAGAGAATAAAAAGAAATTTCTACCTCAGTGTGGAAGTGTTAGTCACCCAGTCGTGTCCAACTCTTTGTGACCCTGTGGACTGTAGCCCGTCAGGCTCCTCTGTCCATGGAATCCTCCAGGCAAGAATACTGGAGTGGATGGCCATTCCCCTCTCCAGGGGATCCTCCTGACCCAGGGACTGAACCTGGGTCTCCCACGTTTCAGGGAGATTCTTTATTGTCTGAGTTGCCAGGGAAACCCACCTTAGTGTAGGTACATGAAAATGCATAGACTGGCTTCCAGGCCCTACAGCACAGGCTCAGTAGTTGTGATGCACAGGCTTCGTTGCTCCTGAGCTTGTGGCATGTGCTACAACTCTTGAGTCCAAGCTCCCTAGAGCCCATGCTCTGCAGCAAAAAATGCCACCCCTGAGAGAAGCCAGCACACTGCACCTGTTCTGTAGAACTAGAGAAAACCTGCAAGGCGATGAAGACCCAGCACAGACAAAACTAAATATAAACTTTAAAAAATGTATAGACTGAATATGATCCATAATTAATTGTACAAATTTAGCTTCATCACAGAGAAGGCGATGGCACCCCACTCCAGTACTCTTGCCTGGAAAATCCGATGGATAGAGGAGCCTGGTAGGCTCCAGTCCATGAGGTCACTAAGAGTCAGACACGACTGAGCGACTTCACTTTCACATTTCACTTTCATGCATTGGAGAAGGAAATGGCAACCCACTCCAGTGTTCTTGCCTGGAGAATCCCAGGGACGGGGGAGCCTGGTGGGCTGCTGTCTATGGGGTTGCACAAAGTCGGACACGACTGAAGTGACTTAGCAGCAGCAGCAGAAGCAGCTTCATCACACACACCTTGCTCTTCATTTGGGCCCTGCCCATCACTGACCAGCACTTGCTGTTTCTCTGCCTGTCTCTGCTTCTCTCTTTTGCTTTCCTGCTCTCCTTCCTTCCCTGCCTGCCTCCCTTACTTATGCCCTCACCAGACCCCATCTTTCGTCTTTTCTGAACAGAGAGTCTGTCTCCCTACAGTGTGGCTGTCTGCCAGGAATAATGGAAATGGTGAAAAATTCTGTGGTTAGAGGTGCAGCCAATAGTGAGTGAGGCTCCTCCTTCTCTCTCATCGCCCCCCAGACACCCTCCTCATGCAGTACACCTTCAGGCTGGGGGCAGGGAGCACGGGACTGGTGGCCAGGAGAGACAAGGGAATCTTGTTGCCTCTTGGTGCCTGCTCTGTGCTCTGAGGCAGGAATTAAGAACATTTTCTGGAGGTGCTGGGAGCATGGGAGAGTGCCGAGCAAACACAGCTCTTCCTCAGAGAGGAAGAAAGGCCCCCAAAACTACATGAGCTCCCCCCTCCCTCCCACCCTCCCCACCCCATGGACACCCAGCACACACATGGGCCCAACCGAGTAAATACCAACATGCCTTCTGAGTCCATCTGGCTCCGTTAAAACTCCTCCCTTGTGTGTTTGGGTTAGTCCATGAGAGAATTTCCAGGACTCTTGAAATGCTTGTGGGTAACCTGGAATTTCCTGACAGACCTGGATGCTGAGATCACTAGCCAGCTTTAGGGATCCTTGCCTTCTGTGAGTGACAAAGACATTTGTGTAAAAGTGAGTTGCAGAAAATCTGCACATTTCTGAGCCTTCAATTCCCAACTATAAAAGTTCTAGGCTGTGGCAGAGAAGACCTAATTCTCAGTCAAGCTAGAGATATATAGGCAGCTCTCACTTGTCTTTGGCTCACTCTCAAAGTCAGCTTTTTAGTATTTGTGGGTACAGGCCATGCGACTACAAGATCAATAATCATTTTCTTAGTTCTCTTTGAAGTTGAAGCCTTATGAGGCTCACTGGAATTCCCTGGTCTCATAGGCCAAGACACAAAACAGTGGTTCAACAGTTGATGTTCTGAGTAGAGACTTAGTTGACTTTCCTAGTTGATGCTGGACCTAAATTCCTCCAAGAGAAAGCTCAGAAATGGCCTTCTGTGCTCTCCTTTTGAGTAAAGGCCACTCTTACTGAAGCCACTATCAAGCATACACATGCAGGCACAGAAACCTTCCGTGCATGCCACCACTCTTCTTAACTGTCAGTAGTATTAGCGCATTCCTTTCTCAGAGATCACATCGTTCTGTTGCTTCTGATCCACTTAAAAAATTATTCACTCCACATGTGCCATATCCTTTATGAGGTAGTGGGGAAATAATCATGAGGGAGACAGTCCCAGGTCCCTGCCCCTTAAAAGTGTAAAATCCCCATCAAGCAGGAAAGAAAGCCCCTCTGATGCCCTACTGATGGGCACAGGCTCCAGAGCCCAGAAGATACTGCTTGTCTTGTCCATCCCTCCCTCTAGATATTATGGCTTTAGGATGCAAATAAAAAGTGTCACCTCCCATATCAGTAAACAAAGGATGCTACAGCCATCAAACCACTACAGGCACCCCGACCCTTCTACGGTGAGCCCTGAGGGAATTCAGGATGGAGACAAACAGGCATGCCAGCTGCCGAGCCCTCAGCCACTGCAGCTGGCCCCCAGGGACTCAGGATGGGAAAGGACAGGATACTGCCCCTACACAGCTAAGGCACATATCAAAGGAATAATTTCAATAAGCCCAGACTCTTGCATCTGCTCATCCATAGAAAGGTGCTAAATCCGTTAACTTGAGATATCTGGTTTTCCTTAATTAGTAGTAAGTTTTTAAGGTTCCGACTATCTAGTCTTTGTTGCAAAAACTCCTATATATCCTGGCTCCTCTCTTACCTCCTTGGAGCCGCCCCTCAGAGCTAGCTGAGAGTCTCCATCCTGGGCTTAAGTCTTCAGTTTTGTTTGCCAAATAAAACATAATTCTCAACTTTTAGGTTGTGCTTTTTTTCTTTTTTTTCCTTCAGTCAACAAGGAGTAGCTGCAGCAGCCCTGACCTTTGTTCCAGTCCTTCCATTTTCGGCTTTTCTAAGAGAGATGTTTGGGCAGGACAAAGAAGCTGTTTCCCCAACCAGAAGGCAACTCTCGAGGCCACCCACTTTTGACCACCATTTGATGCTGTTCTAATAGTTTCAGCAAAACCTATGTAACTTAGATTCATTCCAAGAAGCAAAATGAACCGGTAAATGCTCTTCCTGTGCTCAAAAAAAGTCCCAATTTGTTACTTTCCTTCTAATTGTTATCATTCAATCCACCAAGGATCCTATGCCAGGGAACTGGCTATATGGATAAGGAAGTAAATGCAAACGTGGAGCATCTAGGGAGAGGGCCATGTGAGGCAGCACGGGTCAGACAGGAGGTCATTCTTTGGGGCTGAAAAAACCAGGGACTGTTTCCGAAAGGGATGACATGGGATCTGAAGCATGAAAAAGAAATGAAATGTGGTCGAGGCAGGCATTTTTATTAGAGGAAAAATATGTGTACAGGTGTAGAGAAAGAAGTATTTGTGGCATGTATGATGGCAAGGAGGAGATGCCCACCCGGAGCTCCAGGTTTTGTTTGGATAGAAACCCAGCTACTCTGTCCAGGGATGTCACCCAGGGATCTCCATGGCTCAGAGAGAACTTCCCTTGTGGAGAAAGCAATTCAGTGGCCTTTTGCCCATCACTGCCACTCCTATAAAGCCATCAAGACAGAAATTAGGAGAAAACAGCTCATTTCCTCATCCTTTGCTGAAAGCATCCATTTTCCAGGGGTAATTTTGTAAACAAAGAATTTTCCTGTGCTAAGGGATAGGTGAGTTTCTTTAATAAACAACAGGTTGAAGGAAATGATCACACACTAGTACTCAGATCCCCCAGTGTTCCATGGCACCCTTCATGCATCAGAATGGAAAAGCAGCATTCTCCTAAAGGCCACAGCCACGTGACCTGTCTGCAAAGAGAAAGGCCTTAGACTGCCAAGAACTGAAGCCAAGAAAAGACCATAAAAGGTACATTCTCTGTCGAGGTGATGCAGTGGGTACAAAGCTGTTCTGTCTGAGATCTGTAAAGCTGCTTGTGCTGGAGCTGGATTGTGAATTTGACTGGCAGCCAACTGTAAGCCAGCAGTGAGGAAAACCTATCCTCAGTAGATACCCATGCCAACACGTGGGCACAGCATCACTGTGCACAAAGCTGCCCATCAAGAGTGTCCTGGGTGACAGCGACTGCTTCAGAGAATCAATACTGGACTCAAATACCACCACAGCCCAAGACTTTTCCAAAGAAAGCTTTCAACATCCATCACCGTGAGCATCAGACAGGGCTCTGTTTGTGCTGCTGAGGTTTTCTCTTCCTGGCAGGTGTGCGGAAGGATCCTCTGGTGAAATGTACTTAATTCTCAGGTCCTGGAAACCTTAGGTTCCTTTTTCCTTCATATGGTGAGAGAGAAGAGCGAACCAAAGGGGTGAACTTGCTAGGGCATTTCCAATCTAGCCCTAACCTACAGAAGTTACAGAACATGACTCTCACTGGAAAACAAGGGCTCCCTCTCACCTTTCATCCCTTTCCAAACCCCAACTGTCTCATTACTTCCCAAAGCAAAGGTGCTCAAGTCACGCTTCCCAGGCCACACTGTCAGCCTCCCGGCCTCCATACCCTTCTGCCTGCCATTCTCCTTAGCCTGGAGTTCTCTTTCTGTCTCCCTGGTTATCCTAAATCAAATCCAGCTTTCAAGATTCATCTCAAGTATCTCTTACTCAGAATAACTTCCTTGATCACCACAGTCTTGTTGAAGGTTTCCTGCCCTTTAGCCACCATGGCTTTGCTGAGTGACATTAACTAATAACAATAGCATTGTGTGTGACACACTGCCTCGTGTAATGATCATCTGTGAGTTAACCCTCTAATTAACCCAAAAGCTTGGAGAGGGGGAAGGGATGGGTCATGTATGCCCTGCTATCCAAATTTCTTTGTGTTTAATTTCTAGACACACATTTGTTCTCCAGATCAATGTAGACACATTTAGGAGGTAAGTTATTTGGAGTGTGAAGGACTGACTGAAGAAATCAGCTAGAACCAAAATACTACTCCATCAGACATCAAGAAATCATGCCTAGGCTTCATGCTTGTGAAGTTCTTTTGATTTCTTACTAAACCCAAGACATATTGAATTTGTGATTCAGAACTTGTGCACTGAACATCTGAGCCTAAAAGAGATGTTGCCAATAACTGATATAGTGATGGCTACAAACTGGGAAAGAGAAGAAAGAAGCACATTCCCAGGGGGGTGAGATGGAGGTCATCATAGGCTTCCATGAGAGTGACCAGCCTGGACATTAATTTGGGGTCTCTCTGGTTCTAGTCCACTGAGATATGGGGGAAACCTTTGGAAGATGAAGAACAGAGAAAACATCAACCTGCTTCCGTCTACAATTCCTGTTGCCTCAGCTAATATTCCTCTAGGTAGCTCTTGTTGTTCACATTTAAAGCCATCCACAGTGAACTTGACTATTTCCTTGTTTGGCAGCCCTTACCTTGTAACTAACTCAAAATTCCCTTTTTGTATTGAGATATAATTCACATGCTAATGAAACACACCTGTTTTAAATATACAATTCAGAGGATTTTAGTATACTCACAAAGTTGTACAGCTATTACTTTTGATGACAGAATCATTTTCATCACCTTGCGAAGAGAAATCATACCCATTAGCAAACCATGTCCTATCCTCCTGTCCCCTCAGCTATGCAAAACCTTGAATCTACTACTTTATATTCCTATGGAGTTGCCTATTCTGGACATTTCACTTAGAAGCAATGACACAATTTACAACCATTTATGTTTGGCTCCTTTCACTTTGGATAATGTTTTGAAGGTTCATCCATATTGCAGTGTGAATCAGTACCACATTCCTTTTAATGGCTGAATAATATTTTATTGTGTGGATATACCACATTTTTTATCCATTCATTAGTTGATGGATATTTGGATTGTTTCCGCTTTTTGGCTATTATGAATAGTGCTGCTATAAAAGCCATACAAGTAATTTTTTCCTTTTTTTGTGGACATTTGTTTTAATTTTTTTTGGGTATATACCCGTGAAAGGAATTTCTGGGTCACCTGACAACTCAGTATTAACTTTCTGGGGAGCTGTTTTCCAAAGTGACTGCAACATTTTATATTCCCACCATTCCTCCATAGTCTCACCAATACTTCTGTCTGTCTTTTTGATTATAGCCATCCTAGTGTGTGTGAGTGGTGTTTCATTGTGATTTTGATTTGCATTTCCTTAATAATGTTGAGCATTTTTCCGTATGTTTATGAACCACTTATATATCTTCTTTGGAGAGATGTCTACTCAAATTTTTGGCCCATTTAAAAGCTCGGTTATTTTCCTCCTGGTATTGAGTTGCAAGAGCTCTACCTATAATCATAAAATTCACTTTTATCACATGTCTATCAATTATTTACCACGGTAGTTGTATATTTACCACAATATACAGTCCTTAGCATGCTGATGTCCTGCACTATTTCTTTTTCAAAAATTGTTATTTATTTATTTTTGGCTGCATTGCTGTGTGGGGGGCTTCTCTAGTTATAGATGAGTGGGGGCTACTCCCTAGATGCTGTGCATGAGCTTCTCGGTGCAGTGGCTTCTTGTGCTGTGGCGCGCAAGCTCCAGGCGCAAGGGCTTCAGTAGTTGTAGCTCACAGGCTCAGTAGTTTCAGTTCACAGGCTCTAGATCTGTGTATTAAAAAGGATGGCATGCCACTTTGGGAAGAGCAAAGAGCCATTTCCTGATTGGATCTGTATTAATTTTTATTAGTGCATAACAAATTATCACAAATGTAGAGGCTTAAAGCAACACACATTTATTATGTCAGAGTTTCCAAGGATCTGGGCATGGCTAAGCTGGGTCCTTTGCCCAGAGTCACACAAGCCTGCAATCAGAAGTGTTATGTTCTCATCAGGGGCTCAGCTAGAGAAGATCCACCTCACATTCCCTCAGCCTGGCATGAGGAATAGCAGAACAGACTTCCTTGCAAAAGGACAGAAATGGTAAGGACCTAACAGAAGCAGAAGAGATCAAGAAGACATGACGAGACTACACAGAGGAACTATACAAGAAAGGTTTTAATGACCTGGAAAACCATGATGCTGTGGTCACTCACCTAAAGCCAGATGCCCTGGAGTGTGAAGATAGCTGGGCCTTAGGAAGCATCACCATGAACAAAGCTAGTGGAGGTGATAGAATTCCAGCTGAGCTAGCTCAAATCCTAAAAGATGATGCTGTTAAAATCCTGTACTCAACATGTCAGCAAATTTGGAAAACTCAGCAGTGGCCATTGGACAGGAAAAGGTCAGTTTTCACTCCAACCTAAAAGAAGGGCGATGTCAAAGAATGTTCAAGCTAAGGTGGTAATTGCACTCATTTCACATTCTAGTAAGGTCATGCTGAAAATCCTTCAAGTTATGCTTCAGCAGTACGTGAACTGAGGACTTCCATGTGTACAAACTGGGTTTAGAAAAGGCATAGGAACCTGAGATCAAATTGCCAACAGCTGTTGAATTGCGGAGAAAGCAAGGAAATTTTAGAAAACATCTACTTCTGCTTCATTGACTATGCTAAAGCTTTTGACTATGTGGATCACAATAAACTGTGGAAAATTCTTATAGAGATGGGATACTAGACCACCTTTACCTGTCTCCTGAGAAATCTGTATGAAGGTCAAGAGCAACAGTTAGAACCAGACATGGAACAACTGACTGGTTCAAAATTGGGAAAGGGATACAACAAGGCTGTATGTTGTCACCTTGTTTATTTAACTTCTACGCAGACAACATCATGTGAAATGCCAGGCTGGATGAATCCCAAACTGGAATCAAGATTGCCAGGAGAAATATCAACAACCTCAGATATGCAGATGATATGACTCTAATGGCAGAAAGAGAAGAGGAATTAAGAGCATCCTGATGAAGGTGGCAAAGGAGAGTGAAAAAGCTGGCTTAAAACTCAACACTATAAAAAACTAAGATCATAGCATTCAGTCCTATGACTCCATGGCAAAGAGAAGGAGAAAAAGTAGAAGCAGTGACAGATTTTCTTTTTTTTAGTCTCCCAAATCACTGTGAATGGTGACTGCATCTATGAAATTAAAAGATGCTTGCTGCTTGGAAGACAAGCCATGACAAACCTAGACAGCATATTAAAAAGCAGAGACATCACTTTGCTGACAAAGGTCTGTTTAGTCAAAGGTATGGTTTTTCCAATAGGCATGTATGGATGTGAAATTTGGATCATAAAAAAGGCTGAGCACCAAGGAATGGACACTTTCGAACTGTGGTGGGGGAGAAGACTCTTGAGAGTCCCTTGGACTGCAAGGAGACCCAACCAGTCAATCCTAAAGGAAATCAGTCCTGAATATTCACTGGAAGGACTGATGCTGAAGCTCCAATACTTTGGCCACCTGATATGAAGAGCTGACTCACTGGAAAAGACCTAGATGCTGTGAAAGACCAAAGGCAAAGGGAGAAGGGGGTGGCAGAGGATGAGATGGTTAGATAGTATCACCGACTCAAATTTTTGATGAATTTGAGAAAACTCTGGGAGATGTGAAGGACAGGGGAGCCTGGTATGCTGCAGTTCACAGGGATGCAGAGTCTGACATGACTTAGCAACTGAACAGCAACAAATGAGACTCAGAGCCTTTCGCTTCCTCAAGGTCAGTAGAAGAGAGATTCATTTGATTAAGTCAGGCCCATCTCATGCTCTCCCTTTCGGTTAATGCAAGTCAGTTGATTTGGGACTTTACTTACACTGCAAAACTCCTTTATCTCTGTCATACTCTGTTGGCTACAAACAAGTTACAGGTCCCATCCACACTCAAGTGGAGGGAGTCATACAAGGGCATGAGCTATTGGAAGCTTCCTTAGATGTGTCTGCTACACAATACTAGCTGAAAAATGGTTTTCTACTAAGAAAAAGAAACACTACGAATTTTAAAAAATATAAGGCCATTAAATCACTTTCCTGGCTACAGACGCTCCAAAGTTGTTCCTGTTCAAGCCTTTTCCACCCAGTGACATAAAGGCTACAAAACGAATTTGCATAAATGATAGTGTTGGGCATGAGAGTCTTTTAACCTCTGACGTTTATTAGAAAGCCCATATTCTCCATAATCACATATCAATGATGATAATAAAAGCTAAAGCATGTATAGTGCTCTCTGTGGTCTGGTACTTTAGGCAAACTGGTATGTAATTTCCATGATCAGTCTTAGAAGTAGGTGTTGTTTTGTTTCCCATCCTGTGTTACAGATGAGGGAACTGGATATAGAGTTCAGGTGGACATGCCATGAGAAACAGAACCTGGACTGAACCTAGGAAATCTGCACTCAGACCCACCATGCTCTTTGCATCTCCAAGAGCTGAAGACTGACCCAACAGAGGAAATGTGAATCTGGGTGTCATCAAGACTTTAGGCAAAAACATGTCCACTAGCTCAATGTCGTCTATGGAAATAGGTTTCTCCTGGGTCATTATAAAAATTGTTGATTAATACTCCAAATTCAATGCAGATGGTGACTGCAGCCATGAAATTAAAAGATGCTTGTTCCTTGGAAGAAAAGCTATGACAAACCTAGACAGCATATGAAAACCCAGAGACATTACTTTGCCAACAAAAGTCTGTCTAGTCAAAGCTATTGTTTTCCCAGTAGTCATGTATGGATGTGAGAGTTGGACCATAAAGAAAGCTGAGCCCCTTTGGATGTTCAAAAAATGGATGCTTTTGAAGTGTTCAAAAGAATGGAAGCTTTTGAACTGTGGTGTTGGAGAAGACTCTTGAGAGTCCCTTGGACTGCAAGGAGCTCAAACCATCAATCCTAAAGGAAATTAGTCCTGAATATTCATTGGAAGGTCTGATGTTGAAGCTCCAATACTTTGACTATCTGATGCAAGGAGTTGATTCATTAGAAAAGACCCTGATGCTGGGAAAGATTGAAGGCAGGAGGCAAAGGGGATGACAGAGGATGAGATGGTTGGATAGCATCACCAACTCGATGGACGGGAGTTTGAGCAAGGTCCAGGAGTTTGTGATGAACAGGGAAACCTGGTGTGCTGCAGTCCATGGGGTCGCAAAGAGTCAGACATGACTGAGCAACTGTGCTGAACTGCTCACTCACAGAACCAAAGAGAAGAAAGTCGTTTAAAACCCTAAGAAAGCCCCTCATATGTCCATTTTGTAAGCCACCTTTGGTTGCAGGAGAGTACCACTCACTCAGTTGCACTAAAGAAGCTAAAGTTCTGTACACACCAGCACACAAGGCATCAAACCACTCACCTAAAATACTATTAAGAGTCAGTTATGTGTCAGGCACTGTGCTGTGCACCAGGGTCCCAGTGGGAGAGAAGTGTCACAATTCCTTTTCCAGGGACATAACATTCCGGTGCAGGGAGGGCACAGTAGAGAAACAGATACAAATAAAATATCAAGATAACTAGGTGTTACACTGAGAATAAGATATAATGGTGGTTGAGACCATCACCCACAGACACCACTTCTCTGGATTGAAAAACAAAAGCTTGTAAATCTGTTATGGGCCATAATGAGTGCTTTTAATCTTGAGAGAAGAAAACCAACAAGTAAACTAATTGAGAAAAAACATGATGCACAGAGCAGTCTCCTGCTGAAGGCTGCAGTCAATCAGGCCCTTCATGCCTCTCCCAGTCGCAGCTTTTTCCTTTTCCAGATGCTTCCATCTGCAGTCACCTTTCTCTTGACCCCACCTCAGTCCAAACAACTGCCAGCTCGCAAAATGAACACAGTGAACTTCTGGGCTCCCATGTTCTGCCCAGCCAGACGCCATTCATTCCAGGAGCCCAGGGAGCTGAGTTCTACCCATTCCTCTTAGATTGGTCCTGTGGTGTGAACATTGCATGGGTTATTTCATGGATATTGGACTGTCTGGTACAGACCCTTCCGGGTGTCTCTCACTTCTTTCCTTGGGGAGTAGGTGTCCAAAATTTTCTACCAGACAGGCCATGCCAAGTGGGACCCCAGAAACAAAATGGCTTTCAGCTGAGATGCAGTTAGCTGCAATGTCTTAACCCTGGAACTTTAAAATTAGACATATGCAGTTAAGCACCCCAGAGCCAATTTCTGGGTATCCAGCCAATCACTAGAAAACACAAAACTGTGTTTTAGGTCTTGCTTCCCTATTTGAAGCAGTTCTCTTCATGTCTTCCTTCATCCCCACAAGAACTGCATTGTCTGCCTTATTCAGACCCTGCTGTCTTTTCTGGCCCCTTGGAATTGGCAACAGGTTTTGCTTCCTAGAAATCTCTTTCTTCTCCAGACTCACCACAACCCAGTCCAGTCCTGAGAGCCCGCCCTAGCTTGGGCCAGCCTGGCCACTGGCCAAGAGGGTGGGATGAGAGCTAGAAAGCTGAGTCAGGTCACTCCAGGTCACCTCCTCTGACATACCAAAGGTTCAAATTTACAAGTTAGTCTTAAAAGTCAGGACCCCAGAAACAGCATTTCTACTCCATTCAAGCTCATTTGTCAGTAGGTAAATTGAACTAAGCTCAGGTCAGGTCATCCATAGGGATGTCAAAGAGCTTTGGTAAGTTTCAGCTACACATGGCAACTCTGCCTCCCTCACCTCTCTGCATTACCACATCCCAGACCAACAGGCCCCGCCCCATACCTGTCCAGGGAGGGTACCAAATCCTGCATCATTAACAAGCTGCTCAGGTGCTTCTGACCTGCTGCCCAGAATTACTGTCATTAAAGGAAGATGGCGAGATATCTGTAAACATCCCTGGCCCCTCTCCCCACAATCTTAAATGGTTTTCTATTGCAATGAGAAGCATATTCACCAATAATGAAGACTTAACTGCCATTTCAGGCTTCTAGTTTTGGAATAATTCTCCTGGATAATCCACACAGAGGATAAAAGATGTTCCCAGGAATCTGCTCCGCTCTTCTCGTACTTTCTTTGGTGATTTTGGTCAGTAGTCACAAGACCTTGATTTCTGGCCTTGCTTTTCAGACTGAAGGACTCCTCAAAACAAGATGATGAACTTTCAGGGAAAGTAGGCCCCTGAGTGCACTATAATAGGAAAGGAGTGGAGGGCTCTGGTTTTCTTCAGGATTCCTCCTGCTGAAGGCCTCATCAATACAGAGCACTTCAGTGAGGGCTCAGGCAGGACTTTCCAAAGCAAAGCAATTTCCAAAGTTATAAACATGCTGGCTGTTTTGGAAAATGTGAGAATCCCTGGTCACCATCAGTTTGTAATTGTTAAATTTTACAAGTGAGGTTAAAAGGAAGAATTTTGGTAACAGATTTCTCAAATCAAAATAACAAGGACAAAATTATCCCCGATTTGTTATTCCTGATGACATAAATAGAAGATACTATTTGACAGAAAGTCTTTTTCAGTCTCTTATTTTCTTCTAAAGGATAGTCTGAACAGGTTTTCTTTTTTTATGTGCTGTGCTGTGTTGAGTCTCTTCAGTTGTGTTGTGACCCTATTGACTGTAGCCTGCCAGGCTTCCCTGTCTATGGAATTCTCTGGGCCAGAATACTGGAGTGGGGAGCCATTCCCTTCTCCAAGGGATCTTCCCGACTGACCCGGTGATCAAATCTGCATCTCCTATATCTCCTGCATTGCAGGCAGATTCTTTATCTGCTGAGCCATTGGGGAAAATCTATTCTTTTTGATGGATTAAATGTATGTTGTTAAAGCAAATTAAAATAAAGCATGTATCAAAATAAAACTGGAAAAAAAAAAAAAAAAAAAGAATCCAGTCTGGGAGGCTCACTCCATAGCAGATGCCTGGTGGCTGGAATGTTACCTGCTTCCCAAACCCCCATCTCATAACACAGCTCACCCCAACCAACCCTGAGGGATATGAGAATGGGCCTGTCAGGTAAGGAGAAAGATGGGGGAGCCCTCAAATGAGGCCACCAGCCACCTATGTGTAGGCCTCCTAGAAGGACCAGCACCATCTTCCAAGTCCACTTCCTCCCTGCCCGCCCACTACACCATGGTCTCTGCAACTGGCAGAAGCAACAATTTTACAGCCAATTTTTCTATCCTTAAAGTGCTTCAAAAGTTTCCTGCCTAGTGAATATCTGGTTTGTGGATTATTTGGCCCCAGACATATCCATTTGCATTTTTCCATGATGATTCGCATTTTTGTCCCTGCCTTTCCCATTTTCCTAATTCCTTTAGGTTATTCCTCTGCTTGTGCTTGGTGTTTGTCATATTTCTCCACTCAGAATCATCTGCGAATTTCATTTTCAAGCCCTTGTTACTCCCTGAGGCTGTTAGTAAAGACAGGTCTGAGTGAGATGGGAGGGAAGGCCACCTCTCCTATGTAGCCCTGGAGCCCACCCTCTGGACCCAGCCCAGCGTCCTGAGGGCTGTTTCCTTCCACCCAGCACATTTTTCCATCCGTGTGACAGGATGGCAGCCAACATGATCTGCCTTCATTTATGCCACGTCTCAAGACCCTTTATTAACTGTTACACTTCAGAATTCACAAACAGAACAGCTGTTACTGTCAGTTTTTATGCTGGGGTCACACTCCCCCCAAAAGGGTTTGCCTTCACCTCAAGAGCCACTTGGGAGATTGTTGTCAGTTTAATATGTTCAGTATGGAAACACAATCCTCTCTCTCCAGCCCTGTGGGGAATCACATTCCATTCTATCTCTCCAAATTGTTCCAAGGGTACCATTCACTCTTATTTCACTATTGTACAGAATAAGCAATCTCCCTTCAGGAGAGTCAGCGGGGAACCAAAGCCTTTCAGTCCTTCTAAAATTACTTCAAAATTGCTCTGTAGTCTTTTCCTCCACCACTGAGACCCTGAGTTCTCACTTCATGCAGAGTCCTGCTGATCAAGACATGGCTTTGCCAACTGACAAAGCCTAGTTCCATGTAGGTCTTGGAAAGCAGGAAAAGGTTTGAAGTCAGGATGCTCAAGAAAAAGAGGCAAATTAGATTTCAAAATGAGATTTGTGGGTAGAAGGAGCCCTGGAGAGAGTTCTCTGCCTGAACTGGCTTCTGACATCAACCACCTCTGTGGGTCTGGCCAATTGCTCCACCTGCTTGAGCTAATTTTCTCAGTCTCATGGTAAGAGATGAGAACTTGAGAGTCTAAGGCCATGTCCAGATACAGATCTATGAGTCTATCTGAAGAACTGCACAGAGTCCAGAAAAGAAAGTGTCCTTCCCAATGGATGTTCTTCCTGCAGAGGCAATGCCTGTGGGACTGAGTGCTGGGGGTCCTCAAGAATGCAGAGCTCATTTTAAAACGGCTGTTGGGATCACGTTTACTGAGAGACTTCTTATTATAGCATCACCAAGGAGATAGGCTCAAAACCAGGACTGGCTAAAACTGTGAAGCATAGGGTTTGTCTCTATTTCTTTGCACGACAGCTTTTTAAAGGATTTGCTCACGTTGCTCTCACGCTCTTTCTCCTTGGGTGGTTGGGGTAAGGTTGCAGGGGTGGGCGTCTATCCTACGATCTAGTAAGAAGCACTTCATTCGGGTGCTTACAAGTGACACAAAATGTTACCTCCCTAGAGTACTTTCATTCACTGGAATACTCCGATGAGGACTGATTCAGGTACCATTTTATCTACTCATTCTTGGATACTAAGTACCAGACACAGTGATAAACACTGGGTACACAAAGATGAATAAGATAAAGTGCCTACCCTCAAAGAGTTCACTCTTTAGCAGGGAAATCAAATAAAGAAATCAAGAGAAATCAAGTTCTCTTGTGGCCCAGGCGATAAAGAATCTGCCCGCAATGCAGGAGATCCTGGCTTCGATCTCTGGGTTGGACAGATCTCCTGGAGAAGGGAATGGCAATCCACTCCCATATTCTTGCCTGGACAATTCCATGGACAGAGGAGCCTGGCGGGTTATAATCCATGGGGTCATAAAGAGGTGGATACAACTGAGTGACTTTCACTTTTAAGTAAGTGAACAGAAAACTGTAACAAGAGTGACTTGAAAGATTTTTTGATGGGATGATCACATAGCTTGCAGTACAAGCCAGGACATTTTTTAAAGAGCCATGGTGTTAACTATATATCTAAAGAAATGCACATACCAGATACATCATGGGTGAATTAGCCTATATGGTCAACCCCGCTAATGAGAAAGTGCTGCTGTTAAGCCCCCTTATGTCACCACTGAGACAGGGCCACATGTGCCTCAGGTAGGATCCCCCTGCCCCTACTGACCACAGAATTAGGTGACGCCTGACACAAAATCAGCAGCAATTCGCAACTCTATTTCAGATGACTGGCGAGGATTTTCTGTAAACAATGCTCCTTTCCTTCCTTCCCTCCTTCACCACCCCCCTTCCCTCCCAGCAGCTCCCCAGTAGAAGCGGTTATTAGGAGAGTTGTCACACAAAAAGCATTAGTGTTCCAGGTGTCTATTCTATGAGAAAATAACTTTCTGGGACCCTTGTAAGTCTCTGTCCTCAGAATCCATTGGCCTGATCTCTCTTTGGGTAATTTTAATTTACTTCACTGTAAAGTCCTTGGGGGCAGGAGGAGAAGGGGATGACAGAGGATGAGATGGCTGGATGGTATCACTGACTCAATGGATGTGAGTCTGGGTGAACTCCGGGAGTTGGTGATGGACAGGGAGGCCTGGCATGCTGTGATTCATGGGGGTCACAAAGAGTTGGACATGACTGAGTGACTGATCTGAACTGAAAGTCCTTAAACTGCCACTCATGGACTCACTCCTCCCAAACTGGATTACAAGTGAAACTGTTTTATAATGAATTTCTTTCATCTAGGTCTTCTGCATCATTTGACTTTAATACAAGATGCTCTCATGATTGTATATGATTGTATGAGTTTTTACTGTAGAAAATTATTTTTCTGCACCATTAACCCAAATCCAGGTCTGCCCGCCCCTCCACCTCCTCTGCTTTTTGTTTGTTTGTTTGTTTTGGCCAGGTAGTTACGTTCAGGCATTTTTTTAAATGTTGGATTTAAGCTTGTTTGTAATCAAGATGCTCTTTTTCCTACACCTCATTGCTTAAGATGCTAGATCTCTGGAAAGAGTTTACTCCTTAGCTCTATGATTCAATATACATTATAGAAATAATCACACCATGGGGTATCAAAGAGTCGAACATAGTAATGTTCAACTAAACACCACCATCACCACTCCCCGAAAACTTCTCTCGAAAACAGCTGAAGCCTCGTGGCCTGGGAGGGCCCATGGCAGCCAGTTGTCTACCAGGCTAAGCCCTCCACACAGCAGTCACTTTCATCTTCCGTCCAGAGGTGTACTTAGAACTTGGGGAGAAAACAGATTGCTGTTGTTTGTGATCTACATTCATCCATAGCTACATCAGTCAGAAAAATGTCTCCTCTATGATAATGGATATCATAGTGGGAGTCCCATCTGTCCTGATAGTAATTACCTCAAATGACTAATATAAGAACCAAGTCAACAACTGCTTGCTCCTGCTGCTGCTGCTAAGTTGCTTAAGTCGTGTCCGACTCTGTGCGACCCCATAGACGGCAGCCCACCAGGCCCCGCCGTCCCTGGGATTCTCCAGGCAACAATTGCTTACAACTTATCAACTGTAAGTTGATAAATAACTCCACAACTTAAAAAGTCAAATATATGCCTACAGCAGAAGTCATTCTCTATCATGAACAACTTTTGAGAAAGGACCAGGACGATAATAGGCTTGGAATTTTTTAAAAGACTCTCAGTCAAGAAACTATAGTAAATCACACGCTTAAGGATGGAGCAATAGAAGAGGGTCTACTGGAACCAAGAAAATGATCAGTATCTCCTGCTCACCCTGTTTCCTGTCCCAACCAGCATAAAAGACAAATTGAAAAATGAGAAGTACAACATATGGGAAGGAAAAAAACTTTCATTATTGACAGATGATATTATTTTCTAAGTAGAAGAGTCAAGTGATTTTATAGACAAAAACATTGGCAAAGATAGAGAACGACAAAGTTGCAAGTTAAAAACTAATATGTAAACAAAACCAGTTATAGCCTCTATTCTAACAGCAGCAAATTGGACATTTTAATTTTAGGAAAAAAAAATAGTAAGTGTAGTTTTAGTAAAAGATCCCATGTATAATCGTAACAAAAATTATAAGGTAAACAGAATATATCAACATAAGATGGATAAAACTTTACGGAAAGCTTATAACACTTTAAAAACAAGAAAAAAAGCTCTAAATAGAGAGATGCTAGTCATAGTAGGGAAGCTTTTATATCTTTTGGATAATAATTTTGCTCAGGTCTATCTACAAATTCAATGCAATTTCAAACACTATCTTGATACTATTTGTGGAAATTGACAAGCTGATCGCATAATAAAACTCTTGATGAATAGCGAGAACAATTTTGAAGAAAAAGCATAAAAACAATTCTTACTGTAACTACCTGTTAATGATTGCTCTAGAACTACAGTAATTAAAACACAGTTAGTTCAGCACCGCATGGAATAGACCCACATCTATACAGAAACTTTGTGAATGTCAGAGGTGGCAATGCCAGTCAATGGAGAAAGAATAAACTATTTAACAAATAATGCCAGGATAATTAATTATTTCCATAGAATAAGATAATTAAAATTAGCTTCCTAGGCAAAAATAAATCCCATATGGATTACAGTTTTAGGTTTTGAAACAAAATAATGTAAAACTTTTAGAAGATATACAAATATACAAATATATCTTTGTAACACTGGAGAAAGGAAGGATTTCTTACACAAGGCACAAGTACCAACCATTGAAGGAAAAATGGATAAATTTAGCTATAATAACGGAGAAGGCAACGGCACCCCACTCCAGTACTCTTGCCTGGAAAATCCCATGGATGAAAGAGCCTGGAGGGCTGCAGTCCATGGGGTCGGTAAGAGTTGGACACGGCTGAGTGACTTCACTTTTACTTTTCACTTTCATGCATTGGAAAAGGAAATGGCAACTCACTCCAGTGTTCCTGCCTGGAGAATCCCAGGGACGGGGGAGCCTGGTGGGCTGCCTTCTCAGCGGTTGCGCAGAGTCGGACACGACTGAAGCGACTTAGCAGCAGCAGCAGCAGCATAATAAAGTTAAAAACTTTAGGGTGAAAAAACAAACAACATTTATTTAAAAGACAAGCCACAAATTAGGAGAAGATATTTCCTACTCTTAAAACCAAAAAGGAACTAGTATTCAGAATACAATTAATGATATATACAATATAAAATTGATATATAAATACTGACGCTTCAAGTCACTAATAACAAAGAAAAAATATAAGCAAAGGATATGAACAGAAAATTTACAAAGAAGAAATCTGAATAGCCATAAATATATGAAAATATAAAGAAAATATTATTTCATACCCATCAGATTGGAAAAAATGTAAGTCTTACAACACATGTTGGCAAGGATATGGGGAAACAAGATGTCATATAGCCCTGGTGAGAGTATAAATATCTACAAGCACTTTGGAGAACAATTTTGCATTATCTGGAAAACTGAAAATAAACACACTCTGCCACCAAGTAATTTTGCTTCTAGGTAATTACCTTGTGTAGACTCTTGCACATGTGCTCAAGGAGACATCTACATAGTGTGTTGTGATGTTATTTTTAATAGCAAAGTATTGGAAACTATTTAAAATATCATCAACAGTGAATGGCTAAACAAACTGTGGTATATTCATATAATGGAATACTAAGCCACTGTTAAAATGAGTGAATAAATAATTCCATAGGCAGTAATGTAACTAAACCTGGAAAATATAAATTTCAGCAAAAATAAAGAAATTTATAGTATACTACTTGTATGTATTAAAGTAATCCAAAACAATATTATATATTGAAAATATATACTAGTTTAAAGACTAGTTATTTCTGGGGAGGGAACAAAGTTTATTAACTATTAAGTTTCTTTGCATTTAAATAAAAAATATGAATCAAATATAGCAAGGTATTAACAGCTGTTAAATCTGGGTAGTACATACATACATATTTGTAATTTTTGTGTGTGTAAGGAACATGCTTTCTAAGGCCTTAGAAAGCATCACTACGAACAAAGCTAGTGGAGGTGATGGAATTCCAGTGGAACTATTTCAAATCCTGAAAGATGATGCTGTGAAAGTGCTGCACTCAATATGCCAGCAAATTTGGAGAACTCAGCAGTGGCCACAAGATTGGAAAAGGTCAGTTTTCATCCCAATCCCAAAGAAAGGCATGCCAAAGAGTGCTCAAACTACCGCACAATTGCACTCATCTCACACGCTAGTAAAGTAATGCTCAAAATTCTCCAAGCCAGGCTTCAGCAATATGTGACCGTGAACTTCCTGATGTTCAAGCTGGTTTTAGAAAAGGCAGAGGAACCAGAGATCAAATTGCCAACATCCACTGGATCATGGAAAAAGCAAGAGAGTTCCAGAAAAATCTATTTCTGCTTTATTGACTTGCCAAAGCCTTTGACTGTGTAGATCACAATAAACTATGGAAAATTCTGAGGATGGGAATACAGACCACCTGATCTGCCTCTTGAGAATTGTATGCAGGTCAGGAAGCAACAGTTAGAACTGGTCATGGGCAACAGACTGGTTCCAAATAGGAAAAGGAGTACGTCAAGGCTGCATATTGTCACCATGTTTATTTAACTTATATGCAGAATAATCTGAGAAATGCTGGACTGGAAGAAACAAAGTTGGAATCAAGATTGCTGGGAGAAATATCAATAACCTCAGATATGCAGATGACACCACTCTTATGGCAGAAAGTGAAGAGGGGCTAAAAGCCTCTTGATGAAAGTGAAAGTGGAGAGTGAAAAGGTTGGCTTAAAGCTCAACATTCAGAAAACGAAGATCATGGCATCTGGTCCCATCACTACATGGGAAATAGATGGAGAAACAGTGGAAACAGTGTCAGAATGTATTTTTCTGGGCTCCAAAATACTGCAGATGGTGACTGCAGCCATGAAATTAAAAGACGCTACTCCTTGGAAGGAAAGTTATGACCAACCTAGATAGCATATTCAAAAGAGAGACATGACTTTGCAACAAAGGTTCGCCTAGTCAAGGCTATGGTCCTTCCGGGTCATGTTGGTGTGAGAGCTGGACTGTGAAGAGGCTGAGCATGGAAGAATTGATGCTTTTGAACTGTGGTGTTGGAGAAGACTCTGAGGTCCCTTGGACTGCAAGAAGATCAACCAGTCCATTCTGAGGAGATCATCCTGAATTTCTTTGGAAGGAATGTGCTAAAGCTAAACTCCAGTATTTTGGCCACCTCATGCGAAGAGTTGACTCATTGGAGAAGACTCTGATGCTGGGAGGGATTGGGGGCAGGAGGAAAAGGGGATGACAGAGGATGAGATGGCTGGATGGCATCACTGACTTGATGGGTGTGAGTCTGAGCGACCTCTGGGAGCTGGTGATGGACAGGGAGGCCTGGCGTGCTGCGATTCATGGGGTCGCAAAGAGTCGGACACGACTGAGCAACTGATCTGATCTGATCTGATCTGAAGGAACATTTTTGTAACTTAAGCAAAAATATTAAACATAAATATTAAATAAAGGAACATATTAATATGTGAATAAATTAATGATGAATGAGCTCCCCAGATATTGTGGCATATTATACAAAGTGAGTGAGTGACGGAAAGTCACTCAGTCATATCTGAGTCTTTGGAAACCCCACGCACTCTAGCCCACCAGGCTCCTCTGTCCATGGAATTTTCCAGGCAAGAATACTAGGGTGGGTAGCATTTCCTTTCCCCAGGGGATCTTCCTGACCCAGGGATTGAACCCAGGTCTCTGGCATTGCAGGCAGATTCTTTAATGTCTGAGCAACCATGGAAGAATTACACAAAGAGTGGTAAAATATTACAGCTGCAAGCGCCATTAGCAAGCATTTAATCTTACTCCACATTTGGCACGTGTGGAAATTGACACCTAGAGAAATTAAGTGACCTTGAAGCCACTGTAGCAGCCAGATTTGGAACTCAGGCTTTCCAGCTTGAAGTCCATGACTCCTTTCCATCATGCCTTGGGCACCTATCACTGCCACCTTCATTAGAAAATGCAAAGAATTACAAGTTTCAGAAATGATATAGAGAAGCCCTACTGTTCCCAATAAACCAAAAGTCATTCCCTAAAGGTCTTCCAACGTAAAGAGTACATTTATAAATATTCTGAGAGAACTACATAGCTTGTTTACATTATGGCTTCATCTCAAACCCTAGGATAATCTCTTCTAATTGTCCATTATGGGCAAACATAGAAAGAAATATAAAATCTCAAAGAAGAGCTGACCGGGACTATAAGAATCCTGCTGACAACCTGGTTGATAGAATAGCACACTACTCATCATACTCATCTTTCTGAAGGTGAGGTCTCCTCTAGACTCCATCATGTCAGTAACACTTAATATCCCTTCTCAAATCACCATGCATTCTGGTTTCTTGAGCAACATTCAGATGCCCTGATGCAGGGAATTCACTGGCAGAGTCTGATGAGAGTGAACTTCCTCATTTATTCTTGTCATCCTCTCTCCTTCTAGTTTATGAATGAAGTCATGGATAACCACGGATAAAGTCTACATTATCTGAATTGAAGACTGGGTTTCAAAGTCTTTTCCAGTGCCCAGTGCTTTACTGTAATTAACAAAAGTAGCTAATTTTATTGAAAGCTCACTAAGGGCTAGACATTGTTTTATGCATTTTTTGATTGTTAGCTCATTTAATCATCACAAAAACCTTGGGAGGTGGATATAATAATTACCATCATTTTAAAATCATCTATATCCACAATAAGTTAAGAGATAAGCAAAAGAAGATGTAAAATATATCAAAACAGTAAATGTTGGAAGAGGAAGCAAAATGTAGGTTTGTTAAAATGTGTTTGAAATGAAGAGATCAGCAACTTAATCATGTATAATATATGAATAGCTATATATAAACTCCGTTGTAAACTCAAGCCAAAAATCTGTAATTGATACACACACAAGAAAGGAATCCAAACATAATACTAAGGATAGTTATCAAATAACAAGGGAGGAAAGTAAATGAAAAAGAATAAAAAAGAACTACAAAACAATACCAAAACAGTTAACAGCATGGCAATAAGAACAAATTGATCAATCATTAAACACAAAATGGATTAAATGCTCCAACTGAAAGACAAAGAGTGGCTGATGGATACAAAAAACAGACTCACATATATGCTTCCTACAAGAGACATACAGATTGAAAGTGTGATGATGGAAAAAAGTATTCTATGCAAATTTAAATGAAAAGAAAGCTGAGGTAGCAATACTTACATCAGACAAAATATACTTTAAACAAAGACACTAGCCAGAAACAAAGAAGAACATTACATAATGATCAGGGACTAATTCAAGAAGATATAACAATTGTAAATATATATGCATCCAACATAGGAGCACCTAAATATATCAAGCAAAACTGTCAGTAACACAATAATGGTACAGTTCACTTATATCAATTAAAAATCATCCAGACAGAATCTAAGAAAACATTGGCAAATGACATATTAAACCAGATGAACTTAAGAGACCTATATAGGACAATTCAATTCCAAAGCAAGTAGAATACACATTCTTTTCAAGCGCACATGGGATACTCTCCAAGATAAATCATGTTAAGCCGCAAAAAATGTTTCAGTAAATTTGAGACAACTGAAATTATATTGAGCGTCCTTTCCAACCACAAAACTATGAATCTAGAAGTAAACTACAAGAAAAAAAAACCCTGCAAAAACCCACAAAAATGTAAAGACTAAACAGTATATTCCTAACAACCATGGATCACTGAAGAAACCAAAAGAGAAATAAAAAATACCTGGAGACAAATGAAAATGAAAATACAACCATCCAAAATCTATGGGGTGAAGCAAAAACAGGCCTAGGAGGGAAGTTTACAGTGATACAAGCCTCAGAAAATAAGAAAAATCTCAAATAACCTAACCTTGTACCTAAAGGAAATAATAAAAGAAAAACAAACCAAATCCAAAGTTAGTAGAAGGAAAGAAATCATAAAGATCTGAGCAGAAACAAATGAAACAGAGATTAAAAACAACAGAAAAGATCTATGAAACTAAAAGCTGGTTCTTTGAAAAGATAAACAAAATTGATAAACTGTCAGCCAGGCACATAGAGAAAAAGAGAGAGGACTCTAACCAATGAAATCAGAAATGAAAAGAGAAGTTATAACCAATAGTACAGAAATATAAAGGATCAAAATAGATTACTATAAGCAATTCAGTTCAGTTCAGTTCAGTCGCTCAGTTGTGTCCGACTCTCTGTGATCCCATGAACCGCAGCACGCCAGGCCTCCCTGTCCATCACCAACTCTCGGAGTTCACTCAGGCTCATGTCCATCGAGTCAGTGATGCCATCCAGCCATCTCATCCTCTGTTGTCCCCTTCTCCTCCTGCCCCCAATCCCTCCCAGCATCAGAGTCTTTTCCAATGAGTCAACTCTTCGCATGAGGTGGCCAAAGTACTGGAGTTTCAGCTTTAGCATCATTCCTTCCAAAGAACACCCAGGACTGATCTCCTTTAGAATGGACTGGTTGGATCTCCTTGCAGTCCAAAGGACTCTCAAGAATTAAGCAATTACATGTCTATAAAATAGAAAATCTAGGAGATATGGACAAATTCTTAGAAAGGTACAATCATCCAAGCCTGAACTAGGAAGTAATAGATAATATGAACAGACCAATAACTAGTAATGAAACTGAATTAGTAATTAAAAAAAAAAACTCCAACAAACAAAAATCCAGAACCAGATGGCTTCACAAGTGAATCCTACCAAACACTTAAAGAAGAATTAACACCTACCCTCCTCACACTAGTTTAAAAAAATTGAAGAGGAAAGAATGCTTTTGAATTCCTATGAGTCCAGTATCAATCTAATACCCAAACTGGACAAAGACATCACCAAAAAGTAAATCACTGGTCAATATCACTGATGAACGTAGATGGAAAATCCCTCAAACTGGTGCAGCTACTATAAAAAAACAATACGGAGATTCCTCAAAAAATTAAAAATAGAACTACCATGCTGCTGCTGCTGCTAAGTCGCTTCAGTCGTGTCCAACTCTGTGCAACCACAGAGATGGCAGCCCATCAGGCTTATCCATCCCTGGGATTCTCCAGGCAAGAACACTGGAGTGGGTTGCCATTTCCTTCTCCAATGCACGAAAGTGAAAAATGAAAGTGAAGTCGCTCAGTCGTGTCCGACTCCTAGCGACCCCATGGACTGCAGCCCACCAGGCTCCTCCATCCATGGGATTTTCCAGGCAAGAGTACTGGAGTGGGGTGCCATTGCCTTCTCCAGAACTACCATACTGTCCAGCAATTCAAATTCTGGGTATGTTTCCAAAGATAATAAAAACACTAACTAGAACATATATATGCATCCCTATGTTCACTTTAGCATTATTTACAATAGCTAAGATATGAAAGCAATCTAATTGCCCATCATCAATGGATAAAGGAAATGCAGTGTTATAAGTACAATGGAATAGTTTTGTTGTTCAGTTGCTCAGTTGTGTCTGACTCTTTGCAACCCCATGTACTGCAGTATGCCAGGCTTCCCTATCCTTCAGCATCTCCCAGAGTTGCTGACTCATATCCATTGAGTAGGTGATGCCATCCAACCATCTCGGCCTCTGTCAATGAAATATTACTCAGCAAAAAAGAGAGTGAAATCTTGCATTTGCAAAAAGAGGGATGGATCTAGAGGGTATTAGATCAGAGAGAAAAAGAGAAATGTCATATGATTTCACTTATATATGGAAGCTAAAAAAACAAATGGACAAACAAAACAAATAGGAACAGAGTTACAGATACAGAGAACAACAGATGGTTGCCAGAAGGGAAGTTGGTGGGGGGAGGGAAAAAATAAGTGAGATAGAGAGACACAAATTTCTAGTTATAAAATAATGAATCTTAAGCCTGAATGATCCAGTATGGGGAGTACTGTCAATAACTATGTGACATCTTTGTATGGTTACATATGTCGCTGGACTTACTGTGGTTGATCATTTTGAACAATACAGAAATATCAAATCATTAACATAGGTAACAGGAATTAACATAGTATTGTAGGTCAAATACACTTCAAAAACAAACTCATAGAAAAAGAGATCAAATTTGTGGTTACCAGGGATAATGAGTTGGAAAAACTGAATGTAGGCAGTCAAAAGGTACAGACTTCAAGTTGTAAGATAAGTAAGTACTGGGAATGTAACTAACACCATGATTAATATAATAAATATTGCTGTATGTTATATATGAACACTATTAAGAGAGTAAATCCTAAGAATTCTCATTACAGGAAAAAAATTTTTTTTCTATTTAAAAAATTTTGTTACCTGTATGAATTAACGAATGTTCACCAAACTTATTGTGATACTCATTTCATGATGAAGGTAAGTCAAATCATTATGCTGTAACCTTAATCTTACACAAAAATATTTCAATAGAATGGGAAAAAACAGGCAGCAAAGTACTGTAACATAAACACAAGCCATAATGGTACAAGTAAAAATACATCAGTTATCACTACTATGAATGGCCTGACAATGAAAATCCTTTAAAAGACAGAGATTGCTTTGAGTAGTAAGGCCATTTTAACATTATTAATTCTTCTAATCCAAGAGCATGGGATATCTTTTTTTTTTTTTTTTTTTGTATCATCTTCAGGTTAATCAGTGTTCTTTAGTTTAATTAAATTTATTCCCAAGTATCTTATTCTTTTGGGTGAAATTCTAGATGGAATTTCTTTAATTTTTATTTCTGATAGCCATTATTTGTGTAAAGAAAAGAAACATATTTACATATATTAATCTTGTATCTTACAAATTTACTGAATTCATTTATCAGTTTTAATGATTCTTTGGTAGAGACCTTAGGGTTCTATGTAAAGTATCGTGTCATCTGCAAATAGTGACAGTGTTACTTCTTCTCTTCCAATCTGGAAGTCTTCTTTTTCTTTTTATTGTCTGATTAGTCTGGCTAGGAATACCATATTAAATAGAAGCAGTGAGAGTCTTATTCCTAAATTTAGAGGAAAGGCTTTCAGCTTTTCACCACTGAATGTGATCTTAGCTGCAGATATTTTGTAATTTCCCTTTGTTATGTTGAAATATGTTTCCTCTGTACCCATGTTGATGAGATTTTTTTTTTTTTTTTTTTTGTCACAAATGCATGTTGAATTTTGTCAAAAGTTTTTCTGTGTTTACTGAGATGATCATATAATTTTTATCCTTCTTTTTGCTAATGTGGTGTATCACATTGATTTGTGCATATACAACTATCTTTGAATATCTGGAATAAATTCCACTTGATCATGGTGCATAATATTTTACATATTGTTGGATTCAGCCTAATTTTTTTTGATGATATTTGCATCTATATTCACTGAAGTTGTTGGCCTTAATTTTCATTTTTGTAGTGTCTTTGTCTGGTAGGGTAACGGTGGCTTTATAGAATGAATTTGGGTGTTTCATCCTCTTTAATTTTTTGGAAAAGTTTGAGGAAAGGCATTAACTCTTCTTTATGTATTTTATAGAACTTCCCTGTGAATCTGTCTGGTCTTGGATTTTTGTTAGCTGGGAGGTTTTTTATAGTTACAGAAAAGCAAAAATAAATAAATGGGACCTATTTAAACTTAAAAGCTTCCTTGGTAAAGGAAACCATCAACCAAAAGATAATCTGCTGAATGGGGGAAAATATTTGCAAATGATATGACAAGGGATTAATATCAAATACATAAATATTAATAGCATGTACAACAATATAAAATTAATAAACAACCCAATCAAAAAATGGGCAGAAGGTCTGAATAGACATTTTTTTCAAAGAAGACACAAAGATGGATAACAGGAATATGAAAAACTGCTCAACAATGCTAATTTTTAGAGAAGTGCAAGTCAAAACTACAATGAGGTATCATCTCAGAGTGGTGTGCGTATTGCGTATACACATAATGAATGAATGAATGAATGAATCAGCCACACAAAAGAATGAAATTCTGCCATTTGTGGCAATTTTTAATGGACCTATAGAATATTATGCTTAGTTAAATAAGTCAAAGGAAGACAAATATTGTATGATATCACTTAAATGTGGAATCTAAAAGTTAAAACAAACAAATGTATATAGCAAAACGGAAACAAATTCACAGAAATAGAAAACAGACTAATGGTTACCAGTACAGACAGGAAGGGGGGTCGGGCAAGTCAGGGCTATGGAATTAAGAGATACAAACTACTACTTATACATATATAAGCAACAAGGATATAGTGCATAGTACAGAGGACTATAGCTATTATTTGATAATAACTTTTAATGGAATATGATATACAAAAATAGTGAATATGTTGTATGCATGAAATATTATAATACTGTAAATCAACTATACTTCAATAAAAATTAAGGGATTAAATAAAAAGAAAAGTTGAACATACTATACATAGCATATAGGTTGAAACTAATAGTGAGATTGACTACCCTTAATGCCGAAAATTTGAAAATGTAGACAGTATGCACGCTTTTATAGGAAAACTTAATTTATTGACCTTGACTCAAGGAATAGGTAATCTGAAGAAAGCTATAAATAATTTTTTTTTTCCTGGAGCTCACTGGTGAATATATTAAAGTTGTAGAATACAAAACTAATATTCAGAAATCTGTTGCATTTCTATACACTAACAACAAATTATCAGATCAGAAAGAGAAATTAAGAAAACAATAAATTTACAATTGCATCAAAAAGAATAAAATATCTAGAAATACACCTAACAAAGGAGGTAAAACACCTATACTTGGAAAACTACAATACCCTGATGAAAGAAGCTGAAGATGACACAAATGGATGGGAAGATATACCTTGTTCATGGACTGGAAGAAATAATACTATTACAATGATTGTACTACCAAAGGCAATCTTAATCCATAAGCTTAAAAGAAACTGAATCATTACTGCTGCTACTGGTGCTGCTAAGTCACTTCAGTCGTGTCCGACTCTGTGTGACCCCAGAGACAGCAGCCCACCAGGCTCCCCTGTCCCTGGGATTCTCCAGGCAAGAACACTGGAGTGGGTGGCCATTGCCTTCTCCAATGCATGAAAGTGAAAAGTCAAAGTGAAGTCGCTCAGTTATGTCTGACTCTGTGTGACCCCATGGACTGCAGCCTACCAGGCTCCTCCGCCCATGGGATTTTCCAGGCAAGAGTACTGGAGTGGGGTGCCATTGCCTTCTCCATTACTAAGAACCTCTAACAAACATCACATCTAATGTGCGAATGTTAGACACATTCTCTTTAAAGTTAGTAATATGACCAAAGTACTTGTTATCAGTGCTTCTATTCAAAATTTTATTGGAGGTTCAAGACAGTATAGTGAGATGAAAAAAAGAAAAGAGATAAAAAGGTTGATATGGAAGAAAAATTGTATAATTTAAAGACATTATAAGAGTTTACATTCAAAATTCAAGAGAACCTATAAACAACTACCACTGAGAGGTTACTGTCTCTCCTATAAATTAATGGGTATCAATTAAAAAAGTGTTCGAACTCATTCAAAATAGCAATAAAATCTACAAGGCTTATAAATTTTGGAAGCCAATTAGATGTGAACCAGTAGACAATAATTAAATACTTGAGAGTGAAAGAGGAGAGTGAAAAAGTTGGCTTAAAATTCAACATTTAGAAAATGAAGATCATGGCATCCAGTCCCATCACTTCATGGCAAATAGATGGGGAAACAGTGGAAACAGTGGCTGACTTTATTTTTGGGGGCTCCAAAATCACTGCAGATGGTGATTGCAGCCATGAAATTAAAAGATGCTTACTCCTTGGAAGGAAAGTTATGACCAACCTAGACAGCATATTAAAAAGCAGAGACATTACTTTATCAACAAAGGTCCGTCTAGTCAAGGCTATGGTTTTTCCAGTAGTCATGTATGGATGTGAGAGTTGAACTATAAAGAAAGCTGATCACTGAAGAATTAATGCTTTTGAACTGTGGTGCTGGAGAAGACTCTTGAGAGTCCCTTGGACTGCTGGGAGATCCAACCAGTCCATCCTAAAGGAGATCAGTCCTGGATGTTCATCGGAAGGACTGATGTTGAAGCTGAAACTCCAATACTTTGGCCACCTGATGGGAAGAAACTGAATCATTACTGCTGCTACTGGTGCTGCTAAGTCACTTCAGTCGTGTCCGACTCTGTGTGACTCTGTAAGACTCATTTGAAGAGACTCTGATGCTGGGTGGGACTGAGGGCAGGAGGAGAAGAGGACGACAGATGAGATGGATGGATGGCATCACTGACTCGATGGACATGATTTTGAGTAAACTCTGGGAGTTGGTGATGGACAGGGAGGCCTGGCGTGCTGTAGTTCATGGGGTCACAAAGAGTCAGACATGACTGAGCAACTGAATTGAACTGAATAATCATACTTTTGAATATAATTCAACAGTTAATGAAAAAGAATTGAAGTATATAAAGGCTGAAAAAGTTATCTGAAAATTTTTTGAGTGAAAATACCACTTTCAGAATATCTGTAGTTTGATTCTATTTTTGCAAATTAAAAAAATGCAGAAAATAATGACACCTATTGCAAGTGGTCATAGGCTGTGAAAGTATTAAACATGGGTGGCAAAGATACTATACCAACTTCAGGATGGAGGTTACCTCTTGGGAGGGAGGGGGAGGAACAGAATGAGAATTGGACTCAACATTAACACTTCTTTCTGAAGCAAATAAAGCAAAATGATACATTTTTCTAAATCTGAAGAATAGGCAGCAGGGTATTTGTTTTATTAGTGTTACATGTTTAATTCATTGCATATTTGCGTTTTAAAAATGTAAAAAGTAAATTGTTGTTGCTGTTTGGTAGTGTCCCACTCTTTGGGACCCCATGGACTGCAGCACGCCAGAGTTCCCTGTCCTTAACCATTTTCTGGAGTTTGTTCAAATTCATATCCATTGAGTTAATGATACCATCCAACCATCTCATCTTTTGTCATTCCCCTTCTCCTCCTGCCTTCAATCTTTCCCAGCATCAGGGTCTTTTCCAATGAGCCAGTTCTTTGTATCAGCTGGCCATGGTATTGGAGCTTTGGCTTTAGCATCAGTCCTTCCAATGAATATTCAGGACTGATTTCCTTTAGGGTTGACTGGTTTGATGTCCTTGCAGTTCAAGGGACTCTCAGGAATCTTCTCCAATACCACAGTTGAAAGAAAAGTGAATAGGAGGTGAAGAAAGGCACATAAAGTACATTGTGAGCACTCTGAGGAAGTCTGGCCATGACCAAGAGCAGAGAAATGCTGTGATTTCTAAATGGAGAGGTGCCAGAATAGGAAGTTGATGTACAGGTCCCTTAGCAGGGTTGTCCCAGACTTCTTGTGACTGCTTTATTCTAGCGGCAGTGATGACCTTGCTGCAAAATTACTCGGCTGCTTTTAATCATCAGGGTGATAGATTCTGCCCATTTATCCAAAACACACACAATAAGGAAATGCAAATAGCTATGTATTCCTTTGAGACATTATAAAATAAAATAAAAATATCTACTGAATCATTTAAGAAGCATTAAATCATGATTAGAAGAACAAGTGTTGATTATTGTGTTATAATTCTTCAAAAGTCAACAATTCTTAGTCATTCCCAGAACAGAGCTTCATTCTTAACACTTGAGTTTACTGTAATTTCATCTTGTTTCAAGGAACTTGTAATGGTTTCTGAGTTGTCTTTTGTTTCAATTATTATCTTGGTGATCTCCAAATCACACTAATCAGCAGGAATCTGGGAGAAAGCCCTCATTCTAAATCTGAAAAGGAAATTTTTCTTATGATAACATGTTTATGCTATTGATTGTAGAGTCATTTAATACAATCTTTTTGGCAAGATAATTTGGCCAGGCCAATTAAAAATTAAAATGTATGTGACATTTAAATATTTCTATTTCCAGAAGTCTAACCTTCAGGGATACCTTCATATGTGTATAAAGCTGACCATTGAAAAGAAATTCTTTAAAAAAGGTGTCTGTTATAATACCTTAGGAAGCATCCTTGATCATACAGTTGTTTGTAAGTTCAATAAGTTGGAAATAGTGCCAAATGTATACCAACAAGGGAATGGATGTTATGACATATCTATGTTATGTAATGAAATGTCAGTTAAAAATAAATGAGATAGATCTCCTTATACAGAATACAAGTTGAACTTCTAAGATACATTGCTAAGTGAGAAAAAGCAGTTATGGAGTAATACATGTAATATGATCCAATTAATGCAAAAATCCCAAACCTATATATGTGCAAATACAAAATATACATATATGTAAATTTATAGAAAAGTTTTTAGCTCAAACTGTTAATAGTGGTTACTTTTGAGAAAAGAGTTTCAGGTGGTGAGATAATGTGTAAAAAATAAATATTTAATATATAAAATATATTAAAATTAACATATTAATATTTAAATATATAGTCTAAGTATTTATTAACTCATATGTTTTTGCATTTTTGGAGACTGCTTAAATTCTCAAAGTATATTGAATATAGATTCTACTATCTTTGAAACTCACTGCTGACATACTGCTTTCACAAATACGTTATAAAAATGCTTTCATTTTTTTCTGTAATCAGTTTTCTAATAAAAATTATGTATGTTTACTGTGGAAAATTCAAAAATATGAAAAAGAGCAGACAAGAGAATGAAAATCAATTGTGATCTTATAATGTGTTGAAGCTTTTCCTTCTTCAAAGGATATATTTGAGATCATAGCATCTATGTAATTTTTATTGAGACTTTTTTAGTTAGCACATAAATATTTACCTGTGTCATTAAAAGCTGTTCCAAAACAAAGTCACATAAATTCCTCATCATTTACTCAAACATTCCCCACTGTCTAAGCTTTGATTAACAGCTATGAAATCCGTTTCTGAATGAGACTCCAGAATACATCTGTGGAATTAGAGACCCTTTGGTAGTGTGGTCAGCATGTGTCTACCATGGTCAAAGAGAAAGAAGAATCTAAACCTTAAGGACATGGATAGTGACCAGAGCATTAGTTGGGAAGGAATGGCCTAGAAATTAACGTTTCTTCTTTCCTTTCTTATGGGATGGCATTGGCAAAAGTTATCCACGATTGACATAAACTGAGTCCACTTTTGAATAAACCTTTTATTGTTACATATTGGGAGGTAGCAGTCCAACAAAGAGGCCCCGTACTTCATTCTATCGGATAAGCAGGACAGAAAATCCAAGGATAAAGGACCCAACAGACAAGACCCTCAGACCTTAAGATTTGTGGGAGGGAGGTTCTAGTGGAGTTGACTTGGTATTAGAAGAATTATGGGGAGTCCCAAGGCATGAGACAAACACTGAAGGGCCATTTGCAGGTGTGAGAAGTGAAACTTTTTCCAAAGGTTCATTAAATCACACAGTTTGCCTTAGAGAGGATCTCCATGGCAAACCTTGCTTTCATTTTTCCAGGCCAATAGCAGAGGAAGGAGCTGCAGAGGCCCTGGCTGGGGCCACCCACGCTGAAATGGAAGCACACAACTTCCAGCTGAGGCCCCATCCCTCCTGCCCACGGGCCCAGGCCCAGGCCTAGGCGTTCCTTCCCCAGTCTCAGCTGGCGGGAGCTTGAGGTTTCTCTTTTTGTTGGACTCACCACAGATTGAAACAACAAAAGCAATGGAAGCCTCCAGTCCTTTATGGATGGTCTGAATGGAAACCACAGGCCGGGAAATTCAAGGGCTTGGGCAAAATCGCGGTTCTGTTTTTCATGTCCCTAAATTGATCCGGCCAATGCCTTGGGTGACAAACAGTGACGAGCGCTGGGCACAGTGTATGCTGTAATTAGGCTGGTGTGATGGATTGGAGCTTCCGTGGGACTAAAACCACCCCATTGGCTATTCTTGCAGTTATTTTCTGGCTTCATCTCACTATCTGGGGGCTCCTTGGTTAGACAGATTTTATTAAAAGGAAAACAAGCTCATGGCTACTTCTCACCAGCACATTTGGATATTTTCTTTTTCGGGTCCACATTTGCCAAGCCATACATTCTGTGATAAACAGACCCTACTAACTCCTTGGCTGATGAAAGTTTTCCTGGATTATTCCTCCATCTCTTACTAAAATGCCTCTGGGGCAACTCATTTGATCATTCATTCATTCTTGCTTGTTCATTCACTTGTTCATTCAACATACATGTATTAAGCCTCTGTGTGAGTATACTCTTCCTGAGGAACTGGGCTTAGAATACAAGAGAGAATACAATAGATCTGGCCCTGCTCTGACAAAGCTTTATTAAAAACTAGGAAAAATGCTCTGATGGAAATAAGCCATTACAAGAGAACATGGGACATGATGCTGGAATTCCCATAGTCCCCTGGTGGGTCACGGGCAAGCAGGCATCACTGAGCTCGCCTGTAGCTTGACGGGGAGGCCTGGAGTCTGAGGTGTGCAGTGGGGATTCCTTTCCTGTGGTTTTCAGGGGTGGGTGGTGACAGATTTGCCAGAGCTTACAGTCCTGGTTAATCAGATCAGGTATATTCAGTGCACAGGTTTTGTATTTAAGCCATGTTATTATGAAGGAATGAATAAAATGGAGACTGTCATGCCAACAGAGCACTAAAATGGAACCAGGAGGCCATGGGCAAAGTGGGGCCTATGCACCTCTCCATCTAATGGAACATGAATTTGACCTGGGCCACCACACCCCGAAAGAACAATTACACAGTAAATTCTTGGATAGTAACAGCCCTAGCAACCAATCACATATAGATAAGAATGGTTTCAGTCTGCCAGCACCAAACATAATTCTTACAAAACAGCTTATGTAAGCTTCCTCCTTTTCCCTTTAAAATCCCTTTGGTTTTCAACCCTTCTCAGAGTACAGTTGGGTTCCCATTTGTATCTGTCTCCCAAACTGCAGTTCCTAAGACTCCAAATAAATGCTTTTGCTGCCATACAGCTCTCATCTCATTTCGCAGTTGACATTATGAAGGTGGCAACTGCCATCACTATTATGCTACCAAGTACAAAGTGCTTACCTGTACTAGAAGGTGGCATCAGAACTCAAATTTTATTTATTAAACTGGGTTGCAACACTTATGGGTGAATCTTTCTTAGGAGAGCAAATGACACAGTCATGGATGGAAATCTGGCCTTACTTCTAACACTTCTAACACCAAATGTATGAATTTTCACATCATGTAATCCTCTTCAGACACCAGCTGGGTGTGCTACAATTTACTTCGATTCTGTCACTAACTACATGGAGCCAGTGCAGATCCCACAGGATAAGAGCTCAGCCCCTCAAGACTGCCCCTCCCTGAATTCAGATGCCAATTGTAAGCGACAGGTTCCCAGGTTACCACACTTCTGACTACAGACTGGGAGTTCCCATGGGTCCCTCCTCCTCAGGTTTGATCTTTGGCTATTATGGCTCACAGGACCCGGGGAAACACTTGACATACTTGGATAAAGAATGTCACCTGCCATTTCAGTAAACAAAGGATATTGCATTCATCAAGCCATCAGCCACTGTGGGCTGTACCCAGAGAGGATTCAAGATGGAGGAAAAAGCAAGATACTGGTCCTAGACAGTTAAGGTGTAGATCAGTGGAATAATTTCAATAAGCCTAGACTCTTGCATCTTCCCGTATACAGAAAAGTGCTAAATTAACTTGAAATATCTGTTTTTTTTTTTTTTAAACTAGCAGTGATTTTTTTGATATTCTATTACTTCCCCCCGTCCCCCCAAAACTCCTATATATCCAGGCCCCTCCCTTAACTTCTTCAGAAGTCTCTCAGAGCTATCACAGACGCTGTATCCTGGGCTTAAATTCTCAGTAAATCCACCAAATAAAACATAATTCTCAACTTTTAGGCTGTGCTTTATTTTTCACCCAACATTATTACCAGTTTACTATAAAGAATATCATAAACATATAAATGAATACACAGCCCAGGTCTGGAAGGGTACCGAGGACAGAAGCTTTTTTTCGCCATGGAATTTGGGGTGTGCTACCCTCCTATCAGGGCTTCCCTGAGAACTCAGTTGGTAAGGAATCTTCCTGCAATGCGGGAGACCCTGGTTCAATTTCTGGGTCAGGAAGGTCCCTTGGAGAAGAGACAGGCTACCCACTCCAGTATTTTGGGGCTTCCCTTGTGGCTCAGCTGGCAAAGAATATGCCTGCGATGTGGGAGGTTGTGATTCGATCCCTGGGTTGAGAAAATCCCCTGTAGAAGGGAAAGCCTACCCACTCCAATATTCTGGCCTAGAGAATTCCATGGACTGTATAGTCAAGGAGGTCGCAGAGAGTCGGAAGTGACTGAGCGACTTTCGCTTTTCACTTTCACCCTCCTGACGCGAGGTGCACTCACCAACCTGGAAACTCCCTGAGCCCTTTCATTTAGGACTTTTACGGACGTTCCATTTTATATATATTGATCAAGTCATTGGTCTTTGGTGATTAATTCTACATCCAGTTCTTCTCATCTCCATGGAGGTTAAGGGCTGGGAGAGTGGGGCTGAAATTCCAACCTTCTAATCACACTATTGTTTTCTTTGGCAAACACCCCCGCATCCAGATACTATTTATGAATGCTTCAAAAGTCACCTCATTAGCATAAACTCAAATATGTGTGAAAGAGGCTCATTATGAAACATAAAAGATGTTTCTCTTACTTTCTTCACTCAGGAAATTACAAGGGTTTTAGAAGCTCCATATGAGACCCAGGGACAAAGACCAAATAAATATGTCTTATTATATGTCACAATATCACATGCCCCTTATATTACAACTGAACCTAAGGGATGACCACATATTCATATTAGTAACAAGGCTGAACATTTCAATAGCTTGAAAACTCTTAGTGGGATGGAAAGCAAGATCAGGTCTAGAGCTCCCAGAAGTTTGCCCCCATGGACATCCTTTCCTGTCCTTCACTCTTCTTTCTCTTTACCCTCCACCTTAGTAGGTTTTAAGGTCGTGTCACCTGAAAAAAAATGCACTACCTAAAAGTTGAGAATTGTGTTATTTGGTGGGCTTTCTGAAGACTTCAAGTCAAAAGATAGCCTTTCAGCTAGTTCTGAGGGACTGTTTCCAAGAAGTAAGGGAGGAGTCAGGATCTTTATGGGTTTTTGCGATGACGATCAGACAGTCAGAACATCAAAAGATTACCACTAATTTAAAAAACAAAACAAAACTATGTCTCAGATGGTAAAGAATCTGCCTGCAGTGTGGAAGATCCCGATTCGATTCCTGTGTCTGGAAGATCCCCTGGAGAAGGGAATGATTACCCAATGCAGTATTCTTGTCTGGAGAATTCCATGGACAGAGGAGCCTGGCAAGCTACAGTCCATGCGATTGCAAAGAGTAAGATATGACTGAGCAACTAACATACACACACATACACAAAGAACTCGATATCTCAAGTTAATGAACTTAGCACTTTTCTGTGTTTGAGAAGATGCAAGAGTCGGGCTCACTGAAATCATTCCTTTGATATGCACCTCAGCTATCTGGGGCCAGTACCTCTCCCATCCTGAATCCCCTCAGGGCTCACTGTTGAGGATGGCTGCAGAGGCTTGATGGCTGCAACATTGTTTATTTACTGATGCTGCAGGCATATCTGTCATTCACAGTTTTATGATCCTGAATCAGGGAAACCCTGGGCTCTGGGCAGAGGAGCTGATGATAAACTTCATGAAGAGCAGGAATTTGGTCCTTTCATCTCTACATCTTTTGGATTGCATAGAACCTGTCTCAGAAAATGAACACACAATGACTGCTGAGCAAATGAGCTAAGTGCATGTTGAGGAGCTGTGTGTGAAATAAAATGATGGTATTTCAGTGTGCCTGTGTGGGGAAGCAGTGACAAACAGGTTCTCCTCTCAGAGAAGTTCTCTTCTGTGGCAAGGGCGGGATGCCTGAGAATCCCAGTCTCCTCTTACTTCCAAATATCTCTTGGGAAAAGTAGCTTGAAACAAAGGGTAGGGCAGAGCCTTGGATATTCAAAGGGATTCTCGGCACTTTCCAGTTTGGATTGAGTTCCCTGGGAGCCCAGAACACCAATGAACCTACATTTGAGGTAAATTCAATTGTTAGTTTTGTCCTGTGTTGTGTGACATCACAATACTCAAGGTGAATCTGCATTACTTTTGTTATGTTCAAATCCTTTCTATGCTTATTCTTTCCCTGTTTTTTCCAATATATGACTCAAAACTCCTCAAGAGAATGCACTGCCCAATTCTTTAGGTTCAGCTCAGTACAAGCTCTACACACAGGGAGCTCTTTAAAAATGTTTAATTTCCTCTTTGAGCATAGTCTGCTTTCCTATGGCGCCCCTCTCCCATTCCTAGAGTCGCATACACTCTGTTTAGTCCCTCCCCTTCGAGCCTTTCAAGGACCATTAGGGCTGCCACCTTAGATGCTGTGTACAGGGGGTTTTGCCGGAACCTGAGTGTAGGAAGCCACCAGCCTCTTCTGCAAGGGAATTCCAAAAGTGAAAACCTCTGCTTAACCTCTATGGAAGAACATCATGTCCCTCTCAGTGTCAGTTTTGCGAAAACATAGATAAAGTGAGGAGAATGTGCCAATGGAAAATTGAGGCAAAACAGTCCGTGGGCCAGTGGGGTGGTTATGCCAGAGACTGAGTGAGTGGCTCACTCGTGCCCCACACAGCTCAGCTGGCTGGATGCCAGCATGGTGCCCAGCCGGGAAGCCATCTCAGGTTTGGAGACATGTGTGCAAATAAATAGAAACCTCAATGAAATAGAGTTAGGAGGCCAGGAAGGGAAGAAAAAGACTCCTCTTCTTCCCTGGCAAGGACTTGGCCAATGAAAAGCTTTGCTCTCTTTGTTTACTGCAGCCTCCCAGCTTCCTTCTCCTCTCTATAAAAATGTTCTCCTTCCCTCGTGGTCTGGGGACTTACATGTGGCCCACCATGGCTGCAGACCCGAATTGCAGTTTTCTGCTGATACTGAATAAACCATCTTTATTTCTGAATACTGAATAAATCATCTTTACTGGAGAAATATCTGGCAGTCTGTTTACCTGCACTCTGACCCCTGACTCTGTGGTTCTGGTGCGTCTTAGGCTCAGTATGCATATGGAAGAGGCTGACTTGTCCAGGACATTGACTCCCCAGGTTGTCAGTTCCCAGAGGACTCTGCTCTTGCAAAACCATCTATAGCTTTAAGGCTTCAGCCTCAGTGCAGGATGATTTGCACACTCATATAGTGTGCAAATATGACTTAAAACTTGAGTCAGAGCCTCTTTCAGGAAAATTGGAGTGGGAGCTTTGTAGGCTACCTACCCCTCTAGGCAAATGCTTCTTATCCCAACTCGTGATTGAGGAGATAGAGGTAGAATATTCAGCCTCATTTCACTCCTTAAATCAGGCCAGGTAGGATTTCTGTATGTGCTAAAAGTCTATACCATGTCGCTATTTAGGAATCAGAACTGTGTTTTACACATGGGCCCTGCTACCACCTCTGAGATCTCAAGCAGGCTGCCCTGCTTTCCTCTTGTCATTTCCCTATCCATAAAATGAACAAAAGGGACAGTTATCCCTGCCGCCTTCTCCCTCATGAGTCTAAATGAGAGGATATACCAAATACCTGGAGTTCTAGAAAAGACAGGTGCTGTGCCCCTCCCCCCAGCCCCACAAGCTCGTGTTCAGGCTCATGACCTTCTGTGACCTGCTGGTCCAAGGTGCTGACCTACCTACAGACACTAGGGTGGGCTGGGACCAGCTGTGAGGCTGCTATATTTTCTTGCCAGTGAGGACTGTGTTGTTAAAAGATGTGTACACTCTTTGTCTCTTAGGGTGACCTACTTACCTGGTTTGTGTGGGTTTCTGGAAAGCAGGACTTTCAGTGATTAAAAAAGGACAGTTCTGGGCAAACCAGGAAGGTTGGTCACCCTACTAGTGTAAATTAGAGGGCAGAGTGTTCTTGCTTCTGTTCAGTTCAGTTCAGTTGCTCAGTTGTGTCTGACTCTTTGTGACCCCATGAATCGCAGCACGCCAGGCCTCCCTATCCATCACCAACTCCGGGAGTTCACCCAGACTCACGTCCATCGAGTCAGTGATGCCATCTGGCCATCTCATCCTTTGTTGTCCCCTTCTCCTTCTGCCCTCAATCCCTCCCAGCATCAGAGTCTTTTCCAATGAGTCAACTCTTCGCATGAGGTAGCCAAAGTACTGGAGTTTCAGCTTTAGCATCATTCCTTCCAAAGAAATCCCAGAGCTGATCTCCTTTAGAATGGACTGGTTGGATCTCCTTGCAGTCCAGGGGACTTCTGTTACCAAACATAAATTTATTTGAAGGGTTTGGGAGATAATGGAAGATTTGAATTATGAACTATATTTCGATTCTCCACTTTCCAAGCTTCAGTTTGAATAGAAATCTCCCTGCCCAATTTACTTTGCCATAAATTAGTGGCTTCATGGGAGGCATGCTTAGGATTCCTTATGGAAGACCCTCATCCCTTACTGGGTACTTAGGCACCCTGAGTAGGGAAATTCCTTTAATTCTATTATCCCCATAATAATGACTTATCCCCTCTTCTAGCCTCTTGCTCTCTCACTACACTATTATCTGTATTATTACTTTAATGGCCTGAGGGCTCAGCACATTCGTCAGCCCATTCAAGGTTCTGTGTACCCTTGGCCACCAAACATAAGGATATAAAAGAAGCAAGGCTGACATCAGCCCTAGCAGTATAGTCAAAGTTGGTGAAAGCTATAGCCTTTATCAATTGTTGATCAAAGACACGAATAGGCAAAGACGTAAGAGGCTTAGACTTGATAAAAATGGATTTCCTCTACCCTCTGTTAATCAATGAGGTTTTAGAAAAGCATCAAGAGGTGTCCATGCCACGCAGAAGCAGAAAAGAGGAAATGAATTTGGAAAAGTTTGAGTTTGTTTAGTAATAAATGTTCAATAGTTCATTACTTCATCATCATCCCCACCCGCTTTGTGCATGTCTGCTTTACGGGAGACTGGGCAGAGCATACAAGGGGACAGTGAATATAACTTTGTATCTGTTGCCAGTCTTAGAGTTAACAACTCTAAGTTGAGAGTCTGTATATATGAGGATTAAGCAGAATATACTGAAATCTAGAAGTTTTAAAAAATGGGACCTGAAGCCCTGAAGACTGACCAGTCTTTTGAGACTGCATAGCCTATAAATCGGGGAAGGCAATGGCACCCCACCCCAGTACTTGCCTGGAAAATCCCAGGACGGAGGATCCTGGTGGGCTCCAGTCCTGGGGTCGCACGACACGCGCGACTCACTTTCTTTTCATTTTCATGCATTGGGGAAGGAAATGGCACCCACTCCAGTGTTCTTGCCTGGAGAATCCCAGGACGAGGGAACCCGGTGGGCTTCCGTCTGTGGGGTCGCACAGAGTCGGACACGACTGAAGCGACTAGCAGCAGCCTATAAATAGGAGAAGGCAATGGCACCCCACTCCATTACTTTGCCTGGAAAATTCCATGGATGGAGGAGCCTGGTGGGCTGCAGTCCATGGGGTTGCTAAGAGTCGGACACGACTGAGCGACTTCACTTTCACGCATTGGAGAAGGAAATGGCAACCCACTCCAGTGTTCTTGCCTGGAGAATCCCAGGGATGGGGGAGCCTGGTGGCTGCCATCTATGGGGTCACACAGAGTCGGACACGACTGAAGTGACTTACCAGCAGCCTATAAATGGCTTCCCTGGTGGTTCAGTGATAAAGAATCCACCTGCAATGCAGGAGCCTCGGGTTTGATCCCTGGCTCTGGAAGAATCCCTGGAGAAGGAAATCACAACCCACTCCAGTATTCTTGCCTGGGAAATTACATGGACACAGGGATCTGGCAGACTACAGTACATGCGGTCGCAAGAGTAGGATACAACTTAGCAACTAATCCAAACCAACGAAGCCTGTAACTGAAAGCTGTGATATTTATGTGTCTCCAGATGAGATGGTTGACAGCCCCCTCTACTATCAGGAACAACTATCAGTGACAGTCTATTGGGAAACTGATAACTGTTATTACGTTGGTATTGTTTGTCCTTTTGGGAGGGAACAGATGCCTCCCACTTTCATATCTCACAACTGAATACTCAAGCCATCTTCCTCCAGTCAAGAGGAAAACAAGCAAGAGCAGCCTGTCACAGAATGAGCTTCCTGTGCACATGAATATAAACCACAGAGAGGATAACTAGGGAAAATATTTCCTGAAATAAAAGGACAAAACCACAGAGCACTTTAACAGTCACCCAAACTCACAGACTTAACATGATCCACATAGGAACTTAATCAGGACACATGGCTGTGTATTTATAGAAACAGAAAATTTGACAGAAGATCAAAATTGGGCAGATTATTATTGCATTTACAAACCATTAAAAACAAAACTAGGAAAACAACATGCTTGCTACCTAAGATTTGAATATTGGAAGAGTTCTTGGTATTAGCAAAGATTAAAAAAAAAAACAACAACAAAAAACCTTGAAAACACCTGCTTACTTTGACTCCTGGTGATGAGAGCAACTGATGGATCAACAGGAGTCAAGCTGGTCTGGGCAGGAGCTGTGCCAGGATTTAGGGAAACCGGTGACTCAGAACAGTAGATGAATTCATGTCACATGTGACCTGTAATGTTGGCAGACAGGTTAGTGCTGAGACTTGACACCTTACTATGGCTTATAAACAGGCCAAATGATCCACTCTTTTGTCTACCATGGGCATTCCCTGCCTCAGCCCTTACTTTCTCATAACACTGGAAGAATTAGTGGTAAGAATTGCTGTGTTTAGCTTAGGATCAAGGAGTGATGACAATGTGGCTAGAATGCCATTCAGTTAAAGCCACTGGGGCACTTAGGAGGTAGGACCTGGAATATCATTTTACATACAGATTGCTCGATCCACATCTCAGCTGGCATGGTTGTCCTCAACCTAGATTTGCCCATCTCTCATAGTTTATCTCCCTCTTGTACCACCTCTGTCTTGAATGTTTTAGGGGCTGCGGGAATGTATCTGTAGTAGTAAATCATCACGCAGTGACTTTTACATAGTGAAGAGGCTCCTCTGGTCATTAGCACAAGAGTTCAAGGGAATAAGTCTATCCTTGGAGCCAACCTTGTTTCTCTGGAAGTTGGGAAACAGGATTCCAGTTTCCATCTTGATTACATCTAACTGCAAGACTTTCTGGATTTCTGTTTCCTTCTCATGGGATGTATTAATAAAGTTGAATTGAGAATCTCTCACATTCCTCTCAGACCCAACATTCTATGAAATTTAAGAATTTACAATCCCCTTTGAAAATATATAAACCCCTCCATGAATCTCTTATTTGACAATGACAAGGATGGTCCAGAGCAAAAAGGGATTGAGTCCCGGTTCAGCAACTTCATGGAGAATTATTTCTGAGGTTATTTCCTTGATTTTTCCATGAGATGTTCAGTTGTCTTTCCCAGGGATCCAGCCAAGGTGCCAGCTGGAGGTAGTTATGGGAAAAGAGATGATGCAGATGTTAATAATGTGGTTAAAATCATCGTGTTTTGACAGCCCCATTCTAAGGGCAAAAACAAGGAAGGCTGGGAGGTGAATGGGCTGTTTTTGACCCTTGTGATAAAATGTTTTTGAAACTTGTCTTCTTATTTCTTGAAAAATAGGGTGAAAGATGTACTCAATAGCTCTCTCCAATTGGAGGTACACTTTTTTTTTTCCCATTCTGCCTTTTATTATTTTTTTTATCTTTTTTTTAAAATTAAATTTTATTTTGCTTAACTTTACAATACTGTATTGCTTTTGCCATACATCAAGATGGATCCACCACAAGTATACATGTGTTCCCCATCCCGAACCCTCCTCCCTCCTCCCTCCCCATACCATCCCTCTGGGTCATCCCAGTGCACCAGCCCCAGGCATCCATTATCAGGCATCGTACTTGGACTGGTGACTCATTTCAGATATGATATTATGCATATTTCAATACTATTCTCCCAAATCATCCCACCTTCTCCCGTTCCCAGAGTCCAAAAGTCTGTTCTATACGTCAGTGTCTCTTTTGCTGTCTCGTAAACAGGGTTATTGTTACCATCTTTCTAAATTCCATATATATGCGTTAGTATACTGTATTTGTGTTTTTCTTTCTGGCTTACTTCACTCTGTATAATAGGCTCCAGTTCCATTCACCTGATTAGAACTGATTCAAATGTATTCTTTTTAATGGCTGAGTAATACTCCATTGTGTATATGTACCACAGCTTTCTTATCCATTCATCTGCAGATGGACATCTAGGTTGCTTCCAAGTCCTGGCTATTGTAAACAGTGCTGCTATGAACATTGGGGTACACGTGTCTCTTTCAATTCTGGTTTTCTCAATGTGTATGCCCAGTAGTGGGATTGCTGGATCATAAGGCAGGTAGACTTTTAGCTAGTAAAACCCCTAACCTCTTGAGTAGAGGGTTTAATCATGTTAAAGGAAAATACTTCTTAATCATTCTCAGTGTTATCGGCCATCAAATACCCACTGGTAACACACTGTAACACTAGACTTAACTTTGGCTATTAATCAAATTGCTCAAGATAGCTTCTTCTTCTTCTTCTTTTTTTTTTTAAAGAACATAGGTAAATACTGACCACTGAATTTTGTCTTTTGTTTCTTAATGAAAATTCTCCTGGCCAGTTGCTGGTTCTTTGAAAAATTTTGATGCATGCTAAGATTAATTTAACTGATTTTAGTTTTTTAGCGCTCTTTTTATGATTACAATCTTTTTTTTTTTTTTTAATAAATAAACTTTCAATTTTAGAATAGTTTTAGATTTACAGACAAGTTGTATTGATGGTACAGAAAGTTTCCATATACCTTAGACCCAACCTCCGGTATTGGTAACATTCTGCATTTTTACATGGTACGCTGTCACAATTCTAATGAACCAATTTTGATACATTATTATTTGCTATAGCCCAGTTTTCATTCAGATTATCCTCAAATGCTTTTATCTGTTCCAAGATCCCATCCAGGGAACCATACTACATTTACTCATTATGTCTCTTTCGGCTCCTCTTGGCTATGAGATATTTTTCAAACTCACCTTGTTTTTGATGACAGTTTTGAGAAGTACTGTTGTCGTTCAGTTGCTAAGTCATGTCTGACTCTTTACAACCCCATGAACCACAGCACACGGAGCTTGCCTGTCCTTCACTGTCTCCCTAAGTTTGCTCAAATTCATATCCACTGAGTTGGTGAAGACATCTAACCATCTCATTCTCTGTCACTCCCTTCTCCTCTTGCCCTCAATATTTCCCAGCATCAGGATCTTTTCCATCAGCTCTTCGCATCAGGAAGCCAAACTATTGAAGCTTCAGCTTTAGCATCAGTCCTTCCAATGATTATTCAGGGTTGATTTCCTTTAGTATTTACTGGTTTGATCTCCTTACAGTCCAAGGGACTCTCAAGAGTCTTCTCCAGCACCACAGTATAAAGCATCAATTTTTTGGCACCCAGCCTTCTTTATGGTCCAACTCTCACATCTGTACATGACTACTGGAAAAACCATAGTTTTAACTATACAGATCTTTGTCAGCAAAGTGACTTCTCTGCTTTTTAATATGCTAAGTTTGCTCTGTTCTCCCAAGGAGCAAACATCTTTTAATTTTGTGGCTACAGTCACCACCCACAGTGATTTTGGAGCCCAAGAAAATGAAAGCTATCACTTTTTTCAGTTTTTCCCCATCTATTTTCCATGAAGTGATGGGACCAGATGTCATGATCTTAGTTTTCTGAATGTTGACTTTTAGGACAGGTTTTTCACTTTCCTCTTTCACCTTCATCAGGAGGCTAGCTAGTTCCTCTTTGCTATCTGCTATTAATGTGGTAGAATCTGCATATCTGAGGTTGTTGATATTTCTCCCAGCATTCTTGATTCCAGCTTGTGCTTTTCATTCAACCCTGCACCTTGTTTTTGATGACAGTTTTGAGAAGCACTATAAACTTAGGTAAATAACAACATCAGTAACGTTTCTGTGGCCTTGTGTTGTGCTAAGCAATGTGCAAACTCATTTAGATACACTGACTTATTTTATACCTACAGTGTCTATATAGGTATCAGATCAGATCAGATCAGATCAGTCGCTCAGTCGTGTCCGACTCTTTGCGACCCCATGAGTCGCAGCACGCCAGGCCTCCCTGTCTATCACCAACTCCCAGAGTTCACTCAGACTCACATCCATCGAGTCAGTGATGCCATCCAGCCATCTCATCCTCTGTCGTCCCCTTCTCCTCTTGCCCCCAATCCTTCCCAGCATCAGAGTCTTCTCCGATGAGTCAACTCTTTGCATGAGGTGGCCAAAGTACTGGAGTTTCAGCTTTAGCATCATTCCTTCCAAAGAAATCCCAGGGCTGATCTCCTTCAGAATGGACTGGTTGGATCTCCTTGAAGTCCAAGGGACTCTCAAGAGTCTTCTCCAACACCACAGTTCAAAAGCATCAATTCTTTGGTGCTCAGCCTTCTTCACAGTCCAACTCTCACATCCATACATGACCACAGGAAAAACCATAGCCTTGACTAGGCAAACCTTTGTTGGCAAAGTAATGTCTCTGCTTTTGAATATGCTATGTAGATTGGTCATAACTTTCCTTCCAAGGAGTAAATGTCTTTTAATTTCATGGCTGCAGTCACCATCTGCAGTGATTTTGGAGCCCAGAAAAAGAAAATCTGACACTGTTTCCACTGTTTCCCCATCTATTTCCCATGTAGTGATGGGACCAGATGCCATGATCTTTGTTTTCTGAATGTTGAGCTTTGAGCCAACTTTTTCACTCTCCACTTTCACTCTCATCAAGAGGCTTTTTAGTTCCTCTTCACTTTCTGCCATAAGGGTGGTGTCATCTGCATATCTGAGGTTATTGATATTTCTCCCAGCAATCTTGATTCTAGCTTGTGTTTCTTCCAGTCCAGCGTTTCTCATGATGTACTCTGCATATAAGTTAAATAAACAGGGTGACAATATACAGCCTTGATGAACTCCTTTTCCTATTTGGAACCAGTCTGTTGTTCCATGTCCAGTTCTAACTCTTGCTTTCTGACCTGCATACAGATTTCTCAAGAGGCAGATCAGGTGGTCTGCTATTCCCATCTCTTTCAGAATTTTCCACAGTTGATTGTGATCCACACAGTCAAAGGCTTAGGCATAGTCAATAAAGCAGAAATAGATGTTTTTCTGGAACTCTCTTGCTTTTTCCATGATCCAGCAGATGTTGGCAATTTGATCTCTGGTTCCTCTGCCTTTTCTAAAACCAGCTTGAACATCTGGAAGTTCACGGTTCACATATTGCTGAAGCCTGGCTTGGAGAATTTTGAGCATTACTTTAGTAGCATGTGAGATGAGGGCAACTGTGCAGTGGTTTGAGCATTCTTTGGCATTGCCTTTCTTTGGGATTGGAAAGAAAACTGACCTTTTCCAATCCTGTGGCCACTGCTGAGTTTTCCAAATTTGCTGGCATATTGAGTGCAGCACTTTCACAGCATCATCTTTCAGGATTTGGAATAGCTCAACTGGAATTCTATCACCTCCACTAGCTTTGTTCGTAGTGATGCTTTCTAAGGCCCACTTGATTTCACATTCCAGGATGTCTGGCTCTAGGTCAGTGATCACACCATCGTGATTATCTGGGTCGTGAAGATCTTTTTTGTACAGTTCTTCTGTGTATTCTTGCCACCTCTTCTTAATATCTTCTGCTTCTGTTAGGTCCATACCATTTCTGTCCTTTATCGAGCCCATCTTTGCATGAAATGTTCCTTTGGTATCTCTGATTTTCTTGAAGAGATCCCTAGTCTTTCTTATTCTGTTGTTTTCCTCTATTTCCTTGCATTGATCACTGAAGAACGCTTTCTTAACTCTTCTTGCTATTCTTTGGAACTCTGCATTCAGATGTTTATATCTTTCCTTTTCTCCTTTGCTTTTCACTTCTTTTCTTTTCACAGCTATTTATAAGGCCTCCCCAGACAGCCATTTTGCTTTTTTGCATTTCTTTTCCATGGGGATGGTCTTGATCCCTTTCTCTTGTACAATGTCACGAACCTCATTCCATAGTTCATCAGGCACTCTATCTATCAGATCTAGGCCCTTAAATCTATTTCTCACTTCCACTGTATAATCATAATGGATTTGATTTAGGTCATACATGAATGGTCTAGTGGTTTTCCCTACTTTCTTCAATTTCAGTCTGAATTTGGCAGTAAGGAGTTCATGGTCTGAGCCACAGTCAGCTCCTGGTCTTGTTTTTGCTGACTGTATAGAGCTTCTCCATCTTTGTCTGCAAAGAGTATAATTGATCTGATTTCGGTGTTGACCATCTGGTGATGTCCATGTACAGAGTCTTCTCTTGTGTTGTTGGAAGAGGGTGTTTGTTATGACCAGTGCATTTTCTTGGCAAAACTCTATTAGTCTTTGCCCTGCTTCATTCCGTATTCCAAGGCCAAATTTGCCTATTACTCCATGTGTTCCTTGACTTCCTACTTTTGCATTCCAGTCACCTATATTCTATTGTTATTCCCTTTTTATAGCTGAGAAGATGAATCTTCAAGTGTTTAACCAATTTGTATAAGATTACATAGTATAAGTAGCGAAGCAGGGAGACCAATCCAGGCAGGTTGATTACTGAGGCTATATTCTTTTTTTGTTGTTGTTTATATTGAAGCATGGTCAATTTACAATGTTATGATAGTTTCTGCTGTACAGCAGAGTGATTCAGGTGTGTGTATGTGTATACACACACACACACACACAATATATTAGATAAACACACACATATATTCTTTTTCAGATTCCTTCCAGCTATAGGCTATTACAAAATATTGGATATAGTTCCCTGCACCATATAGTTGGGCTCTACTGTTTATTTTACATATAATAATTTATATCTGTTAATTTCAAACTCCTAATTTATCTCTCCCCCCACATTCCCCATTTGGTAAACCATAAGCTTGTTTCCCATGTCTGTCTTTTTCTGTTTTGTAAATAAGTTTATTTGTGTCGTATTTTAAGAATCCACATGTAAATGATACCATGTGATATTTCTCTTTCTTTGATTTACTGCATTTAGTATGATAATATCTAGGTCCAACCACATTGCTGCAAATGGCATTATTTCTTTCTTTTTCTTACAGCTGAGTAGTATTCCACTGTATGCATGTACCACGTCTTCTTTATCCATTCACCTATTGATGGACACTTAGGTTGCTTCCATGTCTTGGCTATTGTAAATAGTGCGAAGAGTTGACTCACTGGAGAAGACTCTGATGCTGGGAGGGATTCAGGGCAGGAGGAGAAGGGGACGACAGAGGATGAGATGGCTGGATGGCATCACTGACTCGATGAATGTGGGTCCGAGAGCTGGTGATGGATAGGGAGGCCTGGCGTGTTGCAGTTCATGGGGTCGCAAAGAGTCGGACACGACTGAGCGACTGATCTGATCTGATCTGATGAACATCGGGGTGCATGTATTTTTGCAAATTAGACCTCTATCCAGATATACATGTCAAGGAGGCAGATTGCTGGGTTATATGGTAGCTTTTAGTTTTTTAAGGAGTTGCCATACTTTCTTCACAATGGCTGCACAAATTTAGATTCCCACCAAGAGTATAGGTGGGTTTCACTGATGCAATATTTTTAATTACCATGCTTGGTAATAAGAGTGATGAAAAATCCCTTAGGTCTGTATATTTCTTTACACAGCACTTTCATGCCTATCACAATCACATCCTAACTGCCCTTGTGATCCAGACAAGTGCTACCATTCCTGGAGGCACAACAACTTGGTGCTGGCTTCTGCTACAGCCTGATCATAGTCAAGACAGTGCTACAATTACTTACGTAGGTATTAGCCTTGCCTGTGGCTTGTCATACTCTGGAGGGCGGAGAGCACATCTTCTCTACTGTTATCTTTCCTGTGATGTCATATGTTTTACATGAAAGCAAAAAAGTGAAAGTGAAGTTGCTCAGTCATATCTGACTGTTTGCAACCCTATGGACTGTCACCCACCAGGCTCCTCTGTCTATAGGACTTTCCAGGCAAGAATACTGGAGTGGGTTGCCATTTCCTTCTCCAGGGGATCTTCCTGACCCAGGGATCGAACTCGGGTCTCCCACATTGAAGGCAGACTCTTTATCGTCTAAGCTACCTGGAAATCTTTTACATGGTAATCTCTTAAAGAGTATTTATTGAATTGGATTCCTCTTTTATAGTTGAAGAAAGTGGACATTACATAATTAATGAAAACCAAAAAATATTTTCCATGGCAACTATGAAGCTTTAAAGTCTATTTTTTAAGTTCATTTTTCTTCAGGGATCTTCCTTATTGACAGTTTCCATACTTAAAAAAAAAAAAAAATCTCTCAATAGTATAATCTGATGAAGGACACAAGAACAGGGATTAATAAGATTCAGATGACTTAAAAATGGAATTTTTTTCAGCAGATTTCTTCCCAGTGGTAGTGGTGTTTTGATATTTATTTTGATTCCCTTTTGGCCAAGCTCCTAGCAGACATAGTCACAGAATCATAGCATTTCAATCAATTGCTTTGGCTTTAGTTTGTATGTCACTGGAAGAGATGTTAACAAATGTAAGAAAAAATGATTTGAAGTGCAGAGAAGAAATAAAAGAACGAACTGGTAAACTGCCAAGCTCTGTGTCCTTTCTCCTTTAGGAAGTAACAGAGAGGATTACTCTATACTTCCTTTATCCAGAGAGAGGCCCAGAACCATCATTTGTGCTAGAAAATGGCTATCATGAGGTGAAGCAAGTTGGGTTACTTCATGATACCAGGAGTGTTGACATGGTTACTCTTCTCTTGGGCTTAGCAATGAGAGGCCCAGCGGACACAGCATGACTTGAATTTGCTTTGTAAAGGAATACTGTATCCGGGTTCCAATAACTTCCAATAACTGAGTTCCAAGTTCCAGCAACTTACTATGTGAACTTGCCAAGTTCTGCTACTACTTGAACCTCATATTATGCATCTTTAAAATGGGCTTAATAATAAATGTGATCTCAGAGCTGCTGTGAGGTTCAGAAATAAATATGTGAAAGATATATTCAAATTCCAGTGGATGACAGATGGCTTACATTAATATATGTAGGTATTACTGCCCTGTACATTTTACAGCTTAAGGACTGATACAGCTGGCGGCTTTAGTCACATTCTAGCCCCAGACTCTACATTCCTCTCACTTAATTTTCCCCAGATGAAAGTCAAAGCTATTGAAAAAAAAAATTCTCCTGAGACTAAGGGGAACTAGCTTCTGGTTTTAGCCCGATCCCCAGAACACCTCTGCTTCCAGCACAGCTCCCAGAGAAGGACTCCATCTACTCCCCGTATTTTCAAGGTCAGGGTGCCTCAGGGCAAGTCCAGGAGCACAGCATCCGCCAAACCTCCTCTAACCCCTAATCCCAGCCTGTGACTACTGCTGCCCTCTGGGCCTGTGTGACCTCTGTTTTTCACTCTGCATTATATTTGGCATTTTTATCACCAGGACTTGGGCAACTAGCAAAGCCTTTGGGCCAGAACTGGGCACTATTTCTGAGTAGTTCCCCTTGGAGAACTACTTGATGCTCTGCTGGGTACGAGTGGGTGGTTTTGACAGCTGCAGGGAGAGGTGCTGAGTCCTGGGGTGGGATGGGTGATGAATGTGCCATAAATGCCCTGTCTGCCCAGAGCATAAATCTGAGGGCTGCACAGGTTCCGAGGCAAGGAAACTGGAACTCTGGAGCCAGGTAAACAGACTTGAGTCAACAGGAGCAGAGAAACAGCTCTGTGACCCTACCATCCATAGCCTTGGGCTAGGTTTGCAGAGTCCAATGACTGGCTTCTTGGGAGTCATCTTTGAGTTTTGTGGTTTTGTGAGGTCTGGGAAAGAAAATAAATGTAGGACAAGGGTGGGGTTCCTTCTTGTAGTGGCCGGGCAACTGCTCACAGCGCCATGGCACCTAGCAGTTTCCAGACTGCTCAGAGCTGTTGGCTGCTTCCTCCCCCTCCAGAGAAGTGAGGAAAAGGCCACAGCGTTGCCCACGGGTCACCGGCAGGCACGTTCTCTGGAGAAAACACAGGGCCACGAGTCAGAGCACCTGGACTCCAGACCCCAACTTGCCTCTAATCTGTGACGTGATTTTAGGCCTCCTGATTTCTCTGAATTTTTACAAAATGGACATAATATTCATAACCTATCTACCTCAGAGGAGTAAATGAGATGGGAGATGTCAAATTTTCAGAAGCCCCATGCCTTATGAAACTATCAGACTGTGTGTGAACATTTGCTAATGACAAGAAAATGATAGCTATCATTCAGTAAGCACTTTTTAGTACTTAGCACAATGCCAAGTGATCTATAGGATTGGCTACATAATCTTCTTGGCTCAGCACAAGACAAACGTGAGGCTCCTTGTTCAAAAAGAAGGAAAAAGTGCCATTAAAGTCCTTAAAATATAAAACAGTTAACAATACTGCTATTACATGCTTAAAAGTTAAGAGTAGATCTTGAAAGTTCTTATCACAAGAAAAAAATGTGTCACTATGTGTGGTGATAGATGCTAATTAAACTTAACTATTGTCATTTCACAATGTACACAAATATCAAGTCATTATGTTGTACACCCCAAACTAGTATGTTGCATGTCAATTATATCTCAGTTTTAAAAAAATAATAAAAAGTTTTCCTTCCATCTATGGGCTCTCTACCTATCAATGTGGTTTTTTATTTGCTATTTAATGTTGCATTCCCATGAGCATAAGAAAGCCATTAGAGTAAGTGTAACCCTCATGAACTCCCAGGTTCCTTCTCTACCACTTCATGGGTATGTGGCTTCTAGTCACTGCTGGGCTGACATGCACGCCCTACCTGAGTGGGCTGGGAGGGGAGTCAGGCACCTGCCCTTCCTCAACCAATGGTGGACAGGTGAAAGCGATGGGTGGGTGAAGGCTGAACCCTGAAAAATGTACTCTGGTTCTGCTAGCCTGGGCCGGGATGGCGTTACCATGAGCTCCTCCTGAACTCCGGCCCTGGTCCTGACCCACCCTGTGCCAGCTCACAGGACCCTGGCAGGGGGCATGGGGGAGGGTGACAGCATTTGTTTGGTGGTGATGTGAGAAGGGATCAGGCGAGGCCTCGGGCACCAGAGAGTGGGGAGGCAGAACCACGGCCGAACTGAGTCCCTGAGCTTCTAGATCACGTGCCATTGATGGATTTCGTTGACGGATGCCATTGATGCCATTTCTGTTGGATTTCACTTACAAAACTCAGAGTCTGGGACTGTGACTGCAGGAGCAGTAAACCTCAAGCGTGGGGTCCCCTCCTGAGCACCAGGTTCAGTGAGGCTATCTATGCAGGTCCCGTGTCCTGGAGCCAGCCCACGTGATTATCTCACGAGGCTTCAGGGAAATTCTATAAGGGAGCTATTTTCACTTTCATTCAGCAGAAGAAGAAACCAAGGCCTTATGTAGCTTGTGTCAAGCCCTGGGAAAACAGAGATAACATCTGAACCTGGGTGTCTGTCTGCATCTGGTTCTGCGCATTCTCGGTCAAGTCCAACTCTGTAACCCTGTGAACTGTAACCCACCAGGCTTCTCTCTCCATGGAATTTTCCAGGCAAAAATACTAGAGTGGGTTGCCATATCCTACTCTGGGGATCTCTCCGACCCAGGGATCAAACCCACATCTCTTGCTTCTCCTGCACTGGCAGGTAGATTCTTAAACACTGCACCACCTAGGAAGCCCTGAACCTGGGCACAACTTGAATGAATCCAACAGAATCTCTGGAATCAATGAATGTGTTAATTTGGCTGTTGAACTATACCCTCATCTGGCCTACATTAGAAAATACTCAGGTACTGCTAACTTCCTCAAGGAAAAATCACAAGAAACACTCCCTCCAACAAAGAACATTATTCCAGCAATATTATTGAGAGTCTTCATTATCTGATGAGGAATCTAACACCCATAATGGTTACTGAATCTCCTCAGGCATTTATTTTCAACTAAACCATTCAGCAAACAATTATCTGTCACAAAGAAGAACTCTGCTTGCATGTTTTGGGGAGTATAAATGTGATACAATCTGACTACTCCCCTCTAGGAATTTATCTGGGCCAGAAAACTTGCCGACACTATCCTTAATGCAAAGTCAGTAGCGAAAAGGTTCTAAGGGAAAAACAACAGCTGGGAAGGAGTAGGGGGTTCGAAGAAGAGAGGTCTCCTGGAGGTGACAGAACAACATTTCTTGGCCGGGTGCTATTTAAGATGGCCCTGGAGAACTGGTAGGGATTTGCATATGATGGCTGTGGGGAGAGAGTAGCAAGGGTAAACCCATAGTGGTTGGAAAAGCATGCAGCCTGTTGTGGGAACTGTCTCTCTTCCAGTTCAAACACATTTCCAAGTCCTTACCTGACCCTTCTTGGCCACAGCTGACTGATCAAGAGGTATGCTTCTCTGGGATACATTTTTTCCTCTTTTCCAAACAGATTCTGAGAATGAGGTGTCTGTTTGTGCTGTACAAGCTGAGGCTGGCGCTCTTAGGCACCATAGATGGTAGTGTTTCTCAACATGTAGGGGCTGCCATATCCACAAAGAAGATGATGGTGTCAGGCAGAGAAGCAGAGACAAAGTGGGAGGCATGGGAGGGAGTATTCACCTTTCTTGTTTCCAGGTTTCTCCAAGGCCCAAAGGTGACATCAGCATCCTTCCAGTCAAGTTCTCTGTTGCCTTGCCTACTTGGAGGTAAGTTTGTGTCTCTTGAGACCCAGAGACTTTTCTCGAAGATAGGAGCTATTGCAATTCCAAGTGAGGACTTTAGGAGAGCCTGCTGCAGAGCAGGGGGAAGAAATGAAGGGAAGGGGGTGGATGGAGGAAACCGTGGAGATGCATGCAGTGGGACTGAGCTGTTAGGATGTAGCGGTTGGTGAATACTCAGAGAGAGGCAGAGATGGTGGCCAACATCATGGGATCGCTGCACAGAGTAAGGGTCATTAACAGGGGCTTTAGGGAAAAGGATTCATTTAGTTTTATGCTCAAAGAGTTAGGAGTTGCTATGCATTGGAGAAGGAAATGGCAACCCACTCCAGTGTTCTTGCCTGGAGAATCCCAGGGACTGGGGAGCCTGGTGGGCTGCCGTCTATGGGATCGCACAGAGTCGGACACTACTGAAGCGACGTAGCATAGCATAGCATGCATGGACAACTGTACCCTTAAAGCAGCCAGCAATGTGAACTCTGTGCCACAGGTGGGAAGGGGTTACAAGCTCAAGCTCTCCTGAATACGGCTCATGCTTAGCTGCCCAGTGTCTGTGTGACCCTGGATGAGTTACTCTAGCTACCTAAGCTCCATTTTATTATAACCTGGGATAAGAGCTAACAGGATTTTCACACAAATTAACTGAGAAAAGTCACTCATGCTTAGAACAAAGACAATTTTCAGTTAATGTTAGCATAAATCGAAACCAAATGAAAACGAAAACTTGGTTTTCTGATTATTAGGTTAAGAATTTATTTTCTTCCAGGAAATCCTATTCTTTATATTCTATTAACACAAGGACATAGAGGAAATTAAGCCTTATTTGCACTTGGATTTTTAAAAAATTGAGATTGTATTCACTTGTGTTTGAGGATTAGTGTGCAGATATGAACAATCTATATGGAATGTAAGCTCCACTGCTGCTGCTGCTGCTGCTGCTAAGTCGCTTTAGTCGTGTCCGACTCTGTGCGACCCCGTAGACGGCAGCCCACCAGGCTCTGCTGTCCCTGGGATTCTCCAGGCAAGAACACTGGAGTGGGTTGCCATTTCCTCCTCTAATGCACGAAAGTGAAAAGTGAAAGCGAAGTTGCTCAGTTGTGTCCGACTCTTAGCGACCCCATGGACTGCGGCCCACCAGGGTCCTCCGTCCATGGGATTTTTCAGGCAAGAGTACTGGGGTGGGGTGCCATTGCCTTTCCCGGTAAGCTCCACTAGTTAATGATTAACATCATACACCCTGTATGGCCTACTTACTCCAAATTTCAATCTTTCATAACACATTAGCAAAGTTATTATGAAAAAATAGTTAACCATGACCAAGAATATTACAGAGATCACACAGTTCTGACAAGGAGAATCAAGATCAGGGAGTAGTTTTCTTTAGGAACCAACTCTACTAACACCCAACATGGGTAAAGAAATAATTTAAAATGTTTAAGACAGGACAGTGACTTTAAGTCACCATTTAGCATGCTTTGTATGATAAGACCATAAAATTGCCCCAGCCCAACTTAGAGAAGGTTGACAGCTAATAGTCAAGCCATGATCCAGTATCATACTATTCTCTGATTTTACAGAAAAATAAGTAATCAGCATATGGTTTCATATCTTAAAGTATTTGTACTCATCTCAGTATGCTTTACAAAGTGGGATGAAGTGGGTTTTCCTCCTGAGAAATGGGTTTCTAGAGCTGCTAAAATACTTGTGCGTGTGTGCTCGGTCACTGAGTCATGTCCGGCTCTTTGCGACCCCATGGACTATATCCCTCCAGGCGCCTCTGTCCATGGGATTCTCCAGGCAAGAATACTGGAGTGAGTTCCCATGTCTTTCTTCAGGGGATCTTCCCAACCCAGGGATAAAACCCACATCTCCTGTGTCTCCTGCATTGACAGGCATATTCTTTACCACTGTGCTGCCTGGGAAGCCCCTCTAAAAGACTTGCATTTACCAAATTGTTGATAAAATTATCCCTTTGGCTGGTAGAAGAATGGAGGCAGAGGCCACTCATAAGACGTGGTCTATTCTAGTTCTTAGGCTTTGCTCCTTTCTCTCCTGCCTCATCAGACTGGATCCTTCATTTTCACTTTCTTCAACATCAGCAGGTAAATGTTTCATTTCTTTTTATTGTTTAATTTAGCTTTTACTTCTTTGGTGCAGTATAGAGATCCGGCTCAAAATTTTTTCATTTCTTGATTAGTCTGTTTTCCTTTAGCTTCTATTTTGTTTATACTTTTGTTTGGTTTTTCCTGAAGATTTTTCTTGTTTCCCTGTTGGGATTGGTTTTCACTTAGGAGCAAGGGCTTTATGAGAAGCTTGCCAAGCTCCTAGGCCTCTTCTTCCCTCCCCTTCAGCTGAATGAATCTTCTGTCAGATCTAAGTTTCCAGGAAGGCTAATGCTATGGTAGTTCACACTTATGGGAACATAAGATAAACAGGGTAAGAAAATAATGGCTTCAAATATTTTGATAATCCTGTATATTTGTTTGTATAGTTGACTGTGGATTTCCAAGAATGTGGTGGAGGAGGAGAGGGAGGCAAAATGTAATGGACCGATTGTAAGAAATAAATTTGCAAAGCTAAGAAATACGATCTCGAGGCTTTAACAAAACACACACGGGCTGATACTATAAATAGCTGTGGCCGCATGTGGAGTTCATCAAGTCAGAGGCGTGGTTCAGGCATCTTGGAAGGTGGCTGCGAGGGCAGGCATGCTCCAAGATGTGCCCTTTTCACTCAGCCTTAGAGATGTCAAGAGTTTCCGAGGGCTCTGTTCTCCATGTCTGCCACACAGAGAAGTGTGGCCACACCTTGCCCTTTGCTTTGGCCTGGCTCAGAGTGACCAGCACTTGAGAACAAATGTCTGCTCTGTTGATAGATCTAACAGAGGGATTTGGAATCGGGACTGGTGGATTTGCCATCCTAATTTTTGTTCTCTGCTCTTGCTCAGAGGCCACTTAATGTCATGCTAAAGTTAGCAGCTGTGTATTAAAGAACAATTAAAAGATCATTGCTGATGATGAATGTCAGAAAGGAACATTTCTGGTCTTAGCCCAGCCCCCAAGTGGAGAACATACAAGTCTTCTTACTTAACTGCAATTTTTTTCTTTGAAATTCAGCTAACCTATTATCTCTCTAGATTTAAAGTCTTCTCTGAATTTCTCAGTTTAGGTCATCATTCCTTTTTTGAAATTCATTGGTCTGTAACCCTTGTGCTGTGAAGAGGAAATGGCGTTTCACAGACTCGAGTTTACATTTTGGCTGAGACTCCCATTATGTTACCTTGAATAAATACCAGCTACTATTTAGACAGGGATTACTAAATGATCAGTGATTTCTACAATACCTTTACATTTTAATTTAATTTTGTCTGCAATTGATCAGTTCAATTCAGTCATGTCCGACTCTTTGCGACCCCATGGACTGAAGCACGCCAGGCCTCCCTGTCCATCACCAACTCCTGAAGTTTACTCAAACTCACTGAGTTGGTGATGCCCTCCAACCACCTCATTCTCTGTTGTCCCCTTCTCCTCCCACCTTCAATCTTTCCTAACATCAGAGTCTTTTCAAATGAGTCAGTTCTTTGCATCAGGTGGCCAAAGTATTGGAGTTTCTGCTTCAGCATCAGTCCTTCCAATGAATATTCAGGACTGATTTTCCTTAGGATTGACTGGTTGGATCTCCTTGCAGTCCAAGGGACTCTTGAGAGTCTTCTCCAACACCACAGTTCAAAAGCATCAATTCTTTGGCACTCAGCTTTCTTTATAGTCCAAGTCTCACATCCATACATGACTACTGGAAAAACCATAGCTTTGACTAGATGGACATTTGTTGGCAAAGTAATGTCTCTGCTTTTTAATATGCTGTCTGGGTTAGTCATAATTTTTCTTCCAAGGAGCAAGCGTATTTTAATTTCATGGCTGCAGTCACCATCTGCAGTGATTTTGGATGCCACCCCCCCAAATAAAGTCTGTCACTGTTCCCATTGTTTCCCCATCTATTTGCTGTGAAGTGATGGGACCAGATGCCATGATCTTAGTTTTCTGAATGTTGAGTTTGAAGCCAACTTTTTCACTCTTCTCTTTCACTTTCATCAAGAGGCTCTTTAGTTCTTCTTCACTTTCCACCATAAGGGTGGTGTCATCTGCATTTCTGAGGTTATTGATATTTCTCCCAGCAATCTTGATTCCAGCTTGTGCTCCATCCAGCATTTCTCATGATGTACTCTGTGCATAATTTAAATAAGCAGGGTGACAATATACGGCCTTGACGTATTCCTTTCCCTATTTGGAACCAGTCCATTGTTCATTTCCAGTTCTAACTGTTGCTTCCTGACTGTTGCATACAGATTTCTCAAGAGGGAGGTCAGGTGGTCTGGTATTCCCATCTCTTTAAGTGGGAACTGCCAAATTCAGACTTAAATTGAAGAAAGTAGGGAAAACCACTAGACCATTCAGGTATGACCTAAATCAAATCCCTTACGATTATACAGTGGAAATGAGAAATAGATTCAAGGGATTAGATCTGATAGAGTGCCTAAAGAACTGCAATTGATAGGACCTCTTATTACCTTGATGTGTTATGGGAGAGGAAATAGAAGTTCAGGGAAAAGAACTTGCCTGAGATCCCATGGCTCATAGGTGACAATGCTGTCAGAAATGAATCTGAATTTTCTACCTATTGTGCTGTATTTACTCCAGGTTAACTTTTCTGAGTCTTGGTTACATCATATTTTAACTATAAACAGTTGGGCAATTGCAGTGATCCAATGAGAAATCCTGAAGGGCTAGATTCAAAACACGTGTATATGTCGCCCTTCCTTCATTAATTAGAGCTTTATCATATGTTATGCTTTCTCTTCTCATGTTTAAAAACTGCATTTCTACCCAGATCCTGAATATTCTGGATATGGTGGCTCTACCTTACGCAGATTCTACAGGTGTCACACAGCACATATAGATGGTGGGATGACTTCATTTTCGATAATTATGTTGTCTTTCTCTCCTTTTGGATATGTCTATTAGTCTGGCATCATGAAATACTGTCAATCCTCTGAAATTGATGAAGCCCAATGGCACCCCACCCCAGTACTTTTGCCTGGAGAATCCCATGGACGGAGGAGCCTGGTGGGCTCCAGTCTATGGGGTCGCTGAGAGTTGGACACGACTGAGCGACTTCACTTTCACTTTATACTTTCATGCATTGGAGAAGGAAATGGCAACCCACTCCAGTGTTCTTGCCTGGAGAATCCCAGGGACAGGGGAGCCTGATGAGCTTCCGTCTATGGGGTCGCACAGAGTCGGACACGACTGAAGTGACTTAGCAGCAGCAGCAGCAGCAACCTTGTTGATCCCATTTCTCCCCAAATGGAAGCTTGTAACTACAGTATCACCATTCCAGGGAATTAAGTACAAGGAATAATCAAACAAGTTTCTCAACAACTTGGATAATTTTCTTCAAAGATTTTTGAGACTTTAATCTTTCTGTCAGCTAAACACAAATATTATAAAATAGTGAAGAGTGGGGACTTATCCAAAGGCAGGTAAGTAAGGTATTTCTTGCCTCTCTGAGCTACTTGTCCTTAATAATATTTGTTGTTTTCGAGGGAAGTGTTGTAGCAAAAAAGAGAGATGTGGCAAATGAAAGACAGAAAAAGGAAAGTGTTTGAGGTGAAGGGTAATTAATATTTGGTCCTTCATTAATCTCTGGTATTTTCCAGAGACTTGGGTTATTAGATGGTGGGAGTACATGTGTCATTGGCATGGGTGAGCAGTGGGCATGGGCCTGTGATTCTCAATCCTGGCTACACATGAAAATAATCTGGGGGAGAATTAAAAAATGCCAATGCCCAGGACCAAATGAATCAGAATCTCTTGGAGTGGTGCCTAGGGAGTATTTTTTAAAAAATCCTTCAGGTCATTTTCATGTGTATCTGGGGTTGAAACAACCAACCTTGAGAGAGGTAGCGAGAACAGGCCCATAAATAAACCATTTTTCTTGGTAATGTCTCTGGGAGAAGTGATAGAAGGTTATAGTTAATCTTGAAATAAAGGAAGGTGGACAATTTCAGGGGCCTGAAGAATGTGTATTTTGTGTAGTCTTTGAAATGGATACAGAAAGAAATTGTCAAGGGTCATATTAAGCCAGAGAAATCAAACTGGTTCTACTGCCAAGTTATTTTAGCTTGTTTTGAGAACCTAAAATAAGAATTCTTACTATTAACTTATTTGTACACACACATATGATATTGAGCTATGGATTTTATTAGATGGGTTCACACAATACTTCTGTCTATAATTTTGCTGTGGATTATGACTTAGCACCATCTTCAATACTGTCCTGTCTCTGGTTTGGTTTGGATCCAGTAGATTTAACTAAGTTTCACTGGATGAAGTAGATTTCAGTATACACACACATGCACACATATGTTGGAAATGCAGAAGTTAAACTAAACTGAATTTGGGGAAATAGAGCATAAAAAGAGTTAGTAGAATGGAATCATCCCTCAGTCACTTATATTTCTTGAGTCCCTACTATGGGTCAGGCACATGATTCTGGTGTAGAGGCTAAGGATGATGAAGAGCTGGACATCTAGTAAGGAAGACAGTAGGTGGACACAAATGGCTATGTCCAAAGAGGCATTTCTAGCTGCTTACTGGCTCGTAATTTTGCAGATATTCATTGGGCATGGTTATAGTGGGTGGGGTTGTTACTGGCTATCAGTACTGATAATTTAGACTATTCTCTGATATCTTTCATACACAGAGAACAAAGATGTCTAGAGAAAGTCTAAAAGAGTTTTCAATTTGTGAGCTGCTTAGCATCAGGTTAGAGTCAGTGGCAGGTAGAGTTCGGTGCCAGGTCAATAACCCAGATTTATATGTCCATATAAGAGGAACTTCTTTAGGGATCATTCCTGGAAAGGAGGTCTCTCCTTGGAGAATTATAATGAGGTGGGCTTAAGTCGTCAGAGGTCCCATGGTTATCATGTCTTTAAGGTAGCCACTGAAAAAATGAAAGAAATGTGGAAACATAAAATGCTGGTGTCTGACCTTCAGTGGGGGAAGGCAATGGCACCCCACCCCAGTGCTCTTGCCTGGAAAATCCCATGGACGGAGGAGCATGGTAAGCTCCAGTCCATGGGGTCGCTAAGAGTCAGACACAGCTGAGTGACTTCACTTTCACTTTTCACTTTCATGCATTGGAGAGGGAAATGGCAGCCCACTCTAGTGTTCTTGCCTGGAGAATCCCAGGGACAGCCGTCTATGGGATCGCACGGAGTCGGACACGACTGAAGCAACTTAGCAGCAGCAGCAGCAGACCTTCAGTGAGAGATCTGGGAAAGAAGGAGGCAGCTTTGATTCCCACCCCCTCCCCAAAGTGATGACAGTATTCAAACTCATTTGATTTCTCCAACTCTTGGGGTTCATCAAGAAACTTCTAAGGGTCTTTGGAAACAGAACTCATTCTATCTGTAATTGTTTCTGAGGAAGAAGTCATTAAGGAAGGCTTAATCTCTTAACCTTTTTGGTACTGAGCAAATCCTTAGTGAGAAATAAGGATGTACTTTGTGGCTGCTCTTTCGTGTGGGCAGGGGGTCATCATATATCATGTTTAAGGGGAAAACCTCCTGTTAAGGTGGTGTCTCCCCTAGAGCTCCTTGCCAATGGGTTTATTTGTAGAGCTACCAAGAGGACCCTCTCGACCCCTAAAGTATTGACCAGATGTGCAAGCTAATCTATTCTGGAACTAAAAGCAGGAACTTTTAAAGTAATCTGCATATCTTTGTTTTGTCCATTAAATAAATTTGGGATTGTTTTTATGGAAAGGAGCCATGCTTTCTCATTCAATGCTCTTTGCAAATTTCTATTCCCCTTTAAGCTTCAACTCAATTATCACCTCTTCTGTAAAGCCTTTTCTGACCCAATCCAGTACTGTTATTGGTTGTTGCATCTGCTCTCTCCTTGAACCTTTTGGGTTCATATATCATAACAATGATGACCTTGCATTGCAGTGGTTTGGGATGAGTATATCTTCTCACTTGGCTTGTATCTCCTTTCAGTTCAGTTCAGTTGCTCAGTCGTGTCTGACTCTTTGCGACCCCATGAATCGCAGCACGCCAGGCCTCCCTGTCCATCACCAACTCCCGGAGTTCACTCAGACTCATGTCCATCGAGTCAGTGATGCCATCCAGCCATCTCATCCTCTGTCATCCCCTTCTCCTCCTGCCCCCAATCCCTCCCCTTTAAGTAAGGCTATCTATAGTATGTAGCACTGCTCAATAAATTTATGAGGGAAGAAGTATTGTTGGGGCCAATTTTGATCTAATAGAAGGATCATAGGGCTGCTCCAGTATGGCATTTCTTTATGTTCTTGAGTAGAGAGATATTACAAAGGTAGAGAAGGATTTAGGTTGTACATGTTCAGTCATTTACTTATCACCTTCATGATTTTACTATATGTATTACCACATGTACTAATACTTAATCTTTTTTTTTCCTTTAGCTAAATTCATTTCTTTTAGTTTGAAAGAAAAAAATTTAAGAAAATTGCGCACATGTACATAACCTGCCATAAATAGAGGATAAACATCCAAATGCACCGAAATGTGAGTGCTTATCTATATGACTAGGGGTAAGTGGAGCACTCTCTGGAAACATCACTGTAGGGCTTTCACGAAGCCACCATTTCCTTCCTCTAAAGTATCCTTACTATTAAGTGTGTCATTAGGATTTCAGGTATATCTCCACTGCAGTACTCTACACGGCAGAAGAGAGTAGACGTACTCTCCAGCCTTTCCCCAAAACCCCACCAACATCTCCCTCCATCATACAAGAGTGGACATTCTCCTAGGGTGTTTGCTGCACAGCCTCAAGTGACCCATTATAAATTCCTCTGAAATATTCATTTTTGTCTTGACAGTCATAAACACTCTGTTTCCACATCAAAGTACATATTTTTAATTATTTTCATACAAAAATAAGTGTTCCTCCAAATATTTGACTAAGTTGATGATCTTGGATGCTGTTTATTGGTGATTTTGAGTAAAAACAATTACACACTACATACCTTGCGAAACATGGTCTTGAGAAAAACACAGTATTTTATTAGATGGTCTCCAACATGTGGTTTAGTAAGAGATTTCCCACTGAATGACACTGAAACTGAGATCCAAAGAGACTGAGATCTGTAGAAAACTCTAGAAAAAATTTACCTACTGATACAGTAAGACATGAGAAAGAGAGGTGGTTATCTAGATCATCCTGGGTCAGACTTAAAACTGATTTATTGAAAATGAACTCTGGAGGTGGCTGATAACTAGTTTTTATATGAATGGCAAAGGTCAATGAGTCCCTCTTCATATTATAGGAAGATGTTATTTATTCTCATTAGCTTTGGTCACTCTCATCCAGACCCCAGTGATGGCGTACAGCAGGACAGGGTGTGGGCAGCTCAGGGCTATTAAAGTACATATCCTTTCCCCATTGAAAGTATCCACATATTTTGTGACTAGTGTGTAATAGTAGAGACTACGTAGAGCTTTTTCCATTCATCGGCTAACTTCAGTATAGTAGTTTGGAGCTCTGATCTAGACTTTTTCTATATGGTTCAATTTACTATTCAATAACTATGTGACGCAAGTCCATTCTGAATTAGGGCAGAGCTGGAAATTGGAATTTGACTGGTAGATGTTTATTTTTTTGGCTGATCTGGTTCTCATTTCTAAATTTAGAAAAAGGGAAAGAACTCTTGGCTTTAATGCAGTATCCTGTTTCTGTACTTACTGCTAGTGGAGTTGGCTGGCAGGTTGATTAAACATCTTCATTTAGCTGGTAGGAGACTTGTAATACTGCCGAGAAGAATAAGCCCCCAAGGGAAAAAGCAAAAACGGGATGGGAGTCCATTGTAATGTTTTAGACTTGGCGTCAAATGAAACTGTCTACATGGTCTTTCTTATTTAACAGGAATTTCAGGAGTTTTATTAATAGTAGTTTTAGATGACAGGATTAAGAAAGCTTTAATTATTTTAATGTAGCATGCTCAGTCTTACCTCATGGAGGGTGTGTGTGTGTGTGTTTTCTCTCTCTCTCTCTGTGTATATGTTTGGAAGGGGACCAGTGGCCATTTAGTTTTTGTCAATGGCAGCATTGTTGGTCGAGTTCCAGGGAGTGAGATTTGGTAGTAAGTGATGTTTGGGCTGAAGAAAATTAACCCATGTACTATTTGCTAGTCTCACTGGCCTCAAGAGTCATTAGCAGCTTACCCTCAAAAGCAGTAGAGACTGCGGCCCTTGTCTCCCATGGTGAAGAGTGATTTGTCTACTCCTCGTTTGATGACCAGAGACACCAGTGAGAGATAAAGTCAGGAGGTCTGCTCTGATTCTCCATCAGGCCTCTGGTCCATTTCTTTCCATTTCTTTCAGTCTAAACTTAGATGCTGGGAACCCAAGAACACAGACACCAATGGTCCATTGTCCATTTGCCTTTAAGTAAAAATAGATGTTACACACCTACTGAGTCTTGTTTCTTGACATTTGATTTGTAATCCTGAGAAGATAGCCACAGCTACTAGAGATGTCTCTCCTCTGCCTTTCTCCCACTGGTCTAAGGCAGGTATGGAGGTGAAGAGCTGTGAGTTTCTGTGGCCCACTCTGATTTTTGATGAGTCCTTTCTCCATCTCGTTCAGGGGAAAGAAGAGGAGTCAAACAGGGAATGGCACACTCTGCCCCCTGTCCAAACTTCCTCAACAGCCAGGGAGAAAGAGCGGGGAGAAGTCTATGAGGATTTGGAATTGGCAGACACTTCTGTATTTCTAACAAGGGGTGGATCAGAAAACTTATAGGAAACAGAACTCTTCCTACAACTGCCTAGAGACAATGCATATTCCTGCTTATGTTTACCCAGGCCCTTGTCAGGCTGGCATGTGCATCAGTAACATGATAGGCTGGCTTCTGAGCTCTGCTCCTTGCAGGGTATGACCCCTGGCACTTACACAAGCTCACCCCTCATAAAGAGAGTATTGGATAATTTTCTAAGGATACTTTTAACTCAAATTCTATGATGTGATTGAATTGTGAGATGGGAAAAGGAAGGTGACCATAGGTGGAGGATCTTGGAATGAAAATACAAATCTCTAAGGTTAATTCAGGTCTCTTCATTTTTGTCTTTGATTACACTCAATACCTCCTCACTTCCTAGCACTTCTACTTATTTGCTCTGCTACCTTCAGCAAATTGCTTAGACCCTCTAGGTCACTGTTACTTCTTCTAGAAATGGGTAGCAATGACACTAGCCATATGGGGTTGTGGATTTGGGTATCTTTACTTTGAGAACTAAATGGTTATATGTTTAAAACGCCTAGCATAGGGCATGCTCACGAGTGCTCAATAAAGGTGAATTTTCTCCACTTTTCCAATGCCATACACAAAAATAAACTTAAAATGGATTTAAGAAGAGGAGGACAAGATGGCAGAGGAGTAGGTGGACGTGGAGTACCTCTCCACGGATACATCAGGAATACACCTTCAGACAGAAGTGCATGTGGAACACCAGCTGAAAGCAGACAGAAGTACCTGATCAGTGGAAAAGAACACATAGAACCACGCAAAACTGCATAGGAGGAAGAAACTGAGGGAAAAACAGGAGTGTTAGTAGGACTGGACCTGTCCTCTGCAGGTGGGGGAATTGAAGCGCGGATCCAATCCCCACATTGGGGCAATTGTCTGAGTCACAGGAGAAACATTTATGGCTGAGAGTGAAACAGCTGCTCTGTGGCAGCCTAAATGGAATGAGAATCAGACAGTCCTTGCCGCAGCCATACATAACCTGGACAGGGGCAAGGGTCCCCTGGAAGGTGCAACAGGGAAGGTGCAGCAGCTAGGAGCTGGAGTCGGGAGTGTGGAGTGATCCCAGGGCAAGGGCTGCTGTTGACTGCAGAGAGATGGATCGAAGGAGAGGTGAGGGAGGAGATTGTGATGGGAAATGCCTGTGGAGGAAAGCCAGGCAGCCATGGAAGCAAGGCGATACTGCTGAGTCACACGTAGGGGGTGGAGTCATCACCATAGCCTTTCTCCCCCCATACACCAGCATCGGCAGCTGAACAATAGAGAAGCTGGCCCATGGTACTTCCCTGGTGGCTCAGACGGTAAAGCATCTGTCTACAATGCGGGAGACCTGGGTTTGATCCCTGGGTTGGGAAGATCCCTTGTAGAAGGAAATGGCAATCCACTCCAGTACTATTGCCTGGCTGATGCTCTGAACTACAGAGCAGGATCCCACCCAGGGTGTTCCTTTAAGTGCCCGATACTGTGAGCTACAGAGTAGAACCCCACCTAGGGTGCCCCTTTAAGTGCCTGATGCACCGATCTACAGAGTAGGACCCCACCCAGGGGGGCCCCTCTATGTGCCCGGCGTGCAGAACAACAGAGAATGATCTCAAGCAAGGGAGCCCTCTAAGTGCCTGAATGGTGGAGCCACAGAGAAAGATTGGCCAAAGAGTCCTTCTGATTGCCAGCTACAAGAGGATCGGAAAAAAAAAAAACAACAACAAACAAACGGATAGGGCCATAACTCCTGTGGCAGAGGCAGTTTGTGTCCCTGAACAACTGGCGCTGCCAGGGTCCCTGCAAGCCAAGCAGCTGTGCCACCTTCATGCTCAATTCTCCCTGGGGCAGAGCTACCACAGGCAAAAAAATGTCTTGTTTCTATTAATGCAGGGTCACTTTGGTATTGTCTGACTCTTTTCAACCCTGTAGACTGTGGCCTGCCAGGCTTCTCTGTTCAGGAAGCGGGGTTCTCTAGGTAAGAATACTACAGTGTATTGGCCAATACAGGTTGCCATACCTTCTAGGGCACTATATTTCCTGCTGCCCTAGCTGCCAACTCCCCTGAGTACCTGGTGCTGCCAGAAGCCCTGCGACACAAGCAGCTGCACCACCTCCACACCTGGCTCTCACAGGGGAAAACCCAAATCCTCCAGGGCAGCCTCAGGAGCAAACCCCAGTGGACGAGTCACGTGCAGAGGTGGAAATAAAACTACAATTGAAACCCAAGGGCAGTGTGGCTAAGGAAGAAGACCCAAAACCTTCCCACCAGCTGTACAAGCTGCAGATTAAATCCACATGATCAACTAGGCAGACTCTGTCTCTGTGAAATACATAAAAGGTCACTGAGAGCACCCACAAAAGAAAATGCACTAGTTCTGATAGCTGTGGACATTGGAGGCAAGAACACATAGGAGTAGGACCAGATTAGAATCTGAGCTGCCCCCACAGCAGGTCCAGAGACCAGCACAGTGTTGGAGGGCTTTATAGGGAGGTGAGGACAGTGACTCCCATTAAGGGAAAGGACTCTGATAGCAGTGACTCAAGAAAAACATTTGCTATTCTTACATTTTGACTTGCTCTGGAGATTCTTTTCTCCCTTTTCTTTCCCCTTCTGGTGTAGTTGTCAATTTTATTGGCACTATGAAATCTAATTAAGCTTTAGAGCTTTGTTTTTTTCTCAGTCACTTTTTTTTTTTTTTTAAATTACTGTTATAAACCTCTGCCCTCTATGTTGGGCTTTTACAGTTTTGTGGAGTTTTCCTTTTTTCTTCTTCTTCTTTTTTTTAATTTTAATTTTTTAAACCTATTGTTATTTTTTTCTACATTTATCCCTTTCTTTGCTTTTCCTACTGCTCTTTCCCCCTTGCAGTTAATCTTTAATGTATGTAAATCTTCTTTATCTGCCTCGATTTAACTTTGCATATCTATTCTTTCTTTCCTTTCCTCTCAACATATTTGTTAGTTTAATTTTCATTTCTTTATTCTCCAATTGGCACCTTGCTCTAGTTTTGCTTTCTGTTTGTGCTTTAGTTAGTTTTTTTTTCTGGTAGATATGATTTTTGGTTTCCTTTATTCACTGGGTCAATCTATTGTACTTTATTTTTGTTGGACAGTTTTGATTTTGCTTATGGGTGTATATGTATATGTGTATATTCAGTCACACTTTTTATTGTTATTATAAACCTCTGCCTCTATGTTGGGCTTCTGCAGTTCTGTGGAGTTTTCCTTTTTTGATCCTTTTTTCTTTCTTTTTCCTTTTTCTCTTTTTTATAATTTTACTTTTTAAAAAGCCTATTACATTTTTTTCTACATTTATCCCTTTCTTTGCCTTTCCTGCTGTGTTTGTCCCCTTGCAGTTAATCTTTAATGTATATAAATCTTTTTCATCTACCCTCTATTTAACTTCACATATCTGTTCTTTCTTTCCTTTCTGCTCAACATATTTGCTGGTTGTGTTTTCATTGCTTTATTCCCCACTTGACACCTTGCTTTAGTTTTGTTTTCCAGTTTGTGCTTTAGTTAGCTTTGTTAACTGGTAAATATAATTTTTTATTTCCTTTGTTCCCCAGGTCATTCTACTGTACTTTATTTTTGATGGGCTGTTTTCACTTTGCTTATGGGTGTAAATGTATATGTATATATTCCATTATTTTAATTATTATTTGCCTCATTTTGTAACTGCCATTTGTCTGGGGTTCATCTTGGGTTTCTCGTTTTTGGATATTTGTTTTAATTTCACTTAATGCCATAACAAACCACTCGTGGAATCTTCATTCCTGACCAGAGATCAAGCCCTGAGACTTTGGAGTGGGAGCACTGACTCCAAGACCCTAGACTACCAGAGAGCTAACCCTAGGGAATATCAAATAGTGAGAACTCACACAAAGGAAACCACTTGAATACAAGACCCGGCATCACGCAACCACCAGCACCCTGTGCAGGACACCTCATCTAAACAACAAACAAAACAAAAATACAAACCCCATTATCAGCAGACAGGATTACCACCTCACTCAGTCTTGCCCATCAGAGGAAAAACAAACAAACAAACAAACAAAAATTCAGCACAAACCTCACCCTATATAAAGCTTGAACAAACCAATGGACCAACCTTAGGAGGGTAGAAACCAAAAGGAATAAAGAATTCAATCTTGAAGTCTGGGTAAAGGAGACCTCAAACAAAATAAGTTAAAAAAAATGATGAAAAGGCAGATAAACACCACACAAAAGAAGGAACAAACTACAAATACAGAAATCCAAATAAATGAAGAGGAAATAGGAAAACTACCTGAAAAAGAATTGAGAATAATGATAGTAAAGATGATCAAAAACCTTGAAAACAAAATGGAGAAAATGCAAGAATCAATTAACAAAGACATAGAAGACTTAAAGAATAAACATACAGAGACAAACAACACAATGACTGAAATTAAAAATACTCTGGAAGGAATCAATAGCAGAATATCTGAAGCAGAAGAATGAATCAGTGAGCTGGAAGATAAAATGGTGGAAATAAATTCTGAAGAGCAGAATAAAGTAAAAAGAATGAAAAGAACTGAGGATAGTCTCAGAGACCTCTGGGACAATATCAAATGCAACAACATTCGAATTATAGGGGCCCCAGAAGAAGACCCCCAGAAAAGGGAATGGCAACCCACTCCAATATTCTTGCCTGGAGAATCCCCTGAACAGAGGAGCCTGGAGGTCTACAGTCCATGGGGTCACAAAGAGTCGGACATGACTGAGAGACTAATATTTTTTATATTTTCCAGAAAATACTCCTGTTAGGTTTTATTCCAGTTGAACTAACATAAGGAATCACCCAGTAGCCTAATTCTTAGGACAGGTACTTTAAACTTGAAAGAATATGTATCTTAAATGTAGCTGATCATCATAATACATAGTTATTTAAACTTCTTGACACTCTGCAATTAAAGTTATTTTTATAAACCAAAAATTTCAATGAGGTTAATTTTTAAAAATATTTTCTAGTAATTAACAGTTTGTATCTATTTAAAATGTATAACCTTTAAACGTGTGCATGTGTCATTTTAAAATTCCAAAATAATAGAATAATACTTATTATTATACCTTCCCACTTACATGTATTTTATTAAAAGAAATTATAGATAGATGGTGATGACCATGGCTTTTCAGGTGGTGCAATGATAAAGAATCTGCCTGCCAATGCAGGAGATGCAGGTTGATCCCTGGGTTGGAAAGGCCCCCTGAAATAGGAAATGGCAACCCACTCCAGTATTCTTGCCTAAAAAATCCACGGGCAGAGTAGCCTGACAGGCTACAGCCTGTAGAGCTGCAAAGAGCTGGGCGCGACTGAGCAAGCGCACATGGTAATGAGCTTACGGAGATAACTAGGAAAGAGATGAAGGATGGTTTCTTTGATTTCTGTAAGGTAATAAATGTGTTTTGGTGCTGGAAAATAGGACGTGTTCAATAAATAGTTGACTACACAGCAGATAGTATTTTAATTGTTTTTCTAAGTGGATGATGTTTATTTGGGGTTATATTTCACTTAATTTTTTAGGCTAATAAAATTAATTAGTATTATATGAATGTGTGTCAGCTACTTATAAAAAAGTCGATCAGAGGTGTCCTTATAACCATGGGGGGTGGAAATCCTTAACATTTTTGTATAAATTATGTACATATAATTAATAAAGTTGATATATTATTTTTAAGTTCCATTTTGATAATATTTAAAATACATACTCTAAATGTAAATAGCCCTTTTAAGTCATTATAAAGTGTTGTACATTGTAGTTATTTTCTATTTATAGTTTACTCAGGAATAATTTTGAAGAAGGCAATGGCATCCCACTCCAGTACTCTTGCCTGGAAAATCCCATGGACAGAGGAGCCTAGTGGGCTGCAGTCCATGGGGTCGCTAAGAGTAGGACATGACTGAGCGACTTCACTTTCAGAAGAAGAAGAGAAAAAGAAAGGGTATGAGAAAAATTTTGAAGAGATTATAGTTAAAAATTTCCCCAACATGGAAAAGGAAATAGCCAATCAAGTCCAAGAGGCACAATAATCCCATACAGGATAAACCCAAGGAGAAACATACCAAGACACATACTAATCAAAGTAACAAAGACTAAACACAAAGAAAATATGAAAAGCAGCAAGGGAGAGGCAACAGGTAACATACAAGGGAAACCCTATACACTTAACAGCTGATCTTTCAGCAGAAACTCTGCAGGCAAGAAGGGATTGGCAGGATATGTTTAAAGTATTGAAAGGGAAAAGTCTACAACCAAGATTACAGTACCCGGCAAAGATCTCATTCAAAATCGATGAAGAAATAAAAAGTTTTTCAGACAAGCAAGAGTTAAGAGAATTCAGTACCATCAAACCAGCTTTACCACAAATGTTAAAGGGACTTATATCGTGAAGAAATACAAGAGAAGAAAAAAGATCTACAAAATCAACTGCAAACAATTAAGAAAATGGCAATAGGAACATCTATATCAATAATTACTTTAAACGTAAATGCATTAAATGCTCCAACCAAAGATACAGATTGGCTGAATGTATACAAAAACAAGGCCCATATATATGCTGTTTACAAGAAACCCACTTCAGACCTAAAGACACATATAGACTGAAAGTGAGAGGATGGAAAAATACGCTCTGTGAAAATGGGAAGCAAAAGAAAGCTGGACAAAATAGACCTTAAAATAAAGAAGATTACAAGAGGTAAGGAAGGACACTACATAATGATCAAGGATCAATCCAAGAGGAAGATATAACGATTGTAAATATCTATGTAAATATCTATGCACCCAGGAGACAGGGACCAAGACTATCCCCATGGAAAAGAAATGCAAAAAAGCAAAATGGCTGTCTGGGGAGGCCTTACAAATAGCTATGAAAAGAAGAGAAGCAAAAAGCAAAGGAGAAAAAGAAATATATAAACATCTGAATGCAGAGTTCCCAAGAATAGCAAGAAGAGATAAGAAAGCCTTCTTCAGCAATCAATGCAAAGAAATAGAGCAAAACAACAGAATGGGAAAGACTAGGGATCTCTTCAAGAAAATCAGAGATACCAAAGGAACATTTCATGCAAAGATGGGCTCAATAAAGGACAGAAATGGTATGGACCTAACAGAAGCAGAAGATATTAAGAAGAGGTGGCAAGAATACACAGAAGAACTGTACAAAAAAGATCTTCACAACCCAGATAATCACGATGGTGTGCCAGACATCCTGGAATGTGAAGTCAAGTGGGCTTTAGAAAGCATCACTACGAACAAAGCTAGTGGAGGTGATGGAATTCCAGTTGAGCTATTCCAAATCCTGAAAGACGATGCTGTGAAAGTGCTGCACTCAACATGCCAGCAAATTTGGAAAACTTAGCAGTGGCCACAGGACTGGAAAAGGTCAGTTTTCATTCCAATCCCAAAGAAAGGCAATGCCAAAGAATGCTCAAACTATCGCACAATTGCACTCATCTCACACGCTAGTAAAGTAATGTTCAAAATTCTCCAAGCCAGGCTTCAGCAATATGTGAACCGTGAACTTCCTGATGTTCAAGCTGGTTTTAGAAAAGGCAGAGGAACCAGAGATCAAATTGCCAACATCCGCTGGATCATGGAAAAAGCAAGAGAGTTCCAGAAAAACATCTATTTCTGCTTTATTGACTATGCCAAAACTTTGACTGTGTGGATCACAATCAACTGTGGAAAATTCTGAAAGAGATGGGACTACCAGACCACCTGATCTGCCTCTTGAGAAATTTGTATGCAGGTCAGGAAGCAACAGTTAGAACTGGACATGGAACAACAGACTGGTTCCAAATAGGAAAAGGAGTTCATCAAGGCTGTATATTGTCACCCTGTTTATTTAACTTCTATGCAGAGTACATCATGAGAAACGCTGGACTGGAAGAAACACAAGTTGGAATCAAGATTGCTGGGAGAAATATCAATAACCTCAGATATGCAGATGACACCACCCTTATGGCAGAAAGTGAAGAAGAACTAAAAAGCCTCTTGATGAAAGTGAAAGAGGAGAGTGAAAAAGTTGGCTTAAAGCTCAACATTCAGAAAACGAAGATCATGGCATCCGATCCCATCACTTCATGGGAAATAGATGGGGAAACAGTGGAAACAGTGTCAGACTTTAATTTTCTGGGCTCCAAAATCACTACAGATGGTGATTGTAGCCATGAAATTAAAAGATGCTTACTCCTTGGAAGGAAAGTTTACAGATGGTGACTGCAGCCATGAAATTAAAAGATGCTTACTCCTTGGAAGGAAAGTTATGACCAACCTAGATAACATATTTAAAAGCAAAGACATTACTTTGCCAACAAAGTTTTGTCTAGTCAAGGCTGTGGTTTTTCCTGTGGTCATGTATGGATGTGAGAGCTGGACTGTGAAGAAGGCTGAGCACCAAAGAATTGATGCTTTTGAAGTGTGGTGTTGGAGAAGACTCTTGAGAGTCCCTTGGACTGCACGGAGATCCAACCAGTCCATTCTGAGGGTGATCAGCCCTGGGATTTCTTTGGAAGGAATGATGCTGAAGCTGAAACTCCAGTACTTTGGCCACCTCATGCGAAGATTTGATTCACTGGAGAAGACTCTGATGCTGGGAGGTATTGAGGGCAAGAGGAGAAGGGGACAACAGAGGATGAGATGGCTGGATGGCATCACTGACTCGATGGATGTGAAGTCTCAGTGAATTCCGGGAGTTGGTTATGAACAGGGAGGCCTGGCATGCTGCAATTCATGGGGTCACAAAGAGTCGGACACGACTGAGCAACTGATCTGATCTGATCCACCCAAACCTCGTATCAGACAAAATAGACTTTAAAATAAAGAAGATTAAAAGAGGTAAGGAAGGGCACTACATAATGATCAAGGGATCAATCCAAGAGGAAGACATAACAATTGTAAATATCTATGCACCCAACATAGGAGCACCTCAACACACAAGACAAACACTAACAGACATAAAAGGAGAAATTGACAGTAACAGAATAATAGTAGGAGACTTTAACACCCCACTCACACCAATGGACAGATCATCAAAACAGAAAATGAATAAGGAAACACAAGTCTTAAATGATACATTAGATGAGATGGATCTCATTGATATCTTCAGGACATTCCATCCAAATGCAGAAGAATACACCTTCTTCTCAAGTGCACATGAACATTCTCCAGGATAGACCACATCGTGGGTCACAAATCAAACCTCAGTAAATTTAAGAAAATAAAAATCGTGTCAAGCATCTTCTCTGACCACAATGCTATGAGACTAGATATCAAATACAAGAAAAAATCTGTAAGAAACACAAGCACATGGAGACTAAACAACATGTTTTTAAATAACCAACAGGTTACTGAAGAAATCAAAAGGGAAATCAAAAAATTTCTAGAAACAAATGACAATGAAAACACGACAACTCAAAATCTATGGGATGCAGTTCTAAGAGGGAAGTTTATAGCAATATAATCCTATCTCAGGAAACAAGAAAAACATTGAATAGACAATGTAACTTCACACCTAAAAGAACTGGAAAAAGAAGAACAAAAACCTCCAAAATTAATAGAAGGAAAGAAATCATAAAGATATGAGCAGAAGTAAATGAAAATGAAATGAAAGAAACAATAGTAAAGATTAATAAAACTAAAAGCTGCTTCTTTGAGAAGATAAACAAAATAGACAAGCTTTTAGCCAGACTCATCAAGAAAAAAAGAGAGAAGAATCAAATCAACAAAATTAGAAATGAAAAAGGAGAGGTTAAAACAGACAATGCAGAAATACAAAGAATTATAAGAGACTATTATGAACAACTATATGGCAATAAAATGGATAACCTGGAGGAAATGGACAGATTCTTAGAAAAGTTCAATCTTCTAAGACTGAACCAGGAAGAATTAGAAATTATAAACAACCCAATTACAAGCACTGAAATTGAAGCTGTGATAAAAAAAATCTCCCCCAAAACAAAAGCTCAGTACCAGATGGCTTCACAGGAGAATTCTATCAAATGTTTAGAGAAGAGCTAATGCCTAGCCTTCTAAAACTCTTTCAAAAAACTGCAGAGGAAGGAACACTCCAAATTAATTCTAAGAATTCACCATCACCCTTATATCAAAACCGGACAAAGACAACACAAAAAAAGAAAACTACAGGCCAATATAACTGATGAACATAGATGCAAAAAACCTCAACAAAATTTTAGCAAACAGAATTCAGCAAAATGTAAAAAAGCTCATACACCATGATCAAGTTGTATTTATTCCAGGAATGCATGGATTCTTCAATATACACAAATCAATCAATGTGATACACTATATTAACAAATTGAAAGATAAAAGCCATAAGATCATCTCAATAGATGCAGAAAAAGCCTTTGACAAAATTCAGCACTCATTTATGATTAAAACTCTTCAAAAAAAGGGCATAGAAGGTACTTACCTCAACATAGTAAAGGCCATATATGATAAGCCTATAGCAAACATTCTCAAGGATGAAAAACTGAAAGCATTCCCCCTAAGATCAAGAACAAGACAAGAGTGTCCATTTTCACCACTATTATTCAACATAGTACTGAAAGCCCTAGCTATAGCAATCAGAGAAGGAAAAAAAATAAAAGGAATCCAGATTGGAAAAGTAAAGCTCTCACTGTTTGCAGATGATATGATACTGTACATAGAAAACCTTAAAGATAGTATCAGAAAATGACTAGAGCTAATCAGTGAATTTAGCAAAGTTGCAGGATACACAATCAATACACATAAATCACTTGCATTTCTATATACTAACACTGAAAAATCAGAAAGAGAAATTAAGGAATCAATCCCATTCACCATTGCAACAAAAATAATTAAATATCTAGGAATAAACTTACCTAAGGAGACAAAAGAACTGTACGCAGAAAATTGTAAGACACTAATGAAAGAAATCAAAGACAACAAAAACAGATGGAGAGATATTCCATGTGCCTGGGTAGGAAGAGTCAATAGTGTGAAAATGACTATACTACCAAATGCAATCTACAGATTCAATGTGATCCCTATCAAATTACCAATGGCATTTTTCACAGAACTAGAACAAAAAATTTCATAATTTATATGGAAACAAAAGACCCCAAATAGCCAAAGCAGTCCAGAGAAAGAAGAATGGAGCTGTAGGAATCAACCTTCCTGACTTTAAATTATACTACAAAGCTACAGTCATCAAGACACTACGGTACTGGCACAAAAACAGAAACATAGACCAATGAAACAAGATAGAAAGCCCAGAAGTAAACCCATGCACCTATGGGTACCTTATTTTGACAAAGGAGGCAAGAATATACAATAGGGCAAAGACAGCCTCTTTAGTAAATGGTGCTGGAAAAACTGGACAGCTATAGGAGAAGGCAATGGCACCCCACTCCAGTACTCTTGCCTGGAAAATCCCGTGGATGGAGGAGCCTGGTGGGCTGCAGTCCATGGGGTCTCGAAGACTTGGACACGACTGAGCGACTTCACTTTCACTTCTCACTCTCATGCATTGGAGAAGGAAATGGAAACCCACCCCAGTGTTCTTGCCTGGAGAAGCCCAGAAACAGAGGAGCCTGGTAGGCTGCCATCTCTGGGGTTGCACAGAGTTGGACACGACTGAAATGACTTAGCAGCAGTAGCAGTAGCAGCAGTATATGTAAAAGAATGAAATTAGAACACTTCCTAAAACCATATACAAAGATAAACTCAAAATGAATTAAAGACCTAAATATAAGACCATAAACTATAAAACTCTTAGAGGAAAACATAGGTAAAACACTCGATGACATAAATCAAAGCAAAATCCTCTATGACCCACCTCCTAGAGTAAAGGAAATAAAAACAAAAGTAAACAAGCGGGACCTGACTAAACTTAAAAGTTTTTGCACAGCAAAGGAAACTATAAGAAAGGTGAAAAGACAACCCTCAGAATGGGAGAAAATAGCAAATGAAACAACTCACAAAGGATTAATTTCTAAAACATACAAGCAGCTCATACAACCCAATGCCAGAAAAACAAACAACCCAATCAAAAAGTGGGAAAAAGACTTAAATAGACATTTCTCTAAAGATGACATACAGATGGCTAACAAACACAAGAAGAGATGCTCACCGTCACTCTTTATTGGGGAAATGCAAATCTAAACCACAATGAAATATCACTCACACCAGTCAGAATCAGATCAGATCAGATCAGATCAGTCGCTCAGTCGTGTCTGACTCTTTGCGACCCCATGAACTGCAGCACGCCAGGCCTCCCTATCCATCACCAGCTCTCGGAGGTCACTCAGACTCACATTCATCGAGTCAGTGATGCCATCCAGCCATCTCATCCTCTGTCGTCCCCTTCTCCTCCTGCCCTCAATCCCTCCTAGCATCAGAGTCTTCTCCAATGAGTCAACTCTTCGCATGAGGTGGCCAAAATACTGGAGTTTCAGCTTTAGCATCATTCCTTCCAAAGAAATCCCAGGGCTGATCTCCTTCAGAATGGACCGGTTGGATCTCCTTGCAGTCCAAGGGACTCTCAAGAGTCTTCTCCAACACCACAGTTCAAAAGCATCAATTCTTCGGTGCTCAGCCTTCTTCACAGTCCAGCTCCCACATCCATACATCACCACAGGAAACACCATAGCCTTGACTAGGTGAACCTTTGTTGGCAAAGTAATGTCTCTGCTTTTGAATATGCTATCTAGGTTGGTCATAACCTTCCTTCCAAGGAGTAAGCGTCTTTTAATTTCATGGCTGCAGTCACCATCTGCAGTGATTTTGGAGCCCAGAAAAAGAAAGTCTGACACTGTTTCCACTGTTTCTCCAGTCAGAATGGCCATCATCAAAAATCTACAAACAATAAACGTGGAGAAAAGGGAATGCTCTTGCACTGTTGGTGGGAATGTAAATTGATACAGCGACTATGGAAGACAGTACGCTGCTGCTGCTGCTAAGTCACTTCAGTCGTGTCCGACTGTGGGACCCACCAGGCTCCCCTATCCCTGGGATTCTCCAGGCAAGAACACTGGAGTGGGTTGCCATTTCCTTCTCCAAATCATGAAAGTAAAAAGTGAAAGAGAAGTCGCTCAGTCGTGTCTGACTCTTAGCGACCCTATGGACAGCAGCCTACCAGGCTCCTCGATCCATGGGATTTTCCAGGCAAGAGTACTGGAGTGGGGTGCCATTGCCTTCTCTGGGAAGATGGTATGGAGATTCCTTAAAAAACTAGGAATAAAGCCACCATATGACCCAGCAATCCCACTCCTAGGCATATACCCTGAGGAAACCAAAATTGAAAAAGACACATGTATCCCATTGTTCATTGCAGCACTATTTACAATAGCTAGAATGTGGAAGCAGCCTAAATGGATAAAGAAGTTGTGGCACATATACACAATGTTATTGTGTATACACAATAATTACTCAGCCATAAAAAAGAATGCATTTGAGTCAGTTCTGATGAGCTGGATGAACCCAGAACCTACTATACAGAATGAAGTGAGTCAGAAAGAGAAAGAAAATTATCATATTCTAATGCAAATAGGAAAAGGAGTACGTCAAGGCTGTATATTGTCACCCTGCTTATTTAACTTATATGCAGAGTACATTATGAGAAACGCTAGGCTGGAAGAAGCACAAGCTGGAATCAAGATTGCCAGGAGAAATATAATAACCTCAGATATGCAGATGACACCACCCTTATGGCAGAAAGTGAAGAGGAACTCAAAAGTCTCTTGATGAAAGTGAAAGAGGAGAGTGAAAAAGTTGGCTTAAAACTCAACATTCAGAAAACGAAGATCATGGCATCTGGTCCCATCACTTCATGGGAAATAGATGGGGAAACAGTGGAAACAGTGTCAGACTTTATTTTCGGGGCTCCAAAATCACTGCAGATGGTGACTGCAGCCATGAAATTAAAAGACGCTTACTCCTTGGAAGGAAAGTTATGACCAACCTAGATATCATATTCAAAAGCAGAGACATTACTTTGCCAACAAATGTCCATCTATTCAAGGCTATGGTTTTTCCAGTGGAAAACCAAAAAGATCTAGCCCTAAGCTCTCCTCCAGGACTTTTTGAACTGTAGTTCAAGTATTCCAGAAAAATGAAAGTATCAGTCTTACAAATCAATCTCCATTTGACCTATTCTCTACAGTCAAAACCAAACACCTCCCTTAAATGGTCTGCATTCCTCTGAAGCTAAATGATACCAAAAAATGTCAGAAACACCCTTGAGTTTGAGTCACCCCAGTCTCCCTCTGCTTCTATGGGCTGATTCAGCAGATTGGCTCCTGGTGGTGGGCACTCATTTCCCAGCTCGTTTACAGCCTATTTAAAATCAGACGGAGGCACCTCCACGGCGGATTTGTCAAAGGCCAAGGACATTTTTTCAGCATAGACTCCGAGCTTGTTGCCACATAAACACATAGAAGGATTTCACTTTAGCTTCCCCAGGTTTTTGGATAGACAACAAATGGTAAGAGGGATACGGAAGCCAATAAGACAGCCTGAGGCAGCTAGAAGCCCAGGAGGAAACTGAGAGTTACTGGCTCCAGCTCCAGGCTCAGGGTGAGGCTGTGAGCAAGCCTCAGCTGTGAAAGAACGTCTGGAAAACCTCTCTGCTGGACATTCCACCAGTAGACTCCGAGGCTGGATGATGTAGGAGTGAAGAGAATTTGCCTTGGATTCCCTGTATTTAGTGAGTATTTCTCACCTCTCGCTCCCCAGTGAAATCACCTGTGAGGTTGTCAAAAGCTGCCAGTGTCTGGGCCACACCCCAAGCATGGGTGTTTTGAAAAAAAATCTCTAGGGGATTCAGAACATGCAGCCAGGATGGAGAACCACTGACTATTGAGAGTGACAAGTCAGATTTTCTTCTGAACATCTTGACTGAGATTTTTCCTTTCACTTCTATAGAAGACGTTTTAGGGTACATGTTAATTGTTTATAATTCTCCATTATTTCCCTAACTCCTATCCTCAGATAGCCCCTTCAGGACTTAAAATAGTGATCTATTTCTATTTATCTACACACACACACACACACACACACACACACACATGCACACACACACGATACTTACATATAATTTGTGTAAGGTTTCACTGGCGCAGAGCTTACCTTGACTTCAATAAACCATCTTTTCTGTCTTGGATAGTTCAGCAGTTAGTGGTAGCAGTATGTTGGGTTCTCTACTGGAAACTAAGCATCAGCAGACTTATTTCTAACCTGAACTCTACTATGTGATATTGGGTAAGTCTTGTATTTTCTCTTTGAGCCATGGTTTCCTTACCTGTGAAATGAAGGCATAAGGGCAGGTGTCCTCCAGGTGATTTTCAGCTCTAGTGTCCTTTGGTAGCATTCGTATTCACTGCTAAACATCATAGAGCAAGACCTGCAGAAGAAAAGGAAGCTCTTCTTCACGTATGTGCTGGAACTAACCTCTTGCCTAATTTTTAGGAACTGTCTTCAGGGCTTATTGCATTAAGAGATCAAGGCCTACCTTTAAATTACCTGGATGCTTGTCCCAGCTCTGCCTATAAACCTTCTGGGGAAGACTAATTAAAAATTTCTTATCGGTATAAAATGAGTAAGCTTCCTTTAGAGCGCTAGGATTTGTTTCCCAATGTGTGTCCTGTGGAATACTAGTCTCACAAGTTAGGCCTTGATAAAAAGGCACTGGAATCCAATACATTTGAGAAATGGGGCACAATCTAACCCTCCTCTTCATGATTCAAAATACATACTAGTGTGAAAAGCGTTGTACAGGACTCGTCAAGAAATCTTCTTAATGTTGTTTAGTGCAGTTTTGCATGGAAGCGATTGTACTTGTTTGAGCAACCAATTAATATCCAAAGTTCAAGGAACACACATAGGGAAATGCAGCTTGCTGCCCTGTGGCTTACAGGAAGCCTTGGGTATTCCTATGATCAGTGATGGTTTTGGTATGGTGACTCCCACCCAACCCATTCTCTTTGGGAGGGTGCTGACACTGATGTCAACTGAAGTCTCCATCACCCCTTCTGTGGGTCTACCACTTCCCAGCCTCAAAACTCAAAGTTTAGGAACCTCTGTAGTTGGTTAAACAGGTCTGGGGAGGTCATAGACCATCTGTGAAAAAGAATGGAGGGAGAGGGTGCATTCTCTGCAGAATTCACTTAATAATACAAGTCTGCAGAGAAGAGAGAATTTTCAGGGGCTAAGACAGCTGAGAAGGTAGGGGACCAGAGAGAGTAAGACCACAGGAAAGGCAAAATTAGCTCCCTTTCTCTATTAATCATGACCTTTGATTAAATATATTGATATGGACACTACTTTAAGGATATAGTTTTTCCTCTTTAATGGGCTTTTCTTGAATAACAGTATATTGAATAAAAGTAGGGTGGATCTAGGAGAGAACTCAGAGATTGCTTGGTTCAAATATGGCAGACCTGTGTAACATATGTGTAACCAGCTCTGAATAACAGAGGTTGCCTGGAATGCTGAGTAGAGAAGGACATTGGAGTTACATCTTGACTCCTAATGATGACTGCACTATCTAAGGTAGTGGTACAGTGTCATGTGTTTGCAATTCCTTATAAAGATGAGGAAATCATTTGTAGAGAGGAAAATATACTTGCCCAAACTCATATTAAAAGACTTTTTCTGCCTCCCTTCTCACTTATTGAGCACAAACAGCATTTTTTATATTTAAAGGGTAAAAGTCTACGGACTATATACTTTGAGGTTATCTCAGCCCAGTCAATGTACATGTTCATTTGCCAAATATGAGTAAATAATGAGAGCTAATAGGGATCATTCATATCCCAATTCAGGCAAATTTGCTTCCACTTCACCTTTATTTGTTTACGCAAACATGGCCAGTGTTTGTGACCAAATACGGGGCACTCACTTGGTGGTTTGAAAGCATTTGGAGTTTGCTGCTTTCACATTCTGAAGTCTAGGAAAAGGCTAGCGTTCACTGGAATTTGGGAGCCGCTGCTCCAGATTCCCTTAAGGCAATTGCACCCCACTCCAGTACTCTTGCCTGGAAAATCCCATGGAGGAGGAGCCTGGTGGGCTGCAGTCCATGGGGTAACTAAGAGTCGGACACGACTGAGCGACTTCCCTCTCACTTTTCACTTTCATGCATTGGAGAAGGAAATGGCAACCCACTCCAGTGTTCTTGCCTGGAGAATCCCAGGGACGGGGGAGCCTGGTGGGCAGCCGTCTATGGGGTCGCACAGAGTCAGACACGACTAAAGCGACTTAGCAGCAGCAGCAGCTCCAGATTCCCTGAGGCCTCTTAGTCCTGCCCTCCAGAAACTTTCTCGTCCTGACATGTGCTGTAGGGAATAAGAACATGGTGGGAGACTCCAGAGAGGAAAGTACTTCCATTTACTATGTTTGTGCCCCAAACACAGCCACAAAGATGACTCTCTGATGTGGGCCAGTACCCACTCCAAGACCCTGGTTTCTTCCCCTTGACTCTGGGTAGCCTTAGGCGATAACTTCCCTGACCTCTCTAGTTCTGTTCCAAATATTCTCCTGATCTTCTGCCTCTGGACATTCCTTAGCTTTTAACTTCTGCTTTGACAGATCTTTATCCTGAGAAAAGACCCTGAGATCTTACATGTAACACATAGGAATGAACTGCCTGCTGAAATCAAAAAGGTTTTCAAGTCAAGCCTCCTGTCCAACTATGAAGAACATTTTGTAAACAGCCCGTCTCCTTAATTGAGCCCCAAAAATATTTTCCCTAAAGATTATCAACATTCATTTCAACTGCTCATTGCAACATACATATCAGTAGCTCTCTACTCTGCAAATTGATAGAAAGCTTGAATAAGCTCTTTTCCTTTAAAATAAGCTATTCCAATGTGTTTATATCTTCATAGAAAATAGTGCAGAAGATGATATACAACATTTTAACTATGGTTCATTTGGGGGAGGGGCTTGAGGTGGGTTTCATTTTCTACTTTATACACATCAGTTACTTAAAAGTAAGAGCATGTTTTCTAATTGGAAAATAAAAATATTAAGTAAAATTTAGAAAAATTAAAAAGTATTCACAATCTTAGAGATGAAGAAAATTCAAAGTTCATTGAGCACTTTGACTCAAAAATCTGCTGTGAATTTTTATCAAATAATTTTGCATACATTTGTAAGAAAGAGAGAGTGTGTGTTCTTGTACTGCTCACTGTCCTTTCTTAGGAAGAACTGTTCTTTATCTTGAATTATGTCTCTCTTACATTTTTGGTGTGTTAAACTGTGCTTTGGTTTATGAAGTTAAAGTAACAGTGGATGATGATTTTTTTATATCCTTACTTGATATAATAAATAATTGGAGGTTCAGTGTGTGCTTAAATGTTTTAAAAAGTTAGGCAGAACGAGTCTGCATGTTCGGTGTGAAATATTTAAGCAATATTGAACCATACAGAGAAAGAAGTGAGAGACTGTTTCCATTTCTCACAGTCCTTCAATCCCACTCTGGTCTCTGGAATTAACCAGTGTTACTAGTTTGTAGATAACCTTCCAGAGCATTTTCCTTAAGGTACATGTATAGATTTGAGGTTATTTCTCTTTGTTAAGTAGCTTTCCTCATATAATTGTCTATTTCTTGTAAAGTAACCTTGTTTTATCTCAGTTAGAGTGATTCTATCATTAGAATCATAGAGTGATTCTATCATTTCTGAAAATAGGATTAGCAATCATTCTTTCACAATTTTACTAAATATAGGCCCTCCTAAACTTAAAAATAAGTTGTGTTCTAAAGGTTTTGTTTTATAAGCTGATTGGAATGTGTTCTTTCATAAAATGAGCTACAAATATGTTTTACACGGTGGTTGCAGCTGCACAAGAGAAAGGTCAATATGGAAAAGAACACTTAAAGACTATTTGCCATGTGTGAAAGTCCTATTAACAACTTTCCATTATTTCATTTACTCTTTGCAACACTTGTTAGGGTGGATATTATTTCAAATTATATAGAGAGAGCAACTGATGTTCAAGGTAACTAACTTGCCCATTGTCATGCAGGGTGTAAATGTCAGAGCTGAGAGACGTATTTGACTCTTAAGCCCATACACATTCCAGCTCCAGGAAGTCAGTTTAATAGGGGAAATGTACACATATACTTAGACTCTTGATGGGGCATGACGTTTCCTTTCTTCTGCTCAGTGATCACAGAGGGAATAACCAGGAGTTGGAGGGCCAGATGCTCTGGTTCCACCATACCTTACTCGTCACAATTGATAAATAGGTCAGACCAGGGGATGACTTACTGATTGTTGCTGTGGAGATTTTTTTGGCTTTCTAAGTCAGGCAGTAACTAACACACTATTGATTCAGAAGTCATACTTCTGGCTTCTGATTGGGTTTGTCCAGTGGGAGGAATCGGCAGGAGACTGCAAGGTATGAGGAAAGAGAGTGTCAGGGACTTAGCTACCTGGCTGCTTTCCTGTCCCAGGGGCTTTGCAGTGGCTGCATTTTTATAATGAAGCCACAGCTCCTGCTGGACAGCCTTTTCTACATATTCCATTTTCTGCACATTCCAGCAAATAGTTCCTCCCCTGGTACCTGTGAACCTAAGGGTGGTTAATAGCATTCTATTCTTACCAGACAGGTACTTTACCATTTCTTGTTGGTTTAACATAACCTTGTCCCCTCTTTTGGAAATGCCCCTTCATTTCAGATCAGATCAGATCAGATTAGTTGCTCAGTCGTGTCCGACTCTTTGCGACCCCATGAACTGCAGCACGCCAGGCCTCCCTGTCCATCACCAGCTCTCGGAGGTCACTCAGACTCACATTCATCGAGTCAGTGATGCCATCCAGCCATCTCATCCTCTGTCGTCCCCTTCTCCTCCTGCCCTCAATCCCTCCCAGCATCAGAGTCTTCTCCAATTAGTCAACTCTTCACATGACGTGGCCAAAATACTGGAGTTTCAGCTTTAGCATCATTCCTTCCAAAGAAATCCCAGGGCTGATCTCCTTCAGAATGGACCGGTTGGATCTCCTTGCAGTCCAAGGGACTCTCAAGAGTCTTCTCCAACACCACAGTTCAAAAGCATCAATTCTCCGGCGCTCAGCCTTCTTCACAGTCCAGCTCTCACATCCATACATGACCACAGGAAAGACCATAGCCTTGACTAGGCGAACCTTTGTTGGCAAAGTGATGTCTCTGCTTTTGAATATGCTATCTAGGTTGGTCATAACTTTCCTTCCAAGGAGTAAGCGTCTTTTAATTTCATGGCTACAGTCACCATCTGCAGTGATTTTGGAACCCAGAAAAATAAAGTCTGACACTGTTTGCACTGTTTCTCCATCTATTTCCCATGTAGTGATGGGACCAGATGCCATGATCTTTGTTTTCTGAATGTTGAGCTTTAAGCCAACCTTTTCACTCTCCACTTTCACTTTCATCAAGAGGCTTTTTAGTTCCTCTTCACTTTTTGCCATAAGGGTGATATCATCTGCATATCTGAGGTTATTGATATTTCTCCCGGCAAATCTCTTTAATTATTCCTTTTGACTCTACCATCTGTTTGCTGTTGGGAACCTGGCCGATTCAGTAAATGAAACCAGGATTTGTTCCTGAAAACAGAACCTCAAAATGGGATTCTGTGATTAGGTTGCTCACATATTTCATGAGGGCACAAAGAATCCCTTTGCCAAGGTGGGATGGTATCTTAGTATGTGGTAGGATAATAGTTACTCAAACTGTCAACAGCTGTCACATGAGGCGGTGTGCAGGTGGATGGCAGAGGTGTGTCACTGTGGCATGAGGGGTTTTGCCAGGTGATTTAGATTATACAGACTGTGCCATGGGCTGACCACTTAAAAATTGAGATAGATGGCACAAAGAGAGAAAAGAATGCATTATCTTTAGCCTTGAAAGCCCAACTCAGGACATAGGTGAAAAATTGAATACCCGCTTTGGAAGTGTTTAGAGACTCTTTTGCTCTCTGTAGCTGTAAGGCAAATAGATCTAACTCAGCAGAGCTTTTAAAGAATCTTTTATTGACTATAGCTGCAGGGCAAATATGATTGAAAGTCATCTGTGGCTAAACATACTATACTATCTCCATCCACCTTTCCTCCATTACATAGATTTCTAGGAATTTGCAACCTTGTGGAGGAGAAGGTGCACATGCTGAGGATTCAAGTCTACCTGGGCGTGACTCTCAGCTTTGGCAGGAAGCACCTATATGGCCTTGGGCAGATTGCTTATTCACTGAAAGACAAGTTGCTTCATCAGTAAACATGCAACACTGCTTGTTTTTCTCTAAGGCTGCTGCTGCTACTGCTGCTAAGTCGCTTCAGTCGTGTCCGACTCTGTGCGACCCCATAGACGGAAGCTCACCAGGCTCCCCCATCCGTGGGATTCTCCAGGCAAGAACACTGGAGTGGGTTGCCATTTCCTTCTCCAATGCATGAAAGAGAAAAATGAAAGTGAAGTTGCTCAGTCGTGTCCGACTCTTAGTGACCCCATGGACTGGAGCCTACCAGGATCCTCCGTCCATGGGATTTTCCAGGCAAAAGTACTGGGGTGGGGTGCCATTGCCTTCTCTAAGGCATAAGTGGACAAAGAGGGATTCCTGAGATATAAGCTGAGGAATATATAAAGCAGATAGAGAAGATTGAGAATGAAAATGTCCCAGTTCCCCTGATCTTTCATCACGTTGCCCATCCCAGCTTCATCTGGGGCAACTGGCCCTCCCCTCTAGTCATATCAAGGCCCATGAGCAGAATCAGTGCAGACCACTAATGTTCTGGAGTGACCCCTTCTGCAGATAACCTAATCCTTTTAATAGCTTTTTCCTTGCCACAGGCACTTGTAGAAACTAAATGCTTGACCATGTCAGTTTTCTGTGGCTGTGGTAACAAATGGTCACAAACTTAGTGCCTTAAAATAACAGAAATTTGCTCTCTCACCATTCTGGAGGCTAGATGTCTGAAGTAAGGTGTCAGTAGGGCCATGGTTCCTTCAGTGGTCCCCAATCATTTTGGCACCAAGGCCCGGTTTTGTGGGAAGACAATTTTTTTCACAGACTGGAGGCAGGGCAGCAGTTTCAGGATGATTCAAGCACATTATTAATACATTTATTGTGCACTTTATTTCTATTATTATAACATCAGCTCCACCTCAGATCACCAGGCATTCAATGCCGGAGGCTGGGGATCCCCGCTCTAAAGGCTCTGGAAGAGAATCCTTCCTTTCCTAGCCCAGCTTCTGTTGTTCCAGAAGCTCCTTGGCTTGTGATTGCATCGCTCTAACCTCTCTCTCTATCTTTGCATGGCCTTCTGCTCCGTGTCTCCTCCTCTCCCGTCTCTGAGAACACCACTTTTTGTTGGATTTAGGGCACACCCCAGGTGGCACTAATGGTAAAGAATCTGCCTGCCAGTGCAGGAGACACAAAAGATGCGGGTTCGATCCCTGGATCAGGAAGATTCCCTTGGAGAAGGAAATAACAACCCACTCCAGTATTCTTGCCTGGGAAATCCCATGGACAGAGGAGCCTGGTAGGATACAGACCATGGAGTCACAAAAGAGTTGAACAGAGCTGAAGTGACTTAGCACGCACACATCAGTAACTCATGTTGATCTCATCTCAAAATTCTTAGCTAAATTCCATTTGCAAAAGGTGTTTTTTTTTTTTTTCAGACACATTTCAAAAAACGTGAAATAAGTTCACATTCACAGGTACTGCTGCTGCTGCTGCTGCTGCTAAGTCGCTTCAGTCATGTCCAACTCTGTGCGACCCCATAGACGGAAGCTCACCAGGCTCCCCCGTCCCTGGGATTCTCCAGGCAAGAACACTAGAGTGGGTTGCCATTTCCTTCTCTAATGCACTCAAGTGAAAAGTGAAAGTGAAGTCGCTCAGTCATGTCCGACTCTTAGCGACCCCATGGACTGGAGCCTATCAGGCTCTTCCATCCATGGGATTTTCCAGGCAAAAGTACTGGGGTGGGGTGCCATTGCCTTCCCCATCACAGGTACTAGGAGACATATACTTTTGAAGGGTCACCATTCAAACCATTATACTGACTATGGGAAATCAAGTGACCATGTGACCTGAGCTGCTCCTAATGAACTGGATATAATCTGACACACCATCTGCAAAATTGGGAATGTACAACAGCAACCCAGCAACTTGAAATGACATATAAGAGTTAGGCTTCAACATGAACAAGCTGCTCACTTTTTTAATATCCACTTCTGGTGCACTGCTTCTTCTATCTCAATTCATATCTATGCTGTGAGTGAAGTTCCTTATAACCATGTGACCTGGTCCTGACTTTGTGATATGTGGACACATGTCAGAAGTGCATGGACACTGCATTTTAGTCCCAGTTAGGGTGGCTCTGCAAGACCATGGTGAAGGGAAATTATATCAATTAGGAAAACATTAAGCAATATATTTGTTTACTTAGGCCTTCATAAGATGGCTCAAGGTTTGTATCTATATCTACCTGGGAAATGACTAAAAACTTAACCAGCTGGTCAGGCACTTTAGAAGAACATGATATGAATACTGGTGACAAGGGGAACTATACAAGGACAGATTTTTCATAATGGTACAGAATATTCTTTCACCATGTAAATGTTCATCAGCAAGCATTATATTGTGGAGAGGCTCTCGGTAATCAGGTGGACAAGATGAACTCACCCTGTGGTTATCAGTCAGAATACAACTCCAGGTGCTTGTTCAATGGGCCCCTTAAGCAAGTCTGCTATGGCAGCAGAAATCAAGGCTCATGAGTGTGATCTCCATCATCAAGACTAACCTAGTTACTGGCTGTTCAGCATCTTATGTCTTTATCTCAATATCTCTAGTGGCAGAGATCAATGCTGAGCTTCTGAGATGGCACCACTTCTTAGAGGGGCCAACTTATTACCATGTTGTAGGAGGCCTTCCATCATGAAAGCAGCAGCTATTTTTCCTCCAAAGAATACCTATATATTCTAAAAAGGTGTTTTCTTCCTTGCTCCCATTCTTCTGCCAGCAACACCATTCCTAGACTTATGGGATGCCTTATTTTATCCATTATATAACTCATTGAATGCAAATAAAGTATGAAAGTGGGTTCTTTCATTTCTTTCACTACATTCACTACCCCATCATTCATATACTTGTGGAATGAACTACTACAGACTCCCTTGCAGTTACAGGAGACTGTGAATGGTGTGGTTAGGGTAAGTAAGTGTTAGTTGCTCAGTTGTGCCCAACTCTGCGACCCCATGGACTGCAGCCCACCAGGCTCCTCTGTAGGTGGGATTTTCTGGGCAAGAATGCTGGAGTGGGTTGCCATTTCCTTCTCCAGGGGATCTTCCTGACTCAGGGATCAAACCTAGGTCTCCGGCACTGCAGGCAGATTCTTTACTGACTGAGCTAAAAGGGAAGACCCTTGTAGCTATGGTTAGGGTACGCATCCTAAAACCAGAGGTCAAAATAATAGTGCCATCTCTCTGACATCTCTCCTGACAGAATTCATGGACCTGGGAATCAAGGTGCTGAGGTAGAAGAGGTTCTTCTCACTCTTACACCTAATAATGCACTTAAAGAATTTTTGATTCATGTCTACACAGTCTTGGGATTGGTGATTTTGGAGATTCTAGTGCCCAGTGGAAGACTGTCTATGAGAGGGGACCATCATGATTCCATTCAGTTGGAAATCAGGACTGACTGTCTCCACATGCTGCTAAACCACCAGGCAAAGATGGGACCACTCTACTGGCCTGGGTGTTTGAACTTGCTCATAAAGGAAAATGTGGGTTGGTGATACTGATGGGAGGGATGAGGGCCATGCCTGAAGCCCAGAGAATTTACTGGAGCTCCTCTTGGCATTTTTCTATTACCCTAACCTATGGGAAATTGCAACAACCCAATAAACACAGGACAATCATAGCATCAGATTTTGGATAAGTAAGGTTTGATCCTCACCTCCAGATAAAGGCTTTCTCCTGCTAGGGAACTTATAAAGGGTAAGAGGAGTGGGGAAGGGGTAGTAGGAGGAAGCTGTGGTTATCTAATTTGGCCTAAGATCCAGAACAAAAGCAGGGACACTATAAGCCATGATTTGTGCCATTCTCCCTCATTTCATGTTTTTTATCCTGTGTTATGGTTATGTTATATGGAGAGGACTGATGTTGTCCTACATCTTATGTTTCCCATGGAAGTGTGAGTGAATTCACAGCAGCTCCCTATACTATATCCGCTGATAGGAACTACGTACTTACTATATTGGGGACACATGTTTTTTAACCAGACAAAAGGAAAAAGTAGATACTGAGACACAAAACTGTGTTAGATATTCTCTGTCCCTCTAGATCTGTTTTCCACTCTTAACTACCCAGAGTTCTATCCATAAACTCTTTTAGCCAGGCTCCCCAGCCCTGTGACTTTTAGTTGCAATGGTGTTGGCAGAGGAGAGAGACAGGGGACAGAAAGACCAAGCCTGCCTTCCTTGAACCCCTCCTGCCTAGGCTATGGTTTAGCAGTGGCCACTTTCTTCTTTCTCAGGCCAGGGAGCCTCTTGGGAAGTCCTTCTCCATAGCTCTAAGTACTGTCAGGTCTCAGCAAGCCCTCCACTCCTTGTGTCTTCAGTCTCTAAGTTAAAGGCTCCCAATATCATCTCTTGTTGGTTTCCCTTAACTTTGCCCTCTCTTTAAAAATAGCCCTTCTGGACTTCCCTGCTGATCCAGGGGTTAAGAATCTGCCTGCCAATGCAGGGGATGTGGGTTTGATCCCTGGTCTGGGAGGGTTCCACATGCCTGTGCACCAGAACTGTGAACCTGCATGCCTAGAGCCTGTGCTCTGCAAGAGAGAAGCCTCTGGAATGAGAAGACTGTGCATCACAAAGAAGAGTGACCCCCACTTGCCACAGTTAGAGAAAAGCCCATGTGCAGCAATGAAGACCCAGTGCAGCCAAAAATAAAATAAATTAATAAATAGAAATGTAAAGAAAATAGCCCTTTCATGAAACTCTCTGGTCACCCACTTGAATGAGCCATTACTGTCTCACCATGGTCTGGCTAGCACAACACCCAAGGCCGTGCTCTTCTGTTTAGGCTAAGGAATCCCTCCTTCTCCACCCTCATCCAGCTCACAGCCTAATATATCAAGACCAGCTAATCCACAGTTCTATGTACATCTGCTGAGAGCAGGGAAGACCCAAAGACAGCTTCTCTTCCTTGGGCTATGGTCATTTATATAACAACCGTTGCAGGAGGGAAGAGGAATTTCTCTCTCTTCTAGGTTAGGAAATTTTGCTCTCTGCCTCATCCAAATGCCAAGTCCCCTGAACTTGGAAAAAAGCATGCCCTGTTCATTCTGTTAGCATACAGTAGCAAACTAAATTTACCATAATATTCTAGAGGTCATAAGGACAATAGTACATCACTAGGCTACTTGTTTGCTTCATTCATTCATTTACTCAACAAGCATTTAGTGAACACTTACTTTGTTCTCAGCTCTGAAAATATAGAACTAGACAATTCTTTACCACCATGGAGTTTACCATTTTATGGAATTAGCCCTTGCTCTCTTCTCTGTGAGGGCTTCTCCAGTGGCTCAATGGTAAAGAATCCACCTGCGATGCAGGAGACATGGGTTTGATTCCTGGTTTGGGAAGATCCCCAGGAGAAGGAAATGGGAACCCACTCCAGTATTCTTGCCTGGGAAATCCCATGGAAAGAGGAGCCTGGTGAACTACAGTCCACGTGGTCACAAAGATTCAGACATGACTTGTCGACTAAACAACAACAAATCTTCTCTGTAGTATTGGTAAAATCTCAATCAGTAATTATTAAATGAATAAAGAGGAGGATTAGGAAACCAACAAAAACATAACTAAATTATAGTTACACAGCATTTCCCTACAGTTAGCTCAATGCAGTTCGATTAATGAGTGTGATATTTGCAACACTGGCAAGTATCTTAAATCTGTGAAAACTCAATGAGGTTTTGCTAGATTCCTCTCGTTTCCATGTCAAATATCTGGAAGCGTCACAATGCTAGTCTAACTGTTGCTGCTACAGAATCTTCCCATGGTCTCTTCTGGAAAAGCCCACATCCCTTGCCCTGCTACTCTAGATATTTCTGCTGGGACAAGTTCTGTTGAGATGCCCTGACTCCTAAGCCTTCCAGTCTCAGCTGCTTCTCAACCCACTTCAGCCTCTGTTCAGCAGGACTCTCTTTGAGGCTTCACTGTGGAGTCACTTCATCCTTTCTTCTGGCTCGTGTCTCTTTCCTTTTAACCTCAGCTCCCTTTCTCCATTCCTTAAGGCTATTGTCCTGATGTCTGCCAATCAACTCTGGCTCATCATGATGCTACAGTCAGCCTACTGGGAGTCCTGTTGATGGACAGCTAGGTGGCATGTCAACAGACCCATTTTATAAAATGCAAATTGGAAGAAACCTAAAACAATAAAGTAGGAGGTGGAAAGCAAAGTCATTTATTCCAGATATACCTCGTCCCAGGAGGTCTCTGCAATAGCATTTTCTCCTTATATTGTTGTTGTTTTCCAGTGCAAGGGCAAATTTAAAAACGTGCCTGCTAACTCAGTTATATTGTTTCAGTGTCAGGGTGGCTGGTGTGTGGTCAGGGTTTTTCAGCTCTTTGCAATTTTTTCTTTTTTGGTGTACTCTCTGTGATATGGGGTAGGAGGAGAATGACCATAGGGGAAAAATCTTGCTCACACAGGAGAACTGAAATCAAAGGAATGCTTAAGGCTGTGAAAAACAGCCTCCCATTTCCTGGCTCAAGACTGTGAGCACTCAGGCCTTGGAAAAGGTAATCTGGAAAAAGTGAGGTGCAGGGAGGGCGGGGATTTTCACATTGCAGTAGAGGATATCCATCGTTTCTTTTCAGGTTTAATTGCGCGTGGGTGGTGTATGATTATAAGTGCTCCTAAATTGTCTACCCCAATATTGAATTCAGCCCTCTCAGTATGTGTCAGCATGAACTGAGCTGAAGCCAGTGGAATGGGCCAAAATACACTAAAACTGCAGTCAGACTGATGACAGAGGGTTTGAAAAGTCAGCTAGAGAGACCTGTGAACCCAGTTATTGGAGTAATAGATTTCTTGTCCGGAGCCTCTACACAGATGCTATTTTTTCCTCTTTGGGGTGGGATATGAAAGGAGAAGGTACTGATGGAGAAACGGACTTTCTCTAGTTGAAAAAGTAGCATTTAGTAACTTAGAAAAGATACAGAAATTTTAGATAATACCCATCAGGTTGCATTTAATGCGTGTATGTGTGCATGGTTGCTTCTACATACACTCTCTGTGTGTTCAACTCTCTGCCACCCTATGGACTGTAGCCCTCCAGGCTCCTTTGTCCATGGGATTCTCCAGGCAGGAATACTGGAGTGGAATGCCATGCCCTTCTCCAGGGGATCTTCCTGACCCAGGGATCGAACCTGAATCTCTTAAGTCTTCTGCATTGGCAGCAGGTTCTTTACCACTAGCGCCACTTGGAAAGCTTCTGTGGCATTTCATCAAATCAGATCAGATCAGATCAGTCGCTCAGTCATGTCCGACTCTTTGTGACCCCATGAACTGCAGCATGCCAGGCCTCCCTGTCCATCACCAACTCCTGGAGGTCACTCAGACTCACGTCCATCGAGTCAGTGATGCCATCCAGCCATCTCATCCTCTGTCGTCCCCTTTTCCTCTTGCCCCCAATCCCTCCCAGCATCAGAGTCTTTTCCAATGAGTCAACTCTTTGCATGAGGTGGCCAAAGTACTGGAGTTTCAGCTTTAGCATCATTCCTTCCAAAGAAATCCCAGGGCTGATCTCCTTCAGGATGTTCCAATTGTCTGTATATATGTATCTTATGTCTAAGACACATATTGTCTGTTTTTCCCCCTTCTTTTTGGAAAATGCAAACATTACTAGGAAAAAAAAAACCTAGAAATGGCATCATTAATTTTCAGTAGATTAAAACAGTTGATTTCCAACTTCTATAAAATAGAAATGAGAGAAAAATTGCTTTGAACCTCCAAAGGGAAAGTAGAAAGGTTTGTAAGAAGTTCCTACCATTGCCTACTGGGTATCTTTTACTGGTGGCTACTTCAATTGATTGGTTGATTTGTATTTTCTGTAAAGAAATTGTGTTGGATGTTTTGTTTAAATGTGAAGCATTTTTTGAGGTTGGGAAGAGTAAAGGAGTTTAAGAAACAATTGCCATGTGAAAGTTGGGCAGATACAAATTGAATAGCTTGATTATAACTCAGATGTTCTCTTTATGCTTCTATAAGTTATCTCCTATTATACAAAGTGTATTGAGTGGCAAGTGTTTAAGAAGACTCTCATAAGGTAATAACCATTTGGGGCTTCTGGTTGGCCGAGGACAAAGATTCTTGAATTAATCATTCTTGACCCTCTGGGGAAATAACCAAATAGGGCAGGTAATTAAATATATTTATTTATATATTCATATAGTCATAAAGTGGCCCTGTTTAGATTACGTTCAAGGATTCAGATATGGATCTGGAGTGAAGATTCTTGGATGTGAAATTATTAGGTACCATTTAAAATGGTACTCCAGTAAGTACTCAGGAAGATTATCGTAAGTTTTTTTTTTTTTTTTTTTTTTAATGGAAAAGGAACATGTTTTAGACAATAATGGAATAGTTGAAACACAAGTCATTTAAGAGAACTGATGCTAAGATCTTCTCTTTGGGAGTTAATAGGTATAATCTTGTTAGTGAGTGGGTCCTGCTTGCTTCATCAAGGGCAATAGGACCAAGAACTTCCCTGGTGGACCAAGTCTTCCCTAAGACTCTGTGCTCCCAATGCAGGGGCGTAGATTTGATACCTGGTCAGGGAACTAGATCCCACATGCCACAACTAAGAGTTCACATACTGCAATTAAATGTCCCACATGCCACAACTAATACTCAGTGCAGCCAAATAAACAAATAAAATAAATATGAAAAAAGAGCAATGGGTGTACACGTGTTCCCCATCCTGAACCCCCTTCCCACCTCCCTCCCAGTACCATCCCTCTGGGTCGTCCCAGTGCACCAGCCCCAAGCATCCTGTATCCTACATCAAACCTGGACTGGCGATTTGTTTCTTATATGATATTATACATGTTTCAATGCCATTCTCCCACGTGTACACCTGTGGTGGATTCATGTTGATGTATGGCAAAGCCAATACAATATTGTAATTAGCCTTTAATTAAAATAAATAAATTAAAAAAATAAAGGAAAGCATGCTCTGAGTATAAAATGCAAAAAAAAAAAAAAAAGAGCAATGGGACCAGGAGACAAACATGGTGCGTCATGGTGGCAGCCAACAATAAAAGCCATAGATGAGGAAACAGAGAAACAACAGGAGACACTAACAGTCACTAAGGAGAGTTTGCAAACCAGTTAGAAGAAGGGAGAAACTCCAAGTTTCAGAAATCCCATTAGCACTGTGTCTAGAACACAGTAGGTGCTCAATAAATATGTGTTGAATGAATGAATGTGAGGAAAACTAAGAGCTGGGGGTGGAGAAGAGCTGCATCAAAGAATCTAATGATCTCATCCTGTGAGCTTGATTTTTTCAGAAGATGCTAACAAAGATAATACAGAGTCAAATTTCTGGTCTTTGTTGGCTGGGTGTTAATGGTGCCAGTAGGGAAATTAATCAGTCAGTGTTCTGGGTAGAGTTTCAGGGAAAGTAGACCTCAGACAGTAAAGTGGTGTGCTGGCGCAGCAGGGACTGTGGATGCCTGAAGATGAGGAAACAAAGCCAGGCTGCTCCTTGCTCTACAAAAGCTGTGGCCCAAGAAGGGCTCCCTGTGTACTGTCCTTCCATCAGTAGGCAGTCCAGATCTGGCTGTCTACTTGCTCCTGGCTAAAAACATGCCTGGGCTCATAACACTGGAGAAAAAAGAACTTGTATTTCCAAAGCATGAAGCATTTTTATTCTGACATATTAGGAAGAAAAGAATTCTCCTGAATCCTTGCTATAACAAATTGTTTTTAGGATAATGTTACTTAAATATGTATGTACAAATATAAAGCTTGGAACAAACTATGTCTAAAAATCTTACATCCTTATACATCCAAATTCAATTTCAAATTAAATTCAGATTCATTAAATTTGGCATGCACGTGCTTTGTTATAATGCGCTATGTGATGACAATTTCCCCACTATTTTCCTCTATTTTAACTCCCAACACATTTTGTACAGTGTACTATGAAGTCATGAGGTCTTTGGTTGGTTTTAATGCATCATTTGAGTTATATCCACTTCTCTTCTTTTCTCATGCATCAGTGATAATTAGTGTACTGCATAATGTCAGATCAAATCACAATCTATTAAATCACTAAAGACCCTAAAATCTTATTCAATAAAAACATCTTTTAATTACAAATGCCCAATGTAAGTTTTGACTTTCTAATACATGATATAATTTAGCATGAGGAAGAATGGTAGTTGTGGGGTAGTTAATGTCATTTTGACATCAGGACATCAATTTAACAGTGATCAGATATGCTAATTTGCACACTGAAGTTTAAACAGTATAACTTAGGTGATCACTTGGCACCAACATGGTCATAAATATTACAGCTCAGCCACAGGTAATGAATAAGTGGCAGTACGCAGTTCTCAGGTGACTGAGACTATGCTAACATTAATTTTTAACTTTAAAATTAGTACTCAGGATGTATGTCAAATATGATAAAATATAGAAACTAGTTGAAAGACCTGCTGACCAAGTAAATAATAAAGACAATAATATTTTATAAATGCTATTTCCTTCAGATTATCCTTTTGGTTATCATCATTATTTTATTTAGAGTAACAGAGACTTCCCTGGGGGTCCAGTGGCTAAGACTCTGAGCTCCCAATGCAGGGGGCCTGGGTACAATCCCTGGTCAGGGAACTGGATCCCACATGTCACAACTAAAGATCTCACATGTAGCAACTAAGACACAGTGCAGCCAAATAAATATTTAAAAATTATACACAGTGAAATACTTTGTTGTACAACCCTACAAGTTTTAACACAGGCATGCTGCTGCTGCTGCTGCTAAGTCGCTTCAGTCATGTCCGACTCTGTGCGACCCCATAGACGGAAGCTCACCAGGCTCCCCTGCCCCTGGGATTCTCCAGGCAAGAACACTGGAGTGGGTTGCCATTTCCTTCTCCAATGCAGGAAAGTGAAAAGTGAAGGTGAAGTCGCTCAGTCGTGTCCGACTCTTAGCGACCCCATGGACTGGAGCCTACCAGGCTCCTCCGTCCATGGGATTTTCCAGGCAAAAGTACTGGGGTGGGGTGCCATTGCCTTCCCCGTAACACAGGCATAGACTTGTGGGGCAAAAGTATGACTACAAAGGACAGCATAAGGGAATTTGGGGGGATAACAAAACTGGCTTTTTCTAGTAGTGTAACACAGGCATAGACTTGTGCAAACACTACTAGAAAAAGCCAGTTTTGTTATCCCCCCAAATTCCCTTATGCTGTCCTTTGTAGTCATACTTTCGCCCCACCTCTGCTACTCATTTTTCCCTCCCTGATAGCTTGGCCTTCTCCAGAATGTCACATATATGGAACTCTACAATAGGTGACCATTGGAGACGGATTTCTTTCACTTTATATGGTGCATGTTGTGTACATTAATATGTCATTTTCATTTTTAATGGACTGAGTAACTTCACTTTCACTTTTCACTTTCATGCATTGGAGAAGGCAATGGCAACCCACTCCAGTGTTCTTGCCTGGAGAATCCCAGGGACGGGGGAGCCTGGTGGGCTGCTGTCTATGGGGTCGCACAATCGTACACAACTGAAGCGACTTAGCAACAGCAGCATTCCATTTGATGGAATATACTTTTACTCAATGAAGGATATTTGATTTGTTTTTAATATTTGGCAATTATGAATAATTCAATGATAAATATTTGTGTATAGGGGGTATGTGTGTATGAACATAAGTTCTCATTTCTCTAGCATAAATCCCTAGAAGTAAGATTGCTGGGTAATATTAAAAGTGTGCACTTAGCTTCCCAGGAACTACCAAACTGATTTCTAGAATGTCTGAACTAGTCTGTGTTCTCAGTGATAAAGTATGAGACTTCTAGTTGCTCCTCTTCCTCATCAGCATTTAGTAAGTAGTCAGGTTAAGAAATTACTTCAGCCATTCTATTAGATATGTAGCCATCTTAGTATATAGCGGCCATAGCTAGTTTTGAGCAGAGAAATGTCATGATCTGATAAGTATTTTAAGAGGATGTGGTGCTAATACAGACTGTAGGATGGCAAGTTGGAAGAAAGGAGACCTAGAAGAAGGCTGTCGAAATAATATAGACAAGGGTAAAGGTGGTTTATGCCACATTAATAGATGTAGAGGGGGTGAGAAGTTATGAGCTTCTTTACTGATTAACTGGATGTGGCATGAGAAAGGAAGAGGGAAGTCAAGGATGATTATAAGATTTGGGGGCTGAGCAACTAGAAAAAATGGAACTGACATTCACTAAAATGTGGATGAAAGAAACAGTTTTGGGGGGAAGGTCAGAAACTCAGTCTTGGATATCTTAGTTTGAGAAACCTATTATTCACCCAAGAAGAGATGTCAAGTAGATGGCTGGATACGTGAAACCAGAATTCATATCTGGGCTGAAGATAGAAACAAGTTATCAGTCTAAGGTATTTATGGACGTGAATCTGGATGAAATCTCCAAGGGAGTCAGTGTAAAAAAAATAAAGAAGTCCAGTGGCTGGGCCCTGAGGAAATCTAACACATAAGAGGGGATATAAAAAGGAACCAACACAGGATTCTGTGCAAAATGTCTTCTCAATAACTAATCAGACTAAAGAATGAAATAATGCCACTTATAACAACAAGGATGGAACCAGAGACCACCATACTAAGTGAAGCAAGTTGGATAGAGAAAGGCAAATATCATATGATATCACTTACATGTCAAATCTAAAATGATACAAATTAACTTATATATAAACCAGAAAACAGACTCACAGACTTAGAAAATAAACTTACGGTTACCAAAGGCGAAAGGTGGAGGGAGGGAGGGCGGGATAAAATAGAAGTTTGAGGTTGATATATACACACTACTATAAATATAAAATAGATAATCACCAAGGGCCTACTGTATAGCATAGGGAACTCTGCTCAATATTCTTTAATAAACTAGATATGAAAAGAATTTGAAAAGGAACAGATACACGTATAACTGAATTACTTTGCTACAATGGCACCCCACTCCAGTACTCTTGCCTGGAAAATCCCATGGACGGAGGAGCCTGGAAGGCTGCAGTCCATGGGGTCACTGAGGGTCAGACACGACTGGGCGACTTCACTTTCACTTTTCACTTTCATGCATTGGAGAAGGAAATGGCAACCCACTCCAGTGTTCTTGCCTGGAGAATCCCAGGGATGGGGGAGCCTGGTGGGCTGCCATCTATGGGGTCGCACAGAGTCGGACATGACTGAAGCGACTTAGCAGCAGTAGCAGCAGCACACTTGAAACTAACACAATGTTATTGATCAACTGTACTCCAATGGAAAATAAAAATTTTTAAAGAATCTAATCAAATCAAGGCAGAAACTAAGCATATGATACAGAAGTCTATCTAGCTCATCGCTGTCCATTATAATGCAATAATTAAAACAATTTGTTAAAAAATAAAACATCTGGACCACATGTGAAACTGAACAGAATATTGGAATAGCATACATAAGCCAGAAGTGTCCTGGGCAACCTAGAATGTATATTCATTCTATCTCTGAGATATCTTTCCTCTGTCATGGTTTCAACTACCATTTATTTGTGACTGAACTCATTACCTTGACTCCATGTCTCCTGGAACCTGGTTTTTCTTCCAGCAATTATTTCCTGTCTCAGCACGTTAGCACTATATAACTTACTACTCAAATAAAAGCCCCATGGACCACCCTAGCCGTCTTCCTCACCTCCTATCTATCACATCCAACCTGTCATCATGTTTCCTCCATTCTTTTCCCTAAAGAGCAAATAAATTCATCCACTTACTTTTCCTCAGGCCTCTTGTTACCATTTCAGTTCATATACCAGCATCTCCCACCTGACCTACTCAACAGTCTCATAACTCATCTCCCAGTATCACTCTTACTCCCCTGTAAGCTATTCCACATTGTGACCAAGATAAGTTTTAAAAAATGATAATTTAGTCATGTCACTTTCCTTCTTAAAATCTGCAAATGGTTTCTTATTGCTCTTAAACTAAATTTTTTTTTTCACTGTATGCCTTTTCATTTTTTAAAAATTTATTTTAATTGGAGGCTAATTACTTTACAATACTGTAGTAGTTTTTGCCATACATTGACATGAATCAGCCATGGGTGTACATGTGTTCCCCATCCTGAACCCCCCTCCCACCTCCCTCCCCTTCCCATCTCTCTGGGTCATCCCAGTGCGCCAGCCCTGAGCACCCTGTCTCATGCATCAAACCTGGACTGGTGATCTATTTCACATATGATGATATACATGTTTCAATGCTATTCTCCCAAATCATCCCACCCTCACCTTCCCCCACAGAGTCCAAAAGTCTGTTCTATATATCTGTGTCTCTTTTGCTGTCTTGCATATAGGGTTATTGTTACCATCTTTCTAAATTCCATATATATTATCTCTGTTTTTTATTTATAATTTTTTAAAATATATTTATTTTAATTGGAGGCTAATTGCTTTACAATATTATAGTGGTTTTTGCCATACATTGACATGAATCAGCCATGGGTTTACATGTGTTCCCCATCCTGAACCCCCCTCCCACCTTCCTCCCCATCCCATCCCTCTGGGTCATCCCAGTGCACCAGCCCTGAGCACCTTGTCTGATGCATCGAGCCTGGACTGGCAATTTGTTTCACATATGATAATACACATGTTTCAATGCTATTCTCTTAGATTATCCCACCCTCGCCTTCTCCCACAGAGTCCAAAATACTGTTCTATACATCTGTGTCTTTTTTGCTGTCTCACAGATAGGGTTATCATTATCATCTTTCTAAATTCCATATATATGCATTAGTATACTGTATTGGTGTTTTTCTTTCTGGCTTACTTCACTCTGTATAACAGGCTCCAGTTTCATCCACCTCTTTAGAACTGATCTTTTCTGACCACAACGCAGTAAGATTAGATCTCAAGTACAGGAAAAAAACTATTAAAAATTCCAACATATGGAGGCTAAACAACATGCTTATGAATAACCAACAAATCATAGAAGAAATAAAAATATGCATAGAAATGAATGAAAATAAAAACACAACAACGCAAAACCTATGGGACACTGTAAAAGCAGTGCTAAGGGGAAGGTTCATAGAAATACAGGCTTACCTCAAGAAACAAGAAAAAAGTCAAATAAATAACCTAACTCTACACCTAAAGCAACTAGAAAAAGAAGAAATGAAGAACCCCAGGGTTAGTAGAAGGAAAGAAATCTTAAAAATTAGGGCAGAAATAAATGGAAAAGAAACAAAAGAGACCATAGCAAAAATCAACAAAGCTAAATGCTAGTTCTTTGAGAAGATAAATAAAATTGACAAACCATTAGCCAGACTCATCAAGGAACAAAGAGAGAAAAATCAAATCAACAAAATTAGAAATGAAAATGGAGGAATCACAACAGACAACACAGACACACAAAAGATCATAAGAGACTACTATCAGCAACTATATACCAATAAAATGGACAACTTGGAAGAAATGGACAAATTCCTAGAAAAGTACAACTTTCCAAAACTGAACCAGGAAGAAATAGACCCATCACAAGCACAGAAATTGAAACTGTATTTAGAAAACTTCCAGCAAACAAAAGCCCAGGACCAGACAGCTTCACAGCTGAATTCTACCAAAAATTTAGAGAAGAGCTAATACCTATCTTACTCAAACTCTTCCAGAAAATTGCAGAGGAAGGTAAACTGCCAAACTCATTCTATGAGACCACCATCACCCTAATACCAAACCCAGACAAAGATGCCACACAAAAAAGAAAACTACAGGCCAATATCACTGATGAACATAGATGCAAAAATCCTTAACAAAATTCTGGCAAACAGAATCCAACAACATATTAAAAATACTGTACATCATGACCAAGTGGGCTTTATCCCAGGGATGCAAGGATTCTTTAATATCCACAAGTCAATCAATGTAATACACCACATTAATGAATTGAAAGATAAAAACCATATGATTATCTCAATAGATGCAGAGAAAGCCTTTGACAAAATTCAACATCCATTTATGATAAAAACTCTCCAGGAACCAGGCATAGAAGGAACATACCTCAACATAATAAAAGCTATATATGAAAACCCACAGCAAACATTATCCTCAATGGCAAAAATTGAAAGCATTTCCCCTAAAGTCAGGAATAAGACAAGGATGCCCACTCTCACCACTACTATTCAACATAGTTTTGGAAGTTTTGGTCACAGCAATCAGAGCAGAAAAAGAAATAAAAGGAATCCAGATTGGAAAAGAAGTAAAACTCTCACTGGTTGCAGATGACATGATCCTCTACATAGAAAACCCTAAAGACTCTACCAGAAAAGTACTAGAGCTAATCAACCAATAGAGTAAAGTTGCAGGATATACAATTAACACACAGAAATCCCTTGCATTTCTATACACTAACAATGAGAAAACAGAAAGAGAAATTAAGGAAATAATTCCATTCACCATTGCAATGAAAAGAATAAAGTACTTAGGAATATATCTACCTAAAACAAAAGACCTATATATAGAAAACTATAAAACATTGATGAAAGAAATCAAAGAGGACACAAATAGATGGAGAAATAGAGCATGTTCATAGATTGGAAGAATCAATATAGTGAAAATGAATATACTACCCAAAGCAATCTATAAATTCAATGCAATCTTTATCAAGCTACCAATGGTATTTTTCAGATAACTAGAACAAATAATTTCACAATTTGTATGGAAATACAAAACACTTGAATAGCCAAAGCAATCTTGAGAAAGAAGAATGGAACTGGAGGAATCAAGCTGTCTGACTTTAGGCTCTACTACAAAGGTACAGTCATCAAGACAGTATGGTACTGGCACAAAGACAGAAACATAGATCAATGGAACAAAATAGAAAGCCCAGAGATAAATCCATGTTAGCTAATCCCATTTCAGGGGCTCTACACTCACGAACTAAGTACTTCCCAAAGGCCCCATCTATCTTTGACAAAGGAGGCAAGAGTATACTATGGAGAAAAGATAATCTCTTAACAAGTGGTGCTGGGAAAACTGGTCAACCACTTGTAAAAGAATGAAACTAGAACACTTTCTAACACCATACACAAAAATAAACTCAAAATGGATTAATGATCTAAATGTAAGACCAGGAACTATGAAACTCCTAGAGGAAAACATAGGCAAAACACTCTCCGACATAAATCACAGCAGGGTCCTCTATGACCCACCTCCCAGAATAATGGAAATAAAAGCAAAAATAAACAAATGGGACCTAATTAAACTGACAAGCTTTTGCATAACGAAGGAAACTATAAGAAAGTGAAAAGACAGCCTTTGGAATGGGAGAAAATAATAGCAAACGAAACAACTGATGAAGAATTAATCTCAAAAATATACAAGCAACTAAATTTCTTATCATAGCCTGTAATGTACTTCTTATCTAGCTCTGTCTCTCTCCATTCTCACCTTCCACCAACTTCTCCCTCATTTTCTACACTCTAGTCTTTCAACCCTTGTTAGGTGTCTGTTTGTATGCACCCCAAATAGTACTCTTGCCTGGAAAATCCCATGGACAGAGGAGCCTGATAGGCTGCAGTCCATGAGGTTGCTAAGAGTTGGACACGACTGAGCGACTTCACTTTCACTTTTCACTTTCATGCATTGGAGAAGGAAATGGCAACCCACTCCAGTGTTCTTGCCTGGAGAATCCCAGGGACAGGGGAGCCTGGTGGGCTGCCATCTATGGGGTCACACAGAGTCAGACATGACTGAAGCGACTTAGCAGCAGCAGCAAATTATACTGAAACCTTAATCACCAGTGTAATGATTTTTAGAGATGGGGCCTTCGGGAGGTACTTAGCTCATGAGTATAGAGCCCCTGAAATGGGATTAGCTAACATGTGAGGATATAGGAAGAAGTTGGCCATCTGTAAACCAGGAAGAGAGCTCTCAAATCTGCAAGCACTTTCATCTTGTACTTCCCACCCTCCAGAATTGTGAGAATTTTTTTTTTTCTTTAAGCCACTCAGTCTAAGGGATTTTGTTATGCTGCTGCTGCTGCTAAGTCACGTCAGTCATGTCGGACTCTGTGCGACCCCATAGATGGCAGCCCACCAGGCTCCCCCGTCCCTGGGATTCTCCAGGCAAGAACACTGGAGTGGGTTGCCATTTCCTTCTCCAATGCATGAAAGTGAAAAGTGAAAGTGAAGTCGCTCAGTCATGTCCGACTCCTAGTGACTCCATGGACTGCAGCTCTACCAGGCTCCTCTGTCCATGGGATTTTCCAGGCAAGAGTACTGGGGTGGGATGCCATTGCCTTCTCCCAAGGGATTTTGTTATAGCAGCCCAAAATAAGATGTTCCTAAGACATTCTATATTCTTGCTTCTGTAGGCCACTAATGCTAGGAACACTTCCTCACTTAGTGACTTGTTTGCCACCTAACTCCTACCCCCTCCCTTAAGTCTCATTTAAGGGGCTTACTCTAAAGGTATTTCCCAAGGCATGCCCCTTTCTGGCTCTTTAGATTAGGACATAAACTGTATGAGGTATTTCAGTGCAGCCTACTTCTCCTTTTTGTACCACAGCCACATACAGATTGAAAATCTCTACAGTGCATAACTGGAAGTACCATGAAGACAGGAAAGATGTCTGTTAGTCTTCAGTGTCTTACTGTGCTCAACAAATGACTGTTGAATCTGAAAATACATTGCCTAACTTAATTTTTTTCCACTTCATTAAAAAAATTTTTTTAAAATTTATTTGCTTTACAGAATTTTGTGGTTTTCTGTCCTACATCAACAGGAATCAGCTATAGGTACACCCATGTCCTCTCCCTCTCAAACCTCCCTGCCATCTCCCCCCATCTCACCCTTCTATATTGTCACAGTGCTCATTTGAGTTCCCTGAGCCATACAGCAAATTCCCATTGGCTATCTATCTTACACATGGCATTATAAATTTCCAAATTACTCTCTCCATACAATTCACCCTCTCCCTCCTCCCCTCTGCCCATGTCCTTAGGTGTGTTTTCTATATCTGTTTCTCCTTTGCTGCCTGGAAAATAAATTCATCAGTACCATCTTTCTAGGTTCCATGCATCAGAATACAATGTTTATACTTCTCTTTCTGACTTACTTCACTCTATATAATAAGTTCTAGGTTCATCCACCTCATTAGAACTGACTCAGATGTGTTACTTTTTATGGCTGAGTAGTATTCCATTGTATATACGTACCACAGCTTCTTTATCCATTCACCTGTAAAACCCAAAGTCAGCAGGAGAGAAATCATAAAGATAAAAGCAGAAATAAATGAAAAAGTAATGAAGGAAACAAAAGCAAAGATTAATAAAACTAAAAGCTGGTTCTTTGAGAGGCTAAACAAAATTGATGAACCACTAACCAGACTCATCAAGAAAAAAAAAGGGAGAAAAGTCAAATCAACAACATTAGAAATGAAAAAGGAGAGGTGACAACAGACAACACAGAAATACAAAGGATCACAAGAGAATATTATGAGCAATTACATGCTAATAGAATGAACAACCTAGAGGAAACGGACAGATTCTTAGGAAAGTTCAACCTCCAAAGACTGAACTGGGAAGAAATGGAAATTATGAACAAGCCAATTACAAACCCTGAAATAGAAATTATAATAAAAAATCTCCCAAAAAACAAAAGCCCATGGCTAGATAGCTTCACAGGGGAATTCTATCAAACACCAAGAGAAGAGCTAATGCCTGTTTTTCTGAAAATCTTCTAAAATATTGCAGAGGAAGGAACATTTCCAAACTCCTTCTATGAGGCCACAATCATGCTGATACCAAAACCGGGCAAAGACAATAGAAAAAAATAAAATTACAGGCCAATATCACTTATGAACATAGATGCAAAAATCCTCAACAAAATTCTAGCAAAGAGGCTTCAACAACACATAAAAAAGCTCATACACCATGATCAAGTCAGGTTTATTCCAGGGATGCAAGGATTCTTTAATATATGCAAATAAATCAATGTGATACACCATATTAACAAATTGAAAGATAAAAGCCATGTGATCATCACAATAGATGCAGGAAAAGCCTTAGACAAGATTTAACACCCATTTATGATCAAAACACTTAAAAAATGGCCATAGAAGGAACCTCCACCTCAACGTAGTAAGCCAGGCCATGTATGATAAGCACCACAACAAACATTATTCTCAATGGTGAAAAACTAAAAGCATCTTCTAAGACCCCCCCCCAGGAACAAGACAAGGGTGTCCACTCTCACCACTATTATTCCACATAGTTTTGGAAGTCCTAGCTACAGCAATTAGAGAAGAATTCCTTCCAAAGAAATAAAAGGAATCCCCAGATTGGAAAAGAAGACCCTGCAGTAAAGGGACTCTCAAGTCTATTTCCAACCCACAGATGAACATGAATACTGATACTATCTACAGTTAGATCTTACATTCATTCTGACAGAGGAAATTGACCATATCTTTACTAATCTCCACAATCTTAAAAAGTCAATGACTTTTGACAGATTCGAGGAGGCATTTTTGCATCTATGTCTCCTTGGACAACAAGGAGATCAAACCAGTCAATCCTAAAGGAAATCAACCCTGAGTATTCATTGGAAGAACTGATACTGAAGCTCCAATACTTAGGCCACATGATGTGAAGGGCCAACTCATTGGAAAAGATACTGATGCTGGGAAAGATTGAGAGCAGGAGGAGAAGAGGGTGACAGAGGATGAGATGGTTGGATGGCATCACTGACTCAATGGACAGGAGTTTGAGCAAACTCCAGGAGATTGTAAAGGACAGGGAAGCCTGGTGTGTTGCAGTTCATGGGGTCACAAAGAGTCTGACAAGACTTAGCAACTGAACAACAACAAAATATAAAGTCCTGAACTCTGTCATCTGCCTCTTGGTGTCCATATTGAGTAAGAAGACCTACATACTCAAGAGTGTTTGGAGTTTCTCCAGAAGAATCCCCATGTTTCTTGTTGGCTGGATGAAGACTGGCCTTTTTGATCCTACTTCAGTGAGGTTTTCAACCTTTGGGGATTAATTTCTATCATTTTGATCTGGGATCAGAGTAGCAGGAACTTTGGGGATAGCCATAGCATGCAAGCATGTCTAATGCATAGCCTTGCCTCTAGGCAAGACTCTATTTAAAATAATTCAGATTTAATATGTCTAAATTGTAGAATATAAGAAAACATTTTCTAATGTCCTTCAACACAGGAGATCTATTTGTGTGTGTGTGTGTGCATGCACTCAGTCATGTCTGACTCTTTGTGGCCCCATAGACTTTAGTCACAAGGCTCTTCTGCCTGCCAGATTCTTCTGTCCATGGAATTTTCCAGGCAAGGATACTGGAGTGGGTTGCCATTGCCTGCTCCAGGGGATATTCCTGACCTAGGGATTGAACCCACATCTCTTGTGTCTCCTACATTGGCAGGTAGGTTCTTTACCACTAGCACCACCTGGGAAGCCCCATTTTTTTTTTTTTTTTTTTTTTTGGTATGTGTGTATATTTGTCATAAGAGTAGTTTTTCTAACATTTGATCTTAATTTTTCAGCTCCAGTTTGGACCCAAATATACCTTGTCTTGTCTCCAGGAAAAGGGGAAAGTGGCTGGCTCCTGTATTCTACCCAAAACCTTCCTACCCATGCAAACAGTTTATAAATCAGTGCCTAGCATTCTGGAGGGTAAGGTCAGGAAAGCTCCTCTGGGAAATAAGCTCCCTTCCCTAGCATGGGTTTCTACTGAGAAGTCAAGCTCTGTAAGATTAAAAATGCATCATGCTTAGGGAATTTGAAGTCTTCTTTCCATTTAAAAAATGCACAAAAACCAACTGCAATCTAAGTCATATTTCAGCTATGTCCTGGAAGACTGAGAAGTGTTTTTTTCATGGAAAATTACTTATTACAGAAAAGATTTTATGGCTATATTATAATTTGTGGTACAGAGATGTTTCTTAAGGGCTCTCTGATTTAAGACTGTAATTGTGGATGAAACTCTGATATTGTGTCGACTCTCCAGAGTGTGAACTTTATTTCAAATATTTCATTTGTTTCCAGAACAGTTTCAAGGGTTAGCATAGACTTCTATCTGTGAGGAATAAGGAAGGAACACAGAGAGAGAGGCATTTGGGGGACAGAGGGGAAAGTTTTGAAGCCAGATCTGTAACTATCTCTGTCTGAATACTTGTCTATTTCTCTCTCAATCAACTTCAACAGGCCCCAGACACCCTGAATACAAGGTGGGGCCTAAACAAAACATTGTCTATGTCCAGGAAGCTACTAAAATAGCTTCTTCGAGGCCTATAAAGGGCATTTAGTGAAACACAAAGTAAACAGGCACATGATGAAAGGCTGATGGTGGCTATGCTGACGAAGAGGCCAGAGAGTAAGGAACAAGTTCATCCCAATCAAGATACAGCTTCAAAGGTTGACCTTTTTCTATACCAACCGGCCTGCAGCTCTTCTGGTACTGCGACTTCTCCCAAACCCCTGTGTGTATAGCTGCCAGAGCTGGAATAGCACTGAACTTCTCCAGGCTTCACCTTCCTTAATAAAACAAGGAGACAGGACCAGTGCATCTTCTAATGCTAACTCTTTGGGATTCTCATCTGCACAGAGGAAGTGAAGATAATAAAAATCTAAGGAAAGGATTCACCAGGAGGTGCATTTCAGCTTTGGCTTCTAGATGCTATTGAACAGTTAGTTCTTTTTTATTCATACTTACAAACATTCAGTTTAGAAATTTCCAGTGCTGCTTAACCTAGCATATTATACCTGCTCTTTGGAAGGGGGTGTAGGCTGAAGAAATGTGAGCTAAAGCCTTTACGTCCTTCTTTCATGATGCTGGCACCTATTTTGAGATAATAGCCTGGTTTGGGCCCTGGTAGCAGCTGTAACCATGGCTCCAGCTCTAATGGTGATCCACTATTGAGTGTTAGATCTATGTCAACGCTTCTAGGAAGAGGCTGGGTAGTTCAGAGTATATAGAGAATATAGTATAGAGTATATAGTAATATATAGAGAAGAATAGAGTATTATTCTCTGTATCTAGCACATCCTTTATGAATATCTGAGTACAGGTGTGTGCACACACACAGGTGCACGTATACCCTCCTTATGTATTATATTCAGTCAGATGAGCACACTTGCCTGAACAGGCCCAGCAGATGCCATTGTAGGGGAGGTGGACAGGAAACTGGGATGTGAAGTGGGAATAAAAATATGATGGGAAGTATATAAATGGGGATGTGTGGCCTCTTGCATAGACATTAGTCTTCTTTGCGTTTGGAGTCCAGGGGCTTTGCCTGGGAAAGCAGGGGGCCCAGCTTTACTCCACTGTCCTTTCTGGTCCCCTTTCCCTGTTGTGGGTCATCATTCAGCTTGAGACACTGCAATGACTTTATAAAACCCATTATTGTGCCAGAAAATTCAAGGTAAGAATGGTTTACATGCAGGCAAGTAATAGGTATCTGTCAAGGTGGAATTTGACTCATTCAATTTGATTCATAAGCTATGCTTCTCAGTACAGACATCCCCTTTTGACTTGCTAGGCTCTTTTAGACTAAATAAGTTACACTGTGTGAAATCTTGATCCTTAAATCCTAGAAGCCTAAAGTAGCAAGCTGCATTTCTTGCTGACTTTACATATCCACTAGGGACTGGCCTAGAACTGTTCACTGTAGCCACTTGCTCTCTAGCACACAGAAGCTAAATCAAACATAGAATTTCATGGTTCCAAAGTCAGGCAAACGAGAACATGGTGAACTCTATACTTGCTATTAAAACTGCTGCCTGGACATAACACCCAGCACTTCCATTTGTGTATTAATATCTTTGTCTAGAGCAGGTCATTTGCTCAAGACTATAGTTTTTCCTGTGGTCATGTATGGATGTGAGAGCTGGCCTGTGAAGAAGGCTGAGTGCCAAAGAATTGATGCTTTTGAACTGTGGTGTTGGAGAAGACTCTTGAGAGTCCCTTGGACTGCAAGGAGATCCAACCAGTCCATTCTGAAGGAGATCAGTCCTGGGTGTTCTTTGGAAGGAATGATGCTAAAGCTGAAAATCCAGTACTTTGGCCACTTCATGCGAAGTGTTGACTCACTGGAAAAGACTCTGATGCTGGGAGGGATTGGGGGCAAGAGAAGAAGGGGATGACAGAGGATGAGATGGCTGGATGGCATCACTGACTCAATGGACGTGAGTTTGAGTGAACTCTGGGAGTTGGTGATGGACAAGGAGGTCTGGCGTGCTGTGATTCATGGGGTCGCGAAGAGTGGGACACAACTGAGTGACTGAACTGAACTGAAGATTAATAATGGTGGCTCAGAGGGTAAATAGTCTGCCTACAATGTAGAAGACTCAAGTTCCATCCCTGGGTCAGAAAGATCACCTGGAAAAGGGAATGGCTACCCATTCCAGTATTTTTTTTTTAATTAATTTATTTTTAATTTGAAGGATAATTGCTTTACAATATTGTGTTGATTTCTGCCATACATCAACATGAATCAGCTACAGGTATACCTATGTCCCCTACCTCCAAAACCCCACTCTCACCTTCCACTCCCACTCCATTGTTTTTGCTTGGAGAATTCCATGGACAGAGGAGCCTGTCTGGTGGGCTATAGTTCATGGGGTCATAAAGAGTTGGACATGACTGAGCTACTAACACACAGCCTTAATAAAGCAATCATACTCTTTCCCCTTGGCTGCAGAGTGGATATTGGACAATATGCTCTCTCAATGCTGGACTTACCTCTCATCCACCCCACCCCTTTTCTGTTCAGAAATTTCTCTAGTCTGGATGGTTGTTCCCCTTTCAACTTCCTATGTGCTGAGACTCTTGAATTTTTTTATTTCTAGCACATTTTGCTTATCCAGATTCCCCAAGAGGTTAAAATATGGCATCTTGAAGATTAATTATAAAACTTTACCCTAACTTTTGATGAACTATTCCTAATTTGGCCATATTAGAAAGTTTGGTAACCTTAGAGTATATTTTACAGATTTCATTTTGAATGGATGTCACAATGCTGGATCATACTCACCAAAAAATGTACTCTTGTGTCAAGCACAAGAATAAGCTGCTCTAAGGGGCACCCATGAAATTAAAAGATGCTTACTCCTTGGAAGGAAAGTTATGACCAACCTAGACAGCATATTAAAAAACAGAGACATTACTTTGTCAACAAAGGTTCATCTAGTCAAGGCTATGGTTTTTCCAGTGGTCATGTATGGATGTGAGAGTTGGACTATAAAGAAAGCTGAGTGCTGAAGAATTGATGCTTTTGAACTGTGGTGTTGGAGAAGACTCAAGAGTCCCTTGGATTGCAAGGAGAGCCAACCATCCTAAAGTCCATCCTAAAGGAGATCAGTCCTGGGTGTACACTGGAAGGACTGATGTTGAAGCTGAAACTCCAATCCTTTGGCCACCTGATGCAAAGAGCTGACTCATCGGAAAAGACCCTGATGCTGGGAAAGATTGAGGGCAGGAGGAGAAGGGGACGACAGAGGACTAGATGGCATCACTGACTCGATGGACGTGAGTCTGAGTGAACTCCGGGAGTTGGTGATGGACAGGGAGGCCTGGCATGCTGCAGTTCATGGGGTCGCAAAGAGTTGGACATGACTGAGCAACTGAACTGAACTAAAGGGGTATGTCACCTGTACACCTGATTAGTTGTGTGACCCTGCAAAGACACCTGATGTCTTGGGTAATACTTTTCCATGAATAAAGGGTGGCACTAGATTTCCAAGAGCCTTCCAGATCTATGATTTCATGAATCTATTATTTGTTTACAGCCTCCCAGAAAGTGCATTAGTCTCCAGCAAGTGTTGGAGGTAGTGAGTTTTACGAATAGGGGTATGCTCATTACTGAGCATGCTCTATGGAGATCACATAGAAATGCATGTACAGGCATGGGAAGCATCTGGCTTTAGATGCTTGAGTGGAAAGGTCAAAAAAGTAAAAACAATTATATGGTCCACACCTACAAGAGGGCTAATGAGTTACTTGTGCACAAGGCCGAGGAGAAATATACCCACCAGAATTCTGTGTTTGACACAGGTCAGATTACCTTCTTTGTGGACTCCCATCTTTAGGACTAAGAGGCAGTGATCAAGATAATTTGATGATAGCATCCTGCTAGTTACATGGCTTAAGTTATATTTATTCTTCTTTCCTTTGGCATTCTAGACATAACACTGCCAGGGAGTATACATGGACTGTTTCTTTTGATCCCTCTCCAAGACCACTGGTTTCCTTTCAAGGACTTCCCTCTTGATAGACCTTTAAGTAGCAAGAGACTGAGTTGGAAGTTGCTTTGGAATCCACTTGTGGATCCTTCAGTCAAGCAAGCGAATAACCTCAGAGTGCTCTCTAACTTTCATTCACTTTTCCACTCATTCAATCAGCATTCCCTGAGCATTTTCTGTGTACCAGGTTCTGTGCTGGGCACTGAAGGCCCAAACACCAAGAAGGTACAGGAGAATAAGCCCTGGACCCAGAGTCCCTCACAATCTTGTTGGGATATAGAGGAAGAGGGCAGCTTTGTGCTAGAGGTGCACGGCCAGTGCTATAGTAAACTGGAGTAAATGACTGATTTCTTCAGTGAGTCAAAAAAAGCTATAGAAGGGAAGACATGTGTGAGCAGCCCTTCACCTGAGTGGCTTTTGCCAGGCAGAGAAATTCAGGAAGGGGTTCAAGATTCAGGCAGAGGGAACAGAATGGGCAAAGGAACAAAAGCAAATACAGGCAGACCTTGGAGATACTGTGAGTTCAGTTCCAGATCACTGCAATAAAGCCAGTCACATGAATGTTCTGGATTCTCAGTGCATATAAAAGAAAAGTTATGTTCACACTGTGCCATAAGTGTGTGCCGTGTATGTGTCCATTAAGTGTGCAATACCATTATGTCTAAAAGAACAATATATACACAAAGTAAAAGAAATAACAAAAACCAAATAACAACAACAACAAAGATCACTGATCACACCACCATAACAAATATAATAGGGAAAATGTTTGAAATATTGTGAGAATTACCAAAATGGGATATAGACACAAAGTAAGCAAACGCTGTTGGAAAAATGGTGCCAATAGACTTGCCCAATACAGGGTTGCCACAAATCTTCAATTTGTTAAAAAAACGAACACCAGGAAAAAACCACCAAATGCAATATTTTCTAAGTGTAATAAAGAGAAGTTCAATAAAATGAGGTATGTCTGCAGAGGTAACTGCTTGGGAAACATCTATTCCCAGTTCATCTCTGATGTACTGGTCTTTCTCAAAGATTTCCTTGCAATTTCCTCCACATGATATGGGCAAAAATGTAGTAAAAACTCAAGTTAGAAAAGGCTGAGGTTTGAATGTCATGAGGACATGTCAAGCTCTGGGAATGAGTGGAACAGGATGGTAACCAGTCCTATGGGGGAGCCCTGCTGCAAGTGTCTGAGAGCCCAGGTCTGCTCACTGTCAGAGAGTCCAGGGTTGGATTCCTGTCCTGCCACCAGCCATCTGTATGATTTCAGGAATGACTTGACTTGATACCTTGTTTAAGCCTCAGTTTTTCTCTTCCATAAAATGGAAATAGTACCTGAACTGGGATAATAGTACCTGAATAACTAAATTCACACATGCAAATCTCATAGAATGGTCTCTGGCCTGTATTAAGCACCTGATCATTGGCTGGTATTGTTTTTGATGTTGTAATCGTTCTTTTTCAGTTTTCAAATTATATTTCACCATAATTTAGTGGCGACTTCATTTTGTCATAGTGATTTTTCCCTTACAATCCTTGAAAATGGAAATTTGGAAAGGAAGCGTGCATTAGTGACTAATTTTTGTTGAGTGTTTATTATGAGCAAGACCCCATGTTAGCTACTGAAATAATATATCACAGAGAGCGAGCTCTGGGAAACTTGACTTTTCATCCCAAGTCTGCTAAAAAGTAGCAGTATGGCTTGCTTGAACTTTGGTGTTAGTGCAATTTTCAGAGGATAATAGCAGTCATACCTGTTGGAGTGGATATTTGCTTTCTGTATGCTTTTTGAGTTCTCCCATTCCCTCCAGGGCAGCCCTTGCCTTCCTTTGGAGAATTATCCATTCCTTAGTCCAATCTTGCACTTCTGTTGAGGTTGTAGAATTTATACATATTGACACAGGAAGAAAATATCCATACTCCATCCCAGAGCAAACCAACCAAGCAATAGAGAATGGAGGCAGCACCCAGAAGTAGGCGAGACATTATATTAGAGAACAACTGGAGACGTTAAATCCTTTATTCCAGTCCCTGAGCTCACCAAATCTGTCCTGGATTCTTCCTTTGAGTCTGTGATTGAATTAAATTTCCATTTGTACTTAATCTCCAGCCGAACTTCTGTCACTTGCAACCAAAGGAGTCCTGACTGCTACCTCTGTCTGCCTCTCAGCATCACTGAGTGGGTTAGATGAGACAATGCAGTTTTAAAAAAACCTAAAGTACAATCAAAATGACTAACTGTAATAAAAGGAATAGTTTCTTCCATTAAAGAAGGGATTCTGTGCTGCTGGTATTATTTAAGAACAAAGTGTTGCTTGCATAATCTTTGTAATTGGATTCAGTGTCAAGTGAATACTGTGAATTGAAGTGACCAGGAAAGAGGCTGGATTTGAGCTGGGCCTGAAGGATAAACACAATGTTGATCAAAGTAAGGAAAAGGCTTTTCTGGGCATGGAGAACGCTGAGGGCTAAAGCTCTGATGCTGGAACTCAGTTAACAAATCTTTACTTGTCTTCCATGGGTCACGCAAAGAGAAAGTCAAGGCTTGGGGGAGATCCTGGAATCTGCTCTGACTGCTTATAAAAGCCACTTAAATCATCAGAAACCAATAAAAAAAAGTCTGCAGTACTTAAGCAAACAGAAAAAAATTAGAGGCACATATTTCACATGCCTGTGGGTCCTCTCTTGTAATCCAAGGTTTTTCTTCTTCCTGGGTTAGCATTTTTTAAAATTTCCCTGGTGTTTGAGTCAGGTTGGTATCACCTGAAGACTTCACCCGTGTGTTTTTCATCTCCCCTCTTTGAAAGTGAGCAAAATACCCAATTCAGATGAAAGTTATACTCTCCAGCAGACCATTCCTGATTATCCATCTGCCATCACTTCTCACCACCCTGTGGTGAGCGACCTTCCCATTTTCATCTAAGGCACTCTGTGGCTAAGCCTCATGGCTGGGAATGGAAATTACTCTTAAGTAGCTGCAGACTTGCATGGCGTCAGGGTCCAGGGCAACAATTCTACACACTGTTTTCCCCATTATTTCTTAAAGTGCTCTGCTTAGAAACCCCTGAGTTAATTTAACATTTGACTCTGGGATCTCAACAACAGAGGTTTTCTTCTTCAATACAAGGAAACAATCAAATTGTTGTTAAGTTCATTCACTTGTGTAAGGCATAAAAGATGGAAACTTTAGTTTCTCCATGTACAAAATAAGATTTAGAACACTTAACATTACAGGGCTAGTCTAAGAATTAACTAAAATAACTGATACGAAAGAATTTTATGAAGTAAAGTAATAAAGCAATATGGAAGTAGTAAGACAAGGTACGGTTCTTTGACTTCTACTCCCTGTCCTAGACCCTAGTTCTGCCCTCCCTCTGTGATCTGCATGACCTTCTAGATTTTCACTGATACCTGGACTCCTGTTCATTCTAGTACCTGTCAGGCACTGAGGCTAGAGTTTACTCATTTGCTGGTTGTAAGCACTTTTCATCTGGTTAGATGCTTAAGGCAGCTGATGCTAAGGTGTCTTATTGTATCTTGCTGTTCACTGAACACAGGGTAGGCAAGGCAAGAGCGGGGAAGCTGGAAGAAGATGCAAGGAGCCATAGGAACTGCAAATACGTTTATTCTCTCTTGACTAGCAAGGCGGCAGCAGCAGCCATGCTGTATTCTCTAGTGGTTAACCAAGCAGACATAGCCGTAAGACAACTCACCTCGTCTACAAGAGCTTTTCAGGTGGTGCTTATATAGGTCATTGTGCATGCACAGTACTATAAATGATCTCAGCTGTTACATAACCAAGTATTTACAAAATGTGGGGTGAGTGAGAGGCCATGGGGTGCAAAAGCCTGACCACTGCCATCTTGGCTAATTTGCTCTTTCCCTACATAACGTGAATGAGAATTAGCGTAGCAAAGGGCTAAAAGCAGCTATTCAGGAGACTTGTCACCTGCAGACTTGGGAAAATTAGGACCTGCCAGGCAGCTCACTATAACTATGCCAGAGGCAAAGTCTTGGCTTTGCAGACAGGCTGAATCAAATGGGATCAGTCATGATAAAGAGGTGAAGAGGGAGTTGGTTTATTCAGGAAGGGAGTAGGGTGCTGAGTGCCACCTGCAGCTCATTTTTGTACTTCGTCATCCATCATTGTCTCTCTGTTTTTGAAAATAGCTCCTGGGGGGCGGGTTCTTTGGCAAGAGGGAAGCCAGGCATACTTCTCATCTTTCCCTTTATCCTCATTCCAGTTGGAAACATAACTCAAAGCTGGTTGACTTCCTAGCAGACCCAATTTGTTTCAAACTCCCTTTTTAGCCCATTTCATAGCAAAGTCTTCCAGGAATGCTAAAATTAGCTCATGGAAATAGTTGGGGTGGGGGTGTTATGGCTTGTGAACAGGGATAGTTGACCCTTATAGCACACGAGCTTCAGAAAAGACCAAGAGGTCATATAGGTACCCACAGCCTCTTTTTAAAGTAGACACTGAGGCCAGAGTGGACAGATGACTTGCTCGGGGTCTCATTTCCAGCTGCCCTCTCTTCCTAAATCTCCTAAAGGGGGAGAGAAATATAAAAAACCTACTGCATCAGGAAGGAATGAGGAGTGACTGAGGCAGGATTGGCTAGCTGGAACTGATACTATCAAAGGTTAGGCTGGGGGAATCAGAGTAAATAATACCAGGGCAAGATGGATTTCTGATGGATTTCTCAGAAAAGGAGGAACAAAAGACTAAAAAATAAACTGGCTTGGAGCAAACACGTCAAAAGCAACAGCCAATCCTAGGGGACTGCTGCTGCTGCTGTCACTTCAGTCGTATCCGACTCTGTGCGACCCCAGAGACGGCAGCCCACCAGGCTCCGCTGTCCCTGGGATTCTCCAGGCAAGAACACTAGAGTGGGTTGCCATTTCCTTCTCCAATGCATGAAAGTGAAAAGTGAAAGTGAAGTCACTCAGTCGTGTCCGACTCTTAGTGACCCCATGGACTGCAGCCTACCAGGCTCCTCCGTCCATGGGATTTTCCAGGCAAGAGTACTGGAGTGGGGTGCCATTGTCTTTTCCGATCCTAGAGTTCAAAGTGACACTAAAAACGATTGAGAATGATTTGGGGTTGGCGATGAAAAACTAGTTGTTTTCAAGCTGATAAAGTCAAACAGGAGTTCTAGAAAATAGACAGAATACCTGGATTCTGTAGAGGCTCCCCATTGTTGGGGAGGCCCCACAATCTGGCCCAGTCTTTCTCTCTCGCTCTCCCTTAACCCATGCAAATTCAAAGCAGTTTCTTGCTGGGAAATCCCATGAACGAGGAGTCTGGTGAGCTACAGTCTGTGGAGTCGCAAAAGAATTGGAGGTTACTAAGCACAGGCACACAGGAAGAGCCAGATGGAAGAGATGCAGAGGGCAAGGCATGGGGAAAGGACAGGGAGCTTCCTTGCTCTGTGACCACTCTCCCCAAATCTCGGTGCACTCACCAAACCAGAAGCTCTCGAACCCTGCACTTTCTGGGTTTTCAGATGCTTCACTACATACTTATGATTGAGTGTATCATTGGCCATTGGCCAGTGACTCAACCTCCAACCCCCTCTCCCCTCAGAGGTTGAGGGGTGGGACTGAAAGTCCAACCCTCCAATCACATACTTGGTTTTCCTGGCAACCAGTCTCCAACGTTAGGGGCTCTTAAAAGTCACCTCATTAACATAACAAGAAATACCTGATCACTCTCTGCAAGGCCAATTCCAAGGATTTTAGGGGCTCTGTGCTGGAAAAGGGGCCAAAGACCAAATTCATCTTTATTATAAAGTACCACATCACACCTTCAGAGGCCAGTTCAGGGCCCACTGTCTACAAGGAAGGCAGGGAACCTTCCACGTGCCCAGGCTGGTTGTGTCCTCTCCCCCTTGCAGCTCTCTGGTGGCAACCAGTGCTTGTACCAGTCTCGTTAACTGTTAGAGTGACCTGTGTGCAGGCATTGTAGCTTTATCTCTTCCCTCCTTTTGGAAAAGTCCATGAGTAATTAATCTTCTATCCCACACAGGTCTTACTTGGGTGCTTACACATAGTAGGTGCTGAGAAAATTGTTGACAAACGAGTGATCATCTGGGGAGTATACATGATATTGGAAGCACTGTACTTGGCTTTAGCCACATCCTTACTAAGAGTATCACCGTGTCCCCAAGTAAAGAGATATGCCCAGAAATTGAGAGGATCCATAGGAAAGCCACAGAGATAATAAGTAAGTTTTAAAGTAGGCTAAAGGAAGTCAATTTAAAGGAGAATAAAATGTGGGACCTCTTCAGAGAAGTGAGGCATACTCGCTGATCTTTCTCCAGGCCCATAAAGAACTTTTACCCAGAGAATGGACAGCAGCTGTGTTCCATCTCTGATCAAGACAGATCAGTAGGAAATTAACCTAAACAGAAGCATCATTGAGATCACAAAAAGGGAAAATATTTCTGAGAGATGGTGATTAAACTCTCAGATGACTTATCAAGAGATTTGTAGACTTTAGGTCTCCAAAAGACTATTAAAAAACAGATTCTTGTGTGTCAAGGCCAGTTTCGAGGCTCAGTCTGGAATGAATGCCGTGGAATGATCTTGACAATCTGTTCCCTCACGCCTCCTGTCCTGGCTAGGTGTCAGCCTCACGGGGCTCAGCAGTCAGTTCCAGGTTGCTCCAGCAGGTGGCGGCCAAGGGCAGAGAAAGCCCAGAAGGGCAGGCAACCAGATTTTGTTTTTTTAAGCTGTAGTTGATTTACAATGCTGTATTAGTTTCAGGTATACACAAAGTGATTCGGTTATACATACACACACCTATCTATATCTATTATTTTTCAGATTCTTTCCCTTAAAGGTTATTACAAAATATTAAGCATAGTTCCCTGTGCTATATAGTAGGTCCTTGTGGATTATCTATTATATACATTGTAGTGTGTATATGTTATTCCAAGCTCCTAATTTATCCATTCTCCATGTCCCCCTTTGGTAACCATGTTTGTTTTCTCTGTCTGTGGCTCTATTAGAATGGTTTCACAAAACAAGTCTAATAGGTTTGGGAGTATACAGTGACCCTTGCAGGGTATGCGCAAGTCTAGCAGGCATGCCCTACAGAAGAGCCCACAAAGCCTTCATCAGAGAGCCTCTCACTTCCTCCATGCCCACCCCGTCAGGCTCCTGGCTATTGGGAAAAGTACATGTGGCAACTTGGAAAATCCTCCCACCAAAGAGGGCACCTGGGCACAGTCATTTCCAGAACCTATGCTAAGAGAATCCAACTCTTGCTGATCTGTTTCTACAAACCCATACATAGTGACTAGCCCTGTACCAAAAACAAAGTGAAGTGAAACAAAACCAAAAATGCTCGGTGGAGAGGAACAGTGGCACAGGTAACTCCGGTCTGCAGTAAATCACTTATATTTGATTTTCAAGATACATGCACACAGGGTATCTACATGCCTCCTTCTAAGGAATGCTGCCCTTAAAGCAGCAAGTTTGTCTGTGCTGTGTTTAGGGAACTCACAGACTTGGGACTGGGAACTCAGCCAAAGGCAGGTCCTAGGTGGACATGGGCAATCCCTACCTGCGAACTGATCAGGTCTAATGGCGCTTCCCACAGGGACAGTCTCGATTCAGTGTGATGACCAACCGTGTGAGATGCTCTCTGGGAAAGTATACGTGTGTGTTGCATTTACTCAGGCAGTAAGGAGTTGCTGTTGGCCCCCTGAAGAAATAAGGCCTACTTTTTACCTAGTCATGGACTCAACTATTGGGTCTCAGAGTGCTGAGTCTGCTGAGAAGGCTTCTTTGTGTCCTCATGTTCCCTCTTACCTCTACAGCATCTTTCCCTTGCCTCCATGACCCAAGCACATCTCCCCATGCAATGTGAAGTGTACAACAAACACCAGGAGAATTCCCTACCCTACAGCCCCATTACCCGACAGAGGAGGCTTTTGGTCCTGTTTTAATTTTGCATCTCCTGTAGTTTTGAGCTCAGAAATCTAGATGGCTGGACCTTCAGAAATCAGTGTCGACAGAATGAGACCAGCATGGGCCCTGTGCTATAGGGACAATAGCTGCATATTTCATGCAGCTCCTATGAGAGATGGAGCCAGGGTGAGGTTGAATTCTTTTTCTAGCCTTGGCCAAAGGGACCTCAGTGCTGTAAGGCTCCCTTTCCTCATGTGCAAAACAGGGCTTTTAGTACCTATGTCAGGAGGTTGTGGTATTGATAAAATCAGATCATGTATGCAGAGCGCTTGGAATAGCTCTTGCCCAGCAAAGAAAGAGCCAGATAAATGACAGGTATTGATATTGACTGATTCTTTGTCTCCTCCATCAGACTCTGCTATCCTATTAATATTCATACCTCAACAATGATGCTAGTACCAATCAGTGATCAATTAAAAAGTATGCATTAAATGAACATGGGAAACAAATGTAGGAAACAACTGAAGATTTTGAGACAAGATAATACAGCCGAGTTTGAGTAATTTTTTTTTTTTGCTTTCCTGGTTTTCCGTCTGTTTGTGCATCATAAATTCACTTTTTCATTGTTATTGTTGTTGTGTGTGTTATTTTTAAATGTCTTCAGGTCTACAACATTGTGGCAGTCTTTAAGAATCAGAACATCTTGGATTGGTTTACTATCTTACAGTGAAGGTCCACTAGGTTCAGTGAACTGAGATCTGGTGGCATTATTCCTCCTCAGGGAGACGGTTGGCTTAGATGTCTTTTTGTAAAAAAATAAGGGGCGTTTAACTCTGGAGTTGAACCCAAGAGGTTGACAGGTTAGTAGATGGAGATAGGAAGATGGAACACAGCCAGGGGTGGATATCCTCAATGTAGTCCCAGCTTTGAAAAGGCTGTGCTTTCTTTGGACTTATTTCAGATGTCAAACACAGCAAGGTTGACATCAATACACAGCAGGCCATGGATTATGGCTGACTCTAATGACTATGTTCCACTGTGTTTATTGTTCTGGATGTTAATATATAGAGTAAATGATAGTCCTTTAATTGAAGGTTGGAAATGCCCCATACTAAGGCACTCGGGTGACATCACCATTAACCACTCAAGTGAAACCCAAGACACTTGCTAGCCAGGAAATTACAGCCTTGGAGACCATCTTCCTATTTGTGTATGTGGTATGTATGAGGAAAAGGGGGCCCAGCAGCTGGCTTGCACCTTTATTGACAATTCTTGATTTTACTGAGAGGAAAGCAACATTATTTGGAAATTAGAAGGAACACATGAGTTCCACAGGAAATCTCAGCCAGTTAGAACTTTAATGGAACATGTTCCTAGAGGTCAGAACCCTGGGAGAGGAGACAGGAGCTGGCTGTCTTCTTTTCTTCTTTAGCAATTTGAAGAGGCCCTGCAAGACTTTCCTCAGTTTATTTGTGGGAACAATTTATAATGCCTCCATAATAGAGACTCTTTGTAACTACCAGCTCCCCTGGTAACTCAGACAGTAAAAAATCTGCCTGCAATGCAGAAGACCTGAGTTCCATCCCTGGGCTGGGAAGATCCTTTGGAGAAGGAAAAGGTGACCCACTCCAGCATTCTTGCTTGAGAAATTCCATGGATAGAGGAACCTGGTGGGCTACAGCCCATGGGATTGCAAAGAGTCCAAGATTGGACAGCTAACACTATAAATATTCGAACTGAAGTTTCTGAGCTGTGAGAAGTCTTGCAAGTTAGTGGACCATGTGGTTATTATTATTTAGTTGTTGAGTCATGTCTGACTCTCTTGCAACCCTATGGACTGTAGCCTGCCAGGCTTCTCTGTCCATGGGATTTTTCAGGCAAGAATACTGGAGTGGGCTACCGTAAACAGTCCTAATTGTTTCTATGAGAAGGTATATTAGTTTCCTGTTGTGTTATACCAAATACTACACAGCTGGTGGTTCAAAACAGCACTGATTTCTCATCTTACATCTCTGGAGGTCAGAACTCCAAAATGAATCTCATTGGACTAAAGCTGGAGATTCTCCAGATTCTTCCTGGACTTAGGGGAGAATCTATTCCCTTGCCTTTTCTAGCTTCCAGAGGCTGCTTGCATGCTATGGCCCGGAGCCCCCTTCTAGCAACAGCATCATACTGACTTCTGCTTCTGTTGTCACATCTCCTTCTCTGCCTCTCCTGCCCCTTTCCATCTCAAAGACCCCTGGGATTGCACTGGATGTTTTCAGGACCCTACCCGGATGATTCAGCAAAATATCTCCATCTCAAGGTCAGCTGAGTAACAAACATAATTTCATCTGCCATCTTAATCTCCCTACCCTCTTAATGCAATATATTCACTGGTTCTGGGGATGAAGACATGGAAATCTTTGGGTGAGGGCATTTTTCCGCTCAGCATAGAAGACACTAGATTAGGTACGGTCCGTGGAACTGACATCTAGGCTGGAGTTAAGGACTCTTGATAGGAGAGCATAACAATGATGAAAGGCTGTTCATACATCCTGAGAGCAGAATAACTGGGTAAGTCGGGCATGATAGCTCACTGACTGAAAACACGTGCTTTGGGCTCAGAGAACTGAAGTCACATCTCTCTGTCGCTTGCTGGCTGTGGGATTTTAGATGGAGCACTTAGTCATGCTGATGAGCTCCCACTACTCTAAAATGAAGGCAGTAATCTGTACTATATAGGACAGTTGTAAGATTTAACTGAGATAATACAAATGAAAAGTCCAGGGTGGTACCTGGTACTTGGTGAGTGTTCAGTAAAGGATAGTGACAAGTCAGGAAGAGTTTTGTATCTTCCCCTGAGTCCTTGTGAGGCGTGGCAGGGATGGTTAGGTATTCCTCAAATCCAGTACCCCAAATTAAGGGTAAAAGACTTTTATTTAAAAGGAAGGAGAGCCAACATGCCATAGTGTCTTGGGAGAGAGTTGCTTAATTGAACCCATCTTTATCCAGGATTCGTAGCACCTGCAGGCATGTGTGTCTGGCACTGTGCTGGATGCTGGGCACTCCACAGTCCAGTCTCTGGGCTGGTATATAACCAGTCATGCAGATGCTGTAGCCTATACAGCTAAGAGAGCTCTAAGAGATTGAGATGAGAGAGAGAAGAGAGAGATGACCTGGGCAGGGGCAGTATGGGGAGGTTTCAGAGGAGTCAGGACTTAAGTTGGACCCTTGAAAGGAGGCAAAGATTTAGAGAAGCCAGAAAAAGTAGAGAGGGCATTTTAGGTAGAAGAGTTTGGGGAACAGTAACATAAGTAACATAAGCAAAAATGCGAATACAGGGGCATGTTTCAGGGACAGGGCAGATTTCCTAGGTAGGTGAGTTGTGAGTGAGAATGTGCAGGAGTAGAATGGGATAGATTAAAGAGGACCTCTGTCACTCCCAGGAGACTTAAGCTTCTCTATCTTCTTCAGCTTGGTATGACACATAGTGGATATCCAACAGCATCTGTTATTGTTGTTTTGTCCTGACCTGAAATAAGATATTTGGGTGTAATTCTTTGGACAGTGAGAAGTCACAGAAAGAACAGGGCGAAATATGCAAAGACCAATTAAGACCCTATTTCCTGTGGTCAGCACAGAAAATGAAGGCTTGATAATAGAGGGGATGGAAAGCAAAGGCAGGTTAGACTAAATAGAAGCCTGAGATATATTAACCATAAAGTTTAGAAAACTGGATATATCTCCAGGGCATATGGAAAAGTTTGCAAAGTGGTGATAGTTTAGCTTGTGGTTGGAACAATTGCATTGATTGCCTGATGTCCAAAAGAAACACTGTGTCCAAAAACTTAAGGATGGGTGTATCAGTTACCTATTGCTGTGTAACAAACCAACCCATAACTCACTGCCTTAAAACAACCATTTATCTAGCTCATGTTTCTGCGGGTTGGCAGTATGAGCTGTATGGTCTTTCTGGTCCTGGCTGGGCTCACTCTCATATCTGTTGTCAGCTGCCAAGTCAGCTGGGGGCTATTGGCCTGAGATGTCTCAACTTGTCATCTCAGATTTTCTACCTAGTCTCTCATTATCCAACAGGAAAGCCTAGGATTATTTTCATGATGGAAACAGTGTTCTGAAAGGACTAGCAGAAACATGCACAGTCGCTGAAGCCCCGGCACTGAATAGGAATTCCAACACTGTCACCTCATTCATTAGACATACCAAGGCAGATTGCTAAGCCCGAATTCTGCGAGTTAGCTCTTCATGGAAAGAGCTACAAAGTCACATTGTGAAGGTAAGATTGAGACCATTTTTGCAATAACTTAGGAGAAGGCACGGGGAAGGCAATGGCACCCCACCCCAGTACTTTTGCCTGGAAAATCCCATGGACGGAGGATCCTGGTAGGCTCCAGTCCATGGGGTCGCTAAGAGTTGGACACGACTGAGCGACTTCACTTTCACTTTTCACTTTCATGCACTGGAGAAGGAAACGGCAACCCACTCCAGTGTTCTTGCCTGGAGAATCCCAGGGACGGGGGAGCCTGGTGAGCTTCTGTCTATGGGGTTGCACAGAGTCGGACACGACTGAAGCGACTTAGCAGTAGGAGAAGGCAATGGCACCCCACCCCAGTACTCTTGCCTGGAAAATCCCATGGATGGAGGAGCCTGGTAGACTGCAGTCCATGGGGTCGCTAGGAGTCGGACACGACTGAGCGACTTCACTTTCACTTTTCACTTTCATGCATTGGAGGAGGTAATGGCAACCCACTCAAGTGTTCTTGCCTGGAGAATCCCAGGGGCGGGGGAGGCTCATGGGCTGCCGTCTCTGGGGGACACGACTGAAGTGACTTAGTATAGTATATAGCATAGGGCAGAGGATATTTAGGGTGCTGTGCTAAAAATATCTATGTATGTATGTGTGCATGCATAAATGTATATATTTATGCCTGTATGTATTGTAGCCATATCTACACCAAATTCAGTAGCAACTATATGATGAACTGTACATGTCTGGCTTTGTTTCCATTCCAAGTGTGCCCAAGAGGTCTGTGACTCCTCCTGGATAATGTACCAAATAGTCATTGAAAGGAATTGAGAGGCCCAGGCTGATCTCAATGATAAATTTCATGTGGTGTGATTTTTGTCTCTCCATTGAGCTTCTTGAGGGCCTGGACCATATCTCTGGCTTTTTTTGATCAGTCACTGAATGCTTTAAAGAACTACAAATGTGGAGAGTGTTTAGATAGTGTTAGCACTGACTATCAATTTAGGCTTAGGTTTTGAAGATGTCCAATGTCACCATGACCCACAGGCAAAGTAGGATTGTGGAAGCAAACAAAGCTGCCTGGCCAGTCCTCTTTGATGGGAAGTATGCATTTTCCCACTCCTCTGAGTCTCCTTAAAGGAAAAGCCTCTCTCTGCGTTGCATGGTGGTGCCATGTCTTGGCCTTCTCATTCCTGTAGTAAGCTTGGTGTATCATTCCCCAGAATCTGGGGAGGGCAGGAGAACAGCAGCAGATGGATCCCTCCTGGAGTCTTCCGGGGTCTGAAATGAAAGCATCCAGAATTGCTGGCAGAGCTCTGGAGGCCTGACTCCTGCAAGTGTCAGCTGGTGGTGTAGTAGTATATTGTCCTCTTATACCATCTGCTTTCCCACTTTAGGAAAATGGAAATGTGAGGATGGGAAAGGCCTTTGGGGGGAGTGGTGGCTCCAGTAGATCTGTTCTGATATTAAAGCAGGTGCCAGAGGAAAAAGACTCCTGCCGCTGTGGAGCCAGGGTCCAGGAGGATCCAGGCTTCCACTCCCCTTTTGGGACCCAGCTCTCTCCCCAGGTCTTGGCTCTGCAGGTTGGTGAGAGGCAGTGTTGCTGAAAGGTAGGAAGGAGGAGCAGCGGGGAGCATGGTGGAGCCACCTGATAATGAGCTGGATGAGTTCAGCCAACCCAGGTGGCCCTGGTTTGGAAAGGTGAGTCAGGGACTTGAAGCTCAATGCCAGTCTCTGTTGGGGCTGTTTTCTTTCTTCTCTCACTACCAATGACATATTTGAGCCTGAACTCTCAGTTTTGCAAATATACCTTCCTTATTTTCTTCACTAACGTCTTGAAATGGAACTGCTTAGTGACTGACCAAGGCCAGTTAAACAAGAAGAGATACAGAAAGTTGTTCATCTTTGTGCATCTTGGGTTTCCCACGTGGCATTAGGGTCAAAGAACCTGCCTGCTGATGCACAGGTCAGTGAGATCCCCTGGAGGAGGGCATGGCAACCTACTCCAGTACAGTTGCCTGGAGAATCCCATGGACAGAGGAGCCTGCCAGGCTGCAGTCCATAGGCTCACACAGAGTCGGACATGACTGAAGCAATAAGGGCATCTTAGATATCACTGCCTTTCAGTCAGGCATAGTTCCTCCTATTAACTCTGCCCTTGACCGCTGCACATGAATCAATTCCTACATGCATCTTGCATGTTGCACTCCCACACCTCTGTTCAGATCACCCGCCCTGCCTAAAATGATCTCCTTTCCTGTCTGTTGGCCCAGATTCTACATATTCCTCAAGTTCCACGGTGCTCAAGATGACTTTCGTAATTATTTTATATTTGTTAATCCTTCCATTTCTGAATTTCATGTCTTATTATCTGCATTTACATAGGATATATGTGCCTTATTATAACTTATCTCCTTGTGTTGAGGTCTCACATTCCATGTGCATCTTATGCTTTCAAATATCTCAAATACCCCAGAGCTCCCTGCCTTGCACACTGAAGACTTGGGAAGTGTTCAATACTTACGGCACTTCAAATGCCATCATCTCCTCCTTAAATTTGCTGTTTGTACTTCTCGCAAACATTGATCACTCTGGGGCTGCCCATCTTCTAATTTCTGAATAGCGCCTGGATTTCCACTGGGGCTAATTACCTCTCTCTTGTGGTATATCTTCTTGTTAGGAGGTAATTCCAGGTGCCTGCATCCCACTGTGGAATCTAAGAATACAAGATCTTTCTTCTTCCTACTCATTTTCCAAAGTAGATCTCTGGTGTGTGACTTAAGCTTGGCCAAGAAGCGGCTCTGTCCCAGGTCTCTGAAACTTGAGTGAGGGGGCTGGACAACAGAGAAGTGGTTGGTGGCCACTCATGCAGGGTTGGGGCAACATCCCACCCAACCTACTACATGAGGGCTGCTCTTCCTCCTGTCCACTAGACTGTTGGAGCTCTTGGTTACGATATATTCTCCAATCCAGTCTCCTGGCAGTCATATAAGCCCACCAAATCCTTCTGATGAAGACCCTTCCCATGTAGGCAAAGGGTCTGAGTGTCTATTTTTGTTTGTTTATGTTGCTTGAAACCATGGAATTCTAACTAATACATGCCTAACTTCCAACCTTGTCAACACTCTCCTGGAATACTGCAGTAGCCTTCTTATTGGGCTCCTTATCTTCCATTTTATCCTCCTTCTTTAAGTTTTCCATGTTCCTACCAGAGTGTTATATGTAAGATAAAAGGTTTTAAGTAAATGCTGACTTATTCTTGCTTTCAAGAGAAAATTCAAACAGCTAAGCATTTCTCATTTTCTCATGCCCTATGCCCTGAGCTCCAGAATTGGGGCTGTGTGGTGCCGTGGAGAGAGACAGTATTTGACCCCAGGCCCAGGCTTGGATCATGTGACACTGGCCAGTTTATGAAACCCTTTTCACTATTAATTCATCACATGTAAATGGAGAAGATGCTACCTGTTGGTTGGCTATGAAGATTCCTTGGAACAATACTCCTGTAGCTCTGGCAGCTTGTCAGATTAGCGTCTCAGAAGAGAGATCCTTTCCCTCCTCCTTCCATCTTTAGCTGAGCTTGCAGGTCCGCGATGGGCCCTGACAAACTTTGGATGAGTTTGGATGTCCTGAAACTCCTTTAGGTTCAAAGGTTGGATGCAGGATTGGGGACTGTGGGTGCTCTGTTTTATGACAAAGTAGCCTTGTGGGTCATTCTAGAAAAATATGAGGGCCTAGAGGAAGACTCTGGCATGGTATATGGACGCAAAAGGTTTACATGTGTGGTGTGCTAAGAACAGCTCTGATTATGCTGGTGGGAGAACAGGACCCCTTATTATGATGCAGACAATCTCTCTGGCAAGTTTTTTTTCTTTAAGTATGGCTGCAATTCAGAACCAGATGATATGTCTGTTTCTTGGTTCTCTGCCTATTCTCAGATAAAAAGTGACAAGATGCACACTTTATGTAGTATGTGTAAGTGAATGTCTCCACCAACAGCCCTGTCCTCCCACCCTTTTTCCATGTTCTTACTTAAAGTCTCCATATTTGAAATGGTCTATTTGTTACTGCTGCCAAAGATGGAAAGCAATGTGAGTTAAATATATATGGAGAGGGTCTGCTTAACAGAAGGCTTTTCACTAGCAGTTGAATGGAGGGCTGTTTCTTTTTTGCACTAGGGACTAGCTTGATGGGACTGAAAAAGTAATCAGTAGCCACTAATAATTCCTAACTTGGACTCACAGGAGAAAGAACACAATGAAGGGGAATTGAAATTCCAATGTAGGCTGGGAATATCTGTGTGGGATGATGTGCTCAACCAATTAAAGGGATGTCATCTAGACAATGTGGACTTGCCCATAACAGAAGAGACTCACAGAGGCAGTATCATTCTTTGTGATATCAGGATCCTGAGTGTCAACTGAATTAGTGAGGACAGCTTGTACTGGAGTGATGTTCCCCAGCAATGAAGCAGCACACTACCAGGACTGCCATCAGCCAGTATGATGTGGCATCAAAACAGAGGGTGTCCCATGACTGACTCATGTCAATGTATGGCAAAAACCAGTAAAATACTGTAAAGTTATTAGCCCCCAATTAAAATAAATTAATTAATTTTTTTTAAAAAAAGCAGAGGGTGTGGAGGGAGGAGGGTACTGTGAGATCACATTCAACCAGGGAAGATGTCTTTACAGTAGCAGTATGATGCTTTGTCTTTGGGGCTTTACTTTCAAGACTCTTTTTGTCAGTTCAGTTCAGTTAAGTTGCTCAGTCGTGTCCAACTCTTTGGGACCCCATGAGCTGCAGCATGCCAGGCCTCCCTGTCTATCACTAACTCCCAGAGTTCACACAAACCCATATCCATTGAGTCAGTGATGCCATCCAACCATCTCATCCTCTGTCTTTGGGGCTTTACTTTCAAGACTCTTTTTTAAAACACCTCTAATATAAGATCATGCTGTTTTTTTTTTTTCCTGGAACTACATTTATCTCTTCAACCTCTCCACACCCTAATTGCTCCCCATCTATAAAAAGCCCTAAAATCTCTGTTGCAAAGTACTTAGAGATCCAAGTCCTGATTGCAGTGAAGCTCTGTCTGACACCATCACAGCACCACAACCATGGAGGAGCCAGGTCTTTCTAGGGATTTGCCCTCAAGTTGGAAGCCAGTGGATCTCAGGGCTGAAAGTCCTTGTCTCTTGAACTGAAAAGCAGGTGGGGCCATAGCCCAGACCTCTAGATGGCCAAGAACATCAGAGATAGCTATTTGCTACCATGGCCTTCAGTTTGGGCAGTGCTTTGAGTCTAAAAGTATCTCCAGAGGAAGTAGTGTACGTGTTGATTGTGAAATGAAACTAGCCTCTTCCTCTGTCCTTGGGGGCAGGAATCCCACTGTTTGGCCCCACTTGACCTCAACCTCACTCTGAATGCCTCTGGAAGCCACCAAGAGCTGTGACTATTCAGTGGTGGGAAGGTGATAACACGGATTTCCCCACACTAAGCCACAACCTCAGGGGCATTCCAGAGGGAAACTGAATGGCTCTGATCTGAACACTTTTCTGCTTACCTATCAGGGATGAGTGAATTGGGGCTTGACGCCAGGCTCAGGAGCCTTTATTCCTTCTCTCTACTAGACCTCAGGGAAGGTCTCAAAGCCCCAGATCACTGAGTGTTACTTTGCAAGACACAAGGGACATGCTTCTCTTTTCAGTTAAAATGTTGAGGATCAGAAGGAGAGGTAACCACCTCATTCCTCTGGCTACTAGCCAACTTGGATTAAAGCAACAAAAAGAAAACAGCATCAACAGAACTTTGAGTTTTTCCAAGGTCTGTGTTTCTAGCACATAAAGAGCATCCGTATACTGCAGTGACGCCATTGTCTGTTAGCAGCAGAGTTTTGGGGTGGGGATTTGTCCCAGTTTGAACACTGATTCATAGTCTCTGTTTTATACAGCAACAGACATACTTCTGTCAGGTGAATGTATGCTCCTCGGTTCTGTCTCGTCACAACAAAGATTTGGAGTGATGGACATTAAAGCCCTCAGCGTGTCACAGCTCTTGGGTCTTGGACAGACCGTGTTATAGCTCTCAGGTCTCGAATGGACTGTGTTATAGCTCTTAGACAAATCAGTGTTACAGCTCCATGTTACAGCTCTATTTTATTTAGATAATAACAGAAAAATCCATCCTTAAGGCGTGAGGGAATGTTGACCCAAAGACGCGAAGAGAAGAGTACCCCAGTGCCGGCGGGGGGAGGGGGGAGGGAGAGAGAGAGAGAGAGAGATCTCCAGCCTTTTGGCTCCTCTTTTTATATGTTTTTTTTTTTTTTTTTTTCCCCCTCCCTGGGCCTGCCTTATGTAAACTGGGCTAGCCAGGAGTGTGGTTTGTTCTAGCTGAGGTCCTCCCTCTGGTCCTTGGACCTTCCTTTGTTCTATTTTCACGGGCTTTTCTCTTCCTTATCTTTTAGCCATCGCCATCCTGGACTCCTTTTCCCTATTCTAACTACCTAACACTTGTATAAGTTCATTGGCCTGCTAGGGTATCTAGTATATGGTTATGAACTTGAATTTTCCTGTGTAGAGATCTGGGTTCTCCATTTTTAAAAAAAGATGAAAGATGATATAGTGGAAAGGAGGTGGATTTCACCAGAGTACATGGCTTTTGCCCCAGTTCTGCTGCCTAGGTTGGGGGCTGGGGTACATCTTTGAGCTTCAACTTTTTATATAAAAAGTTAAAATTTCTCTTAGATGCTTTTGTTGAAAGGATCAGATGGAAATGATGTGTTGAAAGTGTTTTGTACATTGAAAACATATAGCAGTCTATCACCAATACTACTTCTAAATAAGTTGAAAAATAACAACTCCTGTTGGTATAGACATGGCCAGAAGCTATCTTTAAAGATGGATCTAAATTTTGAAGTAATCAAAAGAATTTGAAGAAGAATAGATGCATGTATAACTGAATCACTTTGCTGTACACCTGAAACAGCATCAATTATATTTCAATATAAAATAAAAAGTTTTGAAAAGTGACTCAATCTTAAGTGACCTTTCACATGACTTGCTTTTATTTAAATATTTCTAAGGACTGAAATGGTTGTTTCATTATTAGACATTCATACAGTAAATCAAAGTGCCAAGTGATACAGTGACTAGGGGCAGGGTGTTATTTCCTGACAGATTTCCTACTGTCTGCTGAATTCATGTTTTCCTTGGCTTGACTCCTCTACTGAAATCTCCCTGATTTCCTGTTATTGAACTGAGGAGACAGTCTTCTCTTCTATAAAGTGGGAAAGTACTTCATAGGGTTTCTGAAAGGTTTATAATGACTTATTGATGTAAAGTACTTATGGTAAAACAATACCCACAATAGATATGTAATGGATATTAGCTATGTCTCTTGCTGCTATTGCTTCATTTACTGTAACTATCACCGGGTGAATTACACATTGCAATGGTCACATTTCTCCCTTTGGCCAGCTATTGACTAAATTATGTTTCAAGCAATTTTGCAAAGAAGAGAGAGATCTAAGAAAGTTGATGTGATTTTAACTTCCGTATTTATGAAAAGTTTCATAACTTTTCATCAGTCACACTAGGGTGACTGATCTTTGAATGTTATTCTCCTCTTTTGTGTGACTGACAAATGCCAGCCCCTTGTAAAGATAAGAAAGCCCAAATGACGCAGCAGCAGGTTCACTCGATTTGGCTTCCTAGTCACCTGTTCTGGACAAGAGACCCCAATTCCTTATGATTGCCTCCTTCCAAGTTCAGACGGGGGAAGTCCCTTCCTCTGTACAGTGCAGTGGGGCAGTGGGTGCCCATGTCACCTAGTCTGGGCCAGGGTGAATTAACTTCAAGGCACAAGCTGATACTTGGTTTGTATAGAAAAATGACTACAGAGGATAATAGCTAAAATGGCACTTCCCATTTGCCAGATGCTTCTCTAAATAACTGATGAACATTAACTCATTTAATCTTCACAAAAACCTCTTGAAGTAGGTATAGATACCATCCTTTTCCAGCAGAGGAAACTGAGGTACTGCAGACAGAAATGCTAGTTCCAAGATGAAGGCACAAGCATGCTCATTCTTATACATTACCCTCTAAAGAAACAGCTACATCAGAGAGGACTGTGGATGGCACTCTGAACACTGCAAAATGTGGCAGGAGACATGATCTTTAACAAATAAGGGAGGTTCTACCTGGGCTGAGATAGAGAGAAACAGAGAAAGCTTCCAAGTGTGGAGCTGAATCTTCTCTCTAGGTGTACGGAGTAGTTGTTTTGTGTACAAAGACAACCTTCATTGCCAGTGGTCACCATGTTTTATTTGAGGCCATATATCTGGGTGATGTGGTCAAAATAATGGCAGACTATAATATATGTGAGAGTTGGTCCGTAAAGAAGGCTGAGGGCTGAAGAACTGATGCTTTTGAATTGTGATGCTGGAGAAGACTCCTTAAAGTCCTTTGGATAGCAAGGAGATCAAATCAGTCGATCCTAAAGGAAATCAACCCTGAATATTCATTGAAGGGCTGATACTGAAGCTCCAATACTTTGGCCACCTGATGCAAAGAGTGGATTCATTGGGAAAGACAATTATTGAAAACCAATGTCCCTGAATGAGGGCAGGAGGAGAAGGGGGCGACCGAAGATGAGATGTTTGGATGGCATCATTGATTCAATGAATTTGAGCAAACTTCAGGAGATAGAGGAGGACAGGGGAGCCTGGCGTGCTGGATCTATGGGGTTGCAAGGAGTCAGATGTGACTTAGTGACTGAACAACAAGAAAAATAAATTGTGCTCACACAAATTTTGCTTTGCCCCAACTTTCTGCCATAAGTGAGTTAGTTGCTTAGTCATGTCTGACTCTTTGCGACCCCATGGACTGTAGACCCTTAGGCTCCTCTGTCCATGGGTTTTTCCAGGCCAGAATACTGGAGTGGGTTACCATTTCCTTCTCCAGGGAATCTTCCTTCTCCAGGGATTGAACCCATGTCTCCTTTGTCTCCTGTATTGCAGGCAGGTTCTTTACCCACTGAGCCATCAGAGAAGCTTCTTAGGTGCAGTGCAAAGCAAGTATTTGTCCTATGTTGTTAAGAGCCAGATTCTGTATTATGAATAGCTTTCATAATTGTCCACTTTATGTCATCTTTCTGAGATTTAAAAATCTTCTATAGACACTTAGTTTGAACCACTGTAGATTGTGAAGTATATTGGTTTCTTTCCATCACTACTGTAAAAAGAAGTTGTGAATCTTCTTGTTAATGAACTATGGATTTCTTCCCCAGTTTCTTTTTTTTTAAATGCTTGAAGATTGGCTTTGAGTGAAGATCTACCTTTTCTGAGGAGAATTAGTTTGTAATGTTAAAAATAAAGTCCTCATTCAATAGATTGAAAAGAATGATAATTCTAACTAGACAGCTTTTCTTAGGTGAGGAAAGAGTCTCAGATGCTGAAGTGATTTGCCTAAGGTTATACCTAAGTTTGCCTAAGTCAGTGGTATAACTGGGGTCTGATCCCCCATGTCAAGCTCCTAACCTTATGTTGTAGGGAACAGTCCCTAGTCAGCTCTAGGGACTTGCAAAGAGACTAAAATAAGGAGGAAATGCCTCTCAGGTCACATCAGTATTGACATTTTTGGTAGAGAAGAGAGAAGGAAGACATAGGGATGTATCACAGAACAGGAGCATGTTACTCAAAGACACGCTGAGGAAAGCAGTGACTTTTGATGGGTCAAGGCCAGTTTGATCCCCCTGCGGATAGTACGCTTACCTTAACACATTTCACTTGCACTTCTTACTGGTTTTTAGGTGTCTGTGTAAATATTACTTCCTCAGGAAAGCCTGTCATTCACACTTCCTTGTCATAGGCATATATAGGGTCCAACTTCACATTTCCGAGAATCCGATCTTTTTGCCTGTATGTGAAAGTGTAAGTGAAAGTCTCTCAGTCTTGTCCCTCATGGACTCTTTGTGACTCCATGGCCTGAATTCTCCAGGCCAGAATAATGGAGTGGGTAGCCTCTCCTTTCTCCAGGGGATCTTCCCAACCCAGGGATCGAAGCCAGGTGTCCCGCATTGCAGGTGGATTCTTTGCCAGCTGAGCCACAAGGGAAGCCCAAGAATACTGGAGTGGGTAGCCTATCCCTTCTCCAGCTATCTTCCCAACCCAGGAATCAAACTAGGATTTACCAAGTGAACTATCAGGGAAACCCAGTTCCCCTGTATAGCACTAAGTAATTCATTCACTCATTCACCATACCTACTGAGCCCTGAAATGTCAGCTAACATTTAGGGGCTGGAAATACACCAGTAAAAAACCAATGTCCCTGTTTTCTCAGAGCAAGATGAAAAAGCAATATGAATAAAGCAGAATAAAGAAATTGATAGTGGTCATCCAAGGGCTAAAAGAATGAGGGGGCAGGCAGTATGGCAGGTGTTTGTGGGAAGAGCTTTGCTAGTTTGGAATCTGTCAGCAAAAAAGGGCACCCTGGAGGACTTTTTCAGATGCTATTGTTATTGTTTAATAACAGGTTAGACTATAACAATAACACCAAACTGCTTGAGAGTTGGAAGATTCCCTCTCCCCACCCTCCACTGTGTCCTTGATGCCTAGCACAGCTCTGGGCACGCGGAAGGGCTGTGACCGTTCAGTAACTGAATGAATGAATCTGAGAAATAGGAATAGGAAATGAAGACTGATGTCATTTGATGTGATGAAGCCCAGGGACCGAGGAATTTCTGGGACTATCTAAGTACTTACAGCTTGGATGCTAAGGCTTTTCTCTTTCTCATCTTTCTGTTCTCCCTCTTTTTCTTTCCTTTTCAATTTTTGTACATATAGAATTTAAAATATTATAAGCAAATATTTTCTACATTTAAAAGCCTTTAAGTGTGTGTGATACATCTATGATTTAGCTCAAATTTATGGACAAGAATCTGTAAGTTGCCAATCTTTAAGAATTTTTTAAAAAAAATTTCCCGAACTTACAGAAAGGCTGTAAGCTTCATACAAAACCTTGTCCCCAGCCCCACCCCAAACTGTCTGAGGGGAACTGTTGACACCCTGTCCTAACGTGTTTGCTCTGCAACTGAGAGAACTTGTCCCAGGTGCCTCTGCGGAGAAGTCGAGTCACCCTGCTCAGACCCCGATGCTCTGCTTTGAGCCAATGTGACTCGCTTACTTCAAACTCCTCAGAACTCCACACTTACTTTCTCTTTAACAGAGAAAGTCAAAGCTTTGGGGGAATGACTTACAAAGTCTTCCATGTCCTTTTCCCGCTATGCCCTCCCTACCATCCATGTCCTCACTTGTCATTGTTCCCACAGTATAAGCTGGTTCATGCTTCTGGGACTCATTGTGCTGCTTTCCCTGCTGCATGGACCTGTTCCCTCTTTTCTTGCCTGGTGAACATCTCCTTACCCTTCAAGACTCAGATAAGTTATTTCCCTCAGGAAATAACTCTCCTTTCCAAAGCTTCTTAAGAGGGGTGAGGTCCCTTGCATACTCCCATCATTGCTTTTAATGCATTTCATTCATTCATTACTTTTAATGCATCTCATTCATTCATCAGAGAAGGCACTGGTGAACCACTCCAGTGGAAAATCTGGATTTTCTTACCTGGAAAATCCCATTGACGGAAGAGCCTGGTAGGCTGCAGTCCATGGGGTCACTAAGAGCTAGACACAACTGAGTGACTTCACTTTTACTTTTCACTTTCATGCACTGGAGAAGGAAATGGCAACCCACTCCATTGTTCTTGCCTGGAGAATCCCAGGACGGAGGAGCCTGGTGGGCTGCCGTCTATGGGGTCGCACAGAGTTGGACATGACTGAAGTGACTTAGCAGCAGCAGCATTCATTCATTCATCAAGCTTACTTTTAAATACCTACTGTGTGCCACACATTGCCCTAGGCAAAAGGAATAATGTATTGACAAAGCCAGATTATATCCTTTATGGAGGAGATATGTGTTAGAAAATATTTACACAAATAAATTCTTAAGTGACAAATTTGAAAAGTGCTGTGAAACAGAAACACTGAGAGATCAAACCCAGCTGTCTGCTGATTGGGTGACATGTAAGCTATAACTGGAAGGCCAAGCTGGACTTACTCAGGTGGAGAGAGAGGGAAAGAACAATTACTGAAATGCTTGTTTACGTACCTGTGGCCTCACATAAGTGTGTAAGTCATGCAAGGAGAGGTACTGGATATAATTCATGACTGTATCCCTGGAAGCTGGCATGGTACCCAGAACTCATCCTTGCCTGCTGACATGAACAAACCTGTTGAATGATTGTCCAAAGCCTGAGGCCTTGTCCATGAGGACTGGAAAGCCTGGCTATTCACACGCCTGGCCACAAGGGCTTACAAGTTTTCTGGAAGTTCGGGAAATTTAAAAAAATTCTGGGCTTCCCAGGTGGCACTAATGGTAAATAATCTGCCTGCCAAAGCAAGAGACACAAGGGATGCAAGTTTGATTCCTGGGTTGGGAGGATCCCCTAGAGAAAGGCGTGGCAACCCACTCCAGTATTCTTCCCTGGAGAGTCCCATGGACAGAGGAGCCTGGCAGGCTATAGTCCATAGGGTCACAAAGAGCCGACTGAAGGGACTTAGTACACCACAAAGGAGGATGGACTCCCATCCCTTCTTTACTTCCTGGAGCCCTCTTGGGTTTCCTTTATTCAAATTGTGGCTTTTCCTCTCCATTCCTACTACAGTGGATTTCTCAGAAGATCTTCCAAAACTCTTCCCACAATTACCATGGGACAACAGTAAATAGTCTGCAATTTCCAAGGGCTCAGCATCGTTTAGTCCTAAAAACAGTTGTATATTGACCTTCTGCCACCTAAGCCTGGTGTGATGAAAACTGAGGGGCCCCACTGTGAGTGAAGTGCCTTGGAATGCTAGGTTTCAAGAACTGGCCTGAATTTATTTTATTGCTTGTTCACAACAATGGTGAGAAAGAATGGAAACTAGTGTTTCTCCAGGTCAGCTCTACAGCTCAGGCTGGCATCTATCTCCCTGGGACAAAGAAACTCCCAAATCCCATCTAGAGAAAGCTTCCAATGGTTAGACTTAGCCAAGGAGCTGGTGGGAGGGGCATCTGCCTGTATCTGGGGTCAGGATTCTTCTTATTTTTCACTTGCTTCTCAACATCTGCAGTGACAACAGTATAACTATTTCTCAGGATTAGCAGCAGAAAAATTTGAAAAGTCCTCCAGTTCATCTTCAATTGAGAAATGACTGAAAAGAAAAGAATACAGATGTTCATGGATCAAAGAAACAATATAGTGAAAATGAGTATTCTGCCCAAAGCAATCTATATATTCAATGCAATCCCTATCAAGCTACCAATGGTATTTTTCAGAGAACTAGAACAAATAATTCCACAATTTGTATGGAAATACAAAAAGCCTCGAATAGCCAAAGCAATCTTGAGAAAGAAGAATGGAACTGGAGGAATCAATCTGCCTGACTTCAGGCTCTACTACAAAGCCACAGTCATCAAGACAGTATAGTACTGGCACAAAGACAGAAATATAGATCAATGGAACAAAATAGAAAGCCCAGAGATAAATCCACACACCTATGGACACCTTATCATTGACAAAGGAGGCAAGAATATACAATGGAGAAAAGATAATCTCTTTAACAAGTGGTGCTGGGAAAACTGGTCAACCACTTGTAAAAGAATGAAACTAGAACACTTTCTAACACCATACACAAAATAAACTCAAGATGGATTAAAGAACTAAATGTAAGATCAGATACTATAAAAACTCTTAGAGGAAAACATAGGCAAAACATTCTCTGATGTAAATCACAGCAGGATCGTCTATGACCCACCTCCCAGAGTAATGGAAATAAAAGCAAAAATAAACAAATGGGACCCAATTAAACGTAAAAGCTTTTGCACAACGAAGGAGACTATAAGCAAGGAGAAAAGATAGCCTTCAGAATGGGAGAAAATAATAGCAAATGAAGCAACTGACAAAGAATTAATCTCAAAAATATACAAGCAGCTCATGCAGCGCAATACCAGAAAAATGAACGACCCAATCAAAAAATGGGCCAAAGAACTAAACAGACATTTCTCCAAAGAAGACATACAGATGGCTAACAAACACATGAAAAAATGCTCAACATCACTCATTATCAGAGAAATGCAAATCAAAACAATCAGGTACAATCTCACACAGTCAGAATGGCTGATATCAAAACAATAAATGCTAGAGAGGATGATGAAAGAAGGGAACCTCTTACACTGTTGGTGGGAATGCAAACTAGTACAGCCACTATGAAGAACAGTGTGGAGATTCTTTAAAAAATGGGAAATAGAACTGCCATACGACCCAGCAATCCCACTGCTGGGCATATATACCGATGAAACCAGAATTAAAAGAGACACACGTACCCCAATGTTCATCACAGCACTGTCTACAATAGCCAGGACATGGAAGCAACCTAGATGTCCGTCGGGAGACAAATGGATAAGAAAGCTGTGGTACATATACACAATGGAGTATTACTCAGCCATTAAAAAGAATGCATTTGAATCAGTTCTAATGAGATGGATGAAACTGGAGCCTATTATACAGAGTGAAGTAAGTCAGAAAGAAAAACACCAAGACAGTATATTAATGCATATATATGGAATTTAGAAAGATGGTAAAGATGACCCTGTATGCGAGACAGCAAAAGAGATGCAGAGATAAAGAACAGACCTTTGGACTCTGAGGGAGAAGGCGACAGTGGGATGATCTGAGAGAATAGCATTGAAACATGTATATTACCATACGTGAACTAGATTGCCAGTCCAAGTTCAATGCATGAGACAGGGCAGAGGGAGGTGGGAGCGGGGTTCAGGATGGGGGATACGTGTACACCCATGGCTGATTCATGTTGATGTATGGTGAAAGCCATTACAATATTGTAAAGTAATTAGCCTCCAATTAAAACAAATTAAATTAAAAAAAAATAATGAAAGAGAAATTTACCTTTAACATAATTAAAAGTCTGACAATTTAAAGTAAGAAAGTTCTTGCTTATTTTTAGTTAGTTTTCAGCTAAAAGTTAATCCATTACTTTTACTTGATGCTCAAAGAAAATGTACAACTTGTGATTATCATCCTTGGATTATGGATTAGAGGATTACCACAACTCTACACAGCTTTGGACACAGCTCCCTCAACAAGCAAATCAGAATCATCCTTGTTTATTACACATTTTATCGAACCCAATTTAGTGCTTTCATCTTAGTCCCTAATCTAAAAAATAAAAAAAAAAGTACCTTAAAAAAAGTAAATTAAATTTCAAAACCGACAACAGGTCAAATTGAGAATGAGATGCTCAGGAGAGCATATGTTTCAGAAGTCCTAAGTAGCTTGCTGACTTGTTCTTTTAGGAACAAGCATGATAGAGAACGAGCAGGAACAACAATGACAGGAAGCATTTTGGGTCAAAGCCATGGACTGGTACAAACACTTCTGGAGAAATATACACAATGACCTGTACACTTTGGAAGGACAATAATCATGTTCTTCCCATAACATCTAATCTCAAATTCTTCTTTCTAGGAGGAAAAAGGGCATAAGCCTTCCTATCTGGCAGTGGCTGGGTCAGTTTGATGCTGGAAAACTTCTGTAGATTGTGGATGGGTCAATGTAATGTGACAGAACCACAACAAAGATCCAAATTAGCACTTGCAAATAAGACCCTGCTGATTTCTTGAGCTGCTTTCTAAGGTTTCAGGGTTGGTTATTTGGATCTCTATTACTTCTCCATGTTGGATACAGAGATAACAGAGAACCCCAGATCAATAAAATATTTCATGGTAGCAAAAGTAGAAATATACAACAGATGTTGAAATTATTGAGACAGAGTAGGTCCAGACTTTTGTGACCAATAATGAAGAAAGATGGAGCTGGACTTTGTGTTTAGAAAAGGGGTAGTAGGAATGTACTCTTTGGCGTGGTGGATAGATCAAGGACATACTCACTCTAAATGAGTCTATTTTGAATCTTTTACAAAGTTTGTGTCTATAAAATAGATTTAGTGTCATTAATATTTTATTGAATTTAATCTTATATTGATACGTACTGCTTAGTTTTTTCTACACTCTAAAGGAATCCAGCAAGAGACAGTGAAAACAAGTTTTCCACTTTCAGTTTTTAGTTTTGCCACTGAGCAGATACCTCAATTAACACAATTGTTTTGATCCTGGAACCAGATTCCACGTCATTCACATTTTCCAATAAAATAAGGTAAAACACGGGTATATAAACAACTCAAAAGTTAATTGCTCATGTTAGGATGGAAAATGTCTTATTTAACACTCATTGGGGGAAAAACAGAGTTTGAATTAAAAAACATGGCTGTGATTAATGAGCAGAGAGAATTCCATCACAGGCACAGGTACAACCAGGCTCCTTCAAACACAAGGCAAACTGCCCATGACCCTGCCCATTGCAGCATCTTCCATCTGCAGCCCCAGCCCCAACATAAATGCACAAATCCAAAGAGTATCCATGGAGAAGGCAACAGCAACCCACTCCACTACTCTTGCCTGGAAAATCCCATGGACAGAGGAGCCTGGTAGGCTGCAGTCCATGGGGTCGCTAAGAGTCGGGCACAACTGAGCAATTTCACTTTCACTTTTCACTTTCATGCATTGGAGAAGGAAATGGCAACCCACTCCAGTGTTCTTGCCTGGAGAATCCCAGGGACAGAGGAGCCTGGTGGGCTGCCGTCCATGGGGTTGCACAGAGTCGGACACAACTGAAGTGACTTAGCAAGCAAGCAAGCAAAGAGTATCCATACACACACCCCAAACAGCTTTGTGAGAAAGCTCACAACAGTTAAATGCCAGATTCTTTTGTGAAAGGTAGCTGGCTGGAGGAATAATGCACCTCTAAGGTGGATTACTATACTGATGAGGGGTGAGATTCTTGTTAAAAATAAAAGGGAAGAGAAAGGCATTATCAGAAGGTGTAAGACCTACAAAGTTATGGATTTCCAAGCCAACTTATGTCACTGCCCCAGGTTTTAAGAAGGGTTCAAATGGACATTGGTGGTAACTTCATTCTTGATAGGCAAAATCAAACCTGTGATCTAGGGATCTTAGCCAAAAAAAAGTGTGACCGCTAGCATGACACTAAGAATGCAGTGTTTATCTGAGGAGGCTTTACACATAGCTGAGGAAAGAGGAGAAGAAAAAGCAAGGGAGAAAGGGGAAGACATATCCAACTGAATGCAGAGTTCCAGAGAATAGGAAGAGGAGATAAGAAGGCCTTCTTCAATGAACAAGTAGAGGAAAATAATAGAGTGGGAAAGACTAGAGACCTCTTCAAGAAAAATGGAAATATCAAGAGAATATTTCATGCAAAGATGGGCACAATAAAGGATAGAAACGGTAAGGACCTAACAGAAGCAGAAGAGATTCAGAAGAGGTAGGAAGAATACACAGAAGAACTATACAAAAAAGATCTTAATGTCCAGATAACCACAATGGTGTGGTCTCACAGCTGGAGCCAGACATCCTGGAATCTGAAGTCAAGCGGGCCTTAGGAAGCATTACTATGAACAACGGTAGAAGAAGTGATGGAATTCCAACTGAACTATCTCAAATCCTAAAAGATGATGTTGTTAAAGTGCTGCACTCAGCAGGACAAAAAATTTGGAAAATTCAGCAGTGGCCACAGGACTGGAAAAGGTCAGTTTTCATTCCAATCCCAAAGAAAGGCAATGCCAAAGAATGTACAAACTACTGTAGAATTCCGCTCATTTCACATGCTAGTAAGGTCATGCACAAAACCCTTCAAGCCAGGCTTCAGCATTATGTGAACCAAGAACTCCCAGATATTCGAGCTGGATTTAGAAAAGGCAGAGGAGCCAGAGATCAAATTGCCAACATCTGTTGGATCATAGAAAAAGCAAGAGAATGCCAGAAAAACATCTACTTTTGCTTCATTGGCTATGCTAAGCTTTTGACTGGGTGGATCACAACAAACTATGGAAAATTCTTAGAGAGATGGGAATACCAGACCTTACCTGCTGCCTGTTGTTCAGTCACTTGGTCATGAGAAACTTGTATACAAGTCAAGAAGCAACAGTTAGAACTGGACATGGAGCAACTGACTGGTTCAAAATTGGTCGAGTATGACAAGACTGTATATTGTCACCTTGTTTATTTAATTTGTATGAAGAGAACATCTTGTGAAATGCCACACTGGATTAATCACAAGCTGGAATCAAGATTTCTGGGAGAAATATTCAGATATGCAGATGATACCATTCTAAGGGCAGAAGGTGAAGAGGAATTAAAGAGCCTCTTGATGAAGGTGAAAGAGAAGAGTGAAAAAGCTGGTTTAAAACTCAACATTCAAAAAATGAAGATCATGGCATCCAGCAATTTGAGGCAAATAGATGGGGAAAAAGTGGAATCAGTGACAGATTTTATTTTCTTGGACTCCAAAATTACTCCAGATGATGACTGTAGCCACAACATTAAAAGATACTTGTTCTTTGGAAGAAAAGCTATGACAAACCTAGACAGCACATTAAAAAGTAGAGACATCACTTTACTGACAAAAGTCTGTGTAGTCAAAGCTATGGTTTTTTAAGTAGTCATGTATGGATGTGAGAGTTGGATTAGAAAGAAGGTTGAGTGCTGAAGAGTTGATGCCTTGGAAATGTGGTGCTGGAGAAGATTCCGGAGAGTCCCTTGGACAGCAAGGAGATCAAACCAGTTAATGCTTGCTAAAGGAAATCAGTGTTGAATATTCATTGAAAGGACTGATGCTGAAGCTGAAGCTCCAATACTTTGGCCACTGATGCAAAGAGCCAACTCATTGGAAAAGACCCTAATGCTGGGGAAAACTGAGGTCAGGAGGAAAAGAGGGCAACAGAGTTTGAGATGTTTGGATGGTGTCGACTCAATGGACATGAGTTTGAGCAAACTCAGGGAGATAGTGAAGGACAGGGAAGCCTGGCCTGCTACAGTCCATGGGTTTGTGAAGAGTGGACACCATGTAGTGACTGAACAACAACAGAAGCATAGGCTCAGGAAATCAGGATCCTGATAAATACAAGAAGCATGTGAAATTACAATCTGCTCATTTTTAGGTCAATGTTGCTCTTTTCCTTTATGGAGATTTTCTCTTGCATGGAATTATGCAGACCCCACCTATCCCATCTGGGTCAATGAAAAAACACGGCATGTTCAAGTGCTGACGGGAATGTTAGGAGTAATCACCAGCCTCCAATTTTCCACCTCAGGGCTTTCCAACAAGATACCTCTGTGAGTGGAGCATACCTGTTGAATTGGTTGTTCTATTGCCATGCTGTGTCTATGCAATTCATACTCTGTGGCTTCATCCCTTTTGTGCCCAGTGGTGTTAATGTACATGGTGACTGGCAAGGGAATTCTTCCACTCAGCCTGTGATTATCAACCAGTGAAGCACTAACAGAATGGCCTGTAAGAATGATCCTAATCTCCCAGGCTCTATTGGGCAGAGGCCCTTCTTCAGGGCTTAAGAAGACACATCCCAATGAGATTGCTCAAAAAGAAGATTTAGGTTCCACTACACTGTCTTATTGGAGAAGGCGATGGCAGCCCACTCCAGTACTCTTGTCTGGAAAATCCCATGGACGGAGGAGCCTGGTAGGCAGCAGTCCATGGGGTTGCGAAGAGTTGGACACGACTGAGTGACTTCACTTTCACTTTTCATTTTCATGCATTGAAGGAAATGGCAACCCACTCCAGTGTTCTTGCCTGGAGAATCCCAGGGACGGGACAGGCCTCGTGGGCTGCCGTCTCTGGGATCGCACAGAGTTGGACACGACTGAAGCAACTTAGCAGCAGTAGTAGCAACACTGTCTTATTTGAGAATTAAATAGTAATCATTTGATGACTTCAGAAAGTAATGGATGGACTTCTCTGGTGATCAGGTGGCTAAGACTCCATGCTCCCAATGCAGGGGTCCCAGTTTGGATACCTGATCAGGGAACCAGATCCTGGGGGCTACACCTAAGAGTTCTTATGCCACAACTAAAGATCCCACACGCTGAAAGGAAGACTGAAGATGCAGTATGCCCTAGCTAAAATAATAACCCAATATAGCCAGATAAACAAATTAATATTTTTTAAAAAGTAACAGAGAAAACTGGACCATGGTCCTTTGGGTGGCTACTTTCTCATTCAGATTAATCTTTTTTTTTTTTCTTGCCGTGGATTTATTTTTATAATTGACTTATTTATGAGATTCTGTTTACCATATCAGTGGTCTCAAGCCAAAAGTCTCTTTCACTGGAAGACACTAAAAGCCAACAAGGAAACAAGGATGCTTCCTCTTGTCATCCCACAGGATTGGTGATTTATCTTTCTTTACTCATTTTGTCTTTAAATAACAGCAAGAGTCGTGAAGCGGCCTGATTTCAAAAGAATTCGCCCAGCTCTGGCAGAGGGCAACAGGTATTTAGAGATCTCCTTTACGTCATAAAATGTTTCCTGCTAAACTGGATTCAGTTGGCTTGGATGAAAACAAACTCACAGGGCTTGAGAGTTTGGCCAGGACACTATAAACAGTGTGAAGCAGAATCTAGGCTTCCAAACGTGGGGGTGTTGGCTTATATGGCACCAGAGGTGTGAGGGAAGGGTCATGTCTGCTTAAAGGAATCATGGGGGTTCTGGAAAAGGCTGCTGGTGTCATTTACTAATTTCATTACAAGCACCCACTGGTGCCAGTACCAGCTATTGCCAAGGAAACACACAGAGAGCACAGGATGCCAAGAAGGTGCTCAGAGGGACTCTAGGCCCCAGCTTGGGCTCCTTCCCAGGGGCAGACATCCACAATGGTGGACAGAACCTGCTGGGAGAGCGCCAAGGGAAAGTGAGGCCACTGGGCAGCCACTTGTCACAGCATTGCAAAGGAGCAAAGAAGCCAAGATTAATGGCATTATTACCCCAAACTGACACAGTTGGAGCATTTCAACCCTGGAGAATTTGAGCAGCATTTTGGTGGTAACTCCAAAATGAGAAAAGAGTTTTGTAGATGATAAATTAAAAAAAGAAGTGGCTATAATTGAAAACAAAAAGTTTCCATCCCCAAATTGACTAATAGCACTCTGTTCTATTCTTACAGCAAGTGTATAGAGAACCTAGGGCAATGTGAATAATTTGAGTGATGGAAGGGAAGCATTAGAAAATTAACTGAAGGCTCTGGACAATTTTGATGAATGAAAACTGAGGATGGTCTTAATGAGGAGTCTTCAAAGGGTCTAACATAGAGCCTCACACAAGGCAGGTACTGAAAAATCATTGTAGATGGTCAGTGTCTAAAGATACTTTATAACAAATAACTGCATGGACCATAGGCTGCAGTTTGGGGACGCTGTCTCTTTAGGAGCTAGTTTTCTCCCTTCTCTAAAGGGAAATTATGAGCAAGAGGAATGTAGAATTATGGATATAGGTTAGTTCATTCATTCATTAACACACATTTATTAAGCACCAATTGTATGCTTGGCACCATTCTAGTCATTAAAGGTAGAGATGAACACCAACAAGTCCCTAACCTCCTAGAGTATACATTCTAGTGAGAAAAACAGGTAATTAAAAAACAAACACATATCTTAACATATGTTGGCCAACTTTAAGGCTTTAGAAAAATAAATAAGGCTGACTCAGGAGATAATGAGTGATTAACAATGAGGGGCATTTTCATGGGGTGAACAGAAAGGTGGCAATCGTTTGGTGTTAGAATCAGGAGGTGACATTTGAGGAAAAAATCAGCATGAGGAAGTGACCACGGAGAGATGTGGGGAAAGTGTTCCCAGCAGAGGAAATAGCAAGGTAGGGGCCAAGTGGCAGGATGGAGCCTGGCATACTCCCTGTCCTGCAAGACCTCCAGGCTGGCTGGGTGGGGCATAGGAGGGAAAGAGCGGAGGAGGTGAAGCTCCACAGGCCGATGGGTCTCACCTTGCACAGGCAAGGCTGACTATATGGTTTAGGAGGCTCAGTGCAAGATGGAAATTCAGGGTCCTTTATTTGAAAAGCAGTTTAAAAAGTGATTTTATAAGTTCTAAAATATATACCTTTTTCCTTTCTTTCATGGTCTCTTTTGACCCTTCATGGTGATTGTGTCTGATATTTATATTCCGCTTTCTCGGCTATGGGGATCCTCGGGGGTGACTACAGACCCTCATGGGTGCCCGGGGAGCCTGCCCTGCTACTCAGTATGCACAGGCGGTAGGGTTCCTCCTCCTGCCAACCACAGGACTACCAGTATGGCCTACCCTGGCTGGGGGAGGGAAAGTCAGTCTCCCCTTCCCATGAACCCACCCCATGGTGGATAGGTAGCCACAAAGGATGGCAACTGCTGTTTTGGGACATGCCTGGTACCTGAATTAGGTATGAGTGATGCCACCCGCATCACCACCTATCATCTGTCAAAGTGCTGTGGATGCTAGCCCAGCCCAGGACTTGCTGGGTGATGTTGAGGGCTATGGCAGAATGTAGGATTCTCACTGTCAACTTTGTCACCTGATTTGGTCATTACCCTGGTGGAAGGCATCGGTGGTCATGCGTCAGGGGCAGGAGTGGGAGGCCAGTGGGGCCTGGGCCATCAGGGAATAGGGATTGGGCAGCCAAAACCAGCTCTGGAGGCTGGGAAGTGGTGGGAGGTAGGATTCTGCAAGAGCTGAGGCTCCTAGCCCCGAGGACAGGTTCCACTGTCTCACTGGATTGCATTTACAAAATTCAAATTCAAAGATAAAATTATTATTTCAAAGCATCAACTATAGAGCATTAAATCCCAAACCAGAGCCTAAATAGACATTTCTCCAAAGAAGACATACAGATGGTGATCAAGCACATGAAAAGATGCTCAACATCACTAATTATTAGAGAAATGCAAATCAAAACCTCCATGAGATACTACCTCACACTGGTCAGAATGGGCATCATTAATAAGTCTACAAATAACAAATACTGGGGAGGGTGTGGAGAAAAGGGAACCTTCCTATACTGTTGCTATTTTTGCTATTTCCTTTTCTCTCACACTGAAAATCACCCATAAGGGTGAAAGAGAAAGTGAAGTCGCTCAGTCCTGTCTGACTCTTTGTGACCCCATGAACAGCAGCCTACCAGGCTCCTCCGTCTATGGGATTTTCCAGGCAAGAATACTGGAGTGGGTTGCCATTTCCTTCTCCAGGAGATCTTCCCAACCCAGGGATTGAACCCGGTCTTGCTCATTGTAGGCAGATGCTTTACCCTGTGAGCCACCAGGGAAGTTCCTATACTGTTGGTGGGAATGTAAATTGGTAAAGCCACTATGGAGAATACTGGGGAGGTTCCTTAAAATCTAAAAGTAGAGCTACTATATGATCCAGCCATCCCACTTCTGGGCATATATTTGGAGAAAACTCTAATTCAAAACGATACATGCACCCCTGTCTTCATAACAGAATTATTCATAATAGTCAAGACAAGGAAACAACCTAAATGTCTATCGACAGATGAATGGATGAAGATGATATGGTACACACGTACAATGGAATATTAGCCATAAAAAGGAGACAATACCATTTATAGCAACATGGATGGGCCTAGAGATTATCATAGTAAGTGAAGTCAGAAAGAGAATGACAAATACCATATGATATCACTTATATGTGCAAACTAAAGTATGATACAGATGAACTTATAGCTACGAATCAGAAACGGACTTGCAGACAGAGAGAACAGACCTGCGGTTGCCAAGAAAGGGGAGGGACATTCAAGGACAAATGGAGAGGGAGTATGGGGATAGCATATGTAAGCTAGTTTATATAGAATGCATAAAAAAAGGTCCTACTGTATAGAAGAGGGAACAATATTCTATATCCTGTGATAAACCTTAATGGGATGAAAATGTATACAGGTATAACTGAATCACTTTGCTGTACAGCAGAAATTAACACAACACTGTAAATCAACTATAGTCTCCATGAAAAGAAAATCCCAAGTGCAGGATCTGCACCATGGTGAAGACTCTGATCTTTATTTTGAATGAGATAGACTGGCTAGGAGTGGGTGGTTGGGAACAGTGGCAGGAAATATTCCACTAATATTTTAAAGAGATTGTTCCAGCAACCCTGTCAAGAAAGAAAGACTGAAACAAAGGAGCAGCAAAGGGAAACAGAAGGAAAAAAAGGCGATCAGGAGGGGAGGGTGGCTTGACTCTGACAGCAGCGCTGAGCGTGCTGTCACACACCAGATGCATTTTGTAGGAAGAACCACTTTTAAGTTAGTTTTAAAGAGACGTTTTTGAATAAGCTGCTAGATTCAGGGGGGTATTTATTGTAGACTTGAGGGCAGGAACCACTGACAATTCCATAGGTACTGCCATGACGGAAAATAATCAAATCATTTTCAAATTGAAAACCCTACAGAATAGTGTGATGATACAAAGAAGATAATTATTTTCAAAAATCAAGTTTAGAATATTTTCATGATGGTTATTACAAAATGAGTGATCATAAGCACTAAGACCACGTGCCACATGCAAAGCACAACTTTAGTAGTGAAAGTAACAAGTAAATTTTTAAACACGAAAAATAACCTGATCCCAGTCCCAGGCCTCAGGGAGAAAGTGTTTTTGGTGGAGGAAGTCAACCAGGACGGGTGTACCGAGTTCTTCAGTCTAATGCCAGGATCTTTGAACACTGGAAACGTGTACTCCTTAGTTTGGGTCTGGGGCATCTCCAGCCTGAAATTGCAGTTCTGTTCCAGCTGTGTCTCTGATCCTTGGTGGGGCTTTGCTGAGATGCTGATCCTTGTCTGCACAAACATTACCCTAGAATGCTGAGACCATGCCTGTGCCAGCTCCCAGCCTCTCCCTGGAGGAGGCTTCTCTTCTGCCTGGTTCTGACTCTTCAGAGGATATCTTACTTTCTGTCTCATGGCTGCCTTCCCTTACTCCTCAAAATGAAAGTGACCACTTGGGCAGGGAAGGTTCCATTTTCTGGGACATGATAATTTATATTTGGAAGGTACTTTCACAGATATTTAATTCCCATGAACATTTCCCATTACCAGGAACTCTCCTGACATGACAGGCTATTTTGGTCACTTTTTTTGGAGAGGGGGATAGAGGTGGATATTGGAAGCAGATTCAGTTGCCTTACAAAATCTCTCACGGCTGAAGTCATTACATAATACTTAATGAGAAAAGACTCAAATTTTTTAAAATAAAAAAAGTGATAAGAAACAATATCATAGACAAAGTTTGTATGCTTCAGCTTGTTTACCTAAAAACAGAACTATAGAGTCAAAAATACGTTCTTCATTCCCAAGAATACTGCTAAGATATAAATGGTGCACTGTGGTGGCAAAGAGACAGTATTCACTCTTTCTTCTCTTTGCAAGAAAATGTTTGAGGTGGTATAAGAGACCAGCCATACATTCTGTTGACCCAGATGTGTCAGGTCCTGTATTTGTCATTTTTCAACTTCTCTTCAGGCGGTATAATATGCGCCTGCAAAGGTACTATTTATTTCTTTTCTCAAATGTTAAATCTCAGGTTTTGTACTTTGGGTCTTTTCAAAACTTGACACTACTGAATTAATATTTCTTTTCCTGGTGTTAGAATAATGAGTGTCAGTGTAGTTTCCAGCTTGTTTTCCTTGTGATGCCCCTGAGGAGCAGCATCACAGGAGCTGCCTGTGGTCTGTGGTCACAGTCAGAGCTGTACAAAGTAGCATATTTTCTGAGCATGTGGATAAATCCAAACTCAGAACTAGCTCTGTCAGCCTGCAGAGACATGGTCAGCATCACAGCCTGGTACCTTTCTCCTGAGCTCAGATGAGTTTCCAAGGCAAAGGGGTTGTGTCATTCATTACCTGCTAGGACATTGCTATGGTGTTTCTTTGTTAGTAATATTTTTGTGTTTGTAAGAAGTTTTGAAGCACTCTGTATTTTTAAAAGGAATTATCTACTCATTATTTTAGCATAGAAAAGTCAAAATATCTGAAAATAGCCACTTTGACTTGTGCTATTAATTGAAGATAACTTCTTGCATTAAGAAGATGGGTTTCTAACTGCCAAATATGAAAGGCTCAGAGAGGATTTTTGAGAATGTAATCTTTCTCAATACATTTTACACTGACCTCAGAATCGGCACTACCCTGGGAGTTAAGGGGTGCGAGTAGAAAGGGGTGGCCTAAAGATCAATCCAAAGGGTAGGGAGCAACAAATTTTGGATTTTAAATATTTTAGGAGGATAAGCTTTGATAAAAACAAACAAACAAACAAAACACTGCACTCACCTCTCAGTCAAAGTCTCCCTTGGAGCGGGGAGGGCTTTAATCAGCCCATTAAGAGCAAGGCTAATAAGGGCTGAAACAGAGAAGTGACTGTGCAATTAAACAAAGACAATCTTGTTGGCTCTTGGGTTCTATCTGAGCTAATGAGTCACCTGGAAGGGTGTCGTTTTGGGAGAAGTGAGCTGAAATTCCCCTAACCTGACAGGAAAGGAGAAACTGCTGATTTCCAAATTCTCTGGTCCTTAGAGACCTCATCCAATAGCAGCTGCAACAATAAAAACACTTAATTAAGAAGCAGGGTCTTGGAATTTACATTTCTCATAACTTTGAGTTTCCTTAGCAGAGGAGAAAGAAGCCTTGGGGTCCCATGGTTGGGAAACAGTCTCTTTCATTCACTATGTAATTAGTAAATATTTACTCAGCACCTCTGACATGACAAGCCCTATGTCATATTCTGGGAATAAAGAACACAATGAGGGACATGACCTCTGACTTCAGGAAGTATAAATTCTAGTAAGAGCAGTTGACCAGTGAACTGATCACTTGTGTGACACAGGAGAACCCCATGGGGAGGCATCCAAACAAAGTTTGTGGAGATGCTTCTCACAAAGTAAATGAAGACTTGAAAGACAGTTGATGTTAACCAGGGGAAGAGAGAGGATCAGATCAGAGTGTTTCAGGAGATGGGGATTGTCCATGTGACGGTGCTGATGCTTTAGACACATTGCCTGAAGGTGAGGTGAAGGAGGCAGCTGTAAGAGAGATGAGATACCAATTGTAGGCAGGTCCTGGACCACAAGATAAGGCTGTTAGAATATTGTGAGGTTGGAACTTAAACCCGAGGACAAGGAAGAGCATTGAAGTGTTGATGGGGAGGGATGACCCAATGCTTTGTGCAGCCTGAGATGACAGCACAAAGGGAGAAAGAGCTAGACAGTTGTCTTGTGTTAATATGCTGTTTGCCACATACTCATGCCTTTTAGACTGTTAACGACAGAAGAAGCCAGAACTATTCTGCCCCATATACCTGTCCAGGCCCACACACATGTGCATGTTACCCCATGGTTTTGGATGTAGACTTGCACCGTTTTCTCATCCTTTTCTATGCACCCCAGTGTAAATCATCTGGTATAGGTGAGGATGATATTGCTACTTGGAGGTCCTACAGGGACAATGTTCATGTCCCACCCCATGCAGGATAGAAAATCATGGGAGATACAACTGTGGGCTCTTTCTTCTCTTGCCTCATTCATGAACCAACTCCCATGAGACAAAAGTCTCCTCTGATTGGTGAGACACAGAGGCAGTGCTGAACACATGTGACTCAGCCTCTTCTCAGTCCTCTCTCTGGGGAGCCATTTCTTGTCAGGCTCCCACTGCTCTGTCCATGCTTACCAGGGAGAGCTCTGCTTTTGCAGTAGAGAGACTTGTGCTTTAGGCTATAGATTCTACTTATAGGAGACTCAATAAGCCTTATATTTTGGCTGTAGATCAAGCTGCATTCTCTAATCTGGTAATAAAGCTGATGCCTTGGTCTCTATCTTTCTGATTCTTGTACCCATCTCTCACTGGGTTCTGAACTCAGGCAGGGAAGAAACAATGTTATCACTTAATCCCTAGAATATTTACAAGTGATAGCATCCCTGACTTTTCCTTATCCACACTTGGATTGCTGGTTTTTCATCTTGTCTCAACTACTATCTGATTGTGATGGAAGACTCATCCTTATTGATCCAATTATTAACCCCTATGAGAAGGCAGTCTATACAGTGGGATGAATTTAGACAGGGAGGAAGTCCTTGAAACCCCCTTCCCCTTGCACATTCATGTGGCTACCAATTAATTTCTATCTCTTCCCCCAAGAAAGAAATGAGAGAACTGGTCAGCTTAGGGATGGTTTTGTGCCTTTATGCTCCATCCACAGCATTTGGAGAACTATGGCAGGAGGTGAGGAAAAAAATCTGGAGAGCCTTATTCTTCTACATGTCTAGGGAATTAGTTTTTTGGATATTAACCTCATCCAAGCTCCATCTTATTCTGGTTAGACTTATTTTCCCTTTCTCTTATTTTCTTCAGTTCAGTTCAGTTCAGTTCAGTTGCTCAGTTGTGTCCGACTCTTTGCGACTCCATGAATCGCAGCACGCCAGGCCTCCCTGTCCATCACCAACTTCTGGAGTTCACCCAGACGCATGTCCATCAAGTCAGTGATGCCATCCAGCCATCTCATCCTCTGTCGTCCCCTTCTCCTTCTGCCCCCAATCCCTCCCAGCATCAGAGTCTTTCCCAATAAGTCAATTTTTCGAATGAGGTGGCCAAAGTACTGGAATTTCAGCTTTAGCATCATTCCTTCCAAAGAAATCCCAGGGCTGATCTCCATCAGAATGGACTGGTTGGATCTCCTTGCAGTCCAAGGGACTCTCAAGAGTCTTTTCCAACACCACAGTTCAAAAGCATCAATTCTTTGGTGCTCCAGCCTTCTTTACAGTCCAACTCTCACATCCATACATGACCACTGGAAAAACCATAGCCTTGATGCGACAGACCTTTGTTGGCAAAGTAGTCTCTGCTTTTGAATATGCTGTCTAGGTTGGTCATAACTTTCCTTCCAAGGAGTAAGTGTCTTTAAATTTCATGGCTGCAATCACCATCTGCACTGATTTTAGAGCCCCCCAAAATAAAGTCTGACACTGTTTCCACTGTCTCCACATCTATTTCCTATGAAGTGATGGGACCAGATGCTATGATTTACTTTGTCTTACTTCACTGCATGCATCTTTATAAATTTATTAAATCATTTTAGCCACAAGGTATGGAATCAGATAAGATCAGATCAGTTGCTCAGTAGTGTCCAACTCTTTGCAACCCCATGAATCGCAGCACGCCAGGCCTCCCTGTCCATCACCAGCTCCTGGAGGTCACTCAGACTCACATCCATTGAGTCAGTGATGCCATCCAGGCATCTCATCCTCCGCCGTCCCCTTCTCCTCCTGCCCCCAATCCCTCCCAGCATCAGAGTCTTCTCCAATGAGTTAACTCATCGCATGAGGTGGCCAAAATACTGGAGTTTCAGCTTTAGCATCATTCCTTCCAAAGAACACCCAGGGATGATCTCCTTCAGAATGGACTGGTTGGATCTCCTTGCAGTCCAAGGGACTCTCAAGAGTCTTCTCCAACACCACAGTTCAAAAGCATCAATTCTTCTGCGCCTGGCCTTCTTCACAGTCCAGCTCTCACATCCATACATGACCACAGGAAAGACCATAGCCTTGACTAGGTGAACCTTTGTTGGCAAAGTAATGTCTCTGCTTTTGAATATGCTATCTAGGTTGGTCATAACTTTCCTTCCAAGGAGTAAGCGCCTTTTAATTTCATGGCTGCAGTCACCATCTGCAGTGATTTTGGAGCCCAGAAAAAGAAAGTCTGACACTGTTTCCACTGTTTCCCCATCTATTTCCCATGTAGTGATGGGACCAGATGCCATGATCTTCATTTTCTGAATGTTGAGCTTTAAGCCAACCTTTCACTCTCCACTTTCACTTTCATCAAGAGGCTTTTGAGTTCCTCTTCACTTTCTGCCATAAGGGTGGTGTCATCTGCATATCTGAGGTTATTGATATTTCTCCTGGCAATCTTGATTCCAACTTGTGTTTCTTCCAGTCCAGCATTTCTCATGATGTACTCTGCATATAAGTTAAATAAACATAGTGACAATATACAGCCTTGACGTACTCCTTTTCCTATTTGGAACCAGTCTGTTGTTCCATATCCAGTTCTAACTCTTGCTTCCTGACCTGCATACAGATTTCTCAAGAGGCAGATCAGGTGGTCTGCTATTCCCATCTCTTTCAGAATTTTCCACAGTTTATTGTGATCTACACAGTCAAAGGCTTTGGCATAGTCAATAAAGCAGAAATAGATGTTTTTCTGGAACTCTCTTGCTTTTTCCATGATCCAGCGGATGTTGGCAATTTGATCTCTGGTTCCTCTGCCTTTTCTAAAACCAGCTTGAACATCAGGAGGTTCACGGTTCACATATTGCTGAAGCCTGGCTTGGAGAATTTTGAGCATTACTTTACTAGCGTGTGAGATGAGTGCAACTGTTCGGTAGTTTGAGCATTCTTTGGCATTGCCTTTCTTTGGGATTGGGATGAAAACTGACCTTTTCAATCTTGTGGCCACTGCTGAGTTTTCCAGATTTGCTGGCATATTGAGTGCAGCACTTTCACAGCATCATCTTTCAGGATTTGGAATAGCTCCACTGGAATTCCATCACCTCCACTAGCTTTGTTCATAGTGATGCTTTCTAAGGCCCACTTGACTTCACATTCCAGGATGTCTGGCTCTAGGTCAGTGAGGTATGGAATAGATAAATAAATAATAACCTCCCAAAATATTCAAGTCTTTTTAGATCTGCTTTGCTGCACAATCTGCTCTGACACAGAGTTTTATAATTTAGAAATACTCTGGTTCATACAATCAATGAAAACATGGCAAAGTCCAACATAAATGATTTTAAAATATGATTTGCATCACTGCCACCTGTACTAATACTGATTTTTTAAATGTTTTTATTTTCAATTTATGTTTAAGTTAATTCAATAATTTTTAACATATACTTTGTCTCTGAAACATGTTTATAGACCAGCTTCTACTGATTCTTAAGCATCAAGGCTCAACCTAATTAGTATTCTCTTCCTAAATATCTCTGGGTTAAGTCTAAACACTCTCTGTTAATTGGTTTGGTGCTTCACTGAAGTGTTCCTCTAGATTTTGAAGAATAATGTTAGATAATCATGTTTTGCTTGAGGAAGGGGTAGAACAAGCAGACGCTTCTGAGTATTTGACTGCTATAAAAACCAATCAGCAGAGTGGTCTGAGAAAGAACGATGGCATTATTGTGATGGTGGTGGTAGCAGCTTGGATTTCCCTGAGCTCAGAAACCTGCACTTCTTCAAAGGTGTCATCTATCCTGTGTTTAAAAATCATTCAGGAAATAATGCCATTTGCAGCAACCTGGACAGACCTAGCCATGATTATGCTAAGTCAGAAAGAGAAAGACGAATACCATATGATATCACTTATATATGGAATCTGAAATATGACACAAATGGACTCATTTATGAAATAGAATCAAACTCACAGACATAGAAAACAAACTTGTGGTTACCGAAGTGGAGAGGGAATGAATGAAGGAATAAATTAGGGGTATGAGGTTAAGGAGATCCAACCAGTCCATTCTGAAGGAGATCAGCCCTGGGATTTCTTTGGAAGGAATGATGCTAAAGCTGAAACTCCAGTACTTTGGCCACCTCATGGGAAGAGTTGACTCATTGGAAAAGACTCTGATGCTGGGATGGGTTGGGGACAGGAGGAGAAGGGGACGACAGAGGATGAGATGGCTGGATGGCATCACTGACTCGATGGACGTGAGTCTGGGTGAACTCTGGGAGTTGGTGATGAACAGGGAGGCCTGGCGTGCTGCGATTCATGGGGTCGCAGAGTCGGACACGATTGAGCGATGGAACTGAACTGAACTGAAGAAGCACTCTACAAACTACTATACATAAAATAGATAAGCAAGGATCTACTGTATAGCACAAGGAATTACACTCAATATCCTGCAAAAATCAAAATGGAGAGGAACATGAAACATTACATATATATATATATATATATACACACACATATATAACTGAATCACTTTGTTGTACACCAGAAACTAATACAACACTGTAAATCAACTATAATTCAATAAGGAAAGTCATTCACTCCCACAGTGCTCTTTGTTTGAAGCCTATCTCTATCAGTTCTAAAAGGTGTTTTGTGACTTCACCTGTTCAGTTCAGTTCAGTTGCTCAGTCGTGTCCGACTCTTTGCCACCCCATGAATCACAGCACGCCAGGCCTCCCTGTCCATCACCAACTCCCAGAGTTCACTCAAACTCATGTCTGTCAAGTCGGTGATGCCATCCAGCCATCTCATCCTCTGTCGTCCCCTCCTCCTCCTACCCCCAGTCCCTCCCAGCATCAGAGTCTTTTCCAATGAGTCAACTCTTCGCATGAGGTGGCCAAAGTACTGGAGTTTCAGCTTCAGCATCAGTCCTTCCAAAGAACACCCAGGACTGATCCCCTTTAGAATGGACCGGTTGGATCTCCTTGCAGTCCAAGGGACTTCACCTGTAGCAAGCTTTTATTATTTGGTAACTACTGTGTTGGGTGCTAACCATATATTCTCCCAGGGTTCTGGTTATGACTCTAGTTCCTTCCTAGAGTTTTACAAGGAGAGAAATTCATAGCTTGATTCTGGTCTGTTATTTCGATTTACTGCTTCTGTTGTACTTCCATATGATTGCCTTTTTAGTACCAAATTCATAGTCTCATGTCTTCAAATGTTTCAGTCAGCCCACTTTTTAACTTTCTGACTGTATTTTCCTTACAGTCCAGAACACATCAGATCGTGTGTTAATTAAATAAGCGTTCTATTCCTTGGTCATTCCTTTGTTTCCATCTTTATTCTTACTTACTTTTCCACTACTGCCTGTAAGTGAGAGAGAGAGAGAGAGAGAATATGTGTGTGTGTGTGTGTGTGTGTGTGTGTGTGTGTGTGTGTGTGTGTGTGTGAGACATGCATATATCCATGTGCATCTGCTGAGCTGGCAGACTGTCAGGTCCAGTGTGCATCGGGAAGTAGAAAATACCACTTGGTAATAACAGATCTGGTAGGAAAACTTTCTCTTCTTTAAGAATAAAAAGGAGGAACTGTGTTCCATATTAAAAGAATGGTACATATAATTATGTCAGCTGTAAATAAAAATACTCCATGGTGGTTAGGAGAAGGAGTCTCATGGCCCTAGGCCTCGCAAAGAAGCAATTCAGTGGTATCAGATGCTGTTTGTTTCCAAGGATAATTGTCCAGGGGCCACAGAAACTGAAGCTTGACCTTAGGGGCTCATGCTCATTTCTGTTGATTGGGATCCTCTCCATAGGATCACAGTCCAAGATCATGATTGTCCTATCAGACTGTCACCCAGAAGCAGGGGGCTTTCATTCAGAAGCAGAAGTATCTAGAAGCAGTATGCTCTTGGACCTTCCCTGCTTCCTTTTAGCCAATGCTATACCAAGCTACTCCTGAAATCAGTCCAAGCATGACTGCCAATTATGGCTGCATCTCCTCCTATCTTCAGCTCTCAGAGTTCCCAGCAGTGTGATGGTGCTGCCATCCAATCTCCCAGCTATTGGTAATCTCAGGTGTGTAATCTGTCCTCCAGACTCCATGTCCAGCCTTACCACACCAGTCCACCTGAGCTGCGGAATTCTACAGGTAAGGAGAGAAGGTGCTTTACCACATCACCAGCTAGTCTTCTCTTGGCAGCTGAATTCAAAATAATTATAACCACCTTCTCTGTTCTGGAGAACTATGTTGGATGCTGAAAAAGACAATATGGAAATAAGAAGCTCCTTCCTATAACAAAGACATTCATTCATTCATTCATTCATCTAGCACAAATATTTTGCTTGCTTATCATGTACCAGACAGTGTTCTAGCTGCTGAAATAAACAGCAGTAAACAAAACTGAAAAATTTGATGTCCTCATGAGATTTACATTTCAGTGAGAAGACAATAAATAAGTAAATAAGTAAATGACATCAGGTGTGATTGTCCTTTTAATTGTTAACTTGAACCCAGCCCAGCACTTGGTGATGATGACCTAGAGGGGTGAAATGTGGGGTGCGCAAGAGAGAGGGGATATATATGTGATTATGACTGATCTGCATTGATGTGCAGCAGAGACCACTGCATTGTAAAGCAATTATCCTCCAATTAAAAAATAATTGTGAACTTGGATATACTATAGTTCCAGTTACCAAGTCAAGCACTAAAATCTGGACGTTGATGTGAACGTATTGGGTTGGCCCAAAAGTCACTTCGGTTTTTAAGTGAAAATAAAACACATTTTTCATTTTCACCAAGAATTTATCGAACAACATATTCACCATTTTGTCCCACTAGTTTCTGCTATTTATTCAGACAACTTCATAATTTCATCTGCCCAAAGCTTTTTTGAGCAAAGAACTGTTCCAGGTGACTTTTGCATTTTTCCAGGGAATTGAAATTTTTTTCATTAAAAGAATCTTATAAAGACCAAATGAAGTAAGTGGAAATCCAAAGGCACAATGTCTGATGAATATGGCAGATGAATCAGAACCTCCCAATCAAGCTGTACCTGTTTTTGCCTGGTCATTAAAGAAACACCTGGTCTTGTGCTATCTTGATGGAAGATTATGTGTTTTCTTTTGATAAAATTTGGATACTTTTCATTTTCAGTTGGTTTAATAGGGAGGAGTACTTGTTGGAATTAAATGTTTGGTTTTTTGGAAGGAGCTCCTAATAGAGGACTCTTTTCTAATCCCACTATACACACAACATTGCCTTCTTTGGATGAAGATCAGCCTTTGGTATGCTTGGTGGTGGGTCACTTCACTTCCCCACCATTTCTTCCATTCCATATTGTTGTATAGTATCCACTTTTCTTCAGACATGACAATTTGTTTTAAAAATGGGATGGTTTTGTTATGTTTCAGGAGAGAATTGCATGCAGAAATATGGTCAAAGAGGTTTTTTTCCACCTATGTGGAACCCAAACATCAAATCAATTAACATAATCAAGCCTGTGCAAATGAGTTTCAACCCTTGATTTGGATATTCTGAGTGTGTCAGCTATCTCTTGTGTGGCATAATGTTGATGGTTCTTCAGGTCAAGAAGCAACAGTTAGAACCATACCTGGAACAATGCAATGGACTGGTTCAAAATTGGGAAAGGAATATCAAGGCTATATATTGTCACCCTGCTTATTTAACTTATATGCAGAGTATATTATCAAGGCTAAAGAGCCTCTTGATGAAGATGAAAGAGGAGAGTGAAAAAGTTGGCTTAGAATTCAACATTCAAAAAACTAAGATTATGGCATGTGGTCCCATTACTTCATGGCAAATAGAAGGGAAAACAATGGAAAAAGTGAGAAACTTTATTTTCTTGGGCTCCAAAATCACTTCAGATGGTGACTGCAGCCATTAAATTAAAAGACACTTGCTCCTTGGAAGAAAAGCTATGACGAACTTAGCATATTAAAAAGTGAGACGTTACTTTGCCAACAAAGGTCCATATAGTCAAAGCTATGATTTTTTCCAGTAGTCATGTATGGATGTGAGAGTTGGAAGATAAAGGCTGAGCACGGAAGAATTGATGCTTTTGAACAGTAGTGTTGGAGAAGACTCTTGAGAGTCCCTTGGACAGCAAGGAGATCAAACCAGTTATTCCTAAAGGAAATCAATCTTGAACATTCATTGGAAGGACTGATGCTGAAGCTGAAGCTCCAATACTTTGGCCACCTAATGAGAAGAGTTGACTCATTAGAAAAGAACCAGATGCTGGGAACGATTGAAGACAGGAGGAGAAGGGGATGACAGAGGACGAGATGGTTGGAGGGCTTTACCAACTATGGACATGACTTTGACCAAACTCCGGCAGATGGTGAAGGACAGGGAAGTCTGGCATGTTGCAGTCCATGGGTTCACAAAGAGTAGGACACAAATGAAAGACTGAACAACAACAGCAAATGTCTTGATTTGATTGCTATCTGGTTTATCGGAACGTGACACATCAGTCAATGAGAAATCTCCAGCATGAAACTTTGTAAAACATTTTTGACACGTTCCATCAGTCATAGCATCTTCTCCATACATGGTACAAGTCATTTTTGTGTGTTTCAGTTGCGTTTTTATCTTTCTTGAATTAGTAAAGCATAATACACTGAAAATATTGCCTTTTTTCTGCCATCTTCAATACTAAAATGGCCACAAAAAAATCACCAATTATGCTAAGATTTTCTTTAAATGCATGCTGATATGACACCTGTCACAATGCAATCTAACAAAACTGTTTCAAATGAAGTCAAAGACAACTGCTGCTGCTGCTGCTGCTAAGTCACTTCAGTCGTGTCCGACTCTGTGTGACCCCATAGACGGCAGCCCACCAGGCTCACCTGTCCCTGGGATTCTCCAGGCAAGAACACTGGAGTGGGTTGCCATTTCCTTCTCCAATGCATGAAAGTGAAAAGAGAAAGTGAAGTTGCTCAGTCGTGTCCGACCCTCAGCGATCCCATGGACTGCAGCCTTCCAGGCTCCTCCACCCATGGGATTTTCCAGGCAGAAGTACTGGAGTGGGGTGCCATTGCCTTCTCCGCAAAGACAACTAAGCACCACTAAAGACGCCTTCCCGAAAAAACGGAATGAACATTTTGGTCAACCCAGTATTCTGTAGATGTAATTAAAGTCCATACTCTGTTGATTTTAAGAGATTATCTCAGAAAATATGGGCAGGCTGTTTCAATTAGCTGAAAGGCCTTAAAAGCAGGTCTGAGACTCCCCTGAGAGAAAAAGAAATTATTCTGTGGACATTGGTTTTAGCCCCTGTATTTCCTGCTGACCTGTCCTATAAATACTGGAATTATTTAGACAGCCCCCATGATTGCATAAGCCAATTCCTTGTAGTAAACCCCTTCATATTATTTTCTATTGCTTCTGCTTCTCAGAAGCAATAGAAACCTGACTGATACAATTCTGTGAAGAAAAATGAAGCAGGAAAGGTAGATAAGCCTAGTTAGGGACATGGATATGCAGACAATTAAAATGGAATTTATACCTGCTATTATAGAATTATGGGCAAAGAACCAGGGTAATACAGAGAAAGTAGTGGTTTTAGTAATACAGAAAATTTTGCTTTAGAGAAAGGAATACAAATACCGTAAAATAGTAAGTAGGTTACTTACTTTCTTTTGCTTTCTTTTTCAGAAACTTTTTTCAATTTTTTAATGTCTAGAAGAGTAATGCCACTTCTTATGAATATCATGAAAATAAGGTAAGACTGTTATACATAAAGTACCAGGCACCATGCCTGGCACATAATAAACTCTACTCTATTTCTCTTATTTTTTAAATGTCCTCCTTACTAATATAACAGATATAGGTAATGTGCGAATATCATGGGAATATAGTACCATCTTGACTTGGTATATTTTCCATGAGCTTGTGACCAATCTATGCTTGAGGCAGACAGGCAATGAAGACTTCTCAATGCATTTATTTAATAGGATAATTCAGGTTGATGAGCCAGAGAAGAGAATGAATGGGAATTACATTTGGATGGAGGAGGATTAGGCTTATCTACAAAAACCAATCTATCTTCCCCCATTACCTTGAAACTTTACCCAACTCTCTATTAACTTCAGAGAAATGCCTGATATATTCTACCTGCTCTTTAAATATCTTCCAAATAGAGTGACACATCAATGAATGAGCACAATCCTTTTAAGGCTTCAACTACTATCTTCTCGTGCATGGGTTCCTATTGTCAAAGAATGTCTGACAGTAGAGGGGAGAAAAGAAATGGAGAGGAGTGTTCTTCTGTAGGATATATTTAAAATGGTAATTTCTGGGTAAGGGATATTACTATCTGCCATTTTTGTATACATTGGCAGTGAGAAAAGTCATGGGAGAGCAATATTCCACTAGAAGTAGTTCACATTATTATATACACTCCTTTTTATTCTGGTTAACTGAACAGGTAAACACATTTCCAGGGTTGTTTTGCTCCTGAGGCAGGCATTGCAATTCTCAAACCTGTGGTTCATTTGGAATCAGATGTGAATTTCCATTTTTCTGGGCTGCATGAAGTCACATCTTTCAGGGGTACCTTAAATCTAAAGCAGCATCTGAGGTAACAGTTATTGCTTTTAGCTCAGCATTATCACTGGATGGCAAGGGGTTACATTCCCACACCTTTAAGTAAAATAAGGCTAAAATGAATTTTCAGCCCAAGCATTTTTTCATTATTCACTATGAGCTAACCATAGGTCTAGGTGGTGGGGACCCATCAACAAGTCAGGCACGTTCCTGTTTTCATGTTGGTCACTTTAGTAATGAACTGGAACACCTCTTTATTGCCAAATTCAGACTTAAATTGAAGAAAGTAGGGAAAACCACTAGACCATTCAGGTATGATCTAAATCAAATCCCTTATGATTATATAGTGGAAGTGAGAAATAGATTTAAGGGCCTAGATCTGATAGATAGAGTGCCTGATGAACTATGGAATGAGGTTCGTGACATTGTACAGGAGACAGGGATCAAGACCATCCCCATGGAAAAGAAATGCAAAAAAGCAAAATGTCTGTCTGGGGAGGCCTTACAAATAGCTGTGAAAAGAAGAGAAGCAAAAAGCAAAGGAGAAAAGGAAAGATATAAACATGTGAATGCAGAGTTCTAAAGAATAGCAAGAAGAGATAAGAAAGCCTTCTTCAGTGATCAATGCAAAGAAATAGAGGAAAACAACAGAATGGGAAAGACTAGGGATCTCTTCAAGAAAATCAGAGATACCAAAGGAACATTTCATGCAAAGATAGGCTCGATAAAGGACAGAAATGGTATGGACCTAACAGAAGCAGAAGATGTTAAGAAGAGGTGGCAAGAATACACAGAAGAACTATACAAAAAAGAGCTTCACGACCCAGATAATCATGATGGTGTGATCATTGACCTAGAGCCAGACATCCTGGAATGTGAAGTCAAATGGGCCTTAGAAAGCATCACTACAAACAAAGCTAGTGGAGGTGATGGAATTCCAGTGGAGCTATTCCAAATCCTGAAAGATGATGCTGTGAAAGTGCTGCACTCAATATGCCAGCAAATCTGGAAAACTCAGCAGTGGCCACAAGATTGAAAAGGTCAGTTTTCATCCCAATCCCAAAGAAAGGCAATGCCAAAGAATGCTCAAACTACCGCACAATTGCACTCATCTCACACGCGAGTAAAGTAATGCTCAAAATTCTCCAAGCCAGGCTTCAGCAATATGTGAACCGTGAACTTCCTGATGTTCAAGCTGGTTTTAGAAAATGCAGAGGAACCAGTGACCATATTGCTAACATCCGCTGGATCATCGAAAAAGCAAGAGAGTTCCAGAAAAACATCTATTTCTGCTTTATTGACTATGCCAAAGCCTTTGACTGTATAGATCACAATAAACTGTGGAAAATTCTGAAAGAGATGGGAATACCAGACCACCTGATCTGCCTCTTGAGAAATCTGTATGCAGGTCAGGAAGCAACAGTTAGAACTGGACATGGAACAACAGACTGGTTCCAAATAGGAAAAGGAGTACGTCAAGGCTGTATATTGTCACTATGTTTATTTAACTTATATGCAGAATACATCATGAGAAATGCTGGACTGGAAGAAACACAAGTTGGAATCAAGATTTCTGGGAGAAATATCAATAACCTCAGATATGCAGATGACACCAGCCTTATGGCAGAAAGTGAAGAGGAACTAAAAAGCCTCTTGATGAAAGTGAAAGTGGAGAGTGAAAAGGTTGGCTTAAAGCTCAACATTCAGAAAACGAAGATCATGGCATCTGGTCCCATCACTACATGGGAAATAGATGGGGAAACAGTGGAAACAGTGTCAGACTTTGTTTTTCTGGGCTCCAAAATCACTACAGATGGTGACTGCAGCCATGAAATTAAAAGACGCTTACTCCTTGGAAGGAAAGTTATGACCAACCTAGATAGCATATTCAAAAGCAGAGACATTACTTTGCCAACAAAGGTTCACCTAGTCAAGGCTATGGTCTTTCCTGTGGTCATGTATGGATGTGAGAGTTGGACTGTGAAGAAGGCTGAGCGCCGAAGAATTGATGCTTTTGAACTGTGGTGTTGGATAAGACTCTTGAGAGTCCCTTGGACTGCAAGGAGATCCAACCAGTCCATTCTGAAGGAGATCAGCCCTGGGATTTGTTTGGAAGGAATGACGCTAAAGCTGAAACTCCAGTACTTTGGCCACCTCATGCGAAGAGTTGACTCATTGGAGAAGACTCTGATGCTGGGAGGGATTGGGGGCAGGAGGAGAAGGGGACGACAGAGGATGAGATGGCTGGATGGCATCACTGACTCGATGGATGTGAGTCTGAGTGACCTCCGGGAGTTGGTGATGGACAGGGAAGCCTGGCGTGCTGCAGTTCATGCGGTCGCAAAGAGTCGGACACGACTGAGTGACTGATCTGATCTGAATGTTTATTAAGCACTAACTCTATGTGGGTCCTCTGTCTAGGTAATGAAATTGGGCAGCCCAGCAAAGGGTCAGCAGTAATGCCCCTGTAGATGGGAGGGGGCTTGGAACGGGAAGCTGGACACAAGGGAAGGAGGGGACACTGTAGTCCAGCTGGTGGTGTCAGTGGAGGTCTGACAGATGTGATGCGAGTCCCAGGCAAACTGGGGCTCACCATGAAAAGGGGTAGGTGGTGAGAGCAAGCCTTTGGGGAGCTAGAGGTTGGAGAAAAGATTTGAGGCAGACAGTCTTGGGGGAACAGGACTCAGGTCCCTGAATTGGGTATCTAGAAGTGGGACAGACAACTAGAACTGTGGGACTAAATCCAGTGCCTGGTGCAGAGTAAGAGCTCAACAACTATTTGCGTAATGAATAGATGGATGGAGAAATTTTACAACAAACACCATTGATACTTGTCTCAGAACCACTGGACCAGAGCTTTCAAGTCCTATCATTAGAGTGAGGATTTTATCCAGGGCTTTGGGGAGGCCCGTGCTCTAAAACAGAAGTCAACTGACCCCACTGTGGAGACTAGTGAGGTTTGTAGGAAGGCTGGCTTTGCCTGGTGTGATGTCTGGCCTGCTCTCTGGATTAACAGGCATCACCACTGCCACCCTACATGGATTTACCTGAGTATCATTCCTAGTGAGACTGGATGATCTGAAGGGAGGTCAGGACTATAGAGATTGTTTTCAGTACCATCTGCTAGTCTTTCTACATTAGAATCTAAGCCCAGATAAACTGGTGAAGAGCTGGAGAAGATTTTTGGATAAAGCTAGAATCTGCTGGAGCCTGATTCAGCTTCTGTATTGATTGTGCTAATCAGGTCAACTTCTCCTTACCAAATACCTGTGTCAAAGTTATGACTTTCTCCTGCTCATCACTGAGAAATCTATTCAAATTTAGGTGAGGAAAAACTATAAATATATATATGTACACACCGTTGCTTCAGTCATGGCCAACTCTTTGTGACCCTATGGACCATAGCCCACCAGGCTGCTCTGTCCCTGGGATTCTCCAGGCAACAATACTGCCATGGGTCACCATGACCTCCTCCAGGGGATCTTCCCGACCCAGGAATTGAACCTGTGTCTCTAACACCTCCTGCATTGGCAGGCGGGTTCTTTACCATTAGTGCTATTTAGGAATCACAAATAAAGTATATGTATACTTTATAGATGCATCGTGCAGATACATATTATATTTATATTTAGTTTTCATCAGATTAATGAGGTCCTGACCCCTCATCCAAGGTAAGGAGCAGTGGCTGCACTTTGCTGGAGCAGCCCTGAAGAGATACCCCACGTCCAAGGTAAGAGTAACCCAAGTAAGACGGTAGGTGTTGCAAGAGGGCATCAGAGGGAAGACATATTGAAACCATACTCACAGAAAACTAGTCAATCTAATCACACTAGGACCACAGCCTTGTCTAACTCAATGAAACTAAGCCATGCCTGTGGGGCCACCCAAGATGGGTGGGTCATGGTGGAGAGGTCTGACAGAATGTGGTCCACTGGAGAAAGGAATGGCAAACCACATCAATATTCTTGCCTTGAGACCCCCATGAACAGTACGAAAAGGCAAAATGATAGGATACTGAAAGAGGAACTCCCCAGGTCAGTAGGTGCCCCATATGCTACTGGAGATCACTGGAGAAATAACTCTGGAAAGAATGAAGGGATGGAGCCAAAGCAAAAACAATGCCCAGCTGTGGATGTGACTGATGATAGAAGCAAGGTCCGATGCTGTAAAGAGCAATATTACATAGGAACCTGGAATGTCAGGTCCATGAATCAAGGCAAATTGGAAGTGGTCAAACGGGATGGCAAGATTTAACGTCGACATTTTAGAAATCAGCAAACTAAAATGGACTGGAATGGGTGAATTTAACTCAGATGACCATTATATCTACTACTGTGGGCAGGAATCCCTCAGAAGAAATGGAGTGGCCATCATGGTCAACAAAAGAGTTCGAAATGCAGTACTTGGATGCAATCTCAAAAACGACAGAATGATCTCTGTTTGTTTCCAAGGCAAACCATTCAAATATCACAGTAATCCAAGTCTATGCCCCAACCAGTAACACTGAAGAAGCTGAAGTTGAATGGTTCTATGAAGACCTATAAGACCTTTTAGAATTAACACCCAAAAAAGATGTCCTTTTCATTATAGGGGACTGGAATGCAAAAGTAGGAAGTCAAGAAACAGCTGGAGTAACAGGCAAATTTGGCCTTGGAATACGGAATGAAGCAGGGCAAAGACTAATAGAGTTTTTCCAAGAAAGTGCACTGGTCATAGCAAACACCCTCTTCCAACAACACAAGGGAAGGCTCTGCACATGGCCATCACAAGATGGTCAACACTGAAATCAGATTGACTATATTCTTTGCAGCCAAAGATGGAGAAGCTCTATACAGTCAATAAAAAGAAGACCAGGAGCTGACTGTGGCTCAGATCATGAACTCCTTATTGCCAAATTCAGACTTAAATTGAAGAAAGTAGGGAAAACCACTAGACCATTCAGGTATGACCTAAATCAAATCCCTTATGATTATACAGTGGAAGTGAGAAATAGATTTAAGGGCCTAGATCTGATAGATAGAGTGCCTGATGAACTATGGAATGAGGTTCGTGACATTGTACAGGAGACAGGGATCAAGACCATCCCCATGGAAAAGAAATGCAAAAAAGGAAAATGTCTGTCTGGGGAGGCCTTACAAATAGCTGTGAAAAGAAGAGAAGTGAAAAGCAAAGGAGAAAAAGAAAGATATAAGCATCTGAATGCAGAGTTCTAAAGAATAGCAAGAAGAGATAAGAAAGCCTTCCTCAGCAATCAGTGCAAAGAAATAGAAGAAAACAACAGAATGGGAAAGACTAGAGATCTCTTCAAGAAAATTAGAGATACCAAGGGAACATTTCATGCAAAGATAGGCTCGATAAAGGACAGAAATGGTATGGACCTAACAGAAGCAGAAGATGTTAAGAAGAGGTGGCAAGAATACACAGAAGAACTGTAGAAAAAATATCTTCACGACACAGATAATCACGATGGTGTAATTACTGACCTAGAGCCAGACATCCTGGAATGTGAAGTCAAGTGAGCCTTAGAAAGCATAATTATGAAAAAAGCTCGTGGAGGTGATGGAATTCCAGTGGAGCTATTTCAAATCCTGAAAGATGATGCTATGAAAGTGCTGCACTCAACATGCCAGCAAATTTGGAAAACTCAGCAGTGGCCACAGGACTGGAAAAGGTCAGTTTTCATCCCAATCCCAAAGAAAGGCAATGCCAAAGAATGCTCAAACTACCGCATAATTGCACTCATCTCACACGCTAGTAATGCTCAAAATTCTCCAAGCCAGGCTTCAGTAATATGTGAACCGTGAACTTCCACATGTTCAAGCTGGTTTTAGAAAAGGCAGAGGAACCAGTGACCAAATTGCCAAAAACCGCTGGATCATTGAAAAAGCAAGAGAGTTCCAGTAAAACATCTCTTCTGCTTTATTGACTATGCCAAAGCCTTTGACTGTGTGGATCACAATCAACTGTGGAAAATTCTGAAAGAGATGGGAATACCAGACCACCTGACCTGCCTCCTGAGAAATCTGTATGCAGGTCAGGAAGCAACAGTTAGAACTGGACATGGAACAACAGACTGGTTCCAAATAGGAAAAGGAGTACTGCAAAGCTGTATATTGTCACCCTGCTTATTTAACTTGTATTCAGAGTACATCATGAGAAACGCTGGGCTGGAAGAAACACAAGCTGGAATCAAGATTGCTGGGAGAAATCTCAATAACCTCAGATATGCAGATTACATCACCTTTATGGCAGAAAGTGAAGAGGAACTAAAAAGCCTCTTGATGAAGGTCAAAGAGGAGAGTGAAAAGGTTGGCTTAAAGCTCAACATTCAGAAAACGAAGATCATGGCACCTGGTCCCATCACTTCATGGGAAATAGATGGAGAAACAGTGGAAACAGTGTCAGTCTTTATTTTTTGGGCTCCAAAATCACTGCAGATGGTGACTGCAACCATGAAATTAAAAGACGCTTACTCCTTGGAAGGAAAGTTATGACCAACCTAGAGAGCATATTGAAAAGTCGAGATATTACTTTGCCAACAAAGATCCATCTAGTCAAGGCTATGGTTTTTCCAGTGGTCATGTATGGACGTGAGAGTTGGACTGTGAAGAAAGGTGAGCGCCGAGTAATTGATGCTTTTTAACTGTGGTGTTGGAGAAGACTCTTGAGAGTCCCTTGGACTGCAAGGAGATCCAACCTTCTGAAGGAGATCATCCCTGGGTGTTCTTTGGAAGGAATGATGCTGAAGCTGAAACTCCAGTACTTTGGCCACCTCATGCGAAGAGTTGACTCATTGGAAAAGACTCTGATGCTGGGAGGGATTAGGGGCAGGAGGAGAAGGGGACGACAGAGGATGAGATGGCTGGATGGCATCACTGACTTGATGGATGTGAGTCCGAGTGAACTCTGGGAGTTGGTGATGGACAGGGAGGCCTGGAATGCTGTGATTCATGGGGTCACAAAGAGTCGGACACGACTGAGCGAATGAACTGAACTGAACTGAACTGACCCTAGAGAAAATCAGTGGAAAGAACATGGTGAGCAACTGACAGCAAAGATATGCTCAGAAGCCAGGACAGAGGTGGTGACTCCTGTCATCGACAATGAGCTCCAAATCAGTGAATATCACATAAGACAGGACGAATAAAAAGGTGAGCTCTGTACTAGATGAGGGCTGAGAAAGACATGCAGGTATTGTCAGGGGTTCCTCATGGAGTAGGATTTTAGCATGGGCTGGGGTAAAGGGAATAATCACTTTGACAGTCACCCTTAATTGAGGACTTCCTTTGTCCGACACCTGTGCTACAGGCTTTATGCCCACTATCTCATATTTTCCTCACATATCCCCAGGAGGTATGTATTATTAACCCCGTTTTTCAGATGAGGAAACTGAGGCTTAACAAAATCAGCTAGCTGGTCTAAGGAACCTGCCTGCCATGTGGTATGTATTCCACAAATATTTCTTAAATGAATAAATGAGTGAATAAGGCCACACAGCTTGTAAGAGGCAGATCTGGGGTTTGTGCTTAAGAGACCGGTCCATTACTGCTGTTTCTCCTCAAGGATTTTATTTTTACAGACAGCAAAGAGGCTACTGGAGTCGTGTTTAGCAGCTCTGTGTCTGAGCAGGGAAATGTCTGTCTTCTCCCTTAAGTAAACCCAGCTGCCAGAATACACTGGTGGAGTTATGTTACCAGCCAGGAGTAGCCAGCAGCCTACTGGTTATCTACATGAAGGAATGCTGTTTTGCTCTTTCCCTCCGACTGATACTGAAATTGAAACAGGGAAGGACTCCAAGTACAACACATCGTGCAGAGGGGATGGGGTACCCTTGTGAGGTCACACTGGGAACCTGCCGAGAACATGCTTAAGTCATTATTCTGATGGATCAGGAATACGTTCTCACCCAAAGCCAGCAGCCACGTCTGCCAGGCACTCACCATGCTCAGCCTGAGCTGGCTTCTTCCACAGTGTGGACCTACATTAGAAGTCTGAGGGCCACTCCCATTGGGAAAGCAGAGTCATCTGTCCACATAAGATTAATTTTAGGAAAGTTAGGGGGCAAGGACTCTTGGCAAGAGATGTGCCTTTAAAGTCATTCTCCTGAGCCTTCTGTACATGAGTGCTATGATTCTAGAAAAAGAAAGCACATGCCGTACCCTTCACCCCAGGGCTTAAGGCCACTGCATGCTCGGAGCCTGGGTCAAGTTATTCCTGCATGTCGATTGATCTGCATGCTGATTGATCTGGCTGTGAAGGTAAGAATCAACCTTTCAAGGAGATCGTGTCCTGCAGTCAGGGCAGTGAGTCAAAGTGAAGGGTAAATCTTTTATGAATTCCTCCCATTTCCCCTAAAAAATAAACTTTGTGGAAAAAAGAGATTGCTGCTTCTAGTTTCAACAGATTGTAGTCCTGGTTTAGAAAATCAGAGGACCTGAGACTATTGAGCCATTTCTCCGGAGTCAGGTGGAGACAGACCTGCCTGAAAATGAATCCATTCTCTTACACAGGGGATCTGGAAGATGGGGAAAATGGCAGCTCCTGGCTGAGTGGCCTGGGAAGCCTAAGCAAACAAAAAAGAGTTCCAAAAGTCCAAGGGACATCCCAGCAAGAAAATGGGGCATGGGAGAATGGGCACAACTGCTTCAAAAACATACCTGTGATCTACTTTGGGGGCATGTTTGGTTTCAACATGTGTACTGACCATCCATCTATCCCTTATGCTCATAGCCAGGGAGTGGGGATCCACAAACTCAGAACAGAGTTCTCCTTGTTTCATCTCAGAACTTGTTCTGAGAAACTGATCAAGCTTCTTTCAATGACTGAGAAAATCACTCCCTGTTTCCCCCCACACACACAGTGTTCAAATGTCTGAAGTTATGTTGGCTGTCTGCCATCTCATGAGCCCTTGGGTCTGTTTCATCAGCTCGGAGGGCCTTCATATTCGAGTATCTTTCAGATCTGAATCTCGAGTCCAGATCTGAAACTTCTGCTCCTAAATGTATCAGTAATGCATTAAACTTGATATATGCAACTCATGCTCACAGCCTCTCAGAACACACATTTCTCATGTTCCCTCTCTCCAGGCTCATGATCATGCCTTTGTGGCTGAATGGACATAGGAGTAAAGGGGAAGAATAAGTCCAAGATGGTTCATTTCAGACTCCCATGTCCATCCAGCCACAAAGGCACGATCAATTCTGACTCATTAATATTTCCTGAACTATTTCCTCATGTCAATCCTATGACTACTACCTTAGTTCAAGCCCTTACCATTAAAAGCAAAAATTGGGACCTGGACTAGCATAGTGCTTTCCTAAATAAGTCCCTCTCCAATTATTCCACGTGGCCAGCCAGGAAGAGTTTTCTGACTCTCAGATTTCATGTCATTCCTCTAGTACTCTATGCTCTCTTCAGTGACATTTAAAGTCTGTCAGGCTCAAGTCCTTGATTCCTTCTCAGATTCTCTACCTGCCTCTCCCCAGTGGGTTCCCATGGCATGCAGCCCTAATCCACCCTACTCACTCTTCCTTCCATGTGACAAGCTCCCCCAAACCTCCATGTCTTTCTAAACTTGGTCCCTTTCCTGTTGCCACAAATCAATTCATTCTTGAAGAATGACCTCACTGATAGCCTTCCTGATTATTACTTCCAGGTACAAATCAGTATGTTCTTGAACTGTTTCCAATACCACTTTTGACACCAAGTGTGTGGGATTTTTCTCCCACACCAATCTATTCTCCACCTCTCCAGATACCAACTGATTGTCCTACAAATCAATTCAATTCTGACAGTAATTAGAATAACTGCAGACCCACAGATTAAGGTCTCAGTCCCGTTAAGACTGCCACCACTTCAGATGCCAATTGCAAGTTGCCAGTCTCCTGTACTTCTGATCAACCGACTATGAATTGGGAGTTCACATGCCCCCTTCTTTGGGTTTGATAACTTGGCAGAATGGCTCACAGACCCAGGAATGGTTTAATTAGTATTACTGGTTCATTAGAAAGGATGCAACTTAGGAAAAGCCAGATGGAAGAGATGCATAGGGCAAAAGCTCCTATGCTTTCTCTGAGCATGCTTAAGAAATGCTTCCTCAAAGAAGGCAGGTGTGAAAAAACTCCCTCCACTGGCCAGTTTGAAAGGGTGGATTTTTCTCTTTCACATTTTTGCATTTTTATCTTGAAAAATCCTCAAATGACACTGTGAACTTTTTGACTTCGAAAATCAACCTTGGCAACTTCCTGCCAGTATTTCTGCTTCAAAGCCAACCCTTTGACCTAGTTGCTGGAGAATACAGAATCAGAATCTTTCATAGCTACCTTGGAGCACATGCATGCTGAATACTTAGTGATGAAGTTTTTTTTTTTCCCCCTTTTTAAAAAAAAATAAAATCAAAAGACCTATGTTTTGAAAAAACTCACCAGATTTTCTGGCTCTCCCATCAAACTATCTCCCATTCGTTACTCTATGTTGCACAAAAGTGAAAGATGATATTGCTGAGAGTAAAGAGGTGAAAAAACACCAACCTTCTGTCATAACCACATAGTCTGTATCACAGTAACTTGTTTTTAGACATTTCGAGAAAAGAAGATGCCACAGGGAGGGATTTGTTTAATGATAAGCATGAAAGATCAGATCCTGCCCTTTGGTGTTATATGCTGGAAACCTGGAAACTAGTGGGCCCCTATAGCATTCTTACAACCTCAAAACAGGGGGAAATTATTTTAAATATTAAATATCTACAGAGCTACTGAAAAGTGGCTTCTTTATAGGTTGATTATAATAATGAAGGCTTTTGAGGAGGACTGGAACTTCTTTTACAGCACAAGGCAGAGTACTGCATGTGAGGCCCTGCGGGGTGGCCTGGAGCTGGCAGGGAAGTTAAGATGAGGTGATTCTTCTTCCCTGAGTCAGCTCTCTTCACAATCCTTCAAGGAGAGCCTGAGAACAGAGACTTTGATTTCTTCTGTACCTTAGTGAACAAACAAAATCAGGAAAGGGCCCCAGGCTGAGCAGAAGAATGCACTAGCAGACATGAAGGAAAGGAAATAATCAGCATCCATGGTTGGATTGATCCCGTGTGACATGTGACTGAGCCAAGACAAATGAAGAAATTGCTTTTGCTCTTTTCTTTCTTTTTTCAAAAGACATCTATAAATTCTGTCAGAAAACAATCTTCTATATTTGGCGCCAGTTGCTGCTGCTTCTTGTTTCTTCTATGGCTTCCTCTTATTTTGCTGTTTGTGCCTCTTTTCCTAAATGCCTCCTCCTCCATTCATGCTGGGCTCTACCAGTGCCCTCACTGATATAAGTCCAGTAATGAGTTTTAAATCTGGTCTGAAAACTCCCCTTCAAAAGTGGGCTATGCCCCCAGCTGCCTGCAGTTCTCCAAGAGTCTGCGACAAGGGAGCGCTACCTAATTTGAGAAGACAAAATAAAAAAATGCTTGGCTCAGACCTGGATTCTGAAGGAAATAGCTGGGCTAGGTGACTCAAAGAGTTTGCATTTTCTGGCTACTGCTTTCATAACAAAAGCACAATTTTAGCCACCTGAACTTAGCTGAGTTCAATTTGGTATTAAGAAGGATTATGGAGCTTAAGCAGCACCAAAGGGCTCATCCGTGTTTGCTCAGATGAAAGAGTAATGTGTGCCCTAGTAGATCCAGTCTGGGGTCATCCATTATGTGGAGTAACAGGAAATCATACCCTTACTGAACATCTGCAAACCCAGGTACTCAAACTCGAGACAGTCACCAGTCAAGTGGTATGACTGACCTGACATTCCTTTTTGATTGAAGAATATTGTATTTCACATTCTTTTACTCTCTAAAACATCTCAGATTAATCTCTTTTATTTCCCCAACAGCCACCAACATTGGAATACCTTCAGTTTAGTTCAGTTCAGTCGCTCAGTCGTGTCCGACTCTTTGCGAATTGGAATACCTTAGTGCTTTCCAAATAGTCAGCATCTCCGAATCACTTAACTATTTATTAATGACCTATAGATTTTAAGCAAAATTTGAAAGATATTATCATTTACAAATAATAAAAATAAAATAACTTCTTAAAATTTTATTAAAAATAATTGTTTTATTTGATACCTTTTAACAAGGAATATCTATCCAGCTCAAGGATATATATCTTGAATCTTAGGTCTTCCTAGTGTTTTCAAATGAGTCTTTTCCCACTGGGATGGTCAGAGTTCCTTTAGATCATGGATTGGTAAGGATATCACCCTTCAAAGTTGGAAGGTAGACTAATTCCATCCTTGAAAGAGAGGCAATGGATTTGGAATACACTGTTTGCTTGTGTTTGCCCCAGAAATGCCACCATCTGCTGCAGCATTTGGATATGGTATTTAAAAGCTCCAATAGAGCCACTGAGTATGGTTTCTGAAGAGTGAAAGAAATCTCCAAACTCCATGGAAGAGGCATTGGGCAATCAACTCTTTGCCCTCATATCTCGCTTCCTAAAAAATCTCAGCTACTTATCTTCAATCTTAATCCTGACACTTTGGTTTGGAGAGATGGATTTAGATGGTTCACTCTACTGAACCATCTATATTACTGGCATATGTTATTTCTATATGTTCCTTGTAATTGGTATTATTCTTAACTGACTTCATAGTCTTGAAACAATATTTTTATCTTGTTCTTCATTTCAAAAATGTATATGAAATGAAGAATGAGATTTCTCCTCAAGAGCAGAATATTTAAGTGTGGAAAAAGGAATGTTCACATCTGGCATTCCTTTCTTTGAATGATGCTCTCAATGTAAGTACATTCAGTGCCTGAAAGTTGATAATATTAAACATCCTCACCACTTCTGTCAACACTAAACGAAGGCCAGGAGATTCTTTCTTTCTTGGCCAGTGATTATTCTCTGTCAGTAAACCACATGCAGGCAGACATTCAGAAGCCACTTCTTTTCCTCAAGTAGCTACATCCTTTCTCATTTACATATCAATATAAATCACATAAAACAAGAATCAACTAAGGAAGAAAATTCTAATTCTGTAACCTGGGATTTCAGTAATTAAAAATATAGAAATTTGTCATGCACTTCTCCTTCATATAAGAATCCTATTTAATTTTTTATATTTAACATCACTATGTTTTATGCAATTCTAATATAAACCAGGAATTAACAATTTATTTTTTTACAACACATGACATGGATATTAGGCAACAGGTAATACAGTCATTTGCAAAAGTAATTGTTTTCATAGTTCATTCTGATTTATTTCTGAACATTTAATAGACATTATCTTTCTGGTTAAGTTGAACAGTTAAGTTGAAGAAGCTGGTTAAGAAGCTGAAGCTGAATGGTTCTATGAACACTTACAAGACCTTCTAGAGCTAACATCACAAAAAGATGTCCTTTTCATCATAGGGGACTGGATGCAAAAATAGGAAGTCAAGAGACACCTGGAGTAACAGGCAAGTTTGGCCATTGAGTACAGAATGAAGCAGGGCAAAGTCTAACAGAGTTTTGCCAAGAGAATGCACTGGTCATAGCAAACGCTTTGGGCCAATAACACAAGAGACGACTCTACACATAGATATCACCAGATGGTCAATACCAAAATCAGATCTATTATATTCTTTGCAGCTGAAGATGGAGAAGCTCTACCAGTCAGGAAAAATAAGATTGGGAGCTGACTCAGATCATGAACTTTGAGATCATGGCTCAGATAATGAACCCCTTATTGCAAAATTCAGACTTAAATTGAAGAAAGTAGGGAAAACCACTAGACCATTCAGGTATGACCTAAATCGAATCCCTTATGATTATACAGTGGAAATGACAAACAGATTTAAGGAGTTAGATCTGATAGACAGAGTGCTTGAAGAACTATGGATGGAGGTTCATGACATTGTATAGGAGGCAGTGATCAAGACCATCCCCAAGAAAAAGAAAAGCAAATAGGCAAAATGATTGTCTGAGGAAGCCTTACAAATAGCTGAGAAAAGAAGAGAGGTGATAGGCAAAGGAGAAAAACGAAAAATATACTCATCTGAATACACAGCTCCAAAGAATAGCAAGGAGAGATAAGAAAGCTTTCCTCAGTGATCAATGCAAAAAAAAAAAAAATAGAGGAAAACAATAGAATGGGAAAGACTAGAGATCTCTTCAAGAAAATCAGAGAAAACAAGGGAACATTCCATGCAAAATGGGCACAATAAAGGATATAAATGGTATGGACTTAATAGAAGCATAAGATATTTAGAAGGGGTGGCAAGAATACACATAAGAAAAGATCTTCATGACCCAGATAACCATAGTGGCATGATCACTCATCTAGAGCCAGATATCCTGGAATGTGAAGTCAAGTGGACCTTAGGAAGCATCACTATGAACAAAGCTAGTGGAGGCGAAGGAATTCCAGTTGGGCTATTTCAAATCCTAAAAGATGATGCTGTGAAAGTGCTTCACTCAATATGCCAGCAAATTTGGAAAACTCAGCAGTGGCCATAGGACGGGAAAATATCAGTTTTCATTCTGACCCCAGAGAAAGGCAATGCCAAAGAATATTAAAGCTTCTGCACAATTGCACTTGTCTCACATGCTAGCAAAGTAATGCTCAAAGTTCTCCAAGCCAGGCTTCAATAGTACATGAACTGAGAAATTCCAGATGTCCAAGCTGGATTTAGAAAAGGCAGAGGAACCAGTGACCAAATTGCCAACATCCCTTGGATCATAGAAAAACTGAGAGTTCCAGAAAAACATCTACCTCCGCCTTATTGACTACACCAAAGCCTTTGACTGTGTGGATCACAACAAGCTGGAAAATTCTGAAAGAGATGGGAATACCAGTCCACCTGACCTGCCTCCTGAGAAATCTGTATGCAGGTCAAGAAGCAAGTTAGAATCGGACATGGAACAACGGACTGGTTCCAAATAGGAAAAGGAGTAGGTCAAGGCTGTATATTGTCACCCTGCTTCTTTAAATTATGTGCAGAGTACATGTGAAACGCCAGACTGGATGAAGCACAAGCTGGAATCAAGATTTCTGGGAGAAATATCAATAACCTCAGATACCCAGATAACACCACCCTTATATCAGAAAGAGAACTAAAGAGCCTCTTGATGAATGTGAAAGATGAGAGTTAAAAAGCTGGCTTAAAACTCAACATTCAAAAAACGAAGATCATGGCATCTGGTCTCATTACTTCATGGCAAATAGATGGGGAAACAATAGAAACAGTGACATATTTTCTTTTCTTGGGCTCCAAAATCACTGCAAATGGTGACTGCAGCCACGAAATTAAAAGACACTTGCTCCTTGGATGAAAAACTATGTCCAACCTATACAGCATATTAAAAAGCAGAGACATTACTTTGTCAACAAAGGTCTGTCTAGTCAAGGCTATGGTTTTTCCAGTAGTCACGTATGGTTGTGAAAGTTGGACTATAAAGAAGGCTGTGTGCCAAAGAATTGATGGTTTTGGACTGTAGTGTTGGAGAAAACTCTTGAGAGTCCATTGGACTTCAAGAAGATCAAGTCAGTCAATCCTAAGGGAAATAATCCTGAATATTATTTGGAAGGACTGATGCTGAAGCAGAAACTCCAATACTTTGGCCACCTGATGCAAATAACTGACTGATGCTGGGAAAGATTGAAGGCAGGAGAAGGGGACAGAGGATGAGATGATTGGATGGCATCACCAACTCGATGGACATGAGTTTGAGCAAGCTCCAGGAGTTGGTGATGGACAGGAAAGTCTGGCATGCTTCAGTCCATGGGGTTGCAAAGAGTGGGACAAGACTGAGTGACTGAACTGAACTGAACTGATCTTTCTGGTTGGCTTTGTACACTTTTTACCAATAGTGTTAGTTCTATTTATTTTTGCTGTCAGGTATGCAACTGGGAAAGTCATATTTGTACTTTTATTCTTTCCAAGACTTTAGTAAGTTAATTTCAAAATGAAGTGTTATTTTGTATCTTTTGTTGGAAAAATTCCATTGATTTTATAGATAAGTTGTTGAGCTTTATTTGAATAATGTTACAAAAGCCTTGATGCTTTTATGCCCACTGAGACTCATGACTAAAAATGCAAATAGGACAAAAGGATTCATAAGTTACTAAAATTAAATGTCTGGAAATTCACTGTCATTTTTCCTGCTCATACTTTTCTTGCTCAAACTGCTTGTCTAACTCATCACCCTCATAAGTTAACTTTACCAACAGCTTTAATCTTCTATTTGCAAAGAATTCTGAGTTATATTTTGTCACTTTTCATCACTATCTTTAAACTTCATGTAAGTCATTAATGCAAATGTGTTTAAGTGTGAACTAAGGCTAAAAGTGAAAGTTTAGTCACTCAGTTATGTCTGACTCTTTGTAATCCCATGAAATGCAGCCCACCAGGCTCCTCTGTCTATGGAATCCTCCAGGCAAGAACACTGGAGTGGATTGCCATTCCCTTCTCCAGAGGATCTTCCCTACCCAGGGACTGACCCTGGGTCTCCCATACTGCAGGCAGATTCTTTACAGTCTGAACCACCAGGGAGGCTATAACAAAACAACATAATAGTGATGTTATGTCAAGAAGCAACAGTTAGAGCCTTACATGGAACAGCTGACTGATTCAAAATTGGCAAAGGGGTATGACAAGGCTGTATATTGTCACTCTGCTTATTGAACTTGTATGCAGAGTATATCATGTGAAGTGCCAGCCTGGAAGAGTCATAAGCTGAAATCAAGATTGTCAGGCAAGATATCAACAACCTCATATATGCAGATGATACCACTCTAATGGCAGGAAACAGAGGAACTAAAGAGCCTCTTGATGAGGGTAAAAGAGGAGAGTGAAAATCTAGCTTAAACTCAACTTTCAAAACATTAATATGGCATCCAGTCCCATCACTTCAGAGCAAAGAAAGGTAAAAAGTAGAAGCAATGACAGATTTTCTTTTCTTGGGATCCACAGTCACTGTGGATGGTTAACACAGCCATAAGATTAGAAGATACTTGCTTGTGGAAGGAAATATATGGTAAATCTAGACAATTAAAAAGCAGAGACATTACTTTGCCAATGAAGGTCTGTATAGTCAAAGCTTTGGTCTCTCCAGTAGTCATGTATGGATGTGAGAGCTGGACCATAAAAAAGGCTGAGGCCAGAAGAATTGATGCTTTCTAATTATGGTGCTGGAAAAGACTTGTAAGAATCCCTTGGATGACAAGGAGATCAAACCAGTCAATCTTAAAGGAAATCAACTCTAATATTGATTGGCAGGACTGATGATTAAGTGGAAGCTCCAATACTTTGGCTACCTGATGTAAAGTGCCAACCGTTTGGAAAAGACCTTGATGATGGGAAAGATTGAAGGCAAAAGGATAAGAGGGCAGCAGAGGATAAGATGATTAGACAATATCACGGACTCAATGGACATGAACTTGAGCAAACTCCAGAATGGAGGACATGGAAGCCTGGTGCGCTGCAGTCCTTGGGGTCACAAAGATTCAGACATGACTCGGTGACTGAACAACAAGAGTGACTTAAAAAAAAAAAAAAAAAAAACAACACCACCCATATAAATACTAAGTGTCTACACAAAGACTTATACATGAATGTTTACAGCAACTTTATTTGAAGTAGCCACCAGAAATAATCCAAATGTCCATTGGTCGTTTAATGGAGTAGCAAATATAGGTACTTAGCACTAGTCATTTAGCAATAAAAACCAGTAATACACACACAATATGAATGAATCTAAAAATCATTATGCTGCAAGAAAGAAGCTAAACAAAAACGAAATGCATGCTGTATGATTCCATATATATGGAAGCCTAGAAAATGGAAAGTAACATCAAATGACAGAAGGTAGATCAGTAGTTGCCTGGGCTCAGGGGCAGAAGGAGAGATGGACTGCAAGGGGGCATGAGCACACTTTTGGAGCTGTTAAAAATAAAATACTGGGGGAGGAGCTAAGATGGCGGAGGAATAGGACAGGGAGAACACTTTCTCCTCCACAAATTCATCAAAAGAACACTTAAACACCGAGTAAATTCCACAAAACAACTTCTGAATGCCGGCAGAGGACATCAGGCACCCAGAAAAGCAACCCATTGTCTTCGAAAGGAGGTAGGAAAAAATATAAAAGACAAAGAGACAAAAGAGGGAGGCACGGAGCTCTGTCCTGGGAGGGGAGTCTTAAAAAGACAGAAGTTTCCAAACACCAGGAAACAGTCTCACTGCCGAGTCTGTGCCCAGCCTGGGAAGCACAGAGGGCAACATAACAGGGAGGAAAAATAAATAAACAATTAAACCCCACAGATTAGGAGTCCTGCGGTAACTCCTCCAGCAAAGAACCAGCGCAGACGCCTGCATCCACCATTAGCAAGTGGGGGCTGGGCAGGGAAGTGTGACGCAGGCTGCATCACTTAGAGTAAGCATCTGGCCTGACTATCCTGAGCGCTACCTGAGCAAAATAATTTGGGCTAGCAAACCAGACTGTGGGATATCTACCACGCAAAAAGCTAGCCCTAACCTAAGACACTGCCAGGCCCGCGCACGGATCAAAGGACTGTACAGAGATAGCTGGCTGCAGACCGTTCCCCTCCAGTGACAGGGAGCCAGAACCAGAAACGGACAATTGCAGCCCCAGAGAGACATTATCTACAAAACTGTAAGCAGGCTTCTTTGCTAACTAAGGCTTCTTGGGGCTCTGGACAGTCCACACCCGCCTGAGAAGGTGCGCCCGTTGTACACCCAGAAAATCGAGTGGCCGGGAGGCAATAAGTCGCAGCAGCTGTACTCACTAAACACCTCATCACTTGCACTGCTCGGACCTGAGAAGGGCACAAAACGCAGGCCCAACCGAGTCTGGGCTTCTGAGGACTACCTGAGTGCCTGAACTTGAGCGGCTTAGACCTGGGAGGTGCAAGCAGCCCAGGGCTGGCTGCGGATGGTTCCCAGCAGAGCAACCTAGAGGCTGAGCAGTGTGGGAAGGGAGGCTACATGAGCCGTGAGTCGGGGCAGGCCAAGTGTGGCTGAGGCACTGCGAGCACACGCCAGTGTTATTTATTTGCAGCATCCCTCCCTCCCCACAGCACGACTGAACAAGTGAACCTTAAAAAAAAAAAAAAAAAAAAGGTGTCCACCACCGCCCCCTCTGTATCAGGGCAGAAATCAGACACTGAAGAGACCAGCAAACAGAAGAAGCTATAACAAAGGGAACCACCTTGGAAGCGACAGGCAATAAACTAAAACCCCGTGGTTAGTACCAACTTCATAGGAAGTGGCCTGTAGATCTTGAGAAATATAAGCCGGAACAAGGAACTAGCCGAAAATGAACTGAACCCACAATACCCAGAATAATATCAGAGAAAGTCGTATATATATTTTTACTATTTTTATGATCATTCTTTCTTTTTTTAATTAAAAAAATTTTTAAATCCTCTATTACTCCTTTAATTTTCACTTTTATAACCTACTATTTGCAAAAAGGAAAAAAAAAAGACCTTTTTTTAAAAGCAAACTTCATATATATATATTTTTATAACTTTTGTGACCTTGTTTTTATTTATTTTTTTTCCTTCTTTTCTTTAACAGTGTATTCCTGAAACTCCAAACTCTACTCTAGATCTTTAATTTATGCTTTCTGGTATTTGTTATCAATTTGTACCTATATCTTCTTTATAATTTTTGTGACTTTGTTTTTGTTTTTTCTTTTTCTTCTTCTTTTCTTTCACATTATATTTTTAAAATTCCAAACTCTGCTCTAGATTTTTAATTTTAGCTTTTTGGTATTTAGTGGAAACAGTGTCAGACTTTATTTTTCTGGGCTCCAAAATCACTGCAGATGGTGACTGCAGCCATGAAATTAAAAGACGCTTACTCCTTGGAAGGAAAGTTATGACCAACCTAGATAGCATATTCAAAAGCAGAGACATTACTTTGCCAACAAAGGTTCACCTAGTCAAGGCTATGGTCTTTCCTGTGGTCATGTATGGATGTGAGAGTTGGACTGTGAAGAAGGCTGAGCGCGGAAGAATTGATGCTTTTGAACTGTGGTGTTGGAGAAGACTCTTGAGAGTCTCTTGGACTGCAAGGAGATCCAACCAGTCCATTCTGAAGGAGATCAGTCCTGGGATTTCTTTGGAAGGAATGATGTTAAAGCTGAAACTCCAGTACTTTGGCCATCTCATGCGAAGAGTTGACTCATTGGAGAAGACTCTGATGCTGGGAGGGATTGGGGACAGGAGGAGAAGGGGACGACAGAGGATGAGATGACTGAATGGCATCACTGACTCGATGGATGTGAGTCTGAGTGAACTCCGGGAGCTGGTGATGGACAGAGAGGCCTGGCGTGCTGCAATTCATGGGGTCGCAAAGAGTCGGACACGACTGAGCGATTGATCTGATCTGATCAATTTTGTACCTATATCTTCTTTATAATTTTTGTGCCTTTGTTTGTTTTTGGTTTCTGTTTTTCTTTTCTTTTTTTTTTCCTATCTTTCTTTTTCTTCTTCATTTCTTTAACATTGTATTTTTGAAATTCCAAATGCTACTCTAGATTTTTAATTTTTGCTTTTAGGTATTTGTTACCAATTTTATACTTTTAAGAAGCCAATATTCAGTACCCATTTTTTACTAGGGAGCGAGATTACTGGCTTGACTGCTCTCTCCCCCTCCGGACTCTCCACCAGGTCGCCTTCATGTCCTCCATAACCCCTCTCTACTCTACCCAACTCTGTGAATTTCTGTGTGTTCCAGACTGTAGAAAACACGTAGGGAACTGATTACTGGCTGGATCTGTCTCTCTCCTTTTCATTCCCTCCTTTTATCCTCCTGGCCACCTCTGTCTCCTTCCTCCCTCTTCTCTTCTCTGTATAACTCCATGAACATCTCTGAGCGGTCCAGTTGTGGAGTGCACATAAGGAAGGGATTACTGGTTAGCCTGCTCTCTCCTCTATTGATTCCACCTCATCTCATTCGGGTCACCTCTAACTCCCTCGTCCCTCTTCTCTTTTCCATGTAATGCTGTGAACCTCCCCAGGTGACCTGCACGGTGGAGAAACTTTTCATCTTTAACCTAGATGTTTTATCAATGGTGCTGTATAGAAGGAGAAGTTATGAGACTACTGTAAAAATAAGACCGATAACTGGAAGTAGGAGGCTTAAGTCCAAACCCTGACTCCAGGGAACATTAATTGACAGGAGCTCATCAAATGCCTCCATACGTACACTGAAACCAAGCACCACACAAGGGCCAACAAGTTCCATGGCAAGACATATCAAGCAAATTCTCCAGCAACACAGGTACACAGCCCTGAGCTCCAATATACAGGCTGCCCAAAGTCACCCCCAAACCATAGACATCTCATAACTCATTACTGGACACTTCATTGCACTCCAGAGAGAATAAATCCAGCTCCACCCACTAGAACACTGACACAAGCTTCCCTAACCAAGAAACCTTGACAAGCCACCTGTACAAACCCACACACAGTGAGGAAACGCCACAATAAAGAGAACTCCACAAACTGCCAGAATACAGTAAGGACAACCCAAACTCAGCAATTTAAACAAGATGAAGAGACAGAGGAATACCCAGCAGGTAAAGGAACAGGATAAATGCCCACCAAACCAAACAAAAGAGGAAGAGATAGGGAATCTACCTGATAAAGAATTTCGAATAATGATAGTGAAATTAATCCAAAATCTTGAAATCAAAGTGCAATCACAGATAAATAGCCTGGGGAAAAGGATTGAGAAGATGCAAGAAAGGTTTAACAAGGACCTAGAAGAAATAAAAAAGAGTCAATATATAATGAATAATGCAATAAATGAGATCCAAAACACTCTGGAGACAACAAATAGTAGAATAACAGAGGCAGAAAATAGGATTAGTGAATTAGAAGATAGAATGGTAGAAATGAATCAGAGGAGAAAAAAGAAAAACGAATTAAAAGAAATGAGGACAATCTCAGAGACCTCCAGGACAATATTAAATGTTACAACATTTGAATCATAGGAGTCCCAGAAGAAGAAGACAAAAAGAAAGACCATGAGAAAATACTAGAGGAGATAATAGTTGAAAACTTCCCTAAAATGGGGAAGGAAATAATCACTCAAGTCCAAGAAACCCAGAGAGTCCCAAACAGGATAAAGCCAAGGCGAAACACCCCAAGACACATATTAATCAAATTAACAAAGATCAAACACAAAGAACAAATATTAAAAGCAGCAAGGGAAAAACAACAAATAACACACAAGGGAATTCCCATAAAGATAACAGCTGATCTTTCAATAGAAACTCTCCAAGCCAGGAGGGAATGGCAAGATATACTTAAAGTGATGAAAGAAAATAACCTACAGCCCAGATTATTGTACCCAGCAAGGATCTTATTCAAATATGAAGGAGAAATCAAAAGCTTTATAGACAAGCAAAAGCTGAGAGAATTCAGCACTACCAAACCAGCTCTCTGACAAATATTAAACGACATTCTCTATATAGGAAACACAAAAAGGGTGTTTAAATTCAAACCCAAAACAAAAAAGTAAATGGCAATGGGATCATACTTCTCAATAATTACCTTAAACATAAATGGGCTGAATGCCCCAACCAAAAGACAAAGACTGGCCGAATGGATACAAAAACAAGACCCCGACATATGTGGTCTACAAGAGACTCACCTTAAAACATGGGACACATACAGACTGAAAGTGAAGGGCTGGAAAAAGATTTTCCATGCTAATAGGGACCAAAAGAAAGCAGGAGTAGCAATACTCACATCAGATAAAATAGACTTTAAAACAAAGGCTGTGAAAAGATACAAAGAAGGTCACTACATAATGATCAAAGGATCAATCCAAGAAGAAGATATAACAATTATAAATATATATGCACCCAACATAGGAGCACCGCAATATGTAAGACAAATACTAACAAGTATGAAAGAAGAAATTAACAATAACATAATAATAGTGGGAGACTTTAATACCCCACTCACACCTATGGATAGATCAACTAAACAGAAAATTAACAAGGAAACACAGACATTAAATGATACAGTAGACCAGTTAGACCTAATTGATATCTATAAGACGTTTCATCCCCAAACAATGAATTTCACCTTTTTCTCAAGTGCATACGGAACCTTCTCCAGGATAGATCACATCCTGGGCCATAAATCTAACCTTGGTAAATTCAGAAAAATTGAAATCATTCCAAACATCTTTTCTGAACACAATGCAGGAAGATTAGATCTCAATAACAGGAGAAAAACTATTAAAAATTCCAACATATGGAGGCTGAACAACACGCTGCTGAATAACCAACAAATCACAGAAGAAATCAAAAAAGAAATCAAAATGTGCATAGAAATGAATGAAAATGAAAACACAACAACCCAAAACCTGTGGGACACTGTAAAAGCATTCCTAAGGGGAAAATTCATAGCAATACAGGCATACCTCAAGAAACAAGAAAAAAGTCAAATAAATAACCTAACTCTACACCTAAAGCAACCAGAAAAGGAAGAAATGAAGAATCCCAGGGTTAGTAGAAGGAAAGAAATCTTAAAAATTAGGGAAGAAATAAATGCAAAAGAAACAAAAGAGACCATAGCAAAAATCAACAAAGCCAAAAGCTGGTTCTTTGAAAGGATAAATAAAATTGACAAACCATTAGCCAGACTCATCAAGAAACAAAGGGAGAAAAATCAAATCCATAAAATTAGAAATGAAAATGGAGAGATCACAACAGACAACACAGAAATACAAAGGATCATAAGAGACTACTATCAGCAATTATATGGCAATAAAATGGACAACGTGGAAGAAATGGACAAATTCTTAGAAAAGTACAACTTTACCAAACTGGATGAGGAAGAAATAGAAAATCTTAACAGACACATCACAAGTGCGGAAATTGAAACTGTAATCAGAAATCTTCCAGCAAACAAAAGCCCAGGTCCAGACGGCTTCACAGCTGAATTCTACCAAAAATTTAGAGAAGAGCTAACACTTATCCTACTCAAACTGTTCCAGAAAATTGCAGAGGAAGGTAAACTTCCAAATTCATTCTATGAGGCCACCATCACCCTAATACCAAAACCAGACAAAGATGCCACACAAAAAAGAAAACTACAGGCCAATATCACTGATGAACATAGATGCAAAAATCCTTAACAAAATTCTAGCAATCAGAATCCAACAACACATTAAAAAGAGAGAATTAAAAAGAGGTCATACACCATGACCAAGTGGGCTTTATCCCAGGAATGCAAGGATTCTTCAATATCTGCAAACCAATCAATGTAATACACCATATTAACAAATTGAAAAATAAAAACCATATGATTATCTCAATAGATGCAGAGAAAGCCTTGGACAGAATTCAACATCCATTTATGATAAAAACTCTCCAGAAAGCAGGGATAGAAGGAACATATCTCAACATAATAAAAGCTATATAAGATAAACCCATAGCAAACATTATCCTCAATGGCAAAAAATTGAAAGTATTTCCTCTAAAGTCAGGAACAAGACAAGGGTGCCCACTTTCACCATTACTATTCAACATAGTTTTGGCCACAGCAATCAGAGCAGAAAAAGAAATAAAAGGAATCCAAATTGGAAAATAAGAAGTAAAAACTCTCACTGTTTGCAGATGACATGATCCTCTACATAGAAAACCCTAAAGACTCCACTGGAAAATTACTAGAACTAATCAATGAATATAGTAAAGTTGCAGGATATAAAATCAACACATAGAAATCCCTTGCATTCCTGTACACTAATAATGAGAAAATAGAAAGAGAAATTAAGGAAACAATTCCATTCACCATTGAAATGAAAAGAATAAAATACCTAGGAATATGTCTTCCTAAAGAAACTAAAGACCTATATATAGAAAACTATGAAACACTGGTGAAAGAAATCAAAGAGGACACTAATAGATGGAGAAATATACCATGTTCATGGATTGGCAGAATCAATATAGTGAAAATGAGTGTACTACCCAAAGCAATTTATAGACTGAATGCAATTCCTATCAAGCTACCAACGGTATTCTTCACAGAGCTAGAACAAATAATGTCACAATTTGTATGGAAATACAAAAAACCTCGAATAGCCAAAGCTATCTTGAGAAAGAGGAATGGAACTGGAGGAATCAACCTGCCTGACTTCAGACTATACTACAAAGCCACAGTCATCAAGACAGTATGGTACTGGCACAAAGACAGAAATATAGATCAATGGAACAAAATAGAAAGCCCAGAGATAAATCCATGCACGTATGGACACCTTATCTTTAACAAAGGAGGCAAGAATATACAATAGATTAAAGACAATCTCTTTAACAAGTGGTGCTGGGAAAACTGGTCAAACACTTGTAAAAGAATGAAACTAGAGCACTTTCTAACACCATACACAAAAGTAAACTCCAAATGGATTAAAGATGTAAATGTAAGACCAGAAACTATAAAACTCCTAGAGGAGAACATAGGCAAAACACTCTCTGACATACATCACAGCAGGATCCTCTATGACCCACCTCCCAGAATATTGGAAATAAAATCTAAAATAAACAAATGGGACCTAATTAAACTTAAAAAGCTTTTGCACAACAAAGGAAACTCTAAGCAAGGTGAAAAGACAGCCTTCAGAATGGGAGAAAATAATAGCAAATGAAGCAACAGACAAACAACTAGTCTCAAAAATATACAAGCAACTCCTACAGCTCAATTCCAGAAAAACAAATGACCCAATCAAAAAATGGGCCAAAGAACTAAATAGACATTTCTCCAAAGAAGACATACAGATGGCTAACAAACACATGAAAAGATGCTCAACATCACTCATTATCAGAGAAATGCAAATCAAAACCACTATGAGGTACCATTTCACGCCAGTCAGAATGGCTGCGATCCAAAAGTCTACAAGCAATAAATGCTGGGTAGAGTGTAGAGAAAAGGGAACCGTCTTACACTGTTGGTGGGAATGCAAACTAGTACAGCCACTATGGAGAACTGTGTGGAGATTCCTTAAAAAACTGGGAAGAGAACTGCCTTATGACCCAGCAATCCCACTGCTGGGCATACACACTGAGGAAACCAGAATTGAAAGAGACACGTGTACCCCAATGTTCATAGCAGCACTATTTACAATAGCCAGGACATGGAAGCAACCTAGATGTCCATTAGCAGATGAATGGATAAGCAAGCTGTGGTACATATACACAATGGAGTATTACTCAGCCATTAAAAACAAAACATTTGAATCAGTTCTAATAAGGTGGATGAAACTGGAGCCTATTATACAGAGTGAAGTAAGCCAGAAAGAAAAACACCAATACAGTATACTAACATATATATATGGAATTTATAAAGATTGTAACAATAACCCTGTATATGAGACAGCAAAAGAGACACTGATATATAGAACAGCCTTTTGGACTCTGGCAGAGGGAGAGGGTGGGATGATTTGGAAGAATGACATTGAAACATGTATAATATCATATATGAAACGAGTCGCCAGTCCAGGTTCGATGCACAATACTGGATGCTTGGGGTTGGTGCACTGGGACGACCCAGAGGGATGGTATGGGGAGGGAGGAGGGAGGAGGGTTCAGGATGGGGAACACATGTATACCTGTGGCAGATTGATTTTGATATATGGCAAAACCAATACAATATTGTAAAGTTAAATAAAATTAAATTTAAAATGGAAAAAAAAAGATACGGACAAGGCAATTTTGTGTAATGATGTTTCTTTGCATTCTTTCAGTTAGCTGCATCATTTTTTTCCTCAGATAGAAATTTGTCTGTAAAGTTTCTATGACTCTGTTTGATTTTATTTATATATAGTTTTATTTCCTTTCAAAGATTATTTTAAAATTTAAGTTCCATTGGTTTAGAATAGCATTGCCTGACATTTTAGTTGATGTATTAAATTCCAAAGAAAAATTAATCACTTAACAAAGACAAACACATTAAACAATTGTCAAAAGATAAAATTTGGGACACACAACCAAAATTTGATAAATAAATTTCTATTTAATATGAGGAATGTTTAAGCCCTTAATTTTTTTTTTTTTTCATTTTTTACTGTTTTCTTAAGTTTTGATATTTAAATTTTAAAACTTAATGAAATATAGCTGCCTTATAGTATTATACTAGTTTCAGGAATACAGAATAGTGATTATATGCTATACAAAATTATTATAAAATATTGACTGTATTTTCTGTGTTGTACATTTCTGTAACTTATTTATTTTATAATCAGCAGTTTATACCTCTTAGTTATCGTCACCTATTTTTCCCCTTCCCCTACTACTATCCCCTGTGGTAACCACTAGTTCTCTGTATCTATGAGATTGCTTTTGTTTCATTTGTTCATTTGTTTTGTTTTTTTAGATTCTCAAAAATATACCGTATTTACCATTCTGACTTAGTTCACTAGACAAGTACCCTTCAAGCCCCAACCACACTGTCACAAATAGCAAAAGTTCATTCATTTTTTTTGTGATTGAGTCGTATTTCACTCTGTGCATGTATGTGTGTGTGTATTTATGTATATCTACATACCACACCTTTTTAACCATTCATCTGTCAATGGACATGAGATTTTCACAGCTTTTTGAGTTGTTTTTGTTTCCTTTGGATAAATGCTCAGTAGTAAAATTGCTGAACTGTATGGTAGTTCTATTTTTAATTTTTTGAGAAACCTCCATACTGCTTTCCATAGTGGTTGTATCAATTTACATTCCCACCAACAGTGCGTATGGGTTTTTTTTTTCTTCACATCCTTGCCCACACTTGTGATTTCTTATCTTATAGCTTTTAAGAATGGCTATAAGAGATGAGATGGTATCTCATTATGGTTTTGATTTGCATTTCCCTGATGATCAATGATGCTGAGTCTCTTTTCCTGTGCTATTGGCCATCTGTCTATCTTCTTTGGCAAAATGCCTATTCAGGTCTTCTGCCCATTTTTTAATTGGGTTGTCTTTTTGTATTGAGTTGTATGAGTTCTTTATACATTTTTGGATATTAGCTTCTTATCAGACATACTGTTTGCAAATACATTCTCCCATTCATTAGGTTGTCTTTTCATTTTTTGATGATTTCCTTTTGTTTGCCAAAGCTTTCCAATTTGACTAGGTTATATTTGCTTGTTTTTGCTTCTGTTTCCCTTGCCTGAGGAGATAGCCACAAAAACACGTGAGTAATGATGCTTTTGATTTCCTAAAGGAATCACATCCTTATCAGAAGTTATATGCAGTGCAATCTCAGAATATCACTTAGCATTATCTTGGATGGAGACAGAAAGGATAATAAATCAGGCAAGGATCAGTTCAGAAATATATATCCACTGGTTTTTCTTTTTTTTTAAATTATTTATTTGGCTGGCCGGGTCTTAGTTGCGGCACGTGGGATCTTCTGCCTCCATTGTGGTATGCAGACTCTGAGCTGTGGTATGTGGAATCTAGTTCTTGGACCAGGGATCGAACCCAGGCCCCCTGCATTGGAAGCATGAAGTCTTAGCCACTGGACCACCAAGGAAAGTCTCTATTGGTTTTTCTAATAAAGGATGTTTAATATTTTGGGAATTGAAGGACTGAAAATGTGAAGGAGGAACACAGAAGTATCATGAAGGTAGTAAATTGAGGAAGCAACCACTGTCCTGGGACTGAGCGAACAAAGGGGGAAGGATATATTAAGTAGGATCTGGAAGCTTGGAGGTGGGCCCTGCAGAGCTGAAAACTAGAACCAGGAGGGGTGCTGCCTGGCTGGCTGGAGCAGGCTTCTTGGAAACTGAGAGAAGGGACCCTCAGAGCCAGGAATTAACACCTGGGGAAGGGGTGCCAACCAGCAGATACTATCACTGGAATAAACTGAAGCTGGTTCTGGAAGTGAAGACAAAACAATGGTACTAACTGCTGCTGGAGTGATGCTGACAGGACCAGCAAGAAAACAGAAAGAAGCAAATCCCTGCTTCCCCTGCTCATCTTCTAGTGCCCCCTATTGACAGACCCTAATGGCAATACAGCAGGTAAAGCAGAAATGTAGCTTGTAGAGGCTGAGCCCCAGTATCACAAGGTCAAGAATGAGGGGTGACTTTGGAGCTTAGAGCTGAACTAGGTTAACCCAGAAAGTAAACACGCATTTGGTCCCCCCTCCTTTTTTAAAAATCCTAAACACCTGCTCATTGCAGCTAAAAGACTCAACCAAAGGCCTGGGGCCAGAGAAAAAAATAAGATTCAGTATTGGCAGATCTGAAAATGCTTCCATTTTGGTAAGTGAAAGTATCACCCCTTCAGTACCATCAGAAACTCTGTGAGCCTTTATTTGGGTCATGACTGAATAAGAAGGTAGGCTGGGTTCCCAGCTCTTGCTTCCAGTAGATGAAAGATTTCCTGTATACATTTGCACTTGGGACATGGGGAAGAACAGTCTTACAACCATCCTGGCTCCCCCAGAGAATCCAGAGGGACTTACTTCACATTTTAAGTTCTGCATCATCAAATTCTTCTAAAAAGCCAAGACAGCATATTAAAAAGCAGAGACATTACTTTGTCAACAAAGGTCCATCTAGTCAAGGCTATGGTTTTTCCAGTGGTCATGTATGAATGTGAGACTTGGACTATAAAGAAAGCTTGGCACAGAAGAATTGATACTTATGAACTGTGGTATTGGAGAAGACTCTTGAGAGTCCCTTGGACTGCAAGGAGACCCAACCAGTCCATCCTAAAGGAAATCAGTCCTGAATATTCATTGGAAAGACTGATGCTGAAGCTGAAACTCCAATACTTTGGCCACCTGATGCAAAGAGCTGACTCATTTGAAAAGACCCTGATGCTGGGAAAGATTGAGGGCAGGAGGAGAAGGGAACAACAGAGGATGAGATGGCTGGATGGCATCACTGACTAAATGGACATGGGTTTAGGTGAACTCTGGGAGTTGGTGATGGACAGGGAGGCCTGGCATGCTGCGGTTCATGGGGTCACAAAGAGTCCGACACGACTGAATTGAACTGAAGTCATCACCCATTCTTCCTTCTCTTTCTTTGTACCCCTTCCCTTTCTCGTTTCTAATTTCTAACCATTTCTTTCCTTTTCCTTGTCTTTTTAAAAATTTTCCTCTTTTCTCTCTTTTTCCACCCCCTTACTTTCTCTTCTACTACTCACTCTTCCTGGGAGGCGGGGGGCACGGAGTAGTATGACTGAAGGAGTAGGAGGAAGGCCAAGCATTAAATCCTTATGACATTTACTTGCTTTATGATCTTAGTCGTTATTTTTCATTTTCATTTTTCAAAACTGGCAATGACAACACCTAGGCTGTATGTATTTTCTAAGATATACATCAAAGAATGTGAATGTAGTGCCTGATAATCTGTGTCTGATAAATATTCTTTCTATATCCCCTTTCTTTATCAATTGCCCCTCTAGGTGTACCTTTAAAAATAACTTAATACTTGGCATATGTCCTCTGAGGGTCCTAGGCTAAGCACTTAGACTCGGCTTAAATTATTTTCCTGCAACACTGAATTAGTTATTTTAAGCTGACCATATTTCACCAAATTCATTCTCTGTCCTAATTATTTGGAAATTGTAGAGGCTTAAAATTCAGCTTGTCAGAATTACTGAGCTGGCATAGTTTGACTAAAATAAGGGAAAGTTTAAAGCATAAGGGAAAGAAAGGACAGACAGATTTGGACTCCCCTGGCTGGAATCAGTGGCAGGAATCACTAATGATTCAGATGGAAGGCTCAGGCCCTCAGCTGTCATCCACTCACATTCTGTGCCAGGATCAGCCGTCAGATACCACTCATGGTCATGGGCAAACTTGCCCTGGAGTTGGAAGGCAGCCATCAAAGGCACATGAGGGTGGAAATAACATTCTCCTCTGTCCTCAGTGTTAGGACATCTTGCTGGTTATTCACCTTTCAGTCCCTTGGAACTCTTAACTGAAAGTAGTTGCAGAGTCAGCCAGCCAGCCAGCAAGCTAATTGCCTTCTGGGCCAAGCAACATTGGAGAATTTATAAGTTGTTTTCCTCTGCTATCCACTGAGTGCTGGCCAGGGTGAGCCTAGCCCTGTATCTTGAAATGGTCTTCTCTCCATGGACGAGGTTCAATAAACTGTCAGCAATCAAGGAATTCAGTGGTATCCCCACAGGAGAGAAGAGGTCAGGTTCTGGAGTCCCTCATCTTTCCCCTGAGGGAGCACAGGCGTACTTTTGGCCATGGATAACTGAGTGGCCTGAGGTGTTCCTTGCATTCTCAAGAGCCTTGCAGGCATGATAGAGAGAGAGAGAACCTCTAGGAACTGAAGGGGAATTCTCTACCGTGCAGTATCTTTGTGGTTTGAGTCCTGACTCCACAGTGAAGTTTTAGGGAATGCTCATTCTCAGGCTGAGGGGCCATTTCCATGTTGGGACGCTTCCTGCTGGTGAGGGAAAGGATATCACTGGAGGTTATTAGTCAGTATGCATAAAAATGAAGTCTCGATATTAGAGGATTTTATTGATTTAAAAAAAAAAAAAGAAAGAATGAAGTAGTAGATTTAGGCTTGGTTCAGCAACTCAATACTATCATTAAAACGCAGGCCCTTTCCATCATTTTGTTCTTTTCTTCCTCAGATGTGTCACATCATGGTGGCAAAATGGCTGTTGCGACAGTGCCAACCATCATATCTTCACCCAACTGCCTTCATGACAGAAGCTTGAAGCCATCCTTGTTTGACATTATGCCTGCCCCATGGGGAAATCCATTTGATTCAGGTTCCTGAGAGATATGATTTCCAAGACTATCCCCCTGTACTTGAAGTATGACAAGATTAATTTCCTGCCAATGCCCTGCCTTGAGTCATAATATCATCTAATATTCATGGAGCACTTAATACATTCCAAGTCAAACACTTTTATATGAATATTTTCATCAATCTTCATAGCAACTTCATGAGAAAGATAATATTATTATGATCCTCATTTTACATATGAGGAAACGAAAGTTTAGAGCCTTTCAAAAAGTGGGTCTCCATCCATTAGTAGACCATGAACTAGATTGAGTGGGTCATGACTAGTAAATATATATATATGTATGTATGTGTATATATATATATATATATATATATATATATATAAACCAGAATCAATCAAATAAGTGGTAAGTGCTTCCGTTCAGTCACTCAGTCATGTACGATTCCTTGCGACCCCTTGTACTATAGCACACCAGGCTTCCTTTTCTATCACCAACTCCCAGATCTTAAACTCATGTCCATTGGGTCAGACATGTTAGTAAGTATGAGTCAATAAATGCTTAGAACAAATCAAAAACAACTATTGTTTTTATTAAACTTTTGGTTCAATTTATATAAGTATATGTGTGTTTGTTAAATATATTTCTTATTGTGAATTGCAGTTTAGAAACATTTGAAAGCCTATAGTTTTAAGAATTTAACTAACTTTCCCAAGGTCATGGTAAATTATGAAATGGCAATTTGGATCTGTGCAGCCTGAGACCAGAACTGGGTCCTCAATCATTTTGCATTGCTGCCAGGTTAGCTTAGATCATGGTGAACCCAGGATGGGATGAGAGAAGACCGGGAAGCGAATGGGTGAAAAGCAGCTGGAGAATGGAGGAAGAACACTGTACATTCAGAACTCTCTTGGTTCCTCTTTTACTGGCACCGTGGGTGCAAAATCTTTCGTAGGAGAAAGGGCCAGTGGCACTCTCTGGACAGTCCTCAGGGTGGGGTACCAAGGACTGTAGCAGCCATGGGTCCTGGTTCCCCAGAATAGTCTTGGTTGATGCTGGCTATAATTATTAATAGCCACTCTTGCATTCACACATCTCTCCTGCTTGAAGCAAAACATGTATCTGCTTGCTCTATTGATGCTACTCCTGTTGAGATTTTTAGGACCAGATCAGATCAGATCAGATCAGTCGCTCAGTCGTGTCCGACTCTTTGCGACCCCATGAACTGCAGCACGCCAGGCCTCCCTATCCATCACCAACTCTCGGAGGTCACCCAGACTCACATTCATCGAGTCAGTGACGCCATCCAGCCATCTCATCCTCTGTCGTCCCCTTCTCCTCCTGCCCTCAATCCCTCCCAGCATCAGAGTCTTCTCCAATGAGTCAACTCTTCGCATGAGGTGGCCAAAATACTGGAGTTTCAGCTTGAGCATCATTCCTTCCAAAGAAATCCCAGGGCTGATCTCCTTCAGAATGGACTGGTTGGATCTCCTTGCAGTCCAAGGCACTCTCAAGAGTCTTCTCCAACACCACACTTCAAAAGCATCAATTCTTCAGCGCTCAGCCTTCTTCACAGTCCAACTCTCACATCCATACATGACCACAGGAAAGACCATAGCCTTGACTAGGCGAACCTTTGTTGGCAAAGTGATGTCTCTGCTTTTGAATATGCTATCTAGGTTGGTCATAACCTTCCTTCCAAGGAGTAAGCGTCTTTTAATTTCATGGCTGCAGTCACCATCTGCAGTGATTTTGGAGCCCAGAAAAAGAAAGTCTGACACTGTTCCCACTGTTTCTCCATCTATTTCCCATGTAGTGATGGGACCAGATGCCATGATCTTCGTTTTCTGAATGTTGAGCTTTAAGCCAACCTTTTCACTCTCCACTTTCACTTTCATCAAGAAGCTTTTGAGTTCCTCTTCACTTTCTGCCATAACTGTGGTATCATCTGCATATCTGAGGTTATTGATATTTCTCCCAGCAATCTTGATTCCAGCTTGTGTTTCCTCCAGTCCAGCATTTCTCATGATGTACTCTGCATATAAGTTAAATAAACATGGTGACAATATACAGCCTTGACGTACTCCTTTTCCTATTTGGAACCAGTCTGTTGTTCCATGACCATTTCTAACTGTTGCTTCCTGACCTGCATACAGATTTCTCAAGAGGCAGATCAGATGGTCTGGTATTCCCATCTCTCTCAGAATTTTCCACAGTTTATTGTGATCTACACAGTCAAAGGCTTTGGCATAGTCAATAAAGCAGAAATAGATGTTTTTCTGGAACTCTCTTGCTTTTTCCATGATCCAGCGGATGTTGGCAATTTGATCTCTGGTTCCTCTGCCTTTTCTAAATCCAGCTTGAACATCAGGAAGTTCACGGTTCACATATTGCTGAAGCCTGGCTTGGAGAATTTTGAGCATTACTTTACTAGCGTGTGAGATGAGTGCAATTGTGCGGTAGTTTGAGCACTCTTTGGCATTGCCTTTCTTTGGGATTGGGATGAAAACTGACCTTTTCCAATCTTGTGGCCACTGCTGAGTTTTCCAAATTTGCTGGCATTTTAGGACCAGGAGGGATCTAAATCAAAATGCTGAGTGTTTTGCATGAGGAAAGTAAGACCCAAGAGTTGAAGCGACGTGCAAAGGTCACCAAGAAAGTGATGATGGGCCTGCACCAGAGCTAAGACCTCTGGATCTCAGACTGTGCTTTCCACTAGCCTCACTTGTATCCTGTGAGCCTTGTAGAAGGTGGTGGGCTGTAGGCAGGAGTGATGCCCAGGAGAAGATTTCCTACTTCTTTAGCATCTCCAGAGGGCTTCCAGGTGGGGTAGGATTGCCTCTTGGGAGTGCGGGAAACAGATTGGAGAGAAAGAGGCTGCACTGCCTCTGGGCTTATTTTTCTAAGTACAAGATGAAACTTTCTTCCAGGTAACCTTTTTTTTACAAAAATAATTTGAGACTGTTTTCCAGGGCAGAATATACTGTACAGTCTTTGTGCCCACAGCACCTGTAGAAGGGGGTTGAATTGAAGTTTTGTTCCAAATTCTAAAAGTTTATGGTCCATTTAACTGTGCAGCAGAGTTTAATGTTGCTAATGTTGGTGTTTGTTTTCGTTTCTGAAAGTTGCTAACCATTTTCCCTTTCTTGGAGAGGAGAGCAGGCCTAGGGGGGAAGTCAGGGCCATAATAGAGACAGGGTGACCAGGGCAGGCAGTGTTTAGGTGTCAAGTCTTAATGGACCAGTGGACATTTCTGCTTGATGCCATTAGCATGACCGTGTTCTAGCCTGGCCTCCTGGAACATGGAGCTAGGCCCACAGAGGCTGAGGAGCTTGGGGTGTTGTCTGAGACCAAGCGTGCATTTTAATGGAAAAGCCACAGCCCCCAGAGCCAAATACACATTCCTACAGAAGAGAAACATTTTTGCATTTGCTCAGCCCTGCTCTCCTCACTTTGTTACCCTCTAAACCAGATCCATCATGCCCTCAATGAATCTGGCAGGAGAGAAAGGCAGATGGCCTTACATAGTCTGGCTAAACTGAGTCCACTGCTGAGGCGCTGCAGGTAGTTACTGTGGGCCTCCCTCCATTATGTGTAAGATCACAGACTAGAGCGTCATGTGAATGAGTGGTCCTCTCTGAGCATCAAGCAGTAAGCAATGTTGCCTTGAGTATGGAATACCAACTGGCTTCACTTTGGAATTCTGGAAGCAAATTGCTTTTCAGAAATACATAAATCTAAGATTTCATGACACATTACCATAATAACTATAATATAGTAGTATAGTCACTATAGTATAGTAACCATAATCATGAGTCTGGGTAAGTCTCCTTCTCCCACATCATTCAGTTCAGTTCAGTCACTCAGTCGTGTCCGAATCTTTGCGACCCATTGAATCACAGCACACCAGGCCTCAGTGTCTATCACCAACTCCCAGAAGTTCACTCAAACTCATGTCCATTGAGTCGGTGATGCCATCCATCCAGCCATCTCATCCTCTGTCATCCCCTTCTCCTCCTGCTCCCAACCCCTCCCAGCATCAGGGTCTTTTCCAATGAGTCAACTCTTCATATTAGGTGGCCAAAGTATTGGGGTTTCAGCTTCAGCATCAGTCCTTCCAATGAAAACCCAGGAATGATTTCCTTTAGGATGGACTAGTTGGATCTCTTTGCAGTCCAAGGGACTCTCAAGAGTCTTCTCCAACACCACACTTCAAAAGCATCAATTCTTCGGCGCTCAGCTTTCTTCACAGTCCAGCTCTCACATCCATACATGACCACAGGAAAGACCATAGCCTTGACTAGATGGACCTTTGTTGACAAAGTAATGTCTCTGCTTTTGAATATGCTATCTAGGTTGGTCATAACTTTCCTTCCAAGGAGTAAGCGTCTTTTAATTTCATGGCTGCAGTCACCATCTGCAGTGATTTTGGAGCCCCCCAAAATAAAGTCTGACACTGTTTCCCCATCTATTTCCCATGAAGTGATGGGACCGGATGCCATGATCTTTATTTTCTGAATGTTGAGCTTTAAGCCAACTTTTTCACTCTCTCTTTCACTTTCATCAAGAGGCTTTTTAGTTCCTCTTCACTTTCTGCCATAAGGGTGGTGTCATCTGCATATCTGAGGTTATTGACATTTATCCCAGAAACCTTGATTCCAGCTTGTCCTTCTTCCAGTCCAGCATTTTTCATGATGTACTCTGCATATAAGTTGAATAAGCAGGGTGACAATATACAGCCTTGATGTACTCCTTTTCCTATTTGGAACCAGTGTGTTGTTCCATGTCCAGTTCTAATTGTTGTTTCCTGACCTGCATATAGGTTTCTCAAAAGGCAGGTCATGTGGTCCCCATTCAAACAACACTCATCCAGGACCTCAATGCCCCAATGCTTAGACTATGGCAAGAATCTCCCATCTCATCTCTTTGCCTCTATAGACTCTTGCTACTCTTTATGCAAAACTGTCTCACCCCAGGGTACCAAAAGGTATATTCTTCTCTCTCCTTAATGGGTTTTGTTTGGTATGGACATCCCTGAACCCAGTACACAGATGCCCAACTGATGTTTGTTAAAAAAATGAATGCATAACCCAGGTGTGTAGTGATGAGTTTGTACATGGGCAATACCTCTGTAAATTTATTTCTAACTTACCTTTAAAAAGGAGGAAGTGGGACTTGGGTAAGGAGCTCTGATCCATGAGTCAGAAGACTTGGCTTTCAGAGTCAGCTGTGCCACTTTGCATTCATTTCCTCATTTATATTACAAACTGTGAGACAGATATTGTTCTCATTCCATTTTAAAGAAGAGTTAACGGAGACAGAGTGACATTAATGGATTAATGGACCTGCCCAAGGCACACAGCTTCACTTCCCAGGCACTGTGAGTCTGAAGCCTGTTTAACCACTCTGCTAAACTGCCATGCAACCCTGGCCAAATTAATAATCTCTGGACTCAGCCTCCTCCTGTGTGAAATGAGAAGCTTGAATGCTGGCAATCTCTATAAATCCTGCATAGTTATTCTGTGACTCTGTGCTTCTTGATTCCAAACATCCACAGAAATACACGATGGAACGGCAGTGAATTGTGACCTGTGTTATGAGTTGAGGGTAGGTCAGAGAACTGTAGCATTCCATGGGGAAGCAGCACACATTTTTAGCCAGCAGCTGAAATCCAAACTCCTGGCATATGGCCAACCTTGCCCTCCACCCAGAGACCTAGATCCCTGGGGAGTCCATCCGGCCCATTCCCGAATCCTCATGCTCTGGTCACAACCTCATTAGCAATGAAGGCATGCAGGCCCAACTGACTCCTAGATCAGGCGGTTGTTCACCTATGGGCTATTATTTAAGGGATGTCCAGGCCCATGTGCCCTAGATGGTTGGAAGACCTTGTTAAAATGCCCACATGTTATTAATCGGGGGTGCTGATGCTATCTTCTAACTGTGCTCATGTGATTCTCCTTCTGTGACTGGTACTTTTGCTCAGTAATCTTTGAATTCGCTTTTTCTTTGTACACGTTAAATGCTGAATGTGTCTATGGTGCAGCTCTCAGCTATTTTCTCTTCCAGGGTAGCCACATTCATTGTCATATCCAGACCTGACTTTCCCTTAAAATCTCTATTTGAATTTCTAGCTAATTTCTAGATATCACTACTTGCTATGTCTTTGAACCCTCAACATGCCCCAGTCAAGCACTCCAGAGTTCAATATTTCCCAAGCTGAGCCACCAAGAGGTAGAAGATAGAAATAAGTATAATATTTGTGAAATAAATAAACCCTGAAATATGAATAAAAGGATTAGTATAGGTTTAGATGTTCACATGTTCCTTAGGAAATGGAACTATTTTAATTTCTGAGAACAAGGGGCATATCTAATTTATTGTACTTTGGACTCTAGTATGGTGCCTGGATCATAGTAGGTGGCCAAAAAAATTATGCTGAAATGAACACAAAACAAAGAAAATCCAAAACTTGTAAGTTTGTAGAGTATGAAATAAAAGGTCCAGAAGAGAGCAGACACTTGTGGGATAATGCAACATGGGATTTGGCTTGTAGGATCAACATGGGAACACTGGACCCCAGGATACAAAGAACAATGGAGGAGGGGCCAGCTCATAGTAAACAATCAGACTTTGCTTATTTCACTCAATTGGTTAGGGCCAACTCAACTCTTAAGACAACGCCTTTGTCTTGGTGGCTGGAGAGTAATTTATTTACTTTGGCAAATGCCTAACCCTTGGTACATATCCAGGGTGATACTTTCATGAAGACTCAGCCTCTTACATAGTTTTCTTTTTACCTTTTTATATCATCAGTTTCTCTGAAAAGCCAATCACTGACATGGCCCTAGATAGTTTTTATGTCTCCTCATGTCCTGAGTTGTCATAAGATCAAGCAAGGGTAGCTATCCACGTGAATACTTATAAAAGGTTTTGGAAAATATGTTTTTCCCTCTCATAAATAGTCTAGAGATGGCAGAAAGTTTGTGGACACACAAGGTGAGATATTCCAACTCTGAAGATGAACTGTTGAGTCAACTGTGGTATACTGCATGAATCAGAAGTCTTTATTCCAGGCAAATATCTCAAATTTGCAGAATCGATTCTCTTACAAGCAGTGGGATGCTCTGGGACTGACTGAGTTTTGGGATCTATGAGTTTTGTCACTGATGCCTTGGACAACTGTCTCAGAGAGGCAGCTTCTCCTTTTGGCTTAAATGTATTCCTCCTCAAAGCAAGTGCTCCCCTTAATAGAAAGTTCTTCCATGAGTAATGAGACATTGGGGATAGTTAAGAGGGTCCATATGGTATATGCCAGCAGCAAGAGAAGGAGACAGGCTTCAGCTTTAGACTAGTTGGTAGGTGGGGCAGTGGGCCCCAGGAGGGCTTGGCTATCAATACTGGGAGCTGGTCAGAACTACAGAGTGGTGAGGGGAGATGGTGGTAGAAGGAAGAGTGGTCTCTGCTTTAGCTGTGGGGCTGGTTGGGTTGTGGGTCTGAGCAGTAAAGCTGACTTTAATAAGCCAAATAGAATAGTTAGGGAGGTTCCTTAAAAAACTAAAATATAGCTACCATATGCCCCTGCGATCCCACTCCTCAGCATATACCCAGATAAAAACGTGGGTGGAAATGACACATGCACCCTAATGTTCACAGCAGCACTGTTTGCAATAGCCAACACGTAGAAGCAACCTAAACGTCAATTGACAGAGGAATGGATAAAGAAGATGTGGAACATACCTACAGTGGAATCTTTCTCAGTCATTAAAAAGAATGAAATGATGCCATTTGCAGCAACATGGATGGACCCAGAGATGGACATACTAAATGAAGTATGTCAGACTGAGGAAAATTTTTATATGACATCCCTTTCCGTTATATGTGGAATCTAAAAAGAAATGATACAAATGAACTTATTTACAAAATGGAAAGAGACTCACAGACTTAGAGAATGAATTTATGGTTGCCAGAAGGGGAAGGACCAGGGGAAGGATAGTTAGAGGGTTTAGGATCGACATGTACACATTACTATATTTAAAATGGATAGCCAACAAGGTCCTACTGTAGAGCACAGGGAACTCTGCTCAGTGTTATGTGGCAGCCTGGATGGGAGGCGAGTTTGGGAGAGAATGGATACATATATATGTATGACTGAGTTCCTCTGTTGTCCCCCTGAAACTATCACAATATTGTTAATTGGCTATACTCTGATATAAAATAAAAAGTTAAAAATATCTTCTGGAAACACTGAAGAATAGTCCTTATAGCTCTTAGTGTCAATAAAAATTCCTAAATGAAAAACAAAGCTCATTGGTTATGGCTGAGTAAATGGTTGAAGTCTAAGCCTTGAGGAATGGTGGAGTTGAGGTTAACTTGTTTCTGCCCTTGCTAGAATTACTGCAGAAACAGCCACAAATTAAAATTTTTTTGATGTGTCCTGGGGATGTCAGCTATGAGAAGTTAGGAAATACAGAGGAAGACCTGAATAAAGGGCTAATCAATCTGTCCTGGATTTATTTTCCATCTATTCATGCTGAAGCTGAAACTCCAGTACTTTGGCCACTTGAATGCAAAGAACTGGCTCATCTGAGAAGACCCTGATGCTGGGAAAGATTGAAGGTGGGAGTATAAGGGGATGACAGAGGATGAGGTGGTTGGATGGCATCACTGACTCAATGGACATGACTTTGAGTAAACTTCAGGAGTTGGTGATGGGTAGGTAGGCCCAGTGTGCTGCAGTCCACGGGGTTGCAAAGAGTCAGATATGATTGAGCAACTGAATTGATTAATTCTAAGCCTATTATCTGTCCATTTCTCTTTGGATGTTCCTTGAAAGTGATCTCTTTCAGCTCTCAGTGTATTCATGGTTTAGGTCTGGCTTCCTTAATTGGATTCTCAAAGATACTGCTATGTCTTCTCAGCCTCTACCAAGGTACATCAATATTTCTTTCTCTAACTCTTTTATGTTTCTAACACATGGAATTTTGGAACACAGCTCTTCAATCTCACCAAAAGGAGAAATAAAAACATTTCTATTGCATCCATAGCTCTATTGTAGTATAGATTCTAACATAAACTAGAATTACAGCCTATTTCCATTTTCCCTAATTAGTCTTTTGATTAAACTATATTGAACACTGGAACCCAGACATATTATCTTATATAAATGTGTGAAATTTCTGTATAATTTTAGTAAATTCAAATATTTCCCTTTTGGTGCATTATCCACCTTATTTAGAAAAAATTCTGTATCTTAGTGTCATTAAAATGATATTATATTTTCCATAATACGTTTAAATATTTTCTTTAACTTTCTTTCTGTGGCTGTTTTTTATAATGTGGGAAATTAAATTTTCTTTTAATCTGGATTGCCAGCTGTCACAGCACCATTTTTGAACTGTGGCTTCCTTTCTCCTGTCAGCTACTATAAATTAAGGCTCCACATATGTCTGTGTTTGGTTTCGCACTATCTTTTATTCTGTTGATCTATTTGTCTATCCCCAGACCAGAACCACGTCCTTTTAACTACTATACCATGAAAATAAACCTCACTTCTGATAGGGTCTATCTCTTGCCTTTTCACCAACAATGTTTCTTTACAAGGATTTAATTAGCATTTCACTGAATTTATACATCAACTTAGAGGTGAACTGAATTCTTAGTGACACTTATTCTTCCTATTCATGGGTATGTTATGGCATTCCCTTTACTTCAGTCTTCTCTAATATCAGTCAACTATATATATATAGTTATTGTTTTGTTTAATGGGATCTGATGTAAGATAACTCAGCAGTGGCCACAGGACTGGAAGAGGTCAGTTTTCATTCCAATCCCAAAGAAAGGCAATGCAAAGAGTGCTCAAACTCCCTCACAATTGCACTCATCTCACACGATAGCAAAGTAATGCTCAAAATTCTCCAAGCCAGGTTTCAGCAATATGTGAACTGTGAAATTCCAGATGTTCAAGCTGGTTTTAGAAAAGGCAGGCGAACCAGAGATCAAATTGACAACATCCGTTGGATCATCGAAAAAGCAAGAGAGTTCCAGAAAAATCTATTTCTGCTTTATTGACTATGCCAAAGCCTTTGACTGTGTGGATCACAATCAACTGTGGAAAATTCTGAAAGAGATGGGAATACCAGAGCACCTGACCTACTTCTTGAGAAACCTGTATGCAGGTCAGGAAGCCAGAGTTAGAACTGGACATGGAACAACAGACTGGTTCCAAATAGGAAAAGGAGTACATCAAGGCTGTATATTGTCACCCTGCTTATTTAACTTATATGCAGAGTACAACATGAGAAACGCTGGGCTGGAAGAAGCACAAGCTGGAATCAAGATTGCCAGGAGAAATCTCAATAACCTCAGATATGCAGATGACACCACCTTTACGGCAGAAGTGAAGAAGAACTAAAGAATCTCTTGATGAAAGTGAAAGAGGAGAATGAAAAAGTTGGCTTAAAGCTCAACATTCAGAAAACAAAGATCATGGCATCCAGTGCCATCACTTCATGGCAAATAGATGGACAAACAGTGGAAACAGTGCCAGACTTTTATTTTGGGGGTCTCCAAAATCACTGCAGATGGTGACTGCAGCTATGAAATGAAAAGACTCTTGCTCTTTGGAACAGAAGTCATGACCTTCAGTTCAGTCACTCAGTCTTGTCTGACTCTTTGCTACCGCATGAACTGTAGCACACCAGGCCTCCCTGTTCATCACCAGCTCCCAGAGTCTACCCAAACCCATGTCCATTGAGTCGGTGATACCATCCAACCATCGCATCCTCTGTCATCCCCTTCTCCTCCGGCCCTCAATCTTTCCCAGCATCAGGGTCTTTTCAAATGAGTCAGCTCTTTGCATCAGGTGGCCAAAGTATTGGAGTTTCAGCTTCAGCATTAGTCCTTCCAATGAACACCCAGGAATGATCTCCTTTAGGATGGACTGGTTGGATCTCCTTGTAGTCCAGGGACTCTCAAGAGTCTTCTCCAACACCACAGTTTAAAAGCATCAATTCTTCGGTGTTCAGCTTTCTTTATAGTCCAACTCCCACATCTATACATGACTACTGGAAAAACCATAGCCTTGACTAGATGGACCTTTGTTGGCAAAGTAATGTCTCTGCTTTTTAATATGCTATCTAGGTTGGTCATAACCTTCCTTCCAAGGAGTTCAGTTTAGTTCAGTTCAGTCGCTCAGTCGTGTCCAACTCTTTGCGACCCCATGAATCACAGCATGCCAGGCCTCCCTGTCTATCACCAACTCCCAGAGTTCACTCAAACTCATGTCCATCGAGTCGGTGATGCCATCCAGCCATCTCATCCTCTGTTGTTCCCTTCTCGTCCTGCCCCCAATCCCTCCCAGCATCAGAGTCTTTTCCAATGAGTCAACTCTTCGAGCCAGGTGGCCAAAGTACTGGAGTTTCAGCTTTAGCATCATTCCTTCCAAAGAACACCCAGGACTGATCTCCTTTAGAATAGACTGGTTAGATCTCCTTGCAGTCCAAGGGACTCTCAAGAGTCTTCTCCAACACCACAGTTCAAAAGCATCAATTTTAAGCATCTTTTAATTTCATGGCTGCACTCACCATCACATATTAAAAAGCAGAGACGTTACTTTGCCAACAAAGGTCTGTCTAGTCAAGGCTATGTTTAAGTTTTATTTCTTTTTCCCTCAATACATGCACTTAAGACTATACATTTTTCAAAATGAGAGGGGAAGCTGAACAGTATAGGGGACACACTATACCTATGGCTGATTCATTTTGATGTTTGGCAGAAACCAACACAATTCTGTAAAGTAGTTCTCTTTCAATTAAACAATTAATTAGTTAAGAAAGACTATCCATTCCTCTTTAAGTGCTACTTTAGCTGCATCCAACACATTTTGAAGTACAATGTTATTTACCATTTAGTTCTGTTATTTTATAATTTAAATTATGATATCTACCTTGACCCAACATGCATGATTACTCTCCCCATTTAATTAGATTTTTTAAGAAATTAATTTAATTGGAGGCTAATTACTTTACATATTGTGGTGGCTTTTGCTGTACATTGACATAAATCAGCCATGAGTGTACATGTGTCCACCCATCCCAAACCGCATCCCACTTCCCTTCCCATCTCATCCCTCTGGGTTGTGCAAAACAATTCATGGGCTTTGAGTTTCTTGTTTCATACATCGAACTTGGACTGGTCATCTGTTTCCTATATAGTAATATACATGTTTCAATGTTATTCTCTCAAATCATTCCACCCTCACCTTCTCCCACAGAGTCCAAAACTCTATTATTTATATCTGTGTCTCTTTTGCAATCTCACATATAGGGTCATTGTTACCATCTTTCTAAATTCCATATATATGCATTAATATACTGTCTTGGAGTTTTTTTCCTGACTTACTTCACTTTGTAAAATAGGCTCCAGTTTCATCCACCTCATTAGAACTGATTCAAATGCATTCTTTTTAATAGCTGAGTAACATTCTATTATGTACATGTACCATGGCTTTCTTATCCATTCATCTGCCGATGGACATATAGGTTGCTTCCCTGTCCTGGCTGTTGTAAACAGTGCTGCGATGAACACTGGGGTACATGTGTCTCTTTCAATTCTGGTTTCTTAGGTGTGTATGCCCCGGAGAAGGTGATGGCACCCCATTCCAGTACTCTTGCCTGGAAAATCCCATGGATGGAGAAGCCTGGTGGGCTGCAGTCCATGGGGTCGCTAGGAGTTGGACACGACTGAGCAACTTCACTTTCGCTTTTCACTTTCATGCATTGGAGAAGGAAATGGCAACCCACTCCAGTGTTCTTGCCTGGAGAATCCCAGGGATGGGGGAGCCTGGTGGGCTGCCGTCTATGGGGTCACACAGAGTCGGACACGACTGAAGTGACTTAGCAGCAGCAGCAGGTGTGTATGCCCAGCAGTGCGATTGCTGGGTTGTTCAGCAGTTCTATTTCCAGTTTTTTAATATCTCCACGCTGTTCTCCACAGTGGCCATACTAGTTTGCAGTCCCACCAACAGTGTAAGAAGTTTCCTTTTTCTATCTACCCTCTCCAACATTTATTGTTTGTAGACTTTTTGATAGCAGCCATTCTGACCTGCTTGAGATGGTACCTCATAGTGATTTGCATTTCTCTGATAATGAGTGATGTTGAGCATCTTTTCATGTGTTTGTTAGCCATCTGTATGTCTTCTATGGAGCCATGTCTGTTTAGTTCCTTGGCCCATTTTTTTATTGGGTCATTTATTTTTCTGGAATTGAGCTGTAGGAGTTGTTTGTATATTTTGAGATTAATTCTTTGTCAGTTGCTTCATTTGCTATTATTTTCTCTCATTCTGAAGGCTGTCTTTTCTCCTTGCTTATAGTTTCCTTCATTGTCCAAAAGCTTTTATGTTCAACTGGGTCACATTTGTTTATTTTTGCTTTTATTTCCATTACTCTGGGAGGTGGGTCATAGAGGATCCTGCTGTGATTTATGTCCAGAGAGTGTTTTCCCTATGTTTTATTCTAAGAGTTTTATAGTTTCTGCTCTTACATTTAGATCTTTAATCCATTTTGAGTTTGTTTTTGTGTATGGTGTTAGAAAGTGTTCTAGTTTCATTCTTTTACAAGTGGTTGACCAGTTTTCCCAGCACCACTTGTTAAAGAGATTGTCTTTCCTCCATTGTATATTCTTGCCTCCTTTGTAAAAGATAAGGTGTCCAAAGGTGCATGGATTTATCTTTGGGCTTTCTATTTTGTTCCATTGATCTATATTTCTGTCTTTGTGCCAGTACCATACTGTCTTGATGACTGTTGCTTTGTAGTATAGTCTGAAGTCAGACAGGTTGATTCCTCCAGTTCTACTCTTCTTTCTCAAGATTGCTTTGGCCATTCAAGGTTTTTGTGTTTCCATACAAATTGTGAAATTATTTGTTCTAGTTCTGTGAAAAATACTGTTGGTAGCTTGATAGGGATTGCATTGAATCTATACATTACTTTGGGTAGTATACTCATTTTCACTATATTGATTCTTCTTACCCATGAACATGGAATATTTCTCCATCTATTTGTGTTATCTTTGATTTCTTTCATCAGTGTTTTATAATTTTGTTTCTTAGGTAAATTTATTACTAAGTATTTTATTATTTTCTTTTTTTTTTTAATTTCATGGTAAGTTTAATGCTTTCATTGCAATCACGAATGGGATTGCTTCCTTAATTTCTTATTAGTGTATAGGAATGCAAGGGATTTCTGTATGTTAATTTTATATCTTGGAACTTTACTATATTGATTGATTAGCTCTAGTAATTTTATGGTGGTGGCTTTAAGGTTTTCTATGTAGAGGATCATGTCATCTGCAAACAGTGAGAGTTTTACTTCTTCTTTTCCAATCTGGATTCCTTTTATTTCCTTCTCTTCTCTGATTGCTGTGGCTAAAACTTCCAAACCTATGTTGAAGAGTAGTGGTAAGAGTGGGCACCCTTGTCTTGTTCCTGACTTTAGGGGAAATGCTTTCAATTTTTCACCATTGAGGATAATGTTTGCTGTGGGTTTATCATGCTGCTAAGTCACTTCAGGCGTGTCCGACTGTGCGACCCCATAGACGGCAGCCCACCAGGCTCTGCCATCCCTGGGATTCTCCAGGCAAGAATACTGGAGTGGGTTGCCATTTCCTTCTCCAATGCATAAAAGTGAAAAGTAAAAGTGAAGTCGCTCAGTCGTGTCTGACTCTTATCAACCCCATGGACTGAAGCCTACCAGGCTCCTCCATCCATGAGATTTCCCAGGCAAGAGTACTGGAGTGGATTGCCATTGCCTTTTTATATGGCTTTTTATTATGTTGAGGTATATTCCTTTTATGCCATCTTTCTGGAGAGTTTTTATCATACATGGGTGTTGAATATTGTCAAAGGCTTTCTCTGCATTTATTGAGATAATCATATGTTTTTTATCTTTCAATTTGTTAATGTGGTGTATGGTGCTAAGTCGCTTCAGTCGTGTCCAACTCTGTGTGACCCCATAGACGGTAGCCCACCAGGCTTCCCCGTGCCTGGGATTCTCCAGGCAAGAACACTGGAGTGGATTGCCATTTCCTTCTCCAATGCATGAAAGTGAAAATTGAAAGTGAAGTCGCTCAGTTGAGTCCGACTCTTAGCGACCCCATGGACTGCAGCCCACCAGGCCCCTCCATCCATGGGATTTTCCAGGCAAGAGTACTGGAGTGGGTTGCCACTGCCTTCTCCAAATGTGGTGTATAGCACTGATTAATTTGCAAATATTGAAGAATCCTTGCATCCCTGGGATAAAGCCTGCTTAGTCATGATGTATAATCTTTTTAATATGTTGTTGGATTCTGTTTGCTAGAATTTTGTTGAGGATTTTTGCACCTATGTTCATCAGTGATACTGGCCTATAGTTTTCTTTTTTGGTGGCATCTTTGTCTGGTTTTGGTATCATGGTGATGGTGGCCTCATAGAATGAGTTTGAGTTTGCCTTCCTCTGCAATTTTCTGGAAGAGTTTGAGTAGGATAGATGTTAGCTCTTCTCTAAATTTTTGGTAGAATCCACCTGTGAAGGCATCTGGTCCTGGACTTTTGTTTGTTGGAAGATTTTTGATTATAGTTTTAATTTCCATGCTTGTGATGGGTCTGTTAAGATTTTCTATTTCTTCCTGGTTCAGTTTTGGAAGGTTATGCTTTTCTAAGAATTCATCCATTTCTTCCAAGTTGTCCATTTTATTGGTGTATAGTTGCTGATAGTAGTCTCTTATGATCCTTTGTATTTCTGTGTTGTCTGTTGTGATTTCTCCATTTTCATTTCTAATTTTGTTGATTTTCTTCTTCTTTTTTCTTGATGAGTCTGGCTAATGGTTTGTCTATTTTATCTTCTCAAAGAACCAGTTTTTAGTTTTGTTGATTTTTGCTAGTCTCTTTTGTTTCTTTTCACTTATTTCTGCTCTGTTTTTTTTTGTTTTTAATGATTTCTTTCCTTCTACTAAATTTGGGGTTCTTCATTTCTTCTTTTTCTAGTTGCTTTAGGTGTACAGTTAGGTTATTTATTTTATTTTTCCCTTGTTTCTTGAGGTAAGTTTGTATTGCTATGAACCTTTATCTTAGCACTGCTTTTATTGAATCCCATATGTTTTGGATTGTCATGTTTTCATTTTCATTTGTTTGTGTGCATATTTTGACTCCCTTTTTTACTTCTTCCAGGATTTGTTGGTTATTCAGAAGCATGTTATTTAGCCTCCATGTTTGTATTTTTAATAGTTTTTCTCCTTGTGCTGCTACTGCTACTGCTAAGTTGCTTCAGTCGTGTCCGACTCTGTGTGATCCCATAGACAGCAGCCCACCAGGCTCCCCCGTCCCTGGGATTCTCCAAGTAAGAACACTGGAGCGGGTTGCCATTTCCTTCTCCAACGCATGAAAGTGAAAAGTCAAAGTGAAGTCGCTCAGTCATGTCCAACTCCTAGCGACCCCATGGACTGCACCCACCAGGCTCCTCCATCCATGGGATTTTCCAGGCAAGAGTACTGGAGTGGGGTAGTTGACATCTAATCTTACCTCATTGTGATCAGAAAAAATGCTTGAAGTGATTTTGATTCTTTTTTAATTTACCAAGGCTAGATTGATGGGCCAGGATGTGATCTATCCTGGAGAATCTTCCATGTGCACTTGAGAAAAAGGTGAAATTCACTGTTTTGGGTGAAATGTCCTATATATATCAATTAGGTCTGACTCGTCCATTGTACCATTTAAAGCTTTTGTTTCATTGCTAATTTTCTGTTTGGTTGATCTATCCATAGGTGTAAGTGAGGTATTAAAATCTCCCAGTGTTCTTGTGTTACTGTTAATTTCCCCTTTCATACTTGTTAGCATTTGCCTCACATATTGTGGTGCTCATAAGTTGGGCACACATATATTTATAATTGTATCTTCTTCTTGGATTGATCCTTTAATCATTATGTAGGGTCCTTCTTCGTCTCTTTTCACGGTCTTTGTTTCAAAGTCTATTTTATATGAGTACCGCTACTCCTGCTTTCTTTTGGTCTCTCTTGAAATATCTTTTTCCAGCCCTTCACTTTTAGTCTGTATGTGTCCCTTGGTTTGAGATGGGTCTCTTGTAGACAGCATATACAGGGGTCTTGTTTTTGTATCCATTCAGCCAGTCTTTGTCTTTTAGTTGGGGAATTCAATCCTTTTACGTTTAAGGTGATTATTGATAAGTATGATTCCATTGCCATTTACTTTGTTATTTGGGGTTCGATTTTATACAACTTTTCTGTGTTTCCTGTCTAGAGAAGATCCTTTAGCATTTGTTGAAGAGCTGGCTTGGTGGTGCTAAATTCTCTCAGCTTTTGCTTGTCTGTAAAGTTTTTGATTTCTCCTTCATATCTGAATGATGTCCTTGCTGGGTATAGTAATCTGAGTTGTAAGTTTTTCTCTTTCATTTTTTTAAAGTATGTCCTGCCATTCCCTTCTGGCCTGAAGAGTTTCTATTGAAAGATCAACTGTTATCATTATGGGGATCCCCTTATGTGTTGTTTGTTGCTTTTCCCTTGCTGCTTTTAATATTTGCTCTTTGTGTTTGATCTTCATTAGTTTGATTAATATGTGTCTTGGGCTGTTTCACCATGGGTTTATCCTGTTTGGGACTCTGGGTTTGTTGGACTTGGGTGGCTATTTCCTTCCCCATTTTAGGGAAGTTTTCAATTATTATCTCCTCAAATATTTTCTCATGCCCTTTCTTTTTGTTGTCTTCTTCTGGGACAACTATGATTTAAGTGTTGGGGCATTTAATATTATCGCAGAGGTCTCTGAGGTTGTCCTCATATCTTTTAATTCTTCTTTCTTTTTTCATCTCTGATTCATTTATTTTCACCATTCTATGTTCCACCTCACTTCTCCTATCTTATGCCTCAGTTATTCTACTGTTGGTTCCCTCCAAAGTGCTTTTGATCTCAGTTATTGCATTATTCATTATTGACTAACTCTTCTTTATTTCTTCTAGGTCCTTGTTAAACATTTCTTACATCTTCTCAATCTTTGTCTCTAGTCTATTTATCTGTAACTCCATTTTGTTTTTAAAATTTGGACCATCTTTACTATTATTATTCTAAATTCTTTTTCAGATAGACTCCCTATCTGAATTAGATTTTTTTTAATTTTAATTTTTAATTTTGTCTTTTTACAATTTTCTCCACCAATCTTACACATCTTTTATGGCTTACATTTCTAATATCCTTAGAGTATTTGTTGACTATCAGGTATATTATCTTGATGCCATTTTCTAGTTATTGGTAATGAATAGCACTACTGTTGGTTTTTATTGAGTATAATTGACATATAACATCACATTAGTTTCAAGTATTCAACATAATCAATATTGCTGTAAAGAGCAATATTGCATAGGAAACTGGAATGTCAGGTCCATGAATCAATGCAAACTGGAAGTGGTCAAACAAGAGATGGCCAGAGTGAATGTCGACATTCTAGGAATCAGCGAACTCAAATGGACTGGAATGGGTGAATTTAACTCAGATGACCATTATATCAACTACTGCGGGCAGGAATCCCTCAGAAGAAATGAAATGGCCATCATGGTCAACAAAAGAGTCCAAAATGCAGTACTTGGATGCAATCTCAAAAATGACAAAATGATCTCTGTTCATTTCCAAGGCAAACCATTCAATGTCACAGTAATCCAAGTGGATGCCCCAACCAGTAACGCTGAAGAAGCTGAAGTTGAATGGTTCTATGAAGACCTACAAGACCTTTTAGAACTAACACCCAAAAAAGATGTCCTTTTCATTATAGGGGACTGGAATGCAAAAGTAGGAAGTCAAGAAACACCTGGAGTAACAGGCAAATTTGGCCTTGAAATACGGAATGAAGCAGGGCAAAGACTAATAGAGTTTTGTCAAGTAAATGCACTAGTCATAACAAACACCCTCTTCCAACAACACAAGAGAAGACTCTATACATGGACATCACCAGATGGTCAACACCAAAATCAGATTGATTATATTCTTTGCAGCCAAAGATGGAGAAGCTCTATACAGTTAGCAAAAACAAGACCAGGACCTGACTGTGGCTCAGACCATGAACTCCTTATTGCCAAATTCAGACTTAAATTGAAGAAAGTAGGGAAAACCATTAGACCATTTAGGTATGCTGCTGCTGCTGCTGCTGCTAAAACTCTTCAGTCGTGTCTGACTCTGTGCGACCCCATAGACAGAAGCTCACCAGGCTCCCCAGTCCCTGGGATTCTCCAGGCAAGAACACTGGAGTGGGTTGCCATTTCCTTCTCCACCATTCAGGTATGACCTAAATCAAATCCCTTATGATTATACAGTGGAAGTGAGAAATAGATTTAAGGGCCTAGATCTGATAGAGTGTCTGATGAACTATGAAATGAGGTTCGTGGCACTGTACAGGAGACAGGGATCAAGACCATCTCCATGGAAAAGAAATGCAAAAGAGCAAAATGGCTGTCTGGGGAGGCCTTACAAATAGCTGTGAAAAGAAGAGTAGCGAAAAGCAAAGGAGAAAAGGAAAGATATAAACATCTGAATGCAGAGTTCCAAAGAATAGCAAGAAGAGATAAGAAGGCCTTCCTCAGCAATCAATGCAAAGGAATAGAGGAAAACAACAAAATGGGAAAGACCAGAGACCTCTCGAAGAAAATTAGAGATACCAAGGGAACATTTCATGCAAAGATGGGCTCGATAAAGGACAGAAATGGTATGAACCTAACAGAAGCAGAAGATATTAAGAAGAGGTGGCAAGAATACACAGAAGAACTGTACAAAAAAGATCTTCACAACCCAGATAATCATGATGGTGTGATCACTGACCTAGAGCCAGACATCCTGGAATGTGAAGTCAAGTGGGCCTTAGAAAGCATCACTACAAACAAAGCTAGTGGAGGTGATGGAATTCCAGTTGAGCTATTTCAAATCCTGAAAGATGATGCTATGAAAGTGCTGCACTCAATATGCCAGCAAATTTGGAAAACTTAGGAGTGGCCACAGGACTGGAAAATGTCAGTTTTCATTCCAATCCCAAAGAAAGGCAATGCCAAAGAATGCTCAAACTACCGCACAATTGCACTCATCTCACACGCTAGTAAAGGAATGCTCAAAATTCTCCAAGCCAGGCTTCAGCAATATGTGAACCATGAACTTCCTAATGTTCAAGCTGGTTTTAGAAAAGGCAGAGGAACCAGAGATCAAATTGCCAACTTCCGCTGGATCATGGGAAAAGCAAGAGAGTTCCAGAAAAACATCTATTTCTGCTTTCTTGACTATGCCAAAGCCTTTGACTGTGTGGATCACAATAAACTGTGGAAAATTCTTCAAAAGATGGGAATACCAGAGCACCTGACCTGCCTCTTGAGAAATCTGTATGCAGGTCAGGAAGCAAGAGTTAGAACTGGATATGGACAACAGACTGGTTCCAAATAGGAAAAGGAGTACGTCAAGTCTGTATATTGTCACCCTGCTTATTTAACTTATAAGCAGAGTACATCATGAAAAACGCTGGACTGGAAGAAACACAAGCTGGAATCAAGATTGCTGGGAAAAATATCAATAACCTCAGATATGCAGATGACACCACCCTCATGGCAGAAAGTAAAGAGAAACTCAAAAGCCTCTTGATGAAAGTGAAAGTGGAGAGTGAAAAAGTTGGCTTAAAGCTCAACATTCAGAAAACGAGATCATGGCATCCGGTCCCATCATTTCATGGGAAATAGATGGAGAAACAGTGGAAACAGTGTCAGACTTTATTTTTTGGGGCTCCAAAATCACTGCAGATGGTGACTGCAGCCATGAAATTAAAAGACACTTACTCCTTGGAAGGAAAGTTATGACTAACCTAGATAGCATATTCAAAAGCAGAGACATTACTTTGCCAACAAAGGTCCGTCTAGTCAAGGCTATGGTTTTTCCTGTGGTCATGTATGGATGTGAGAGTTGGACTGTGAAGAAGGCTCAGCACCGAAGAATTGATGCTTTTGAACTGTGGCGTTGGAGAAGATTCTTAAGAGTCCCTTAGACTGCAAGGAGATCCAACCAGTCCATTCTGGAGGAGATCAGCCCTGGGGTTTCTTTGGAAGGAATGATGCTAAAGCTGAAACTCCAGTACTTTGGCCACCTCATGCGAAGAGTTGACTCATTGGAGAAGACTCTGATGCTGGGAGGGATTGAGGGCAAGAGGAGAAGGGGACGACAGAGGATGAGATGGCTGGATGGCCTCACTGACTCGATGGATGTGAGTCTGGGTGAAGTCCGGGAATTGGTGATGGACAGGGAGGCCTGGCATGCTGCGATTCATGGGGTCACAAAGAGTCGGACACGACTGAGCGACTGATCTGATCTGATTCAACATAATCATTTAATATTCGCATACATGTGAAATGATCACCACAATAAGTCTACTTAAAAATACAATTAAAAAAAACTTGATTTTTATAAATTGATTTATATGTAGCAATTTTGATGCATTCTCTTATTGACTCATTCTCTTATTACTTGTACTATTTATAGGTGGATTGCCTATGTTCACCATCACACCATCTTCAAATGGGGCCAGTCTTTTCTGTCCCTTTCTAAATCATATATATAATTTTCCTTCAAAAATGTGTGTGTGTGTGTGTGTGACTTTGGAACCTTAGGGCCTAAAATGACATTTTCCAGGATGTCTTCCATTTTGGTTGTGATTTCAGTTTGGACGACTGGATGTACCTGCATGCATTTACAAAAATATCCAAGTTTTCCTTAATGTAGCATAGACAGAGAATTCTAAACTTTATCCTGCTGTCAGCACAGACAAAGCCTCTGATCTGCAGCCTGAGCCTGCCAAGGTACACTGACCTTAACTACACTATTAAAGCCGTCTAGTTCTCACCCTTCTTAAGCACACTGCCTTTTCCTGACCTAAGAGGCTGCAGGTATCAGTTAATAAGCACTAATATCCCAAGTTTCCTCTTAGAAAAGTACAAAATAAAGGGAAAGAGAGCAAATGTTGCTCTCTTTATAATACCAATATTATTGTTCAAATAATATATTCTCATTGCTTAATAACAAAATACTGATTAGCATTAAGAAGGAAATAAAACCTACTGATACCCTTCCTCCCAGGAACAACCCATCATTAAACTAATTTTTTTTCTGGGTATATCATACAATTAATTAAACAGGGAGGCTATCAGATTTGATGTGGCTCTAATGCTTTGGCTACCAACATAAGCAAACTAAAATCTAGACCTATAAATGCCTCAAGGTTGAGAAATCAAAACACTAAGTAAGGACAACCAATCACAAACAGCCAACTAGCCTTTAAATAACAGGCAATCAATATATATATTTTTTTATTTCGCTTTAGTTTTTCTATACAAGTCTCTCCCCAACTCTTGTTGGTAGAGAACTCTTAACTACTTCCAGTTGGGTGCCACTAGATTTTAAGTGACTTTTGCTCAGATGACTTTTAAAACTTTTAAATGCCTCAGTTTATAATTCAGCAGAACCATTTTTATTAAGTCATCATCTGATTCTTAGCCTCATGCAACGCAGTCCTTCGGTTTATCAATGAAGGAAAACGTGTGTCTCAGAGAAGATGCCACTCATGTCCAATGTGACTGCTGATAACATATCTGAAGGGAAATGTCTGTGTATCTAATTCTGTAGGAAAGACCCCAGGACTTTGGATTGCTTGGATTCTCTTTCAATCATTGGTGTCCCAATTCATTTATTATCAAATTGAAACATTGTCTAATAACCGTAAAGAGATATAGAGATACTTGGAGATAATTTCATATCAACCTTTCCCAGAGCTGAACTTAGATATAAACAGACTCTGTATTATAACCAAATGAAGATGTGTGTGTAGAGAACAGCCATCTCACCAAATGAGAGTCTAATTCATGTTACCCTTTCCTCTCCCACTCACAATGGATTTGCAAACACTGGAAAAGAAATAGCAAAATAATAGGACAGGTCACTTTTTTCCCCATAGGAGCTAAAGGGAAAGCAAGGTTTTTCCTTGTGTTATTTTGCATTGTTTCAAAACGGGAGCGTTCAGAATTTGGTTTTCTTAGACAAACAATCTCCCCCAAACCCTGATGAACTTCAGTTGCAGCTCTGGCCAAGTCTTCAAGACAAACTGTTTTATTGACTCATGATGTTTGAGAGATGCCAACATATCAGGCTCATTTGGCTTCCAGTGAGAATCTGTCCAAGAATCTGAGTTCTCTGCAACGGACAAAAATATTGTTTTCTGAGGAGGATTTAATGTTTGTAGACATTCTGTTCACCTGTTCATCATTTATGATGGTGTTAAGGACATGAAGTTTGCAGCAAACTGGATTGAGAGTCAATTTTACTGGCACTTCTTCATAGTTATAAAAGCCCCAGGTCTTAGTCTATTTTTGTTTCCTCACATCTTCTATCCCCACAAGTGATATGCACTCTCTGTCCTAGAAAAACTGAGTAAATGGTGGACTCTGGGTAACAACCACAGTCTTCACAAGCCCAAAATGATCACTGTTTTCATCTTTCTCTTTTAAATCAAAGGATGATTTGCCTCCTGAAATAAGATGTGGAATTCCAGTTGTTCTCCAAGTAGAAGACATGTGTCTGTTCCTTCCTCTGTCCAGGAAGGATAGGCCAAGTCATTTTTCAGTAGTGTTGTGCTGAATCTTGGCTTCTGGTCCATAGTTTCTTTTAGTAAGGAGAGCAGTTCATCACTGACTTCTATTCTGAAGATTAGGAGAGTTTTTGATTTTCTCTCAGGAATGACTCTTCTGTATGGCTTTTTACACCTCCAGTCTCCTTCTCCCACCTCTACTCCCAACCACTTCCTCCCTACTAATAGTTTTATGATGAGGCTTACAGAACATAGACATTTAAAAAATGTTATTCATAACCATATTTAGTTTTAAGAAAGCTGTAGTAATACCTAGAAGAAAGGAAGAGGGTTTTATGTAGAGTAAAAGTGAAAGTGAAGTCGCTCAGTCGTGTTTGACTCTTTGCGACCCCATGGACTGTAGCCCACCAGGCTCCTCTGTCCATGGGATTCTCCAGCAAGAGTACTATAGTGGGTTGCCATTTCCTTCTCCAGAGGATCTTCCCAACCCAGGGATCCAACCCAGGTCTCCCGCATTATAGGCAGATGCTTTACCATCTGAGCCACCAGGGAAGACATAAATGAAAAGAATTGGATAAGAACCAGATGAAACATTGGAAAACAGAAAACCATACAAACTGAGCTGCATCCAGAATGTATATATGCTCATGTCATTGATCAGACAAGAGAAATCTCCTTTCATTGGATCCATTAGTCAGGGTAGGCTAACTGATATATATCACACAACCCTAATTTTAAAACAATAAACTTAAAATAACAGGAGATTATTTCTCATTCATGAAAGTTTTTGGTATTTGTTAGAGAATATTCCAGTTGTAATTTAAGAACCTAGGTTCCTCCTGCCTCTGGATGCCAATCTCTTTGACATCCACAGAATCTTCTCTATTCTTCTGATGACTTGGGAAAGAACTAGAGGACTGTAACTGGGAGGGTTTTATCAGCTGGGTCTATAAGTGGTACACAACACTTCTGCCAACACTCCACTGGTTAAAATTCTATCACATGGCCACATGTAACTACAAGGGAGGCTGGAAAATACAGTTTACTGTATGTCCAGGAGGAAAAGTAAATGAGTTTTGATGAACATGGCAGAGGATGAAGACTCTTTTTTAGGATAATCATAGTAACAAAAGAATGTCAATAAGCTAACTACTTAAACTACTGCATCTTTAGTACCTACTTCCATTTCTTTTTTAGCTCTTGGTTCTGATTCTACGTGCTAACACACTCTTCTAGCTAGGAATGCATTTAAGCCATCTCAGAGAGCCATGTGACCTTCACAAATGGGATTTTCCTTTACTGAGTCCCTAATGTGGCTGATGGAGGATGATACTAATATATGTCACTGTCATATTTCGCTGCCAGAAATAGAAAAGCAGAAGAATGCTCCTACTTTCAGCCCAGCTGTGCAATTTCTTTGACAAGGTGAATATACATGAAGCAGGTAGAGAATAGCCCATAATAGTAAATGACCAAGGTTTGGGCACCTGATGGTCTTTATGGTATGGGACATTTATATCATGACAGCTACGGTGCATTACAGCTTTCTTGTACAAAGATGGGGTGTTAGTCCTTGAGGAGTATTTAGATACTTTTCTTTGAAACATGCCCAGCCCCCTGTAAGCTCTTGACTGTGTGTTAGTGAAATAACTAAATGAGCCATTTTAACCACTTCTTCCTTCCTACTAAATAAAATAAATTGGTTTAACAATCTTGTGGCTGGATTGTTATTCTTACAGCTGAGGAATCCAATCTTTTGCCTCCTCATGAAGACTACAAGTCAGGCAAAGGGCTGGTGAAAATCAGAGAGCTGATGCAAACCAATCAATTGTGTGTGTGTGTGTACATGTGTATACATACTTTAATGCACATGCTTTTATTTTTTGTCAGGGAGAGGAGTAGAGAATACTGCCTTAATTTCTAAGCCTCCAAGAAGTCCTTATTTTACACATGATTTCTTAGACAAACTTTAGGTGAAGATAAGAAAAAAGAAAAATTAAAAATATAAAAGGAATACAAGAACCTAAAAGATTGTAGGCTTGTAGCCACTGTGGCGTGTGCCCTTTCTGCCCTCATTGAGAAACCCTTCCCTCTCTGAGGGTCAGGAGGGTGGGGAGCAGGATGACCCTCAAGCACAAATGACTGCCTGCACTGCTGTTGTAATTGTACCAACTGAACATTGCCTGAAACTTGGGATTCCTCAGGTTTGCCATCACAAGCAGGTGACTAAAGAGAGTTCTTTGGCTTTGCATTGACCTGGCTGAAGTTCTGTTGTTGGAAACTCTCTGAGGAGTTCTTGCAGAAAGAGCTTTTTTTCCTCCCAGGATTTATGAGATCCGAAATGCCACCACTAGCAGTAGATGATTAAACTGGGACGTTTGTTTGAACTGCATCAACAAGGTTATATACTACCCTGAGGGCCTCAGGTGGACATTGCATGCCATTGCCATCATCACTTGGACGTCACTGGCAGGAAATATCAGAAGCCTCCCAAGACAGTCTGTACTCCGGGGCTTTCCAGAGAGGTCCTGGCAGACATGAGAAGTCAGCTTTGCCTGGATTGGTACCTGGGCCTGGAAGTCTCTAAAGCCCAGAGCCCCACCATGATGGAAAAGGGTTGGGTGAGTGCCCTGAAGTAGCAATGGCTAGAGCGGAATATCGACGCCAGTCAGAGTCCCTGTGTCAGAGGTGACTGTGAGTGCTGCCTCCTCACTGATCAGATTAGCCAGGCACTCACTGGTGTTGAGTTGCAAATGTCTGGGTTTTGCTTCCCCTGGCAGTAGCTCCTGGGATAAGAGAGAAAACAGCTTATAAATTCTTTAACGATTCCTGGAGCCAAGGGAAGCTTACAGACTGGATTTTCAAGCAATGTTATTTAAAAGGTTCCAGTGGACATGAAGGTAAATAGCTTGAAAAACAGGGGGAAAGTTATTCCTTTCCTCCTCTGAGAACATTACACAGATTGCATTAACCCCTATGAATTCTCCTGATTATGAGACAGAGCAGGGGGCACTGTATGGCCATCCCGATTCCAGCTTCTTGTATAGCCCCCACCTTGTCAGTGCTGTGTACCATTCAGTCTCACTGCCTGCTTCTCTGTTCAACAAACATTTGGAAATCAGACTTTTAAAATTTCCTTCTTTCCGTCATTTTTTTCAACAGTATATGTCATTGCAGATTCTGAACATCAGCTTTAGCTATGAAATGTCCTCAGGGCATGTCAGAAGATGCTTGAAGATAGATGAACAAAGGGTAACTCTACTGCAGATGTTTAAGAAGAAGCTGGGTATTCACTCAGAAGGAAGATGAAAGCTCTAGTTGGAAGGATGGCTGAGTTAATATCCCTTCCAGTCCTAAAATCTTGTTATTTTATTTAGTTTATGTCTGCTTGAATATATAGAAACTAGTGCATCACCTCTTTAATGGATATGGAAATAGATGTGGGGTAAAGCATTAATCCTATTCCTCATATTCCCCAACAGAGCTGGTTTTAAGATTGATCATTCTTTTATTGGTAGGGTACCTGTCTTCCTATATTTTATGGGGCAGTTCTGATTTCAAACTTCACTTTTTGTTTTGTAAGTCCACTTCTGCTTGATGCACAATCTGTTCTGATTTGAGATTTAATGAGTATTGACAGTTTAATGACAGGGAAGGGGTGTCTGTGATGAAAAGAATGAGCCATGATGTGTAGATGTCACGCAAGAGAGATTTGATTTCCTAACCTCTTGGATAATGTTGAGTTCCATTGGCTTTCAAATACTGCAGACCAAAAAAACCCCCCCCAAAAAAAACCCTCTTCCTTTGATGTTTTCTTCTTTATGAAAAAAGCTCCATATCAAACTAAGTGACAACATGAATTAAGTACTAGTTGCCAGTACTGAGGAGTGTTTCCATCTCATACCCACATGATGTAGCAAATTCTCAGCTATGATGCTTGTTTCCACAGTGGAGGGACAGTTCTAGAATGAGCAGTAGATCAAGGCCATCTACCTCAGAGTCCTCTTGTGGCCCTGAAATTGTGGGAGAGTTTTATGCTGCTGACCTCCCTCTGTTCCTAAGGAATTCTTTGATTTCCCTTTATTTATTAACACATTTAATTTTTTGGTCAACTAAGATCTGGATTTCTTAGTCTAACCTCAATGATGGCACTTATTTGCAGAAGCCCCTGAAAAGGAAGACTCATTTTTTTCTCGCTGTCCATTCAATAAACAACTCCCTTCTTGGGAAATGTAGTGTAGGGAGTAAAATACTGAGGCTCATGGATGGAAAGACTGACAGATATCGCTAAAGAGAGTTCATTTTTCAAAGCAAATATTTAAAACACACTTATTAGAATATAATTCTACTGAAATTATGAATGTTTAACTACTTTGCCCCCAGAAATATCCTAGGTTCCTCAGATGATCAGAATCCCTTGGACAGCAAGGAGATCCAATCAATTCATCCTAAAGGAAATCAGTCCTGAATATTCATCGAAAGGACTGATGATGAAGCTGAAACTCCAATACTTTGGCCACCTGATGTAAATAACTGATTCATTTGAAAAATCCTGATGCTGGGAATGACTGAAGGTAAGAGGAGAAGGGGACGACAGAGGATGAGATGGTTGAATGGCATCACCAACTCAATGGACATGAGTTTGAGTAAGCTCCGGGAGTTGGTGATGAACAGGCAAGCTTGGCAGACTGTAGTCCACAGGGTCACAAAGAGTCAGACATGACTGAGCGACTGAAGTGAACTGAACCTCAGACAATCAACATCTGTGTGTGACTGCCTGGCCACGTCTTTAGAAAACACAGAGGGGGCAAATGGGGAAGGAGGGAATCTAGTTTGCACTTGAAACAGAGGAAAAGAGGATTGATTCTGCCTTGTGAAGGCTGAAGCAGCTCCAGAGAGAAGGTGAAACTGGCACTGGGTGTTTAAGGACAAGGCCCTCTTCAGAGAGGAGGACATAATGGGCAGAGGGACCAACATGAACAGCCACAGGGAGGCTTGTGACTGTATGTTGTGTTTCAAAATAGGGTGACTACAGTATGGGTTCCCTGAGCCTTCCCTTGGACCGTTTGTCCACAGCTTCCTGTGTTTTTCATCCAACCATCTATCATTCACACTAAAGTCTATGGGTATGTCTTAAGCATCAGTTGGGTGTTAGAAATATTCATAATTTTAACCCCTGAGAACACAACAACATGTGGGTTAAACAAAGTCCCTGCCCTCAGGAGGCTTACATCCCAGTGAGGAGAGACACACAGCTATGACAAGGCGTGATATCTTTATAAAAAAGATAAAATGTGGGAAGAGGATATAGAGAAACTGGGGGGCTATTTTAATCAGGGTGGTCAGGAAATGGTTGTACATGGTAAAGACATTTCAGAGAAAGCTGAATGAAGAGAGAAAGTGCAATTTGGGTATAATTCTGGAGTTTTACTTTAAACCCTGTGGATACACTTCTGTTAGTCTGGGAGAAGCATGAATAAACAGGGATTCCCCTCAGTGACCAACGTAGTCATATCTAGGAAAGAGATACCCTTGAGCCTGCAGGCCCAACTTATGAACTGGAATTACACACTGACCTTTGTTAATGTAATTGCTCCAGCCAGGGCACAGTGGCTCAGTAGTGGACTGGGTCTGAGTTGAAGGGGAGGTATACAGACAGGTGGGGAGAGGTGGAAAAAACCTGTTTCTTTGGTTCCCAAAGGGAAAAAAAAAGTTATTTTGTAGGGAAGGCTACTGCTGAAGCTCTTGAAGAGTATCTACCACTTGCTGAATGACAAATCCAAATAAAAATTGGATTTACATGATCTTTGGGGACAGAAGTAACATGCTTTCTATGAAAGAACTCTGGGTGGAGTGATGGTGAAAGTCAGCTTGCCTCAGTCTAATCTGTAAAAGAGTAAAAAAGCCTTTGATGGTTGTTTTGCAGATATTTATAGATTTTTCTTGCTCTGTTTTATGTTTCTTCTTGTTGCTGATGAAGTATGCTGTGAAGGGAGCCCTGTCAAACACAGTCAAAAGCTTCAATGGATTGAGAAGCCTGTCTCATATTAAATGTTTTATGGCTGAACTTTGTTACACTAAAACTTCAGAGACATTTATGAACCTTATTGTGTTCTGATATGAAATGAGCCCAGAAAGGTACTTCTGCTTTTATGGGACTGGAACTTTTCATTGTATGGAACATTGAAAGAGCTGTTGAAGGCCAGAGTTCAAAGTGATTTTGCAAATGTTTATTTCTCCAGGGATTTTTGGGACCTTAGAAAAAACTGCTGATGACTTCTACATCTTGCATCTTTTTTTTTTTTTTTTTTTTCATTTGGAAAACATGTACAGTTGCCTCAGTAATAGGAATGTGTGGAGTTTGTGGTTCTAGGCTGTGTTCACATCACAGTAAGAAGAGAGACCCTGTTTATTGCTATAAGAGACATATAAGGAAAATTAAGAGAGGGAAATATCATTTAATAGATAAAAAGTTATACCCAGCTTGACATTTTTCTAACCCTTCAAGAACACACATTCCTGAAGTTCTGTGAGTCAGTCTTTGGAAGGTTAACTATTAACTGACCTGAGTAAGGAGATTTCTGCAATGTCAACCAATGGAAACATTGGCCTAAGACTCATTCATGCATTATTAATTCATTGTATAATTACTGAATTTTTTGCATCAGACACTGTTCTAGGTACAGGTGATAATTAGAAAAAAGACATAATTCTCAAGGAGTTTATGGCTCAGTCCCAGATGACTAAGCAAAGACCTATGCATAGCTTGTTATCTGATTACTGATGAGAAACTCTTAAGGTACAATGTACACGGGATGTTCACACAGGGGAACATCAGCAAAGGCTTCTGGGAGGTGGCAACACCTGAGGTGGGTCTTAAGGATGAGTAAGAGGTAAAGAAATATTAATACTGTTATTTGTGCACATCACTAATGTAGGTGGAGGAAGAACACATATACATTCTGAGAGCAGGAAGGAGTACACTGAAAGGACCACTTGGAATAGTAGAAGTCAGAATGAGGGTCTCCTTCCCAGGCTATAAGTCATGGTAAACCTGGCTCTCAAATACATAATAATCTTATTATCTCACTCTAAAAGTCTTAATAGAACTTCCCCAGTGGCTCAGTGGTAAAAGAATCCACCTGTCAAGCAGGAGATGTGTGTTCAATCCCTGGGTCAGGAAGATCCCCTGGAGAAGAAAATGGCAACTCTCTCCAGTAATCTTGCTTGGAAAATCCCATGGACAGAGAATCCTGGTAGGTCCATAGGGTCACAAAGAGTCAGATACGACTTAGTGCACATAGGACATGACTTGGTGCTCGCACTACTACTACTAAAGGTCTCAATATTTGCATGGTATCTATAGTTTAGTCATCATTTTAATGGTGTTTATGATTTATCACTGCAGATGGTGACTGTAGCCATGAAATTAAAAGACACTTACTCCTTGGAAGGAAAGTTATGACCAACCTAGATAGCATATTCAAAAGCAGAGACATTACTTTGCCAACAAAGGTTCGCCTAGTCAAGGCTGTGGTCCTTCCTGTGGTCATGTTTGGATGTGAGAGCTGGACTGTGAAGAAGGCTGAGCGCCGAAGAATTGATGCTTTTGAACTGTGGTGTTGGAGAAGACTCTTGAGAGTCCCTTGGACTGCAAGGAGATCCAACCAGTCCATTCTGAAGGAGATCAGCCCTGGGATTTCTTTGGAAGGAATGATGCTAAAGCTGAAACTCCAATATTTTGGCCACCTCATGCGAAAAGTTGACTCATTGGAGAAGACTCTGATGCTGGGAGGGATTGGGGGCAGGCAGAGAAGGGGACGACAGAGGATGAGATGGCTGGATGGCATCACTGACTCGATGGATGTGAGTCTGAGTGACCTCCAGGAGTTGGTGATGGACAGGGAGGCCTGGTGTGCTGCGATTCATGGGCATGGACATTCATTCATGGACATGACTGAGCGACTGATCTGATCTGATGATTTATACGTTACTTTCATGCATACTAAATGGTTTAATTTTTATAGCAATCTGGAGAGAAAGGTATTGCAGTTAGTTTATAAGATGAAATTAATCAGAGACATCAAGTGACCTACTTAAGGTTACATAGTCAGAGTGTGGCTTAGCTGGGTCCTGAAAGAGGCCGTTTCAACTTATATTCTGAACTTACCTATTGTATCAAAGGACCTTTAATAGTTTACTTTCATTGATTGATTTAATGTATATTCAGTCATACTATACGATCCAACCAGTCCACCCTAAAGGAAATCAGTCTTGGGTGTTCATTGGAAGGACTGATGTTGAAGCTGAAACTCTAATACTTTGGCCACCTCATGTGAAGAGTTGACTCATTGGAAAAGACCCAAATGCTGCAAAGGATTTGGGGGCAGGAGGAGAAGGGGACAACAGAGGATGAAATGGCTGGATGGCATCACCGACTCGATGGATGTGAGTCTGAGTGAACTCCAGGAGTTGGTGATGGACAGGGAGGCCTGGCGTGCTGCGATTCATGGGGTCGCAAAGAGTCGGACATGACTGAGCAACTGAACTGAACTGATACATATGTATGTATGTATTCAGCACATATTTATTAAACACATACTATATGCTAGACAGGCATTGTTCTTGATTCTGGGATAGAACAGTAAACAGATAATTTAAGATTGCGATACGTGCTGTACAAGTACACCTGATGATATGAGAGTAGAAGGAGATAGGGATGACATTTTAGATTAATTTATTTAGACAACGTTTAGTTCCTTGGTGGCTCAGGGCTTTCCTGATGGCTTCCCTCGTGGCTCAGCTGGTCTTCCTGCAATGCAGGACACCTGGATATGATCCCTGAACTGGGAAGATCCCCTAGAGAAGTGAACAGCTATCTACTCCAGTTTTCTGGTCTGGAGAATTCCATGGACTGTATAGTCCACATAGTCACAAAGAGTCAGATGTGACTGAGTGACTTTCACTTTTAGATGGCTACTTTTATTTCCTTGGTCCTTCAATATTCATCTAGGATTTATTTCTCTCTAGGTGCTCACATGTAACTTACTAAGCACTTCATGTATAAATCATCATGTTAACCTCCTTCATTATTTTTTCAATGTATAACAAATAAAGGGAACTTCTGTTTGTTGAAGGACCAGCATGTGTCAGGCTCTTTGGCAGATAATGTATTAGTCTCAGCGGATGCTGGTGGAGTCCTTCGAGCACTAGGATTCTTTCCCAGCTGATTCCTTTTGTTTCTTGGAAGGCTCACTGACCACCTTCTCCTTCTCAGGGGCAGGAAACAAATCCTGGGATGACTCTGTTCTTGCTTCTTGAAAGTTGTGCTAAGAGCTATCCTTGCCCATAGCAATCAGCAATGAGAGCTGTCTTACAAAAACATCCTTTCAAGGTTCTTTCTCTGCAGAGCCTGGTTCCTTTCCAAAACTTAAACATTGGGGAGCATATATTTATTTAATATTTCACTGGGGATGATAAAATGTTCAACAACCAGCATCTGTCACAACTAAGGTAGTCACACAGGTATTCTCCAAGTATATTATAGGCTCACACTGGTCCCAAAGTATTATCAGCACCATCAGCCTGGAACCACATCACCTTCCTCTCTAACATGCCTGGTACTCCAATATTAGAGTAAAAACCTGACTGCAGAACTGTGGCTAGGGCTCCTGGAGGAGCAAGACAGCACCAGGGAGTGGAGTGAGGACAGCTCCCTTGCTCCATCACACAATCTGGATGTCTTCATCCAGAGCACCATCACTCATGTACAACGGATGCATATGATTACATACATTATCAGGAAGAGAGTAATAGTGATTGGTCCCTTCCAAGTATTTCTCATGGTTTAATTTTTTATTTAGTGAAAGTTAAAATAGCGGACTTATAAATAGCTAGGGTAAAGATTTAGGACCACCTGAAAGCCTTTGACTGTGTAGATCACAATAAACTATGGAAAATTCTGAAAGAGATGGGAATACCAGACCACCTGATCTGCCTCTTAAGAAATCTGTATGCAGGTCAGGAAGCAACAGTTAGAACTGGTCATGGAACAACAGACTGGTTCCAAATAGGAAAAGGAGTATGTCAAGGCTGCATATTGTCACCATGTTTATTTAACTTATATGCAGAGTACATCATGAGAAATGCTGGACTGGAAGAAACACAAGTTGGAATCAAGATTGCTGGGAGAAATATCAATAACCTCAGATATGCAGATGACACCACTCTTATGGTAGAAAGTGAAGAGGGGCTAAAAAGCCTCTTGATGAAAGTGAAAGTGGAGAGTGAAAAGGTTGGCTTAAAGCTCAACATTCAGAAAACGAAGATCATGGCATCTGGTCCCATCACTACATGGGAAATAGATGGGGAAACAGTGGAAACAGTGTCAGACTTTGTTTTTCTGGGCTCCAAAATCACTGCAGATGGTGACTGCAGCCACAAAATTAAAAGACGCTTACTCCTTGGAAGGAAAGTTATGACCAACCTAGATAGCATATTCAAAAGCAGAGACATTACTTTACCAACAAAAGTTCGCCTAGTCAAGGCTATGGTCTTTCCTGTGGTCATGTATGGATGTGAGAGCTGGACTGTGAAGAAGGCTGAGCGCCGAAGAATTGATGCTTTTGAACTGTGGTGTTGGAGAAGACTCTTGAGAGTCCCTTGGACTGCAAGGAGATCCAACCAGTCCATTCTGAAGGAGATCAATCCTGGAATTTCTTTAGAAGGAATGATGCTAAAGCTGAAACTCCAGTATTTTGGCCACCTCATGCGAAGAGTTGACTCATTGGAGAAGACTCTGATGCTGGGAGGGATTGAGGGCAGGAGGAGAAGGGGACGACAGAGGATGAGATGGCTGGATGGCATCACTGACTTGATGGGTGTGAGTCTGAGTGACCTCCGGGAGCTGGTGATGGACAGGGAGGCCTGGCGTGCTGCGGTTCATGGGGTCGCAAAGAGTCGGACACGACTGAGCGACTGATCTGATCTGATCTGATCTGATCTGATAGCTATTTTTGCCATTCCCCCAAGTTGTCATGATAAAGAACATGGTGAAATGGTTCCAATCTATATTTTAGAGGAATCCATAGCCACATTTGTGCAAAATGGGGAGTGCGGGGCAGATTAACCACATAGCCTCTGAATATAATGTTCTCACATCTCTAAGCAAAGTAAAGAAATTCAAAAGTTGCAAAAAAAAACCCCCTTTTTTTTGGAGTGGCATGAGATAGATGGGATCTGGTTCCTGTTCCCTGGTGTTAGGAAACCGAGTTTGAGGGCAACTTACATTCTGCTGTGGCTGTTGTGTTTGGGTCCTTTTCCTCATGGCTGTGGCTGTGTTCTTTGAAGACAAAACTCACAAGGGCTGGTCAGTGGTCCAAAGGGTCACATGTGTCATGGTCTTTACTCGTGTGCAGCCTCCCAGCCAATGTCATTTCCAAGTGACTGCTCCCACTGGCTTTGATGACTTTGTCCATCACCCAGACCAGTTTAACTTGACAGAGCTCTTCAACAAAGCTTGACAAGTGAGATGTTTGATTAAACATCTGATATTGTTTGAAATTGACTCCATCCTGGAAAATCCTTATTACTGAAAATCTTCTGGGGTACACGATCCAAAGGCAGTGCCACTCTCTCACTTTTTCAGATGTGAAGCAGACAGAGCAGATTTGCTATTCCTGGATAAAGGTCTACGAAGTATTCTAAGAATTTTCTGCTTATCTTTGTCATGAAGTGATACAAGTACTATCCTTGGCTCATGAATCCACCCCATTGCTATGTGGTATGGCTTTCTTGGTGACTTTCTTAGAGTAATGAGTTTTAAGAGCACTTTTGGAATGAATTGCCTTGGCTTTGCATTTCATTAAAAAAGCCAACAGTGGCCTATGCTAGCATGCTAGTATGTCATGGTGGTAAAGAACTTGGGGATCTGGAATTAGACAGCCCCGAGTTTAAATTGACTATGCCACAGCCTTTGACTGTGTGGATCACAATAAACTGTGGGAAATTCTGAAAGAGATGGGAATACCAGATGACCTGATCTGCCTCTTGAGAAATTTGTATGCAGGTCAGGAAGCAACAGTTAGAACTGGACATGGAACAACAGACTGGTTCCAAATAGGAAAAGGACTACGTCAAAGCTGTATATTGTCACCCTGCTTATTTAACTTCTATGCAGAGTACATCATGAGAAACGCTGGGCTGGAAGAAGCACAAGCTGGGATCAAGATTGCTGGGAGAAATATCAATAACCTCAGATATGCAGATGACACCACGCTTATGGCAGAAAGTGAAGAGGAACTCAAAAGCCTCTTGATGAAAGTGAAAGTGGAGAGTGAAAAAGTTGGCTTAAAGCTCAACATTCAGAAAAAGAAGATCATGGCATCCAGTCCCATCACTTCATGGGAAATAGATGGGGAAACAGTGGAAACAGTGTCAGACTTTATTTTTCTGGGCTCCAAAATCACTACAGATGGTGACTGCAGCCATGAAATTAAAAGATGCTTACTCCTTGGAAGGAATGTTATGTCCATCCTAGATAGCATATTCAAAAGCAGAGACATTACTTTGCCAACAAAGGTTCACCTAGTCAAGGCTATGGTGTTTCCAGTAGTCATGTATGGATATGAGAGTTGGACTGTGAAGAAGGCTGAGCGCCGAAGAATTGATGCTTTTGAACTGTGGTGTTGGAGAAGACTCTTGAGAGTCCCTTGGACTGCAAGGAGATCCAACCAGTCCATTCTGAAGGAGATCAGCCCTGGGATTTCTTTGGAGGGAATGATGCTAAAGCTGAAACTTCAGTACTTTGGCCACCTCATGCGAAGAGTTGACTCATTGGAAAAGACTCTGATTGATGCTGGGAGGGATTGGGGGCAGGAGGAGAAGGGGAAGACAGAGGATGAGATGGCTGGATGGCATCACTGACTCGATGGACGTGAATTTGAGTGAACTCCGGGAGTTGGTGATGGACAGGGAGGCCTGGTGTGCTGCGATTCATGGGGTTGCAAAGAGTCGGACACGACTGAGTGACTGAACTGAACTGAGTTTAAATTCAAATTCCCCACATATTAACTGTGTGAACTTAGGCAAATTTTTTAAACATACTAAGCTTTGTTATTAACACTTATGAAATGGGGCACAATAATACTGCCTCCTTCATAGGTTGCTGAGGCATTTATAAACAATTAACAGTAGCTAATTATGACATGAAAGTATATCTATAAGCAAGCACTGCATCCACTCTCATGTGTTGTGAGAACCAGGGCAGCTGAAAAATTAAATTCATGGTGTAAACTTGCATCCCATGAGGCAAAAAATGATGTAGGACTGGAGATGAGGATAAAGGAGTAATTGATTTTTTTTTTAATGAATATTTTGCAGTTGAAAAAATATTTCAGTAACTGGACTGAAACTTCTTGCAGTTGATGTGAGCCAGCTCAGTTGAAGTTCTGTTACTGGGGGCTAGACAGTGAAGGATGCCATACAAAGCTCTTCTGTGTCTGGGTTGAGTAACTGCCATATGATACTCCCAGACATACCTACCCAAACCACACAATACATTGCCATGCTAAGCACGGAGTCTGTATATTTCTCTTTCTTGTTACTACACATTCCATGCTGAATTCACACATAGAATAAGCATTTGAATGACCTATGTATTGAAAACTGAACCTAGTGAGGGCAAGTTTTTAGGGACTCACTTTTAATAAGAGAATGGCGGCAGGGAAGGGAGGGAGAGAGAGAGGAAGAGAGATGAGAGAGAGAAATGAAACCTGAACTATATATTTTTCTCTTAAACAGAGACTAAGCACCCATTGCCAGTGACATTGTGCCACATGAAGAACACACTGCTATCTTAAGAACAGATAACGGCATAGGGCATATTTATGTCCATAATTCAAATGGATATATTTGAACTCACATAATGGTGTATGGCATTATATAGGTAAATGGACATATTTGAATTCACATTTAGAACTCATTCCAGTGTACAAATTCGGAACATGCATGAATTGCTGGAGAAGATTATCTGATTGTGTTGAAGTTTTTGTGAAAGAATCTAATGTTTTATAGAAACTGTTTCTGTAATAAAGGCTCTGTAAATGAAGTAAAATTTCATTTGGAATTTAAAGGTTAGAGTCATTATCATTTGGTGGTAGGGGGAAATGAAATCAATACTAAAAGAATAAAATCCCCACTAAGGTAGCACTCTGAAGCTGACAGAGACGTGAACAAAATTAGTTCATGCAGATGGTTCTATGGGCAGTTCTAGGGGTAAGGGGTAGAGGTGGTATATCCTGGTGGGACTGGGCAGGGAATGGAGGAACATCATCAAGTGGATTCAAAGCCACAGAGCTGAGCAGAAAGGTGTGAGTGTGAAGTCTGGAGTATAAGGAATCTGAGAGGGAAAGGCAGAGTGTGGAAGGGAGGATTAAATGAATGGAGAGAAGACTTTATTGTAGAAGAGTTAGTTGCTCAGTCATGTCTGATTCTTCGAGACCGCACAGACTGTAGACCACCAGCCTCCTCTGCCCATGAGATTCTCCAGGTGAGAATACTGGAGTGGATTGCCATTCCCTTCTCCAGATTCCCCATATGAAATTTCTTGACTGTCAGAATATAGATGTAATATAGTGTTCTATTTTTAATGCAATGTTGTAAAAGTGAATCAGGTAGGGGACTGGCAATAAACAGATGAACATGGGAGAATTTAATGAAGAGACAATACTCAAAGGTGTGGACAGAGTGCAGGGAAGCCAAAGGGGACCGTGGAGTGTGGGAAGCATTTGCTCCCGTGTGAAAGGTCAAAGGGAGTAGGGAGTCACTAGAACCCCAATGAGGAGCATAAGGTGCAAGAGACAGGAGCTGGTACAGGTTATACAGGACATGGAGCAAGGGAGACAGTCCCTCTTCCCATATTTCATGGATACAGGGATTCTCTCTGCTTGTGATACTGTGTCGATTTCCTCCTTTGCCATTAACATTTTGAGGTCAATATGAGTCATGTTTAAGAGCTCAGGCATTAGAATTAGCTAGCCCTGTGTGTGAGACATGTGTCTCTCACTAACTGTGGGATTGTGGGCAAGGAACTGAATGTTCCCAAATGTTTCAAGAGACAGACAAGAGACATCAATCACTGTCATAACTGTTGTTGTGAAACTGGTATTGGGAAGTAGCTTTAGTCCTAAATTTTCAGTTCTCAGACTTAACTTATTCTAGGAAAGGCCCCCACACAGGAAAAGCAGTAGCATGCAGCCGGGGGTAACACACACACACATATACACAGATAGATAGACACACACACACACACACACACACACACGTCAATGAGTCTTCTCTTAGAGATGAAGAAGCAGAGAAAGAAGGAGAAAACACTCTTGTGGGACATGTTTTCAGCCCGTCTCTGCAGCCACTGCAGCTGAAAACTGGGATGTACCTGGAGGAAGTGAGGAGAGCACCTGAAGGCTGGGGATTCACTGAGTAGTGGGGAAAGGACCAGTGCTTCTTACCATCTGTGTGTTGGCTTTATTTACAGTCCCTTCTCTTGCTTGCTCTAGGAGTGTCCACTGAAACCATGCATCCTGAAATATACTTCATCAATTTTGCCTTAACTGTTGATGGTGAGAAAAAACAACACAAGAACAACTCAAAAGAAGCAGAAACTTTCAGACTGTCTTTCGCTCAACCAGGGGAGCCTGTCTCAGCAATTTTGACTGAATTCTCTTATTCTAGGTGAATTCTAAAAAGAAAAGGGATAGGAAGCAACTTTTTACTGTATCTCAAAATATATAAACAAGATTGAGACAAACAAGACCCCTTCATTTCAGGTGAGAATGTGGTGGGGAAGAGGCATTGATTTTTAAAAAGTGTGGTACTGAAGTAGGACTGATGTAGGTTTAATTGTGAGTTCTGCCTCTGGTTATGTGAGGTGGACAAGTTGCTCCATTTCACTAAGAATCCTAATTTCCATCAATAATACTGAGTTGTTTTGAGAATTCAATATGACATTTAAAGTACTTATCACTTTATCTGGTATATACCAAGTACTTAATAAACGTCGCTCATTATTATGGTTGTAAGTCATCTCCTGTATCAATGTCTATTGTTGTTGTAATTCAGTTGCTCAGTCATATCCGTCTCTTTGCCAGAAGTAGAAAACCCCATGGACTGTATGCCAGGCTTCTCTGCCCTCCATTATCAATGTCTGCTTAAGGAATATTTGCCTTTTTAATTTATATGTAAAAGTTGCAAAACTTCTCCATCCATCCTCAGTTCCAGTACATGTACTAATTTTCTTTCCGTGGCTCCGCGATGGCCCTGCCATCCTTCCTTGCAAACTCCTGCTCTCTTTCCCCCTTTCAGGCATTCTGCAGGGGATGGGATTTCTCTGAAAAATGGTTTGATGGCCCTACCACCTGCATGCCAAACAGTAAGCAACTGCTACTTGGCTGGGCTGTTTGCTTGACACCACCCTTCTGCTAGTGGATGCCTGTGCTTTTAAAGAGAAAGATCTTTCCAAATGATAAAAAACTCCCAATTACACATTTGGTGCCTTAAATGTATTAGGCCCACGGCAATGAACAAACTGTCCTTGTTACTCATTTCCAAGAGCAACTATAGTTTAAAAAATACATTTTTTTCATTTTTAATATTTTTTTTCATTTTACATTTAAGGGAAAAATGCATAAGCCCTCCTTTCCTAAAAAGGCTGCTGCTCCAATTATTTCCACTGAGGCTTTTTGGTTTGCCTCCAACTTCCCTAAGTGGTATCCATGGGGTTGACCCCTGACACTTCTGCTCTGTCCCCAGGAAAGCCAATCACAATATACCCAAGCAGACATGGGTTGTTGTCATCTTTGGGGAAGGCATATGTTTTACTGCAAAGCAAATTTTCTTCACTAAATTTGAGAAATGTTGAGATTTGTTTTCTGTTCTGGATCTATATTCTTCCTTCTTTAGCTCATTAGTATTTTTTTTTTAACTTTTCTGAACCTTTGACTCCATATCTTCCTCTTTCATAGAGCCTGATCTTTGCCTAACTTCCTAAAAAAAAAAAAAAGAAAAGCCCTTGTTTATTCCTTTCATCTTTAATGGGGGAAGGAAATAACAAAGGCAATAACAAAATGAAAACGTGCAGACATCTGTGTTGAAAGCAGAGCTCCTCAGCTGGCCTCAGGCTTATAGGAGTCGCTGGTTTCTCAGGTCCAGCCCTTGGAGTAGCATGGACTTGGCCTTGGCAAGTTGATAGAGATCAGCCATACCTGGAGCTCCTGTTGATGTGTGTTCCACTTAAAGGGGAAGTTCTCATCTCTCCCACTATAGTCCTGCAGCAGAATTCAGATGCTGACTCTGACCCAGGTCTTCAAGGAACAGATGGTCTTTCTTTCATGTTTTTCTAAGTAATGGGAAACTCATTCTTGCTCTGCATTTGTTTAGATTCTTTTTTTTTTCATTTTAGTCTTTTTCTCTCCAGAATTAGACACTAGTAGACTAGATCTGATAGACAGAGTACCTGATGGACTATGGGCGGAGGTTTGTGACATTGTACAGGAGACAGGGATCAAGACCATCCCCATGGAAAAGAAATGCAAAAAAGCAAAATGGCTGTCTAAGGAGGCCTTACAAAGAGCTGTGAAAAGAGGAGAAATGAAAAGCAAAGGAGGAAAGGAAAGATTCCCATTTGAATGCAGAGTTCCAAAGAATAGCAAGAAGAGATAAGAAAAGTCTTCCTCAGCAATCAGGGCAAGGAAATAGAGGAAAACAACAGAATGGGAAAGACTAGAGATCTCTTCAAGAAAATTAGAGATACCAAGGGAACATTTCATGCAAAGATGGGCTTGATAAAGGACAGAAATGATATGGACCTAACAGAAGCAGAAGATATTAAGAAGAGGTGGCAAGAATACACAGAAGAACTATACAAAAAAGAGCTTAACAAGCCAGATAATCACGATGGTGTGATCACTGGCCTAGAGCCAGACATCCTGGAATGTGAAGTCAAGTGGGCCTTAGAAAGCATCACTATGAACAAAGCTAGTGGAGGTGATGGAATTCCAGTTGAGCTATTTCAAATCCTGAAAGATGATGCTGTGAAAGTGCTGCTCTCAATATGCCAGCAAATTTGGAAAACTCAGCAGTGGCCACAGGACTGGAAAAGGTCAATTTTCATTCCAATCCCCAAAAAAGGTAATGCCAAAGAATGCTCAAACTACCACACAATAGCATCCATTTCACACGCTAATAAAGTAATACTCAAAATTCTCCAAGCTAGGCTTCAGCAATATGTGAACTGTGAACTTCCTGATGTTCAATCTGGATTCAGAAAAGGCAGAGGCACCAGAGATCAAATTGCCAACATCCGCTGGATCATGGAAAAAGGAAGAGAGTTCCAGAAAAAACATCTATTTCTGCTTTATTGACTATGCCAAAGCCTTTGACTGTGTGGATCATGATCAACTGTGGGAAATTCTGAAAGAGATGGGAATATCAGACCACTTGACCTGCCTCTTGAGAAACCTATATGCAAGTCAGGAAGCAACAGTTAGAACTGGGCATGGAACAACACACTGGTTCCTAATAGGAAAAGGACTACATCAAGGCTGTATATTGTCAGCCTGCTTGTTTAACTTCTATGCAGAGTACATCATGAGAAATGCTAGGCTGGAAGAAGCACAAGCTGGAATCAAGATTGCCGGGAGAAATATCAATAACCTCAGATATTCAAATGACACCACCGTTATGGCAGAAAGTGAAGAGGAACTAAAAAGCCTCTTGATGAAAGAGGAGAGTGAAAAAGTTGGCTTAAAGCACAACATTCAGAAAACTAAGATCATGGTATCTGGTCCCAACACTATATGGGAAATAGATGGGTAACAGTGGAAACAGTCTCAGACTTTATTTTTTGGGCTCCAAAATCACTGCAGATGGTGATTGCAGCCATGAAATTAATAGACACTTACTCCTTGGAAGGAAAGTTATGACCAACCTAGATGTCATATTCAAAAGCAGAGATATTACTTTGCCAACAAAGGTTTGTCTAGTCAAGGCTATGGTTTTTCCAGTGGTCATGTATGGATGTGAGAGTTGGACTGTGAAGAAAGCTGAGTGTCTAAAAATTGATGCTTTTGTACTGTGGTGCTGGAGAAGACTCTTGCGAGTCCCTTGGACTGCAATAAGATCCAACCAGTCCATCCTAAAGGAGACCACTCCTGGGTGTTCATTGGAAGGACTGATGCTGAGGCTGAAATTCCAATACTTTGGCCACCTCATGCAAAGAATTGACTCATTGGAAAAGACCCTGATGCTGGGAGGGATTGGAGGCAGGAGGAGGAGGGGACGACAGAGGATGAGATTGCTGAATGGCATCACTGACTCGATGGACATGGGTCCTCTGGGAGTTGGTGTTGGACAGGGAGGCATGGCGTGCTGTGATTCCTGGGGTCACAAAGAGTCAGACATTACTGAGTGACTGAACTGAATTGAACTGAGTTGAGAAATCTTTCTGCTTCTGTTGGGGTGCCAGGAGATGGGAATGCTGCTTTTTCCCCTCTCTAAAGAGAGAACTTCATTGCCCTGGTGCCACCTAATTCTTTAATTCTCCTGGACCCCATCTCCAAATGCTCCTTTGGTATTTTGCATTTGGAGGATACATACATATAGGGTATAGAACTGGCTGTAGCAAAGTCAAAGTGGGGATCTCTAGGGTGAAAGGTGGCAGGGGAACGCAGGCACTTCCTCCTACTCAGAAGAGTGAGAGCAGAGATAAAGTCACATTCTTGACCATGGCAGAATATCCACATGCTCAGTGAAAACTTCCCTGTCTCCATCATGCTCAAGATGGATAACTTGGTCTGTGTAGCTCAGAGTTTCATTTTTTGAGCTCTGTCTCCTTTTCTAGATGCTCTTTCTATCCCTCCAGTGGGAGTGCTTCTTAAGGACTAAGCCTCAGATTTGCTCTGTTGATATAGCTCCTTGTGGATCATCTATTCTCAGAATTTTCATATTTTACTTCATGTGACTTTCTGTGTCTATTATCTCTCACTTTCAATTCCAGTCCCACATTTCCAAATAACTTTTGTATAGATGAACAGTACACTGTCATAGAAACTCAGCAAGTCTAAGGTAGAACTCTTCAATTTTTCCTAGTGCTGTCCTCCTCCCACACCTTTATTTGTCAAGGGTATCACCATATTTTTAGACTTTCAGCTTCAAAATTTTAGAAACATTTTAGTCAATTTCCCTTAATTTCTATTTATACATCATTAAATTAATATTATAACTGTACAAAAAAGGTCTTCATGACCCAGATAATCACGATGGTGTGATCACTGACCTAGACCCAGACATCCTGGAATGTGAAGTCAAGTGGGCCTTAGAAAGCATCATTACGAACAAAGCTAGTGGAGGTGATGGAATTCCAGTTGAGCTATTTCAAATCCTGAAAGATGATGCTGTGAAAGTGCTGCACTCAATATGCCAGCAAATTTGGAAAACTCAGCCGTGGCCACAGGATTGGAAAAGGTCAGTTTTCATTCCAATCTCAAAGAAAGGCCATGCCAAAGAATGCTCAAACTACCACACAATTGCACTCATCTCACATGCTATTAAAGTAATGCTCAAAATTCTCCAAGCCAGGCTTCAGCAATACATGAACCATGAACTTCCTAATGTTCAAGCTGGTTTCAGAAAAGGCAGATGAACCAGAGATGAAATTGCCAACATCCGCTGGATCATCGAAAAAGCAAGAGAGTTCCAGAAAAACATCTTTTTCTGCTTTATTGACTACGCCAAAGCCTTTGACTGTGTGGATCACAATCAACTGTGGGAAATTCTGAAAGAGATGGGAATACAAGACCACTTGACCTGCCTCTTGAGAAATTTGTATGCAGGTCAGAAAGCAACAGTTAGAACTGGACATGGAACAACACACTGGTTCCAAATAGGAAAAGAAGTACGTCAAGGCTGTATATTGTCACCCTGCTTGTTTAACTTATATGCAGAGTACATCATGAGAAACACTGGGCTGGAAGAAACACAAGCTGGAATCAAGATTGCTGGGAGAAATATCAATAATCTCAGATATGCAGATGACACCACGCTTATGGCAGAAAGTGAAGAGGAACTAAAAGGCCTCTTGATGAAAGTGAAAGTGGAGAGTGAGAAAACTGGCTTAAAGATCAACATTCAGAAAGCAAAGATCATGGCATCCAATCCCATCACTTCATGGGAAATAGATGGGGAAACAGTGGAAACAGTGTCAGACTTTATTTTGGGGGGCTCCACAATTACTGCAGATGATGACTGCAGCCATGAAATTAAAAGACGCTTACTCCTAGGAAGAAAAGTTATGACCAACCTAGATAGCATATTCAAAAGCAGAGACATTACTTTGCCAACAAAGGTTCGTCTAGTCAAGGCTATGGTTTTTCCTGTGGTCATGTATGGATGTGAGATTTGGACTGTGAAGAAGGCTGAGCACCAAAGAATTGATGCTTTTGAACTGTAGTGTTGGAGAAGACTCTTGAGAGTCCCTTGGACTGCAAGGAGATCCAACCAGTCCATTCTGAAGGAGATCAGCCCTGGGATTTCTTTGGAAGGAATGATGCTAAAGCTGAAACTCCAGTACTTTGGCCACCTCATGCGAATAGTTGACTCATTGGAAGACTCTGATGTTGGGAGGGATTGGGGGCAAGAGGAGAAGGGGACGACAGAGGATGAGATGGCTGAATGGCTAGATGGACATGAGTTTGGGTGAACTCCGGGAGCTGGTGATGGACAGGGAGGCCTGGTGTCCTGCGACCCATGGGGTCGCAAAGAGTCGGACATGACTGAGCGACTGAACTGAACTGAATTTAATATTGTATATCATTTCAATATAATCACTGTTATATATGTTCTTATATTTATTTTAAAATACCTTTTAAATATTTTCTCCCTTTATTTTAAAAGCTATTTTCATGTATGGTACAGGAAACAAAACAGAAAAATGAAGAAGAGTGTAAAGAATAAAATGATGTCATCTATGCTTATACCATACAGAGATAATTGATACTAAGGCATTTTGATTCTTGGTTTTCTACATGCATATGTAGGAAACCAATCTATCAGATCAGATCAGATCAGTCGCTCAGTCGTGTCCGACTCTTCGCGACCCCGTGAACCACAGCACGCCAGGCCTCCCTGTCCATCACCAGCTCCCGGAGGTCACCCAGACTCACACCCATCAAGTCAGTGATGGCATCCAGCCATCTCATCCTCTGTCGTCCCCTTCTCCTCCTGCCCTCAATCCCTCCCAGCATCAGAGTCTTCTCCAATGAGTCACCTCTTCGCATGAGGTGGCCAAAATACTGGAGTTTCAGCTTTAGCATCATTCCTTCCAAAGAAATCCCAGGGCTGATCTCCTTCAGAATGGACTGGTTGGATCTTCTTGCAGTCCAAGGGACTCTCAAGAGTCTTCTCCAACACCACACTTCAAAAGCATCAATTCTTCGGCGCTCAGCCTTCTTCACAGTCCAGCTCTCACATCCATACATGACCACAGGAAAGACCATAGCCTTGACTAGGCGAACCTTTGTTGGTAAAGTAATGTCTCTGCTTTTGAATATGCTATCTAGGTTGGTCATAACTTTCCTTCCAAGGAGATATGTACATACAATAAATCTATACGTACATACAATAAAAACATGGATGCATATTGTTTACATTTACTATGTTATTGGGGCTTCCCTCATAGTTCAGTTGGTAAAGAATCTGCCTGTAATGCAGGAGACCCCAGATCAATTCCTGGGTTGGGAAGATACTCTGGAGAAGGGATAGGCTACCCACTCTAGTATTCTTGGGCTTCCCTTGTGGCTCAGCCAGAAAAGAATCTGCCTGCAATATGGGAGACCTGGCTTCATTCTATGGGTTGGGAAGATCCCCTGGAGAAGGGAAAGGCTACTCACTCCAGTATTCTGGCCTGGAGAATTCCATGAACTCCATAGTCCATGGGGTTACAAAGAGTCGGAAATGACTGAGTGACTTTCATGTTATTAGCAAGAAATTATAAACATTTTTAATGTTACTAAATAATTCTGTGTGACCCCATAGATGGCAGCCCACCAGGCTCCCTCATCCCTGGGATTCTCCAGGCAAGAACACTGGAGTAGGTTGCCATTTCCTTCTCCAATGCATGAAAGTGAAAGGTGAAAGTGAAATCGCTCAGTCGTGTCCGACTCTTAGTGACCCCATAGATTGCAGCCTACCAGGCTCCTCCATCCATGGGATTTTCCAGGCAAGAGTACTGGAGTGGGGTGCCATCACCTTCCCCAAAATAATTCTTGTCTGATGCATGGCTTTCAATCAGGTAGATAAATCACAATTTATATCTATATAAAGTTGTGCTTTTATTACCATTGTTTTGCTATCAAAACAATATAGAGGTTCCTTAAGAAATTAAAAATAGAGTTACCATATGATACAGCAATCCCACTTCTGGACATACATTAAGAAAAAAAACAAAACTTAGAAAAGACACAAGCACACATATGTACATAGCAGCACTATTTGTAATAGCCAAGGCATGGAAACACCAAAACATGTCCATCAACGGGTGAATGGTAAAGAAGATGTAATATATATACAATGTACTATTACTCAGCCATAAGAAATAAAATAATGCCATTCACAGCAACAGGAATGCAACTAGAGATTATCATACTAAGTGAAGTAAGTCAGAAAGACAAATACCATATGATAACTCTTCTATGTAGAATATAAAATACAACACAAAGGAACCTATCTATGAAACAGAAGTTGAATTATGGACACAGGGAACAGGCTGGTGGTTGCCAATGGCGAGGGTGTTGGGGAGGGATGGAGTAGGAAGCTGGGACTAGCGTTTATAAGTTTTTGTGTATCAGATCAGATCAGTTGCTCAGTCATGTCTGACTCTTTGTGACCCCATGAACTGCAGCACGCCAGGCCTCCCTGTCCATCACCAACTCCCGGAGGTCCCACTATATAGCACAGAGAATTATATTCAATATCCTATGATAAGTCATAATGGAAAGGAATATTTTAAAAAGAATGTATATATTATTGAACCAGTTTGCTATACAACAGTAATTAACAGAACATTATAAACCAACTATAATTCAATAAAAACATTTTATAGTTTGTGCTTTCTAAGATTTTTATCCATTTCATCAAAGTTGTCAAATATATTGGCATAAACTACTGCATAATAGTCTATTATCCTTTCAATATCTTTAAAATCCATGGTGACTCCTCTTATTTTAATATCTGATGCTAGTAATCTGGGTCTTCTATCATTTTTTTTCTTAATCAATCAGACTAGAGCATTTATCAAGTTCATTTGTCTTTTCAACCAATTCATTCCACAAATGCACTATGCTCAAATATTATTTGACTATTAATTAAAATAACTTTGAAGGACATGAAAAGAACACATTTTAAATAAGGCTTTGTAACAAAACAACACTAAAATAAAAGTGTCATTTGCAGAGAAAATATGGAAAATGCACACATATATTTTTGTATAAAAATAAATTACAATGAGAAATTGCACGTCCTTTTCTTATTAAATCAAAGATAGTATAAATGAAATTGTCACCTCTATCATTTTCTATATTTTACCAAAGACACTGTTATCCTTGATCTGGGGTAATTAAGTAATTCAATGCTAATGCTAAGTCACTTCAGTCGTGTCCGACTCTGTGTGACCCCATAGATGGTAGCCGACCAGGCTTCCCCGTCCCTGGGATTCTCCAGGCAAGAACACTGGAGTGGATTGCCATTTCCTTCTCCAATGCATGAAAGTGAAAAGAGAAAGTGAAGTCGCTTAGTCATGTCCGACTCCCAGCGACCCCATGGACTGCAGCCTACCAGGCCAGGCTCCTCCATCCGTGGGATTTTCCAGGCAAGAGTACTGGAGTGGGGTGCCATTGCCTTCTCCGGAAATAATTCAATATCACAACATTAAATCCAATTCTATTTTATATTTTAGGCTCTGCCTCTTAACTAATTTCACACATTTATAAATTTAATTTTTTTCATCTAGAAGTAAAATTGGAACAAATATGAATTATGCCAATTACAGTCATCCTGGTTAAATAATATGGAATATAATATTACACCTATAGGATTAGCAAAGATAAAAGTGTTATAATTCTCAATTTTTGTGAGGATAAGGTAAAACTTGCATTCTTGTATATAATCAAGAAGAATATAAATTGCTATAATCTCTTTGCATGGAATTTTAAAATAGGTATTAAGAGCTTCCATGGTTTTCACACTTTCTGAATCAATTATTTTCTTAGAAATTATCCTGAGGAAAACATTAAATACACGAATAAGTATGATACAAACATGTTCAAAATAGTCATAGGTCAATTATTTAACATTTTAAAAGCTAGACATGATGTCCAGTGATTGGGAAACAAATTTTACTAAGTTGAACCATGTAAAACTACCATTTGTGTAGGTTTAAAAGATTAAAGGCCATCAATTTCATTCAGCTCAATCTAGTAGGAGAAATATACAATGGAATATTATGGGGATACTAAATAGCACTGTTTTTAATGATGTGTACAATGATCATATATTGGCACAATATGTGGATTCAAAAGTTATATTTTTAAGACTTCCCTGGTGTGCCAGTAGTTAGAATCTGCCTGCCAATGCATTGGACACAGATTTGATCCTTGGTCTGGGAAGACTCCACATGCTGCAGGGTAAGCAACTAAGGCCACGTCCATAGCTACTAAGCCTGTGCTCTACAGCTTGAGAGCCACAACTACTGAGACCAAGTGCCACAACTACAGAAGCCTGTGTGCTCTAGAGCCCGTGCTATGCAACAAGAGAAGCCACCGCAATGAGAAGTCCGCACGCTGCAACTAGAGAGAAGCCCTGGCTCATCACAGCTAGAGAGACTGAAAACATCAGTGGAGACTCAGCATAGCCAAAAATAATAATAAATAAATTTTGAAAAATCATTTTCAGGATGTCTTTGAATACATATGTACATGCATGTGTGCGTGCACACACACACACAGTCCTGACGACCTGTAGTCATTTTGGGGTGGTGAGAGGTTTCTTCCTTTTTTAATGTACAAATACAAGATGTAACTTTTACTGTCAGGAATGGGGTATACTAAACAAAAACATAGAAACTACCCTTTTCTCAAATAAAGCAGAAGAACCTGTCCCTTGGACTGCAAGAAGATCCAACCAGTCCATCCTAAAGGAGATCAGTCCTGGGTGTTCATTGGAAGGACTGATGCTGAAGCTGAAACTCCAATACTTTGGCCACCTGATCCGAAGAGTTGACTCATCGGAAAAGACCCTGGTGCTGGGAAGGATTGGAGGCAGGAGGAGAAGGGGACAACAGAGGATGAGATGGCTGGATGGCATCACCGACTTGATGGACATGGGTTTGGTTGGACTCTGGGAGTTGGTGATGGACAGGGAGGCCTGGCGTGCTGCGATTCATGGGGTCGCAAAGAGTCAGACACGACTGAATGACTGAACTGAACCTGTCTCATAATCTCCACTCTCAAAGAACTTTAATAGTTAACAAATTCCTGACTTTCTAAAGTCACCTGGAAGGAAAAAGAACTGGAACAATTAGGATATATGGAGAAATTTAATAGTATGTCTGGAAAGGAGGAAATTCATAGATTTCCAATGATTTGAGGTGACACACCTCCCTAAGGAAACATTTTGACCTCTGTCTCCCAAGGTGCTAACAGACACCGAGATGGAGAACACCATGATGAATGCCTCAGATAGTCCTAAGCATGCAAGCTGGACAGGTTCGTGTTAGGGAATAATCTTCCTACAGTACTTTTTAAAGAAATGTTTATGAAATCTACAAGACACATCTGGAGAGATGGCTAGCTAAGGTTACTTCCCTCACATGATAGTCAAAGTAATTACAATAGAAAGCTAGTTGTTGCTGCTATTGTTTAGTTGCTCAGTTGTGTCCAGCTCTTTTGCAGCCCCATGGATGGTAGCCCACCAGGCTCATCTGTTCATGGGATTCTCCAGGCAAGAATACTGGAGTGGGTTGCATTTCCTTCTCCAGGGAATCTTCTAGTATCCAACTTTAACTGCTAAGAAAAAATGATAATAAGGAAGAAAGCCTCACTAAATAAAGAGAGAGAAAGAATATCTCTTCCATAGGAAGTATTCCATTGCCAGCCTACTTTTGGTTTGTCCATTCTCTTCTCCCAAATACTTTGAAAAGAATAAAGAACTACATCAACTCTGGGTGACTTATGTCCTTTCATTCAGATATTTTCTTCCTCTACCTTTTCTGAGCTCACTCAGGAAAGCCAGAGTCAGCTGCACATGGTGCTTTGATACTTATGTGTTTCTGGGCCTAATGGCCATAGTCATCATTTCAGTCATTTTAAAATGCCTTTTAGGCCTTGAGATATATTTCTAGGGAAACACCATAAAGGATTGAATTAATCAAATTAAGATTTCTAAAACTTTTATTTAGACAAACAAAGCTGTCAAAAAGATTTACAAAACCAAATATATTTTTGAGCAGGAAACATATCTTTGAACCCTAGAATGCTGGAAGTTTAAAAGAAATCTAAATAATGCTGAGCTTACAATATGAGAAAAGGCATCCATTTATTTCTTTCAGAGGAGATATAAAGTAGGGGCTATCATTGCTGACTTTTTGGCACATTAAGAACTAATAACAAAGTTTGTTCCTTGAAAGGAGATTTTTCACACTGGTGAGTCTTAGAGAAAAATAATATTTACTTTCAATTTATTTGGCTTAAGATTTCCTTCCTTTATTTTAAACACAGCACAATAATCATCACCTCTGGCAATGGGGGCTGGAGTACACAAGGACAAGGTGTTTGTACTGGACTCAGAGCCTTCTAGCTTAGCAGGTTAGAAAGTTGTGCAGATGAATCCAAAGTCATATGTTCAGTTCCTACATGGAGCTTCACTCTTCATTACTTGTTTTTGAAGAAGACCACAAAAGATGTGAAAACTAAATAAATACAATTTGATGGGAGAAGCCTTAGAAGTCAAAATTGAAACCTGAGTGTAACCTGGTGGTAGGAAACCTGTGTGCAGGAAGGATAACATAAAGACGCCTTCTGAAGAAGGTACCGGAAGATGAGCGATGAACCACGGAGGCACCAGGCATGGGCATGCTAATACTAGGGTGTTTGCTATGCCTGGATCAGAGCAGACTTATTCTAGTTGCTAAGTAAATAGCTCAGAGGGTGGCAGGGTAAGAGTATCAGCTTGGGATTCAGTAGTGATCTGTTATACAGCAAGATTGTTGGGTGAGAAGACCAAAAATCAAATTCTTATAGGAGGACTCAAGTCACTACTATACCGTCAAAAAAATAAACTGTGGAATCAACCTCTGGGGCTATAATCACTGTATCACAGTGCCACTCATTTGGCTCTGGGTGTAAATACGAAGCACCTGCAGCTTAATATGCGTTCACTTAGGCCAGAGTTACTCCATGACCCTTTTACCACGCTCAGTCCATCAGGACAGATCATGCATGCTTTAAATCTTGTTCAAGAGAGCACATTGTTAGCAACATTTAATAAAATTAAAAACCAAAGGAAACATCCTCTCATTGCAATTTCACAATCCTTGTTCAAGCATCTTAGCAACTTTCATTTCATGAATGTGGGAATGGAAATTATCAAGACAGTGAAAAAGAAGTATCATTCTTGGGGAACTTTGCACCCTTCTCTGCTACCAGATTCCATCTTCTTGGCTTACCTGGATCCTGCTGGGTTCCCTGACTCCTGAATCATTTCCTAATCTTCAAGCATGAATTTCTCGCACAACAGTGCTCTGTCCCCAAGCCTAATATTGACTCCTCGGATATGGCACTCTCATTTGAACCCAGCCTGACCCAGTACTTCACTGAGTGGGTCAACTGGGCACTAAGGTTGCTTCTAAAACATCACCAACCTTTCTATTAGGAATGATTTGAGTCACCATGGCTCATTGACTATTCACAGGGCTGTGTCAGAAACACAGAGGTAATAGTGAAGTCATGATGCCTACGAGTCGATATTCATGTCAGCAAAAGTTAATGCCTCTTCCCACTGCCATTCGTAATTCTCTTCAACCATGTAAACAGTCCACCCATACCTCATGATGAGGCGCCGGAATGAAAGAGAAATATCACGGTGTACCTTTCTGAGGAATCTTGCCTCCCATTCAGAGATGTTGTCCTTGGCTATCTTTAATATTGTTTTGGTCCAGTGGGCTTTTAGGATCCTGTGACAAAAAGCACAAATCAGAGGTGTACAGATGTTTCTTTGACAGTTCAATATCAGAGAAACTGAATTTGCAGCACTTGTATCAGTAGATAGGAAAAATATCAACAATTTTATTAATCTTATATATTACCTAGGTGAAGGCAAATCATTATAAGTCACAAGGGTACATAAGTTATCACTGAAAAGATCTAACAAATAGATAAGAAAATTAAGAATGATAAAAATAGCTATACATCAAAGAGAGAAGTATTATTAACCAAATCAAATTTAACTCTAAGTTTTAATAACCTCTTCAAAAATGAACTAGTCATGACTGTTATACTTGCTCCCATTTCCCAGTGAAATATTATATCTATGAAGAGATAATAATAGTAATGGTCAATTGATAAGGAAAGATCAACCTATAACTTAGTAAAACAACTTAAATACGTAGAAGGAATTAAACAAAGAAACAGAAAAAGAAGTGTATAGCAACACACTTTTAATGTTCCTGAGGTGTGGCCAAAGTGGTAGAGAGACCCTAAACTCTCACAGGCACAGCAAAATTACAACTATTTACAGAGCAACTCTCTATGAGAATGATCTGAAGACTAGCAGAAAAGGCAGAAAAGATTTTCCACAACCAAAGATAAAAAGAAGGACCACAATGAGATGGACAAGTGGGGCAGAGACACAGTAAGTCAGGATCTATACCCCTCAGTAGGTGACCCAAAACTAAGAGGATAATCACAATTGTAGAGGTTTTCATCAAAGAGCTAGGGGTCTGAGCTCCACATCAGACTCCCCAGCATTGGAGTCCTGCACAGAGCTTCTAGAATCTCAGACTTTTAAGGCAGTGTGGTTTGTGTACAGGAGAGCTGGAGGACAGTAGGAAATGGAAACTCTACCCTTAGAGGACAGGAGCGAAATCTCACATGCTACAAATCCCAGTGCAGAGCCAGTACTTTGAAAGCAGCCTAAATCAGACCCATTGGCTGATCTTGGAGAAACTTCCATAGAGGCAGGAAGCAACTGGGATGCCCTGTAGGGACATAGACACTGCTGGCAGGCAGTTTTAGAAGTTGTTCTACCAAAGATCATCGATGCTGGCAAGCACCATTTTGGAATTGTCTCTCTAGCCTTTTAGTGCCAAGGGTGTACCCACTCAGTGGTGGGTCAGTACCAGTCCTGGGAACCCCTGGGCCAGGCAGCCAGCTATCCTGGGATCCAGCCTCACTCACCAGTGGGCCAACACCAGTTCTGAGACCTCCCAGGCTGCACAGTCAGCCATGCCAGGTCTGGCCTCACCCACAAGCAAGACGGCAGCCATTGCACAAGGCAGGGCTTGGCAGCCAAATGGGAGAGGGTCCAGCCCTGCCTACCAGGGTGCCTACCACTGGCAGTAGTAGTTGGCCCACCACTCCAGAAAGGCCCATGCATCCCACATATGAGGCACCCCTAAAGCATATAGCTCTGGTGACCAAAGGGGCGTATGCTGTTGGGCCACATAAGACACCTCCTAAGGCCACCAAAGCCTTTGACTATGTGGATCACAATAAATTGTGGAAAATTCTGAAAGAGATGGGAATACCAGACCACTTGACCTGCCTCTTGAGAAATCTGTATGCAGGTCAGGAAGCAACAGTTAGAACTGGACATGGAACAACACACTGGTTCCAAATAGGAAAAGGAGTACGTCAAGGCTGTATATTGTCACCCTGCTTATTTAACTTGTATGCAGAGTACATCATGAGAAATGCTGGGCTGGAAGAAACACAAGCTGGAATCAAGAGTGCCGGGAGAAATATCAATAACCTCAGATATGCAGATGACACCACCCTTATGGCAGAAAGTGAAGAGGAACTCAAAAGCCTCTTGATGAAAGTGAAAGTGGAGAGTGAAAAGGTTGGCTTAAAGCTCAACATTCGGAAAACAAAGATCATTGCATCCGGTCCCATCACTTCATGGCAAATAGATGGGGAAACAGTGGAAACAGTGTCAGACTTTATTTTTCTGGGCTCCAAAACCACTGCAGATGGTGACTGCAGCCATGAAATTAAAAGACGCTTACTCCTTGGAAGGAAAGTTATGACCAACCTAGATAGCATATTCAAAAGCAGAGACATTACTTTGCGAACAAAGGTTCGCCTAGTCAAGGCTATGGTCTTTCCTGTGGTCATGTATGGATCATGTATGGATGTGAGAGCTGGACTGTGAAGAAGGCTGAGCGCCGAAGAATTGATGCTTTTGAACTGTAGTGTTGGAGAAGACTCTTGAGAGTCCCTTGGACTGCAAGGAGATCCAACCAGTCCATTCTGAAGGAGATCAGCCCTGGGATTTCTTTGGAAGGAATGATGCTGAAGCTGAAACTCCAGTATTTTGGCCACCTCATGCGAAGAGTTAACTCATTGGAGAAGACTCTGATGCTGGGAGGGATTGGGGGCAGGAGGAGAAGGGGACGACAGAGGATGAGATGGCTGGATGGCATCACTGACTCGATGGATGTGAGTCTGAGTGACTTCCAGGAGTTGGTGATGGACAGGGAGGCCTGGCGTGCTGCAGTTCATGGGGTTGCAAAGAGTCGGACATGACTGAGCGACTGATCTGATCTGATCTGATGATTCAGCAATTTTACTTATGGGAATTTACTCAAAGAAAAGAAAAACACTAATTCAAAAAGATATGTGCACTCCAATGTCCTTGGTAGCATTATTTACAATAGCGAGGATATGGAAAGAGTCGGATACAGCTGAGCGACTGAAGATATGGACACAATCTAAGTGTCCATCAATAGACGAATGGATAAAGAAGATGTGGTATGTGTGTGTATAACTCACACACACAGAGAACAGAATGGAATATTATCCAACCATTAAAAAGAAAATCTTGCCATTTGTGACAGCATAGATGGATCTAGAAAGCATTATGTTAAGTTAGAGAAAGACAAAGACTGTATGATTTCACTTATATGTGTAAACCAAACAAACAAAACAAAATGAAAACAGACTCACAGATACAGAGAACAAGTAAGTGGTTGCCAAAAGGGAGGGAGATAAAAGGGTAGGGGAAATAGGTGAAGGTGATTATGTAAAGACCTCCAGTTATATAATGAATAAGTCTCGGTTATATAATGTAAAACATAAGAAATATGGTCAATAATACTGCAATAACTTTGTAAGTTACTAGACTTAGTGTGATGATCATTTCATAATGTATGCAAATGTTAAATTCTAGAGGATACCTGAAATTAATATTGTAAGTGAACTATATTTCAATTAAAATGAAGCAAAATAAATTTGGTAACATATACAGATTATAAAACTATTCATTCAAGTCAAACTCAAGCTATTTTTTTCCTGATAGTAATACTGTAAAAAACATTTGATTTCACTTTATTTATTAAATGCATTTCTGAATATTATCAGCAAAGGGACTTCATATATAATAATTTGAATCAAATACTTGCGTCCCTTTTACATAAGCTTTAACTTGGAAAACATAGCCTTAAAGAAATTATGTCTGCTTCAGCATGAAATAAAGATCACACTTAACACTGATTCTGAAAAGCTTTCTGAATTGTTCTCCTGTTGTGAAGGGGAGTACAATAAACTCTGCACAAAGAAAGTAGCCCACAGAAGGGGAAAGCCACAGGGCATCAATGCATATTAAAATGCACCATATATATAGTAAATTTCCTTGGAGTCTGCACTCCTTTCAAGAAGCTTAATTTTGAGGCTGTCAGAATAGTGAGTACTTTCTCTTAGCAACAGAGCAGTACTTGCTCAGTTGCCTTTTCTCTTTCAAAAACCCAGTTTTTTGGTCTCTATATGTTAGTGTTAGAAAGTATTTCTCACCTACTCCCAGAGATACATTTTAAAGTATCAGCTATAGATCTAAATTAATTCAATATGGTTTCCTCTGGAAAGCCAGTGAGAAATGATTTGAAGTTCACCTGAATGTTTACAACATGATCTTTTATTTTTGTTCCTTTGTTTACCATCATGGGTGAGAAATAGCAGACTCCTGATAGAGATGCAATGCAGGCCAGAGTCTGGAAGTCAGAGATAGAGCAGTCTTGACATTCATATATTTAAATCAAGCCACCACTATGAATCATAAAATGTACAAAAGCACAATCATTCTAGAAGGATACTTACTCAAGGTAATATATATTTATAAATATATTTTCTGTGAATGCCTGTAGGTATATGCTTTCTGGAAGATATTAATTTTACTAAGAATTTGGAAAATTATCTCCAATTAGTTTGCAGTAAGAAATTTAAGTATTGAGTTGATAATTTAGCTACACATGATTTCAACCCTGGGACTCTTATGTTCCATGAAAACTTCTGAAAACTAAAAGCTTTTAATTGTTTTGTAATTTTAAAAACACTATTTTAGGGCAAAAGATTTCTTGATTCAGTCCTGATAAGCTAATACCATAATTAATAAAATTACCTTTTGACTATAATATTTTATATCTTATTTGTCTTCACTATTTTGAAAGAACGGAAGCCAACATTTAAAAGCCAATGTAAATAGCAGAAGTCAATAGAGTTATTCAGAGAGAACTTCTGGTTACTTCTAAAGGTGCAGCATTTTTTAAAGATTTCATTTAGACTGCCTGCTATAAGCAATTTAAAATTTTCTTATTCTTCTTTATGTGAAGTCATGATTTCTGATTAAACTCATTTTTTTAAAAAAACATTTAACTATTTTTTAAAAATTATATTTAATTATTGGTCATTTAATCCAGGGAGAAGGCAATGGCACCCCATTCCAGTACTCTTGCCTGGAAAATCCCATGGATGGAGGAGCCTGGTAGGCTGCACTCCATGGGGTCTCTAAGAGTTGGACATGACTGAGCTACTTCACCTTCACTTTCCACTTTCATGTATTGGAGAAGGAAATGGCAACCCACTCCAGTGTTCTTGCCTGGAGAATCCCAGGGACGGGGGAGCCTGGTAGGCTGCCATCCATGAGGTCACACAGAGTCAGACACGACTGAAGCGACTTAGCAGCAGCAGCAGCAGTTTAATGCAAAATACAGTTCCATCCCACAGTTTATTTATGAACCACTAGACAGGAATGATATGGTCTAGTTTATAGTTTAATGATATTAAACTATAGTTTAATGATATAGTCTAGTTTATGATATAGTCTGTATAGTCCGTAGAATTCTCTAGGCCAGAATACTGGAGTGGGTAGCCTTTCCCTTCTCCAGGGGATCTTCCCAACCCAGGGATCGAACCCAGGTCTCCCACATTACAAGTGGATTCTTTGCCAGCTGAGCCACAAGGGAAGCCCAAGAATACTGGAGTTGGTAGCCTATCCCTTTTCCAGCAGATCTTCCTGACCCAGGAATTGAACTGGATCTCCTGCATTGCAGACAGATTCTTTACCAACTGACCTATGAGGGAAGCCCATATTTATGAATCACTAAACAGGAATGATATAGTATAGTTTAGGAAGAAAACATTTGTCTAGCCTTTAAAGATTTTCTTTCCTAAAGAATCTTTATAGTTTATGTTTTTTTTTTTTTTAATTAGAAACAAGACAGAGTGAAGATTTCACTTTATTTTTGTGTACATTTTATATATAATAGATACGAATAGATTCAATCCCTTAAAAGTGTTTGCTACATTGCTGCTGCTGCTGCTGCTAAGTTGCTTCAGTTGTGTGCGACTCTGTGAGACCCTATAGATGGCAGCCCACCAGGCCCTGCCGTCCCTGGGCTTCTCCAGGCAAGAACACTGGAGTGGGTTGCCATTTCCTCCTCCAAGGCATGAAAGTGAAAAGTGAAAGTGAAGTTGCTCAGTCGTGTCCGACTCTTAGCGACCTCATGGACTGCAGCCTACCAGGCTCCTCCATCCATGGGATTTTCCAGGCAAGAGTACTGGAGTGGGATGCCATTGCCTTCTCCGTTTGCTACATTACCTCACACTAATTATTAATATAGATCTTAGATCTTCACAAGTGAGTGAGTGAGAGTCACTTAGTCATGTCTGACTCTTTGTGACCCAATGGACAGTAGCCTGCCAGGCTTCTCTGTCCCTGGAATTCTCCTGGCAAGAATACTGCAGTGGGTTGCCATTTCCTTCCCCAGGGTATCTTCCTGACCCAGGGATCAAACCCAGCTTGATCTCTACAAAGTCTAATGCATAAGCTTTTCCTATGCTTAAGCTGATGAAATGAAAAGAAAAACTAAAATAAAATTATCAATATTCTTTACTCATAGTAATTATTTTAATATATTTTTAAATCTTGCAAAAATGGTAATTAGAATATGATTAGTTGCACTTGCACCATGAGACTATAGGTTAAGGTAGTAGATTTAAGTTTTCTGATGGAAATTTCTAACCTTAGTGCCCTAAAACCAAGTCAAAACAATCAAATCAAAACAAGGTGACCAAAATTTGCAGTTTTCATGTAATCTACTTTCATAATGAAAACACTGGTAGCTAAGGACAGGAACAAAATTCTCATGAGGTATAGAACATTATAGTAGAGTGAATCTCTGCCCTTATTCCTAGAAACAGTGCTGGTGACTGGAAAAAACCCTCTAGAATTCTTCATATCCCAAATGTAAGGAAAAGCAAATTCGATGAATAAGCATATCACTTCCCCATTGAAAAGGATTGAACCCACTAAAAATGGATCGTTGGTGAAAGTACATGAAATGGAGTAAGTGGACCAAAAGACGATATTCTTTGATGGAGAAGAACAGTCCAGAGTAAACACTGAGCTGTAGGTATATACATTTCTATTTAGTATAATCAATCTATGTATCTATCCTTTACCTTTCTAAATTATATTTACACATTTATATGCTGTTTTATACTAATATATTAATTATATAATTAACATATATTAATAATCTTTCTTAGGTATTTAATACAACTGACACTATATAATGTATATTATGCCTTATAAACATATTTTAAAAATGGGTATGTGTGTGTGTGCAATATATATAATACATAATATATAATATATATAATTCAAAGAGTAAAGAGCTTTTGGAAGTGAAGAATTAATAGTAGAAATGAATACTTCAATGGAAGATATACTAATAGAAGATAGAGTAAAGGAAATCCATAAATTAGAATTCTTTGAAAAGAGCACAAAATAAAAGGGGAATAATTTAAAAATAATTTAAAAACTGACTGAAAGGAGTTTCATAAAGAGAAAAACAGTTATGCTAACATGAGAGTCTTAGCTTTGTAACCAACTTACAAAATTTTTTTGCAATCCATAGTAAAATAAGAGACAAATTTGGTTTGCTATTTTTGCCAGTCTTCAAAATTGAAACAAGATTTATTATGTAGGTCAGCCTTTATGAGTTAAAAGTTAGAAATTTTAGAACATGGCTTAGTGGTAAAGAATCTGCCTGCCAATGCAGGTGATGTGGGTTTGATCTCTGGGTCAGGAAGATTCCCCAGAGAAGGAAATGACAATCCACTCCAGTATTCTTGCCTAGAGAATCCCATGAACGGAGGAGCCTGGTGGGTTGTAGTCCATGGGGCCTCAAAAGAGCAGGACACAACTTAGCAACTAAACAACAATAAAAAAAATATATATTTGCTCCCAGAAAAATAAAGCACATCAAATAAACAGGACAGGATCAGTAAGGCACAGAATTCTCAAAGCAGCACCAGGAGTTAAATGAAACTAAAGTAATGCATCTATTTTTGCTTTATGGACTATGCCAAAGCCTTTGACTGTGTGGATCATGACAAACTGTGGAAAATTCTTAAAGAGATGGGAATACCAGATGACTTGACTTGCCTCTTGAGAAATCTGTATGCAGGTCAGGAAGAAACAGTTAGAACTGGTCATGGAACAACAGACTTGTTCTAAATCAGGGAAGGAGTACCTCAAGGCTGTAAACTGTCACCCTTCTTATTTAACTTATATGCAGAGTACATCATGAGAAACGCTGGACTGGATGAAGCACAAGCTGGAATCAAGATAGCCTGGAGAAGTATCAGTAACCTCAGATATGCAGATGACACCACCCTTATGGCAGAAAGTGAAGAACTAAAGAGTCTCTTGATGAAAGTGAAAGAGGAGAGTGAAAAAGTTGGCTTAAAACTCAACTTTCAGAAAACTAAAATCATGGCATCTGGTCCCATCACTTCATGGCAAATAGATGGGGAAACTGTGGAAACAGTGTCAGACTTTATTTTTTTGGCTCCAAAATCACTGCAGATGTGATTGCAGCCATGAAAGTAAAAGACGTTCTCTCCTTGGAAGAAAAGTTATGACCGACCTAGACAGCATATTAAAAGGCAGAGACATTACTTTGCAACAAAGGTCCATCTAGTCAAAGCTATGGTTTTTCCAGTAGTTATGTATGGATGTGAGAGCTGGACTGTAAAGAAAGCTGAGAGCCCAAAAACTGATGCTTTTGAACTGTGGTGTTGGAGAAGACTCTTGAGAGTCCCTTGGACTGCAAGGAGATCCATCCAGTCCACCCTAAAGGAAATCGGTCCTGAATATTCATTGGAAGGACTGATGCTGAAGCTGAAACTCCAATACTTTGGCTACCTCATGTGAAGAACTGACTCATTGGAAAAGACCCTGATGTGGAGAAAGATTGAATGCAGGAGGAGAAGGGGACAACAGAGGATGAGATGGTTGGATGGCATCACCAACTCAATGGACACGAATATGAGTAAACTCTAGGAGTTGGTGATAGACAAGGAGGCCTCACATGCTGCAGTCCATGGGGTCACAAAGAATTGGTTGGACATGAGTGAGCGACTGAACTGAATTGAGCTGAAAGTAATACCTTCAAAGTCTGAAGGGAAATGATTTCCATATATATACAAACCTCCAGTCAAATTAAGAAAATTAATACATTTCCAATATGAAAATTGAAAATACTTACAACTCTATATCTTTTCTCAGGAAGAAGTTCTACTCCATTATGAGTGAAGGCAAAAAAAAAAAATAGACATGTAACCTAAGACGTCCAATGTAGGAGAAAATCAAAAGAAACTCCTAGCCTCCAATGTTTGGAGTTGGGTAGGGAAAGAATGTGGAGAAGGCAATGGCACCCCACTCCAGTACTCTTGCCTGGAAAATCCATGGACAGAGGAGCCTGGTAGGCTGCAGTCCATGAGGTCGCTAAGAGTCGGACTCAACTGAACAACTTCACTTTCACTTTTCACTTTCATGCATTGGAGAAGGAAATGGCAACCCACTCCAGTATTCTTGCCTGGAGAATCCCAGGGACAGAGGAGCCTAATGGGCTGCTGTCTATGGGGTGGCACAGAGTTGGACACGACTGAAGCAACTTAGCAGCAGCAGCAGGCAAAGAATGAAGATAGAAAGTTTCAGGAGTATTGCAGCCAAGGCCAGGTTGATTTCCCCCAGTGAACTCCGAGGATCACAGTTGCCCAGCAGACCCAGAGTCACTATGCCATACAAGAGTTTTAAGAGCTCTAACATAAGTTTGGGAATCAATTAGTAATAAGGCCATTAAAACAAAACTACTAAAATAGAGGCAGCTAATTACTTCAAGGAAGAAAAATTAGCAAAAAGAAAAGGTGATTATAGTATACTACTTGGTTCAGTTACAAACAGGAAAGCATAAAGCGTGAGTCATAAAATTAGAGCCCTGAGTATTGGTTTTGTTTATTAAGTGATTTAACCAAGTAATAACGGCAATATTTAAATTTGGTCAGTGACATGCTAGCCAGTCTTTAGTGGGCTCCATTTTCTTCCATTCATTCAGTGAAAGATTTACACAAATAGAAACATGCAAGGCCATGCTGAGAAGCAGAAAACGATTTTTTTTTTAATACTATTGTCATACCCAATGTCAACTCCTGGCTTTTCTGACCAGCTGTGCTCACTGGCCAGATCTCTTAACTGCAAAAGTGAGTCATATAGTTGAAATTAAGGTAGCTTCTTTATTGTCAAAGTTGGATACAGATGGCTAGGGAAAATCAACCTAGATTTGGCTATTCTACTCTTCCTAGAACTTTCCATCCTCATTCCTGCCCCACCCAACTCCAAACCTTGATAATTCATGCTCTATTTCTTGCTTTTAATTCTAACACTCTTCTATTTCCTCTCCTACTTTAAGAGCAAAGTTTACAAAATGATGCAAAGTTTACAAAATGAGATCCATGTTTTGTTTGGTTTGAAGATAATTTTAATTTACTGTAAGCATTAAAAAATTGTGGGATTCACACAAAAATGCTAATAATTTCTGTCTTTTCTTGAAAAATTGTAAGACCAAATTACATTGGTCATCCATTCTGAGATGGCTGCAGTTAGCAAAATCCGAGTATTGATATGGCATATTCTTTCTAATTCACCACAGTTTAAACACTCTTTGATGTCTCTTACCCCCAGCCTATTTAGTTCACTTATGTAATTTACCCTTCTTGCAGGCATTTGAGTTTACAATTCCTGTTCTAAAGTCTGGTTTCTCTCTACAGCTCTATTGGTACAGCTCGCTTGAAGGTTATTAATGGCTTCATTTTTTGCTATTACTCATGGCCTCTGGGCAGAAGTCTTCCTTCTTATATTTCTGTGCTGGTTGAATGTGGGGCCACTTACATGAGATTCCTGTACTCTGAGGGGTAATGGAGCTGCTGTTATCCCTGGACCGTCATCTCACGAATTTCTATGTCAAAGCAGTTCTGGTTGTGCACTCTTTTGCTTGCCACTGAACTTGAGCCAAGAATATTAATTTTGCCATCTGTAAATGTTTGATTTTGTGGCTCTATTTAAATAGTGGCTTGTGGCTATTCCTTGATTTCACTCTGAATTCCATTGAGGATCTGGAGTGTTACCAGTCATGCAGGGAAGGGGACTGTGACAGAGGAGACACTGAGTCGGTGCTTGCGAGACATGAGTGCTGGTTTATCCTTCTCTACCCACTAGTTGTGGGATTTTGAAAATGTCACGATCTTTCTGAGATGTGGAACTATGGGGAATAATTTCTTCATGGGTTTAAGGCTTCATAATTTTCAGTGAAATTTTCTATATATCATCTCATTTGATGTCTACGTTTTGCAAATGGGGAACAATTAAGGAAGAAGTGAACTGCTTTGGCTCATGGGACTAATCCACAAATGAGCTAGGAGCTGGGTCTTCTAGTTTCCAGATTAGTCTTTATTCCTCTGCCTTTTTTTGAGGTACATTGTTTACCGTTCTCTGTTTTAAAAGCTCATGATCTCTTTTATATCAGCTTCAACTTATTCCTAAAATGGCATTCACCATCTGAAAGGAAAACATTGTGAGGAAAGGGCCTGTATTCATCTAGCTTTTGCTCCTTCCACTGTCCATGGTCAGTGTCATAACCTGGGTCTTAACAGAGGTCCCTCTATCACCACTGGCTGAGCACTGAGTTAAAGACACAGACATGCTCTAATCTTTGAATTAATTATATATAGGACAAGCATATGGGCTTCCCTGGTGGCTCAGATGGTAAAGAATCTGCCTGCAATGTGGGAGACCTGTGTTTGATCCCTTGTCCAGGAAGATCCCCTGGAGAAGGAAATGGTAACCCACTCCAGTATTTTTGCCTGAAGAATTCCATGGACAGAGGAGCCTGAAGGGCTACAATACAGTCCATGGGGTCACAAAGAGTCAGACATGACTGCTTGACTAAGACACAAGCATAAAATTTGTCTTGTAAACCTGGAGCCTTTAGAGAAAGGAAGTGGCATAAGTTATTACTTTTAAACCACATGCAATAATTGGGATAATCATTCTCATTTAAAGCATTTATTTGCACAGTGCCTGGAATTCAATAAGTGGTAACTTTTAAAAACAGCCTTACCAAAAGAGGGGAAAAGAGTTGATAACTAACTAAAGAGTATGTTCAAGATTTGTTCCCTTGGAACGTAGCCCAGAGCAATGGGTTTATGGTGGGAAAAATGTTTTCTTTCTTATATGTAATGTGAAATTTGAAGTCTATCATACTTTCCACTTAGGAACCGAACTGCAAGAGTGAAGACTCTCTGTAGTCAAGCTTATAGGTAAAGGTAATTTCTAAGGAGAAGAATTTGGAAGACAAAGAATCAGGGCCACAGAAATTATCATTATAAACTCAGGGATATTGTAAATTAAATTTGATAACAATATACTAAATCTTAGAGAGTCTATATGTTTTTCAGTTTACCTCAAAATATTAGTTACTGTTCAGTCTTATTTCCTGAAAAGTGAAAGTCACTCAGTCATGTCCAACTCTTAGTGATCCCATAGAATAGTCCATGGAGTTCTCCAGGCCAGAATACTGGAGTGGGTAGCCTTTCCCTTCTTCAGGGTATCTTCTCAACCCAAGGATCGAATCCAAGTCTCCCGCATTGCAGACAGATCTTTACCAGTTGAGCCACCAGGGAAGCCCAAGGAAGAGACCAAATTGAGAGTATTTTTAAAGCAGTTTGTCCCAGTGACTCTCCCAGTTAGAACACAGAGCTCCTAATTTCCAACACCACAGCCCGAGGAACACACTACTTACTTTCTCAGTGGTGTTCCACAGGACTATCTGTAATGCTGGGCTGCCTTTGTAGGCGATCCTTTTCCTGGGGAGCAGGCATACTGAGAGGCAATCCATCTTACCCCCTTCCTTCCAACTTGAGACTTGCCCCCTGATCTCTGAGGGTTGATCACTAATGTTTCAGCACCAGCTGCAACCCAATCCTTCAGCGAGTACAGCTGAGCTAAATTAATCTAATTTTTTTAGCCTTTGCACTCTAGATATCAATCTCCTGGGCAGTTTGTGCTCCCTAAGCCATGCATGGATTCCAGGGCTCCTTATCACTGCCCCCTTTGTGTTCCAGCCCCCAAGCAAACAACCCTGTGGGCACCACAGAGCTGCACAAACATTTGTCCCCACAGCCGACTGGCTTCCTCAGGCCAGTGCGCCTAATGAGCTGGCCGTTGCCCGTAAATCAAGTCAAGCATACACAGTTCGGGCTTTCATCAGGTGAGTCCCATTCAGCAATGCCTTTGAAGGAGGGGCCCCTGTGGGCTGTAGAGGCTGTGTGCTGCCCAGATAAACACCCCATCTCAAAGATGTTGTTCTGTTTTGCAGACGGGCTTGTCGTTAGTGGGAGGAAGCGTGCTGGGTTGCCAAGTACCAAGAGCGGACTGATGTGACTTGTGAGCCAAGGAAAAGAAACACACACACACACACACACACACACACACACACCTCCCAAAGAGCCCAGCTGGAGGCATGAGGAAAACAGAAGGCGTGAAAGGCTCACATCCCATCCTGTCACCCACGGATGTGCCATCACCAAGCAGTCAGCAGAGATGTGGCATGTGTGGCTTCAGTGGGATCTGTCATGAGGACCTCCAGCAGTGCTGTGGACAGCTTGATCACCAGCTTGTGGGGCCTCCTCCAGGGCCTTCCCATCCATTCCATGCTGAAGCTCTCCCAGGCTCCTCTGCCTGTTTTATGCCTTCTCTGTACTCCTCCTGTAGTTACACTCTAGAAGATTAACTTTCAATCAGAAAAAAACCCCAGAAACAGCATATGATGATTTCTTCCACTTTTGTTTTCTTTGCTCATCTAGGGCAAACTTTTTTTCATACTGGTTTAGAATCTCTCTCCACCTAGGACTTAGCAAGTGCTTGGCAAATTTTATATTGCTTTTTTTAAAAAATGCTTTTATTCATTTTATTCATTCATTACTAATAATAACATTCAGTAAATATTTACCCAGTACCCAAGATACATCAGACACTGTTCTAAGGGTTTGGGAATACAGTGATGAACAAGATTGACAAATATCCACATTCTATGGAGAGAGGACAATGAGAAAACAGATTAATACACTATGCTCAGATAGTAATCAGTGAGATGTTTTCAACAAAGCATCAGGCAAGTTGTCTCTAAAGAGATCAAGTTTAAATTGAAGCTTACTTGAAGTGAGGGAGCAAGAAACCTAAATATCTGTGTAGGAGGATCCCAGGCAGAAGAGAATGCAAACATCCCAAGGTAGGATGACTTGAGACAGTGATCTGAGGGACAGTAGGAAGCTCTAGACTGAGTCATAAAGACAGGAGTTTAGTGTAGGAGAGGGGGTCAGAGATGGGGGAAGAAGCTATGCCTGACATGAGTGCTATGAGGAGGAGCTGAGCATGGTATATGTCATCTCCAAATCAGAGCATCATGCAAGTTATCTCATTTAACCCTCAGGTAACCCTATTGAGATAGTATTATTATCTGCTTTGCAGCTATACAAAGTAGGCTCAAAGTGGCCAGGTGACTTGCTCAGTTGCACAGATGCTGAGTGACAGAATCAGGAGTTGAAGGCAAAGCTCACTTCTAAATTCCTGCCTTATCCACCATAGCTTTTTTGTTTACACTGTTCTCATTTCTCTGACTTCCTTCTTATCAGCTCTAATTCTCAAATCCTACCCATGTTTTCAGGCCCATTCTGACTACTGTTTTTTTTTTTTTTTTTTCCATAATACATTGATATGGATTCAGATGGATGCAGAGGTATCATCTCTGTATCCTTCACGTTGTATCAAACTTCACTAAGTGTCATAAAGCAGATTTTCCAAATATGTGAAAGGAGGTCCGTTTGTTCACCCATTAGTTCTGCTCTCATGACTCTGCTGTTACATGCATGGCAGGGGTGTATTATCCTTTTCTGGATTGCCTTGTAAGACCTAATGGAACACTTGTAACAAGAATTTGAATAGCTGCATTCTATTTTGTTTTGACTAGGAGAGAAGTCAATGATTGACTGGGTAAAATTTCACTATTTGAGGAACTGGAGAAAGTCACTGGCCTCATTACTAATTCTCCTGAGAAATGAGAAGAAATGTATTTAACTGGCCTCTGTTTCAGGCTCCATTAATCACTTTCACTGTCAAATATTTTCTTTTGTCAGATTTGCAGGGACTCTCATTAGAGTTTTTCTCATGACAACCCCTTCTTTGTGTATATGTCTTATGACTCCTCAACAATAATTGAAGAAATCCTCAATAATAATAAACAAATAAATATTTTACTCTCTGAAGACTGTCATCTCTATGAAGAGATGCATAGAAGTGACACACATTCCCTGATAAGGAAAAGAACTGCCTGTGTTCTCATGCCTGGATGGGTGCATGTGACCTTCATGTATTCTTGCCATATGCCAATGACGCTGAGAACAGACTGGCACATGTGGAGACTCATATGAAGACACTCAGTGAGTATATGCTGAATCACTTTATCAGAGGCTGGTATAGATTTGGTTTCTCTTAACAATCTTCTAGGACTGAAACAAAGTTCAAGAAACATGAAGTTTACTTTTAAAAAGAAAGCGTGTAAAACACAGCTTAATAATTGTGGACTATGTTTAAAGAATTTTGTTTAAAAACTTAGTTCTTAATCAAAAATTACACGCCTTGCACTAGTCATAAGATGCATACATACACAGGTGCATGGTTATCATTACAGGAGTCTTGTCTGTCTTGGTTTTACAGGTTTTACAGACAAGAAAAACCTGCTGCACATACCAAGTGTGATAGCTGAAATAGGTGTGATGTTATTTATCACTGCACCCAGTAAATTAAAAAGTTCTTTTGGAATTTTCTAGGAAATGCACAGAAGTGCGCTCAGAAAAATGTTCTCTCATTACGCAAACCTCCCACTTGATTGGCTGGAACATTGTGGAAGCCACTGTAGCCCTCGGCTGGAAGCTGAGCTGTCAAGATGCTTCTGTGATCTGTTCTTGTGCCCCCATGTGTGGCCCTCCTCCCTGTCGGAACTTCCGTACTCTTCTAGTCACGGACGTTTGCCGGTCCCCTGAAAAGTGACTGTCTCTGCCAGTGACAGGGCACTGTCAGCACTGCATGCCTGCATACAGAATCACTTTCTGCCACCCTGCCCCCACCCCCGGGGGCATGTGGCACTCCTGGCGCCAAGCAGCTCCAGCAGTTTTTGCTCAGACCTTCTGGGCGCCTGTCAAAGACCGTTTGTTACAGGACTTGAGAAAAATAACAAAGCAGCTCTCCCCTCGAACCCTCTGAGGGATGTGAAAACCAGAGTGTGGACACATAGGCTCTTTGTAACCTCAGGTACACTGTGTCAGCCGCCTTCTCTGGCCGGCAGGGTTAAGTGACAGAACACAATGAAATGCTCAGTTGGGTTGCATTGTGCTAGTCGGGACAGAGGATGCATTTTATTAAAGAAGGCAACATTGTGCCTCCTACCAAACTGAGGTAATTTCCTTCCCTTTTCTATACTTCCTAGCATTCCAGCTTCATACATTTTAACAGTGTTTGCCAGAGTTCACCTGAAGAAAGCAATTCTCCAATAAAAAACTTAAAGAAATATTTTTGTTCATGGCCCAGACCCATAAAGAATAACTACCAGAGGCTTAAAAAAAATCCCAACTTAATTTTATAACTAATTACTTAAGCAAACCAAATAAACAGACCAGTTTTGTCTCACTGAAAAGAAGGCCATAAATATATAATTAGCCCTGCAAATTGATTGATTCAAATCAGAAAATGCTCCCCGCCCCCTCCATCATCCCACTGCCCTCAAGTTTAGGCAATTATTTCATCTCAAACTGAGTTGCTTGTGTAATTTCAAATACATATGTTTATTTAGCAAACAAAAAAAGGGATCCATTTTCGATCACTAGAATTGCTAAGGATATGCTTAAAGTCAGATCTTTCCTGTTAATGAGCCAACACGAACTTTAATTTGTTTCTGGATATTCTCGTAAGACCCAGGAAAGAAAGAAGCCCTTTTCAGATATTAAATTTCCTGTCCAAGAGCTCAAATAGGCCAAGTGATAACTCTCAACGTTTGGCATGGAAGAGTTAGCAGTTCTCCTGGAGTTACTTCAGTGGTGCAGTCGCCAAATCGTGATTGCAATTAATACTGGAAATAAAGGCACAAGGGGAGATACATTTTTTATATCCATTGTGTACAGAGCTCTCTGATGGAACTTTAACATACATAATCTCACTTAGTCCTCTTCACACTCAATAAAACTAGCTCATATCACAGGTTAGGAAACTGAGTCTGAAAGAGATTAAATAGCTAGTTACAAATTCCCAAAGCTAAAAAGTGAACTGATAGGCAGTAATACTATAATCTCTTGTATTGATCAATTAAAAAAATGTTCAAACCCATGAACTGTCAGCACATATTCACTGGGACCTAAACACTTATATGATACTCTCTCATGAGAAATCATAGAGTTTTGAAGTTCATTCCTTTATCCACATATCTTTCTTTTTATTTATTTATTTATTTTTATTTTGCTTAACTTTACAATATTGTATTGCTTTTGCCATTCAGCAGAATGAATCTGCCACAAGTATACACGTGTTTCCCATCCTGAACCCTCCTCCCTCCTCCCTCCCCATACCATCCCCCTGGGTCGTCCCAGTGCGCCAGCCCCAGGCATCCGTTATCAGGCATTGTACCTGGACTGGCAACTCATTTCAGAAATGATATTATACATATTTCAATGCTTTTCTCCCAAATCATCCCACCCTCTCCCTCTCCCAGAGTCCAAAAGTCTGTTCTATACATCAGTGTCTCTTTTGCTATCTTGTATACAGGGTTATTGTTACCATCTTTCTAAATTCCATATATATGCGTTAGTATACTGTATTTGTGTTTTTCTTTCTGGCTTACTTCACTCTGTATAATAGGCTCCAGTTCCATCCACCTCATTAGAACTGATTCAAATGTATTCTTTTTAATGGCCGAGTAATACTCCATTGTGTATATGTACCACTGCTTTCTTATCCATTCATCTGCTGATGGACATCTAGGTTGCTTCCATGTCCTGGCTATTATAAACAGTGCTGCTATGAACATTGGGGTACACGTGTCTCTTTCAATTCTGGTTTTCTCAGTGTGTATGCCCAGCAGTGGGATTGCTGGGTCATAAGGCAGTTCTATTCCCAGTTTTTTGAGGAATCTCCATATTATTCTCCATAGTGGCTGTACTAGTTTGCATTCCCACCAACAGTGTAAGAGGGTTCCCTTTTCTCCACACCCCCACATATCTTTCAATGCTATGCTACTGCTAAGTCGCTTCAGTCGTGTCCGACTCTGTGCGACCCCATAGACGGCAGCCCACCAAGCTCCCCCGTCCCTGGGATTCTCCAGGCAAGAACACTGGAGTGGGTTGCCATTTCCTTCTCCAATGCATGAAAGTGAAAAGTGAAAGTGAAGTCGCTCAGTCGGGTCCAACTCTTAGCGACCCCATGGACAGCGGCCCACCAGGGACCTCTGTCCATGGGATTTTCCAGGCAAGAGTACTGGAGTGGGGTGCCATTGCCTTCCCCATTCAATGCTATAATTAATGATAAATCTGAATATTAGTGTGAGGCTGTTTCTGTGCTGGTGCAGAAGAGAATGATTCAGTCCACACTGGGTAAAAGGTGTCCAGGTTGATTTTTGAAGCACCTGATTTTAAAGATCAGGTGTCCCTGATTAAGTGCAAAGGTGTCCCTGATCTTTAAGTGCAAAGATTTCTTCTATTTGTTCAAAGATTTGGCTGTCCCCTTTTCCCCGTGATAGTACATATATGTTGATCATCTTTTAACTGAGAAAATACATATCTACCATAACATCTGACATATACTTTTAATTTCCATAACCTCATTTACTAATATTAGGACAATTTTAATGAATATATAGGATATTACATAGTGCCCAGAAGGAATCCCAGATATGTAGCATAACAGCATTCTGGGCCAAAGTACCCAAAGCCCCCATGACAGTGCCCACCATTCCAAAGACTGAGAAACAAAGGAAAACATGAGGAATAAGGGGGTACTGCAGATCAGAGAGGAGGAGCTCTAAGGAGACAACCACTTTAAAAGAAAGAAAAGGACAAAGGAGACACTGGGGAATACTTTAGAGAAGTTATAACAAGGAGTTAATTTCCTGGCAGCCTGTGTTAGTTTCCCCCAGGCTATTGTAACAAATGACTACAAACTAGGTGGCTTAAAACAACAGAAACTCATTTTCTCACAGTCTGGAGACCAGAAGTCAGAAATCTAGCCATTGGCAGGGCTGTTCTCCACAGACTCTAAGGGAGAATCGTGGCCTTTTTTTTTTTTTTTTTAATAATAAGTGTTTTTTTTTTTTTTAATTTTATTTTGCTTAACTTTACGATATTGTATTGCTTTTGCCATACATCAAGATGAATCCGCCACAAGTATACATGTGTTCCCCATCCTGAACCCTCCTCCCTCCTCCCTCCCCATACCATCCCCCTGGGTCGTCCCAGTGTACCAGCCCCAGGCATCCGTTATCAGGCATCGTACCTGGACTGGCGACTCATTTCAGAAATGACATTATACATATTTCAATGCTATTCTCCCAAATCATCCCACCCTCTCCCTCTCCCAGAGTCCAAAAGTCTGTTCTATACATCAGTGTCTCTTTTGCTATCTTGTATACAGGGTTATTGTTACCATCTTTCTAAATTCCATATATATGCGTTAGTATACTGTATTTGTGTTTTTCTTTCTGGCTTACTTCACTCTGTATAATAGGCTCCAGTTCCATCCACCTCATTAGAACTGATTCAAATGTATTCTTTTTAATGGCCGAGTAATACTCCATTGTGTATATGTACCACTGCTTTCTTATCCATTCATCTGCTGATGGACATCTAGGTTGCTTCCATGTCCTGGCTATTATAAACAGTGCTGCGATGAACATTGGGGTACACGTGTCTCTTTCAATTCTGGTTTTCTCAGTGTGTATGCCCAGCAGTGGGATTGCTGGGTCATAAGGCAGTTCTATTCCCAGTTTTTTGAGGAATCTCCATACTGTTCTCCATAGTGGCTGTACTAGTTTGCATTCCCACCAACAGTGTAAGAGGGTTCCCTTTTCTCCACACCCTCTCCGGCATGTATTGCTTGTGGACTTTTGGATCGCAGCCATTCTGACTGGCCATTCTCACATGGCCTTTTATCATCTGTGTCATCTTCTCTTTTGTCTTTTATAAGAAGGCTTGTCAATGGAATTTTAGGTGGACCCAGGAAATCTAGGATTATCTTGCCTTGAAATCTTTAACTTAATCTCATAGGCAAAGACCTTCTTTCCAAAAAACGTCACGTTCACAGGTTCCAGGATTTAGGATATGGACTTACATCTTTTAGACAATCTCTTAAGAACCATGTATATTGGGGGGCATTCAACCTATCACACTGTTCATCACCTCACTAAGGCCTCTGGTTTACTCTAAGAAAAACTACTCTGTCAAGAGTGTTAGGAGGTGATGAGTTGAGAATAAGAGGTGATGCAGGGGATCAAGCTCAGGCATGCTAGTGATCACAAAGGCATACTCAGTTGACCCATCACCTGCCATCTGAGGCTTATAGAAATTTACCTTACCTAGATATACACTTCAAAACATGAGATAATTTTAGCTGTATTTTTTGTTATAATAGCAATGATTGTTATTAAAATATTCTTGAAAATAAAAAAAATCACAGCATAAAAAGTGTAAATAAAAGAAGCTATTTATTCCATAACTCAGAGAAAGATAAATTCTGAAATGTTTCCTATCTCTGCTCTCCCTTACTTGACCCTGTACTACCACTACTAAACTCCATCAGACTCCACTAATTTAACCAAGTTATTTACTTAAATTTAAACATGTGCTAAGTGCTAAGTCGCTTCAGTCGTGTCCGACTCTGTGCGATCCCATAGACGGCAGCCCACCAGGCTCCGCCGTCCCTGGGATTCTCCAGGCAAAATTTAAACATGCTTATTTTTAAAATATGATATTAACATTTTAATATATAATGCCACTAACATCTATAAGTAAGGCATCAGGTTTATACATTTTGATTTCTGAGACAATAATTGTATTTTTTATATGGTGAAACTTTTTTTTCACAAAACATCCCATGACTTGATCATGTCCTCATTATAATCCTGCTCTCTAGTCATTGTTGTTATTGTTCAGTTGCTAAATCACGTCTCTCTTTGCAACCCCAGGAACTGCAGCACACCAGGCTCCTCTGTGCTCCAGTATCTCCCAGAGTTTGCTCAAATTCATGTCCACTGAATCGGTGATGCTATCTATCTATGTCATCCATCGCCCTCCCCTTCTCCTTTTGCCTTCAGCCTTTCCTGGTAGTAGGGTCTCTTCCAATGAGTCGGCTCTTCACATCAGGTGGCCGAAGTATTGGAGCTTCAGCATCAGTTCTTCCAAGGAATATTCAGGACTGATTTCCTTTAGGATTGACTGGTTTGATCTCCTTGCAGTCCAAGGGACTCTCAAGAGTCTTCTCCAGCACCACAACTCGAAAGCATCAATTCTTTGGAGCTCAGCCTTCTTTATGGTTCAACTCTAACATCCATACATGACTACTGGAAAAACCGTAAGTTTGACTAAACGGACCTTTGTTGGAAAAGTGATGTCTCTGCTTTTTAATATGATGTCTAGGTTTGTCATAGCTTTCCTTCTAAGTAGCAAGCATCTTTAATTTCATGGCTGTAGTCACCATCCACTGTGATTTTGGAGCCCAAGAAAATCAAATCTGTCACTACTTCCACTTTTTCCCCATCTATTTGCCATGAACTGATGGGATTGGATGCCATGATCTTGATTTTTATTTTAATGTTGAGTTTCAAGCCAGCTTTTCACTCTCTTCTTTCATCCTCATCTTTAGTTCCTTTTCACTTTCTGCCATTTGAGTGGTATAATCTGCATATCTGAGGTTACTGATATTTCTTCTGGCAATTATGATTTCAGCTTGTGATTCATTCAATCCAGCATTGCATGTAATATACTCTGCAGAGAATTTAAATAAGCAGGCTGACAATATACAGCCTTGCTGTGCTCTTTCCCAACCTTAAGCCAGTCAGTTGTTGCATGTTCAGTTCTAACTGTTGCTTCTTGACTGCATATAGGTTTCTCAGGAGACAGGTAAGGTGATATGATACTCCCGTCTCTTTAAGAATTTCCCACAGCTTGTTGTGATCTATACCATCAAAGGCTTTAATGTAGTCAAAAAAGCAGAAGTAGATTTTTTCAGGAACTCCTTTGCTTTTACCATGATCCAATGAATGTTGCCAATTCGATTTCTGGTTCCTCTGCCTCTTTGAAACCCAGCTTGTACATCTGAAAGTTCTCAGTTCACGTACTGCTGGACTATCTTGAAGGATTTTGAGAATCCCCTTGCTAGCATGTGAAATGAACGCCATGGTATGATAGTTTGAATATTCTTTGGCATTGTCCTTCTTTGGGATTGTAATGAAAACTGATCTTTTCCACTCCTGAGTTTTCCAAATCTGCTGACATATTGATGCTTTCACAGTATCATCTTTTAGGATTTTAAATAGCTCAGCTAGAATTCCATCACCTCCACTAGCTTTGTTCATATTAATGCTTCCTAAGACTCACTTGACTTTGCATTCCAGGATGTCTGGGTCCAGGTGAGTGAGCACATCATTGTGGTTAACTGGGTCATTAGGACCTTATTTGTACTGTTCTTATGTGTATTCTTGCTACCTCTTTTTAATCGTTTCTACTTCTATTAGGTCCTTACCGTTTCTGTCCTTTATTGTGCCCATTTTTGCATGAAATGTTCCCCTGATATCTCTAATTTTCTTGAAGTGATCTCTAGTCATACATATGAGCATATATGTGTATTATCACATTTAGTCATTACCACAGTTCTCAGACCTATACAGATTAAAAAAATAATAATAAAAGCAAAACTTAAGCCCCTTTGGCTGGCTAGAGGGCCAGTGGGACTAACAGGAGGACTGTGGGAAGCCAGGACTCTGCTTGTGAGGAAAGCATATACACTGACTTGCCAGTAAGGCAGAGAGGAGAGAGCAGACTGAAGACTGCCCCAGTGGCTGCACACTTTCCCATGGCCTCGTTGTGAACCACATCCTGAGTCAAGGGAATGCTCCAACTCCGTCTACTCAACAACACAACTCAGCTGTTTCCCTGTGATTTTCATGACCATGGGGAGGGCCCCACCATGGGATGCAGAGGTGACTTGGACCTCTGCAACGTGCAGCAGGAGCAGCCGTTGTTGGCATATGCTCAGGTAGTGCATAAGAAGCAGCCTAGAACTCTGACCACAGCCTGTCCACCACAGCCAGTGCCCCGGATACACACCAAAGAGCTCATGTGGCCCAGCCTGCCCTGCATGGTGCCTCCACAACAAAGCGAGGGTGGTGGAGGCTGGGGAGAGCGGGCAATCATCCATGTGGACCAAACAGAACTTGAACCTGAGGCTGTGTCTGAGCAGGGCAAGGGCAACAATAGCTGACATTTGTACAGGGGCACATTGGAGGCAGCTTGGACCTCTGTCTGTGACAGACCCACTGCAGCCACGAGCTGCATAAGTCAAAGTCCTGCCATGAGCCAAAAGCCTACATTGGCCTTTTTTGCTTTAGCACTGCTTCCCTCAGCAGCAAAGGTTCCAGGAGATGGTAAAGTTCACATTGAAAGGGAAAAGAGCAGCCCAGACTCAATGCTCAGGGTTTCTGCTCCAGCAGGTTGGATCTGCCTCCACAGCTGATAGGGATAGAACAGAAAGGAAGCCCGATGTCACACTCAGCCACAGCAACAGAGCCTCCAGCTCTAACTCTGCCGCCTACCAAGGTGAGAGCTGCCAGAACACCCTGAGGAAAGAAATAACTTGTGTCTACATCCAATCCAGCTCTCCAATAAAAGGCACTGGGTGCAAACACTCTGTACAGTGATAGTCCCACATAAGAACAGTCCTTCAAAACCACAACAGGTAACTATTTCACCTAAATTTATAGAGATAAAAAGAGCTAAAACAGAATGAGAAGGCAAAGGCACTAGTTTCAACTGAAAGAGAATACCTTCAAAAAAAATAAGTAATGACATAGAAATAAATAATTTACAAGATAGGTAATTCAAAATAGGAGTAATAAAACTAAATGAATAACAGAAAGGAATAATGAACACAGTGAGAATTTTACAAAGAACCAGAAAAGGTAAATAAAGAGCCAGTTGAAAATGAAATATGTAATAACTGAAATAAAAACACAATAGAAAGGATGAACAGCAGACTAAGTGATCTGGAAAAATGCATAAGTGATGTGGAAGATAGAATGATGGAAAACACCCAAACAGAACAGCAAACAGAAAAGAAAATTTAAAAAAAAGTTTAAGATATTTTTGGAATAATATTAAGCTTAGCAACATTCACATTATTGGGGTTCCAAAATGTGAAGAGAGAGGGAGAAAGGGATAAAAATGTTGAAAATGTATCTGATGAAATTATAACGGAAAAATTTCCAAACCTGAAGAAGGAAACAGATGTCCAGGTATGGGAGGAACAGTGGGTCCCAAGCAAGAGGAAACAAAACAGACATACCAAGACATAACAATTAAAATAGAAAAAGTGAAAGAAAAGAGAGAATTCTAAAGGCAGCAAGAGAAAAACAGAGTCATATGCAAAGGAGGCCCCATAAAGATATCAGCCGATTTCTCTGCAGAAAGCTTGTATACAAGTAGGTAGTGTCATGACATCTTCAAAGCACTGAAAAGGAAAAACCTGCAACCTAGGATACCCTACCCAGCAAGATTATAATTTAGAATCAAAGGAGAGGAAAAGAATTCAGACAAGAAAATACTGAAAGAATACTAATTCTTCAATACTAAATCTATCCTAAACTAAAGGTTAAAGTGTCTACACTCACCATATACTAAAATAAACCCTAAATATAAATGAAAGACCTAAATATAAGATTTGAATCCATAAAATTCCTAGAAGAGAACATATGCAAAACACGTCCTAACATAAATTGTAGCAACATTTTTGGGGATATGTCTCCTAAGGCAAAAGAAATAAAAGCAAAAATAAACAAATGAGACCTAATTAAATATAAGATCTTTTGTACAGCAAAAGAAACCATTGACAAAACAAAAAGACAATCTTTCATGAAAGAAAATATCTGAAATATATGATCAACAAGGGGTTGATATACAAAATATATAAACAGCTCATACATCTCAATATTTAAAAAAAAAAAACAACAATTAAAAACTGGGCATAACATCTGAATAAATGTTTTTACCAAGAAGACATACAGACAGCTAGCGAGCAAATTAAAAAGATGCTCATCATTTCTAATTATTAGAGAAACGCAAGTCAAACAAAAAGGGGATATCACCTTACACCTGTCAGAATGGCTATTAGCCAAAAATCTATGAAAAAAAAAAAAAATGTTGGTGAGGATACTGAGAAAAGAGAACACTTGTACACTACTGGTGAGAATGTAAATTGCTGCACCTTGTATGTAAAACAGTATGGAGATTCCTCAAAAGACAAAAAATTACCATATAATCCAGCAATTCCACTCTTGAGTATATACTCAAAAAATTGAAAACTAATTTGAAAAGATATGAGAGGTAACAGGCAGGAAGGTCAGGAGTCTCAAAATGGAGGAAATAGGCTGCAAGTGTCAGACATTTTTTATCTCTCTTAAGCAGTGGGAGAAAACAAACCAGTGTTATATTTTTTTCCTTTTTCTATACCAATTTACAAAGAAGTTTCTCTTAAAATACTGTGTTGCCATAATGACACCTGGGTCCACCAGAACCTAACTGTCCTCAAAACTTTAGCTCACCAATGCATTTTCCTTATGAAAATGTTTGTCTTCAGTTCAGTTCAGTTGCTCAGTCATGTCCAACTGTTTTTGACCCCATGAATTACAACAAGTCAGGCCTCCCTGTCCATCACCAACTCCTGGAGTTCACCCAAACTCATGTGCATTGAGTCGGCGATGCTATCCAGCCATCTCATCCTCTGTTGTCCCCTTGTCCTCCTGCCCTCAATCCCTCCCAGCATCAGGGTCTTTTCCAATAAATCAACTCTTGGCATGAGGTGGCCAAAGTATTGGACTTTCAGCCTCAGCATCAGTCCTTCCAGTGAACACCCAGGACTGATCTCCGTTAGGATGAACTGGTTGGATTTCCTTGCAGTCCAAGGGACTCCCAAGAGTCTACTCCAACACCACAGTTCAAAAGCATCAATTCTATGGCCCTCAGCCTTCTTCACAGTCCAACTCTCACAGCTGACATGACCACTAGAAAAACACTAGCCTTGACTAGATGGACCTTGTTGGCAAAGTAATGTCTCTGCTTTTGAATATGCTATCTAGGTTGGTCATAACTTTCCTTCCAAGGAGTAAGTGTTTTTTCATTTCATGGCTGCAATCACCATCTGCAGTGATTTTGGAGCCCAGAAAAATAAAATCTAACACTGTTTCCACTGTTTCCCCATCTATTTGCCATGAAGTGATGGGACTGGATGCCATGATCTTCGTTTTCTAAATGTTGAGCTTTAAGCCAACTTTTTCACTCTCCACTTTCACTTTCATCAAGAGGCTTTTTAATTCCTCTTCACTTTCTGCCATAAGGGTGGTGTCATCTGCATATCTGAGGTTATTTATATTTCTCCTGGCAATCTTGATTCCAGCTTGTGTTTCTTCCAGTCCGGCATTTCTCATGATGTACCCTGCATATAAGTTAAATAAGCAGGATGACAATATACAGCCTTGATGTACTCCTTTTGCTGTTTGGAACCAGTCTGTTGTTCCATGTCCAGTTCTAACTGTTGCTTCCTGACCTGCATACAGGTTTCTCAAGAGGCAGGTCAGGTGGTCTGGTATTCCCATCTCTTTCAGAATTTCCCACAGTTTATTGTGATCCACACAGTCAAAGGCTTTGGCATAGTCAATAAAGCAGAAATAGATGTTTTTCTGGAACTCTATTGTTTTTTCCATGATCCAGCAGATGTTGGCAATTTGATCTCTGGTTCCTCTGCCTTTTGTAAAACCAGCTTGAACATCTGGAAGTTTACGGTTCACATATTGCTGAAACCTGGCTTGGAGAATTTTGAGCATTACTTCTTTAGCTCGCCCATGGCAGCCACCTGCCCTTCAGCGCGCCCCGCCACAACCGCCTGCGCTTTAGTGTGCCCGCTGCATCCACTGGAGAAGGGAATGGCAAACCATTTCAGTATTCTTGCCTTGAGAATCCTAAGAACAGTATGAAAAGGCAATATGGTAGGATACTGAAAGAGAAACTCCCCAGCTCAGTAGGGGCCCAATATGCTACTGGAGATCAGTGGAGAAATAACTCCAGAAAGAATGAAGGGATGGAGGGAAAGCAAAAACAATACTCAGCTGTGGATGTGACTGGTGATAGAAGCAAGGTCCAATGCTGTAAAGAGCAATATTGCATAGGAACCTGGAATGTCAGGTCCATGAATCAAGGCAAATTGGAAGTGGTCAAACAAGAGATGGCTAGAGTGAATGTCGACATTCTAGGAATCAGAGAAGTTAAATGGACTGGAATGAGTGAATTTAACTCAGATGACCATTATATCTACTACTGCGGGCAGGAATCCCTCAGAAGAAATGGAGTGGCCATCATGGTCAACAAAAGAGTCCGAAATGCAGTACTTGGATACAATCTCAAAAATGACAAAATGATTTCTGTTCGTTTCCAAGGCAAACCATTCAATGTCACAGTAATCCAAGTCTATGCCCAAACCAGTAATGCTGAAGAAGCTGAAGTTGAACGGTTCTATGAAGACCTACAAGACTTTTTAGAACTAACACTCAAAAAAGATGTCCTTTTCATCATAGGGGACTGGAATGCAAAAGTAGGAAGTCAAGAAACAGCTGGAGTAACAGGCAAATTTGGCCTTGGAATACGGAATGAAGCAGGGCAAAGACTAATAGAGTTTTGCCAAGAAAATGCACTAGTCATAACAAACACCCTCTTCCAACAACACAAGGGAAGACTCTATAGATGGACATCACCAGATGGTCAACACTGAAATCAGATCGATTACATCTTTGCAGCCAAAGATGGAGAAGCTCTATACAGTCAGCAAAAACAAGACCAGGAACTGACTGTGGCTCAGACCATGAACTCCTTATCGCCAAATTCAGACTGAAATTGAAGAAAGTAGGAAAACCACTAGACCATTCAGGTACGACCTAAATCAAATCCCTTATGATTATACAGTGGAAGTGAGAAATAGATTTAAGGGCCTATATCTGATAGACAGAGCACCTGATGAACTATGGAATGAGGTTTGTGACATTGTACAGGAGACAGGGACCAAGACCATCCCCATGGAAAAGAAATGCAAAAAAGCAAAATGGCTGTCTGGGGAGGCCTTACAAATAGCTGTGAAAAGAAGAGAAGCAAAAAGCAAAGGAGAAAAGGAAAGATACATCCATTTGAATGAAGAGTTCCAAAGAATAACAAGGAGAGATGTGAAAGCCTTCTTCAGCAATCAATGCAAAGAAATAGAGGAAAACAACAGAATGGGAAAGACTAGGGATCTCTTCAAGAAAATCAGAGATACCAAGGGAACATTTCATGCAAAGATGGGCTCAATAAAGGACAGAAATGGTATGGACCTAACAGAAGCAGAAGATATTAAGAAGAGGTGGCAAGAATACACAGAGGAACTGTACAAAAAAGATCTTCACGACCCAGATAATCACGATGGTGTGATCACTGACCTAGAGCCAGACATCCTGGAACATGAAGTGGGCCTTAGAAAGCATCACTATGAACAAAGCTAGTGGAGGTGATGGAATTCCAGTTGAGCTGTTCCAAATCCTGAAAGATGATGCTGTGAAAGTGCTACACTCAATATGCCAGCAAATTTGGAAAAGTCAGCAGTGGCCACAGGACTGGAAAAGGTCAGTTTTCACCCCAATCCCAAAGAAAGGCAATGCCAAAGAGTGCTCAAACTACCGCACAATTGCACTCATCTCACACGCTAGTAAAGTAATGCTCAAAATTCTCCAAGCCAGGCTTCAGCAATATGTGAACCGTGAACTTCCTGATGTGCCAGCTGGTTTTAGAAAAGGCAGAGGCACCAGAGATCAAATTGCCAACATCCGCTGGATCATGGAAAAAGCAAGAGAGTTCCAGAAAAACATCTATTTCTGCTTTATTGACTATGCCAAAGCCTTTGACTGTGTGGATCACAATGAACTGGAAAATTCTTAAAGAGATGGGAATACCAAACCAACTGATCTGCCTCTTGAGAAATTTGTATGCAGGTCAGGAAGCAACAGTTAGAGCTGGACATGGAACAACAGACTGGTTCCAAATAGGAAAAGGAATACGTCAAGGCTGTATACTGTCACTCTGCTCATTTAACTTATATACAGAGTACATCATGAGAAACGCTGGACTGGAAGAAGCACAAACTGGAATCAAGATTGCTGGGAGAAATATCAATAACCTCAGATATGCAGATGACACCCCCCTTATGGCAGAAAGTGAAGAAGAACTAAAAAGCCTCTTGATGAAAGTGAAAGTGGAGAGTGAAAAGTTGGCTTAAAGCTCAACATTCAAAAAACAAAGATCATTGCATCCGGTCCCATCACTTCATGGCAAATAGATGGGGAAACAGTGGAAACAGTGTCAGACTTTATTTTTCTGGGCTCCAAAATCATTACAGATGGTGACTGCAGCCATGAAATTAAAAGACGCTTTCTCCTTGGAAGGAAAGTTATGCCCAACCTAGATAGCATATTCAAAAGCAGAGACATTACTTTGCCAACAAATGTTCGTCTGGTCAAGGCTATGGTTTTTCCTGTGGTCATGTATGGATATGAAAGTTGGACTGTGAAGAAGGCTGAGCACTGAAGTATTGATGTTTTTGAACTGTGGTGTTGGAGAAAACTCTTGAGAGTCCCTTGGACTGCAAAGAGATCCAACCAGTCCATTCTGAAGGAGATCAGCCCTGGGATTTCTTTGGAAGGAATGATGCTAAAGCTGAAACTCCAGTATTTTGGCCACCTCATGCGAAGAGTTGACTCATTGGAGAAGACTCTGATGCTGGGAGGGATTGGGGGCAGGAGGAGAAGGGGATGACAGAGGATGAGATGGCTGGATGGCATCACTGACTGGATGGATGTGAGTATGAGTGAACTCCGGAGATGGTGATGGACAAGGAGGCCTGGCGTGCTGTGATTCATGGGGTCGCGAAGAATCGGACATGACTGAGCGACTGATCTGATCTGATCTGATCTTACTAGCGTGTGAGATGAGTGCAATTGTGCAGTAGTTTGAGCATTCTTTGGCATTGCCTTACTTTGGGATTGGAATGAAAACTGACCTTTTCCAGTCCTGTTGCTGCTGCTGAGTTTTCCAAATTAGCTGGCATATTGAGTACACCACTTTCACAGCATCATCTTTCAGGATTTGAAATAGCTCAACTGGAATTCCATCACCTCCACTAGCTTTGTTCATAGTGATGCTTTCTAAGGCCCACTTGACTTTACATTCCAGGATGTCTGTCTCTAGATGAGTGATCACACCTTCGTGATTATCTGGGTCGTGAAGATCTGTTTTGTACAGTTCTTCTGTGTATTCTTGCCACCTCTTCTTAATATCTTCTGCTTCTGTTAGGTCCATACCATTTCTGTCCTTTATCGAGCCCATCTTTGCATGAAATGTTCCCTTGGTATCTCTGATTTTCTTGAAGATATCTCTAGTCTTTCCCATTCTGTTGTTTTCCTCTATTTCTTTGCATTGATTGCTGAGGAAGACTTTTGCATCTCTCCTTGCTATTTTTGAAACTCTGCATTCAAATGGATGTATCTTTCCTTTTCTTCTTTGCTTTTCGCTTCTCTTCTTTTCACAGCTATTTGCAAGGCCTCCTCAGACAGCCATTTTGCTTTTTTGCATTTCTTTTCCATGGGGATGGTCTTGATCCCTGTCTCCTGTACAATGTCACAAACCTCATTCCATAGTTCATCAGGTACTCTGTCTATCAGATATAGTCCCTTAAATCTATTTCTTACTTCTGTATATTCATAAGGGATTTAATTTAGGTCATACCTGAATGGTCTAGTGGTTTTCCCTACTTTTTTCAATTTAAGTCTGAATTTGGCAATAAGGAGTTCATGGTCTGAGCCACAGTCAGCTCCTGGTCTTGTTTTTGCTAACTGTATAGAGCTTTTCCATCTTTGGCTGCAAATAATATGATAAATCTGATTTCAGTGTTTACAATCTGATAATGTCCATGTGTAGAGTCTTGTGTTTTTGGAAGAGGGTGTTTGCTATGACCAGTGTGTTCTCTTGGCCAAACTCTATTAGCCTTTGCCCTGCTTCATTTCATATTCCAAAGCCAATTTGCCTGTTACTCCAGGTATTTCTTGACTTCCTACTATTGCATTCCAGTCCCCTATAATGAAAAGGACATCTTTTCTGGGTGTTAGTTCTAAAACGTCTTGTAGGTCTTCATAGAATCATTCAACTTCACTGAAGAGTGTTACTGTTTGGAGAATAGGCTTGGATCACCGTAATCCTCTTGGCAGTGGAGAGGAGCTACGCCAAGCCCGAGGACAGGGGCTGCATCTGAGAGGAGCACCCCACATCCAAGGAGTGGTAGCTGTGCGGGCTCAGGAGGGCTGAGAGGAGCTACTCCACGTCAAGGTCAGGAGGGGCGACTCGTCCAAGGTAAGGAGCAGTGGCTGTGCTTTGCTGGATCAGCCATGAAGAGATACACCACGTGCAAGGTAAAAGAACCCCAAGTTACACAGTAGGTGTTGTGAGAGGGCATCAGAGGGCAGACACACTGAAACCATAATCACAGAAAACTAGCCAATCTGATCACACTAGGACCACAGCCTTGTCTAACTCAATGAAACTAAGAAATACTGTATGGGGCCACCCAAGATGGACGGGTCATGGTGGAGAGGTGTGACAGAATGTGGTCCACTGGAGAAGGGAATGGCAAACCACTTCAGTATCCTTGCCTTGAGAACCCCATGAACAGTATGAAAAAGCAAAATGATAGGATACTGAAAGAGGAACTCCCCAGGTCAGTAGGTGCCCAAAATGCTACAGGACATCAGTGGAGAAATAACTCCAGAAAGAATGAAGGGATGGAGCCAAAGCAAAAACAATACCCAGTTGTGGATGTCACTGGTGATAGAAGCAAGGTCCAATGCTGTAAAGAGCAATATTGCATAGGGACCTGGAATGTTAGGTCCATGAACCAAGGCAAATTGGAAGTATTCAAACAGGAGATGGTAGGAATGAACATCGATATTCTAGGAATCAGCGAACTAAAATGGACTGGAATGGGTGAATTTAACTCAGATGACCATTCTATCTACTACTGTGGGCAGGAATCCCCTAGAAGAAATGGAGTGGCCATCGTGGTCAACAAAAGAGTCCAAAATGCAGTACTTGTGTGTTTGTCTTAAGCTATGTTAATGTACTATGTATTTACCCTAGACTCTGTTTTCACGTTGGTTCCAGCTAAAGACTCAGAACAGATTTGACAAACCAGTATGTCTTACTCATACATTGTTCTTCTAATCTACGTTAATAAAGCTATATATTTGCTTCTAACCTTTCTTCAAGATTCAGGTCAATCATTTTATGGCCCGAGATGATTCACTTGATGCCAATGTTATCTCAAAATGCATGTTGTGGGTGAGGGGCCTGGTGCCATTCTCTGAGTTTTGAGACATTTCCTTTCTCTAATTAGCAGACCAGTAGTAGCTATATAACATCCCACTAAAGACTAGCAGGGGGGCACTCTTTCTACCCCCTTCTGATGTCTATGTCAGAAGCTTTCTCTATCTCTTTTATACTTTTGTAAAACTTTATTACACAAAAGCTCTGAGCAATCAAGCCTCATCACTGGCCCCGGATTGAATTCCTCTCCCTCAGAGGCCAAGAATCCAGGTGTCTTTCATGGTTCAGCAACAACCTTTCAGATGCATGCACCTCTGTGCTCACAGCAGCACTTTTTATAGTAACCACAATATGAAAGTTAAGTGTTCATTCACTGCTGCTGCTGCTTAGTCACTTCAGTCGTGTCCAACTCTGTGAGTCCCCATAGACGGCAGCCCACCAGGCTCCCCCGTCCCTGGGATTCTCCAGGCAAGAACACTGGAGTGGGTTGCCATTTCCTTCTCCAATGCATGAAAGTGAAAAGTGAAAGTGAAGTCGTTCAGTCATGTCTGACTCTCAGCGACCCCATGGACTGCAGCCTTCCAGGCTCCTCCCTCCATGGGATTTTCCAGGCAAGAGTACTGGAGTGGTGAATGGATAAAGAAGGTGTTGTATCTATGTGTATGCACATAGTGGAATACAACTCTGACATAAAAATGAATGAAATTCTGCCATCTGCAACAATGTAGATGGACTAGAAGATATTATAGTTAATGAAATAAGTCAGGCAGAAAAAGAAAAATATTGCATGTTACAATTTTTATGTAGAAGCTAAAAAAATAAGACAAACAAATGTATATGACAAAACAGATTCACAGATACAGAAAGCAAACTAGTACATATCAGAGGTGGGGAGGAAAATAGGGGTATGAGATGAAGAGATACAAACCACTACATATAATACAGATAAGCTACAAGAATATACTATACAACACAGGGAATTATAGCTGTTAATTTGTAATAACTTTAAATGGAATCTAATCTATGAAAATATATTATGAAAATCTATTTTGTACATCTGAAACTAATATTGTAAATCAGCTACACTTCAATACAAAGAGACACATAGAGTCTCAGGGACTTGTAGGACAACACTAAAATATCTAACGTTCATGTTACCAGAGTTCCAGTAAAAGATGGTAAAGAACATGGTTCAAAAGTGTATTTTAAAAATAATGCCTGAAAAAGTCCAAAATTTGGTGAAAAAATATACTTACGGGTTCAAGAAGCTCAGTGAATTTCACACTAATTAAGTTTAAAGGAGTCCACAGGAGACACATCATAATCAAACATTTAAAAACCAAGTCAAAGAGAAAAAAAATCTTTGAATTATAAAAATAGAATAAGTATATAAGCACAAACCAGTTCATGAAGTAGGTTTCTGCTCTTCTAGGGCCCATCATCTCTTCTCACTCACACCTCCTCTTTCCTTAAAGGTTAACACTAACATGATTTTATGATAAATCTTATTTGCCTCTCTATGCATCTTTATACATTTATCACCTCAGGACACATCCCCTAGGTTAGCCTATTATAAATTTTAAATAAATTCAATTATACAGTTTTTAAAGAGTCAGGCTTAAAAAGTATAAAACATTTGCTGTAGACAACATGCATGCATGCTCAGTGGCATCTGATTCTTTGAGATCCCAGGGATTGTAGCCCTCCAGGCTCCTCTGTCCATGGAATTTTACAGGCAAGAATACTGGATACATTTACTACATAAAAATACAGCCCTAGATTGACATACTGTAAAATTTACATAAATCCAATTATATAGTTTTTAAAAGTAAGGCTTAAAAAGTATAAAACATTTTGCTGTAGACAACACAGCTGTCAAATCACAGAGCTGGGATTAAAGCCCACACCACACCGCCTCGAAAGTATTAAACTGTCTGGCTTCTGTGAATAATAGTTGGATTTTGATACAGAGTTTGTTCCAAGCAACGTACACATACTTTATCTCATTCTTTGTCTTATTCTCTTTACATATTTATATGCATATGTCCTAATTTTACATGCAACTCCCATTTAACTTTTTGACTTAATTTACAAAGTAAAATTTTCCATTCTCATTTTACTGACAAAGAAACAATCTTCCTAATCCTCATAAGTCTGGCAATGTTGGGGATAAATGACAATATGAGACTCAGAGGGCTCAAAAAAAACCTTGTGAGCACCAAGACACAGAGACCCTGCAGAGACTGAGACAGATCTGTCTTTGAATGTTTGAGTGTCTCCTGCAGAAGCATGGGTCATCAGTGGCCTGCTGTGGGGACAAGGGCTCTGGCTGCAGCTGATCTGGGTCATGCAGCATGTAGCATAAGCTCTCTTGGAGGAGGTTGCCATTAGACCCACCATAGAGCCGCCAAGCAGACAACCCACAAACTGAAGAACAATTATACCAAAGAAATTTTTGCACTGTTAAGAAAGTTCTAGGACCCACAACGGATTTCCCAACCTTGGGATCTGGCAAAGGGACTAAGAACCCTCCCCCTGCCCCTGCAGGGAATTTGACTTTGGAGGCCAATGGGATTCGATTACAGAACTTCCACAGGACTGGTGAAAAAGACTTGTGGAGGGTACAAACAGAACCTTGTGTGCACCAGAAGCCAGGAGAAAGGAGTAGTGTCCCCACATGAGATAGAGCCAGACTTGCCTGTGAGTGTCAAGGAGTCTCCAGCGGAGGCGTGGCTTGACAGCAGCCTGCTGGGGGGTCAGGAGTACTGAATACAAGTGTGTGCACAAGTCCTTTTGAGGGAGGCCGGCTGCGCAGCACACTAAGAGCACGGCCGAGAGGAGCTACCCCACGATGGAGGAAGGACGGCGGTGAGGACCGGCACACTAAGCACGGCGGAGAGATGCTACCCCACGACGGAGGTCAGGAAGGGCGGTGGTGAGGAGATACCCCTCGTCCAAGGTCAGGAAGGGCGGCAGTGAGGAGAGACCCCTCGTCCAAGGTAAGGTGCGATGGCTGTGCTTTGCTGGAGCAGCCAGGAAGAGATACCCCACGCCCAAGGTAAGAGAAACCTAAGTAAGACGGTGGGTCTTGCAAGTGGGCATCAGAGGACAAATACATTGAAACCATACTCACAGAAAACTAGTCAATCTAATCACACCAGGACCACAGCCTTGTCTAACTCAATGAAATTAAGCCATGCCCGTGGGGCAACCAGGATGGGAGGGTCATGGTGGAGAGATCTGACAGGATGTGGTCCGCTGGAGAAGGGAATGGCAAACCACTTCAGTATTCTTGCCTTGAGAACCCCATGAACAGTATGAAAAGGCAAAATGATAGGATACTGAAAGAGAAACTCCCCAGATCAGTAGGGGCCCAATATGCTACTGGAGATCAGTGGAGAAATAACTCCAGAAAGAATGAAGGGATGAAGCCAAAGCAAAAACAATACCCAGCTGTGGATGTGTCTGGTGATAGAAGCAAAGTCCGATGCTGTAAAGAGCAATATTGCATAGGAACCTGGAATGTCAGGTCCATGAATCAAGGCAAATTGGAAGTGGTCAAACAAGAGATGCTCAGAGTGAATGTCGACATTCTAGGAATTAGTGAACTCAAATGGACTGGAATGGGTGAATTTAACTCAGATGACCATTATATCTACTACTGCGGGCAGGAATCCCTAAGAAGAAATGGAGTGGCCATCATGGTCAACAAAAGAGTTCAAAATGCAGTACTTGGATGCAATCTCAAAAACGACAGAATGATCTCTGTTCATTTCCAAGGCAAACCATTCAATGTCACAGTAATCCAAGTCTATGCCCAAACCAGTAATGCTGAAGAAGCTGAAGTTGAACGGTTCTATGAAGACCTACAAGACCTTTTAGAACTAAGACCCAAAAAAGATGTGCTTTTCATTATAGGGGACTAGAATGCAAAAGTAGGAAGTCAAGAAACAGCTGGAGTAACAGGCAAATTTGGCCTTGGAATACGGAATGAAGCAGGGCAAAGACTAACAGAATTTTGCCAAGAAAATGCACTGGTCATAGCAAATACCCTCTTCCAACAACACAAGAGAAGACTCTATACACGGACATCACCAGATGGTCAACACCGAAATCAGATCGATTATATTCTTTGCAGCCAAAGATGGAGAAGCTCTATACAATCAGCAAAAACAAGATCAGGAGCTGACTGTGGCTCAGACCATGAACTCCTTATTGCCAAATTCAGACTGAAATTGAAGAAAGTAGGGAAAACTACTAGACCATTCAGGTATGACCTAAATCAAATCCCATATGATTGTACAGTGGAAATGAGAAATAGATTTAAGGGCCTAGATCTGATAGATAGAGTGCCTGATGAACTATGGAATGAGGTTCGTGACATTGTACAGGAGACAGGGATCAAACCATCCCCATGGAAAAGAAATGCAAAAAAGCAAAATGGCTGTCTGGGGAGGCCTTACAAATAGCTGTGAAAAGAAGAGAAGCGAAAAGCAAAGGAGAAAAGGGAGAAAAGGAAAGATATAAGCATCTGAATGCAGAGTTCCAAAGAATAGCAAGAAGAGATAAGAAAGCCTTCTTCCGCGATCAATGCAAAGAAATAGAGGAAAACAACAGAATGGGAAAGACTAGGGATCTCTTCAAGAAAATCAGAGATACCAAGGGAACATTTCATGCAAAAATGGGCTCAATAAAGGACAGAAATGATATGGACCTAACAGAAGCAGAAGATATTAAGAAGAGGTGGCAAGAATACACAGAAGAACTGTACAAAAAAGAGCTTCACGACCCAGATAATCATGATGGTGTGATCACTGACCTAGAGCCTGACATCCTGGAATGTGAAGTCAAGTGGGCCTTAGAAAGCATCACTACAAACAAAGCTAGTGGAGGTGATGGAATTCCAGTGGAGCTATTCCAAATCCTGAAAGATGATGCTGTGAAAGTGCTGCACTCAATATGTCAGCAAATTTGGAAAACTCAGCAGTGGCCACAAGATTGGAAAAGGTCAGTTTTCATTCCAATCCCTAAGAAAGGCAATGCCAAAGGATGTTCAAACTACCGCACAATTGCACTCATCTCACATGCTAGTAAAGTAATGCTCAAAATTCTCCAAGCCAGGCTTCAGTAATATGTGAACCGTGAACTTCCTGATGTTCAAGCTGGTTTTAGAAAAGGCAGAGGAACCAGAGATCAAATTGCCAACATCTGCTGGATCATCAAAAAAGCAAGAGAGTTCCAGAAAAACATCTATTTCTGCTTTATTGACTATGCCAAAGCCTTTGACTGTGTGAATCACAATAAACTGTGGAAAATTCTGAAAGAGATGGGAATACCAGACCACCTGATCTGCGTCTTGAGAAATCTGTATGCAGGTCAGGAAGCAACAGTTAGAACTGGTCATGGAACAATAGACTGGTTCCAAATAGGAAAAGGAGTACATCAAGGCTGTATATTGTCATCCTGCTTGTTTAACTTATATGCAGAGTACATCATGAGAAACGCTGAACTGGAAGAAACACAAGCTGGAATCAAGATTGCTGGGAGAAATATCAATAATCTCAGATATGCAGATGACACCATGCTTATGGCAGAAAGTGAAGAGGAACTAAAAGGCCTCTTGATGAATGTGAAAGTGGAGAGTGAAAAAGCTGGCTTAAAGCTCAACATTCAGAAAGCGAAGATCATGGCATCTGATCCCATCACTTCATGGGAAATAGATGGGGAAACAGTGGAAACAGTGTCAGACTTTATTTTTTTGGGCTTCAAAATCACTGCAGATGGTGAGTGCAGCCATGAAATTAAAAGACGCTTACTCCTTGGAAGGAAAGTTATGACCAACCTAGATAGCATATTCAAAAGCAGAGACATTACTTTGCCAATAAAGGTCCATCTAATCAAGGCTATGGTTTTTCCTGTGGTCATGTACGGATGTGAGGGCTGGACTGTGAAGAAGGCTGAGCGCCGAGGAATTGATGCTTTTGAACTGTGGTGTTGGAGAAGACTCTTGAGAGTCCTGAAAGGAGATCCAACTGGTCCATTCTGAAGGAGATCAGCCCTGGGATTTCTTTGGAAGGAATGATGCTGAAGCCGAAACTCCAGTACTTTGGCCACCTCATGTGAAGAGTTGACTCATTGGAGAAGACTCTGATGCTGAGAGAGATTGGGGGCAAGAGGAGAAGGGGATGACAGAGGATGAGATGGCTGGATGGCATCACTGACTCGATGGATGTGAGTCTGAGTGAACTCCAGTAGTTGGTGATGGACAGGGAGGCCTGGAATGCTGCGATTCATGGGGTCACAAAGAGTCGGACATGACTGAGTGACTGATCTGATCTGATAAGCCTCTTATCCTTATCCACTGTAGGGCAGACAGATTGAAAACCACAATCACAGAAAACTAACCAAACTGATCACATGGATCACAGTCTTGTCTAACTCAGTGAAACTATGAGCCATACAGTGTAGAGCCACCCAAGATGGATGGGTCATGGTGGAGAGTTCAGACAAAATATGGTCCACTGGAGAACGGAATGCAAACCACTTTAGAATTCTTGCCTTGAGAACCCCATGAACAGTATGAAAAGGCAAAAAGATAGGACACTGAAAGATGAACTCCTCAGATTGGCATGTGCCCAATATGCTACTGGAGAAGAGTGGAGAAATAACTACAGAAAGAAAGGAGAGACAGAGCCAAAGCGAAAACAACACCCAGTTTTGGATGTGACTGGTGATGGAAGTAAAGCCTGATGCTATAAGGAATGGGAATCTGGGAATCATGGGAATCTGGACTGTTAAGTCCATGAATCAAGGTAAATTGGAAGTGGTCAAATAGGAGATGGTAAGAGTGAACATCAACATTTTAGGACTCAGTGAACTAAAATGGACTGGAATGGATGGATTTAACTCAGATGACCATTATATCTACCACTGTAGACAAGAGTCCCTTAGAAGAAAAGGAGTAGCCCTCATAGTCAACAAAAAAGTCCGAAATGCGGTACTTGGATGCAACCTCAGAAATGACAAAATGATCTCTGTTCATTTCAAAGGAAACCATTCAATATCACAGTAATTCAAGTCTATGTCCCAACCACTAATGCCAAAGAAGCTGAGCTGAACAGTTCTATGATGATGTAAAAGACCTTCTAGAACTAACACCAAAAAAAGATGTACTTTTCATCATAGGGCACTGGAATGCAAAAGTAGGAAGTGAAAATACCTGGAGTGACAGGAAAAGTTGGCCTTGGAGTACAAAATGAAGCAGGGCAAAGGCTAACAGAGTTGCCAAGAGAACACACTGGTCATAGCAAACAACAAGACAAAAGACTGTACATATGGGCAACACCAGATGGCCAATATCAAAATCAGACTGATTATATTCTTTGCAGCTGAAGATGGAGAAGCTCTAAACAGTCAGCAAAAACAAGTATGGGAGCTGATTGTGGCTCAGATCGTGAAGTACATATTGTAAAGTCAGTCAGTTCAGTTGCTCAGTCATTTCCAACACTTTGTGATCCCATGGACTGCAGCACTCCATCACCAACTCCTGGAGTTTATTCAAACTCATGTCCATTTAGTTGGTGATGCCATCCAACCATCTCATCCTCTGTTGTCCCTTTTCCTCTGACCTTCAGTCTTTCCCAGCATCAGGGTCTTTTCAAATGAGTCAGTTCTTCACATCAGGTGGCCAAAGTATTGGAGTTTCAGCTTCAGCCTCAGCCCTTCCAATGATTATTCAGGACTGATTTTCTTTAGGATGGACTGGTTGGATCTCCTTGCTGTCCAAGGGACTCTCAAGAGTCTTCTCCAAATCCTTATTGCAAAATTCAAACTTAAATTGAAGAAAGTAGGGGAAACCACTAGACCATTCAGCTATGACCTAAATCAAATCCCTTATGATTATACAGTGGAAGTGATAGATTCCAGGGATCAGATCTGATAGACAGAGCATCTGAAGAACTATGTATGGAGGGTCATGACATTATACAGGAGGTAGTGATCAAAACCATGCCTAAGAAAGAGAAATGCAAAAAGGCGAATTGGTTGTCTGAGGAGGTGTCACAACTAGCTGAGAAGAGAGAAGTGAAAGGCAAAGGAGAAAAGAAAGATATACCCATCTGAATGCAGAATTCCAAAGAATAGCAAGGAGTGTTTTACCTATGTTTTCCTCTAGGAGTTTTATGGTTTCTGGTCTTACATTTAGATCTTTAATCCATTTTGAGTTTATTTTTGTGTATGGTGTTAGAAAGTACTCTAGTTTCATTCTTTTACAAATGTTTGACCAGTTTTCCCAGCACCACTTGTTAAAGAGATTGTCTTTAATCCATTGTATATTCTTGCCTCCTTTGTCAAAGATAAGGTGTCCATATGTGCATGGATTTATCTCTGAGCTTTCTATTTTGTTCCATTGATCTATATTTCTGTCTTTGTGCCAGTACCATAATGTCTTGATGACTGTGGCTTTGTAGTAGAGCCTGAAGTCAGGCAGGTTGATTCCTCCAGTTCCATTCTTCTTTCTCAAGATGAGATGAGATCAGATCAGTCGCTCAGTCGTGTCCGACTCTTTGTGACCCCATGAACCGCAGCACGCCAGGCCTCCCTGTCCATCACCAGCTCCCGGAGGTCACCCAGACTCACACCCATCAAGTCAGTGATGCCATCCAGCCATCTCATCCTCTGTCGTCCCCTTCTCCTCCTGCCCTCAATCCCTCCCAGCATCAGAGTCTTCTCCAATGAGTCAACTCTTCACATGAGGTGGCCAAAATACTGGAGTTTCAGCTTGAGCATCATTCCCTCCAAAGAAATTCCAGGATTGATCTCCTTCAGAATGGACTGGTTGGATCTTCTTGCAGTCCAAGGGACTCTCAAGAGTTTTCTCCAACACCACAGTTCAAAAGCATCAATTCTTCGGCGCTCAGCCTTCTTCACAGTCCAGCTCTCACATCCATACATGACCACAGGAAAGACCATAGCCTTGACTAGGCGAACCTTTGTTGGTAAAGTAATGTCTCTGCTTTTGAATATGCTATCTAGGTTGGTCATAACTTTCCTTCTAAGGAGTAAGCGTCTTTTAATTTCTCAAGATAGCTTTGGCTATTCGAGGTTTTTTGTATTTCCATACAAATTGAGAAATTATTTGTTCTAGCTCTGTGAAGAATACTGTTGGTAGCTTGATGGGGATTGCATTGAATCTATAAATTGCTTTGGGTAGTATACTCATTTTTACTATATTGATTCTGCCAATCCATGAACATGGTATATTTCTCCATCTATTAGTGTCCTCTTTGATTTCTTTCACCAGTGTTTTATAGGTTTCTATATATACTGGAAATAAAATAAAAAATAAACAAATGGGACCTAATTAAACTTAAAAAGCTTCTGCACAACAAAGCAAACTATAAGCAAGGTGAAAAGACAGCCTTCAGAATGGGAGAAAATAATAGCAAATGAAGCAACAGACAAACTACTAATCTCAAAAATATACAATCAACTCCTACAGCTCAATTACAGAAAAATAAATGACCCAATCAAAAAATGAGCCAAAGAACTAAATAGACATTTATCCAAAGAAGACATACAGATGGCTAACAAATACATGAAAAGATGCTCAACATCACTCATTATCAGAGAAATGCAAATCAAAACCACTATGAGGTACCATTTCATGCCAGTCAGAATGGCTGCGATCCAAAGGTCCACAAGCAATAAATGCTGGAGAGGGTGTGGAGAAAAGGGAACCCTCTTACACTGTTGGTGGGAATGCAAACTAGTACAGCCACTATGGAGAACAGTATGGCAATTCCTCAAAAAAACTGGGAATAGAACTGCATTATGATCCAGCATAAGCAGAGACATTTCAAAAGCAGAGACATTACTTTACCAACAAAGGTTCGCCTAGTCAAGGCTATAGTCTTTCCTGTGGTCATGTATGGATGTGAGAGCTGGACTGTGAGGAAGGCTGAACGCCGAAGAATTGATGCTTTTGAAGTGTGGTGTTGGAGAAGACTCTTGAGAGTCCCTTGGACCGCAAGAAGATCCAACCAGCCCATTCTGAAGGAGATCAATCCTGGAACTTCTTTAGAAGGAATGATGCTAAAGCTGAAACTCCAGTATTTTGGCCACCTCATGCGAAGAGTTGACTCATTGGAGAAGACTCTGATGCTGGGAGGGATTGAGGGCAGGAGGAGAAGGGGACGACAGAGGATGAGATGGCTGGATGGCATCACTGACTCTATGGACATGAATTTGAGTGACCTCCGGGAGCTGGTGATGGACAGGGAGGCCTGGCGTGCTGCGGTTCATGGGGTCGCAAAGAGTCGGACACGACTGAGCGACTGATCTGATCTGATCTGATCTGATGATCCAGCAATCCCACTGCTGGGCATACACACTGAGAAAACCAGAAGTGAAAGGGACACATGTACCCCAATGTTCATCGCAGCACTGTTTATAATAGCCAGGACATGGAAGCAACCTAGATGTCCATCAGCAGATGAATGGATAAGAAAGCAGTGGTACATATACACAGTGGAGTATTACTCAGCCATTAAAAAGAATACATTTGAATCAGTTCTAATGAGGTGGATGGAACTGGAGCCTATTATACAGAGTGAAGTATACCAGAAAGGAAAACACCAATACAGTATACTAATGCACATATATGGAATTTAGAAAGATGGTAACAATAACCCTGTATACGAGACAGCAAAAGAGACACTGATGTATAGAATAGTCTTTTGGACTCTGGGAGAAGGAGAGTGTGGGATGATTTGGGAGAATGGCATTGAAATATTTATAATATCATATTTGAAATGAGTTGCCAGTCCAGGTTCAATGCCTGATACTGGATGCCTGGGGCTGGTGCATTGGGATGACCCAGAGGGATGGTATGGGGAGGGAGGAGGGTTCAGGATGGGGAACACGTGTATACCTGTGGCAGATTCATTTTGATGTATGGAAAAACCAATACAAATTGTAAAGTTAAATAAAATAAAATTAAAAAAAAAAAAAAAACAAAGAATAGCAAAGAGAGATAAGAAAGCCTCCCTCAGTGATCAGAGAAAGAGAGGAAAACAATAGAATGGGAAAGACTAGAGATCTCTTCTAGAAAATGCAAAGATGGGCACAATAAAGGACAGAAATGATATGAACCTAACAGAAGCAAAAGATATTAAGAAGAGATAGCAAGAATACACAGAACTAAACAAAAAAAGATCTTCATGACCCATATAACCACAATGGTGGGATCACTCACCTAGAGCCAGCCATCCTGGAATGCAAAGTTAAGTAGGCTTTAAGAAGCATTACTATGAATAAGGCTAGTGGAGGTAATGGAATTCCAGTTGAACTATTTCAAATCCAAAAAGATGCTTCTGTTAAGGTGCTGCATTCAATACACCAGCAAATTTGGAAAACTCAGCAGTGGCCACAGAACTGGAAAAGGTCAGTTTTCATTCCAATCCCAAAGAAAGGCAATGCCAAAGAATGCTCAAACTACCACACAATTGCACTCATTTTGAGTAGTAAAGAAATGCTCAAAATTCTCCAAGCCAGACTTCAACAGCTACTGAACTGTGTACTTCCAGATGTTCAAGCTGGATTTAGAAAAGGCAGAGGAACCAGAGATCAAATTTCCAGCATCTCTTGGATCATAGAAAAAGTGAGAGTTCCAGAAAAATATCTACTTTTGCTTTATTGACTATGCCAAAGCCTTTGACTGTGTGAATCACAACAAACTGTGGAAAATTCTTAAAGAGATGGGAATACCAGTCCACCTTACCTACCTCCCAAGAAATCTGTATGCAGGTCAAGAAGCAACAGTTAAAACTGGACATGGAGCAGTGGACTGGCTTCAAATAGGGAAAGAAGTACATCAAGGCTGTAAACTGTCACCCTGCTTATTTAACTGTATGCAGAGTACATCATGCTAACTGCTGGGTTGGATGAAGCACAAGCTGGAATCAAGATTGCCAGGAGAAATATCAATAACCTTAGATATGCAGATGATACCACCCTTATGGTAGAAAGTGAAGAACTAAAGAGCCTCTTGATGAAAGCGAAAGAGAAGAGTGAAAAGACTGGTTTAAAGCTCAACATTCAAAAAACGAAGATCATGGCATCCAGTCCCATCACTTCATGGCAAATAGATGGGAAAACAATGAAAACAGTGACAGACTTTATTTTGTGGGCTCCAAAATCACAGCATATGTGACTGCTGCCATGAAATTAAAAGACACATGCTCCTTGGAAGAAAAGCTATGACTAACCTAGACAGCATATTAAAAAGCAGAGATATTACTTTGCTGACAAAGGTCTGTCAAGTCAAAGCTATGATTTTTCCAGTAGTCATGTATGGATGTGAGAGCTGGACTATAAATAAAGCTGAGTGCCACAAGAATGCATGCTTTTGAACTGTGGTGCTGGAGAAGAATCTTGAGAGTCCCTTGGATTGCAAGGAGGTCAAACCAGTTCATCCTAAAGGATATCAATCCTGAATATTCATTGGAAGGACTGATGCTGAAGCTGAAGCTCCAGTACTTTGGCCACCTGATGCATAGAGCTGACTCATTGGAAAAAATACTGATGCTTGGAAAGACTGAAGGCAGGAGGAGAAGGTGACAACAGAGGATGAGATGGTTGAATGGCATCACCAACTTGATGTATATGAGTTTGAGCAAGCTCTGGGAGTTGGTGATGGACAGGGAAGACTGGCTGCAGTCCATGGAATCGCAAAGATTTGGACACAACTGAGCGACTTAACTGAACTGATAACTCATTTAGTAGCACAGTATGATATGCTATGTATGATAGCTAGCACAGTATGATAGCACAGTATGTCTTTCTTTCAATTTTCTTTCACTCTTCTGACATTTCCCACATGGTGGCAAATATAGCTAATCTCACACTGAACCCAGAGAAAGTGTAACTGAGTATTGACTTTAAAAAATCTGATGAAAGTATGCTACAAGGATACACAGTGTGCACATCAAGATGTCATTATTTTCTTTACATTTAAATTTCTTCCATATATAGCATGTGTTCTTTCACTGTACTGATTAATATTCATTAAAAATAACAATCAAGAATGTTGTTCTGGTACATTTTCCCGAAGAGTGAACATACAAACATATATACATATCCCTCTGTGTGTGTGTATATATATGTATACATATATATATGTATATGTATATATGTATGTATGTATGTATGTATGTATCTGCACACATGCTAAGTTGCTTTAGTCGTGTCTCTTTGTGACCCTATGGACCATAGACTGCCAGACTTCTCTGTTATGGGATTCTCCAGGCAAGAATACTGGAGTAGGTTGTCATACCCTCCTCCAGAGGAATCTACCTGACCCAGGGATTGAACCTTTGTCTCTTATGTCTTTTGCGTTGGCAGGCAGGTTCTTTACCACTAGGGCCACCAGGGAAGCCCCATATGTATGCATGTATGTGTGTATCAGATCAGATCAGATCAGTCACTCAGTCATGTCTGACTCTTTGCGACCCCATGAGCTGCAGCACACCAGGCCTCCCTGTCCATCACCAACTCCCGGAGGTCACTCAGACTCACATCCATCGAGTCAGTGATGCCATCCAGCCATCTCATCCTCTGTCGTCCCCTTCTCCTCCTGCCCCCAATCCCTCCCAGCATCAGAGTCTTCTCCAATGAGTCAACTCTTCGCATGAGGTGGCCAAAATACTGGAGTTTCAGCTTTAGCATCATTCCTTCCAAAGAAATCCCAGGGCTGATCTCCTTCAGAATGGACTGGTTGGATCTCCTTGCAGTCCAAGGGACTCTCAAGAGTCTTCTCCAACACCACAGTTCAAAAGCATCAATTCTTCGGTGCTCAGCCTTCTTCACAGACCAGCTCTCACATCCATACGTGACCACAGAAAAGACCTTACAACTCAATATAAAAAAAATTATACATATTCATGTATCTACTCTTACTTAGATTCTTTTCTCATATAGGTCATTATAGAGTATTGGGTAGAGTTCCCTGTGCTATGAAGTAGGTCCTTATTCATTATCTATTTTATATATCAGATCAGATCAGTCGCTCAGTCGTGTCCGACTCTTTGCGACCCCATGAACCGCAGCACGCCAGGCCTCCCTGTCCATCACCAGCTCCCGGAGGTCACCCAGACTCGCATCCATCGAGTCAGTGATGCCATCCAGCCATCTCATCCTCTGTCGTCCCCTTCTCCTCCTGCCCTCAATCCCTCCCAGCATCAGAGTCTTCTCCAATGAGTCAACTCTTCGCATGAGGTGGCCAAAATACTGGAGTTTCAGCTTTAGCATCATTCCTTCCAAAGAAATTCCAGGATTGATCTCCTTCAGAATGGACTGGTTGGATCTCCTTGCAGTCCAAGGGACTCTCAAGAGTCTTCTCCAACACCACAGTTCAAAAGCATCAATTCTTCGGCACTCAGCCTTCTTCACAGTCCAGCTCTCACATCCATACATGACCACAGGAAAGACCATAGCCTTGACTAGGCGAAATATATAGCAGTATGTATATGTCAATCCCAATCTCCTATTTATCCCTCCCTTCCTTCCCATAAATTTTTTTTCTACATCTTTAACTCTATTTCCATTTTGTAAATAAGTCCATTTATACTTTGTTTTACAGCAAATAGTAACACAAACATTATAAATCAACTATACTCCAATAAAAATTTTTTAAAAAATCTAGCTCAATTAGCATTGCCAATTAGATATGCAAGCAATATAAGTGTCCACCATCAGATGAATGGATAAATAAGAAGTGGTATAAATATGAAATGGAATACTACTCAGCCATAAAAATGAAATTTTGTTATTTGCAACAAGATGGATGGACTTGGAGGGTATTAAGCTAAATGGGATAAATCAGACAGAGAAAGACAAATACTGTATGATATGACTTATATGTGGGATCTAAAAAATACAACAAACAGTGAACATAACAAAAGGAAACAGACTCACAGATACAGAAAACAAACTTCTGGTTATGAGTGGGGAGATGAAAGAGGGAAGTAGCAAAATACAAGTAGGGAATTAAGAGGTACAAACTATTATACATAAAATAAGCAACAAGGGTATATTTTACAATACAGGTTTTACGGTTAATATTTTATAATAACTATAAATGGAGTATACCTTCAAAATTGTAAATCATTATACACCTGTAACATATATAATACTGTACATCAACTATACTTCAATAAAAAGTTAATAATAATTTTTAAGCTCCTAATTAAAACTGCATACTTGCTTTCCAGGTCAGTTTACACATTTACATTTCTAGCAGTTCTTATCGTCTACATCCTTGCATGAAAAGAGTATTATCTTTTTTAAAAAATTGCTTGATACTTTTATAGGAAGGAAATGATACAAAGTTTTATTTGGCATTTTTATTATTACTGTGAAAGAGTATTTTTACCAGAACTAATATTTAGTCTTTTGCATGCTCTGTCCTCTGATTTATTCATGTTATTTGTGACATTTTCTCCTGGAATCCAAGTGTCTTATTGCTTTGAATTCTATTTTTCTCCTTAGTAGATAGGTAGAATTCTATCTTAATACATAAATATGATTTTCACAAGGAAAAAATTCTTCATTTTTTCCCTGATGATAAAGTGTTGCCTGAAATGCATTTGATTCTCTCATTACATTTGATGAGAACACATCTTATGTCTGATAGAAGCCACAAATAACTGCCTGATGCAGCCTGCTGTTGTTAATTTGGGAAATAATAAAATGACAAGTACCTTAGCCATCTTGAATTTACTTTGAAACAGTGTAAATTAACATTTCTTCTGAAGGAATTAATCTCAAGTAATACTGTCTACTATTTCAGCCATTTCTTTAAAAAAAAAAACAAATTATGGAGCATTTGGAGATGGCAATTTAATGGGAGACCATTACCCTAAGTGTTCTTTTATGAATTTCCCCTAAAATTCCAGATGAGCCATTTACCTTCTAGGTATGGTTATAAGGGCTGCCATTCCCATATTAGTGCTTTATTTGATATATGCAGTAAATCTTTCTTATTGATGATGCTATTATTGTAATTTTGTGCCCTGTGTACTTTCCAAGTCTCAAGTCTCCATATATATTCAGATATGTCTCAAGTACAAGTCTCAAGCTTCCATACATATTCAGATATGAGGCCTTGGCAGTGGAAAGAGTGGGAAGGAACATAGCTCCTTCCCGTGTTTAGAAGTCCGTCATTTGTAATGGAGCCACAGGAAATCCCTCTTCTGTTAAGGCATGGGAATGGCAGCATAATATATGAAATCTTCTTTTATACCAACAATCTCCATTTCTTAGGGATTAGCAAAGAACTGAACAAAGACTGGCTGGAGATTTTTGGCATAGAAAAAAGGGAGAATCTAAGACACCATCTGGAAAAGGATGAAACTGGCAAGGTACTGGGAAGTTCCAAATGACAGATTCCATTGTGGAGGTCAAGGGCACAGAGGTACAGAAAACAGATCACAGTACAAGGGACAGGGAACCATAGCTGGGGATTGGTAAACGAAGAGACTGCTCTTTGGGAGTACATTAGAGAAGGCCTGAGGGGAGGAACTTCATGAGGCACAGCTCCACGGAGTGTGCTCCATTTTTATAGGGGCTCAGTTTCCACTCTCTAAACTGGTTAGTAAATATGATGATTAGCTGTGATGCTGACTTGGAGACTGTAAAATACTAAAGTGCTTTTTGGATCATTACAAATATATTTTATTACTATACTTTATATTATGACACGTAGAGTTAAGCCTATATTTTTATTCGTAATTCTTTAAACATACACAGATTCTTGACCACAATATTTGATTATCCAGAACTCCTTACCAAACATTAGGGATAACAGATTTTACTGTATCGCTTTTCTTACTCAGATTTTAATGATTTGTGATGAAGGGACTGATTTTTCTACTTCCTGTGGTCTCCAAGAAGGCTTCAGTTGAAATCAGATTCTTATGGTTTGGAAAAGTTAATCCATCTCTGAAAGGTACCGAAGGCCAGCTCACTAAGCAGGGGCTGGCTGGCACAGTCTTTCAAATCCTGTGGTGAGAGACTCGGTCTTTACTTGGTGCACCTTGAACTAAGCATACCTTTGGCCCTAGTCTTAGTAACACACTTATCAATCAAGTCTTTGTTTAGTTGAGTCAATGCTTTGACATGTTAAATGAATAATTATCAATTGGCTGACCTGGAACCTATTTCAGGAGCCAAACTTAAACTTACTAATAGCCCTAGGATCAAGCTCCATACGACACCCTGACATATGTCTCCAGACAACAAATGATTCCATTATTCTTTGGTTTAGTGTGATATATATGATTGATCTTAACCCTTTGGTAGAATGAATATTATGTCCTCTCATTTGTTTTTAATCTATTTTAGGTATACAAATTGGTAAGACTTCTCAGTCGTTGCCTAAAATCTTGGTTAATTACATGTTTTCTTTAAAACAAACCTGGATACAATTTTTAAGGGTTCATTCATCAAACTTTGTGATCCTTTAAAGCAATCTCCATTTTACATTAAAAATGCCACATTTTAAAAGCAATAATATTTTTTCAAGAAATACTTCATTCTTAATAAAATGTGTTAGTCTTGACTTTTAAGAGTCAAGGTGACTTTTGATAGTGGATTTGCACCTAAATTATTGAAAACAAAACCAGTCTTACCTCGTAGTAAGTAAGGTCTGAGTTGGGAAAAGGGGAGCCCTTTCTGGAGTATCCTTAGCATTCTCATACCTTTTAAACCATCTCCCAAGGATCATAGTCCAAGAACTTGCTCATAATATTTCTTTCATTACTTATGAAAATATTTCCATGGAAATTTCACCATATAACATTACACTTACTTAAAAATCTTATTTTTGTCTTGCAACATTTCCCTTGCAGACATGAGCATTTCTGGGGAATTATGGTATAGAGAGAAAACTTGGTCTTTTATTTAAGAATTAGTGTAAACAATTCAGTAGGCACAAGAAATACTTTGAGGTTAATTTTGAAAGTAGACAGAAAAACCCTACTCACCTATTATAACTGGAAAATTAACACATGGTATTTGCAGTCTGGGTCTTATTTCCAGTTAAATTAAAATAGGTCATTTTGTTCATCTGGCTTACATTTAAAGCTAAAGAAAAAAATCCTGATATTTTACTATGCAAATACTTGTGCTGTCATAAAATATGTCTGCTGCTGCTGCTAAGTCGCTTCAGTCGTGTCCGACTCTGTGCAATCCCATAGATGGCAGCCCACTAGGCTCCGCCCTCCCTGGGATTCTCCAGGCAAGAACACTGGAGTAGGTTGCCATTTCCTTCTCCAGTGCATGAAAGTCTACATGTTGGTAAAACTTATTGGGAGTCAAGAATTCTGTCAAAATAAGTCATTTTTTTACGGGCTTCCTTGGTGGTTCAGCAGTAAAGAATCCACCTGCAATGTAGGATATACAGGTTTGATCCCAGAGTCGGGAAGATCCCTCTTAGGAGGGCATGGCAACCCACTCGTGTATTCTTGCTGGAACAATCCCACAGACAGAGGATACTGGAGGGCTACAGTCCAGGGGGTTGCAAAGAGTTGGATGTGAGTGAAGCGACTGAGAACACACAGCACGTCATATTTTTAAAAAGCTTGATATAAACAGCTAGGGTGATAGACAATATCAAATTCAACACTGTCAAATTCAGATAAGACAAATAAAATGGTCTTATTGAACTGAAGAAATTATCTCAATTCAAAAAATATGTACAGAATGTGAAATTAACCCAGGCAACAAAGTTATACAGATGCATACATATCTTTTTTTAATTGAGGTACAATTGATATATAATATTATTTTCTGGTGTGATTCAATATCTGTATACATTGAAAATTGATCACCACAATAAGTCTAGCTAACTACATGTTCTACAAACTTTTAAAAATAAATACTCCAAGTGAAAGTAAAGGTTTCCTTATACTGAGAAATTGGAAAAATCTTTTCTAATTACTTGTCAAATGTTATAACTTAAATTTTAAACAGGTATCAGTTCATTACACTTATGATCATTTACTTCCTAGATTCATTACCATATTTTCACAAAACTATACCTAGTTCAGGAGAAAGGGAACTTGATGCCAATTACTTGAGGGTAATGACATCTAACTTGCATAGATTCTAAAGTAGCATAAGGAAAAGTAGAGTCACCCATATTAAGCATAATATAAATTTTAATTATAGACAAAATGGAAAAAATGAAATTAAGAATGAAATTATTCTGAAATAGTCTTTGAACATTCAGCAACCCTGGACCATGGGAAAACCAGTGACACAGAGATCAACCCGGAGCCCAGGAGTAAAAGAAAAGAGGTGATGGCCTTAGGTATTGAAAGAAGCGTGGCATATTTTATTGTAAAGCTCTCATATGGGAAATTGTACACTATTACTAGTGGTAGACTGTGATAAATTAAAGATGTATGTTATAAACCCTAAGACAATGGTTTATTAAGCCAAAAGCAAAGAGTTATGGCTAATAAGCCAGCAATGGGGAAAAAAATAGGAAACAAAACCTAAACAACTAATCTAAAAGAACACAGAAAACAATAGCAAAATGATAGATTAAACCCAACTTTATCAATAATTACATTAAGTACAAATGGTTTAAGGATGCCTGATTAAAAGCCAGAGGTTGTCAGATTGGATTTAAGAAGACAATTGTATATTGCCTGTAAGAAATTCATTTTAAATATAAAGACATGAAGGTTTAACATAAAGGGATGGAGGAATATCTGCAACTCCTATATATACTGCATGTCAGAATAAAAAATGTTACAGCCATTTTTAATTAACTTAGACATACAATTACCACATAACACATTAATCATATCTCCAGGTATTTCTTAAGAGAAATAAAAGCTAATGTTCACAAAAAATAGCATATAGCAATTATAGAAAATTAAACATAATTGTTCCAAGAAACAAATAAAATACACTTCAGCAGGAATGGATAAAGGAACGGTGGTATATCCATATGACAGAATGCTTGTGACTCAGTAGTAAAAAGGTACAAAAGACTGGAAAATACAAGTTAAATCTATAATGGGATATTACTATGAACTTATTGAAACTGCTAAAATTTTATAACTGTATGCTGATATAGTTGTGAACATTTAAAAATAATATACAGAAAAGCAACTGAATTAATAAACAGCAAGGTTGATGGATATAATTCAAGATTAAAAAATATAAATTATATTCACATTACTAGTAACCAGTGAGAAAGTAAAAAAAAAGAGGAAATTTAGAAATACCATGTACATTTGAAAATAATAAATAGGGACCAGTTCCACTGAAGATGTGAGAGATTCTACACAAACTGATTCTACAATTACATGAAAATCCAAAGAATCAAAAATTTCCAGTACAATCTGGAACAAACTTGGTGGCCTTCACTACCAGATATCCTGGGACTTCCCTGGTGGCTCAGACAGTAAAGCGTCTGCCTACAATGCGGGAGACCCAGGTTCAATCCCTGGGTCAGGAAGATCTCCTGGAGAAGGAAATGGCAACCCGTTCCAGTATTCTTGCCTGGAAAATCCCATGGACAGTGGAACCTGGTAGGCTACAGTCCATGGGGTCGCAGAGTTGGACACAACTGAGCAATTTCACTACCAGATATCAAGAATTAAAGACAGAGTAAAAACAACAAATGGAATTTTGCAAGGACAGAAGAGAATCAGAGAGACACCCACACCTATGGACACTTGATTTATGCCAAGGATGGCACTGCAGAGCAGTGGATAAAGAAATGTTCCTTTGCTAAATGTGCTGGGTCAGTCAGTGAAGTGAAAGTGACAGTCACTCAGTCATGTACGACTCTTTGCGACCCTATGGACGGTAGCCCACCAGAATTCTCTGTCCATTGGATTTCCAAGGCAAGAATACTGGAGTGGGTTGCCATTTCCTTCTCCAGGAGATCTTTCTGACCCAGGGGTTGAACTCGAGTCTCCTGAATTGGCAGGCAGATTCCTTACCACTGACCCACCAGGAAAGGAATAGTTGACTTACAATATTGGGTTAGTTTCAAGGTATACAACAAAGTGATTCAGTTACACATAAATATATACACACATATGTATGTGTGTGTATATATATATATATATATGTCCTTTTTCAGATGCTTTTACATTATAGGTTATCACAAGATATTGAATATAGTTCTATGTGCTATATAGTAGGTTCCTATTGTTTATTTATTTTACATATAGTAGTATGTATCTGTTAATTCCAAACTCTTAATTTATCCATCCCTCCCTTTCCCCTTGGATCACCCCTTTGGTAACCATAAGTTTTTTTTTTTTCTATGAGTCTATTTCTGGTTTGTAAATAAGTTAATTTACATAATATTTTAAGATTATGCATATAAATGATATCATATGATATTTGTCTCTTGCTGTCTTAGTGTTATCACTTAGTATGAAAGTCTCTATGCCCATCCAAGTTTTTGGAAATGGCAGTATTTCATTCATGTTATGGCTGAGCAATACTCCACTGTATATATATACATACACCACATCTTCTTTATACATCCCTCTGTTGGTGGACATTCAGGTTGCTTTCATGTCTTGGCTATTGTAAATAGTTCACCTGCAATGAACACTAGGGTGCATGTGTCTTTTTGAATTAGAGTTTTTTTTTTTTTATTTTCCTGGATATATGTCCAAGAGTGGGATTATAGGATCATAAAGTAACTATGTTTTTAGTTTTTAAAGGAACCTCCATAGTGTTCTCCATAAGGCTATACTCTTTTGTACATACCATTTGTTATTTGTTATCTGCAGCATTTGTTATTTGTAGATTTTTTGATAATGGCCATTCTGACCAGTGTGAGGTGATACCTCACTGTAGTTTTGATTTGGATTTCTCTAATAATTGGTGATGTTGAGCATCTTTTCATGTGCCTGTTGGCTATCTGTATGTCTTCTTCAGAAAAATGCCTACTTAGATCTCCTGTCCATTTTTTGATTGGGTTATTTATTTTTTTATATTGAAATGTATAAGCTGTATTTTGTATATGAAGCCCTTTTTGGTCACATCATTTGCAAATATTTTCTCCCAGTCTGTAGGTTGTCTTCTCATTTTTATTTATTTTCTTTTTTTCCTTTGTTGTGCAAAAGCTTTTAAGTTTACTTTGGTACCATTTATTAATTTTTTATGATCAGTTCAGTTCAGTCACCCAGTCGTGTCCGACTCTTTGCGACCCCATGAATTGCAGCACGCCAGGCCTCCCTGTCCATCACCAACTCCTAGAGTTCACCCAGACTCATGTCCATCGAGTAGATTTTTTAAAATTATTTAGTTGGGTGCATCGAGCTCAGTGGTTGAGCTGTGGGCTTTATCTGCTCTGAGGCATGTGGGATCTTACTTCTCCAGCCAGGGATCAAACCTGCATCCCCCGCACTGCAAGGCAGATTTTTAACCACGGGACCCCAGGGAAGTCCCTATGATGAGTTTGTTCAGTTATAATTTTGTAGCATATCTGGCTTATTCTCATGGTTAGTGTGACAACGATAGTCTCATGATTTTGTACATTCCAATCATGAGCAGAAATTTTTCCCAAATTTGTGATTTGCTTATGTAATTTCTGGTTTTTGTCTTTTCTGGTTTGCACCAGAAGTCTTTACAGTCATAAATTTTCTTCAGTGTAAAATTTCCCACAGTAATTATTGTATTCTCAGTACCATTTTTCTTTTATAATAGATTAGTCAATACAGGTTAGAATGAAGGATCAGTCTAACTAGTTCAGGGGGCTTTCTCTAACATCTTAATTTTATTTGTTCTTTGTATTTATAAAATATACCATTTTTTTTTCAAAATTTTAGTTTTTTTCCTACATACATACCTATAGAAATCATGCTAGCTTGGGGTTTCACTCTAGAATAAAACTAAAATTATTTTTGTAGCTTTACTCTGTATCCAGAATCATATTTTTCTTTTAAAGTCATCTTTTTTTGATAAATTCTCACCCATCTCTTTCTCTTATCTTCATTTACTTATAATCTCATTCATAATCATTATAAAAATTAGAATGCCTACAAAGACAAGGCCTTATAAAATTTAGGATAGGCATAAAGACCAAGTATATATTTTTCATAAAACTTGTTTATGGGTAGTAAAATATTTGTGGAATATTTCCTAGAGTTTTTAATACTTCCTTTCACCAGTGGCTAGCTATAAAAACTATTTGCATGGTTGATGTATGTCTTGGCATGTGATTTTCTTTTCTTTTTAAATTATGGTAAGAAGATCAAGGATTATTTCTGCCTATTCTCTCTCCTCCATATTAATTGAAGTAATTTTGAAGATTGGCAGTAACTTCTGCTACATCATTAAATGTTAAATGTACAACTATATTACTGTGATTATGTTTTCAAATGGAGTTAAGAAAACAAAGCTTAAAAGACGCATGATTCATTATTTCAAATAAGTTTTAGAGTGGTTTACCCAGAAGGAAATGGCACCCCACTCCAGTATTCTTGCTTGGAGAATCCCATGGACAGAGGAGCCTAGCGGGCTACAGTCCACAGGGTCGCAAAGAGTAGGACACAACTGAGCAACTTCATTTTCTTTTCTTTCTTTCTTTCTATTTCTATAATAATCTTTTTGGAAAATAACCCACCACACTATGGAAATAACTCAGAAATGACCATTCCAGCTTCTTTTCTCTTTGCCAACAAAGGATCCCTCTATATGTGCTAAAGTTTCCAAATAAGACTTCTCCCTGAGCAGCCAAGGAGAGAAATACAATCATGCCAACATCTGGTTCAGTGCTGAAAAAACAATAGAAACCTCACCTTGTGCCTAATGATTGATGCTGGTGTTTTTACTCTTACTATTAAGGATGGTGTTAAAGGACCGAAGGCTGGCCAAGTCCTTGTTCACAGAACTCTCTTTCAAAAGACAGCTGCTACCATCTTCCATTTCAGTTCAGTTCAGTCGCTCAGTTGTGCCCAACTCTTTGCGACCGCATGAATTGCAGAATGCCAGGCCTCCCTGTCCATCACCAACTCGCAGAGTTCACTCAGACTCACGTCCATGGAGTCAGTGATGCCATCCAGCCATCTCATCCTCTGTCATCCCCTTCTCCTTCTCCCCCCTATCCCTCCCAGCATCAGACTCTTTTCCAATGAGTCAACTATTTGCATGAGGTAGCCAAAGTACTGGAGTTTCAGCTTTAGCATCATTCCTTCCAAAGAAATCCCAGGGCTGATCTCCTTCAGAATGGACTGGTTGGATCTCCTTGCAGTCCAAGGGACTCTCAAGAGTCTTCTCCAACACCACAGTTCAAAAACATCAATTCTTTGGCACTCAGCTTTCTTCACAGTCCAACTCTCACATCCATACATGACCACTGGAAAAACCATAGCCTTGACTAGACGGACCTTTGTTGGCAAAGTAATGTCTCTGCTTTTGAATATGCTATCTAGGTTGGTCATAACTTTTCTTCCAAGGAGTAAGCGTCTTTTAATTTCATGGCTGCAGTCACCATCTGCAGTGATTCTTCCATTTCAAGCCGGTACCAAATAGAGAGCATTTTTATCTTGTCCCAAGATGAATAGGAACTTTTTGGTAAACTTTCCCTGTAATGATGTTTGAATAGAAGTCACATCAGAGGAAGAATCCAAGGGATGAAAAATTTGCCTTCATTGGGACTATCTTTTGCTATTCTGCTTTTCAGCAAAGACTATTACCTGTGAGAAGCTCTTGCAAATTATTGAATTAATTTTGTTGTAAAAGTAGCTTTTATAGCCAACCATATACTTTGCCTAAAAATCTTTCTTCAAGGTAAGAACGTGTGTATGTGTGTGTGTGTGTGTGTGTGTGTGTATCCATACATGAAGTTGAGAGGTACTGAGTTATGGGAAAGGTGTGGATGGTGAAGAATAGGTAACAGGAACAAATAAGACGGGATTTCCTGGTGGCTCAGATGGTAAAGAATCTGCCAGCATGCAGGAAACCTGGGTTTGATCCCTGGGTTGGGAAGATCCCCTGGAGAAGGGAATGGCTACCCACTTCAGTATTCTTGCCTGGGAAATCCCATGGACAGAGGAGCCTGGCAGGCTACCGTCCATGGGGTTGCAAGCAATCAGACATGACTGAGCAACTAACAGTTTCACTTTCACCGTAGTTCTTTAGTGGCATTCTACTTGTGTCTGGTATTCAGCTCTGTCTCCAATTCTACTGACCTTTCCAGTGCAGCTCAAGATCCACCTCAAACCAAACTCTTCCCTTATCTGCCATTGGCAAATGGCCTAATATCTGAATTCCTGTAACACATTTACATTCCATACTCAGGTTAGCATTCAGTACTGCTGCTGCTGCTGCTAAGTCGCTTCAGTCGTATCCGACCCCATTGATGGCAGCCCACCAGGCTCCCCTGTCCCTGGGATTCTCCAGGCAAGAACACTGGAGTGGGTTGCCATTTCCTTCTCCAATGCATGAAAGTGAAAAGTGAAAAGTGAAAGTGAAGTCGCTCAGTCGTGTCCGACTCTTAGTGACCCCATGGACTGCAGCCTACCAGGCTCCTCCGTCCATGGGATTTTCCAGGCAAGAGTACTGGAGTGGGGTGCCATTGCCTTCTCCAGCATTCAGTACACTCCACTCAAAATTGTATGGTTTTTTTAAAAATGTGGTTTAAGATTGTAGTTTTTATTTTTCCTCAGATAATCCTAGCCATAGAAGAGTTCTTTGCCTTTTTCTCCCCATGATTCTATGATGAAAAGGATAAAAAGAAAGACTATATAAACATAGCCAAGCCTAGATCTAGACATGTGGGTGTCTCCAGACTAATAATTTGGTTCCATTTCAAAATGAATTATAAATATTTATTCAACATTTACTTAAAGGGGTAGGAAGACTCTGATTTCCCATTAATAAAAATGTATATAGAAATAAATTCATTTATTGATTCATTTTGCTGCCCAAAGCAGAGTCAAAAGTCTGGGGAAAAAAGCAGACAAAGTTTCTTGCTTTCCTATAGCTCTTATTCTTTCTTCTGCTCTTTCGTGATTATCCAAACCAGACAACTTCTTGGCAAGCTCATTAAAGATTTAGATAATGAAGGAAATTCCTCAATCCTGTGAACAGCCTTGTGCTGGGTAAAAGTTTGGTCTCAGAGTTTCAGCTGCCACCTCCTGCTGTCTTTTGGCTGACTGCAATTGCATGTGCATGTTGCAGAATTATTCAATAGAGGCATGTTCATGATAGTGAGCACTCTCTTTTCATGTCCATCTGAAGCTCTGTCTGCTTCAGCTGCATTTGTACAGATTTGTATCTCTATAATATGAAAAGCCTTTTGAGAAAATCTAACTCAGCAAGCACTTCATTTCTAATTTATTCCATCAATAATTTAACATCCTCATATCAGTGTTTTAAGCAGCAATCTAGTTGGCCTACCCCTCAGTTAGATTCTGTACCTACCATCTAGCAACTCTTCTTCCTGGTGACTATCTTCTTCCCTAAACCAGACTTTCTGGCTGCTATATTACAAATTTAATTTGCCATTTAAAAATGTGACTTATTTTTCCTCTTTATTACGTTAAAGAAAGAGAAGCAAATCAAGTCCTTATAAAAAGCATCAGTTAAGGGATCAGGTGCAGCAGTACATTCTGAGGTGCAACTCTCTGTGCCTACGAATCCTGACATACACTTAGATTTCCTGACTTCAATTTTTAACATTCATAAACTACAAATAAAAATATCCCCTTTGCAGAGTTGCTGAGAACATCAGCAGCAATTAATCTCCCTGATGATCTTTGTAAATCACAGCCAATTTTACTGCTAACAGGTACTATGAAATTTTTAGTTCAGCCTTTGACACACACTGAACTGTATAAAGAGGACTTGAAGTTATTAAAAACTCAAATGGTCCATTTTTTGATTGGGTCATTTATTTTTCTGGAATTGAGCTGTAGGAGTTGCTTGTATATTTTTGAGATTAGTTGTTTGTCTGTTGCTTCATTTGCTATTATTTTCTCCCATTCTGAAGGCTGTCTTTTCACCTTGCTTATAGTTTCCTTTGTTGTGCAGAAGGTTTTAAGTTTGATTAGGTCCCATTTGTTTATTTTTGATTTTATTTCCGATATTCTGGGAGGTGGGTCATAGAGGATCCTGCTGTGATGTAAGTCAGAGAAGAAAGCTGTGGTACATATACACAATGGAGTATTACTCAGCCATTAAAAAGAATACATTTGAATCAGTTCTAAGGAGGTGGATGGAACTGGAGCCTATTATACAGAGTGAAGTAAGCCAGAAAGAAAAACACAAATACAGTATACTAACGCATATATATGGAATTTAGAAAGATGGTAACAATAACCCTGTTTCAGATCAGATCAGTCGCTCAGTCGTGTCCGACTCTTTGTGACCCCATGAACTGCAGCACGCCAGGCCTCCCTGTCCATCACCAACTCCTAGAGGTCACTCAGACTCACATTCATCAAGTCAGTGATGCCATCCAGCCATCTCATCCTCTGTCGTCCCCTTCTCCTCTGTTTACGAGACAGCAAAAGAGACATTGATGTATAGAACAGACTTTTGGACTCTGGGTCTGGGAGAGGGTGGGATGATTTGGGAGAATAGCATTGAAATATGTATAATATCATATCTGAAACGAGTCGCCAGTCCAGGTACGATGCCTGATAACGGATGCCTGGGGCTGGTGCACTGGGATGACCCAGAGGGATGGTATGGGGAGGGAGGAGGTAGGAGGGTTCAGGATGGGGAGCACGTGTATACTGGTGGCGGATCCATCTCGATGTATGGTAAAAGCAATACAATATTGTAAAGTTAAGCAAAACAAAATTTAATTTAAAAAAAAACTCAAATGGCTAATATTTTGAAAAATCATCACTTATCTATCATTTCATGTATCCAAAAGAATACACTGGATTCTGTTAGATGCTATACATTTTAATTTTTACCAAAATTTATATTTTAAAAATATGTATAGACGTAACATGATGAGTTTCTGAAACCATGTGTGTACATGTGTGCATACATGTGTAGGTGTAATATGCATTCAGGATTGACTAGATAGTAAGATGAAAAGTTGGATGTAAACATCTTCCTCTTTATTAGGCTGACTTTCAAAAGTTGCTACTAGTAACAGTTTTGTGTTCATTAGTTAAATTTTTTAATATATATCACTTTATTCATTGAACTAATATTTTCTGAGTAACTAGTGATTCAGACCATAAGGTATCTGCCTGTAATATAGGACACCTGGGTTCAATCCCTGGGTTGGGAGGATCCCCTGAAGAATGGAATGGCAACCCACTCCAGTATTCTTGCCTGGACAATTCCATGGAGAAAGGAGCCTGGCATGGTAGAGTCCACGAGGTTGCAGAGTAGGACATGACTGAGCAACTAACATATATTGTGTACTAAGCATTCTTATAGTTTCTTGGGCTACATTAAGGAAAAAACACAAGCCAACAAAATCTTTTTTTTTCTTCTCCTGTCCCCTCCTTGGGGTGTGTATGTTTATAAACCTTTGGCCCTTTATATTGAAGTATAATTTGTATGTAGACAAATGCATTTGTAGTGATGTGTTCTGATAAATAACTACATCTGTGTTTCCACAAATGAATCAAGATATGGAATATTACTCTCCCAGAGAGTTCCATCGGGGAAGGCAATGGCACCCCACCCCAGTACTTTTGCCTGGAAAATCCCATGGACGGAGGAGCCTGGTAGGCTCCAGTCAGTGGGGTCACTAAGAGTCGGACATGACTGAGCGACTTCACTTTCACTTTTCACTTTCATGCATTGGAGAAGGAAATGGCAACCCACTCCAGTGTTCTTGCCTGGAGAATCCCAGGGACAGGGGAGCCTGGTGAGCTTCCGTCTATGGGGTTGCACAGAGTCGGACACGACAGAAGCGACTTAGCAGCAGCAGCAGCAGCAGAGAATTCCATCATGCTCCTTCCAGTAAATTCCTGTTCTAGCCCCACATCACAGGCCACCATCCTCTGAATTCTAATACCAAATCCTTACCTGTGTAAGATTTCAAAAAAATGGAATTATACAGAATCTTTTTCATAAAGTATCCTTTAGGTCTGGCTTCATTTGCTTAGCAAAATGTTTTTGAAACTTGTCCATTTTACTGCATGCATTTGTGACTCGTTACTTTTTATTGCTCCATTTTGTGAATATAAGGTAAGTCGCTTCAGTCGTGTCCGACTCTGCGCAACCCCAAAGATGACAGCCCATCAGGCTCCACCTTCCCTGGGATTCTCCAGGCAAGAACACTGGAGTGGGTTGCCATTTCCTTCTCCAATGCATGAAAGTGAAAAGTGAGAGTGAAGTCGCTCAGTCTTCGACTTAGCGACCCCATGGACTGCAGCCTACCAGGCTCCTTTGTCCATGGGATTTTCCAGGCAAGAGTACTGGAGTGGGGTGCCATTGCCTTCTCCGTTTTGTGAATATACCACTATTTATTTATTCATGGCTTCCCTGGTGGCTCAGATGGTAAAGACTCTGCCTGCAATGTAAGAGACTGGGTTCAATCCCTGGGTTGGGAAGATCCCTTGGAGAAAGGAATGGCAACCCACTCCAGTATTTTTGCTTGGAGAATCCCATGGACAGAGGAGCCTGGCGGGCTACTGTCCATGGAGTTGCAAAGAGTTGGACACAACTAAGAGACTAACATTTATTCATATCCTTCTTGATGGATATTTGGATTTTTAAATTTTAATTATTATAAAGAAAGGTGATATGAACATTCATATACAAGTATTTTCCTAACATATGTCTTTATCTGTTCTTGGAGTGAAATTGTTGATCATAGGGTATGTATATTTTTATAGAAACTGCTGGTTTTCCAAAATGTCTACCTTATTTTACACCCCCACTAATAATGTGTGAGAAATTCAGTTGCTCCACATCTTCACCAACATTTAGAGCTTCTGTGTATACGAACTGACATATAATTTTGGCTTTAATTTGCATTTTCCTGATGATGAGTAATTTTGAATACTTGTTCATGAGTTTAGGGGTCATTTTGTACATTCTTTGGTGAAGTGTCTATTCAATTAATTTTGACCACTTTTTAATCAGATTGTTTGTCTTTTCATTATTAAGTTAGAATTCTTTATATATTCTGGACACAAGTCATTTTTCCAATTGTAAGTATTATAAATATGTTCTCCTAGCTATGGCTTGCATTTTCATTTTTTAATACTTCTTTTTTATGAGCAGAGATTTTTAATTTTAAGGAAGTATAATTTATCTTGTTTTTATGGCAAGTGCTTTTTCTGTCCTATCTAAAAATATTTGCCTTCTCCATGCTTGCCAAGATAGACTTCTCTGTGTTCTTCTAGAAGTTTTAGGTTTTATATTTATATTTATGATCCACCTCAAATTAAGCTTGAGTGTGCTGTGAATAGAGGTCAAAGTTCAATTTTTAAAACATGGTCATCCAGTTCTCCAGCATAACATTCTGAAAAGACTTTTCTTTCTCTGAATTGCTTTAGTGCCTTTTTAAAAACAGTGACCATTTACTGGTTCTATTTTTAGACTACTTACTTGGTTTCATTTATCTGCATGTTTATAACTTTATGTCAATATCACATTGTCTCAATTATCATAATTTTATAGTACGTCTTGAAGTCAGGTAATATAAGAACTCTTTGTTCTTCTTTTTGAATATTTTTTGGCTAAGTCCTTTCAAATTCTGTATACATTTAAAAATTGGTCTGTCAAAATTTCTTCCAAAAGGCCTGCTGGAATAGTTTTCACTGTCCTTAAACACCTTTTGTTAAATTTATCCCAAAATATTATGCATTTATTGATTCTATTGTAAGTGGTATTTTTAATATATTATTTTTTATTGTTCATTGCTCACATAAAACACAATTTATTTTTGTATTTTAACTTGTTTCCAATGACTTTGCTAAATTGATTTAGGAGTCCTTAGAACTTTTAATATACTTCACCATGTAATGTGCAAATAAAAATAGTATTCTTATTTTCCAATCTTTATGTTAGGTGTTTTTTTTTAATCTAGCTGACTGTGCTGGCCAGGATCTCTTGCAAAAGTTGAATAGAAATGGTGAGAGTGGACATTCTTGCTTTATTTCCCATTTTAGGGGGGAAGTATTCAATGCTTCACTATTAAGTTTGATTTTTTTTTTTCTGTACACTTTTGAAAAAAATGACTTTATTCTCTAGGGAACATTTAATTTTACAAAAAAAAACTGAACAGAAAGTACAGAGCATTCCCATGTGCTCTCCTTCCCCCACTCCCAGTTTCCCTTATTCTTAACATATGGCGTTAGTGCAGTACATCTAATGAATGTTTATGTTACTACTGATAAACGATTACTGACTTTATTATTAACCAAGGTCTATATTTACATTAGAATTAACCCTTTCTGTTTTACATTCTATGGATTTTGGCAAATGTATGTCATGTATCCAACTATTACAGTATCATACAGAATAGTTTCACTGCCCTAAAATTCCCTGTGCTCTGCTGGAGGCTTTTCTTTTTATAGACAATATTGGGTCAGGTTGAGAACATTCCCCTTATTTTTAGTTTTCTAAAAATTTTTATCGTGAATGGGTGCTTAATTTTGTTAAGTGCATTGTTTGCATTTATTAAAATGACATGTGGGATATTTTTGGTCTTCCTTTTGTCATTATAGTTTAAACTGATTGATTTCCAAATGGTAAACCAATTTTGCATTCCAGGTAAGCCTCACTTGGCCATGATGCTTTTGATTTTGATATATTGCTGACTTTTATTTGCTAATACTTTGTTAATAACTTTTATGATTTATGCATGAGGAATATTTTTCTGTCATTTTCTTCTTAAGTTTTTCTCAAAATTGAGTACTAGTGTAATAGTAGCCTATAAAATGAATTGGGGAATAATTTCTTCTCTGCTACATTCTGAGAGTTTTTGTAGAATTGGTATTATGAGTACAAACCAATTCATAATATTACTTTATCATTTTAAAATATTTACAATCTCTATGATGCCCCCTCTTTCATAAACATACTGCTGCTACTGCTTTTAAGTCGCTTCAGTCGTGTCCGACTCTGTGCGACCCCATAGATGGCAGCCCACCAGGCTCCCCTGTCCCTGAGATTCTCCAGGCAAGAATACTGGAGTGGGTTGCCATTTCCTTCTCCAGTGCATGAAAGTGAAAAGTAAAAGTGAAGTCGCTCAGTCGTGCCTGACTCTTAGCAGCCTACCAGGCTCTTCCGTCCATGGAATTTTCCGGGCAAGAGTACTGGAGTGGGGTGCCACTGCCTTCTCAGATATACGTACTACATATTTTCCATTTGTTATTTTTAACAGTCTGTGTCTCAATATATTTGAATCTTGTTTGTTTATACAGTCTGACAATCTCTGCCTTTAAATCATTGTTTACCCTATTTACATGTATGTAATCACTGATATCGGGGAAGGCAATGGCACCCCACCCCAGTACTCTTGCCTGGAAAATCCCGTGGACGGAGGACCCTGGTGCGCCACAGTCCATGGGGTCGCACAGAGTCGGACACGACTGAAGCGACTTAGCAGCAGCAGCAATCACTGATATGATTGTGTTTAATTCTACCATCTTGCTGTTTTCCCCCTTATTTGTGTCATTAGTTTTTTCACTTTTTCTTTTTCTGTCACATTTTAATCAAGTAGTTATTATTGTTTGACTTTTTTGTTGTTTTTTTCAATTATCACTGTTTTGATTTTCAATGGTTGGTCATGTAGATACAATATAAGTTATTAATTTATAGCTGCTGGTGCTAAGTCACGTCAGTCGTGTCTGACTCTGTGCAACCCCATAGACAGCAGCCCACCAGGCACCCCTGTCCCTGGGATTCTCCAGGCAAGAACACTGGAGTGGGTAATTTATAGCAGTCTAGTTTAAGTTAGAATTTTATCTCTTCATATACAGTGTAAGAGCCTAAAAACATTTCTCCACTATCCTTCTGCTTGTTGTCACACATTTTACTTTTATCTGTGTTAAAACTAAATACTTCATAGTCATTTTTCCCCTTAAATAGTCTTATAACAAGATATTAAATGAAGAAGTCTTTTAATATTTTTTCATATATCTAATAAATTTTGGCGGGCTTTCCTGTGGCTCAGCTGGTAAAGAATCCACCTGCAAAGGAGACCTGGGTTCAATCCCTGGGTTGGAAAGATCCCCTGGAGAAGGGCAAGGCTACCCACTCCAGTATTCTGGCCTGGAGAGTTCCATGGACTATATAGCCCATGGGGTCACAAAGAGTCGGACACGACTGAATGACTTCCAGTTCACTATATTTGGCACGCTTCACTTCCTTGTCAATACCTGAGCTCCTTTTAGTATCAGTTATCCTTGAGACTAAAGACCTCATTTGAACTTTTTTTTTTTTGGTAGTGTAGTTACGTTAGTTATGAATGCTTTCACTGTCCTCTATTCTTTATTTGAAATGTCTTTATTTTGCCTCCATTTTTGCAGAATACTTTTGCAGACCAGGGAATTTCAAGTTGAAGTGGTGATTTTTACTCCGGCACTTAAAAGATGCCCTTTCCGTTGTTCACAGCTTGCACCGTCTGTTAGGAGGGGTCCATGTCTTTCCCCTGTGTGTCTTGTGCCTTTCTCTGGCTGCTTTTACAGTTTTCTATTATCTTAGATATGATTAGGATGTACTTAGATATAGGACTTTTTGTTGTTGTTTATTTTACTTTGGTTCTGTCAAACTTTTAAATTTTGTGGGTCGATTTTCATGTTAAAATTTGGAGAACTTTTTAGTTGTTGTTTTTTTTTTTCAAAATTTTTCTTTTAAGTCAATGTATCACTCTTCTCTTTGAGCTCCAATTACACATGTAAAGTTCCTCAATATTGTCTCACAACTCATTGTGTGTCTATTTTTTTTTGTCTTTGCTTTTTTCCCTCTGTGCTTTATTTTATAGCTTGTTTTGAACAATTTTCAAGGACATTGATACTTTCTCTTGGAGTTTCTGATCTTTAGTTCATGTACTATATTTTTCATTTCAGATATTGTATGTTTTGGTTCTAGATTATATATATATATGTTTTTCTCCTCTTTGCTAAAAATTTCCACCTATTCTCTCCCTATTTCTATATTTTAATTTTCTTTCTTTCAAATATATTTTTCTCCTAAATTTGACACCTATATTTTCTAATTAGTGTTTTCATTTCCTGGTTATGGGTCATGTTTTCTGCTTTCTCACATGTCCAGTAATTTAGTTGAATATTAGGATGCTATTTTCTTAAAGTCTTTGTTTCTTCTTTCTTTGAATAATGCTATATAATATTTTGGTTTGTTGGGTTACTCTAGGACTACCTTTATGCAAAGTTGCAGTAGCCTTATTCCATAACATGTCCTTTGTAAGGTCTAAATGAATACATGGGATATTCAGTAAGTTCTCTTCATTCTGCTTGTAATTCCAACATATCTCACACTTCAGAATCTCCATCAAGCTCACAACCTATCAGTAGCTATTATCCCAGAATTTTCAACATCTCACTATATGTGCACAGCTTAGTACTCAAGGGAAGTCTATCTAAATTTATATAATGCGCCATACTTGGTTAGGTTCCCCTGGATAGAAAGTCATGGTGAATGTGGAACTCAGGTCATGTGTTTCCCTCATCTCAAAGACCACAGGCAGCTTTCTACTGTGCAGCATCAAATCTGTGAACATAGTTCCTTCGTTCATTTTTATAGTGATCTGGGACAGAGAAGGTAAATGCAATGTACCACTCTGACCTCATACTTTCACATTATGGTTGGAGATGGAAGTCTTTATAAAGCATTTTTTAAACTCTAAATGATATTCCAAAAGTTTGCTATAAATTATTTTTTAGAACAACACATCATAGAAATATTTTCATATTCACAGATATAGATCTGTCATTTAAAAACAGTTGCGTTCTATTTCATTGCATGTCTTTATGTTGTCTACACATTCCCATTAATAGATATTGTTTTTGTTATTATAGACAATGTTGCAATAAAAATTCTTACACATACCCTTGGCCTATTTGGATGACAATACCAATAGACTATATCTATGGCAGTAGAGATGTAGAAATATTTGAGATGCAGAAGTAGAAATATTTGAGATTTTGATAAATAATCACAAAGTTCCCTGAAAATGCCATTCTACATCCTACCAGTAGGGAAAATTTTGTTTCCAGTATCCTCATCTATACATGTATTGTATCAGAGTGTTCTAAGAGAAAAAGAGGTAAAATGATGTACCTAATCTGTATCCATGGGAACTTCCCAGTGACATGCTAAATGATTTCCTCAGTATCTACTTTAAATGTCTGAGGCATAAGTATTTAGCGAATAATTGCTAAATAAATGTGAATGAACCCAGTGGATTTTTATACTTTCTTTAAAGAAAGGAAGTCCAAACATTTACATTATTAGGAAGGCTAAGAAAATAAAGAGCTCTGGCTCTAAAATCAGTGCATCGAAATTAAGAAACACACACCACTGACAAGAGCAGCTCTGGATGGAGTTTCAAGGAGGAACTGTCAGACCAACTGGCTTAAGTTTTATAAATCTAAACCCTGGCCTATATTTAACCACCTTCCCCTGATTATTTACTTCCCTCCACTGCAGTGGTCTGGACTCCTGAAAAGCATGTTTTCACAACTGTCTGGAAATGAAAGATTAGGTGGGTTAGATCAAACACCTCTTCCCTGTGATCAAGGGAAGGAAACTGAGACCTTTTCAAAACATACTCACTAGATTAGCCATACAGTTTGGGGCTTGTTCTAGGCGAAGAGCACAACACCTCCTTTATACACTCTCCTATGTCTCCTCAGAGCCTTTAAGAAATTAAGTACAGAAATAGAAAAGGGAGAAAGTGAAAGAAGACAAACAAGGAAGGTCATAGAACACAAATAATTTCTGCAAATAACACTAATACACCTGGAACCAATGTCCAAGATTGTCCTTTACATCTTTCACATCTAGTTACCACAAAATCCAAACAGATTTATAAGTAGAATTACTTAAAACAAGGATGAAAGCAAAAAATACTCAGAACACACGAAAAAAGGTATGCATCATTTGGGCACATCATCACATTTCTCTGAGTCTTTTATTCCTTCTTTGACAAAAAAGAAGTTACACTGAAGAGATAGATTTTTGAGCTGATTCATGAAAGATGAATACAACTTTCCAGTTAAACAAGAAAGGACAGCTATTCCAGGCAAGAAAGAGCAACCTTTTATGAGGCTCCCCCTTACTTCCTCAAATAGAGTTAGTATCTCCTTCCTCTGGGCTTCTGCTGTACATTGTATTTATTTCTACTACTAGGATCTATTTGTTTGCATGTGCTTATCCCTCCAGTGTTTAACCCTGGGCCAGGCACAGTTGGTCAGTCACTGAACATTTCATAAATAAAGTCATGAAATGGTGAGATGGAGGGGTATGCTTGGGGGAAAGCAGTATCTGTCATTGTTCTGGCACAGTACTGATGGTGCTGCTGCTGCTGCTAAGTCGCTTCAGTCGTGTCCGACTCTGTGCGACCCCATAGACAGCAGCCCACCAGGCTTCCCGTCCCTGGGATTCTCCAGGCAAGAACATTGGAGTGGGTTGCCATTTCCTTCTCCAATGCATGAAAGTGAAAAGAGAAAGTGAAGTCGCTCAGTCGTGTCCGACTCTTAGTGACCCCATGGACTGCAGCCTACCAGGCTCCTCCATCCATGGGATTTTCCAGGCAAGAGTACTGGAGTGGGTTGCCATTTCCTCCTCCAGGAGATCTTCCCAATCCAGAGATCAAACCTGCCTCTCTTGTGTCTCCTACATTGTAGGTAGATTCTTTACCTACTGAGCCATGGAATCTATATTCTACATGAAGGGGCACCCTAAAACATATAATACAATTATAAAACTCAGTCCCCTAAGGCAAAATTATCCTCCAGCTATTGGCACAATAGGGATTGAGACGGGAAAAATTGGTTTGGGAGAATCACAGAAGGCTCTGTGAAAAAGGTGGACTGCCAAATAGACTCTGAAGATGGATAAGTTTTGTGTGGAAAGAAGAAAGGAGGAGATCTGAAGGATCAGGAATAAAAGTAAAAAATGTGTATGGAATATGAAGGAGATAGGTGAGAGTATAGCTTGTTCATGAAATGAGACAGGGAATTAAAGGAAGTAAGAGGGACAAGATGGAATCTTTCCAAATAGGAAAGACCACAAAAGTCAGGCAAAAGTGTGTGTGCATGCTAAGTCACCGCAGTCATATCTGACTCTGTGACCCCATATGGCTTGTAGCCCACCAGGCTCCTCTGTCCATGAGATTCTCCAGGTAAGAATATTGGACCCGGTTGTCAAGACCTCTTCCAGGGGATCGTCCCGACCCAGGGACTGAACCCACATCTCTTAAATCTCCTGCATTGGCAGGTGGGTTTTTTACGAGTAGCGCCATTTATCCTCAACTCCAAACTCTGGAGGGGGAGAGTGACACATGACAATGATGTTTAAGAATACCTGGTACAAGTACAGCAGTAGCAACCAAGAGATTCTGAGAAATTTGATTTAGAGACAGAATATTGCTCATTATAGTCTTATTTCTGGGACTAGTATAGTGTTTGACACATATAAAATAAAATTCTTAATAAAGTTTGGATTTCCCTGGAGGGCCAGTGGTTAAAAATCCACCACCAATGTGGGGAGCATGGGTTTGACCCCTGGTCCAGGAAGATTCCACATGCCACGGGGCAACCAAGCCTGTGCATCACAACTACTGGAGCACGTGTGCCTTAGAGCCCTGTTCCCCGACAAAAGTAGACACCACAACAAGAAGCCTGCACACCACAACCAGGGTAGCCCCTGCTTGCTGCCAATAGAGAGTACCCGCTACAGCAATGGATACCCAGTGCAGCCTATACATATATATATATATATAAATTAAAAAATTTTAAGTTGTCCTTCTGCCTATAATTTCCCTGTCTGTTGAACAAGGAATGGAAGAGGCTACAGCAGTAACTCAGGCAAAAGGTAACTGCAACCATGACTATGGGATCCCTGTGTAAATGGTTATAAGGGCAAACCTGAGTGACATTTCAAAGAAATTAAAAATAGATTCTATTGACCAATTTGAAATGGTGAGTGAAAAGTTTCAAAATGCTATTTGAGTTTCTTACCTGAACCAATGAGGCAACATCAAATGCAATGGGAAGAATAGAGAGATGGAGTTTGGGTGATACAAATGTTGGTGAGGCAACCAGACATCCAAGTTTCTTATGCATTATGCGGAAATTCAAAACTGAAACATCAGGGAGAAGTTAAGACTGAAGAGTGCTTCGATGAGTAAAACTGGGAAAAGGAGAAGAAATAAAGTGAGGATTCTGAAGAAAGACTTCTATGAAGGTTTCTAAGAATACTGAGTAGCATCTGAGATGTAAATTAAAGCCTAGGAATAGGAGTCACAGAACAAATACAATCAGGACCCTGACTGGAAAAATGTTCTTGTGACTGTTCTACTATTGCAAAAGTTTCATGGCTCTGTGTTCTACAAGCGTTGGTGGATAACTGAGGTTAGAAAGGAAGTACATTAAGAAAAGTCCAGTGGACTTTTCTTCTTTGGGTTTCCACAAAACGGACATTGAATACAAACAGGAAACAGTGGCAATGCTCATAACGTATCATGGGTTTTAATGTCTTTTCCATGCCTTTAAAAAGAGATATACCGGGCTTCCCTGATGGCTCAGTGGTAAGGAATCCACCTGCCAAAGCAGGAGACACAGATTCAATCCCTGGTCCAGGAAGACCCACCATGTTCTGGGGCAACTAAGCTGGTGGGCCACAACTAATGAACCAGGGCTCTAGAGCCCAGGAGCTGCCACCACCGAGCCCATGTGCCACAACTACTGAAGCTCATGCGCCCTAGAACCCATGCTCCACAACAAGAGAAGCCACCTCAATGGGAAGTCCATGCCCCGCAACCAGTGAGTAATTCCCTGCTCACCACGACTAAAGAAAAGCCCACACAGCATTTTGTGTGGCAATATGTGTAAAGGACTAACTGGAATTTTCTAGATGGGACACTTCAGTGTTTTGCGTCACACTTGCTCTCATTCTGTTTGCTAATTTCCTTGGTCTCCTTACTCACACCTCTAAAACAATGCTTTACCCCTATTTGGAATGTTCCTCAGGGTAGAGAAGATTGATAGCTCTGTTTTCTCTCAAAATCATTTAGCAATTCCAGAGTTCTTTATTTCTGACATGCCATAGCACACCTCATCTGGCTTTTCATATAAAAGATACCACAAATACTTCTTACACAACTTTTGGCTGTAGGGCAGCGATAAAAATGGAAATTAGCCTTTGCTTCAAAGAAAAATAAGATATTTATACATAAGGCAGGAAAATGTTCAGAAACATTTGCAAATGCCCGTTGCTAAGAAGAAGCAAGAACAACTGAAGATTTCTAGAGATGTGGTTTTCAAACATTACTGAGGGTGACCCAAATAAAGATATGCATTTTACCTCATGACTCAGATGTAACGCACACACATCTGACATAGAACTGTGACCACGTTTGAAGAAATAATACTTATCGTTGCTTGTCGCCTGGAGATTGCATTTTTTTCTCTCTGTTCTCTCTCGTCCCATCCCATCTCACTGTAAATAATGCTGGTTGTGACTTCCTAAAATGAGTTTATATCCGAAGGCTGACAAACATGGCTAAATAATTTTGAGCCCCATAGAAGCACACTTACTTTTCTGAACATGAAAATATGCTATAATTTGTCATTCTAGGGGCAGTTTATAGATCATCTTTACCTCTCTTTTTCCCAAATCAGCAATTAGCCTGATTCAGAGAAAAACCAGGCACCCAGATGGGGGCAGGTCCCACAGTCATCTTCAAGTTGTCACTCACAGCAACTCCTCTAGGTCCTGAATCCCCTTCCCTCTGCCTCCACAACCATCATAGGAAGTTACGGAGGGGCTTTTCCCTGCCATCCCTACACAACCCTTACACCCATCACAGAACGGTGTTCCCATAAAGACTGTGCTGAATGATGGACTGGTGTTTATTTTTCCAATCACTTAGTAAAATAGCTCCAGTGATTGCAGAGGCAGAGGAAGCAAAGAAAGACGGCATGAGAGCAGTGGTGGCTCCACAATTTCTAGGAAGAAGTCCAGCCCTCTGGTCGAAGGTTACCTAGGGGACTTGTCCTAACCTGTCTTTATAGAACAAGATGATATATTTACTTGAAGAGGCCTGCAGGCTGGGAAACTAGGTTCTCTGAAGCCACTGTATGGCAGAGTCAAGACACTAAGTGAAATCATTGTGGAGAAACTATTCTGAATTAGACTAATTTTTTCCTTCCAGTTTCATTAAGATATAATTCACATACAGCACTACATAAGTTTAAAGTATACATATAGTGATCTGACTTACCATGAAATGATTACCATAGTGAATTAAGTGAATATCCCTCATCTCATAGATAGAAATTAAAGAAGTAGAGAAGTTTTTCTTTGTGATGAGAACACTTAGGATTTACTCTCTTAACAACTTTTATATATTATATAACATAGAGCAATGGCACCCCACTCCAGTACTCATACCTGGAAAACCCCATGGATGGAGGAGCCTGGAAGGCTGTAGTCCATGGGATCTCTGAGGGTCAGACATGACTGAGCGACTTCACTTTCACTTTTCACTTTCATGCATTGGAGAAGGAAATGGCAACCCACTCCAGTGTTCTTGCCTGGAGAATCCCAGAGACGGGGCATCCTGGTGGGCTGCCGTCTATGGGGTTGCACCGAGTCGGACACGACTGAAGTGACTCAGCAGCAGCAATGTTAATTAAATTTATCATGTTGCCCATTACACCTCTATTACTTATTTATCTAATAATTGAAAGTCTATATCTTCTGACTGTCTTCATACAGTCCTCCCTGCAACTCCCCACTTTTGGTAATCACAAATCTGATCTCCTTTTCTATGAGTTTGCTTCTGAAGTATAATTGACATACAACACTATGCTAGTTCCTGTTATACAATGTAGTGACTCAGTATTTCTATAAATTTTAAAATGATCACCATGGTAAGTCTAGCTGTGATCTATCACCATACAAAGATAATAGCTATTGACTCTATTCCAACACTGTACATTTCATACCCATGACTCATTATTTTGCACCCTGAAGTTTGTCCCTCTTAATCTCCCTCACCTATTTCTTTCTTCCTCCCACCCTCCCCTCTGGCAACTACCTGTTTGTTCTCTGTATTTACAACTCTGTTTCTAAAGAAATGTTTTCTCAGAAAAAAATCACTGTTTGCAACATTCTAGCAAAGAGAAATCACTCACAGATCTCTTTTAGTGAGTACATAAAAATTATATAAAACTGTATGATTTCAAAGATTTCATGCAGAGTTAAAAAGAGTGAACAGGGCAACTCTATTCCCAAGAGAACAAAAAATGTATGTCCACACAAAAACTTAGACACAGTTTTTCAGAGCAGCATTACTCATAACAGCCTAAAAATATAAACAATCCAAGTGGCTATCAGATGATGAATAAATAAAATGAGGCATATCCATACAAAGAAATAGTATTCCTGTATAAAAACAAAGTACGAATACTCACTGCAACAAGCATGAACTTTGAGAACAGGTTATTTTTTTTTTCAATTAAATTTTATTTTGCTTAACTTTACAATATTGTATTGCTTTTGCCATACATCGAGATGGATCTTCCACAAGTATACATGTGCTCCCCATCCTGAACCCTCCTCCCTCCTCCCTCCCCATACCATCCCCCCGGGTCGTTCCAGTGCACCAGCCCCAGGCATCCGCTATCAGGCATTGTACCTGGACTGGCGACTCGTTTCAGATATGAGACTATACATATTTCAATGCTATTCTCCCAAATCATCCCACCCTCTCCCGTTCCCAGAGACCCAAAGTCTGTTCTATACATCAGTGTCTCTTTTGCTGTCCCGTAAACAGGGTCATTGTTACCATCTTTCTAAATTCCATATATATGCGTCATTATACTGTATTTGTGGCATCACTGACTCGATGGATACGAGTCTGAGTGACCTCTGGGAGCTGGTGATGGACAGGGAGGCCTGGCATGCTGCAGTTCATGGGGTCGCAAATAGTCGGACACGACTGAGCGACTGCTCTGATCTGATACTATATTTGTGTTTTTCTTTCTGGCTTACTTCACTCTGTATAATAGGCTCCAGTTCCATCCACCTGATTAGAACTGATTCAAATGTATTCTTTTTAATGGCTGAGTAATACTCCATTGTGTATATGTACCACAGCTTGCTTATCCATTCATCTGTGGATGGACATCTAGGTTGCTTCCAAGTCCTGGCTATTGTAAACAGTGCTGCTATGAACATTGAGGTACACGTGTCTCTTTCAATTCTGGTTTTCTCAGTGTGTATGCCCAGCAGTGGGATTGCTGGATCATAAGGCAGTTCTATTCCCAGTTTTTTGAGAAATCTCCATACTGTTTTCCAAAGTGGCTGTACTAGTTTGCATTCCCACCAACAGTGTAAGAGGGTTCCCTTTTCTCCACACCCTCTCCACAGCAAACATTATCCTCAATGGTGAAAAATTGAAAGCATTTCCTCTAAAGTCAGGAACAAGACAAGGATGCCCACTTTCACCATTACTATTCAACATAGTTTTGGAAGTTTTGGCCACAGCAATCAGAGCAGAAAAAGAAATAAAAGGAATCCAAATTGGAAAAGAAGAAGTAAAACTCTCACTGTTTGCAGATGACATGATCCTCTACGTAGAAAACCCTAAAGATTCCACCAGAAAATTACTAGAACTAATCAATGAATATAGTAAAGTTGCAGGATATAAAATCAACACACAGAAATCTCTTGCATTCCTGTACACTAATAATGAGAAAATAGAAAGAGAAATTAAGGAAACAATTCCATTCACCATTGCAACCAAAAGAATAAAATACTTAGGAATATATCTACCTAAAGAAACTAAAGACCTATATATAGAAAACTATAAAACACTGGTGAAAGAAATCAAAGAGGACACTAATAGATGGAGAAGTATACCATGTTCATGGATTGGTAGAATCAATATAGTGAAAATGAGTATACTACCCAAAGCAATTTATAGATTCAATGCAATCCCCATCAAGCTACCAACGGTATTCTTCACAGAGCTAGAACAAATAATTTCTCAATTTGTATGGAAATACAAAAAACCTCGAATAGCCAAAGCTATCTTGAGAAAGAAGAATGGAACTGGAGGAATCAACCTGCCTGACTTCAGGCTCTACTACAAAGCCACAGTCATCAAGACAGTATGGTACTGGCACAAAGACAGAAATATAGATCAATGGAACAAAATAGAAAGCCCAGAGATAAATCCATGCACATATGGACACCTTATCTTTGACAAAGGAGGCAAGAATATACAATGGATTAAACACAATCTCTTTAACAAGTAGTGCTGGGAAAACTGATCAAACACTTGTAAAAGAATGAAACGAGAACAGGTTAAGTGAAATAAGTCAGATACAAAAGGACACTTTTGTAGGATTCCACCTACATGTCCAGAACAGGCAATTCATAGAGACAGAGTAGATCAGTGGCTTCCAGGGGACAGGTGAAGGGTGACGGCATGGCTCTGCTAATGAGTGTGGCATTTCTTTGTCGGGATAAGGGAAAAACTCTGGAATTAGATTGTACTGATGGCTGTACAGCACAGTGATTATATTAAAATTCACTAAGGTGCACACTTAAAACTGGTGAATTTTATGTTATGTGAAGTATATCTCAATAAACAAAATACTATCAAGAAAAAAGAGAGAGAAATTCAGTTTATCTACCTTCCTCACTGTCACAATGGTTGTTATGAGACTGTCTCTAATGATCTTAAAATGATTTTTCAATGTAGATTAAATTTATGAAAAAATAAATTTTTCCAATTCTTTAATTTGTAAAACTCCTATTTGTCATATGTATTACCACAAATTCTAAATTAGATAATTTTAAATAAAGTAAGTTTTATTTTTAGCTATAACTAATCTATTGTAAGCAGTATGCAGAAGTGTTTCTATCATCATCATCTATTGAGTAACTGGTCTTTGCATGATTCTGTGCTAAGTGCTCAAGTAACAAAGATGTCACTAAATCTTGATCTTTGTTCTAAAGAGCCATTCAGCTCATCTGGGAGACTGAACATAGCACAAAAGTGTCCACTTTAGTAGGAAGACCAAGGGCCACACCAAGTGGGAGCTACAGTGGCGAGCATCATAGGCATTTAGAAGAGGGGAGATATAAAGCCTCCTGGAGGAAACAGGTCTTTGGATGTAAAGAGGAAGCCATCAGGGCAAAGGAAAGAAGAGCAAAGACTAAAGAGACAGAAAGGCTGTGGAGAGTCTGCTTAGCACCCGGCTTCTGTAGAGATCAAGACAATTTTCTCTAACCATCACTTTCCTTCTAACCTCCCCCTCGAGTCTGAGAGTATTCATCCTGTTTCAGAGTTAGGACAACAACCAAGGCACCAAGATTTCAAAAAGGGCTCAGTTAAAAGAAAAATAAACTATAGTACAACGAAGAGGTTTTTGAAAGAAGGATTTGTGGTTTTCCTTGGAAAAGATATTCTCTTGCCTCCCAGGCTCCAGCCAGCTTTTGGTGAGATATGTCACTAAAAGGAAAACTCAAGTTGTTTTTAAAGCATCAAATTTTCATTAGAACTTGTCCAAACTGCAATACTATGAAGATAGAGTTCTGGAGCCTGTAGACATCTTTCTTTCCAGTGCAGTGAGGAAGACTGGAATTCCAAGCAAATTTCAAACTTAATTTAGCAAGTTAAATAATAATTCAGGAAAATATACCTTTTAGAACATTTCCTGCTTTCTCAAACCATGAAAATGTGAAATTGTGTGTATCTGAGAGATGATTCCAAATGTAGAAGTTAAAAAAAAAAAAAAAAAACACCTTGTGTGTGCTACGGTATAGAAGAGCAGTGGTTTTACCTTATTTAGTGACCCCAGTAGAGAATACAACTGGTTTGGGAGCGCAAAATCTAGACGGCTTTCATCTTGTATCTGTTGACCTCTTGCTCTTTCACTCGGCCTTAACACCTAACTATTAGGTCAACAGCACATGCTTACTATGTCAGGACACAGAAGGGGAGGAGAGATGAGGAAGGCACAGTCCACTGATGTCAAACTCCTTATTGTACAGATCCACATGTCTCAAAGTTTGCTCCATGGAAGTTCCTCCACAAAGAAAAGCTTGATGTCTAAAATAGTTTTGGAAACTTCTAGATCCCAGAGCCTCCTCTTCAGAGACTGATAGTAAGACACTGAAGGAAAGAGAGCCAGAACTCCCTGCACACTGCCCTTGATGAAGAGCCTGGACCTAGTGACCTATATTAGATACTCAGACAAGCTGTTTTAGTGCAGTTCTGTTTAACAGAACTTTCATCAGTGTTGGAAATGTTTTATGTCTGTGCCATGCAATATGGTAGCTACTAGCCATATTGCATTACCATGCAACATGGTAGCTAGTGATCACAGAGCATTTACATGTGGCTAGTGCAACTGAGGAACATATTTTTTTAAATTTTATTAATTTTAATAAATTTCAATTTAAATAGCCATACATGGCCAGTGGCTACCATACTCCGCTATGCAGCTCTGTATCATTAATTGCAAACCTTTTAAAAAGATAATGGAAATTTAAACGTTTCAACATTTTTCACAAAGAGGAAAGTAAAAGTGATAGACACTTTGGCAGGTTTTGAAAGAGTTGATGATTTTCCTTTTTCACCCTGACTTTTGAAAGTTCTGTCACCTGAAAATGCTTTTCCAAAATCTTTGTTGATAAGTCAGCCCTCTAAATCTTGACTCGGGCCACTTTTTAATTTCCACATTTAGATCCATTTCAACACTGTACAATTCTTAGGAAGACGCGCACCACTGCTGCTCTGGGTAATCTTCCTGTCCGGCCTCCAGGTGTGGTGTGGAAACACAGAGAGCTGAAGATGAACTTCCGTGTGACTGTCTGAAGGTTCCTTGGATTTACTGACAGATCAGGCAAAAGACATCATCAAGCAGTTTAATATAATCCTAAAATACTCATTATCAAAGGTTTCCTTCCTCAAAAGATTTTCTTTTCTTTTTACAGTGATTTTGTTTTTCAAAACATGTCTTCTTTATTTTTGGAGTTTTGAATAACATTAATCCAGTGAAATATTTTCAGGTTTAATAGAATTGGTAGAAATCCTGAGAAGGCTATACAAATGGCAGCTTTTATTTCTTTATTCCGCTTCTTATGATACTTGGCTTTTGATGTCCTGAGAGGGCTTTAGAACGCCTCCCAATTTTTTACACACTGGCTCATTTTCAACTACTTCTGCAGACATCCGGAGCCCATGACGCCTGCCTCCACAGGCTTCATGCTTTTGTGGCTCCAGCTCCACTTCCTGCTCACAAAACCTTTCTGTCTGTCCTGCAGATGGACAGGCATTGGAAGGAGCCCATGTCCCGAAAGAGAAGAGCAGTGTCTCCCACCCTGATAAGAGCCAAGGGCCTCACCTTCTCCATGGAAAGTGCTTCAGGAAAAGTTGGTAGTGTGGCGCAGAAGTATGGCATTGTATGAGTCAATTATCTGGAATAATCTCAGGAGAAGAGCTGTAGTTTCTTTCCATTCCACAAAAGTAAAAAAGTGATTATTACTAGAAATTGGTAAGGAACTTGCAACCTTCAATGAAAAAATCCTGTAGAAGCCTAAGTCTTTATTAGACATTATTTTACTTACTCTGCGGTTTAGGGCAATAAAAGGGCAACCTTCATCGAAGGTTGCACTGTGGTTTAAGTCCTCTTGTGGCTCAGAGGGTAAAGAGTCTGCCTGCAAGAGTCTATCCTGCTTGCAGGATACCCAGGTTCGATCCCTGGCTTGGGACGATCCCCTAGAGAAGGAAATGGCAACCCACTCCAGTAATCTTGCCTGGAAAATCTCATGGATGGAAGAGCCTGGCAGGTACAGTCCATGGGGTTGCAGAGTCGGACACGACTGAGAGACTTCACTTTATTTTATTTACTCTGCAGTTTAGGGCAATAAGGTCAGCTAACTTTACAAATAACACAAGCTCTCACCAGGTTTAATGAGAATTTTTGCCTGGCAACCAACCACAAATGGGGAAGCTGCCTTGCCTTCACCAGGTTCAGCTGGTTAGACTCTGGTATGCCTGGGTTAAGTAGAGTGTTCCACTGCCTTGACCCTTGGGTTGGATCACATATTGGATCCATGTTGTTCTGGTTGTTGTTTATTTACAAAGCTATGTCTGACTCTCCTGAGACCCCATGGACTGTAGCCCACCAGGCTCCAATCTCCATGGGATTTCCCAGGCAAGAATACTGAAGTGCATTGCCATTTTGTTTGCAGGGGATCTTCCCAATCCAGGGATCAAACCTGCGTCTCCTGCATTAGCAGGCAGATTCTTTATGACTGAGCAACCAGGGAAGCCCATTGGATCCATACATGAATTCAATCAGATATTACTCCTGATTAATTTTGGCAAATCATTTTCCTCCTAATAAGAATATGTTTGCTGTTGCTGCTGCTGCTAAGTCGCGTCAGTCGTGTCCAACTCTGTGCGACCCCATAGACGGCAGCCCACCTGGCTCCCCTGTCCCTGGGATTCTCCAGGCAAGAACACTGGAATGGGTTGCCATTTCCTTCTCCAATGCATGAAAGTGAAAAGTGAAAATGAAGTCTCTCAGTCGTGTCTGACTCTTAGCGACCCCATGGACTGCAGCCTATCAGGCTCCTCCATCCATGGGATTTTCCAGGCAAGAGTACTGGAGTGGGTCACCATTGCCTTCTCCGAAGAATGTTTACTATTCCATAAATCAAAATCTGGCATTATGAGGGGGTGGTGGGGAAGGAACAGCAGAAACGATAAAGCTCAGTTTAGTTTGAGAGTCTGACTCAGGATTCTCACTCATTAGTTTAATGGAAATAAAATCAGGTCTCAGTCCATTAACTACTTGTGTAAATATAATGGTGGAAAGTAGGATGGCCTATATTGTATGAACTCTAATAAATGTTTGACTTTATTTATATAAGCCTTAGCCCTGGAAAGTAACCCTTTAGGAGAGGCAAACATGCTGATTAAGCAATAAGGACCAGCATCATTAGCATTTCCCCAAATCCCTTCTAATATTTTTTAGGTAATAGCTTTCATGGCTGCTGCAGAAGATCAGGATTTGGATAACTATGGATTCTTCTCTTCTTATGAACTTAAACAAGTTTAGGCCTTCTGTAAGATCACAGAGTTAAATGGTTAAATACATATTTGCCTTATACATGCTCTCTTGTGTGATTGTGTGGTCTTTTATTATGGGTATGTTTGTTTGACTATATATGTAAGTTATAAATACATAAAATACTCATGTAAATTATATAAAATATGATACATGTGTGTATATATGCATAAATGTGTATGTATGGATCAATGTATCACACATACACATCTTAGTTGGAAAAGAACACATTTAGGTGAGTATATGGGTATATCAGGGGCTTCCCAGGTAGCACAGTGATAAAAAATCTGCCTGCCAATGCAGAAGACACAAGAGACATGGGTTGGGTTTGATACCTGGGTCAGGAAGATCCCCTGGAGAAGGAAACAGCAATCTACTCCAGTATTCTTACCTGGGAAATCCCATGGACAGAGGACCCTGGTGGTCTACAGTCCATGGCATCACAAAGTGTTGGAAATGACTGAGCAACTGAGCACACACACGTGGGAATATCAGCAAAGTTTCCAACTTGTTCCTTATGCAGAATCCCCAAGATGTCCCTGAGATACCTTTAGCTATCACAAAACAGTAGAACTTTTGCTGGAGAATGCCCTAGTAAAAGATATATAATATCACCCATGGCTGTTAGTCTTCCTTCTGGTATAATTCAAAGAATGGGTCTAACCCTATACTTCTTTCAGGGGCAGAAAAATATTTCAAGGATTCATTTGAACATGCTTTGAATTTCAGATTCAGAAAGTAAAGAGTAAGAGAGTGATTAAATTTCAGTCTAAATATCAGTTCAATTATCTACTATGTCAAGGCACATAATTGCCCCATATTTGAGTGACTGCCAATGACTAGCAATAACCTACAATCTCCTTGATATCTCTGTCAAAAATATCCTATGGTTTCTAAATGAAAGTCTGCCAACCTTAAGAAATCGATGTAAAGGAGATATTGTAAGGTAATAACGTCTCAGTGGAATGGCAGTTTGCTTTAGAACTCAATTTCTTAGCCATCTGTGCAGTTTAACTATGTTAAACCCTCCTCTCTTACCACTCTTTGATTAAAGATGGAGCATTTACAAATCACTTGGGATTTAAGGATAACTATATTGATTCTAAACTACAGAATGTTATAAATCATGATCATTTTTCATTGCTTAATTAAAAGAATGTGAGGGAATTAAGAGAGCTAGGTTGTTGTTTCTATTGAAAGTAAACTTATAATGTTTCCTAATTTCTTCCTGATTATTCCAAACTATTCACATTTCTCTTGATTTGTAAAGACATTCCATACACACATAAGATACTATGTCAGACAGTGGGTCTGGTGACTCAGCTTATTGGCTTTTCCTGGAAAACAAAGATATATCTTTTTCAGGCCTGGGAACCTAGAGGTGTCACACAATCAAAAATGCTTCCATCTACTGGTCAAAGTCAGGAATACACTAAGTGATCCTCTGCCCGAAACCAGCAGTCAGCTCAATTACTCTGTCATGTCTGACTCTCTGTGACCCCATGAACTGCAGCACACCAGGCTTCCCTGTACCAACTCTCGAAGCTTGCTTAAACTCAAGTCCATCGAGTCAGTGATGCCATTCAACCATCTCATCCTCTGTCATCCCCTTCTCTGATTATCTTCAATCTTTCTCAGAATGAGGGTCTTTTTCAAGGAGTCAATTCTTCGCATCAGGTGGCCAAAGTATTGGAGTTTCAGCTTCAGATATGAAGATATGAAATCATATCTTCCAATGAATATTCAGGACTGATTTACTTTAGGTTAATTAGACTGGTTAATCTCCTTGCAGTCCAAGGGATTTTCAAGTCTTCTTCAACACCACAGTTCAAAAGCATCAATTCTCTGACGCTTAGCTTTCTTTATAGTCCAACTCTCACATCCATACATGACTACTGGAAAAACCATAGCTTTGACTAGATGGACCTTTGTCAGCAAAGTAATGTCTCTGCTTTTTAATATGCTGTCTAGGTTGGTCATAGCTTTTCTTCCAAGGAGCAAGCATCTGGAGAAGACAAAATACCCACACTGAGCAGAGCCTTCAATGTTCAGTTGTTTAAAATAATGGCTTCTTGCTGATGATCAAGGTAAATTAAAAAAAAAAAAAAAAAAGCAACCTATTCAGACAGATCAGAGGTAGAGGAGAAAAGGGTAAGATTAGAAATCAAATTCCCTGAGGCTCTGCTTGTGTATTCTATCGCCCTCCTAGAAACAGGCAACAGGTCATTACGGCTTTCAAATAGGCAGGGGCAAAGTGCTCTGCCTTTGCATTACCAGATTTAGTAGGCTCTGGAACTCTGAATCTGAAACCAGTACATGGAATGGCTTAAGAGGTCAATTGAGCCTTTTTCTCAATGCTTAGTTGGATAAGTGGTTCCCTCAGTCATTTTAATTATTTTCCTTTCCAACAGTCACAGGGAATTAATTTGCCATGGTAAGCAGGTGCCAAATAGGATAGTGGAATTTGTCTCATTCCTGTGGTGACTTTAGATACGAAATGCCAGGCTGCTGGTCTGGGGAAGGTGCTGTAAGTTGCAGGCACGAAGCCAAGCCTCTCCTGCACTCTTTGCTCCCTTTGACAGCCACCCTCCTGGGCTGTGATCTGGTCAAATTAACTCACAGCTGCCAGATATCAGGACTTTATCTGCATTGTTAGCATTCCTCCTAACCTTCAGTCTCTATTCATTTAATGGTTATCTGATGGGGACTGATATTAGATGAAGAGGAATGTTCAAGTCACTCTGGCTTTGGCAAGTGGGAGCTAGAATAGCAGAAGTTCAATTTAAGAAGAGAATATTTGCTCACTGATATGTGAGTTTTGCTAGTAGGATTGTGGAATAGGAAGGAAGGTGATTCCAAGAAAATATTTTGGCAAAGATGCCATCGTTCTTCAATGATACACCATGTACTTTATTTATTTGGCAAAAAAAAAAAAAAAAGGAACAGAAAGCAACAGAGAAGCAAAGAACAGGTGTGATAGGAACATGCTTATTCATGTTCTTCAAGTTTTTTAGGCAAACATTCTTTCTCTGCAATCTCAATGTTATACTGAGTTAAACATTTATTTGCATTGAAGTCTTCCTTTGTGGCCCAGTGGTAAAGAAACTGCATGCAATGCAGGAGATGTGGGTTCAACTCCTGGGCCAGGAGGATCCACTGGCGTAGGAAGTGCCAACACATTTTAGTGTTCTTGCCTGGGAAATCCCATGAACAGAGGAGCCTGGCGGGCTATAGTCCACAGCATCATAAAGGAGTTAGACATGACTAGTGACTAAACAACAACAGAAATATTTAGCAAGAAGTACTAAGACTTTTTAGAACACTCAGTTTTCAAGTTTTCCTAAAGAATATGTTCTTAAAGCATGTCTCTGAACTCATGACCTTTCTCTCTAGAATCCCAGACAATGAGAGTCTCTGAAAAAACTGAATGGAAAGGGACAAAGCACAGGCAGAACATTTGGCAATGAAATACATGCAGTTAGCACAGCTAAAGCTGAACTTTTTTCAAAATAACATCCTACATGAGCATATCCAGTCAAAGGCAGAGTTTTCTGTTCAGTGCTTGCAGCAGACTCACAGGGGAGTAAGCAAGGCAAAAATGAAACCCAGAGGGACAAGGAGATTTCCAAGGGCAAGACTTGTAAGCATCCTTCAGAGAGGGGTCAATTTGATAATGACTCAAAATAAATTTATACCACACTATGCTGACAGGGGAGGCATTCTGTTTTTCATCTTTTCAAAAAACATATGACTATGGAAAGGCCTTGAGTATGTTGTCACTTAAAAATGCACTTTAAATACCCTGACCATAATATTAATAATTAATGCCTGTCTTAAAGACAATCTAATACGTGTGCTGGGAAAATTGAATATTGACATGCAAAACAATGAAACTGAATTCCTATTTTACACCGCTCACAGAAAAACTCTAAAAACCTGAAGCCATAAAACTAGACTAATATACAAGGAAAAAGCTCTCTGACATTGATCTTGGCAATGGTTTTGTGGATGTGACACTCTAAGCACAAGCAACAAAAGCAAAAATAAACACGCAAGATTACATCAAACTGAAAAGTTTCTGCAGAGCAAAGGACATGATTCACAACAGGAAAAGGCAACCTATGGAATGGGAGGGAAATTTTGCAAATCACATATCTGATAAGAGATAAATTTCCAAAATAAATCAAGAACTCATACAACTCAATAGCAAACCCCCCTCAAATTATCCAGTTAAAAAGTAGACAAAACCTAAATAAATGTATACAAATGGCCAAAGGTAAATGAAAAGGTATTCATTATCACTAACCATCAGGGAAATGCAAATAGGTAACACAATGAGATATCACCTCACACCTATGAGAAAGGCTATTACCAAAAAGACAATGACAAGTGTTGGAGAGGATATAGAGAAAGGCAAATATTGCACACTATTGGTAGGAATGTAAAACTATGGAAAACAGTATGGAGATTCTGCAAAAAATTAAAAATAGAACTATCGTATTACCCAGAAATTCTACTTCTAGGCACGTATGTGAAGGAAATGAAATCACTATCTCAAATGAAATCATATCTTCATTTGTATGCTCATTGCAGTATTACTTACAATTATTTACAATAGTCAACACACGGAAATGACTAAGTGCACATAGATGAATGGATAAAGAAAATCTCCACATGATGGGACATGGTTCAATCATAAAAACATGTTGCCCTTTGCAACATGGAGAAACCTTGAGGGTGTTATGCTAAATAAGTCAGATGGAGAAAGACAAATACTGTATGATCTCACATGTGGAAACTAAAAAAACCAAACTCATAGAAATAGAACAGACTGGTGGTTGACAAAGACAGAGGTGAGGTATAGGGGAAGTGGGTGAAGGTGGTCAAAGGGTACAAACTTCAAGGAATAAGATAAATTAGTATTAGGGTTGCAATGTACAGCATGGTGGCCATAGTGAAGAACACTCTATCATACATTTGACAGTTGTTAAATAAATCTTGCTGCTGCTAAGTTGTGTCAGTTGTGTCCGACTCTGTGAGACCCCATAGGCGGCAGCCCACCAGGCTCCCCCGTCCCTGGGACTCTCCAGGCAAGAACACCGGAGTGGGTTGCCAATAAGTCCTAGGTAAATCTTAAATCTTAAAAGTTCTCATCACAAGAAAAAAATGATAACTAAGTGAGGTGATAGAAATTAACTAATCTTATTAATATTTTGCAATATATACATATGTCAAATTATTGCATCATACACCTGTGTGTTAGTCGCTCAGTCGTGTTTGACTCTCTGCGAACCCAGGTTCCTCTGTCCATGGAATTCTCCAGGCAAGAATACTGGGCTGAGTTGCCATTTCCTTCTCCATTATACACCTTAAGCTTACCCAATGTTATATATCAATTATACCACTAAAAATGTGGAAATAAATATATAAATATTGAATAAAATGAATTTTTTTTAAAAGAAAGAAAATCTAGTATCTGTAACCAGAAAACTTTGGTAGTTCTTCAAAAGCTTTCAATGACTTCTGGGGTCAAATCAAGCAGAAAATCAACACTTCCTAGCTCTGTAGCAATGGTGCTCAGCTTTCCCGTGCCTCAGTTTCCTCTTCAATAAAACGGTACCACTTCATGGGGCTTTTGTATGAGCTAAAGGTGTGAAAGCATTGTAAAATGATTAAAACAGTGTCTGGAGCATGATAAGAACTCTGTAATCATTACTTTTTGCTCCCTGCTGCCTGAGAGCACAAAGACCTACAGTTTGGCTCCCAAGCTTACCCATCCCAGGGTTACTTCTCTGGCTTCTCTGTGCCATTCCTTCAGAGCTTGTGCCACTCCTCACAGAACTTCTTATGCACAAAACATTTCATAGGACAGAAGGGAGACGGCTGGACCACTCAGTACATGCCATGGTTGATGGCCGCCCTCCTAGCTGCCCCCCAACCTAAATACACACTTCTCCCCTTAGATCACAAAACCCAGCACCTCTTCCTATGGCAAAGTCAGTTCTGTCCCCTCTGCCAGGACCAGCCTCTCTTCTTTATCTTTGACTCCCCAAACAAACGACTGGTTATTTCATGTGGGGAGGGAGTCTGTCTTCAGAAAATCTTGTATCACTACACTTACTAAAAATGGGAGAACTCACACATTGACATAGCTTCTTTGAGTAGGAGAAATATTTCTTTTTCTTTTCATTCTTCTATGGGAATGAGGGAAAAGATACACTGAAGTGAGAATAATTTGGCCTTCTAAGTTTGGTCTCCCCCATTAGAAGTTCCTTAAAGTCTTCGATCTTTTTCTGCATTTTACATTTATTAAGTGGATAAATAAATGTGAGTAGGGGTTTTACTTGTGTTAGGTAGGAAGTTAGGCATGAGCAAAAATGGGTGGTCTAGTGGAAAAGGATGCAAGCTGATCTCTAAACCTCACCCCAGATACACCCAGGGGAGCTCACAGATGTGCCACAAAAATAACCACAGAGACTTTTCCAACTCTTGCATTTGCTTGCTAGGCACATAGTGGATACAAACTAACCACAGGGGCTTATCCAACTCTGACACATGCTGTCCTTTATGCAAAGCTGTGTCTTCAAGTAACCTTAGGCAGCTAGGAGCCCGTTAAGGGTTAATAAATCCCATGGATGGAGGAGCCTGGTAGGCTGTAGTCCATGGGGTCGTGAAGAATTGGATGCAACTGAGAGACTTGGCTTTCACTTTTCACTTTCATGCACTGGAGAAGGAAATGGCAAACCCACTCCAGTGTTCTTGCCTGGAGAATCCCAGGGACAGTGGAGCCTGGTGGGCTGCCATCTATGGCGTCGCACAGAGTAGGACATGACTGAAGCGACTTAGCAGCAGCAGCAGCATACATATATAACCTCAGATATGCAGATGAAACTACCCTTATGGCAGAAAGTGAAGAGGAACTAAAAAGCCTCTTGATAAAAGTGAAAGAGGAGAGTGAAAAAGTTGGCTTAAAGCTCAACATTCAGAAAACGAAGATCATGGCATCTGGTTCCATCACTTTATGGCAGATAGATGGGGAAACTGGAAACAGTGTCAGACTTTATTTTTCTGGGCTCCAAAATCACTGCAGATGGTGATTGCAGCCAGGAAATTAAAAGACGCTTACTCCTTGGAAGGAAAGTTATGACCAACCTAGATAGCACATTCAAAAGCAGAGACATTACTTTGCCAACAAAGGTCCATCTAGTCAAGGCTGATTTTTCCAGTGGTCATGTATGGATGTGAGAGTTGGACTGCGAAGAAAGTTGAGCGCTGAAGAACTGATGCTTTTGAACTGTGGTGTTGGAGAAGACTCTTGAGAGTCCCTTGGACTGCAAGGAGATCCAACCAGTCCATTCTAAAGGAGATCAGTCCTGGGTGTTCTTTGGAAGGAATGATGCTGAAGCTGAAACTCCAATACTTTGGCCACCTCATGAGAAGAGCTGACTCATTGGAAAAGATCCTGACACTGGGAGGGATTGGGGGGCAGGAGGAGAAGGGGCAACAGAGGATGAGATGGCTGGATGGCATCACTGACTCGATGGACATGAGTTTGAGTGAACTCTGGGAGCTGGTGATGGACAGGGAGGCCTGGTGTGGTATGATTCATGGGGTCGCAAAGAGTCAGACACGACTGAGCAACTGAACTGAACTGATACATATATACATCTGATTAGAACAAACAGAATTATGGGGAAGACGTGTGCAATAGAGCCTGTTGCAACTGTCAATCAACCTTGAGTACACACCCATTTACATTCCTTTTCCTGATTGGTGGCCGACATAAGCCCCATTTTGTACAAGGCAGAACCAAGAAGAGGCAACCGGAAGTATAAAAAGGGAGCCAAGAGTCATTGTTTGACTCCCTTGGGGTCAGCCCGTTCCTATGTGGGGAGTGTGCTATTCTCTGTATGTTTAGTAAAAGATGTTTGAGCTGTAACCAGTCTGTTGTTTTGAATCCCTGCTAAGACAAGACAGGAGCTGAGAAATCCTGCCTGCTTGAGCTGTAACTAGTTTGTTGTTCCAAATCTTTCTTACAACAAAATAACTAAGGAAGACAGCTACAGACTCGACACTTGGTAGGTGTGAAAATTTATTTTTTCTACTCTCTCACCTTTTACCTTGGAACATAAAAATAGGCAAGTGCATAATAATTAGCTTTTCAAAGGAGTGGGGGAGGCCCTCATTTGTAGTATTTGCCGGTTTCTGTGGTATTTGCCAATTCTCACCCACCATAAGTAATTTCATGCTACCAACAAGAAGCTCACAAAATTCCTGGTAATTTAACAATAGGCTTTTGGAAACAGGTACCAAATGACTCCACCTCACTGCTGAAAGTAAGGTTTGATTAATTTTAATTAGAAAATTTAAAAAGGAAAACCTAGTATTATTTAACAATAATTGAAGTGAAGTGAAAATCACTCAGTTGTGTCCAGCTCTTGCGACCGCATGGACTGTAGCCCACCAGGCTCCTCTGTCCATGGGATTCTCCAGGCAAGAATACTGGAGTGGCTTGCCATTTCCTTCTCCAGAGGATCTTCCCAGCCCAGGAATTGAACCCAAGTTTCCTGCATTGCAGATATTATTTAAAAATAATTGAAACTAGAAAACAAAACTAAAAGTCACTCTTCTTTCTAGATATATAAACACATGTATAAACAAATAAATGAATAGACTTGCAGAAATGAGTTAACATAGATGACTGTCAATAAACCGACTTGCCTGTGAGGTTGGCCATTAGTTGGCATCCAGGAATTTGACGTACAGCATTTGGATTTTGGGGGGTTCTCTCCATTGTCAGAACTGATCATAGTGACTTGCTATACATAAACCATTAACACAAACTTGGTCTATGATGAACAACTGTTTTTATTCTGGGAATCTGAAGTTTTCATACTTGCTAGGCAGAGGGTACCTATGAAACTAGTCCCCAGTAAAAACCCCAGAGTCTCCAGTGAGCTCCCCACATCTTACACCATGTTGTCACAACTCATTACTGGAGGAATTGAGCATATCTTAGGTGACTCAGCTGGGAGAGGAGTCTTGGAAGCTTGTGCCTGGTTTTCTACGGACTTCACCCCCTGTGTTTCTTCCTTTCGCCAATTTTGCTTTATATCCTTTCAGTGTAATAAGTTTTAGCCCTGATTATAACTTTTATGCTGAGTCTTGTGAATCCCCCTAGTGAACTGTAGAACCTAAGGGTGCACCTGGGAACCCCTAACATGCTAGGAAAATAAACTGACGAGTGCTGGATGCAACGGAGGCCACTACTGTTTCTAGTGTTCAAAAAAAAAAGTGTGCAGGGAATCTGTTCTCTTCTTCTCTATCCTCTCATAGCATATTGCATAGCTTTTGTAATGATACTTAATACATTACAGTATAAGACCAGGTCCTCTCAGCAACCTCCATTCTCATCTCTGCGCCGGGGCAAAGAGCTCCTTGAAGGCAGGAACCATTGCTGTTCTACTTATGTTTGGAATGGTACATATAATGCCCGGCACTTAGTAGAGCTCTGGGATTCTCTAAATAAATAGATTGGATTGGGCTTGGAAATATTGAGGTCATGAGACGGGCTGACTATAAGGTGAGGAATAAAGGACTACTTGATTGGAGGGCCAATTGTGAAGTTGTATTGATGCGGGTCCAAAAGAGAAGAGGCTGGGGTCCAGCGCACTGTTTCAGTGAATGGGTAATAGGACATCCTGTGTGTTCTTTCTTCTCTGTGCTTCTGATATCTGCAGTACCACAGATCGATTAAGGCCCAATTACCTGCCCAGCTGCCTGGCTAATTGTCCTAATTCCCATCTCACTCAAGGCAGGAGAACAGAGAGATTGAGGCAAAGACACTACTAATGAAAACGCATTGCAGTAGGGCTTCTTGCCTAGGAGATGATTTCAGGGAGCAATAAGGAAGACATGGAGTCCCTAGTTCTGTGAAACACCAGATTTTCCCATTATTGGCCATTCTATCCCCCATGCTTCATTAAAACTGGCATCAAAACTTCCCAGAGACATGGGACAGAAAGGTATATCTTCCATTTTCATTCAGTCAGTTGCACTTAACATTTCACTAGTAAACTGAAAGAATGCAAACCCAAACAGGACAGATGATTGAAACAACTTGTCTGACTTTTTTTCCCTCTTAGCTCATGCACAGGCTGCTGGAAGCACATTCATTTCTGTTAAATATAGTTAATAGCAAGGAAGAGAGGCGAAGTACCTGGGGATATAAAATGGTATAAAAATTGTGGATTACTCATTGTACTTTTTACTTCCCAATGATGAACAATCGCTTCCATTTCTTTTGTTCTGGAATCTATATAAGTGCAAATTAATTTAGTGGAAGAAAGTTTTATGACCTTTATTATTTGCCTCAAGTTCACAATGATATTTGAAAAGATTGACAGGAAATTTCTGTTTAGACTAATAAGCAAATGAATCACTACTTCAGAGAAATAGCTGTGTATTTTTGTATTGGATTCTTCTCCTGGGCGTTGGACACAACTGAGCGAATTTACTTTCACTTTTCACTTTCATGCATTGAAGAAGAAATGGCAACCCACTCCAGTATTCTTGCCTGGAGAATCCCAGGGACAGAGGAGCCTAGTGGGCTGCCGTCTATGGGGTCGCACAAAGTCGGACATGACTGAAGCGACTTAGCAGCAGCAGCAGCTTCTCCTAGGCATAAGCATAATACTGTCTATTAATCTATTAATGTGTAATGAAACATGTTGTCCATGTGATTAAAATATGAAATGAGAACTCTCTCTCTCAGTGGTTTACATGGAGTACTGACCATATGATATGGCAGATTCTGCACTAAAAATCAGTATTTGTCTTTCTCAGACTGATTTGTTTTGCTTAGCATAATACTGTCAAGGTCATATGTGGAATACAAAAAATAATAATCAAAAACCATAAATAAATAAACAATCCAAATTAAAACAAATGCCTAGATACAGAGAACAAAGTAGTAGTTATCAGAAGAGGACAGTGAAATGGATAAAGGCTTAATTATACAGCAATGAATGGGAACTAAATTTTTGGTGGTAAGCACACTGCAAGGCATACAGAAGTAGGAAAATAATGTTGCACACATGAAACTTACATGATGTTAAAAATCAAAGTTAATGAAAAACACTGAAAACAGTGAGTACACAGTGGTTAACAAAGCAGGCTTGGTCATTGCCCTTGTGTAGAAAGGTCTTGTGGGAAAGAGAAAGTATATGTAAAACAAATAAATATTTAATCACAAGATATGACATCCTGTAAAGTCAGAGGGTGCTAGGAAAGATAAATCATATTAGGTTATGATAAAAAGACCTCTGCAAAGGGAAGCACATTTAATCTGAGGTCTCAAGGATAAGACTGAGTCAGCTGGACATAGCATGTGTCTATTAGCAGGAAAGGACAAGGAGGTGTTAGGTGAAGTGCACAGCATGCACTGCAGGTCTTTGGCAGAAAGATCTTGCAGAGATTAGGAACTGAAACAAAGCCAATATGGCCGGATCACAGTGAAGGAGAGGTCAGTGGCACATGGCATCCACTGGACTGCCTAGCACAGTCCCTTGGGCACCGGAGCTCAATATATTTTCATGGAAAATACATAAAGCTTCTAATAATATTTTTAAGGAGGTTAACTTGGATCCTAAATTTTTATTTTACCCCAAATGGCCATTCTAATGTTTCCAAGAATAAAAACTATTTGAGAAGGCACACACTCCCCTGGGATAGCCATAGACTAATGTGGGGATTGTGGATTCTCTGCAGTGGAAATAAAATACTGCCAGTGAATTAGATATTGGATTAACCAACTTTGTTTAGAGGAGTTTAACTGGGGCAGATGGTTTGAAGATAGTGGGTATAGTGGAATTCAAGGATTTAGAAAAGAATTGCAAAGATCTTAGCACTCTTTGTGCCAAAGTCTCATCAACAACCATGTCTCTCAGGTTAAATCCAAAGCAACTGGGGCTGGTAGAGTGGTAAAAAAAAAAAAACAACTATTTTGCACTCTGTTAGTACTCATATGGACCTAAGTCACTGACATTTCCCTGTCATGTGAACTTTCAAGTAGGAAAGATAAGTCCAGCTTCATTTTCAGTGCTGCTAAGGCACTCAGAACTCAGATTGCCTTTCAGCTGTAGACAAACTGAGGGACCAATAGAGTACAAAGAAAACAAGTAGCACACAGCTCCCTGCCACAGGTCAGTTTCAGACGAAATTGATGCAGAGGAAAATAAGCCAACCACTGAATTTATTTTAACTCTCTGAGATTGGAGGTACTCCAGTCAAGTATATACAACTAGCAAAAATAAATACCTGAGAATTAAAAAAACTCATTAACACAATCGTCCACCTTCTGATGCATTATTTTACCATCTTGGAGGCCCACTTGAATGAGCGAAATCAATGTAAGAAACACATGAATTTAATCTCTCAAAATTACCACATGTGATTGAGGCTTTCACAAACAAAAAGACCATGGAAGGGTATTTGGAAATATTTTCAGAACCTGAGAATCACTAGGTTGGCCTATCTCTAAAAGGTGAAGTAATGACCCTGTGAACATTATGATATTTCTCATATTTTCGCTGCTCAGGATATATGTTATTGGGGATAAGAATAAATAAGCTGGGGATTTCCCTGGTGGTCCAGTGGCTAAGGGAGAAGGCAATGGCACCCCACCCCAGTACTCTTGCCTGGAAAATCCCATGGACAGAGGAGCCTGGTAGGCTGCAGTCCATGGGCTGTGAAGAGTCCGACATGACTGAGCAACTTCATTTTCACTTTTCACTTTCATGCATTGGAGAAGGAAATGGCAACCCACTTTAGTGTTCTTGCCTGGAGAATCCCAAGGACGGCAGAGCCTGGTGGGCTGCCATCTATGGGGTCGCACAGAGTCAGACACGACTGAAGTGGCTTAGCAGCAGCAGCAGCAGCCAGTGACTAACACTCCTCATTTGCAGTGAAGGGGTCTGGGGTTCCATCCTTGGTCAGGGAACTAGGTCCCATATGCTGCAGCAACAGATATTGCGCTGCCAATAAGACCCAGTGCAGCCAAATAAATAAATACTTCTTTCTTTTAAAAGGATTAAACACTGATTTGAAAATGGTGGAAGGAATTCTAACCTGTAATACTCTAAGTTTTCATGCGAGACTGTAAATCCGAAAATCAGAGTCATTCTTAACAGTTCTCTGCAAAAAAAAACATAACTGCTTCTAGTTAGTTCAAGCAGAAAATAAATTTGTTAAAGGAAAGGAGGAAGCTCACCTGTTTTCTTAGATGACTAGAGTCAGACATGGAAGATCTGAAGGCGGTGAGAGTGCCTAAACCACCCTCAGAGGGCTGGGCTAGAAGTGTCTCAGTGTTTTCACCTTAAGAACATTCGCTGCAAGCAGTTTCATGGCACAACTTATTGACCTGAAGGCAATTATGCTGTAAAAGATAAAATAACTGACAGATTAAATTTATCATGCAGTATTAGAAGCTAGAGGGAAAAGAAGAACCAAACTCTTTCTATCCCTCCCTAAAGACATAGTTATATCATTCCTGATAAGTATAACTTTCTTGAAAATGGTGAACACTTTCTTGAAAATGGTGAACATTTTTGCTATTTGTTAGTGGAGAACTTGATGTACACAGAACCTGGCTTACATAATTTGGTAAAATGCAAGGAGTGGGCATGTACTGGAACATGTAAATATTGTCCAGATACGTACTATCAATGGAATGCATTACATATATTGATAAGAAATAACAGCATTCCTCTGTTGATTTAACTTCCAGGGAAATCTGGAAGTAACCATGAATATACACATATTTTAAATGTATTCAAATAATTTTTGTATTTTCTATTTTTCATAATAAATTTTGCGAATTTTTCTTGTTTAATTATGTCTTATTAATATCTCTATTTTGTTTTGTTCTCGTTTTATCTTTCATTGCAAAATAAGTCATGTGACAAAACTGCTTTCTGTGACACTGCTTGCCATGAAGAAGTTTAAGAGAATACACCTGATAGGGCCCCTGGGACAGATACATTTGCTTCTGCCATCAGCCCAAGCCTTCCAGACTGCAAGGATGATACTGCTGACTAGATAACAGAATCTTTTTAATCCTTTGCACCAAGGGCAGATGCCTCTTTTGCCATACTCATTGACTGAAAGATGGATTTTTCATACACTTTACATGGATCAATTACAAATCAAAGTCTTCCATGGATATCTGAGATGGACTGAAGCCAAGTTACATGCTGTGCTCCACCTAAAAGGGAATGCAGGGGAGAGAGTTCTGGTTTCCACCTTGGAAAATAGGGACATCTAAGGGGGGCATTTTTCCAGTCATAAAAAGGGTGGTCATACAACTATGGCCCACAACCTGGTGGATGTCCTTTACAATTCAGATTGTGTAGTTGTTATTGTTCAGCTGCTGAGTCATGTCCAACTCTTTGCAAACCCATGGACGGCAGCATGCCAGGCTTCCCTCTCCTTCACTATCTCCTGGAGTTTGCACAAATTCATGTCCATTGAGTCAGTGATGCCATTCAACCATCTCACCCTCTGTTGCCTCCTTCTCCTCCTACCCTCAGTCTTTTCTAGCATCAAGGTCTTTTCCAATGACTTGGCTCTTCGTATGGAGTGGTCAAAGTATTGGAGCTTCAGCTTCAGCATCAGTCCTTCCAAGGAACATTCAGGATTGGTTTCCTTTAGGATTGACTGGTTTGATATCCTTTCAGTCCAAGGGACTCTCTAGAGTCTTCTCCAGCACCACCATTTGAAAGCATCAATTCTTTAGCGCACAGCTTTCTTTATGGTCCAACTCTCACATCCATTCCCATGACTATGGGAAAAACCATAGTGTTGACCATACAGACCTTTGTCAGCTAAGTGATGTGTTCAGTTCAGTCGCTCAGTCATGTCCGATTCATTGTGACCCCATGAATTGCAGCACGCCAGGGGAAGGCAATGGCACCCCACCCCAGTACTTTTGCCTGGAAAATCCCATGGATGGAAGAGCCTGGTAGGCTCCAGTCCGTGGGTCGCTAAGCGTCAGACACGACTGAGCGACTTCACTTTCACTTTTCAGTTTCATGCATTGGAGAAGGAAATGGCAACCCACTCCAGTGTTCTTGCCTGGAGAATCCCAGGGACGGTGGAGCCTGGTGGGCTGCCGTCTATGGGGTCGCACAGAGTCGGACACGACTGAAGCGACTTAGCAGCAGCAGCAGCAGCAGGCCTCCTTGTCCATCACCAACTCCCAGAGTTCACTCAAACTCACGTCCATCGAGTCAGTGATGCCATCCAGCCATCTCATCCTCTGTCGCCCCTTCTCCTCCTGCTCCCAATCCCTCGCAGCACTAGAGTCTTTTCCAATGAGTCAACTCTTCGCATGAGGTGGCCAAAGTACTGGAGTTTCAGCTTCAGCATCATTCCTTCTAAAGAAATCCCAGGGCTGATATCCTTTAGAATGGACTGGTTGGATCTCCCTGCAGTCCAAGGGACTCTCAAGAGTCTTCTCCTACACCACAGTTCAAAAGCATCCGTTCTTCAGTGCTCAGCTTTCTTCACAGTCCAACTCTCACATCCATACATGACTACTGGAAAAACCACAGCCTTGACTAGACAGACTTTTGTTGGCAAAGTAATGTCTCTGCTTTTCAATATGCTATCTAGTTTGGTCATAACTTTCCTTCCAAGAAGTAAGCGTCTTTTAATTTCCTGGCTGCAATCACCATCTGCAGTGATTTTGGAGCCCCCAAAATAAAGTCTGACACCGTTTCCACTGTTTACCCATCTATCTGCCATGAAGTGAAGGGACCAGATGCCATGATCTTAGTTTTCTGAATGTTGAGCTTTAAGTCAACTTTTTCACTCTCGCTTTCACTTTCAAGAGGCTTTTTAAGTGATGTGTAGTATCTCCTAATTATCAATGACATTTCATAATCTTTTCTGTGCAAATAATGATATATTTATTATATATACATTACATATGTACATATGTATATGCTTATTTTTTATGGCTATTTTTCTTATTAATTATATTAAAGATTCATTTACTCAACATTTAGTAATCCAACAAATTGTCTACTTGCCACACAAGTAAAAACCAGAAAACAAGCACCTACCAAAATAGGGGTGGGATGGGACTGAGACTGCATAAAATATTATACATTTGATTTACACAAGTATAATATAGGCATTCAACTCAGGTCCTATCAATGATCTTTTCTTGTTATTTTCTTGATAATTTGTGTTTTGTTCCCCCACTTGTGAAATGTTGCAAGACTAGTTCAATAAATAATCATATATCTTCCACCTCGATTCATCAGTCTCTCTTGTTTTGAAGAGTTCAAGTTAGTTCTTTTTCATAATGCTTCTCAATTTGAATGGCTGTTTCCTTAAGATTAGATTTAGATTAAATGCATTGGATAGAAATGCTATGTAGGTGATTATGTACTCTCATTTAGAACTTGGAAACTTTAAAATAAGTCACATGAAATCCATTTGTCCTTTTACTAGTAATATTAGGTTGAATCTCTATGTTAAGTTGGTGGATTCTAGGTTTCTTCTTTATAGTTATTTTTCTCTGTGTGTAATTAAAAAATGATACTCTGGGACTGTGAATATTTTGCTTCCAGGCAATCTTTGAAACAGTGATTTTAGCATCCACTGATGACTCTTTCCTGAAGAATGATGCAAAATTTTGATTTTCCATTTTGTCACATCTTCTACATTATTAGTTGGTATTCTATAAAAGAGACTTTTCCCTTTCTCTTTATGACATTCATACATTTGTTCTTACTAATTATGTCAATTCATTAATTCATTTTCTTATTCAATGTGTTATATTAATGACAGTTTTTACTTTAATGCTCAAAACTGTTCAGATTTGGGCAATGGAAAGCCCCCTCAAGTTGGCTTCTGTGTCATTTTGACATAGCTACACTAGATTTTGAGCATTCCCTTAATTTATAGTACAACAAGAAATTTCAAGAACACCTATAGGTTTTCTTGTTCCAAGGCTAGAATCAGCCTTTCCCCAAGAATTACTAGTTCTTTTCAGAGAAAAATGAAATGGTGTTTACATGCCAGGGTCTAGATGATGGTAAGTTCATTTCTTTGAGTATTGTTACCTCTAGTTCTGTGCAGTTGACAAAACTGGGGAATATTTATTTGTATCTATATCTACATATCTTGATAACTTTAATTCAATCCAACACTATAGGATTTTTCTTTTCCTATTCTCATTTCATTATTTTGTGTGTTTTCTTTCCCCTCCCTTTTCATGCTTCACTATATGTAAAATAATCTTGTTTCTCCACACAAGTATATCACAGCTTAGGGTTGGGTGGGGGAATAATACTGTTGATGCCACTACATCTGCTACATCATGCGCAGTTGGGTGATCATCTCAGGGCTGTGCATTCAAAGCCAGTCTTGAATCCTCCTGTACTCAGGGTCCTCCACCTGTCATCGTTCTTCAGCTTTTCTTGATTTAATCATTGCAGACAATTTTTTTTTTTATTCTGGTCACTTCCTCTTGTCTGGACTATGTTAATATATCTCCATCTTGCATTCTTGTCCACATTGCTTTCTAACACACTATTGCCATATAATTCTATAGGCAAGTTGATTTCAAGTCAGAAATAATCACTTATTTTTCTAAAACACATTCCCACCAAGTTTAGTAATAAATGTTTAGTAGTTATTGTAGTCTGCTCCCACTCCAGTTCCTCTTAGTACGTCCTCTGTTTCAGCTAAAATTATTGTGTCACTTCTTTGTGCACACTTTCTGTTTTTCTTGAGTTTATCTACTTCTCTCTGGGTTGACACAATTTAATTTTTAAAAGTATAATTTCCATCCTATTACCACAATGCACAGAAACCTTCCTTGACTCCTTCACAAAACCATTTATCTGTTGAAGTCATACTCACTTTAAGGTGTCTCCTTTTTACCACTCATTGGCCAGAACTCCTTGTCTACAAAGGACACTGGAAACATTGCTTTTTTTCTGGGTTATCATATGCTCAGTGAAGAGGTGATATTGAGAAGCGTGAGCATTATCTGCCATAATGGTATAGTTGTTAGGTCACTTACCAGTACAAAATCCCCCTGAGTGTTGGGTCAGAGCCTTCCTCATTTCAGTAGCCTATGAAGAGCCTGGTGTTCATGTAGCACTCAGGAAAAATAAAATTAAAAGAACATGGTCCTGAACACTGAACTCATAATTATCCAAACCACTGAAGAGAAAATTAGGTATGAGTAAAGAGGCAATGTATGCTGGAAAGAGACTGCCTTGGAGGAAAGATGTAAATTATCTTGGAGCACCAAATGCATTAACCCATAGTTCATTTTAAACTCAGAAGGCATGTTTCTCCCCTTACCCCAAATGTCCTTTTCCTGTCACCTGTATCACTTATGTCAAGTCTCAGGTCATAAGCCAGAAAGAAAAAGACAAATACCACATGATAGCACTTATATGTGGAATGACAATTATGAATATGATACAAATGAACTAATTTATGAAACAGAAAGAGACCCACAGACAGAGAAAACAAAACATGATTATCAAGGGGAAAAGAGGGGTACAGAGGGGTAAATTAGGAGTCTGGTGTTAGCAGTACTAACTAATGTTGTATATAAAATAGATAAACAATAAGGTTCTACTACATAGTATAGGGAACTATAGTCAATACCCTATAATAAGCCAAAATAAAAAGAATATGAAAGAGAATATACATATATATATATATATATATATATATAGAGAGAGAGAGAGAGAGAGAGAGAAACTGAATCACTTTGCTGTATACCAGAAAGTAACACAACACTGTAAATCAGCTATACTTCAATTAAAAAAAGAGAATCAACAGAAAAAAATAAACAAAATAAACAAGCTACTAAATAAAGCCTTTTCTGACCACCTCAGTTCAGTTCAGTTCAGTTCAGTTGCTCAGTCATGTCCAACTCTTTGTGACCCCATGCATCGCAGCATGCCAGGCCTCTCTGTCCATCACCAACTCCCGGAGTTTACCCAAACTCATCTCCATTGAGTCGATGATGCCATCTAGCCATCTCATCCTCTGTTGTCCCCTTCTCCTCCTGCCCCCAACCCCTCCCAACATCAGGGTCTTTTCTAATGAGTCAACTCTTCACCACCTAGCCTATGGCAAACCGTTGTTTTACAGTATAATTTGTGTTAAGTTCTTAAACCATTTCATTATTCATATAATTTATTTCTACCCTCAAGAAGGCAGAATCAATTTAAAATGGCAACATAAATAAAAAAAAATTATCTTTCTTCGCTTTCCTCATAGTACCTGTCACAGTAAGCACAGGTTCTTAAATAAGGACACTGCTCATTGATCATGTGTCCACTATCTGGCTGGAAGTTGTTTAATGGTCAGCTAAAATCTCAAAAGAAAACAATCATATGACATCACCTGTCTTCTGACCACTGGGGGTGATGGAGCTGCTTTCTTAGTGAGGTAGTCTTGGATTACAGGCAAGCACATAATTATTACTACAACCATTCCTTGTTTTATTTTTTCCCTATCTTTTAAATTATTTTTAATTTTTTTCTATCACCAGAAAACATACAATATTTTGTAAGCATTTATTTTCTGTATTGCTTATCTTTTGTTCATTTAAATAAGTATTGAAATTTTTGCTCTTTTTGCCACTGCTATATTACTAGTGCATAGATGTGGAATGAAACAATGGAAGGAGATGACAAAGAAAGTTAAGTGACAGGACATCATGGAACAAATATAGAGTTGTGAAAGTGTGGTAAGACACTGGCTACCCTCTAAGTGACAAAGGGGCTTATATTTGATGATGAAAGAATTTAGGTAGCTCTTTAAGGGTCATGTAAAAGAGGTGGTGAAATAGGAAAGGGTCAATGAAAGAGTTTTCGTCTATCCTCTGAACAATCAGCTAATTCATATTTTGAGTTTAGGAGAATCTTTTAATTGTCAAAGTAGAAAATGACCAAATTGCAGAAAATTTATCATGTAAGACAAGAATGGATTTGTAATTCAAGATTAACACAGGAAAACAGAAATGCATGTTGTAATTTTTACTTAGTTTCCAATCAATGAACGTAGTTGTCTTTTATACATAAAGTGAACTTCTAGTTGCCATGAGTCCTATAAAAACAATATTTTAAGCGACTAGTTCCTGTTTTTTCCTGTCTTATGATTTTAAAATGGGTGTTTTATTTTCTTCCCCTTTTCACATTTAGTTTGGAATCCCTTCTCCATTCCTTGGCCTCCATTTCAGCACCAAAGGTCTCATTATTGCAGAGTTTAAAAGCCATAAGCAAGGGAAGTCCATAAAGCAAACTGCAACAGAGGCGCAGCTATCATCTTACCATCATAACCACTCTGAATTGCTGGGTGGTACCAGGAAGCTCACTGGCACCTTGGCATATGGCAGTGGGAACCTGGTAATTTGGATACATTAAAAGTTGGTATGGAATTGCCATTAGGCTTTCATCCAGTTTTAGGATGTGTGTGTGTGTGTGTGTGTGTGTGTGTGTGTGGCGTGTACAAGGACAGGAAAGAGGAAGAGAGTAAGAGAAGAAAAGAAGAGAGAAGCATGTTAAATCGATCCTGGGCTCTGCTCAATTCATGTTTTGGTTATGAATGACATGGAGGGGTCACAGCTCTGACTTTATGACTTTTCTCTTTCTCTGGATCTTGGTATTTTGTTGTCAGCGCCTTTTTGCTAAAACCACCTGACTGATTGATTGGCTTTACCAACTCTACTTTCTCAAAGGAGTATTCCATCAGAAAAAATGGAATTCCGCAACACATACAGCTTTCAACCAAAGACATGAAAAGAGTGAGCAAAGGAGAAATGGAGGTTGGGGTCAGGAGGAAAGAGAAGTGTCAAAGAGGTGATAGATCTTTTGAATTGTGACTCTGATTCAGATGTGTGCCCCAGGTGCTTTTGGTTTGATACCAGAATCTTAGCATGTAACAAAATTCCTTAGAGTATGTGGTTATCTAGGGCCAGAGGTCAACAAATTTGGCCACACTGAAGTGCTTCTTGAAGAAATCACAGGTTGACAGTGTAGGAAAACATGGTACCCAACTTTCTCTTGACATAGTCCTCAGCTATAAGTTCAGGTTAGGTGCCTGACCTTGTAGCCAAGTTTCAGGGTTACTGAGCTCATTTACCCATATAAATATTGTCTGTGAACTTAAAAGATGAAATTTATAGAGTCCAGTGAGCTGAAAATTATAGGGCACTGTGTCCCACAGGATATTTAGTTTCATGTTTATTTTGAGATTTGCAATTTCATATTTAGTGTACAATATCATAGTGTTTTTCTCCTTTCATACTCTTGGTGACAAATTTCTCACAGTTGGCAGATCCACTAACTCTTTGTATTTAGATACAAAAACCTATAAACTGGATGGAAGGCGTGTTAATAACAACATACACCCACACAGCTACTTCCAGCACAAAGGGAATCAGGTATCTCATCTTTGCAAGGAGTATGTAAAGGACCACAAGCAAAGAACCCTACATTGCATAAACTCAATGGCCTAACTCTTAACTGCCTCACTGATCCCTGGGGAAGGGTAGAGAAGGGAAACTGTTTCTTTGGTCCCTTCTGACCTCAGTTGTGGGAGCCTCTGCTGTCTTTTCCTGGATTGCTGCCTCTTCCATCTGGGTCTATCACTGAGTTTTTGCATGCCAGTTCAGTGACTCCATCGTGCCTGCAATAACATTCAACCACTTCTCTCCATTACTTCTCTTGTATTGGAAAACAAGAAAAAGCTCAATCTAATCTGGGCCTGGGCAATAGAAGCATTTTAGCACTGCAAATGAATTATCTAAATGTGTTAGAAGATATTTTACTTCCTAGCTAAATGCTAAGGATTATACCACATGAGAGTGAAATGTGCATGGCCAGGGAGATTAAGAAAATAACCTCAAAGGACAGAAAGGAGGGCAGTGACGGTTACCATGCAGAAGACTCAGGCTATGGGAGATGGCTGCTATACTCTGCCATAAACATAGGGCTCCAGGAGAATGGAGATCCTTTAGACAGCCTTAGTAACTAGGATCTCCGGCCTCAAGATCAATGAGGATGAGTAAGAGCTTATATAACTCCAAGTCTTAATGATAAACTCATCAGACATATTCTATACTACAATGGGTCTTTGCACTGCCAGTTGTACTAATGAACCCAAGTCTTGGTGTCCATCCACAATGATAAAGTAGGAAGGATTATCTTTCCCTTTTTCTTCTTCCTCTGTCCCTCCTCTGCTTCCTGTTAGAGCTATCCCTCTCATGATCTGCTCTGTTGTTGCTGTGGGCTGCTGGAAGGATCAGGAGCAGATGGGGATGTGAATAACAGCAATGTGCTTAGTCGCTCAGTTGTGTCTGACTCTTTGCAATTCCATGGATTGCAGCCCACCAGGCTCCTCTGTCCAGGGGGATCCTCCAGGCAAGAATACTGCAGTAGGTTGCCATGCCCTCCTCCAGAGGATCTTACCAGCCCAGGGATCAAACTCAGGTCTCCTGCATTGCAGGCAGATTCTTTACCATTTGAGCTACCAGGAAATCCCAAATAACAGCTATAGCTGCCATTAATTGTGTACACTTTGTGTGCTAGACACTAATTTCCAATTCATCCTCAAACATGCTTAGGATGAGAGTACTGTCATCTTCACTTACTCATAAGGTAACCAAAAGTGAGAAAAGTTAAGAAACTACCAAGAAAATGAAGGTAGCAGTGGTGGACACCTAGAAAGGCCACACCTTCACTAACTTACATTATATCTTTTAATATGTAAAATCATTATATAGATGGCTGGCATTGGTTACAATTATCCTGCAGTTGTAAATTTTGCTTGATGCCATAAGATATCCCTGAGCAAGGATGCTTAGGAAAGTCACCTCATATAGGTTAGATGACAGGCCAGGGAATGTCTTTCACAGTGATCTATGAATTTCTTCCTTTAGCCCCCCTGACTTCTAAATATCAAGTGGAATTTAGAGAGAAAAGGGGGTGCTGAATAACACTTGTTAATTCTCCTGTTGACACTTTCTGGTGTCTCAGTCTCTCTGATGGCAAGTTTTGGTTCAAAGAGTAATAATAATTTTTATATATAGGATTTTAGAGTTTACAAAGGTCTTTCATACCCTCATTTAAACTTTCACCCAACTTGCAAGCTAAGAATTATTACATGAATTTTACAAATGAGAAAATTAATCTGTTCAAGGGGAAATATGCTGCATCCCGAATTCTTTAAGCATTTTCCAATTATAAAAATCTCCCTTAATTAGGGTGGCTTACCCACTCCAGTGTTCATGCCTGGAGAATCCCAGGGACAGGGGAGCCTGGTGGGCTGCCATCTATGGGGTTACACAGAGTTAGACATGACTGAAGTGACTTAGTAGCAGCAGCATAGGCCCATATGCTTGGTTGTTCCAGCAGAATTCGCCCTGGAAAGTGTTCTAGCTTGAGGTATAAGTTATACAGTCAATGTATCCTAAAGCACAGAATTAAATGCAGAATTTTGCCTGGAACTAGCACATTTTGATAACATGGCGGGTTATATACCTTGGGTCATCAGGGACACGATTGTGCTTCTCTTGCCTAAGAGTAATTCCTTAGGCAAGTGAATATTTGGAGCACCAATAACTTTTTAAAAACTCTACCTGTAAATGAAGAGTTCTCTAGGTCAAACACTCAGTGTTTCTTTCCCTGCCCTGGCTGTGCATTAGAAGCACTTGGTGAGCTTTCTAAAATCAGAGATGCCTTGTTCCACCCAGGACAGTTACACCAGGACTTCAGGGGTGAAGCCTGAGAAATGGCATTTTCCAAAAGCTCTTCAGAGCTTTGACAGCGCATCCAGAAGTGGTGATTGGCACCATGTGAATAAGCACAAGTATTGGCTAAAAAGTTCATTCAGGTTTTTCCATAACATCTCATGGAAAATCCCAAACGAACTTTTTGGCCAACCCTATATAATGATGAAATATGTTAGACCCATGGAGAGGGCACCACGAAAGAGATCAGAGTTGGGAGTGGGGTGTTACTGGGTGGGGGAAAGAAAGCTACTCTTGGCTACATTTTCTAACTTATGAAACGCATATGTTTAAATAGACTTCACAAAGTATGCTGCTGTTTTAAATGTAGTTTGCTTTGTTGAACAGATATTTTCTGAAATTGTATTTAATTTCAAAACTTGTCTTTCTCCCACTTCATTTACATCCATTAAAATCTCTTATTTACTGTGTGTGTGTGTGTGTGTTGGGAAGTTATAATGGTGTAGGATTTTTTAGAAGGAATTGTGTATGAAAATCAAACATATCTGTCACAGATAAAATCTCTTTTATCATTTCACTTCTTTCAGAATATGCTTATTGAGAAAGGAGAGGAGAAGTACCCCCATTGTACAGAGAAAGACATGGGGTCACAGAGAGGTTAGGACTGAGCTGTGTGTCAGGCAGTGAGGCAATCCAGACCTTGAATTAGCAAATTTTCTAAGCATTTATCTAATTCTCTGTGAAAATTTAGGCATGATGAAAAAGAAGTTTCACTTTTTCCTCAATTCACAAGAGTATTTTTAAAGTAGAGTATTATTAGACTTATTTTATGGTTATTTATTGCAATAAATGTTTATTTTCCTTTGAAATGCACTAAATCATTTCCTAGGTTTTTTTTTTTTTTTTTTGCTATAATTTTTCCATGAAAAGAAAATAACATTTCAGTTGATGTAATTTCAATATGCTGGGGGCTCAGTCTCCTGTTTCAGGCCTGGTCCAGAACCAGTGCCTGGGGACGCAGGAGGCCAGGCCAGGGACTTGTTCTTTCTTGGTGATAATCACTACAGTGTAGAATGGCTGAATTCTTTACTGACAACTCCAACTAACTCAAATTCTTTCCTTTAGCTTTTTTTTCTGTGTAAATAATATTTAGTCCACCCTAAAATTCTCTTCCAAGAGGTCATTTCTCAGCATTTCCCCAAGCTGTAACCCTCTCCAAACTCCAATTTTAAGTCTAATTCTTCAGTCTCTCCTCCGTCTTCCCTGATGATTTGCCCTCATTTTGTATGGGGAAGGAAGGACATGTAGAAATGAGCAAGGAGTTTTAAATACTATATACCCAAGAGATGCTTTATCCCAAATTCACTTTATCCTAATTCACTTTACCAGCCATTGGTGGGTTTAGAAGAAGGGAGAAAGGCACAAGATGTCCAGGCAGGAATGTTTACTGGTCCTCAATCAGCTATAGTTAAGAGTAGAGGGAAAAGTGTGGAATAGGACTCCTACGTTCCTTCTTTCACGGCACTGATTATACAGGTACATGCTGCTGCTGCTAAGTCACTTCAGTTGTGTCCGACTCTGTGTGACCCCATAGACGGCAGCCCACCAGGCTCCACCATCCCTGGGATTCTCCAGGCAAGAACACTGGAGTGGGTTGCCATTTCCTTCTCCAATGCATGAAAGTGAAAAAATAAAGTGAAGTCGCTCAGTCATATCCGACTCCTAGTGACCTCATGGACTGCAGCCTACCAGGCTCCTCCATCCATGCGATTTTCCAGGCAAGAGTACTGGAGTGGGGTGCCATTGCCTTCTCCATACAGGTACATATATAATAGAAAGTTCGGGGCCATTGCTTAGACTCAGAGTCTGGGGTCTTGGCTTACATAAAATAATAATATATATAATATTATTTCAAGCAGGGATAGGAAAATAAGCCTTGGAATTTAGTTGGCTCTGACTGGTGGACCAGCGGAAATAAAAATTAAGTCTTAATAATCGCAATTCCTGCCCATATTTCTCTCTCTAGGAATCTTTAGTGGTCCCACATCAGATATCCTTCACAGAGATCTTACTATGTTACTGGAAGTAAGTCCTGAATGCTTGAGGGCAGATCTAAGTCACTGAAAGTTCCAAATGGTATAAGAAGTTTGGAGAAATTAGACAAAATTGAACAAAAGCTCAAAAATTATTGGACATAAAATAACGTTGGCTTAAAAAAATGGGAAATGGAAGTAGAGCAGGGATTGGAGTCTGGGAAAGACGGCTAGAAAAGGAAGTAATTGTAAAGTTTGCTATGAGATGTTTACTGGGTCCTCCTAGTAAATCCAGATGAGTTTCCTGAAGGAGGAGGAGTAGACGAGTATTTTTGAGTTACGTTTCAAATCACAAGAATGATCTGCAAATGAACAAGAAATGAAAGATTCTAGACCTGAGAGTAACTGAGGAAAGGTAGTGAGAAGTGAAAGATCTGAGAGCCATCAGCATACCAAATTTAATTTGATGGAGATTTACTATTTGTCATGTGTGTGCCTATCTCCTTTAAAAACCTCATGGACTGTGACAGTTCATCTTTATGCCTGACATGTGATAGAAGATTAATAAACGATTGTCAAATAAATAAACACAAGAACAGACAAATGGATGAGGTTACAAATAAAGTCATATATGGAGGTATTTTCAGTAAGTGGCCTTGAAAGCAGCCTTGGCTGTGAATTTAGGACTGTTATTTGCGACCTCTCAGCTTCCTCTGCCCAACCATACAGCTCATGCTATGTCAGAGCATTTTGCCACTGGCAAGTCGTGCTTGCCTTTGGTCTTTTGAAGGAAGACTGCAGTGAACAGTTATATTGACTTTAAATTTAGCAGCATTGAGCAAGAATAGAAATGTTCTAATCCTGTCTCCTCCTACGGAATGTGAATTGTGGTCAGAGTAATATGTTTTTGCCTCCTGTGATTTAGATCAAATTTCATAGGCCAGACAGGGCGTAGGGAGCCAGGCTGCAGCAGCCGTTCTCCCTGGTAAACAGTGTCACACCTCCGTTGGATGGCCCAGGGCACCATGTGTGCCCTGGCATAAGAGATGCCTCAGCAGGGCTTGTCTGTTCTCCCTGCTTGTTTCTCTGCCCAGTGTTCATGTGGCACTTGGCTTCCTATTCTTAGAACTGGGCAGTGCAGTGCCGGGCAGGTGTGAGAGGCATACACACATGTATCCAGAGGAGGCTGCCCCAGAAAAACACACCCAGGGCCTGGATGTGACCCAGAGTTTTAGGTCTCCACTTCTCATAAGAAAAAAAAGGTCATTAGCTCTAAAAATTCCCCTGGGAAAAGCTGAATTAGCCTAGGAGGCAATGCTATCTGGTGGACCATTTTATCTCTATAAAGCACACTGGGGAAGATGTCAGAATGGCTTGTCTATAGGCAGAAGCCAGCAGTAAAATCTTCCTTTTTTTCATAGGCCACTAGGGCCACAGTTACCCAGCTGCTTCTGGAACTAGTAAACACTATTATCTCTCTTGAGAAGACTCTGATGCTGGGAAGGATTGAGGGCAGGAGGAGAAGGGGACGACAGAGGATGAGATGGCTGGATGGCATCACTGACTTGATGGGTGTGAGTCTGAGTGACCTCTGGGAGCTGGTGATGGACAGGGAGGCCTGGCGTGCTGCGGTTCATGGGGTCGCAAAGAGTCGGACACGACTGAGCGACTGATCTGATCTGATCTGATCTGATTATCTCTCTGCTACCATATGGGCTCAGCATCTTGGCACCGAAACAGATGGGTCATTTCACTCACTGTGCTTCAGCCACTGCCTGTTCAACATACTTATTGCCATGGAATTCAAAATCAAACGAGGATGGACACTTGTATATGTATGGCTGAATCCCTTTGTTGTCTACCTGAAACTATCACAGCCTGTTAATTGGCTATACTCCAATATAAAATAAAAAGCTTTTAAAAAGCAATCAATCAGATGAAAGAAAAAAAAGGTTTTTACATTTAGAGGAAAATAGTGTGGATTTTCTATTCTTCCAGAGGGCTCCACTTTCACAATCCCAGTTACCGATAACTACTTAAAGATATGAAAACTGGCTAATTAACTGCCTTTTGAAAAAGGAAATTAGTATAAATACCTAGAAAAGAACATTTCAGAAGAAAGAAGAGAATGACAATGAGAATTTTAAGAGTGAGCAAAAATAAAATTTAACTGATGTATATCACTTTTGTTGAACTGGTACTATGCATTTCATGGAATGCTGTACAATCAGATAATAATTCTTCACTAATTTCCTTTTTATTTATCCATGTAACAATCTATATCACAGAAAAAAGTCCCAGATATTCAGCATATGAAAATATTAAGGTCTTATCAAATTTTAGCTCAGGTTCATCAAGTTAAACAAAGATCCATCCCCCATCTAGATTCTCTCAGTGGTACACTTAGTAGTAGGTTAGCATATTGAATCTAAAATTGCCTGGCCAAAAATTCTCTTCTTGACTCTGTGGGATTAACAAACATGTGCTGAGAATATTCACCAGATGGTCAGATTAATTTGGACAGTAGGGAAGTTAATATCTGAACTCTCATGTACACAACTTAAAGAAGAGTCATATCATATGTTAACTTTCTCTTTTGTGCTCACTCCTTGGATCTTCTATTATTAAATTAAGCTAACCTCTTATTAATTAGCTTTAAGTTGGCAAGATTTCTTAGTTTGCAAATTTCAGTTATTTTTGATTTAACTAACTGAATGTGTATTTTAAAACTAGCTCTCATAATTGGTCATAGGTACGGAATTTTTTCTTCTCTGTATTTTTCCTTGGATTTCCTTTTCATTACTAAATGTTTTTCCTCCAACAAGGTGAATATTTTGTTGTTGCTGATGTTTTTCTTTTTAAATATTCTGTGAGGCTCATTTTCTAATACTTTCTAAAGTCTTCTGATATCTGATAATAACTCTGGTCTCCTGTTCAGTGAAAACATTGTACTTGCTTTAATCAAGAATTTTGCAACAGTTAGACCTCTCAGAAAGCAATTTGTTTGCTGCAGAACAAGACATACCGTCAGCAAAATACTGGTCAATACTTTGGCCATCTGATGCAAAGAACTGACTCATTAGAAAAGACCTGATGCTGGGAAATATCACCAACTCAATGGACATGAGTTTGAGCAAGCTCTGGGAGTTGATGATGGACAGGGAAGCCCGGCGTGCTGCAGTCCATGAGGTCACAAAGCACTGGACACAGCTGAACAACTGAATTGAACTGATCAGCAAAATATTCCAAATGGCTAGTGATACTGGTAAACAATAAAAGAACCCTTTTTGCATAGGACTTCAGAACATTTCTTTAATTAAAATTTTTTTAATTGAAGCATAGCTGATTTACAATATCATGTTAGTTTCAAGTGTATGGCCCAGAGGCCTTCAGAACTTTAACATCTCATACAATCGGGCTTCCGCTATAGATCAGTCGGTAAACCATCTGCCTGCAATGCAGGAGACCTGGGTTCTATTTCTGAGTCAGGAAGATCCCCTGGAGAAGGAAATGGCAACCCACTCCAGTAGACTTGCCTGGAGAATGCCATGGACAGAGGAGACTGGCGGGCTACAGTCCATGGGGTTGCAAGAGTCAGACATGACTTGGTGACTAAACCACCACCACCACCACAATCAATTAAACCCTTAAATATAAATCCAGAAGATTAGATGCATTGACTTCTTGGCTGTTGTTCACTGAGGTGATATAAAGAGCCCTATCACTCAAACAGAATATTATTTTCTGTAAGAATAGTCAAAATACTTCCGTGAATGGGTGTGTCATTAACAGAAGCTTTTCTGGTGTCTAAAGAGAGAGTCAGAAGGATATTCTGTGGATCACACTACACTACTCTCACACTCTAGATCACTTTGTAAGGACACGTGGTTTGGGTCAAGTATGGGACTTACTCTTGGAATAAATTCAAAGTGTCGCTTATTGATTTGGGTCTTTAAGGCTGATTTAATGCAATCCATGGTCATTCCAAAGTGGTAGATATAAACATTCTTGGAAGAAGAGTTATTAGGGTTATATACTTTATTCAGAAAACGAAGATCATGGCATCTGGTCCCATCACTACATGGGAAATAGATGGAGAAACAGTGGAAACAGTGTCAGAATTTATTTTTCTGGGCTCCAAAATCACTGCAGATGGTGACTGCAGCCATGAAATTAAAAGACGCTTACTCCTTGGAAGGAAAGTTATGACCAACCTAGATAGCATATTCAAAAGCAGAGACATTACTTTACCAACAAAGGTTCGCCTAGTCAAGGCTATGGTCTTTCCTGTGGTCACGTATGGATGTGAGAGCTGGACTGTGAAGAAGGCTGAGCGCTGAAGAATTGATGCTTTTGAATTGTGGTATTGGAGAAGACTCTTGAGAGTCCCTTGGACTGCAAGAAGATCCAACCAGTCCATTCTGAAGGAGATCGATCCTGGAATTTCTTTGGAAGGAATGATGCTAAAGCTGAAACTCCAGTATTTTGGCCACCTCATGCGAAGAGTTGACTCATTGGAGAAGACTCTAATGCTGGGAGGGATTGAGGGCAGGAGGAGAAGGGGACGACAGAGGATGAGATGGCTGGATGGCATCACTGACTTGATGGGTGTGAGTCTGAGTGACCTCCGGGAGCTGGTGATGGACAGGGAGGCCTGGCGTGCTGCGGTTCATGGGGTCGCAAAGAGTCGGACACGACTGAGTGACTGATCTGATCTCTGATACTTTATTGGCAAGTCTGGGGCTCATGTCAGTCAGGAGATAGTTTAGGTGACAGATATCGAAGCCTGAGGTCAGTCTAGTGTCTCATGGTTTGTCAAATCATATGCTTTATCACAATAAATCTTCGGAAAAAAGGTTTAAGGATACACACACACACACACGCACACACATATCACATACATCTTGTTCATTCAGTTTAGTTCAGTCGCTCAGTCGTGTCCGACTCTTTGCGACCCCATGAATCGCAGCACGCCAGGCATCTTGTAGGTATCCACTAAAGAAAAGCAGACCAAAGCTAGTGAAATTAATCCATCGTCATCCTGTTGGCAGGCCCTCCTTGCTACAGAAGCTGAGACTTTTCCTCAGCTGGCCTGCCAATGGGTTTAAGCCCCAGGAGATCTATGACTGCACCATGATTCATTGACTCTACAGAAGCCAAACTGGCTCCTTCGTCTCCGTCCTGAGGCTTCAGTTCAGGATCCTGGCCTCACTTTCCTCTTTGCAGAGACAAAAGGGTAACAATAAGCATGAGGAGTCAGATAAAAACACCAAGCTTTTAACATTACCATTGAACATAAACGAAGACTCATTAAGAATTTCAATATTTGAACTAAAGATTTGGAAAAAAAATTGGCAGGAGAAGGCACATGAGCAAAGAAGGTTTCCAAATAGAGGCTATAGGGTTTATTTTAATGAGACCTCAATGATCTTCAGGAAATTTAATATGAAACTTTATTTTAATTGGCTTAATTGAGCTGTGTTTTGAGAAGTTCCTGAAACTGAGAATTAATAAAATAAAAGGAAAATGAAATCTGCTCAAAACTTTGGAACTTATGAAATTCTTTTTCTAGGTACAGGAAAATAATTGTTTGGAATAGTACATAACAGAATTTGAGGAATCTTTTTTGTTCTGATGTGTTCCTTTTTAAGGTATCCTGCTTATTCCCAGGAAAAGAGGCTGGTGAACTTCTCTACTGTAGACATTAAAAGCTTTTACTTACTATGAAAAATAAGAAGCTGTTTTTTTTTTTTTTTTTTTTTTTATGAAGAGCTTATCAAGGATGTAGACCTATAGAAATGAAGAAGCAAAAGGAAAAAAAATGTGAATGCTAGTGAAGGTCAAACAAAGGATGGAAAGGAGGCCTGTAGGTAATTTTACATAAAGTCTATTTACCAATGATTAGTTTTCCAAATAACAATTTTACTTGGTTTACTTCTAACTATTTCATTGTAACTATTCAGGTATATTTTACCTTCTTACTGACATTTAAAGAATATTCTGGTCTCTGTTCCCAGATCTATGTTATTGAATACTGAAGTGTGGAGGGAGGGGGCAAATTGAGTGGCATACAAAGTTATGCTAATAAGTATAAAGTTTTGAACATCAATAACATATTAATATTTTTTCATTAATTTATTCAGTTTTAAAGGGGAATATATTCATAAGAACTTTTCATATTTAAGAACATGATTTCCAGAAATATATTATTACTGAGTATATTAAATGTATTCTTAAATATTAAAATATTTAAATATGTTCTTACTGATAGTATATTAAAAAGCAGAGACATTACTTTGCAAACAAAGGTCTGTCTAGTCAAAGTTATAGTTTTTCCAGTAGTCATGTATGGATGTGAGAGTTGGACTATAAAGAAAGCTGAGTGCCTAAGAATTGATGCTTTTGAGTTACAGTGTTGAATAAGACTCTTGAGAGTCTCCTGGACTGCAAGGAGATCAAAACACTCAACCGTAATGGAAATCAGTCTTGAATATTCATTGGAAGGACTGATGTTGGAGCTGAAACTACAATTCCTTGGCCACCTGATGCAAAGAGCTGACTCATTAGAAAAGACCCTGATGCTGGGAAAGATTGAAGGCAGGCAGAGAAGGGGACGACAGAGGATGAGATGGCTGAATGGCATCACTGACTCAATGGACATGTGTTTAAGCAAGCTCTGCGAGTTGGTGATGGACAGGGAAGCCTAGTTTGCTGCAGTCCATGGGGTCACAAAGAGTTGGGCATGACTGAGTGACTGAACTGAACTTATTCTTACCTGCTAAATAAATATAGATCCAAGTGAACCATGATGCACTTGAGTAGGAAATGGCAACCCATTCCAGTATTCTTGCCTGGAAAATCCCATGGAGAGCAGAGTTTGGCAGGCTACAGTCCCTGAGCTCTCAAAGAGCTGGAAAATGACTGAGCATGCACACGAATGCTAGAACCATGATACAAATTAGGCCATCCAGCATTCTTCGTTGGAAACAGCTGAAAATCAATAGCTCAAGAGCTACGGACTTCAGAGAATATATTTATGAATGACAAAAGCTGTCTTTCTTCTCTGTCTATAGACTAAGGCAAAACCAAATTAGGCAAAAATGGATGAGGTATTGCCATTCAAGCTGTTGTAGAAGAATAACCATAGACTGAGAGGCTTATAAACGATGGAAACTGACTCCTCACAGTTTTGGAGGCTGGGAAGTGCAAGATTAAGGTGCTAGAAGATTCAGTATCTGGTGGGAACCTGTTTCCTGGTTTATAGACAGCCATCTTTTTACTGTGCACTTAGATGGCAGAAAGGCAAGGGAGGGCTCTTGATTCTCTTTTGCTGCTGCTGCTGCTAAGTCGCTGCGGTCGTGTCCGACTCTGTGCGACCCCATAGACGGCAGCCCACCAGGCCCTGCCATCCCTGGGATTCTCCAGGCAAGAACACTGGAGTGGGTTGCCATTTCCTTCTCCAGTGCATGAAAGTGAAAAGTGAAAGTGAAGTCACTCAGTCATGTCTGACTCTTCGCGACCTCATGGACCGCAGCCTACCAGGCTCCTCTGTCCTTGGGATTTTCCAGGCAAGAGTACTGGAGTGGGGTGCCATTGCCTTCTCCATGATTCTCTTTTATAAGGGGCTAATTTCATTCATGAGGACTTTGCCTGCTTGACCTAATTTTGGCCCAAAGATCCCATTTCCAAATGGTCTCACACTGGGGGGAGGGTCTTAGCATAAGAATTTGTGGGGGGATATAAACAATTAGCCCAAAGCAGATATGGAAAGAAACATGGTCTTGAAGAGGATGAATTTGAGACCCTGGTGCCGAATCAGTTCAGTTGAGTTGTTTAGTCATGTCTGACTCTTTGTGACCCCATGGACTGCAGTACACCAGGTTTCCCTGTCCATTACCAGCTCCCAGAGTTTGTACAAAGTCATGTCCATAGAGTTGGTGATGCGATCCAACCATCTCATCCTCTGTCATCCCCTTCTCCTCCTGCCTTCAATCTTTCCCAGTATCAGGGTCTTTTCCAATGAGTTAGTTCTTCACATCAGGTGGCCAAAATTTTGGAGTTTCAGCTCCAACATCAGTCCTTCCAATGAATATTCAGGACTGATTTCCTTTAGGACTGACTGGTTTGACCTCCTTGTAGTCCAAGGGACACTTAGTCTTCTCCAACACCACAGTAGTTAGTCTATAATTTAATTCTTTGAGTTGACCAGAACTCTGTGAGATCTAAAATTTTATCCTACTTGCAAGCTAACAATTTGGCCTACTGTAGTCTCATGGATGCTAAGTAGACATGAAATTCTTGGTTCAGAGACAAAGGACTGTATCACTCACAAGAGTAGCCAGCATATCAGCATTTTCTTCTGCTCATTCTTCAAGTCCCAATTACCATTTAGTGATGTCAAGAGGACAAAATAGCACATGTCCACACAATGAGTTGCACTACAGAAGAGAAACCCTGAGCTTAGGGATCTCAGATCTTTTATAGTGGGGTAGTAAGCCTCCTTGCCCTTTGTTCCAGAGAGAGACACTAGCTCTTCATATACAGACATTCTTGAAAAAGTCTAGCAAAAAAATGATCATAGCCTCTGCTTATAAGATATATCAGAGAGCAATGAAAAACTGTTGCCCATCAGAACCAATCCAGTTTACTTTCAGCTCCATGCGTTTATACATTTACTGTAAGCTGGCTACACTGTGTTTATGTTACTAATACACAGTGTGACAGTAGGGATTCCCCTTTTAGTGGTTCATCCCACTCTGGTATGAAATCAGAGTGATACAGGTTTATCATAAATATTGGAACATAATTTTCAAATGAAAATTATTGGAAAGTATAAAAGAAAAGCAATCCATTTAGAACTGTATGTGGGAGATTACCTGGATCTAAGTTTGTGATCTGTTTTCATTTCACAGCAGTTGACTAGACTCTTCGTATTTCTTTGCTTCATGGGGTGAAAAAACACAGAACATATTTTGGGTCATAGAAAGTAATTTAAGACGTATCAACTGTAGTTCTCAACTGACTTGGGGTATTGTAGTTAGGAAACTATGAAATTGGTATTGGCCTCTGCTCTCTCCTTCTAATGGACCCCCGTTTCTCATGTGTTCTTATTCACAAGACCTTGCTCTAAGTTAACTGCCAACTGTTACCTATATAATGATCTGAGACATTGTGCCAGGGAAAAATCCTTATATTGTAATATAAAATTCTGTAGGAATGTAAAGTCTTTAGGAAGGTATTAAGAAGAAGCACTAATGGTAGAACTCAAGGCATCCTAAGAGATGTCAGGTAGCTAACTAAAGATTAGAGAAAGCAGCTAAGAATCATCTAAATCATACCATTTCAGATAGCTCTCTTAAGGCCAACAGAAATGGTTTATCCTTAGGGGAAATTGGTCTTACTTCTGTTCCTGGTGGACTATTTAAGTCTCTGATCCATGTCTATATTTCAAGAACCTAACACAGTGTCTGGCAAATAGAAGATGTTTAATAAACACTGTTTAATAAATGAAAATAAGCCTCTACAGGCAAACATATCAAAAATAAAGTGGTAGTCAGCTCATCGAAGTCATGTGCTTTCTTATCCAACTTCTCAGGAAACTGAACAAATACACACAGGCAACAACTCACAAATAATCAAGATAATCAAGCTTGAATTAAAGTTCATGCAAACCGTCATCTAAACTTTGGCTAGAGAATTTACTCAAGGGAGATTTTCTCACTCCCAGTTGAATTTCCTAGCAATAAACAAGAGTCCTTATCCCTTCATTTGTGTGTGTATGTGTGCATGCTGCATTTGCAGCAGCAGGGGAAGGTAGGGGGAGTGGAGAGGACATCCAACCACCTCCGTGGCTTCTCCCCTCTAAGGACAGCTGTTTTCTCCATCAGCGGCTGGTGGCAGACTTCTCCATATCCATTTGCCGTGGAAGGGCGAGCGGCTGGAATGTCAAGCTCAGACTTAGTCTGAGAAAATAAACTCCCATCCAAGGACAAATGTGAGGTTCCTAGTCCTTAACTGCCCTGGAAACATCATTTCACCCTGTGTTTGCCTTCCTGTTTAGAAATGTGGAACATTGTATATGTCAAACTATTGCTTATTGTGGACTTTTTCCCTTCTCTTCCCTGCCTAGACTAAGCATACCAGGTTGAAGAGAGAGAGCTATGGGTAATCTCAGGATTATTCTATAAAGCCCTGTAGATAATTCACAAAAGTGTGATTTTATCTCTATTGTGGATAAGTGTCAGTATTCTCATTGTTAGGAAATGAAATTGTAAGTCCAAAAGAGATAGGTTGGAAAGAACCCTGTGGTATTGGATTGAAATTGGAGTTACTAGTATAAACCCATAATTTTATATATAGAAGTAGATGTACATGGATTTCTAGCTATATCTGCTGAGAGGACATAGCAGCAAAAACAACAAGCATACCTAATGCTCATATTTTTTTTTTTCTAATATCCAATCTTCACTAAAAGGCACAAGGTCCTTGAAAAATGTTTGATTCCAGGCTTGTGGCATGGAAAGTATAACATGAACCTGGAACACTGTATTGTGTCACAAAGAAGTACTTAAAGAATGATGGACTAACATCAGGAGGATCTTGGGTCCACCCTGCAGGGGCTGCCACTGGCCAAATCTGGGACAATTGTAGCACCGATATGAATGAGAAAGAGAGAGAAAGAAGGAATGGCGACTGAGGGAGGAGGGTCGGAGGGAGGGGGAAAGAGAGAGAAATTAAAGTAAATGTGGCAAAATGTTAACATTTGGGAAATTCGGTAGACGAGTATATGAGAAGTTTTGGTATTACTTTTTGCAATTTTCCTGTAATTCTGAAATGATTTCAAAAGAAAAACAGTTGGAGGAGGAGATAAACAAGATTAGCAAAATACTGATAATTGTTGAGTGGGATGTTAGATACTAGGAAGTCATTGTACTGTCTCCTCTATGGTTATGTATGACTGAATTGTTGCTATTGTAAAAAGTGAAAAAAAAGTAATGAAAACACCCACATGATTTTAATTTAAGATGGCCTCTCCTGTTTCCAATCCCACCGTTCAGGAGTTTGGTATCCAGGCCCTTCATGACCCATGGTAGTAACATCAACCTATTTTCTCTTTTCTAGTCTCAAGTTTTCCTACCCACTGTGGTCCACTCTCCCCACTACCAACCAGAAGAGTAGTCCTTCTGAAATTTGTCTTTTAATATTTTATCCCCCCTTTAGCTCATAAATCTTTCACTCCTTTCCCAAGCCAAGAGGAGAAACTCCAAGCTTTCATTTCTAAGATCTCAAGGTCCTCTATATAATTATGTCCTGATCTACTTCTACAATCTTATCTTCCAAGTTTGTCACATGAATATTCCTCATTAAACACAGTTTTCCTTATCCTGTCCCTAGAGCTTTTAGGATGTTCTTATCTCTATACGGCAGGTCTGAAAATATGTTAATAACCTTCTTTAAATAAGAAAAAAAAGCTTTACCATCTTTTCAGATGACTGATGGGAATAAATGGGGTTAGGGTTGTTCCAAAGGGATGAGCTATGACCATTCCCCACCAAGACTGGTTATTTCTCTTGTGGGATTCTAGCCTGGGAATGGGCTCATTGAGGCTGCTAGAGTTCTGGACAAAGGGTGGACTAGGTTTGCTGGAGGGTGTGTTTATTTTCTCATCATGCATTTTTTAGAGTCTAAGTCATGCACTGGTCTATAGTGAGTCTGCAGGGAAGTTTCACTAATTTCAAAACAACCCATCTATTCTTCCTCTATTCCCTTGGTCTTTACTCAACATTTGTCTGGTCTTCCCAACTCTCTTCCAAGACTCTTAGACATATTCTTTCACTGGATGGATTGAATATTGTTAGCACATAAATCTGAGGACTACTCTTTGTCTTCCCTTTATCTCATACCCTGTTATACATTCTTTCTATCTTCAGCAATAACCTGAATGATAGAGAAGTTTATAATTGACACAAAACTTCTATTATATTGATTTCCATACGTCTCAGAGCAAAGGCTAATAAAGATGGATGTTTAACTATTTACTGACTGATCTCCAGAAACCAGATAATTTATTCATAAATGTTCCTATCACATTTCCCTACTCAAGAGAAATTGAAGACCTTGAAAGCAAGTAAGTGAAGGGAAACAGAACCCTGAATATGGTCCCTCTTATCTCTCCACATATTGGACAAGTTCTAAATGCATGAACATCATGCTTTTTCAGCATCTTAATATTTTCATTGTATGCTAATTCCAAGTACCTTTACATTTCAATTATGGTTGGGCTACTTTTAATGTGGATTCTGTAACTCTGCTGCTAAGTCGCTTCAGTCGTGTCCGACTCTGTGCGACCCCATAGACAGCAGCCAACCAGACTCCGCCATCCCTGGGATTCTCCAGGCAAGAACAATGGAGTGGGTTGCCATCTGTAACTCTGGATAACCCCAAACTCCTTCACTTTCCACTCCATGATACATTTTGTAAAGCATACCCAATTGATAACTGGTCAGCCTCTTTGCACACTTAATCTATCACTCATAGTGCAGTCATCTTTTAACAGCTCCTTGGAAGTCTTCTAAACTCTTAATAATCATGTGTTTTGGATCCTTAGGGAGCACTTATCCTATCATAAGAATAGATGGTCTTTCTTGGTTCATTCTGGCCTCTGATACTTCATCATCTTAGAATGCCTTAATAATAATAACCAGCATTTATATATGTGCATCATGTACAAGACCCTATTCTAAATGCTTGCCCTACATGAGTGCATTTAAGTCCATTTAAATTTTCTAGTCTTTCATCTGACTAATGTCTGAGATAAACCTCCTCAGAAATATTTTGGGCAGTCCTACCATATTCATTTGCCAGAAATTCTAGCACAAGCTAGAATTGGAAATATAATGAGCCAAGTCCGTGGTTTTTGGTATGGCAGACTTTGGCGATTAAAAAAAAAAAAAATAAAGAAATGCTATTTCTATTATAAAAACAATATTTTCTAAAGTTCCAAAGAGAAAAACAATTATGACACTCCCAACATATTTTGGTGGTTGGAAAGTAGAAAATGGCTTTTTAAAAAATGGGCAAAATACATCTTGCAACCATATTACCAGTGGCTTTAAATGGAAAGAATGACAGGCCAACCTGAGTACAGGGCTAGCATTTCATCTTGAGAACTTTTTCAATTCTGTGGTCTCAAAACAGCTCCAGAAAAAGCATTCTCAGAACATGGTCTAATACTAAATAAATACTACACATTTTATGGTTTCAAATCTAGAGCCCAGGGAACACAATATTAAGCAATGGCAGAAGTCTTGCGGCCTGGGAGCTCTGGATTCACTAACTCTAAGCATGTCAAGTCATAGCTCCCAATGCCCACCGTTAAAAGACAAGATTAACTGAATGCAGTCATCTTAGAACTGCTCTCCTGTGGCTTCTCCAGCCTCTAATGTTTCTTAATCAATGAAGGCTTTGCCTTATTTTCTCCCCAGACTTCTAAGATTCCACATTATCATGGATCTTCCTCCTTTCTAACAACTCTGAGCCTGTATCTACTTGCTCCACTTCCTCCACATCCACAAGAATTGAGCTGAGACCTCTATTTTCATAACACACACTTAAGTTCCAAGCAAGCATGGAAATCGTCATTCACAATTTCTACTGTCCCCTCTATGCAAATGACTTTAAAATCATTATTCCAACCCCCAATTCTCTTATGAGTGCTAATCCTACTACCTAACAGAGGATCTTTTCTCTTGGATTTCCTGCTACCACTCTGCATCATAATTAATAGGGGTACATCTTTGACCATGAACCAGGAATTCTGCTAAACACTTCCTTTCCTCTCTCATTACTGCTTTCATATCTATGAATGGGTGCTTTGGCTACAAATTCCTATTTTTCTTTCAAATATGAGAAAGTTGTAAAAATATGTAAACATTTACTTTAAATAGATTTACCCTTTTCCACACATTACTTTTGACCCTAAAAATTCTTCATACATTGTTACTGATCCCAAATCTGAAATAAATATTAACTCATTCACCTGAATTCAGTGGTATGAATTCTCCAAGCACTGGTGATGGGCTCACTGTTGCTGTCTCTCAGAGAGTGAGGATTCTAGAACTGGTTAAAGATAAAGGGGAACTTTGTCCCCAGAAGTCTGGAAGCAAAGGAGGTGGCATGTAGGAAACTGGAACTTTCTAGGGGTGGGGGTTATAGTACTATGGGGAAATGGGAGATTTCTACAGCTCTGGTTTCTCTAGGAATCATGAGGATGGGATGGTCCTGGCTGGAAGTGTTCATTTCCTTGAGGGCAACCAGGGTTAGCAGAGCCAGTGACCTCTCAGGCTAAGTCTAGTAATCAGAACATGAAATCTTGTCCTGGAACTGTCCTGTTCACCTTGGCCAGCTGTCTACCTCCCTTAGGTGACTGTGAAATCCTTGGTCCTTGTCTCAGTTTCCTTCATGTTTCAGGAAGCTCATCTATCTGCTAATTCTGTGGTTTCTCGCCTAGATATGAGCACCCAGGCAACCCCTCCCCAGCTCCATTCAGCTTGCCATGTGTCTTCATTTTCCCTTCCACTCAACAGGACACTCTCAAACTCATTGACCAAAACCATTTCCTTCTTAACCTCATCCTCCCCTCCCTTCTAAATTATTTTATGTACTAGAGTCAGATGAATTTCCTTTGTTCATTTCAATTTCCATCCCCAAAGTCTTCAGAGGCTTCCCATTAAGATAAAGCACAGGGACTTTCTTGGTGGTCCCTGGAAGTTAAGACTCTGCACTTCTACTGCAGAGGGTGTGGCTTCAATCCCTGACAGGGAAACTAAGATCCCACAAGCTTTATAATGTGCCTCTTGCCCCCCAAAAAATACAACAACAACAAAAACCAAAAAAAAAAAAACCCAAAGAAACAACAATAACAAAGAAGTTAAAACACAGATTCTTAGCCTGGCATCATTTGGAATCTTCTCTAAACTACTCTCTTTACATTTTTTTAAGTGAAAATGTTAGTTGCTAAGTTGTGTCTGACTCTTTGCGACCCCATGGACTGCAGACCACTAGGTTCCTCTGTCCATGGACTTCTCCAGGCAAGAATGCTGGAATGGGTGACCATTCCCTTCTCCAGGGAGTCTTTCTGACCCAGGGATCAAACCCAGCTCTCCTGCATTTGCCCACCTTTGTTTCAGTCACACTGAGGATCTTGTTGCTCTTAGATATGCAAATTTTCCCCTTCTCTACCAGTACCTACTTTGGGTACCAGTGGAATGAAGCAATGTCCATAAAAATATCCAGTCTTTCCTTCCATATTGAGCCCTGTTACTTGGACCATGCCCTTGAACCTCCCACCCCATGGATTAAAGGTGAACTTCAGTTATTCGATAAGCCTTTAAGATGGTCATCTTGTTTGCACAATCATATTGGGTCTCCAATTTCTGCTCATGGGAGAGTTGACAACTACTGAAACAGCTCTCCATGCTTCCTCTGTGCCTTTGTAATTGGTCAGTTCTAAGCAGTAATCTATACCATCCAATTCTGTGTCCATCCAAAGCTGTGTCCGTTGTGAGTAAGGGAACAATCATTTCCATCAGGCTTGAGTTTCCCTCACATTTGGTAACTTTTTCCCCCTATATTAAAAGTTCTTATTTGCTTTGTTTTTTTTTTCAGACAGTTTGTAGGATCTTTTGACGCACACCCAGTGGTTATTAGATATCCTTCTAACTGTAGGCCATTTCTATTCCCTGATCCTACTTCCTTAGTTGCTGGTAACACAGATGAGTCAAGCCTCATCCTAAATCCTGGCTGTCTAGCACTGGCCTCATCACTGCTACTGTCTTCTTTAAATGAACTTTCGTCCAAGTATGTTTCCAGAAGCAGTTATTTCCCTTAAAATAGATACAGGAACCAAATAAGGAAAACAGATCACTAAATACTTTGCTCACAATGATGAACTTCTCCCTTCTGTGGTTCATGATGAATTCCAAGACCTGACTATCTGATAAGTGTTTAGAGAAAAACCATGTACTGTTATTTTTATTCATAGAAAATAGATGCCCCAAGACTGGTCAAGGATTATGAAGCCCTATGTCTGAAGCTCTGCTAGATTTAGCTTAAGGGGACCAATTTGCTTTCACCTCTAGTCCCACAGAAATGTCTCTCAGTCTCTCTCAAGAACACTGTTTAGACACTAGGAGTTGTAGGCAAAGCTGTGAGTTCACAGGGTACCAAAACTGGAAGGAATAATAAAGTTTACCTTTCCATGTATGATATCATTCAGTTGTCTATTTCAACTTTTATGATTCATATTTCAAAGGAGGGAAGCTGAGGCTCGGAATACCAATTCTGTGCACATATATGTCTGCCCAGGAACTGGACTTTTGCTTTTATTCTCTCCTTTGAATCTAGTTATTCTATCACAATCAGAGATGAAGAAATTAATAAATTAGATAAGACTTCCCCACGGAAACAACTCTAGTAAATGATAGAGCCCAGATTTGGATCTGTTCTCTTTTTTAGCAGTTTCTTGGAAGCCCTTAGTCCAGGACTGACTGTTTAGGACTACGAAACTAGCTTCGTTTTCTCCAGTCAAGGCAGACTGTAAGATGTAGCACCCTCTGAACAACACATGAAGTCTGGAGGGGTCGGGGCTCTGCCTGACCTCAGCCTTGGTTCCACCCCTCAGTGCTAGTGAGTGGCAGGAGGGGGGACTGTCACTTGGTCTCTCCTTCCAAATCCAGGGTTCTCCCCATCAAAAGGGCCAACCACATCTGTTATTCCAAACTTCAAAACATACCTAAAGAGTGACACAAATGTAAATGTCTGAGGCACTTTTCAAGTCTCTCCTGATACCTTTCTGATCTCTAATCTACATATGGTTGATTAGTTAAGCTGTCAAATCCCAGCTACACAGTGGCAGGCTGTAGGCTGTTTATTCTATCACAGGCTCATGCCTCATTTACTCAGCTCCTATGTATCACTGACATCATTTAGGGCAGAGTGGGAAAGAGAGGCTTTTACTTGACACTGCTCTTTTCACATAATGAGTTTTCCCCAGTATATCCTTGTTTGAATCAGGCAGCAAGTAGGACAGGAGATTTGAACCCTAGAGGAAAGAAAGCATCATTCAGTCTCCACAGCAACACTGCTAGGGAACCATGAGATGTTTCCAGTTACTCTTTATAGTTCTTTTTTATTAGATATCAATCTAATTCTCATTCTTTCCAAGTCATAAGTGCTGCCAATTCCTCCCCAGATCAGTATACAACTATGAAAGATTGTCGGCAGCTTTTTAAAAAAATATATAAACTTATTTATTTTAATTGGAGGTTAATTAATTTTCAATATTGTATTGGTTTTGCCATACATCAGTATGAATCCGCTATGGGTGTACACATGTTCCCCATCCTGAGCCCCCCTCCCACCTCCCTCCCCATACTATCCCTCTGGGTCATCCCAGTGCACCAGCCCCAAGCATCCTGTATCATGCATTGAACCTGGACTGGCGATTCATTTAGTATATGATATTATACATATTTCAATGCCATTCTCCCAAATCATCCCACCCTCTCCGTCTCCCACAGAGTCCAAAAGACTGTTCTACACATCTGTGTCTCTTTTGCTGTCTCGCATACAGGGTTATCATTACCATCTTTCTAAATTCCATATATATGTGTTAGTATACTGTATTGGTGTTTTTCTTTCTGGCTTACTTCATTCTGTATAATAGGCTCCAGTTTCATCCATCTCATTAGAACTGATTCAAATGTATTCTTTTTAATGGCTTAGTAATACTCCATTGTGTATATGTACCACTGCTTTCTTATCCATTCATCTGCTAATGGACATCTAGGTTGCTTCCATGTCCTGGCTATTATAAACAGTGCTGTGATGAACATTGGGGTACAAATGTCTCTTTCAATTCTGGTTTCCTCGGTGTGTATGCCCAGTAGTGGGATTGCTGGGTCATTAGGCAGTTCTATTTCCAGTTTTTTAAGGAATCTTCACACTGTTCTCCATAGTGGCTGTACTAGTTTGCATTCCCACCAACAGTGTAAGAGGGTTCCCTTTTCTCCACACCCTCTCCAGCATTTATTGCTTGTAGACTTTTGGATCACAGCCATTCTGACTGGCATGAAATGGTACCTCATAGTGGTTTTGATTTGCATTTCTCTGATAATGAGTGACGTTGAGCATCTTTTCATGTGTTTGTTAGCCATCTGTATGTCTTCTTTGGAGAAATGTCTGTTTAGTTCTTTGGCCCATTTTTTGATTGGGTCATTTATTTTTCTAGAATTGAGCTTCAGGAGTTGCTTATATATTTTTGAGATTAATTCTTTGTCAGTTGCTTCATTTGCTATTATTTTCTTCCATTCTGAAGGCTGTCTTTTCACCTTGCTTATAGTTTCCTTTGTTGTGCAGAAGCTTTTAAGTTTAATTAGGTCCCATTTGTTTATTTTTGCTCTTATTTCCACTATTCTGGGAGGTGGGTCATAGAGGATCCTGCTGTGATTTATGTCAGAGAGTGTTTGCCTATGTTTTCCTCCAGGATTTATAGTTTCTGGTCTTATGTTTAGCTATTTAATCCATTTTGAGTTTATTTTTGTGTATGGTGTTAGAAAGTGTTCTAGTTTCATTCTTTTACAAGAGGTTGACCAGTTTTCCCAGCACCATTTGTTAAAGAGATTGTCTTTAATCCGTTGTATATTCTTGCCTCCTTTGTCAAAGATAAGGTGTCCATAGGTGCGTGGATTTATCTCTGGGCTTTCTATTTTGTTCCATTGATCTATATTTCTGTCTTTGTGCCAGTACCATACTGACTTGATGACTGTGGCTTTGTAGTAGAGCCTGAAGTCAGGCAGGTTGATTCTTCCAGTTCCATTTTTCTTTCTCAAGATAGCTTTGGCTATTCAAGGTTTTTTTGTATTTCCATACAAATTGTGAAATTATTTGTTCTAGCTCTGTGAAAAATACCATTGGAGCTTGATAGGGATTGCATTGAATCTATAGATTGCTTTGGGTAGTATACTCATTTTCACTATATTGATTCTTCTGATCCATGAACATGGTATATTTCTCCATCTATTAGTGTCCTCTTTGATTTCTTTCACCAGTGTTTTATAGTCTTCAATATATAGGTCTTTAGTTTCTTTAGGTCGGAGAAGGCAATGGCAATCCACTCCAGTATTCTTGCCTGGAGAATCCCATGGACGGAGGAGCCTGGTAGGCTGCAGTCCATGGGGTCGTAGGAGTCGGGCATGACTGAACGACTTCACTTTCATTTTTCACTTTCGTGCATTGGAGAAGGAAATGGCAACCCACTCCAGTATTCTTGCCTGGAGAATCCCAGGGACAGAGGAGCCTAGTGGGCTGCCGTCTATGGGGTTGCAGAGTCGGACACGACTGAAGTGACTCAGCAGCAGCAGCAGCGTTGCATTATTCATCATATATTAACTCTTTTTAATTTCTAGGTCCTTGTTAAACCTTTCTTGCATCTTCTCAATCCTTGTCTCCAGGCTATTTATCTGTGATTCCATTTTGATTTCAAGATTTTGGATCATTTTCACTATCATTATTTGGAATTCTTTATCAGGTAGATTCCCTATCTCTTCCTCTTTTGTTTGGTTTGGTGGGCATTTATCCTGTTCCTTTACCTGATGGGTATTCCTCTGTCTCTTCATCTTGTTTATATTGCTGTGTTTGGGGTAGCCTTTCTGTATTCTGGCCGTTTGTGGAGTTCTCTTTATTGTGGAGTTTCCTCACTGTGGGTAGGGTTGTATGGGTGGCTTGTCAAGGTTTCCTGGTTAGGGAAGCTTGTGTCAGTGTTCTAGTGGGTGGAACTGGATTTCTTCTCTCTGGAGTACAATCAAGTGTCCAGTAATGAGTTATGTCAGTGGGTTTGGAGTGACTTTGGGGAGCCTGTATAGTGAAGCTTAGGGCTGTGTTCCTGTGTTGCTGGAGAATTTGCATGGTATGTCTTGCTCTGGAACTTGCTGGCCCTTGAGTGGTGCTTGGTTTCAGTGTAGGTATGGAGGCGTTTGATGAGCTCCTGTCGAGTAATATTCCCTGGAGTCAGGAGTTCTCTGGTGTTCTCAGGATTTGGACTTAAGCCTCCTGCTTCTGGTTTTCAGTCTTATTTTTACAGTAGCCTCAAAACTTCTCCATCTATACTGCACCATTGATAAAACATCTCCTTTTGAAGACAGTGAGCGCTTTTCTGGGTGCCTGCTGTCCTCTGCCAGCATTCAGAAGTTGTTTCGTAGAATTTACTCAGTGTTTAAATGTTCTTTTGATGAATTTGTGGGGGAGAAAGCAGTCTCCCCGTCCTATTCCTCCGACAGCAGCTTTATCAGCATTTCTATTAAATACCAGTGACTCAAGAGTCAGAGAGGTTGGGTTCAAATCCTTGATCCACCAGTTACTCACTGATTGTCCTTAAGACTTAAATTATCTCCCTTCCAAGAAGAGACAGGACCTACCTAAAAGAGGGGTGAGAATGAAATATGTAGCAAATATAGATTCTAACAGGCTCCAGACAAGTCTTGGTATAAAGTAGGGCTTCATGTGTTAGTTCCTTCCACACCCCATCTTTCTTCCTGTCTGAGAGCATTTGCATAGTAATCATAATGTTAAGTGGCAAAAGGAAAGCTCTGATGATTGAGTTTTGAGCATCATTTATTAGTCAAGGAAGATATGGGTGAGCAGACTCCATACTCCCACAGTCACATAATGTAGATGACTACTTCACTTACAGGTGAGACCAGGTGTGAGAGCCAGGGTGTGACCGTCAGTGCTGAACCAGGCAGCCTGTGTCTTGCTCCTCATGGGTGGATTGTGAGATCATGATGATGAAAAGAAAGAGCCAGGCCAACCTCTCTCCTCAGGTCCTCATAGCGACACAAGGATCCTATGAGACCCCAATACCTCAGACAGCTAAGAGACAAGCAATTTTTAGATACCCTGCCTGGTATATGTGTATCTCTGGTTGACCACATAATAAACACAGCGGCCTCACTCTCCCAGGCAGAGGTTGTGAGCAGAAACAGAAGGAGGCAATCAGAACTCATAGTGAGTCACAGGGCATTTGACTTGTTTCTGCTTTGGGCTTTTATGAACTGAAGGAAAAGAAGTTTTATTCTTTTCATTCTGTTCCATTACAATAACGACTCTGTGAATTCACTTTTAGAAGTTTCATTTGAAGTCTAGGGCACTTCCTGCATGATGAAGATGCAGATATGTTATGCTTGGTTTTCTAAAATAAACCCAGAATAGGATTAGTAGGTCACTAATTCTCAGGAAGTGATGCTCTGGCAGGTCAATAACTTGGAGAGAGAAGCAGGCATCACCAAATGGGTATTCTATGAATCTAACAAGCCACAAAGAAATCATGGTGAGAAAGGGAGGGAGAGATTGAAGATAAGTTCAAGTTAGTGTGTGGAATAAGTCAACAAAGAGAATGAGAGCAGCTTCAATAAAGTGCAGTGGCTGAGTTAGAGGGACTGGTAATTTCTTACTAATTACAATTCTTAACACAGACATTCTATTCCAGTTACCTATTTGCGAGTGTTTTTTGAGGTGATGCAGAGGAGAGGGCAAGAGAAAAAGCTGGAGAGGCAAATAATCTTGAATTCCTTAAACAATTTCTTCTTCCAGCTGCCAGACTTGTCCTCTGGTAGAGGCCCACACTCTGTCTGTGGCGTGTGCTTCTCTCTGAATCTGAATAAATTCACTTCTTAACTATCACTTTGTCTCTTATTGAATTCTTCTCTGAGCTCCATTAGATCCTGAAACCAGAGTACAGAGGTTCCATCTCTAGTCAAGGAACTAAGATTCTACATGCCATGGGGCAACTAAACCGGCATGCCAACTAGAGAAGTCTGCACACAACAAAGACCCAGAAAAGCCCCGCATCCCCATCCAAAAGGAAGCTTTCAGAAGATGTGCTCCTTCAAAACTCAGGGAGTAAACCAAAGGAAAAAGTCAGCTAGCAAAATCCACCATAAGAAGTAGTGAAGGAAATTCCTAGGATGATGTACAGCAGAATCCCAGGATGACAACCAAGCATCAAGATGGGCTAGCAACCAACCTGTCCAAATTGGAGCAAGTCAGAAGAGATTTCCTCCAGAAACAGATCTGCTGATATAAAAGACAAACTAGTAGTTACCAAAGGGGAGATGGCAGTTGGGAGGGGCAAATTAGGAGTGAGGGATTAAGAGGTATAAACTACTATGTCTTAAATGACATAGTAGTTGACATCTTTGCTCAACAAAGATATATTGTATAGCACTGGGAATCTGTAATAACCTTTAATGGAGTGTGATCTGTAAAACTACCAAACCAGCAGGCTGTACACAAGAAACTAATAAAATATTGTAAATCAACTATAAAAAAATAATTTCTTCTTCCTGTGGGAAAAGGAGGACAAGGAGAAGTAGTGATTCCTCTTCTAACTGTAGGTAAGTTTCATCTCATTGCTTATGTGTGCGTGTTCATGGTTGCTCAGTCAAATCTGACTCTTTGTGACCCAGTGGACTGTAGCCCTCCAGGCTCTTTCGTGGGATTCTCCAGGCAAGAATATTGGTGTTGGGTTGCCATGCCCTTCTCCAGGGAATCTTTCCGACCCAGGGATCGAACCCATGTCTCCTGCATTGCACGCAGATTTTTTACCACCTGAGCTACCAGACAATAGACCTCATTCCTTATAGATGGCCTTAGTGTAGGAGAAGAGTCTCATGGAGGTACAGAAACGTTTTGAGAGTATTCATTGGTGGGTCTGACATAGGTCTTTCTTGTGGACAATCTGGACACACAGAACTCGATGTTTTTCTTAGTAGCTGCCAAAGAAATGTGAGATGAGTAAGGACTATCCTCTTAGTAAAAAGGGGGATCTCAGATCAAAGCCTTCTGTGTATATGGAAATTTCTCATCTATATTTTTTTTAAATAATAAGGATAAATGGTCATAAAACTCTCCTAGAGGCTAGCTTGTCCTAAAACAAAAGGGACTTGATAATCTCATGTGTTAAATGTTCACTTGAAGAAGAAACATCAGGTTACTCGGAGTCAGCAACAGGCAATCAAAAACCTCAGTTCAGTGGCTGCCACCAGGGCGATTTAGGGGCAGATCTTGGGCTTCCCTGGTGGCTCAGATGGTAAAGCATCTGTCTGCAATGCGGGAGACCTGGGTTCAATCCCTGGGTTGGGAAGATCCCCTGAAGAAGGAAATGGTAACCCATTTCAGCACTCTTGCCTGGAAAATTCCATGGACAGAGGAGCCTGGTAGGCTACAGTCCAGATCACAAAAAGTCAGACACATCTGAGCAACTTCACTCACTTGGGCACCTGCAGAGGGGTCTGTGACCTCCCTAGACTCTTATGCTGTCTTCACAAAAGGCTTGGAGGCTTTCTCAAATGTTTTACCCAATTCACATAGATTTCATCTATGTGAGAAGCTTAAACTAATATTCATCATTTTATTGAAAATGTTTACCTATGTTAAAAAAATAAATCTTAAAAACACAAACATGCCAACAGGAAACCAGCAAAAATTTTTTAAAAAGGGAAAACTATTGAATAAATCAAGAAACCAAGAAGTTTAACTTCACTCTTTATTATAGAGAGCCAAACTAAAATAAGGTGCTATTTTGACCTATTAAATTGGTAAATAACATTGTGTTTATTTTGGTATGAGAAGCTAAATTCACTAGTACACTTGAAAGGGATAGTAGTTATTAAGAAGCTTATCAATTTGTATCAAACTATTATATACATTTTTGACACTTCCAAAAATTTATCCTCAGCAGAGAATTGAAGAGGCTGGATGTAAATCTATTTCTAATGAAAGCTGAAAAGCATGGAGAATAAAACAAATTAAAATCATAGTAAAAAACTCATAGAGAAATCCAAATTCAAAATCAAGAAAAATCAGGCTAAGTGTCTAGAGAAAGATTTATATGAACTATTGTATCTCAGCCCTGCTATTTATTAATGCCTGACTGTGAACAAGTTACTAGGCCTCTCTGGTCCTAAGTTTTCTCATCTAGAGACAAAGATGTGAGCCTAGTGCTGATTTAGTTGGGCTGGAGACCTAGGCATGTATCACCTTCTCTCCAAGAAGAAAAGAATGTAATATGGATGAACTCAAGTAGATTTCCTCATGTTGACAATACATACCTTGCTAAGACCTCTAATTCTCTCCTGAGTAAGAGGAGGGGGTTCAATTATGCCATCTCTAAGCCCCACATGCGGAGAAAGCAATGGCACCCCACTCCAGTACTCTTGCCTGGAAAATCCCATGGGTGGAGGAGCCTGGTAGGCTGCAGTCCATGGGGTTGCTAGGAGTCAGACATGACTGAGCAACTTCACTTTCACTTTTCACTTTTCCGCATTGGAGAAGGAAATGGCAACCCACTCCAATGTTCTTGCCTGGAGAATCCCAGGGACAGGGGAGCCTGGTGGGCTGCCATCCATGGGGTCACACAGAGTCAGACACGACTGAAGTGACTTAGCAGCAAGCCCCACATGATCCACCACTGATTTGGTATCTGGAGCAAATAATTTAATTTCTTCAAAACTCAGTCCATCAGCTATAAAATGGGGTAATATTTCCTTATTGTTATAAGGATGAGTTTGTGTTTGGAAAATATTTGAAAGAATATTTGGCACATGAAACTAGTCCAGAAGGGCTTTTTTTTTTTTTTTTTACTATTAGCATTACTATTTTTATTATTATTAAATACTACATTGTACTTTCAAGTATGGACTTCAAAACCATTTTTAAAAATCTATTTATTATTTTCATTCTTTTTTTTTAAAAGAATAAAATCCTTACTCATTTAAAAGAAAGACTGAGAGGGATAAGATGTTGCTTAGAGTCTTAAGATTTCGATCCAGTCTCAGCATTATATCTAAAGTTGGGCTTTTAGCCAACCTCTTAGCTGGGAAGAGAACTGGACTCTATTTCCACGATATCAAAACAAGAGGCTAGTTCAGTCAGTTTCATCAAACAACTGGGCAGTTCTATGAAACAATGGTCCAACTGGAGGCTCATCCTTAGTGGAGCCAAGCTGCCTCCAGTGCCAAACAAACAACCCCTCAAAGAGAGGGTACACATCTCGTTCAGAGAACTGGTTGTGGAGCTATAACTCATCTGAAGATTTAGAATGATTTTGATGTTGACTATTTCCATTTCATAATAAAGCCAGTTGAGATCGAAGCCTCAGATTGGGAAAGACATTTCAGACATAAAGACCACAAAGAGATTTGTTCAAATGAAGCCTCACCCTGAAGCACTTTTTTTCCCCCTGTAGCCCACCCAGTGTGGTCTGACTAATGTTTGCTTTCTTTAGATCTAGCCCTTTTCTAAAAAAAGGCATGGGAACATTGAGGCTATCTTTGCCACCATTTCTGGATGTTCCTTGCAGTAATTTGGAGGAGAGAAGGGAAGAAATGAAGAGCTGAATATTACAGCTCTTTTGGAACTTCCTGTTTCCTCTAAGAACTGTGATCTACACTTTAGAGATAACCAATCTGATCCTTTACAAAATGACAGTGAACATTTTCATGGGACTCTAGTGAGAAAAAGAACTATACTTAGAAATTTGTTAGCACTTCAATGCCTTCCCTATTCAGAGAGAGGGTCTCTCACTAAGGATTAACTATGGGTCCCATCATAACAACTGACTTTTTAGATACATTATTTTTTTTTTTTCATGAAAGATTTTAGCCATACAATTACAGAAAATAATATGATGAAAATTCATATACCCACCACTCAGATTTCACATATTAACATTTGTCCCTGCTTTTATTTTTAAATCAGGCATGTCTTACACGGCAGGGGACTAGTTTGGATTGGGCAGAGTTTGTGACACAGCTTTGAACTGGTAGGTTGTGGTTGTTCAGTAGTTCAGTCATGTCCGACTCTGTGATCCCATCGACTGCAGCACATCGGTCTTCCCTGTCCTTCACTATCTCCCGGAGCTTGCTCAAACTCATGTTCATTGAGCTGATGATGCCATCCACCCATCTCATCCTCTGTCATCCCCTTCTCCCTCTGCCTTCAATCTTGCCCAGAAGCAGGGCCTTTTCTGAGTCAGCTCTTCATATCAGGTGGCCAAAGTGTCGGAGCTTCAGCATCAGTCCTTCCTATGAATAGTCCGGGTTTATTTCCTTTAGGATTGACTGGTTTGATCTCCTTGTAGTCCAAGGGACTCTCAAGAGTCTTCTCCAACACCACAGCTCAAAGTGAAAGTGTTAGTTGCTCAGTTCAGTTCAGTCACTCAGTCGTGTCCGACTCTGCTACCCCATGAACTGCAGCACGCCAGACCTCCCTGTCCCTCACCAACTCCGGGAGTTTACCCAAACTCATGTCCATCGAGTCAGTGATGCCATCCAGCCATTTCATCCTCTGTCTTCCCCTTCTCCTCCTGCCCTCAATCTTTCTCAGCATCAGGGTCTTTTCAAACGAGTCAGCTCTTTGCATCAGGTGGCCAAAGTATTAGAGTTTTAGCTTTAACATCAGTCCTTTCAGTGAACACCCAGAACTGATCTCCTTTAGAATGGACTGGTTAGATCTCCTTACAGTACAAGGGACTCTTAAGAGTCTTCTCCAACACCACAGTTCAAAAGCATCAATTCTTCTGCACTCAGCTTTTTTTATAGTCCAACTCTCACATCCATACATGACCACTGGAAAAACCATAGCCTTGACTAGACAGACCTTTGTTGGCAAAGTAATGTCTCTGCTTTTTAATATGCTGTCTAGGTTGGTCACGACTTTCCTTCCAAGGAACAGGCATCTTTTAATTTCATGGCTGCAGTCACCACCTGCAGTGATTTTGGAGCCCAAGAAAATAAAGTCCGACACTGGTAAAATTGGTAGGTACTAAGAGTCAGTGCAGGCTTTCCAGGTGGTGCTACTGGTCAAGAACCCACCTGCCAATGCAGAAGGCCTAGGAGTCGGAGGTTTGACTCCTAGGTTGGGAAGATCCCCTGGAAACCTACTCCAGTATTCTTGCCTGGAGAATCCCATGGATGGAGGAGCCTGGCAGGCTACAATCCATAGAGTTGCAGAGTCAGACATGAGTGAAGCAATTTAGCATTGCACACATGAAGTAATGCTCTCGAAACAAGTCTTGATGAAGAAGGTATTAGTCTTGATATTTAAGTTATTTTTGTAGCTTCATGGTCTTAACTTCCAGGAGAAATATTTCCTAGAGGAAGTAGCTAAGTATTGCTTAACAAAGAGACAGAGAATCATGCCTGTCAGGCTTGTCTAAGATTGGGTAGGTAAGTGTGTTTGGTGCCTGTGTTGTTCAACACCAGGATAGGGAATGATGTTGGATTTGGTTCTCACTAGACAATACCACGGGGAAGGCAATGGCACCCCACCCCAGTACTTTTGCCTGGAAAATCCCATAGACGGAGGATCCTGGTAGGCTCCAGTCCACGGGGTCGCTAAGAGTCGGACACGACTGAGCGACTTCACTTTCATTTTTCACTTTCATGCATTGGAGAAGGAAATGGCAACCCACTCCAGTGTCCTTGCCTGGAGAATCCCAGGGACGGGGGAGCCTGGTGGGCTTCCGTCTATGGGGTCGCACAGAGTCGGACACGACTGAAGCGACTCAGCAGCAGCAGCAGCAGACAATACCAAATATTCTCCAAAGTAGTTGTGTCCATTTACAGGTCCAACACAATTATTATTATTATTCCACATCTTCACCAAGCTTTAGTAGTGTATCATTTTTGCTTAGTTTTGCCAATCTAATAAATATGAAATGACATTTCACTATCATTTTATTTTGTATTTTCTTGATTACCACTGAGATTTAACATCTTTCCATGTGACTGTTGGATTTAGACTTCCATTAATATTTACATTCCTTGCCTATTTTTCTATTCTTTGTGTAATTATTCCTTGCTGTGCTGTTCCTATATATATATTCTAGACAATAATATTTTGATGAGCATAAGCAATAAGCATTTCAAATATCTTCTCCTAGTCTATGCCTTGTAATTTATCTTAATATCTGATATGTTTTGTTAAACAGATTTTTAAAAATTAAATGTAGGAAAATTAATAATTTTTATGCTTTGGGTTTATTCTTCAAGAAATTCTTAAAATATTTTCCTCTATCTTTTGCTTAGAAATGTTTTCATTTCATATTTAGATCTTTAAACTGTCTCAGACTTATTTTTCTGTGCAGCAAGAGAATATTGTACTCAAGAACTACCATGGTAATACTTCTTTTTAAAAATTCCCAAATCAGTGGATTATAGCAAAAAGTAAATATTTGCATTTCATGCAATTGGATTGATTATGGTTTGGCTAAATCTTGGCTAGGTTCAGCAGAGTTTGGCTCCAGACTGTAAGTCCTGGTCAAATTTGCATTATAGATATGTTACTTTATTTTGTGAAAGTGAGAAAAAAAAAAGCAAACCCAGCTGCACTAGAACATTTCTAGTCCCTGATCACCTGACATCTGCTAACATCCAAACAGTCAAAGCAGCATACATGGCCAAGCTCAGAATCTGTGGAATGGGGAATGGACTTTGCCACTAGTAGAAGAACTGCAAAGTCCCATGACAATGGGTTTAGATTCAGGGTGGGGTGAAAAATTGGAAATAATAATGAAATCTAACACAGGTTACCCTCTCGGTTACAATTAACACATTTCTCCTCCACCCAAAGTTCACTCAGTTCTTTCTACACCCAAGACTCATCCAGTCAAGGTATTAGGCTTTAAATCCAGCTTATTATCTACATCATACCTAGTTGTAATTTTAGAACTAAAAAGACAAGTTATCTGCCTCCTACACACCCAGCATACAGTGATGAAACACCAACAGGATAACTGCGAAATACTCATTCAAAAAAAGAAAAAAAGTGAAGACGCATAGCAGTTAGTGATAGGAATTTTGAATCTATTGGGCAAAAAGTACCAGGTTCCTTTTCATTAAGCCTGGGAATATATCTTGATTAGATGCCAGTTTAAAATCCTGGGAATGGCTCTCTATTCCATGTTTTTTTTTTTTCCCCAATGATGCTTGGATGTGCTGTCTCCTGTGTATTTTTCCACTATTTTTTTTTTTTTTTGATCACTTCTGCAGAGGGCATTGGAGCATATTTTATTCTTGGCAATTGAACAGCTTTATCAGCCTGCTTCCTGTCTGTAGTGTGTTGTGATCCATGGGTATTTTTTTCACATCTCAATTAGTCTCAGTCTTTTTAAATCAAGGCTGACGACATTTTTGCCAAAGCAATTCTCTCATAAAATCTTGTGGTTTTCAATGTGTTTTATTCTAGTCAATCTCATGTGCTAAAAGCCATATCCACAGAGCCTTTTGAAACTTGCTCCTCTCTTTCTAGACTAAATTACGGAGAGTTTGGGCACATTTGCTTCTATGGGGCCATGTTCTAAATCCTTCTAGAAGAGCTGTTGTCTGGTAGAAAAGAATTTTGTCAGAAGTCCTAACAAAGGGTCTAGTAGTCAAAATTTTAACATGGCTTTTACTTTGAAACCATGTTTCTTTTATTTTTTAAAAGCAATCTATTGTTAATTAAAATTATCCACATAATTTATAAATTTCTACCCTCTTGTTTTTGGTATCATGTGTTTTTTCTAATTTCATTTTTATTATTATTTAAAGTGAAAGTGAAAGTCACTCAGTCATGTCTGAATCTTTGTGACCCCATGGACTATACCATCCTGGAATTCTCCAGGCCAGAATGCTAGAGTGGGTAGCCTAAACTTATCCCTTAATAGTACTTTTGTAGTCCAAGGGATTCTCAAGAGTCTTCTCCAACACCACAGTTCAAAAGCATCAATTCTTCAGCTCTCAGCTTTCTTCACAGTCCAACTCTCACATCCATACATGACGACTGGAAAAACCATAGGCTTGACTAGAAGAACCTTTGTTGGCAAAGTAATGTCTATGCTTTTGAATATGCTATCTAGGTTGGTCATAACTTTCCTTCCAAGGAGAAAGTGTCTTTTAATTTCATGGCTGCAGTCACCATCTGTAGTGATTTTGGAGCCCCAAAAATCAAGTCTGACACTGTTTCCACTGTTTCCCCATCTATTTCCCAGGAAGTGATGGGACTAGATGCCATGATCTTTGTCTTCTGAATGTTGAGCTTTAAGCCAACATTTTCACTCTCCTCTTTCACTTTCATCAAAAGGCTTTTTAGTTCATCTTCATTTTCTGCCATAAGGGTGGTGTCATCTGTATATCTGAGGTTATTGATATTTCTCCCGGCAATCTTGATTCCAGCTTGTGCTTCTTCCAGTCCAGCATTTCTCATGATGTACTCTGCATAGAAGTTAAATAAGCAGGGTGACAATATACAGCCTTGACATACTCCTTTTCCTATTTGGAACCAGTCTGTTGTTCCATGTCCAGTTCTAACTGTTGCTTCCTGATCTGCATATAGGTTTCTCAAGAGGCAGGTCAGGTGGTCTGGTATTCCCATCTCATTCAGATTTTTCCACAGTTGATTGTGATCCACATAGTCAAAGGCTTTGGCATAGTCAATAAAGCAGAAATAGATGTTTTTCTGGAACTCTCTTGCTTTTTCCATGATCCAGTGGATGTTGGCAATTTGATCTCTGGTTCCTCTGCCTTTTCTAAAACCAGCTTGAACATCAGGAAGTTCACGGTTCACGTATTGCTGAAGACTGGCTTGGAGAATTTTGAGCATTACTTTATTAGTGTGTGAGATGAGTGCAATTGTGCAGTAGATTGAGCATTCTTTGGCATTGCCTTTCTTTGGGATTGGAATGAAAATTGACATTTTCCAGTCCTGTGCCCACTGCTGAGTTTTCTAAACTAGCTGGCATACTGAGTATAGCATTTTCACAGCATCATCTTTCAGGATTTGAAATAGCTCAATTGGAATTCCACCATGTCCACTAGCTTTCTTCGTAGTGATGCTAAGGCCCACTTGACTTCACATTCCAGAATGTCTGGCTCTAGGTGAGTGATCACACCATTGTGATTATCCGGGTCATGAAGATCTTTTTTGTACAGTTCTTCTGTGTATTCTTGCCACCTCTTCTTAATATCTTCTGCTTCTGTTAGGTCCATACCATTTCTGTTCTCTATTGAGCCCTTCTTTGCATGAAATGTTCCTTTGGTATCTCTGATTTTCTTGAAGAGATCCCTAGTCTTTCTCATTCTGTTGTTTTCCTCTATTTCTTTGCACTGATCGCTGAAGAAGGCTTTCTTATCTCTTCTTGCTATTCTTTGGAACTCTGCATTCAGATGTTTATATCTTTCCTTTTCTCCTTTGCTTTTCACTTCTCTTCTTTTCACAGCTATTTGTAAGGCCTCCCCAGACAGCCATTTTGCTTTTTTGCATTTCTTTTCCATGGGGATGGTCTTGATCCCTGTCTCCTGTACAATGTCACGAACCTCAGTCCATAGTTCATCAGCTGAGCTACCAGGGAAGCATACATTAGAAACATACACTAAACATACACTAGAGCAGACTAAATGATACAGAAGAGTGGATCAGTAATCTGGATGACAGGGTAGAGAATATGGGAGAAATATAGGAACATACACAAATTACAAAAACAATCAGAAAATAATCAACAACATGGCAATAAGAACATACCTATTGATAATTGAAAGATATAAACATTTAAATGCAGAGTTCCAAAGAATAGCAAGAAGAGATAAGAAAGCCTTCTTCAGTGATCAATGCAAAGAAATAGAGGAAAACAACAGAATGGGAAAGACTAGGGATCTCTTCAAGAAAATCAGAGATACCAAAGGAACATTTCATGCAAAGATGGGCACAATAAAGGACAGAGATGGTGTGGACCTAACAGAAGCAGAAGATATTAAGAAGAGGTGGCAAGAATACACAGAAGAACTGTACAAAAAAGAGCTTCAAGACCCAGATAATCATGATGATGTGATCACTGACCTAGAGCCAGACATCTTGGAATGTGAAGTCAAATGGGCCTTAGAAAGCATCACTACGAACAAAGCTAGTGGAGGTGATGGAATTCCAGTGGAGCTATTCCAAGTCCTGAATGATGATGCTGTGAAAGTGCTACACTCAATATGCCAGCAAATTTGGAAAACTCAGCAGTGGCCACAAGATTGGAAAAGGTCAGTTTTCATCCCAATCCCAAAGAAAGGCAATGCCAAGGAGTGCTCAAACTACCGAACAATTGCACTCATCTCACACGCTAGTAAAGTAATGCTCAAAATTCTCCAAGCCAGGCTTCAGCAATATGTGAACCGTGAACTTCCTGATGTTCAAGCTGGTTTTAGAAAAGGCAGAGGAACCAGAGATCAAATTGCCAACATCTGCTGGATCATGGAAAAAGCAAGAGAGTTCCAGAAAAACATCTATTTCTGCTTTATTGACTATGCCAAAGCCTTTGACTGTGTGGATCACAATAAACTGTGGAAAATTCTGAAAGAGATGGGAATACCAGACCACCTGATCTGCCTCTTAAAAAATCTGTATGCAGGTCAGGAAGCAACAGTTAGAACTGGTCATGGAACAACAGACTGGTTCCAAATAGGAAAAGGAGTACGTCAAGGCTGCATATTGTCACCATGTTTATTTAACTTATATGCAGAGTACATCATGAGAAATGCTGGACTGGAAGAAACACAAGTTGGAATCAAGATTGCCGGGAGAAATATCAATAACCTCAGATATGCAGATGACACCACTCTTATGGCAGAAAGTGAAGAGGGGCTAAAAAGCCTCTTGATGAAAGTGAAAGTGGAGAGTGAAAAGGTTGGCTTAAAGCTCAACATTCAGAAAACGAAGATCATGGCATCTGGTCCCATCACTGCATGGGAAATAGATGGGGAAACAGTGGAAACAGTGTCAGACTTTGTTTTTCTGGGCTCCAAAACCACTGCAGATGGTGACTGCAGCCATGAAATTAAAAGACGCTTGCTCCTTGGAAGGAAAGTTATGACCAACCTAGATAGCATATTCAAAAGCAGAGACATTACTTTACCAACAAAGGTTCGCCTAGTCAAGGCTATGGTCTTTCCTGTGGTCATGTATGGATGTGAGAGCTGGACTGTGAAGAAGGCTGAGCGCCGAAGAATTGATGCTTTTGAACTGTGGTGTTGGAGAAGACTCTTGAGAGTCCCTTGGACTGCAAGGAGATCCAACCGGTCCATTCTGAAGGAGATCAATCCTGGAATTTCTTTAGAAGGAATGATGCTAAAGCTGAAACTCCAGTATTTTGGCCACCTCATGCGAAGAGTTGACTCATTGGAGAAGACTCTGATGCTGGGAGGGATTGAGGGCAGGAGGAGAAGGGGACGACAGAGGATGAGACGGCTGGATGGCATCACTGACTCGATGGATGCGAGTCTGAGTGACCTCCGGGAGCTGGTGATGGACAGGGAGGCCTGGCATGCTGCGGTTCATGGGGTCGCAAAGAGTCGGACATGACTGAGCGACTGATCTGATCTGATCTGATCTGATTGATAATTACTTTAAATGTAAATGAACTAAATGTATGCAATAAAAGTAGGGTGGTTGAATGGATTACAGACAAATAAATAAGATATATTCTGCATTATCACTTATATGTAGAATCTAAAAAATTAACAAATGAATGCATATAATAAAACAAACATAGACTCACAGATATGCAGAACAAACTAATGGTTACCAGTGGGGAGAGGGAATAGGGGAGGGAAAATACGGAAGTTGGGCTTCCCTGGTAGCTCAGCTGGTAAAGAATCCGCCTGCAATGCAGGAGACCCTGGTTCAATTCCTAGGCTGGGAAGATCCCCTGGAGAAAGGATAGGCTACCCACTCCAGTATTCTTGGGCTTCCCTGGTGGATCAGATGGTAAAGAATCCACCTGCAATGTGGGAGACCTGGGTTCGATTTGGGTTGGGAAGGTCCCCTGGAGGAGGCCATGGCAACCCACTCTAGTATTCTTGCCTGGAGAATCACCATGGATATAGGAGCCTGGCAGGCTGCAGTCCATGGAGTCACAAAGAGTTGGACATGACTAACTAAGCACAGCACAGCAATATAGGGATAGGGGATTAAGATATATAAACCACTATATATTAAAAAACAAGCAACAGAGATCTATTGCACAGTACAGGAATACAGTCATTGTTTGGTAATAACTTTGAATGGAGTATAATCTATTAAAAGATAAAATCACTATGTTGTACACATGAAATTAATATCATATTGTAAGTCAACTCAGATCAGATCAGATCAGATCAATCACTCAGTCGTATCTGACTCTTTGTGACCCCGTGAATCGCAGCACGCCAGGCCTCCCTGTCCATCACCAACTCCCGGAGTTCACCCAGACTCACGTCCATCGAGTCAGTGAGGCCATCCAGCCATCTCATCCTTTGTCGTCCCCTTCTCCTCTTGCCCCCAGTCCCTCCCAGCATCAGAGTCTTCTCCAATGAGTCAACTCTTCGCATGAGGTGGCCAAAGTACTGGACTTTCAGCTTTAGCATCATTCCTCCCAAAGAAATCCCAGGGCTGATCTTCTTCAGAATGGACTGGTTGGATCTACTTGCAATCCAAAGGACTCTCAAGAGTCTTCTCCAACACCACAGTTCAAAAGCATCAATTCTTCAGCACTCAGCCTTCTTCACAGTCCAACTCTCACATCCATACATGACCACAGGAAAACCATAGTCTTGACTAGACGAACCTTTGTTGGCAAAGTAATGTCTTTGCTTTTGAATATGCTATCTAGGTTGGTCATAACTTTCCTTCCAAGGAATAAGTGTCTTTTAATTTCATGGCTGCAGTCACTATCTGTAGTGATTTTGGAGCCCAAAAAAATAAAGTCTGACAGTGTTTCCACTGATCTATTTCCCATAAAGTGATGTGTTCACTCTCTTAATAGTAAATAATATCAGTGCAAAAAAAAATTGTGTAAGAATGGGCGGGATGGTGAGGATCAGTGACAATAATAATGAAGATTCTTTGACAGATGAACACCTTTTGACTTAAACCATCATGAGAAATTTTGCAACAACATTGTCAAGTCAAAGCTACCTTCGCAATCCAGCCAACACATAGTAATGGCCATGGAATTCATGTTTGGTCATATATTTTGGTCACCATTGCTCTTGACATATACTGAAGAGCAGATGCAAAGAAAGGATGGCTTGATTCTAATTATTCTTTAGGTCTAATCCTACTGATTTGACTTGCTATTGGATTTTTATTGGGTAGTGGTACATATACAGTAGGTCTTCCCTGGTGGCTCAGAGGGTAAAGCGTCTGCCTGCAATACGGGAGGCCTAGGTTCAACCCCTGGGTTGGGAAGATCCCCCGGAGAAGGAAATGGCAACCCACTCCAGTATTCTTGCCTGAAAAACCCCATGGATGGAGAAGCCTGGTAGGCCACAGTCCATGTGGTCACAAAGAGTCGTACATGACTGAGAGACTTCATTTTCACTGCACATATACCATAAAGAAAGATTCTCGCAGTCTTGATGTTTATTAAAGTAGCAAAAACTTGTCAGTTTTCTCTCTCTGCTAAAATATAACTGTTAAGTGCCTCCATCACCTTTTTTCCAAATAGATGTTGCAACCTACATGCTAATACTTACCTGGAGAATATAATCAGCCCTAAAATCTTTACTTTCTAATTTTGGATTAGTTCTTCACAATTATCTGTGGTTGTCTAGTTTGAGACAAATTTATTTCTGGTTGTATAAAAAGTCATGCATTTAACCTTACTTAAATACTACTGGGAAATAACTTCTTTTCTGTGTTTTGACTTGAATTGATGAGAGCTATATCACTATAATAATTGGAAGGCAAACCACAAAGGGACCAAAGGGATTTAAAAGGACGATCTTGACACCACGTCCAGGGGAAATCACATGGGAGTATGAACACTAGGGCCCCAACCCAACAACCACACAACTCTTCACTCCTCTGTCTTGCTGAGCTGTAAAGATCTAAGTATGGTTTACATTTCTTGGCCTGTCTTCATATTGTGAGGAATAATAGCAGAATATTCGGACGACTTTCAGTGCACAGTTCCTGCTCCACAGAAGAAGGGAGAACTTAAAAGTACCCTAAGATGAAAGGGTTTTCCCGGGTGGTGCAGGGTAAAGAATCTGCCTGCTAATGGAGTAAATGAAGAAGATGCGTGTTTGATCCTTGGGTCGGGAAGATTCCTAAGGACGGAAATGGCAACACACTCTAGTATTCTTTCCTGGAAAATTCCATGGACAAAGAGTCTGGTGGACAACAGTCTGTAGAGTCACAAAGAGGCGGACACAACTGACCATACATACAAGGAAGAAAACTGGTAAAGGATAAGCATCAGCTTTGCTTTCTTTCTCTTAGAATCTATTTATTTCTTTCTTTTTTCTATAAATTCATCTCCTTGGTAAATCTGAGAAATCTCCAGAGAAAAGCCATGCTTCTGCTGAGGATAGGGAAGCTTATTGATGTGTAAAGGTCATATAGTCACTGACCATTGTTGCAAGTTAAATAGTGTCCCCCTAAATTCATTGGAAAAGACTCTGATGCTGGGAGGGATTGGGGGCAAGAGGAGAAGGGGACGACAGAAGATGACATGGCTGGATGGCATCACTGACTCGATGGACATGAGTCTGAGTGAACTCTGGGAGTTGGTGACAGACAGGGAGGCCTGGTGTGCTGTGATTCATGGGGTCGCAAAGAGTTGGACACAACTGAGCGACTGATCTGAAATTCATGTCTACCTGTGACCTCATTTGGAAACAGATTCATTGCTGATGTAATAAATTAAGGATGGAGATGAGGTTATACTGGACTAGGGTGGGCTCTAAATCCAATGACTGATGTCCTTATAAGAAGAGAAGACATAGGCATGCACAAAGAGAAGAAGGCCATGCAAAGCCAGTGGAGACTAGAGTGATGCAGCTACAAGAAACACTAAGGACTGCCGAGAAGCCAATAGAAGAGAGGCAAGGAAGGATTCTTTTCAAGAGCCTACAGAGGAAACATGGCCCTGCCTATATCTTGATTTCAGATTTATAGCCTTCAGAATTCTTAAAGAATAAATTTCTATCATTTTAAGTTTGCTGTAATGTGTTAATGGCAATCCTGGAAACTAAAGCTATTATCTAACTCCCTTCTCTGGAGTGGTGAACACTGCTCTCATTCAACTTTCTAGCTGCCTCTCCAACCACCTTTCATTCTCTTCTGTCACCCTTTTCCTCTGTCTACAGCTTACACTGTGGCATTTGCAGAAGTCTGTCCTTGGCCATTGTCTCACTTTATTGTCTCTGGGCAGTTTTATCCAATTTCATGGCTTTAACTTCACTTCTCTGCCAATAACTCACAAATATAAAGCTCTAATCAAACTTCTTGCTTGAGATTTACTTTTAATGTCCTACTTGATATCAAAAATTGACATCAAAGGGCACATGTTCAAGACTGAACTCATTTTTAAAACCCCCTTCCCATACTTTCTGCTCCTCCTTCATCTCTTCTTCTGCTCTTCATTCTTTATTCTCTGTTTATTTTCATGGAATATGTTTGATTCAATGAATAAAGCCGGAAAACGAGTCATCCAAGAACCCCCACATTCCCTTACTCTAAACAGCTAATGTTTTAGCAATCTGCTTTATCATTTTGAGTTTCCCTGAATTAATCCTTTTCTTAGATGAAGTCCTTATCAATTTTAGTCTTATCTGCTTGAGTAGTTTTCCGTCAATCTCATTACTCTCTAAACCATTCTGTAATACTGTAGCTAACATAGTATCTCTATCATCCAACTACAATAACATCACTCTTCTGCTCAGAACCCGTCAAGTATTCTCAATTGCCAAAAAAAGTACAAGCTTCTTAGGGTTGACTCAAGCTCAAGGGTTGACTCTCTTTGAATCCCATTATCTCCCGAAATTCCCACCTGACTTTAGTCACACCAAACAATCTACCATTCTCTGAATACATGCTACACCTTCAAACATTTCTACGCCTTTGTCCATTCTGTTCTGTCTTCTGAAATGCCCTTCCTCCTTCCCATATTTATTTGGCTTACTGGGAGACTCTTGGTGTCTCCCGAAATGTTTCCCCGAGTCCCCAATCTGTTTTATATGCCCCTTCCTTGGGTTACCGCAGCTCCCTATAGAAGTGTGTACATCACTTTCTTATTATTGATAGTTTCATCCAGAAGTTTTACTAGACAATATAGTCCATTGGATTGGGACAGTGCTATATTAATAGCCAATAAATATTTTAGAAATAATGAAAAATTAAGTTGATATATTAAGAGATTTAATAAATACACAGTAGCCCATGTGTATCAATGGATTTTTAAAAATACACTTAGTTTAAATAAAGCAGCTGTTATTAAATTTGCTGATGATTAGGACACATACTGAGAAAGGATGAGCCTTGAAGAAGGCCATGAAGAAACAGTAGATCTTATACAGTTAGTCTGTGATATTCTGGACAAAAGAAAAAGCAAGGACAAATGTGGCATTTGGATTCAACAAGGTGATGGGTACAGAAGAAACTAACACAACAGTGTAAAAATTATATACCAATAAAAACAAGGTGATGGATTGAAACAAGTTGGCAGTTAGATTCTTTACCTTGAAACTGGTAGCTTTGATGGGCTCTACTGAAGTTCGAGGCTGGCATGGTCTAATGTGGCTGCCCAGTCCATGAATAGAAGTGCTGTACCGGGAGCACTTCTGGCTACAGAAGACATCTGAAAAACAATAAAGTAAGAAAGCTATCTCCCCAGTAACCTGGACAATGCTCAGATGAGCCAGAATCCTAGATGATGGTAGCAGATGAAACAGGAACATTATGGAACATTCATGTTACTCCTTAGCATGTTAAACTGTTTCCTTCTTACACCATGGGAAATGAAAGCCAATTGATCAGTTGGGAAAAGGACTTGGGAATTTCTCCCTGTGGTTTTACTCAGGTCTGAAAATAGCACTACTGCAAGTTTAAGCTTCCAATTTCATACTTTACTTTCTACACTAAGCCTCAAATGGGGCAAAATTTCAATTTCTTTTGACAAAAATGACCAAAACATCCAGCTGTTTGTTGTTGCTTCCTTAAGAAAAAAAAAAAAATGCTGTATTTGCAATCAAACTTGTTAAAGTACTCTGCTGAATGGCCTGTCACATGCCCCTGAAAGAGGAGCATTGTTAAAAATAGGAAATTATCTTGAACTCCCCTCCAGAAACCGTATGATTCAATTATACTTTGTTTTTCATAATACAGAGTCCCTTAGCCAAGATTCTGAAGATTTAAGATAATGAACAGAGATGAAAGAAGTTATCATAGAATTTACATTTTATGTAAGACAGACTGAAATGACTATACGTTAAATTACTAAGAGAAGTTGGTAGGACTGAAATAACTTAATTCCCCATTCAGTACACTTTGTAAGGATGTCCATGAAAGGGCCAATGGGCATAGCTTTCAACAAGGACAATAAAAGCTGAGGGGTGAAGCAAAACTGGTTTCATTTTCCTTTTAATTCTTTTTCTTCCTGGGAAACAACTGGGTCTTCTATTTCTTTAAGGCAACATGAAGATGATCTATATAAGGATTAAATCCATAGTTTTCATTCTTACTGTAAATATTAGGATCCACAAGAATTTAATCTAGTCCACATAGTAAGTTATCTTCATGCTTGATTTTCTAACAAGTACCAGCTACAAATCAATTCAGTTGGTCCTAAAATAAACACCCAAAAAACTTTGATCTGATGGGATTTGGGGAGAAATATTTGATATGTTCCAAGGGAATTAGTAGGATGAGTTTTCTGTTACCCAGATATAAATGTTTCATACCAACAAATCTTCCCCAGGTGAAAAACTCATCTCAAGGTTAAGTTCAACACGTTTACCACTGTGTTGGTTTTGCAATGTTATTTTATGGTTTTGAAATGATTTATGGTTTCTCCCTGATTTATTAATGTCAAATCTCAGCAGACTTCATTGACGCTCAGGTACCACCTCCGTGCAGCCTTTATCTGATACCACGTCAGCACTCTTCTCATCCTTCTACCGTACTGATTATCTGCACCACACTTTTCAGTGTAGTCTGGGATGCACAGTTCTCTAATCACTTACATGGCTCTACAACACTCATCATTATTCTCATTTTACAAATAAAGTAACTGTTTTAAACCTCTTTCTGCTTAAAGTCAGAAAATAAAAAGCCAGAGAAACATGAGGACTTCCAGTGGTCACACTCGTAAGTCAGCAGAAGGAGACTTTAACATTTCTCCTCAGTTTTATAATTATCAAATTATTTAACTCCATATACTATCAGGAAAACCAAAGGAGAGCTCATAACAAGATGAACGTTCACTGTTCCAGGGTCTTTTGTTCTTATGTAAAAAATTTCTTTTCCACTGGATCACATGGAAGAAAGGTCAATGGCTAACGAAGCCCAGGTTGTTGCCAATACCTTGAGTTCTGATTATTTTTATCCACTACGAGTGGATGGGAGAGATCTAGAGTAGGCCTCAAAAAGGACTGATCAGAATACAAACATCTGCCTGTTATTATCGTTTCCATGAAAAAAAAAAAGTCAGAACACATAACTTGCACCACATTTTTCTGTGGCACACAAAAAAAACAAAGCCCCTAAATTCTGTGAGGGGGGTAACAGAGGAAAATAGCTCTATAAGTAAAAATGAATTATCAATACAATAAAGATTTAGTTTCTGTTTATTTTTCTTCTCTGGAAACATAAGAAACATAAGACTTGTAATAAATGTTTGCCAAGCTGATTCATACAAGCAATTACCAAAGACTAATAAGTTATCTCCAAAAATGCCAGCTCCTTGTTGCTTGAAAACATCATAAGATGATGCATATTCACTCAACAAATATATTTTCAGTACCTGCTGCTTTTTAGACTCTGTATATTTAAAGATTTTGCCCAAATTGTAGTGGAGTGAAGATAGAAAGGAAAGCCTCAGGCACAAATGGACACAAAACTTCTATAAATTCATAAGCTTAGAGAGAAAAAAAATTTTTTTTAAGTCAGAGTTTTACTTTTGGATACTTTTTGTAATGGGAGACAAATAAATTTGAGAAAGAAAAGTTGGAGAAGACTTGAAAAATTGGAACTGATTATATCAACATCTTATGGAGATGAAGTCATTTTTGTTGGTTGAAGATAACAAAGTGTTATCCAATTGGCTCATAAATGATCATACTCTGTGAAGGCACAGAATAAGACTTGGGAAACTTGTTTATGTAGAGAATTCTGACTTACTCAGATGAAAGATTCCAGTGCAAGACAATTTTATGCTCTGCCAGGAAATGAAGCAAATATGTGGGACACGGGATGAGTCAAGGTGGAAGGATCAACTTTAGTGCTTTTCCTTTCAAATGTTGAAGAGCTGCTGCTGTTGTAAGTTTATTTTCCTCTCCTCTGGTGTGCTAAGATCAAAGTTTGACTGAGGTTAAGAAACAATGAGCTAATCAGCACCTTTTCTTTCCCTCCTCCTGTAATGCAATTTCTAACTGTGGTGTTGGAGAAGACTCTTGAGAGTCCCCTGGACTGCAAGGAGACCCAACCAGTCCATTCTGAAGGAGATCAGCCCTGGGATTTCTTTGGAAGGAATGATGCTAAAGCTGAAACTCCAGTACTTTGGCCACCTCATGTGAAGAGTTGACTCATAGGAAAAGACTCTGATGCTGGGAGGGATTGGGAGCAGGAGGAGAAGGGGATAACAGAGGATGAGATGGCTGGATGGCATCACTGACTCGATGGACATGAGTCTGAGTGAACTCCAGGAGTTGGTGATGCACAGGGAGGCCTGGCGTGTTGCGCTTCATGGGGTCACAAAGAGTTGGACATGATTGAGCAACTGATCTGATCTGATCTGATCTGATCTGATGACAGTATCAAAGATGTACAGGCCACACAGGAACCTAAGAAATAGAGACAGCCTTTGGAAGGTGAATTTAAAACTTTGAGCAGAAAGGTGCTCTAGAGATAAGCACATTGATCCCTGGCTTCACTATTGTCTACAACAGTCATGTTTCTGCAGTTGTAGGATGTTTGCTATTAATACTTGTTAATACTCTGAAAATTACACTAGAAATTTAGAATCGCTTGTTGTTTCTATGGGGAAAAGTTCACCCACCACACATCTTTTGAAAAGGAAGATTTCTTTTTAAAAAATTCAGCTAAGGACTATGACATGCTAGGGAGCGGAGCTATACATAAGATGAGCAACACCACAAGAATGATCCCAGGGAAAAGGCACAGGAGGTGGATGCAGGGGGCTGCTTAGGGAAAAGCCTCAAGAGATGGATGTAGAGGGCTGCTTAGGATAACCCAGCCCCTTTTAGGCTCCAAGGGGAACATGAAGATCGAGGGACCAAATCGACAAAAACAAAATAAAGAAAAATCCATGGCATTGCCGACCACTTTGATCCTAGATCCTGAGAAGTTGGCCCAAGCTCATTTTCCCCACTGGGCATGAATACTTCAATGACTTTGGTTTCCCAACATTTCTCCTTTCTGAAGAAGGAGCCAGGAAGTTATTGACTTGGTCCAATGACCTATTAAGACTGTAATCTTTTTTTAGAGCCTTTTAAAGAGTGACAGAGAATTCAAGGTTACCAACAGCACAGATTATAAGTGCCAACGTGGAATCACTCTCCTGACCTCATGAAAAGCAGAGCCTATAAAGTGTACATGCCAAGAGGCCAGACCCCAGGTGTGAACTGATTTACCCATGGCACGAGGGAGCCGCTTAGGGAAGAGTCTTGTCTACATTTGGAGCCTTGGAGACTAGAATTCCAAATGTGTCTAGCTTCTGGAGACCTTAGGGGTATATACACTGTGAAATGTAACTTTCTATAGGAAAGAAACTCTTTTAACAGGGCTCATAAAATGAGCTTCTAATGCGGCCTCTCAGACATCAAACAGGCAGACTGAAAACATTCTTTGATGAGGTAAGTGTAAGGGGATCGGAAACATCCCCCTGCCTCTAAAAGGCTTTCCTTTCAAAGCCACGTGGAATAAAAAATGTAAGGATGCTCCATCCTTTGCCAAAGCCAGGATATCTGGAGCAAGACTTTGAAGATATCAAAGGCTTAATGAGGACCTAATTAGGAACCTGCCAGTACTCAGCCTGTGTGTCAGCCTCTACTGCTGCATGGCCTGACTGTGTGCAGCGTTTAAATCCCATCTGCCACCACAGCCCACATTCCCAATTGTAAAAAGAGCTGTTGTGAACCACCTGTCATATGAGGGCAGTTGAGAGCAAATTTTAACTCTCAGTATTAAGATACATTTCTAGCAAACAGTTGTTTTTAGGGAGATAGAAGCTTCCTAAAGTTGGGCTTCCCTGGTGGCTCAGATGTAAAGAATCTGCCTGTAATGTGGGAGACCTGGGTTTGATCCTGGACAAGGGCATGACAACTTACTGCAATATTCTTGCCTGGAGAATCCCTATGGACAGAGGAGCCTGGCAGGGTGCAATCTGTGGGGTTGCAAAGGGCCAGACACAACTGAGCACAGCAAGCACAGCACAGCACAGGAAGCAAGCTGTTTCAGAAGGTAGTGAATGTCCCAGCCCTGGAACTGAGGCTGATCAACACCTCAAAGGAATGAGATAGGCCTTATATTATTACATGATATGATGCAATATATAAGGCACGATATGATGTGGTGTTCAAATAAATTCCACTTGTAGCTGATAAATGGCACCCCACTCCAGTACTCTTGCCTGGAAAATCCTATGGGCGGAGGAGCCTGGTGGGCTGCAGTCCATGGGGTCCCTAAGAGTCAGACACGACTGAGCGACTTCCCTTTCCCGTTTCACTTTCATGCATTGGAGAAGGAAATGGCAACCCACTCCAGTGTTCTTGCCTGGAGAATCCCAGGGATGGTGGAGCCTGGTGGGCCGCCATCTATGGGGTCGCACAGAGTCGGACACGACTGAAGCGACTTAGCAGCAGCAGTAGCAGTAGTTGATAACCTCCATAATTCTTTCCCATACTGAGATTTATAAATAAATGGGGACACATCAGACCAAGTGTAACAGTTTATAACAAGGGTTTCACTCCTCAGGAAGGAATTTTGATATTCTTAGGGTCATTGTTGTTTTGTTTATTGGCTGAGGTGGGCCTTCATGGTGGCATGCAGGCTACTCTACTTATGACTTGGGGGCTTACTTGCCTCACAGCATGTTGGATCTTAGTCCCCTTACCAGGGATTGAACCCACATTTCCTCCATTGGAAGGAGGATTCTTAGCCACTGGACCACCAGGGAAGTCCCTATTGAGGTCTTTGTACAACACCATTCATGGGTTCAGGGAATCAGTTTCTAATTATGCAGATCTTCTACCTGGTCCAATCTTTGAGACAGTAGATAAATTCAGTTCCAAACAAATAATCTCCCTTGAGAAGACTTGAACTTTTGTTTTATAGGTTCAATTTGTTTGTGTTTTGAAGACTGTTTGATCTCTGAAGTCTTTTTTCAAGTGCAGACACCGTTGGAGGTATTAAATATTTCTGGGTAGTTGACGGACCAGGAGACATTTAGTGCGACCATAGAGTAAGGTTTTTCAACACTGGTTCTACTGCCATTTCGCCATGGGGGCTGTCCTGTTAACGTAGAGTATCCAGTAGCATTCTTGGCCTCGGCTCACTTGATATTAATGACACCTCACCCACTCATGACAAGCACAAATGTCTCCAAATGTGACCAAATGTCTCTTGTGGGGCAAAAATGCTCCCAGTTGAAAATTACTGCTGCTGTCAAGAATTAGAAGATGAGTTACTTAGGAATCTGGTGAAGGGAGACCTGTGGTCTGGGAGGTGAGGCCATGAAAGGAAAGTGTGACCAAATACACAATTTTTCCAGGGTTAGATCTGTTTACAAAGGATGGTTTTCCATCACTCACATTTCATATATCTTCTTGTACCAAGAAGAACAAGAAACCCTTTTAGATATGTCAGGAGCTCCTTGGCGTTTGTATCAGTCACAGTTTTACCAGAGAAATAGAACCAGTAGGAGGCATATATATTCCATACATAATGATTACATGTTACATGACTGTGGCTTTCCCTTCAACTTTCTGGCTAGGCAAGTCCAAAGTCCCTAGTGTAGACAGTAAGGACAGGCAGGTTGAAGCTCTTTGTGAGTCAGAGCTGCAGTCCCTGAGAAGAGCTTCTTCTTCAGGGAAATCTCAATTCTGCTCCTAAAACCTTTGAATTGATTGAACCATGCCCACTCAGATTCTCTAGAGTGGTCCCCTTTACATCTCCTTAAAACAACTGTAGATGTTAATTTTGCCTACAAAATACTGCCGCAGTAACACATAGGTTGGAGAAGGAAATAGAAACCCACTCCAGAATTCTTGCCTGGAAAATCCCATGGACAGAGGAGCCTGGTGGGCCACAGTCCATAGAGTCACAAAGCGTCAGACACGACTGAGTGAGTAAACAACAAAAAAAACCCACGCTAGTGTTTGACTGAATAACTGAGGGCTACAGCCTAGTTATAGGCATAAAACTGACCATCACAATGTTCTAAAAGCCACTCCTCAGGCTTTGCTGTTTTGCCCATGAGCACATTCTCCTGTTCATCTCATTTCCGCTCTGCTGTAGGCCCCAGTCATTCACAGGTCCTGTTCCTGGCATGCATTTCATTACGCTGCCCTGCTGTGGCCAGGCACCGAGTCAAAACCAGCAGTAGCATTTTCATGGACTTAGGAGTATCTTTAAAAGGACCTACAGAAACATTTTCCAGAGAAATACTAATGGCCAAAAAACCAATAAAAAGATGCTTAATATCATTAACATCAGAAAAATGCAAATAAAAACCACGACGATGTACTGTTTCACACCCGCTAGAATGACTATAATAATAAAAGAAGATAGATAATAATAACAAGCGTTAGGGATAATGTGAAGAAATTACTAACTCTCATGTACTTCTGGCTGAAATGTAAAATGGTGCAGCTGCTTTGGAAAATAGTCCGGCGGCCTTTGAAAGATGAAATGTTAAGTTACCATGCATGCATACTAAGTTGCTTCCATTGTATCTGACACTTTGATACTTTGGACCATAGCCCACCAGACTCCTCTGTCCATGGGATTGTCCAGGCAAGAATACTGGAGTGGGTTGCCATGGAGATCTTCCTCTCCTCCAGGCTGCTACTGCTGCTAAGTCACTTCAGTCGTGTCCCACTCTGTGCGACCCCATAGACAGAAGCTCACCAGGCTCCCCCGTCCCTGGGATTCTCCAGGCAAGAATACTGGGGTGGGTTGCCATTTCCTTCTCCAATGCATGAAAGTGAAAAGTGAAAGTGAAGTCGCTCAGTCGTGTCCGACTCTTAGCGACCCCATCAGGCTCCTCCATCCATGGGATTTTCCAGGCAAAAGTACTGGGGTGGGGTGCCATTGCCTTCCCCGCATCCTCCAGGAGATCTTCCCAACCCAGGGATCAAACCCACATCTCCTGCATTGGCAGGCGGGTTCTTTACCATTAGCGACACCTGGGAAGCCCATACAACCTAAAAATTCCACTCCTAGGAATACAGCCAAGAGAAATGAAGACAGACATCCACATAAAATCTTGTAAATAAATTCTCATATCAGCATTATTTATAACATCTAAAAAAACCAACCCAAATGACTATCAACTGAAGAATGGATAAATTGTAGTATATTTGTACAATGGAATATTATTTGATCAAAAAACAATGAAGTACTGATACATACATGGATAAACCCTGAAAACATCATGACACCGAAAGAAGCAAGTCACAAGTTATACTACATACTGTATAATTTTTATTAAATATCTAGAATAGGCAAGCCCACTAGGACAGAAAGTAGATTAGTGGTTACTAGTGAACTGGAAGGGTCCACAGGAAAGGAAAAATGAATGGTAATAGGTATGGGGTTTCTTTCTAGGGTGATGAAAATATTCTAAAATTGTGGTTATTGTTATTGTGTTACTCGCTTAGCAGTGACTGACTCTTTGTGACCCCATAGTCTGTTGCCTGCCAGGCTCCTCCGTCCATGGGATTCTCCAGGCAAGAATACTGGAGTAGGTTGCCATTCCCTTCTCCAGGGGATCTTCCCAATGCAGGGATCAAACCTGGGTCTCTTGCATTGCAGGCAGATTCTTTACCACCTAAGATACCAAGGAAGCCCCCAAATTGTGGTAATGGTTGCATAAACCTGTGAATATACTGTTCTGAAAAGAGCACTGAATTGTAAATGGATGAATTGTATGGTATATGAATGATATCTGAATAGATACACACATACAACGAGTATCTTTGGAAAGTCTGGCAGCAGAAGAATTTAACAGACCTGTTGGGGCAGGGCTCTCTCAGACTGATGAATAGCCAATGCCCACAGAATCTGCTGGCTTTCAGCCCTGTCAGGAAGCAGTTAGAGGAGAGGAGGCAGTAAGATTCTTGCTGCTTAGGAATCGCCACTCATACCAATCAAACTGGAAGAAGGGATCTCAGCATCTCCCTTCCTGTGCCACTCTCTGAAGACAGTTGTGTAGTCTGCCACCTAACGCCGGCTGATGAGGGTGGAACCCATCCAAGAGAAAACTCGAATGCTTGCCTAAACAGAGTGTTCGTTCAGAAACTGCTCTTTTACTTCAGTGACTTAAGAATTTTGATTCATTTAGTAACAGTTTATCTTTGATGATGTATGAATGCATGACTCATTTTGTGGCTTTTAGCACCTCAATGCTGGGAACTTACTAAAGTTCATTTTACTTATTCCAGAGACAGCCCTGGACTTCTGCCCAATCTTCCTCCTGGCTCCTGGCTCCCATAATAGGGAATTTTTTTAAATTCTGGTGTCTCAAGAGAGGCGCTCAGGAGAAATTTCGTCATTTCACTGTTATGGCTCTAGTGCTTTGAGGGCTTTTCACTTTTCCATCTTCTATTAAAATACAACTATTAGTAATAGGATGATAGCTTTAGCTAGGTTTTTCAAAAATGGGACATAGGTTGAAAAAGATAATACAATTTTTCTTCAAGTTTGACCTTGCTAAGATCAGAGCAATGGAGAGTGATGAATTTTCCAAGCAGGAAGGCACCAAATAATTGATTGCCACTTTATTAGGGTCTGGTCTCCAGTACCATGGGGCCAGAACCTCAGGCAACCCAAGTGCCCTTCTCTTTACCAGCCTGTGGGCAAAAATAATTTACATTGACATTATGACTCAAATTCTGCAGGCTTGGTGGCTTCATTCATAGAACTATAAGAATTTGATCCCTTGAAAAGTCCCCCCAATGTTATTTCTGGTGTCCCCATAGAAGTCTCACATATGTTCACATACCCCTTACATACTGCTATTTCCCCTGAGTCTCTGTTCATGATCTCCCAGCTTGCCTTGGCAATGGTTGCATCCATGAGCTCTCACTCTATCTACCACCCACAACCTACCGAAGAAAGCTGTTTAGCCCTGGAGGCTGTCTCCCACTGTTTAAAGCACCTACAGAGCTCTGTGTTTCTTTCAGCCCTTGTAATGGCCTACTTGACAGTTAATCCAACTTTTGCTAAGGTGTTTGGAAAACCATTCGCAAGATGCTATAAGGTATTGGGTTATATCTCTCCCACTATTGTCTCTCACTGACCTTCCAAGTATCTGTGCACAAACTTTCTCACAGGTGACTTTAAGCGAAGTAAAGTCAAAACCCAATTCAGACCCAACAATTCTAGTCAGACAGCCCTGCAAAATTCTTCAGGCTAAGTTAGAGTCAACCTACCTTATACTCAAGTTTGGTTGGTGTTGATCACAACCAGGGAGACTTGAATATTAAAAAAAATCACATTTTCAATTTATTAATTTTTAAGAACAAAGTGTTACCAAGTTAGAATTTTCTTGCCTTCCCTGGTGGCTCAGAGGGTAAAGAATCTTCCAGCAATGCAGGAGACCTGGGTTCGATTCCTGGGCTGGGAAGATCCTCTGGAGAAAGAAGTGGCTACCTACTCCAGTATTCTTGCCTGGATAATTCCATAGACAGGGGAACCTGGCAGGCTACAGTCCATGGGGTAGCAAAGAGTCAGACATGACTGAGAAACTAACAATTTCACTTTTTTTTACACTGATGTATAGAACAGTCTTTTGGACTCTGTGGGAGAGGGAGAGGGTGAGATGATCTGGGAGAATGGCATTGAAACATGTATAATATCATATATGAAACGAGTTGCCAGTCTAGGTTCGATGCACGATACTGGATGCTTGGGGCTAGTGCGCTGGGACGACCCAGAGGGATGGTACCAGGAAGGAGGAGGGACGAGGGTTCAGGATGGGGAACACGTGTATACCTGTCGCGGATTCATTTTGATATATGGCAAAACCAACACAATACTGTAAAATTAAAAAATAAAATAAAAAAGAAAAAGGTAGTTAGTTGGCCAAGTTTTTAAAAGAATTATGATAAAAGGCCCAAGAGTGAAGTATGATATAATATGAATGGCCACCACCAATAAATTATAGCAGCCTTTGTTCATGACATTTAAATTAGATTTTTCAAGTTTCTATCCGCTGTGTTTTTACAAACCATAGTGTAGACCTCGTCCTTTAAATCTGGTTGACTTCTACTTATCTCAGTTGCAAAGAAATCCTCAAATTCTACTGTACCTTAGCTTACCACCCCTTTGAAATTATGACCCTTCCTAGGTTTAGAACTTGAAATGGAGAAAAGTTGAGAATTTACCAAATAAGGCTTTAATTGGGCTTCCTTGGTAGCTCAGCTGGTAAAGAATCCACCTGCAAAGCAGGAGAACTGGGTTTGATCCCTGGGTTGAGAAAATACCCTGGAGGAGGGAAAGGCTACTCACTCCAGTATTCTGGCCTGCAGAATTCCATGGACTATCCATGGGGTCACAAAGAATCAGACACGACTGAACAACTTTCACCTTCAAGGCTTTAATAATCCCTTGTTAATTAGGATCAGTTTGAGTGTAGATTGTTATGTAGAAAGACTTTATAAGAGTTGCCACTTTTATCTATATTGATGTAACAGAATACCAAAATGGGACTCTTGATTTCCCAGCTTTTTAGGTGATACAAAGGCCAAGAATGATAAAAAGAAGTGCCAAGTACTTGACTATTTCTGCAGAGCAAGTTAAGAGCTTCTAAAACACATGTATACTTGTGGCGGATTCATTTTGATGAATGGCAAAAGCAATGTAATATTGTAAAGTTAAGCAAAATAAAATTAAAAAAATAATAATAAAATAAAAATAAAAACAGTCCTACCAACATTAGCCTCTCCTCTACCTCTTACCTACACAAGAGAGGTTGAAGAAGTTGGTAGAGAAGAATGTCATGGGAAATTTTCTGGTATGCTGTGACGTCTATCCTCTCTTTGGGAAGGGAAAGAGAGTTCTTTCCCTTATTTCAAGTCAACCAAAGAGAACCACGTGTAGAGCTTGACAACATGTATCCCTTGGGGTTTGAGAACATAGGAACTGCATCCAGCTCTAACTTGGGAAAATCTAAAAAGGTAGAGCTGGGGACTATGGCTAGCCTTGCACAATAACAGAAGTGGTGGCCATGGAAAGCGTTTGTCCTTCAAGTTTGATACGTGTCAGTTGTGGACTTTGAAGGGAAGAGCGGAATGGATCATATTGAGAGAAAGGCCAAGACATTTTCCTAGATGGTGAAGACACCCCAGCTGAGGAGTGATTGATCAAAAACCAGGAATTAAGAGCAGCTTACAAATAACCACTGCAGAAGGCATTGCTTGAATCATGGGAACTGTGGTTAGAGTGATGAGATGAGGTCTTTATAAAATACACACACACACACACACACACACCCCAGTGAGAGACTCAACCTTGGACATCTGCCAAAACAGGAGTTACCAGAAAATCTAAGAGACTGGTCTAGGGTTTCATCTAGGATGGGGGGAACAAATTGAGAGAGTAGTTGGAAATAGGCAATAATGAAAAATAGTAATAGTCATTATTATTTAGTCACTCAACACAGTGGTCACTCTGTTTAAAAAGCTTTACATATATTAATTCATAAAATTGCTTTCTACTTGCTCTCTCTCAATGCTCAATAGACCTGTTACACTTATCTCTCCTATCATTTCCACATTTAACAAATATATATTAAATATCTATAATGCGCAACTCAGTGCCAAAAATATACCAGTGAACAAGACATATTTTAATGAGAGGGACAATATCCAAGCAAACAAATAAAATAAAAATAAATTGTGGTAAGTTTTGTAAGGCAATTAACATGGTGCTGCAATAGAGTAATTGGAGAAAGTCAATTGCAGTCATTGTCTACAGAAACTTGTGAACATCCATGGGTGATTCAGCTTGAATTACCTCACTGAGTTAGCCACAGAGTTCCATCAACTATCAATCACAGAGCTCATTTGGGCCAAAAGATTCTGTCATCATATGTGTTGACATACCCGAAAGTTCATTTTCCAACCATTGCAGAGGGGACCACTCTTAAAGTTCAGTTATTTTTTCTTTGCTGGGATTGAATCCAGGTATGAACTTCAACTTTATGCTATTTTTATCATCAAAATACCCAGAGAACCACCAACATTCAACTGCTTTTTGTAATGAGTGACAAGGCTGGGCATTCTCAAAGATCCCCCAAATCTTTTGAGAATATGAGTTTCAGAATCTTGCTAAGGAGCAAAAGAGACTTAGTTAGTTTACCTTCTCCTCTGTTCTCCTAGGGTCCTTTGTTTAAAAAATCCACTGGGGGAAATTCAAGGCCAAGAACTATTGTGAGGACTTGGAAACCTGTTATTATTCTCTTTTTTCCTTCTAAGGCCCATGTGGCCAGTGCCTGCATGCTAAATCGCTTCAGTCATGTCTGATTCTTTGTGACCCTATGTACTGTAGCCAGCCAGGCTCCTCTGTCCTTGGGATTCTCCAGGCAAGAATACTGGGGTGGGTTGCCATGCCCTCCTCCTGGGGATCTTCCTGATCCAGAGACCGAATCCACGTGTCCCATGTCTCCTGCACTGACAGATGGGCTCTTTACCACTAGCGCCATTTGGGAAGCCCTTTGTCGTCAGTGTCCCTCTGCATACTCGTTTCTTTTTTTCCCCACATTGGTCAGCTTCCTCTACCTACTTGTACCTTCTTGTCACTGATCTGTTTGACTTACTCTCCACGGTGGTCCTGACTATCCCAAACAACTTCTCAAGTCCTTTAAGCCTCATTTTCCACTCCTAATTACTATATCACTATGGTTCAAAGATGTTATTGGTTATATAATGTACCTCCATATTATTTATTTTTATACAGAGGATCATTTACTATTTTTTTCAGATGTTAAGCTTTTTATTTTGCATTGGGGTATAGCCAATTAACAATATTGTGATAGTTTCAGGTGAACAGCAAAGGGACTAGACCATACATATACATGTATCCATTCTCCTCTGAATACCCCTCTCATCCAGGTTGGCACATAATAGTGAGTAGAGTTCCATGTGCTATACAATAAGTCCCTGTTGGTTATGCATTTTGAATACAATAGTGTTGTACCACCATTTTAATAAGATCTACCTAGTAGCAGCAGAAGGAAATATGATTACACTTAATACACAGAGATACTGTGTGGCATCCTGATTCCAGGTATATAAAATACCACAAAGGAGATGTATACCTTAGAAAAAAGAAATAAAGTGATTGATAATTTGGACAGCAAAGGATTAGGGCAGTTCATCTTCTATACCAACCAGATAGTAAAAATGTTGGACCAACTGGGGCTACTGGCTTTGGTCCAGACTCACCTCTGGTCTAGTAAAGATACAGCTCACTTCTGGGTGTATCTTGAGGCTGAAAAACACTAACAAAGTGGCCTGGGTTGCTGTCCCCAGGAGACCTTTGGCATGGCAGCTCCCCTAAAAGATTCTAGGCACAGCTAAGCATTGACTTACCAAGTGTCATTAAGAAAGAAGAATGGTCAACCTCACAGTCATGTACTTTAGTATTTTTTCTAACTTAACAATATGACACTGGTTCCAAACTATAAAATTATGGCCATAAATTACATGGGGAATCATGCCCACATTTGGTTAGTTCTTGTTCCTGAGTTCATTTAGCTTACTGTCATTGAAGCCTTAGTAAATATGGGGAAAAAGCCTGAATAATCCATACCAGACTGATTACAATTTCCAGGGAACATTCATCTCTCCTTGAATTGTGAAGTCAAGTGACACTGATGCCATTTTCAAGCATGGATTCAGCCTTAGAAGATCTGAGTGTGTCAAAATGGGAAGGATTCAAGGTCTTTCCCCTGCCACCATTCGATGAGCAATTCTCATTTCCCTTCAGAAAAATCATTCTTCACATTGCCAAGAAGCTGCCAGGAGATGAAGTTTATATTAAACAGATGGCCATCTATAATTAAAGGTTTGTCCATGCTGGGGCTAGTGTGTTATGAATGCTGTAGGAGGATGTGCCTGTAGCTACCCAGTGTGGACCACTTCCAGGATGAGGGTCAAGGAAGAGAAAGTGTTACCTGGGCTTTCACATGAGATCATTAGAGAGACAGAATTCAACCTGTTGATTGCTGATAAAACCCAATGGAGAGGAATACTGAATTACTCAAACACTAGTGGACTGAGAAGGAGGTTGGGGGGTGGTGATCCTTCACCTGAGGAAGCAGGAGAGATAAACACTCAAGGTGTGTGTTCAGGTTCATGTAGAAAGCACACACTTTGAAATGAAGTAAGTAGTGTACACACACACATACTGCTCAGATATAACTAATTTTTTAAAGTAAATTTAGAATACGAGGGATGTGGGTTTCTTTTCATATATATGCAATGAAATAGCTCACAGGTACAACTAAATATTTCCTTTTCCAGCTGAAATTCAGAAGCAGTTTGAATCAGCTTAAAATTCTTTGATTCTGGAGATATTCTCAGGTACCACAGACCTATCTCTTGTTTTCAATGTTATCTGAGCTATTATGAAGAACAGAAGTTCCCTCCAGTCCCAGTTATAAGAGAATATGAGATGAATCCAGAGCTTGGAACTTTGCTTCCATTTTCTGATAAATTATAGCATCAGATCAGATCAGATCAGTTGCTCAGTCATGTCCGACTCTTTGCGACCCCATAATGACTGTTAATTACACAAAATCTATAAATTAGGGTGCAAGTCTGTGTGTAGAATATATAAATATTGGATGCAAAAAATTTTTTGTAGTTAGGGGGCCTAAAACTGACTGTAGAGCCAATTAAATATGTTGCCATATGTCCAAAATGAGAAATCAGAGTTAAGGTCAGGTAACAGATCTGTCCACAGTGATAAGACCAGTGAGTCCCAGCTAACAGTCTACCTTCAGCTAAGCCAGAATGAAAGAAGGACCTGTCCTCTTTGAGTGGCCAGCAGGGGCGCTGTGGGCCAGCAATGGGGGGCTTGTTCACAGAGCTGACCCTCTGGCTGGAAGTTGATCATCTCCTGGCTGTCCGAGGCAGCCTGTTTGACTTGAACAGCCCTATTCCTGGGCAGCATGACTCACTGCCTATCTTCATAGCATCATGTGGGTTAAACTGAGTTGCTCTTAAAATGCTTGCATCTAAGTAAACACAGAAGTAACTTTGAACTACATGTTTCTATTAACGTTGTTTGTTCTAACCCTCCTCCTTAGTAGAGTGAGCAAAGAATCTGGAGACAAAAATTCAGTGAGGTTGGGAATAGTGCTTGAATGGGAGAGAGACAACATGGGGGGGCCACAGCCCTGGCTACTGGGCAGGTTGCTCCCTATAAGCTTATTGGAAAATGAGCTTGGCAAATGAAAACCAAAGTGGGAGACTCTCCAAGCTAACTACTGAATTATTGCTCTCCTGCTCACCTTTCTCTAAATCAAAGGTCAAACTGAAGTTGTGAAATAGTAGTGTTTTTTTTTTTTTTAATCTTCTTTGGGAAAAAAAAAGTGAGATAACTCAGCCAGTTAGTAAAGTCTAAACACAGTCACTCCTACTCTATTCCTGGCATCCATACCAATGTGTTAATAGAGATGGCTTTCCAGAGAGGTCTACAGACAGGGACTGTACGCCTGAAAGGGTGGGTGTTTTGGGGTCCAGGATTCTGGAATGGCCTGAATGAGGAGATGAGAGGTAAACAACAGGGCAATGAAAATGCTGTTGCAGGAGCCCAGCCCTGGAAATGTCCCAGGGACAGAAGGACCCTAATATAGCCCACAGTTCAGGGACTCTGAAAGCAGAGCAGCCTCACCCAAGCACAGTGTCCTTTGAGGACTTTAACTGGAAAAGTAAACCGAGCTTTGGCAGGTCAAGCACGTTTGGGACAGGATATTTATACATGGCTATTTCTGTAACTGGAATTGATCAGCCATGGGTATTCCGGGTGAGCTCAGTTCCCGTCCCCTCAGGCACACACGGCCATGGCACGTATTTACATGTTCTGGTGTGTGTGTGTGTGTGTGTGTATGTGTATGTGCATGCTGTGGGTGGGTGGTAGTGTATGGACAGAGAAGCCATTCTGATTTTCCTTCCTAGCATTTCATCATGTATCCTTCAGGGTCCACTTACGAATTCCTAAATCATGAGGATTGGTGTTCAAATGATTTCATAATAATTTTCTCTGATAACAAGTTAAACATTTTCAGGTCCCACCTGAACCTTAACAGTTAGGTCTAGGGTATACCTGGGAATCTATTTTTAAAATCTTCTCAGGTGATACCAATGCCAGTTTTGGAAAGCATTGATTATACAACAGAGTCTGAAAAGTATATAATCACTTTTTGTGTCCAACTCTTTGTAACTCCATAGACTTAGACCATCAGGTTCCTCTGTCCATGGCATTTTCCAGGCAAGAATACTGGAATGGGTTGCCATTTCCTGCTTCAGGGGATCTTCCCCACCCAGGGATTGAGCCCGTGTCTCTTGCATTGACATGCAGCGTCTTTACCACTGAGCTACAGGGGAAGCATACAAGGAGAAGTAAATAGAAAATATTTATTTTGTGGTTTCCTCTGAATAGAGACACATTTGAAATACCTGTATTTAGTCAAGGAATGGTATCACCAAACTATTAGAGCCAGATTTTTTAATTCAGATTATCAAAGTCTCTCTTTTTAGACTTTTCCTCTTGATTCTGATGTTCTTCTTGAGGCAATTATGTTTCTATAGCAGCTTAGATACTTCTCTTAAGCTACTGCAAAGAGTCTTCACTGATTATATATTATAAATGATAATGGTGTTACAGAAGCAAAGATCCATCCAGTATTTTGTTTTGCTTTTACTAAGTATTTACATGTCATTTAACAGTATAAACTTTCTCTATATTTTTGCTGCCAGTGGCCTTTCTAAGCAGATTAGACATCTGTGGGTATTAAAAAAAAGTCTTCTACCCTGCTTGCTGCAACCAGAGAAAAATCCCAAGTACAGCAATGAAGACCCACCACAGACAAAAATAAATCCCTTATGATTATACAGTGGAAGTGAGAAATAGATTTAAGGGCCTAGATCTGATAGATAGAGTGCCTGATGAACTATGGAATGAGGTTCGTGACATTGTACAGGAGACAGGGATCAAGACCATCCCCATGGAAAAGAAATGCAAAAAAGCAAAATGGCTGTCTGGGGAGGCCTTACAAATAGCTGTGAAAAGAAGAGGAGTGAAAAGCAAAGGAGAAAAAGAAAGATATAAACATCTGAATGCAGAGTTCCAAAGAATAGCAAGAAGAGATAAGAAAGCCTTCTTCAGCGATCAATGCAAAGAAATAGAGGAAAACAACAGAATGGGAAAGACTAGAGATCTCTTCAAGAAAATCAGAGATAACAAAGGAACATTTCATGCAAAGATGGGTTCGATAAAGGACAGAAATGGTATGGACCTAACAGAAGCAGAAGATATTAAGAAGAGGTGGCAAGAATACACAGAAGAACTGTACAAAAAAGAGCTTCATGACCCAGATAATCACGATGGTGTGATCACTGACCTAGGGCCAGATATCTTGCAATGTGAAGTCAAGTGGGCCTTAGAAAACATCACTATGAACAAAGCTAGTGGAGGTGATGGAATTCCAGTGGAGCTATTCCAAATCCTAAAAGATGATGCTGTAAAAGTGCTGCACACAATATGCCAACTAATTTGGAAAACTCAGCAGTGGTCACAGGAATGGAAAAGGTCTCTTTTCATTCCAATCCCAAAGAAAGGCAATGTCAAAGAATGCTCAAACTACTGCACAATTGCACTCATCTCACACGCTAGTAAAGTAATGCTCAAAATTCTCCAAGCCAGTCTTCAGCAATATGTGAACCGTGAACTTCCTGATGTTCAAGCTGGTTTTAGAAAAGGCAGAGGAACCAGAGATCAAATTGCCAACATCCACTGGATCATGGAAAAAGCAAGAGAGTTCCAAAAAAACATCTATTTCTGCTTTATTGACTATGCCAAAGCCTTTGACTGTGTGGATCACAATAAACTGTGGGAAATTCTGAAAGAGATGGGAATACCAGACCACCTGATCTGCCTCTTGAGAAATTTGTATGCAGGTCAGGAAGCAACAGTTAGAACCGGACATGGAAAAACAGACTGGTTCCAAATAGGAAAAGGAGGACATCAAGGCTGTATATTGTCACCCTGTTTATTTAACTTATATGCAGAGTACATCATGAGAAACACTAGACTGGAATAAACACAAGCTGGAATCAAGATTGCTGGGAGAAATCTCAATAACCTCAGATATGCAGATGACACCACCCTTATGGCAGAAAGTGAAGAGGAACTAAAAAGCCTCTTGATAAAAGTGAAAGAGGAGAGTCAAAAAGTTGGCTTAAAACTCAACATTCAGAAAACGCAGATCATGGCATCTGGTCCCATCACTTCATGGGAAATAGATGGGGAAACAGTGGAAACAGTGTCAGACTTGATTTTTGGGGCTCCAAAATCACTACAGATGGTGACTGCAGCCATGAAATTAAAAGACACTTACTCCTTGGAAGGAAAGTTATGACCAACCTAGATAGCATATTCAAAAGCAGAGACATTACTTTGCCAACAAAGGTTTGTCTAGTCAAGGCTATGGTTCTTCCTGTGGTCATGTATGGATATGAGAGTTGGACTGTGAAGAAGGCTGAGCGCCGAAGAATTGATGCTTTTGAACTGTGGTGTTGGAGAAGACTCTTGAGAGTCCCTTGGACTGCAAGGAGATCCAACCAGTCCATTCTGGAGGAGATCAGCCCTGGGATTTCTTTGGAAGGAATGATGCTAAAGCTGAAACTCCAATACTTTGGCCACCTCATGCGAAGAGTTGACTCATTGGAAAAGACTCTGATGCTGGGAGGGACTGAGGGCAAGAGGAGAAGGGGAGGACAGAGGATGAGATGGCTGGATGGCATCACTGACTCGATGGACATGAGTCTGAGTGACCTCCGGGAGTTGGTGATGGACAGGGAGGTCTGGCGTGCTGCGATTCATGGGGTCGCAAAGAGTCGAACGTGACTGAGCAACTGATCTGATCTGATCTGCAAGAGTCATAACTGTTCTCAAGACATGCAAGTTACAAAATGTTAAAAGAACCCATCAAACTCAGTGCACAGACATATATCTATATAGTATCTAATAGCTTACTAGTCTTACTGAAAAATAATCACAAAATCAAATATTGTAATGAAAATCTCTAGATAATCATACAAACAAAGGAAATGAAGATCTAGCTTGTGAGACCCCAGAAAAACCAACTGGATATATGAAAATGAAATGCTGGGAGAGTAGATGGAGGCAAATAGTGAGTCCAGGGCAACAAAACAGCCTGTAGTTACACAAAGTGGGTATTTTTAGAAGTACATTGTCATCTTCCTGAGAGATTTTCTTTTTGGCAAAATAATTCATAATTGAGTAATGTACCTGCTTAGTCTTTCCTTTGCAGTCCATTATTTTTTCTCTCCACTCTATCCTTCTCTATGTCTTTGCACAGAGTAGCGAGTGTATGTGTGTGTGTGTGTGTGTGTGTGTGTGTGTGTGTGTGTGTGTGTGTGACATGTGACATGAAGTATAAAGGAAGAAAACACTTTAAAGCCACTGACCAGCCCTTATGACAAAAACAGTTCAAGAGCCAAATAATAGAAACAAGATAAGATGATATCGTCACTCACTATACTGACCACACAAGAAAAAGAGATTATCAGATTGCTAATAACAGATGTCGACACAAAAGTCATACAGCATTAGCAAACATAGGAGGGGGCAGTGATGTAAAGTGCCATGGAGAAGAGGATGAAAACTATAGGAAGAAAAGTGAAGAGAGAAAGGCCAGTCAGAAACAGAAGTGGTAAAGATCAGAAGCTCAGAAGAGAAGAGAGGCAAAGGACCACAAATATTTTTAACAGCAGTGGGATGAGAAAGAGGAGACAATCAATTTTTTGTGCTGGATTAAGGTAGGGGTTGAGGTGGAGAGTGGGACTTGTAGGAGGAAATACTGAAGTTTAGGAGACTTCCACTTTGAGAGGCCAGTTAGCACTCTACTGTCTTTGTGCCCTACTGAAAATACAAGGAGATCCAACCAGTCCATCCTAAAGGAAATCAGTCCTGAATATTCATTGGAAGGACTGATGCTAAAGCTGGAAGTCCAATACTTTGGCCACCTGATGTGAAGAACTGACTCATTGGAAAAGACCCTGATGCTGGGAAAGATTGAAGGCAGGAGGAGAGGGGATGACAGAGGATGAGATGGTTGGATGGCATCACCAACTCAATAGACATGAATTTGAGTAAACTCCAGGAGTTGGTGATGGACAGGGAGACCTGGCATGCTGCAGTCCATGGGGTCGCAAAGAGTCGGACTGAATAACTGAACTGAAAAATATAGCTGAGTTAGGGATGGGATGGAGAGAGGCAAAGATTAGGAATTGGATTTATGGTGAATTTAGAATTAACAAAGGGCTTACTTCCATAGTTTCTAGGTTATTGAATTTTAATGCAGTAAAATTTTCACAAAAATTTTTGCCAATCACCTATCACTTAAACTAGGAGAAATTTACTGTTCCTAACTAAAATGATATTTATTTCAAAAGCACTACTATATGTGTGCTTAGAAGAAATGGAGTAGCTCTCAGAGTCGAGAAAAGAGTCCAAAATGCAGTACTTGGGTGCAATCTCACAAACAACAGAATGATCTGTTTGTTTCCAAGGCAAACCATTCAATACCACAGTAATCCAAGTCTATGCCCCAACCACTAATGTCAAAGAAGCTAAAGTTGAATGATTCTATGAAGACTTATAATACCTTCTAGAACTAACATCCCCAAAAGATGTCCTTTTCATTATAGGGGACTGGAATGCAAAAGTAGAAAATCAAGAGATACCTGGAATAACAGGCAACACTGGCCTTGGAGTACAAAATGAAGCAGGACAAAGACTAACAGAGTTTTGCCAAGAGAACGCACTGGTCATAGCAAACACCTTCTTCCAACAACACAAGAGATGACTCTACACATGGACATCTCCAGATGGTCAATAAAGAAATGAGATTGATTGTAGTCTTTGGAGCTGAAGGTTGAGAACCTCTATACAGTCAGCAAAAACAAGACTGGGAATGGACTGTGGCTCAGATCATGAACTCCTTATAGCAAAATTCAGAATTAAATTGAAGAACATAGGGAAAACAACTAAGCCATACAGGTATGACCTAAAATCAAATCCCTTATGATCATACAGTGGAAGTGACAAATAGATTCAAGGGATTAGATTTGACAGAGTGCCTGAAGAACTATGGATGGACGTTCAGAACATTGTACAGAAGGCAGGGATCAAGACCATCCCCAAGAAAAATAAATGCAAAAAGCAAAATGATTGTCTGAGGAGGCTTTACAAATAGCTGAGAAAAGAAGAGACATGAAAGGCAAAGGAGAAATGGAAAGATATATCCATATGAATGCAGACTTCCAAAAAATAGCCAGGAGAGATAAGAAAACATTTTTAAGTGAACAATGCAGAGAAATAGAGGAAAACAATAGAATGGGAAAGACTAGAAATCTCTTCAAGAAAATTAGAGATACCAAGGGAATATTTCATGCAAAGATAGGCACGATAAAAGACAGAAATAGTATGGGCCTAACAGAAGCAGAGGCTATTAAGAAGCAGTGGCAAGAATATATAGAAGAACTGTACAAAAAAGATCTTAATGACCCAGATAACAACGATGGTGTGGTCACTCACCTAGAGCCAAATATCCGGGGGTGTGAGGTCAAGTGGGCCTTAGGAAACATCACTACAAACAAAGCTAGTGGAGGAGATGGAATTCCAGCTGAGCTATTTCAAATCCTAAAAGATGATGCTGTTAAAGTGCTGCACTCAATATACCAGCAAATTTAGAAAACTCAGCAGTGGCCACAGGACTGGAAAAGTCATTTTTCATTCTAATCCCAAAGAGCAATGCCACAAAATGTTCAAACTACCACACAATTGCACTCATTTGACATGCTAGCAAAGTAATGCTCAAAATCCTTCAAGCTAGGCTTCAACAGTATGTGAACACAGAAATTCCAGATTTACAAACTGGATTTAGAAAGGGCAGTGGAACCAGAGATCAAATTGCCAACATCCATTGGATCACGGAAAAAGCAAGAGAATTCCAGAAAAACATCTACTTCTGCTTCATTGACTATGTCAAAACCTTTGACTGTGTGGACCACAATAAACTGTGGAAAATTCTTCAAGAGATGGGAATACCAGACCACCTCACCTTCCTTTGGAGAAACCTGTATGCAGAAGAAACAATAGTTAGAACCAGACAGGGAAAACAGACTGATTTCAAATTTGGAAAGGGGTATGTCAAGGCTGTATATTTTCACTCTGCTTATTTAACATATGCAGAGTATATCATGCAAAATGCCAGGCTGGATGAAGCACAAGCTGGAATCAAGATTTTCAAGAGAAATATTAATAACCTTATATATGCAGATGACACCACCCTTATGGCAGAAAGTGAAGAGGAATTAAAGAGTCTCTTGATGAAGGTGAAAGAGGAGAGTGAAAAATCTGGCTTAAAACTCAACAATCAAAATACTAAGACCATGGGCGACCCAGTGGACGGTAGCCTGCCAGGCTTTTCCATCCATGGGATTCTCCAGGCAAGAATACCGGAGTGGGTTGCCATTTCCTTCTCCAATCCAGTCCCATTACTTCATGTCAAATAGATGGGGAAACAATGGAAACAGTGACAGACTTTATTTTCTTGGGCTCCAAAATCACTGTGGATGGTGACTGCCGTCATGAAATTAAAACACATTGGCTCCTTGGAAGAAAAGCGATTACAAACCTACACAGCATATTAAAAAGCAGAGACATTACTTTGCTGACAGGACTCCATCTAGCCAAAGTTATGTTTTCTTCCAGTATTCATGTACAATTGTGAGAGTTGGGCCATACATATTTACTCTGCTTCTATAGTCCTGGAATTTATAAATTCACTTCTTACATAATGTATAAATAAATGATAAGGGTGAATAAATGAGCAAGATGCAATGATTACTTCCTTTTCCTTTTTTTTGGCTTATAGGATCTTAGTTCCTTGACCAGGGATTAAACCTATCTATGCCCTCTGCAGTGGAAGCACAGAGTCATAACCATTGGTCAGACAAGGAATTCCACAATGATCCTTTTCTAATCACTGCTAATAAGAACTCAATTGGCATTTGTTCCCATGTAGACATTAGGTCCATAGACATAAGATATATGATGGGTAGATAGATAGATACTGGTTTAGAGTCTAGACTGTGAAACTATATTCAAAATTTCCCTAGCTATTCTAAATTACAGCTATTCTAAATTACCTACCCAGTAGAAGGCAATGGCACCCCACTCCAGTACTCTTGCCTGGAAAATCCCATGGATGGAGGAGCCTGGTGGGCTACAGTCCATGGGGTCGCTAAGAGTCGGACACAACTGAGCGACTTCACTTTCACTTTTTCGCTTTCATGCATTGGAGAAGGAAATGGCAACCCACTCCAGTTATCTTGTCTGGAGAATCCCAGGGGCAGGAGAGTCTGGTGGGCTGACGTCTATGGGGTCACGCGGAGTCGGACACGACTGAAGTGACTTAGCAGCAGCACCAGCAGGTAGAGAACATCTGGAGAAGGGAATGGCTCCAGTATTCTTACCTGGAGAATTCCATGGACAGAGGAACCTGGTGGGCTATAGTCCATGGGGGTCACAAAGAGTCAGACATGAGTGAGTGACTGACGCACAGAGAGCAATTGCATTAATACACTTGGAGGGAGAAAAGCCCCACTACTGCTGAATGAGCTATTATGTTATTAATTTGGTATCTGTTTTTATATTTAGATAAATATTAATTTATGTTTATAATTTATATATTATATATATATAAAGCTATCTGTTTATATTTATATTCTCACCTTATTCCAAAAGAATTTAAAACAGTCAACAGAACACTATATCTAATAACAGGTAAAAAAGTAAGTGAGATTATAAAAGCAAAGAAATACACAGGTAAAAGATTATCAGTGAGGACTAAGGTTGAAAGATGGTGCTGTCTGGGAAGAATAAGAAACCACAGAGATCAGTGATAGCATTTGTATTTACTCGAAGTATTTAGCATTGCCTTCTGCAGTGATTCACAGTAAGGTGAGTTCAGAGTCAGTTTCTCCCTGCTTACAGTTTGTTATTGCTTTTCTTTTCCCTTGCCTGTGTTGTTTAAGCCAACACCATTACGATAAAAGAAAATATTTTTAGTGTTAGTGATTCTTTCCAAGCTTGCCCTTACCCAGCTTATTCATCTCATGAACATCATCTCTTAAAAAATTTAAAAAGAACATACTCTCCAGCTGCCATCTAAACATAACGCTGGGATTGATTAAAGATACTTCTAGCATTAAATAGTTCTAACTATCTGGAGATGTTAATCTGAAAGACAACAATAATATCCCCCAAAACTTGTTCACCTTGGCACCCAGAGGTCCCTTAAAGTGCAGCCATCCTTACAACTCAAAAGACTGGGTGTTGTGTGAAATCTGGGGAACAGGGCATGGAGAGGATGGTGCTGGGGGAGTTTAGGCAGGAGCCAGAGCAGAGAGCAAGCAAAGCCTTTCAAATGTCTTGAATCTCTAGGAATCGAACTGTGGGTCACTGGTTCAGCTTCTGAGCATGACCTCTAAACAGCCTAGTCTGAATTCCAGATGAAACAGGACACCTGTGTGTCTCCCCAGGCTGGCTTTCCTTTCACTGCTCCTACTCACCTGCTCTGAAGGCACCAGGCAGCTGCCCTTTCCAAACACACCCATGGACCCTCTGCCTACTTTGATAGTTGGAAGTTGGAAAGTGAGACCTCTCTCTGGGCTCCTATTCAGTTAAACTGGTCAGACCAGTAGAGGAAAGCGAGGTGGTTCTGTCTCCTTCTCCTCCCTTGTGAGCAAACAGTTTAACAGAAAACAAATCCCACTGACTCGAAAATACTCAAAGCACAAGGCAGGCCTTAGCTGGAGCCAGTTTTACAGGACAAGCTGTGGTCACAAAGACTGTTATCACAAAATCATGGGATCCAGGGTCCGTCAGACTGGTAGGTGAAAATGCCAGAAGGGGTTCCTATTCTCTATGCTGTGAATATTCCAAAACAGCAAATGGTTTCTTTAACTTTTAAGGTCACGGGACACTGGAAATTCTGAAAACACTACTTGGTGGAAGCATTTTATTCTCAAAGGGAAAGCGCAAACCTTAATTTCCTTAAAAGCATGATCAAATGAACTACCCAAATGTTGAAATTCCAGAGAGTTCAATGAACTTCAAAACAGCCTGAGCGTTCCGGTTTGTTTTCAGAGGTGTGTAGAAGGAGTGCTGGTGCCTGGTAACGCCTGTAGGGCTTAGAACTCGAGGGTTTGAACTAGTGTTTTCTGTCAGCCATTCCCTAGATCTAATCACATCACTGGCAAGTCATCTCACCACTCAAAGCCTCAATGACATCCTCTTTAAAGCAAGGATAGAGCTATCGAAAGCATTAACTGTGAAAATGTAGGGGACAATGTCTGGCAAATTTCTTGGCATCCATTTGCTCAGATGAATCCGAAGCAGACAATGCTAGGAGAGATAACATAGTAGACCACTGGTGCTCACTTCAAATAATCCCAGGAGGCTGTAGCCTCAACCTAGTCTGTCCTTCCAGAATTAGAGACTACTTTTTCCAACTCCAGCTTCTTGAGGAGAAGAGAGAGATTCAGAGGTGTGACAGTGAAGTAACTGAAACTTAACAAGGGAAAGGATGCAGTGTGGCTAGGTTGATTCTGAAACCCATAGATCTTTGCTACAACACGCTTTCTGCTGTGGGTACTGAAAATCATATTTTTATACTCATTGATCCTTCTCCTCAAGAATATCAGTGAGTTGCTTCAGCACTTATAAAACAAGTCTCCTAAGGTTCATCATCCTGGCTTGACCATGACTTTCTAGTTTCATTATTAGGCAGTAAAACATGGCGGCAACAAGGATATGCTGTAAATCCATACCTGAATCTAGAGATGAAAGCATGGTTAAGTTGATTAATTTTTGTAAGACTTTTTCATCTGTAAAATGGAAATAATAAAAGAACCTACTGAGTAGCGTTTTAGTGAGGATTATGGAGGTTAATAAATTTCAGTTGCTAGGCACTGCACTTGGAACATAGTGATTAGTCAAAGAAGTTTGATTGCTATTAACACTATAGGTATTTAGGGCTGTGTGATTGAAATTACGATTAGGTAAGAGCACATATAGTAAAAGTGTGATGAAGTAAAATTTTCTAAAATTGGCTGTAATGATGTTTGTCATAGAACAACAAAAGTTGATTACATAACATCTAAAATTCAACATTAATAGTTACACAATAAGAGTTATGATTTTCTTCAATTGTCAGGCTTTCAAAGTAAGCCTAAAATGAGAGACCAAATTCCAGATATCTCCATATTCTTGAATTTTGCTTTAACTTAATTAGAAACTCATTCATACTTTAATGCAAGATAATGGGTATGAACTTCCCCCAATGAGTAGATCAAAATAATTAGTAATAGGCAAGAATAAAGAACATGAAACAACTTAACTGGATTATAACCATCAACAGGCAGAGGTTGCGTCATTTTTATATCTGGGTGCCTAATAAATTCCATTATTTGAAAGCAAGAGTAAAACAGTATTACTGTTAATCAAAACAGTATTACGGTTAATCAAAACAGTATTAACCCTTGAGTATGAGAAGGAACCAGAGCAATCACACGTGGTCATCACTTAAACTATACTCATGGTATTTTGAAGACTAGAATGGGAAAAATGAGTCATTTTCGAAATGGCAAGGCCATCACTGATGTTAGAAGAAGAAACTGTCTAGAGGTAGATCAGGATGAATTGCACAGGCAAAGAATATCTTATGTTAATGGTTACCAATAATATGCTGGAAGGGCCAGCTGCATTCTCTCCTGTGGTCATTAAGCACTAGTGTGCAAAGTCTTGATTGGCGTACACAGTAGGCCAAGCCTGCCTTCACAGCAAAAGCCATATCCATGAAAAAGTTTCTGGGAATCTTTGTGAAGAAACTGAGGGGCACCATTGCACAAGCTGCTAGGGCTTTAAGTAGAAACTAGTATTCTCCCTAAAGATTCTCCTATTGTTAAAACGGTCCATAGGAACTCCCTGTGTCAACACTTTTCCTTCAGATTGAGGAAAGGGCATGCCAGAAATGTTCCAGTCAATTTTCACTCAGAGAAGACAAACTGGTAACCAAGTAGTCTGACGCATACTATTACCTACTCTACTTTTCCTCTTCGAAGACATGTGGAAAGAACATAATGCTATATTTAGCAAAGTTGGTCAACATAGGTTGACTAATAAAGGAGGAACAGGCTGACAGTAAATGATAACAAAATATTACACTACGTCATCTTTGAACTTCAAAAGGAATGGCCCAAGATACAACCATATGGTCTCTCACTGTCTTCCACTCATTCCCAAGGTATCCATCCAGCTATGGTGAGTCATCATCAATTTTTGGGACCAAAAGTGACAGTGTTAGTGTTTTCCCTTAAATGGAGAAGTCTATTAAGACTCAGTTTTACCAAAATCATTTACTGGAGTCCTCTTCTCACTACAAAGCACAGGAAATTATGAACTTAGGTACCATCATATATTTTCATGCAAGCCTTCTTTTTTTATGAAAATGCTGACAAAAGTTAGGTTTCTATTGAAATCCCATCCAGTACACTTGTACTCACGAATTTTTGGTATTACTTCCTTACAGGATGTTCCAGCTGAAATAAACTAAGGAAAATTCAGTTGTTACATTTGATAGTAAAAGAATATCTAGAGCTTTAGTTAATTAGGCTGTGAATAGTTATTCCCTGTTTAGACACTCTTCAGCTGTGAAGGAGATCTGCAGAGGATGAAATGGTTGGATAGCATCACCAACTCAATTGAATTGAATTTGCTCAAACGAATTTGAGCAAACTCCGGGAGATAGTGGAGGACAGTGGAGCCTGGTGTGCTGCAGTCCATGGGGTTGCAAACAGTCGGACACAACTTAGTGACTGAACAACAACAGCAAAATAGAAGAAAAAAAAATGCATGTTCTCATTCTAAACTTTTTATGCTTAAAATTGTGATTTATTTTAGGAAATAGAAAAGGACCAGACACTTGGTTTAGGGGAAGAGGAAGGCAGAAAAAGCATGACCAGACGCTCATGTCCAGAAAGCTGCTGGCAACCCTCCAGTTCAGTGGGAGACTTAGCTGACTGGGAATTTGCCATTGACAGCAAGTGGATAGGAATGAACACGAGCAGAGTGCTATGTGTTTGGAATCACCACAGTGACGGGATCAAGAAGAATAAAGGACCCAGTCACCTAGTGCAGGCAAATCTCTACATCTTTTGCTTCTTCCCAGGAACTTTTCTAATTGTGTTTTTCTGTCTTGACAACCAAATTGCATAAGACCATGAAAAGTTTGTCCCACTCCGTCTTACTGGAAAAAGAGGAATGAGGATCTTTCAGAAGGAATATTCTTCCTTACACTAGGAAGGATAGAGGAAGGTAGGGAAGAGCTGACTCTGTGTTTCTATTTGTTATCACAGCAGAAACAAGAATTATCCTGGCTTATACATCTTCCATACTCATTTCATCACATTATTTAAATAACCCACATCTATTGTTTCTATCTCAGAAATCTCTCAGGATTCATCTCCTGTTTTCTAACTCCTACACTTCCTTCTTTCAGTTGCACATAATTTCTTACTTTTACTACTATAAAAATCCCTTAATTGGGGACTTTGTTGTTTTTTTTTCATTATAATTCACCTTTCACACTGCTATAAAGATTCTCTTTCTATAACAAAATCTGATCATATCACTTTTTTACTTAAAAATTTATTCTCTGTTGTTTCAAAGTGTCTGATTTTTGTTCTGGATGTGACCTTATAAATTATACTAAAAATCAAAACTCCACAGTTAATTTTGACCTACAGCTATTACTGAGAACCACTGTTTTAAACTTTTCAATGTAAAGGAAAGCAAAATAGGCATGATATTGCTCTGATAATATGTCTTAAAATTCTTATCTAGGAAAAACAAAGGAAATGGGACTGGTTTTGTTTTTCTAGTATATGCCATATAAGTAGAAAAATGCCAAATTAAATAATTCCATCATGGATAGCAGATATAGTAGAATTTGCTATCTTTTCAATACAGTTTTCATTTACATGAAAGATCCATCAACACCACTGAGTTCCAAGTCCAATGGATTTATCCAAATAAGAACTGGCTATCCTCTGATAACTACCTACTCCACCCTTCTATCAGCTTTTCCAGGCTATTAGAAGTTATATCAGAACACTTTCTTCTTTATTTGTTTAGAACACAGAGATAGGGGAAAGAGAAAAATTAGGGGAGACAAAGATTATACCAGGCAATTCAGTACTGGGAAGAATTAGTTAGAAAATGTATCTTCATATTCTCTTTAGTTTTACTCTTGGAAACAGAGAAACATACAAAACCAAGGAGATAATAAATGTTTATGCACCTATTATCCAGTTTCAAAATTATCAACTCATCTCCAGCCTTGCTTCATTAATACTCCCCCCACATACAATCTTTCTATCATACACACTGGATTATCTTGTAGCAAATCTAAGACTTTTATTTATTCCTCTGGAAATATTGTAACATGAACCTGTAAAAGACAAAAGCTTTAAAAACAGAACAGCAGTACACTTGGCTGCACTGCAATATTTTGCTATTGCTGCTGTAACAAATTATCACAAACTTAGTGGTTTATAAAAATATAAATTTATTCTCTTATAGATCTAAAGGTCAGAACTTGGAAATGAGTCTCAAGGGAGATAAACTCAAGGTGTCATCAGGTAGGACTCATTCCTTTTCAGGTCTCCACAGGAGAATCCATTCCTTGCCTCTTCCAGCTCCTAAAACCTAATGGAATTTCATGGCTACATCACTCTGACATCTGCTTCAGTCATATTTTCTTCATTGACTTCCTTGCTTCTCATTTCTAAAGATTGCTGGATTACATTTAGGTTCTACCCACATAGTTCAGGTCAATCCTTAACTTAGCCATATCTGCAAAGTCCCCTTGGTCATATAAGTAACATATTGGCAAGTACCAAAACGTAGGACATGAACATCTTTGCTGCTGTTGCTGCTGCTGCTAAGTGGCTTCAGTCATGTCCGATTCTGTGCGACCCCATAGACAGCAGCCCACCAGGCTCCCCCGTCCCTGGGATTCTCCAGGCAAGGACACTGGAGTGGGTCGCCATTTCCTTCTCCAATGCATGAAAGTGAAAAGTCAAAGTGAAGTCGCTCAGTCGTGTTCAACTCTTCACAACCCCAATGAACTGCAGCCTTGGACTGTAGCATATCAGGCTCCTCTGTCCATGGGATTTTCCAGGCAAAAGTACTGGAGTGGGGTGCCATTGCCTTCTCCGTTGAACGTCTTTGGAGACCATTGATCAACCTACCACATACTTAAAAATTAACAGCAGTTCCTTAGTTTCATCATATATCTGGTCAGAGCTCAAATCCCTCTGATCATCTCATATATTCTTTTGTTTGATTTTGTTTTCAGATGGTTTGTTTAAATCAGTACCTGAAGTCTATACACTATAATTGTCTTGTAGGGTTTTTTACTTGCAATTTATTTGTTGTAGAAGCTAGATAATTTGAGCTAGATCTATTTAACTGATCATTAAATATCCCACATTCAAGATTATGTCTATGTAGTTATTTAGTACATACCTTTGCCCCCATTTTTCCTATTTACTGAGTTAGATCAAGAAGCTTGATCAGTTTCAAGTTGTATTTTTGGCAAAAAGATTTCATGATGCCTCTTATTCCATTTAAGCATTATTTTTTACATTCTACTTTCCCTTATCAAAATCTTTCTCTCAGAAGAATCTTCATCATCCTGGTAGTCGTTAAGCTTTGTTTTGAATTAGCAAGCTCTGGATGATGAATTATTATTATGAATTAATTTAAAGGCTCTGGTACATGCCTTCAACACAGATTCTGACTTTAGTTCTGTTCTGCTCAACAGTACCAAGAGTAAAATCTTAGAGTTATCAGACATTCCAATCACATTACCAAGTTGATACTGTTGCTAACTTGCTTGATTCAAATTTGCAAGAACGGTTCTAGAAAGAGTCATCCATTAATTGTACAGACTTGGCCTAAATTTGAAGAATGACTTCAGGTCCTGGGATAACTCATGTGTTACATCCTCAGAGTACTGATAAATGATACCACATTCATGACAAATTCAGGCCACAGCTAAATATCAGAAAGCAGAGGATATGGCCTCTATGATAGAAGAAGGAGATTCAGAAATGAAGACACCAGGATGAACCAATCCTTGGTCATTGTTGATCTCTCTGTCTTTCTGTCAAAGTTCTCACCATCAGATAGCTGATTTTAAGGATGGGATAGAACAGTAGACAATTATAAGACAGAAAAATGTGCTCATAGGTCATTCTGGGAGCAGAATGGAAAGACGGAGACATTCTTTCTTGCTGATTAAAAAGAATAAGTTTTTTCTTCTGATTTAAAAAGACAAACAGATTTTGATAGCCATATAATATGGTATAAAGATTGAATGATCTGTCCTGGGTTTGGCTGCAGACTCTACTACTAACTACCTATGTGATTTTGGGGCAAAACTTTAAAAGTTCTGGATTATTGGTCATCTTTAAAATGCAGGCGTGACTAGATAATCTTGAAAGCCCCTTCCACAGATTTTTTTCTAGTGCCCATCATTGCTAATGTTAAACACAACAAAAAAAGTACATTCATCCCCAACCTCATGCACTTCACAGAATTTTAATGATTAGTAGATTTTAAAACATGCTTTTGCATAGCATTTCAATGAGATACTTGATTCTTGCAATCCTGCAGGCTTCCCCAACAGGTTCCACCCAAGAGTAGCCTGAAAACACACTAAAATATCTTAACATAGATGCATCTTTCTTGTCACTCATCCCCGCCCTCTAACTGGTACATCATTGGTATACACAAGGCCTCCAAATACATTGTCAATACACTCATACTAAAACACAAATTTCTGGTACTTGAGAAAATGGAGTTCAATGAATCAGTAAGAATTCATTCATACTATCATATCTGGTGACTACTAATTTTGCTAGAATGAGAGAAGAAGAGAAATGGAAATATTTCATTTAAAGCAATATCTTTTATGATCCCAGAGAGACATTAAAAATAGAAATGTTTGCATTCCTGTGAATCAATTCAATAAAATTTCTTGGTATTCTTTGGGCAAAGGGAACAGCTGACTGGCAGTAATTGTAATCTACTCAACTCAGGCAACTCAGGTACAACATAATAAGATTCAGGAAGACAGACTGTTACAAGCAAAACTCCTTCACTGACAGCACCTATACAATGGGTAAATGGATCATTAGGTGGGTGGATCAGTAGGAAAGTCAAACCCAATACATTTATCTTAAAATAATCACTTGGGGTGGACATAAATACTTTTCTCTACTTTTCATAGTACAGTACGTACATTATGCTCTATATGAAATAAAGATCAGCTGGTTATTGAAAACATGTGAATCCCTCACAGTGCGGTTAGAGCAACATATGGTTTCAATAACCAAGCAGTATTTGTTTAACGTACAGTGACTTTATTATTAAATGTGGTATGATTATTTAATTTGAATGTCAAATATTGAAGCCAACCTGGCTAAAGATTAACAGCTAATACCTACTTAATGTTAAATATTCAATAAATGCTTTTTAATGTGGAATTGCTACTTAACTGCCTCAGTCCTGGAGATTTTCTTTTAATTTACCTTATTATCCCACAAACGCTATGTGTTAAAACCTAAGAATTATACAGCCTTAGCACTACAACCTCCTTACAAAACTTCCAGTCTATACCTTTGTCCTTTTCCATAGATGAGAGGCAAGACGGTATATTAGAAGTTTCATAAACAGTTTTCTATTTTCCAATTTAGCACTTTTCATGACACCACACTCCTATTCCCATAGAAGAATTAACTACAAGAGGATCAGCAACCCAATATTTTCTGAAATCAATCTCTATAAAACCAGTACGTGGCCAGTACAGAACAATTTTTCTTTCCTAATCTACACCCTTTCCTAACTCCCACATCTCCCCACCCCCAAATATTTCCCCTTAGCGGGTCCAGCAACTCTTGCTGGCTCAATGCCTAGAACATGAATTCTAGTCTTCAGTCCTGGAGTTAAGAGATTAAAATTCTTACTCCAGATCTCCAGTGTAGCTACAGAAAGAATGGAACTGAACCCAACTGTCTTACAGAGGAAAGATGACTGCCAAGTACTGAAAATCCAAGGAGAGGAGCAAAATCTGGCAGGAGAAGCCAGGAGTCCCCAGACTATTAGTGGGTCAGGGTAAAGCAATGAAGCCTTTTTGTATTTGGGTTTAACTGTGATTTGTGTGTAGATTAAGCCAAGGGTGGAGGAGCCCATTAAAACTGGAATTGAGCCAGATATTTGAAGAATCTGGTGTTCTATAAACATGAGTCCCTCAACCCTTCTTTCTCACTCTTACCCTCTTTGCTAAATTGGCTGTAGAAACAAGACTTAATCAAGTATGTTTCAAGTCAGCAACCAAAATGATGAGCTACATGACAGTTTATCAAGTCACATGACAAATATGTTTAATAATTGAGCTTATTTTGCCTGGAGAAAGCAATAGATAATTGTTTGAGAGTTTGTGTGTGTGTGTACGCATGAGCACATGTGTGCACAGAGGGAGGGAATAGGAAGGGAGTGGAAAGGATGAGAGGAAGGAAGTTGCTGCTTTAGGACTATCTTTACATACTTTATCTGCTTTGTGGAATTAGAAACAGACTATTTCTGTATAATTCCAAGTAGAAAAATTAGTCCTACAGTCAGAAAAACAGGGAAGTGATTTCTGCTAATAATTAAAAATAATTCTTTTAACCATCAGAGTTGCCCAATGATAAAATGATGGAAACAGCCAACACTGTGAGGTCCTAGTTTTTGAGAATTTTTGGACAAAAAGAGAGTGAACTAGGGTTACCCTTCAGTGAAGTGAGTTCTGATGCCTTTTCTGTTCAACTCAACAGAAATTCTATGGACTTGCTATATAAGCCTTGTATTCATTTTTCATGAAGTAACATTTGACTGCAGACCCTTCAGATGTGATTTTCTTTGGGAAAGAAAGGTAAAGTCAAGAAACAAGGGAGATGGAGCAAAGGAAGATCAGGAGACTCTCAGAAAAAGAACTGGCCTAGAACAAGCAAGAGAAGAATAGACCTCCTCAGTTACAATAATGATTCAACAGGACACAGTTCCTATATTGAAATCAGAGACCGGCCCAGTCAGAGCACTGTTACAATAGCCAGACAGGGAAGAGCTAGGTCCCCGAATGTACAAAATGGATTAGGGCATAAAGGTTGGAAGAGTAGCAAAGTTAAATGTCAGCTGGAGCATTCTTGTGCCATGGAGATCTTACTAAACTTAAGCCAAATTGCAATTGTCCACAGCTCCTACCCTGATTTCTGGAAGTCCCCATGTGACTTGGGAAATCAGAGTCAGACTTGATCTGATCTCTGTTGACCTTTTCTGCTGGACAAATATCATGAGTTTCAGGTAAACAACTTTTTTATTCATGGGAAGATTTCTTAACAGAGCAATATGAAGACAGAATACGTTAAGTGATGGCCACAGAGAGGGTTCCATCTCAGTGCTGGGGATGCTAGGGGCAGAGAGGTGATTACTTTGTCAAACCAGGTCACCATCAGGCCACAACCCAAGTTTCTAAACTATTGGCAGTGGTCCAAAGAATACCTTCAGGAATAACGGAGAGGAATCTAACACTTATCCTGGGAAACTTAGGAGATATTTCATATAAGATGCTCAGAAAATAATCTATGACTTAGAGATTTTTAATATATATCTTCTCCCCATATATGTGGTTATATATTTTTTCCCATCATCAAAGTCAGTCAGTGGGCCCCTATTTTTTTAACAAGTGTCAGCTACATTGCAGCCATTAAAGACCTTTATTCAAAATGCAAAACACCAGACTGACATGTCTCATCAGTTGGGATATATGCAGCCCCTACATTGGTTGTCAGGGTAGTTTCATTTCTAATATGCTGTGATGGCAGGAGGCAGTTAAATATAAACCAGACGTGTGGACAACTCATCAAGGAAATGTCTCACGCTGTGAATGAGGGCTCTTTTACCTCTGCTGTGTTTACACACTTCCCCTCCTGGGCACAGGACTCAGAGATCGGTGTCTAAACATGGTAAAATGGAGCAGAACTTTTCTGAAAGGCTGGTGTCTAAGCCTGGAATGTCAAGCAGGGACTTCAAGGTCATGGCACGCTGTTTTGGTTGCTCCCATGTGCCCAAAGCATCCATATGCCAAGGATGGGGAAGAATTAACATCCTACCTTCCTTCAGCACAAAAAAATCTTATTCCTTATCATCTCACTGTGGAAGAATGTATGCCTTTCCCACCATCAAGATTGACTCAGAGTGAATGATTTAAATCACACATGCCCTAATCTCTCACAGTTCATATCAGCTTCCTGCTCTGATTTCTAAGACCATAAACTCTTGAGATTGAACCACAATGCTTATTACTTCTTAAGAGCTAGTTCCACATACACTTTTCTTGTAGGAGAAAACAACAACAACAACAACAACAACTTACATTACAGACTATAAACACTCAGCCTACTCTCCCAAATCTAAACCAAAGAGTCATGATGACTACTGCCCACTGCACCCTCTGTCCCCAACTTGCTGCCCTCATGTGAGCTCACACATGCCACCAATTAAAGGGCATTTACCCTGTAAAAAAGTGTCTTGGTGTAGTTTTCTTTTTATTCCTCTCAGGAGGCCCCATATTTTACCTTTGGGTCACATATATTTTGAAGCCTTGGAAAATTGTTTGTGAAAACCAAGAACTGAATTATGAGCATGCTCAAAAAAATAATATATGAGGAACATTTGAAGAAATTGGGGATAATATTTTTAGAGACTAGAAATTTTGAAGGGATCAGGGTAGCTAGCTGACTTTACAAGGCTAAAAAATGGTTTCTCTGATTCTTGAGAGCATGGTTAAACCAATGGATAGAAGTTCCAAGTGGGCTGAGGACAATTTTAGCCTGCTATGAAAATTTTACAACCACGTAATAGCCATTATAGAGGATGAGATGGTTGGATGTCATCACCAACTTAGTGGACATGAGTTTGAGCAAACTCCAGGAGATAGTGAACTAGAGGGAAGCCTGGTATGCTATAGTCCACAGGGTTGGACTCAACTGAGTGACTGAACAGCAACAAAAGATGTAATAAGCTGTCCCAGAAGATAGAGGATGCTTTGCTCCTATAGGGACAGTTCTCAAACAGACGAATTTAAAAAGAAACAAGAAGCCAAGTGTTTATGCTTAGACATCTCAGTTTGTGTGCTTAAAAATCAAAGAAAATGAAGAAGATTTTGTGACATGAAGGCCTTTGGTGGTGTGGTAGGGTTGGAAGCTAGTCTGGGTTGGAGTGAATGGGGTTTAATGATTTTATTTCAGGATCTGACCTTGTCTGGTGTCTCTGTACTTTGATTCCTAGTAACAGAAATGAAAGCAAAAACTCACACGTGCTGCCCCTTTGTTGAATAGTGTGGGGGAAATGGGAAATGCGACACAGGAAAAAGAACAAAGGTGAGGCTGTGCATTAGTCCCCTGGCCACTGCTGACTGGAAACATAGCTGACTGCCCACCAGGCAGAGGGGCTCTATGAGAACAAGAGGCAGAAGAGAGAAGAGTCCATTGTAGTCCCTTCCATTCAGTTGTCAAAGTTGGCTTCATGGAAGCCCAGTGCTCTCAAGGAGGGGAGGGGAGGGCAGGACAACTCTCGTCTGTCCAAGAAGCAGCTGAAGAAGCGAGATCCCACCAAGGCAGTTTGTAAGTGTGTAAGAACAACATTGCTCTTTGCCATGTGGTGGCCCAAGGTGGCAGTGATGACCTACTTGGATCCATAGCTGTAGAAATAGCATGAGGGCCACCGTGGCCAGAGTCAGGACGATTATAAAGACGGAGGAAAAGGAGGCAGGGGGCGGATGAGCTCTGTCAGCATAACTCCCTACCCTGGATTCATGGTACTCTCTGTGAAACATGAATGTGGTCTCTGACCATCTCTACTCAACCTTCTGTGTGCTGCAGCTGCGGATATTCATGCCAGAGGAATGTCTCTTTATACTAAGACAGAAATGACCAGATACACCAGAATAGAGAGCAGATAACAGGTCATCCATACCAGCCATACTTCCATTGAGGAGGGAAGAAGTCCCTTCTCTGAAATAACTCCACTGCCTCTAAACCCCAGAGAAGGCAAAGGCCTCTTCCTCTCAATCCTGATTCAGAAATCACACTTTCTAACATTCTTTTGGGGGAGATACTTCCTAAGACTCCTAAACAATTTTTATTAGGGCTAGTCAAGTTGGCAAAGAGACTGTTTTCTGGGCAAGGCTCATTTTAAGAGATGATTATGTCTATTTGCAGACACACGACGCTGCTCTCTTCCTACTTATTACAATTTCAGTGTAACAATTGCAAAAGAAACATCCTGGCATGGAAGGAAGGGAACTTGACATAGAGTTTGAGGACTTGGTAAGCCCTAGACTATTCACTGATTCTGGTCAAAATTTTAAAACCTCAGCATGATTTCCATCTGCCTGTAACTTTGACTACTTCAGACAACTGGTGCATCAAAGTTCCATGTACATTATTATTATTCAGATCAGATCAGTCGCTCAGTCATGTCCGACTCTTTGAGAGCCCATGAATCACAGCACGCCAGGCCTCCCTGTCCATCACCAACTCCCGGAGGTCACTGAGACTCATATCCATAGAGTCAGTGATGCCATCCAGCCATCTCATCCTCTGTCATCCCCTTCTCCTCCTGCCTCCAATCCCTCCCAGCATCAGAGTCTTCTCCAATGAGTCAACTCTTCACATGAGGTGGCCAAAATACTGGAGTTTCAGCTTTAGCATCATTCCTTCCAAAGAAATCCCAGGGCTGATCTCCTCCAGAATGGACTGGTTGGATCTCCTTGCAGTCCAAGGGACTCTCAAGAGTCTTCTCCAACACCACAGTTCAAAAGCATCAATTCTTCGGCGCTCAGCCTTCTTCACAGTCCAGCTCTCACATCCATACATGACCACAGGAAAGACCATAGCCTTGACTAGGCGAACCTTTGTTGGCAAGGTAATGTCTCTGCTTTTGAATATGCTATTAGGACCTCCCAAATGTGACAGCTGGAGCAGTAGCACGTGGAAAATCGATATATGCTTGGAAAGATAAATGATGGTGACATGGAGAGTCTGACTGAACTGGTTGTGAAAGGAAAGCCCTGGAAGTTCATAAGGACAGGTTTATGGCTTTAAAGATAACTCCAAATGGTATCAATGTGGTACAGCATATTCTTTGACACTGGTTCTATCTAGTGGGAAAAGACACTCAGGGATTGGAAGAAGGAATATTTAAGAGAGGTAGGACCAAGATTATTAGAGAAAGACATGGAGACACTGCAAAGTACGGGGGCCATTCTACTGAGGACATGCCAGTGTAAGCTATCACTACAAGAGCTTTCTTTTTACTAAAACTTCACTCAGTTAACAAGCATTTTGAGGCTACCCTTTGTATGTCTAGCTTTGATAGGTAAGGCTGTGTAGTACACAGAGAGAGTAAAAGATATGATTCTCTTCCTCAAAATGTGTGACAACCAGTTGCCATTTTAAGGTACCATGTCTGGAACAACAAAAGAGAGAAGCAAAACATAATAAAATTTGCACATGTAAATAAAGTGAAAATAGATGATAAGAGATATCCAATATCAAACAGGGCCTTATACTGGACAATGACAAAAAAGAGGATAATAATAGATATTATTTATGGAGCACTTACCCTATCGTATGCTAATGCAAAGTCACTTCAGTCATGTCCGACTCTGTGCGACCCCATAGACGGCAGCCCACCAGGTTCCTCCATCCCTGGGATTCTCCAGGCAAGAACACTGGAGTGGGTTGCCATTTCCTTCTCCAGTGCATGAAAGTGAAAAGTGAAAGTGAAGTTGCTCAGTCGTGTCCGACTCTTACAAACCGCGTGGACTGCAGCCTACTAGGCTCCTCTGTCCATGGGATTTTTCCAGGCAAGAGTACTGGAGTGGGGTGGCATTGCCCTCTCCTTCTATTGTATAATAGGGTCTATTCTAAGCCCTTTCATGTGCTAGCTCATTTAATTCTCATAATAGTCATAAAAAGAAGAAAGTGAGGCACAGAAATGTTAGGTAACTTGCCCAATGCTACACAGCTATTGAGTGGGATGGAGAAAAACCAAATCCAGCAACTCTGAAGAATAAGTCCACATACTAAGAGATAGGAAACTTGAGGTTTACTAGATAGATGTTACTACAAGTCTTTCTTGTGTTCCCAGAGTCAGGTCCCTGCTCATGAGTCAATGGTTACTTGCTGAAATGACATGAGATAAACTGAATGAGCTGAGAAGAGGTGGGAAAGAAGCATAAAGATCATCATAGACAGTGAAACAGCAGAAGCAGTAATGAGCAGAACTCTGCCTTTGTTCCCAGGGCAAAGACCAGATGCCATTCAGGGAAGACATCCAGGGGCACAGTTTAGCCTTATGATGCTACAGAGACGATGGCAGAGTATCAGAAAGCTGGAGCACAGACCAGGGCTCCATGACTCTCACGACCGAGAGAAGAGTGCGTGACTGTGTCATAATGATGCCGTAAGCAACAGACATCCTCTGATCTGGCGACTGGGCTCTGCTCTGCAAATACAATATGCTACTGTAATGGCTAAAAACATATCTTGGACTCACAGTCCAAATGACTAAGTCATAGGGACTCTGATGTTTCCCAGGAACTCTTGCTATGTTTGGACAAACCAAGAGAATAACCGGGATCCAGCACCCCAGGAAACACCAGCAGCCAGTGAAGCTGAGCATCTGTCTGACTGCATCTCACAGTTGAGAGTTTCAGCACCACCGCACACCAGGACAATGGCTGAGAAAAATCCTCCATCTGTCTTTTCAAGGACATTCAACTCTTCCACCCCATCAAGTGACCCTTTCTGAGTTTGGCGGCTTTGAGTTTTGTTTCCTCCTCACCCTCCACCCACTTCACACCGCCCATTTTACTTTCCAGCTTATGCATACCCCAGGGAAAGAAGCCAACATTCTTTCCAACCGAGAGAGTGGAACTGGCCATCAGGATAAACTTTTTCCATCTAGTAAATGTTCATCTGCTATTTTAACGTTTTAGTCATATCAAATGGCTGCAGCAGCCAATGCCCTCCGGGCAAGAGGCCATATTGATACAATTAGCCTACATACCCTTCCGTTCCTGGAAGTGCCGTTTCTTTACTATTCCTTGAGTATCAACAGTTCTTAATTTCCAAAGACAGGACATGTAATTTAACTCCCAAATCCCACAAGAAGGAGAAAATCTGGCCCCCACCCACTCTCATATTCCCAGCAACAGTCCCACAGACTCTGTGTCTTTACAGTTAAACCAGGACTGAACTTTTCAATCAATTATATGCTTAGTTGGAGCCAACAGAATTTGTTTCTACCATATCATGTTTTCAGGAATTAGAAAGTAGTTCTCTGGGGCAGAGAAAACTTCAGGCTTGCCAGGAATGAGCTCTGTTGATGACTTTTGAGCCCTATGAAGGATTCCACTGTAACCACCATGACAAAAGAGATCACTTGCCTGACTACAGAGTCAGACCATTCTTTCAATTTGGACAGCCATTTTGTCTAGCATTCTCCTAAAAGAAATTCCCTTTGAAAACTGGAATTTTTAAACAAGGTTTATAAATCAGATCTGAATTAGGTAGCAATAACTAAACCTTTTCTGATTTTCTAAATTTCAAATGCTGGAATCAGTGAAGTAGGGTGAGTGCATTTTTCTTATCACATGGTGTGACAGGTCATAAGAAAGGATGAAACAATTCTTGGGTTGGACAAACAGTGGCCTTCCCAGCTCAGACAGTGATTATTTGTCAATTCTAGATTTTATACTAGGGTAATAATATGCTTGTTATCCATGTTTCAGATAACCAGTGTTAGATTCACATAGAATTACAAAATCAAGCAAAACTGGCCTTCAGGGTATCTTCCTTCCTATATTTCCCCCTCAACTTTCTGGTATCCTTTCAACTTTCATTTTGAAATTATATCCTAAGACTTTCTTCCCTACCCCTTAGGAAAAGTGCTTTCAGAAAATATTAGAGAATATTAAGGTCTGACATTCTATCAATGGTCTAAGGGAGCAATTTTAAGTGATTGGGATTTTTCAGTCTCTGAATGGAATTCTAAGCACTAGCCATCAGGGGGAGTGGTTGTGATTTTGTGTGGTGACACCTTCCTGGGAGCTTTGGAATCAACGCTTTAGTTTCTTACAACACAGTGTCAGAAACTCCCACATTGCCAAAATGCAGACCTGGGTCACTAGTCACTCGAACAAGGACAAGGACACAATCACTACTCTTTAATGCTGATATGGAGCATCTCACTGTCCTTTGTAGTTAAGAATGAATTTCCCTGATAATGACTTCTCTTAGATTCTGCCAATTTTCAGGCCTATAAGTCCTGAAAGTCAGTAATAGGCACTGCATAGTACTTGCAGATCTCTGGGGTCACACTATAAATAAGCAAGGGGTAGAGACTAAATTATTCAAAATATATGAGTAATATTTGAGAAGTTCTGAATATATGGCTTATATAACTTTAACAGGTAACAATTTAATTGTGCATTGATATAATTTTTAGTTATAAGGAATGCAAAATATATTTCAGATGTTATTAAATCTGGTAGCTATTAGGCTTAGATTCTATGAACTGACTAATAGCTCATAGAATTTAAGCTTTATTGAGTACTTCCTATGGCCTCAGAGAAGGCAATGGCACCCTACTCCAGTACTCTTGTCTGGAAAATCCCATGGATGGAGGAGCCTGGAAGGCTGCAGTCCATGGGGTCACTGAGGGTTGGACATGATTGAGCGACTTCACTTTCACTTTTCACTTTCATGCAGTGGAGAAGGAAATGGCAACCCACTCCAGTGTTCTTGCCTGGAGAATCCCAGGGATGGGGAAGCCTGGTGGGCTGCCATCTATGGGGTCACACAGAATCGGACATGACTGAAGTGACTTAGCAATAGCAAATCCTATGGTCTAGAAACTATAAGTACTTTACATGTATTAACTCATTTAATCCTCATGGAAACCTTAAGGAAAATATACTATTATTAGTTCTAATTACTAAATGAGAGAACCAAAACACAGAGATATTAAGTAACTTGCAGAAGATCACAGGCAAGAATTTGAACCACACAAGTCTGACTCCACAGCCTGAAGTCTTAGAAGTAGCTCCAAAGGTCATATTACTTGTTTTGAAAAGGATTAACTTAGGAATTTATTGAAAAATGTAAGTGGTCAAGTTGGGATGGAAAACTAGCTTTTTTAATTCCCAAATTATAACATATTGTACTAGCCTAGCCCACTGAAAACTAGCCAGGGATTTCTCTTTAATAGCACAAGAGAATCACTTTCTAAAATGGGGTAAGAGCACCAATCAGCAGTAGATCGAGGATCACATCAGAGCAGGCAGGGAGGACACTGAGACGGTGACGTGATCGCACTGTGACCTTCACGCACTGTGAAGGTCACAGAGGACACACCTAGACACAGCTGAGGCGCACAGGCCCAAGATCTCCCACTGGGCTCTGCTCCACTAGCCCTCTCCCCTTTTAACCTGTGACCCTGAAATGTGGATGCTGCTTACAGATGTTGATATTGACACGATAATCTGACTTGGTTATTTTTCACTGACTCTGTACCCACCTCATCTGTCCTTCATAGACCTTAATACTGAACCTTGTTTTTAAAATCCTCTCCCTCTATTTAATGCTTTAGGGAAGACATTCTTGACACTGGACCAAACCTCACTATTATTAACTCAGACCTGAAACACGTCCTCTGGTATGTAACATTATTTAATAGATTTCAATGTCTCAAAACTGGAATTTCTTAAACCTAGTAACGAATCAGGATCATGGAGCTTTGTAAAAATATGGATTCTGAAGAAAACATAACTTTGGGATAGGCCAATATTTCCAAAATAGGGAACATATAGTATTAATAAAAGGTAAAACATAAAAATTAAGAGCTTCTGTCAATCAAAAGTCACTATTAGGGAGTAAAAAAATAAGTCACAGTGTAGAAGAACATATTTTCAACACATACACAGTTAAAGGATTCACACAAATTGGTAAGAAGACAGACACCACTAGAAAAAAAGGCAGAAGATTTGATCAGGGTCTTTACAAAGGAAAGATAACCAAATGATAAAAACAATAAAAAGATTCTAAACATTCATGATGCAAACTTGAGTTAAAACCATAATGAGATACCAGTATTACTTACCAAGACACATAAAATTTTAAAGATTCATATAACGAAACATTAGCAAGTTTGTGGAGGCTTGTTTATTGCTGGGAGCAGAAACTGGTAGAACCACTTGGAAAACTATTTGGCAGTATCTGCTAAAACTAAATATATGCATACCATCTGACTAGCAATTCTACTTCAAGGAAAATAACCGACAGAAACACATACATAATTTTACCAAAAGGCACGCTAGGAATTTTCACGGCATTGCTATCATAACAGACAGAAATTTTTTAAGTTAATCACAAAATGGATGGATAAATAATGGTGCACTCATAGAATACTATAAAAAATGAGAAGGAACAAACTATCATCACAGGTAAAAAAAGACTTAAAAGTCTTGCAAACACAATGTTGAGCAAAAGAAATCAGGGACAATATGCAGTGAATGAACTCATTTATACAAAAGTCACGAACTGGTAAAGCTAATCCATGAGGAGTGGAAGTCAGTATTGTGATTACTTTGGAGAGGTTAATGCCTGGGATGGGGCAAGGGGACAGCTAGTGATGGCTTATCTCTTGTTTTGTGAGACACTAGTTACTTGGGTGTAGACACTTTGTGACAATTATTTAAACTATACACATGTGATTTTGTAAATTTTTCTGTGTGTTATATTTTAACAAAAATTTACCTTAATGAAGTACATATTGCTGAGGCTTTTTCTTGGACCTAGAGAAACCGAAATTCCTGCTTAGAGGCCAGGGAATTTGATTATTAAAATAAAATTATTTAAATTGTTAAAAATAAAAATTAAAGAACTAAAAATCAAAGCAGAAATAAATGGCCTAGGGACTAAAAAAGAAACTAAGAGTTGATTTTTTGAAACGATAAACAAAATGAATAGACATCTAACTGGACTCACCAAGAAAAAAGAGACAGGATGCAAAATAAAGAAATCAGAAATGAAAAAGGAGTTATAACTGACATCAGAGAAACACAATGGATCATAAAAGATTACTATGAACAATTACTATGACAATAAAATGGATAACCTAGAAGAAATAGATAAATTCCAAGAAACATACAATCTCCTAAGACTGAATAAGAAAGAAATAGAAAGCATGAACAAAGCAATTATCAGTAATAAAATTAAATCTGTAATAAAAAAAATTCTGAACAAACAAAAGTACAGGACTAGACAATTTCACAGGTGAATCTAACCAAACATTTAAAGAATTAATGCCCATTCTTCTCAAATTATTCCAAAAAGTTAAAGAGAAAGGAATACTTACAAACTCATTCTACAAGGCAAGCATCACTGATACCAAAATCAGACAAAAACACTAGAAAAAGAGAAAATTACAGTCCAATATGATTGATGAACATAGATGTAAAAATCCTCAACAGAATATTAGCAAACTAAATTCAGCAATACATTAAAAGAATTGTACACCATGATCAAGTAGAATTTATCTAAGGGATGCAAAGAGAGTTCAATATCCACAAATCAGTCAATATCACATGCCACATTAATAAACAATAAAAGCCATAAGATCATCTCAATAGATGCAAAAAAAATTTTTTGGAAAAAAATCAACATCTATTTATAATAAAAATTCTCAACAAACTGAGTATAGAGGGGAAAACACCTCAAAAAATAAAGGTCATATATGATAAAATCACAGCCAACATCATCAGTTCAGTTCAGTCGCTCAGTCGTGTCCGACTCTTTGTGACCCCATGAATCACAGCATGCCAGGCCTCCCTGTCCATCACCAACATCATATTCAGCAATAAAAAGAAAAATGCAAGCATTCCCTCTAAGATCAGGAACAAGACAGTGCTTACCCACTCTTACCAAAACTCCAATACTTTGGCCACCTGATGAGAAGAGCTGACTCATTTGAAAAGACCCTGATGCTGGGAAAGATTGAGGGCTGGAGGAGAAGGGGACGACAGAGGATGAGATGGTTGGATGACATCACTGACTCGATGGACATGGGTTTGGATAGACTCCGGGAGTTGGTGATGGACAGGGAGGCCTGGCATGCTGCAGTTCATGGGGTCGCAAAGAGTCAGACACAACTGAGTGACTGAACTGAACTGAACTTACCACTTTTATTCAACATAGTATTGGAAATCCTAGCCACAACAATCATACAAGAAAAAGAAATAAAGGATAATCAATTGAAAAGGAAAAATTAAAACTGTCACTGTTTGCATACGATTATATATATATATATAATGTTAAAGACACTGCCAAAATACTATTAAAACTAATAAATGAATTCAGTAAAGATGCAAGATACAAATACATTTGTATATTTGTATATACTTTTTATATTTATTTTTGTATATTTTTGCATATATATTTGTATATACAAGATACAAATATATAGAAATCTGTTGCAGTTGTATACACTAACAGTGAACTATCAGACAGAGAAATTATTAAAACAATTCCATTTATACTTGAATCAAAAAGAATAAAGTACCTAAGAATAAATCTAACTAAGGAGGTAAAAGAGAACTATACCCTAAAAACCATCGTAAGATACTGATGAAACAAATTTAAGACAGCACAAACAAATGGAAAGATAAAGTATGTCTATGGATTGGAAAAATCAATATTTTTAAAATTATCATATTTCCCAAGGCAATCTACAAACGTAATATAATACCTATCAAAATACCAATAGTATTTTTCATAGAAACAAGTAATTCTAAAATTTATATGGACACATAAAAGTCCCCAAATAGCCAAAACAATCTTGAGAAAGAAGAATAAACCTGGAAGTATCACACTCCCTCATTTTAAATTACAGTTATCAAAATAGTATGGTACTGGGACAAAAACAGATACAGAGACCAATGGAATAGAATAAAAAGCCCAAAAATAACCCTACACTTGTATGGCCAGTTAATTTACAACAAAGGGGGCAAGAATATACAAAGCGGGAAAAACACTCTCATAAATGGTCTTAGGAAAACTGTACAACTACGTTCAAAATAATGAAACTGGACTCCTTTTATATATATATATAAACTCAAAACAGTTTAAAGTCATAAATGTAAGACTTTAAATCATGAAACTTTTAGAAGGAAAAACATTATACTCCATGACATCAGTGTTAGGGGTTTTGTTTTTGGCTATCTCTTCTCAGATAAGGGAAACAGAAGCAAAAATGAACAAATGTGACTACATAAAACTAAAAAGCTTTTGCATGGCAAAGGAAACTATCAATAAAACAAAAAAGCTTCCTACTGAATGAGAGAAGATGCTTGCAACAGATATATGTGTTAAGGAGTTAATATCCAAAATATAGAAATAACTCATACAACTCAACACTAAGCAAAAAACAACTCAATTACAAAATTAGCAGAGGACCTGAATAAACATTTTTCTAAAGAAGATATACAAATGACCAGCAGACACATGAAAAGATGCTTAACATCATTGATTGTCATGGAAATGCAAATCAAAAGCACAGTGAAATACAACCTTACAGTTGTCAGAATGGCTAACGTTAAAGAGATAATATATAAGAAGTGTTGGCGAGGATGTAGAGAAAGGGAACCTTGAGCAGTATTGGTAAGAATATAAATTGGTATAGCTACTGTGTGAAAGAGTATGGAGACTTCTCAAAAAAATGAAAGCAAGAACTACTGAGCAATCCAGTGATTTCAATTCTGGGTATTCTTTCGAAGAAAATCAAAACACTAACTCAAAAAGACATCTGAACTCCGATGCTCAGATCAGCATTATTCACAATAGCCAATATACGGAAGCAACCTAAGTGTCCACGAATAGATGAACTGGATAAAGATGTGGTGTGTATATATATATACACACACACACACACATGCACACACACACACACATGTAAACACACACACAATGTAATATCACTCAGCCATTTAAAAAAATAATAATTTAAAATTATATTAAAAATAATAAAATAATTTTATTATTATTGATAATAATTTAATAATAAATTTAAAAATAATTTATTTTTAAATAAAAAAATTTATTTAAAAATTTAAATAAATAATTCCATTTATGTCAACATGGAATAAGTGAAGTCAGACAGAGAAAAACAAATACCATATAATTTCACTTATATATGGGATCTAGAAAACAAATAAAATTTAGAAAAACAAATGAACAAACATAACCAAACAGAAATAGAATCATAGATACAGAGAACACATAAGTAGTTGCCAGATGGGAGGTTAGTGGAGGGATGAGAGAAATAGATGGTAGATTGAAAGGTAAAACTTCCAGTTACAAAATAAGTGAGTCACAAGGATGAAAAGTACCTTATGAATGATATAATCAATAATAATGTAATAGCTTTATAAGGTGACCAGTCTTGCAAACACTTTCTTAAAAAAAGAAAAAAAATATTCCCAGTTATTCTAATAAGCAATTAGTTTTGGGAATGGCCAAAAATAACTCCTGGGGAAGCAAAATACTAAAAATTAGTCAAATACAAAGAAAAATACAAAAAAAAAAACTTAAAAATTCTAATGTCAGAAGGTTTATTTCACATTGAGCAACATATTCTAGAAAACAAGTAGACCAAGGAAGAGGACATTTCAGTCACATAAAGTCACATGTCCCTGCCTGGGTGATCAGATGGAGAATATGGATTCAGTCCAGCAAGAGCCACCTGCCCTCTCTCAAGTGCAGGCTGCAGCTGAAGAGACAATAATACAGCTGTGGAATATCGTCAGAGTCCCTTTACCCACATTCTTGTCCTGATGAGTCACTCTGTAAAAAAAGTATGTAACTGTTGTGTGCTGAATCTCAGCCTCTGAAATCAGGCAGCAAATTAACTCACTTTAGAGAAGGGGGAAATCCCTCTCTCCTGCCTTCTGTAGTGGAGGTAACCCAGTCCTCGGCCCCCCATCCCCTTCCATGCCAAGTAAGCAGGCTGTGGGGTTCCTGGTAAAGACAAGTTGTCTTCTTTGGATCAAGCTAGACTGATGTGAATTTTGAAACGTCCAAACAACTTTGCAATGCTCTCTGCTTAACAATGCAATACTATGTTATCCTGACAAAGGGCTATGCAAAGGCTAAAATAAAATCATTGAGTCTCAATTCTTCCAGTAAACGTTCTTTGGAGATCTCTGATCTAGCTGACTCAATTAAACCATTGCTAGCAAAATCAATTAAGATTTTGTCTTGTATTTGTTCTGTCACCTTGAGGGTTTATTCTTAAAAATGTCTGTTTTGAAGAAAATTACCAGGTGACCTCCTCCCTAAAAATCCAAACTAATTTATTTATTTTTTATTGAGTTGCTATTGCCTACTCAACAGCTTCATTTGGATGGCTAATAGGCAACTCAAATTTAACATGTTCTATACTAAATTCTTGAGTTCCTGTCCTGTAATCCAAACCTGCATTTCCGCCCATCTTTCCACTTCACAAGTACCCACTATTCAGCATAATGACTAGGTAAAAAACCTGAAAGCTTTTCTTGTCTCTTTCTCTCACACTCACTGTGCAACTCATCAAGCCATTCTTTTCTCTTACCTAGTGTAGTTGATGCAATTCTGCACTGCTCAGATAGCTCCCTTTAGGCCAAAGTATGCATTCCACATTACTTCCAAGGAAGTACGGGGCAGATGATATCAGCTATCCCATCACTGGTCACCCTAAAGTTGGCACAGTGGGTGTATTAATGGGATGGTCCATGGTCACAAGAATGGAGGCTACGCTTGGGGCCAACAGTACAGGATTCCATTCATGAAGACTGCTGTGCCTATTGCTGCCACTGAATTTACAATCTGCTAGGAATAAAGAACAAACCTGAGTCTCTAATATGGCACTAGCCCTTGACAAGACAAATCAGTCACATATTGGCAAGTTAACTGCATTGGTTCCCTTCCATCCAGAAATGGGTATGATTCCCTTGACCAGAATTATTTCATATTCTGGTTATAGGTTTGCGTTCCCTGTGTGCTAGGTCTTAACCAGTACCAACTATTCAAAGAAACAAGAGTTTGACCCACCAACATGGAATCCAGTATCACATGGCAGGGGGGGGGGGGGGTGGGGGGCCCCTCTAATGGCAAATTAGGGAATCCATTTTATAGCACAGAGGTTAATAGTAATAAGCTGACCTTGAAATGTGCTTTACTACTGGCTGAACTGGATTAAATCCCAGCACCGCTAATTACTATGCTTGGGACCACAGGCTCCACCAGATCTATCACATGTCAGAGTATCCAGAGACATCTGGCTTGACGGAGCTATGGAAGCTCTATCAGTCCTTGTGAAGGTGCAACTCTGGAGCCAGCTTAGAGATGAGGAAGACACACATATGCCTTAAATCAATCTTCATTATGTGGTGCCATATTATCAAAAAGGAACATACACGGATTCAGGAAGTAGATTGCAAAAGTAAGAGTAACTCTGCTTCCCTGTCAGTGACCCACTTGAGGAATCTGTGCTTCTCATCAACACAACTAAGGTTTTATGGATATGGAAGTCATGTTTCTCAGAGAAGGGACATTTTTACCAGTGAACGTAAGAGTTTTATTAAGTCTTAAGGTAAAGTTGCTGCTTAGTCACTTTGGGTTCCTTGGTCAAGAGATCAACAGGTTAGGAAAGGAACTCCCACCCTAGTAGATCTAAGTGAAACTGATTAGGGTAGAAATGGATGTCAAGAGCAATAAGCGTCCTGCAGAGGTGCCAGTGGCGAGAAACTTCAATGGGAACATTTCTTTGCTCTGCAAAAATCAAGTTCCATTTTAGGATGTCTCTTTTTGGAAGGTGAAAGAAAGTTTCATTAACTAAGAACAATAACTTCCATATAATACATACTTACTTTGTATTTGGCACCATGTAAAGCGCTTAACATTCATCTTGTCGTTTACCCATCTCAGCAGCTCTATAAAGTCAGTACTAACATTATGCCCATTGTACAGATGAGAAAGTCAAAGCTTAGCATGTTTCAGAGCTGGGATATAAACTCAATGCCAACGTTCTTATACCAGGTAGGCCACTCCCATCACCAGCTTACATCACCTATTCCATTAACAGAAAACTCTCCATTCTCTGTGGCCTCCTCTCCCTTTTTCTCTCTTCCCAACCCCTTGTACTAGCGTTCCCACTCTCATTTTGCCCTGGCTTTCAACAAGCAACCCCTTAATATGTATACATGTGCCTACACATCTATATATTCACTATCATCACAGTGCTCATATTAAAATACACACACATCAAGTTTCAGCACTATAAAGACCACAGTTCATTTCCAAAGATAGCCATATGAAGAAGGTTTGAAAAATCCTCTGAGAAAAGGCCCAATTCTTTGGATAATAGGAGTGGGATGCTGGGAAAATATCTGTATCCCTAGTAGGAAAACTTAAAAGACATTTCAAAATTCTCTTAGTCATGCATCAAGGACTCTTGAGAAAGACCAGTCACTCTGGCTATTTTTATTACTGAGAAAATTTAAACACTCTTATATTTGTTTTGTGGTTTCCTAGGTTATCTTTTCCAGAAGTCATTCCGGATCGTAATTAAGAGAGGAAGAGCTTACAGCGGAGAATTGATGAAGCAGAGCAACAGCATATTCTCTTTTTGCAGAGAAATCCTTGGGTCATTATAGAAAACAAAATGGAAGGGCCTGGCATTCATTATTGAATGTTTCATTGAATGTCTTTATAGCATATGCTCTTCTTTGTAACTGTCTAATTCCATCCTCACAAAAATCCTGTCAAGTAGATAATGTTGACTCTGTTTAGTAATGGACTAAACCAAGATTTAGAGACTTGTCCACACATACCAACAGTAGGTGGCAGAGCCGGAATTTGAACCTGTGTCTCTGGGTTCTTACTGAATCGCTGACTAGATTCTAGAGTTTCTTTTCTTAACAACTATTTCTTGTTCTATTTCTTATTCTTATTAGCCTCTCAGTTTTAAAATAGATTTGAACCAATTGTTTTTATGTGTCTGTCTGGAAGATGTTAAGAATAAACTCAATACTGTGATTGGATCAAAATTGGAGTCTTGTTTCCCAAAGCAATAACACTTCTATAAGGGAACAAACCTTAAGGTTTGGCTGTCACCCAGTCCCTTCAGGTTCCTTGGCCAAGAGAGCAGCAATCAAGGAAAGGATTCACTACCCTAGTAGGAGTAAATGAACCTGATAGCTGGGAGGAGACAGAACTACTCTGCAACTGTAAAGTCAGGGAAGAACACATTTGGTACCTAAGTGACCCACAGGGCATCGGTTGGTCTTCTTCCTCTCCATTTTGACGGTAAATAGACAGGGACAGCAGAAGAGCATGGTGACCAGGATCTCAACATTACCGGTGCCTAAAATAAGATATATAAAATTGTGGATAACTACCAGTACTTGGAACAAGTTATAACTGGGCACCAGAAAGTGCCACAGGAGGACAGAGGACAACCCACCAGTAGCAACTCAGGAATGTTTTCTTCTGTCTATGGATACCTTTGACAGGTTCCTATGGGCTGTTAGCCATCAGCACGAAACTTGTTTTATACTCCCTGAATTTTGGTCATAAAGATGAGAAGAGGCTGTCAACTCAGAATTGTTTCTGGTATCCCTTGTGATCAGCCTAAAAAATCAGAACAAATGAGACCTCCTGAGTAGATCTGTGCTCTCACATCTCCTGAACTCCCCTATCTAAACAGGGTCCATACTTTTCCCACATTTCAGATTCAGTGATTTATTGCAGGAGCTTGAGAAGCGGCCTGAGGATTTCATTTTCTTGTAAATAAGCAGTCCTTTCTTGACTGTTAAGGTGACAATAGAAGTGCAATGTGAAGCCAGACCTTCTGCCAAATACCTTTTCTAGTGCACCTTTCAATAGCACAGCTTAACATTTTTCTCAAACAAATGAATGAATGAATGAATAAATGAAGACTTGTGCTCTCATACCTAGCCAAGAAGCTCATATCTCAAGTCTCTGAGTTACAAAACAATGGAAGGAGTGGACTCATCATTTCTAGAGAGTTCCTATTAAATAGTTTAATATATTGATTTATTTGATAATTGAATTATCCCTCCACATAAAATATGTGTCTGGTATTTGTCAAGCATGTGTTAGGGGTCAAATATAAATATGTCATAATTGTATCCTCAAGAAATTGAAAACAGAGAAATCATGGGATGTAATATTTATAGACAACTGCAATAGCAGGAGAAAGTATGAAATTCTTATTTCTGAATAGGATAGGGATATTATGTAATATATTATATAAAATAGGTGACGGCTAGATGAAAATGAGAAGGAAGGTTATTTCAAGAAGAAGCAAAGCATAAAAGTTGTAGTTAGGAAACAGAGAGTATCTGATGTGGTTAGAGCAGAGGGGTCATGAGTATGGATGAGTGGTTGAAAGTGAAGATAGAAAATTAGAAGGGGCTTGGACCCCAATTTTGGTATGGACTGTTTATATTCTATAGGCAATGGGGATCCATTAGACGTTTCAAACAGGAGTGATTTAATAATACATGTTTCATGTCTCCTGTGTTTCTAAAGGTTCTCTTCCTTTCATACTAACCACATTACTACTTATTCCTCTGTCCATGGGGATTCTCCAGGAAAGAATACTGGGGTGGGTTTCCATGCCCTCCTCCAGGGAATCTTCTCAACCTAGGGATCAAACCTCGGTCTCCTACATTGCAGGCAGATTCTTTACCATCTGAGCCACCAGGGAAGCCTTCACATGACTTCTCTAATCTTTTATGTTTCTCTTGCTGCTGCTGCTGCTAAGTCGCTTCAGTCGTGTCTGACTCTGTGCAACCCCATAGATGGCAGCCCACCAGGCTTCCCCGTCCCTGGGATTCTCCAGGCAAGAACACTGGAGTGGGTTGCCTTTTCCTTCTCCAATGCATGAAAGTGAAAAGTGAAAGTGAAGTTGCTCAGTCGTGTCCAACTCCCAGTGACCCCACGGACTGCAGCCTACCAGGCTCCTCCGTCCGTGGGATTTTCCAGGCAAGAGCACTGGAGTGGGGTGCCATGTTGCTTAATTGTGGGCACTCACCTAAGTTGATGCTACTTCTTTCTCCTTTTCTAGTGAATAATTCCTGCCTCATAAATCCGACTTTCACCTCTCTGATAATAACTTAAATCTTTATCACATTTCTGCATCTTTCACTCATTTTTAGTCTATTTTTCTCACGATGTAGAGGTCATCTCTATTGGAATGTGGGATGGTTTGGTGAGGTATGAACCTGGTTAGGATGAGCTGCATTCCCCAGACTCCTTTCTGGTATGTTTATTCTTTTTATTTTTCTTACATTTTAACTTTCATTTTACTTTCAGTAACTTTCATGCATGTTCATATTTTCACAAAGTTATAATTATGGCATATTCAAAATTGGGAATAAGAATGAAATGTTTCCCAGAGCTGGCTGAAGAACGTCATAATATTTTAGGGATTGGATTTCAGAATAACACAAATCTAAGTTCAAATCATGATTTCCACTTCTCACCTTGTGACATTAGGCAAGTTATGCTTCTGATTAGGGTAGGCCACAAGGAGAGCTGAGAGGCAGGCAGGAGGCAGCAGCCATTCTGTTGCGCACATACATACCTTCTCCAAGTTACTCAACCAAACTATAGTCTAGGTACTGATGAAGGATTTTACATGCATAATTAAGGCCTCTAATCAGTTGATTTGGGGTTTATCAAAAGGGAGATTATCCTGGAGGTGAGGAAAGCAGGCTCACCTAATTCAGTGAAAGCCCTTTAAAGAAGGAATAGGACTTCCCTGAAGATCAGACACACTAGGGAGGCCTGCATGCTCTTCTGTCCCCATGGTCTTCCTGTGGACCTCAAGCTTCAGATGGAGCTCACGAGAGTCCTGCCCATTTCTGACCATCCCTTCCCAAATGCATGCTCTTTGGACTTCAGTCTTGCCCAGCCAGCCCCCATAACTGTGTAAGCCAATTCCACATAATAAGTAAAAAAATACATACTATACATATATGAGATTCATTATATGTTTTATATATAAAAATATGCTTTATATATAAATATATTTTATATATGTAAATATGTTATAAATATGTGTGTGTGTGTATATATATATGTTCATGTGTATAAATAGGTAGGATAGATCTCTCCCTACTGGTTCTACTTCTTTTCTTTTTTATCTAACTCACCAGACACTATTTTCTGGAATTTGGAAAAAAAGGGGGAGGGCAGTTTTGTCATTTCTTTCTTCTCACTTATAGTAGGTAGTAACCCCTAGGTCCAAATAGGTTCCCTTTGAAATCTCTCTCTTCTGCTATTGAAAACCAGGTTCTCCTTGTCTCATGCTGAGATGATTTTCCTTCTTCCTAAGGTTTTTCCCTCTCTCAAGTCATATTCTCTTTTTTTTTTTTTTTGCCTTTTATTTTTATTATTTTATTAGACGATAATTGCCTTCAGTGTGTGGTGGGCTCTGCTGTACAATTATATGAATCACTCATCAGTTCAGTTTAGTTCAGTTGCTCAGTCGTATCCAACTCCTTGCAACCCCATGGACTGTAGCACACCAGGCTTCCATTACCAACTCTCAGACCTTGCTCAAACTCACGTCCATCAAGTCAATGATGCCATCCAACCATCTCATCCTCTGTCGTCCCCTTCTTTTCTTGCCTTCCATCTTTTCCAGCACCAGGGTCATTCTCTTTCAATAATGTCGACCTAAAGACCTTCTTACACGTTACCATTTATTGCTCTGTTACAATGGGCACACCAATGCCTAAGGTTAAAATCTAACTTTTTTATGATGGCATTTAATAAGACTTCCAAAAATATTGTCTCATAAGTAACATAGTAAAAGTGATTGTCAGAATACAGTAAGCACTTCTATGCAAGGCACTCTGAGAAGTAACTTGTAGAATTAGCTCATTTAACACTCACCAAAACCCAGGATACAATTATTATCCTCATTTTACAGGGATAGCACTAAGGCAAAGGAAGTTAATTCACTTACTACTTCATATATCAAGGAAATGGGGCATCTGGGATTTGAATCCAGGCCACCCAACCCTATAGCGCACCATCCATCCTCACATTACCCATGTGAACTTCATACTCTAAACTATCCTGATTTCTCACTGTCCCTGAATATGTGACACTCATTTTCTCACCTGTTCATCTATTTTCCTTTCAAATAATACACTTTCTCCTTGCTCTTTACCCATCCAATTTTGGGGCCTAAGTCATGCAAACTTCACTCTCAATATCCGCTATATTGATTTGTGTGAATGACTCTTTTCTCCATTTAGAGTATAAAAGATCACATTTACATTTCTTTTATACAGCTAAGAAGCCCTCTACAAAAAGATATTTTATTAGTACAGTCATGCAGTTATGGTACTGGAGGTAAAAATAGAAAAGTTCCTTCTGTGGGTCAGATTGATTAGTGGAGACCTTGCTGAATAGTTTCACAATTCTTTGCCCTTAGAAAATCATTTCAATGCAAACAGGGCTCTGCCACCCTTAACATTTCTCCATGATCTGTGCCAGCATTTTATATTTCTCTGCTTGTGTGTACTTGTTCTGATTTTATTTTGATGGAAAGTATTAAGTAGAGAAAAAGGAAAATTGTCTCTGAAAGAAAAACTTGAGATAGAAGTATTCTAATACATTTGTGTTTCTCTAGTGCTTGGTGTCAGAGAAGGCGATGGCACCCCACTCCAGTACTCTTGCCCGGAAAATCCCATGGATGGAGGAGCCTGGTGGGCTGCAGTCCATGGGGTCGCTAAGAGTCAGACACAACTGAGCGACTTCACTTTCACTTTTCATTTTCATGCACTGGAGACGGAAATGGAAACCCACTCATGTTCTTGCCTGGAGAATCCCAGGGACAGTGGAGCCTGGTGGGCTGCCGTCCATGGGGTCGCACAGAGTCGGACATGACTGAAGCAACTTAGCAGCAGCAGCAGCAGCAGCAGCAGTGCTTGGTGTATTAAACAGATTTGTAGATGTTAATTGACTGAATATTTTTCTTCTACTGATTCTTTGTATGTTCCTCTATTAGAATATTATTGAAATACCATTAGTTATTTATATCTCTCTTTAAAGAATCATGTCTTAACAGCATTTTTAAGTATCTAGCACGATCTCCCAAAATGGTCATAAGGTGGATGATAGGGGAAAAAAATGAAACAGTTTAATTCTATTTCCTGTGAAACCATAATAATCACTGGTTTATTAAATCAGAACATGGTTATGGGTTTTTTTTTTTTTCACTTTTTATAGTACTTCAGTTACAAATACTCCTCTGAACTACTCATTGAAAAATTTCACTTTGATTTGATTAATATGAAAGAGATCCTATGGTAATGGGACTGTTCTATATTTTGACTGTGGAGCTCAATTCAGAAACCTACCCATGTGATAGAACTACATAGGACTAAATGCATTTCCTAAGTAATACTAAGGAAATCTGAACATCTGAGTAAGATCAGTGGATTTTGTCAACATCAATATCCTATTGATATTTAATGGTAGTTTTGCTGAGGTAATATTTGTAAGATATTACCACTGGGGAAACTAGATAAAGGAAACCTGGGAACTCTCTGTGTTATTCTTAAAACTGCATGTGAATCTATATGTATCTCAAAATAAAACTTTTTTAAATTACCAATTTCTTTACCAGTGGTTTCATAATGCCTTGAGGTCAGTGCAATTGCCATCAGAGGGATTAATCAGACACTGTTAACCTTCCAGGATATGTTTTGGATACACAATTTGAAAAAAACGCCCCAAACCTAAAGTGGTACAGAGGGAAAGCTATGATGAAATGACCTTTGGATGGAGTCTTGCTCTTGGAGCTTTTTGCCACTTTCTCTTTTCTACATTTTATTGAATTGCATTGCTATAGGACACGACTAAGGGACTTCACTTTCACTTTTCACTTTCATGCAGTGGAGAAGGAAATGGCAACCCACTCCAGTGTTCTTGCCTGGAGAATCCCAGGGACGGGGGAGCCTGGTGGGCTGCCGTCTATGGGGTCACACAGAGTCGGACACGACTGAAGCGACTTAGCAGCAGCAGCAGCTATACACCTTGAGGAAAGTGGGATATTTAAATCTGATTCTATATTCATTCTCTGTAAGGTTGTAGAGATGTCACCGAAGTTTCCCTTTGTCTTTTGTCAACAAATGAGAAAAATGTTTCCAAATCAGATGTTAAAATTCCAGGAGAATGCTTGAAATATGGAGTGGTGTTGATTCCACTTATATAATAATAGCTGTAGTCTTTTGTGTTGTCAATATTGTAACTGTACCAAGAGCTTTCCACACTGTCTGGAACTTGGCAGTTTGTGGAGCTAGAAGCTTTGACTGCCAAAGAAACTATTTTCCTGTGAATTGTCTCCAATTGCATCAAAAAGCTCCACTACATTGGGAATGACCAGGAGAAACCTCAGAAGGATATGTTCAGGCTGATGAGGCAGTTGCTTTGCTCTCCTAATGGTGATAAAGGCATAGATCTAGGAATGCCAGTTCATCTGCTGTAAGTCATTAAGTGTAAACAGGGTGATAAATGGGGTTAGTAATAGGAAGAAGTCCCTTCTAAGATGGTTTCAGAAGCCTTCACAGAGAACATGGGCCACCACAGAGACCAGACTCTTTCCTACAGAAAAAGGAAGTCTGTGCTTATGTGCCTGTTTGCTTCTTTCTGACCTAGCTGGCCCCTATCAAAGCAAAAATCCTTTCCTTTGAATTTGAGCTGACTTGAACCTGGACTGAATCCCACTATGGTATTTGGGGGAATCCAGAAAGATTCTCCTTTTCCAATGGAGGTCCATATAAGGTAATGGTATCCAGCCTCAAAGGATTGTGGTCAAGGGCAGATGTAGGGCTTCCTGGACTGGACACTGGCCATCATTAATCATGAATCAAGCCTTCATCTCCAAAGGACACTGGCCTTTTCTATATATACAGGTTGTTTAACCAAAGCTATACTTGTGCCCTGGGGAAGGGGAATTGCTTATAAAGCATAGATTTCTCTTCCTGGATTGACCTCTAATTATTAAGCTTTGGAAGAAGTAATTTATTTTTAATGGCACAATTCCTTAAAATTGAATGTGTGTGTGTGTGTGTGTGTGTGTGTGTGTGTGTGTGTATCCCCATGTTTTAATTCTATCTTTCCATTTATCACTACATTCCTGACTTTTTCCATCTTTCACATTAATTCAGTGACATCTCCTTCCTTCTGTTACCACTCACACATTCATTCCCAGGTATCCTCTGGCTTATATATTTCTTCATCTAAACTTCTTATTAAAAAATCTCTTGGTACTTTCTCTCAGTTCCATTTTCTTGCACACAGCCTCTCACCTAACATCTCTGTGTGCATCTCTGCTTTTTCTCTCCTATGCACACACTTTTATATGAATTCGCCATATCCCAGTTCACTCTTGGTTCCCTGGGCCAGCACTTAGTCTTTAGCATAGTGTGGCCACCGATTTTTTTACTACCATGGGCATAACACAAAAGTGGGCTGGGACTAGATGGAAGAGACTAGACTGTGGGAGGACTAAATGACAGAATACTGGGAGGAGGGTCATCTCCTAAGCATCTTCAGTTGGCGGCTAAGGATGTGCTGAGGCAGCAGGAGAGTGTGTAAAAGCAGGTCCCACATCAGCAGCCTGAACTAATGATCAGGACTCAGTACAACTACAGTCAAGGGGGGTGGGGTGTGTGGAGGTGTTGCACTTGGGAGAGTGTTAAAAGGAAGCAGATGAAAAATTAGAAATGATCATGAATTGGGTACTTACGGGTTATACATTGTGTTACACATTTTTTGATATTTTTTGTTGAATTTTTACAACAAAACTCTGAAGGAGATGATTGTTATCATGCAGATGAAGAAACTAAGGTTCAGAGAGGTTAGTAATTAACCATATTTGCACACAGTAAGTAGAGGATTTATGCCCACTTCTTCTTGGAGCAGCGATTTGAATATATTTGTTTTCATTTTGTGTATTTCTGACCCCATTCAGATTGGAATGAAGAGTGGAAGCAACCTAGAGTCCATCCACAGATGAATGGAGAAGAAGCTGTGGTACATATACACGATGGAGTCTTCTCAGCCATTAAAAAGAATAATTACGCAGAGGGGAGGAAGAGCAACAGAGGAAGAAGCAGAAAGAAACAACACACGGGATGTGGAGACTACCTGGGAGGGGGGGAGAGAGCTGCAAAGCCGTCTGCAGTTAAGAATGGGGAGGCTGATTGGAAACTCAGGGGGAGAGCTGAGGGGACTATAGTGCGACCACCGAAAATAATACATATCTAAATTAAAAAAATAAAAAAAAAAAAAAAAAATGGAGGCTAATGGAAAATCAGGGGGAGAGCTGATACCCGTCTTAAGCAATGATTGCTCAGTTTTGCTCCTGCCTTCCAGGCACATACTTCTTCAAAAGCAAAATCAGATCAGTCGCTCAGTTGTGTCCAACTCTTTGCTACCCCATGAACTGCAGCACGCCAGGCCTCCCTGTCCATCACCAACTCCCAGAGGTCACTCAGACTCACATCCATCGAGTCAGTGATGCCATCCAGCCATCTCATCCTCTGTCGTCCCCTTCTCCTCTTGCCCTCAGTCCCTCCCAGCATCAGAGTCTTCTCCAATGAGTCAACTCTTCGCATGAGGTGGCCAAAATACTGGAGTTTCAGCTTTAGCATCATTCCTTCCAAAGAAATCCCAGGGCTGATCTCCTTCAGAATGGACTGGTTGGATCTCCTTGCAGTCCAAGGGACTCTCAAGAGTCTTCTCCAACACCACAGTTCAAAAGCATCAATTCTTCGGTGCTCAGCCTTCTTCACAGTCCAGCTCTCACATCCATACATGACCACAGGAAAGACCATAGCCTTGACTAGGCGAACCTTTGTTGGCAAAGTAATGTCTCTGCTTTTGAATATGCTATCTAGGTTGGTCATAACTTTCCTTCCAAGGAGCAAGCGTCTTTTAATTTCATGGCTACAGTCACCATCTGCAGTGATTTTGCAGCCCAGAAAAAGAAAGTCTGACACTGTTTCCACTGTTTCTCCATCTATTTCCCATGTAGTGATGGGACCAGATGCCATGATCTTTGTTTTCTGAATGTTGAGCTTTAAGCCAACCTTTTCACTCTCCACTTTCACTTTCATCAAGAGGCTTTTGAGTTCCTCTTCACTTTCTGCCATAAGGGTGGTGTCATCTGCATATCTGAGGTTATTGAGATTTCTCCCAGCAATCTTGATTCCAACTTGTGTTTCTTCCAGTCCAGCATTTCTCATGATGTACTCTGCATATAAGTTAAATAAACAGGGTGACAATATATAGCCTTGACGTACTCCTTTTCCTATTTGGAACCAGTCTGTTGTTCCATGACCAGTTCTAACTGTTGCTTCTTGACCTGCATATAGATTTCTCAAGAGGCAGATCAGGTGGTCTGGTATTCCCATCTCTCTCAGAATTTTCCACAGTTTATTGTGATCTACACAGTCAAAGGCTTTGGCATAGTCAATAAAGCAGAAATATATGTTTTTCTGGAACTCTCTTGCTTTTTCCATGATCCAGTGGATGTTGGCAATTTGATCTCTGGTTCCTCTGCCTTTTCTAAAACCAGCTTGAACATCTGGTAAGTTCACGGTTCACATATTGCTGAAGCCTGGCTTGGAGAATTTTGAGCATTACTTTACTAGCGTGTGAGATGAGTGCAATTGTGCGGTAGTTTGAGCACTGTTTGGCATTGCCTTTCTTTGGGATTGGGATGAAAACTGACCTTTTCCAATCTTGTGGCCACTGCTGAGTTTTCCAAATTAGCTGGCATATTGAGTGCAGCACTGTCACAGCATCATCTTTCAGGATTTGGAATAGCTCAACTGGAATTCCATCACCTCCACTAGCTTTGTTCGTAGTGATGCTTTCTAAGGCCCACTTGACTTCACATTCCAGGATGTCTGGCTCTAGGTCAGTGATCACACCATCATGATTATCTGGGTTGTGAAGATCTTTTTGTACAGTTCTTCTGTGTATTCTTGCCACCTCTTCTTAATATCTTCTGCTTCTGTTAGGTCCATACCATTTCTGTCCTTTATCGAGCCCCTCTTTGCATGAAATGTTCCTTTGGTATCTCTGATTTTCTTGAAGAGATCCCTAGTCTTTCCCATTTTGTTGTTTTCCTCTATTTCTTTGCATTGATCGCTGAAGAAAAGCAAAACACTGTTTAAAAAACAAACAAACAGAAAGCCCTGGGACAAGTCTTTTGTTCATGCTTAGTCATGACTTCTAGGGATGGCAATGACTGGAGGTTGGAGCAGGGATGTGTAGAATGACAGTGAAACCAGAATATGGATAAAAGTATAAGTTAGTGATTCCCTATGTTCTTGTGGCAAAGGAAATACAAGCATTGCATTGGAGCTCTCCTTAGTAGGAGTCTAACTCAATCAATGGAAAAGCTAATGAAAAAACAATTATAATTTGTCCACGTGATGTCAAGGAACTGATTCAAACTATTTTCGACTCAACCTGGCAAAGAAATTCACTGTTCTGGCATCAGAAATAAATCCATTGCCTGTAAGACAGGGGAGTTGGGGGAAGAATGGATACATGTATATGTATGGCTGAGTCCCTTCTCTATTCACCTGAAATTGTCACAATATTGCTATTCGGTAATATCCCAATAAAAAATAAAAAGTTTTTTAAAAAAACAATTCTACCATTAAGCTGTTTCTGTGTGTGTGTGTGTGTGTGTGTGTGTGTGTGTGTGTGTGTGTGTTTAAATCCTACCTTTGAGGTAAATTTCTGAGCCTAAAGTTCAAAACATCAAAAAATGGCAGGACAGCTCATGACCTAGACATTTGAGTTAGATACAGTGGCTGAATAGAAATTTGTGTCATCTCCCCTGGGGAAAGACTCAGAGTGTATTGGGCATGGGAAAAGTTGGTATTTGATGAGTGAAAGAGAAGGATAGACTGTAAGAGAATGCTTTGTGCCCACCTAATGATCCTCTTCTTCCAAGGCCCATAAATAGACTACAACTGAATTCTAAGTCATGCAACAATGGTCTTTAATCCCTTTGCTTTCCAGCTTGATGAAGATGAGCATTGTGATCTTGGAAGCCAAGTTTTAGAGAGAGGTTACAAGAAGGAAAGAGCCAAGATCCCCAAACCACTACTGAAGAAGAGTCTGTCATCAATCAAAAACTTGTTTTAGATTTTAAGTGAGTAAAAAATAGACTTCTATCATATTTGAGCCATTTCTTTAGAGCAGATATATTTATGTGTTTTATATCAGACATCCATATAGAGATTAAGCTGTCAAGTTTAAGGTGAGTCCTGGAAAGTAGAAGTCTACAGTAGAAATACCATCTATAGCACACCTAACTGGTTGTACAGAGTGGTTCTGTCTCATCCAGGATCCATCATAGAAAATTACTACTGAGGTCTTTGGGGCATTCATCACTGCTTTTTATATTCTTTGTGCTCTATGGATACTGCCTTGCTTTAAATACAGAGTAACCCAAAAAAAAAAAAGTGATCAAATCTCCTCTAGGACACACAGCTTGCTCTCCTTAGGAAGTCACAGCTCTCTTGAAGGCCACAGTCAGTTCTCTTGGCAACTCTGTGTTCAACTGTGTTCTCAGGCTACATGTGTTGGAAAGATATTATCCCCAGTAAACCTCAGAGTAAAAACCTAATGCGAATTTGTTCTGCATTTTTGGAAGATGCTTTTCTCTTCCAATACTTCCCTAAAGCTAAGGCTTCCTGGGAAGGGAATCTCCAAAGAATTCATTTTTATCTAGACAAGAGCTGTCCAGTAGAAATTGTGAGCCACAAAAGTAATTTTAAATTTTATAGCAGTAACTTTTATAAACATGTGAAATTAACATTCATAATATACTCAATTTAACCCAATGCATCCAAAATATTATTTCTACATGTTATCTGTCTATTCATCTTTCTTCAGGCATTTTTGATGTAAATTCTGCAAAGAACCTGAAAGGCAAGCAAAATATGGTTGGACAATTTTTGGTGTCAGATACTCTGGCTATGCCCACTTAACTGCAGTGTGGCTTTGGGAAACCTCTCTGAGTCTCTGTTTTCTCAACTCTAAACTGAAGATATTGCTCTTATTCTCTAAAGATGTTGTGAGGAATGACAGACATAGTCCCCATAATGGACCTCGTACAGTGCCTGGCAGGATCAAAAAAGCTCTCACATGTTACTTTAAGAAATTTCATCTTTCAGGCAACAGGGAGCCAGTGAGAACTGAAAATAGAGAGTGATTTGATCACATTTTCCATATATAAGGCAAATACTAGGGGAAAAAAAAAAACTGAAAATATTTCATTTTTCTTATAGTTGAGCTTTGTCCCAGAAGGATGTGTTTGCTTCAGAATCTTTTCTTTGCATAAAAAAGAAAAGAATCTTGGCTAAGCTTCGGACTGAATTTTTTTATACACCCAAAGATATCTTTGAATGAATAAGATTGGACATATCATTAGGCACTTCAACATCTTGCATTTAGGAATATAAACTTATCTTAGGATAATGCACTCAGTAATATTACAAGTATTAGTTAGAATATAACTTTATGACTCTTTTTGTGGTTGCTTCATCTCCAGTGGGTTTCAATATATTATCTTGGACCTCCTTAATGAGAGATATGATGACTCTAGACCAGATGGTTCTAGACCAAATGGTTCTAGTGGCTTTGTCCTTTCAGTCCCATAGTCTCTCTGGGAAACAGTGTAAGATTAAATTGGAAGATAATTGAAAAAGCTGAAATTGATAACTGAAAGATACCAATTAAATGGATTCATTTTCAGAATGATCTCTCCAGGAAAACTCAAGTTGAAACTCTCATTTGCACTTCAGCAAAAATCATAACAAATGAGTATGCCTCTTCATTCGAAAGAGCTTATTCTTTTTCAGACCTTAAACTTGGAGAAGTTTACTAGCTCCAGTGACATATGTCATAAAGTACTAGGGGAATCTGACTCAGAACCTTCTCTATACTGTATGTAGCAACAAGGGACATCCCAAGCCCAAAGCCAAGGATACACGTGATCTGCTCAATTTATTGACACTGATATGTACAGAAAGGATATAGAAAATGCCAGTTGATCCAGGGAGAACGGAAAATGTGACAATGCCACTATAAACTAGTTGGAGAGACAGTCCTCATGCATTAATTCACAGACTAATTAAGAACCTGCAACACAATGATAACTGAGTATACTATGCATGGCATATGTAACTTGTGTGCTTAACTCAATTAGATAAACTTAATGGGATCTTCGGAGAAGGCAATGGCACCCCACTCCAGTACTCTTGCCTGGAAAATCCCATGGATGGAGGAGCCTGGTAGGCTGAAGTCCATGGGGTCGCAGAGGGTCATACACGACTTCACTTTCACTTTTCACTTTCATGCATTGGAGAGGGAAATGGCAACCCACTCCAGCATTCTTGCCTAGAGAATCCCAGGGAAGGTGGAGCCTGGTGGGCTTCCATCTATGGGGTCGCACAGAGTTGGACATAACTGAAGTGACTTAGCAGCAGCAGCAGCAGCAGCAGCAATGGGATCTTAGAAAACATTGTTGAAATCTGAAATGTCTGCCCACACAAAATCAATGAACCCCAGGCAAAGATGTATGAGGACTAAAACAGATCACTAAGATTTTAACTATACAAATTGAGATTAGGCATATAAAAGAAATGTAAATGCATAATATATAAAGTGCTGTGTAAACTAGAGGGGTTACTATTAAATAACTCCTTACTGACAGTACTTCACAATGAATACTTTCCCATGGGAAAAGATTTGAACCATCTGATGTTTTGCATAGTAAACCTTAGCAGAATCTGAGAGTTGGCCAGACTTGAGAAGCCACAGCCCATCATAGGATTCCAACATTTGTTTATAATAGTAAAAATTTTTGCCTCCATTCTTCTCAGTCAAGGTCCGGTTAAAATATGAAAGTATACCATCTCTGTCTATTTTAAGCTTCAGACCCCAAAGTCCTTCAGAAAATGAGAGAACTCATTTTGATACAGTTAATCCTTGAAAAGTAATTTGAAATTGTTCCAAGAACAGAAATGTTCATGTATTCAAAGAGGTAGTTTAATGAAAATAATGATTTCACTTGCCAACATTATGAACACAAGATATTTTCTTATTGCCAGTAGAGGTTTATGAAAATATTCATGTACTTTCTGAAAATGGAGTTTCTAATGGAATCATCATGCTGTCTTGACTCCCAAGGATATCCTGAATGTGAGGATAATTCATATTCATGGTCCATCTGCCTACAGCATGAGAGAAATCATTCTGGAACTAAAATAAACTGTCTTTATTCAAAATGGAAATCAGAAACAAAAGTTTTACATAATAATACCTATTGCCAATAATTCACCAATTAAAAACTCTAACGCTCAGTCACTCTTTGCAACCTCATGGACTGTAGCCCACCAGGTTCCTCTGTCCATGGAACTCTCCAGGCAAGAATACTGGAGTGGGTTGCCATTTCCTTCTTCAAAAAACTCTAAACTTCTATGTATAAGATGCCATCCTTGAAACCAAAGAACTGACCACAAAATACCTGTATTTTCAAGTTCATCCTACCTGAAAGATAAAAATTAGGAAACACCACTGTTTTCTGGTTCTGACCACTAACACTTTGGAGGAACTGCAAACATTTCTCAAATTCCTCCCAGACATTTCTAGAAGTCCCTCCAGTAAGTGGCAGGTGCTTTGTGTACTGAGCATCTGGGCTACCGTGTTTTGCCTGTTCTTCTCCTCCTCTCCACAGCCAAGTCACGGAGCCGAGATCTCCCATCTCCACCTGTACCCAAGGCCCACACAGAAACTGCGAGTCCTCAGTATTATAGAAGGCACACCCAGATTCCAGCACTCATGTCAACAGAACCTGAAACTCTCAACAAACTTAAGAGATGTCACTAAAACAACTCTCTGTAGGTTTAGCTTGTCTTTATTTTTTTCTAGTTTATCCTAAGTCTCAAGCAAATGCCTGGAGTTGCTGAGAATCTGTGATACAAATAGAGACTCATCACTGCTCTTGGCAAGAATTGGGTATTATCTTAGTTCCTTTTTTTCTTAGGGCAAGTTCTTTCCCAAGGGTCTTCTTGATCACTTATGCAAACTGACAGCTAAGGACCCTGACAGTTTGATCTCTAGATAGGTCTGATTTCTAAGGAGAGCACAGTTTCCAACCCAGCTTGGCCCTAATTAACAATACAATCCTACCTGCCTTCAGAGGCCGTATAGTCTAGATGTGATAGGCACACAGACTGACCAATTATTCTAATGTACTGTGCTAAATGACACAGTGGAAGAATATCATAAAAGTCATTTAACTAAATCTGCAAATTCCTGATGGACTCCCTGGGAGGCAGAATGCCCAATTTGATAGTTGAAGCATGAATGCGTTACATTTTCATTTCACTTTCAATGATGCCAAGTTCTCCTTCCCGATCAAGATGAATTAGAGAAATATGAGAAATTAAAATAGAGCCCCGGGGGCTCCAGTTTCTGGAAAAGGGTTGTGATAGCCATGTAATAGCCTGGGAAAGACTGATAAAGCCACTTCAGGACAAACTCCTAGTAGCTGCTATGGAGATGATTTCCTCAAATCTTTAGCTGAACAATTCAGGCTGATCTTGAAGTTTAGGGGAGCTCTCTGGACCACTGGCACACTGCACTGAGAAGGACACCCATGAAACGTGGGGAGCTTGGTGACAGGACCTCCATGAGTGCAGAGTAACAGAGGACAACAGATGCCACATATTTTCTCTCCCTGTCTAATTTCTGAATAAGTTTCAAATCACATATTTTCGATGAGATTTGTTGGCCAAATTTTGTCTCTAATATTTCCCCAAGACTTGCTTCAACAATTGATTCAATAGTCAGCAACGAACTCAAGGCCCAAGTAGTTTTATTTGGGAAATCTGGAAATCATTTATAGTTTTTTAAGCTCTGAAAGAAATAGATAGCCTAAAGGAGACAGTTGCTGGTATTTGATGGAGTTGATCTTTATTTCAGAGGTAATCCAGTTAAAAACAAATGGTATAGTGACCCCCGGAAATATAATTACATATAAATATATTTTTCTATGAGCAGTTCTAAAGTGAATATTCTCAAAATTTTTTCCTTCTGGGAGGATTAGACTGAGTTTGGTTTCCATCCACATAGGATTGAGGAGGAAGGTTTGAAGTATGGAGCTCAGGCTTGGTCTAAGACATGAATACACGACATTGTCTCTCACTCAATATGAAACACTTGTGGAGGTGAATCTTCAGAAGCAAAACTAAGAAACAAAGCACTGTGGACCCCTTTGTACATCTCCAAACTGAGCTTTATCCCAGTTTTCACTAGAATTCTGGCTCTTGTTTTTACCTTTTAAAAATTACACATGCACACACAATATCATTCACACAGAGCCTGACAGCAGTGACCAATGTCTAGTCTAGTCTCCAAGAGGCATTCTGTTAGAAACAGACAGAGGCAATCCAGCTCAGGAAACAGCATATAGGAAAGTCACTGTGTTAGTCGACTCAGCCTCCTGGGAGCATTTCCGTTGCTCAGGAAGAGGGGGGCAGAGAAAAGAGAGGGTTCCCACAAGATGGAAGGCTCATTATTTTACTTTTTTTTGCAAGATCATCACTCTCAGTGTTGCAAGAGTATGGTGTGACATGAGCTGCCCATCCATTAGTCACCTCCTGTTAGCTGTCACCCAGCTCACGGAATGGAAAGAACACTAGGGCACTGGGTCTAAATTGGCTGAGGGGATAGGAAACATGGAATGGTCATAAGTGGAAAGTATTCAGGTTCAAAACAAGTTTGTAGGGGGAAACCATACAGGAATCTGTGTGAGGCAGCCTACAAATGTTTACATCAGATCAGATCAGATCATTCACTCAGTTGTGTCTGACTCTTTGCGACCCCATGAATCACAGCACGCCAGGCCTCTCTGTCCATCACCAACTCCCAGAGTTGTTTACATAGAAAGCAGCAAAGTTGGGGGGAAAAGAAGCCAAAGAAGTCCAAGCTCACGGATACCTTCAAATCTAAAGAGGAATTTCAGCAATTAACTCTTTAGCAAGTGTCTGGGGGGCCAGGAGTGGGAAGTTTTATAGTCCTAGTTAGGAAATAGATATGGAGGATTTCTAATCTGCAGAATGAAAAATTAAAACTGCAACAGTAAGGTCATGTTAAGCAAGATATTTTGAACTTATATCTAAGGAATAAATCAAAATAAAGTACAACAGCAATGAAGTGTTTCTTTGAACTAAGACCCTATGGTTTCATTCTTGTTTCCTTTATTTTACTCCTGAAATCAAAGGGGTGATTTTTCTTCTCAAGTTAGAAAGAAACAAAGATAAATAACAGAGAAATACACGAGACAGAAAATGTACTATGGAGATGTTTTTAGAGACAGGGCAAAGGAAGAGAAAATTCTCTCCTAATAAATTGCTCTAAAGAAATGTCGTCATAATATTGTAATAAAAACAGATGTCTTTTTAAAGTTCTGGCTTGGAATAACTAGCATAATGGTTAACATTTCCTATGTCAAAACAAACTAAAGGGGTAGATACTACTTTGGTCCCCTTTCACAAGAAGGAAAGTGAAGTTAAACAACCTCCTTGGGATCACACAGTTCATAAAGAAGCAGCTGGGATTTGAACCCAGGTCTGTCTCACCTAAAAGTACGTGCAATTAACGAGGAGCATAAAGATTCACTCAAAGTCAATGCCTCTTAGTTTCATTTGAACTGTCCTGAACTTGCCTTAGCAATGACTTAATAAAATTTTTGGAAACACAATGAAGAAAAGTTTTTGCTGAAATTGCAAAACAACATTCCTACATGAGATAACATTTTAAATTTTTGAGGCACTGGCTGCTAGAAGTGATGCTCATTAATTAATGATGGGTGAGACACTATGCCAGCCAAGCAAATGTTACTCTCCTGCCTAATACCCCAGTACTCTGTGACAACACTCGTAACCTTCATTCCAGGGCTTGACACAGCATGGGCTGCATAGTAGATGTACAATACACACTTTGTTTTCAGCAGTTATTTTTGAACTGAAATGAACAACTTCCATCAAGTACTGGCTCAAGGGTAGCCTGACCTCCATGAAACCATTATCATAGTCATGACAGTCACACCTGTCTCAGGTCATTTAGACTCTTTCCCATTTGGCCCTTTGCTAGCTCTAACTTATCTCACAAAGCTTAACTAAGAATTACATGAGATTCATGTAAATAAAAATGTTCTGGAAGATACAAATTTCTATGTTAATTTAAGCATTATTATTATTAACACTGTCTCTATCATCACACCCTTGGTAGTTATACTTGTGAATCTATATTAAACATCCATCGAGGCATACTGTGGGCTAAACAAATAACACTTGATTTAATTTCACAACAACCTGCATAGGTAGTTCACTCAGCCCTGCTTTCATCAATAGAGAAGGTAAGAAGTAGAGAAGGTGTGTGAAAGGTTAGCTGCAATAAAACAAACTTCGAAGACTCTGGTTGTTAACAACCAGGACCTACTTATGAAAGTAGGTTTCATAAGCAAGACTTCCTCCTGTGGATTGTCCCTGGGACTGGTCTTTCTGTTTATCCTATTTAGTATTCTCCTCCAACTCTATGGTAGAGTTAAAGTTCCAGATTTTTGAAGTTAGAGTGTCCAGATTTTTGAAGTTAGGTGTGGCTAAATGGCCAATGAAACCAACAGGTACCATGACAGGCAGAGGCACAAAGTGAGTGGAAGTGGCTTGTGTCACATCAGGTGAAAACCTTAAGGAGTTACTGTGTGGATTTCCACTGTGCTGACCACTGTCAAAATGATAGATGATGTTCCATAGTGTGGAGCCACCATGAGCTTGTGCCCCTGACATTTAGCAGGTAGAGAAGAACCCCCAGTTTACCATAATGATCATAGAGCACAAGTGAGGAGTAAGTCTTGGTTATTTATCACCAGAGGCTTAAGGGTTTGTTATATTACAGCTAACCTTGTCTCTCCTGAATGATATAAAAAACCAGCTGTTTTCTGGACATGGTCACTGTTGGAACGGAACAATAGGAAACCAGAAAGGTGGTTGGATCTCATTAGGGATAATAAGCTTTTCTCAAGCTTCCCTTAGGAATATTGCACCAAATGAAAATGAGCACCCTTCAGGAAACCTAAACACATATTCCAAACAAGGATACACAAGTGCTTTACAAATTATAAATCACTCTGCAAATACTAGTTACAATATGTCTGCCTCACCCACAATTGTAGCCATGATAATGTTTTCCTATTTTGTAAGTCCATAATATTTACTCAGCTCCCACTAAAGAAATGTACTCATTTACACTATATGTGGACAATTCAGAGATCAGAGACAACTTTGCTAATCTATGTGGCAAACCAAATACACATGGGGAACACTAAGGTCACTTGGCAGAATACGTACAGTTTTAAATGAGTGCTTCTCTGTTATCCTTTTTACTATTCATAACCTCCAGAAATATTATAGGAGAGACAAGCTCTACTCCCTCTACACCATGAGCACAGAAAGAGGAATACAACGTGGGGTTAGTGGTTTGCTTACGAATGGACAGAGCTGCCACTGTGCAATTCTAACTGCCTCCTCCCTTTGCTCCTCTTGGCACCAGGACAGGGAGAGGCGCACAGGCTCTGTAATTGTTTTGTTTATGCCAACCCTTTTATGAGGAATAAACTTAAGGCTTAGAAACATATTGTTAGCTTGGAATGCTACATTTTTCAAAACTTCCTAATCCTCACATCTACAAGATTAAGAAATTAAGAGAACATTTTCTAAATGGCAATGAAGCTTACTAAAAAAATATTAAACTTTTAAGTCCTTAAAATTCAAGAAAAGATAAGCAATGATAATATAAATGCTGCTTCTTACCACCTAGAGGGAAAAGGCTTGCTTGGCATGGCTGGCTGTGGTTAGAGAGAACAGCCACATTAGATTGTGGTTCTTACCTATGGTTTCTGGCAAAAATAAAGTCTGGACTTAGTCTCTGGAGGCAGAAGTTGGAACTTGATCTTTAATTTCTGGTCAGTTTCTATTGCTACCAAACAAGGAGAGGCAAGATTTTCTCCTCTGGATTGCTCTTGGGACTAGCCTTTCTGTTTATCCTGTTTAAGGAATCTCCTCTATAATAAGTTTTCAGAGCTTTTTGCATACTGTGAGCTGTTTCTCAAACAAACACACCTTTCCTACAAAGCACAAGGCAAAGGGTCTCTAGATAAGGTACAATCATACTGCATGCTGTCAGAGTCCAAGCTTGTCAAGCTTAAAATGATGCCCCTGGCTGAGTCTCATCTCAAGCCAGTACCACTTTCTCATAGTCATTCATCTAGGAGGAACGTACCCTCCCTGATTTTCCAACCATTCTCCTCCTGACAGTAAGCTGTCACAGGCACCATCTACCCTCTTCATTTCCTGATCCAAATCATTCCTCCCTTTGTTTACTTTTCTCTGGTTCTCTCTTGAGCTGATTTTATTTCTCTCCACTCCATTCCATCATGTGCCCTGATGCACGCACAAGGTAAAGTCCATGTAGACAAAGTGATTGCATTTCTCTAAGAAATTCCAACTGAGAAGTTCTATCTGGAATAGATAGAATTAGGAATTAAATTATGCAGACATGCAGCATATTCAAAAGCAGAGACATCACTTTGCCAACAAAGGTTCGCCTAGTCAAGGCTATGGTCTTTCCTGTGGTCATGTATGGATGTGAGAGCTGGACTGTGAAGAAGGCTGAGCGCCGAAGAATTGATGCTTTTGAACTGTGGTGTTGGAGAAGACTCTTGAGAGTCCCTTGGACTGCAAGGAGATCCAACCGGTCCATTCTGAAGGAGATCAGACCTGGGATTTCTTTGGAGGGAATGATGCTAAAGCTGAAACTCTAGTATTTTGGCCACCTCATGCGAAGAGTTGACTCATTGGAGAAGACTCTGATGCTGGGAGGGATTGAGGGCAGGAGGAGAAGGGGAGGACAGAGGATGAGATGGCTGGATGGCATCACTGACTCGATGAATGTGAGTCTGAGTCACCTCCGAGAGCTGGTGATGGATAGGGAGGCCTGGCGTGCTGCGGTTCATGGGGTCGCAAAGAGTCGGACACGACTGAGCGACTGATCTGATCTGATCTGAGACATGCCACGCCATTTTCCTGAGATGCACTAATGATTCTTGGAACTATTTTGCTTACTTATACCTTTCTTTGTTCCCAGAAGGATTCAGGGCAGCATCTTTGACAATAAAACGCATGCCTTCTTTGAAGTCTGCTGCTGCTGCTGCTAAGTCACTTCAGTCGTGTCCGACTCTGTGCGACCCCACAGAAGGCAGCCCACCAGGCTCCCCCATCCCTGGGATTCTCCAGACAAGAACACTGGAGTGGGTTGCCATTTCCTTCTCCAGTGCATGAAAGTGAAAAGTGAAAGTGAGGTCACTCAATCGTGTCCAACTCCTAGTGACCCCATGGACTGCAGCCCACCAGGCCCCTCCGTCCACAGGATTTTTCCAGGCAAGAGTACTGGAGTCGGGTGCCATTGCCTTCTCCGTCTTTGAAGTCTAGGGTAGCTTATATTGCTGACATTTGTGAAAAGAAGTAGCAGTTCTTACATTAGTAAGGCACCCTTCCAATCATACGTTATTATATAGCAAAGAATTAATATTTAACTTCAAAATGCTCCTGAAAACTTGTGTGAGTGACTTTGTTCTAGAAAAATGATCTGTATCTCAATCTACATCAGATTTTGAAAATTACCACATGTAAAAGCTAAGTAAAATAAGAAAAGGAAGATTCTAGAGAGTTGCAGATGGGAGAGAAAGACAGGGTGACTGCTGCAGAAAATACACTTTTTCTAAGGTTGTCTGAAGTTCTAGATTATTGAGACTGTCTGAATTCTGGTTGTTTCCTTGCCACTGTAGCTTGGAAAGGCTTGTTGAGATGTCCACAGATCCATGTTGAATAAATATATCCCAAGGCTGGACCATTTGAGTTCAGTGAAGCCAGGAACTCAGGTGTGTAGCCTTCAACTATTTAGTAAATGACAAGTATTTAACCCACTTGAGGGTAAAGATCACTGGGATCGGTTTTTCTTGCTCCTTTGGGAGAAATAAACCAAAGTACTTGATAAAACCACAACTGACTGACTTTCTCTCTGGTTTAGAACATGGATACCTCATTCCCAGAGTGTACCCAGTCATCCCTCAGTTGGACATAACATTTGACATTGCGAGCTCATTTTGCCACCATGAATTTCTCTGAAACTCTTAAGTAGAGACAACACCAGCAGGGAAAGTACCATAACACCCTTGTCAGCACTGGAAGAGATCTGGGAGTTTTTATCATCGCCTATTTTTTTCTTTCCCACATGTGACCACTGACTAGAGGTGAAATAAGTACTTCTTAGGGTGGAGCAAGAGGCATGTCTAAGGATGCTTTTCCCTACAATTTTGTCTTTTATTTACTTTTTATAGATCTGCAGCCAGCTCAGAGGACTTCAGGGACCTTGAGACTAGAGCACAAGATCTTGACATACTACAAATAAAGGCAAAGGCAGTGAGTAATCTCAGCTCAGCACAGCTGAGAAGACAGAGGTCAAGCCTGGAAGTCATTAGATGAAAAGCTCAGAGCAAAAATTAAAATGAAAATATTGGCAGCTGGCATACGACCAAAACCTCAGTAATTCATTCCTTGGGTCCTCTCTGTCTTTCCAGATTATCAGCTCTCACTCTGTATTCAGAGTTACAAAAGGACCCTCTTCTATGCAGAGATCGTATGAAATCCTGGTACTTTCCAGAGTAGAGTGTCATTCACGCTGATCTACATTATCTTTGGGATACCTTCTGATGCCATGCAAGCCCTAGTGATGCCTTGGTCTAGCCTACACAGGTCATGGTCCAAGAAATGAGACCCACTGAGGTCCCTCAAAAACCTCACTTAAGGGCTACATACTTATAACATACAAATCTCAAGATTTATATGAAAGCCATTTATTAGCTATGTGTGCAAATAAGTCAGGGCTCCCCAGGTGACTTAACTGGAGATAGGAATACCAGATCACCTTACCTGCCTCCTGAGAAATCTGTATGCAGGTCAATAAGCAACAGTTAGAACCGGACATGGAACAATGGACTGGTTCCAAATCAGGAAAGGAGTATGTCAAGGCTGTATATTGTCACCCTGCTTATTTAACTTATATGCAGAGAACATCATGTGAAATGCCAGACTGGATGACTGACAAGCTGGAATCAAGATTGCCAGGAGAAATATCAATAACCTCATATATGCAGATGATACCACCCTTAGGGTATAAAGCAAAGAAGAACTAAAGAGCCTGTTGAGGAAAGTGAAACAGGAGAGCGAAAAAGCTGGCCTAAAGCTCAACATTCAAAAAACGAAGATCATGGCATCCAGGCCCATCACTTCATGGCAAACGAATGGGGAAACAATGGACATAGTGATCAACTTTATTTTCTTGGGCTCCAAAATCATTGCAGATGGTGACTGCAGCCATGAAATTAAAAGATCTTTGATCCTTGGAAGAAAAGCTATGACCAACCTAGACAGTATATTAAAAAAATAGAGACATTACTTTGCTTCCAAAGGTCCGTCTAGTTAAAGCTATGGTTTTTCCAGAACTTGTGTATGGATGCGAGAGTTGGGCCATAAAGAAGGCTGAGCACCAAAGAGCTGATGCTTTTGAACTGTGGTGTTGGAGAAGACTCTTGAGAGTCCCTTGGGCTGCAAGGAGATGAAACCAGTCAATCCTAAAGGAAATCAGTCCTGAATATTCATTGGAAGCACTGATGCTGAAGCTCCAGTACTTTAGCTACCTGATGCAAAGAAATGACTCATTGGAAAAGACCCTGATGCTGGGAAAGATTGAAGACAGGAGAAGAGATGACAGAGGATGAGACAGTTGGATAGCATCACTGACTCGATGGACATGAGTTTGAGCAAGCTCCGGGAGTTGGTGATGGACAGAGAGGCCTAGTGAGCTGTGGTCCACGGGGTCTCAGAGTCAGACATGACTGAGTGACTGAACAGAACTCCCAGTTGACTCAGTGGTAAAGAATCTGCCTGCCAATGCAGGAGACATGGGTTCGATCCCTTGGTTGGGAAGACCCTCTGGAGAAGGAAATGGCAACTCACTCCAGTATTCTTGCCTGGGAAATTCCATGGACAGGGTTGGACACAACTTAGTGACTAAATAGCCACCGCAGCAGCAGTAGTGCAAATAAGTCACCATACAGAGCAAGGAAATCCCAATGAGAACCAATAAGGGAGGTTGTTTAAACTATCTGCAAAGAGTTAGTGAAGGTTGAGCAAGGATAAAGGGAAGTTTCCCTATTAGGACATAGAGGGGGGAAAGGGAAATTCCCTAAATTAAAAAAAAAAAAAAAAATGAAACAGCTCTAAAAAGACTGGCCAGTGTGAGCTGATGCTGAAGCCGACACACAAACACTGAAAAATGGCAAACTCTTATTCCCAGAGGCCAGCTGGTGCCTGAGACCCAGCACTGGGGTTATTAGGCCATAGCTGGAGCTCCCCTGGCTCTGCTTCTCTCCCCAAAGGTCTCTTGCTACCCAATAGGCCAATAGTTGCTAAATCCAACAGAACAAGATAAATTATGTCATCTTTCTCTCTGGGATTTTATGACTAGAGAAGATTTGTAGAGACCTCACAAGGGATACTCTCAAATTAAACACTAGATTGACATCAACTCTTTTATAATTTTATACATTATCTCCTAAGTAGAATTCACCTGATTTTCAGGGAAAAGAGAGATGGCCTGAAAAATACTCAAAGACATGATGCAGTTAATAAGTGCTAAAAGTTTCAGCCTACACATTCCTTTTTAAATGAAGATTCCAGTGCAGCTGAAATAGGATGATTCCATTCTAACACATGTAAAGATATTTATCATAGTTGGCAGAACAGAATTGCTTCTTCTCGGTGAAATTATTTCATTCCTCTCTCAGTGTTCATAAAAGTTGGATCTTTAAAAGGCTAAACTATAAAATATTGTCCCAGAGCTGCACACCCAAAATAAGTCATCAAAATTCAAATGGAAACACACTGCCCCAGCTTGTTCACTGCAGTGAGTAAAAAGATAACTAGCTGTAGCTGATGATATCTGACACTAAAAAATTACCCATCTAAAACATAGCATCAGTGGGGTACTGGCTAGTACCACCTTTCTGGAGCTGATTACATTCATCTCTTTCCAATTCTGCATTTGGTGATCCAACTTGGCAGTTTAAAATTGGCCATGATCGGAGTTTTTAGACAAAGAAATTGGCAAAATCCACAAATCATAAGTTTTCTGCCCTCTAGCCCTTCCCCCAAGCCAGCTATTAAACATATACCAACATGCCATGGCACAGCCTTCTACTTTAATCATAGCTGAGCCTAATTTTTAAAAAGCAATCACATTTATCTGTTGTTGTCATTGTACCAACTCATAGGCTGATTAAGAAGATAGGTACTAGCAACAAGATTGCAATTCAGAGAAGGCATGGAGATAGGAGGATTCTCTTGTGAGTGACATAGAGTTATCCCTCAGTTTACTGGCAACAGCTAGCTGGTACCCTAGACTCATCAGCCAGCAAGTGAGAGTCTATGCCCAGATGCAACTTCTCCCAGATCTGAGGTCTTAAGATCTCTAGATGGTAGGCAGCTGGCGTTTTCACAACTTCTTTAAATAGCTGGTGCTCAATCTCAGGTTGCCAGAGGCTGAAGCCCAGATCCTCGTGTGTCCAGCTGTGCTCCAGTCCTTCTGCAGAGAGCATCTCTTATACGCAGGAAGCCAAGAGGACAGGAACCCACGCATGCACCCATGATACAGGCTGGCCCTTCTGCCAGCCTGTATCAAATAATGCTGTTTACCTAGAGTTTTTGCATAATGATGGGGAAACAGACACAAGGGTCCTGTAAAACCACAATTCATCCACAGAGTCTACATGGTCTGTATAAATGGTCTACATGGTTTCTATGTAAATAGATCTACCTTCCTATTTACACAGAAATCTACCTGTAAAGAAATCACCTACAAACATAGCCTTCTTTTAAATTCTATTTGCCACTCCTTTTTCTCCCCAACCTAGCAGTGCCTACAACATTGTTAACCAAGGTTAACTCTCTCTAATAAAAGAGTAAATGAACATTCTTATATGACAGCTTTCAATAAGCAAAAGGAAAAAATTTTAGTGTAGGGCCCTGGGGTTAAAATAAACAAAAAAGGAAATGGATTCTAGTATTTGCCTGTAACACATTATGAGTTGGCAGAGGACAAACAACATTTTCTGTTCATGCAAAATAATCATAGCGAGGAATCTCTTTGTAAGTGAAGACCAAAGTAATCTAGGCATTTGGTGTTACCAACACGTCCTTCATTTTTTTTTTTTTTTTTTTTTGCAAATAATACAACCACCCTACCCCTGACACACACACCACAAATTCACAAAGTTAAAAGAGATTAAAAAAAATGATGCAGATGTGATTTGTCAGGTCAGTTATTTTGTATGTAAAAATCTGTATTTGAAAAGAGAGATTAAAAAGAAAAGTATAAAACAGAATTAATAAACTCCTAGAGTCTGGCCACAAAATATGATTGAGATTAGGAGAAGGGTGAAGCTGTGGTCAAGCTGTTGATGAAAAAGCTCTGCTTGCCTGTAACCAGATGTGAATCATAACATCTCCATGGAGATGAGTGGGCAAATGACCAATGGTATATTCATGTCCACATTTAGAGGGTGAGAATTTCAATGGTTTATTGATTCCAAGTCAGGGGTTAAACAAGGAATTTTATCTAACATGAAACTTTATGGACTCTCTAAATAATGCAGCCTGACTTTTTATTAGGCTGATCTCAAAAGGCTCCTTTATTTCTCTATAGCAGATGGTTTCCTAGTCTTTACTTCATTGTGATGCTACCTTCTCACTCAGAAAGCGAGAAGTATACCTCTAAACCAAAAAGCTAGCATGCTATGCACAGTGTTTCAACATGGACCATTTCTTGTCTCACTGATTTTATGTCATAATTATTGTTACTGGTCTTCATTTATAAGTACTCAATTGGAAGTAAGATGATTGCACTTGACAACCTTTTAAATTTTATTATTTGTGAGAAAGTATAATAAATGCTTCCCTGGTGGCTCATGTGGTAAAGAATCTGCCTGCAATGCAGGAGTCCCAGTTTGACACCTGGATAGGGAAGATTCCCTGGAGGAGGAAATGGCAACCCACTCCAGTATTCTTGCCTGGATGGACAGAGAAGCCTGGAGGGCTACAGTCCATGTGGTCACAGATAATCAGAAACAACTGAGCGACTAACACACACACATAATAAATGCAACTGGGAATATTATTTAATTATTTCAGTTCAATTCAGTTGCTCTGTCGTGTCTGACTCTTTGCGACCCCATGAACTGCAGCACACAAGGCCTCCCTGTCCATCACCAACTCCTGGAGTTCACTCAAACTCATGTCCAATGTGTTGGTGATGCCATCCAGCCATCTCATCCTCTGTCGTCCGCTTCTCCTCCTGCCTCCAATCCCTCCCAGCATTAGAGTCTTCTCCAATGAGTCAACTCTTCGCATGAGGTGGCCAAAGTACTAGAGTTTCAGCTTTAGCATCATTCCTTCCAATGAACACCCAGGACTGATCTCCTTTAGGATGGACTGCGTGGATCTCTTCGCAGTCCAAGGGACTCTCAAGAGTCTTCTCCAACACCACAGTTCAAAAGCATCAATTCTTCGGCGTTCAGCCTTCTTCACAGTCCAGCTTTCACATCCATACGTGACCTCAGGAAAAACCATAGCCTTGACTAGATGGACCTTTGTGGCAAAGTAATGTCTCTGCTTTTGAATATGCTATCTAGGTTGGTTATAACTTTCCTTCCAAGGAGTAAGCATCTTTTAATTTCATGGCTGCAATCATCATCTGCAGTGATTTTGGAGCCCAGAAAAATAAAGTCTGACACTGTTTCCACTGTTTCCCCATCTATTTGCCATGAAGTGATGGGACCAGATGCCATGATCTTCGTTTTCTGAATGTTGAGCTTAAAGCCAACATTTTCACTCTCCTCTTTCACTTTCATCAAGAGGCTTTTTAGTTGCTCTTCACTTTCTGCCGTAAGGGTGGTGTCATCTGCTTATCTGAGGTTATTGAGATTTCTCCCGGCAATCTTGATTCCAGCTTGTGCTTCTTCCAGCCCAGGGTTTCTCATGATGTACTCTGCATATAAGTTAAATAAGCAGGGTGACAATATACAGCCTTGACATACTCCTTTTCCTATTTGGAACCAGTCTATTGTTCCATGTCCAGTTCTAACTGTTGCTTCCTGATCTGCATGTAGCTTTCTTAAGAGGCAGGTCAGGTGGTCTGGTATTCCCATCTCTTTCAGAATTTTCCACAGTTTATTGTGATCCACACAGTCAAAGGCTTTGGCATAGTCAATAAAGTAGAAATAAATGTTTTTCTGGAACTCTCTTGCTTTTTCCATGATCCAGCAGATGTTGGCAATTTGATCTCTGATTCCTCTACCTTTTCTAAAACCAGCTTGAACATCTAGAAGTTCATGGTTCACGTATTGCTGAAGCCTGGCTTGGAGAATTTTGAGCATTACTTTAGTAGCATGTGAGATGAGTGCAATTGTTTGGTAGTTTGAGCATTCTTTGGCCTTGCCTTTCTTTGGGATTGGAATGAAAGTGAACTTTTCCAGTCCTGTGGCCACTGCTGAGTTTTCCAAATTTGCTGGCATATTAACTGCAGCACTTTCACAGCATCATCTTTCAGGATTTGATATTTACTTGGCATTAATTAATACTTTTAATTAATTCCAAGTATTACTTGGTATAATACAAGTAATACAAAGTATTATATTAATACCAAGTAAAACTAGGTGTCAGACAAGAAAGACAAAACCTCAAAACCCTAGCATGCCACATATGGGTCTTGTGTGTCTTCTGATTTAAGACACATCATCAAGATAATGTGAATGATTGTTAAGGAATATGGTAGTTGATATTTTAAGGTGGAAATTATGAGGTTCTTTGAGCAAGGGTGGAACTGAGATTAATGCTAAAAGTGCTAAAACGATGAGATCCTTCACAGGGAAAGAAGCTACCTTCTCTTTTCTCCTCCATTTTTCTATTTGTAACTAAACTCTTCAGACATGTTCAAAATTGTGTTAAGGGGTATTTTGAGATGGGCATGCTCATGTAATGGTCATGACACAATAAAGTGGTACTTTAAGGGAGGCAATTTGGCAAAATAAACCAAGAACTTTAAAAATGCTCAATTCTTTGTCCCAGTATGTCTCTATTAAGAATTAGTCATGATAACAAACAAAACACCATAAGTTTCCAAGTACAAGGGAATGATTAAATAAAGACATATAAGTAAAAATAAAATAGTGCATTTTTACAAAAAATGTTTTTTATAGAATATGTAATATATTGAGAATATAGTTACAATATTCTATCAAGTGAAAAGACTGATACAGCATTGCATATACATTATGTCTTCAAGGTATACATATATACACAAATATACACAGACAGATATAATAGACAAAACAGTGAGAAGAAATTTGCCAGAGTATGTAAAGTGGTTATTTCAGGATGGGAGAGGGGAATAATGATGAATTGCATTGAGTTTATTTATATTGCATTATACTTTCCAGTGGTTTACACTGAGCACTGGTTAATTTTTCCAGATTTACATTTTTAATGGCAAAAAATGATATAGAAATACTATATAAACATCAAGAAATATAAAAATATGTAAAGTAAAAGGGGCTTCCCTGGTAGCTCAGCTGGTAAAGAATCCTCCTGCAGTGCAGAAGATCCCGTTTCAACTCCTGGGTCGGTAATATCCTACGCAGAAGGGATATTCTACCCACTCCAATATTCTTGGGCTTCCCCTTGGTGGCTCAGCTGGTAAAGAATCCTCCTGCAGTGCAGGAGCCCTGGGTTTGATCCCTGGGTGGGAAGATCCCCTGGAGGAGGGCATGGCAATCCACTCCAATATTCTTGCCTGGAGAATCCCATGTACAGAGGAGCCTGGTGGGCCACAGTCCACGGGGTCGAAAGGAGGTGGACACGACTGAGCAACAAGCACAGCACAGCATGAAGTAAAAGATGGAGATCCTTTCCCTATTTGTTCTCCAGATGTGCCTGCTTAACAACAGGAAAAATTTAATAGAGTTTATCTTTCCAGACTGTTTATATCGATATGTATATACCCAAGTACACACATATATGTACTTATATAATTATTTCATTAAAATATAACAATTATTTATTTTACATTAACTAAAATACTTTGGATATTTCCTTGTTGTCATAGGGAAATACATCATCTTTAATTTACTTTAATTTTTAGAGCTGTCTTAGAGTCACAGCAAAATGGAGCAGAAAGTACAGAGTTCCCATGTACAATATCTCTGCCATCTCCTCCACCACAGACAGTTTCCTGCTATCGACATTACACATCAAAATGGTATATTTGTTACAATCAATGAATCTATATCGACACATCACCACCCAAAGTCCAGCAGTCGTGTTCAGATCCATTTGTGTTATTGTGCATTCTATGGATTTTGACAAACATATAATGACACACATCCACCATTATAGTGTCACACAGAACAGTTTCACTGCCCTAAAAGTTTTTGGACTCTATCTATTCATCCGTCCTCCCAGTCCCTAGCAACCACTGATGTTTTTATTGTGTCCACTGTTTTGCCTTTTCTAAGATGTCACATAGTTGAAATAACACAGTATGTAGCCTTTTCAGATTGGTTTCTTTCACTTAGTAATACAAGTCTGAGGTTCTTCCGTGTTTTTTTCATGGCTTCATAGAATATTCTATGTGTACTTGAGAAGAATGTATAGCCTGCTGTTGTTGGGTGGAGTGTTTTGTGTATGTCTCTTAGGTCCCAAATCTATGTCTTCTGATTAGTGAGTATCATTCCCTATTTACATTTAAAACTAATTAATAATAGGGAAGGCTTTACTATTGTCATTTTGTTCATTGTTTTCTGTGCATCTTATAGCGTTTTTTGCCCCTCCTTTCTTCTCTTAGTGCCTTACATTGTGTTTTGTTGGCTTTTTAAAATATAGTGATATGCTTTAATTGGGGCTTCACAGGTGGTGCTAGAGGTAAAGAATCTGCCTGCCAATGCAGGAGAGGCAAGAGACATAATCCCTGGGTTGGGAAGATCCCCTGGAGTAGGAAATGGCAACCCACTCCAGTATTCTTGCTGGGAAATTCCACGGACAGAGAAGACTGGTGAGGTATAGTCCATGGGGCAAAACCAATACAATATTGTAAAGTTAAAAATAATAATAATAATAATAAAAATCAGACATGACTGAGTACACATACAAGTACATACACACACACACACAGAACTGAATCACTTTATTCTATACCTGAAACTAATACATTGTAAATCAACTATGTTGTTGTTGTTGTTCAGTCACCTAGTCGTGTCCAACTCTTTGTGCCCCCATGGACTTCAGCACACCAGGCTTCCCTGTCCCTCACCATCTCCCAGAGTTTGCCCAAGTTCATGTCCATTCAATCGATGATGCCATCCAATCATCTCATCCTCTGCCACCCTCTTCTTCTGCCTTCAATCTTTCCCATCATCAGGGTCTTTTCCAATGAATCAGCTCTTCGCATCAGGTGGCCAAAGTATTGGAGCTTTAGCATCAGGATCAGTCCTTGCAAAGATTATTCAGGGTTGATTTCCTTTAAGACTAACTGTTTTAATCTCCTTGCGGTCCAAGGGACTCTCAAGAGTCTCCTCCAGCACCACAGTTCATAAAGCATCAATTCTTTGGTGCTCTGCCTTCCTTATTGTCCAGCTCTCACAACTATACTTCAATTAAAAAAACAGTCTGTTTGTGTAATCAGACATGGAGTTAGCATATCAGGTATTTGTTACCCTGATGCTTTTGGGTGATTTCTGGGAGATGGGGAAGTGTCCAGTATTATTCTGTCAATTGAAAACCAGACATGAGTGAGTGGCTTTTCAAAAATTCTGTAGCCATTTATATTTCTTCACTTATTAATTATATGTTCATATTCTGATCATTACTTTTTTTTCTTTCAGATATGTACTTTTAGTCGTCAAACAAAATTGAAAATTAATAAACCATTTTCTCTAAGAAGGGTGGCAGTGACCATGATGTGAATAGCAAAGTCAGAACTGATAGGAAGATTCAGCGTTTAGTCCGATGGAGTTAGTCTTTGGAATGTTCCCATTGTAGTCTGTGACCTAGGAAGCCTTCTTTGGTGAGAACTCAATGGTTTCATTCCTGGGCCTAGTTCATCATCTGATTATTTTAGGTGCCATTTAAGAAGTATAATGAGAGATGGAAAATTGGAAAGGTAAGCTTCCCTGCTTGTTTCTCGTGTTTAGTCAGTCAGTTATGTCCGACTCTTTGTGACAGCATGGACTGTAGCCTGCAAGGCTCCTCTGTCCGTGAGATTTTGTAGGCAAGAGTACTGGAGTGGGTTGCCATTTCCCCTTCCAGTGTATCTTCCCCACCCAGTAAATGAATCCAAGTCTCCTGTGTCTCCTGCATTGCAGGCAGATTCTTCACCCACTGAGACACCAGGAAGCCCTGAGTGACCTTGAATATTCTTTTTTTATATCTACTTTCTTCTCTTTCCCTTATCCCATCATCAACAGAACTATCAGGGGCCACTTGCTTTGTCATAAGAATTTGAAGAAAATAATTTAATAAAATTTATTATTTGGAATGACTTGAAACTTAGATACATTCAGATTTAGTTTAATCTATTTCTTGCTTAATTACTCAGCATATTAAAAAGGCAAAGCAAGACAAATCAAAACAAAATGCATTTCTGATTCATATGTGCACAGATATCAATGTGCTGAGATGCATATGAAATGATGTTACTTTTCTCTTTCTAGTTTTATAACTTCCAGATCATTTTGGCCAAAATTAAATAAACCAAATCACTGATCACAATATAGACATATTACAGATAGCTCTGTATCTCTACATGCATGCATTCTTTAAGCAAACATGGGGTTGAGTCCAACTTTTCTCTTGATCATTATAGATTGGGAAGAAGTCATAAACTGGGTATAAATTGGAGAGAAGGCATTTAAATAGTCAAACTTTATATTAATATAAATAATAGGTAACTTTATAAAGTAGATACTCAAATATTTAAATTTAAATATTGTGGCTTATCCAAACTCTCTAATTTCTCTCAGATAGACTAAAATAAAACAAGATTAGTCACAGGACTGTTATTTTTCACAACTACCAAAATGCTGTCAATTACTGAAGTATTTATGCTCAAACAGAAAAGCACAATGTTGTAATTTTACAATTTCAAGATCTTGAAAGCAGACAGTAGACAATATTATAAATCACTGCCAAGTGGTGAGAAGGGAATGAGTAAAAGAATAAGATAAAGTGATAATCCTCAAAAACTTATGACAAATGAAAGGTATATTAGTCACATTATTTTCCCCTTAAAATGTTTGTTCTGAATACTAGTACCCTGTTTACCCATGGCCAACACACCATGAAAAGACAATCTCTGCCTGAACTACTGCATATTCTGCCTATATGACTCATATTCCCAGACATTAATTGATTTTGAAGTAGCTGGATTTTCCTAATTTCAAAATCAATTTGGCAAAAACTGGAAAACTATAATAAAAAGCAGAGGAAGATACTCCCAAAACTAAATAAAATGCATTTGGCAATTAGCTTGGGTTATTCATGATAAAAGCCTCAGAAAAATTAGCCTTTGTATTATGAAAAACACTTGGAAAATGTTTTTGAAATTTTGGTGACACCCCGTTCTTCGTGAAGAAAAATTAATCATAGTATTGATGCAGTGGAAAACACAAGGGAATTTTCAATAAAATGTTTTCTCTCTTTTTTACTGATGCAATATTTGAAATGGGAGCACAGGGCATTTTTCTAAGCAAAGCAGTTGTCTGCAAGCATGACTCTTTTCAGCAATTCACCTGTAGGCCTTTGAACAAATAATTGTGGACATCAAATTGAAAGACATAAACTCAGCCTGTTTCCAATTGAACTGTGGTCTTTATCATTAAGTAAATAATTTATAAATCTTTTGCATGTTCTTCATGTATCCTTCTTCTTCCGGGAAAGAGGTAAGGGCCTTTGCTGGAATCACATGGAGTCTGGGTCAGAGCTGGGACCAGAGCCCACAACATCTCCCTGCTGGCCCAGAGTCTACCTCCTTATCATGTTACCTGACTTGTTTTTCTTAAGATCTCTTCACGTTAGTTTGGTAGCATGCAGAAAAATACTCTAGTTATCATAGCTGGAAAAAGCAACTCACTGCAATGTGATAGGATCTGGGGCAAGCAGAAGCTAAAACATGGCAACGATTTCTATCCAGAGATAAGTATATTAGCTGTGACCCATGAATTCCCACCCTCTGGCCTAAGCACTTGACATATGAGGTTTCCTCTTGGTTTGTTGGGCTTATAGGACAGAACCTCTGTGGGTTAAAGTTCAAAAATTCAATACCATGGTTCAAGGAGCAGTCCTCTGGGAGAAAAGTCATGCAGCAAGACTGAAACAAGGTTTGGACACAGAATAACCCAACCAAGAGCACTTAGGCGAAAATTACTTACAAATTGAGCAATATTCCTACTGGTCATGCTATCGATGACTAATACATCTAAATTGGTGTGCGTGCTTCAAAATCATCCATCAGATTATTAAAAAGGGATTTCTTATTCCTTCCATTAGTTATGTCTATGACTCTTTCCCTGATGTTCATCAATACATGGCAAATCATGCCAATTTGTGGAAAACATGGCATGGAGGGGTAAGTGAATATCCAAATTGGATATTTCAGCTATGAAAATGAATTGAAACCAAAGAATATAATTTCAAATCAAAATTTGTCCTGTCTTTAAGTTCAATTTTTCTATTCTTTTGTGCCAGTAATACACATCATTCAGGAAACAAGAAAAAGGAAGGTTCACCAACCCCCAAAATTGTCACCTTTCTTCTTGTACAATTCATTTCTCTTTTTCTCTTGCATTCTTATCACCTTCTTTCCTCCCTTCTTTCTCATCACTCTCTCCATTCATTTATTCACTCTTTCAACAGTCATTTAGTTCCAGATGATATTCTAGGTGCTTGAATTCATCAGTGATAAAACAACTGAAATCCTTGCCTTCATGCAATTTGCAGTCTCCTTTCTCCTGCATATAATATTAGCAGTGCTGATATAGCTTAAGGCCTCAGAAGCACCTGTTCTGTTGTTTTGATCCACAACTGCTGTCCCTCTTCCATAATACCTATATCTTCTCTGCACAGAGGTGAGGGTCACATGGTGAGAAAAGGAGAGCTCTATCTAGGCACTGCAGAAGGGCACTGCAAAAAATTCTCAATCCTATGAAGAGATAGTCCAACCAAACTGAACTGAAGTACAACATCACAGCTCATGTAGACTTTTTAGTCCTCTAGATTTGAGATGAAGTCAGAGGTTATGAATACAATTCTATTTGGCATTATGAGAAAAAGGTAGGATTTAGAGCTATACAAACCTGGGGCTGTATTTTAGTTCTGTAGTCTTGGGGCAGGTCATATAACCTCTTTAGGTCTCAGTATCCTCAACTCTTAAGTGAATTTAACATCATTTACCTTATGGGTTTTATCGTTATTTTATGCATTCATCCATTTATTCATTCAATGAGTATTTATTAAGCCCTTTCTATGCATTTGGCACTGTGGTAAATACTGGAGTTAACAGTGAAGAGATAATAAATGGACAAAAATTCTTGCCATCATGGAGGGCATTACCACCCCAGGGAATAAGCTACTGGGAGAGGAAGCATGTGAGGGAGGGGTTAGTTTCAATCATGATTGAATCTATAGGGTAACTGACTCTTAAATAGGCAGGAGAAGTATGTCAGAGAGTGGGAGGGTCTAGACACTGGCTGTGGATCAGATCCCCTCTGAGTTGCTTCCTGTGGCACATACAGTCAGGGTGAGAGGCCTGAGCAGACAACAGAGGCATCCTGTTCCAAGGAACAGAAAGACTGCAGCTGCCAGCAGAGAGCACCACAGACACTAAAATGTGAGGCCCATGCCTCCTGTGGGAACTGAAGTGAGAGGGGTGGTAAAACAGAATAAAAAGCTGCAATCGCAAATGTCTCTGGACCCTCTCAGACCCCATCCTTAGCCTTGGAAACAAAAGGACATTTGCAGGACACCTCAGCACTGCCTTCATCTCTGCAGTGCAGTCGGGGACCCTGTGGACTGCACACAGGTTTAAAGCCAGGAAAAATGTAACTCTCCAGCCAGTCTGAATGGCTTGTTAAGTCGCAAGTTATTAGAGGATGTCAGGGAACCTTTGCAGCTACACATTGACTCTCTGGTGATGAAGATTCAGTGCTGTCAGACATCCCACATTTGTGGGCTAAAGGCCAAAGAGTAAACCCCAGATTCCTGCTTCCTGGCTCCTCAGTCCTTGGGTGCTTCAGAAGCAAAGAGACTTCACCCCAAACTCAGCCAAGTCAGCACTGAAAGCCTCCCTTTCACAACAGGAAGCCCCCAGGTGATGGCAGAACTTGGTTTGGCCAGTATCACCTTCAAGGGCTGCCGCTCCACTGGCTCTGTGGGCACAGAGCTTTCTTCGGGAATGCGGACACCGCATGGTTTGCTAGCTGCTTCAGCTGTTCTGAACAAATGAATCCCCATTCTACGGGACTCGAAACTACATAGTTTCACTCTGTACTCTTGTGTTGGCAGCTGCCTTTCAGCATTGCCCTGTCCCCACAAAAACCTCAACATGGATCCCTTGTATGCATGACATACAATAGGACCTTTCATTTCTGCTTTGGCACCTGCAGCCCTTGGGGAACAGCGCCATGGAATAGAGAAAGCATTTCCCAGAGTGGTGCTGGGGCCCCCACCCATGCAACAGTTGAGCAGAGGCAAGTGAAAGCTGTATGCATGATTGAGGGGAAGGGAGGAGGATGAACCTTGGGAGAACCATTCTTGCAGCCAGCCTGTGTGCTTTGAGCATCAACCACATGCGTTCTGGGCTATGCACTGGGAGCAGAACCCAATCTTTATCCTTAACATGTTTGTAGCTCCCAGGGTGAATCAGGCCATAGAGGCAAATGTGCCAGTCAGTGTCCTTGGTTATGAGCCACTGAAACCATTTTTGATAGATGGCTGCCTCTGGGAGCCAGGCTCTAAAGTTTCCATTCTGTCTACCAATTATTAGCTGTAGGACTTGTATAACTATCACTTAACCACTGTGTATTAGAATCTCATTTGTCAAATGAGAGTTACATTAGTATGTGTTACTTGAAATGATTAAAATGCTGAATCCATGGGAACTAACTGGAGCACTGTCTGGCTCATATTTGCATTTCATGCAAGGATGCGCACAATAAAGGACAAAAAGGCAAGGACCTAACAGAAGCAGAAGAGATTAAGAAGAGGTGGCAAGAATACATAGAACTGTACCAAAAAAAGCTCTTAATGACCCAGATAACCACAATGGTGTCGTCACTCCTCTAGGTCCAGACCTCCTGGAGTGTGAAGTCAAATGGGCCTCAGGAAGCATTACTATGAACAAAGCTAATGGAGGTGACAGAATTCCAGCTGAGCTATTTCAAAATCCTAAAAGATGATGCTGTTAAAAGTGCTGCACTCAATATGCCAGTAAATTTGGAAAATTCAGCAGTGGACACAGGACTGGAAAAGGTCAGATTTCATTCAAATCACAAAGAAGAGCAATGCCAAAAATGTTCAAATTACCATACAATTACACTCATTTCACATGCTAGCAAAGCAATGCTCAAAATCCTTCAAGCTAGCCTTCAACAGTACATGGACTGAGAACTTTCAGATGTACAAGTTGCCTTTTAGAAAAGGCAGAGGAACCAGAAATCAAATTGCCAACATATGCTGGATTGTATAAAAAATAAGAGAATTCAAAAAAAACATCTACTTCTGCATTATTGACTTTGCTAAAGCCTTTGACTATGGATCACAACAAATTGTGCAATATTCTTAAAGAGGTGAGAATACCAGACCATATGACCTGTCCCATGAGAAACCTGTATGCAGGACAAGAAGCAACAGTTAGAACTCAACATGGAGCAATGAACTGGTTTAAAATTTGGAAAGGAGTACATCAAGGCTGCATATTGTCACCCTGCTTATTTAACTTACATGCAGAGTACATCATATGTAATGCTGGGCTGGATGACTGACAAACCAGAATCAAGATTGCCGGGAAAAATATCAACAACCTCAGATATGCAGGTGATACCACTTTAATGGCAGAAAGTGAGGAGGAACCAAGGAACCTTTTGATGAAATTGAAAGAGGAGAGTGAAAAAGCTGGCTTAAAATGCAACATTCAAAAAACAAAGATCATGGCATCCGGTCCTATCATGGAAGCAGTGTCAGATTTCACTTTCTTGGGCTCCAAAATCAATATGGATGGTGACTGAAGCCATGAAATTAAAAGATGTTTCCTCCTTGGAAGAAAAGCTGTGACAAACTTAGACAATGTATTAAAAAGCAGAGACATCACTTTGCCAACAATGGTCCATATAGTCAAAGCTATGGGTTTTTTCCAGTAGTCATGTATGGATGTGAAAGTTGGACCATAAAGAAGGCTGAATGCTGAAGAATTGATGCTTTTGAACTGCTGTGCTAGAGAAGACTCTTGAGAGTCCCTTGGACAACAAGATCAAACCAGTCAATCCTAAAGGAAATCAACACTGAATACTCATTGGAAGGACTGATGCTGAAGCTGAAGCTCCAATACTTTGGCCACCTGATGCGAAGAGCCGACTCACTGGAAAAGACCCTGATAATGGAAAAAATTGAGGGCAGGAGGAGAAGGGGACAACAGAGGATGAGATGGTTGAATGGCATCACTGACTCAATGGACATGAGTTTGAGCAAATTTAGGGAGATAGTGAAAGATCTATCTTCATGAACTGCATGCTACAGTTCATGGGTTTGAAAAGAGTCAGGTGTGACTTAGTGACTGAAAAACAATAACAACTGATTCATATTTAACCTTCAGGAGGTTAGCCCTAACATTATCATGAATTTATCCCTAACCATAAAGCTGGGAGAAGGCAATGGCACCCCACTCCAGTACTCTTGCCTGGAAAATCCCATGGACGGAGGAGCCTGGTGGGCTGCAGTCCATGGGGTCGCTAAGAATCGGACACGACTGAGCGACTTCACTTTCACTTTTCACTTTCATGCATTGAAGAAGGAAATGGCAACCCACTCCAGTGTTCTTGCCTGGAGAATCCCAGGGACGGGGGAACCTGGTGGTCTGCCATCTATGGGGTCGCACAGAGTCGGACACGACTGAAGTGACTTAGCAGTAGCATAAAGCTGTAGAAAAAAATTCAGAAAATGGCCAGGCACCAAGAGAGACTGAGAAATGAAATCCATTGCAAAGTTTCTGCTGCATGCACAGCCTGATTTGACTGCTGCTCTGGCACCATTGCCACAACTCATATTAGACAGCACTGCTACTATGGCTGGTCACTCCAATTGCCACCACTGAACACTGCTATAGTTAATTGCATAATTAACTATAAATTCGTTGTTTCCCACTTGCTCCAAATTCAAAGTTCTATTTGGAAGCAAATAACTGTCAAAGCCCAGTTTTCCTATCTGAGACTTAGACGTTAGGGTTAGGCAGAAGTCACATCTGGTCTGCTCTCTTTTCTGTTCTGGGAGGTTGTATTCTGGCTCCTATCAAGACTCCCACAATGATGGACTGCTTCACTGTAGTAAGGGTAGTAATTATGTCCATGCAGTAATGTGGACAACAACGTTGACAAATGCCCGCACAAAATAATGATTCAATAGTAGACGTATGAAGTTAGGGACATAGCAGTCACCACTAATACTTTTTTATTGAAGTATAGTTGATTTACAATGTTCTATTAGTTTATGGTGTACAACAAAGTGAATCAGTTATATTTATTTACAGATGTATATACACTTATCATATGCTTTTCTATTGTAGGTTATTACAAGATAATTTCCTGTGCTATACAGCAGGCTCTTGTTATCTATTTTATATATAGTAGTGTATATCTACTAATTCCAAACTCTTAACTTGTGTGGTTTAGTCACTAAGTCATGTCCAACTCTTTGCAATCCCAGGGACTGTAGCCTGGCAGGCTCCTCTATCCATGGGATTTCCCAGGCAAGAATACTGGAGTGGGTTGGCATTTCTTTCTCCATGGGATCTTCCCCAACCAGGGACTGAACCTGAGTTTCCTCCCATTGCAGGCAGATTCCTTATCTGCCTTATCCTTATAAACCACCAGGGAACTTCTAGCTTATCCCTTCCCATTTTCCCCTTCAGTAAGGGTAAGTTTGTTTCCTATGTCTTTAAGTCCATTTCTACTTTGTAAATAAGTCCATTTGTGTCATACTTTAGATTTGAAACATAAGCAGGTGCACAATTTAGAATCCAAGGTGTCATCCTTGACCCCTGCCTCTCTCTTACCCACACTTCCAATCCATCACCTTTCAGTTTCACTGCTTATCCATCACTTAAATCCACTCACTTACCTTCAATTTCCTAATCTCAGCCCACCATTACTGTGTTGTTAGACTAGTACACCATCCTCATGGCTGAGCCCCCTCCGTGCCCCCAGCCCGTTTAGTCTATTCCCACACAGCAGTCACAGTGATCTTTCCAAATTGTAAATATGAGACTTGATTATCCCTCCAGTTTTTAATGGCTTCATGTATCTCTTAGGTTAATGACAAACCTCATTAACATACAGGATCCAGCCTGCCTTGGGGTCTCCCTCCCTTCTAAGTCCACATGTGCTCTGCTCTCCCTTCCTCATTCCACTCCAGCCACTCTGTTCTCTGTCTAGTCCTGAGGAGCCAGATGCTCTCTTTGCCACAAAGTCTTTGTCCATGTCCAGTACTTCTCTCCTCTCTTCTCTTTTGATCCCTATCCTTATTCAGGTCTCAGATCAAGAGATACTTCCTCATGGCGGCGAGGAGGGAGGGGGCTTCTCTGACCTCCATGACTGGGATAAATCACCTCATTACAGACTCCCATGGCATCCTGAATCTCTCCTAAATGGACATTCATCACAAATGCCATTTTCAATTGTGTGACACTATATATATATATATATCACATGAAAATATGGACTACGCATGATTCTATTCACCATTGCCTAGCATCTTTCATTTGTTGAGTGAATGAATGAATGAATTGAAAAATGGCTTCTCAGTGGAGGTTAATATATCCTTGATGTTTGAGGGATTAGTGAGAATTTGTTGGACGAAGAAAGGAGAAATAAAAGTATCCCAGGAGAGGAAATAAGGAAATCAAAATTTGTAGGACATGCGAGGGAATGGTGTGTTCAGAGAAAGTTTCACACAGCTGGTATATGAGTGATGGGAGATGGGTGAAGGATATAAGAAAAGCAGCAAATGAAGTATAGAGTTTGGGTCCTGATTGTGAAGGTCCTTGAATGCATGCTAAGGAATTTAGAACTTTCTCTCTGGGCATGGAGAGAATCTGATAAGGCAAAGAAATTAAGCATCAGAAATGCAGGATGAAGGTTAAAGCAAGAATATACCTTCTGTCTTTAAAATTTGATAATGTCAAATTAGCAACTATTTGTACTTCCACAGCAAAGTTCTACTTATTGTAAAATTAAAGAAAGTTATTCCAAAAATGCCTTAGACTAAGACTAATGCCTTAGACTGTTTAGATGTCTGTTTTAAGTAAGTACAATCAGATTGGGGTTTTTTTTTATTATTATTCTCTACTTCCAATATCTGTCTCCCAAATGATTATTATTCACATTCCAATGAACAGATGTCACATAGCCAGCTGGAAAAACTCAGTTACATATAACATGATCAATCAATAGAGGGCCTCTGTGTTTAGCTCAATACAAGTTATTCCTATTAAGTTGATGATAATAGCCAGAATAGAACATAGTTCTAACCAGTTTTGGTTTTTTTCTTTTTTTTTTTTTTAAATAAAACCATGCTTCTCAAATGTTTTGGACTTTGGCTCATTACATTCTGAAAAATTCTTAAGGACGTCAAAGAACTTTTGTTTATGTGGGTTACATCTGTGGATATTTAATATACTAGAAACTAAAACTTAAAATTTTAAAATATTTATCAATATATTTTAAAATAACAATAATAAACTATCAATATATTTTAAAATAACAATAATAAACTACTTAAAATACTTAACATATTTTGTGAAAGTAACTATTTTTCTAAAAATAAAAAAAGTCTTAAGAGACAGCTGATTCTCATATTAGTGTAATCTGGTATTTAATCTACTTAACGTTTCATCTGCATTTAATCTGCTGTGTTGCCTTATACAAGGAAAGGAGAAGTGCTTTGATATCTTTTTGAATAATCATGACACTGCATATCAACTTGAAAAGTAATAGTTTCTTAAAAGTCAGTTGCAATATGGAATATAAAACCATATCAATTAAACTTGCATGCTCTGAAACACTAAAATTCATTAGTCTCCTTTGCACTTTGAATGAAACTTTCACTCCTACATTATTAACATCATGCATTGGTCATTTGGAAAATAACCATTCACTGAGTTGTGTAGGCTTTCCAAATTTTGAGACATTTTATTATGGCATATCAAAAAAAATCATACTCATATAATAACTATAAATGGAATACAAGCTTTAAAAATTGTTAATCACTATGTTGTACACCTAAAGTTTATAGAATATTGTACATTGACTATACCTCAATAAAATAAATAATTTTTTTAAAAGGGAAAAAATTAACATCACCACTAATCTTATCAAGAAAAACTTTTAATATTGGAAAGCTGTCAAGCTCCTGTTGATAAGTATGGAAATGTAAGCTTTCAAAAATTTAATTTTACTTGAATGCTTAAAATTCTTTCATTAGCAACAAATTCCACAGTTGTTTTTCTTGAAGGGACATTGACTTTATTAATTCTAAGAAAATGTCTGCCAAATACCCAAGTCTAAATAGCTATAACTTGTCATTCTTTAAATAAAAATGGCATTTCATCAAAAACATGTCTAATTTGGCTTGAACTCTAATAAATGCACACATGCTTCCTTTTTTAGACAACACCGTACTTCGGTAAGAATCAGAAGTACTGTGTATGCTACTTCCTATTTTGGCACAGAGAGAGTAAACCAAAAAAAGTACTCAAAGATCAAGACAATAAAATTAGTAGATCTTCCTGCTGCATTAGGACAACGGTGTGAAAAAAGAATTACTTTCTGCAAATCTGCAGAGGCTAAGTACACAGTGAGTGCCAATATGGTTTGGTGTCACCACCTTGATTTCTGCTTGGGCACCAGCACTTTTACTCATCAGTGCTTTTACAGTCAGTAGAAATGTCAACAGTGACAAAAAGGAAGACAATATATAAATATTATTATAAAATTATGAAAGCCGACTCATTGGAAGAGACCTCAATACTAGAAAAGATTGAGGGCAGGAGGAGAAGGGGGCAACAGAGAATGAGATTGTTAGATAGCTTCACCAACTCAACAGACATGAGTTTGAGCAAACTCCGGGTGATAGTGAAGGACAGGGAAGTCTGACGTGCTGCAGTTTACGGAGCTTTGAAGAGTTGGACATGACCGAATGACTGAACAACAACATTATTATAAAAAGAATTTTGACCTCCTGAACCACACAGAAGAATGTTAGGACATCAAGGTGTTTGTGAACAAATCCTTGAGTGCCGCTAAAATACAAATTAATTTAGAGACGTAGTGGTTTGCTTATAATGAAATAATGGACTCAGCCCACAGCCCTAACCAATTCATGTTTTTATGGTTTTTTAAGAAAGTCCATCTCTGCATCTTTTCACTACTTCATGAGCAATATGCGACCTCTCAAGGAAATGATCACAAGTCAAAGGAAATTTTTTAAAGCATTCTGGTGACTCATCAGTTTTGGCCACTGCAAAGGCTACCTATATATTGATGGTAAAGAAAGGAGTCATTTATGCTGAGTCCATGGTTGTTATCACTAAATATCCATTTAGTGACTCTGAGAAACCAAGACACGTCAATAATAGTAAGTAAGTTATTTTAGAAAAATGTATAACGTCATTTTGTTAAATAGCTTTTCAGATAAGCAAAGCTAAACAGGAACATAAGGGAGTAAGGCAGATTTCCCTCTTTAATTTGAAAAGTAATACCTCAGACCACAACACTATTCAGGATGATCTTCTCCTTTAGTGATTCATTTCATCAGATCAGATCAGATCAGATCAGTCGCTCAGTCGTGTCCGACTCTTTGCGACCCCATGAACTGCACCACGCCAGGCCTCCCTGGCCATCACCAACTCCCGGAGGTCACTCAGACTCACATGCATTGAGTCAGTGATGCCATCCAGCCATCTCATCCTCTGTCGTCCCCTTCTCCTCCTGCCCTCAATCCCTCCCAGCATCAGAGTCTTCTCCAATGAGTCAACTCTTCACATGAGGTGGCCAAAATACTGGAGTTTCAGCTTTAGCATCATTCCCTCCAAAGAAATCCCAGGGCTGATCTCCTTCAGAATGGACTGGTTGGATCTCCTTGCAGTCCAAGGGACTCTCAAGAGTCTTCTCCAACACCACAGTTCAAAAGCATCAATTCTTCAGTGCTCAGCCTTCTTCACAGTCCGGCTCTCACATCCATACATGACCACAGGAAAGACCATAGCCTTGACTAGGCGAACCTTTGTTCGCAAAGTCATGTCTCTGCTTTTGAATATGCTATCTAGGTTGGTCATAACTTTCCTTCCAAGGAGTAAGCGTCTTTTAATTTCATGGCTGCAGTCACCATCTGCAGTGATTTTGGAGCCCAGAAAAATAAAGTCTGACACTGTTTCCACTGTTTCTCCATCTATTTCCCATGTAGTGATGGGACCAGATGCCATGATCTTTGTTTTCTGAATGTTGAGCTTTAAGCCAACCTTTTCACTCTCCACTTTCAGTTTCATCAAGAGGCTTTTTTAAATTCTGAACAAGCAGGGAAAGTTTTCACCCAACACTTTATTGTACTGACATGTGAAAAAGTCAGACCAATGCTTTTCAAAGAAATTTCCCAGCCCATGCTGAAAGCTATAGTGAAAAATCAACTGATTCATGCTGAGCATTTTTGAACTTGCCAACAAGAAGAGGCAGGAGGAGAGCATGTTCATGGCCATTTGAGCCTGACTTTGCCAGCTAGGCAGGTACAAGCCATGGTGACTCTTGTGGCTTTTCCAATTCACGTTGGGGAAGAGCTTGACTTTCAGTTTCCAACACTGAGTGGGTTTCTTTGAGTTATGCACACTGTATGAGTGTAACAAGGTCAACTGATTTGTCTGAATGTACAAATAAAGGAAAGGAAGATGTATTTTTCTACCTCAATGACTTATGGACGTAGAAGCCATGCTTGGTCACGGAACCCTAGTGGATTTTCAATGATAAAGCAAAAGCATGCTGTCCTGGTAGAGAGAGGAACATTTCCTAGTCATTCTTAATTTTTCATAATCATTTTATGTTTATGTTTGAGATTATAGATGTGCAGAGATGAGGGATTAATGTTAGATTCTTGGGCACGTACCTTCACCTATTTCTCAGCATTTCTCAACCCTGTGAGCTGCTCATTATAGTAGCTATGTCCCAGAAAGTTATCTAGTCAAACCAGCACCATTTGAGTCAGTGTGATCATCCTAAGAAACATCTAACCATAAAATCCCAACCCAAAACTAGCCCAACTTAGGAGCCTGGCCCCCATAACCAACGTCTTGTCTTCCTCTGTAATTTCATGTCTCTATACTTCCACACATGTATTAATACCACTGATTCAGGAAGCATTGACATGCCTGCACTATCCTGCATGCCTTCTTCAATTCCCACCCCACCTCCTCCTTTGGACATGCTGTTGTCTCTGCCTGGAATGTCTTCTCTTATTTCCTGGTGGGACTCTGTGCCTTAACCCTAGATCAGAGCTAGATATCAGCCTTCTGCCTTCATAGCGTTTCATGCCATCCTTTCATGATACTTTGTCACTGTTTCCTCATCTGTCTCCTCAATTACTTGGGATTCCTTTAGGGCAGAGATTGAACCATTAACTTCCACGCACATCTAGCAAAACAAAGGAATAGGTTAACCACTCCAGTATTCTGGCCTAGGGAATTCCATGGACTGTACAGTACATGGTGTCATACAGAGTTGGACACAACTGAGCGACTTTGGACTTACCTCCACAGGACTGGGAAAGGTCAGTTTTCATTCCAATCCCAAAGAAAGGCAATGTCAAAGAATGCTGAAACTACCGCACAATTGCACTCATCTCACACGCTAGTAAAGTAATGCTCAAAATTCTCCAAGCCAGGCTTCAGCAATATGTGAACCATGAACTTCCAGATGTTCAAGCTGGTTTTAGAAAAGGCAGAGGCACCAGAGATCAAATTGCCAACATCCGCTGGATCATAGAAAAAGCAAGAGAGTTCCAGAAAAACATCTATTTCTGCTTTATTGACTATGCCAAAGCCTTTGACTGTGTGGATCACAATAAACTGTGGAAAATTCTGAAAGAGATGGGAATACCAGACCACCTGACTTGCCTCTTGAGAAACTTATATGCAGATCAGGAAGCAACAGTTAGAACTGGACATGGAACAACTGATTGGTTCTAAATAGGAAAAGGAGTATGTCAAGGCTGTATATTGTCACCCTGCTTATTTAACTTATATGCAGAGTACATCATGAGAAACCCTGGGCTGGAAGAAGCACAAGCTAGAATCAAGATTGCTGGGAGAAATCTCAATAACCTCAGATATGCAGATGATACCACCCTTATGGCAGAAAGTGAAGAGGAACTCAAAAGCCTCTTGATGAAAGTGAAAGAGGAGAGTGAATAAGTTGGCTTAAAGCTCAACATTCAGAAAACAAAGATCTGAATGATGGCATCTGGTCCCATCATTTCATGGGAAATAGATGGGGAAACAGTGGAAACAGCGTCAGACTTTATTTTTTGGGGCTCCAGAATCACTGCAGATGGTGACTGCAGCCATGAAATTAAAAGACACTTACTCCTTGGAAGGAAAGTTATGACCAACCTAGATAGCATATTCAAAAGCAGAGACATTACTTTGCCAAGAAAGGTCTGTCTAGTCAAGGCTATGGTTTTTCCAGTGGTCATGTATGGATGTGAGAGCTGGACTGTGAAGGAGGCTGAGTGCCAAAGAATTGATGCTTTTGAACTGTGGTGTTGGAGAAGACTCTTGAGAGTCCCTTGGACTCCAAGGAGATCCAACCAGTCCATCCTAAAGGAGATCAGTCCTGGATGTTCATTGGAAGGGCTGATGTTGAAGCTGAAACTCCAGTACTTTGGCCACCTCATGCGAAGAGTTGACTCATTGGAAAAGACTCTGATGCTGGGAGGGTTAGCGGCAGGAGGAGAAGGGGACGACAGAGGATGAGATGGCTGGAGGGTATTACTGTCTCAATGCATATGAGTTTGGGTGAACTCCGGGAGTTGGTGATAAACAGGGAGGTCCGGTGTGCTGCAGTTCGTGGAGTTGCAAAGAGTTGGACATGACTGAGCAACTGAACTGAACTGAACTGTAGCTCATATGGGAAAGAATCTGCTTGTAATGCAGGAGACCTGGGTTCAATCCCTGGCTCAGAATATCCCCTGGAGAAGGACATGGAAACCAACTCCAGCATTCTTGCATGGAGAATTTCATTGACAGAGGAGCCTGGAGGGCTACAGTCCACAGAGTTGCAGAGTCGAACACAACTGAAGCAACTTAGCACACAAGCAAAAGAAAAAAAAAAAAGTATGTGATAATGTCTCAATGGATGTTGGCTGGATACACTATGGGACTACAACCTTCCCTTCTACGTGCATCTTAAGTAACCAATTTGAATTTTGTACCCTAATTGAGTCTTATTCTAAAATGCAACTTTATCCACAGTCCTGAACTACTATCTCCATTTACTTTCTCTGTCAGAACTGTTTGTCTTTATTTTCATCATTAAAAGATCTCTCTTCACCTCCTCCCACCTCACTTAAACATTTCACTGGTCATCATCTGCCTTCTCAAGATATAAACAAATACCTCAGGTCACCTCATTCATGGATATATAGTTAGGTCTCTGTGACTAGCTGGATATTTAAAACATATTTGCTCCTTAATTATCTCAATACCATCATCAAGGAATGCTATGGATGGGGTCAAGGGAAGTAGACACAGGGAGGAGGATGGGTGCTGGCTTGCCTTCCAGGCAGTCTGATGAGTCCTAGCAAGATTCAGTTCAGTTCAGTTCAGTCGCTCAGTCGTGTCCGACTCTTTGCGACCCCATGAACCGCAGCACACCAGGCCTCCTTGTCCATCACCAACTCTTGGAGTCCACCCAAACCCATGTCCATTGAGTCAGTGATGCCATCCAACCATCTCATCCTCTGTCGTCCCTTCCTCCTCCTGCCCTCAATCTTTCGCAGCATCAGGGTCTTTTCAAATGAGTCAGCTCTTTGCATCAGGGGGCCAAAGTATTGGAGTTTCAGCTTCAACATCAGTCCTACCAATGAAAACCCAGGACTGATCTCCTTTAGGATGGACTGGTTGGATCTCCTTGCAGTCCAAGGGACTCTCAAGAGTTTTCTCCAAGATTCGGTTGCCATTAGAATCTGACCTTGACTTCGGGTGGGTCTTTGGCAGCCTCTCTTCTCTGACTTTCCCTCAGCTAATCCCTTCTTGGCCCAATCAGGTGGGCCTTGCTTGGGTCCAAAGAAACACTGTAAACATCAGCTGAGGCAGCTCATCCTAATGGTGGCCATGATGACTTGACTTTTCTTGTAAACTCTGGAAGCACTGAATGTTACAGATGGAAGAGACCCAAGAATTTCTTTTTTCTTTAATTTAAGGAAAAAACTGAGGCCCTGAGAGGTGAAGTGAATGATTTGATTTTAAGTTCTCCTTAAGCGGCAGAGGAATGGAGTACACCAAAAAGCGAAAGGTTAACATGGCAGTGAGCAACCTGAATAGATATAGCTGCCTGTATCTCCCATAGCCATGAGAAGGAAGGATGAGAAAGCTACCTCTGCATCACTTCTTTTTAAACCTGCCCAAATATTACTATATTATAATTAAAGTGCAATAAACATTTTCTCATTCAAGTGCTCACATTCATTGAGTTAGTAATCTAAATTATAAAAATATTCTTTTTTTCAAAGAACTGGGCAGTTATTTTAAGTGTAAAAAATAGGGCTTAAGAATGTTTTTATTTTTTCTCAGTTAAACTGCATGTGTTCACCTTCATAGGACTAGAAAACTTCATAGAAAGACATGATTACAGGCACATAAATATCTTTTCTATGTGGTACTTCCAATATAACAGTTCTGTCTAAATCTCAAACTGTTTAGTTTGCAGACATCTTATCTTCTACCCACAGGACTCACATTTGTTTTAGTCAATTTTAACAAGGATACCACTTCTCTTTCTTCTTTCTATTTCTTATTACAATGGACATGAGTATAATACCCAGATACAGGTCTCCAAACAAACACACTAGAGACAGTGTAAAAGAGAACGAGGATATTTTATACCTATAGTTTCTGTTGGTGATTCAGGATTTCTGCCAGGACTTGCCCCCCACTCCCCAACAGGCAAATGTCAATTTTTAGAACATGCTCACAGTCCCGGCTAAATAATCTTTCTGGTGGAGTATGTGCAGACCACATGTTTTCTCTACCTCTCTGATACTTATCAGAACCCAGAGTGAAGGAAGAAGAAGGCCACAGAGCATCAGTTCCAGGCTGATTATCTGATCTCCAGATTCCTGGGACTGAGGTACAATGAATTCACCCTCTCCTTGGGAGATAGAAGGCTAAGTCTTTGTCCGCACACAGCGGCATTCTTGTAGAGGAGCGTTGCTGGGAAGGCTACTGACTCCTTTTGTAGTACCAAGCCTCCACCTGAAGTCTAAGAGCAGCAGATGCCCTTGATAAAGGAGGACAAAAGCCTCAGTAGCATCAGGAACAGCCTAGAGCTGTTTTGTGGATAATTTGTAAGGAAAGAGCTCCAAACACTCTTCACTTAGGAACGGGCAATAAGGATTGTCATAGCTTAGGTCAGGAAAATGTCAGTGTTTCAATTCTGAACTTAACATTATTAACATCAGGCCAAAAAAGTTCAAATAAGTCAGTAGTAAATTGGTAAAATTTGTCTGAAGCAGAATTTTTTGATAAAACAGGCAGACCTCTAAGAAAAATGGATAACAGTCAAAGTCTTTTTTGTAAACTGAAGATTTAAAAGTGTTTTCTACATATTACAGCTTTGGGGATAATACACTATTTACTTTTAAGAGAGCTGTTATTCTTATCTTTACTTACTCAATAAATATTTAAGAAATCTTAAATATTTAACCCCAATCTTATCATAAATGTAAAACAGCTGTTTTCTTTTTCCTTAAAAATTTTGATTTTCATTAAGCAAGACAATTCTAAGAGTGCATTTTCTAACAAATTCTGACAATTAACCACAAAATTCTGTCTATAGTATGTAACTATGCAGAAAAAATAGCATAAAAACAGGATAACATTTAATTGACAAATTCTTTGTTATTTTTCATAGAATGAGCCTCACATCTGGAAAAGCTCAAATAATTAAGTAGTCTGTCCAAGAAAAGTCTATCGGAAGAATTCCAAATATACACTGTTTTTACATTGTTGGTTGTATCAAATGGAAAGTTCTTGAACACAATAATAAGTTAAGGAAGGAGAGGGGAAAAAAAGACTTTCTACATTATTGCTTCCTAGGACTTGGACAGATACCTGATGTCTGCTGGGAACTGTTCCCTGCCCCCAAGTTAGGACTGTACTGGAACAACTCCAGACAGTTCACTGCCTGAAACACTGGGTAAAGGAACTCTATACACTGCCAGTAATCATGTGTCCCAGTGATTCTTTGTAGCCATGAAGGTTTCCTTTGTTCATAACTTCAATCCTTCCTGTTGTCATTTAAGTCCATTATTTTTCCCCTGAGCACACAAGGTCACTAGACAGTCACACACTCAGCAGCCTCCTGAAACTCTCCCTGTGTCTACAACTGCCCAGCAGTCTCTACCACGAAGAGGATGTAATTGAAGGGGCCACAGTTCAGAAGGGTCAAGGTCAAGAAGTAGGAAATTGCCTTTCCTGGGCTTGAGAAAGCACTCCATGACAATGGCACCCATAAAATTAGCTAACATGTCACAGGAGTTGATTGCATGGCTTTGGAGGAATAATTCTTTTAGGCATCTTACTCCCAGTCTTTGGAAAAGACCAGTATTATGGTCAAGCAGAGGGAAGGGACTGTGTCCACCTTGTAACCTTGTAACAGAGACTGGAGTGACTTCTGGAAGGAGCTTATCATTTTTGCCTTGCAGGTTCTTCATGAACTCCCCATCTGTGTGTGTTTCTACTTTCACACCACCACTGTTGTTAACCATTGTTTGTTTTATGCTTAACATTTATCACAAGCTGTAATCAATTTTTAAAAATAGGTCTGTTCTATCTTCACCATGAAATACTGTTTCATGGAGGAAGTAACCCTATCTGTTTAATCATCTTTATACCTATATCACAGGTAGTACTTATTCTTAATACATATGGAGAGAACGAAAGAATAAAACTGTAAACAAATACCATCCATAGGTTCCATTTCTCCTCTCCTCTGTTGCTTCAGAGTACTCCATCCTCTAATCACTTATCCCTCTGCAGCAGGAGCACTCCTCACCCAGGGATCATATTAGCCTGTATTGTCTTTCATAACTGGAGGACTCTGAACAAAGTTCTCCCTCCAGCCCCACAAGGTGCATATCTAGCCAGCCAACACCTATAGCTAATTGGCTTGCAGTTTCTTAGAGTTTCACTGTGAGCACATCTGTGGACTGAGGTTTCAGTTTGAGAGGCCAGACCACAAATATTAAGCTAATTGAGGCATTATAGAAAGAAATTTTCCTTCAGGGATAAATTTATGAAGTTTTCTGATCTTGTGGATGATTGTGCCATCTTTTAAGCTCAATCCTTTCCTCTCCCTCTGTACAAAAATGAAAGAAAATTAGTCTGCCTTGGAAGAGAGAAACAAAGGATTGTGTGGACATTTGATTATTTCATTAAGCAGAAGATGAACAACAACAAAAAAAATCATATAATAATCTCTCTTTAAGTAAATGATACAGAGAAGAAAAACTAATGTGGAAACCAGCAATCTCATTCTTCAGAAAAACAAGCTGAAACTTTTGTTTAATAAAGTCTGTCATAGCTTATTAAGTATTATAAAGGCACTTGGTGAGAGTAAACAAAAAATTTGCATCTGAGAGTGATCTATTGGCAAATGATTTTTATATCATTTTCAGGTACTGACTCTGTGCTTTTGCATTTTCTTTTCTTTATTTTGCGAGTTGCAGTGCATGTGGTGTTGTGGCGAGAACAGAGGACACAGCACATAGAGGGGACTCAAAAAAATCTTTGACAAAAGAATAAGTGAAAAGTCAAGTAACAAGAATACTGTCCCAGTACCACTTACATACGACTTTGGGAAAATTATTTTATCTTTGAGAGCCTCAAAAATCCCAATTTGTAAAGTGATCTTCTCTGAACAATTCAGAAATGTCATAATACATATAAAAGACTTTCTATTTTATAAACAGAGCTTACGTGTGAGATTTAGTATTATTGCTATCATTATTATTATTTTACAAGGAAATTATTATGGCATTCCCCAAGTTCTTATTCAGTATCTATCTAAGTATAGGATAAATACTAGGTATGATGCTAGATATTGTCTTTTCCCCCATTTTTGGTATTCTGTAATTTTTAAAAGTTATACATCTTAACTATTAAAATGTAAATAGGTGGGCAAATGTGTTTAAAAAAAATGCTCTCTACCTATTCCCCATTCCAAACATACTCTCAGAGACAAATTCAGACCATCATTTAATTTGCAATCTTACTGATTTGATCCTGTATGTATACCATGTAAATTGCATATATTCTTTATTAGAAAATGCAATCATATGCTGCTCTGCACATTTTTGATAAACCGTATCTCAGTGCTTACAGACAGAGCTCCTGCATTGTTTTCAATGGTTTCCAAGTATTTCATAATGTTGTTCCCTCCAATAATCACAGTTGATGACTCTAACAGTGAAGTTGATTACATCATTTAGTTAGATTAATGGTGTGGAGGTAGACGTATTGTTTTTCCAGCAGGAGTTCTATTTGCGTGATTAGTATCCCCTAAATCCTTCAGGCCTAGAGATTGCATAACTTCCCCTGGGCAGCCAGTCTCCAGAAGAACAAACAGCTCTTCCTCGTGTCTCACCTGAATCTCTTCTGTTCAGACATTGTAAGAATGTTTACAAAATAGGATTTGGAAAAGTTTTCTGGATAAAGTCCTGGACAAATCATCCCTGTTCTACCTGGTGGTGTGATATTAGACAAAAGTCATAGTTTCCTAGTACTGTTCTTTTTCTTTTCACATAATGGTGTCCAGAGTTGCTCTTTACACCCTCAAAGGACTACTTTGAGGCTGATGGAGACCACACAGGTCAGAGCCATTTGGGCACCTTGAAAAAAAATGCTTCAGAAATCCAAGAGATTATCTTCATAGTTAGAAATGCCCTAGGAAGCCCTCTTGAGCCTACCGTCTTTGTAGAGGTCCACATGGAATCATCTCAGCAGTCTCACCAAGAAGTTATTATTTCCTCCAATTTATATGGGAAACTGAAGTTCGAAGAAACCGAAAACTTGTCTAAAACCATATTCCACTTAAGTGTTGGTGGAGAGCTTCAAACAGATCAGCCAAGCTCCAAACCCTGTGTTCATGCCATGAAGGACATCAAGTCCTCAATGTTCACAGAATCAAGGCGCCCTCCCTTTGGTGGGGTTTCAGGTGAGGCTCCTAGAGTCCTGCCCTCAGGGCTGGTGGCAGTGCTTCCTGTCTGGGGCCAGTACTGGGCCCAGAGTGTATTCCTCAGGCTGCCATGGGTTCAGGGTCTTCCAGAGAATTAAGTGGGGCAGCTATATGTTTTGTCCTGTTGTGGCCATTCTCACTCATACTGGAGTCAAGGATGCCCCAGCCATGGCTTTGAGGGGATCTATGGGTTCCCCAGACGGGCTGTGCCAAGCACAGTAAAGGAGTCACGGTCTTAGTTCCAAGTCGTCTTTTTCTGGGGCTTCCCAAGCTGGGTCTGGGAGTCATGAAAGAAATGTCTGAACCTACAAAGGGGGCATTAGAGGCAGAATTTGGGATTAGTCAGATCAGATCAGTTGCTCAGTCGTGTCCGACTCTTTGCGACCCCATGAATTGCAGCACGCCAGGCCTCCCTGTCCATTACCAACTCCCAGAAGTCACTCAGACTCACATCCATCGAGTCAGTGATGCCATCCAGCCATCTCATCCTCTGTCGTCCCCTTCTCCTCCTGCCCTCAATCCCTCCCAGCATCAGAGTCTTCTCCAATGAGTCAACTCTTCGCATGAGGTGGCCAAAATTCTGGAGTTTCAGCTTTAGCATCATTCCCTCCAAAGAAATCCCAGGGCTGATCTCCTTCAGAATGGACTGGTTGCATCTCCTTGCAGACCAAGAGACTCTCAAGAGTCTTCTCCAACACCACAGTTCAAAAGCATCAATTCTTTGGCGCTCAGCCTTCTTCACAGTCCAGCTCTCACATCCATACATGACCACAGGAAAGACCATAGCCTTGACTAGGTGAACCTTTGTTGGCAAAGTGATGTCTCTGCTTTTGAATATGCTATCTAGGTTGGTCATAACTTTCCTTCCAAGGAGTAAGTGTCTTTTAATTTCATGGCTGCAGTCACAATCTGCAGTGATTTTGGAGCCCAGAAAAAGAAAGTCTGACACTGTTTCCACTGTTTCTCCATCTATTTCCCATGTAGTGATGGGACCAGATGCCATGATCTTTGTTTTCTGAATGTTGAGCTTTAAGCCAACCTTTTCACTCTCCACTTTCACTCTCATCAAGAGGCTTTATAGTTCCTCTTCACTTTCTGCCATAAGGGTGGTGTCATCCGCATATCTGAGGTTATTGAGATTTCTCCCAGCAATCTTGATTCCAACTTGTGTTTCTTCCAGTCCAGCATTTCTCATGATGTACTCTGCATATAAGTTAAACAAACATGGTGACAATATAAAGCCTTGATGTACTCCTTTTCCTATTTGCAACCAGTCTGTTGTTCCATGACCAGTTCTAACTGTTGCTTCCTGACCTGCATACAGATTTCTCAAGAGGCAGATCAGGTGGTCTGGGATTCCCATCTCTTTCAGAATTTTCCACAGTTTATTGTGATCTACACAGTCAAAGGCTTTGGCATAGTCAATAAAGCAGAAATAGATGTTTTTTCTGGAACTCTCTTGCTTTTTCCAGGATCCAGCGGATGTTGGCAATTTGATCTCTGGTTCCTCTGCCTTTTCTAAAACCAGCTTGAACATCAGGAAGTTCACGGTTCACATATTGCTGAAGCCTGGCTTGGAGAATTTTGAGCATTACTTTACTAGCGTGTGAGATGAGTGCAATTGTGCGGTAGTTTGAGCACTGTTTGGCATTGCCTTTCTTTGGGATTGGGATGAAAACTGACCTTTTCCAATCTTGTGGCCACTGCTGAGTTTTCCAGATTTGCTGGCATATTGAGTGCAGCACTGTCACAGCATCATCTTTCAGGATTTGGAATAGCTCAACTGGAATTCCATCACCTCCACTAGCTTTGTTCGTAGTGATGCTTTCTAAGGCCCACTTGACTTCACATTCCAGGATGTCTGGCTCTAGGTCAGTGATCACACCATCATGATTATCTGGGTCGTGAAGCTCTTTTTTGTACAGTTCTTCTGTGTATTCTTGCCATCTCTTCTTAATATCTTCTGCTTCTGTTAGGTCCATACCATTTCTGTCCTTTATCAAGCCCATCTTTGCATGAAATGTTCCTTTGGTATCTCTGATTCTCTTGAATAGATCCCTAGTCTTTCCCATTCTGTTGTTTTCCTCTATTTCTTTGCATTGATCGTTGAAGAAGGCTTTCTTATCTCTTCTTGCTATTCTTTGGAACTCTGCATTCAGATGTTTATATCTTTCCTTTTCTCCTTTGCTGTTCACTTCTCTTCTTTTCACAGCTATTTGTAAGGCCTCCCCAGACAGCCATTTTGCTTTTTTGCATTTCTTTTCCATGGGGATGGTCTTGATCCCTGTCTTCTGTACAATGCCACGAACCTCATTCCATAGTTCATCAGGCACTCTATCTGTCAGATCTAGGCCCTTAAATCTATTTCTCACTTCCACTGTATAATCATAAGGGATTTGATTAGTCGAGAGGAAAAATAAAAAAAATATATAAAAAAATTTTTTAAAGAGGGGCCGGGTTTGCCAGGAAAAAAAAAAGAGGAAGAGCCAAAGAGAAACAGTGTGTTTAGAGAAAACCCTTGGGCCTGTTAAAAAAAAAAAAAAATAAAAAAAGGAAAAGAAAAAGGGTGGTCCTTTTGTTTTTAGAAGAAAATTTCTAGAGGGGACTCTTTAGGGATAATTACAGGCCCAAGGCTGTCAAGGTGCCATCTGACCTTTGACCTACGACTCTGAGGCTGTATGCCCTCAGGTTAAGGATGCTCCTGGCCTGCCCATGACTGTCAAGGCCTGTCACCTTGGATGGTGAGGTCTTTAGGCCTCCCAGGCAGCTTGAGATTTGGACTTGTCTTAAATTACCACACATGCTGACTCCTGCAAGCTGGCAGGCCCTGCCAGCAACCAGGGGGCCCAAGCCACAGCTTTCTTACCTACTCAAACACAACCATGGAGATGGAAATAATGTGCATGGAATCCTACCCTGTGCACCCTCTACATAAGTATGTGTTGTCTCAAAAATATGCTTTTCAGAAGATAAATGAGCAAAAAACAAGGTTCTCATATATATCATTTTTTCCTGCAATCAAGAATTCATTCATCAACAAATATTTATTATGTGCTCATGATGAATGTAAAGGTATTCAGTACAAATTTATAAACCAAGATGTTTGATTTGATTTAAAAATGTATGTAGGAGACTTGAATTTATGTTCCCATGTTTGATTCTCACTGCCTCCAATCACTCTTCCCACAAGAATATTTACTAATTGGTGACCTGGAAAATGCTCTCAATCTCCCTGGTTTTCCATTTCTAACTTACAAAGAGGATAGTGTCTCACAGAACTGTTGTGAGTCTTCCATAATTCCATACATGAAAATTTATAAAGTGTAACTCCAACAGCCGTTGGATCATTGAAAAAAGCAAGAGAGTTCCAGAAAAACATCTACTTCTGTTTACTGACTATGCCAAAGCCTTTGACTGTGTGGATCACAACAAACTGTGGAAAATTCTTTAAGAGATGGGAATACCAGACCACTTGACCTGCCTCCTGAGAAATCTCTATGCAGGTCAGGAGGCGACAGTTAGAACTGGACATGGAACAGACTGGTTCCAAATCAAGAAAAGAGTACGGCAAGGCTGTATATTGTCACCCTGCTTATTTAACTTATATGCAAAGAACAGCATGAGAAATGCTGGGCCGGATGAAGCACAAGCTGGAATCAAGACTGCCAGAGAAATATCAATAACCTCAGATATGCAGATGACACCACCCTTAAGACAGAAGGCAAAGAACTAAAGAGCCTCTCAATGAAAGTCAAAGTGTAGAGTGAAAAAAGTTTGCTTAAAACTCAGCATTCAGAAAACTAAGATCATGGCATCTGGTCCCATCCTTTCATGGCAAACAGATGGGGAATCAATAGAAACAGAGACAGACTTTATTTTTGGGGTTCCACATCACTGCAGATGGTGACTGCAGACATGAAATTAAAATATGCTCACTCCTTGGAAGAAAAGTTATGACCAACCTAGACAGCATATTAAAAAGCAGAGACATTACTTTGTCAACAAAGGTCCGTCTAGTCAAAGTCATGGTTTTTCCAGTAGTTATGTATGAATATGAAAGTTGGACTATAAAGAAAGCTGAGTGCCGAAGAATTGATGCTCTTGAACTGTGGTGTTGGAGAAGACTCTAGAGAGTCCTTTGGACAGCAAGGAGATCCAACTAGTCCATCCTAAAGGAAATCAGTCCTGAATATTCATTGGAAGGGCTGATGTTGAAGCTGAAACTCCAATATTTTGGCCACCTGATGTGAAGAAGTGACTCATTGAAAAAGACCCTGATGTTGGAGAAGATTGAAGGCAGGAGGAGAAGGGGATGACAGAGGATGAGATGGTTGGATGGCATCACCAACTCAATAGACGTGAGTTTGAGTAAACTCCGGGAGTTGATGATGGACAGGGAGCCCTGGCACCTGCAGTCCATGGGGTCACAAAGAGTCAGACACGACTGAGCAACTGTACTGAACTGAACACAAGATGCAAAGTTGTTTGTTAATGCCATTAACAATCATATGTCTAGTATTGTATTTCCATCATCTTACACAATTATATTTTCAAAAAAGTAGAGATTTTTCCAAAGAGAGATATGCAAATCTCTTCTCTATGGTCTATATCCTTTGTCCTATTTGGCTTTCTAACTATCAGAACAGATATAGGGAATATTGCTTTCACAACTGATTCCTCTTACAGTCTTTTCACCCAGATGAAAAATCTGTCAAGACCAATGTAATATGACCTTTACACTTTCCTCACCTTCCTTAGACTCCACTTCTGTGATCAAGATTCACTCATGAGCCAAGCTGTGTGTGCTCAGATAAGAATGCCAATTTTTTATATTTTCCTTGCACTTTACCACCATGAAACTTGGCCCTCTAGAATTTAAATGTAAATCTAGTTATTTATATCAGTAAATAACTCAGAGGGGGATAAATCAATATGATTTGGTCCCCTTTCTTTTAAACCTATATCCAATGGTCTGTAACTATTTTTTTTTTAATGTCTACTTACACTCATGATAGACGAGTTTAAAAATCCCCTTGATAAAAATGAAAGCATTTTATTGTCTCAATCGAGTTGCCTTTAAAGGTCATTTTATTATCTATTTTATTTTCAGAAAGTACAGATTGGGCCAACTTCTAAAACCAAAATTATTATTTTTCCCAGATGTTTCCCAAATTTAATTGATCTATAGCCAACAGTCTCATATAACGATAAATATTTAACAAATTGGACAATTTTGCAGACTGTCACTTAAAAACTGGAACTGCATAGAAAAGCTTTGGAAAAAAATGACATGGTTTGTTGATGATGGGGATTTTATAACTGATTCTATCCCTTTTTTGTTTTGGATTTTAGTTAATATTTCAATGACATTTAGCAATCTGATGGTCCTCTCTGCCTAAAATGTTCACCCCCAACACTTGCCCGTCTTCTTTCTGCTCCTGAAGAGAGAAGGGACTGTGGGAAAACATGAATAGCACTCCAATTCTCTTTCGTCCATTTGAAGCCCAGCAGGATATGGGAGGGAAGAAAGAGTGATTTCAGGATAGTCATTTCCCCACTTCTGGGTTCTGTCCTCATGAGGTCACCGCCAGCTGACTATATCCCTCAGTAGAGGTCTTTGGTCTTCTCCAGGATACCTCTAGGCAGCCTGGTCTAAAACTCTTTCTTCTGGGTTCCCATGATCTCCTCTTTATCTCAAACATTCAGGCCTTTGAGTTAATACTACCTTAAATTTTACATGCAACCCCACTTTTCTAAATAAACTCTCCTTGGATTGCACTGCTTTGAATAAATCTTTGTTTTTTCATTAAGACTTTGATTGCTACAGATCACTAATTTACATCTTTGTTATCTTTCACTCTGGCTCCAACTCTCTTCTTAAAAGCTTTCTAACTCAAAAAGAAAATAGAAAATACACTTTTATACTATTATATAAAATATATATAAAGTAAAACAACCTTGCTGCTGCTGCTGCTAAGTCGCTTCAGTCGTGTCCGACTCTGTGAGACCCCATAGACAGCAGCCCACCAGGCTCCCCCGTCCCTGGGATTCTCCAGGCAAGAACACTGGAGTGGGTTGCCATTTCCTTCTCCAATGCATGAAAATGAAAAGTGAAAGTGAAGTCGCTCAGTCGTGTCCGACTCTTAGCGACCCCATGGACTGCAGCCTACCAGGCTCCTCCATCCATGGGATTGTTCAGGCAAGAGTAAGCATATTTTATACTATTATATATATTGGGTTGGCCAAAAAGTTTGTTCAGGTTTTCTATACCATCTTACAGAAAATAGTATGTAAATATACTTTAAAGGCTTCCCTGGTGGTCCAGTGGTTAAGACTCTGCCTGCCAATATAAGGCACATGGGTTCGATTCCTGGTCTGGGGAGATTCCATATGGTGAGAGGTAGCTAAGCCCATGTACCACAACTACTGAAGCTTTCACACTCCTGAGCTCATGCTCTGTAACAAAAAAAAAGCCACTGCAATGAGAAGCCTGTACACCACAGCTAGAGAGTAAGCCCTGCTCACTGCAAGTAGAGAAAGCCTTCATGTTGCAACAAAGACCTAGTGTAGCCATATTGTATATACTTTAAAATACAAAACCCTTCAAAACCATTTCAACCCTCATAATTTTCTTTCAATTTTCCCTTGGACTGAGGTATAGTATAAACAAAACAGACAAAACAAGATTTTACTTATTTGCAACATTTTAAGCAATGTATGATCTTTTGTAAAATGAGGTAGAGATTACATCAAGGTAGAGGAAAGAAAAAAGAGGAGCTCATCATCATCACTATCATAAATAAAAACATTTAATGCTCTTAATACATCATTTTAGAGATGGAAATGGCAGACCACTCCAGTACTCTTGCCTGGAAAATCCCATGGATGGAGGAGCCTGGTAGGCTACAGTCCATGGGGTTGTAAAAAGTCGGACATGACTGAGCAACTTCACTTTCACTTTCATACATCATTTAGGCTCTAAAATAAGCAATTTATATTCATCTCATGGAAACCTCAAATCCAATGAAGCAGACACTATTATGTCTCCAATTTACAGCTGAAGAAAGTGAGGCTTCAAGAGGCTAAGTAACATGCCCAAGGCCACAAGCAGCACTAAGGCAGGAATTCAACTGAATGAAATCAAGACTTTGTAGCAAGATAGTCATAATCATGTTTTGTTGATTTTTTTCTATTATGAAACACTGCCCTTTTTGAAAATTAATCAGAAATCAGATAATGATTTGGGGGAGCAAACTGTCAATATCAATAGTTTTAAGCCCTTCTCACTAACCTTGATCACTTTCTTTTTCAGTTCCCTAAATCTTGGCATGGAGTCAACTGCTCTTCTTGGCCATTTGTGCTTACCTTGTTAACCAGCCTTCCATCTGAGGGACTCCAAGGGTCCTAACTCTAAGCTGTCTCCTTTACTTCTTTTTGGTTCAGTTATTAGTGATCTATTTCCTCTGTTAGGCTGTTCAAACTTTTCAAATGACAGCCTTTCGTAACATTAAATGTAAGACAGAACTTTTCTATTTCTTGTCATCAAAAGCAACTAAAGGTAAAAAGAAATTTGCTCCTGAGAACATAGAGGCTTGACCAATCAGAAGCCATAAGTCTCGGCTTTGTCTTCTTCCTTTCCCTTTCCCATCAGATTTCTCTTATGTTCATTTAAAATAAAGATCTTGAGTTAACAGGAGTCCATGGCAGCTAATCTTGAGAAACACCCTGACAAGGATTCAGCGAAAAAGTATCTCAGATACGAAGTTTTCAGCATAATCTGGAAAATGCCACTTCATGGTAAAGTATAATTGACTATAGTTCTGACAGTTTTTGAACACCAATTTAAATGCTTTTCATTATAACCTTATTAGGATGATAGATCTAACCCTGAAATTTTGACTGCTAACTTCACTAGCAATAGTCCAGATTTTCCAAACATCTGCTTCTATTTATCTCTTTATTTTTCTCAGATTCCCTCTGTGCTCATTGGCTGACCTTGACATCACAGCCAAACCCTAAATCAAGGCGTTTTATCATTCTCCATTTTTTCCCAAAGAAGGTCCTGAGTTTTTATTATCCAAGCAATAACAGATTCCATTTCTAGGACTTCTTATCTTTTCTTGAACCACATAATAAATAACTGGAATATTATGCTGACAAGGAAACTTCTGTTTTACATTTTTGGAAGAAACATAGTCAACAAGTTGATCAGGACCTTGGTTACACTATGTAATTGTTGGTACATCTCCTTTCTGAACTGTGATGACAGGCAGAAAATTGGGTATATCCGCATTTCTATTACAAATTAAATTAATCAAAATTTGATCTTAAAAAAAAAAAGGAAACTGTCAAGTTTGAAAAAACAGTCAGATGCCCTTTAAAATAATGAGGATCTGATTAGACATTTGGGATGGCATAAAATTCAGGAGTCTCAGAAAGTGAACGACAGAAGGATCACATCGTCCTAGGTAGGGAGTATTAAATATGCATTTCAAACTGTTGCCCCCAAAGAAATTCAATGATTTATCCAAGATCACATACATGGATCTCTGCCTAAGTTAGCTTTCTTCCTGTTTAACTAGGCACCATGTCTAAGAACTGAGTGTCTGACTCATTCTCTTCTAAGCCCTAGAGGAACAAAGTTATACAATTCTCCACAGGTATTTTGGCAGCTTCTTGGGACATTTGACTCAAGGCTCATCTCCATTCCTCTCTGAGGAGTAATGCACTTGCTCCATCAGGGGCATCAGACCACTAGAACAAATGGTGACTCCCAGAGCAAGGTGATGGCCTTGTTAGATTGGACAGAACCAGTCTACGATCCAATGTCAGAGATCCAACGTCAGAGGACATTTATTGGGCATCTACTCCGCATCAGGCACTGGGCAAGTTCCTCCCACAGGGGCTAATTACCTCCTCCCTGACCAGATTTATATACCTGACCCAACTTTACCAATAATTTGCCTGGAGAACTTGGACCTGAGTATGTTTTCTTTCTACAAAACTGGAGAAAAGTTACCTGTGCTCCTTATCTTCTAGAATTGTGGATCAAATGAATAAATAAATGGCAAATCCTTTCTAAAAGTGTTCTTGAAATAAAAATGTAAATACAGAAATGTCTATAACCTAAATGTATACCTTGTATACATTTTCACAAACTAAACACACCAGAGTAACCACCCCACAGTTCAGGACACTGATTAAGATCCAGAAGCGCTATACCATGCTCCCTAATGGCTACCAACTCACCAGAGGTAAACACCATTCTGACTTCTAACAGCTTCAATTCACTGTGACTATTTTTGTTTTATATGTAAATAGAGTCATACTATATGCTCTTTTGTGTATGACTTTTGTTGCTTAACATTATGTTTGTAGATTTCATCCACATTGTAATGTGCTTTTGTGGGTTTTTCATTCTCATTCTGTAGGATCCCATTGAATGAAGAGGCTACATTTTGTTTATCGCTACCACTGTTCGTGGGCATTTGAGTAGTATCTACTTTTTGCCTACTACTAAAAGCAAGAGAGTTCCAGAAAAGCATCTATTTCTGCTTTATTGACTATGCCAAAGCCTTTGACTGTGTGGATCACAATAAACTGGAAAATTCTGAAAGAGATGGGGGAATACCAGACCACCTGATCTGCCTCTTGACAAATTTGTATGCAGGTCAGGAAGCAACAGTTAAAACTGGACATGGAACAACTGACTGGTTCCAAATAGGAAAAGGAGTTCATCAAGGCTGTATATTGTCACCATGTTTATTTAACTTATATGCAGAGTACATCATGAGAAATGCTGGACTGAAAGAAACACTAGCTGGAATCAAGATTGCCAGGAGAAATATCAATAACCTCAGATATGCAGATGACACCACCCTTATGACAGAAAGTGAAGAGGAACTCAAAAGCCTCTTGATGAAAGTGAAAGAGGAGAGTGAAAAAGTTGGCCTAAAGCTCAACTTCATTCAGAAAATGAAGATCATGGCATCCGGTCCCATCACTACATGGGAAATAGATGGGGAAACAGTGGAAACAGTGTCAGACTTTATTTTTCTGGGCTCCAAAATCACTACAGATGGTGACTGCAGCCATGAAATTAAAAGACACTTACTCCTTGGAAGGAAAGTTATGACCAACCTAGAGAGCATATTCAAAAGCAGAGACATTACTTTGCCAACAAAGGTTCGTCCAGTCAAGGCTATGGTTTTTCCAGTGGTCATGTATGGATGTGAGAGTTGGACTGTGAAGAAGGCTGAGCGCCGAAGAATTGATGCTTTTGAACTGTGGTGTTGGAGAAGACTCTTGAGAGTCCCTTGGACTGCAAGGAGATCCAACCAGTCCATTCTGAAGGAGATCAGCCCTGGGATTTCTTTGGAAGGAATGATGCTAAAGCTGAAACTCCAGTACTTTGGCCACCTCATGCGAAGAGTTGACTCATTGGAAAAGACTCTGATGCTGGGAGGGACTGGGAGCAAGAGGAGAATGGGACAACAGAGGATGAGATGGCTGGATGGCATCACTGACTCGATGGACGTGAGTCTGAGTGAACTCCGGGAGTTGGTGATGGACATGGAGGCCTGGCGTGCTGCGATTCATGGGGTTGCAAAGAGTCGGACATGACTGAGAAACTGATCTGATCTGATCTGAATAATAAGTATGCTGTACATGTCTTTTAGTGAACAAATGTACTCCTGTTCGATACACAATGAGGGTGTATCTGCTGACTCAGAACGTATATGTGCATTGAACTTCAGGAGATACTGCCAAATGGCTTTCCAAAATAGTGGTTCCAATTTATCTTCCCAACAGTGCTGCTGCTGCTAAGTCACGTCAGTCATGTCCGACTCTGTGTGACCCCATAGACAGCAGCCCACCAGGCTCCTCCGTCCCTGGGATTCTCCAGGCAAGAACACTGAAGTGGGTTGCCATTTCCTTCTCCAATGCAAGAAAGTGAAAAGTGAAAGTGAAGTCACTCAGTCGTGTCTGACTCTTAGCGACCCCATGGACTGCAGCCTACCAGGCTCCTCCATCCATGGGAGTTCTCAGGCAAGAATACTGGAGTGGGTCACCAGTAATGCCTGAGAAATACCAACATTTGATATTCTTGGATTTTATTTTTTTATTTTTAATTTAGTTAAATAAATTACTTCTTAGTGAAAACTGATCAATGTTATTTTGAGCGACTAGATCTTTTTTACCTCAGAGCTCACCATATCATAACACATTAAGATTCCATGTTCTCATACTACATGTCTGAGGAACTTTTTATTATTTAACAAAAGCAGCATCTGCATCTATGGAAGTAAACAAATTAGGTCACTGGATTATACTATTCATATTTATACTATTACCTAGAAATAGGGCATCTCAGTTTTAAATATCTGCAGTAAAATGTTTATTTCTCAACTGGTCTTATGCCCTAGCAATAGCTATTAAAATGAATCATGTAACTAAATTGCCAGTCTGTTATCTCAAGATGAATTTACTTGGTTTAAAAAGGGCTTTTTTTAGAAGGTAAGGTGTCACAGAAACAGACTCACAGACGTAGAGAACAGACTTATGGTTGCCCAGAAGGAAGGGAGTGGGGAAGGGATAGATTGGGAGTCTGGGATTAGCAGATACAAACTGTTATATATACAGTGGATAAATAATAAGATCCTACTGTATAGTATGGGAACTATATTCATTATCCTGTGATAAAACATAATGGAAAAGAACATGAAAACCAATGCACATATCTGTATAACTAAACCATTTTGCTACACAGCAGAAATTAATACATCATAAATCAACTATACTTTGATGAAATATTTTTTTAATTAAAAATAAAGATGAGGTTCCAATTTGAATAAGCCTTGTAGATCTCCCTGACCAACTTTCTCATTCTATTGGCGAGGAAGCTGAAGACCATGAAGACCAGAAAAATACTTGCCTGAGTTGCTAGAGGCACTTAACATCAAAGCCAAGAGCAGAACCTAACTCCCCAGACCTGCCTTTGACCTAATTCCCTGTTTCCCTTCAAAGTTTCTTGAAGAGCTGAGGAAAAGATGCCACTGCACAGAGGTGACCACAGAGGAAAGCTAAAATGGACAGGGCAGTCGGGGAAAAGGCTGAGGTGAAGTCACCGAAGAAAGAGCAGCTGTGGGAAGAAGAGTCTCAGAGAAGCCAGGGGGGGAAGAGTGAGGTGGAATATCTGATGGGTATACCTGCTGGCTGCCCAAGGTTAGACCGGAAAGTCACACAGGAACTGTTTTCTCTGTCATCTATCCCCCAGTCTAACCAGTCTTTTGCAAACTTCCTTGGAAGTCTCAGCCTTTTTCCCACTTTAGGATTTGATCATCTCTATCCAGATAATTCTTTCCATAATAGTCCCACATTCCACTTCTCCACCCAAATCATTCCTACACATCTTTCAGCTCTCTGGGTCTTCTATATCCAGAGCACTTACTTAATCACCTCACCATGTTATTCCTCTCTCATGCCTGGCACTTGGTAGGTAAATAAATAATGATAAATAAATGGATGAATGAGTGAATGAATGACTATGCTCTCCAGCACAGTCCTTGTCTAGTAATAGAGGTGGAAATCCTTGCCTCGGTTCACTCATTGTAGCTTCTGGTTCTTTTGTGGGGAGAAGGGATGCAGAGAGCTTTGCTGTTGTTTTTAAGTAATTTTAACACTCTCCCCAAGTATTAATCCTAAATGCAACCCGAGTTGGGAACCACTGAGCTTGAGTGCATGTGAGTGTGCACACTTAGTCACGTCAGTAGTGTTCAACTCTTTGCAACCCTATGGGTGATATCTTGTCAGGCTCCTCTGCCCATGGGATTCTCCAGGCGAGAATACTGGAGTGGGTTGCCAAGCCCTCCTCCAGGGGATCTTCCCAACCCATGGATCTAATCTGTGTCTTTTATGTCTCTTTCTTTGGCAGGCGGGTTCTTTACCACTAGTGCCATCTGGGAAGCCCTAATTTTAATACCCCCTCCAAATATTGATTCTAACCTGCAACCAGAATTGAGAACCACTGGGCTTCAGTAATTGTTATCAATTCTGGTTGCACATGAGAACTTTTATATATTTTAAAAGAAATAAACAATTGATAAAATGTAGTTTGTATAATTTTTAATTTTTAAATAATTTGAGACACATAACAGTTGCAAAGAAAGGTACACTTTTAATAGTAAGAATAAATGAGAAGAGATTGTTTATAATCGTCTCAAAGCCTAGAGAGGCTTCTCTACTCTTCTCTACATACCACTTTCTACCACCATCATAATTCACCTGCACCCCATCCCCCAGAAAAGAGGGGTGGGGGAAGGGAAAGAGGGAACAAAACAAAATAAAAACAGCCCCCATTACAGCATGGTAGAATGACCGGAGAAGAAAGAAGCCAGTATCAAGCTAAGGGGGAAATAAAAAAACAAGGGGATGAAATGACATCAACACAGTGGTTTTGCTCAGGGAAACAAAGAATGTTGGAATGTAAATGGTGAATTCCTATCCTAAAGGACAAGTTACTGTTAATCATGAAAATGGGATAGGGTTTAACCTCACCAAATGTAGACCTACCCCTAGCTGAGCACAGGTATGTTTTTTTTGTATAAGAGTTGCACCTTCCTTACCCACTGATTTCTATTATCACATTGTGAAGATTCTGCCTAGGAAACAAGGAAGAACTAAGCACAGGTGAGTTAATGAATTTGATTCATCTGACAAAGCGTACACAGTTCCTCCATCCTCAGGCCCTTCAGTTCATATCAGTGAACATCGTAGTGATATGAAGGCATTCACGCATTTTGCTATGAATATCAGGTGGTAAACAATATGCCAGGAAAATCTGGCAGTTTTTGCAGCTTTGTCAAGTTTAGGTTTAGGAAAAGCTAGTTACTTTCCTTTTAGCAGAGAAGGGAGAAGAACAGAGGGTCAAGTGAACAGGAGCTGGGGTCTTACCAGCTTAGCTCTGTGGACTTGGGCAAGTTATTTCACCCCTCTGTGATTCCTGTCCTCAACTACAAACCAGGAGTAATAAGAGTACCTATTTCATAGGGTTAATAAAATTTAATGAGTTAAGTAATACAAAAAGCTTGGCACATAATTAGCATTCACAATATGTAAGCTATAATCAGCATTAGCTCTTTCACTTACACAAGTGATTCTGCTATACTCCCAATTGGTATATCAGGGAATAATCTGAGCCTAATGCAAATTTTAAATCTGCTATGTGCACCCAGCTAAACTGAGCTATGTAAGAATACACATATGCACATACCTAGTGTGGGTCTAGAAATACCTACCAGCTACTGCAGTTCACCATGCGTGAGATGAAGCATACCCCCATTGTTGCAACTTTTGCTCTCATTTCAGTAACTTCCTTCTTCACTGCAACTTCCTATTCACCGTAATTTATCAACTGCCACCTTTCTGACACTCACTTCCACAAGACTGTTGTTTAGTTGCTAAGTCATGCCCAACCCTTTTGTGACTCCACGGACTATAGCCTGCCAGGCTTCTCTGTCCATGACATTTCCCAGGCAAGTACACTGGAGTGGGTAGCCATTTCCTTCTCCAGGGATCAAACCCACATCTCCTACATTAGCAGGCAGATTCTTTACCATTGAGCCAGCAGGGAAACCCCACACTTATTGTAGCATTTATGTATTTCTTAACCACTGAACATGGATAAGACTACATCACCATTTTTACTAGGTTTGTCTTTTTCATGTCACTGTTGGAGTTTAGGGTTACAGTGCTCCCATTCACATTTTCTCCATTAGCCTTGTGGCTCTTGTGCAACTTTACATAGAGCTATTGGAACACATATTCTGCACTGTAGTGGAACTAACTACAGTTAGCATAGTTGCAGTCATTGATTATACAGTGATTGATATGAGTAGCTGAACTAAAATGAATATCTTTCTTACTTATATTTTAGTTAGAAGTTATGAGTATATAATATACTGATATTTTGGTCAAGTAGCATCACAAAGACTACTTTATTGCAAAAACTAGGCTCCAATAGTATTACAAAACATATATGAAGATCCTTCTCAAAAAGTTTTAGGACAAAATCCAGTAGTGCTCTTCCACTAATAGGAAGAGCAGTTTTACCTACTCCCCTGGAGCCTTATTTCTAGTCCTGATTGGGATTCTTCTTTCTCATTTACTAGGAATCTCTGTCTAGGTTTCATATTTCTGCCACAGTATACCCACAAACTTCCATCTACAGACATACTCATTCAAGAAATAATGTCTGGGGCTTCCCTGGTGGTTCAATGGTAAATAATACACCCACCAATGTAGGAGACATGGGTTCGATCCCTGATCCGGGAAGATCCCATATTCCATGGAGCATCTAGGCACATGAACCACAACTATTAAGCCAGTGCTCTGAAGCCTGGGAGCCACGACTGCTGAGCCCACACACCCTAGAGCCTGTGCTCCACAACAAAAAAAGCCACTGCAACAAGAAGCCTGCACACCACAACTAGAGAGTAGCCTCTGCTCTCCACAAGTAGAGAAAAGCCCTCACAGCAACGAAGACCCAGCATATCCAATGAATAAATAGATAAAATTATTTTTAAAATTTAAAATAAATTTCTGTGATTTCCCCTTGGAAATCACAAATTTCCAGAATTTGTGATTTCAAATTCTGTTGATTTCATTCAACAATACTGTACAGACCTACTATGTCCAAGGCACCAGAGATATTGAACACAAAGATGAATGAAATACTTCCTTTCACCTAGAGAAACTCAGGGCCTTCAGATTCCTGACAGAATTATTCCCGAGAGGGTTCAGTTCACTCATATCTCTAAATTAAAAACAAAATTTTAAGAGTAATATAGCAAGAATGGCTCCTATGAATTCCGTTTATTTTCTTGTTCCTACTAAGAAGCATTCACAGTAATAGCTACTAGTTAATACCTTTTTTTAAACTAAATAGAATAATCCCTCTGTTAATTCCTTTTCTGCTCACCATTAGGCTTCAAATACTAACTTATTTTTTTTAGCTATTTTAACTTTAATGGCAGATAATTACATTTTTTATAGAATTTTAAATAGAATGCCATATGATGAAACTCATGTTAGAATATGAACACCACGTTGAAAATCAAAGTGTGGTTTCTGGTATAGAGGTTTCTGACCCTTCTCACATTGTTGCTCATATCTTAACAAGAGAAATATATATGAATATATGTAGTTTCCAAGAGGATAGGAGGAGCATAAGGGTAAGAAGATCCAAATGGGTAACACCTTTCTAGTAGGGGAAGTAGGAACATAATGACAAGATCTCTCTGAGAATGTTCCCAGGGGTCTTTATATATATATATATATATATATATATATATATATATATATATATATATATATAATCTTGTTGAGATGACCAAGATCTCATCCTGGGTAAAGGCATCTGAAAATACTCAAAGACCATGGTGGGGGACTATGCCTTAAAATAACAGTAAGATCATGCAGTTCTGAGTCAATTTTCAAGATTTCACATGATTAAAGTGAGTCATCTCTACTACTACAGTCCATAGGATTGTAAAGAATCAGATACGACTAAAGCAACTTAGTATTAATCTCTACTAATTGAGCTCTTGTGTGAAGTGCCTGGAATTCAAGGTTATTTTTAGTATGACTTTGGATTCCAAAGATGATAAATTCCACTGAATTCCTTTAGTCTCTGGTGAAATTAAGCAAGCAAATCACCACTTTTGAGTCTTCAAACTTTTATTAATCCAAAGGATGTATTTTAAAATTCTCCCATTTCCCAAAATTTCAGAGCTGGTAAGGAAAACATCTAAGAACTATTCAGCCCCCTAGACTTTAATATTCTGTATACCATATTCTGCTACACATTAAATGCTAAGTGCAGGAAAGTCCAGAAACTTAAGTGAGTGGGAGCTTTGTTTTAGTTTGAGAGTTTACTGGCAAGTTCCAAGGACTGGGGTAAGCTGTCAGGAAGGAGTCCTGGAAAGCAAGCTTAGTAAACAGGAAAGACAGAACTTCAGTTGGTTCTCATTTCAACGTCCTGCTTGCATGTTTCAAAGATGACCAAGCAGAATGCCAATCCATTGGAAATACTGTGCAATATATAAGGACAGAACTAGAAATCAGGACCTACATGTTGAGTTCTGAATATAAGTAGACCTCTCTCCTTAAAGTGTACACAAACTGTGGTTGCTAGAATTAAAACAAATTTTAACCACAGAAGAATTAATCCAGCCTTAAATTTCTGGGTAAAATTCAGAGCAAACTATGTGCAAAACAAAATTGAGATCATTCCTGAATAACCAAGTTAAACCTTTAGAGACACTGAAAGAAAAACACTGCCTGCCTCCCTTCCTCCATCCCTCTCTCTCTCTCTCTCTCTATCTCTCTCACACACAAACTCCTTAAACCAACACCAAACAATTATTTTTAAAAATACAGCTTTTTAAACTAACAAAATATGCTCTAAATATAATTGGAGTTCAGGGGCTTCTATTAATACTAAAGTAAGCAATGCACAGAATTTAAGCAAGGTTCTACTTCACTGCTCCTCCAAATGTAGTTTCGTAATTGGTCTGCAGGTGTTAGTTAGTAGGAAGAAAGTGCCTAATGGATCAGAAATCTAAGCATATTTAAGTAAAAAGAATGCTTTTCCTTTAACTAAATAGTACTGGGTCCCAGGAATCAAACCTAGAGAGTAAATAGCAGAGGAAAAAAAGGTCAAGATGACACAATTCTGTTTGTCAACTGACCACCTGATCTTTTAGTTAAACAGTCACCCTTTGATGCTTTGCATGTTCTCAGAGGATGGACATGAAATTAACCCCAACAAAGATCCCTGAAATTCATATGCATTTATCTAAAACTCCCCTTACCCTGAAGTTTTATAAGGAAAACTACCTCATTTTCATTTAACAAACAAAATTGTGCGTTAAATTCCCACCACCGTCCATGTAGTATGCTCAAATGCAACCCTCACTATCATTGCTTGCTTGTGGTGGTGGTTGACGGGGAGAGGCAGATCTCCCTCTGAATCTGGGGTCTAATGTGGCCTTGTAGCGCACTTGGAGAGCAGTCTTTGTGTGAGTTCTGGTAGCTGCCTGGCTACACTGAGAAATAAGTGATCCACGCTGCTTCTGGGGCGGTACCCAGGCAGGCACTCTCTGCTCTGAGCTGGTTCTTTTGCTCTTAACATAAAACATTTAACTCCTTCTCTGAAAGGAAAGATGTGCTGGCTATAAGGAGTGGCAAAAGTTCTGGATGACCATAAGGAGTGGCAGAAGTCCTGGATCATGCAAGGACTGGATTCCTGGAAGTTGAAAATCAGTTGAGACAGACTGCATGAGACAATCTCCAGGAACGGATAGCAAATAAAATGCCACAAATGAAGTCAGAGGTGATTATCAAAATTGGGGATGAAGCTGCAGGACTGGTCTCATTGGCCTCAACTCATATCCAGCTCTGGAGTCAACTAATACCTTTCAGGAAAGAGAAACTTAGACAAGAGTCAGCATGAAAATCATCCTGGGTCCTGGATGTTCTTCTCTAACTAGAGCGCATATGAACCTTCAAAGCACTCCTATTGCTGGAAAGATACAGTTGTAGCACTCTGCTACAACCCACAGTTTGATCAAGCCACCCAGTTTAGGTCTCATTTCTTCCTCCTTACCCTGTGTCACTGAGATTCAGAATGACTTGAGGCTGAGTTGACTTATCTAGGAAGTTTTGAGAAAATGAATAATTTCTAATGGAGTATCATTGGGATTATGCTAGGGGAAGCACTGTGCAATTCAAACATTTTAACATAATCATTAGAACCATGATGATTCAGGCAGGATGCTATTCTAGAACAATAATGGCCATCTTTTTAGAAACTACATAAGTATTGTTGTCTTTCTCTTTCTCTTATTTCAAATTGTTACATGATTAGCCATTCCCCAGTCTTCCATTAGAGAAGCAATCCATAATTACTCCCCTGGAAGAGGCAGCCACATGCTCTGCCAGGATGCCATGCTGTCCCCAGGCACAACATACAAGCATACCCATGCCTCTCTGCTATGGCAGAGAAAGTCATTTCCAGGAGAACTTTGGCTTCTTGGCCTCATTCCAGATGGACACAAAAGAGGAAAAGAGAGAGACAAAGCAGCAGATAGAGAGTAGTTGGCTGGGTCAATTCAGTCCGCAGACATTTGCACAACCTTGAAATGAGTGCAGCTTTGCAGTACACTAAGGTACCCCTGGCTGGGATGATGGCAGAGCAGAGTAGGGATGCCTGTGTGGCATGGCTGGAAATCAGGGTCCACCCAACTAGGGCTGAGAGTAATATGCAACTGCAAGAACCATAATCACTTTGTAGTAAAACCAAGTTACCAAAGTGGGGCCCAAAGACTGGAATTTCAACCTTACTGGTTTTGGCCCATTCTTATGTTTATGTAGATGCTTGAAATGCTAGTTCTACTGGGTTCTGAACATTCTCTGTAAGGAAGATTCCCAAGAAATGGGCAAAGAAATACCTTAGGCACAAGAAATGATAATCGATCCTTCCTGAATATGGTGACATCAACACATTTCCCGAGAAATCTGCATCATCAGAAGTTCTGCCTAGAAAAAAAAAAAGTAGTGAATGAACACAGTAATCAACTCTAAAATATTGCAACCTTTTGAAAGAACACAGAGATACAACCTAAAGATCACTCCATTTTCAAGATTCTATCAATCCAAAACAGTATCTTCATATTTTTAAAGTATAAATTGAAGTAGCACAACATCGCCTTTTTAATTCTTCTGGATTCATGGAGACATAAGTCCTGGTTGAATACCAGCTGAACACACATGCTGGGTAGCTTTTTCAGTGGTGATGGATTTCTATCAAGCTCTCCAAACCATTCCACACCAACATTCTTGATTTATGTTGGCAAAAAGCAGCTTCTTAGAATTTTGGTTCCCCCTGAATTCTGTGTCATTGCAGAGTCCATGTGCCCCAGGGCACACATTCTCTGTAGCATCTCTTTGCTACCCCAAGGATAGCATGCCAGGCTCTTTTGTCCCTGGAATTTTCCAGGCAAGGGTACTAGAGTGGGTTGCCATTTCTTACTCCACGGGATCTTCCCCACCCAAGGACCGAACACGAGTCTCCTGTGTCATCTTCATTGGCAGGTAGATTCATTACCACTGAGCCACCTGGAAAGCCCCTGCCCCAGGGAGGTACAGATGCACAAATCTCAGCAGCATACATTACTCCAAGATATCACTAGAGAATACAAAAGGGCTAGGGTAGTGAAGCAACAAACCGTGAATACACATTTAAGCTGAAGCTGACAATGAAAATAACACAAATGCACAGCCGATCAAGTGGAACAGTGTGCTTTTCCTGATTGGGCAAGATCCAAGTTTCCCAGAGGAAGCACATCAGCTGTAAGCATACCCCCTTATCAGCTCCATTTTAATTGCTTCCAGATTCTTTGAGGATCTTCTAGGTAATTATGAGTTAGGGCCCCTTTAGTCATGTTAATTATCAATACATGCTATGCTATGCTAAGGCACTTCAGTCGTGTCCGACTCTGTGTGACCCCTTAGACGGCAGCCCACCAGGCTTCCCCGTCCCTGGGATTCTCCAGGCAAGAACACTGGAGTGGGTTGCCATTTCCTTCTCCAATACATAGCAGTGCCTAAATTTCTGCTTTTTACATTAATTGTTTTTCATAGAGTTGTACAAATTACTCATCACTTGACTGGAATTGCAACGATTTCTTCCCACCACACTAAGAACATTTTGGTTGGGTCTAACAAGTGGATTTCAGAGGGACTGGCAGTCCATGGGTAGGGCCCTTGTGCATTTTGAAATAGCCTGTGTGTTATAACCATGGCACTCAACCTGAACAACCTTATTGTTCATTTGTTGTTACTGAGTTGGTCTAAGTCAGGCTTTATCTGCAACAGTGGAGAAAACTAAACAACATCCATTGGATCATCAAAAAAGAAAGAGAGTTCCAGAAAAACATCTATTTCTGCTTTATTGACTATGCCAAAGCCTTTGACTGTGTGGATCACAATAAATTGTGGAAAATTCTGAAAGAGGTGGGAATACCAGACCACCTGACCTGCCTCTTGAGAAACCTATATGCAGGTCAGGAAGCGACAGTTAGAACTGGACATGGAACAATAGACTGGTTCCAAATAGGAAAAGGAGTACGTCAAGGCTGTATATTGTCACCCTGCTTATTTAACTTATATGCAGAGTACATCATGAGAAACCCTGGGCTGGAAGAAGCACAAGCTGGAATCAAGATTGCTAGGAGAATTATCAATAACCTCAGATATGCAGATGACACCACCCTAATGGCAGAAAGTGAAGAGGAACTAAAAAGCTTGATGAAAGTGAAAGAGGAGAGTGAAAAAGTTGGCTTAAAGCTCAACGTTCAGAAAATTAAAATCATGGCATCTGGTCCCATCATTTCATGGGAAATAGATGGGGAAACAGTGGAAACAGTGTCAGGTTTTACTTTTCTGGGCTCCAGAATCACTGCAGATGGTGATTGCAGCCATGAAATTAAAAGATGCTTACTCCTTGGAAGGAAAGTTATGACCAACCTAGATAGCATATTCAAAAGCAGAGACATTACTTTGCCAACAAAGGTCCGTCTAGTCAAGCCTATGGTTTTTCCAGTAGTCATGAATGGATGTGAGAGTTGGACTGTGAAGAAAGCTGAGCTCTGAAGAATTGATGCTTTTGAACTGTGGTGTTGGAGAAGACTCTTGAGAGTCCCTTGGACTGCAAGGAGATTCGACCAGTCCATCCTAAAGGAGATGAGTCCTGGGTGTTCTTTGGAAGGAATGATGCTAAACCTGAAACTCCAGTACTTTGGCCACCTCATGTGAAGAGTTGACTCATTGAAAAAGACTCTGATGCTGGGAGGGATTGGAGGCAGGAGGAGAAGGGGACGACAGAGGATGAGATGGCTGGATGGCATCACTGACTCGATGGACATGAGTTTGAGTGAACTCCGGGAGTTGGTGATGGACAGGGAGGCCTGGTGTGCTGCAGTTCATGGGGTTGCAAAGAGTCGGACATGACTGAGCAACTAAACTGAAGTGGACTGAACTGGTACTCCTTTCCATGGGGAAGAACATACATTATCACTACACTTCTGGACTCCTCCACACTTCCATTCACTCTTGCCTTGAGAGTACATATAAACCACATCCTCCAATGTCAGCATTATCAGTCATAACGATGATATTGTAGTCATTTTGCCTTACTCTTTTGTCTTTTTTCTTAACTGTGTTTGAATTTGGGCAGAAAAAGTTTTCCCTAGCACACCCCAACATTTGGTGCATTCTTTAGGAACACTGAGAAATTAAACAAGTAGCAAGAATGTTGGGGAATAAAATAAACATGTTAAAAGATCTTGAGGGGCACTGGGCTTTGGATTTTTATGCATGGGAGAGATATTTTGACCTTTGTGGGTTGTGGAGGCTTTTATTGGCTCACAAGGTTGCTTTTCCCACTTGAATTTTTTAAAGTTCTGTGACTTGGAAAAGGGAGCATAAGCTTCAGATCACATGATATTTCAATTCTAACAGATGATTGCAACTTATCCTATGATTGTTTATACATGGCTCTTTGTTTACTTATGGATTGTGACAGCCAGCAGGAAAGTTATATGGCCCTCAGCAAAGACATAGTTCTCAGGAGAATTATCAGGACAACTGGGCTTCACAATGAGGTGGCTGAGGGCCTCAAGAATCTGCCAAGGCACATGTGTGGGAATGAACTCATCACGCACCAACTGCATGGGCCTTAGAGGGCCTGGACATTAGTGGGCATGGCCAACCCCATGGTGAAATCTTGGTCTTCACACACATGTGCTGATGAGTCAGGCCCCCTGCGTACACTGGTGAGGACTCAAGGCCACACATTAAGTGGTCAAGCTGGGATCTGAAAGCAGGCTGGCTGTGCACCACAATCCAAGTTTTTAACAACCTGTACTGATTTTCCTTCACCGATGCAAAAGATTTAGTGAGCTGATACAACCTAAATGTATTATGCTGCAGTTCTGGAGGCCATATATCCAAAAATGGGGCCCATTGGGCTAAAATCAAGGTGTTGGCAGGGCTGCATTCATTCTGGAGTTTCTAGGGGAAAATTCATTTCTTTACATTTTCCAGTTTCAAGAGGTCCCCTATATTCCGGGACTCATGGCCCCTTCTTCCATTCCTAAAGACAGTAGCATAGCATCTTCAAACCTCTGACTCTCACACTCTTGTCTCTCTTTTATAAGGGGACTTTTGATTATATTGGGTTCACCTAGATAATCCAGTTCAAAAGTCTTCAAAATTTATATCTGCAAATTCTTTTATTGCCTTGTAAGGTAATTTCACAGGTTCCATGGACTAGGATGTGGACATCTTTAGGGGACCATTTATTATTCTGTCTACCACGCCAGGATACATCCACATGGAAACTGCATTTTGGATCATGGTCTTTGATGACATACTAAGCCCCACATTCTGGGAATGTCATTTTTTTTTCTGGGATGATTGCTTTAGGGGTTGAGGTTTGGCCTCTCTTCTAAACGTGGTAGGTGTGGCCCAACAGTGAAAATATGTTTTTGAAACTTTTAACCAATCAAATCTATGAGCAACTTGGCATTGAACAGTATACTTTTTACAGGGACAACACCAACCCCAGTAAGAGAAAGCTTGGGCTGCAAACACTGGCAGAGCCTCTCTCTCTGCCGAGACAGTGGAAATCTTCCACATGCTGTGCTTAGTCGCTCAGTCATATCCGAATCTGCAACCCCATGGACTGTAGCCTGCCAGGCTCTTCTGTTCAGGGGGATTCTCCATGCAAGAATACTAGAGTGGGTTGCCATACCCTCCTCCAGGGGATCTTCCCAATCCAGGGATCGAATCCAGGTCTTCTGCATTGCAAGGGGATTCTTTACTGTCTCAGCCACCAGGCCCAGCACTTAAAGAGAAGAAAATTAGTTACTTTGGACTTAATTCATAAGAGCAATAGAATCTGATCTTATACTATGGTTCCTTTGGGTTATGTCATCTTTGGACTTAAATTTGTAAGGGGATTAGTGTCTGGGTTTTAATTTTTCTAAGAGAATTACAATGGGAGAAATTTATTCAAATTTAGGGCATCTCCACATTGTTGGTCTTTTATTAAGAGAATTTCTTTCTGAGTTCTCTTTGATTTTATTGCTGAACGCCTGAGAGGTCATATTAGACAATTGCAGTAAGTAAGATAGTGGGAAGAGAAAGGAAATAGGGAGAGCAATTTGGGTCTTGAAGTTAATTTAATTAATGCACTGTTATAAACCATTTCAAGTCTCCCTGAGGCAAACTTTCCTCCTGGCAGGAGCAGACCTACCCGGACCAGTCCTGCTGGATGAGCTGGTTTAAGGCCAGGCAGGATTTGGTATCTGTGGTCAAGGCTGGGGAGTAGGCTGTGGTGAGCTGTTCTAAGCTGATCCTGTGCTCCAGGACTCCAGGATCTCCTTCTCTTCATAAGTCTTGAATGGAGTCCCCAGAGCTGTGGCCGCCAGGAAACAGACCACCTTCTCTGATATCAGGTTTGCTAGTTTAAAAGGTGATACTTTGGACTTCCTCTGGCCCATTCCTTTGTCTTCTTTTCGATTGGATCCAAATTTGAGTAAAACACAATAGTGTAACTTATTGGGCTCCCATGAACTTTTCAGCAGTTCCTTTTCCCCCTTTAGATTGCTGTACTGGTCTTCCAACCAATCTCTTTTTCCAGGCAACACTTGCAGGCATTTGAGTTTGTACTCATTTGCTTAGAACAAGAGATCTTAACCATTTTGTGACATGAACCCCTTTGTCAGTCTGGAAAATCTGTGAACCCTTCTCAGAATAATGTCTTTACAGTGGTAAAGAATCTGCCTGCTATGCAGAAGACGCAGGTTGAATCCCTGGGTAAAGAAGATCCCCTGGAGTAGGAACTGGCAACCCGCTCCAGTATTCTTGTCTGGGAAATCCCATGGACATAGGAGCCTGGTGGGCAGCAGTCCATGGGGTCACAAAGAGTCAGACATGACTTAGGGACTAAACAACAACAACAAAGGCCTAACATAAAACAGAAGATTACAAAGTAAACTAATCATACTGAAACACAGTTCTCATAAATGGCTGAGAAACAAATCTGAAATATATAAATATGAATCTCTGTTAGTATATTAAATAACATGATATAGTATTATGATACCAATGTATTGAATAGCACAAATAACATTTCAAGATATTTCTAGCCACTATAATGAAGTGAAAGTGAAGTTGTGTCCAACTCTTTGCAACCCCATGGACTGCAGCCTCCCAGGCTCCTCTGTCCATGGGATTTTCCAGGCAAAAGTACTGGAGTGGGTTGCCATTTAAATATCTTTGACACCTATTGGTGACAAAGCGATAGGAAATGATAATTATGATGTGGTATGTTGTCCACATTTAAAAATGAAAGAAATGAAAAATTGCAGTAAAAAGTTAGTGAAAATAAACATGTAATCTTTTTTCTTTTCAAGTTTATTAACGCTTTCCATGGAAATCCAAGTTACAAATTCTGGGCTTAGAGTGATTTCCTATTGATTATTTGCTATATAAAAATCCCAGTAATCTACTTTCCCTAAAAGTCCTCTACCAGATCTCACTGTAGGTCTTTATACTTCATCCTGTATCACTTAGCCAGGTTGATCTGCTTTTATCTGAAACGAATCAGATTGTTAACACTATTACACAAAATATTCAGACTTGCCCACATCCATTTCATTCCTTCAAGTGATCACTTCAAGTCCTGAGCCTTTTCACTATGCATTAAATTATACATGTTTCTTTAACAGTCTTGTCTCCGTGCATAGGAAAATGCCATAGCATTCCATCTCATTAAAAAGATCTGAATATTCACTGAGTTTTCATAGAATTGCAAACTCAATGAGAACAAAAAATTTTCTTGACTTATTTATCATTGTATCCACAATTTGGGACATATAGAAGAACATCAACCACCATTTATGGGATAAAAAAGCCAATCCATTATCCAATAATAAACTCAGATTTCTTAGTGAAGCAAATACATACCTAACAGGATATAGGATCTTGGGCTTCCCTGATAGCTCAGTTGGTAAAGAATCTGCCTGCAATGCAAGAGACCCTGGTTTGATCCCTGGGTCAGGAAGATCTGCTGGAGAGGGGATAGGCTGCCCACTCCATTATTCTGGCCTGGAGAATTCCATGGACTAACTATATAGTCGATGGGGTCCGTAAGAGTCGGACATGACTGAGCAACTTTCACTTTCACTTTCAAGAGGATATTTCTGATGATGAAACTGGCTTTAATTCTTGGAATGTCTATTTCTTTATTATTAGAAAATACAAAACCTTCTCTTTGCAAATGCTGCCCATATACACAGGGGATGAACAAGTACCTTAGTTTTCCTTAGAAAAGATGTAGTAAGTGTGTATCAATTTTCTCATTGCCTTTAATGGTGATAAATCTAAGTTTTCTATTTTGAGAACTGCTCCAGAGAGAGTCTTCATAACTACCTCCTGTTAGGATGTTCTGGATGGTTTAATAAGTATATTTGCTCAATAAATCATGTTAACCTTGGCTCCTTTCATATTATTAAAAGCTCAGTACTCCACTCTTTTTTCCTGAAATACATGAATAATTTTTTAAAACATGAAAAATATCAGTTAAATTTTATCTTAGGTTTCAAAAATATGTATAGATGAAGCAGTTGTTTCTCAGTAGTCATTGTTTTGATTGTGGGTTGGCACAAATGGATTTGTTTTCTGAGTGGTGGTAAAATAAAACATTACTATGTCATAATTTTTTTTAAGAGCTTAAATTGTTTTCCATACAGAAGACTGAGTTCTATCAGTGGGTTGTGAAATCATCTTAGTGAGTCACAAACATTATTTCTGAGGGTAAAATAGAATAAAGTAGAAAATATCAGAATACATTACATATACTAAGTAATGTTTGATAAGCAGTGTGTGTGTGTGTGTGTGTGTGTTTATTAAGGGGTAATATAAATGTATTTCTTACTATGAGTCATGGTCAAAACATTTTCAGATCAGATCAGATCAGTCACTCAGTCATGTCCGACTCTTTGCGACCCCATGAACCGCAGCACGCCAGGCCTCCCTATCCATCACCAGCTCTCGGAGGTCACTCAGACTCACATTCATTGAGTCAGTGATGCCATCCAGCCATCTCATCCTCTGTCCTCCCCTTCTCCTCCTGCCCTCAATCCCTCCGAGCATCAGAGTCTTCTCCAATGAGTCAACTCTTCGCATGAGGTGGCCAAAATACTAGAGTTTCAGCTTTAGCATCATTCCTTCCAAAGAAATCCCAGGGCTGATCTCCCTCAGAATGGACCAGTTGGATCTCCTTGCAGTCCAAGGGACTCTCAAGAGTCTTCTCCAACACCACAGTTCAAAAGCATCAATTCTTCGGCACTCAGCCTTCTTCACAGTCCAGCTCTCACATCCATACATGACCACAGGAAAGACCATAGCCTTGACTAGGCGAACCTTTGTTGGCAAAGTCATGTCTCTGCTTTTGAATATGCTATCTAGGTTGGTCATAACTTTCCTTCCAAGGAGTAAGCGTCTTTTAATTTCATGGCTGCAGTCACCATCTGCAGTGATTTTGGAGCCCAGAAAAAGAAAGTCTGACACTGTTTCCACTGTTTCTCCATCTATTTCCCATGTAGTGATGGGACCAGATGCCATGATCTTCGTTTTCTGAATGTTGAGCTTTAAGCCAACCTTTTCACTCTTCACTTTCACTTTCATTAAGAGGCTTTTTAGTTCCTCTTCACTTTCTGCCATAAGGGTGGTATCATCTGCATATCTGAGGTGATTGATATTTCTCCCAGCAATCTTGATTCCAGCTTGTGTTTCCTCCAGTCCAGCATTTCTCATGATGTGCTCTGCATATAAGTTAAACAAACATGGTGACAATATACAGCCTTGACGTACTCCTTTTCCTATTTGGAACCAGTCTGTTGTTCCATGACCAGTTCTAACTGTTGCTTCCTGACCTGCATACAGATTTCTCAAGAGGCAGATCAGGTGGTCTGGTATTCCCATCTCTCTCAGAATTTTCCACAGTTTATTGTGATCCACACAGTCAAAGGCTTTGGCATAGTCAATAAAGCAGAAATAGATGTTTTTCTGGAACTCTCTTGCTTTTTCCATGATCCAGCAGATGTTGGCAATTTGATCTCTGGTTCCCCTGCCTTTTCTAAATCCAGCTTGAACATCAGGAAGTTCACGGTTCACATATTGCTGAAGCCTGGCTTGGAGAATTTTGAGCATTACTTTACTAGTGTGTGAGATGAGTGCAATTGTGCGGTAGTTTGAGCAATCTTTGGCATTGCCTGGGATTGGGATGAAAACTGACCTTTTCCAATCTTGTGGCCACTGCTGAGTTTTCCAAATTTGCTGGCATATTGAGTGCAGCACTTTCACAGCATCATCTTTCAGGATTTGGAATATAAAAAACATCAATTATGATCATTTTATTGAGTCTACCAATTAAGAAAAAAACTGTGGATATAACCCTGCCTAAGATCACAGAGTTTTGGACAATTTAAGCAACACTGTATCTCTGGTCTCCGATTCCAATCCAGTGCTCTCTCTCAAAAAAAAAAAAAGAACTTTATTTTTGTTTATTTAGATTTTTTGCTTGCTTCTCTTTTCTCCATAATGAACCAACTATGGAGCCAGAATTTTTATCAGAGTTCTTATCACCACAACTTTTGCTTTACTGTTTGTGTTTCTTAATCCAGGAATCTTCAGCTAGCTGGATTTTACTGTGAGCAATAAAGCACTGTATGGAATGGATTTGTAAAAGTGTTCTTGAAAATTTTTGTATCATAGAGATATAGGAATTAAATGGCATATAAAGAAAGCTGAGCACCAAATATTTGATTCTTTTGAACTGTAGTGTTGGAGAAGACTCTAGAGAGTCCCTTGGACTGTAAAGAGATCCAACCAGTCCATCCTGAAGGAAATCAATCCTGAATATTCATTGGAAGGACTGATGCTGAAGCTGAAACTCCAATACTTTGGCCACGTGATGCAAAGAACTGACTCATTGGAAAAGACTCTGATGCTGGGAGGGATTGGGGGCAGGAGGAGAAGGGGATGACAATGAGATGGCTGAATGGTATCACTGACTCGATGGACATGAGTTTGAGTGAACTCCGGGAGTTGGTGATGGACAGGGAGGCTTGGCGTGCTGTAGTCCTCAGGGTCGCAAAGAGTCAGGCACGACTGAGCAACTGAACTGAACGCACAAAAACTGCACAACAATGACTGGCCTCCTGGAAACACTCCATATATATTCAAAGCTAAATTCATATATCTATAAGTTTGTCCTTCATGGATATTTAATAGGACAGCCAATAGCTTAAGAGCATAAACTTTTTTTAAAAAATTACAATATCCTTTATTCATCAAATGTGACCAGACAAGCAAAATGACTCTACTGCAACAAATGCTATTAGGCTAATATTGTATTTAATGCAATCAAGCCTATGCATGTGGCAATACACATAACTATACTTATTATTTAATGGTATACTTAATTTATAAAAATAGTAATATTAAATATCTAGTGGAGAAAAACTTTTGGAAGTAAAGACCATAGAATGATTGTTAAGCAATATACTACAGAAATCTGTGTCATCATTTTCCCTGATTTTTTAAAAATAATTTCTATTTAAAGCTGTCTCACTCTGTGCTAATTAAGAGACTGAGGAACAAACTATATATATTATAGTGTATATATATATATATATATATATATATAACTAGTGTTTATAGTATATATATATAACTAGTGTATATAGTGTATATATATATAACTAGTGTGTATATTTAGTGTATAGTGTATATATATATATATACACATATATAACTAGTGTATTATTTGTCCAAGTCCAAATTTTTGATTAATTTTTAAAATATTTTAAAATTAAACATTGATTTTCAATGTTATTTTCTGGAAGGACACATTTATGAATTAACTGTGATTTTTAAAGGGAAGAATTAAGAATTTCTACATCAGATTCAATACCATCCTCACCTATCTACTCATCTAAGGTAAGAAAGCAGTTGATCATCCATGAAAATGCTTTTCTCCCTTTAAAAAAAATACTATATGTGATACTTTAAAACTTTGTATTGCAGCCTGTTTTTAATGTTTGATAACTGTTACTGTGAATAACTTATTTCATAAGTCTAATAAAATTTCCTTTTTAAACTCTATATTAGAATCTATATTAGATTCTTTTGGGGCTTTCCAGGTGGTGTTAGTGGTAAAAAAAAAATTGCCTGTTAATGCAGGAGACTTAAGAGACATGGGTTTGATCCCTAGGTCAGGAAGATCTCCTGGAGGAGAGCACAGCAACCCACTCCAGTATTCTTGCCTGAAGAATCACCATGGACAGAGGAGTCTGGCAGTCTGTAGTCCCTATGGTCACAAAGAGTGGGACATGACTGAAGTGACTTAGCTCACACACACATAGATTCTTTTGTTAATAAACATTTGTGTAAAGTACCTACTTGGTTGCTCTGAAGACAGATAAAAGATAGCTTTGTAGCTTTTAATGTGTGGATGTAGAGTGAAGAGTGGACAAAGGGTTATAGACCCATGTGTCAGCAACATGATGGCACTTGAAGGTGGTCTCAAGGGGAAACTGGAAAATCAAAATACAAATTTAAATCTTACATTCAGTTTTAGTATCGAAGGTATAAATATTAACCAAGAACTTAAGAAGGAGCTGGGCAAAATAAAAATGGCCTCTGTCCATAAGAGATCCATGAATCTAAGGAGGACCTGAGTAGAATCTGAGGAGGACCTCTCTGCATCAGCCCTGTGTCTTGAGATCATATTTTGTTGCAAGTCACTGGCCATCTCAGAACAAAGAGGAAGAATCAGCATCTCAAGATGGTATTTTCACAATAGCTGAAAAGCTCATTCTCTCCTTGAGCTCAGAGATGATCTCTAGCTCTATTCTTTGACAAGCAGCAGACTGTGGAAATAGGGCAGTGTTTTTCCAGAGATAAACAAGGTTAATGGATATTCCATGATGGAAAGTTGCCGGTTCTAGATGCTGCCAGCCAGCTCGCATTCAAAGGAACTTACAGAAAGGTTGTCTGGCTTTCACTCTCGCTTCACCCCAAGGCATTAGATTACCCAAGGCAGGCAATAAACATACCTCTTCCTTGCTTTCCTGACTGTGTAAACTCTTTAATGGGGAACCCTGAATGAGAGGCCAGCTCCTGCCACCACCTAAAGTCCAGGCAGCAGGGTCCTACTGGGTCATATGTTATAATTCAATCAGGAGCATCAGGTCCCAACATGCTAAACTCAAGTAAAAATGACAGAAATAGGCAAGCCCCTCCCCTTCTATACACTGTTTGAAAATAACAATAGTTATAGCCAAAATACATGAGCCTCCATTAAAAAAAAAATTGATGAAGCACTTAAATCTATTATTGCTAAAGAAGCAGCATCCAACAAGTTGCAACTAATTTATACCCTGAGAATGAATTATGGACCCAGACTACCACACTTCATCAGCCAGAAGGTTAATGGGAGACCCTCAGGGTGATTTTGCTCAATGTCTAAAAAATCAAACAAAGCAGTTGAGCCTTTTATAAAAACTTAAGTCTACCTATCCAAATAAATCAGATCTCTGATAAGAAAACTCAAATTTCAAGCCACCTTCAAATCACAGCTATGAATGTAAAAAGGAGAAAAAGAAACATCCTGATTATACTAAGTCTTCCTTAAGAGTTACCTCTTGCTGGTAATCCCCAGATTGCATAAATCATGTAACTGTGAATTAAAATTGCCCTAAAATTTTTTCTTTGTGTTTGACTTTGTTAATTTGATTAATATGTGTCTTGGGGTGTTTCACCTTGGGTTTATCCTGTTTGGGACTCTCTGGGTTTCTTGGACTTGAGTGATTATTTCCTTCCCCATTTTAGGGAAGTTTTCAACTATTATCTCCTTTAGTATTTTCTCATGGTCTTTCTTTTTGTCTTCTTCTTCTGGGACTACTATGATTTGAATGTTGTAACGTTTAAAATTGTCCTGGAGGTCTCTGAGATTGTCCTCATTTCTTTTAATTTGTTTTTCTTTTTTCTCCTCTGCTTCATTTATTTCTACCATTCTATCTTCTAATTCACTAATTCTATCTTCTGCCTCTGTTATTCTACTATTTGTTGCCTCCAGAGTGTTTTGGATCTCATTTATTGCATTATTCATTATATATTCTCTTTTTAATTTCTTCTAGGTCCTTGTTAAACCTTTCTTGCATCTTCTCAATGCTTTTCTTCACAAGTCAGATGTCTGGTTGAGAATGTTGACCTCTTTATGTATCAGCCAGTTATTAGTGACTGACAACTTCTCTGGTTTTCTCATTGGTAAAATAATAACAATAGTAAAAAAATACCTATTATATAGGGTTGTTCTGAAGCTAAAATAAAAAAAACATACCAAATTCTCAATATGAAATAGTAAGTATAGGTTAGTACAATTATTACCATTTTCCCTAAAAAGGAAAGTAAGACTACAGTATCCATAATGCTATTGCTAACTGGACTAGTTTCCAAATAGATTCCAACCTGTGATACTGAACAGCAGTAGTTGAAAAAGATTAGCAAGGTATCCCACTACCTTCTGAGCAACAATATTTACTGTTTTTATCCTGTTTTACAACAAAGCTGTGAGATACCTGCAGTGTGAACCATGGTGAGTACATACTGATTGATGAGAGCCTGAATTTTTAGACTCTGGATCTGAAACTGAAAACTCCTCTGCCTAGAACAACCTCCATTACTCTGATCCTTTTTCCTCTCTTGGTGTGAGCTCTGATAGTACCCCCTCTAGGAAGCCTTGTCACACTTAGCACAACAACAAGCCCTTATGTTCTCCTGCCCTCTGAGCTTCCCTATAGAAACACTTAATGAGACATATTAACCTACTGATGTGCCTGCTATTCACACTCAAATCTGGGCACCATGAGGAAAAGGTTCACTGTCTCAAATTCATCACTACCACTGCAGTGCTGAAACAGCTGCTGTGGAGTAGGTACTGAATATATTTTGAGGTCAGAAAGTATAATTATACCAGAAATGAAAGAGTATGGAAAGTTTAAGATGGAAGCTACGAGTTGAGATTCCATGAGATGATGAACCCTTAAGTGAGGCTGTTAACAGTTGAAGTAGAGAAGAACGTATGTCATAGAAATCAGAGGTAGATAAATTTCAAGATCAAGCACCATGACTATAAATGTCAAAGTCATTGAGAGTCGTGGTTATAGGATTTCTCCTGTAAATACAACAGCTCAGTCATATATAAGGGTCTGATGACCTATTGAGCCTTTTTAGAAAATCCTTGCGAGAAAATTCCCCTAACTACCCAGTCCTGTATTCAACAATGATATTCTTTTTTAACGGACGTTCAAAGACCAGAATGGCCCTCTTAGAGACAGAGATACAAGCCTAAAACAAGATTTCTCTGGACTAAATGTCAAAGTTCCATGTAATAGACCTTGGCCTACCATTCATAGAAGATATACTCCTAAATCTGGAATTCTGCAGTTCAGTTGAGGGTGAAGGACAATTCAGACCAGTTTCTCAATAAATGCTAATCACGAGTTATAGCAGTATTATTCCACTCATCACACCAACAACTCTACTTCATTGTAAAAGGAAAGCTCACTTCTATCCCTCCAATCCTGTTTCTCTAGCATCTCATATCATTCTAGTCTTTCAGTTCCACCATCAGTTCAGTTACTCAGTCATGTCTGGCTCTTTGCGACCCCATGGACTGCAGACGCCAGGCTTACCTGTCCATCACCATCAGCTTACTCAAACTCATATCTTTTGAGTCAGTGATGCCATCCAACCATCTCATCCTCTGTCATCTGCTTCTCCTCCTGCCTTCAATCTTTCCCAGCATCAGGGTCTTTTCCAATGAGTCAGTTTTTCGCATTGGTTGGCCACTGTATTAGAGTTTCAGCTTCAGCATCCTTCCATTGAACATTCAGGACTGATTTCCTTTAGGATTGATTGGTTGGATCTCCTTACTTCAGTCAGTTCCAATCATCATTCCACACACAAGGCAACACTGTAAACTACTGACCCTGTTTCTAGAATCATTTTAAATCAAAGAAGTAAGTTTTAGGGTGTATTCCATTCAACCCCAAACAATGAAAAGTAATGTAAACTAAAAATGCACATAACAGGATTTGAAACAATATATGAATAATTTCCTATTAGAGTAATTTGGTTCTTTGACTCTTGAATATGATAATAGAAGATAAAAAGCCAAAAGTGAAATAAAAACTAATACAGAGTTGAAAAACTCCATCAAATCCAAGAGAAAGCTTTGGCATATTGGTATTAAAAATGATAATTCTTTTCAGAAATCTAATCCAAAGGTCATAAGCAGTCTAAGAGACTGTGCAATGTTCCAGGTTGCTAGATACTTTTGGTATAGGAGACCCAATTAGGAAAAAGGAAGGGTCACATGAAGAAGGAAAAGTGAGCATAACAACATTCTACATTGAGAATGGACTCTGGATAGATGCATTACGTAGTGATGAAAGCTGTTCTAATAAGCAATATAAAAGTGTATTTACATTCTTGTTGGTCATTCCTTAGAAAAAATGACTATAGGGATATAGTGATATACAAGGGTGCATACATGGTCAGTCACTCATTCGTGTTGGACTCTTCGCAATTCCATAGACTGTTACTCACCAGGATCCTCTGTCCATGGGATTTTTCAGGCAAGGATACTGGAGTGGGTTGCCATTTCCTACTCCAAGGGATCTTCCTGACCCAAGGATTGACCCACATCTCCTGCATCTCCTGCACTGGTAGGAAGATTCTTTACCACTGAGCCACCTAGGAAGTCCCAACTGATATAGACCATTTTACAAAAGAACAAAGTTGTATATTCCATTAATAGCTATGCCACAAAAAGTAAATACATGTGGCTATCCATAATCATTGAGCAACCAGATCTATAAGCTATGGTATTTAAGTCATGGTGGAATGAATTTTTACCTACCTGTAGGTAGCATAAAAATATACCACTCAAACTATTTTTATGAACAGATGTTCTGAATGGGGCTAATCATGAAGGTGGTGTGCTGATATGACAATCAACACTGATAAACAGATTTTGTTTAAGATACAGTATGAAGACAAAATTAGTTATGATTTGTCAAGAAGAACAAAGACTGTTCTCTTCCAGAATTCCTATGTTCAATATGACAGTGGTTACAAAATTGTTCCTCATATGAGGTAATGTTTTCCTAAGGATATTTAACAATATTTAGCCATCAATTGGCATTTCATCAAAAGAAACACCTGTGTTCCTGCTAATCTGGTGTGGTTTCTTAATCGCATTGACAGGAAGTTAGCAAAGCATGTGAGGTAGAAAGGAAATTAGCAAAGCTCTGCTGTATGTGACACTGATTAGTGGGATCTATGATGAATCCCAATTTGCTTACATTTTTGATGAAACTAAAAGATCAAAATAAATCCATTATCCTCAATGGGGAACAGGTAGAAGCTAGAATATATCACTTGAAGAGAGAAAGAACTTCACTCAAAAAAAAGGATATCATTCGAAGAGAGAGTAAGAACAACTTCTCAGGTGAGTCAGTGTCTGAGACACAGCAAGAAAAGTTCTTTTGAGGAGAGTAATAATCCATATAATCAGAGATTTCTGTGATTGAAGGAAGAAGAAATAAAGAACCATCTAGAAGCTGTTGCCTGTGATGGGAACAAAAATCCCAAAGCTTAGGCACATCAGAAGACACACCCGATTTCTTCAGGAAATCGTCAACACATCCCTTAAATGATTTACCATCTTCCTTTTTAATCTGTTATTTGTTTCTAACTCTCTTTACAGCAAGTTTGGTTCTTATCATCTTTGAGGTCCATAGCACCTATCATAATTTATATATCCTAAGAATTAACCTGACATGTCAGTACTTTTGATGAATTCTACTATCAAAGTAATTCTTTATTCTGTGTATATAAATTTATTCAGACCCAAGTGTGGAAAGTCACATTCATCATTTACTCATTCATTTATAATGGGTATTTACTAAGCATTTGCCATATACGATAAGCCCTATGAGGCAATAAGTAGTTGTTAAAGTCAAGATTTTCACTTTATAAGAACTTATAAATGAAAAGTTTTCCTATTAGTAGAGAAGTACTATTTCAGCATTGATAACCTAGTTAAATCTCAATTCAATTTAATCAGTATTTAATTGGTTGCTTTCCAGTCCAGTCTACTCATTAATAGGGTGTGAGGGAATGATTTTTGGAGGCGGGTGAAATGAGTCCTATCTACACAGCTTAGCAAGAAAACACAAAACAGTATTGATTACCCTCTGTTCTCAGCTGACATGCACCTAGCTGAAAGGCCCCATACAATGGTCACGTTTTTGTATAAATGGACAACTGCCCTGTTGTCCATGAGATATGAGATATGATGTGGGCAAGAGAGATGAACAGAAGGGAGAATGCATGGCCACAGATTGCCGGAAGTCACTATCCTTTGGCCTGCTGTTTCATTGCTCTTGCAGCTCCACCACTGAGAGAAAAGGCCAGCTATTCAAGGTGAAATAACACCACTTCTTAAATATGAAGATAATTTTGGGAGGCTCACAGATTACACCATTAACTAGATGAAAATATGCTTATACTTCTCAAGGGAGAAGAACGCAGAAGGTAGTGCAGGCCCTTGACTAGAGATTTAAAGGGTTAAGTGGAGCAAGAAGATGCGTACAGGCCTAGCTTATGAGCTGGATGTAAAGAATGCTGCTGACAAACACGTGATATCCTTGAGGCACCAGGACAACTTTATCTTGAGAGGTCAAATCAATCAGAGCCTGTCTGTGAGCTGATCCCCCAGCCAGTGACTCAGCAGTCCTGACATTCCCTGTGAGGTCAGCCACCCACTGGGGAAGAGGAGATCTCTTCAGGCACATCAGAATGACTCTGTCTCAAGTAACTTTCCCCTGCCTTTATAGCTGAGCTTTCGAGACCTGACGGCGAGTTTCTAGGAAAGAGGCTAGAAGCTGTGCAGTTAGAATCTCAAGGGAGATCCAGTTAAGCCTCCCTTCAGACTCTGGAGTTTGATTGATTATTATCTGAGCCTCAGTGCTTCCCCAGAGATGACTATTTAACCACTCAAGGAGTTTCCTACTGTTTTTCCGAGATGGGGACTTCATCTGCTTTGCTGTGCAGAATCTCTATTAGCTGACTGGTTTCTCTATGCCATTCAGCACAAGTTTTGGGGCCTCAGGATGAGAAACTGGATTGTGTCTGTATCAAAATGGTGTCTTAGGTATAATGAGTTGTTTGAGACTCCTCTGAGAGCAGTGACTTGCTTTGGAAATATCAAGGAACTATGCTTCAATCTCTATCATTTGTTACTCATTATTGCCACTACAGGCTTCTCTGGGGGCTCAGATGGTGAAGAATCACCTGCAATGTGGGAGACCCAGGTTTGACCCCTGGGTTGGGAAGATCCCCTGGAGGAGGGCATGGCAACCCACTCCAGTATTCTTGCCTGTAGAATTCCCATGGACGGAGAAGCCTGGTGGGCTACAATCCTGCTGCTGCTGCTAAGTCGCTTCAGTCGTGTCCGACTCTGTGCAACCCCAAAGATGGCAGCCCACTAGGCTCCTCTGTCCCTGGGATTCTGCAGGCAAGAATACTGGAGTGAGTTGCCATTTCCTTCTCCAATGCATGAAAGTGAAAAGTGAAAGTGAAGTTGCTCAGTCGTGTCCGACTCTTATCGACCCCATGGACTGCAGCCCACCAGGCTCCGCCATCCATGGGATTTTCCAGGCAAGAGTACTGGAGTGGGGTGCCATTGCCTTCTCCCGGGCTACAGTCCATGGGGTCACAAAGAGTCAGAAACGACTAAGTAATTAAGCATAAGCACTGCCACTAGATTCGGGAGAAACTACTTAAACTTCATGTTCATTACCTGTCAAATAGGGGTCATAATATCTAACCAATTTACACAATTATTTTGAGAATTCAATGAGATGAACCATTTGAAAAGTGCTTATTCACTTTAGACAAATACTCATTCTTACCATTGTAATGCTTCTTCTGCATGTACCTACTGTTTTTATTTAGCTCTACTACATTCTGCTTTGTATTGAAGCAACTTTTAAATTTCTCTTTTCCCTTTGAGGCAGCAAGTTAGCTAAAGGAACTTGCATCTTTATGTCTCCCCAAGGACCAGCCTAGAATTTTGCATGGTCAATGAATACTGGGCAAAGATCCATCATATGGAAAGTGTACCCCTGTGGCACACAGTCTGTAGCTCTGATGGTTGTTTTCATTGCTCAGATTTTTAAAAATACACTTCAGGGGAAAATATCTTACTTATTTCCTCTTCAAATAATAACTCCAGGTAGTATTCAGGAAACTCCCAGGCATAAAACTGCTTCTAGAATGTTATGAATGTCATTTTTAATAGCAATTTCCTATTAGGTGACGGAGACTGAGAGTACGAACTTCCAGTTACAAAATAAATGAGTCACAGGCATGAAATGTGCAGCATGGGAAATATAGTTCATAACTTAATATCTTTGCCTAGTGACAGATGACAACTAGATTTGTCATGATGACCATTTTGAAATGTATAGAAATACCAAATCCCTGTGATATATATCAGGAACTAACATAGCATTATATGTCCATTATACTTCAAAAACAAATGAATAAACAAGCTCATATAAAAAGAGATCATATTTGTGATTACCAGAGGTGAGAAGTAGAAAGAGACGTAACTGGATAAAGGTGTTCAAAAGATAATTTCCGATTACAAGATAAATAAGTACTAGGAATGTGATGTACAACATGATTAATTTAACACTGCTGTATGTTATATACAGCAGTTATGGATCACAAGGAAAAAATGTTTTCTCTATTCCTTTAACTTCTTATCTACATGACATGATGGATGATCACTAAACATATTGCTTTCAATTATTTCAAGATGTATATAGGTCAAATCATTATTCTGCATGCCTTAAATGGTATACTTCAATAAGATTGGAAAAAAAAATAGCAATTGCTATAAAGAAGAACTCCTATGCTCACAAGAGCAGTCTTTATCCTTTTAACATGCACTATTTCCCCCACATCCCAAGTATCTGAGTTTTTTTCCTTATTCACTTTTCCCAAAGGCCCAGGGATAGTTGTTGTTTTCTATAGTTGCCACCTCTGTTAACCTATAGATATCTCTACTGTATAGAACTTAACCGTTTACATCATTGACTATTCTTTATATTAAATCTTGTTCAAGTCACGAAGGTGGCTTCTGTCTCCTGTTTGGATATCACATGGCAGAGTTGGTACTAAGTGCTGTTCCAGTCTCTCTGGGGTTATATAACTCAAGGACTCTTCTTCTGTGACAAAGGGATAAGCTATCTGCATCCTAAACACATGTCTGGGAAGTCAGGATCCTATAAGAGACAAGTCATAACATCTGGCAGTATCCTCAAAGGATTCTTTTAGCAACTAAGTGAGTCATGAGGTTCAAGCCCTTGCTTTAAACTTCCACAGTTTGCATTTTATAATTCTATTTTGCATTTTTGAATGTGTTATAATTAAGTAGAAACATACATTTATATATGCATACGCCAAGTGTACATGAAGCATATTCATTGTATCCATATTTGAAATCCATAACATATTCCTTTTTATAATGCATTTACTAAAGAGACATATAAATCCTCATAAAATTTCAGCCACAAATATGTAGCTCTTTCCTCTTAAAACAATGGTTAGCCCTGCAGAAACTATGGAAGTCCAATAGCAGACCATTCCAGTACAAAGTGAGGAAAAAATCAATTGTATTTTCTTTATGGCAGGGTGATTCTATGTGACGGAAAATATTAGGATTCAATATGTAACTCATAAAATTCATCAAAATTATTGTCTTGTTGAGTTGTTTATATTTCCCTTATTGTATAAAGTTTTTTTTTTTTTTTTTTACAAGCTCTAGAACATTAACTCAGTTGATTCCCACACCATACTATGAACTCAGTGAAGCTGATCTTTTCTGATCATTTTATAGGATGGTGTAGATGGGAGGGTTTAAGGGGTTTAGCTGAGGTCATACAGATAATAACAAGTAGAAAGAACAGATATTTTCTGACTCTTTTCCACTCTATTATACTACTTCTTTATGTTTCTTTTTCTAAAAATAAATCAATACAGTATTTAAGGATTTAATTATACTACATTAAGAGCTTCCCTGGTGGCTCAGTGGTAATCTGCCTGCAATGCAAGAGAGCACCTGCAATGCAAGAGACTTGGTTTTGATCCCTATGTAGGGAAGATTCCCTAAAGAAGGAAACGGCAACCCACTCCAGTATTCTTGCCTGGGAAATCCCATGGACAGAGGGGCCTGGCAGACTACAGTCCATGGGGTTGCAAGAGTTGGACACGACTTAGCTACTAAACCACCATTACCACATACTATGTTAAATATATACTATATATCAGACATTATGCCAAGTGTTTTTACATAGATTAAAATCATTTAAAATATCTGCTAAAAATATCCTTATTTTATGGATGAGTCTTAGAGAAAAGCAAAATTGCTCAAGACCATACAGTTGTTAAATGCCAGAGGTGAGCTTCACATCTAGGCAGTCTTGATCTTGGATTCTCATGTTTATGTCACACACATGCTTCCTTAACTCGACAGACATCACTGATGGAATGTGGAGTCAGGTATCCTGCTTAAGAATGGAAGAAAAGGTGCCACAGAAATTAATAATCTAAGCCTTCAAAATATCCTGTTTCCTAAAACATGAATACCACGAAGTAATGAAGTGTACCTGTATCATAGAAATCAGTCTAAATGGAATCTGATGTTTTACAAAATCATATAATTCTGCTATTAAGAAGCAAAAAAAAAAATTACGTGTAAGAAAAATATTAAGTGAGCACATAAAACTGTTAGTCATATGTGTTACAGTTTTATTCTAAAACACTGCTATCTGTCCATTCACTCTAAACGCACTTTAGAGTTCACTCTCAATGTTGCACATTCTATGGGTTTGGGCAAATGTATATTGACATATAAGCCATTATGCAGAGTATTTCCCCCGCCCTAAAAATCCAGAGTATTTCATCTACCCTGCTACCACCCAGGCAACCACTCATATTTTCACTGTCTTTATGGCTTTGCCTTTTCTAGAATGTTATCGAGTTGGAAGCATATAGGATATAGCTTATCAGTTAATTTTTAATTAATCAATTCTTTTGGTCTTAGAAAGGAAGATGAGCAGATAGGCATTAGAATTAAGACTGCTGCTAAGTTGCTTCAGTCGTGTCCGACTCTGTGTGACCCCATAGATGGCAGCCCACCAGGCTCCCCCGTCCCTGGGATTCTTCAGGCAAGAACACTGGAGTGGGTTGCCATTTCCTTCTCCAATGCATGAAAGTGAAAAGTGAAAGGGAAGTCTCTCAGTCGTGTCTGACTGTTAGCGACCCCATGGACTGCAGCCTACCAGGCTCCTCAGTCCATGGGATTTTCCAGGCAAGAGTACTGGAGTGGGGTGCTATTGCCTTCTCCAAGAATTAAGACTACACTGAGAAAATTGTAATAGCTTACAAAGTTTTTCACCAAGAATAAAGTGAAATGACATGGGATTTACAGGGTTAGAAAGAGAAAATGCCTCCATAGGCAAACAGGCAAATGACAAATCATAGCCTGGAAAAACCACTCCAAAAACAACAACCAGTAGACTTTCACTTTTAGCCAGGAGAGGATAATTGGTACTAAACTTGTTCACTCTCCATAAATAATTATAAAACTGGAGGAAACAAATCTGAAGCAACAGTTTTTAGGCACTGGATCAGAGGCATTAGAAGACAGCGATCCTTAAGAGAAGGAAAACATATGATGTAAGTCCCATGAACTCCTTGGCTTTCTGATTTGAGGCACGCACTGAACCACACTGCAGAGAAGTGGCACTCAAAAGATGGTGATCTCACTGAACTGAAGAGGCAGAGGTTGAGATTTTGAGGCTGTTGAAGCAGCTAGAATTTGCAGAGTACTGAAAAATAAGGAGCAGTGCTAATGAGGGGATTGTCAGAAGTCTCTGTGTGGGCCAACCATGGCTTTTTGGTTGAGGCTTATGATGTACGTGTGCAACATGAGACTCTGCCAGGCCTACTGGGGACGGCCTGCCATGCAGCTGCAAGCAGAATAGAGATACTGCAGGTCACACAGTACTGAGAGATTGTGCTTAGGCACAGCTAGAGCAGAGAGACCTCACTGAACCCATAACTCACCATTTGAGGCCCCAGCTAGGCTGTGCCTTGGGAGTAAGGAGCCTTGCCCTAGATCAGGAGCTATACCCAAGGGCCAAAGGTAAAACTCAAAATAGATCCTTCCTAACAAGGAAGGAAACCAAGACTGATACGAATAATTCAAACAGCCAGAAATTTAGCTTCCCATCAAAACAAAACATAAAACTGTTCAGGAAGGCAACATAATATGGACTTCCTACAAAATATCATCTACAATGTTCAGTATAGAAGTCAAATGGCTAGTTATGCATAGAAAGCAAAAACACATGGCTCATAATCATGAAAAAATAAACACAATGAAGAGAAACAGACTCTGGAAGGGTCAAAGACCTAAAATTAGTTATCATAAATGTATCCAAGAACTTAAAGGAAAAGATGAACAACTGATAGAAAAGATAGTGAATATCAGAAGAGAAATACAAAATGTAAAAAAAAAAACTATAAAAGTAAAATTTCTGCAATGAAATGAAAATATAACTAGATGGGCTCAATATCTGACTAAAGTCTGAAGAGCAAAAAGTATGTTTGCAGACAAATCAAGGACATTGTCCACTCTTAATAACAGAGAAAGGTTAAAATTTGAAAAAAGCAAAAAGAGGCTCATTGGCCTACAGAAGAAGATTCAGATCAGATCAGATCAGTCGCTCAGTCGTGTCCGACTCTTTGCAACCCCATGAACTGCAGCACGCCAGGCCTCCCTATCCATCACCAGCTCTCGGAGGTCACTCAGACTCACATTCATCGAGTCAGTGATGCCATCCAGCCATCTCATCCTCTGTCGTCCCCTTCTCCTCCTGCCCTCAATCCCTCCCAGCATCAGAGTCTTCTCCAATGAGTCAACTCAACTCAGTGAGTCCGTTGACAGAAGACGATTAAGTATCTCTGCTGCTGCTAAGTCGCTTCAGTCGTGTCCGACTCTGTGCGACCCCATAGACGGAAGCCCACCAGGCTCCCCCGTCCCTGGGATTCTCCAGGCAAGAACACTGGAGTGGGTTGCCATTGCCTTCTCCAATTCAGGAAAGTGAAAAGTGAAAGTGAAGTCACTCAGTCGTGTCCGACTCTTAGCGACCCCATGGACTGGAGCCTACCAGGATCCTCCGTCCATGGGATTTTCCAGGCAAAAGTACTGGGGTGGGGTGCCATTGCCTTCCCCTAAGTATCTCTAACACAGCTGAAATTGGAGTCTTAAATGAAGAAAGAGAAAGAGATGAGACAGATATAACAGAAAGAGGGAGGGAGAAAGGCAGAGAAGAGAAATGAAGAAATGAAAGGAAAGACAGGAGAAGGGAGGCAAGAGTGAGGAAAGAAGAAGAGAGGGGAGGAGGGATCAAAGTTCCCAATTCTGTCAAAATTAAAAAAAAAAAAGCTTACATGACCAAAAGTCTTGGTGAAATTTATGAAATGGAAAGAAATTCAAACTTAGTATATTACAGCCAAACTGATGAAATCTTAAAGACAAATTTTTAAAGCAGAGAAGAAAAAGGACACATTTTATAAAATCACTCAGATTAAAATTAATTTACATCAGAAACAATGGAGGACAGGAAACAATGACATAACATCATTAAAATGACAAAAGAAAAAGCTTTCAACCCCAAATTCTACATAGAGCTAAAACATTCTCATAAACAAAGGTGAAATAAAAAGTTTTCCAGATAACTGAAAACTGCAAGAATTCTTCACCAGCAGATCTGCACTACAAAACAACACAAAAACAAAAATCTAAGTAATTATTTTGGGTTAAAAATAAATTGTTCTATTTGTAGATTTAAATTTACAGGAAGGTAAAAATATCAAAAATTATGTAAAATATTTTTATTCTACTAATGTCTTTAAAGAAAATTGATGACTTAAAACTAAATAAATAAATAAATTATATTTGGAGTTTATAGCATACTTAGACGGAGAAACGGAGAAGGCAATGGCATCCCACTCCAGTACTCTTGCCTGGAAAATCCCACGGACGGAGGAGCCTGGTGGGCTGCAGTCCATGGGGTCGCTACGAGTTGGACACGACTGCGTGACTTCACTTTCACTTTTCACTTTCATGCATTGGAGAAGGAAATGGCAACCCACTCCAGTATTCTTGCCTGGAGAATCCCAGGGACGGGGGAGTCTGGTGGGCTGCGGTCTATGGGGTCGCATAGAGTCGGACACGACTGAAGTGACTTAGCAGCAGCAGGAGCCACAGCAGACGGAGAAGGCAATGGCACCCCACGCCAGTGCTCTTGCCTGGAAAATCCCACGGACGGAGGAGCCTGGTGGGCTGCAGTCCATGGGGTCGCTACGAGTCGGACACGACTGCGTGACTTCACTGTCACTTTTCACTTTCATGCATTGGAGAAGGAAACGGCAACCCACTCTAGTGTTCTTGCCTGGAGAATCCTAGGGATGGGAGAGCCTGGTGGGCTGCCGTATATGGGGTTGCACAGAGTCGGACACAAGTGAGCAACTTCACTTCACTTAATAATCTTAAATGTTCATGCATCTAATAACAGAAGCAAAACCAAACACAACTAAAAAGATAATTAGGTAAATTCACAATTATATTTGGACATTTTATACCCACATGGCAATTGATAGAACAAGTTGACAAAAATTAAGAATACAGTATTAAAAAATATTGCCAATCTCCTTGATCTATTGACATTTATAAGATAGTGCACCCAGTGGGGCAGAATAGTGCTCTTTTCAAGTGCAAATGTAACCTTTATCAAAATAAAAATTATGTTGTTTCATAAAAATTTTATGTTCAATAAATTTCAAATAATTGAAATCTTGCTGTATATGTTCACTAATCACAGTTCAAATAAATTAAAAACTGGTATCAACAAGATTCCTATTGAATGTCCAAATATCTGAATATTAAATAACACACAAGCATTTCACATTTTCACAGGCCAAAGAAGAAACCACAAACAAATTAGAAAATATTTGAAACTGAATATTAGTGGAAATGCAATATATAAAAATGTATGTGATGCAGTCAAAGCTTAGAGGGAAGATTATGGCTTGCAAATGCTTATATTAGAAAGTATGAAAGGTTTTTCATTAATGATCTATGTTCTTACATTAAGAAGCTAGGTAAAGACCACATAATCAGTATACAAAAGGAAATAGTTAAGATGAGAAAAGACATTTGTAAAGTAGAAATAACAGAGAAAATTGATGATGACCAAAAGTTGGTTCTTCAAAGACATTAAGTGACAAACATCTAGCAAAATTGATCAAGGAAAAAGGGGGAAAAAAAAGCACATGTACATTATCAGAAATGAAAAAGAATATTCCACTACAGATGCTCCATACACCAAAAGGAAGTAAAAGAATACTGTGAACACCTTTGTGGAAGTAAACTGGATAACATATGAAATGGATAAGTCCCTTGAAAATTATAACTTTCTCAAGCAGACTAAAGAGAAAATCTGAACAGCTTCACTGAAGAAATGCATTCTCATTCTATTTTCAGCACACCATACACATCTTGATAGAATCCTAATTGATACAGCTGAAAGGGATTAAGACTTAACCCAAACTTATGAATAATTTCTAATAAATATTGGGGTTGCCTCCATGAAAAAATATCTAGTAATAAATAATGATAGTAAATTTTAAGTCAAAGGCAACAAATCAGGAGTAACAGCAAAAAGAACATGGCAAGGGTTAGCTTAGAACACAGTGTATCACAGAGAACTACTAGAGGTGGTCTTGCTTTTCATCATTTATCCTGTTTCAGAGGGTATTTTGGGTGAAAACATGCCCTGTGTCTCTAGCTATTGGTATCCATTACACCCATAAGTTGTTAATCAGCTTCCTGTTGAAAAATCAGCATTCAAAAATCAACTCTTTATCAGGTCCCATAGAATCCTATTGGGTAAAGATTTTTTTCTCATAGGTCTGTAGAACAATCTGGGGGTACTATCAGTATGTATAGAAAACTTCATATTAATTTATAAAGTTAGAAAAACAACAGTAAAACCCCAAGGAAAACAGAAGAGATAATAAAGATTAAGGCAGACATCTATTAATAGAATAAGAAAAAGGGAACAAATAGAATTGAAAAAGTAAATCCAAGGCAGTTCTTTGAAACACACAAATGAATAATTAACACTAGCTTGCTTCATCAAGAAAAAAAAGAGAATAAAAATTCATGAAAGCAAAATTATAAAGAACATAACCATAATCAAGGACACAGATGACACATAAGGGATTACCTTGTTTAAATCTATTCACATAAATTGAAGATACTATAAAAGCAATAATATATTTATTTATTTAACTTTTTTTTATTTATTTATTTTACTTTACAATATTGTATTGGTTTTGCCATACATCTACATGCATCCGCCACGGGTGTACACGTGTTCCCCATCCTGAACCCCCGTCCCACTTCCCTCCCCATACCATCCCTCTGGGTCATCCCACTGCACCAGCCCCAAGCTTCCTGTATCCTGCATTGAACCTGGACTGGCGATTTGTTTCTTATATGATATTATATATGTTTTAATGCCATTCTCTCAAATCATCCCACCCTCCCTCTCCCACAGAGTCCAAAAGACTGTTCTCTACATCTGTGTCTCTTTTGCCATCTCGCATACAGGGTTGTCGTTACTATCAATAATGTATTTTAAAGTAATTTACCAAAAAGAGGGACCCAGAGAGCATAGAAACATGAATATACCAATACCCCACAGATAAATTTCAGAAAGACAGCGAAGTTGGTAGGAAAAAAAAAACCTGTCCAAATTGGGACAGGATATATGGTTATTTGACTAATGCCTTCAACAAGATTATGTATTTATTACCTGTAACAAAAAATGTAATTAGGAACTATTATTTAATCAGAACAAAAGAAAGGCAATTAGAAATTCTAGAAGAAAAGAAAACAAGCTGTACTTAAAGGTCATGCTGATAACATGAGGAAAAATGTAATTTTTCTGAAGTTAGAGATCGAGAATTCTTTTGTTTGACACAGGTTAAGAAACACAATATTATACTCCCAAATCTATAATATTAATCTATATACTTAATGTACATATATTTATATTTAAATATGTATTTTAAAATAAATTTATATATTATATATAATTTATATATATAATGTGTAAAATAAATATATATTTATAAATTTTATATAATGTATATTTAATTTCTATATTATATATTTATATTAATCTATATATTTAATTGGTTTATCTTTGAATATTTGTTTTATAATTTCAAAAAATTACTAATTATATACATTGGCTTTCAATTTTTAGGGCCAATCTAAGAGAAAGCAGAACTCAGCTTTAAAACAGGACTTTGAGAGAATAAAATTAAATGTCACTAGATTATGAAATCATATGGGTGTTAATGTCTTCTTCCCACATAATGGAATTTAAAGGATAGAATCTAAAATAAATAAATTAAGAAATTAAACTTAATAAGTAAATAAAAGCTAATAAAATGTTGAATTACTTGATGATTAAGTAATAAAATAACTGGACATATTTTTTTAAATGAGCAAGTGAAAAGATGTGAGAAGGAAAAGGGCACAAAAACAAGTTAAATTCTTAGTCTTTCGTAGATGGAGCTAGTGGGTATTATTAAAAGTAGATAAATCATGGAATGGGTAAATGATTCTTTCTTACAATTATATTTCAAAATAGTTGAAACTTTCAAGGAAAAGTACCAGGAGTTGGAGTACAGGATGGTACAAATGCCATGCAGATTTATTATATGTTCTTCTACAAATTTTCACTTTATATGTACATGTATTAACTTTATAATATATTAAAATATTTGAAAAGTGAAAGTCACTCAGTCATGTCCGACCCTTTGTGACCCCATGGACTTACTTACAGTCCATGGAATTCTCCAGGCCAGAGTACTGGAGAAAATCTCCCTTCTCCAGGGGATCTTCCCAACCCAGGGATCGAATTCAGAAAAAAACTATTATTAAATATAGGCTTCCCTGGTGACTCAGACAGTAAAGAATCTGCCCACAATGCAGGAGACCTGGGTTCAATTCCTGGGTTGGGAAGATCCCCTGGAAGAGGGAATGGCAACCCACTCCAGAATTCTTGCCTGGGGAATCCCATGGACAGAGGAGTCTGGCAGGATACAGTCCATGGGGTAACAAAGAATGGGACACGACTGAGCAACTAAGCACAGCACAGCAACACATTATTAAATATTACAGGAAAGCTTGAAATTAATGAGAAAGACAACTATCCAGTAGAAATGTAGGTTTAAAGACATGACAAGCAAATTGCATTGCAGACCACAAATGGCTAATAATACATGGAAATATACTTAACCCCACTCAGAAAGAAATGCAAATATTATTTGTATATCTAGGTGACAAAGATTTTAAAAATACATATTGGTTATGCAGAGTACATCATGAGAAAGGCTGGACTGGAAGAAACACAAGTTGGAATCAAGATTGCTGGGAGAAATATCAATCACCTCAGATATGCAGATGACACCACCCTTATGGCAAAAAGTGAAGAGGAACTAAAAAGCCTCTTGATGAAAGTGAAAGTGGAGAGTGAAAAGGTTGGCTTAAAGCTCAACATTCAGAAAACGAAGATCATGGCATCTGGTCCCATCACTTCATGGGAAATAGATGGGGAAACAGTGGAAACAGTGTCAGACTTTCTTTTTCTGGGCTCCAAAATCACTGCAGATGGTGACTGCAGCCATGAAATTAAAAGACGCTTACTCCTTGGAAGGAAAGTTATGACCAACCTAGATAGCATATTCAAAAGCAGAGACATTACTTTGCCAACAAAGGTTCGCCTAGTCAAGGCTATGGTCTTTCCTGTGGTCATGTATGGATGTGAGAGCTGGACTGTGAAGAAGGCCAGGCGCTGAAGAATTGATGCTTTTGAACTGTGGTGTTGGAGAAAACTCTTGAGAGTCCCTTGGACTGCAAGGAGATCCAACCAGTCCATTCTGAAGGAGATCAGCCCTGGGATTTCTTTGGAAGGAATGATGCTAAAGCTGAAACTCTAGTATTTTGGCCACCTCATGCGAAGAGTTGACTCATTGGAGAAGACTCGGATGCTGGGAGGGATTGAGGGCAGGAGGAGAAGGGGACAACAGAGGATGAGATGGCTGGATGGCATCACTGACTCGATGAATGTGAGTCTGAGTGACCTCCGGGAGTTGGTGATGGACAGGGAGGCCTGGCGTGCTGCGATTAATGGGGTTGCAAAGAGTTGGACACGACTGAGCAATTGATCTGATTGGTTGACAAATATAAAATCATATTGGCAAGCCTAGAGAAAAGTAAGAATCCTCATTATCAACACAAATTTTTGGAGGGCAGTATCTGTTAAACTTTAAAACATGCATATTACTCAGCAATTTCACCATCTTAGGAATGTTATAAAGATAAATATGCAAGGAAGTCTTCTGTGGTATTATTTCTAAATTGAAGGAAACAAAAGAAGTAAAAGAACAATAGCAACAGGTGCAAAGCAAACATAAGTGGTCTTTAACAGGGGCCAGGTTCAATAAAGTTCAGCACATTCATACAACAGCATATTGTACCAGCCCTAAAGATAATAAAGAGAATCACAACATGCTAGCACATTCACAAAATATTGGTAATGCAAATTTTTCCAGTAAAATTTGTCTGCATGCATGCTAAACTGCTTCAGTCGAGTCCAACGCTTTGCAGCCCTACAGGCTAGTCTGTCTGTCTCCTCCGTCCATGGGATTCTCCAGACAAGAATACTGGAGTGGGTTGCCATTTCCTCCTCCATGGGATCTTTCCAACCCAGGGTTCAAACAGGCATCTCTTACATCTCCTGCAATGGCAGGCAGGTTCTTTACCACTAGTGCCACCAGGGGAGCCCAAAGTTTGTATAATGTGGTTCTACTTGTGTAAAGAATTCTGGAATATTGTAAGTATAGAGAGAAAATAAGTTATAACAAAGGAATACTCTGCAGCTTATCAATAAGGCCTGTAGGGTACAGGGGGAGGAGGGACTTATCACTTCATAAAATTCTCAATTTTTATTTTTTTCAATGGCCATTTATTACATTATTTTTTAAAGAAGCTTTAAAAGAATCTTCTGTGTCCCACAGTGAAAAACTGTGAAACAGAAAATTAAGCCTACTGATCTGATCTATATTTCTTGGCAGCCCTAACTCTCTCCAGCATCAAACACAATGAATGACAGAGAGCAGGTATTTGTGCAATATTCTCTAATTAGATGATAAACTGAAACATGAGGGATTAAAACCTGACATAGACAGCCATATATTTATTTTCCTGCCACATTAAAGCCATTTTACTATTTTTAAATTTAAGAAAAGCCAATTCTCATATAGGATAACACTGAACACATCTAATTTATCCATATTTATATTTTAAAGAAAGTGTTCAGTTCAGTTCAGTCACTCAGTTGTGTCTGACTCTTTGCGACCCCATGAATCGCAGCACGCCAGGCCTCCCTGTCCATCACCAACTCCCAGAGTTCACACAGACTCATGTCCATCGAGTCAGTGATGCCATCCAGCCATCTCATCCTCTGTCGTCCCCTTCTCCTCCTGCCCCAAATCATTCCCAGCATCAGAGTCTTCTCCAATGAGTCAACTCTTCGCATGAGGTGGCCAGAGTACTGGGGTTTCAGCTTTAGCATCAGGCCTTTCAATGAACACCCAGAATCGATCTCCTTTAGAATGGACTAGTTGGATCTCCTTGCAGTCCAAGGGACTCTCAAGAGTCTTCTCCAACACCACAGTTCAAAAGCATCAATTCTTCAGTGCTCAGCTTTCTTCACAGTCCAACTCTCACATCCATACATGACCACAGGAAAAACCATAGCCTTGACTAGATGGACCTTTGTTGGCAAAGTAATGTCTCTGCTTTTGAATATGCTATCTAGGTTGGTCATAACTTTCCTTCCAAGGAGTAAGCATCTTTTAATCTCATGGCTTGAATCACCATCTGCAGTGATTTTGGAGCCCAGAAAAATAAAGTCTGACACTGTTTCCACTGTTTCCCCATCTATTTCCCATGAAGTGATGGGACCAGATGCCATGATCTTCGTTTTCTCAATGTTGAGCTTTAAGTCAACTTTTTCACTCTCCTCTTTCACTTTCATCAAGAGGCTCTTTAGTTCCTCTTCACTTTCTGCCATAAGGGTGGTGTCATCTGCATATCTGAGGTTACTGATATTTCTCCAGGCAATCTTGGTTCCAGCTTTTGCTTCTTCCGGCCCAGCATTTTTCATGTAGGTCTCTAATAAAACTTTTGTGTATATATGTGTTTTAATGTGTTTCCCCTTTTTTTGGTTCTCCTGCCCACAAACCCATGTTAGGTGTATGCTCAGAACTCTGGAGAAGTAGGGTCCTGATTAAATCAAAGTCATTAGGAAATGTTTAGAGGGAAGCAGTGAGAACACAGAATAACATTTGAGACAAAGTGCTCATTTCTACTTTAGAGACAAAGAATCTGTGCCTAGGAACACATTCTGCCTTGTTATTGTTTTTTGCAGGCGACAGTTGCAACTCAATAGAAGGAAATAAACACAATATAGAGTTGTCCTAGTTTCAGTGTCTTCCAAAATCAGGAAACAACAAGTCTGATTGTGACATGGATCTCCAGAGGAAGCCAGCATCTTTCTTGTCTGCTTTGGTGTGACACATGACTATGATGAACTCTATGCTCCCCAGCCTCTCCGGGGACTAGACTTCATCCTTCCTCACCTATAAACAGAATCAGGATGTGTCCTGACATTCGGCCAAAAACATCTGACCTTGAATAAGGCATGCTCCACAAAACGCACATATGGTACCTTGGTGAGGGAGCCACAAGGAAAGGGGATGGGAGAGGAGTCAGCAGGGCACTCTGACATCCACTGGCTTATAACAAATCCCAACAGATGCCGATGTTCACAGGCAACTCAGGGAGGAGACAGTAAGAAGACACCATGAAAGGCATTAATCTTCTCCATTATAAACAGATTCAAGAAAACAGTACCAAGTGCCAAGTGAGACAAAGGGGAAGAAAATATAAAAGGAATGAAATCTTTAGTGCAAGAGAAGACCTCTTAGACTGTTCTTGTTACGCAACAGAGTGATGGGGGGAGGAACTGTGGTAAAGGAAACATCTGAAGATGGCTGATAACATGGCTACAAACGTGCATTTGAAGAGGTATGTTGAAGACCTTTCTGTGCCTCTTTTTATCTGTAAGTGAGCATCAATATATTTCATTTTAAATGGAAACCATATTGATTATAAATTTTCCCCAGCCAGTAGCCAGGCCACTTGGTAAAAGGAAAGTGAGTAATTATATTAACAGACATTGTGGCTCTATCTTCTTTTATTTAAAAAAAGAAAAAAAAAATCCTACTTTTAAAAGGAGGAAAATTATTGTCATCCTGAGAAATGGTTCCAGAAGAAAAGGAGAGAAGCAATGAGAGCACATGTCCATTACTTTTTTCCAGAGGCAACGTGATGTCCCATTTATGTCAGAAAAGAAAATATCTGTACTCTAATAAAAGCCAAAAATTCAATCAGAAAAGGGTAATCTTTGACACTTGTAACTGATCTGAAGGACTTTTCTTAAAGTGATTGAAATGAACATGTCGTGTGATATTATTGAGCATCAAGGAAACTGTTCTCTGGGGCTTCCCTGGTGGTTCAGATATAAAGAATCTCCCTGCAATGCAGGAGACCCAGGTTCAATCCCTGGTTCAGGAAGATCTCGTAGAGAAGGGAATGGCAACCCATTCCAGTATTCTTGCCTGGAGAATTCCATGGACAGAGGACCGTCACGGGCTACAGTCCATGGGGTTGCAAAGAATCAGACATGATTAAGTGACTAACACACACACAGACACATCCACACAAACTCTTCTCTAAATGGATGAAAATCAGCAGCATTTTTTTAGGCTTCAATTCACCTTTTAATTTATGTGCTACTCAGATAATATCTAACTATCACAAATCACTACACATTTCTGTAAGCTAAAAATATGATTGCTAGAAAAGTTATCCGGAGAAGGCAATGGCACCCCACTCCAGTACTCTTGACTGGAAAATCCCACAGACAGAGGAGCCTGGTAGGCTGCAGTCCATGGGGTCGCTAAGAGTCGGACATGACTGAGCAACTTCACTTTCTCTTTTCACTTTCATGCATTGGAGAAGGAAATGGCAACCCACTCCAGTGTTTTTGCCTGGAGAATCCCAGGGACAGGGGAGCCTGGTGGGCTGTCGTCTATGGGGTTACACAGAGTCGGACATGACTGAAGTGACTTAGCATAGCATAGCATAGAAAAGTTATCTATCCAACTTATGTCACAGATAAGGAACTGGCAGTCAGATGATACTGGGCAAGAGAAAAACCAGTATAAATGTCTTTCAATCCAGATCAGTGTACTTCCCTTTACACTCACTTAAGTAAATTATTAAGGCCAAAAAAATGGAGTCCTTTTATAAGCTATCATGTCCAAGGATCAATTTTCAAACCTAGGCTTAACTGTCCCAGACCAACTGGTATATGTGGCTGGAAGATATTCTAAGAAATTTATTTCTGGTTTTCTCTCTCTGAATTTCCCCTAGTCAAATCAAGAAAGACTCTGTGTTTCACTGCCTCGGGGAAATTTAAGAATGAGTAGAAACAAAAGTAGCATGAAAAACTTCCTGAATTATATCTTTAAAAACTTAAGCTCATTTTGAGCAGGGGATAGCTTGATGAAAAAAACAACAACAACAAAAAAACATGGAGGCTTGGATAAAACAGATGAGACAAAGGTGTTTTGCCCATAAATTAAAAGAGAGAAACTCCCCTGCTGGGGGCAAGCTTTTAGGACTCAGGCCTGCTTCATGGCAATATTCCAGAAAGGACTTCCAGTTGTCTTCAGGGTATGAGTCAATGGCTACTGAGATTTCCTGTCCTGAGGAACATTCCAGAGAGCTGAGTGTGACAAGCAGCAACCAAGAGCCTGGGATCCAGAGGGTCATGTTGACAGAGAGGAGGATATTCAAAGTGGCAACGAGATGAGCAAGATGACTTCTCCCCAAGTCCCCTGATTGGTGGATGCCTGATGTTTTGTATTGATGGTTCTGGAACCTTGACATGACCCAATAGGAGAAGTGGCAACAATTCTCTCCTTGACCAAACTTTAGTCAGTTTCCTTTGAGTCTTCAACTCAGCCACAACTTGGACTGTAAAAACTGTAGATGCACAGCACAAATGAATTCATCTACACACCTCCCAAATACACACCCAGATAGACACACTAAGAAACTTGAAAAATCACTAGCCTACTTTTTAACACCTCAAGTTTTAATAGGTGGGCTTTGAATTTTTGCTATAGCCATTTTCTGCTTTTCTAAAGACTTGTTTTGTAAGGCAAGTACAATTGAAAACGTTGGGATACAACCTGAATGATATCAAGCCATCCCAACCACATTATCCTCAGTTTGCCTCTTTAATTGAAATGGAAATCAAAGCATTTCTATATTCTAGATTTAGAGCCATGTTTCTTTGGAATGATTAAATGGTACCAGGATGGTTTTTTTTTTCCTTCTGGGTACACAGTTTCATTTTAGCTTAAGGGAGATGGCCTAAAATAAGTTCCCATCCGGTTCTGAATTTCAGCTTCCAATCCGGCCAACTTTTGATCAAAGGGCTACTTTTTAAATTTCTTTTGAATATCTTGTCAACAAGATAAGACAGGACAACAAGTAAATATCCCTGGCAGTACTGAACAATTCCATGAATACAAAAGGGATTCCCATAAAAGGGTACAAAAGATACTACTCCTTCAAGATACAGTGTTAGGGCACCTCAGTCATGTCTGACTCTTTGCAACCCTATGGACTGTAGCTCACCAAGCTCTTCTGTCCATGGATTCTTCAGGCAAGAATACTGAAGTGGGTTCCCATTTCCTAATCCAGGGCATTTTCCCAATTCAGAGATCAAAACCGAGTCTCTAATATCTCCTGTATTGGCAGGTGGTTCTTTACCTCTAGTAGCACCTGGGAAGACCCAGATCCAGACCCGCTCCCAAAGATAATCAAAAGAAAGACATAGAAATTTACCCTGAGAGTGGGCAATAGCAGTCAGCAGGGCCCTAGCCACAAATAGACAGCAACCCATATTTCTGTCTAGCCATCATTTGGATTCTCCAATCTGATTGTTGGGGAGACTTAACACCTGGATACCCCCAGATGGTCAATACTAAAATCAGATTGATTATATTCTTTGCAGCCAAAGATGGAGAAGCTCTATACAGTCAGCAAATAATGGGAGCTGACTGTGGCTCAGATCATGAACTCCTCATTGCCAAATTCAGACTTAAATTGAAGAAAGTAGGGAAAACCACTAGACCCATTCAGGTATGCTATGCTATGCTATGCTAAGTCACTTCAGTCATGTCCGACTCTGTGTGACCCCATAGATGGCAGCCCACCAGGCTCCCCCGTCCCTGGGATTCTCCAGGCAAGAACACTGGAGTGGGTTGCCATTTCCTTCTCCAATGCATGAAAGTGAAAAGAGAAAGTGAAGTCGCTCAGTCGTGTCCGACTCCTAGCGACCCCATGGACTGCAGCCTACCAGGCTTCTCCATCCATATGACCTTAGTCAAATCCCTTACGATTATACAATGGAAGTGACAAATAGATTCAAGGGATTAGATCTGATAGAGTGCCTGAAGAAATATGGACGGAGGTTTGTGAAATTATACAGGAGGCAGTGATCAAAATCATCCACAAGAAAAATAAATGAAAAAAGGCAAAATGGTTGTCTGAGGAGACCTTACAAATAGCTGAGAAAAGAAGAGAAGTGAAAGGCAAAGGAGAAAAGGAAAGATATACCCATTTGAGTGCAGAGTTACAAAGAATAGCAAGGAGAGATAAGAAAGCCTTCCTCAGTGATCAATGCAAAGAAATAGAGGAAAACAACAGAATGGGAAAGACTAGAGATCTCTTCAAGACAATTAGAGATACCAAGGGAATATTTCATGCAAAGATGGGCTCAGTAAAGGACAGAAATGGTATGGACCTAACAAAAGATATTAAGAAGCAGAAGATATTAAGAAGATGTGGCAAGAATACACAGAAGAACTATACAAAAAAGATCTTCAAGACCCAGATAATCATGATAGTATGATCACTCACCCAGAGCCAGACATCCTGGAATGTGAAGTCAAGAGGGCCTTAGGAAGCATCACTTAGAACAAAGCTAGTGGAAGTGATGGAATTCCAGCTGAGCTATTTCAAATCCTAAAAGATGATGCTGTGAAAGTGCTCCACTCAATAGGCCAGCAAATTTGGAAAACTCAGCAATGGTCATAGGACTGGAAAAGCTCAGTTTTCATTCCAATCCCAAAGAAAGGCAATGACAAAGATTGCTCAAACTACCGCACAATTGCACTCATCTCACATGCTAGCATAGTAATGCTCAAAATTCTATAAGTCAGGCTTCAACAGTACCTGAACTGCAAAATTTCAGATATTCAAGCTGGACTTAGAAAAGGCAGAGGAACCAGAGATCAAATGCCAACATCCCTTGGATCATCAAAAAAGCAAGAGAGTTCCAGAAAAACATCTACTTCTGCTTTATTGACTATGCCAAAGCCTTTGACTGTGTGGATCACAACACGCTGTGGAAAATTCTTAGAGATAGGAATACCAGACAACCTGACCTGCTTCCTGAGAAATCTGTATGCAAGTCAAGAATCAGCAGTTAGAACTGGACATGGAATAACAGATTGGTTTCAAATCGGGAAAGGAGTACATCAAGGCTGTATATAGTCATCCTGTTTATTTAACTTATATGCAGAGTACATCATGAGAAATGCTGGACTAGATGAAGCACAATCTGGAGTCAAGGTTGCTGGGAGAAATATCAATAATCTCAGATATGCAGAAGACTCCACCCTTATGGCAGAAAGTGAAGAAGAACTAAAGAGCCTCTTGATGAAAGTGAAAGAGGAGAGTGAAAAAGTTGGCTTAAAGCTCAACATTCAGAAAACTAAAATCATGGCATCTGGTTCCATCACTTCATGGGAAATAGATGGGGAAACAGTGGAAACAGTGACAGACTTTATTTTGGGGGCTCCAAAATCACTGCAGATGGTGATTGCAGTCATGAAATTAAAAGACACTTACTCCTTGGAAGAAAAGTTATGACCAACCTACACAGCATATTAAAAAGGAGGGACATTACTTTGCCAACAAATGTCTGTCTAGTCAAAGCTATGCTTTTTCCAGTAGTCACATATGGATGTGAGAGTTGGACTATAAAGAAAGCTGAGCACTGAAGAATTGATGCTTTTGAACTGTGGTGTTGGAGAAGACTCTTGAGAATCCCTTGGACAGCAAGGAGATCCAACCAATCCATTATAAAGGAAATCAGTCCTGAATATTCATTGGAAGGACTGATGCTGAAGCTGAAACTCCAATACTTTGGCCACCTGATGTGAAGAACTGACTTGTTGGGAAAGACCCTGATGCAGGGAAAGATTGAAGGCGGGAGGAGAAGGGGACGACAGAGGATGAGATGTTGGATGGTATCACCGACTCAATGGACATGAGTTTGAGTAAGCTCCAGGAGTTGGTGATGGACAGGGAGGCCTGGCACGCTGCAGTCCATGGGGTTGCAAAGAGTCGGACACAACTGAGTGACTGAACTGAACTAAATCTGATTGTTGCCAAGCCAAGATCTCAGAATACAAAATGAGACAAACTAGAAGGCAATAGCTGTCCCCCAAAGATAAAGATTCAATATTTCATACTTGTCCCCTGACAACCTGAATTTGGGAAAGAAGGTGCAATATGAAAATTTACCTTCTTCTCTTGACCAGGAACTACAGACAGAGATCTTGTAGAGCTGACTTTGGTAAAAATTCTTCCCTTTTGCCAGCTTCTGCCAGTCCCAGAATGCCTACCATCTGTAGGCTCTGGAGTACATGGGGTTTCTCAGCAGGTCTCAACCTAGTCATCAGACACTTTAGAGGAGAAGAAATAGTTTTCCCTCCACTCCTTATGGTGAGTGCCTGGCTGAGACCCCTTTTCCTCTAAGGTACCTCATAAATGGATATGCTAATCCAAGACGGTTATGAGAACTGTAATTCAATATTATTTTTAGCAAAATTAACCTACTTGTTCAACCTCAAAACAAATTTTATTTACCTGAGATCGCACACTGGACCTGGTCCAGTTTAATCAGATACAGTCTGACCCCAGACACAGCCCAGTTTCTAAGCTGGACCCAGCCTGACTCTGGCCAGTTTCTGTCCCCAGTCCAAAAACAGAAATGCTCAATTAGAATCTGAAAGCTCTTAATGCAAAAGCTACAGAGCTAGGATCCAGGAGCCTATGACCTCCAGAAGCAGAAAGAAAGCAGAGAGTTCAAGGGGCTCACAGGTACCTCTGCCTGATTGTTCCTTGCTCCTGATGGCCCATGAGCAGTCTCCTCAATTCTCTCATCTGAGAGAGAACTACTAATAGATTAATGAAGGCATGTTAAAAATTTGAAAGTTAATTGGAGCAAAAATCAATTCAAATCAGGCAGTGTCAAACCAGAAGTGTTTAGGAGCACTCCTGATATCAGGTATTATGTTGTTGTTGATCAGTCGCTAAGTCATGTCTGACTCTTTGCCACCCCATGGACTGCAGCACACCAGGCTTCCCTGTCTTCCACTGTATCCTGGAGTTTGTTCAAACTCATGTCCATTGAGTCAGTGATGCCATCCAACCATCTCATCTTCTGTTGCCCCTTTCTCCTCTTGCCCTCAATCTTTCCCAGCATCAGAGTCTTTTCCAAAGTATTATGTATAAGTCTTTAATCCATTTCATTTTTCTGCATATATTTATCCAGTTTTCCCAACACCATTTGTTGAAGAGACTTATTCCTCCCAATATATAGATTGAAAACAGAAGTCCTAGAGAAAATAAGTTACTTACTTAAGGTGACAGGGCCTGTAAGAAATCCATGTCTGTTTGTTTGTTTGTTTTTCCCACTAAACCATATAGACCTAAGATTCATAGACAGGCATGCCTGCAATTCCCAAAATCTCTAGGTAGGGTCTTTCAGGGGACTCCTGGGAATGTGCCTCATAACTGGTTCTTCCATTATTCTTCTGACATTGAACTTGAAGACATAATTAGGAGAGAATAGCAAAGTGAAGGATGGGAAGGTAGCAGTGGAGCAGCAATTTCAGACATGGAGTATAAAGGAAAGGGCAAGAGTGAGAGAGGCAGGTTATTCCCTAGTCAGTTACATGGGAGGGAAGTCTGAGCAGAAACAGCTCAGTTCTTGTCCAGGCAGCAACGATACAGGTCCTTTCTCTCACTGCTTTTGTGAGGAAAAGAGTTACACCCTAGATGTATCATTAGAATGGTCAAAGATATCTTTAATAAATGCAGAACGCAAAGTCTAACAGGCCCATGCCTAGACCAAAGAATGTCTAGAAGTGACGGGCATCATGAGATAAGTTATAGTCTTCTACAGTTGTCCATGTTTGTCTTTTTTACCTCAAAATTATAATCTAATTTTAACTAAGTATCTTATCAACATTTTTATAACCTGTCCTATGTGATTATCTGCCTATTTGTCATACAGACATGACAATTCACTTCTTCAATTAATCTACATTCCTTAAAAAGCCACATGTACTATTATTGGACTAGTCATCATTTACAAACAGAATTCACTGAATTTAAAATAGGATGAGTTCATCATAGGAAGACATTCTGGTCAGAATTGACTCTTCTATATTTTTCTTTTACTTCATTCTTCTCTAGTAATTATTTTCTTATTGTGGGAAAATATACATCCATTAAATTTACCACTCTAACCAATTTTAAGTGTATACTGCTTCCTTGGTGGCTCAGACAGTAAAGAATGTGCCTGCCATGCAGGAGACCAGGGTTCATTCCCTGGGTTGGGAAGATCCCCTAGAAAAGGAAATGGCAACCCACTTCAATATTCTTGCCTGGATAATCCCATGGACAGAGGAGGCTGGCAGGCTACTGTCCATGGGGTCACAAAGAATCAGATATGACTGGGCAACTAACACTTCAAAGGCATTAAGTACATTCATTGTGTTGTGCAACCATCAACACCATCCATTTCCAGAAATTTTCATTTTCCAAAACTGAAACTCTGCATCTATTAAACAGTAACTTTCCATTGTCCCCAGCCCACAGCCTCTGGGAACCACCATTCTATTTTCTGTCTCCATGAATCTGACTACTCTAAAATCCTCATGTAAGTGGAATAATATGATACTTGTCCTTTTGTGTCTGGCTTATTTCACTTAGCACAATGATGCCCTTAAGTTTCATCCATGGTATAGCATGTGTCCAAATGTCATTTCTTTCTAAAGATGACTAATACTCCATACAGAATTTGTTTACAAGTTTGCTTACTTTTGTTTCATACATTGTATGTCTTTGTCCATTTCTTTGTCCATGGACATTGTGTTGTTTTCATCTTTTTACTGTGAATACTACTACTATGAACAAGGATGGATAAACATCTGGACGAGTCTCTAATTTCAATTCTGTTGAGTAAACACTCACCGTGGACCTGTTTAGATCAAATAGTGACTGTATGCTTAATTCTTTGAGAAATTCTCATTCTCTCTTCTACAGGAGTTTTACCATTAAATATTCCCACCTGCAATGCATGACTGCTTCCAATTTCTCCACATCCTCATCAACATTTGTTATTTTCTCTATTTTTGAGAATAACCATCCTACTAGATGTGAACTGGTATTTTATTGTGGTTTTGATTCTCATTTACTTAATGATTAGTGATGTTGTGGGGCATTTGTTCTTGGATAACTATTGAGTTAGAAGGAGACTGCCTGGGCTCAAAAACTAGTTTCGCCGTTTATCTATTCTGTGACCCTGAATGGGTCATTAAATCTTTATCAGCCTTAGTTTCCTTATCTGAAAAATGGAGAAAATAATTAACTTCACTAAGCTTTGGTGAGAATTAAATTAACTCATTCACATAGTAATACAAAGCTAACATAAACTGAAACACAAGTGTTCATGAAGAGGTAGCTTTTACTGTTCATGTGACTGTTCTTGCCACTGTTACCATTATTATTAGCTTAGAACTTATCATATTTTTAAAGTAAAAATATATATAACACTCTAATGTTCTGTGACATCTTTTAGGAAAACCATTGACTTCCTAAGGGCTAAAGCACAGCTATACATTATGAATACTACATACACTGATAGACTTTTAAGCCTAGAAATTTTCATGAATGGTAAGAATATTAAGTTATTATGAATAAAGTTAGTCTCATAAAAGTTCTATTAAACACCTACAAGTTTGCAAAGAAATAAACTGCCTTTTAGTACTAAAAAGCTAAAATTAAAATTTTCCTGTTCCTGAGTAGAACCAGGTGTAGAGAAATAGAAGTTGGGTTAAAGATGGAGTAAGACTGTGAATATCTGCTTCCATCCTTGGATCATGAGGCAATTGGGTATATTCATGATAGGAACTCTTCTTTCTTCAGCCAAAACCAAGTTAGTAAATGCAAGTGCCTGAAACCACAATCTGGACACAGCCTGTGACACCATCTGGACACAGCCAGGGCTGAGATCAGACTTGGAAAGGGCCCTACTCTCCTTCTGAAAAATGTCTGTACTGATCTTAAGAAATGAATAGAAATATCACCACCACACTCTCTGATCTTCCCTGGGGTCTTCAAGACCAAAGGGACCAAGAGGGTCCCTGATCTCATTTTAGGAAGCCAAAGAGGGAAACTTCTGGCTCCTTCTCAGAAGCCATATGGAACAAATAGTAAAACAAACCCAAGCATAGACAAAATAAAATTCTTATAAGCCTTTCTAAGGTGGGGGAATACATAAAATCTCAGCTGAAGCTTTCACACACATTGACATGTATTTTCCTTCTTGAAAGTGAATTTGTATGTGTCTGCTTGATTTGTACGTGGATCCCAAAATCTTGTGTCCCTTCCACTTGTTGCAGGCAGCTAGATGGAACACAATTTGAAAGTGTAGCTATATTTATCTGAATGCCAGTTTTATGGACCGATCACAGAAGGAGATTCACACTGATTGCCCTTGCCATTAAAGAGCTTTCCAAATGTTCACATAAACATTTTTAAGTGAAAAATTCCAAAAATTATTTAAACAATAGTTTAAAGTGGTTTCAGACTGTATGTAAAATCCCAAAGTGAATAATTTGAAGTTCCTGTGATCTCTAATCCTGAAAGAGAAGAGCAGTAGAGGACTCTGAGCTAAGAGTAAAATAAAGGTAATGAAAAGTTTCCTGTTCCATAAGGCAGAGGCATTTGTAATTCTATTGAGCTCTTACACCACATATCAAATTTCCCTGAAACCGGATGGTCAAGAAGGAAGTAAAAAGAACTGACATTTACTGAGCTGATACTCTGTCAAGCATTAGCGCAAGCAAAACTTCATGGTAATTCTTATATAACTTACAGGAGATGAAAAATCAGAGGGATAAAGCAAATTGCTCAAAGTCACAGTCAGTAAGCTCAGGTCTTTCTTCCTCTAAATCCAGTGCATGTTTTATTACATCCTAAATCTCTTCTCTGTAGCTTCTGTTTCTGAATAGTGGAGGTAGAAAGGTCTCTACTTACCTCAGCTCTCTTAGGTAAGACATCACTCAACTAAATACATGACCTCATTTATCATACTTTCAGAGGGTTGCCAGGGCAATTGAAACAGGGAGAGTGAGGACAAGAGTATTTCCTTGATCAGACTGAAACCTGCTCAACATGACATCTCAGAATGGAGAAAAACATCCTGATTGCTGCAAAACAGTCAATGATGGCAATAGATAAAGCAAACATTTTGGTTGGCACCAGCCATTAATGCAATTCCTGAGGGTCAAGACCACCAGACAGTGGGAAGAACTACTTTTGTAATCACTTATAGAGGGGCAACACAGCAAAAGCAAGTGATTTGTGGTTCAGTTATATTTTTGCATACTTTGTCTCTCTTTGTGCTCCCAGGATCCATTGGTCTTTGGCTTGGCATCCGCCTTAATCCTCTATCCTTCCCTTAACTCCTAGAAATCAAGTATGAATTAATAGAGCTGTGTGCATGCTAAGTTGCTTCAGTCATGTCTGACTCTTTGTGATCCTATGGGCTGTAGTCTGTCAGGCTCCTCTGTAGGATCCTCCAAAAGATACCTTGGGTTCCCCACAGTCATCCTCAACTCCACACATTCCAACAGGTAAGCTCACAGAAAGCACAGAAGACTCCAAAGGACACAGAAGGCTCTGTAGCCACCCACACTTTCCCAGAGCAAAAGACACCTTAACAAGAAACGGCCCTTGTATGTTTTCATGCAGTGTTCTTTCTACAAAAGGATCTTATTCAGGAGAACTTTTCATCTGTCACCGAATTGGTTTAATAAGATGGTCAGGAATGGCTACTACCCTGATTTTATAAAAGAAGAATTCAAGAAATAGCAGTAACAGTGATTGTGGCCTTTTAAAAGGTTCTTTCTAGGTTGTGAATTCTAGGCACTATAATTATTTGCATTCAGCCTTTACCTAAGGTTGTCTCAGCTGCCTGTGGCTTGGATCTCTAATAGGGATATTTTCCATTAAATTTAATTCACATAGAAAACCTTTTGGGCTTTAGAGTGGTAATAAAATCCTATCCTTAGCCACTATAATTAAGGCCCCTTTTGTTCCTGAGGGAAGTTTTTGAGGGAGGGTCAGACAGGAGCATTCCTGTCTGAAATGATCACCCTAAAAATTGAAGTGGGAGAAGAAAGGAAATCCAAAGTTCGCATGTTTGTTTTCCAGTCCCCTTCTCTTGGATCAGCATAGCTGCCTTATATCTTTCCTAATTTTTTCACGCACAGCATCAAGACAGTTGATTCTCCCTGGCCCTGTAATAAATGTTACCTCTCAAATTTCCTTAACACTATCACTTCCTCTTGATGAAAGTGAAAGAGGAGAGTGAAAAAGCTGGCTTAAAGTTCAACATTCAGAAAATGAAGATCATGGCATCTAGTCCCATCACTTCATGGCAAACAGATGGGGAAACAGTGGAAACAGTGTCAGACTTTATTTGGGGGGGCTCCAAAATCACTGCAGATGGTGACTGCAGCCATGAAATTAAAAGACGCGTACTCCTTGGAAGGAAAGTTATGACCAACCTAGATAGAATATTCAAAAGCAGAGACATTACTTTGCCAACAAAGGTCCATCTAGTCAAGGCTATGGTTTTTCCAGTGGTCATGTTGGATGTGAGAGTTGGACTGTGAAGAAAGCTGAATGCCGAAGAATTGATGCTTTTGAACTGTGGTGTTGGAGAAGACTCTTGAGAGTCCCTTGGACTGCAAGGAGATCCAACCAGTCCATTCTAAAAGAGATCAGTCCTGGGTGTTCATTGGAAGGACTGATGCTGAAGCTGAAAGTCCAATACTTTGGCCACCTCATGCAAAGAGTTGACTCATTGGAAAAGACTATGATGCTGGGAGGGATTGGGGGCAGGAGGAGAAGGGGACGACAGAGGATGAGATGGCTGGATGGCATCACTGACTCAATGGACGTGAGTCTGAGTGAACTCCGGGAGTTGGTGATGGACAGGAAGGCCTGGGGTGCTGTGATTCATGGGGTCGCAAAGAGTCGGACACAACTGAGCGACTGAACTGAGCTGAACTGAACCACTTCCTCTCGGAAGAATTTCCTGTACTTCCCAGATAGGGTTAAGTGACCTCCTCCATACCCTAACACCAGCTTGAATATATTTTTATTGTCATTTGTTGAATTACTGTGTATTCAGATCAGATCAGTCGCTCAGTCGTGTCCGACTCTTTGCGACCCCATGAACCGCAGCACGCCAGGCCTCCCTGTCCATCACCAGCTCCCGGAGGTCACCCAGACTCATACCCATCGAGTCAGTGATGCCATCCAGCCATCTCATCCTCTGTCGTCCCCTTCTCCTCCTGCCCTCAATCCCTCCCAGCATCAGAGTCTTCTCCAATGAGTCAACTCTTCGCATGAGGTGGCCAAAATACTGGAGTTTCAGCTTGAGCATCATTCCTTCTAAAGAAATTCTAGGATTGATCTCCTTCAGAATGGACTGGCTAGATTTTCTTGAAGTCCAAGGGACTCTCAAGAGTCTTCTCCAACACCACAGTTCAAAAGCATCAATTCTTCGGCGCTCAGCCTTCTTCACAGTCCAGCTCTCACATCCATACATGACCACAGGAAAGACCATAGCCTTGACTAGGCGAACCTTTATTGGTAAAGTAATGTCTCTGCTTATCTTAAATGATACACATTTTCACTAAAGAAATATATGCATATATTATGGTTTTCTTTGATGATATACCATTTTTTATTATTTGAGGGTTTGGTAAGAGTTTCATAAAAATTTTTGTTGTTGTTTTTCAGTCTCTAAGTCATAAAATTTGTTCTTAGCTTATTTAAATAAAAAAAAAAAGTTATGTCCTTGGTTAATGGTAAATATGTGGCCAACCTGCTTCAGTAAAGTATAAAATCCAAATTGTTATGACCATCATATTAGTTTTCTATTATTGAGTAACAAATTATCACAAACTTAATAGCTTGAAACAATACCTAGTTATCTGATAGTCCTATATGTCTGAATTCTCTGTGGGCTCATCTGGTTCCTTCGCTCAAAGTTTCACACTAAGGTGTCAGTCACTTGCAATTCTGATCTGGTTCCAAATCCTCTTCTGCTTGTTGGTTGTTGATAGAATTCATTTCCTTCCTATCTTTCCACACAGCTCTTCCATCTTCAAGCCAGCAGTGGTGAGCAGAGTCCTTCTCATGCTTCAGATCTTTCCAACTTCTTCTACTCCAGCCAGAGAAAACTCTCTGCCTTTGAAGGGCTCATGCAATTGGTTGAGCCCATCAGGACAATCTCTCTTTTACCATTTAAATGAACATAAGCAAGGGAGTAACATCAGGGGTCATGGGAGTCTTCTTTAAAATTCTCTCTACCACACCCATGATTGTGCTACTGTTAATCAAACATATCTGCATTTTTCATCTTTCTGTCTATAGCAAGAATATGATTTTCTATGAGGGATGTTTAGAATTAAGACATGCAACCTGCAGTCCTGAAACAGAGAATCACTCCTGTGGTCATGACTTCAGGGGAAGTATGTGCTACACAAATGAGCAAATCAGTCATCCTACTGGGCAAGTAATAATAAAGGCAGCCTTGATTTCAGAGGCAGAGATGCCGATGATTCCATTAAAATATTTCATTGTCCCAAAAGAGTAAGGCTGTGACCACCATTTGAGTTGGAAATCCAGCTATCCTTCAGTCAAACCACACTTATATTGTGCAACCAAGAGTTTCTGAACTAAATATGATTAAACTGTTTTCCTGATTATAATCAACTTAAATTTCAGCTATATGTTCAGTCTCTGTTTAATGTTATCAAAGTATACCAACTATAGTCATTGTTATACTATTTTGAATGTTTTGTAACTTACATATTTAGAAATTAACAGAATCTCTAACAAATCAATCCCATATCATTTTATTGGACTCTTACACAATACTGTCTGGAAGAAAGAAGATGGACTAATCAGCCCCAGGAGCTAGTTTTATGAACTGTTTTCACAGAGAATACAAAGGGATTTGAAGATCATAGAAGAAAAGGGGAAAGGCACTTCTCAAACAGTTACTATCATTTAGGAAGTAGTTTCTTTTCATTAAATCCCTGGGAGGAAAGGACTATTTATATCTTCATTTATCTTTTTGCCTCCTATAAATAATGCCTAATTCCACGATTTGAACTTGATGTTAGAATGAATTAATGTTCATTGCAAAACTTCCTTAAGAAGTATTTTACTAGTGAAAATTTGAAACTAATTTTAATGTTCAAAACTTGAGAACAATTAACAAATACTTTATAGACTTTGAAATCACAGTCAGAAAGAATATAATATATATGAAATAAAAATGTGAAATGAATCATAGATGACAAAGGTAGTTTACTATATACTACAAAATATTTCATTAATTATGGGATACTAAAAAATATCCAGAACTTATTATTTGGGGTTCATATTATTTGGGGGTTAGACTACAGGTTGTTTCTATTTTCTCCCTTGGAATTTTTTTTTGTAATTTCTGAATTTTATTCCTTTGTAACCAAATTTGAAAAAAAAAAGCTACTGAAACTGAAAAAATGAAAATGAATCAAGTTTGAATTACAAACTGGAACTTTCAACAGAACATAGTTGATTCTTTGCCACGGACACCAAGTCATTTCTTTCTTTTCATAGGCATTCATATCACTACCCTGCATTTTTCCCAACTGAAATGACACAATGGAAAGACCATTCCTTCACCAAGCCCTGAGCCATAGGAAAATGGAAAGTCCTCTGAGCATCTGCAGATCAGGAAATCAAGTTGTGGAGCAAGACTAGCAAAAGATTCTAAGCTTGTATCATTTGCTGATCAGTTACTATACTTAAAAAAAGAAACAGTTATACACATTATAATCCTCTTTGTTCCTCAGCCTCTATGATGAGCAAGGGATTTTGAGCAAATGTTCTTTACTTTTCTATTTTATTTAATCTTTTTGGGCCTTGATTTCTCCATCTTCATTACTGTCACAGGGCCGATTCACTTTAAGAATCCAGCTGGGAAACGTCTACAATACTTGGCTACTAAGTTGAATTTTTAGAGCTGCATGACTACTGTGAATCTTCTCCATGTTTTTCCCCCTCCTTCACCCTACTCTTACCCACTAAATAGCCAGATTACACCAGAGTTCACTGACCTCCCCGTCTCAAAGAGTTAACTTGTCTATGACTCCAGTCAACTTATTCCCTGAGTCTGAACAAATGTTCTTTAAATGGAGAAGGGAGGAAGATCAATTACTCCAAACTACTTCAGATTAGATCTTAGTGAGAATCCTTCCCCAGAATGGAATTAGCTTCCCTATTGGATTCATGGTCAGAGCTGTGACAGGCTCTCAGCAAAGATTGAAAAGCATCATTAACATCAAGCAGCCCTTATTTTATCTGCCCTTGTCCCCCTTCAATTTCCCTTGAACTCCTGGTTTTGCTTATATTTCTCTGAAATCCTCAGAAAAATTCCCTTTGAAACAAGTGGGTGCCTGACTCATTGGCCTGCTTCCTCTGTTTTCCACCCAAGGGGTAAACAATGGATTCTATTCAAATACGTCCTGTCTGTGATCTGGGAACCTGCGTGCAGACAAAGGTGATCATTGCAGGGCAGATTGCCAGACCCATATTCTCCTCTGCTCACCTCCCAGGCTCTGCTTCTTGGTTATAAGGGCCACTTGACAAAATGCAAAACATTCTCATGGTCCTATGACCCTAGAACTCACTGTTTTCTTTTCTCCCAGGCCCCCAGTGAAATACCACCCTAAATTCTCAGGTCAGTGCATTTGAGAGCAGCCTTTCAAAAGCTAACAGAAACAATGACAGGAGGTATCAGGTCCCAGTCATGTGATTTACCATAAGGACTACCATGTTTTATTTCTAATCACTTTAAGGATTGTGTCTTAACTCTCCTCTTAGGTTATTTTTTATGTGGATAGTACTTGCTGGGGAAGAGAAAGCTCTGCAAAATTAGGGGTATGACAAGTCATGGAAATATGTAAGACTTGTTGAAGACTTTGGGAACAACAAAGGGTGACTGAACACAGCAATAGAATCAGACCATAGAAAAAAAGAGAAATAGTACAAAGCTTCAAGTAAAAAGTGAGCCCATAGGAAAAAGATCTGAATCTAAGTGACAGGGCATATTCAAAGAATATAAAGATATATGCACCCCTATTGGAGAAGGCAATGGCACCCCACTCCAGTGCTCTTGCCTGGAAAATCTCATGAACAGAGGAGCCTGGTAGGCTGCAGTCCATGGGGTCGCTAAGATTCAGAAACGACTGAGCGACTTCACTTTCAGTTTTCACTTTCATGCATTGGAGAAGGAAATGGAACCCACTCCCGTGTTCTTGCCTAGAGAATCCCAGGGATGGTGGAGCCTGGTGGGCTGCCATCTATGGGGTCACACAGAGTTGAACACGACTAAGCAACTTAGCAGCAGCAGCAGCAGCATGCACCCCTATATGTAATGCTAAAAAGTCTCTGTGCTAGGCTTCAACAGGATGTGACCCAGGAACTCCCAGATGTTTAAGCTGGACTTAGAAAAGGCAGAGGAACCAGAGATCAAATTGTCAACATCTGTTGAATCATAGAAAAAGTAAGAGAATTCCAGAAAAACATCAACTTATGCTTCAATGACTATGCTAAAGCCTTTGACTATGTGCATCACAACAAACTGTGGAAAATTCTTTAAGAGATGGAAATACCAGATCATCTTACGGGCCTCCTGAGACAAGAAGCAACAGTTAGAACCAGACATGGAACAATGGACTGGTTCCAAATTGGGAAAGGAGTACATCAAGGCTGTATATTGTCACCCTGCTTATCTAACTTATATGCAGCATACATCATGAGAAATGCCAAGCTGGATGAAGCACAAACTGGAATTAAGATTGCCAGGAGAAATATCAGTAACCTCAGATATGCAGATGACACCTCCCTTATGGCAGAAAGTGAAGAGGAACTGAAGAGCCTCTTGATGAAGGTGAAAGAGGAAAGTAAAAAGCTGGCTTAAAACTCAACATTCAGGAGGAGGAGCTAAGATGGCGGAGGAATAGGACGGGGAAAACACTTTCTCCTCCACAAATTCATCAAAAGAACATCTAAACGCCGAGTAAATTCCACAAAACAACCTCGGAATGCCGGCAGAGGACATCAGACACCCAGAAAAGCAACTCATTGCCTTCTAAAGGAGGTAGGAAAAAATATAAAAGACAAAAAAGAGACAAAGAGGGAGGGACGGACCTCTGTCGGGGGAAGGGAGTCCAAAAAAAAAAAAGAGAAGTTTCCAAACACCAGGAAACTCTCACTGCCGAGTCTGTGCCGAACCTGGGAAGCACAGAGCCTATCATAACAGGGAGGAAAATAAATAATCAATTAAAACCCACAGACTACGAGCCCCACGATAACTTACCCAGTGGAGAAACAGCGCAAACGCCCGCACCCGCCATTAGCAAGCGGGGACTGGGCAGGGAGGCGCCGCAGGCCGCTTGTTTGTGAACCGCTTCACCGGCGCTTCTTCGCGGGCCGCTTCATCGCCGCTTCATGGGTCTCTTCTTCACGGGCTGCATTGGCCTGAATATCCCGAGCGCTACCTGAGCGGAATAATTTGGGCTGGCAAAACAGACTGTGGGATACCTACCACAGGAAAAGCCAGCCCTAACCCAAGACACCGCCAGGCCCGTGCACAGAACAAAGGACTTTACAGAGATAGCCGGCTGCAGTCCGTCCCCCTCCGGTGACAGGCAGCCAGAGCCAGAGGGAGGCAATCGCAGCCCCAGAGAGACATTATCCACAAAACTGTAAGCAGGCTTCTTTGCTAACTAAGACTTCTTAGGGCTCTGGTCAGCTAACATCCGCCTGGGAAAGTGCGCCAGTGGTGCACTTGGAGGACTGAGTGGCGGGGAGGCGATAAGTCCCAGAAGCTGCGCTTGCTGAACCCCTCATTACCTGCGCTGCTGGATTCTGCAAAGGGCACAAAACGCAGGCCCAACCGAACCTTGGCCTCTGAGGACTACCCAAGTGCCTGAACTTGAGCGGCTTAGACCTGGGAGGGGCAGGCAGCCCAGGGCCGGTCTCGGATGGTTCTGGCGGGGAAACAGAGAGCCTAAGCAGAGTGGGCAGGGAGGCTACACGTGCTGTGAGCAGGGGCAGACCCAGTGTGGCTGAGCCACTGCGAGCACACGCCAGTGGTATTTATTTGCAGCGTCCCTCCCTCCCCACAGCGCGACTGAACAAGTGAGCCTTAAAAAAAAAAAAAAAAAAGAAGGGTGTCCACCACCGCCCCCTTTGTATCAGGGCGGAAATCAGACACTGAAGAGACCAGCAAACAGAAGAAGCTATAACAGAGGGAACTGCTGTGGAAGCGACAGGCAATAAACTAAAACCCCGTGGTTAGTACCAACTACAGAGAAAGGGGCCTATAGATCTTGAGAAATTTAAGCCGGAACAAGGAACTAGCCGAAAATGAACTGAACCCACAATATCCACAACAATAACAGAGAAAGTCTTATATATATTGTTACTATTTTTACCATCATTATTTCTTTCTTTATATATATATAGTTTTATTAAAAAAATTTTTTTAATTTTTTTTTATCCTCTAGTACTCCTGTAATTTCCACTTTTAGAATATTTTTTATAACTCTTGTGACCCCCTTTTTTTTTCTTTTCTTTTTTCTTTTTTGTCTTTTCTTTTTTTTCTTTCCTTTAACATTGTATTTTTGAAACTCCAAACTCTGCTTTACATTCATAAGTTTAGCTTATTGCTAATTGCTATCAATTTTTTACCTATTCATTTTTTTTTATAACTTTTGTGACTTTTTCTTTTTTTTTTTCCTTCCTCTTTCTATCTCTTCATCTTTTCTTTGACATTGTATTCCTGAAACTCCAAACTCTAACCTAGATCTTTAATCTATGCTTTCTGGTATATGTAATCAATTTGTACCTGTTACTGACTGGATCTGTCTCTCTCCTTTTCATTCCCTCCTTTTATCCTCCTGACCACCTCTGTCACCTTCCTCCCTCTTTTCTTCTCTGTATAACTCCATGATCATCTCTGAGTGGTCCAATTGTGGACTACAGTATAGAAGGAGAAGTTTTTGAGACTACTGTAAAAATAAGACCGATAACTGGAAGCAGGAGGCTTAAGTCCAAACCCTGATCCCACAGAACATTAACTGACAGGAGCTCATCAAATGCCTCCAAACCTACACTGAAACCAAGCCAATATACAGGCTACCCAAAGTGACCCCAAAATCATAGACATCACATAACTCATTACTAGACATTCCATTGCACTCCAGAGAGAAGAAATCCAGCTCCATTCACCAGAACACCGACACAAGCGTCTCTAACCAAGAAACCTTGACAAGCCACCTGTACAAACCCACATACAGTGAGGGAACGCCACGATAAAGAGAACTCCACAAACAGTCAGAATATAGTAAGGACACCCCAAACTCAGCAATTTAAACAAGATGAAGAGACAAAAGAATTTCCAGCAGGTAAAGGAACAGGATAAATGCCCACCAAACCAAACAAAAGCGGAAGAAATAGCGAATCTACCGGATAAAGAATTCCGAATAATGATAGTGAAATTAATCCAAAATCTGGAAATCAAAATGGAATCACAGATAAATAGCCTGGAGAAAAGCATTGAGAAGATGCAAGAAAGGTTTAACAAGGACCTAGAAGAAATAAAAAAGAGTGAATATATAATGAATAATGCAATAAATGAGATCCAAAATACTCTGGAGGCAACAAATAGTAGAATAACAGAGGCAGAAGATAGAATTAGTGAATTAGAAGATAGAATGGTAGAAATAAATGAAGCAGAGGAGAAAAAAGAAAAACAAATTAAAAGAAATGAGGACAATCTCAGAGACCTTCAGGACAATATTAAATGTTACAACATTCGAATCATAGGAGTTCCAGAAGAAGAAGACAAAAAGAAAGACCATGAGAAGATACTAGAGGAGATAATAGTTGAAAACTTCCCTAAAATGGGGAAGGAAATAATCACTCAAGTCCAAGAAACCCAGAGAGTCCCAAACAGGATAAACCCAAGGTGAAACACCCAAGACACATATTATTCAAATTAACAAAGATCAAACACAAAGAACAAATATTAAAAGCAGCAAGGGAAAAACAACAAATAACACACAAGGGAATTCCCATAAGGATAACAGCTGATCTTTCAATAGAGACTCTCCAAGCCAGGAGGGAATGGCAAGACATACTTAAAGTGATGAAAGAAAATAACCTACAGCCCAGATTATTGTACCCAGCAAGGATCTCATTCAAATATGAAGGAGAAATCAAAACCTTTACAGACAAGCAAAAGCTGAGCGAATTCAGCAACAACAAACCAGCTCTCCAACAAATACTAAAGGACATTTTCTAGACAGGAAACATAAAAAGGGTATATAAATTCGAACCCAAAACAATAAAGTAAATGGCAACAGGATCATACTTATCAATAACTACCTTAAATGTAAATGGGTTGAATGCCCCAACCAAAAGACAGAGACTGGCCGAATGGATACAAAAACAAGACCCCTACATAGGTTGTCTACAAGAGACCCACCTCAAAACAGGGGACACATACAGACTGAAAGTGAAGGGCTGGAAAAAGATTTTCCATGCAAATAGGGACCAAAAGAAAGCAGGAGTAGCAATAGTCATATCAGATAAAATAGACTTTAGAACAAAGGCTGTGAAAAGAGACAAAGAAGGTCACTACATAATGATCAAAGGATCAATCCAAGAAGAAGATATAACAATTATAAATATATATGCACCCAACATAGGAACACCGCAATATGTAAGACAAATACTAACAAGTATGAAATGAGAAATCAACAATAACACAATAATAGTTGGAGACTTTAATACCCCACTCACACCAATGGATAGATCAACTAAACAGAAAATTAACAAGGAAACACAAACTTTAAACGATACAATAGACCAGTTAGACCTAATTGATATCTATAGGACATGTGATCTCAAAACAATGAATTTCACCTTTTTCTCAAGTGCACACAGAACCTTCTCCAGGATAGACCACATCCTGGGCCATAAATCTAGCCTTGGTAAGTTCAGAAAAATTGAAATCATTCCAAGCATCTTTTCTGACCACAATGCAGTAAGATTAGATCTCAATAACAGGATAAAAACTATTAAAATTCCAACATATGGAGGCTGAACAACATGCTGCTGAATAACCAACAAATCACAGAAGAAATCGAAAAGGAAATCAAAATCTGCATAGAAACGAATGAAAATGAAAACGCAACAACCCAAAACCTATGGGACACTGTAAAAGCAGTCCTAAGGGGAAACTTCATAGCAATACAGGCATACCTCAAGAAACAAGAAAAAAGTCAAATAAATAACCTAACTCTACACCTAAAGCAACTAGAAAAGGAAGAAATGAAGCACCCCAAGGTTAGTAGAAGGAAAGAAATCTTAAAAATTAGGGCAGAAATAAATGCAAAACAAACAAAAGAGACCATAGCAAAAATCAACAAAGCCAAAAGCTGGTTCTTTGAAAGGGTACATAAAATTGACAAACCATTAGCCAGACTCATCAAGAAACAAAGGGAGAAAAATCAAATCCATAAAATTAGAAATGAAAATGGAGAGATCACAACAGACAGCACAGAAATACAAAGGATCATAAGAGACTACTATCAGCAATTATATGGCAATAAAATGGACAACGTGGAAGAAATGAACAAATTCTTAGAAAAGTACAACTTTCCAAAACTGGATGAGGAAGAAATAGAAAATCTTAACAGACCCATCACAAGCACGGAAATTGAAACTGTAATCAGACATCTTCCAGCAAACAAAAGCCCAGGTCCAGATGGCTTCACAGCTGAATTCTACCAAAAATTTAGAGAAGAGCTAACACCTATCCTACTCAAACTGTTCCAGAAAATTGCAGAAGGCAAACTTTCAAACTCATTCTATGAGGCCACCATCACCCTAATACCAAAACCGGACAAAGATGCCACAAAAAAAGAAAACTATAGGCCAATATCACTGATGAACATAGATGCAAAAATCCTTAACAATATTCTAGCAATCAGAATCCAACAACACATTAAAAAGATCATACACCATGACCAAGTGGGCTTTATCCCAGGAATGCAAGGATTCTTCAATATCCGCAAATCAATCAACATAATACACCACATTAACAAATTGAAAAATGAAAACCATATATTATCTCAATAGATGCAGAGAAAGCCTTTGACAAAGTTCAACATCCATTTATGATAAAAACTCTCCAGAAAGCAGGAATAGAAGGAACATACCTCAACATAATAAAAGCTATATATGACAAACCCACAGCAAACATTATCCTCAGTGGTGAAAAATTGAAAGCATTTCCTCTAAAGTCAGGAACAAGACAAGGATGCCCACTTTCACCATTGCTATTCAACATAGTTTTGGAAGTTTTGGCCACAGCAATCAGAGCAGAAAAAGAAATAAAAGGAATCCAAATTGGAAAAGAAGTAAAACTCTCACTGTTTGCAGATGACATGATCCTCTACGTAGAAAACCCTAAAGACTCCACCAGAAAATTACTAGAGTCAATCAATGAATATAGTAAAGTTGCAGGATATAAAATCAACACACAGAAATCCCTTGCATTCCTGTACACTAATAGTGAGAAAATAGAAAGAGAAATTAAGGAAACAATTCCATTCACCATTGCAATGAAAAGAATAAAATACTTAGGAATATATCTACCTAAAGAAACTAAAGACCTATATATAGAAAACTATAAAACACTGGTGAAAGAAATCAAAGAGGACACTAATAGATGGAAAAATATACCATGTTCATGGATTGGTAGAATCAATATAGTGAAACTGAGTATACTACCCAAAGCAATTTATAGATTCAATGCAATCCCCATCAAGCTACCAACGGTATTCTTCACAGAACTAGAACAAATAATTTCTCAATTTGTATGGAAATACAAAAAACTTAGAATAGCCAAACTATCTTGAGAAAGAAGAATGGAACTGGAGGAATCAACCTGCCTGACTTCAGGCTCTACTACAAAGTCACAGTCATCAAGACAGTATGGTACTGGCACAAAGACAGAAATATAGATCAATGGAACAAAATAGAAAGCCCAGAGATAAATCCACGCACATATGGATACCTTATCTTTGACAAAGGAGACAAGAATATACAATGGATTAAAGACAATCTCTTTAACAAGTGGTGCTGGGAAAACTGGTCAACCACTTGTATAAGAATGAAACTAGAACACTTTCTAACACCATACACAAAAATAAACTCAAAATGGACTAAAGATCTAAATGTAAGACCAGAAACCATAAAACTCCTAGAGGAAAACATAGGCAAAACACTCTCTGACATTCATCACAGCAGGATCCTCTATGACCCACCTCCCAGAATATTGGAAATAAAATCAAAAATAAATAAATGGGACCTAATTAAACTTAAAAGCTTCTGCACAACAAAGGAAACTATAAGCAAGGTGAAAAGACAGCCTTCAGAATGGGAGAAAATAATAACAAATGAAGCAACAGACAAACAACTAATCTCAAAAATATACAAGCAACTCCTACAGCTCAGTTCCAGAAAAATAAATGACCCAATCAAAAAATGGGCCAAAGAACTAGGCAGACATTTCTCCAAAGAAAACATACAGATGGCTAACAAACACATGATAAGATGCTCAACATCACCATTATCAGAGAAATGCAAATCAAAACCACTATGAGGTACCATTTCACACCAGTCAGAATGGCTGCGATCCAAAAGTCCACAAGCAATAAATGCTGGAGAGGGTGTGGAGAAAAGGGAACCCTCTTACACTGTTGGTGGGAATGCAAACTAGTGCAGCCACTATGGAGAACAGTATGGAGATTCCTCAAAAAATGGAATAGAACTGCCTTATGACCCAGCAATCCCACTGCTGGGCATACACACTGAGAAAACCAGAATTGAAAGAGACACGTGTACCCCAATGTTCATCGCAGCACTGTTTACAATAGCCAGGACTTGGAAGCAACCTAGATGTCCATCCACAGATGAATGGATAAGCAAGCTGTGGTACATATACACAATGGAGTATTACTCGGCCATTAAAAAGAATGCATTTGAATCAGTTCTAATGAGGTGGATGGAACTGGAGCCTATTATACAGAGTGAAGTAAGCCAGAAAAAAAAACACAAATACAATATACTAACGCATATATATGGAATTTAGAAAGATGGTAACAATAACCCTGTTTACAAGACAGCAAAAGAGACACTGATGTATAGAACAGACTTTTGGAGTCAGGGAATGTGAGAGGGTGGGATTATTTGGGAGAATAGCATTGAAATATGTATAATATCATATCTGAAATGAGTCGCCAGTCCAGGTACGATGCCTGATAACGGATGCCTGGGACTGGTGCACTGGGACGACCCAGGGGGATGGTATGGGGAGGGAGGAGGGAGGAGGGTTCAGGATGGGGAACACATGTATACTTGTGGCGGATCCATCTTGATGTATGGCAAAAGCAATACAATATTGTAAAGTTAAGCAAAATAAAATTTAACTAAAAAAAAACAAAAACTCAACATTCAAAAAATGAAGCTCATGGCATCTGGTCCCATCACTTCATGGCAAATAAATGGGAAACAATGGAAACAGTGACAGACTGCATTTTCTTGGGCTCCAAAATCACTGCAGATGGTGACTGCAGCCATGAAATTAAAAGACACTTGCTCCTTGGAAGAAAAGCTATGCCCAACCTAGACAGCGTATTAAAAAGCAGAGACATCACTTTACTGACAAAGGTCCATCTAGGCAAAGCTATGGTTTTTCTAGTAGTCATGTGTGGATATGAGATTTGGACCATAAAGAAGGCTGAGTGCTGAAGAATTGATGCTTTTGAACTGTGGTGTTGGAGAAGACTCTAGAGAGTCCCTTGTACTGCAAGAAGATCAAACCAGCCCATCCTAAAGGAAATCAACCCTGAATATTCACTAGAAGGATTGATGCTGAAGCTGAAGCTCCACTAATTTGGCCATGTTGATGTAGAGAGCTGACTCATTAGAAAAGACCCTGATGCTGGTAAAGATTGAGGGCAGGAGGAGAAGGGGATGACAGAGGATGAGATGGTTGAATGGCATCACTGACTCAATGGACATGAGCATGAGCAAGCTCTGGGAGATGGTGAAGGACAAGGAAGACTGGCGTGCTACAGTCCATTGGGTTGCAAAATGCCGGATGTGACTGAGTGACTGAACAATGCACGCCTATGTTAGTATGACATTATTTGCTATAACCAAGATATAGAAACATGTGATATATATACATGTGTATATATATATATTTACATGTGTATACTCACATACACATGTACACATACACATGATGAAATACTACTCAGCCATAAGAAAGGATGAAATAATGTCATTTGTGGCTGCATAGATGGACCTTGAGGGTACTATACCAAATGAAATAAGTCAGAGGATATGAATACCATATGATTTTACTCATTGCAGAATATGAAAAATTAATAAAAAAATAAATGAACAAATCAAACCAAAACAAACAAATAGATCTAGAGAAGAGAACAGTGGTTATCAGAAAGAAGGGGTTGGGAGAGGGTAAAATGGCTAAGGGGGATACACTGCATATTGATAGATGGAAACTAAATTTTTTGATGGTAATCCCACTATAGGGGACATAGAGGTATAAATATAAAGTTGTACACATAAAGTTTATATAATGTTATAAATCAATGTTACCTCAATTATTTTAAATAAATAAAAAGAATGATGGAGCAGCCCTCAAGGTGAGAGAGACAGATGCAGAGACAGAGGAAGTTTGCTTGCTCTTAAGGAAAGCACAACACCACTGTCATATAGGAGTAACAGGAAGAGCTTTTGCAGACTATGTTGACCCTCCCTTCCCAAGAATTTCATTTCTTTCCTGAGAATCACTCTTCCTTTCTTCCCTCCCTTCCTTCTTTCTTTTCTTTCTTTCAACATAAATTTGAATAACCCTAGCCTGCTGCTGTCTATGAGATCACAAAGAGTCGGACAGGACTGAAGTGACTTAGCAGCAGCAGCAGCAGCAGCAGCCGCCTGCTTAGAAACGTTCAGTGACCTCCCAATGACCTGAGATTAAGTCCTCACCCCCAAACCTGGCACTGTAGATCCACTGACCTTTACCTCACACCTTCTCCCACCCCGTCTCTGTGGTCTAACCACAGTGGACTTCAATTTCTTCAAAGCTGTAAGCTGCATACTGGGTAAAAGTATTTTCACTTGCTGCTTCTTCAAAATGGACTACTCCCGCCTCTTCTTTGCTGAGCTCAGCAATTCTCAAATCTTTAGGATTTAGGATTTCTTTACACTCTTAAAAATTATTAAGAACTCCAAAGAACTTTTTTTAATGTACATACTATCTATGGATAAATAGATATCTATTTATGTATCTATCTATGGATACATATATGCTTCAAAACTAAAACTGGGAAATTTAAAAATATTTAATTCATTTAAAAATAACATAGTAAACTAATTCTACTTTAATGAATATAAAACATTCTATGGAAAATAACTGCATCTACCAAAACTACATTGATGAAAAGAATAGCATTAGTCTACGTTTTTGCAAATTTCTTTAATGTCTGACTCAAAAGATTATCATATATGAGTCCACATTCAATCTGCTTTGATATATGTTATGTAGGCTCTAGAAAACTCCACTATACACATGTCAAAGAATGAAAATAAACACTATTTACTTCTCAGTATCATTATGGACTAGATTTGACTCCTGAACACCCAAAAGCAGTTTAGGCAGGGATTTCAGGGATCTCAGGCTATACTTTGAGAACTTCTGCTTCTTTCTTTTTTCTTCAAAAAAGAAGGCCTTTATTAAGGCTCAACAGACAAATAAAACTGTAATATTTAAAGTGTATAGCATGATTTATATATATTTATACTATAAAAGGATTCCCACAAATGAGTTATCACATCCATTACCTCACATAGTTTTTAACTGGTGATAACATTTGAACTCCACTGTCTTAGCAAATTTCAATCATACAGTACAGTATTATCAACAAATAAACCATAGTCATCATGTTATACATCAGATCCTCGGACTTAATTAATCTTATAACTAAAAGTTATAACCTCTTAGCTGCTGCTGCTGCTAAGTCGCTTCAGTCATTTCCAACTCTGTGCAACCCCGTAGACGGCAGCCCACCAGGCTTCCCCGTCCCTGGGATTCTCCAGGCAAGAACACTGGAGTGGGTTGCCATTTCCTTCTCCAATGCATGAAAGTGAAAAGTCAAAGTGAAGTTGCTCAGACTCATGTCCGACTCTTAGCGACCCCATGGACTGCAGCTCACCAGGCTCCTCCATCCATGGGATTTTCCAGGAAAGCGTACTGGAGTGGGGTGCCATTGCCTTCTCCTTCTCCTCTTAGCAACCTCTCCCCATTCCCCCCACTCTCAGCCCATGGCAACAACCCATTCTTTGAGTGTGACTTTTTTTTAATGTTTTATACATAAGTGATACTTTGTAGTGTTGTTCTTCCTCTTTCTGGCTGTCTCACTTAGCATAATGCCCTCCAGGTTCATCCATGTTGTTACAGATGGTGAGATTTCCTTCTTTTTTAAGGATGAATAATTCCTTGTGCATATAGTCTGCATTTTATTCATCCATTCCTCTGTAAATGGACACTTGGGGTATTTCTATGCATTTGCTATTGAGAATAATGCTACTATGAACATGGGCGTACAGATATCTCTTAGCAGTAATGATTTCATTTCCTGGGCACCCAACCCCCAGGCCACATAGCAGTAGTGGTCCATGGCCTGTTGGGAACCAAGGAGAGGGGGTGGTCATCTTCCACAAAACCAGGCCCTGTACCAAAATGGTGAGGACGGCTGCTTTAGATACATACCCAGAGGTAGAAATGCTGGATCATGTGGTAGTTCTATTTTTAGTTTTGCGAGAAAGCTCTATAGTGGCTTTACCAGCTTACCTACCCAACAACAGTGTGCATGTGTTCCTTTCTCTACATCCTTGTCACCACTTATTTTGTCTGATCTTAAAGATCAGATTTGCAAGGAAGTCTTCCCTGACCTCAGAGAATAGGTTCGGTTCTCTTGTTCTCTCCTCATATAACACCCTCTAGCTTTCTGTCAAAACGCTCATAATACCTATAACGTAACCAACAATTTGCATTGAGGATGGATCATGCCTCACTTTGTTCTTACTGAATCTCCAGTGCTTAGCCCACATAAGAGGGATTCGAGAATCTTTATGGAAGTGAGGAAGACACAGAGGGAGGAAGAGAAAGAGAGGGAGAAAGGGATAATTAGACCCAGGGACACAACTTTCTGCCAACTGCTATATTCCTTCAGGAGGTAGGTACAGAGACTTAACATTCTCCTGCAGACTGATGCACCCCCTGAATTCCATTTCCCTCCAAAAGAGGGCGGAGAGAGGGATGGGTAGAAGACTGGTCTGAGAAGACAGAGGTGAGATGGTATAGAAGAACCGTTACGAGCACATGTGCTGGAATCTCGCATTAATGCAGTCATGCCACAGTCTAGACTGAATATCTGAAATTTGCCAGATATCTGAGTATCTTCTAGGTGTTCAGGAAGAAAATAGAAAAAGTTCTGACCTTAAAGAGTTTCATTCAGACTTGACTCAACTCTAGCTTCCACCACTTGATAAATGCATTGCCTTGGATTAATCAATCTCCCTATGCTTCATTTTCCTCATCTGTAAAATGTGAACGAAACTTAAGAGTTCCTAGATGAGAACTAAATAAGAGCATCTCTGAAATGTACCTTATAGAGAATCTGGTACTTAGTAGGTATTGAATAAATGAAAATCTTTCCAGCGGCAATTTATATTCCAAAACTGATTTCTTCATATGTAGAAACTACAATCCTAGAGACCAGAAACTAACCATATAAAGGGTATTATTTGGTTAGTTGGAGGGTGTGTACTTAAGGTCCTCAGAAGACTCAGGAGGGCTGCAGTATCACCCTTCCTATAAAGAAGGGTACCTCTGGCACTTGGATATTGTGAGCTTGTCCCAAAATTTTGGAGAATAAAACTATACAAAGCACTATTATTGTCTTAAGCAATTTAGTCCTTCAAGGCAGGCTTTCCCATGTACTCTCATTTTACAATTATGCCAAAAGCATAAGACTACTTTAAAGAACATATTCAGAGCTGCTGCTGATGCTGCTAAGTCACTTCAGTTGTGTCCAACTCTGTGCAGCCCCATAGACAGCAGCCCACCAGGATCCTCTGTCCATGGGATTCTCCAGGCAAGAACACTGGAGTGGGTTGCCATTTCCACCTCTGATGCATGAAAGTGAAAAGTCAAAGTGAAGTTGCTCAGTTGTGTCTGACTCTTAGCGACCCCATGGACTGCAGCCTACCAGGCTCCTCCATCCCAGGGATTTTCCAGGCAAGAGTACTGGAGCGGGGTGCCATTGCCTTCTCCGATATTCAGAGCTAACTATCTGTAATTGGCTATCTGTTCACATGATTTCTCACGTATCATAGTGTTACTGAGGTTTCCAGTCTCACCTCTGACTGAGTTTGGCTTGACTTTTCTGAAAAGCAGAGACTGTCTTCAAAATAGGATTACAAGAAGAAAAAAAAAATGGATTGGAATCTTTCTCTTTTTTTTTTCCACCTCATTTTGGTGACCTCTCTACAGTTAGGACCACTCAAGAAAAGTGAAAGATAGAAGAAGAAGGAAAAGGAGAGTCCTGTCAGCTGGTTTTGCTATATGTTGCAGCCTGGTAAAAGCATTTGGAGGTCAAGAGTATTTTAAACATGGAATGAAATAAAGTTAGGGAATTAGTTGTGTGGATTTAATTTCCTTAGACTACTCTCATTGTTTGCCAACAGGAAATATTCATGAGTCAACTCTCCAGAATTGTAGTTATGATTCAAGAGTTGTGGGTTTATAAGGAGGCTTGATGGCATGGCAAATCTCATGGACTTAGACTGTTCTTCAAGTTGAAGAGCAAAATGATGTCTGACTAAACACATTTGGCTTTAGAGTGTATGAGGAAGACCTGAAAGCTCCCACCTGGAAGTGAAATTCATTACTGGCAAGATCAGTGCCAGGACACTGCAGAGGATGGAACTGCAAAGAATTCAGAGTCCTGTGGCTAACTCCATGGCCTAGTTTGATCTTAAAGTCATTGTCTTGGATAATCCTTTCAAATCTGTTCCTGCGCTTAAGAGCCACTCAACATGACTGAGCTTTCCCTTGCAGGTTCTTTTACACTGACCTGTCAGAGGAGACTTTCGGCAAGCACAGGTATCACGTCAAATCATCCAACAGATGTCCTTTCAAAGAAATTGGAGCAGAACCAACTATATGGAGAAGTCATAAAAAAGGAACTAACTCAACCCAAGGATTTTCTGTGCTGTGCTAAGTCGCTTCAGTTGTGTTTGACTCTTTGTGACCCCATGGCCTGTAGACCACCAGTCTCCTATGTCCATGGGGATTCTCCAGGCAAGAATACTGGAGTGGGTTGCCATGCCCCCCTCCAGGGGATCTTACTGACTCAGGGATCGAAAATGCGTCTCTTATTTCTCCTGCATTGGCAGGCAGGTTCTTTACCACTAGCACCACCTGGGAAGTCCTAAGGGTTTTCTATGGATTGGCCTAGTTCTTTGTACAGAGCATTCAGTCTCCTGGGTGGAACACAAGGTAGCCAGAGGGAATGAACATCAAAAAACTGAATCTTGCCCCAACTGGGGGTTGTGTTGTCTTAATGGAGAGGCAGAAGGACATTTTAGAACCTAAACGCCACCATCTCAATCAAGTAGTCGTCACCATCTCAATAAAGTAGTCTTCATTATCACAGCTCTAAGAAGTAACACATTTTAATAACTAGGATAAAAGGATTTAGGAGACAGAAACCCAGCATCCAACTCCACTTCAGTTAGTGACTTTCTCATCATACTGGGAGGGGATGGGCCAGAACCATCTGATCTGTTTCTGATTTCCCTCTTCATTGGCATCAGAGATTTACTGCAGGAAAACTAATATCTGACTGGGCTCCAAGTGCTAAATAAGAGCATTCCATGTCGATTCCAGACCACCAAGAGGTTTGGGGTCACTGAGTCACAGACTATAAATTTGAACACTTGATGATTTTTGCAAGTGACTGGGTGAACAAAGGAAAACCCAGGAGACACATAAAGGTGGGAACTAGAACCTTCTCATTTGAATTGTTTGATGTATCTCACTCTGATGGTTCTGAAAACAAAAGAATTGCAGGCCCTTCAAATGAAGTTACTGTGTTTAGGTTCCCGGCCCAATGAGAAGCAGAAGTGCGCTCACTAGTATTTACAAGGTCCTTCAAGGCACCAGGGAAAATGGCCAGTTTATTGGTCAGATGTTTGTTGTTATTGCTTTCACTTCAAATGGGCAGGCAGGGAATCCTATTTTAATAAATAAAAATACCAGCTCAACACTGCCTTGTTGTTTTTCAGTCATTAAGTCATGTCTGACTTTTTGTGACCCCATGGACTACAGTACACCAGGCCTCCCTGTCCCTTACTATCTCATGGAGTTGGCACAAGATCATGTCTACTTCTGATTTAATTTTATTCTAGCAACAGCCTAGGATTTATTGGAAACTTCCAATGTATCAGGCACTATACTAGGAATATAATAATCAATAAAGGTACTCTCCCTTACTTCAAGGAATCTTCATTATCTCAACAATTTTATTATGCCAATTTTATTACATATTTTTATGTTGAAATGACCAGAGCATTTAGCTCAAACCAAGCGTTTGGATTAAACTTCATAAATGAGATCCTGGTTGAGATGAGTCTTACAGGATATATGAAGACGTATACACATTTTTTAAATGTCAGTGGCCTTGTAATAAGAGAAAAAGAAAGAAATTAATCTCTGTCTCCACCATCTTAGGACGTAACAAAAAGGTGGCCATCTACAAGCCAGGAAGACAACTCTCATCAGAAACTGACCTTGATAAACACCCTAATCTCTGACTTTCAGCCTTCAGAACTGCAGAAAAACTTATTTCTTTTGTCAAGCCACCTATTCTGTGGTGTTTTGTTATGGCAGCCCAAGCAGACTAATAAAGCAGTTAGGACCATTTTATAAGAACAGCATATATAATTTAAGGGAGTCATTACGACATGTAATGAGTAAAGTTGGTTATTTGAGGGGTTTACTTGCTAAATCTAGTATATAACTTCAATCACTGTGGGATATATTGTACTTTCCCACAGGTATGCCATAGCCTACTATTCCAAGAGAATCAAGGAACAAAGAATTAGCAGATTTAGGGGGTGCAATAGTCCTATACTGGGCAATGGACATGACTTCCGTGGTTAGGGATGTGGAAATAACATCTGTCACTAACAAATAAGTGCCAATTCTTGGGAATGACCACAGATGTTTCCATAACAGGTGCATATGGTTCCCTGATGTGGTTTGCCCAGCACATCACATGCAGTGTTCTCAATGATTCAAATTTCAATTCAGGCAAAGTAAGTAGAAAAATGAGACAACTACCCAGATATACTGATTCTGAGGGGAAATAATATTAATTGGTAGCTTCTAGGGTATTTCTCAAGAGGCAGGTCAGGTAGTCTTGTATTCCCATCTCTTGAAGAATTTTCCACAGTTTATTGTGATCCACACAGTCAAGGCTTTGGCATAGTCAATAAAGCAGAAATAGATGCTTTTCTGGAACTCTCTTGCTTTTTCCATGATCCAGTGGATGTTGGCAATTTGATCTCTGGTTCCTCTGCCTTTTCTAAAACCAGCTTGAACATCAGGAAGTTCACGGTTCACATATTGCTAAAGCCGGGCTTGGAGAATTTTGAGCATTACATTACTAGCATGTGCAATGAGTGCAATTGTGCAGTACTTTGAGCATTCTTTGTCATTGCCTTTTTTTGGGATTGGAATGAAAACTGACCTTTTCCAGTCCTGTGGCCACTGCTGAGTTTTCCAAATTTGCTGGCATCTTGAGTGCAGCACTTTCACAGCATCATCTTTCAGGATTTGGAATAGCTCAACTGGAATTCCATCACCTCCACTAGCTTTGTTCGTAGTGTTGCTTTCTAAGGCCCACTTGACTTCACATTCCAGGATGTCTGGCTCTAGATTAGTGATCACACCATCATGATTATCTGGGTCGTGAAGATCTATTTTGTACAGTTCTTCTGTGTATTCTTGCCACCTCTTCTTAATATCTTCTGCTTCTGTTAGGTCCATACCATTTCTGTCCTTTATCTGTATGCAGGTCAGGAAGCAACAGTTAGAACTAGTCATGGAACAACAGACTGGTTCCAAATAGGAAAAGGAGTACATCAAGGCTGTATACTGTCACCCCGCTTATTTAACTTATATGCAGAGTACATCATGAGAAACGCTGGACTGGAAGAAACACAAGCTGGAATCAAGATTGCTGGGAGAAATATCAATAACCTCAGATATGCAGATGACACCACCCTTGTTGCAGAAAGTCAAGAGGAACTCAAAAGCCTCTTGATGAAAGTGAAAGTGGAGAGTGAAAAAGTTGGCTTAAAGCTCAACATTCAGAAAACGAAGATCATGGCAATCCAGTCCCATCACTTCATGGGAAATAGATGGGGAAACAGTGGAAACAGTGTCAGACTTTATTTTTCTGGGCTCCAAAATCACTGCAGATGGTGACTGCAGCCATGAAATTAAAAGACGCTTACTCCTTGGAAGGAAAGTTATGACCAACCTAGATAGCATATTCAAAAGCAGAGACATTATTTTGCCAACAAAGGTCCATCTAGTCAAGGCTATGGTTTTTCCTGTGGTCATGTATGGATGTGAGAGTTGGACTATGAAGAAGACTGAGTGCTGAAGAATTGATGCTTCTGAACTGTGGTGTTGGAGAAGACTCTCGAGAGTCCCTTGGACTGCAAGGAGATCCAACCAGTCCATTCTGAAGGAGATCAGCCCTGGGATTTCTTTGGAAGGAATGATGCTAAAGCTGAAACTCCCGTACTTTGGCCACCTCGTGCAAAGAGTTGACTCACTGGAAAAGACTCTGATGCTGGGAGGGATTGGGGGCAGGAGGAGAAGGGAATGACAGAGGATGAGATTGCTGGATGGCATCACCGACTCAACGGACATGAGTTTGGGTAAATTCCAGGAGTTGGTGATGGACAGGGAGGCCTGATGTGCTGTTGTTCACAGGATCACAAAGAGTCGGACACAACTAAGTGACTGAACTGAACTGAACTGAGTGATTAACACTTTCACTTTACTTTCAGTATCTATCCAGTAAACCTAATCCAGTATCTTGGATATCAAGGGGGGTTGGTCTTAGAGTTATGGAGAATTTATCATTAGAACCACAGTGTTTACTGGCTTGTTCACTCATGTATTGCCTGCCTTTTCTACCACCAAACTATAAACATGAAAGTAGGGACATACTCTGTTTTTTCACCTCTATGCTTATAGCTCCCAGTATAGGCTTGGCAAGAATAGATTCTCTAAAAGTGATTTGAATGATTAAATAAATGAATAAATGGACAAATTTTGTAAAAATGCCCCCTCCCCTTTCCTCTGCATTAGCCTGTCAACTGGTGCTGGGGTCACTGCACCAATGACAAACATTGAGCAAAAAGTTTAGGGACACATATCAAAAAGTGGACATTAGAGGAAATAATAAACTAAGATGACACATATCTTCTGAGGGTAGGATTCTAGGGAAACATATTATATGCTTTTAACATCTTCTGTCAACCATATGAAATTAAGTACTTTTTCCAATTATAAAAGCAAATTTACCAGCCATTCTGTGCACTCAAAATGGCTAACACCAGGCTTATATGTGTGTGTATTTGGAAAAAGATGTTGGAGAAAGGCACTTAAATCAACTCTTAGAGATGGTTTTTATCTTAAAAGAATGTAAGGTAATTATAAAGCCAAATTCTCCCCCATGAAAATAATTAACATCAGTAAGAAATAAGTAGGTATCTACTGACTAGATCAGATCAGATCAGATCAGTCGCTCAGTCATGTCCGACTCTTTGCGACCCCATGAACCGCAGCACACCAGGTCTCCCTGTCCATCACCAATTCCCGGAAGTCACTCAGACTCACATCCGAGTCAGTGATGCCATCCAGCCATCTCATCCTCTGTCGTCCCCTTCTCCTCCTGCCCCCAATCCCTCCCAGCATCAGAGTCTTCTCCAATGAGTCAACTCTTCGCATGAGGTGGCCAAAATACTGGAGTTTCAGCTTTAGCATCATTCCTTCCAAAGAAATCCCAGGGCTGATCTCCTTCAGAATGGACTGGTTGGATCTCCTTGCAGTCCAAGGCACTCTCAAGAGTTTTCTCCAACACCACAGTTCAAAAGCATCAATTCTTCGGCGCTCAGCCTTCTTCACAGTCCAGCTCTCACATCCATACATGACCACAGGAAAGACCATAGCCTTGACTAGGCGAACCTTTGTTGGCAAAGTAATGTCTCTGCTTTTGAATATGCTATCTAGGTTGGTCATAACTTTCCTTCCAAGGAGTAAGCGTCTTTTAATTTCATGGCTGCAGTCACCATCTGCAGTGATTTTGGAGCCCAGAAAAATAAAGTCTGACACTGTTTCCACTGTTTCTACATCTATTTCCCATGTAGTGATGGGACCAGATGCCATGATCTTCCTTTTCTGAATGTTGAGCTTTAAGCCAACCTTTTCACTCTCCACTTTCACTCTCATCAAGAGGCTCTTTAGCCCCTCTTCACTTTCTGCCATAAGGGTGGTGTCATCTGCATATCTGAGGTTATTGATATTTCTCCCGGCAATCTTGATTCCAACTTGTGTTTCTTCCAGTCCAGCATTTCTCATGATGTACTCTGCATATAAGTTAAATAAACATGGTGACAATATACAGCCTTGACGTACTCCTTTTCCTATTTGGAACCAGTCTGTTGTTCCATGACCAGTTCTAACTGTTGCTTCCTGACCTGCATACAGATTTCTCAAGAGGCAGATCAGGTGGTCTGGTATTCCCATCTCTTTCAGAATTTTCCACAGTTTATTGTGATCTACACAGTCAAAGGCTTTGGCATAGTCAATAAAGCAGAAATAGATGTTTTTCTGGAACTCTCTTGCTTTTTCCATGATCCAGCGGATGTTGGCAATTTGATCTCTGGTTCCTCTGCCTTTTCTAAAACCAGCTTGAACATCAGGAAGTTCACGGTTCACATATTGCTGAAGCCTGGCTTGGAGAATTTTGAGCATTACTTTACTAGCGTGTGAGATGAGTGCAATTGTGTGGTAGTTTGAGCACTCTTTGGCATTGCCTTTCTTTGGGATTGGGATGAAAACTGACTTTTTCCAATCTTGTGGCCACTGCTGAGTTTTCCAAATTTGCTGGCATATTGAGTGCAGCACTTTCACAGCATCATCTTTCAGGATTTGGAATAGCTCCACTGGAATTCCATCACCTCCACTAGCTTTGTTCGTAGTGATGCTTTCTAAGGCTTCACAAAAATGGACTGAGTCCGATTTCAATTAGAAGTTTTACAATTTGCTTTGAAATCACTCCAACAGTATCTTTCAAAGCTCATTTCTTACCACACTGCCATTATCTATTTACTCATTATCTCCTCCGCTAGTCTGTAAGCCCTTTGATGACAGGCATTGCCGTGTCCACTGCCTTCTCTCCACCACGTCTCAGGGACAATACCTTATTGAAGGTTTTGGACCTTCTCCATCAAGTTTGCTGTTAGTCATTTTCCGCAGTTGTTTTTTGTTGTTGTTGTTTTAATTTAGAAAATATGTCCATCCAGCATCTGGACTGGAAATTGGTACACAATGAATATGCAGTCACTCAAAAATACAAACTGGTGTTTTTCTTTCTGGCTTACTGTATAATAGGCTCCAGTTTCATCCACCTCATTAGAACTGATTCAAATGTATTCTTTTTAATGGCTGAGTAATACTCCATTGTGTATATGTACCACAGCTTTCTTATCCATTCATCTGCTGATGGACATCTAGGTTGCTTCCATGTCCTGGCTATTATAAACAGTGCTGCGATGAACATTGGGGTACACATGTCTCTTTCAATTCTGGTTTCCTCAGTGTGTATGCCCAGTAGTCGGATTGCTGGGTCATAAGGCAGGAGTCTATTATACAGAGTGAAGTAAGCCAGAAAGAAAAACACCAATACAGTATACTAACACATATATATGGAATTTAGAAAGATAGTAACGATAACCCTGTATGCGAGACAGCAAAAGAGACACAGATGTAGAGAACAGTCTTTTGGACTCTGTGGGAGAGGGAGAGGGTGGGATGATTTGGGAGAACGGCATTGAAACATGTATAATATCATATATGAAACAAATCGCCAGTCCAGGTTCCATGCATGATGCTGGATGCTTGGGACTGGTGCACTGGGATGATCCAGAGGGATGGTATGGGAAGGGAGGAGGGAGGGGGGTTCAGGATGGGGAACACGTGTATACCCTTGGCGGATTCATGTTGATGTATGGCAAAACCAATACAATATTGTAAAGTTATTAACCTCCAATTAAAATAAATAAATTTATATTTTAAAAAGTACAAATTGGTTACAAAATGTAAAACTGGATAAATCTTTATAGGTCCTGAACAAGCCCTGTCACTGAAGGGGGTGAATTACATTCTCTCTTGTACTAAAAGTTCTTAACAGTTTGTGTTGGCTAATGAAATCCTCACATTCATTTCTAACTGATACCCTGAGGTTCTGAAAGTATCTCTGAGTAAACTAGATAATCTCTAACATCCATTCTTCTCCATCTTCCTTTTAGGTGAGTATGACTTCCTGGAATAATTACTACCTTTCAGAGCATCTCTTGAAATTTGGTATGACTGGCTTCACAACTAAAACTCTTGTCAATAAAATGTATGTGGAAACAACGCATGCAGCTTCCAGGAAGAGCCTTAAAAGGAGGGGTTGTTCTTCTAATCTTTGTCCTGCTCCTTTTAGCTGGTTGGAATATTGACATAATAGCTGGAGTTCCAGCAGTTATTTTGTGTTGTGAGGTATGTTGAGAAAAGAAGCCATGTCCACTGAAACAATAAGATAGAAGCCTGGATCACTGATGCAAAGGGTCATCACTCCCCAATACCAGATTCCTTTAATATGAAACAAATAACTGCAATCTTGTATAAGTTGCATTATTTTACTTTGTTTTGTTTTGATACTTATGGCCAAATGTAATCTCTATTTATGTTCTCTGACTGAGGGAGTAGTTTCTTGGTCTGATATTACTCAGTAAGTATTAAAGAATTTATAGTAGCTTCATAAGGCATCTATTTAAGGGCTATGCAAAATGTTATCCATGGACCAGTTACATTCCACATGCTATCTGTTATGAGTCCATGACAAGATAACTAGAGAATTTGAGAATAAGAATTTAGGAACTTTTGCAGCAATTTCACACTGCCGGATTCATCTCATTGAATGAGGTGAACATCTTTGAACTTTCCTAGTGAGTTACATGTAATCCAAACTGCCCGCTAATCATGGACTTTATGATAAGTCACTTTAAAGGTTATCTTGTCAGCTGTCAGCAAAAGTGTTTTAAAAATCTAAGACTGTATAAGCACATATTCATAAGCACATATATCTACAGAGACATAGATATATAGATAGACATCTGAAAAAGTACAAGCATATAAATATATATAAGCATATATACAAATGAAATTTATATATTTGAGAATTGAAATTGGTATTACTAATTTTAACGTTAATTTACAGATAAAAACGAGCTTTACTGATCAGTTTTGTCAAGAAAATACTAACTTCTTATGATCACAGCTGCTGTACTAACTAAACAATGACCATAAATAAGATTTCATAGAAATAAATACAGAAAAGTTTTATATTTTTATTTGAAAGTATGATTCTTCATATACTGAGTTGAGTTTTGGAGCCATAATTGATGTTTAAGAGTTAAATAATAGTGTGTTATCTGAAGAGTTGGGTTGGCTAATCAATCAATGAAATTATTAAGACCTAAGAAATAATTATGCCCAAATCACAAAAAGTAAATGCAAACCAGAAGAATTATTTAAAAAAAAAAAAAGTACAGATCAAACAGCTACCAGAAGTAAATGTGCTTTGTGGGCTTCTTATAAAAGTAAAACGCTGAGTTGCTAAGTCAAAAAAACCACATATTTGTGGAAATATTAATGAGAGACTGCAAATCAAAGATGCTTGCTTGGAAATGTTGAAAGGATCTTGTCAGACAAGGTAGTTCAACTGCCTTTTTCCAGGGATACCAAGGCTCAATGTTATGCAGGATCAAATATAAAACAAACAAAGCTAGTAATATAATTTTTATTGAAACTAGAAGGATGTACAGTTATTTCTAAAATAGCAATTCTTTTCATGTACATGAAGTTTGAACATGATGGTGACATAAGGAAGAACTGTTTCTTAAGTGTTCTTTGCAAAACACAACCAGTTCTAAACTATATAGAACCACTAAGGGTTAATCAACAAATGTGATTTAGAGTTTAAATATTAGGAGTACTCTCTGATGGATTTATGGAAAGCATTTGGAAGAGCTGTGCCACAGTGTAAATCAATGAAGTGCTTCCTTCATCAAGAAAATCGTATTACCAAAATGTTGACTAAATTAAAAGTTCACTTAGTGTAAGTTACATTAAAGCTAATGCACTAAATTTGAGAGCATTCTTTTTGCTTGTAATGGTATAGAAGCTGATTATAAACAACTACTGTGATATGGTTACTGAGGAAAAACATTCTATCAGGAATATTTGAACTACTGGACAAACCCATAGTGTTCTGGCACAATAAGAACTAGTTTCAACATTTCAGAGATATGAGTTAGTTTGTTATGATAATTTGTTTTTTTATCATTTGCTGTTTTAAAGAATACTTTCATTCAAATAAATGATGTGACATGTTTTCAATGATCAGATCAGATCAGATCAGTCGCTCAGTCGTGTTCGACTCTTTGCCACCCCATGAACTGCAGCACGCCAGGCCTCCCTGTCCATCACCAACTCCCGGAGTTCACTCAGACTCACATTCTTCGAGTCAATGATGCCATCCAGCCATCTCATCCTCTGTCGTCCCCTTCTCCTCCTGCCCCCAATCCCTCCCAGCATCAGAGTCTTCTCCAATAAGTCAACTCTTCGCATGAGGTGCCAAAATACTGGAGTTTCAGCTTTAGCATCATTCCTTCCAAAGAAATCCCAGGGCTGATCTCCTTCAGAATGGACTGGTTGGATCTCCTTGCAGTCCAAGGGACTCTCAAGAGTCTTCTCCAACACCACAGTTCAAAAGCATCAATTCTTCGGTGCTCAGCCTTCTTCACAGTCCAGCTCTCACATCCATACATGACCACAGGAAAGACCATAGCCTTGACTAGACGAATCTTTGTTGGCAAAATAATGTCTCTGCTTTTGAATATGCTATCTAGGTTGGTCATAACTTTCCTTCCAAGGAGTAAGCGTCTTTTAATTTCATGGCTGCAGTCACCATCTGCAGTGATTTTGGAGCCCAGAAAAACAAAGTCTGACACTGTTTCCACTGTTTCTCCGTCTATTTCCCATGTAGTGATGAGACCGGATGCCATGATCTTCGTTTTCTGAATGTTGAGCTTTAAGCCAACCTTTTCACTCTCCACTTTCACTTTCATCAAGAGGCTTTTTAGCCCCTCTTCTCAAAAGGCAAAAAGAATGTCAGATTAGACAGAGTTTCTCCAGAGTTTTGATTGTCCTGTAATTTAACAATAACTAATAATAAGGCTCCAAAATCACTGCAGATGGTGATTGCAGCCATGAAATTAAAAGACGCTTACTCCTTGGAAGGAAAGTTATGACCAACCTAGACAGCATATTAAAAAGCAGAGACATTATTTTGTCAACAAAGATCTATCTAGTCAAGGCTGTGGTTTTTCCAGTAGTCATGTATGGATGTGAGAGTTGAACTATAAAGAAAGCTGAGCACTGAAGAATTGATGCTTTTGAACTGTGGTATTGGAAAAGACTCTTGAGAGTTCCTTGGACTGCAAGGAGATCCAACTATTCCATCCTAAAGGAGATCAGTCCTGGGTGTTCATTGGAAGGACTGATGTTGAAGCTAAAACTCCAATACTTTGGCCACCTCATGCGAAGAGCTTTTCACCTCATTTGAAAAGATCCTGATTCTGGGAAAGATTGAGGGCAGGAGGAAAAGGGGGCAACAGAAAATGAGATGGTTGGATGGCATCACCAAATCAATGGACATGAGTTTGGGTAAATTCTCAGAGTTGGTGATGGACAGGAGGCCTGGCATGCTGTGGTTCATGGGGTCACAAAGAGTCGGACACGACTGAGCAACTGAACTGAACTGAATAATAAGGTAAATGATGATCCTGAAATTACACATTTGCAAAGTTATTGCAATGCCTTTTAGAGATTTTATAGAAGGTTTTGAATTTTACTTTTCATCATAAAAATATTTACAAACAGGAAATTCATAGAATAAATTAAAAGTCTCCATATAGGTATTTAATATATAAAACTGCTATTTTATTCATAATTTTCATTAGTTTATAATGCAGACAGGAGCTGTAACATTGATTCTCTATGGTTATAACCTATGTGCATACATTATATGAACAATATAAGCTTTATAGTTATTTTCTTTTCTTTCCTATATTATGTTCATTTTGACCATGTTTATTAAAATAATTTTATGTCTGTAGAACATAATAATAAAAGCTGGCTTGCACTTTGTATGTCTTTTATTCCTTTTATTTTTATATGAATTCATGTTATATTGTATTTTACAAAAGTAGAGGTCTGTGATGGATTAGAAACTGAAAAACAAACTAGTCCTTTTCCAGAGATAATCTAAGAAGCACTCACAGATTATTTCTCTGCCTCCAGTTTGGACCATTTCTAAGCAGTTCCCAAATCAGCACTCTACTTTTCTTATACCACACCTACCCAAATCTCTGTGACATCTTCTCTGTCTTAGGCATACCACCCAAATTTACCCAGGTGGAAACAATGCAGCCTGTATATGTGACTCGTCAAGGTCAAAAACTCCAGTGATGGCAGAGGCCAGCTAGTGAAGAAACAAGCGCAGTGAGCTGAGGGAGTCAGGGACCAAGTGAGGAGTGGGGCTGCTCCCCAGCTTCAGATCAACATTTCCTACCTAGCACAGGCAAAGTCCGGAGTTGCCAGTTACTCACAATCTTTTCAAGAGCAGCCAGAAATTTCAATTTTTATATAAAAACACACTCATTTAAAAATGTTCAAAAGAAATTCAGGTGTTTTTTTTTTACAAACGTCAAGACCAGCTAAAGAAAATGCATCTGTGGGCTAGATTTGGCCTCCTGGCCACCAACTGGAGACTGGCTAGGATTCAAGTTGCTCTTGATAGAGATAGTAAGACCAGCACACAGAAAGGTCTCCTTTCAAGTCCAGCCTGCAGATACATTTTGGCAGTGTCCCGTCAGCCTTTGTTCACTGAAGAAGAGCAGATGATGGTGTTTCCAAAGATGCAGAAGCACACTTCCTGCCTCAAAACAGACTGAGTCACTACCAGAATAGGTCTCAGAAACCAAAGAGAGCAGGCCGGAAAAGCCACACAGGAAGCAGTAAGAGGTCCTGTAACTCTTGGGCTGCACTTCCTGGTGGCTCAAGTAAAGAGTCCACCTGCAATGCAGGAGACAAGGGTTCGATCCCTGGGTTGGGAAGATCCCCTAGGGGAGGAAATGGCAACCCACTCCAGCAACCTTGCCTGGAGAATCCCCATGGACAGGGGAGACAGATGGTCTATATAGTACATGAGGCCACAAAAGAGGTGGATATGACTGAGCGACTACACAACAGCAACTCTTGGGCTACTTGGCCAGTGTACATGCTCAGTTACTCAGTCACGTCCCACTCTACACAACCCCGTGGACTGTAGGCTGCCAGACTTCTCTGTCCATGGGATTCTCCAGGCAGAAATCCTGGAGTGGGATGCCATTTCCTCCTCCAGGACATCATCCCAACCCAAGGATTAAACCCACGTCTCCGGAGTCTCCTACACAGGTGGTGGATTCTTTACCACAGCCAGAGGATACAAAACCAAGACACAGAAGCAGATAGGACAACACACCTGAGGGGAACCTCTCTGAAGGGAACTGGGAGCAAGGCTCCAAACCCCACTGGCAGGGTGGGGAGGAGGAACAGGGCCATCTTCTCCTTCAACGCTGATTGGGAGGCGGATGTTCCATGGGACAATTTAGAGATCCTGGTAGATGCAGAGGCTTGGCATGTGGTCCATATGTGACACAGCTGAGCCCCTGATAGATTTGGCCCCATAGAGATTGGCTGCCTACTCTCCCAATTTGGCAGGTCAAGGGATACCTGAGAGTTATCACCAGACACATATAGGCTCTGCCCCCATAATCCACTCTCAGAGATCAGGGAAGACCACGCACACTTGTTCTCCAGGGATGTCATGTGACTTTTCTATAAAAAAGTTGAAAGTGCTATATAAGTACTGAATGGCATTGTTCTTCCACAGAGCTCTCATGGGCAAGATAAAAGATAGGAGCTCCCTCTCTGCCTCTGAAAGCCTTTTCCCAGAATCCCTTCTCCTTTTGTCCACCCCATCTATAAACTATAAGGTATCTGCCCTGAGATTCTGAGATGACCTTTTCCATTAATCGCCATGATTATTCATGTTTTGTGGAAAGAACTCACTTGAGGTCTGAATCCTCAGTAAGCTGTAGGAGTGCCTGGTCAAATCCAGTACAATGTAGCAATGACCTCATTCTCTAGAGCTGGCTTCATTTAAAGAAATGCTTCATTCATTGGAGGAATGGGGAGGTCTGGGGTGGGAGGTGTGGTTTGCATTCATAGTGGAGCTTCAGTATCTGCAACAAGTGAACTAGGTTTCTGTGCTAGACTCTGCCTTTCCCTTTCCTGTCCAGGAGTTTCAAACTCTATATTCACAAGATCTCCAAAATCCCATCACAAGTCAAACAATAGAGCCCTCAATTTAAAAACTCTAACTCTGGCTTCAGCAAGCTAAGCCAACATCCAAACCCTCCTTGAGTTTTCACAGCCCTTATTGCTTGTGTCATAGGTTTGGCACTTGATTATATGCAACTTAGCACATAATTATATCCCCACCCTCACAAGTTTTCCTTTCATTGCTTGTTAAGTGTTCTGCTTTCTTCTTCCTAATAACACAGTTAGTCCCTAAACAACAGAGACCACTTTTCACCCTTTACCAGCAACCCACAGACATAACATAATGTCAGGCTAAGAGCAGACATGTGACAAGCACCTGCTGAGCTGAACAGAGTAGAACAAATCACCAGATTCACCTTCCAACTTGCAATGTGATTGATAAGGAGAAAAGGCAAGAACTTACGCCTGTATCTTTTAATGCTGGGAAGTCACACGCTTCCACACTGGGCTTTTGATGGGAAAAGAATGGTCTTCCTGAGGCTTTAGCGTGGGCATGTCCTGGGGGAGCCCCTTCTAATGAGCAGTAAGGGTCTGGGTGGATAGTGATTGTGACTCATTGTCAAGCCTACGTGGGAGCCCAAGTGGCTATCATCTCATATGAAAAGTATTTCTGCTTCATCCTGCTTCCTCCCACACTCAATCTTCCTGGGTTACTCTGTTGCCATAACCATCCATACCATGCCTTGAGTTTCCAGGCTAAGTGTGATTCTCAGAACATCAGCACCAGCAACAGGGCTTATTGAAAATGCAGAATATTGGGCTACATCTCAGGCTTAATGAAGTAGGACCTTTTTAACAAGAGTCGTATACACATTACAATTAGGGAAGCCCTGTTCTCAAAAGGAGTTTCCTAGGTGCCTCAGTGGTAAAGAATCCACCTGCCAAGCAGGAGATGTGGGTTAGATCCCTGGATTGGGAAGGCCCTCTGGAGAAGGAAATGGCAACCCACACCAGTATTCTTGCCTGGGAAATCCCATGGACAAAGGATCCTGGTGGGCTACAGTCCATGGCATTGCAAAGAGTTGAACATGACTTAGAGACTAAACAGCAGAGGCAGCAGCTCTGAAAAGAGCCTTGTAAGGAATCAGCCTTGAGGAGGCAGCCTGACTCTCTGAGCTACAGCTGCACATCAATCCAGAAAACTATCCTGAATTCTAAATTATGTTTCCTTACTCAAGAGAAGGAGAAACTCAACAAAGCAGCAACTACACAAATTATCCTCAACCCATAGGTAGGCACAGAACTCGAAAGAAATTTAGCAAGCCTAACATTAAGCAGGACGTTGCTACTAAGACTTGTAATAAACAATGCAGGTAGCCCCCCATGCACGGCTCTGTACTTCTGTCTGTTGCCATTTATGCTCCAGAACATCCAGCCTTCAGCTGAGTGCTGATCCAACATATTAGCGGGAACCTAATATGTGTCTGAAAACATATTCTAGTGAAAGTCCAAAACCACAGAGCACAACAGACCACAGAGCACCACAGCGGCTAACTCTTCCTGAGAGATGTTGTAGAAATCACTACCGTGATTCCAAAACTCTGAAACCTGGATTTGGTCCAGTCTATTGCAGTCTACCACAACTCAGAATGTTCTTCCCTCCCTTTCACCTACAGATGCTCTGTACAAGTTTCAAGGCTTAAGTCAAGTCCTGCTTCCTTCCCAGCATCTCCCTGATCACTCCAAACCACACGGGGGACATCCTCCAACATGCTGGTGCTTCACAGTTTCATGTAGATTGTTCTCCTCAATAAAGCTCTAAGTTTCTAGAATGAGGAACTCTTGTGTCTTAGTTCTATTCCTCACCTAGTCCATTCCCTTGAAGGCTGTAGACACTTACAAATTATTAAATATGAGTAAACATTCTCAGACAGGACTTAGAAAGGGCCGTGGAGTAGCCCATTAGTCTGAGAATCTTCAGCTTACTTCCTAACAGCCCCAGCACCCTCCCTCTCTACACCATCACAGCTTGGCCGTGTCCTGGGTGGACTATCCTCTCTCCAGAGGTCCTTCTAGGAGAGTCTCAGGGCACTCAGATTTCAGAACCGTGTGAAGTCCAGGTGAGTAGACTAAGAGATGACCCTTGGTCTGACAGCAGCAAATGACATTCTGCCCAGAGACCCAACCAAGCAATTCCTCCACTTGATTGTGACTCTTGGGAAGTACTGAGCTAGTATTTCACAAGGGGAATGACAGGCCAGATGACAATAAATGACAATAATAATAATAGCTTCAGGATGAGGTTTTTCTGTTAGGCTAACTGTATTTCTGACCTCCACCGCAAAAATAACTGCACTCCACTGTCCTCCTGCCTTTGGCACTATGGACTGGAAGAACACAGTTTCAGGCAATGTCCGAAGGTATCCACTGACCTTCCTCCTGGAAATATTATTGCTCAAAGACAAATACCATATGATATTGCTTTTATGTGGAATCTAAAAAATTGGATACAAATGAGCTTATTTGTAAAACAGAAACAGACTCACATACATGAAAAACAAATTTTTGGTTGGAGAAGGCAAGAACCCACTCCAGTGTTCTTGCCTGGAGAATCCCGGGACGGGGGAGCCTGGTGGGCTGCTGTCTATGGGGTCGCACAGAGTTGGTACACGACTGAAGCGACTTAGCAGCAGCAAGGGGTGGAAAGAGAGAAATTTGGAGTTTGAAATTAACATATACACACTACTGTATATACAATAGATAAACAACAAGGACCTACTATATAGTACAGGGAACTATACTCAGTATCTTATAAAAATCTATAAAGGAAAAGAGTCTGAAAAAGTATGTACGTATATATGTGTGTGTGTGTGTGTATACATATGTACACACACACACACACACACACACACACACATATCTGAATCACTCTGCTATATGTCTGAACCTAACATGACATTGTAACATTTATAAACCAACTACACTTAAATAAACACCCCTCCCCAAAACAGAAAAGCATGAAAAAAAAAGATGATGCCTGTTATCAGAACATCTTTTTAAAAACTAGACGTGTGGATTTTCCTCCTACCTCTCTGCTGTCTTCCCTAACATGAACTAAATTAGCAATATAAACCAAATTTTAAAATCACTGAATAACCTTAAATACATAGTCAATTGAAAACATCCTGCATGCAGGGATGGGAACACCAGCTATGAGTCCACCCTCCCATGAATGTCATGAAGATCAGCCTCCTTCCCAGGACCACTGGATTCACAGTCCAGGGACTTCAGCTCACAGAGTAGTTTCAGAAACAGGGTCCACAGTGCTGGGAGCGCACACAACCTGCAGGTCATACGCAGTAGCCCTGAGCTTTCTTCTACAAATTATCTTTTATTTTTTCCAATGACTATAGACCCATACCTGACAAGCTCATAAAATATGAGGAAATTTAGAATGGTTGTTAAGTCTGGAAATAAGGAAAGTTGAATGTTTTTCTTCTAAATTGCCCTGAGTATGATGTCTTCAAGAATTACAGGCCTAGCAGGAATCCTCAGGAGTTATTACATTTTTGTCTTAAGAATAATGTCACACAACAAGAAACCACCCTAGTCCTTCTTTAAAAAGCTAACCATCTCTCCCTCAAAACATAATCCTAAAAAGGAACTGCAAAAATTCTACAGAATGATACACTCTTGCCTCTAACCTCTTTCACGCCAGGAAATCCTTCCTGATTGCTACCCTCATTACCATCTTCTATTAAAAATAGAGGCTGGCTCCATTAAGCACAAAGTTTCAGGCTCCCCACAAGTATCCATGGTCTCATACTTGGCCGGCACCTTTCTGGGCACCAGATGACTCAGTGCTGAAAGCATTCCTCCAGGTCCTTAAAATGTAACCTCAGTCCTCTACTCAGTTGCTCCTTAAAAGGAGAAAACTCAGAAGTTGGTTTGCACAGGTTTGGGATCCAACAAATATCTATGGCAAATATTTGCTATTTTTTTTTCTCCCCCAGCCAACTTTCATGACCTAGAAGAAGCTGCACCTGTCTTGCAGGTTAGAGAAATGAACCAAGGCACTTGATATAGAGGCAATCTTGTCATCTCAAAAAGCCAGAGGAGGAAATCCAAGTCTCAAAAGGAAAATTCTTATGAAAAAGGTAGTGAAAGATTTACCACTTTCCTTTTTCCCTTTGAAAAAAAAAAATCAATGGCCATTGGGTGTTTAAAGGAGAACAAAGACTCCCTGAGAGAAAGGTAAAAGTAAATATTTGCAATAATATGTCACTGCATTTTACATAATGGGCCAGTCGTCTATGAGACCTGACACCTTTCATACCTACAGGTTGTTGGTTTTTTTCCTTGTTTGCTCTCTCGAGGTAAGCCTCTCTTAGGCTGCCAGCCACCAAATAGGCTGCTGAATGAATACCAGGACACCAACGGGCATTTGGCCAACATGACCTCAGACGTATTGACACACTGAGATGAGATTGTGATATAATCCAGTTTCTGCTTCACTTTCTGCCCACGAATATTCCAACGTGTGCCTCAAGGATGTGGTAAATGTTGGTTTAAGATAAAAAAAAGTTAAGACAAATATTAGCGTGCTACATAAAGGTACCACTTTCCATGAGAGCTTTGATTTTCAGCATGAGCTCCCTGGATCCCATCTCCAGAGAGTCTGATCTCATCAGTCTAAAGCGCAGCCTGGGCACTACCATTTTAAAAAACTCCCCCAGTGATTCTAATGAGAGGCTCTGTCTGAGAAACACTACATTTGAGAATTGCCAGAATATTTTGTATTGTATTTGGAATGATAGATAAAACTGGCCCAATGAGCCCATACTAGATGTTAAAAGCTGAATCTGCAGGGAAATAGGGAAGGTAGGGTTTGAAGGATTAATGTCAGAAGAAGAAAGACCACCGTGCCCCAATATGAAATCTGGTGAGAGACAAAACACACAAATAGTAACTCTGAGCAGGACACCCAGGTTTGATCCCTGATCAAGAAACTAGATCCCACATAGTGCTACTGAGAGTTTGCATGCCAAAGCTAAAGATCTCACATGCTGCAAACTAAGACCCAATGCAGCCAAATAAATACTAAAAAAAGAAAGAAAAAAAAATGTCACAGGATACCTAGGAAAAATTTATTAAAAAGTTAGTAAGGTCTCTAGACAATCCAACTTCTGCTCTGGGACCTGGGAATTGATGACAATCCCTTTCCACTCTCCATGGTGGGCCCTGATGTTGGATTTTGCACATAAAGAAATTATCTAAAAGGAAGTTTTAAAAAAAGAAGTAAACACTGAACAGAGCACTAATGACCTATGGGATAGTATCAAACAGTCAAATATATACATAAATAGAGTTTCTAAAGACACAAGGATTGTGGCAGGAGTAATGGCCACACATTATAAGCATATAGTAACAAATTCTGGAAAAGATAAAGGAAATACCATAAAAACAACTGAATTATATATAGAGATTTAAGAAAAATGAAGGCTGACTTTTTAAGAAAAACAATGTAGTCCTACTTCAAAAAAAAAGTCTATTCATCTAAAATTCTATATATCCAGTAATAATATCCTTCAACATAAAGGCAAAATAAAGATGTTTTCATACAAATTAAAGCTGAGTGAATCCATTGTCCACAAACCTACAGTGTGAGAAGTGCTAAACCAAGTTCTTCGGGCTGAAGTAAAGTGATATCACTTTGGAAACTGGCAATTTGTTCCTATAGGAATGTTTTAAAAGTGGCTGAAATGGTAAATTGATGAGTAAATATATAGTACTGCTTTTTTCTAGATTCTTTGAAAGATATTTGCTTTAAGTAAAAGTAAAGAACATTGTATTTGAGAGGCTATAATGTATATAGTAGCAAATTATATGACAGCAATTTAAAAAAAGATCAGGGAAGGCAAATGGAATTAAAATGTTGTAATCACCTTACATTATACATAGAACGATAGTATATTAATTCCAGATATACTGTAAGTTGCATACATATATTATAGACCCTTGAGCAAATACTGAAGGATAAAATAAAAAGATGAAAATAAAAAGTCAAGAGAAGACACACAATAGGGCATTTCATATATTTTAATATATATAATATATTTAAATATATATATTTGAGAAAGGATATGTATTCAGGCTATACAAAGAAGTTTTACAATTAAGTAGTTTTTAAAAAGACAACCCACTAAAAATGGGCCAAAGATTTGAATAGACATTTAACAAAAGAAGATATAAAGATGTTCAACATCATTAGTTATCGGGGAAATGCAAATTAAAACCAAAATGAGAAATCCCATGGAAAGAGGAGCCTAGCAGGCTATACCCCATGGAGTTGCCAGAGTCAGACATGACTTAGAGACTAAACCACCACCATTACACACCTACTACAGTGGTTAAAATTAAAAAGCCTAAAATGCCAAATATTACTTATAATCCTGCAATTCTCAGTGTTTACCCAAAAGAAATGAAAACATAGGTTCACAAATTAGGTTATACATGAATATTCATTGTACTTTTATTGATAATAGCCGAGACCCAAAAACAAGAGGAAAATGGATAAACCAATTCTGGTATATTTATGCAACACAATATGACAGAACTGCATACTATAACAAAACTTCATTCTGTCAAAGGAATGAACTACTGATTCATACAAGAACATGGATGAATGTCAAGGACAATGCATTGAAGAGGCGGGAGGGCAGACAGACACACAGGCGTCCATAGTGCATGATTCCTTTTTGTGATACTCAAAAATAGGCACACAGGCAAAATCAATTTGGGCAGATAAATCAGAATAAACAAGATATTTGAAAGGATTTTTTTTTTTTTCCAAATGTAGCTCAAATGGTCAGAAGTTGGCCAAAGTGAAAGTTGATATTCAGAGCTTGATAAGAATTTTTTTTTTTAATTCTTTTTATTTTATGTTGGAGTATGGCTGAAAATGGGACTTCCCAGGTGGTGCTAGTGGTAAACAGCCTGCTTGCCAATGCAGGAGACGTAAGAGATGTTGGTTTGATCCCTGGGTCAGGAAGATCCCCTGGAGGAGGGTATGGTAACCCACTCCATTATTCTTGACTGGAGAATTCCATGGACAGAGGAGCCTAGCGGGCTACAGTCCATAGAGTGGCAAAGAGTCAGACACAATTGAAGTGACTTAGCAGGCATACAGAGCAGATAACAATGTCCTGATAGCTTCAGATGGACAGCAAAGAGATTCACGCATATACATACATGTATCCATCCTCCTCTCGCAAACTTCCCTCCCCAAAACCTGAAAGGAACGTTTTGAAAGCCTTCTCTTCTAAGCTAAAATTAAACTATATACCCAAAGTGAATGAAAACCATTCTGGAGACAAACAGCTCTAACTCTGGAATGTAGGTAGAATCTTTTGGTTTCTTTTTAGTTAAAGATTTTCTCCCTTGCATATTTGAAGATAATGTAACTAGATTGGGGGTGGTGGGGTATCAGCCTTGATATCATTCAGATTGCAACCCAATTCTTTGAGAAATTAAAGGCAACTGTCCTACAACAGGTAGAACTTATATAGCAGCTTGAATCTTTACAAGAATATAAAAAAAAATCCACCTCTCCTTTTTACCAATTCCAAAATCTCCCCTATTCATTTCAAAAGGCTTATAGGTATTATAAAAATTCTGGTCTCAGAAAACAAAAGTCCTTCCTGAAGGAATTGATATTCTTTCTCTGAGTCTTTGTTGCTTCCCTGGTGCCTCAGATGGTAAAGCATCTGCCTGCAATGCAGGAGAAGTCAGCTGTTTGATTCCATAAATGGGAAAAGTGTCAAAGTCCACCAATGGTCTCAACATTCATTTCTCCTGCTCTCTTTAGTAACAGAAATCAGGGCTTCCCCAGTGGTTCAGATGGTAAAGAATCTGCCTGCAATGTGGGAGACCCAGGTTCGATCATGGGTTGAGAAGATCCCCTGGAGAAGGAAATTGCAACCCGCTCCAGTATTCTTGCCTGGAGAATCTTCATGGACAGAGGTGCCTTGCAGGCCAGGGTCCATGGGGTCGACAACTGAGATACTTCACCTTTCTCTCTGAGCCTTTGAGATGTAAATATTCTACTGGTTTTCCCTAGAGAGCTCAGAGAAGGCAATGGCACCCCACTCCAGTACTTTCGCCTAGAAAATCCCATGGACGGAGGAGCCTGGTAGGCTGCAGTCCATGGGGTCACTAGAGTCAGACACGACTGAGTGAGTTCACTTTCACTTTTCACTTTCATGCATTGGAGAAGGAAATGGCAACCCACTCCAGTGTTCTTGCCTGGAGAATCCCAGGGACGGGGAAGCCTGGTGGGCTGCCCGTCTATGGGGTTACACAGAGTCGGACATGACTCAAGCGACTTAGCAGCAGCAGCAGCAGCAGAGAGCTACCTCTTTGATATGCAAACTTCAAGTAAATAAATTCTTATCAGAAGGAAAAAAAGGGAGGGTCTATTTGGAAACTAGGCAAATAGAAAATCTTTAAAGTCTTCTCCATGAATATTAATAAAAAATTTAAGCCATCAGAGCAGATAAGCTTAATTTATTCCATTTGCCAGAAACAAGATTTGAATCCAACTCTTCTTTTGCAAACTTGTGACTTTTTCATTATCATACTTATCTTCAGTTAAAAATTTAAAATGAAAGCTGTAAGATCTATTTGCCCATTATTAGTGTGTTTATGTATGTATGTCACAGATATGTGATATTTTTCGACCTTAAGAGGATACTGTCATAATTAATCTGTGCATGTGTATGCTCAGGCTCTCAGTTGTGTCAGATTCTGCAACCCCATGGACTGTCCTTCCCCCAGGCTCCTCTGTCTATGGGATTTCCCAGGCAAGAACACTACAGTGGGTTGCCATTTCCTTCTCCAGGGATCTTCCAGACCAGGGATTTAATCTGTGTCTCTGGCATTGGCAGGTGGATTCTTTACCACTGATCCACTTGGAAAGCCCATATAAAGAGCTCTATTTGACTGACTTAAGGAGAGTAAAGTATTTGCATAAATTAAGTATAGTCTAAAGAATATAGAAACTAAGCCAAATGTTATTCATGTTCATGTGATCTAGGATAATTGGGAGAAAACAAAGAAGTCTGTTGGCCTGATTAAAACAGGTATTCTTTAGAGTTACCAATGTTAAAAGTAATGCAGACATGCAACTTTCATTCTATCTAGGTTTACTAAAAGAGTTGATGTTATCTCTGTCACAGATTTGCCAGAAAAAAAGATAGCTTAAGATGATGGTTAGATGTTTGATGTTTCATGACACTTCTAAGAGTAATATAAGCATAATTGTTAAGAACTGTTGGGGCCAGTGTGAGGAAACCAAGAGAGACTCCATCTTGAAGTCTGTCATCCATCTTAAAGACTGGATGTGAACTGGGCCTGAGTGCTGACCTAGAGTGAGGAAACCATTGCCAGTGAAAACCAGGTCTCCTGGAGACTTCCCTCCCTACAGATGACAGACAGAGATTGTAGTTGAGGTCAGGCTGCCCCTGTTAGATTAACCATGGAAACATCCCCCCTTGATGTACAACCATCATCCCTCCCCTTTAACCTTAATTGTTTGTTCTCCTAGAACCTACTTGTTGTAAAACTCCATCATATACAACAAAGAGGTTGCTAACACATAATCAGTCATGTAGCAGGGGTTATAAAACTGGGCCTCTCAGAAACATCGGGGTCCTTTTTGGGAATTGATTCCCCTTGGACCCTCTGACATAATAAACTGTACTACACTGTCATGAGTGTCCTCCGACATGTGTTTTGTGACTCCAAATTCCACAGCGTTTCTGGTGCATCAGCCAGGAAGTCGTCAGAGAGACAGGCCCATTGAGCCTCTGCCTGCCACTCGCTGGGATGAGAGCCTTTGAGAGGAGAAGGTGCCTCCCACTCCAGATCGGCTCTTGTTTTAGTGACTTATCCTTCCAGGTGGACTTCACAAGACTGTGGACAACAGAAGGGAAGCGTGTAGGTAGGTCCCACTACAGTAGTGGAAAAGGGGGCCTGATAACCAACCCCTTGGGACTAGATGAGTCTACGGCAGCTGTGTCCTCATAGGCTCAGTGGGAAATTGCTTATTGAAGTAAGTGATACTCTGTTAACTAGGCCTGTACTGACTGTTGGTCAACGTAACTTTTGTTTTCCAAGTCCCCTTTGCCTAGGGACTCAGGGACCTCCTGAGTGTTGCTTGGGGTTGGATTGGGAATTGTGGTTTTGGACGCATGTTTGCCTGCACCAACCAGTGATAAGACAGTCTCGGATTTCACAAGGATCAGACTTGTGCAGAGAAGAGTAGGTGGAAGCCTTAATTTATTGGATCTGGTTGGCTAGCAAGAGAGTAAGAGGAGCACAAGAGGTATTATACGAGGAAAGTGAGAGCAGGATGGGTAGCAGAGAATCCAAGTCTACCATTCTTGGATGCATGACTGAAAACTTCAGAAAGGGCTTTGGAGGAGACTATGGCATAAAGTTCACCCCCAACAAGCTTAAAACCTTTTGTGAGACAGACTGGCCAAGCTTTGGGGTAGGATGGTCCTCAGAGGGAACCCTAAAATTGGACAAAGTTCGGGCTGTGTACTCTGTGGTAACCAGGCAGCCAGGCCACCCAGATCAGTTTATTGACTCATGGCTAATTGCGCAAAACGCACCCCCTTGGGCCCAGGTACGTTACGTTAAAAAAAGACAAAGCAAGGTTTTGCTGGTGTAGGCAGAACCCACACAAGAAAAGCTGGAAAAAAAAATATATCATGATCCAGAGGAAGAGGAGCTCCCACTCCCTCCCCCATACTGGGGAATATGATGGGGAGTCCCAGAGCAGGAGGAGGAAATAAGAAAAGAGGGAGATTTTCCTCCCTCACCTCCTCCAGTGAAGGAGGCTCCTTTCCCTCCTATTGTGCCACTGAGTGTGATGGGAGCGACTGCACCAGCATTATACACCTCCTCCCCGGTTCAGAAGAAGGAAAAAAGTGAGAGCCACTGTTCAGAGGCAGCTGAGGTCGACAAAGAAACTTCAAGAGAAAGTGGTTTTGCAGATGCCTCTTAAGGAAATCCAGGCGGCACTGCAGGTGGGGTCAGACTGGCACATTCATCCTGGCTCCCCTGCTCTTTACTACTAGCTGCTCTCTGTAGACAAGGAAAGGGGGCTATTAACTGCAACTGGCAAAAAGATAAAAAATAAAGAGGAAATTCTGCTGCTGTTGGAAGCAGTGTGGGAACCCACTGCAGTGGCAGTAACGCACTGCAGGGGCCACCAGTGGTCGGACACACCTCAGGCAAAAGGGAACTGGCCGACCTAGCGGCAAAGCAAGCGGCCACCCAGGACAATAGAGCAACAAAACTTACGGTGATGCCTATGGTGTCTAGCCTACTAACCGCCCAAATGGTCCCAGTCTATGACAAGGAAAAAAAGCCACCTGGGCATGAACTGAGCAAGATTTTAGCTTGCTATTTTGTCATACCATGTCTAATAGCCTTGTGTGCAGATGTAAGCCACTGATGCCTAACCTGTGCCAAGAATAACCTGTCTCCCAAGGAGACCACTCCCTCTGAGATACAATTAAAGGGGACAGCTCCATTTAAACATCTAGAAATGGACTTCATTGAGCTAAATCCATGCTGAGGATACAAATATTTGCTGGTGATGGTATGTACTTTTACAGGATGGGTAGAAGCTTACCCCACCAAGACTGAAAAAGCTAAGGAAGTGCCCCAATTCTTGCTGAGAGACATTATTCCTAGGTTTGGGTTCCCTCTGAGTATAGAATCAGATAATGGGCCCGCATTTGTGGCTGAATTACTCCAACTGATCTGCAAAGCAGTAAATATTAAATGGAAACTACATACAGTGTATAGGCCACAAAGCTCAAGAATGATTGAGAGAATGAACCAGATCATCAAGGTGACTTTGGCAAAATGGGTGCAAGAAACTGGCACCCCCCTGGATGGATGTGTTGCCATTAGTGTTAAAGGGGATCAGAATAACCCCCACACAGGTATTCCCCCTATGAGATAATGTTTGGGAGGCCTCCCCTACTTATTCGGGAAGTAAAGGGAAATTTATTACAAAGAGGAGGGATGGAGGTGTTTCATGGCAACTGGAACAATTGGGGAAAGTGATCCATGACATCATCCCTTATGTTCAAAAAGAAAGAATTCCCTTTTCTTTACATACTACTGTACACCCATAATCACCAGGAGATTTAGTATGCATAAAAGATTGAAAATGGCAGACATTATCCCCCACCTGGAAAGGGCCACACATTACTGTACTAACCAGTCCCACTGCAGTTAAAGTTGCAGGTATTACTCCCTAGATTCACCACACCCAGCTCAAGATAGCAGTGAAGGAAAAGGGATCTTGGACTGTCCATCCTGACCTGAAGGAACCATTGAAGACCCGACTTGTCCTCCATCGGTGGCCACAGATTCAGGATGTAGCCACTGCGAATAATTCTGTTGTTCCTGATCAGCAGGATGACCCTACCGGGACTGCAGACTCAGGATAATGTGTTCCTGTCCTGGGCCCACTCATATACAAACTTCCATAATACTTCTAACTGTTAGGTTTGTGGGGCCATGCCTTTGTCAGTGATGGATGGACTTCCTTCATGGGTGTCTCCCCTATGCAGAGGGGACTTTAGCTCCCTCTGCTCATTTTTGAGATAGCAATGAGAGGTGTTTGCTTCCTTGGTAACACAGCCTGTCGCTTCTTACTTGGTGTAACCTGGACTCTAATCAAATTGATCAAGGCCATGAGATGACATTTGAGGTAAATGCAAGCCTTACAAAAGTGACCAAAGCCTATACTTTTTACTTAAAAAAAAAAAAAAAAAAAAGAATGAGAACTCAACTGCCAGTCAAAAGGGCAATCCATCAGGTAATTTAAACAATTTTACCAGATATGGGATGAGTATTTTTGGATGACTTCAGAAAAAGGCCAACTTATTGTCCCTGCGCCTATGTTTTGGGAACAAAGGGAACAAGAAGTTGGATTTGGTGAGCATTCCTTGGATCCGAAACAATTAAAATATGTGGGATACCTGTTCTCTGAGCAATGTGAACAAATATTAGAGGTCACTTATCACCCAGATTTACCAGCTCAATGGCCTGGCTCAGACTGGAAGTACAACCCTGGGATCCAATGGGTGGCCCCTAATGGCACCTAATGGCTGTGTGGATCAAATTTATGGCCTTGGCTTCCAGTTGGTGGGGTCAGCTACTGCACATTAGGATTTGCCTTTGCTCATGGAAGTATTAAACCATCTTTAAAACAAGCCCCAGTAAATTCACCTTATTTATATGTTGGGTGCAGAGACTTACTTTGTTAACAAAGGTCTGTTTAATCAAGGCTATGGTTTTTCCAGTGGTCATGTATGGATGTGAGAGTTGGACTATAAAGAAAGCTGAGTGCCCAAGAATTGATGCTTTTGAACTGTGTTGTTGGAGAAGACTCTTGAGAGTCCCTTGGACTGCAAGGAAATCCAACCAGTCCATCCTAAAGGAGATCAGTCCTGGGTGTTCATTGGAAGGACTGATGTTGAAGCTGAAACTCCAATACTTTGGCCACCTCATGTGAAGAGCTGACTTATTGGAAAAGACCCTGATGCCGGGAAAGATTGAGGGCAGAAGGAGAAGGGGACAAAAGAGGATGAGATGGCTGGATGGCATCACCAACTTGATGGACAAGAGTTTGAGTGAACTCCAGGAATTGGTGATGGACAGAGAGGCCTGGCATGCTGCAGCTCATGGGGTTGCAAAGAGTTGGACACAACTGAGGGACTGAACTGAACATGTTGGGTGGGCAAGATCTGTGATGATTAAAATAAAAGCTCTAACTTCATGAAACAGGCCCTCCTGGACAATGCAAAGGCAATCCAAGCTTTAAATGAAGAACAAATATAAATGAGAAAGGCAATGATTCAAAATTTGATGGCTTTAGACATGCTTACAGCTGCCAAGGAGGGACCTGTGCTATAAGTAAAATTGAATGTTGTGTACATATCCATGATTTATCTGGCAATATATCAGCTACCCTAGACTACATGATAAACCAGGTAGAAGTGATATCTAATGATAATCCTTCTTTTTAGACATTGGTATTTTCTTGGATTGGTGATTGGTTGGCAATTTCTTGGTGACTGGTGGAAAAACTTTTTGTAATTATTTTGTTAATCATTATATTGTTAATTTGGGGGCCTTGTATTCTCCAGTGTATAACTCGATGTGTAACCTCCAGACTGGCAGCCCTGCTGCACTTACATAGTCCCCATGTGCAGTACTTACCCATGACTGATGCCCATAGTTAAAGATAAGATGAGTATCAAGAGGCAGGAATGTTGGGACCAGTGTGAGAAAAGCAGTAGAGACTCCATCTTGAAGCCTGTCATCCATCTTAAAGACTGGATGTGAACTGGGCCTGAGCACTGACCTAGAGTGAGGAAACCATTGCTAGTGAAAACCAGGTCTCCTGGAGATTTCCCTCCCAACAGATGACAGACAAATTGTAGTTGAGGTCAGGCTGCCCCTGTTAGATTAACCATGGAGACATCTCCCCTTGATGTATAGCCATCATTCCTCCCCTTTAACCTTAATTGTTTGTTCTCCTAGAACCTACTTGTTGTAAAACTCAATCGTATACAGATTGCTAACATATAACCAGTCATGTAGTGGGTGGTATAAAACTGGGCCTCTCAGAACCATCAGGGTCCTTGTTGGGAACTGATTTCCCTTGGACCTGCTGGCCTAATAAACTGTACTCCACTGTCTTGAGTGTCCTCTGAGGTGTTTCGTGATTCTGGATTCCACAATAGAATAACTATATTAAATAGACGTATTGAAGGTAAAAGTTTATAAATGAATTTTTCAAAGATAACTTTGCTTCATGATATGTCTACTTAAAAAATAGTTTTTGAAAATTTTTGGTAATTTGAAACCTCAAAATTGTACTGAAATAAGTTAAATGGTGGATATTGTGAATGAAATATATTGCCTGCTATATCGTAAACAAAGGATGTTGAAGCCATCAAGCCATCACATTACATATGCCCTAATGGTGAGCACTGAGGGAACTCAGGGTAGAATCATAATGCCTGCCATCAAACCACCTGACTTTGCAGCCGCTCCCGTGCAAACTCAGGGTGAGAAAATACAGAAAACAGGTCATAGAGAGAGCTGAGGTGTACATCAAAAGAATGATTTCAGTGAGCCCAGACTCTTGGATTTTCCCATACATAGAAAAGTGGTAAATTCCTTAACTTGAGATATCTGATTTTCAATTAACAGTAATGTTTTGATGTTTCAACTAACTGGTCTTTGTTATAAAAACTCCTATATATCCTCGCTCCTCCCTTAGAGTCTTTTGGACAGGAAGGAGATCAAATCAATCAATCCTAAAGGAAATTAACCATGAATAGTCATCAGTGCAGCCATGAAATTAAAAGACGCTTACTCCTTGGAAGGAAAGTTATGACCAACCTAGATAGCATATTCAAAAGCAGAGACATCACTTTGCCAACAAAGGTTTGCCTAGTCAAGGCTATGGTCTTTCCTGTGGTCATGTATCGATGTGAGAGCTGGACTGTGAAGAAGGCTGAGCACCGAAGAATGGATGCTTTTGAACTGTGGTGTTGGAGAAGACTCTTGAGAGTCCCTTGGACTGCAAGAAGATCCAACCGGTCCATTCTGAAGGAGATCAGCCCTGGGATTTCTTTGGAAGGAATGATGCTAAAGCTGAAACTCCAGTATTTTGGCCACCTCATGCGAAGAGTTAACTCATTGGAGAAGACTCTGATGCTGGGAAGGATTGAGGGCAGGAGGAGAAGGGGACGCCAGAGGATGAGATGGCTGGATGGCATCACTGACTCGATGAATGTGAGTCTGAGTGACCTCCGAGAGCTGGTGATGGATAGGGAGGCCTGGCGTGCTGCAGTTCATGGGGTCGCAAAGAGTCGGACACGACTGAGCGACTGATCTGATCTGATCTGATCTGAGGACTGATGCTGAAGCTGAAACTCCAATACTTTGGCCACTTGATGCAAAGAGCCAACTCATTGGAAAAGACCCCAATAGTGGGAAAGATTGAGGGCAAGAGGAAAAGGGAACCACAGAGGAGAGATGGTTGGATGGCATCACTAACTCAACAAACATGAGTTTGAGCAAATTCTGGGGGACAATGAAGGACAAGGAAGACAGGTGTGCTGCAGTTCATGGGGTCACAAAGAGTTGGGCATGAGAGAGCAACTGAACAACAACAATCCTTACCTCTTCAGAGCAGTCTCTCAGAGCTAGCTAAGAGGCTTACTCCCGAGGAAATCCTATTTTGTCAACAAAATAAAACATAGCTCTCAGCTTCTACACTGTGAAGTTTTTTTCAGTAGACAACATTCACTGAATATCTATATCATTTCCAAATAACATAAAATATTGAAACATTAATTACTAAATATGGGTTTATTCACATTTGACTTCCTATTGCAAAAGAACTAGAGATATTTGGGTTTACTGGCAAGTGTTTTGTTTCACATTGAAAAATTTACTATGAAGAAGTATATACTTCTAGAAATTGCTAAATGTATTTACAAATTTTTCCATTTGCAGAATGTTAGTGTAACAGTGTACAACTTCTTACTTTTTAGTTTTACTAGGAATTAATGATTTAAAAATTCTAATTAATATATATAACTAAAACTACTAGAAAAAAATATATTCCCTAGTGGCTCAGATGCAAAGAATCTACCTGCAGTGTGGGATACCTGCAGCTTGATCCCTGGGTTGGGAAGATCCCCTGGAGAAGGGAGTGGCTACCCACTCCAGTATTCTTGCCTGGAGAATTCCACAGACAAAGGATACAGGCGGGCTACAGTCCCTGGGGCCACAAAGAGTCAGACACAACTGAGCAACTAACACTTTCACTCACTAGAAATAATAAGGGAAAAATCTCTTTGCAAGGAAAGTAGCATGTGGTTTTGGTACAAAAATAGATGAGGTATGGAATGTGTTTTTGTTAAGGGAAAAGGAGTAATTTTGTCCTTAAAGTAAAACAACTGATTGTTTCAGAATGAGCAATAGGGGGAAAACATAAGACAAAATCTGAATTAAAAAGTTACAAGAGGTTTGTGGAAAAGGAATCTTAGGAAATTAAATTTTATATATGGTTAATCTAGCTAAGATTAGAATGGCTTGATTTAAGCTTTCTTTAAAAATGCATTTTAATAACAAAAGTATACTGGTGCAAAATTAGATTTGTGTTTTCTCTCTGTTAAAAGACAAACTTTTCTTTAGATTTTTGGTCTGCTTTTAAAAAAATATTGTAAACAGGATTCACCTTTACCTTTTAAGTAATCTTCCTGGAAAGCAAAGATTTTGTGTCTCACCAAAAAGACTGACTCTGCTCCACACTGTCTTTATCAGGCCTTTGATTACTTAAGAAAACCCAGTCTTTTCAGTACTAAAAATAGCTATTTCTTTCACAAATAGTCAGTCTTATGTATTTACCTTTAAAATCTTCTATTGTCACTTTAAATAAATAATTAAGTATTATTTCTTCTGTGATGCTGTTTAGTCAAACGATAAAAGCTTTGACATTTGACTAGTTCCAAAAAATGAAATTCTAAATAAAGTCTTTTTGCTCTCAAACTAACTTTGGGATTTTCCAGATGGCCACCAGAATATTTCAAAAAAATTATTCTCTCTTCTTATAAAAATAGACATGTTGAGCTAATTGACATGTAAAATTACATTGGAAATATTATCAATTAAGAAGTGAAGTTTAAACTTCTAAGGTTATATTTGTATGGGTATATGTTATTAATAAATGTTCCAGAAATTATATAAAATTCCTAAAAATATGATATGTCATAGTATGGTGCTATCAGGCATAATCCCACTTTTTTTTTAAATGTTAGTTCACAGAAATAACCAATTTGCTTGTCAATTTCATTGTAATAAGCTCTCATGAGATCTTTAACCATGGGCATTTTTAAGTCTTTTGTTATCTACAGATGGTTCTAGTATTATTTTGATGCTTTTGCAAAACTGAGATTTAAGAAAAGGACTACCAAAAATGCTTGACCAACTGATATCACTGCCAAATTACCAGGTGTCACAACTTGGGTATGTAGTTCACAACTAAGGAAGGCTTGACCTGACTTCTGGTCTATGCAAACACTGTGCTAAGTCACTTCAGTCGTGTCTGACTCTGTGCGACTCTATGGACTATAGCCTGCCAGTTTTCTCTGTCCACGAGATTCTCCAGGCAAAAATACTGGAGTGGGTTTCCATTTCCTTCTCCAGGGGATCGTCTCAACCCAGGGATCAAACCCATGTCTTCTACGTCTCCTGCCTTTTCAGGCGGGTTCCTGGGAAGTGAACTCTGAAAGTGAAAGTTGCTCAGTTGCGTTTGACTCTTTGCAACCTCATGGAGTGTAGCCAGCCAGGCTCCTCTGCCCATGGAACTGTTCAGGACAGAACACTGGAGTGGGTAGCCATTCCCATTCCCAGGAGACCTTCCCAATCCAGGGATCGGACCCAGGTCTCCTGCACTGCAGGCAGATCTTTACCATCTGAGCTACCAGGGAAGCCCCAGACACTGTAGACCTCGATATCAAATTGACTGGGAACAAAAGTAGCAAACATCAAGGCAGACTGCTTCTTCCCAAGACATTGGCTCAGGAGGATCAGGAACATTTCCTTTCACTCCTCCTCTTCACTCTGATCACACTTTTCCTAACTCTCATAGCAGGAGAGTCTTTATGATTCTTTTGTCCACTTACTGTCTCTCCCTAGTCTGGAAACATTTTTCACATATCTCAGGCCATTACAAAGGAGGGTAATCCAAACTCCAACCAACTCTTGGATTTCCTATGATGCTGGTAATCATGTAGTTCTTTCTGTCCATCATAAGCTTCTCCCTAATTTACAACCCTCAATTTCTCTGCAATAAGCTTTCTGGATACATATTTCTAGGGAAGTGGAGACAGTTACACAAAACACATAAACAAGTCAACTGGCTTAAAGAAGTAACCACACACACACACAGACATCCTCTCCATGGGATCACTCCTTGACTTTCATGATTCTAGCTGGTTTGGGTCTCAAAAGCATTCTCCAAACTGTGGACATCATTTTGTTGCTAATAATTAGTATTATCTCCTTTACATGCTATATTCTCTAATACTGACCAGCCAACTGACAGTCTCTAACTAGAACAACAAAAGAGAACAGAATAATGTAACCAGCTCGAAGAACAGGAGCATGATACGTCTATGTGAATACTGCACTGAGACCTAAGAGGCCATGGTAGCCGAGTCATGCTAAGATGGTTGTTTTTGATCAAACCATTTGAACTGAAAAGTGAATGATCAGACTGTTGAAAATAACTTTCCAGGCCCAAGATGGAGCTGGTCCTGCCCAGAGTACTGTATCAGCAAATCAAAACTTAGATAACATTTCTGTCCCTATAAAGTGCTCTGCTTAATCAGAAACACAGTATATCTAGTCAGCCCATCTCTGAACAGCAAACCAACTCTGGGCCTTTTCACCCCAAACAAAGTTGGCTAAGTAGCCCCAGCCAATCAGATATTTTTTCTATTTTTCTCTTCCTTGTTTTCTTATTCTTTATTCTATAAAAGCTCCCTGCCTTCCATTTCACTTTTCAGTTCTCTGAGAGGAGACTGACTGTTCACTTCATGAAGTATTAAAATGTGTTCATATCATCTGAATTGTTCTCTTTAATATTATTTTCAATGGTATATAAGGTACTTGTATAATTTTTCAATAAATGATAACTACCATTATAGTATCCTTTTACAATTCTCAGAAACAAAAAGTAATTTGGGGATAAAATTGTATCAATGTCCAGTTTTTATTGTAAAGAATTTTCTTAAATGATTGTGTTTTGTGCTTCCCTTGTGGCTCAGCTGGTAAAGATTCTGCCTGCAATCCGGGAGACCTGGGTTCGGTCCCTGGGTTGGGAAGATCCCCTGGAGAAGAGAAAGGTTACCCACTCCAGTGTTCTGGCCTGGATAATTCCATGGACTGTATCGTCTATGGGGTCACAAAGAGTCAACATGAATGAGAGACTTTCACTTTGTATATCACATGTATACAGTTGTCATATGTTTGAGAAAATGATTCCTAGACCATATGATAAAATAATTAATTACTGATCTATAGCTAGTAATGAGAAGGTTTTCTGACTCCTCCTCAGAATCTGGTGATCAAAATGTCCCCCATTTAAAGAAACGGGTAACAAGAGTGAAATGACACATATCGCATCTATACCTGGTAGGTCAGCTTGCATCTCAGCTCTGTGGGCAGATTGGAGAAAGAGTTGGTGTCTTTCACAATATGGGAAGTTCTAAGAATTCTTTGTGAGAAGCTTCTGATTTTATTCCCTGGAATATGGGAGAATAGCTGTGGCAAACGTCCAGGGGCTTTTTATCCCAGCAAGTCCTAACATATTTTAACTATTTCAGAAGAATCTGTGATAGGTCAAGTTCCCCAGGGAAAAGACTCTGAAGCTCTGAAATTGCATGCAAGAGTCTTTAGGGATAGCTTTTAGGACTGGGTCAAGACAGAGACTAGCTGTAATGCGTGCACAGAGGACCAGCACTAACCCTGCTAGTCCTCTGGGGAGCTCTGGGGCTCGTCCTGCCTTGAAGCTTGAGGACAAGGCATTAGGTGCAGGCTGTTCCTGGAGAAGGTTCATGGCCTTGAGCGTGGTAGCATTGATGACCAGGGCAATTCCTACAGGAGAATCAGTGACTCAGCTGCCACCCTTCCAGCTGCTGGAAGAATGAGTACCTCAGTGTTGAAAGGGGTTCCAAGCAGAGCATCACCAGCTCTTTCCTACAGCCTCAGAGATTCTGAATCTGAATCTCTCCCTAAGAGGGACCAATGACTACATGGCCAAAATTAAACTAAAGCATCTTTTACCTCTGTTATTGTTGCTGCTGTTTGTAGCGTATCTGTGATTTTCTGGAAGATATGAATTTCCACTGCCTAAACAAAATTACCTTTTATATGGATGCTTCTTGATACTTAGAATAGACCAGAAGGGAAATCCCACGTCTGGGGGGAAATGTATTTCTCTACCCAGAGAGATCCCCACGTGCCACTATGAGCATCTCAGACTTGATATGGCTCACTTTAGGGGAAGACTTCCTGCAGTTAAGAAACTATGATCTCAGAGTTTGGATTTTAAATTAAAGCTCTGTTTGTTGATACAGCTGACAGTGATTTGGGGGAGGGAGACTGGTAATGCCCACATGGGCAAAATATACTGGTTTCCGCTCCTGATCTGAAATTTAACAAATATATCTTACATATTACAGAAGCCACAAGCTGATGTGTGGCCTGTGGAACGAAGCCTATGAAGGTGGTGAACTAGATTCAGAGGCAGAGAGATGAGAACAGCCTGTCCATCCCTGGTATGTAAGGGTGGTGCCCAAGCAGGGAGACAGATGGCTTTTCTGTCCCAAAAAACAGCTGCTTTGGAATTTCTGTGGTTAGGATCTTGGGGGAGAGCTAATACAATGAGGAAGATGTAAAGAGTAAAGTGAACAATAAAATAAAAGAGAAGAGTCTTACAGAGACAGAGAAAGAAGGAATAAAGGAAAGAATTATATTTTTCCCTCCTTTGGTCAATAATAACAAGATAAATTTCAGCACAAATAGAGAGAGAGGGAGCATAAAATTATTACTATTTTGTCATCACAGCCTCTGCCTCATTTGTAAGCTGAGTTTGATGATGAAATATGATGATGATGATGATGATGAAGCCAATGGAGGAAATGAAAAAGGGTGAAGAGGAAGAGTAGGTAAAAACAGAGAAGGGGGAGATTTAGAACCAAAAATCACAGCTGAAACAGGAAATAAAAGATGGTTGCCTCTGAGCCCATGAACTTGTCTCAAGATCTTTTATTGGAAAACTTTTTAAAAGTTTGCAAATTTCTGCTGAAAAATTTTGAAGAAATGAAGGGTCAAGGTTAAAACATCTGGTTTAGCAGAAAAGGGATGGCATCTGCAGTGAGAATATCTGTTTCAGAGTCCATCTTGTCATTTAATAGCCACCTAGTTGTGGTTCCATTACTAATCTCCCCAAGTCTTATCTATGAAATGGAGCCCAGAGAGTTGACATTAAATTCAATCAATAAAAATGAATGGCAACATTTTGTACTCTGTGCTACACAAACTTAATACCAGATTCCTGTAGAGATAATGATTTTTTGTGATTGATTCCCTGAATAAATAAGAATCCATATACTTTTTTTTTTTTATTTTAGGTTATTGCAAAACACTTGAAAAAGGATTTTAAATTTCTTTCATCTCTGAGTTGACGAGATAATACTTCCTCTCTTAAGCACTAACCAATGATAGACATTCATTCAAGCAAACTGAGAGAGTTGGAGAAAAAAATGGTAACCCACTCCAATGTTCTTGCCTGGAAACTCCCATGAACAGAGGAGCCTGATAGGCTACAGTCCATGGGGTCACAGAGTTGGACATGACTGAGAAACTTCACTTTCTTTTTCTTTGTTAAATTTTAAACTTGATATAGATTAGCATTTACCAAATTCAAGTTGTCCTTGAATTTTGTCCAACCTTTTGAAGGAGGTCACCATTATCTTCATTACCCCCACCATAGTTTGGCCTCAGGTCAAACAACAGGGAGGGAACACAGCCCTGCCAATCAACAGAATTGGATTAAAGATTTTCTGAGCATGGCCCCATCCATCAGAACAAGACCCAGTTTTCCCCTCAGTCAGTCTTTCCCATCAGGAAACTTCCGTAAGCCTCTTATCCTTCTCCATCAGAGGGCAAAGGGAATGAAAACCACAATCACAGAAAACTCCAATCTGATCACATGGACCACAGCCTTGTCCAACTCAATGAAACTCTGAGCCATGCCCTGTAGGGCCACCCAAGACAGACGAGGCATGGTGGAGAGTTCTAACAAAACGTGGTCCACTGGAGAAGGGAATGGTAAACCACTTCAGTATTCCTGCCTTGAGAATCCCACAAACAATATGAAAAGGCAAAAAGATAGGACACTGAAAGATGAATTCCCCAGGTTGATAGGTGCATAATATGCTACTGGAGAAGGGTAGAGAAATAATTTCAGAAAGAACGAAGAGACAGAGCCAAAGCAAAAACAACACCCAGCTGTGGATGTGACTAGTGATAGAGTAAAGTCCAATGCTGCAAAGAGCAATATTGCATAGGAACCTGGAATGTCAGGTCCATGAATCAAGGCAAATTGGAAGTGGTCAAACAGGAGATGGCAAGAGTGAACGTCAACATTTTAGGAATCAGTGAACTAAAATGGACTAGAATGAGTGAATTTAACTCAGATGGCCATTATATCTACTACTGTGGGCAAGAATCCCTTAGAAGAAATGGAGCAGTCATCATAGTCAGCAAAAGAGTCTGAAATGCAGTACTTGGATGCAATCTTAAAAATGACAGAATGATCTCTGTTCATTTCCAGGGCAAACCATTCAATATCACAGTAATCCAAGTCTATGCCCCAACCAGTAATGCCAAAGAAGCAAAAGTTGAATGGTTCTATGAAGACCTACAAAACTTTCTAAAGCAAACACCCCAAAACGATGTCCTTTTCATTATAGGAACTGGAATGCAAAAGTACAAGAGATACGTGGAATAACAGGCAAATTTGGCCTTGGAGTACAGAATGAAGCAGGTCAAAGGCTAATTGAGTTTTGCCAAGAGAACACATTGCTAATAGCAAACACTCTCTTCCAATAACACAAGAGATGACTCTACACGTGGATATCATGAGATGGTCAGTACTGAAGTCAGACAGATTATATTCTTTGCAGTCAAAAATGGAGAAGATCTATGCAGTCAGCAAAAAAAGACTGGGAGTTGACTGTGGCTCATACAATGAACTCCTTATTGCCAAATTCAGACTTCAATTGAAGAAAGTAGGGAAAAACACTAGACCATTCAGGTATGACCTAAATCACATCCCTTACGATTATATAGCAGAAGTGACAAATAGATTCAAGGGATTAGATCTGATAGACAGAGTGTCTGAAGAACTATGGATAGAGGGTCATGACATAGTATAGGAGGCAGTGGTCAAGACCATCCCCAAGAAAAAGAAATGAAAAAAGGCAAAATGGTTGTCTGAGGAGACCTTACAAATAACTGAGGGGAAAAAAAAAAAAAAAAAAGATGTGAAAGGCAAAGGAGAAAAGGAAAGATATACCCATTTGAATGCAGAGTTACAATGAATAGCAAGGAGAGATAAGAAAGCCTTCCTCAGTGATCAATGAAAAGAAATAGAGGAAAACAATTGAATGGGAAAGACTAGAGATCTCTTCAAGAAAATTAAAGATACCAAGGGAACATTTCATGCAAAGATGGGCTCATAAAGGACAGAAATGGTATGGACATAACAAAAGCAGAAGGTATTAAAAAGAGGTAGCAAGAATACACAGAAGAACTATACAAAAAAGGTCTTCATGACCCAGATAACCTTGATGGCGTGATCACTCACCTAGAGCCAGACATCTTGGAATGTAAAGTCAAGCGGGCCTTAGGAGGCATCACTATGAACAAAGCTAGTGAAGGTGATGAAATTCCAGTTGAGCTATTTCAAATCCTAAAAGATGATGCTGTGAAAGTGCTACACTCAATATGCCAGCAAATTTGAAAAACTCAGCAATGGCCACAGGACTGGAAAAGGTCAGTTTTCATTCCAATCTCAAAGAAAGGCAATGCCAAAGAATGCTCAAACTACCACCAATTGCATTCATCTCACATGCTAGCAAAGTAATGCTCGAAATTCTCCAAGCCAGGATTCAACGGTCCATGAACCATGAACTTCCAGATGTTCAAGCTAGATTTAGAAAAGGCAGAGGAATGGGAGATCAAGTTGCCAACATCCATTGGATCATCAAAAAAAGCAAGAGAATTTCAGAAAAACATCTACCTCTGCTTTATTGACTACATTAGAGCCTTTGACTGTGTGGATCACAACAAACTGTGGAAAATTCTTCAAGAGATAGGAATACCAGACCACCTGACCTGCCTCCTGAGAAATCTGTATGAAGTCCAAGAAGCAAGAGTTAGAACTGGGCATGGAACAATAGACTGGTTCCAAATTGGGAAAGGAGTACATCAAGGCTATATATTGTCACCCTGCTTATTTAACTTATATGTAGAGTACATCACGTGAAATGCTCGTCTGGATGAAGCACAAGCTGGAATCAAGATTGCTGGGAGAAATATCAATAACCTCAGATATGCAGAAGACACCACCCTTATGGCAGAAAGTGAAGAAGAACTAAAGAGCCTTGTGATGAAAGTGAAAGAGGAAAGTGAAAAAGTTGGGTTAAAACTCAACTTTCAGAAAACTAAAATCATGGTATCTGATTCCGTCACTTCATGGCAAATGGATAGGGAAACAATGGAAACAGTGACAGACTTTATCTTTGGGGGCTCCAAAATCACTGCACATGGTGATTGCAGCCATGAAATTAAAAGATGTTAACTCCTTGGAAGAAAAGTTGTGACCACTCTAGACAGCATATTAAAAAGCAGATACATTGCTTTGCCAACAACAGTCCATGTAATCAAAGTCATGGTTTCTCCAGTAGTCATCTATGGATGTGATGTTTGGACTATAAAGAAAGCTGAGCACCAAAGAATTGATGCTTTGAACTTTGGTGTTGGAGAAGACTCTTGAGAGTCCCTTGGACTGCAAGGAGATGCAACCAGTCCATCCTAAAGGAAATCAACCCTGAATATTCATTGGAAGAACTGATACTGAAGCTGAAACTCCAGTACTTTGGCCACCTAATGTGAAGAACTGACTCATTAGGAAAGACTCTGATGCTGGGAAAGATGAAGTCAGGAGGAAAAGGGGAGACAGAGGGTGACATTGTTGGACGGCATCACCAACTAGATGGACATGAGCTTAAGTAAGCTTGGGAGTTGGTGATGGACAGGGAAGCCTGCCGTTCTGTAGTTAATGGGGTCGCAAAGAGTTGGACATGACTGAGTGACTGAACTAAGTTGTCCTTATGGCTTATGTCAATAAAATTAAACCTCCTTTGGAAATCTCCATCAAAAAGTATGTGTTCGTTTTTCAAGTATAACTGTTGCAATGTTCCCAATAATGGCTCTGTAGCAATGCAAGATCATCAGCTTAAACTATTTTTGAATCAACCAGGGAAGTTTCGTTAGGAACAGCTTTGTTATTGTGACAAATACATTTGGATTTTCTCAGCTCTTTCAGAAGTGGTCACCAGTAGAAATGGTGTCTTCAGTTAACCTATTCCTTACTACACTAGAGAAGTAGGATTTTCCTTTAGCCACTGATTTCTGGAGAAACTTGGAGATGAACACATTTTCATTTGCCTTTCAGCTGAACTTTTGCTCCTCAGATTTTGACCATCACCTGGGGCAGGTAAGTAGTCACTTCTTTGCACTCACATAAGTGGGCACCCATTGTCCATATTCTCCCATCTTGCTTCTTTACTTCTGCATTCAATATTTCTCCCTGACCCAGAATGCATCAGTACTTATATGCTGACACAATTAAGTGATTAACACAAAACACTTTTCAACTCTTCTTTTCCCCAATTCATTTGCTATTTTTGGAAGACCTTCAAGAAAGATGTTGTGCCTCCACAAAGATAACAGCTAGATAATGAATATACCAAAAAAAAAAAAATGAAGGCAAAAATTTTCACATACAGATCCTTGTAAAATAAGAATGACATCTGGATGCCATAAGGTAGATTTTTCATTTGCTGGTAAAATGTCTCTTGGTTCTTCTCTTATAGAACCATAAAGCAAGGGATGCTATTATAATTCACATGTTCTCCAGAGCAACTCTGTCTAGTCTGGGTCTATGCTTAATTTGCTTTAAGTAAAACGTTAACCAATAGAGAAGGTTTGGTATTCCCAGCGCAGAAAATTCACATCAGTGATAAGTCACGGTCACTATTAACCACCAAAAGGTGCTTCTTTCCATATGGATAGATTCTAAGAAATTGTATTTTTCATTTAAAGCTCTGTGAATTATATTCAGAATAAAATTAAAAGAATCTTCTAAGATTCCAAGTGGTCTGAAAAATCCATTTATATGACAGCACAAAGACTGACTGAAGCATTTTCCCCCTCCCACGGTTCTGTTCATTTTCAGTCAATGCCTATTTCTTATGATGTCCTGGGACTCCAAGGTGTCATCCTCAGATAGTGATCTGAACCTGATTTTGCACTTAAGAAGCTACTTTGCTATACATCAGCATATTTTGCTCTTAAGTCAGGTCTGATGAGGGCACTCCCTGTGTTATTCCCCCTGTAGTCAATGCCTCTGGAAACTGCACATTCTCAAGCAGGAAGCTTTTCATGCTTCTGGGCTGGTGTTTATGTGACTCCTTCAGTTTAAAATGTTCCCACTTCCTCCAATTCTCAAAGAATTTAAATACTTTAAGTCTGACTCAAATGCCATCTCCTTTCTAGAATTCTCCCTCATTCCGCACAATAAGAATGAATTGTTCCTACTTCTGCACTCTCTGCAGCATATTATTTGTCCCTCTATTTTGTACCTATCCATCTTCCCTTTTCTTATACTTAGTTAATTTCACATCTGTTTCCTTTTTCCAGCAGAAACACATAAATACTTCTGGGGATCCCAGATAAAATAGGACAGATGGAAATAAGACTTGGTTGAAACCAAATTCATATCATCCTTTGTTCAAGAAGACTTTTTTTTTTTAACCAATAGTCTAGGTGTTCTTTTGTTTTGTTCTTTGATTTCACATCTAGAATTTTCCAAAGAAACACATTTTTCTTTTTTTTTTTTGGGGGGGGGGGTTGTAAAATTTCTTTTTTTAATATAAATTTATTATTTTAATTGGAGGCTAATTACTTTACAATATTGTATTGGTTTTGCCATACATCAACATTAATCTGTCATGGGCGTACATGTGTTCCCCATCCTGAACCCCCCTCCCACCTCCCTCCCCGTACCATCACTCTGGGTCATCCCAGTGCACCAGCCCCGAGCATCCTGTATCCTGCATCGAACCTGATCTGGAGATTCAAGAAATACATTTTTCATGTCTCCTGACATTATTTTGCCTCATGCTGTAATGGAGACATTGCAGAGATGAAAAATACAAAGTCCTATGTTTGAGAGTTGTTCATAACTCGGGAAATCAAGCAAAAATTCCTCTAACCATCTCAGAAAGCCAAAAGCAGGACTCTAACACAGAAGGACAGCAATTCAGGGATGCTTATTTTCTTCTCATCCGCTGACTCCATAGCAGAGAAAAGCGTCCTTCCTACAGCCTGTATCCCTCATGATCAACTCCTCTTACAAGTATTGAACACTCTTGACCCCAAATCAACTCTTTACAAAAGCAGATTCCAATCCAAAGAGAACAAAAACAGCACCTAGAGGCTAAACACACTACGGACAATATTTGTGTTTTATGCCATATCATGAGCATCAAAAATCCAAGGTTATATAAAACCTAGAGTGGACAAAGGAACAGGCCCAACCCGCCACCCGCCTCCTCACTCATTTGTGTAGGGTTTTACTCCTAGAATTTCCCTCAAATAAACAGCTAATCTGTTTGTATTCCTCAAAGTGAAAGTTGAGACAAAATTTTTCATGGAATTTGTTCATGAGAGATGTTGTTCTTACCTGTGTTCTTACTCTGTAATCACCCCGAGAGCAAATGGTGAGTGTAGAATATAATATCAGAGCAGAACACCAAATCTGAGGTGCAAAGATACATGCATCTTCCCTATTGAAAACACATTATTTTTCTTATAGTTGTTTTGGCAACAAAAGCAATCTTTGCACAGTTCTCCTAAACTGGGAAATTCACCTCCTACTCTATGGTAATTGATCTCTCCATCAACTCAAGAAGGGGCCAAAAAAATCACCTGCTCTCCTGTCACTGATCATGCTACTCCTCCTTCCTTGTCTAATCAGATTCAAGTTCCTTACTTAAAAGAAAAGCAGTGTGAGCTTAGCCTGCGTGCTTTGCTTTTGCTAACTGGCCAGACCACAGGGTACTGCTAATGTTTAGGCAGCCTCTAGGTCAAATTATGAGGTACATATGGAACATTTGACGTCTACACCCTGTGGAGAATTAGAAATATTTGCTATGACCTCAGGAAATGTCTGTAGAGGATGAACACTCCCAAATAAAGAGCAAGTCTGAATAAGAGTAAATACTTGAAAGGTATCAAATCATCCAGGTTAATTTAACACATTAAATGCAATTGCAATTTCAGTCAAAATACCAATGGAACATTCATTTTTTTTTTTACATTTCATTTGACAAAACTATTCTAAAATTTTCCTGAAAGAATGATCTTTTAAAATATCCAAGAAAAGAGTTTTAAATAATAAGATAAAGATGAAAACAATAAGAAGAGGAAATTCATTCAAGTTATTAAACCATATTATGAAACAATAACAATTTAAACAGTGGTGGAAAGCTTGCAATAAATATATAAAGTGAACAGAATTTAAAGTTCAGAAACAAAGGGAAGTTCATATAAAATATGGTATATGAAAGGGATCATGGCAAATCACTAGAGAAATAATGGCTTATTTAGATACTTAGATGTAAACAAGAATGTTTTCTTTCCTCATAACACATAAAGTTAAATCCCAGACACACTCAAGAACTAAACAACAGCACTGTTTTAAAAATCTGGTAGAAAATATGAACATTTTTTAGATCTTCTGGGACACAGAAGTTCTCAAATATTTAAATATAGAATCAAAAATATATTAATAACAGTGACAGATCTGACAGAAAAAGCAAACCACTAAATGTCAACAATGCCATCCACAAAAATTAAAAGCAAATGGAAAATTCACATACACACAAAGATTGTAAAAGAAATTCATAGCAGAAAAAAAGATTTTTTTAAACTATAAAGCACTTTAAAACCAGCAGCAGAAATAACAAAAGACCTAAAAATATGTTCAACATAATTAACAGACAATTCAGAAAAGAAATAAAAAGACTAGATAACAAGATGAATTCTTATCCTTTCTAGTAGTAGAAATAAATTTAGACAATAAAACACTTTTTTTTTGCTAACCAAACTGGCAATGACTGAAACAAAATAGGCTCACTGAGGTGCAGGAAAATGGGGGCTTCAAACTACTATTGGAGAAAAGTACAAATGTTTCCTACTTTCTAGGAAGATGGAATGACAAGATGTATCCAGAGCCCCAACACACGTATACTCCTTTACTCATAAAGTCCTCTAAGAAAGTTAATCATAAATTTTTCAAGATTTATATAGTAAATATTAATCACATTATTTATACTTCAAAAGTAAAAATCAATAATAAGAATTAAGTAAATATTATAAAGCCATTTAAAAGGATGTCATAGAATAAAGGTATGGAAAAAAATGTTCATAATATATGGCTAAGTGTAAAAAAGCATATTTTAAAATAGTGGATGTGATTTTGTAAAATCATACACACACACGAACATGTGCTTTCATATATGCTGCTGCTGCTAAGTCACTTCAGTCGTGTCTGACTCTGTGTGACCCCACCAGGCTCCCCTGTCCCTGGGATTCTCCAGGCAAGAACACTGGAGTGGGTTGCCATTTCCTTCTTCAATGCAGGAAAATGAAAAGTAAAAGTGAAGTCGCTCAGTTGTGTCCGACCCTCAGAGACCCCATGGACTGCAGCCCACCAGGCTTCTCCGTCCATGGGATTTTCCAGGCAAGAGTACTAGAGTGGGGTGCCATTGCCTTCTCATATATGCACACACATACAAAAATTAACTAGAGGGCTATACCTCAAAACGCTATCATTGAATGGTGGGGTTACAAGTAATTTATATTCTCTCCTCTTAGGCTTTTCTGTGTTCGTATACACCAAAGAATTTCATGTAGATTTAAGATAATTTTTAATTGAAGAAAATAATATTAAAATCATAAAGATAAAGAGTAAGGTAATTATAATAGAATAAAGTATTTTATCTATGTCTCTCAAGAGACACTTCTCTTTAAAAAATATTCTTACAGTTCTTTAACCACATCCTCCTTAAATTCAAGCACTAAGACACAGTTGGTTGGAAATAGTTGCTGGCAATCTTCAATTTTAATTTAGTTCCTGGAAATCTGCACTTTAACAGCTGGGAAAATGGACAACTGTATATTAGTGGATTCACTTTGTCTTATGAACCTAGGTCTAAATTGCTCATATTTAGCTATTGGAAAGTTCCTGGTATGAGCAGAGGGAGGTTTAGAATTTAACGATGTCAACAGTATTAAAAAAAAAAATCTCTAGTTTAATCTGCCCCCAAGGAGACGAGGGAAAAGAAAAAAATCTCAACCTTGGCAACTCCAGGGCATTTTCTATAACTAGACACATATAACTCTCCTGGAATGAAATGGATGTTTAATCCATTTTCCTTCCCTGTGCTTTTAGTCTACTGTTGCATCCAAGTCTTAAAGCATTTCTACGGCTAGTTGTCAGCAATAGGACCAGACTTAGACTGGCCTGGAATGGCCTGCAGAGTGGTGAAGCAGAGACTCAACTCCCAAATATCCTCCACTTAGGAAAAGATCATGAAATATCCTGAGACTCTTGGGTACTTTGAGAACCACATGCTCTAGGACAAGCTACTCAATGTCCTTGTGTCTCAATTTTTCCTCCAAAAGATAGGGACAGTAATGCCAATGCTAGGAAGATCCAACAAGGAACAATCTTTACAAGAAGGAGACAAAATGGTTCAGGGGGAAAAAAAGCTGTACAAATGTCCTGCCATTTCAGTAATGCTACCCTGAAAAAGCCATTGGTTTTAGCATAATGAGACTGGACAGTCTTCACTGGGCATCCTCAAAGGTTAGCAACTTCAGGAATGACCTTTCTGTTAGACATTTGCAGCCCCTGGATTGTGCTGACAAAGGGGGTTGGAAAAGAAGACTTCTTACCAAAACCAAAACCTAACGAGAACTGAAAAAAAGAACAATCCACGCTTCTACCCTATGTCCTCTAATATCTATTCTTTTAACCATGATGGCAGAAAAAGTACAAATCAACTAACTTATTCAAACGTGCACCGCCAGCGTCATGTATTTTTCCTTCAATCATTTTCCTGGTAATTCTTTTTCCTCTCACATCTGTCCTCTTGTCCTGGGTAATACCTCTTTCCTGTCCAAGCTCACTCACCCTTAACTTTCTTCACTTCTTGACATTTCTGCAGAGTAAACCACAAGCACAATTAAAATGAAAAGCTTATAAACTAAGATAATCATGTCTACTGAAGAAAAGGAAAGAACTGAGGAGGGATGCTCCTTGACAGTTTTTCTGTGTTGAGACTGACTCAGTGGGTGACCTGGGCTAGGAGACTTGAAGATACATTCATTAAATACATGCCCTTATCACTTTAGGAGAGTCTTAGCAGTATGTCTGATCAAAGAATCTAAAATACTACATCTCTGGTCTTACAATGACTTGCTATTATGGCATCCCACTCCCTGGAAAAATCCCATGGACGAAGGAACCTGGTAGGCTGCAGTCCATGGGGTCGCTAAGAGTTGGGCACGACTGAGCGACTTCACTTTCACTTTTCACTTTCCTGCACTGGAGAAGGAAATGGCAACCCACTCCAGTGTTCTTGCCTGGAGAATCCCAGGGACGGTGGAGCCTGGTGGGCTGCCGTCTATGGGGTCGCACAGAGTTGGACATGACTGAAGCAACTTAGCAGCAGCAAGGGAAATGTTATAGGAGCATGCTCACAGTTTTTCCCAAGAGCTGTCCGCCAACAGCACAACCATTCTTATCACACATGTATTCTTTCACTAACATTTTTCCAAATAGATGAAAGAAAAACAAAAAATTCATCCATTTGCTTTTTTCAAATAACTGTAAACCCACAATGATATTTACATTCAATGTTGGAGAGGTATAAAGAATAGGGCTCTAAATATGGACTTCGGTGTTTGGTTTTAAGTGTTGATTCCATCACTTGCTAGCTGTATTAGTTTCCAAGGGATGCTGTAACAGATGACCACAAATGGGGTGGTTTATATAACAAATTATTTTCTCACAACTCTAGAAGCCAGAAGTCTAAGATCAAGGTGTTGCCAGAGGTGCTTTCTTCAGGAGATTCTGAGGGGGAATCCATTTCATGCCTCTCTCTTAGCTTCTGCTGATGGCCAATAATCTTGGATGTTTCTTGTCTTGTAGATGTAGCACTCCAACCTCCGCTGCCATCTTCATATGGCCTCCTCTGAGACACAAATATCTTTCTCCTTTCTTCTACAAGGAGGATGGTTGTTGGATTCAAGGCCCACCCTAAATCAAGGGGGCTTCCCAAGTAGCTCAGATGGTAAAGAATCTGCCTGTAATGCAGAAGACCTGGGTTCAATCCCTGGGTCGGGAAGATCCCCTGAAGAAGGGCATGGCAACCCATTCCACTATTCTTGCCAGGAGAATCCCATGGACAGAGGAGTTTGGCAGGCTACAGTCAAGCTGAAGTAAGATTATAGTTATAAAATGCTTCATTATAAAGTGTATATTGCTTGATTTCTAGTAAACATTCAATGATTGTCAGCTGCTGGTATTACTACTACTACGTCACTTCGGTCGTGTCCGACTCTGTGCGACCCCATAGACGGCAGCCCACCAGGCTCTCCCGTCCCTGGGATTCTCGAGGCAAGAACACTAGAGTGGGTTGCCATTTGCTTCTCCAATGCATGAAAGTAAAAAGTGAAAGTGAAGTCGCTCAGTCATGTCCAACCCTCAGCGACCCCATGGACTGCAGCCTACCAGGCTCCTCCGTCCATGGGATTTTCCTGGTAAGAGTACTAGAGTGGGGTGCCATTGCCTTCTCCACTGGTATTACTAGTATTATCATTATTTCACTATTAAGCTTCTTGCAAGATTTAGAGATAACAAAGCACAATTATTTTCCCAACAGTCTTATCTCCAGGAAAGGATGGATGCACATTGACTATAGACCTGGCTTTAACTTTTGTAACTCACCAAGTCCTTAATATTATTAAGTTCATGGTTGCTGAGACCCTGAGATTATAGGGTATAGACTATGGCTGATTCCTGCTGTGCTGATATAGATGTAAAGATTGGCTTTCTACTCTGGAAAATAGTATGAGGTTCCTCAAAAGGAGTTGCCATATCATCCAGCAATTGCATTCCTGAGCATTTATCTGGGACAAAACTGTAATTCAAAAAAACACATGCCCCTCTATGTTCATAGCAGCACTATTCACAATAGCCAAAACTGGAAACAACCCAACTGCCCACTGACAGATGAATGGATAAAGAAGATATTACATATATGCAAAGGAATACCATAAAAAAAGAGTGAAATAATGCTATCTTTAAAAACCTGGATGGACTTAGAGATGATCACACTAAGTGAAGTAAGATAGAAAGATAAATACCATATGATAACACTTATATGTGGAATCTAAAATATGAAACAAATGAACCTCTCTGAAACAGAAACAGACTCACAAAAACAGAGAACAAATTTACGGTTGCCAAGGGTGATGAGGTACAGGAGAGGGATGAATTGGAATTTGGGGATTAGCAGATGCAAACTATTATATATAGAATGGATAAGCAACAAGGTCCTACTGTATAGCACAGGGAATTCTATTCAATAGCCTGTGATAAACAATAATGGAAAAGAATATAAAAAATGTATATTTATGTATAACTGAATCACGCTGCTCTACAGCAGAAATGAACACAACTATACTTCAATAAAATACTTAAAAAAAAAAAAAAAAGACTGGCTTTCTTTTTCCTTTTCAAAATCAGCCTTCTCTCCTATCCTCTCTTCGGGAACTTCCCAAGAAAATAACAAGTAAAGAGATGCTATTGTTCTAGGATTTCTGAGAGGATGCTTACCCTAAAGTTTTCCACTCTGACAAAGGAAGCATCACTTAAAATCCCTGGCCACCAATGTGACACTCTACAGAGGTAGCAGCAGGAAATAACTTTCTGCTAATAGTCCTCACTCACTCTAGTTTCCCATCACTCTTCTACATGAAAGTGAAAGTCGATCAGTCGCGTCCAACTCCTTGTGACCCCGTGTGCTATACAGTCCATGGAATTCTCCAGGCCTGAATATTGGAGTGGGTGGCCTTTCCCTTCTCCAAGGGATCTTCCCAACCCAGGGATCAAACCCAGGTCTCCCACATTGCAGGCAGAATCTTTATCAGCTGAGCCTCAGGGAAGCCCAAGAATACTCGAGTGGGTAGTCCATCCCTTCTCCAACAGATCTTCCTGATCCAGGAATCTAACTGGGGTCTCCTGCATTGCAGGTGGATTCTTTACCAACTGAGCTATGAAGGAAGCCCCTTACTCTTCTATACTTTGACTCATTAGAGTACATGAAGGTATAAACTATAGATTAGATGCACAATTCATTCTTCCCACAGTGTCAGCCACCACCAGCAGAAGTCAGTATTGTCACAAAATGGGAATGAATTCCAAAGGAATCAATTAAAACACCAAGTGCAGTATTGTAATATGGAAGCAGCTTTGTATTCTACTATAAGTTAATCATTAAAGGGATGTTGCCTATAAGCTTAAAATACGCATAACGACCTATCTCTGAGAACCCTGCCTCCCAGGCAATGAGAATTAAGCTAAAATACCTTTGTTTGCTGCTGCTGCTGCTGCTGCTGCTGCTAAGTTGCTTCAGTCGTGTCCAACTCTGTGCAACCCCATAGACGGCAGCCCATCAGGCTCCGCCGTCCCTGGGATTCTCCAGGCAAGAATACTGGAGTGGTTTGCCATTTCCTTCTCCAATGCATGAAAGTGAAAAGTGAAAGTGAAGTCGCTCAGTCGTGTCTGACTCTTAGGGACCCCATGGACTGCAGCCTACCAGGCTCCTCTGTCCATGGGATTTTCCAGCCAAGAGTATTGGAGTGGGGTGCCATTGCCTTCTCCAAATTATCTTTGTTTAGCTTACAGGAAAGTTCCTGACCAGGACCATATGTGAATGACTACAGAAAGGAAGAAATTAACACATCCCCTCTGGGGGCTGATGGGGACCAGAATATGTTTAACTTTAGTCCCTTCTCTTTTAGTATAAAAGAAGCCTGAATCCTAACTCAGGCAAGATGGTTCTTTGGGACATGAGCTCACCATCTTTTCTGTTTGCCAGCTTTCTGAACAAAGTAACTACTCCTTCCCCTAACAACTCGATTTATTGGCCTATTGGGTGGCAAGCAGTAGAAGCTTGGGCTCTATAACAAACAAAATAAGAACGAATTTCAAAGAAATTGATTAGAACACCAAGTGCAGTATTAATGAATAGACTATCTACCAGAGTAACCTGGTAGGCATTCTGAAGAAAAAGAAACACAAATAAGAACTGAGTACAGCAAAAATTTCTCACCATACTGTGTTTCTTAGTCATTTAAAATATGTATAACTATTCTCAGAATTTTCTCCTAAGTCCTTACTTTTGTTTACTTATCTATAGGACAGAATACCTAGCAGGTAGAGGTTTTGTTCACATGATTGAACAAGATACACATCCACAAATAACTGGTTGTTGAGTTCCAAACTTCCATTCCATTTACTAAGTAGTTTCATATATTTGATCAAAACAGCTTCCCCAAATCTTATGTAGATGTGACCTTTAACATATATACAGGTATTAATTAATTTTACTCCAAACCTTTAAGGATTCATTTAAATAAAGCCTAGTGAAAAAGTTAATAACAAAAGCTTAACACAATAAAGAGTCAGAATTGGGTAGAGAGAGAATTTTTAATTTTTTAAATTGTTAAACAAACAAAAAAACATATAAGGAGCCTCTCTGCTGCCACACTGCAAGCTTTGAAAGGGTTTAAAGTGAAAAGCTCTTAGGGGGTTTCTGACTTAAAAAAGAAAAGATATATTTTTAGTGCCTAAGATCCAAAGATGTGAAGATAAGGGAAAACATAAGCTGTTTCTTTGTTTGGATTTAGCTGCATTTTTTTTTTTTTTCTGAAATCTGCTCTATTTGGAGTTGACAGGGTGAATGAGTGGCCCTGCTGGTCTGGTGGTTACATGATCCTATGCAAAATGCAGATGGCAGGAGAAGTCATTCCCCATATGCTCTGGCTTGGACCATCCCCTGTGCTCTCTACAGAAAGGGATCATTCCATCCAACTCTGTGGTCAGTGGCAAAACGATTTGTTGAACTGCCCCAAAGCACAGAGCTTGGCCTACTGATGAACTGACACCTCAACGGGTCAAACAAATGATGTTGTGTTTTCTTCCCAGGAAAAAGACATTTAATTCTGGAATTCAGATGAACCCATTATGGAAACTGAAACCTAAGATGGTAATACAATGAGTGACTACAACTCTGGAGTGACAGAATCATGAAATACAAGGGGAAATGGTCCTGGAATCCAAATATGCAGAAATGGACTTGTCACAACTCGTTTTGTCTGAGGGCAAGCTTTGCCTCAATATTTAAGCAGAAGCAAAACCTTGGCTATATGTTCCCTTTTGGAAAGTCACCCCAGCCCCACACAGTTATCTAATACTAAATCCTCTTCTAGAAAATAAAGTGAGAATCACTGCACTGATTTCCAACTAAATGCTAAATGCACATCCAGAACCAAAGTTGTGTCCAGCATTTAAAACATTCAACAAACAAATACTAAGCCATTTGACATACTTCTTCAAGGTGCTGGCCTTTTGGAATCTTGGGGAATGCTATGACAAGAATCAAAGTCAGGAACATATGCAGCGTCCACCTTTTTTAACAGACTTAGAAAATTCACAGAATCTTCGAAGGACAGAAACAGAGGGGAAAATAGAGCAGTGGAAGTCAAAATGAAGTGGGTCAACTCATTCAAAGAGAAGGACAGAAATTCATAGATGACCAAGGAACAGATTTTTTTTTTTTTTCTCCATCTTATCACATTCAGGCTCCTTGCTAGGTTTTGAGTTTGGAGTACAAACATCAGTCACACTCTCCAAGAAATATTGCCATCAAGAGAAGTTTATGCCTTCATTTGGAACTTCAGAAGATTACTGGTTTGCCACAAGTCCCTGTACTATCTTGAATACGCTGACACAATTAAGCGATTAATATCTTAGCAGATACAAAGTCTAGGCCAATAGTGTATTTAGTCCATTTCTCATGCTCCGTCTCACCAGAGAGTCCTTTTGGACCTTTCCCTCACTGCCTCCAAGAGGGGTATAAAGATATAGACAATTATCCCTTTGGGGACTCTGGAAAATCAGAGAAAAAATAATTAGAAGTTAAATGAAATTAGAGGATATCCTAGAAGGAGGCAATGGCACCCCACTCCAGTACTCTTGCCTGGAAAATCCTATGGATGGAGGAGCCTGGTAGGCTGCAGTCCATGGGGTCGCGAAGAGTCAGACACGACTGAGCAACTTCCCTTTCACTTTTCACTTTCATGCATTGGAGAAGGAAATGGCAACTCACTCCAGTGTTCTTGCCTGGAGAATCCCAGGGATGAGGGAGCCTGGTGGGCTGCCATCTATGGGGTCACACAGAGTCGAACACGACTTAGCAGCAGTAGCAGCAGCAGCAGAGGATATCCTTAGTAAGGGTAAAGGACATGAAATACTTTACTACCAAGGATTTCAACCTTCTAGGGATCAGGAACCCCAAAAGGAATCTAAGACTAGTTGACAGTTCTGTTTTTGTAAAATGTGATGATAGCTTGTGTCTCTGTTCATACAGAGTGTATGCCTTTCCACTTTGAAGATTCGGGAATGAGAATAGCGACACGGACCATGAATGAAAATTGCTTTGGACATGCAAACCCAGGAGATGCCAGGCCCTGACACTCCACATTTCTTTCTTTGATCTGACTCTTCAAACATGATCCATGTACTGGCAAGTTTCTCTCATGTCCCTGGTAAGCTTCAAAGTAAACCACTGGTTTACTTTGCCCCAAGATCTCTACATTGGCTTTCCAACCCATTGTTTTTATGTATGAATAAGAAAAGACTATTTAGTGGTCATGCTACATATGGTTTTCATATTGTCCCTTAATCACTCAGTTTGAAAGTAAATCGAAGAGGGATGGAGTTAAAGTTCTTGGGATTGGGGTGAGAGCATCAGACTCCTTTAAGGCAACATTAATGTGTAGAGCATTTAATGCAATTCTGGAACATCTGCAGGGCAGCTGTCATATGTAGTCCAAGTTCACACTAACCTTTCATTATATGTCACCACAGAATGAAAAACATATATGTGGGAGGTAGGGGTGGGGAGGGGAAGTGTGTGCATGTGTATAACTGATGTTGCTTAAATTAAAAACAATGACAAATGACTTGAGCCTGTTTTAAAAATCTGACTATGAATACTCACCAGGGATACACTGAGTAATTATTAATGACTCAAGAAGTTTGTTCTCCATGTATGTTGGAAAGAGAAATTATCAATTGTCTTCAAGGCAAGATAAAACAGCTATATGATTCAAATATCCAACTAAGCTGGAAGAGCTTGGCTAACCTGAAGGATGAGCCTGTCTGAAAATCTGCTCAGGGTCTGTGGTACATCTCAGCTCCTTTTCTCCCTCTTAGTCTTGACCTCTCTGTGGGTAGAGGTCCACCACTCAAGACCACATCTTGGTTTCTCCTCCCTAGGTTTCAATCTGTGGCCATGTAACTCTGTTGTCGCTTTTGATTCTGTCTCTCCAGCTAATCATTCAGCAGAGCTGTTGCCCCAAAAATACCCACCCTCTACCTTTAGAATGATCAGAACCTTTCTATAAGCTGTTGATTCTTATTTTTTTCATGCTCTCCCCAATTCAGAAAATACCAAATTAAATAGGATTCCTTACTATAGGACTCCTCAAAGCCTTCACCTTGCCAAAGTGTATTATGAATCCAGGAGGGATAAAGCAAGTTTGGTCCAGTTGGCTCTTTCCCTGGGGCTCAAACAATTTTTTAACTCATAAAATAAAATTGACTTGTGTTTATTTTTTTCCTACCACTCAAAATATATGAACGTTTGAGTCAGCCCTCCATAATAATAGAGCAGTAATAGAGCATTCATAGAGTACTTAAAGGATGCTATGGAAAATTCAGAAAAAAATAGTTCATCTAATTTTGAGGAGTGTGAAATATTAATATTCAAGCCACTTCTGAAAATTTGCTATTTTGTTCACGCAGATCCTTTTTGAAGAATAAAATTAAAAATAATTTAAAGGTAAAAATTATTTCTGTATTTTATTCTTTTTAATTTTATTCAATTGCTGTCACTTGCTGTCACTAACAAGTAAGAAAAATGTCTTTCAAAGGCTTTCCAATATCAGCTATGTCAAGAATGGCAGGGCATACCTAAGCAGTGTCACCAAAATAAAAAGGAAAGATACAAATCTACTAAATACCTAGACAATGAGTCAATCAGGATTGAGTGCCTTGAGCTGAAACAAGCAGGGGTGGAAATGACTAAAATAAAGGACAGCCAGGCTACTGAAGTAAATTACAGCTGGTAATGAAATTAAACTCTTAAATTCAAGGTTTTTAAGATTTGTTTTGGGGTGAGTGTGTATGTGGGTTATGTAAAGGGCATAGGTTTGGAGGTAAGGTTTTCAATGGTACAGAAACAAACAAGCTGGAAATTTTTAGTCAAATAAGTGCGAAGTGGAGAGCGCATCCAGATGGAAAATTAAAATTAAGTTTAAAAACAACCTAAGGGATCCAAAGGCCTGCAAAAGGAATATTCTATGACTGGAGAACATGGCTAAGACATACATAACTTCATCACTATGCAGATCGTACAATATTTCTTGTGCAGCCTAATAAAATGTGCCCAAAGATAGCATTCTAAGCTACACAGAAAATACCAAAGCCCAGACATACTTCACTGCCAGTCTCTGGGCAGGCTGGCCTAAGGCAAGATATTCTGGAACACCTGGTTGGCTGGCAGACTTTCCTTGACTGCAGCATTTGGGGACCAAAAAGGCATTTATTTCAGCTTCTCTGATCCTTTCATATGGTAAAGAAGCAATCAAAGAATACTGGTTTTATTTTTTTAAAGCACTGGTTTTGATCCACTTAAAAGGAAATGGTGGGGGTGCTAGGAGAGAAGAGGATTAATGTGTTTCACAGCTTCAAATCAAGCACTGTTGGAAAAAATGTCCAGAAAGCAATTCAGAGTGAAAATATTTGCTTTCTGGCTAAATAGCCAGTAGCTTTTTATTGCAAAATGGAAATAAACAGTCCTCCTCATTTATACCAAAAAAGGGCAATCTACAAATAGCCCAAATCCCAAAATAAAGGTATTGCCCAACAGACTACAACATGATTCACTGAGGTCTTGACTTCAGTTTCCTCAATGGTTACAGTACATAGATTGGAGTGGGCTGGAGTTGTGATTAATAAAAGTCTCAAGTATTCTCAGTTTTACCCCATAGGGTCATGGCCAGTGGATCTGTTCCTTTCACTTTGTTTATTGGACAGATGCCCTCTCTCCTTTACACTGCCCTGGGATGTTAAAACCCATGTCCTGACAATATGCAATGACAGTAATAACAAATTAAATGAGAGATATTTCTACGAAACTGTTCTATTTAATGGCAAATAGCTTACAAAAGAGAGGGTGAAAAATAGACACAAAATTAATGATGTTTACAATGAGAAAATAAAAGATAATGAGGAAAAAGGCAGGTATTTGCATTGTAATTGCATTCACTCATTTGACAATGTATTGAATACCTACCACAATGACACTGCAGATATGGAGAGGAGCAAAAAGCTAGTGGAGGTGATGGAATTCCAGTTGAGCTATTTCAAATTCTGGAAGATGATGCTGTTAAGGTGATGCACTCAATAGGCCAGCAAATTTGGAAAACTCAGCATTGGTCACAGAACTGGAAAAGGTCAGTTTTCATTCCAATCCCAAAGAAAGGCAATGCCAAAGAATGCTCAAACTACCACACAGTTGTACTCATCTCACACGCTAGTAAAGTAATACTCAAAATTCTCCAAGCCAGGCTTCAGCAATACGTGAACCATGAATTTCCAGATGTTCAAGTTGGTTTTAGAAAAGGCAGAGGAACCAGAGATCAAATTGCCAACATCCACTGGATCATGGAAAAAGCAAGAGAGTTCCAAAAAAACATCTATTTCTGCTTTATTGACTATGCCAAAGCCTTCGACTGTGTGGATCACAACAAACTGTGGAAAATTCTGAAAGACATGGGAATACCAGACCACCTGACCTGCCTCTTGAGAAACCTATATGCAGGTCAGGAAGCAACAGTTAGAACTGGACATGGAACAACGGACTGGTTCCAAATAGGAAAAGGAGTACGTCAAGGCTGTATATTGTCACCCTGCTTATTTAACTTTTATGCAGAGTACATCCTGAGAAACGCTGGGCTGGAAGAAGCACAAGCTGGAATCAAGATTGCTGGGAGAAATATCAATAACCTCAGATATGCAGTTGACACCACCCTTATGGCAGAAAGTGAAGAGGAACTCAAAAGCCTCTTGATGAAAGTGAAAGAGGAGAGTGAAAAAGTTGGCTTAAAGCTCAACATTCAGAAGACGAAGATCATGGCATCTGGTCCCATCACTTCATGGGAAATAGATGGGGAAACAGTGGAAATAGTGTCAGACTTTATTTTAGGGGTCTCCAAAATCACTGCAGATGGTGATTGCAGCCATGAAATTAAAAGACACTTACTCCTTAGAAGGAAAGTTATGACCAACCTAGATAGCATATTCAAAAGCAAGGACATTACTTTGCCAACAAAGGTCCATCTAGTCAAGGCTATGGTTTTTTTTGTGGTCATGTATGGATGTGAAGTTGGACTGTGAAGAAGGCTGAGCCCCGAAGAATTGATGCTTTTAAACTGTGGTGTTGGAGAAAATTCTTGAGAGTCCCTTGGACTGCAAGAAGATCCAACCAGTCCATTCTAAAGGAGATCAGTCCCGGGATTTCTTTGGAAGGACTGATACTAAAGCTGAAACTCCAATACTTTGGCCACCTCATGTGAAGAGTTGACTCATTGGAAAGGACTCTGATGCTGGGAGGGATTGGGGGCAGGAGGAGAAGGGGACGACAGAGGATGAGATGGCTGGATGGTATCATCGACTTGATGGACAAGAATCTGGGTGATCTCCGGGAGTTGGTGATGGACAGGGAGGCCTGGCGTGCTGCAATTCATGGATTTGCAAAGAGTCGGACACGACTGAGTGACTGAACTGAACTAAAGAAGTCATCACTTTGTCAGGAAGACAGAAGTCAAGATGCTCATGTGTAAACACTGATGTTTTATATCTAAATAGCAATTGAAAGGTCCCAGAGCCTTTTCAGCCACAGTGTCTCACTTGGTCCTGATAAGAACCACTAGTTATAAGAATAGTCAGGCAATATATGAGAATACAGAGTCAGAACGATGGAGTTTCTTTCCAACCTTCTTCACATAAGAATGAGACCTGAAATTTGATCTCAGATCTCCTGTTCCACCCTCTGTCTAGAAAACTAAAAATAAGTTACGTAATAAGAAGTCTTTTCACTTTCAATCACTCCAAATATAGCTGTTTCTCTCGATCCCATACTATCCAAGTTCCCTCTTGCCCTGGAAGCTAAGTCATGATAAAAATAATGATCTCAGACTATCTCAACTACACATGAGACAAAAATCTTCATCAGAGCAAGCATATCATCCTGAGGAATTATTCACAGTGACTAATATGACAAATAAAGAATTTGGAAATCTAAATTGTGAATGTTGCCCATGAATTCATCCCCTGAAGTCATATTTAGTAAGAATGTACTATGTCCCATGTGCTTCCCAGGCACAAGGGCTATAAGACTGATGAAGACTGTCAAGCTCTCTATTTTCATGAGAAGGAAACAATAATCAAGAAACAAATGAGTATAATGATTGCGGTTGGTGTTAGTGCTTTGAAAAATAGTCTGATGGGGTGATAAGATGAAGGAAAATTGGAAGGGGAGGGTGGGATATTAGATCAGATGGTCCTGGAAGGTCTCTTTGCAAAAGTGACACTTGAGCTGAGAATGTGAAACTTCCAGCATTTGGAAACCTGGGACAGAGCACTTTCACCTGAAGGAGCAGCAAGGGCAGAAGATCAAGGAGTAAATGAGCCTGAAGCACATCATAGTGAATAAGACAGCTGGTCCAAGAGGAGGTTGGAGGCCAGTGTGGACAGGTCCTTGGAAGCAGTGGTAAAAAAAATGGGATCTCTTTTCTAAGGGTAATGGGATTTCACTAGAGGATTTAAGGGAATAAAGTTATCTGATTTCAGCAAATTATTCATGAAATGAATCCTAGAACCTCCAAATACTGGGAAAGATGCTCTTGAGGAATCAGCAGGCATATTATTTGCCTGATGATGGAAATGTACCTGAATAACTAGCACAAGCATGGTGGGGCAGTCACAGGTGCCTCTCTGATTCAGAGCCTTGCTATCTACTTATGGAACTCACAGATTTGCAATGTGGTCCTTGTACAAAAGATCTCAGGCAACCATGAAGAGTGAGTCCAGGGGGAGCCCTCCTGTACTCAGTCTGGCATTTATCACAGCCACGGTTGCAGAGGCAAGTCTGTGAAGCTGAGTTGACACACAGCAGGAACATGCAGGCATTGTTTTCTGGGGTTTCTTCTTCCATATTGTCTCCCAGGAAACAGACTCAGTGACACAATCCTTTTCTCCATTTCTAATTTCCGCCATCAATGGCCAGTGATTATCTAAATGGGATTTCTCAAGTATGTCTTCAGTGTATTGAGGCTGAAGTAGTAGGCGTAAAGCATGTTTTTAAGCAAGAACTACCTTCCGTATAATGATCAATTCTTTCACTTATCCAGCCTGTCATCTGTTACCCATAAGCAGTTCCACATGCATTGGTTTATATTTGAGATACGAGACTGTTCAGCCGTGGCATCCATTTGGTAACATCAGGCACATGTTTTAAACATGTTTAACGTTATTGCCCTATTACATCTTGCCACAGAGCACTCCTTCCTAAGAATACAATGCTTTTTGTGAATACCACCTCATTAATCCTGGGAGAGGCAGTGACCATCATTCTCTCTGCATTTTACCAATAAGGAAACAACCACTGAGAGATTCAGAGTGAGCCAAGATGATGAGCAGCTACTTAATGGCAGAATGGTGAATGAATTCCTGGTTCTACTTGAGCTGATGCCTTTACATTCTGCCCCCCTACCCTGGACCAATAAGTGAAGCACTAGCAAATAGACTACCTAACATCCATCCATAAACTTCACATGCTGGAGACTTTACAATCCTCTAGAATCTGTTTGAGTCCCTACCATTCTGGAAGATACTTTCTTTATCAGGCAGATTTCATTCCTTTCAGGTTGGTGCTCTAGTTTCCAACCACATTTACAAACAATAGGCACAGTCATTCAGGCTCTGAATTCAAGATCATGGGCTCCCGTCAGCATTTTTGCGGCTGTGTTGGCCACTAACAGGCTTCTGGGTGGACCAGGCACTTCAACTTAGCATAAGTCTCTGTTTTTAAACTAATCAAAACAACCCTGTAAAACTTTGAAGCAGCTCATGACTTGGATTGTTTTAATTAATGCTGGGTTTTCAGTAAACTCTGTTTGTTAGAAATTTGAAATTCTAGAATTTTGCTATCTTATGTCTTAAAATGAAGTTAAGAGATTCTTTCCAGTCTTGAATATCCTAAAAGTTACTGTTGATGTCTATGGTGCCAAGCTTTGAGTATGAATTTTTTCAGGCTTTGATAAAACTCATGATGACAGCTACCTTGTGTGGCTTGTGGAAAAGCAAAGAAAATACACAAAGAAGACTTCAGATCTGAAATTAGTTGGTGGGTAACTGTGAATTTGATAACTGTGAGAAGCAAGTCACTTCCATGCATATGCCAATTAACTGTAGTTGCTTTTTTCTGTCATTTTGTACCATCACCACATTTCTACAATTACTATTGACTTCTTTTTCAGAGAGAAAAAATGAACAATTAGAAATTTCTATGTTGGACAAAAACAACTGGAGAACAATGAGTCAGTCAAATCCATCTCCTTCTTGTTCTTCTCTTATCCTCAAGTAATTAATATCTATGGCATTTTTTGGTCTACCCAACCATCTGGGCCCATGAACTGACAAAAATATTCATTAGTCTCTTATCATAGAAGTCCTATTCACCTTGTTCCAAAGCCACAAGCACATTCTCATTTGAGTTTTCCATTTTCTTGAATTTCATCGAGTTGCAAAAGACCCACTGATGCTAGTGCCTCAATTCCAGTACTTTACTACTGTACACAGATGCTCACTCAAAGTCTTTTCATTCACATTATGCTTTGAATATACACTTAGCAGCTAATTGCCTTCAGGGAAATGATACAGGTGAGGATGTATGGGGCCTCTCTCTCTCTCAACATTTTCCTCTTTCCATTCTCCTTTCCACACAATATTGAGGAATGTTCAGAGGCTTGTGTTAAAGGTAGCCATGCTCATGTCTGGATTTTTTCCTAGATAGGAATTTCCTAAAAAGATTATCCCACCAAATGACTAATACTTAAAATTCATAAAAGTGGAACAAAATGTTACATCCACAATGTATATGTGAGTTCTTAGGAAAAGATAACCCATAACTGAAAGTCAAACGAAAATGTAAATATAGTATCTGACAAGAGAGATAATGGGATTTAGGATCAGGAAACCAGGTTCAAGCCTCAATTCTGCCACTTTCTATCTGTGTGAATCTGCACAGATGATGTATCCTGAATCTTAGGTTGCTTGCAAAAAATGCAAAATAGTTACCTTTAAAGAGATTTTATAATTTAGAAGAGAAGGAATTCATCCATAAAACTACTCTAATCAACATTGCCAATATAATGATCAACTTTTAGTTTTCATCTACTTCATCCACTAATGGTATTTGATATTAAGGGCCCCTCCCACATCCTTGATATATTTTTTCACTTGGCCTCCTGGAAACCACACCCTCCTTGGTTACCATCATCCTACTTCAGTTGGTTGATCCTTCTCTGTCCTCTTTGCTGCTTCCTCCTTAGCTTTCTGGCATCTAAACATTTGAGTGCTCCAGGGCTCAAGAGGAGAAAATACTCAGCACAAGCATGTTTTAAGAGGCTGAAGCCAAGCTCCTCAAACATTCAGAACCAGCAAGAGATCAAAGTCATCTCTGGGGCAAGGAGAAGAGCTAGTTGGCTTGTGTGAGGATGAAGCTCTGCTCATTGTTAGATGCATGCCGAGCTTCAGTGGTGAAAAGAGTGGGATGTGACCATATGGTCTAAATTATACAGAATAATTTTTACTTTAAATAGTCTGACCTGCATGAACAAATATGTATTGCAGGCTTGACCTTCATTCAATGAGGAAGCCTTAGACACATGTCAGTGCCCCAGCTTGCAACTAACAAATGAAACATCTCAAAATTTCTCTCTTACCAAAAGGATTTATGTCAGATTTACAGACTAAGAATTCAGGGGCTGAGTTTAGAATTGAAGTGGTGGCCTGGGCAAGAGGGTGATGGCAATTCAACCCAAGGCCTCCAAAATGTAGATATTCCTTGAGGTGGAGCAAGAAATCTTGGATACACATGGTGTTGGGCAGTAGCCAATTTACATACTAGATTTCTAATCAAGATGTATTAATTCTCCAGAAATGCTCTTCTTTTACTCTGTATTCCAGGGACAACTCAGCTCTACAGGTTTTAAAATATTCCTTGGGAGCATTATCTCTGTATTAAATTCCAGATAACTCACCACTAAAAAAATAAAATAAAATGAAATCCTGTTATTTGCAGCAACATAGATAGAACTTGAAGGTATTATGTTAAGGGACATAAGTCAGAAGGAGAAAGACAACTACTGCATGATTTCACTCATACGTGGAATCTAAGAAAAACAAAAAATAAAACAAAAACAAATTCAGACACTAAAAACAGGTTAGTGGTTGACAGAAGGGAATAGAACTGTGCAGTGATGGATGCTAACTAGACTTGTAGTGGTGATCACTTTGTAGTGTATATACATGTTGAATTATAATGCTATATATCTGAAAATTATAGAATAAAAATAAAATCAAAAACAAAAATAAAATCCAGATAGAGTTCAAGAGAGTAACAGGCCCAACAACAATAAATAAACTAATATTCTACCTACTTTATGCCTAGCTTATGTAATTTACAAATGGCTCTCTCCAATGATCCCCAGGGTAACAAGAACATACCAGTATGACCCAATTTTATAATGAATCAATCGACATTCAGAGAATAGTTAAGTCAGTTGCCCAAGGTTGTTCAACCAGTGGTAAAAACAAGATGCCAACAGACAACCTGACTCATTACCCACAGGCCCACTTACACCATGGAGCCTGGGTCCTCATCGTTTAAGGCAGAGCTATCACATGACTTTGAGCTAATCTTGCCACTGCCCTGATGAGTATTCTGCATTAATATATATGAAAACAACAACGGGACAGATATATCATTATATTAAAAGTTTGTCCATCTCCATGCAGTAATTGGCCCTTTTAGCATTTCAGTGCCATAAGTCACCCATTACACAGCTATTACTAAGTCAATCCCACCAAAGACCATTAATGTCAGAAAGACCTGGTATTTCATCACTAAACCATCTCCAAGAATGTTTAACACCTTGTCTGGGGCTGCATTTAATGACTACAATTACAGGGCAAGGATGACATGCAAACTGTCCTTAAATCTTATTATAACATAATCAAACAAAACATCAACTTGATTAAGGGCTCCAGGACATTGGGTAAAAGCTACTGCCATGTGTTTTTAGGCTTCAAAGACTAATAGTTAAAGTGCTCACCATCACAAAAGGACAAAAATACATACCAGCTGCTCAGCTTTGCCTAAGCCTGTGAACTCAAGATGAAAAGAATCAAAGTAATCAGGCCTCAATAAACAAAAGCCTGGCTCAACATTAAGAAGCCCCCATTAAGGGGGCAGGACACCTCTAGGCTCTAGGTGCTTTGGGGCTTCTGGTATGGAAACATTTACTAAGAGAGTAGTATTATTTCCCCAGCTGTGAGATGCTGTTAGCCTCTGCTGTTTGAACTCCACTTGTTTGTTCTTGCCTCTGAATTTGCTTTCCTTTCCCCTAAGAATATCTTGTTCTTCCTCTCCATACTCAAAAAAAAAAAAAAAAAGGACCTATTTGATCCTCCTTTAAAGCCTCTTTGGGCTTCCCTTGTGGCTCAGTGGGTAAAGAATCCATCTGCAATGCAAGAGACCTGGGTTCAATCCCAGGGTTGGGAAGATTCCCTGGAGAAAGGAAAGGCTACCCACTCCAGTATTCAGGCCTGGAGAATTCCATGAGCTGTATAGTCCATGGGGTCGCAAAGAGTCAGACACGACTGAGCAACTTTCACTTTCAATCAAAGGATGAAGAATATTGCCTTTGGTTCTGCTTTTGGTTCTCTTATATGACTGTCATCTTTCCTTTGCAAGACGTAAGAAGTGTCTAGCACAAAATTAATATCTCTAACTGCTTCTGTTGAGAAGAGAAGAGAAGGATGATCAGCTAAATTCTGCTTGGTCTCCCTGTCACTTTTCCCTATGCCCAGGGAAGCATCTTCCAGTTCTTCTTCTCAACTTAGAGTCCTGCTTCTCAGCATCACAGCTCTGAGTCCACCTCTAGGGAGGTTGGCATTAAAACATCCTCCATCCAGGTGACACTAGACCACGCTCTTCCATGTTGGCACAGACCCCGAATGAGGCAGTAGGGGACACTGTGGACTCATGCCTATGACACCCCCTAATGAACACACAGGAAAGAAGAAGTTAAGTTCTTTAGGTTTCTACTTTGTACTGGACATCTTATCCCTTCCTATTTCTGCCAGTACTTCCCTCTTTAAATACTCTTTTCTTGGATTTTGTTTTTCTTGACCACACCAAAGTTTTCCCAAAGTCAATATTAAGTTATTTTGACTGGTGAGAAGGATTCAATGAATCAGATAGTGTTTTAAAACAATAGTCACCAAAGCCAGAAGCGAAAGTGAAACTTGCTCAGTCATATTTGACTCTTTGCCACCCCATGGACTATATGAATTCTCCAGGCCAGAATACTGGAGTGGGTAGCTGTTCCCTTCTCCAGGGGTTCTTCCCAACCCAGGATCGAACCCAGGTCTCCCACATTGCAGGTGGATTCTTTACCAACCAAAGCCAGAAGTGGGGAGCAATACTTGATCCCCCGATTTAATCAGCTGCTGCTGCTGCTGCTAAGTCACTTCAGTTGTGTCCAACTCTGTGCAACCCCATAGACGGCAGCCCACCAGGCTCCCCCATCCCTGGGATTCTCCAGGCAAGAACACTGGAGTGGTTTGCCATTTCCTTCTCCAGTGCATGAAAGTGAAAAGTGAAAGGGAAGTCTCTCAGTCGTGTCTGACTGTTAGCGACCCCATGGACTGCAGCCTACCAGGATCCTCAGTCCATGGGATTTTCCAGGCAAGGGTACTGGAGTGGGGTGCCATTGCCTTCTCCGTTTAATCAGCTACCAGGTCTCAAAGAGTATCAGATCAGATCAGTCGCTCAGTCGTGTCTGACTCTTTGCGACCCCATGAACCGCAGCACGCCAGGCCTCCCTGTCCATCACCAGCTCCCGGAGGTCACTCAGACTCGCATCCATCGAGTCAGTGATGCCATCCAGCCATCTCATCCTCTGTCGTCCCCTTCTCCTCCTGCCCTCAATCCCTCCCAGCATCAGAGTCTTCTCCAATGAGTCAACTCTTCGCATGAGGTGGCCAAAATACTGGAGTTTCAGCTTTAGCATCATTCCTTCCAAAGAAATTCCAGGATTGATCTCCTTCAGAATGGACTGGTTGGATCTTCTTGCAGTCCAAGGGACTCTCAAGAGTCTTCTCCAACACCACAGTTCAAAAGCATCAATTCTTCGGCGCTCAGCCTTCCTCACAGTCCAGCTCTCACATCCATACATGACCACAGGAAAGACCATAGCCTTGACTAGGCGAACCTTTGTTGGTAAAGTAATGTCTCTGCTTTTGAATATGCTATCTAGGTTGCTCATAACTTTCCTTCCAAGGAGTAAGCGTCTTTTAATTTCATGGCTGCAGTCACCATCTGCAGTGATTTTGGAGCCCAGAAAAACAAAGTCTGACACTGTTTCCACTGTTTCCCCATCTATTTCCCATGCAGTGATGGGACCAGATGCCATGATCTTCGTTTTCTGAATGTTGAGCTTTAAGCCAACCCTTTCACTCTCCACTTTCACTTTCATCAAGAGGCTTTTTAGCCCCTCTTCACTTTCTGCCATAAGAGTGGTGTCATCTGCATATCTGAGGTTATTGATATTTCTCCCGGCAATCTTGATTCCAACTTGTGTTTCTTCCAGTCCAGCATTTCTCATGATGTACTCTGCATATAAATTAAATAAACATGGTCACAGAAAACTAGTCAATCTAATCACACAAGGACCACACCCTTGTCTAACTCAATGAGATTAAGCCATGCCCGAGGGGCAGCCTGGGATGGGCGGGTCATGGTGGAGAGATATGACAGGGTGTGGTCCGCTGGAGAAGGGAATGGCAAACCACTTCAGTATTCTTGCCTTGAGAACCCCATGAACAGTATGAAAAGACAAAATGATAGGATACTGAAAGAGAAACTCCCCAGGTCAGTAAGGGCCCAATATGCTACTGGAGATCAGTGGAGAAATAACTCCAGAAAGAATGAAAGGATGGAGCCAAAACAAAAAGAATACCCAGCTGTGGATGTGTCTGGTGATAGAAGCAAAGTCCGATGCTGTAAAGAGCAATATTGCATAGGAACCTGGAATGTCAGGTCCATGAATCAAGGCAAATTGGAAGTGGTCAAACAAGAGATGGCAAGAGTGAATGTCGACATTCTAGGAATTAGAGAACTAAAATGGACTGGAATGGGTGAATTTAACTCGGATGACCATTATATCTACTACTGTGGGCAGGAATCCCTCAGAAGAAATGGAGTAGCCATCATGGTCAACAAAAGAGTCCGAAATGCAGTACTTGGATGCAATCTCAAAAATGACAGAATGATCTCTGTTCGTATCCAAGGCAAACCATTCAATGTCACAGTAATCCAAGTCTATGCCCCAACCAGTAACGCCGAAGAAGCTGAAGTTGAAAGGTTCTGTGAAGACCTACAAGACCTTTTAGAACTAACATCCAAAAAAGATGTCCTTTTCATTATAGGGGACTGGAATGCAAAAGTAGGAAGTCAAGAAACACCTGGAGTAACAGGCAAATTTGGCCTTGGAATACGGAATGAAGCAGGGCAAAGACTAATAGAGTTTTGCCAAGAAAATGCACTGGTCATAGCAAATACCCTCTTCCAACAACACAAGAGAAGACTCAAAGAGTATATGGGCACATTATCTCTCCAGTTCATTCTCTTTCACTCAGGGCAGGAGCATACCTCTGAACAAGAGTGCCCAGTAGAAGGGACATGTGAGGCTAAATTTCAGTCAGTCACTGCCCTAACACAGGAAGTATCAGCCCAGAGAATAGGGCATCTTTGTGTCAACCAGCACAAATTTGCTTTAACCATCATGATTGCACCTGCCTTGTTCCCTGCTCTTCCCATGTTCATACTGATCACAGGAATAGCCTCCTAATACCTTTGGGATTGATCTATATTGAACACACACACGCATACATATTCATAACAGGACAAATTACAAATTTACAAATATATTGTCACCAAAATTCAAATTAACAGAAGTAACTGAATGTGACTGAAATACTACAGGGCTGAAATTGAACCTCTTCTGCTCCAACAAGGATATGGAACATTTTTGTCATAGGACTGTCCTAGTTTGGTACTATATACCATGCGTTATGTGATGATCCTAAATCCAACTATTTTTCCTCTATTAAAGGACTTCAGAACTGTGACATCACTTGGCCTTTACTAAATTTACCTTGTTTTAGTCTCATTATGTGGCAACAGTTAAGGCAGCACTGCTAATAACCAAAATAATTTTATGCTCAAATGTCTACTTGGACTTAAATCTCATGGTATTATTCAGACAGTGAATCATCTACTTAATTCATAGTATGCACATATTTTTAAAATATAATGAACCAAAATTATATGAGTTAATTTAAAAAATTAGAGCCTAAAGGGGACAGATCATCAAGTTGAATTTTTATGTCAAGTGAAACCCAATTAAAATTCAACTCTTCCCTTACAGATTTTAATATTAGGTGGCTATAGGGGGACTCATTGTAGAAAACTGTTTCTCATGTATGTATTGGTTCTCATTGTATTGGTTCTCATACATATGGCTTTAGGCTCTCCTATCAGTACACAATGGAGGGTAATTCTCAGTGGGGAATAGATAACTGTAAACTTTTTCCATTGACTATACGTACTATCAGAAAATATCAAACGCCCTGTAAAAACAAAATAATCTTATTTTATCACTGAGACGATCTAGTGGAGGGTCAGCAAACAACACTCTGGGGGCCAAATCAAGTCCATGCCTTGTTTTCGTACTGCCAGAGAGCCAAGAATAATGCTCACATTATTAGGGGATTGTGAAAAGGAAAAAATGATGCACATACAACAGAGACTGTATTGTAGTTCACAAAGCCTAAAACATTTTACTATCTGGCACTGCAGATAAAACATTTTCCAACTCCCGAACTAAACAATACCCTAACAAAGAAGATTGTTAATGAAAAAGACATACAAAGAGTTATTCTTGATTTCTGCCTAAATTTGTTAAGAAATAGTTATCAGAAAGAAGATGAGGGACGAATTTTACCACCCACAGGGTTTTTATTTCTTGAACCTCTGTTAGGAAGCATTCATCAGCAAATGTCCACAGGGAATATTTTGTGCCCAGTCAAGTCTAGTGTGAAGTTTAAGCTGGTCAGGATGTGATAAGACCAAGAACTTCATTTTGTTCACAGCCTCCACCCTGAACTGCTTGCTCCATCCCAGTCAAATGTTGTTACCAAGTGTCAGTCCTGCTGAGACCTTGCTTTACCTTCTGTTGACAGAATTGCCTTGCTCAGAGATCTGCTGATCGCCACTTCTCTGGCTCTGATCTCAACTTTCAGTTGTAACCGCTCTTTTGATGCTGTGCTTCAGAGTAAACCCAGAATGGTCTCACCAAGGCCAGCTCAATCTTATGTGACAGTGCTTGTACTGTACCCTGCAGCTCGTAAGTTCCCATACTTGTATGAAGCCAGGCATCCTGTCACCTAGCGACTTGGAAATTGAATACACAACTGGTTGATGCCCAACTAGGAAGCCAGCCAAAGTGGATTCAGTCAGGACAAAAATCTACTTTGTGTTTGGTTTTTGCTCCAGTGTTGAAAGGTTGTTGTTGAATCACGCAAAAACACCAGGATTCTTGGCCCCAGGAGAAGAAGAATTCAATCCAGGGCCAGAGACGAGGCTTGATCACTCAGAGCTTTTATGTAATAAAGTTTTATTAAAGTATAAAGGAGATAGAGAAAGCTTCTGACACAGGCATCAGAAAAGGGCAGAAAGAGTAACCGCTTGCTAGTGTTAACAATGAAGTTATATAATCCAAAGAATGTCTGGAGGTTGTAAAGACCTCATCAGACCTACTCCCATAATTTACATTTTAAGATAACAGAAAGTTTACTCCAGAGACTGTCCTTAGGCAGGATACATTATTGTTATATAATCCTAAGGAATGTGGAGAAAGAAAAAAGTTTGTCCTTTCTTCCTCCTTAAGAATTCCAGACCCCTCTCTCCTTGGGGACTCCAAGACTCCCTATCAACCTGCCTAGGAAATGACTCTCTCAGTATGGCTAATTCATTTGATGGGGACTTGGGTTTTCTTTTTCAGATTGAATTTGAGAAAGATGATATTAATTTGGGGAATGTATTTGGGAACACTGGAATTCTAAGGCAGTCGGACACAGTGTTTCTTAACTAAGAGCCAGGGACCCCTGTGACAATGTTTCTTAGTATTGAGTCCTATTTGCTTGAATCAGAATTCTCTTGCTGGCTTTTAAAAATTCAGGATATGAGGACCAGCTCCTTACTATCTAATGAATCAGAATTTTTGAGAATGGTGTCCTGGTGTTATTCCTTCATGTACTAAATTTCCAGGACCAGTGACCTAAGAGACCTATTGTATGGCTACCAGGGGATTTTTTTTTTTTTTTTTTTTTTGACCCACTGAAATTATTTACAAAAACTCTCTGTGTTGGTTCAAATTGCATATTTGTAAAATAGTTATATTACCCATCATGAAATTCTCAAAGCAGTTCATGGATCAAAATGATAAGAATCATTAGTTTTAAAAGGAAATAAACTCATGGACTCACTTCCTGAACAATTAACAAGTCTAAGAAAAATAATCCTCCTTGCCCATGGACCATGCAGTTCTTCCCAGGTGCTAGCAGCTCAGAACTCCAACATTTCCATTATAACAACAACCCGGAAGTTGTTTTGCTAGTTTTCTCAGCAAAAAAAAGCTAAGCTCCTCTGGGACACAGCTGAGGTCTGACCTGCTGCTTTCTATCCTAAAATCATTTGCATTCAGTGAAAGGTTGTCCAAGTATGAGGCCACACAAAGCTCCTTTTGCCAGCATTTGAGACAGTGAAAATACTGCTGAGTGGGGAAAGTATTTGATTGCTCTTCTCTTATCTCTAGTCAGTCAAGCCACTCACTTTGCCTCTTTATTTCAGTTCTTCTTTTGAGAAAGGATTTTTTTTTTTTTAATACCATCTTGGGATTCTGCACCCAGTCCCAGTGGATGGGTTTTTTCCACACCTCCAAGCAATTCTCAGATACCACCAGGTGGGTGTCCTACAATTCAACTCACTTGTCTGATACTATCTACCTGAAGATACCATTAGATCCCACAGGTTAGAGCTCAAGCCTACAAGAACACCCACCTCATCACACTTCAGATGCCCATCCCAACTCCTGATCATAACCTGTGCTTCTGAGCCACCAGCTATAGACGTGAAAACCTCTATAGAACCTCCTAGGGTATGAAGAATTTTCACCAAATCCGTAGAAACAATTCACTTACTAGATTGTTGGTTTATTATAAAAGGATATAACTCCAGAACAGCCAGGCAGAAGAGATGCATAGGGCAAGGTATGTGGGAAGGGGCTTGAAGCGTCCTTGCCCACTGTATGTTGCCACTTCCCCAGTACCTCCAGGTGTTCACCAGCTTGGAAGTTCTCTGAACCCCATCTTACAGGATTTTAATGGAGGCTTCATCACATAACTTCCCTGGTGGCTCAGACGGTAAAGAGTCTGCCAGGAGTGCAGGAGACCAGGGATCTACCCCTGGGTGGGGATGATCCTCTGGAGAAAGGAATGGCAACCCACTCCAGCATTCTTGCCTGGAGAATCCCCTGGATGGAGGAGCCTGGCGGGCTACCGGTCCATGGGGTCGCAAAGAGTCGGACACGACTGAGCGACTTCACTTTCACTTTCATCACAGAAGCATGATTAACTAAATCATGAGCTATTGGTTGTGACTGAACTCAATCTCCAGCCTGCCTCTCCTCCCTGAAGGTGGGTGTGGAGGGAATGAAAGTTCCAACCCCTAATTCTCTTTGTTGGTTTCCCTGGCAACTGGAACAGGCCTTAGGAAGTCACCCCATTAACATAACAAAAGACACCTTTATTACTCTCAGCACTGGGAACTCCAAGGGTTTTAGGAGCTCTGTGCCATAAACTTGAATGAAGACCAAATACACACTTCTTACTATAAATCTCAATATCACATCTGACTCTACTTACCTCTTCCAGTTAAAAAAAAATACAACAACAAAAAACCATGTGAGAGTGAGAAAGCCAGAGATTGCTCAGTTGTTACCTAACCCTTCTGTTTTACGAAGGAAGATATCCAGGCTTAGAGTTAAAGGGATCTGTGAAGTCTCCAGCTTGATAAAAACTACAAGGACTGGCAATTATAATGTCTCATTGTCTCCTCAATGGGGAAGGCAATGGCACCCCACCCCAGTACTTTTGCCTGGAAAATCCCATGGACGGAGGAGCCTGGTGGGCTCCAGTCCGTGGGGTCGCTAAGAGTCGGACACGACTGAGCGACTTCACTTTGACTTTTCACTTTCATGCATTGGAGAAGGAAATGGCAACCCACTCCAGTGTTCTTGCCTGGAGAATCCCAGGGACAGGGGAGCCTGGTGAGCTTCCGTCTATGGGGTCGCACAGAGTCGGACACGACTGAAGCGACTTAGCAGCAGCATTGTCTCCTCAAGAGCCATATTTTCAGGGAAAGATGCGTTAGCTGATTTTTGTAGATTATTTGGCTCTAAGTCCAATGTTCTTTCCACTTCACCAAACTGGTTCATAAATGAATGACAAAAATAAAATTTCTTAGAAAATACTAAAAGAAATGTAAACAGAATTCCATATTATAACTATTTCACCTCTGACTCAATAAGAATTTTTCTCTGCAACTGGAAACAAACATTCCTTAACTATATGATGTAATAAACAGAACAACAGCCTAGTAATTAGGAAAATTTCCCAAGAAGTATCCTTTCCTATGGCAAAGGACCCTTTCTTAGGTTGGTTTCCTAAACGGAAATAGATCCAATCTTTTATATATGCTTTTCCATATGCCTTTCCAAGCAACTACCTGATCTTCTAAAGCTTGAGTTTTAACAACCAGTTTTCCTATCCACAAATCTTGCCTCAGAGAGCCATTTATGATATTTGCTTAAGGTAATGTCAGACTTCCTCCATACAGTATACTGGGCAGTGTAGAAGGTTTTGCTGAGTCTATCAATCGGAGAAGAATTGAGGCTGAGGTAGAATATAAAATAATCAAAAACAAATGAAATGGAGACAAACAAAATCTGACCTCAAACACATTCAACAGAATCATTCACTGAGAAGCTGAGAAGTTTATAGTCTGACAAAAGGACCATCTCTTCAAAGTCAAACAAGTCTATTTTGAAGTTAAGCAAGACTGAAAAGGGAAGAAAAACCTTGGCAAAACTCAAAATTGCAGCTACTCAAAATAGGCTACTAACTTATTAGTCATGTGAGAAGCATTGAATATATTTACTGCTGTCATATTTTCCCATAAGTGTTTTCCACAAGTGGAGACTGGGGAATGTACACAGAAAAGAATAAAGTAAAATAAGCATAGAGACTATTAATAGTATAAACTCCATGAAGTTCTCAAACGGAATTTGCAGGAGTATACTTTCTAAGCCAGTGTGTTTCGTTGGAGAAAGAGAATAATAAAATCAGGCTGAGTATTTGAGTTGTTGAAAAGAATCCACTGTATATACTCTCCACTAATACCTTTCCAATGTACAATGTCAAGGCTGTCCTTAGTTATTTTGAGGATGTTTTAAAGAATCTGCCTGCCAATGTAGGAGACACAGGTGATGTGGATTCAGTCCCTGGGTCAAGAAGATCCCCTGGAGGAAGAAATGGCAACCCACTCCAATATTCTTGCCTGGGAAATCCCATGGTCAGAGGAGCTTGGCGGGCTGCAGTCCATAGAATTGCAAAGAGTCAGAGCGTACGCGCACACACACACCAGAAAGCAGTTCCATTCTCCCTCCTCTTCCTTCTCTCCACCTTTCTCCAACCACAAATCTTATTAAATATGCTTCAGAAAATGAGAAAATAAGAAAGATATTTGATAGACGAGCATTCTCTCCTATTCTTTCCCTGGCATAAACAAGCTACATACACCATTATGAAAAATCAAATTTGGTCACGAATTTTAAATTTCTAAGTTGAATACAGGAATCCCTTACTATCCAAATCGAATCTATCCCTAAAAACCTCCTAGTGAATTTTTATAGTAGGAACCTATTCTTCTTTATTTTAAATATTAATAAAACAGTTCCCTGCGTTCCTAACCACTTTCCCCCAGTATTACTAAAATATTTTGTGACATCTCATAACAATTTCAGTTAGTCAGTTCAGTTGCTCAGTCGTGTCTGACTCTTTGCGACCCCACATAACAATTTACCCACTGTCTAATTATCTAATACTTACTGCACACCTCAGTGGGTATTGTTATATGCCCAACCCAACAGTACTGTATAGTTTCAGATTTTTACTGAATTTTCCTTCTATAATGCAACAAATATGTACCCTAATATAAAGAAATTATTAAGCAACAATTTGAAGATAGACAATGAATACAAATAACAATTGCAAGAGGAATTTAAAGAGCAAGGCAGATTTTACAAATAGTTGTTTACTGACTACAGAATTGCCTGAGTGGTGTCTGATGGCAAGAGGAGGCTGCTTGAAGAGAGGTAAAGGTGACAAAAAATAGCTGGTAAAGAGAGAAAGTCAATGTGTGAGGTTCACCCACAGCCATATGAAAGGAACAGATAGGCAGCCTTGTCCTGGCACTTGAGATCCCAGGAGTGGTGGCTGTGGACCCTGTGTCCAAAACTTGCGTTGTGGTTCCGTGTGATCCCTTCTAACCTCTTACTAACGCATGGTCTTCTCTAAGGCTATCAGGCTCACTACTTTCTTTACAAGTTCGTCCATCTCCTTAGAATGACATTATATTTCATAATGTGGGGAAGATATAAAGGGACTCAGAAGTATAGTATTCTATGTGCTCATAAGCAGAGAAGAAATGAATATTGGTAAAATCTAGCAACATAGGTTAAAATAAAATAGGAGAATGGATAACATGCATGTGTGCATAATCAAAAGTAGGTAGGTTTATACCCGAAGGAAAAATTAACCCGAGACCTCCATCAGCTTTCTAGGATAGTAAAGAAAATAGGTCATTAGACCAAAAGGAGGACTCAGTCAACTGTAGGGCTATAACCAAAGGCAACCATAATCACAAATACTCTGGATTCACAATAAGATTTATGCTTACCCAAAAGACATCATCTTACTAGTCCCTTAAAAACAACCACCAGAAGATAAGCAGGTGTTATGGGCTGAATTGTGTCCTCCTCCAAAATTCATGTGTTATCCTCATACCCAGTACCTCAGAATGTGACTATATTTGGAGACAGGGTCCTTAAAGGAGTAACTGATGTTAAATGAGGTCATGGGGGTGGACCTCAATTCAATATGACTAGTGTCCTTATAAGAAGAGAAGATTAGGACAGAGACACAGACAGAGGGATGTGACCACATGAGGATACAATGATAAAGTGACCATCTGCGAACCTGTCAACACTTTGGTCCTGGACTTCTAGCCTCCAGAAGTGAGAAAAACTAGAATGTTGCTATTTAAACCACCTAGCCTATGTTGTTTTGTTACGGTAGCCCTGGCAAACTTATATAGTAGGGCAGTAAGTGTTCCATGCAATTTAAATACAAGAACATTATCAATTCTAAAAGATCAAAAGACTTGTCCAAGTTTACACATTTCAATGTGAAAAGTCGTATTAGGACACCAGCTTCAACTCCTGGTCTTGCGCTCTTTCCCCTGTACCAGGGCAAGGACACATGGTGGGCCTTGTGGCCTCCCTTTAGATCAAAGGTCTTAAGGAAACAATTTTGTTTGCATTTTCCTGGGGAGGGGGAAATGTTGAGCCCTTTTTCGCATTTCCATTCTGTCTCCACCTAGAGCAGTTTTACCTCTGGCATCAAGGGGCCTCTCAACTTCTTTTTATAGTTCAGTGGTGAAGTTGGAAGGAACCCCAAAATGAGAAGATAGAGGTCACCTGCTGCCTGTACACTCTAGTGTTGTCAATATCAATTTTGGTCAGTGCCTCAGTATTACCAAATGAAGTAAAGTTGGCTTATATTTTTTAGGGACAGGAAAATAAGTGAGTAGGAAATAATATTAGAAAGGCTGTTTTTATATTTTCTTGTGATGAGTTCTCACAGTTTCTGCATCCCATTCAGATCTGAGAAAAGTGAAAGGTGGGACCAGATGCATGCTCCAGTCTTTTTTCACCTTAAAATTGATGATGGCAAGTCAGCAATAGAAATTGCAGCTGGTGTCACAAAATTTTCCTTCCTAAAATCCACAGTGACCACACACTTCGTATATGTTGAAGTTCAAAATTCCAAGTACTGGGAACTTTCCTGGTGGTCCAATGGTTAAGCATCTGCCTTGCAAGGCAAGGGACATGGGTTCCGATCCTGGTTGGGGAACTAAGATCCCACATACTGCAGAGCAACTAAGCCTACTAACCATAACTACTGAGCCTGCACATTCTGGAGTCCAAGGGCCACAGCCAGAGTCTATGCATTGATACAAAATATCCTGAATGCACAATGAAGACCCTGAGCACCACAACTAAGACCCAACACAATCAAAGAAATACATATATGTTTTTAAAAATTCCAAGTACTGGTATAGAAACCCTGCCAGAGTCTTGTTCTTACTGACGTTTTTGGTCTCATCTCCATCTGTCACACCTCATATTCTTAGTAAATCTTGAATGCTCATAGTTCTCTGAAGGTTTTATGCATGTTCTATGTGCTTTTGTTCATATTCTTTCCTCTCACTTCATCATCTTATGTGATGGGACCCCATTTATTATTTAAAATTCAGTCTCTTGGTCACCTCTCAGTCATCTTCAGAATCTTTCTCCATCCAGTCTAATCAACCCCCAGTTTGGTTATCTATTATCTAGTTTGTGGCTTCTTCCTTTGTTCTAGGGTTAACTGTTTATATGTCTCAACCCACAAATTCAACTCACATGATACCACCTCATGTAGACTATGATCTTTATGAAAGTGGGGACACAGCTGATTTATTTTTAATATCCTCAACCCCAGCACAACCTATGCCATTTTTCCCCCTAAATGCAATGAATCTAATGTTACTGTTATCTGAGGTTCAATTTCTTCCATAATTGTTTTGGAAAGGAACACCAGTAGGATTCAAAGGTGTGAACATTTACATATTCGTTCAACAAAATCATTCATTAACTGTCAATATATCAAAACAATGGAAAACCAAGGTCATCTGCGTGTCTTCAACTCATGCCTCATGGGGTACTACTGCTTTGAGTGAAGCACCAGCTAACTTTGATCAAGTGGATCAAGTAAGGAAAAAAAGAAGCTCTTCTAGCCACTTTGAGTATTGAGAATGATGGTTAAGACTAAACCCTAGTCCAAGGACAATACTCTTAAATACACTTTATATCAGATCACTGAGAAAGAATAGATGGGAAATCAAAAATACACAGTTTTGTCTTCTACTTTGACAGACTATATAGTGTAAGCAAATGCAGAACCCTTCATTGCTAAGATAACTTCTAATGATCTCTCTCTCCTGTAAACAAGCCAGAGACACTCAAACCCTGAAGCAAGGAATTCAGCTGGGGTCAAAAACCAAGCCAGAGATGGGGTTCTAATTCAACTTATGAACAAAAAATGCAAATGCTTTCTCTGAAGCATTTTTCACATAGTCTGTGATATGGTTCTTCGGCTTATTTTTGGCTTCTGTGACAGGAACTTAGCGCAGAGTCCTCTGTGGGACTCAGTTATCAATGGGCACTTAGGAACGTGTCTGCGTGACAACCAACTTCCTGACAGATCAGGACTCCAGCAGCAGAAATAGGCTCCCAGTGACTCACTCACCTCCAGCAGGGCTCCTGGGATTTCCCACGGCATAGCAGAGCCCCTGCACTGTGACATGAGGTTATACTCTGACAGCTGCACAGCTCTGACGCCAGGCCCTTCCCTGTGAAAAGCACTAATCCAGCTGGTGTCTCTCTCACTGGGATCTGGTTCCCTCTGTTCTTTTGTCTAATCTTCTAGAAGATAACAGAAGGGTAGCTGTCTTTGCCCTGTGAGGAAGACACTTAGGTACATGTCAACTGAACAGTTGATAGAAGAGCTGATGAAAGGAGTATTGGGCTGTACATGAAAAGGCAACTGGAATGGAAAAGATGCAATCATCTGAAATATTTGAAAAGCTGATCTACATAAATTACAACACACTACAGCAGCCTGACGTGCAGAGAAACATAATCTTGCCTAAACAGATAAGAGATAAAAAAATATTCACTAGATCCCTTTTCCTCACCACAGACAAAACCTAAACTTGTTTTTATCTCATATAACTCAGCTCAGTTCAGTTGCTCAGTCATGTCCAACTCTTTGTGACCCCATGGACTGCAGCACAACAGGCCTCCCTGTCCATCACCAACTTCCGAAGTTTACTCAAACTCATGTCCATTGAGCTGGTGATGCCATCCAACCATTTCATCCTCTGTCATCCCCTTCTTCTCCCACCTTCAATCTTTCCCAGCATCAGAGTCTTTTTCAATAAATCAGTTCTTCACATCAGGTGGCCAAAGTATTGGAGTTTTAGCTTCAACATCAGTCCTTCCAATGAATATTCAGGACCAATTTCCCTTAGGATGGACTGGTTGGATCTCCTTGCAGTCCAAGGGACTCTCAAGAGTCTTCTCCAAAACCACAGTTCAAAAGCATCAATTCTTCGGTGCTCACCTTTCTTTATAGTCCAACTCTCACATCCAAACATGACCACTAGAAAAACCATAGCTTTGACTAGATGGACCTTTGTTGGCAAGGCAATGTCTCTGCTTTTTAATATGCTGTCTAGGCTGGCCATAACTTTTCTTCCAAGGAGTAAGTGTCTTTTAATTTCATGGCTGCAGGCACCATCTGCAGTGATCTTCGAGCCCCCAAAAATAAAGTCTGACACTGTTTCTACTGTTTCCTCATGTATTTGCCATAGAGTGATGGGACCAGATGCCATGATCTTCGTTTTCTGAATGTTGAGCTTTAAGCCAACTTTTTCACTCTCCTCTTTCACTTTCATCAAGAGGCACTTTAGCTCTTCTTTGCTTTCTGCCATAAGGGTGGTGTCATCTACATATCTAACGTTATTGATATTTCTCCCAGCAATCTTGATTCAAGCTTGTGTTTCATCCAGCCCAGCGTTTCTCATGATGTACTCTGCATAGAAGTTAAGTAAGCAGAGTGACAATATACAACCTTGATGTACTCTTTTCCCTATTTGGAACCAGTGTGTTGTTCCATGTCCAGTTCTAACTGTTGCTTCCTGACCTGCATATAGGTTTCTCAAGAGGCAGGCCAGGTGGTCTGGTATTCTCATCTCCTTAAGAATTTTTCACAGTTTGCTGTGATCCACACAGTCAAAGGCTTTGTCATAGTCAATAAAGCAGAAATAGATGTTTTTCTGGAACTCTTTTGCTTTTTCCATGATTCAATGGATGTTGGCAATTTGATCTCTGGTTCCTCTGCCTTTTCTAAATCCAGCTTGAACATCCGGAAATTCATGGTTCACGTACTGTTGGAGCCTGGCTTGGAGAATTTTGAGCTTTACTTTACTAGCATGTGAGTGAAGTGAAGTCGCTCAGTCTTGTCCAACTCTTTGCGACCCCATGGGCTTTAGCCTGTAGGCTCCTCTGTCCATGGGATTTTCCAGGCAATAGTCCTGGAGTGGATTGCCATTTCCTTCTCCAGCATGTGAGATGAGTGCAATTGTGCAGTAGCTTGAGCATTCTTTGGCATTGCCTTTCTTTGGGATTGGAATGAAAACTGACCTTTTCCAGTCCTGTGGTCACTGCTGAGTTTCCAAATTTGCTGGCATATTGAGTGCAGCACTTCACAGTATCATCTTTTAGGATTTGAAATAGCTCAACTGGAATTCCATCACCTCCACTAGCCTTGTTTGTAGTGGGCTTTGTTCAAGTGGGATTCCTAAGGCCCACTTAACTTCACATTCCAGGAAGTCTGGCTCTAGGTGAGTGATCATACCATTATGATTATCTGGGTTGTGAAGATCTTCTTTGTACGGTTCTGTATATTCTTGCCACATCTTCTTTTGTTAGGTCTATACCATTTCTGTCCTTTATTGAGCCCATCTTTGCATGAAATGTTCCCTTGGTATCTCTAATTTTCTTGTAGAGATCTCTAGTCTTTCCCATTCTATTGTTGTCCTCTATTTCTTTGCACTGGTCACTGAGGAAGGCTTTATTATGTCTCCTTGCTATTCTTTGGAACTCTGCATTCAAATGGGTATATCTTTCCTTTTCTCCTTTGCTTTTTGCTTCTCTTCTTTTCACAGCTATTTGTAAGGCCTCCTCAGACAGCCATTTTGCATTTCTTTTTCTCCAGGATGTTCTTGATCCCTGTCTCCTGTACAGTGTCACAAACCTCCATCCATAGTTCTTCAGGCACTCTGTCTATCAGATCTAATCCTTTGAATCTATTTTTCATATAACTCAAGAGTACACACAGTGGCCACTCTGTACTGCCTGGATTGGTATTAATAACAGAGGATGTATCTTTGCTCCTTTGAGCAGCCTGGTTTTACTTATAGTGATAGACCTTTGCAACCTGAGTAGAGTAAATAACTGACTATCTCAGAGAGAAAAAGAGACTGCTTTGGATGCTTCTGATGGTATGCCCTGCTTTTCCCCACTGAGTTTGATCAAGTCTTTACAACCATGAGATGACTAGGTACTGTGCAATGTTTTCTATTCCAATCCAGTGGGCTTGCTTCTGCTCTTTGCTCTTAGCAGGGAGTTTCTGCATCCCGATCTCTATGTACAAACAGTACTTCTCCACCCAGATTATAGTGGTGTCACACTAGAACTTATCTGGTGTAATAGGAATATGTGACATGTGCCATAGTTATCATGTTGGGAACATGCTGTTAAACTCAAGAGAGACTATATATGTGTGCATCCAAATGACTATTTTCAATGAATAGCAGGTTTGTGGTTATAAGCAGTATCCTCAGACTAGGAAAAGGCTCTGCAGGCAGACTAGCTGTGGTCTTAGACAATTTACCTAACTTTAAGAAGATTTTGCCTCTTTATCCATGAAATCATAATAACACCAACTACCTTACAGAAATTGTTACGTTGAGAGAGAATATACATAAAATATGGGAAAGTTAGGAGGACCTACATAAATTAGATTGATTTTATTTTTATTACAATAATTAAGTTGGAAAGCTATTATTTCACACACTGGCTTTTTTGTTGTTTTACTCTTTCTAGAAACATCGCAAGGAAACCATTCCAGGCCTCAAGCTGTCTCCTTCCTTGAAAAATTCTCCAATCAAGGGCTCAGGGCAATCTGAGGGTAAAAAGTAGAGGTGAACCTTTAAGAGTTGCGTGTCCTGGGCCCATTTATTGATCAGTAAGAGATATAATAACAGAAAACTTTTCTCATAAAATGACAATCAAAGGCTGAATCTTTTAGACCTCTCCTTAAAAGGCAAGAGTAAACTCTGACTGATATTCAATTTACAGAAAACTCAGAAATAATGGCCACTTGCAAGAGATGGTATTGCTCATAAATAGTGCTCAAATTTTATTCCAAACAAGTTCATTAATAACTAAAGAAGGTTCTAGAATTCATTCACTTGATTGTGATGAGTAAACAGAAGCACAGGACGGAAAATCCATATCACATATCATGTCTACACAAATTTCTTTAACAAATAGGCATTCCTCCTGCATTGAGTTTTCTCCTTTATATGATCATGATCACAATAGAAAATGATCATGATCATATAAAGGAGAAAACTCAATGTAGGAGGAATGCCTATTTGTTAAAGAAATTTGTGTAGACATGATATCGTGATCACAATAGAAAAGGAGAAGGCAATGGCACCCCACTCCAGTACTCTTGCCTGGAAAATCCCATGGACGGAGGAGCCTGGTAGGCTGCAGTCCATGGGGTCGCTAAGGTCAGACATGACTGAGCGACTTCACTTTATCTTTCACTTTCATGCATTGGAGAAGGTACTGGCAACCCACTCCAGTGTTCTTGCCTGGAGAATCCCAGAGATGGTGGAGCCTCGTGGGCTGCCGTCTGTGGGGTCACACGAGTCGGACACGACTGAAGTGACTTAGCATAGCATACAATAGAAAAAGAACCATCCTTGTCAGTTCTTGTACTTGTTAATACATCCCCCCTTGAATTTAGCACACTGTACCTGCACAAGTCTGCTTTACTAGCAACTAGGTCTGAATTCAGAGTCCATTCTCCTTGACACACAGAACTCACCATCCAAATGATACCTCATCACAACCCACAGAAGCTTCAACAACAACAAAAAATGTCAAACGCCTTCATAACAGCCCCTGAAGACCGACACTGATTCCAAAACGAAGGGTGGGATCTATTTCTGATAAATTCAATCGAAGAATTTTAGGGACTGTATATTTAAACAGGCAGATGATGATCTAAAGCAAAAGCCACTCTGTTGTGTCAGACTCTTTGTGACCTCGTGGACTATATAGTCCATGGAATTCTCCAGGCCAGAATATTGGAGTGGGTAGCCTTTCTTTTCTCCAGGGGATCTTCTCAACCCAGGAATTGAACCCAGATCTCCCACATCGCAGGCAGATTCTTTACCAGCTGAGCCACAAGGGAAGCCCAAGAATACTGGAGTGGGTAGCCTATCCCTCCTCCAGCAGATCTTCCCCACCCAGGAATTGAACCAGGGTCTCCTGCATTGCAGGTGGATTCTTTACCAACTGAGCTATCAGGGAAGCCCTATGATCTAAAGGATAATCCAGAAACATTTCAAGTGTCACTTCACAAAGTGTGGTTTGTTAATAAGGTTTTTTTTTTTTTTTTTTTTAATCAAGAGTAAAAATTTAAGCTTTAAAAATCTTCATCAAATGTTATTTTAATATAGGCAGCAGAAACAAATACGTTCTATAAATTCCAGTGGTTATACTTCTTTCTTGGAAGGTGCAAAATCCCTCAGCCCTTTGTTAATTTATCTGATTCATTGGAGCCATTCAGCGATGTCCTTAAACTAACCTAAGAGTTATCCTTTTGGGGGCTCATATTTACAGAGTAACAAGTATGAGGCTCAGAGAATGGTTCAGCTAGTTCCCTGTAGGGTGAACTCAGTGGTGGTATATGTTCAGACAGCCAAGATGGCTGTTCTCTTGCTCCCTGCTTGACCAATACCTGCTTCATTTACACCCCACTCATAAGACTGACCTTCCTACGTACTTTCCCCAGGCCCAGATAGTGATTGTTCTTATCCAAAGGGCAGTGACCAACACACTTCTCTGCTAGTTTCCCTGGTAGCTGATGAGCCACCCTGACATCAATTTACCCCTTCCATTTCACCTCGACCTAAGGAGTCAAGACTGCCACCACGTCCTGCCCCACCATCCAATGCACACTGCGGGGTGTCACTCCAGTACTTTGCTTCAGACATGTAAGAGCCTCCTATCCATTAAACCGTTAATGTCTCTGTCACCAACTCCAAGCTCTTTCTTCAGTCTTGAAGCAAGTACAGGGCTCATAGGCCTGTGACGTGCAGACCAAGAGGTGGGCAAAAGCAACTATTCAAGGTAAGGTAAGTTAAGTCACTTCAGTCGTGTCCAACTCTGTGCGACCCCATAGACAGCAGCCCACCAGGCTCCACCGTCCCTGGGATTCTCCAGGCAAGAACACTGGAGTGGGTTGCCATTTCCTTCTCCAATGCATGAAGTGAAAAGTGAAAGTGAAGTTGCTCAGTCGTGTCCAACTCTGTGCGACCCCATAGACAGCAGCCCACCAGGCTCCACCGTCCCTGGGATTCTCCAGGCAAGAACACTGGAGTGGGTTGCCATTTCCTTCTCCAATGCATGAAGTGAAAAGTGAAAGTGAAGTTGCTCAGTCGTGTCCAACTCTGTGCGACCCCATGGACTGCAGCCCACTAGGTTCCTCTGTCCATGGGATTTTCCAGGCAACAGTACTGGAGTGGGGTGCCATTGCCTTCTCTAACTATTCAAGCCAGATACTTAAAAATATCCCTTTATCAGATCACCCAGAAACCAAAGAATCTCCTTCTGTGGGACTTTTAAACACAAAATTGTTCGGGGAGCTAAGTGAATTATATTGCTTATTTTGACTCAAATGTGATCTCCTATATTTACCTGTTTCAAGCATGCATTGCTTTTATTAACTTGCTTTCGTTAACACTATTACTGAATTACTTATCACAGTATTGGACTGTATACTTATTTTTTAAATTAATATTTGTAGAAGTATATTAAACTGAGACACATTCTTAGGAGAAACAAAGATGAAGCTGTCAACTGGGATTCATTATGGTGCCAGTATTTTACTTGATTCTCACTTGCCTTTAGAGTTTCTTCAAGAAGGGGTTATGTCCGTAGTTTAATACTCTATAACCTAAGTGACTGAACTTTGACACAGAACTCAATCTCCAGTTTAGAGGATATATCTGAATATGTCTTATGGGCAAATGGTGTCTTCAAAATCAGTCATCATAAAAGTAGAAGTAATTTCACACACCAGAGTCCAGTTTAAGTTCTAAAGTAAGACAGAGGATTCTAATCCCAGCCCTGCTACTTGTCAACAGTGTATCTATATGCAAATTGCCAAGCCCTTTAGGGCTCACTTTTCCCATATGTAAACTAGAAAGAATAATGGTTCTATCTATGGAGCTGCTTTAAGGATTAATAGAGAGAGTACATATGTATTCCCAGAGGAACAGAACTAACAGCATATACAGACATGTATGAAGGCGATTTACTATGGGAACTGGCTCATGTGATTATGCAAACCAAGATGTGCCACAACACACTGTCTGCAAGCTGGTAAACTAGGAAAGCAGGTGGTATAATTCAGTCCCAGCCTGAAGGCCTGAGAACCAGTTTTTAACAGTCAAAAGCTCAAGAACCAGGAACTCCCATGTCCAAGGGCAAGAGGAGATGGACTACCCAGCTCGAGAAGAGAGAATTTGTCCCTCCTCCACGTTTTTGTTCTGTTTGCATCCTCAACAGATGGAATGATACCCACCCACACTGGCGAGGGTGAATCACATTTACTCAATCCACTGACTCAAATACTAATCATTTCCAGAAACACCATCGGTCAAAAACCCAGGAATGGTGTTTTATCAGCTATACGAATATCCCTTAGCCCACTCAAGCTGGCACATAAAACTATCAGAATAGGTAACACACTTAACACTAATCACATAATAAATACCCAATTAATACTGAGTCTCATTCTTACAGTCATCTTTAGCCTCAAGTTCCAAATTTAGGTTCAGTTTGTTGGTTACAAGAGTCCCAGGTGCCAGCCTATAGACAAGGATCTCTTCTTTGATCTCATTTTTTTTTCCTCTAAGCGTTAGGACAAACTCTTACTAAAGTGAGTTGCTCTTAGTAAGCATAATAAATGCAAGGAGCAGTAAAGCAAAAATGTCCAGATTATGAAGGGAACATTCAAAAAAGCCTTGAAAGACTTGACTAGATTATAAAAAAGCAGAACGTGGTATTCAAAGCTGAAATCTAAATTTCTCTAGCCCACTGGCTGCTCAGTGTCTAAACATTACTAGTTTAGTAAACATTGTGGACTGACTAATAGGTGAAAATAATAGCCCTTACTTTCACTGTTTAAAATGTTTAATTATCTGGTTAATGCATCAGAATGTGGCTTTGATCCATAAAATTCTGGTTTGATATTTGAATATCACCCATGTTATAACCCAAAATCCAACAAGATATATCCTCTTTGTTCCTGAGGGTGCAAATCCCACATGAAAATACCCTCTTCACTTCTCACCTGTCTTCCTGAAATTCCCTCTTTGGGTACAGCTGCCATTATAGATGCCCAAAAAAGACTCTTTTTTCCCCCTCTCTTTCAAAAGGGCAGCCTGGGTTTTCTTATTCCTCTGACTGCCTGCTTTGCATCTGCCTCCTCTCAGGTGTGTCCTTCCAGGAGAGTGGCTTGGAAAACCAGGGAGAATAAATGCCTTTGGTTGAATTACCTGCCAAGACAATCTGAATTTTACATCTGGAATATATCTTTTAGATTCACCTTTCCCAGATACCATAAGGACTGATCATTGTTTTTAAATTGGGCAAGGAGAACAACAATATGAGAATTGGTTTCAATTTCATAAACAAAAAAATATTTAATGGATGAATGTGATCACAGTTTTCCTCTCCTTCCCAGGGTTTTATTTTTTCATGTTATACCTTTTTTAAACCTACCTTTTTTTTTTTTTTTCAATGCTGCTGCTGCTGCTGCTAAGTCACTTCAGTCGTGTCCGACTCTGTGCAACCCCAGAGACGGCAGCCCACCACACTCCCCCGTCCCTGGGATTCTCCAGGCAAGAACACTGGAGTGGGTTGCCATTTCCTTCTCCAATGCAGGAAAGTGAAAAGTGAAAGTGAAGTCGCTCAGTCATGTCTGACTCTTAGCGACCCCATGGACTGCAGCCTACCAGGCTCCTCTGTCCATGGGATTTTCCAGGCAAGAGTACTGGAGTGGGGTGCCATCGCCTTTTCTGTTTTTCAGTGCTACCTACCATAAGTTAATTGGCCTCAGACCACTGACAGTAAGTAACAAAATAAGAATTAAAAAAAAAAAAAAAACACTTTCACAAGTCATTTTTAAAAGTAGGTTGAGTCTTGACTTTCTTTTGGCAGCTTCACACCTCTTCCCTTCTCCTTCCTTGCACTACATCCAAGGCTGTCTTCCTATTCACCTCCTTCTGCAACAGAAAGGACACCCTCCCTCCAGAACTCAGTTTGAGTTTCTTCTCAGATCTTCAAGAAAGAATTAGATTCAATTCAATTACAAATGTTTCCCAAACTCTTAAAAGAAGAAAACTGTTTAATTAATTTACAACGAGCCAGAAATTATCCTTTTTAATCCTTCTCAAGGTTTGTCTGCACACAGATGGATTTCTCTCAAATGATGTCTTATCATTCTCTCTTCCCACATCCCATGTTATTTAGAGAGAACTCATTTTGAAAAGAGAAAAGTGTAGACAGGAGGATTAGATTTGAGCAAAGCACAACTGTACATTTATCATCCTCATCCCAACCCCTAAATCACTGAGTTATTCTCCTCTGTTAGACTTAGTTCATCCATAATTGCTAAGTGTCAGGGCACTTTTATCTTCAGTCCCAAGCTGCAGTGTGTAATACAAGTACCTTTGCCAAGAAATACTGATACACAGAAGAGTCAGGACCAGGCAGGCAAAGCCCATATCTGATGAGACGAAGTACATTTTTGGCTCTGGTCTTATAAATACAAAGTGGGTTAAGAAAATGATGTGAATTTTCAAGACAGAAAGGCAAATAAGTTTGCACACATTTATGACAATAGCTACCAAGTGTAGCTTGTTGCTTCGGAGAGGAGAAGGAGCAGCCTTTTTTAGTGTAAATGCCGAACTGGTCCTCTGAGAAGCTGTAAGATGACCAGGGAACTAGGAGTATGCCCTGAGCAAGCATTCGTCCATTAGGCAGAAGGAAGAGAAAGAAGAATTCTGGGTACTTGCTCCAGATCTAGAAACAAACATTTAGTTCTGAGGGACAAAGGCATTCCAGTTTGCAACATTCATTGTCTCTCTTCCTCCCCACTTCTTTATACCCACAGGAGCTGGAGATAGTTTCCCTGCCCTGGAGCTAAGAACTCCCTTAAAGTTAAGTCCTTGCCTCTGATTTTATGGTTACCTGGACAACTGAGGTATGGAAAGCAGTGTTGCAGTTCAGATAAAGCTCCAACAGAGGTTCACATTGTTTCCCAGTCGAGTGTCCACCAGGAGGCACATGGCAGTTCAGATTACATGCAGATTTCCATCCTCAATCAGCCCCTAATTAAAAATAAAGCCTCTCTCCATCTGCTCATAACTTTCACAAACCCTTTTTTCCCCCCTTTGGGCTCAACATTTTTAAGCTTGGTCTGTGCCCAACTGTAGATTACTCTGACAAGTTTGAAGTGTTTTGGCATGAAGTAATGGTGGGAATAGGTACTTTTATTTTTTAACTTGACTCTTAAAAACAGCAACAAAAAACAGTCTCTAAAATTCAAGTGAAAATAACTTCAGATGCTCATTTGTACACTTTAAATGTTACTAGTTGAAAAGGACACCTAAAGAGCTGTTTGAAGTTCAACCAAACAGGAAGGCTCCCAGCAGACCCTGACACAGATGCTCTCTATTACACTGTCATTGTGCAATGCTGAGCAGGACTTGAAAGGGTGACAAGGTCACTGCCCAACCTTGCAGCTCTGCAACGTGTGTGTAATGGTGTGGGGTGCATAAAAACTATGGGGCAACTCAAAAAGGCATGGAGGAAGCAGTTTTTGTCCCCCAGTTAGAAGGGTTTTGTGCACACCCGCTTGAGATTGCAGAAATACAAATTTGCTCAACACCACAGTGACACAGCTCAGACAAGAGGGGTTTCCCCTTTCCTTCTACACAATCTGCTCACTTTCTATGCAATTTATTAAAAATCAGATATGACTTTAAAACTCTCTCTGATAGGTGGCTTCTAAGATCCTCTACTCCTCTGGCCTCCTACCTCACCTCACCTTCCCAGTAAAACAAGTCAAGACAAACAACCCCAGGGCAGATAACTTTCCCTGTGGGCACGTGACCCCGATACAGATAAGAACAGAGCAACTGGCTACTGGAAATACTTCCACAACATTGAAGAGATCTGCTTTTCGTTTTTGTATTTCTCGCCCCAGTTTCACCACGTTTACCTCTTCAGGTGCTTCTCCTAGGAAACTCCCACATATTCTGAGGATCTGGCAAGCTACTTTTTAATGCACTTAATTCAACAACATTATCCTTTGGATGATCTATGATAGCAATCCTCCAAGGAAGGGGACAGAAAGGGTTCCCTTAACTCAGATGCTCAATGTGGGGCCCAGCACTGATTTAGTCTTAGGACTAAAGCAACCATGTATGATTTCTTGCATGGCACCAGTCCCTTCCCTCTTCTCCCCTTCCCTTTTTTTCATTCCTGAAGCACTGCCTGAGCACCTCTGCTGTGTCTGCCCCTATGTGCAGGTTTTAGGAATCCAGCTAAGAAAAGATAAACAGAGCAGTATCTTTAAATTTATACTGCTTATAATCTAGCAGACATCTGAGAGTCACTAAAACACCCCCAAACAGATAGTGTACCCCTAAACAGATAATGACTCAAATGCAGTAGCAGCTAATTTCTCACTCATCTAAAGTAGAAAACAGAAGTTCTTGAGCAGCAGGAAGCCTCCCCCCAACCCCATCCAAGTATTGGTACAGGGATCCAAGATTCTTCTATTTTGTGGCCCTGCTATATTCAACACTTGGCTTTTAAGGTTGTCATGGTTATCTGCATCAAGCCTCTGGATGAAGAAAGGGAGGGGCAGGGAGTGGAATGGGGAGAATGCTGGACACAGGACGTATTTGGGGTCAGTCCATAAAAACTCCACTGGTCAGTCACAAGAAAGGCTGGGAAGTGCAATCTCACCAAGTGTCCAGGAAGAAGAAGAAACAGTTTTCATAAACAACTAACCAGCCTCTGCCAGGAGGTCAGGAGAGTGAAGAAATGGGAAAAAGGAGATCCTACAGCAGAATTCACGGAAGGCAGAATTCAACATAAGGAACAGAAGAGAAAATGGAAACCAAAGCAACCCAGGGTGTGCAAAACAACAACAGGACTCCGAATGATGTTAGGAGGCATCCTCTGAGGCCTCCATCACATGAATAGTAACATGTCAGATGGATCTTCCAGAGGATAATGGATCATCAGGGCAGAGACAGTGACATGTGACAGCTAAGGACCAAAGGCCATCAGGATCACAGGAGATGAACCGACATGTGGTGGCTGAAAGCCCATAACATCAGCCCACATGGTTTCCAGTTGAGCGAAAATTGTTCATAAAGAAGTCTGCATGCCTGGGACAAATCAGTTTTATGAATTGGTGACTATATTCATTCAGATGTGGCAGGGGTGTGGTTTGGATGAGCCACTTGCATGATATAAATTTTGGGAAATGTCACATGAGAAATCTGACTTTCCATGGTCTCTTCAACAACCAAAAGATCCAGTAAGAGTGATTCCTCATTCCTGAGTAGCAATAATCCAGTCACTCAGAATCGCCACTGACCTCCTTCAACTGGGCCTGCTCTCTCCAACACACCAAAGCCCTATAGCATATTTCATTTACATATTCTACCTAAGTCATGTAGACAATTTGTAAGCCCTAATGTAAATAGTTAAATTCTTACAAGTCAGGGACTTCCCCAGACGTCCAGCAGCTAAGACTCCATACTCCCAACCCAAGTGGCCCAGGTCTGAACCCTGGTCAGGGAACTAGATCCCACATGCCACAACAAAGCTACCACAAGCCACAACTAAGACCCAGTGTAGCCAAATAAAAAAAATTTTTTTACCAGTTAGAAATATAATAGAAAGAACCATGTAACTCAAGATCTTGGGCATTTTCAGGGTCTGACAGCAGCCCGCATAGAACATTGTTGTATGTACAGATACACATATATATACATATATGAAAAGCAGCAACAATGAGATTTTGCTCTATATTTACTTATTTAAGCATCTGTCTTCTTCAATTCAGTATGAATAATTTTGAACACAAGGCTCAGAGTATCTGGCCCAAATAAGGTATCAGTTAAGCCATTTGAAAGAAATCACAGTAAACTTATAACAAATAATCCCTTGAAAATGAACTGAAATAAAGAAAATACGAGTAAGGCACTGAGGCAGCATCACCGACTTGGGACAGATCCCACCAGGAAACCCAAAGGCCATGTGGGGACTGATAATCCTAAATGTGCGGACGTGTACCCTTACAAAGAAGGCAGAGAAGAAAAAAGAAAAACTGGAGACAAGAATTGAGAGAAGTGAGGAAGAAATGTATGTCAAAAAGTTTCAGCAGAGAAGGAATGGAGATGCAGATGTAGAGAACGGGCCTGTGGACACAGTGTGGGAAGGAAAGAGTGGGATGAACTGAGAAAGTAGCATTGACATATATACATTATCGTGTGTAAAACAGATCTGATAGACAGAGTGCCTGAAGAACTATGGACAGAGGTTTGTGACATTGTACAGGGGGTGGTAATCAAGACCATCCTCAAGAAAAAGAAATGCCAAAAGGCAAATGGTTGTCTGAGGAGACCTTACATATAACTGAGGGGAAAAAAAGAGAGAGAGAAGCTAAGAGCAAAGGAGAAAAGGAAAGATATACCAATCTGAGTACAGAGTTCCAAAGAATAGCAAGGAGAGATAAGAAAGCCTTCCTCAGTGATCAGTGCAAGAAATATAGGAAAACAATAGAATGGGAAAGATGAGAGATCTCTTCAAGAAAATTAGAGATACCAAGGAAATATTTCATGCAAAGATGGGCACAATAAAAGACAGAAATGGTATGGACCTAGTAGACACAAGATATTAAAAAGAGGTGGCAAGAATATACAGAACTATGAAAAAAAGACCTTAATGACTGAGATAACCATGATGGTGTTATCACTCACCTAGAGCCAGATACACCAGAATGCAAAGTCAAGAGGGCCTTAGGAAATATCACTATGAACAAAGCTAGGGGAGGTGATGGAATTCCAGCTGAGCTATTTCAAGTACTGAAAGATGATGCTGTTAAGGTGATGCACTCAATAGGCCAGCAAATTTGGAAAACTCGGCAGTGGTCACAGGACTGGAAAAGGTCAGTTTTCATTCCAATCCCAAAGAAAGGTAATGCCAAAGAATGCTCAAACTACCGCACAATTGTACTCATCTCACACACTAGCAAAGTAATGCTCAAAATTCTCCAAGCCAGGCTTCAACAGTATGTGAACCATGAACTTCCAGATGTTCAAGCTGGTTTTAGAAAAGGCAGAGGAACCAGAGATCAAATTGCCAACAACTGTTGGGTCATAGAAAAAGCAGGAGACTTCCTGAAAAACATCCACTTCTGCTTTACTGGCTATGCCAAAGCTTTTGACTCTGTGGATCACAACTCTATGGAAAATTCTTGAAGTGATAGGAATACCATACCACCTTACCGCCTCCTGAGAAATCCATACACAGGTCAAGAAGCAACAGTTAGACGTGGACATGGAACAACACTGGTTCCAAATTCAGAAAGGAGTACGTCAAGGCTGTATACTGTCACTCTGCTTATTTAACTTATTTGTATAGTACATCATGTGAAATGCTGGGCTAGATAAAGCACAAGCTGGAATCAAGATTCCCAAGAGAAATATCAATAATGTCAGATATGCAGATGACACCACCCTTATGACAAAAAGTGAAGAAGAACTAAAGAGCCTCTTGATGAATGTGAAATAGGAGAGTGAAAAATCTGGCTTAAAACTCAACATTCAGAAAACTATAATCATAGCATTAGTCCCATCACTTCATGGCAAATAGATGGAGAAAAAAATGGAAATAGTGACTGACTATTTTCTTGGGCTCTAAAATCACTGAAGATAGTAATTGCAGCCATGAAATTAAAAGACACTTGCTCCATGGATAAAAGCTATGACCAACTTGGACAGCATATTAAAAAGCAAAGACATTACTTTGCCAACAAATTCCATATATTCAAAGCTATGGTTTTTCCAGTAGTCATGTTTGGATGTGAGAGTTGGACCATAAAGAAAGCTGAGCACGAAGAACTGATGCTTTTGAACTGTGGTGATGGAGAAGACTCTTGAGAGTCCCTTGGACTGCAAGGAGATCCAAACAGTCAATCTTAAAGGAAATCAGTCCTGAACATTCATTGAAAGGACTGATGCTGAAGCTGAAGCTCCAATACTTTGGCTACCTGATGTGAAGAACTAATTCATTGGTAAAGACCTTGATGCTGGGAAAGATTGAAGGCAGGAGAAGGGGACAACAGAGGATGAGATGGTTGGATGGCATCAACTATTCCATGGACATGATTTTGAGCAAGCTCCAGGATGTGGTGATGGACAGGGAGGCCTGGCATGCTGCAGTCCATGGGGTTGCAAAGAGTTGGACACAACCGAGCAACTGAACTGAAGTGATTGAGAAGTTGCTATGTAACACAGGGAGCCCAACATGGTGCTGTGTGATAACCTAGAGAAGTGGGATAGCAGGAGGAGAGGGAGAGTCAAGACGGAGGTGACATATGTATTCAATTCAGTTCAGTTCAGTCACTCAGACATGTCGACTCTTTGTGACCCCATGAATTGCAGCATGCCAGGCCTCCCTGTCCATCACCAACTCCTGGAGCTCACCCAAACTCATGTCCATCGAGTCAGTGATGCCATCTAGCCATCTCATCCTCTGTCGTCCCCTTCTCCTCCTGCCCCCAATCCCTCCCAGCATCAGAATCTTCTCCAATGAGTCAACTGTTCGCATGAGGTGGCCAAAGTACTGGAGTTTCAGCTTTAGCATCAGTCCTTCCAAAGAAATCCCAGGGCTGATCTCCTTTAGAATGGACTGGTTGGATCTCCTTGCAGTCCAAGGGACTCTCAAGAGTCTTCTCCAACACCACAGTTCAAAACACATCTGGCTCTTTCTTCCCTCTCTCCCTCACCACCTATGGCTTTTCTATCATTCGCGTCTTTTATTATCTAGTCACATGCAAAAATCTATTCCTTGCTTTTTCTCTTGACTCTCCTCCTCTCTTCCTCCCTCTGGTGGGTCTCTTTGTTCTTCCTTTCTTCTCCTTCACTTTCTTTCCAGTATCCCCTTTTCTCTTCCCGTCTCTTCTCTTCTCTCAACTCTCTTCCGTTGTTCCTCCCTCACCTTCCCCCCGGCGGCCCGCGCCCCCCCGCCCCATAGTCTCACTCCCTGCTCTGGCTCTCCTCTCCACCCCCACCCCTACTAGCCTACCGGAGCATGCACCCACCCCAGTATCTTCCACTAGGTGGAGTGGGGCATGTGTTTGCACTTTGCCTTCTTGGGCTCCTCCCGCTCTTCTGGTGTAGCACATCTCTTTTCCACTACTTTTCGAGTGTGCTTCCCCACTACTCACTCCAGGTGTCTCCTGGTGTCACTTCATGTGTCCGACTCTGTGTGACCCCATCACACCACCCTCCCCTTTCCCTGGATCTCGCAACACTGGAGTGGGTTCTCCTTCTCCAGTGGTGAGTCGCTCATTCTTCCGACTCTAGCACCCCATGGACTGCAGCCTCCAGGCTCCTCTGTCCATGGGATTTTCTAGGCAGAGTACTCAGTGGGGTGCCATTCCTTCTCCAATATATTATATATGGCTTATTTGTGTTACTCTACTGCAGAAACAGCAAAATTGTACAATTTTCTTCCAATTAAAATAAATTTAAAAATACAGAAAAAAATTCACGAGTCTATTTGGCTCCGATGATTACTTGGGTGGTGTCCTAATTGGCCCCTCTGGAAGTCGTAGGTGAACAAGCTATCTGAGCACCACTCTCCCTGCCTGGAACATCCTGGGATCTACAGAGCTGTGCAGTAGCATCCAGAGGTTCCCAGGGAGACCAGCCAAGCTCACTGCCACCTGTTGGAAGATACTCTTAACATGGCTCAGGGAACCACCACCATCAACCACCATTTATCTCCACAGTAGGAGCTCAGAAAAGATTGGATTGGGCTGAATGGAACTTAAAGGACCTGAATTGATGTTACTGAGAACAACTTAGGTTACATGACAGGAAAGCAACTTGGCCCTCCATGAGCTCTGTGCAAAGGGCCTGCCCCTGCTGAAGGCACCAAGAATTATCAAAACCAATCAAGCACATAAACAAGTCTCTCAGGAATGATTAATCCTTACTGTGAAGAGGCCAGGGGTAAGTGAGGCGCCAACAATTCTCTAGTCAACTCTGAGAGTTACCCATACAGGGAGACAGGGGCTCTGGCATCAGCACAGCCAGGCAGACTGAGAAATGTTGGCAAGGTGACTGGTGGGGGCAGGCATGTCTGGGCACAAAAGTGTTAGCTTAACCTCCTAATATTTTTCTTGGACAACAATGAAAGTCTTGATGGAAGTATCTTTTTATTCCCTCTTTTGCTAACTCTACTCTCTACTCTCCTAATCTGCAAAGGGGAAAAAAAGCAAAGCTCTTTCCTAAACTTTTCCAGGAAAACTAAAGTCCATCTTCTGGGACCAACACTAGCCCATCCAATCAACATTTTTTTTATTGACAGCCTACCATATGCTAAGTGGTAGATGGAAAGCAATGAATAAATAGAGATTTGGTAGTATATTTTCTATCTGGAGAGAAAGGCAGTGAGCCAGTAAACACATGCATCATAACTAACCATGATAAAAGTTTCACAGAAAATGAGCATAGTGCCCAGATAGGAAAATTCCCAACACTGTGGTGGTGGCTTTGAAGAGAAAGCCTTTCAGAAGAAACTGAGACCTGAAGGACCCAACCAAGAGAAAAGTAGCTAGCAAAGACGGTTTCAGGTAGAGGAAACAGCATGAGAAACCCTCAGGTCTCTGAGAGGCCAACAGGAGGTTACTGGGATTCTGGATCAGAAGTGTGCCCTGGAGAGGCACACAGACTGCTCTGAAAGAAATACATAGAAAGATAATGCATGTGCGGCATTTCTGTAGCTCCCATGTGTTAGGGTCCACATGGGCTTCTCTGACTCTCACAACACAGGAAACCCCTCCAGTGAACAGCACAGAGCAATCCAGGATCCATGACCAGTGCAGGTCATGCTCACATGGACAGGCTCTGCTAGACTCATGAAGCATCCCTTCCTCCATGAGCCAAAGACTTAACATGAGACAGAACCAGCCCTGCTAGAAGCAGCTGAGAGGAGGGTTTTCTCTGTTCTTCACCATCCACATGCCAGACAGCCACACAGGTTCAGAATGGTCTCAGAAGTGTGCTCTCAGTGCTCTAGAACAGGTGCTCACGGCCAGGGTAGGAGCAGGCTTAGCCACTGGCAGAGGTATGCCTCCTCACAGCCAGCCTAGGCCAAAGGTTCAGGATGGAAATGATTTAATGGCCAGATCACAGTTCACAGAAGAAAAATCTATGATTCCTAATCAAAACAGACATCCAGACAGGGAGGATGTTCTTTTCACAATGAACAAGACTCATTCTTTTGGTCTGGCAGCCTTCAGAGACATTGTTCTTGCCATTTCCTTTATAGTCCAAGGTTGCTAAAGGTAGAGATTAATTTTCATTGCAGTGGTTACCTGCTAAGTGGATGCCTTCAGGCACTGGATATATGTTTCATTTTATTCTGTTAGAAGTAAATAAATTTCCTGAAGGACAATATAATCTTGCCATAATACCTATGTGATAACTTCAGGCCAACAAGATGGGACCTATTTCAAACAAGTACCTAGGAAGACCTTTCTGAAGAGGTAGAGCAGGGCAGGGGCACCTTGACAAACCCTAAATCATGAGCTGGTTTTGTTTGGCAATTACTGAAAAAGCATTGAATTTCTCTGTGGACACAAATCCAGTGTTATTCATAGATTGAGCCTGAGCCCAAGCATTAAACTTTGGCCCTGAGCTTTCAATCCTTCCTGTTCAGTTTTTGATGCAGAAGATAAGGTTCCTACCTTGAGCCAGGCTACACACTTACACCCACTCCATGTCATCACAAAGATGAGTTAACTCCAGTCAGGATTAAATGGAAGCCCTTGATAAATAGGTCAGAACTGACTTGTTCAAGGTTATATCTCCAACTGGCTTGAAGTATTCCTTTCTTTCATTATTTTTAAGAGTTATATCTGCATGTTGTTGTTCAGTCGGTTAAGTAATGTATGAATCCTTGTGACCCCATGAACTGCAGCACACCAGGCTTCTCTGTTCTTCACTATCTCTCAGAGTTTGCTCAAATTCATATTCATTGAGTCAGTGATACCATCCAACCATCTCATCCTCTGCCACCCCTTTCCCAACATCACAGTCTTTTCCAATGAGTCAGCTCTTTGCATCAGGTGGCCAAAGTATTGGAGTTTCAGCTTCAGCACCAGTCCTTCCAATGACTATCCAGGACTGATTTCTTTTAGGATTGACTGCTTTGATCTCCTTGCAGTCCAAGGGACTCTCAAGAGTCTTCTCTAGCATTACAGTTAGAAAGCATCACTTTTTCAATAAGAAAATGTATTTTAACCATATTTTTATATCTCAGTCAGGAGTTCCCCCAACTTTCCTCACATGTATGGGTCTATCTGTCTGCCTGTGTTTAAGCTAAAGAAAACCTTACCACCCAGGTTTAGCAGTAATGTTTTTGAGAAGCATGCATCTTTCATTCTTAAGAAGCCTCCAGACTCAGGCAAAAACTTACCAAATGCTTGGCTTGGTCCTCCCTAAGGTGGTGAAACATGATTTTTCATAAACTTACAGAGCAGCACAAGACTATCTACAAAGCAATAACACAACACCAAACACGTCAGCATATGCAACTTTTCAAGTCCCAGCGTCTCCTTTCTGCGGTTTTGGACAGGAGCGTAATGAAGCAGCAGGATGGCTCCTACAGTAAACAGGAAGGCTGTGAATGTGTAATCCCCCCTCCCTCAGCAGGCAGCAATGCAGAAGTCAGGTGGAGAAGAAGCTTGGACCTCTCTCGTATACCTGTGACTGATTCATGTTGATGCATGGAAGAAACCAACATAATATTTTAAAGTAATTATCCTCCAATTAAAGATTAATTAATTAATAATAATTAAAAGAGAAGGCAAGGCTTGACTCCATGCATTGTGGCCATAGCTATATTCACTGAACTCACTAAAAAAAAGTGGCTCAGCAAAAACATTTACATTGATGACCAACCCATTCTGTCATGTTTTGAGACATTGCAAGTTATCCTCACTTACCCAACCATGCTTAACATTGGAGACTGAGAAAGGGGGGATGGGGAAGGAAGTAACGGGCAGCTAAAGGATTTGACTGACTTTTTTGTTTGAGATGTTTCATGACAAGAACTGTCAAGACCAGAGCAAGTCTGTTATTCATCTCCTTTCCCTCAAGGAACATTTCTTTACTGAGTCCCATGCAGTCATTCATTAGATCAGCAAACATTCATTACACACCAGGTGCTGAGCATGAATAGGAAGAGATACCCTATGTCAAAACTAGGGACATCAGCCCTGGTGATTTCCAAGCAAGAGTCCAGACCCTTCAGAGATCTTTTACCTCTGATCTTTTTCCATGTCAGTCAAACTAAACCAACACAAAAGTTGCAACATCCGCCTTCAGGGAGGAACTGTACCATTGCTCCCAACTGTGTAAGTATAGTGAAGGATACGCACAAGTAGCAGATGGCATTTCATCACTACATGCAAAGTCTTCAGCTTGCCTCTTTCCAGTTCCTTGAAAGAAGGATGCTGCCTGGTCTACCACTTTCCCTCAGAGTTGCATCTCCAGCCCCCTCTCACTAAGCAGGCTCTTACCACTCACTTTGGCAGAGACATTCCTTGTTTTCAAGCCCTTCCCCAATTAGCTACATTTCCAATTGCTTTTCCCCCTTTCTGAAGAAATTAAGCATGCAGTGATTGTGACGTGTTCTAAAGAGGTTTGCTTTACCAAGAAAGTGCTGCAAACTGGGTCCCCACAAGGAAATCAGAGTGAGTCACTCAGGACTCTTTGCTTCTGCTTTTCAGGCTCTTAAATGCAAGCCATGAGGCACCCCACGCAAGGCCATTTGCCTCAGCTGAGGCCTAAGAGCGTCACTCCCTAAACAGCAGATCATGAAGAAATAGCCAAACAGGGTCAGCTGAATCCCATGTTTCTTGTTGTTATAATCTGAGAAAATGAGCACTGACAGGATGAAGAGTAATGTCTGTTGTATTTCATTTGAGTGTAGTTGGAAAGTAAACAATTGTTAGAGAAATTATTCCAACTCTTCTGCTTCAGCAAACATACAAGAGAGAGAGAAAAGAAACAAAGATAAACATTCACAGCTCTTGTCATCTTTAACAACACAAAAACCCGTGACATGGATATCTACCCAATGGTACATGGCTGGATTGAAAACTTGGAAATTGAGTGAGAAACGAACTAGAGGGGCTATCAGTCTAGGAGTGACTGCAGGGCAGAGAAGCAAGCTGAAATCTTCTGTTCTGCTTAGCTCGGAGAGATCATGTTTCAAACAAAGTCGTTAGTGATAAAGTAAAGCACCGTGATAGCAACAAAGCTAGGCTCCAGCAGAGAATGAGGTTTGAGGCTTCACTGATGCTGACTCTGCCCAGACACTACTTCCTCTCTCTTCGCTAAGGTCCAGCAAAAGTCCCCCTCCTCCTTGAAGTCTTCATGGGTTTCATCTGCCCGTATACACACCCTGTCTTATGAATTCCTGGAGCAGCTACTCTTTAATTTTTAAATTATAGTACAATTGCTTTACAATGTTGTGTTAGTTTCTGCTCTACAACAATGTGAATCAGCTATATGTATACGTATATCCCCTCCCTGTTGAGACTCCCTCCGACCCCACCATCCCTAGGCCATCACAGAGCACAGAACTGAGCTCCCTGCGCTCTACAGCAGCTTTCTACTAGCTATCTAAAATTTTACACATGGAAATGTATACATGGCAGTGCTACTCTCCTAGTTCATCTCATCCTCCTGGAGCAGCTACTTTCATGCTTTACAATATAGAGATTTTTCAGATTTTCCTTGACTTTGTTCTCTAGTTGATCCACGTGCTTTCACCTCTAATCTCGTGACTGAATTCTTATTCTCTTGGAATAAGAGCTTATTTTTATTTTTTTTATTTTTCTTTTGGCTCTCCTACACAGCCTGGTTTGGAACTGAACACATCGAAATCCTCTAACATGTACCTCTCTAGATGATTCTGACAAGTTTTCCTAAGAGTCACCACCCATGAAAGAACCAGGAGAATTGACAACTTATTTACATTAACTTAGGGGGAACTTCAGAGAAGGCAATGGCACCCCACTCCAGTACTTTTGCCTGGAAAATCCCATGGACAGAGGAGCCTGGTAGGATACAGTCCATGGGGTTGCTAGAGTTGGACACGACTGAGTGACTTCCCTTTAACTTTTCACTTTTCACTTTCATGCATTGGAAAAGGAAATGGCAACCCACTCCAGTGTTCTTGCCTGGAGAATCCCAAGGATGGGGAAGCCTGGTGGGCTGCCGTCTATGGGGTCGCACAGAGTTGGACACAACTGAAGCGACTTAGCAGCAGCAGCAACAGGGGGGAACTTGGTTGGGCACATCAACTTGGACTGTGGCCACCTGTTCATCATTTACTTTCAAGCTGAGTCTTGAATAACATATCGGATCTGGCATTCCTTGGTGTTTCTTCTGTTAGTCACCCATAGTCAAGGCCCATATTCTGAGCAGCAGATGAACAACACAGTCAAAGAACACCTAATAGTGACAAGCTAATAGCTGCAAACATCCAGACATGAATGCTTTGTTCATGGTTTAATTAAAGCTGGAGCCCACTTTGCTACTTTCAGGTATTAACATTGGCCCTCAGGTGGAGGGATGCGGAAGGTGGCAAATTTGATCAGCCACATCCAAATAGAATTTCATCCTCTGTACACACAGTAGGGCTGCTAAGTAGCCTGTGGATAATATTGCTTTTCTCACACACATTTGTCTCAGCTGAAAAGGTTTGATCCTTTGGTTTGAAAAAAGGCCAGTAAAGTTATAGACACAAAAAGTTTATGGCAGGTGTTCTAATCAGTGAGGTTTGACATATACAGAATGAACAACTGTCCTAATTCACTGGGACTGATGTGGTTTCCTGAGACATGGGAATTTCCAGGCTAAAACCAGAAAAGTTCTTGACAGTCATTTCCTACATTCCAAGAGTCAGCCTTCAGACCTTCAGCAGACCATGTTGTTGTTCAGTTGGTAAGTCACATCTGACTTTTTGCAACCCCATGAACTGCAGCATGCCAGGCTTCTCTGTCCTTCACTGTCCCAGAGTTTGCTACAACTCATGCCCATTGAATCTGTGATACCATCCAATCATCTCCTCTTCTTTCACCCCCTTCTCTTCTCGCCCTCAATCTTTCCCAGCATCGGGGTCTTTTCACATGAGCCAGCTCTTTGCATGAGATGGCCAAAGTATTGGAGTTTCAGCTTCAACATCAGTCCTTTCAATGAGCACCCAGGACCGATCTCCTTTAGGATGAACTGGCTGGATCTCCTTGAAGTCCAAGACACTCTCAAGAATCTTCTCCAACAACGCAGTTCAAAAGTATCAATTCTTCAGTGCTCAGCCTCCTTTATAGTCCAACTATCACATCCATACATGACTACTGGAAAAACCATTGGTTATGGATTTTGGTCTGTCTAGTCATAGCTTTGACTAGATGGACTTTTTATGGCAAAGTAATGTCTCTGATTTTTAATATGCTGTCTAGGTTGGTCATAACTTTTCTTCCAAGGAGTGTCTTTTAATTTTGTGGCTGCAGTGATTTTGAACCCCCCAAAATAAAGCCTCTCATTGTTTTTATTGTTTCCCTGTTTGCATGAAGTGATGGGATGAGATGCCATGATCTTAGTTTTCTGAATGTTAAGTTTTAAGCCAGATTTTTCACTCTCCTCTTTCACTTTCATCAAGAGGCTCTTTAGTTCTTCTTTACCTTCTGCCATAAGAGTGGTTATGGCATATCTGAGTTATCAATATTTCTCCTGGGAATCTTGATTCCAGCTTGTACTTCATCCACCCCAGCATTCCACATGATATACTATGCTGCTGCTGCTAAGTTGCTTCAGTTGTGTCCAACTCTGTGCAACAACATAGACAGCAGCCCACCAGGCTCCTCCGCCCATGGGATTCTCTAGGCAAGAGTACTGGAATGGGTCGCCATTGCCTTCTCCATGATGTACTATGCATAGAAGTTAAATAAGCAGGGTGACAATATGCAGCCTTGACATACTCCTTTCCTGATTTGGAAACAGTGTTGTTCCACGTCCAGTTCTAACTGTTGCTTCTTGACCTGCATACAGATTTCTCAGGAGGCAGGTATGATGGTCTGGTATTCCCATCTCTTTCAGAATTTTCCAGTTTCTTGTGATCCACACAGTCAAAGGCTTGGGCATAGTCAATAAAGAAAGTAGATGTTTTTCTGGAATTCTCTTGCTTTTTCTATAATCCAAAAAACAATGGCAATTTGATCTCTGGTTCCTCTGCCTTTTCTAAATCCAACTTGAACATCTGGAAGTTCATGATTCATGTACTGTTGAAGCCTGGCTTGGAGAATTTTGAGCATTGTTTTGCTAGTGTGTGAAATGAATGCAATTGTGCGGTAGTTTGAGCATTCTCTCATTGCCTTTATTTGGGATTGAAATGAAAACTGACCTTTTCCAGTCCTGTGACCACTGCTGAGTTTTCCAAATTTGCTGTCACATTAAGATGGACAGGGAGGCCTGGCGTGCTGCGGTTCATGGGGTCGCAAAGAGTCAGACACGACTGAGCGACTGATCTGATCTGATCTGATCTAAGTGCAGCACGTTCATACATCATCTTTTAGGATTTGAAATAGCTCAACTGGAATTCCATCACCTCCACTAGCTTTGTTCGTAGTGATGCTTCCTGAAGCCCACTTGACTTAGCATTCCAGGATGTCTGGCTCTAGGTCACACCATTGTGGTTATCTGGATCATGAAGATTTGTTTTTGTAAAGTTCTTCTTTGTGCTGTTGCCACCTCTTCTTAATATCTTCTGCTTCTGTTAGGTCCATACCATTTCTGTCCTTTATCGAGCCCATCTTTTCATCAAGTGTTCCCTTGGTATCTCCAATTCTTTTGAAGAAATCTCTAGTCTTTCCCATTCTATTGTTTTCCTCTATTTCTCTGCATTGATCACTGAGGAAGGCTTTCTTATGTCTCCTTGCTATTCTTTGGAACTCTGTATTCAGATGGGTATATCTTTCCTTTTCTCCTTTGCCTTTCATTTTTCTTCTTTTCTCAGCTATTTGTAAGGCCTCCTCAGACAACCGTTTTGCCTTTTTGCACTTCTTTTTCTTGAAGATATTCTTGATCACTGCCTCCTGTACAATGTCACAAACTTCTGTCAATGGTTCTTCAGGCACTCTGTCTATCAGATCTAATCCTGTGAATCTATTTGTCACTTCTACTGTATAATCATAAAGGATTTGATTTACATCATCCTTGAATGTTCCAGTGGTTTTCCCTACTTCTTCAATTTAAGTCTGAATTTTGCAATAAGGGGCTCATGACCTGAGCCACAGTCAGCTCCCAGTCTTGTTTTTGCTGACTGTATAGAGCTTTTCCATCTTTGGCTGCAAAGAATATAATCAATCTGATTTCAGTATCGACCATTTGGTGATGTCCATGTTTAGAATCTTGTCTTGTGTTGTTGGAAGAGAGTATGTGAAGTGACCAGTGCGTTCTCTTGGCAAAACTCTGTTCGCCTTTTGACCTGCTTTATTTTGTACTCCAAGGCCAAATCTGCCTGTTATTCCAGGTATCTCTTGACTTCCTACTTTTGCATTCCAGTCCCCTATAATGAAAAGGCGGAGAAGGCAATGGCACCCCACTCCAGTATTCTTGCCTGGAAAATGCCATGGACAGAGGAGCCTGATAGGCTGCAGTCCATGGGGTCGCTAAGAGTCGGACATGACTGAGCGACTTCACTTTCTCTTTTCACTTTCATGCATTGGAGAAGGAAATGGCAACCCACTCCAGTGTTCTTGCCTGGAAAATCCCAGGGATGGGGAGGCCTGGTGGGCTGCTGTCTATGGGGTCACACAGAGTCGGACATGACTGAAGTGACTTAGCATAGCATAATGAAAAGGACATCTTTTGGGGGTGTTAATTATAGAAGGTCTTGTAGGTATTCATAGAACCATTCAACTTTAGCTTCTTCAGCATTTTGGTCAGGGCATAGACTTGGATCACTGTGATATTGAATGGTTTGCCTTGGAAAGGAACAGAGATCATTCTGTCATTTTTGAGATTGCATCCAACTTCTGCATTTCAGACTCTTTTGTTGATTATGATAGCTACTCCTTTTCTTCTAAGGGATTCTTGCCTATAGTAGTATATATAGTGGTCATCTGAGTTGAATTCACCCATTCCAGTCCATTTTAGTTCACTGATTTCTAAAATGTTGATGTTCATTCTTGCCATCTCCTGTTTGACCACTTCCAATTTACCTTGATTCATGGACCTAAAATTCCAGGTTCCTATACAATATTGATCTTGGCTCTGACCAATAGAATTGTCTCCTCTTGCCTACCATTTCTCTCACATTCCACTCTAAACCCGTCCAGCATTCCACTGTCATAGCTCTGGTCAGATCACTTGTTTGCTAAACACTCACAATAGTCACTTCTCCACTGTACTATGTCCAAGTCCTACACACCCTTCATACCCCAAATGGTGCCTTCCCCATGAAGCATTGTCTTTTTCTATATAAAAGAATCCCTTCTTTCTAAATGCCTTGGGTCCTTGACTCTTCCCTACTTTACTTAATGTTGTTATTTATGTGTATTATCTTCCTTTATAAACCAAAGTCCTTGAGAGTAAGAATGGTATGTCATCCACCTTTTTACTCTCACTGAAAATAATTAAAAAATCAATTAATAAAATTCAAGTAAGGTTTAACCTGAGGCATACTCCCTTGCATGGATGCTGTTGCTTAACTTTTGAAAGTTTTTTCTATATCCCTATATCTTCCAACCATTCCTCCCCATCTTGGTCAACCATAGTCAAAGCCTGAGAGCTGGGGGCAGCCACTCCCTTGCCTTCATGCAAATCTTGTTGCTGTAGGACTCCCTGCTGACATGGCAGGTCAGCAGGGCTCAGCTAAAGGGACTCTGTCCCACAGAACTGTGAAATAGAGATTTCTTTGAGGTAGAGTCTGAATTTTTTCCCTGCCCTCTGTCTTCACCTTCATAATTAGCACACTTTGCTAACACAGGCACCAAACTATACTTCACTTTGTCCTCTCCCCCACATCCCCCAGGATACTATGGCTCTGAGTTTGTTCAGCTTTCTGACCCAAGAAATAAATAAATATATTAAACTGTCTCATATCTTTGACAAAGGAGGCAAGAATATACAATGGATTAAAGACAATCTTTTTAACAAGTGGTGCTGGGAAAACTGGTTGAACACTTGTAAAAGAATGAAACTAGAACACTTTCTAACACCATACACAAAAATAAACTCAAAATGGATTAAAGAGCTAAATGTAAGACCAGAAACCATAAAACTCCTAGAGGAAAACATAGGCAAAACACTCTCTGACTTACATCACAGCAGGATCCTCTATGACCAACCTCCCAGAATATCAGAAATAAAATCAAAAATGAACAAATGGGACCTAATCAAACTTAAAAAGCTTCTGCACAACAAAGGAAACTATAGGCAAGCTGAAAAGACAGCCTTCAGAATGGGAGAAAATAATAGCAAATGAAGCAACAGACAAACAACTAATCTCAAAAATATACAAGCAACTTCTACAGCTCAATTCCAGAAAAATAAATGACCCAATCAAAAAATGGGCCAAAGAACTAAATAGACATTTCTCCAAAGAAGACATACAGGTGGCTAACAAACACATGAAAAGATGCTCAACATCACTCATTATCAGAGAAATGCAAATCAAAACCACTATGAGGTACCATTTCACGCCAGTCAGAATGGCTGCGATCCAAAAAACCACAAGCAATAAATGCTGGAGAGGGTGCAGAGAGAAGGGAACCCTCTTACACTGTTGGTGGGAATGCAAACTAGTACAGCCACTATGGAGAACAGTATGGAGATTCCTCAAAAAACTGGGAATAGAACTGCCTTACGATCCAGCAATCCCACTGCTGGGCATCCACACTGAGAAATCCAGAATTGAAAGAGACACGTGTACCCCAATGTTCATAGCAGCACTGTTTACAATAGCCAGGACGTGGAAGCAACCTAGATGTCCATCCACAGATGAATGGATAAGCAAGCTGTGGTACATATACACAATGGAGTATTACTCAGCCATTAAAAAGAATACATTTGAATCAGTTCTAAGGAGGTGGATGGAACTGGAGCCTATTATACAGAGTGAAGTAAGCCAGAAACAAAAACACAAATACAGTATACTAACACATATATATGGAATTTAGAAAGATGGTAAAAATAACCCTATTTACGAGACAGCAAAAGAGACACTGATGTATAGAACAGACTTTTGGACTCTGGGACCGGGAGAGGGTGGGATGATTGGGGAGAATAGCATTGAAATATGTATAATATCATATCTGAAACGAGTCAGTCCAGGTATGATGCCCTATAACAGATGCCTGGGACTAGAGCACTGGGATGACCTGGAGGGATGGTGTGGGAAGTGGGGAGGGAGGAGGGTTCAGGATGGGGAACATGTGTATACTGGTGGCGGATCCACCTCGATGTATAGTAAAAGCAATACAGTATTGTAAAGTTAAGCAAAATAAAAAAAAAAAATAAACTGTCTCAGCATTTATTTTACTATATGGAAATAAAAGGGCTGACTTAAAGCAGAGATGTCTGGAGGAGGCATTTCTCCTTATCCCTGTCAACTCATCCATTGTGGAGCAAACATTCAAGAGTTTACAGAAGGAGAGAATCTGAACTTGTCTTAAGTTGTTCTTTTCTCAGCTCCTTTTTTCCTCCCCTTCACAATTGTAGCATTTCCTGGTTTGAATGTTGTGCTGTGCTAGACACTCAGCTGTGTCTGACTCTTTGCAACCCTATGGACTATAACCCATGAGGCTCCTCTGTGCATGGAATTTCCCACACAAGAATATTGGAGTGGGATGCCATTTCCTCCTCCAGAGGATCTTCCTGATCAAGGAATTGAACCCGTGTCTCCTGCATCTCTTTCACTGCAAGTAGATTCTTTACTGCTGTACCAATACCAGCCCTCAAAACCCAGTCATTATGGGAATGGTGAACACAGTCAGAAGAAAGGCCTCTGGTGGGGAAGCACCGGGACCCTTTGGAACAAAGGAGCAAGTCGGTGCAGCTCAAGCCACAGCTGCAGGACAAGCTGAGTCCCACTCTATAGCCTTGTCTGTGTCTCCTCTCAGCAACCATCCACTTCATGCAATAAAAATGCTCATCAAGCGCTTAGCATGTAGCTGCTCTATGGTTACTAGGAGCAATACACAGTGTCATTCCAGATAGTCAAGAATAAACATAACATAGGCATGATATGAATGACCACCAGCATCCTGGAGCAGGATTTGAAGGGCTTCTCTGTGCCAGGATTCACTTCTTTTGTTGCCAGACTATAGGGAGGTCCAGGGTTTTCAAATGAATGAACAGAGCAGCTGGATGGCAGAAGGGACATCCAGGATCTTCAGGGGTCAGATATTTGCCTGCTGGTATGGAAGGAACTACTTTCATGCTGGTACACAGATAGCAGTTTAGTAACTGACAGGGCCATATCGGGGCTAGCCCACTGGATAGGAGCCTTTGATACAATAATGTGCAATAGAGAGATGGCTCTTTCACTGATGGATCCCACAGTTCAATGTAGGAGATACACAGTGCCATGCTCTGAATGTATCCTGTGAAAGATACACTCATCTATTGAAATACTAACCCCCAAAGGTGACAGTACTGGTATTAGTAGGTGGTACTTTTGGGAGGTGATTAGGGTAGGGCTTTTCTGGATAGAGTTAGCGCTCATCTAAAAGAGAAGCCATTGAGTTCTCTAGTCCTTTCCACCATGTGAGAACAGTGTAAGAAGTGTTCAACCACAGAGGATCTTTTCTCATGTTTTTTACAACCTGATTGTCCTGGCACCCTGACCTTGGACTTCCAGGCTTCACAACTGTGAGTAATACATGTTTGTTAGCAGACAGCAATCAGATAATCATAAAAACAAATGTAAGATCCCAATTGGGTTTGAGACTACCATATAAAATAGTATCTGTAAATACTGTTACAAAGATGAGAATCTAAGGCAAGAACAATGCTGGAATGCTACAATACTGGGATTGTAGCTGTTCTACAATACTGGAATCTGACCATTTCAGATGGATACAGGAGGCTCCCCAAGGAAGCAAGTTTTTGATTAAGATCTGAAGGAAGAGCAGGAGTTAGCAAGTCAATGAGGGGATAGAAGAGCATTCAAAACAGAGGGAACAACATGTTCAAAGATCCTGGGGCACAGAGCACTGAGAGAGGAGAAGAGAAAGTTAACAGGAAGGAAGAAAGTATATAGGGACCAGTGGTGGGTCTTGAGTTCTATCTATCCCAAGGACAACCACCTATCACTAAATGCTTTAAAGCACTGGGGCGGGGACTTCTCTGGTGATCCAATGACTAACACTCCATTCTTCCAATGCAGGGGGTCCAGATTCAATCCTTGGCCAGGAAACCAGATCCCACATGATGCAACTAAGAGCTCACAGCCCACAAAGAAGATCACACATGTTGCAAATAAGACCCAGTGCAGTCAAATAAATAAGTATCTTTAAAAAGCAGTTGAGTGGCATTATCAGATTAACATTTTGAAAAGACTGTTTTCCTAGTCGCCTTGGAAATGGCTGTGCCTGGAGTAGGAGGCTGAGGGTGGACACTTCACTGGTCAAAACCAGGGACCCCCTGTGAAACTGAAAGTGAAGCTGCTCAGTCGTGTCCGACTCTTAGCAACCCCATGGACTGGAGCCTACCAGGCTCCTCCGTCCATGGGATTTTCCAGGCAAAAGTACTGGGGTGGGGTGCCATATCCTATAAATATATATGCAGTGTGTTCCAGCAGTGTGATCTCATCCTGGGAGGGAAGCGCTCCCTCCATAAGACGAGGCTCTGACAGCTTCCTCCTATCAGTGAAAATAGAGTGAGTGTGCAGTAGCGACAAAAACATATAGCGGTTTAAAGAAAGATATGCTCACAATCTCTTCCTTAATTGTTATAAACTATCATTTATTTAGCACATACCCCAAGGGCCAAGCGCCTGACTAATCATTGCTGCCCATTGCCTTCAAAGAAAGGCAATGCCAAAGAATGCTCAAACTGCTGCACAACTGCACTCATCTCACAAGCTAGTAAAGTAATGCTCAAATTCTCCAAGCCAGGCTTCAGCAATATGTGAACTGTGAACTTCCAGATGTTCAAGCTTGTTTTAGAAAAGGCAGAGGAACCAGAGATCAAATTGCCAACATCTGCTGGATCATTGAAAAAGCAAGAGAGTTCCAGAAAAACATCTATTTCTGCTTTATTGACTATGCCAAAGCCTTTGACTGTGTGGATCACAATAAACTGCAGAAAATTCTGAAAGAGATGGGAATACCAGACCACCTGACCGGCCTCTTGAGAAACCTATATGCAGATCAGGAAGCAATAGTTAGAACTGGACATGGAACAACAGACCGGATCCAAGTTGAGAAAGGAGTATGTCAAGTATATTGTCACCCTGATTATTTAACTTATATGCAGAGTACATCATGAGAAATTCTGGGCTGGAAGAAGCACAAGCTGGAATCAAGATTGCCGGGAGAAATCAATAACCTCAGATATGCAGATAACACCACCCTTATGGCAGAAAGTGAAGAGGAACTAAAAAGCCTGTTGGTGAAAGTGAAAGTGGAGAGTGAAAAAGTTGGCTTGAAGCTCAACATTCAGAAAACAAAGATCATGGCATCCAGTCCCATCACTTCATGGGAAATAGATGAGGAAACAGTGGAAACAGTGTCAGACTTTATTTTGGGGGGCTCCAAAATCACTGCAGATGGTGACTGCAGCCATGAAATTAAAAGACGCTTACTCCTTGGAAGGAAAGTTATGACCGACCTAGATAGCATATTCAAAAGCAGAGACATTACTTTGCCAACAAAGGTCCATCTAGTCAAGGCTATGGTTTTTCCAGTGATCATTTATGGATGTGAGAGTTGGACTGTGAAGAAGGCTGAGTGCCAAAGAATTGATGCTTTTGAACTGTGGTGTTGGAGAAGACTCTTGAGAGTCCCTTGGACTGCAAGGAGATCCAACCAGTCCATTCTGAAGGAGATCAGCCCTGGGATTTCTTTGGAAGGAATGATGCTAAAGCTGAAACTCCAGTCCTTTGGCCACCTCATGTGAAGAGTTGACTCATTGGAAAAGACTCTGATGCTGGGAGGGATTGGGGGCAGGAGGAGAAGAGGATGACAGAGGATGAGATGGCTGGATGGCATCACTGACCACCTGGACATGAGTCTGAGTGACCTCTGGGAGTTGGTGATGGACAGGGAGGCCTGGCGTGCTGTGATTCATGGGGTCGCAAAGAGTCAGACACGACTGAGCGACTGAACTGCCACGTTCACTGGCCTTCTTAATGTGCAGGCTGATCCAGCAACATAGGCATTATCAACTCCATTTTACAAGGTGGGCATTCATACTCAGGGAGTTAACTTGCCAAGAAGTCAACAGTCATGTCTTTCTGATTCTTGCTCTTTTGTTTTTAACCCAACACTGGTTATTAAATGTGAATGTGTGGTTGGTTCCACGATGTTTGCTATGCTTCAAAAGATACTGTCTTACCCAGAAAAAAGTGCAGTCTGATGGAGAGGGGATCACAAGCGCATACATACATTTAGGCAACTAAATATAACACAATAAAAATAATACAGAATTTGTTCTTCATGAAAGAGTGGTAACTGTCTATATTTAGTCATATTGCATTTGGCTCAGCATCTCTATGAGGAAGGAATGAACCAAGTTGAAAGCCAACTTTACTGAGTGACAGTTGTGTGCCAGGTATTGAGCTAAGTGCTTTCAGCATATTAACTCAATGAAATCCTCATAGCAAGCTCACCAGGAAGGCAACACTATTGTCTATATTTTGCAGATGGAGGAAGTGGGGCTTATATCAGTTGAAAAAAAAAAAAGAATCCCCAGGATCACAAGTAAATCACCAGACGATAAATACTTGTGAAGGGAGAGTAAACTAATACTGATGATGGCTGACTTTCAATCTACAGGAAACTGGAGATAGATTCTAAAATGGAAAACCAAACTCTGTGCTGATGTAAGACACAGAGCATTAAAACTGACCCTAAACACCCCAACCACAGGAGTCTGACTGCAAAACAGGTTAGCTTCCCACAGCCAGGCTCTATGGGCAAACTGTTCCTACTTCTTGGAGTTGTTTTGACATTAAAATGTGAAAGTTCTTAAAATAAGGAGGAGGGTAGAGACTCCAAGGAATGTTAAAATAATTTGTGGCAAAACAGAGAAAGTTAAACATTCATTAAGGGGTTTTCATTTCAAATGATCGTTTTACCATATCAATGTCTAAATTGGGGAGCAGGGAGAAAAGGAAGAAACTCTTACTTAATCCCTTTCCTGAACTGGCCACAAAGAATGCTCAGAGACCCATGGAGGTTTCAAGCCCCTCCTGTAGAAGCTGGGGTCCAGGGATGCAGAGACCCTACACAGGTCTCCCTGGCTGCCTGTTCACCTAACCAGAGCCAAGCCAGCCTTGCCAACTGTCAGCACACCAACCCTGGCTGTCTCCAGCATGCATTTAGGGATCCTATGCATATATCTTTTCCCAGAGGCAGAGCTTTGCCCTGGATTATATTTTCATTATTTCGCCCCAAAGTGCAAAAAACGAACGTTGGCCTCCCAAATCCTAGGAAATATCTGAAACCCAACCCAGCAGATATCCATAAATTAAGTAATGTCCAGCCTCAAATATAAGCTGTCATTTCCAAAAGCCTCGAGGGTGTGTATGTCCAGGGAACAGTCTAGAATGAACACCTTCTGCTCTGGCGTTCAGATCTATGTTGCTCATCGGAGCTCCTTCCGCTCCATTGCGCTAGAGGTACTGGTAGCCTTACAGCTGAAAGTCACCTTCTTATTCACTGCCTTCAGAGCAGACTTTCTGCTGGTTCCCTGGGTGAATGCTCAACATTCTCAATATGCTCAAAGGCTTGCCTACCCTTGAATTAATTTATTCATGCATATACCTCACCGTGAATTTTTCAGCTATTCTTTGAATGCTTATGTGCCAGGCATGGAGCTAGACACACTGATGGTACATCAACAACCAAGCAGTCACCAGAATTTTAGCCTTCAGATTTATTCAACTTTTCATCATGATTGCATCTTGACATGCTGCCTAGCAGAAGACTGATTAGAATACATCATTACATCACCATTGATTGCTGTATCAGTGCCCTGGAAGTTTGTTTGGGGCAGAATGCTTGCAGAAAAGCAAGCCTGGGAAGACTCAGGGACTCCTGGGGGTACTGTCACCTGGATAGTGGTGTCAACAGACCCAAGATGAGAAAACAGAAACCCAGAAAATAAAATACAAATGCCCCACCAAACTCTGCTGTAATGGATAGGCCACATCCTCACTCACTCAAAAGCACCAGCTGTGGAATGATACGGTATCATGCTGGGTACCAGAGGCTACAAAACACCCAAAGGTTAGTTTCCCACACTCAGGCCACTCACCATAAAGGGAGCCACAGATGCACGAAAATTTGAATTACAGAACAAGTGATTCATTAAAGTCATCTCTCACTTCACTCACTTCAATAATTTTCTCATTTCCCCTCTTGCCTCAGATCCCCCTTGCTGCCCACTCCGGCCTCCCTCAACTCTAATTCATTCTCCACATCCTGGCTAGGATTATTTATAAAACTCCCTGGAAAACTGCCTGCAAAGGTAGTTCTCAAACTACCATTCAAGAGGCCTGGAGGTCAATCTGAGCCTCTGTATTTACCAAATCAGGATTTCTATAAGTAGGGCCTTGGACACTGCACATTAAACATATATTAGAATAATTCTCATTCACACTTACTCATTAGTAATTCTAATTTCCAGTTTGAAAGCTGGCCCATGGATAGAAAAGTTGATTGAGGGGCTGGATGTCCTTCATAAAGGATCCTAGCTTACCTTTCCAATCTCATTTGAGGCCATTATAATACCTGATGCTTTATGTCTTGAGAAATGCTAGGCTGGAAGAAGCACAAGCTGGAATCAAGATTGCTGGGAGAAATATCAATAACCTCAGATATGCAGATGACACCACCCTTATGGCAGAAAGTGAAGAGGAACTAAAGAGCCTCTTGATGAAAGTGAAAGACGAGAGTGAAAAAGTTGGCTTAAAGCTCAACATTCAGAAAACTAAGATCATGGCATCCAGTCTCATCATTTCATGGGAAATAGATGGGGAAACAGTGTCAGACTATTTTGGGGGGCTCCAAAATCATTGCAGATGGTGACTGCAGCCATGAAATTAAAAAAAGCTTACTCCTTGGAAGGAAAGTTAATGACCAACCTAGATCACATATTCAAAAGCAGAGACATTACTTTGCCAACAAAGGTTTGTCTAGTCAAGGCTATGGTTTTTCCAGTGGTCATGTATGGATGTGAGAGTTGGACCATGAAGAAAGCTGAGCACCGAAGAATTGATGCTTTTGAACTGTGGTGTTGGACAAAACTTTTGAGAGTCCCGTGGACTGCAAGGAGATCCAACCAGTCCATTCTGAAGGAGATCAGCCCTGGGTGTTCTTTGGAAGGAATGATGTTGAAGCTGAAACTCCAGTACTTTGGCCACCTCATGCGAAGAGTTGACTCATTGGAACAGACTCTGATGCTGGGAATGATTGAGGGCAGGAGGAAAAGGGGATGACAGAGGATGAGATGGTTGGATGGCATCACCGACTCGATGGATGTGAGTTTGACTGAACTCTTGGAGATGGTGATGGACGTGGAGGCCTGGCGTGCTGCGATTCATGGGGTCACAAAGAGTCGGACACAACTGAGTGACTGAAGTGAACTGAACTGAACATAGATATACTCCCTGAACAAGCTAGAAATTTTCCTTCTTCTGTGCCATTTTCATGCAAATCCTTCTGCCTGGAATTCCCAACCCTCCTCTCCCAGTCAAATCCCTACTAGTCTTCATGCATGGGTGCATGTGCACACGCACGCACACACACACATACACACACACACATCACACACACACACTCCACTTCGAAAACTCTTATTCACCTATTAAAAACCAGAACAGGAACTTCTGGTGGTCCAGTGGCTAAGACTCTGTGCTCTCAATGCAGGGGGCCTGGGTTCAATTCTTGCTTTGGGAACAAGATCCCACATGCTGCAAATAAGAGTTCAGAGATGTCACAACTGAAGATCCTGCATGCTGTGGTGAAGACTGAGGATCCCACGTGCTGCAACTAAGATCCAGCAGAGACGAATAAATAAGTAAACATTTAAAAGCCAGAACAAGTATCCCTATCTTGTTATCTTACGGACCCCTTCAGCTTCCTGTAAAATGCACTGTTGTCTTACTGTATTTCCACAGCACCATACGCTTTCTATTTTCCTTCACTAATCCCATGTATTGTACTATTGAATTTGTGTCAAGCGGCTGCTCTCCCTGTTCATATACACCCACATGCATTTACTCCTTGAGGTTTTGGGGGGTATGGACTGTTCCTTATCCATCCCTAAATTCCAAGTGCCCAACACTTAACTGCTCAACAAATATTATATTGAACTGAGGCTATTCAAATTTTACAGATGAAACATGTAACATCTTTCCTTACACATGGCTAACTTTTAAAAAAAACATTTATTTCTTCCTTTCCCCTCTAAGTAAGTCATATGGAACTAAATCTTCCAATCCATGAGCAAAGAATTTAACTCCACCTACTTAGGTCTTCTTTAATTTCTCTCAGTAAGTTTTTAAAAACTCTGGTTAGAGGTTTTGTATCTCTTTTCTTATATCTACTTTTAGGTACTCAATGTTTTTGATATTTTTAAACTGTTTTTTTATATTTTAAGACATACAGAAATGCAACTAATTTTTGTATATTGCCCTTGTATTCAGTCACTGAATTTTAATATTAGTTTTAATAGTTTTTCTGTAGATTTATTAAATCCTCTATATACAAAAATAATACCAGTTTATTTCTTTTCCAGTTCTTATACTTTTATTTTTCTTGACTCATTGCACTGGTAACTTCTCATACAATGTTGAACAAAAATGGTGATAACTGATGTCATTAGTTTATTCCCCATGCTACACTGACTATGCCTTAATATTTCATAATTATATAAAAATATTTCCCATCACTATGTAAAAGCTGAGTCTTTTTAAACTTACGTTAGCCATGAATGGGTGTTGAATTTTATCTAATTTTATCTGTACCCACTGATATGATTATATAGCTTTTTTCTCCTTTGTGATGTTTATGTGGTACATGTGTTAATTTAAAGTATTAAGCTAACCTTTCACTCCTAAAATAAACTTAAGTTGGTAATGATACAAAATTATTTTCATAGATCACCAGATTCATTCTTCTACTTATAATTTTTATATCCATGAAAGAGTTAGCCTATGAAGCATGAGAGAGTTAGCCTATGAAATTGATTTTCTTATACTACCTTTGTCAAGTTTTGATATCAAGTTTTTCTGAACTCATGGAAAAGGTTGACAAATGTTCTGTCTTTTCTTCTCTGGAAACTCTGTGATCCAGTCCTCTTCATTTTAACCAGAAATGGAAGTTTCTCCCCCTTTCTTCTCCTACAAACACTTTATCTTTGAGGGGAAAACATATTGAACAATAAAAAGTTAAGTTGTTGTTTAAGTTGGCTTAAACAATACCAACTTCAAGGACCTGGAACACTCTCAAAAACTTGACTCAGTACCACCTCTGCATTGTAAGCTACACAAATTATTTCTGTGTAAATATACTTTATCCTTAATATCAATGTGTAAATAGACTTCAAATCTATCACAGTATTTTATTATACATATTCTTATGTCATGTCATCATACTCATTATCTCTTTTGACAAGTACACAAACCCTTGAGTAACGTGAGATGGACACACTATTTAATCCTGCTCTGCTATAGTCAAGCAGACCTTCAATATAGACTAATGGCATTCTGACCATATATAGAATTACTTTATGCTTTGAGTCAACTGATTTCAGTATAAATGCAGACTAATACTCAGTTTTTAATGAACATTAATTCTTTCAGATATTGTTGCCATTGCTATTGGCTTGGTAAGTATGCTTTGCTGCTTCTCTTCTGTTAGTGCAAAGTAAAATTTTAGAATACAGTTATTCATAGTCCCTGGCTATGAAAAAGTAACCAACAAACTCTTTCTTATTGAATTCATTAATGAATTAATAATGAATCACTGCAAGGAGATCAAACCAGTCCATCCTAAAGGAAATCAACCCTGGATATTCATTGGAAGGACTGATGCTGAAGCTGAAACTCCAATACTTTGTCCACCTGATGAGAAGAACTGACTCATTGGAAAAGACCCTGATGCTGGAGAAGACTGAAGGCAGGAGGAGAAGGAAATGACAGAGGATGAGACAGTTGGATGGCATCACTGACTCGATGGACATGAATTTGAGAAAGCTCCGTGATATGGTGAAGGACAGGGAAGCCTGGCATGCTGCAGTCCCTGGGGTCACAAAGAATCAGGCATAAATGAGCGACTGAACAACAGCAATAATGAACAACTAGAAAGTTACCCATTCTCAAAAGTCAAGAGTTAGAAAATTAGAAAACTACAGTTTGTGAGCCAAGTTCACTCGCTCTCTGATTGTTAAAAAAAATGTGGATTAGACACAGCCACATTAATTTGTTTATATACTTTCTCTTTTGGAATTGAATTTCTTCAGTTTTTATACTTGAATAGTTGCAATAGAGACCATATGGCCCCTAAATATGGTCTAAATATTTACTATCTATAATAGTAAACAATGCAAAATATTTACTATCTGGTCTTACAGGAAAAGCTTCCCAACCTCTGCTCTAAAATGGTATTCTCTAAATAATTGGAGAGTGGCCAGAATGCATCTACCACAGGGAGGTCTATGCAAATCTAATCTTCTAGTTTATTGTTAAAAGAATAAAGGAGAATATCAGAGGTGAAGATGCTGGTGACAAATAAAGATTCTGAATTTTTCCTTGAGGCGGCATGGTCAAGTGTGTTTGTCCAAGGTCACAATGTGAGGGCTTCACTTCTTTAACCAACACTCATTTCTGCATCACATTGTTGTCCAGCTTTTCTCCTTCTCAGAGGCTTTGGTTAAGTTTTTTTTTTTTTTTTTCTGAATTTCAGAATTTTTATTGCCTCTTTTTAAATAACAGGATTTCACTGAACTAAAATAAAAGAGTGACCCAAGCAAGGAATGTGGAATGCTAAGATGGCTGTGGCAATTCAACAGATGTCTGGACTATAAGAAAGAGCCTCTCATATAAGTCTTTCTTATTAAAATGAAGAATCCCTGACTCATAAGCCAAATTGGTCAACAATTCAATGTGTAGCCAAATGGAAACTCTACAATGCAGTAAAATGCCTAAGTAACATTTGTTTTCAATTTCCATTATCCTTCTTTTCCATTAAGAAGGAAACCCTTTTAGTAAGAATTCTAGTGTATGTTTTCATAACATATAAAGTAATTTGCAGAAACCCAAAACTTACTATTTAAACATAAAAGTGAAGTAATGCTATTCATTCTCAGCACATGACATGGTACACATAAAGTATCAAGATGTCATAAGAAACAAATGATAAAATCAGAATCTATTCTAGAAAATAAAAAGCAAGATATGGCATCACAAATGATTCCATATCAGTTATCTCGTAGCCAAAAAGCTAACCAATTAATTAATCCTTTTTTTGTGTGTGTGTGTGTGGCAAATGGTGTGGGTTGTTTGGCTTTTTTCCTGGATTGTTCATGTGATGTTTTCCTAGTCATCATGCTAAACTGAATAACAGATTTTTAGTAATGCACTATATAGTCCCCAGATCCAACTATATGTATGAGCACAAGAATAGAAAACTATTAGGCAAATGAATAGAGAATAATCCATCATAAAGTAATCCATAGAGTCAGATAATATTACTTACTAAGTAACTATTGCTTTCTGAATGCTATATTGGTGATGTTAGGAAAAAAAGCACCAAGACTAGCCAGCTTATTTCATTTTAAGCAAATATGTATCACAATTCAGATATTACTATAGATAAAATAGCAAGCTTTATTTTCTCTTCAAAAAGCATTTTTTTCTTGGAAGATTTAATATATTCCTTGTCATTGTTTTTAAAAAAGAGCAATCCTAGTACATTACTTTTTTACTCAATTTGGTAAGCTTTTATTTTTAACTTTTTAGAATATTTTATGCATCAAGAAAAGTGTACTTTAAAATACTGTCAATGTGACTATATTACCCTAGGCAATCTATAGATTCAATGCAATCTCTATCAAAATACCAATGATGTTTTACACAGAATGAGAACAAAAATTTTTTTAATTGTACTAAAACAAAAAATGTCAAATTTCCTTGAGGGGAAAAAAAAAGAAAAAAGCCAGAGGTATCATACTGATGGCTTCAGAATATATTACAAAGTTTACTAATCAAAATAGTATGGCACTGGCGCGTGCGCGCGCGCACACACACACACACACACAAAACCAGATACATAGATCAGTGGAAGAGAATAGAGAGCCCAGAAATAAACCCATGCATTTATGGCTCAGTTCAGTTCAGCTCAGCTCAGTCGCTAAGTCATGTCTGATTATTTGTGACCCCATGGACTGTAACACGCCAGGCCTCCCTATCCATCACCAACTTCTGGAGTTTACTCAAATTCATGTCCATTGAGTCTGTGATGCCATCCAGCCATCTCATCCTCTGTTGTCCCCTTCTCCTCCTGCCTTCAATCTTTCCCATTATCAGGGTCTTTTCAAATGAGTCAACTCTTCACATCAGGTGGCCAAAGTATTGGAGTTTCAACTTCAGCATCAGTCCTTCCTGTTGAGGTCCGTTAATGGACCAGAACCTGGTGGTCCAGAGTCGACCAATAAGAAAGTAAAGGAGTGAGAAAGAGGCTGATATTCCTTGTTTATGCAGAAAGCCAATAAAGCCCCCTATATGGGACTTGCTCTGTTCATGGAGGCCTCAGGCGTCTTCTCGATAGGGTGAAGGCACAGAGTGCCTTCTCGAGAGGGTCTCAGAAGCCCGGGCAGGAAGGAGAACTCAGAGAGCCTCTGTGCTCCCGGGGATCAGCCTGAAAGAGAGAGGGAGAGGGAGAGAGAGACAGAGAAAGCAAGCAAGACATGGGGACCAAAGCTCTGATGGATCAAAGGTGTGCTATTCAACATTGTGTAGGTATATATACTGTCTTACAAGATAGCTATTTTCAGCAGAGATAAAATCAAAATTTACAAGGAAACATCAGGTCATCCATATGAAAGAGAGAGGATTGTAAATAATCACTTTTACCATATGGTTCATAAAAAGGAAGAGGGTACTTATCACCATATAGAAAAACTAACAAAGGGAATGCCTGGATTCCTTAGCCCCCAGTAGAGGTTTGCCTCCCCTCTTAATTCCTAAATATTCAGGAATTAATAATGAACAGAGAATTCCTGACAGATCCAAAAAAGCACACAGGAAGCCTCCTGTTAAATGCTTCCTGACACTTACAATGAACATTCAGGACTGATCTCCTTTAGGATGGACTGGTTGGATCTCCTCGCAGTCCAAGGGACTCTCAAGAGTCTTCTCCAACACCACAGTCCAAAAGCATCAATTCTTCAGCACTCAGCCTTCTTCACAGTCCAACTCTCACATCCATACATGACCACTGGAAAAACCATAACCTTGATTAGATGGATCTTTGTTGGCGAAGTAATGTCTCTGCTTTTTAATATGCTGTCTAGGTTGGTCATAACTTTTCTTCCAAGGAGTAAACATCTTTTTATTTAAAGGCTGAAGTCACCATCTATAGTGATTCTGAAGCCCCCAAAAATATTGTCTACCACTGTATCCACTGTTTCTCCATCTATTTGTCATGAAGTGATGGGACCGGATGCCATGATCTTTGTTTTCTGAATGTTGAGCTTTAAGCCAACTTTTTCACTCTCCTCTTTCACTTTCATCAAGAGGCTCTTTAGTAGTTCTTCACATTTTGCCATAAGGGTGATGTCATCTGCATATCTGAGGTTATTGATATTTCTCCTGGCAAACTTAATTCCAACTTGTGCTTCCTCCAGACCAGCGTTTTTCATGATGTACTCTGCATATAAGTTAAATAAGCAGGGTGAAAATATACAGCATTGATGTACTCCTTTCCCTATTTGGAACCAGTCTGTTGTTCCATGTCCAGTTCTAACAGTTGCTTCCTGACCTGCATACAGATTTTTCAAGAGACAGGTCAGGTGGTCTGGTATTCCCATCTCTTTCAGAAATTTCCACAGTTTGTTGTGATCCACACAGTCAAAGGCTTTGGCATAGTCAATAAAGCAGAAATAGATGTTTTTCTGGAACTCTCTTCCTTTTTCCATGATCCAGCAGATGTTGGCAATTTGATCTCTGGTTCCTCTGCCTTTTCTAAAACCAGCTTGAACATCTGGAAGTTCATAGTTCACATATTGCTGAAGTCTGGCTTAGAGAATTTTGAGCATTACTTTGCTAGCATGTGAGATGAATGCAGTTGTGCAGTAGTTTGAGCATCTTTTGGCATTACCTTTCTTAGGGATTGGAATGAAAACTGACCTTTTCCAGTCCTGTGGCCACTGCTGAGTTTTCCAAATTTGCTGGCATATTGAGTGCAGCACTTTCACAGCATCATAGGATTTGAAAGATCTCAACCAGAATTCCACCACCTCCACTAGCTTTGTTCATAATGATGCTTCCTAAGGCCCACTTGACTTCACATTCCAGGAAGTCTAGCACTACGTGAGTGATCACACCATTGGAATTATCTGGGTCATAAAAATCTTTTTTGTACAGTTCTGTGTGTTCTTGCCACCTCTTCTTAATATCTTCTGCTTTTGTTAGGTCCATACCATTTCTGTCCTTTATGAGCCAATCTTTGCATGAAATGTTCCCTTGGTATCTCTAATTTTCTTGAAGAGATCTCTAGTCTTTCCCATTCTGTTGTTTTCCTCTATTTCTTTCCACTGATCACTGAGGAAGGCTTTCTTATCTCTCCTTGCTATTCTTTGGAACTCTGCATTCAAATGGGTATATCTTTCCTTTTCTCCTTTGCTTTTTGCTTCTCTTCTTTTCACAGCTATTTGTAAGGCCTCCTCAGACAGCCATTTTACTTTTTTGCATTTCTTTTTCTTGGGCATGATCTTGCTCCATGTCTCCTGTACAATATTACAAACCTCTGTCCATAGTTCATCAGGCACTCTGTCTATCAGATCTAGTCCCTTAAATCTATTTCTAACTTCCACTGTATAATCATTAGAGATTTGATTTAGGTCATACCCGAATGGTCAAGTGGCTTTTGTCTGTTTTCTTCAATTTAAGTCTGAATTTGGCAATAAGGAGTTCATGTTCTGAGTCACAGTCAGCTCCTGGTCTTATTTTTGCTGACTTTATAGAGCTTCTCCATCTTTGGCTGCAAAGAATATAATTAATCTGATTTTGTTGTTGACCATCTGGTGATGTCCATGTGTAGAGTCTTGTCTTTTGTTGTTGGAAGAGGGTATTTGCTATGACCAGTGCATTCTCTCAGCAGAACTCTATCAGCCTTTGCCCTGCTTCATTCTGTACCCCAAGGTCAAATATGCCTGTCACTCCAGGTGTTTCTTGACTTCCTACTTTTGCATTCCAGTCCCCTATAATGAAAAGGACATTTTGTGGGGGGAGGATATTAATTCTAGAAGGTCTTGTAGGTCTTCATAGAACCATTCAACTTCAGCTTCTTCAGCGTTACTGGTTGGGGCATAGACTTGAATTACCCTGATATTGAATGGTTTGTCTTGGAAACGAACAGAGATCATTCTGTCGTTTTTGAGACTGCATCCAAGTACTGCATTTTGGACTCTCTTGTTGACCATGATGGCTACTAAGGGATTGTTGCCCACAATAGTAGATACAATGGTCATCTGAGTTAAATTCACCCATTCCAGTCCATTTTAGTTTGCTGATTCCTAAAATGCCAACATTCACTCTTGCCCTCCTGTTTGATCACTTCCAATTTGCCTTGATTCATGGACCTAACATTCCAGGTTCCTATGCAGTATTGCTCTTTACAGTATCAGACCTTACATCCATCACCAGTCACATCCACAACTGGGTATTGTTTTTGCTTTGTTCTGTCTCTTCATTCTTTCTGGAGTTATTTCTCCACTGATCTCCAGTAGCATTTTGGGCACCTACCAACTTGTGGAGTTCATGTTTCGGTGTCCTATCTTTCTGTCTTTTCATACTGTTCATGAGGTTCTCAAGGCAGGAATACTGAAGTGGTTTGCCATTCCCTTCTCCCATGGACCACATTTTGCCAGAACTCTACACCATGACCTGTATGTCTTGGTGGCCCTACATGGCATGGCTCATAGTTTCACTGAGTTAGACAAGGCTGTCTATGTGATTAGATTGGTTAGTTTTCTGTGATGGCGGGTTTTCCATCTGTCTGCCCTCTGATGGAGAAGGATAAAAGGCTTATGAAAGCTTTCTGATGGGATAGACAGACTGAGGGGGATACTGGGTCTTGTTCTCATGGGCAGGGCCATGCTCAGTAAATCTTTAATCCAATTTTCTGTTGATGGGTGGAGCTGTGTTCCCTCCCCTACTGTTTGCTGCTGCTGCTAAGTCACTTCAGTCATGTCCGACTCTGTGCAACCCCACATATGGCAGCCCACCAGGCTCTGCCATCCCTGGGATTCTCCAGGCAAGAACACTGGAGTGGGTTGCCATTTCCTTCTTCAATGCATGAAAGTGAAAAGTGAAAGTGAAGTCACTTAGTAAGTGCCCGACTCTTCGTGACCCCATGGACTACAGCCTACCAGGCTCCTCCATCCATGGGATTTTCCAGGCAAGAGTACTGGAGTGGGTTGCCACCTGGGGCCAAACTATGGTAGTGGTTATGAAGATAATGGTGATCTCCCTCAAAAGATTCCAGGTATGTACTCCTACAGTCCATGCCCCCTACCCTGCAGCAGGCCACCACCAACCCACACCTTCACTGGAGACTCCCGGATACCCACAGGCAATTCTCCTCTGGGGTCACTGTTCCCTTCTTCTCGGTCCTGGGGCACAAGGTTCTGTAGTGCCCTCCAACACTATTGGAGGGCACTCCAACAACTGTCTATTTCGCAGTCTGATATAAGTTCTGGTGGCTCGATAATGGGGTTAATTGCAACCTCCTCCAAGAGGACTTATGCCATACCCACACCCAGAGCCACTGTTCCTGTGGCAGACCACTGCGCACCCGTACCTCCACAGGAGATGCTCAAACACAGTTCTGTCTCAATCTCTGTGGGGTCCTTGGCTCCTGTGCACACAAGGTTTGTTTGAGCCCTCTGAGCATCTCTGGCAGAAAAGGGGTTTGATTCTAAATGCAAGTTCACTCCTCCTACCATCTTCCCAGGGCTTCTGCTTTGCCCTTGGACATGGGGTATCTCCTCACAGCCACTCCAGTGCCTACCATCTTACTGGGGTTTTTCTGACCTTGGACATGTGGTATCTCCACACAGCGGCACCAGCACCGTGCAGCCTCTACTGCATAAGCCGCACTTATGGCTCCGAGCCTGTAAAGTCATATCCGACTCTCTGCAACCCCATGGACTGTAGTGTACCAGGCTCCTCTGTCCATAGGATTTCCCAGGCAAGAGTACTGGAGTGGGTTGCCATTTCCTTCTCCAGGGGCTTTTTCCCACCCAGGGATCGAACCCGGGTCTCCAGCATTGCAGGCGGATGCTTTATTGTCTGAGCCACCACTAATCTACCACAAAAGAAGCAAGAATTTACAGCATAAAAAAGACAGTCTCTTCAATAAGTGATATTGGGGAAATAGAATGACTACATGTAAAAGAATGAAATTTGAACATTTTCTCACACAAGTTTATTTTCAAAAATAAATTCAAAATGGATTAAAGCCCTAAATGTAAGATGTGAAACCATAAATCTTCTAGAGGACAATATAAAAACACTCCTTGACATAAATCACAGCAATAGTTTTTTGGATCTATCTCCTAAGGCAAAAGAAACAAAAGCAAAAATAAACAAATTGGAAACAAACTTAGAAGCATTTTACACAGCAAAGGAAACCATTGACAAAAAAAAAAAGTGTATGGAATGGAGAAAATATTTTCAAATGATATGACTAATAACGGGTTAATATCCAAAATAAATAATGAGCTCATACAACTCAATATTTAAAAACAACAAACAATCCGATTTTTAAAATGAGTAGAAGACCTTTTCCCAAAAAGACACACAGTTGGCCAACAGGCACATGAAAAGATATTCAACATCACTAATCATCAGAGAAATGCAAATCAAAACCACAGTGATGTATTATCAACCATCTATCAGAAAGGCTACCACCAAAAAGTCTACAGATAACAAATTTGGATGTGGAATAAAGGCAGCTGTAGTACACTGTTGATGGAAATGTAAATTGACAGAGCCAGGATGGAAAGCAGTATAAAGTTTCCTTTAAAAACTAAAACTAGAACTACCATATGGTCTAGAAATTCTACTCTTGGATATATACTCAGAAAAAAAATGAAATGCTAATTTGAAAAGACACATGAAATGCTTATAGCTGCATTAGTTACAATAGCCAAAATATGGAAGTGTCCATTGTCGGGAGCCGGCGTGGAGAGCTCCCCTCGTGGCAAACGTCATGAGGAAGGAGGCTTGGCATACACAAAGGCGGGATCTAGCCTCAGGAGTCCCCCGGATATTCTCAAGCATCTACCCCCAAAAAACCAGAGTCTGTCTACTTTATTGTTTTGTGTTCTCACTCCTGACTTTACTGAGGGCTGTCCCCCACCACCATCTCGCTCTCTCTGATAGAGTTAACTTACAGCTCCAGTTAATAAGTTTCTGGGTATTGGGAGTGTTTAAATCCAAACCCCTCAGATAGCTCTCTAACTCGCCTGATATGTTTACCCGGACTCCTACAGCTATGCATACGATTGTTTACAGTCTCTCAGCCGTGAGAGGCACGGAAAGCTTAAGATATTCAAATAGCTTAGAGCCTCTCAGAGAGTTAGAAACTGTCAGAATAAAACTAGTAAAAGATTTCATTGATGAGCCAATGCTTGCTGCCAAGTTTCCACATCCCCTGTATGTATCCTTGAATGTGTATTAATATGGTTGGTTTGTATAAAAAATAAGTAGTGGCCTTGGTGTTAGCAACTTTAAACCCTTAAGGTAGTAAATTCTTTCCTTTGTTGTAAACCCACTGCACCTCTGCCCTATAAGAATGCAAGTTTATCTGACACCTGCAGATGAAGATGGCGCCAAACCTTAAAATAATTACTCTTAGAGAAGATAAGTCGTGTGATTGACAAACCTTTGTCAAGAGTCATAAAATGTTAATAGGTCTTCTGGCCAGAAGATGATGTAAATCACCTGAACCATTTGTATACAATAAATTTGCAGGAAAAAAAAAAAAAAAAAACCTGGTTTTTGATAAGGATGAAAGACTGCTGGCTTTGCATGATTTCACATTCCCTATTATCCTCTATGTGTAACTTAGGGTATAAAAGCCCCTGTTGAAAATAAAGCTACAGGCCTTGCTCACCAAAGCTTGGTCTCCCCGTGTCATTCTTTCTTATTTCCTTTTCCTCCTTTTCTCTTCTGTTCTTCCTTCATGCCAAAATAATTTGGGGTACAGGGGTCCTCTGCGACCACTTATTTGCCTGGGCTTCTAAGACCCACTCAAGAAGGTGCCTAAGGTGGGGCACCTTCCACTATTCGAGAGAGCGCCTGTGGCCTCTGTAGTCAGAGCAAGTTTAGTGTCATGACTTTATTGATTTCCCGTGTAAACCAGTTATTATTGAGCATCTAATAAACCTCTCAGCCTTTGGTATCCCTTTATCGCCGACGCCGTCATCTTGAGGGAAGCCCTGGACTCAACTGGGGCTGGACCCTGACAGTCCATCAACTGATGAGTGACAAAGAAGAAATAGGATATGTATACATCTATATGTATGTATGTGTGTATGTGCTTTCCTGGTGGCTCAGACAGTAAAGAATCCACCTGCAATGCGGGAGACCTGGATTTGATCCCTGGGTCAGGAAGATCCCCTGGAGAAGGAAATGGCAACCCACTCCAGTATTCTTGCCTGGAGAATCCCCATGGACAGAGGAGCCTGGCAGCCTACAGTCCATGGGGTCACAAAGAGTCCAACATGACTGAGCAACTAAACACAGCACAACACACACACACACACACACACACACATATATAATAAAAGCCAATCAGCCATTAAAAAATAAGGAAATTATGCCATTTGCAACAACATGGATGGACTTGGAGGATATTATGCCTAAGTCTGATGGAGAAAGACAAATACTGTATGTTATTACTTATTTGTGGAATCTAAAAACTTTTTCAAAAAAGAATGAATATAACAAAACAGAAACAGACTCACAGGTACAGAGAAAAACTATTGGTTACCAGTGGGCAGAAGGGAAAGAACCAAGTGAGGCATAGAAGATTAAGAGATTCTGACTACTATGTATAAAATAAATAAGCAACAAGCATATCTTATACAGCTGAGGGAAATGTAGTGATTATTATTTAGCAACTTTAAATGGAGTAAATATTAAATCACTATGTTGTAATCTGAAACTAATATTGTAAATCAACTATACTTCAATTAAAATTTAATAAATGACAATACAGAATATTGCACAATGCAGATTGCACAATGTACCACTATTTGTGGTAAAAAGAGATGATAAGTATACATTTATTTGTGCACATGTGTGTGCTTTCACATTCAGACCACCTCTGGAAAAATTATATGAGGCAAATATATATATAGATAATTATATAGTTATGAGATGGTTAGCATGAGTCAGGAAACTGGGAAACTAGAGGATGGGATGTGAGAAGATTGTATTTTACTATATATACTTTTATTCATTCTGAATTTCAGTTCAGAAATACATATTACCAAAAAAATAATTTTATGTAAACAAAATTGTCAAATGTTTTCCTATTACAATTTCAGGTAACTTTCAGTTCAGTTCAGTTCAGTCACTCAGTCGTGTCCAACTCTTTGTGACCCCATGAATTGCAGCACGCCAGGCCTCTCTGTCTATCACCAACTTCCGGAGTTTACTCAAACTCATGTCTATCAATTAGGTGATGCCATCCAGCCATCTCATCCTCTGTCGTCCCCTTCTCCTCCTGCCCCCAATCCCTCCCAGCATCAGAGTCTTCTCCAATGAGTCAACTCTTCGCATCAGGTGGCCAAAGTATTGCAATTTCAGCTTTAGCATCAGTCCTTCCAAAGAACACCCAGGACTGATCTCCTTTAGAATGGACTGGTTGGGTCTCCTTGCAGTCCCAGGGATTCCCAAGAGTCTTTTCCAACACCACAGTTCAAAATCATCAATTCTTTGGCGCTCAGCTTTCTTCACAGTCCAACTCTCACATCTGTACACGACTACTGGAAAAACCATAGCCTTGACTAGACGGACCTTTTTGGCAAAGTAATGTCTCTGCTTTTCAATATGCTATCTAGGTTGGGCATAACTTTCCTTCCAAGGAGTAAGCGTCTTTTAATTTTATGGCTGCAATCACCATCTGCAGTGATTTTGGAGCCCCAAAAACTAAAGTCTGACACTGTTTCCCCATCTATTTCCCATGAAGTGATGGGACCGGATGCCATTATCTTAGTTTTCTGAATGTTGAGCTTTAAGCCAACTTTTTCACTCTCCTCTTTCACTTTCATCAAGAGGCTCTTTAGTTCCTCTTCACTTTCTGCCATAAGGGTGGTGTTATCTGCATATCTGAGGTTATTGATATTTCTCCCAGCAATCTTGATTCCAACTTGTGCTTCATCCAGATCAGCGTTTCTCATGATTACTCTGCATATAAGTTAAATAAGCAGGGTGACAATATACAGCCTTGACATACTCCTTTGCCTATTTGTAACCAGTCTGTTGTTCCATGTCCAGTTCTAACTGTTGCTTCCTGGCCTGCATATAGGTTTCTCAAGAGGCAGATCAAGTGGTCTGGTATTCCCATCTCTTTCAGAATTTTCCACAGTTTATTGTGATCCACACAGTCAAAGGCTTTGGCATAGTCAATAAAACAGAAATAGATGTTTTTCTGGAACTCTCTTCCTTTTTCCATGATCCAGCAGATGTTGGCAATTTGATCTCTGGCTCCTCTGCCTTTTCTAAAGCCAACTTAAACATCTGAAAGTTCACGGTTCACATATTGCTGAAGCCTGGCTTGGACAATTTTGAGCATTACTTTACTAGCGTGTGAGATGAGTGCAATTGTGTGGTAGTTTGAGCATTCTTTGGCATTGCCTTTCTTTGGGATTGGAATGAAAACTGACATTTTTCCATCCTGTGGCCACTGCTGAGCTTTCCAAATTTGCTGGCATATTGAGTGCAGCACTTTCACAGCATCATCTTTCAGGATTTGAAATAGTTCAACTGGAGTTCCATGACCTCCACTAGCTTTGCTCACGGTGATGCTTTCTAAGGTCCACTTGACTTCACATTCCAGGTTATCTGGCTCTAGGTGAGTGATCCACCATCGTGATTATCTGGGTCATGAAGATCTTTTTTGTACAGTTCTTCTGTGTATTCTTGCCACCTCTTCTTAATATCTTCTGCTTCTGTTAGGTCCATACCATTTCTGTCCTTTATCAAACCCATCTTTGCATGAAATTTGCAGGTTACCTTACAGACTGTGAATAATCAGAACACTTGGAAAATTTCACAACTAATAAAAAATGTTATTACATTTTCTCTTTCAGTAAATCTAAAACAGTTCTTAGTTTCCATGATGATCTCCTTTGTTTCCATTCTGGAATGTTGACTTCTTTTGAATAGTTAAGCTTCCAAATTAGATTGTCACCTCATTTGTGACAGGCCTTCATGAATTTTCCAATAGTCATAAAGAGTCAAAAAGAACTGGACAATATTTCACAAAGGCCTGCACTAGTTCCAGGCTGGGTGGGGACATTGCAGAAAAGGTTGCTCTCCTCAAAGTCTGCTGAGATGACTACAGAAAACAAAATGAGGTGAAATAATTTAGATGAACTTATGTCATCCTTGGTTAAGACTCAGTTCTCTCTTGGACCCAGAGGAAGGTCATGGCAAGAATTACACACCCTTAGTTTTGCCCTAGCCTTGGAGGTATGCCAGCATTTTAGTTGGAGGCCAGTGGGGAAAGAGGCAGATGGCAATTGCAGGTCAGGTCAAAGCTTGAGATATGAACATCAGTGGAGTGAGGGACAGGCAGAGCATGTCTCTGTGTCCCAGCCTTTGGGTCCAGGCTATCTGGCCTGATGTGCAGAGAATAGCAGCAGAAATCTCTAAGGAGTGGTGAAATACAGGTTTCTGGAAGTGGTATGATCACAGGCCATTTTTGAGCAGAGGATTTCAACCTAATGTAAATTAGGATCCTGCCAACAGCTCAGTGACCCTAAAACAGGGTCCAGATGCTGGAAAGAAGAGGCTGGAAATCGCTAAGTTTCAGATACTTGTCTGCAAATCTGGGTTGAGATACAGCCCCAGCAACAGAGCAGGCAACCTTAGCAGGTACAGGGGAGAAGGCTGAACTTGGGAGCAACCAGGGGAAAAACCCACTCCTGCTTCATCAAACCAAGAAGTCCAGCAGCAAGACAGACCAGACATCAGTCATCAGGAGAGAAGTGTGAGTAATTTCCCAGTCATGGTCCTTAGCTCTCACTCCTTTTTTATAGTTTTATTTTTCTCTCTCAGAGAATTCTATTTTATATATTCCATTATTATTACTAGACTAATTACTCCAAATGAGGATCTACATGCCTGTTCTAACATGCATCTCCAAGACTTCCCTCTAGGGGTGTTTGTCTCCTTGCTTGCTCACTTTATTCTCTATCTACAAACTAGACATTTCCTATGGGGTGCCTCACCATCATTATAAACTCAACATGTCTTCATAAGCCAAATACAACCTCTTCCTTTCCCTTCCTTTCCATCATCCCCCCATCTTTCCCTTGTCCCCAACTTCTTTGTTCGGTCATTGGTATCTACATCCTCTCTACCACCTGAGTTCAAAATTTAGCTATTTTTCTCTGCCACCTCCTTAGAAATCCAGAATCACAAACATCTGCATTTGTTCATTTAAATATAATACTGTATGCAAACTAGTGCTAAACTATGCTGCAGGTACTGTCAACCCTCCTTTGAAATACACTTTCTTTCTTGTATATTTTCTCTCTTGTATATATTTCTTGTAAGAATCTCACATTCTTTCCTGTTTTCCACCACCACACATCCAAGATAATCTAACTTAGGTATTCAGGTACTTCAAAAGCTTCATATAAGGCCTTCATGATTCTGACTTTACTCCTTCTAATCCATTCACATCTTTAGATTAATTTTCTAAATTATTTTTTTATTCTTATTGCCATTTTATTTACTTTTATTTTTTGGCCATGCCGTTTGGCATGTGAGATCTTTATTCCCTGATCAAGGATCAAACTCATGCCTACTGCATTGAAAGCACAGTCCTAACCATTAGTCCCTAGACTAATTTTAACCTATCCCTTTCAAGTAGGCCCTGCATTATAATTATTCAGTGCTTAACAGTCTCCCTCTCTCTAGACAGTAAACTCTTTAAGGTAGGCTGACCTGCAGTTGTATCCTCAAAGCCTACATTAGTGTCTGAAATATAATAGTATCCAAGAAAATTTTTAAATAAATTTAAAATTTGTTAAATAAATTCTCAAAGGCTTTCCAAGGACCCTTACAACTGGTTGCATCACACCTTTATGTCTCTGCTTAGCTTTAAAAGTCCTTCAATGTCTGGCCAAAAGTTGTTTATTAATACTTAACCCTATTTTCCATTACTTGTTTCTTCTGCACACCTCAAGCCCATTTCCTCCTACCCCTATAATTCTTGTGCTAATATCACCTTCACACACTGATCTCTAGTGTTTCTTGCCTGGAATGTCCCCTTTTCCTCTCTCATTCAGGGAATCTTGCCTCAGCACACAGCTGTGGCCGTGTTCCAGCTCCAGAGGGGAGGAGGCTGAGGAGTGATGGCCATTCCTCTCTCTTCCTTCCCCAGGAAGTATTCTCTGGCCCCTCTGCACTTCCAGTGTCAGTGAAAGGACATGTTCTTTCCATCCTAAGGTTTTGGCAAGTTAAGTCCCAGTCCATCAGTGATGTGAGTGGAGTCAAAGAGCAGAAAGTAAAATCTATCAGAGGCCACAAGAGATGCTTAGTTTAGCACCATTCCTGCAACACCAGGTTCAGCAGGGTGGGTGGAGGAAGGGGTCAAGAGAGGTCACAGCCTGTAAGATTTGCCAGAGGTTAGCAACAAGACACAGGTGCTCATCTGCCTCCTGTTTCCCTAGCTCACCCACTCTTCGGGTAAAAATTGGGCACTTGGCAAACCTGATTTCTCATTTCAACACCCTTCTTCTTCCCTCTTTGTTGTTATTATCTGACAAACAAAGAATCTGAAACAGCCCTTCGAGAATGGCAGAGCTAAAGTTTTTGAGGTGAGTGAAAGGACATGCTAGAGGCAACAGATGATTCTAAACATCCAAGAAGACAACAGTCACATCCTAACATCCATTCTATCCTGACTATCCCACCGCATTACGATTAAGCCCAAGTTCATTGCAAATTAAAATGTTCACTATATGCCAAACACTATGGGGGATTCTAGGTACAGAGGGATGAGTGAGACATGGTTTCTGGTGTCCCACCACTTTAGTATCCCAACACCTCCACAACAAGCCCCATGTGCCTCCTGGGTACCCACTTGCACCCTGACCTCACTTCACATCCCTTCCCCAGGCATCTAGATTTTCCTATGCAAGACCTACCACATGCTGCTGCTAAGTCGCTTCAGTCGTGTCCGACTCTGTGCGATCCCATAGACAGCTGTCCCTGGGATTCTCCAGGCAAGAATACTGGAGTGGGTTGCCATTTCCTTCTCCAATGCATGAAAGTAAAAAGTGAAAGTGAAGTCGCTTAATCGTGTCCGACTCTAAGCGACCCTATGGACTGGAGCTTACCACGCTCCTCCGTCCATGGGATTTTCCAGGCAAGAGTACTGGGGTGGGGTGCCATTGCCTTCCCCGAGACCTACCTCATAGACTTGACCTATTGCATTTTTCTTTTCTCCCTTAACTTCCAAAGCTCTCTTTGACCTTGCACTCTGATTCTCCTTTGCTTCCAGCTTTTCCCACACTCAGCTCTGGTTACAAAAATCCCCAGACTGGTGATGGCTTCAGATTTAAATGTCTTGAATGCCACTGAATTGTTCACTTTAAAATAGTTAAAATGATAAACTTTATGCATATTTTCCCACCATAAAAAAAAAAATCCCAGTTCCAACCATAAGCCCCCAGTCCTGACCCTGGAAGCGAAGATCAGTCATCTGTTGTGATGAAACTCAGAGTCAAGTAGAGGAAACACAATCCACACAAACATTAATTCAGTAAACAATCTACTACACGCTAAACCCCGCGCTGAGAACTAAGAATTCAAGGACTATACTATCTTTATAAAGGTTTTAATGTAGCCTAGGGAATAGTCATTAAGCAAATAGGCATAGAATTAAATAATTCATTAAGATAATGATAAACACTATGAAGAGATCTGCAGGGTGTTAATGAAAGTACCTAACAGGCAGATATGAGCTGGCCTGCGGGTTCTAGAAGGCTTCTCTGATACAGCGATGTTAAAGATGACACTTAAAAGATGAGTAGACTTTACTCAGGCAAAGGAGTATGATGGGATGGTTAGGGGGCAGAACATACTAAGTGGGGGAACTGCAGGAGTAAAGCAAGACTTCTCCCAAAAGGTCAACAGTGACATGATCCCTTTGAAGGGCTGCCATAAGCCAGTGTAGGCAGTGAGGGGAGAGAGGCTAGTTGCCTCACATAAGCTCCACCTGTTAGAAGCCCTAAAACTAAAGGCAATTCAAAGATAGTCAGAGGACAGACGCAATGTCTTCTGAATGAGGGGAAAGATAAGTTGTTTAAAAACAAAAACATAAAGTTAATATTTGGAGGGAATCAGAGACTCATGACTGAAGAAAGAAGAAACAGGTATTACAAGGGAAATAAAAAACCCTAAACTAAGGCACCGGAGAAGGCAATGGCACCCCACTCCAGTACTCTTGCCTGGAAAATCCCATGGACGGAGGAGCCTGGTGGGGTCGCTAAGAGTCAGACACGACTGAGTGACTTCACTTTCACTTTTCACTTTCCTGCATTGGAGAAGGAAATGGCAACCCACTCCAGTGTTCTTGCCTGGAGAATCCCAGGGACAGAGGAGCGTGGTGGGCTGCCATCTGTGGGGTCGCACAGAATCGGATACGACTGAAGTGACTTAGCAGCAGTAGCAGCAAACTAAGGTACAGACATAAGGAAACCCTGGGGGCCTTTGGTGACAGGAAGTGGTCTGTTTTGGTGAACTACAGAGAGGATAATGCAGTAAAATGTGGCTCAGTATGAAAGGTAAAAGGGAGAAGTATAAATAGAGGCTTCTTTCAAAATCTTGAGCCAGATGGTTGGTCCTAGAACAGTGGGTAGGAATATTCCACCCCCTGTCTCTCAGCCTGTCCCCTGTCTCCTACCATCACCATGGATGACTGTACACACCAAACCACCAGCCCTCAAGCATCTGCATCATGGCAATGCCACCCCCTTAGAGGGACTTGGCCCTCCAAGACCTCAAGTCCCAGTGCCAGGGAAGCCCTCCCCTCTGTTAAACGTGTGGAAGCAGCGCTACAATTAGCCATGGTGCCCAAATGATGAGTGACTAGCAAGCTTCTATCAGCACAGCATAGGCTGTAGACACCCATTGACCACACTGCTTCTTCAGCCCCCAAGGGGAATGCAGGCAGTTAAAAAGTCTGGCTGAGAAACCAGCAGGCACTCAGTTTGGTAGGTGGAAGCATTCCCAGAAGCATCAGTTGGCCCGTGGCTTGACAGTAGAATTCTGAAAAGCTTTGCCTTTTGCCATTTTGTGTTTATCTCTGGCTCCAAGAGAACCTTCTCATTGGCTGTCTTCTATAAACACTCCCTCTGCAAGTTCACATTACTCCCTTGTCCAGATGGAGGGCTAAGTGTGAACAAGCAAGAATATTGTTGGCCTGTTTTTCCTGATAACAACAAAGATTGCTTCCCCAGAAAAGTGCTGCTGGAAGTCAGCCTGCTGGGACGCAAGCATCGCTTACACAACACTCACGTCTGTGGTAGAGACCCGGCTTCAGCTTCTTGGAGCCCCTCATTCTCCTTCAGAGGCCTGCTGTGGAGTCCCTGTCCTCTGGCTGGGAACAACCGGCTCTGGAAGGTACTACCACAGGGCTGGGTCAGAGGGGCTACCCCAGGGGACCAGGAGTCCCGGAGACCCTGTGCAAACTGAGGTCAGGGGTGCAGGCCGATAGAAACATGGAGGTCTCCATATTTGCCACCATTTATTGTAGGGCTGGAAGAAACTCAGGATTTTAGAGGTCAATCACTTCATTCCACCAAAGAGGAAACTGAGACCCAGAGAGAGACAGTGACCTGTCAATATACAGCCAACTTGTTTCATAGCTAATCACTTCTTGACTCAAATTTCCACCCAAAAAAGTTTACCGCAACCTATGCATTTGTAAAAGCAGATTTTTTTAATCCATGTCAATAATTAGAGATCTAACTTATGTTGATCAGAGAAAGACAAATATCCTATCATTTTTATGGAGAATCTAAAAAAAATGATACAAATGAACTAATTTTCAAAACAGAAATAGACTCACAGACATAGAAAACAAACTTATGATTAGCAAAGGGGAAGAGGAAAACGGATAAATTAGGAGTATGGAATTAATAGATTCATACTACTTCATAGAAAATAGAAAAACAACAAAGAACTACTGCAAAGTATAAGGAACTGTATTCAATATTTTATAATAATTTTTAAGGGGAAATAATTTGAAAAGGTATATATACATATATATTCTGTTCTTTCTACATATAAATATATACCTGAAACTACCACAACATTGTAGATCAACTATTCTACAATTAAAAACTAAAGATTTAATATTCTTTGACAGAGAAGCAAAAAATTTTATAGTAATATCCCTTTGGTTAGTTTTCTGAATTAAAGTTGTGGAGAAACTGTATTAGAAGCATTTTTCTAGTTCCAGAATATATGCTGAAAATTACAGCTTACTTTATAAGGATTGAATGGCCTCAAATATTAAAAATCAAAATAGAACAACTTTCCTGAATCATCTAGAAATTGGGCTGTTTGCTCCCTAGGGGTGACATTTTACCCAGAAACTATATTCACAGTACAGAGACTTTGGACAAGAGTGATGGTGTCAGAGACCAAAACATCACTGTCTCCTCTCCATGACTATACCTTTCTTCCTTCCCTAGCCTCCCTGTAGTTTTATCATGATTATTATCATGACTATGGAAATGCACTTCATTGCCAAGCCCAGTAGCATGTTGTGACTGCTTTTGTTGTTTCTTGAACATTTCCCTGCAGAGTTGACTCTCTTCCCCCCTCTTCTTTGGCTACTCAATTCACCAGCTAAAAAAGCCTTTTTGTACCCTGAAACAGCTCTGTAATATGATTCTCAATTCAACTGTCTACTTGGTAAGTCAGTCAGATAACCTACCAACTCCATTTCCTCCCAGAAGCATCCCTTGGGGAATATTTTACATCATGCTTTGTAATGACTTAAATTCCTCTCCAATAAGAAAGGTAAGGCCCTGTAAACCTCTCCCTCAGCTCCTACATCAGAAGCCTGCTTTTTAGAAAAATCAATGGTGTGATGCTCAAGTTCTAGGCATACTTTTCCTCCAGCCTTCTAGAAAAATAATGTTGGAAGAAGCAAAGGTTCTCTAGTGTCTTAGAGCTCATTTGTCCTCAGACCACACGCAGCTCCCCTGACTCCACAGGGATAGCAGAGAGTGAGAAGTCTTCATGTCTGAAGGAATCGGCCTCTGTCGCCTGTAAGCCAACACAGAGGACATGATTCTGAGTGTCCTTATCCTCAGTCTGGGCAATGCAGGCAGTAACACCTATTCTGCTGTTCAGTCACTAAGTTACATCCAACTCTTTGCAACCCCATTTACTGCGGCATACCAGGCTTCCTTATCCTTCACTATCTCCCAGAGTTTGCTTAAATTCTTGTCCATTGAGTCAGTGATGCCATCCAACCATCTCATCCTCTGCCAGCTTCTTCTTTTGCCCTCAATCTTTCCCAGCATCAGAGTCTTTTCCAATGAGTCAGCTCTTCGAATCAGGTGGCCAAAGTGTTGGAGCTTCAGCTTCAGCATTCGTCCTTCCAGTGAATATTCAGGGTTGATTTCCTTTAGGATTGACTGATTTGATCTCCTTACAATGCCTATACTGTAATGTTCAATCACTTAGTGGAGACCTAGATACACAACTGATAACAGAATTGAAAAGCATGAACTTGTTTCTTCTGATTCAGATTTCTGGCAAGACAAACTTGAGATGCCTTAACATTCATGCAGCCCTCTTGAGAAAATGGATTTGGACTCCTCAGACATAGGGAACTTGCCACCCTTCTGAAATCTGATCTTCTAAGAAGTATCTAGCAGCAAGCACAATGGTTTAGACAGACTTAAGTGCCTGGGTTCGTGATAGCTCTGCCAAAGCCTTACCCAGAGGAGATTCAAATAGGTAAAACTATTTATTTGAGAGTCATTTATCCAAGAATATACATCTGAATCAAAGAGAAAAACAACTGTCCAATCTTCTTTATCATAAATGTCCATCGATATGAAAGAAACAACCATACGATAAATACTAACACACAGGCAATTTAATTTGCAATGCCAAGGAAGAGACCAAATGTTATCTTAAATCACTTATCCAGTCATTATTTCCATCTTTAATATGTGAAATGTAAGTCCAAGTTCAAAGTGACTATGCTCCCTTAAATTTTCTCTGGCTCTCAAAGCTTCTGTTTCTGAGTTTATTAAAAGTGAAAATGAAAGTCGCTCAGTTGTGTCTGACTCTTTGCAACCACATAGACTATACAGTCCATGGAATTCTCCAGGCTAGAATAGAATACTGGAGTAGGTAGTCATTCCCTTCTCTGTGGGACCTTCCCAACCCAGGGATCCAACCCAGGTCTCCCGCATTGCAGGTGGATTCTTTGCCAGCTGAGCCACCAGGCAAGCCCAAGAACACTGGAGTAGGTAGTCTTTCCCTTCTTCAGCAGATCTCCCCTACCCTGGAATCAAACTGGGGTCTCCTGCATTGCATGCAGATGCTTTACCAACTAAGTCATCAGGGAAGCACTCTGAGTCTATTACTGGGTCTCAAACAGAAAATTTGAAGTTATGGAGCTGAAAGTTTCAAATAGAATGAGGTTCTAATTCCCAAACCACCCTTATTGAGGTGAAAACGTGCATTACACTCTTGTATTGTCTTCTGAGCCATTTTCATCCAAATATAGAAACAAGGCACAGAAAAGCCAAGCCCAGCCCAGCCTCACTGCTCCGTGTTTGGCCAGGGAACTCATTTTGCTTCTGGTTGTACAAAGTGTGACAGGACAGCAACCCACTTCACTTAGCCCTGAAAGAATCTTAAATGGAACTCAGAACAGCCTCCCTGAAAGCTGTTACATTGAAATGATTATGCAGCAATGATATTTAATATATTGTTGTTCAGTTGCTGAGTTGTGTCTGACTCTCTGTGACCCCATGGACTGCAACATAACGTCACCAAACCTCTTGGCCCTCTGAAAAAGTCGTGACAGGGAAAAAGAAAACAGAAAACCACTTACTACAGGTTGCTATGACTGGCTTCCCTGCTGGCTCAGATGGTAAAGAATCCATGTGCAACATAGGAAATCTGGGTTCGATCCCTGGGTGGGGAAAATGAAGGGAATGGCAACACACTCCAGTATTCCTACCTGGAGAATTCCTTGGACAGAGAAGCCTGGTGGGGTACAGTCCATGGAGTCACAAAGACTCAGACACAACTGAGCGATTAACACTTCCACTTTCATGGGCTCAAACTACGGCACAATTGCACTCATCTCAAATGCTAGTAAAGTAATGCTCAAAATTCTCCAAGCCGGGCTTTAGCAATACGTGAACCGTGAACTTCCTGATGTTCAAGCTGGTTTTAGAAAAGGCAGAGGAACCAGAGACCAAATTGCCAATATTCGCTGGATCATGGAAAAAGCAAGAGAGTTCCAGAAAAACATCTATTTATGCTTTATTGACTATGCCAAAGCCTTTGACTGTGTGGATCACAACAAACTGTGGAAAATTCTGAGAGATGGGAATACCAGACCACCTGATCTGCCTCTTGAGATTTGTATGCAGGTCAGGAAGCAATAGTTAGAACTGGACATGGAACAACAGACTGGTTACAAATAGGAAAAGGAGCACGTCAAGGCTATATATTGTCACCCTGCTTACTTAACTTCTATACAGAGTACATCATGAGAAACGCTGGGCTGGAAGAAACACAAGTTGAAATCAAGATTGCCGAGAGAAATATCAATAACCTCAGATATGCAGATGACACCACCCTTATGGCAGAAAGTGAAGAGGAACTAAAAAGCCTCTTGATGAAAGTGAAAGTGGAGAGTGAAAAAGTTGGCTTAAAGCTCAACATTCAGAAAACGAAGATAATGGCATTCAGTCCCATCACTTCATGGGAAATAGATGAGGAAACAGTGGAAACAGTGTCAGACTTTATTTTTCTGGGCTCCAAAATCACTGCAGATGGTGACTGCAGCCATGAAATTAAAAGACACTTACTCCTTGGAAGGAAAGTTATGATCAACCTAGATAGCATATTCAAAAGCAGAGACATTACTTTGCCAACAAAGGTCTGTCTGGTCAAGGCTATGGTCTTTCCTGTGGTCATGTATGGATGTGAGAGTTGGACTGTGAAGAAGGCTGAGTGCCAAAGAATTGATGCTTTTGAACTGTGGTGTTGGACAAAACTTTTGAGAGTCCCGTGGACTGCAAGGAGATCCAACCAGTCCATTCTGAAGATCAGCCCTGGGATTTCTTTGGAAGGAATGATGCTAAAGGAATGATGCTAAACTCCAGTACTCTGGCCACCTGATGTGAAGAGTTGACTCATTGGAGAAGACTCTGATGCTGGGAGGGATTGGGGGCAAGAGGAGAAGAGGATGACAGAGGATGAGATGGTTGGATGGCATCACTGACTCGATGGATGTGAGTCTGAGTGAACTCCAGGAGTTGGTGATGGACAGGGAGGCCTGGCGTGCTGTGATTCATGGGGTCGCAAAGAGTTGGACACGACTGAATGACTGATCTGATCTGATCTGATACAACTCCATGGTGCCCCACTCCAGTACTCTTGCCTGGAGAGTCCCATGGATGGAGGAGCCTGGAAGGCTATAGTCCATGGGGTCGCTGAGGGTTCGACACGATTGAGCGACTTCACTTTCACTTTTCACTTTCATGCATTGGAGAAGGAAATGGCAACCCACTCCAGTGTTATTGCCTGGAGAATCCCAGGGACGGGGGAGCTAGGTGGGCTGCCGTCTATGGGGTCACACAGAGTCGGACACGACTGAAGTGACTCATCAGCAGCATACACCTCCAACAGAGTTTGGCTATGGTTCAGTTCAGTTCAGTCACTCAGTCATGTCCGAATCTTTGCAACCCCAGGAGTCCATCATCAACTCCCGGAGTTCACCCAAACTCATGTGCATAAAGTCGGTGATCCCATCCAGCCATCTCATCCTCTGTCATCCCCTTTTCCTCCTGCCCCCCAATCCCTCCCAGCATCAGGGTCTTTTCCAATGAGTCAACTCTTCGCATCAGGTGGCCAAAGTACTGGAGTTTCAGCCTCAGCATCAGTCCTTCCAATGAACACCCAGGACTGATCTCCTTTAGAATGGACTTGTTGGATCTCCTTGCAGACCAAGAGACTCTCAAGAGTCTTCTCCAGCACCACAGTTCAAAAGCATAAATTCTTCAGCGCTCAGCTTTCTTCACACTCTAACTCTCACATCCATACACGACCACTGGAAAAACCATAGCCTTGACTAGATGGTCATTTGTTGGCAAAGTAATGTCTCTGCTTTTGAATATGCTATTTGGTTGGTCATAACTTTCCTTCCAAGGAGTAAGCGTCTTTTAATTTCATGGCTGCAGTCACCATGTCCAATGATTTTGGAGCCCAAAAAATAAAGTCTGACACTGTTTCCACTGTTTCCCCATCTATTTCGCATGAAGTGATGGGACCAGATGCCATGATCCTAGTTTTATGAATGTTAAGCTTTAGGCCAACTTATTTTCTATAAAAACCAGGTCTCTAGCACTGCTTTGTCAACACAGTTGTAATAGGAAATTAAACACAATGCAGAATCATAAATAACTTTTCATGTCAGGCAATCAGACTCATGGCACAGTGGAGGAATCCTGAACTTGACTTCAAGCCCTGCTTGGCCATTTCCTAGCTCTGTGACCTTGGTCAAATACTTCAATATGTCTGTGCTTCAGTCTCCTTGCTTGTCAAACAACAGTATCTCCCACACACAGACATGCCAAAGATGTAACTAGATGCTATAAGTGAAAGCAATTTGTGAGATATAAAACTCAATCCTAATATAAATATTATCATATTAACTGAGTCTGAAATGAGTGTACTCTTCAGCTGGCCCATGATCTATTTCTTATTAGAGATGGTGTGAATTGGGAAGATAAACTTTTAGATAGATGTTTATCTTTAAGTTTTTGTGAGGCTCCGCTGCTGATTCCTGCTGCAGCCCAGCATAGCAAGCATCCTAGGCAACCAAAGTAAGGTCTTGGGATCTAATGGGGAAAAGTTAGTTCATCTTCGTTCACCTTGCAATGTGCTGTCCTTTAATCCTGTATAATCATATTACATGACCACAACCAAACTTACTTCTTCTCTCCATATCCCACTCTTGCTACTTAGAAAGGAGCGATGCATTTGTACTTTTTACAAACTCTATACTATATTCTGGAGAAGGAAATGGCAACCCCACTCCAATACTCTTGCCTGGAAAATCCCATGGACAGAGGAGCCTGGGTAGGCTACTGTTCAGTGGGCCTCCCTGGTGGCTGAGACAGTAAAGAATCTGCCTGCAGTGCAGGAAACCTGGGTTTGATCCCTGGATTAGGAAGATCCCCTGGAGAAGGGAATGGCAACTCACTCAAGTATTCTTGCCTGGAGAATCCCATGGACAGAGGAGCCTGGCTGGCTATCATCCATGGGATTACAGCCAGACACAACTGAGCAACTCACACACACACACACACACACCTATGTTTGGTACCTGGCAGACAATCTTTATTTTATGTCTTATATTTGAACTTTAATGATCATCAGGCAATTTTTCTCTCACCTAGTTCAGCTTCCTGATTTTTAAGTGAATTCTCAGGAATTATCTGCTTTTGTCTCTTTCTCTTGGTCTTTTGGTCTCCCTATCCCTTTGCCTCTGTTACTTTGTCCCTCTGTATCTCCATCTTTCCTGCAAACATACACACACATATACACACACACACAATCCTACAGTGTCCTAATTTAGACTCTATGTTTTCCATATAAGATGTTTCACTGAGCATCTGCTGAGCCCCAGCGTACAGTGTGACAGTCTTCAGTTCTTCTCAGGCACATATCTATGGAAGACTGGGTTATTTTGATTGTTGTTATCTGTATACAGACACCACAAAAGAAATTACTTACTCCTGGGATGAGATGACAGACTCTTAATTTAAAAATAAATGCCAAATTAGTAAGTCCCAAAGCATTATTTCTCCTTCAAACTCAGAACATTTTAATCACCATGAAATAAAGAAAGAACCCTGGCCAGGCTAATCACACCATTTTTTGAAAATTCCCTGTCTCCTATATGCTAAGGATTTCTACCTGCCCCAGGGCTGTTCATGACTTGAGCCTTCGTTTATTCTACCCCTGCTGTGGTGATGAACCCATTAAACAAGGGAAGTAATTTAGTCCTAAATTTGCATGAGGGCTAATGTGAACACAGAAGTTACCAGTGACCCATCTCTTTAACTGTGTATTGGACCCAAATGAACAGATCTCCTGCCTCTAGCTACATATTTAGTTAAGGAGCAAAGAAAAGCAGAGCTTTAAGGACTAGAGTGTTACTCTCCTTATTGAGCAATTTATGCCATTTAGTGTTGTAATCTAACGAGAAACACAGATTTCCCTTGTCACAGGATGCAGATGACAGCAAGGAGGGACACGGGGCCAAAGACATTTGTGTACAATTCTAAGAAAGACCTATAGATGGAATGGTTCTCAAACATGCTTCAGCCTAATTTCAAGCTACTAGCTGCACACTAGACTTGAATCTCCCCAGGAGTGATGAGACAGTCAACTCACTGCTGAGCCTTTGCTGCTCAGAAGCAACTGAATATTAGCATCTGTGGAATGTTTACCAGTCAGACAAGTGAAACTCAGGGCATAATCCCTCAGAGCCATCCACAATCCTCTTCAATGGGCAGTACCTCGAGATTAAATAGAATTTTCTCAGTACAATTAAACTGGATCAGGGGACAGTCAGAAGTTTGGGCTCTTCATAGTTTCATCAATGAATAAAGAATAGTTTAAAGTCTCATTTATAAAGACAAAGTTATTTCAATTGAAGGATTAATATCTTTAGTTATGGGGAAAGTTTGGGTTATCTCTTGTAGTATTTCTTCTTTGCTGATCTCTTTATTCTCTAGTTCTGAAACACTTAAGACACTTTTGGAGATTTCCTCTATGTCTCTTAATTTCTCTTTTCATATGTCAAACCTCTTCATCTGCCTTCGAGGTCATTCCTTTAGTTTTTACCATCTTACTCTTAACAGTCTCTTCAACCAAATCTACCAGACCTGGGACAGGGTGAAGCAAGCATGGTCCCACAGTGCACATGTAAAGGAAGCACTCACTTGCAGACTCTTGCAAGTTCAAGGCTTTCACCTGTCAATGTTTGCCTCCTTAAATTATGCATCCTGGCTGCCTCCCTTGTCTCAACGCTGGTCTTGACCCAGGTGACTAGACTCTAGTTTACCTTATCAGCGATAATTTTTATTTCAATGAATACACTTTCCACTCCTAAGGTTTCTAGATGAATTTTTAAATACCTTACTGTTTTTGATTAATAATCCTTCATTCTCACTTTCTCTGACTTATTTGATGATTGCAAATTATTTTAACATATTTTCACATTGCACCATTATTTCTAGTTCCTCACCATAAAATCTGTAGGCAAATTTGTAGGTTTCTGGTTCCTTATATGTAGTGTCTGTAGATTATTGAGTCTGCTAACTAGCATCATGACACAAAGCATCCTTGTGTATTCTGTCATTTTTGTCTGAAAATTCATTTTGCTTGGGAGATTTGTTTCTGGTTAACTCCCCTCCCTGTCAAGTGGTTTTATGTTTGGTAATATCACCCTGGCAGTCCAGATATGCATCACCAAGTTGAGATGTATCTCATTACCAGCCACCACCAGTAATGTCACATCAACACCATGGCTATGTGCAACAGGGCCTGGTTCCCATTCTAACCCAGATGTCTCTTCTCCATCCCAGAACCACAGGAAAGCAGGATCCAATGATGGGTAGTTAGTGGAATTTTTTCATGTCTACTGACTGCCAGATGCTGTAAACACTGATCTCAGCTTCATCTGGGAAGCCCAGCTCAAGTTTCTGCCTTTTGTGGGCTGAGCAATGCCTTCATCACCAAATGGCCTTTGAATCTCAGCCTCCACTATTTGTATAAAGAATCTGCTGCCTATGAACCAATCACCTTTACCCTCTGTTGCCCAATATAGATTTCTGTTAGTTCCAGATCACTGGATCTTAGGCTCTTTTTTTGAGTTTGACTGTGTTTAAAAAATAATTAAGCATTTTAAAGGTTTTTTTGCTTGTTTTTCCCCTCTCTTTTTAAAAATGAGATACAAGGTAAAAGCAGGGGATAAATCAGCTATATCAACATGATAAGCTGTGTTATCACCAGTGTTAACTTTTTAATTACTTATATGAGTGGTATAATGGCCCACAGAGCTAAAGGATGTTTGACTTAATCTATCTTGTCAAGGCCACAATATACCTCATTTCCTGCTTTTGCTGTCAGTTATCTATTTTTTTATGAAAACTATTGTAAAAATTAGTAGCTTATCTAACAAAACTTGTACAGTTTCAATACACTAAAATGTATAAAATTCTGCTGAAAGCAAAACTATAAACAGCTAGACAGATATATATAGTTACCCTTCCATATCAGCTCCACACCCATGGATCAAACCAACTGCAGATTGAAAATATTCAGAAAAAGTAAGGCAGGAAATTAAAAAAGCAAAAACTGAATTTGCCACTATTTACACAAACTATTTTCATCATATTTACACTATTTAAGTAACATCTATCTTGTATTAGGTATTGTAAGTAATCTGTGTGTGGGCTCAGTCAGTGTCATGTCTGACTCTGTGCAACGCTTTGGACCGTAGCCCTCCAGGCTCCTCTGTCCACAGGAGGACAGGAGAGAGTATTCTTGTCTCCAGGCAAGAATACTGGAGTGGGTTGCCATGCCCTCCTCCAAGGGGTCCTCCCTGACCCAAGGGTTGATCCTGTGTCTCCTGCATTGTAGGCATATTCTTTATTTGCTGAGCCACTGGGGAAGTGCCAGGGTCCACCCCTGGTGGATCCAGGGAATTCAAAGGGGAGAGGGCATTGGTGATCAGAAAACAACAGCTTATTTAAATGTTAATTAAAGAGATAAAGAGTGGTTAAATAATGTTAGCTCAGTGAGAAAATTCAGTGAAGAAAAGAGGCTGAAATAAGGATAGCTCAGTGAGGAAATTCAGTGGAGAAAAGAGGCTGAATAATTCAGCCAGAAGGTGAGAGAAAGAACGACATGGGGAGACCAAGTTTTGGTGAACAAGGCCCGCACTTTATTTTCCAAAGTAGTTTTTATACCTTAAGTTATGCATAGAGGATAATGGGGGAAGGGCTAGAGTCATGCAGTAAGCCAGGCTTTCTTCCTGCAAACTTATCATATGCAAAAGTTTAGGTGATTTGCATCATCTTCTGGCCCAGAGGCCTGTTAACATTTTAAGACCCTTTCTTCAGAAAACTTATTTTTTCTAATGGTGATTTTTCTAAAGTCAGGTGCTAGCCTCCAAAAGCATTAGATAAAGTTGCATTCCTATAGGGCAAAGGTGTGGTGGGCTCTAACAAGAAAAAGAATTAACTCAAGGGTCCAAGGTTACAAACATTGAGGCTACTACTTATATTTCTATACACCAATTATATCAATCAATACACTGCCAAGGACACAGTAGGTAAGGGATATGGAGACTTAGCAGCAAACATTGGCCCAACAAGTGAAAAACCCTTCACCAATACTCTTTCTAATCAATCTTTTAACTGCTCAAAGGAATCTTTATTTAGACAGTTTAGAACATCTCATGCCTCTCACAGTTGGGAGGCTCTGAACAATCACATGTGGGTGGAAAAACCTATTCAGGCAGGCTAGAGGATTTCCAAAAGAGTTTGTAGGTTGAAACACTATCACACCCAGGAATTATTAACTGGAGCTGTAAGTTAACTCTTTTTTCAGAGAGAGGTAGTGGGGGACAGCCCCCGCATAAAGTCAGAGGTGTAGGTGAGAGCACAAAGCAGAAAGTAGGCAGACTCTGGTTTTGGGGGTAGATGCTCAAGAATTTCCAGGGGGGCTCTTGAGGCTAAATCCCGCATTTGTGTATGCCGAGCCTCCTTCCTCATGATCTTTGCCACAGGTGGCGCTCACTCCCCACATTGAAGCCCTGTAAGTAATCTAGAGATTGCTTATTTAAAATAGCCAGGATGATGTACACAGGTCATATGCAAATACTATACCATTTTATATAAAGGACTTGAGCATCTACAGATTCTGCTACCTGTGGGAGTCCTGGGATCAAACCCATGGGTACAGAATGACTACTGTACTGTGATCACAGGTTAGAAGTCTCAGTGTAGTAGAGGTCAATTCTCCCCAAATTCTTCCTTAGATTTAAAGCAATTCCTATCAAAATCCCACGTACACAGAGAAAAATGCATTCCAAAATTTATATGGGAAGGAAAAGGAACTAGAATGGCTAAACGAATTTTGGAAAGAAAAAGAACTGAGTAAGAAAAATCATTGAAAATGAAAGTATTAGTTACTCAGTTGTATCGGACTCTTTGCAATCCCATGGGCAGAGGAGCAGCAGATTCTTTACCATCTGACTTACCATATTGTGAGCTTCCCAGGTGGTGCTAGTGGTAAAGAACCCCCTTGCCAATGTAGGAGACTCGAGTCCCATTCCTAAGTCGGGAAGATCCCTTGGAGGAGGGCATCGCAACCCACTCCAGTGTTCTTGCCTGGAGAATCCTGTGGACAGAGGAGCCTGGCAGACTACAGTCTGTAGAGTTGCAAATAGTTGGACATGACTGAAGTGACTTAGCACGTAGGCATCTTAACAATAATAGTCCCATAATAACTGTGTGGTGTGAAGAAGGCTGAGGGCCGAAGAATTGATACTTATGAACTGTGGTGTTGGAGAAGACTCTTGAGAGTCCCTTGGACTGCAAGGAGATCCAACCAGTCCATTCTGAAGGAGATCAACCCTGGGATTTCTTTGTAACGAATGATGCTAAAGCTGAAACTCCAGTATTTTGGCCACCTCATGCGAAGAGTTGACTCATTGGAGAAGACTCTGATGCTGGGAGGGATTGGGGGCAGGAGGAGAAGGGGACGACAGAGGATGAGATGGCTGGATGGCATCATTGACTCGATGAATGTGAGTCTGAGTGAACTCCGGGAGCTGGTGATGGACAGGGAGGCCTGGCGTGCTGCGGTTCATGGGGTCGCGAAGAGTCGGACACGACTGAGTGACTGATCTGATCTGATCTGATTGGTAAATTAGCAGACAGATCAATAGAACAATATAGAGAACCATGAAATTTGATTAATTTCATTTACAATAATTTTGATTCTTTTTACAATAGTGTAAAAGCAGTTCAATGGCCATATCATTTTCCCAATAAACTGTGTTGAGACAAATGTAAACTAAAAGTGAACATCAACCTAAAACTCACACCACATTTAAAAATTAATTCAAATGGATCCTAGACTTAAGTGTAAAATGTAAAACTATAAGAGCTTTTGAGGAAAACAATAAAATCTTCAGGACCTTGGGCTAGATGAGAAGTTCTTAGATATGATACTAAAAGCACAATGCATACAAGAAAAATTAATGAATTGGATGCTATCAACTTTAAAAACATTTGTACCACAAGAGATCCTGTTAAGTGAATGGAAAGATAAGCTCAAGACTGGGAGAACATATTTGCAAACCATAGATCTATCAAAGAAAAAGTTCCTAGAAGAAACTTGGTACATTCATGCAATGAACTACCACTTCTCCGTAAAAAAAGAATGAACTTCTAATTCATACAATAACTTGGATGGACCTCAAAAGGGTACACATACTGTATGATTCAATTTATGTAACATGTTTGAAATAACAGAACAATAGAAATGATAAACACATGAGTGGTTGCCCGGGGACAAAGGTAGGAGTGTGGTGGGGGTATGTGCCAGTACAAAGAGAGAGCAGGAAAAAGAGCTTTTGTGGAGATGGTGATGGTTATCCAAATCTATATGTGGAAGATATATAGATTTATATAGAACTACACATAGAACTACTGTATGTGTGTATGTGTAGTTACACATACACACAAACACATAAATGAATGCTGATTTTTTAAAACCATGGTGAAAACTAAGCTTACTGTACTTCACAGCAATGTACTTAGGTGGATTTCCTGCTTTTGATATTATACTACAACTATATAAGATGCCATCATTAGGGAAAGTTGGGTGAAGAATATACCAGACTCTTCAATTTTTTCAAGTCAAAATAAAAAGTTTAAGACAACAATTGTTTACCTAGCACACTACTCTCTGCCTGCATGCTAAGTCACTTCAGTAATGTCCAACTCTATGCGACCCCATGAACTGTAGCCTGCCAGGCTCCTCCATCCATGGGATTTCCCAGGCAAGAATACTGCAGCCGGATCTTCCCGAACCAGGGATCAAACCCACATCTTTTCTGTCTTCTGCATTGGCAGGTGGATTCCTTACCACTAGCACCACCCGAGAAGCTTCACCACTCTTAAGAGTTGGCAATTCTGGCTGGGATCAACCGAGCAGTTCTTCACCCAGTCTCAGTACGGATAACTCACGCCTTTGCAATCAGACATGGAGATGCAAGTTCGATCCTTGAGTTGGGAAGTTCCCCTGAAGTAGGAAATGACAACCCACTCCAGTGCTCTTGCCTGGAGAATTCCATGGACACAGGAGCCTGGCGGGCTACAGTCCCTGGGGTCACAAAGAATCAGATACAACTGAGCAACTAACACTTTCACTAGTCAGCTAAGTTGTCTCTGCTTCTGGGACTTCACTGGTTGGGGTGATGAGGGCTGCTAGGCCACACATCTCTCCGGTTCAGCAGACCAGCCCTGCCACCCTGTAGGTGGCAGTTACAGGGTTCCAAAGGCAGCAAGAGAGTAAGGTCCAACACACAAGCTCATCATAAGTCTCTCTTTGTATCAAGTTGCTAAGAGTCCTACTCTGCAAAACAAATCCAACCTAAATTCCAAGGGTGGGGAAATAGACTCAGCTATGATGGGAGGAGCTGCAAAATGTGTGGCTATTGTTTTTCAATCTACCACAGTCACAGTGTACTTCTGGGTAGTGGAACAAGAAACTGATGTGGAAGTTCAAGATTCCCTTTCTCCAATTTGCTAGTGATCATTTCTCATATATTCCCAATCCTGAATGACAGTAACTACATGGAGAAAAGAAGGGAACAGAAACGTTTTCTCAGAAATAAAACTACCCTATGACCTAGCACTCCCACTACTGGGCATATACCCTGAGGAAACCAGAATTGAAAAAGACACATGTACCCCAGTGTTCATTGTAGCGCTCTTTACAATAGGTAGGACACAGAAGCAACCTGGATGTCCATTGGAAGGTAAATGGATAATGAAGTTCTGGTACATATACACAGTAGACTATGACTCAGCTATAAAAGGGAACACATTTGAGTCAAGTTCTAATGAGGTGGATGAACCTAGAGCCTATCATACATGGTGAAATTAGTCAGAAAGAGAAAGACTCATACTGTATATTCATGCATATATATGGAATATAGAAACATGGTACCAATGATCCTATGTACTGGGCAGCAAAGGAGCCAGAGATGTAAAGAACAGACTTTTGGACTCAGTGGGAGAAGGAGAGGGTAGGATGATTTGAGAGAATAGCAATGAAACATATGTATTACCACATGTAAAATGTATAACTGGTGCAAGTTTGCTGTATGAAGCAGGGCACCCAAAGCCATGCTCTGTGACAACCTGGAAGGGTAGAGTGGAGAGGGACGTGGGAGGGCAGTTCAGGATGGAGGGGACACATGTATACCTATTATGGCCATTCATATTGGTGTATGGCTAAAACCATCACAATATTTTAAAGTAATTTTCTTCTAATTAAAATAAATAAAAAGAAATATTTTCTTAAAGCATGCAAAGATGGTAGCAGAAAATTTCCCACCCTCAGGGACTCAGCCAATAGATTCAAAAGGTCCAAAGACTAGAATTGTCTTGGTCAAGCCTAATCAAAGTGATTCTGTGCAAGAGTAAGAGATGAAACACAAAGCTCCCTCAGGGATTGGACTACTTCTGACATTTATTGGTATATCCTTTACAAGCACTACATACACAGTTCATGATCAGTCAATATGGTTATTAAATGTAGAAACTCCACCACAGACCTGGCCTGATTATCACTGACCCTCTAACAGATTAATTAGTGCATGGAATTTGTGAAAGGTAGGTAGGTTGAAAATTAGGAATCTTTTCCAGGTTGGAAATGTTTAGGCTTTTCCTACTTTAAACTTCTCTAACACATGCACTTTCAAAGTAGTTGCATGAATAATTACTAAGCTTAGGCAAATTGTGAAAGTGCAGGACCTGACCGAAATTTGGCTCAGACCTCTCCAACTTGAGCCCAGAAGCTAGAGATCTGGCAAGACACTAATCTGACAGCCAATAAGCCCTGGCAATACCCAGGGGTGCTTGCCCTTGGGTTCTTAGGTTTTTGCCAGAACTCAAAGTACAACTCAGGTGGCATGAAACAAACTCTCAGTCCTCCTAGGACTCCCCAAGCAGAGGAAGGTTTCTGGTTGTGATGCACACTTATCAAATTTAATCCCCTTTTCCTCATAATGGTGTATATGTTTGTACCCAAGTAATAGACAATTTTACTCACTGGATAGTAAGTTAGCCCAAAATTCTTCAAGGAAAAGCTTAACTTCTAAGACACAAAGGCCTCTTCCCCAGTGTAGCAAATTTTCCAAGGGTTTTCTGAGACTATAAGATAAGGGCCACACTGAAAACAAGTAAACAAACAAAAAAGCAACAAAAATGGTTCTCCTCTCAGGAGATGAGGCTGCTCAAAGCAGCCCCACACGCACTGCAATCTCTTGGGCTTCCAGATAGGACAGGATAAACAAGACTAATGTAGTGTGTGTGTGTGTGTGTGTGTGTGTGTGTGTGTGTGTGTGTGTGTGTGTGGATGCCTTTCTAGTGAACTCTACACCAGGCAGGGCCAAAGCTTAAATGAAAGGCAGGGATCTATTAAGAGAGTAATAGTCTACAAAGACTATTCCATGCCTCAAGATGTGGAATTTCATCAAAGGAAAGAAAATAGTGCATATGAAGTCCTCTCAAATATGGAACTGATCTGAAAGACTTCATTATAATATCCAGACTTTCAGTATCTATCAAAAGTATGCCTGTTTCTGGGCCACTGCCTAGTGTATCATGCAAAGTATTTTATTGCTAACATAAGGTTTATATAATGTTCCTCAGAAAAGCATAATAAGAACAATAATAAATTTCACATAAGATTGAAGTTTTGAAGCTTGTCTGGCATTTCTTATGCAATATTTTATTTGATACCACCCAACCACCCACAACACTATTATTAGGTGCATTTTACAAATGAGTAAACCAAGGCTCAAAAACTGGAGGCCACCTACCTGTCAATGACAGAACCTGACCTGCCTGTACAGTCCATGGAATTCTCCAGGCCAGAATCCTAGAGTGGGTAGCCTTTCCCTCCTCCAGGGGATCTTCCCAACCCAGGGATCGAACTCAGGTCTCCGGAATTGTGGGTGGATTCCTTACCTGCTGAGCCGCAAGGGAATCCCAAGGATACCGGAGTAGGTAGCCTACCCTTTCTCCAGCAGATCTTCCTGACCCAGGAATCAAACCAGGGTCTCCTGCATTGCAGGTGGATTCTTTACCAACTGAGCTATCTGGGAAGTCTAGTTACAGACTTACTGTCCCCTTTCTGTTGTTTACCACTGTGGGAAAATTCCACAAAGGGGGAAAGACGTGGAAGAGCTATCTCAAGTACTGAAAAGAATGGCTACTATTCAAAATCAAGAGTCAGAGACCAGAGGAGCCAGCTTGAACTGGTTCCCACAGGCCAAAATTGGCACAGTTTGAGCACTGAAATAAGCAAGGATAGAAACGGACTTAGACTCAGTGAATAAAATTAGAACCCATAAGTCTATGCTAATATAAATTAATAAAATAGATACATAAAGATGAAGAGAAAGTAACTCTTGACCGTAGAATTCCAAGTAAAAAATATAGAAGGGATGGCATGGTTAAAATGGCATTAGTAGATGCTAAAACTAAGCAGGTAAAAGTCTTAAGAGAAACAAAGTATTTACACAGTATCAAAGTATTTCCCTGTTAATTATTTAGGATTGATTACAAGAGGAAAATAGCAGCTTTACAGTGGAGAAGCTGGCAGGCATCCCCTTCAACACGAAGTGCTGGGGCACACTGACATCATGTGTCTCCTTATGGCTGTACTGAGGAAGACATAACATCACTTTTCTGGCATTTCGGTCAAAAGTGTAAAACTTGTGACTATTTTATGGATGGCGGTCTGAACTAATCTGGACAAAACATCAGAAAACCCAAATTGAATGGCATTCTACAAAATAGTCTGTACTCTTTTAAATGTCAAGGTCAAAAATGGCTGAGGAAATGTTCCAGAGTCAGAGTGACTAAAGAGACATAACAATCAAATGCCATGTGGACTCCTGGTTTGAACACTGGCCAGGCTAGGGGAAAAAAAGCTACAAAGAATATCATTGGAACAATAATACACTGAAGCATTGTTTCAATAATACATTGCTTCTAATACACTGAAATATAAATCACCATAATATACTGCTTCTAATACATTGAAACATAAATCACCATACATACACCTACCTGGCAGGGAAAAAAAAAATGATTGACAAAGCTGAATATGGGCTGCAGATTTTAGATTATAATATTGTGTCCATGATAAACTTTCAGATCTTGATATTTATATCTTGATTATGTAAAAGGAAGCCCTTATTCTTAGGAAAAAAGTATTGAAATATTTAGAGGCAAGTGTGCAATGTCTCCAACTTATTTGCCAATAGTACCAAAAAACAAGAGAGTAAGCACTGGGTGGGGCCAGAAAGTTCTTAGATATTACAATGGTTATAAACAGGTGCACAGTTTGTTTAGCTGTGGTCTTAAATTTTCATGGAGTAAATGACTTTAATAATTGTCTAAAATGTCTCCTGAAAGAATAAGTAATGAAAAAAATTGAGAAAGAAAAATAGAGGTGAGAGGGAAAGAAAGCAAAATCAAACTGAACTCACGTAAAGGAAGAAAATGTGGGATCCCCTTTAAGTTTAGCCTGTGTCTTCCCTAGTGGTTCAGCAGGTAAAGAATCCACCTGCAATACAGGAGACACAGGATTCAATCCCTGGGTCAGGAAGATCCCCTGGAGGAGGAAATTTCCCAGTATTCTTGCCTGGGAAATCCCAGAATCAGAGGAACTTGGCAGGCTACAGTCCATGGGGTCGCAAAGAGCCGGACAAGACTGAGCAACTAGGCATGCATGCATGCCTTTCTTGGTCTTGGTCTTTAAGTGTGAAAATTTTCAAATTCAAAAGTTGCAAGAATAAAATATACGTATTTAGAGGTAAAGCATCAACAACAGTAGGAATAGCACTCTGGTCCAAGGAAAGATCCATGTACACACGTGAATGGCTTTCATTGCTGCTTCTCTAGAACCTGCTGCATACATGTTATTGGCACGCTTGACTATTTTATGGATGGTGGTCTAGTCGTCTCCCTGCCTGAGGACAGTACTGGCTTAGTAAGGCCATTCACTTTTTAAGGAGAGCATTTATGTGACAGAAGGTGACATGTTCCAGCTTCACGAAGGATAGCACAAAACAAAGGTTTTTTAAAATAGCAGATAAGATCTAGGTTAGAATGCGAAAAGAGCTTGAAAAATAAAATAGTTGGGAATATAAATTACTGAGTTGGTCATGGAATATTCTCTCACAAAGACCTTTAAAAGATGAGTAATAATTAAGCATATTATCAGGTACACATCTGTTAAAGGACAGCTCAAGGATGACTTAGTCTATTCAAACTGCTGTAACAAAATACATAGGCTAGAGGGTTTAAAACACAGAAATTTACTCCTCACAGTCCTGGAGTCTGGGAAGGCCAAGATCAAGGTGACAACCAGTGCAGTGTCTAGTGAGCACCCACCTCCTAGTCGTAGGTGGTACCTCTTCACTGTGTCCTCTCATGGTAGAGGGATAAGCTGACCCTCTGAAGTCATTTATAATGGGCTCCACCCTCGTGATCTAAATACATCGTAAGGCCCCACCTCCCAACACTTTCATTTTAGGAATGAGTATTGGGGGGACAAATTCAAGCATAGCAAAAGGCAAGAAGATGTATTAGAAGAGCCTTTCATTCATTTATTGATGCTCTCAAAGTTGAGTAAAACATGCCCTCTGCCTTTAATGAACATGCCAACTAGTAGAAAGATTAGTTTACGATTATCATTTCTCATTATAATAAAACCTTGGCACCTTATTTCACATTCTCAGGCTTTACAACTTTTTCCTGACATTTTATTATTATCCTAATTGTTGTCATTATCATTAATACACATGTATTTCTATCCTAGTACCACTGGATACAGCGATCTTTGCATAATATTTTTTAACCACTAGTGATAGCACAAGATAAAAACAAGTTAAAAAAAAAATCTGCATTCTACAGCCTTTCAACCAGGTATGCTGAGGTGGTAAACAGCTCCCTCTGGGACCTCACAAAAGTCAAATTACTATGCTCTCGTGAGGCCCTGTGTGCTGGCCTCATGCAAAACTGGCTCTGTTGCTGCCATTTTCAGGCCATTGGATTCCCTCACTTGATTAATTAACTCAAAATTGCCTCTCAATGGCAAGCCAGACTTCTGTTTCCAATTTCCTTCTCTGCTGAAAAGTAAATAGGTTTGACCACATTTTCAAGCCCCTGTGCATGGGTCTTTTGTGCTACTAGCAAACCAGTATCCGATGGAAGGGGTCTGGGCCAGTGCCAAGTTAGGGATTTGATTTCTTTGTTGTCTTTCAGTAAAACCTAGCTAACCACAATCCCTCTCCACCATTCCTCTGCAATGTGCTTGAACTAGAGCCAAGAGCCCATCCTACAAAATGAAGAAAAATGTAGGAAATAAATAAATCAATAGCCATGGGGAAAAAATAGGGCTTGTGAATATTGCCCATACATCACATTTTCTTTTTACATCTTTATAAAAATCTCTAGACCCTGAATGCACAGTTATATGCAGGAATGACCCCAAGGGCCTCCCATTCTCTCCTCCCACCCAAGAAGATTATAAGATTATAAACATGGGGCAAATTTCCATGCTCCAATTCCTTGGGGCCTAGCCCTGGCTTCTGACATTGGGGATGGAGGGTGGAATGGCAAATGCCTAAGAGGTTTGAATGACTATCCAAAGAGAAGCAAATGGCTTTAGCAGGCCTGTGCCAGTACATGATCTGTGTGAGCTCCATGCCACTCACTTTTCCCCAAATCCAGGGAGAAAATATTAAAAATGAGTCTCTGCTCACTAATGAGGCGAATTTACAGGATAAGAGGCTTCCCGTATGGAAAGAATAATGGTATCAGGCCAGGGCATGTACACTGAAGGAAGGCTCGGGATTTTGTACAACTTCTCTTTCAAGGGGTGGACAATCTTTATTCTCCCCCCATTAACTCCCTACTCCACTCCTTCCCATAGATATTAATAAACTTTCTCCAAATCCCCCCAAAAGTGATAGCAGCATAAACATAGGCACAAAGAAAAGAAAATATGGGGTATCTATTGGGAAGAGTAAGTAATTAAATTGGAAAATAGAGAACATGAGGGATAGTATGATGAAGAATGACCAGGAGTTTAGGCTCAGATTTGCAGACCATGAGCACAAGGCCAAAAAGTTCAAACTTTGTAGATGGGAACTTACTGAAATATTAAATTCAATATTAAAAGATAGAACTTTGGAAAAATAATCAATTTAGAAGAAAGATGATATCACATCATAAAAGAGAGAAAGCTAAGCATGAGAATTAGTACAATAGGAGTGCTTCACCTCAAGGATGGATTCCTGTGACTGACCTACAGGTATACAAGGAGCCAGGTATAAAAGGACAAGTTGAAACATATAAATCTTTATCAGATAGAAGTTAGCTCATTAGTTCCTGCAAAGAGAGCAAACATCCTAGGAGAAACCCTGTGGACTGTTTTACAAGCCATTAAAGTCTTCAGCAATACGTGAACCATGAACTTCCAGATGTTCAAGCTGGTTTTAGAAAAGGCAGAGAAACCAGAGACCAAATTGCCAACATCCGTTGGATCATCAAAAAAGCAAGAGAGTTCCAGAAAACATCTATTTCTGTTTTATTGACTATGCCAAAGCCTTTGACTGTGTGGATCACAACAAAATGTGGAAAATTCTGAAAGAGATGGGAATACCAGACCACCTGACCTGCCTCTTGAGAAATCTGTATGCAGGTCAGGAAGCAACAGTTAGAACTGGAAATGGAACAACAGACTGGTTCCAAATGGGAAAAGAAGTAAATCAAGGCTGTGTATTGTCACCCTGCTTATTTAACTTATATGCAGAGTACATCATGAGAAACGCTGGACTGGAAGAAACACAAGCTGGAATCAAGATTGCTGGGAGAAATATCAATAACCTCAGATATGCAGATGACACCACCCGTATGGCAGAAAGTGAAGAAGAACTAAAGAGCCTCTTGATGAAAGTGAAAGTGGAGAGTGAAAAAGTTGGCTTAAAACTCAACATTCAGAAAATGAAGATCATGGCATCTGGTCCCATCACTTCTTGGCAAATAGATGAGGAAACAGTGGAAACAGTGTCAGACTTTATTTTTATGGGCTCCAAAATCACTCCAGATGGTGATTGCAGCCATGAAATTAAAAGACGCTTACTCCTTGGAAGGAAAGTTATAACCAACCTAGACAGCATATTAAAAAGCAGAGACATCACTTTGCCAACAAAAGTCCATCTAGTTAAAGCTATGGTTTTCCCAGTGCAGTGGTCATGTATGGATGTGAGAGTTGGACTGTGAAGAAGTCTGAGTACCAAAGAATTGATGCTTTTGAACTGTGGTGTTGGAAAAGACTCTTCAGAGTTCCTTGGTCTGCAAGTAGATCCAACCAGTCCATCCTAAAGGAGATCAGTCCTGGGTGTTCATTGGAAGGACAGACATTGAAGCTAAAACTCCAATACTTTGGTCCCCTGATGTGAAGAGCTGACTCATTTGAAAAGACCCTGATGCTGGGAAAGATTGAGGGCAGGAGGAGAAGGGGATGACAGAGGATGAGATGGCTGGATGATATCACCAACTCAATGGGCATGAGTTTGGGTAAACTCCAGGAGTTGGTGATGGACAAGGAGGCCTGGCGTGCTGTAGTCCATGGAGTCTCAAAGAGTCGGACATGACTGAGCCACTGAACTGAAGTCCTAATGAATATCTCGCTCTGGGTTCCTTCAGGTCAAAAACTGATCCTTAAACTGGGCAACAACCTTTCCCAATCTTAGGGAAAGTTTTTCTTTTTGCCATACCTGTAGTCTTAACATTTTATTGCTCTGTCATCCATGGAAAAGAGCTCCAAGTTTGGCAGTTTTGGGAAACTGAGGGGACAGTCATTTTGAGGTAAACCTTATTCTAAGTCTGCAAACCGTATAATGAGGGAGCTAGTGCAACTAATCTGGTCTCTGAGTATCTTGGCCATCTTTAGAAGATGTTGCTAGTATGTTGCCCTTTCTTAACCATAATAAATCTTCATATTTGGAACAAATATTATGTAGATGTTGGAATTTCACTCTTTAATTGACTAAATCTGGAAAAATTGGAAAGCCCACATTCAACTGGAATTTATATGACCAAGGAACAGCTGCTATGTGATGAAATGAGACAGAAGAGGAGAGGGAGGGTAATTTTCTAAGATTGTTTGCCATCTCACTTTCAGTGTCTTCCTTTATGGTATGATTTATTTGCATTTTAATTTTTGTGGTCTGGAACTTGAAAACAATCTTAATAGTCTTTTAAAAATCATTTTAAATGTGAAACAACTCATGGAAAACACATTTTTGTACAATTCCATCAGCATCTAGAGAAAATATTTTGTTTTCTTCAACCCTAAGATGCTATCTACTAGAAGATGAAAGAAACACTGGGAATTGAACAGGTATTTTCTCCCAATTAACTAGCTGTGTGTTTGAGTTCTTAATGGTTAAATCTGTGGCATTGCCTCTTCTGGGTATTTCCCCACAATCATGTCTTGGGTAATATAAGAAGGTTCCAGTAACTACTGAAATCATACATTCAACAAATAGGGTTCAAGTACACTAATTAATTTGGGGACTTCCAAATGAATCAGATCATGAAGTTTTGCTGATAAGGATGAAATCTAACAACAATAGATGACATTACAGACATAACCAAATTGCTAGGCAAAATAGGATAAGTTTAAGAGAAATTCAGATTCCATTTCTGGCAATATGGTGAAACATATTTGTAGAATTTTATGCAATGTTACTTCATATCCAGAATATATCCTGGGATAGAATATGTAAAAATACTGGATTAAAGTTATAAACATTTCTCCTAATTATAGCTAATTGGCACATAAAATAGAAATATATCCCAGAAATAATATGAAAGTGTGATTACAGAAGAATAAGCTAGTGCTTTAGCTAATACTTTCTCTGAGAGTATCTGCATTTCTGAATGAGACACAGATTCCTTTCAGGGGATGCAGGTGAAGAGAGTATTAGTGAAATAGAAGACAGATGTGAGAAAAAACCTAGAAGGCATTTGCACACAAACAAAGAGAAGGAAGGGAAATATAAAAGTTTAAGAGATATGGTAGAATATAAGATTCAACATACACATAATGTGAGTTTCAGGGGAAAAAAAAGAGAAAAATGGAGGCAAAAAAATGTTCAATGATATAATGACTAATAGCTTTTCAGAACTGATGAAAAGATATCAATGCCCAGGATCAAGAATCCTAACTAATATGTAATCAGCACACAGTTTATTAGGCTTCTTGAACCTTAGGGTTAATGTCTTTCATATACATGTATATAATCAGATATATATTGATATATATTCTATAAATATTCATATGTATACATATTTAATTTTTTTCATAAGAGACATACCTAAGACAAAAGAAATTTAAAAGGTTGACAATAAAAAGAGCAAGATTATATATAAGGCTCTAAATACACTAAATTGTGACTCTCAAGTGAAGAGGGGCTAAAAAGCCTCTTGATGAAAGTGAAAGTGGAGAGTGAAAAGGTTGGCTTAAAGCTCAACATTCAGAAAACGAAGATCATGGCATCTGGTCCCATCACTGCATGGGAAATAGATGGGGAAACAGTGGAAACAGTGTCAGACTTTGTTTTTTTGGGCTCCAAAATCACTGCAGATGGTGACTGCAGCCATGAAATTAAAAGACGCTTACTCCTTGGAAGGAAAGTTATGACCAACCTAGATAGCATATTCAAAAGCAGAGACATTACTTTACCAACAAAGGTTCGCCTAGTCAAGGCTATGGTCTTTCCTGTGGTCATGTATGGATGTGAGAGCTGGACTGTGAAGAAGGCTGAGCGCCGAAGAGTTGATGCTTTTGAACTGTGGTGTTGGAGAAGACTCTTGAGAGTCCCTTGGACTGCAAGAAGATCCAACCAGTCCATTCTGAAGGAGATCAATCCTGGAATTTCTTTAGAAGGAATGATGCTAAAGCTGAAACTCCAGTATTTTGGCCACCTCATGCGAAGAGTTGACTCATTGGAGAAGACTCTGATGCTGGGAGGGATTGAGGGCAGGAGGAGAAGGGGACGACAGAGGATGAGATGGCTGGATGGCATCACTGACTCGATGGATGCGAGTCTGAGTGACCTCCGGGAGCTGGTGATGGACAGGGAGGCCTGGTGTGCTGCGGTTCATGGGGTCGCAAAGAGTCGGACACGACTGAGCGACTGATCTGATCTGATCTGATTAATAAAAAAGAGTATGGGATTAATAAAAAAAGATTTTGAAAGGCAAAAAGTATCACTGCACAATTCCCTTGACATTAGAATGTTAACATATAGCCATCTCAGAAGATAGGATTATACCATATGAAGAAAAAATGAGCAGAATATACAAAGATATCTTGATTACTTCAGCATTGTGACAGGAGATTTAAACCCTATTCTCCAATAATCAATAAAACAGACAAAATAAATAAAAAAGTGTGGCAGTCATTAGTGCTGTTTCACCAAAATTCCAATTCTCTTCCCTCATACTACAGAGTAGGAATACACTTTCCACCCCCTTGAAGTTAGGTGTGGCCTTTTTGGCCAGATGACTTGCTTTGGCCAGAAATATGTGTACAGAATTACGTGTATTACTTCTAGGCAAAAGCATTTAGTGGCCAATGTGACATTGCAGAAGCCTTTTCCCTGTTGTGTCAATCATGGAAGCACAGAGTTGGATCCTGTCAGCCTGATTCCTCAATAAAGATCATGTGAGTATGAGTCAGAAGTAAACTTTAATTGCAGGGCAGTTCATTACAATCTAACCCATCTCACCATTACAGTAAGGATAGAGAAGAATCAAGTAACAAAATTAAAAGGTTAAATTAGTGCAAAATATTTAGAACATGCACCCAATATTTGGGAAAATATATGTTTTCATGTGTGCATAAAGTATTTATAAAAATCAAATACATTCTAGATCACAAAGCAAGTCTCAGATCAAAAAAATCAGTGTTAGACCACATATTTTACTACTATACAATAAAGTTAGAAATCAAAACCAAAGGATAACTCTATTTTGGAAAAAGATGTTTAAATAATCCATATAAAAAATAATCCATATGTCAAAGAACACAGAGTGAAAAAAAACAAAAACTAAATTATAATGAAAATAGTGCTTATTGAAAGCAAATTAAAGGTTAAAAAAAAATCAGTTAGACCACATGTTTTACTACTGAAAACAACAATCACAGAAAACTAACCAATCTGATCACATGAACCAAAGCCTTGTCTAAATCAATGAAACTATGAGCCACACTATGAAGGGCCATCCAAGATAGACAGGTCATGAGGGAGAGTTCTGACAAAACATGTCCATTGGAGAAGGAAATGGCAAACCACTTCAGTATTCTTGCCTTGGAACCCCAAGAACAGTATGAGAAGGCAAAAAGATGGGATGCTGAAAGATAAACTCCCCAGATCGGTAGGTGCCCAATAGTGGAGAACTAACTTGAGAAAGAATGAAGAGATGGAGCCAAAGCAGAAACAACACCCAGCTCTGAATATGACTGGTGATGGAAGTAATGTCTGATGCTGTAAAGAGCAATATTGTATAGGAACCTGGAATGTTAGGTCCATGAACCAAGGCAAATTGGAAGTGGTCAAACTGGAGATGACAAGAGTGAACATCAACATTTTAGGAATCAGTGAACTAAAATGGACTGTAATGGGTGAATTTAACTCAGATGACCACCATTATATCTACTATTGTGTGCAAGAATCCCTTAGAAGAAATGGAATAGGCAACATAGTCAACAAAATAGTCTGAAATGTAGTACTTGGACGCAATCTCAAAATGACAGAATGATTTTTGTTTGTTTCCAAGGCAAACCATTCAATATCACAGTAATCCAAGTCTATGCACCAATCAGTAATGCTGAAGAAGCTGAAGTTGAACGGTTCTATGAAGACCTACAAGACCTTCTAAAACTAACACCCAGAAAAGATGTCCTTTTCATTATAGGGAACTGGAATGCAAAAGTAGGAAGTCAAGAAATACCTGGAGTAACGGACAAATTTGGCCTTGGAGTACAGAATGAAGTAGGATAAAGGTGAACAAAGTTTTGCCAAGAGAACACACTGGTCATAGCAAACACCCTTCTCCAACAACACAGGAGAAGACTCTACACATGGACATCACCAGATGGTCAGTACCAAAATCAGATTGATTATATTCTTTGTAGCCAAAGATGGAGAAGCTCTATATACTCAGCAAAAACAAGACTGGAAGCTGACTGTGACTCAGATCATGAACTCCTTATTGCCAAATTCAGACTTAACTTGAAGAAAGTAGGGAAAACCACTAGATCATTCAGGTATGACCTAAATCAAAACCCTACTACTATACACTATGCTATGCTAAGTCACTTCAGTCGTGTCCGACTCTGTGCAACCCCAGAAGTGTATAAATAGTGTACAAATAGATTAAAGGGATTAGACCTGATAGAGTGCCTGAAGAACTATGGACTGAGGTTTATGACGTTGTACAGGAGGCAGCAATCAAGACCATCCCAAAGAAAAAGAAATACAAAAATGCAAAATAGTTGTCTGAGGAGGCCTTACAAACAGCTATGAAAAAAATAAAAGTGAAAGGCAAAGGAGAAGAGGAAAGATATACCTATTTGAATGCAGAGTGACAAAGAATAGCAAGAAGAGACAAGAAAGCCTTCATCTGTGATCAGTACAAAAAAATAGAGGAAAACAATAGAATGGGAAAGACAAGAGATCTCTTCAAGAAAATTAGAGATACCAAGGGAACATTTCATGCAAAGATGGGCTCAATAAAGGACAGAAATGGTATGGACCTAACAAAAGATAATAAGAAGCAGCAGATAATAAGAAGGGGTGCCAAGAATACACATAAAAGCTATACAAAAAAGTTCTTCATGACCCAGATAACTACAATGGTGTGATCAATCACCTAGAGCCAGACATCCTGGAATGCAAAGTCAAGTGGGCCTTAGGAAGCATTACTAAGAACAAAGCTAGTGGAGGTGATGGAATTCTAGTTGAGCTATTTCAGATCCTAAAAGATGATGTTGCAAAAGTGCTGCACTCAATATGCCAGAAAATTTCGAAAACTCAGCAGTGGCCACAGGACTGGAAAAGGTCAGTTTTCATTCCAATCTCAAATGAAGGCAATGCCAAAGAATGCTTAAACTGCTGCACAACTGCATTAATCTCACACACTAGCAAAGTAATGCTCAAATTCTCCAAGCTAGGCTTCAACAGTACATGAATTGTGCACTTCCAGATGTTCAAGTTGGTTTTAGAAAAGGCAGAGGAACCAGAGATCAAATTGCCAACATCCATTGGCTCATTGAAAAACCAAGAGAGTTCCAGGAAAACACCTACTTCTGCTTTTTTGACTATGCCAAAGACTGACTGTGTGGATCACAACAAACTGCGGAAAATTCTGAAAGAGATGGGAATACCAGACCACCTGACCTGTCTCCTGAGCAATCTGTATTCAGGTCAAGAAGCAACAGTTAGAACTGGACATAGAAAAACAGACTGGTTCCAAATAGAGAAAGGAGTACATCAAGGCTGTATATTGTCACCCTGCTTATTTAACTTATGTGCAGAGTACATCATGAGAAATGCTGGGCTGGATGAAGCACAAGCTGGAATCAAGATTGCCAGGAGAAATATCAATAACCTCAGATATGCAGATGACACCACCCTTATGGCTGAAAGCAAAGAAGAATTAAAGAGCCTCTTGATGAAAGTGCAAGAGGAGAGTGAAAAAGTTGACTTAAAACTCAACATTCAGACAACTAAGATCATGGCATCTGGTCCAATCACTTCATGGCAAACAGATGGGGAAACAGTGACAGACTTTATATTTTGGGGCTCCAAATCACTACAGCTGGTGACTGCAACCATGAAATTAAAAGACACTTGCTCCATGGAAGAAAAGTTATGACCAACCTAGACATCTTATTAAAAAACAGAGACATTACATTGCCAACAAAGGTCTGTCTAGTCAAGGCTACCATTTTTCTAGTAGTCACATATGGATGTGAGAGTTGGACTATAAAGAAAGCTGAGTGCTGAAGAATTGATGATTTTGCACTGTGGTGTTGGAGAAGACTCTTGGGAGTCTCTTGGACTGCAAGGAGATCCAACCAGTCAATCCTAATGGAAATCAGTCCTGAGTGTTCATTGGAAGGAGTGATGTTGAAGCTGAAACTCCAATACTTGGGCCACTTGATCCAAAGAACTAACTCATTTGAAAAGAACCTAATGCTGGGAAAGATTGAAGGCAGGAAGAGAAGGGGATGACTGAGGATGAGATGGTTGGATGGCATCATCCACCCAATGGACATGAGTTTGAGTAAATTCCGGGAGTTGGTGATAGACAGGGAGGCCTGGTGTGCTGCAGTCCATGGAGTCTTAAAGAGTGACAAGACTGAGCAACTGAACTGAACTTTACTACCATATGATAAAGTTAGACATCAAAATCAAAGGATAGCACTATTTTGAAAAAAATGTTGAAATAATCCGTATGTCAAAAAACACAGAATGATATTTTGGGGATGAGGCATAAAACTAAATTATAATAAAAATACTGCTTCATTAAAGTAAGTCTCAGATCAAAAAAATCAGTGTTAGACAACATATTTTACTACTATATGGTAAAGTTATAAATCAAAACCAAAGGATAACTCTACTTTGGAAAAAAAAATGTTTAAATAATCCATATATCAAAGAATACAGTGTGAAAGTTTGGAGACAAAACATAAAACTTAATTATAATGAAAATGCTGCTTCATAAAACACTCAAGGAACTAGATCCCACATGCCACAACTAAGCGTTCTCATGCCACAATTCAAGATACAGCATGACACAATGAAGACCCAGCACAGCGAAATAAATAACAATGAAACAAAATAAAATATAAACCATATGTATAACATATGTAACTATATTCAATATCTTGTAATAATATACAACAGAAGAACATATAAGAAAAAATATATATGTATATGTACAAGTGAATACTTTACACTTAAAACTAACACAACAGTGTAAATCAACTGTGCTTCAATTAAAAAAACTGCAATCAATCAATCAATATATATATATATACAACCATGTACAAGTTAATCAGTTTGAGACTGATGATCAATATAAATTCAAAGGTGACTACAGGAGTTCCCTAGAGACCCACAGTCTCCATTCAGCAGGAAAAGACAGTATTTCCTGAGCAAACTGAAGGACTGAACAATAGTTAAATTGTTTTGGCTCTGATGGAAATTCCACTTGGGTTGGGCTCAAGGATGCCTCCAGATTTATCTTCCAAAGAGAAATTTCTGCTTCTGTTTTATAAGCAACATGGGGAGAAGCTAAGAATAGGGGAGATGTAGAATCAGTGATGTCAAGTGTAACTATTATGCAGGTTTCTTCCCATGCGCTCCTCTGCCTGGCCCCTGTATGGCTTCTGATGCCAAAACATGACCTTAAAGAAGGCTTCATGAAATGTCAAAGATTTATTATTTTCTAAACCCATCTGGGAATTTGGGACTGCTTTTAAGTTCCTGTTGTCCTATTGGACTTGGTGAATTGATGAATGCATGGCTGACTGGGTGGGTGTTTTGAAGCTCCCACTCACCAAGCCTTGGCAGGTTCCTAAAAGATGAAGGGAAAACAAGAAGGGAGGGATATCCTGTTGATGGCTTCTGTTCTCAGAGGGGAGCTGACCTTGCATTTGCTTTTTCATCAGTGACTCCAGTGAGAGTGGTTTTCTGGGCCTAAAGTGTGAGCCACCATGCTCTTGTTAACTGCCCAGGAACCTGGAGGGCTGCCCGCTGCTGTTCTTTGTCCAGAGAGGAATGTCCTTAAGGACTCATTACCACATGTACCCTAAAAGCATCCAGTCTGTCTAAGACTGCAAATCCACTCTACTATTCCCCTCAGATGGTGGTATAGGCTGAATTTTGTCCCACCCCAAATTCTTTATGTTAAAATCCTAAACTCTAGTACCTCAGAATGTGACTGTATGAGACAGGGCCTTCAAAGAGATACTTAAGTTAAACTGGGTTGGTATGGTGGGCCCTAATTCAATATGCCTGGTGTCCTTATAAGAAGAAGAGTTTAGGAGGCTGACAACACAGAAAAACAACCATGTGAGAGGTCCAATGAGAAGAAAACCCTCTACAAACCAAAGGAGACCTCACAAGAAACTAAACCTACAAATACCTTGATCTTGGATTTTTTGGCTCCAGAATGACGAGAAAATAAGTTTCTATTCTTTAAGTCTTCAGTCTTTCTATTTTGTTATGGAAGTCCTAGAAAACTACTACTGATGTCCTCTATGCTTTCTAACACCCAGACAGCATAAATTCCCTAGAAAGTTCCTTATGGTCCCAGAAGGAAGAGCAGAGTAAACCCAAAACCTCGGAAAGTGATAGCTGCTTTAATCAGGCTGATATTCCTGATTTTTAACATGAGTTGATCCTTGGCACTCCCTGATGGTCCATTGGCTAAGACTCTCCACTTCCAAGGCAGGGGTCCTGAGTTTTTGATCCCTGGTCTGGGAACTAGATCCCAAATGCCACAACTAAGAGTTCACATGCCACAATGAGGATCAAAGATCCCACATGCCACAACTAAGACCCAGCTCAGCCAAATAAACGGGTACTGTGTATGTGTGTGGTGTTAGTAGCTCAGTCATGTCCGATTCTTTGCAACCCCATGGACTATAGCCCACCAGGCTTCTCTGTCCATGGAATCCTCCAGGAAAGAATACTGGAGTGGGGAGCCTTTCCCTTTTCCAGGGGATCTTCCCGACCCAGGGGTCAAACCTGGGTCTCCTGTATTGCAGGCAGATTCTTTACCATCTGAGCCTCCATGGAAGCCCAACAGGTACCTAAGAAAATTAAAAAATAAAAAAAGAAGAGTTGATCCTTTTGTGAGACAAGTATTTGACCTGGGCTCCAAATGAAAGTTATTTTCTTGAGCATCAAGGACATCAACAGGACACAAGCTCAGTACCTTGGGGAAGCTGCCTGTTTTATTGTACACAGGCTCAGAGTCCAAAAGATCCTTTCTGAAATGTCAGTTCTGTAAATTTCTAGCTGTGTGAACTTGAGTAAGTTACCTTATTTCTCTGAATTTGTTTTCTCATCTGTAAAATAAGGACACTCATACCTTGAATAATACTTTGTAGTTTGTGTCAGAATTAGAAGTATTACCCATGAAAATTTAGTCTGTTCTTGGCTAGAGAATTAGTGCTCAATAAATAGTGGCTACAATAATAAAAATAATTATTATTATTTTAAATAAACAATATAGCACTGAGCCTGACAACTGCTAATATCCAACATATATGAACCCTGAAACTTCTCTTTCCCTTCAAGTAAGCTACATTTCAGAGTCCAAGGACCTTAACATACCAGATATACAACCATAAACATTGCACATACCTCATCTTATTGTGCTTTGCTTTATGGCATTTCACAGATATTGCATTTTTTTACAAATTCAAGGTTTGTGGCAGCCCAGCATGGAACAAGTCTACTGACACCCTTTTTCAACAGCATTTCCTCACTTCATGTCTCTACATCACATTTTGGTAATTCCCACAGTATTTCAAACTTTTTCTTTGTTATTATAGTTATTATGGTGATCAGTGATCTTTGATATTGTCACTGGAGATGGAGGGAGAGAAATAAACCACACCTATATAAGACTTAACTATATAAGACCCATATAACTTAACATGTGTGTGCCCTGACTGCTCTACCAACTACATTCCCACTTCTTCCCTCTCTTCAATTCTCCCTATTCCCTAAGACACAATATTGAAATTAGGCTAATTAAACCCTACAATGGCCTTTGTGCATTCAAGTGAAAGGAAAAGTTGCATGTCTCTCACTTTAAATCAAAACCTAGAAATAATTAAGTTTGGCGAGGAAGGCATTCCAAAAACCAAGATAAGCTAAGAGCCAAGCCTCTTGCACCAGTCAGTTATGAATGTGAAGGAAATTAAAAGTGCTACTACAGTGAACGCATGAATGATAAGAAAGCAAAACAGCCTTATTGCTGATATGGAGAAAGGTTTAGTGGTTTGAATAGAAGATCAAATCAGCCACAACATTTCCTTTGCAAAGTCTAATCCAAAGCAAAGCCTTAACTCTCTTCAATTCCATGAAGGCTGAGAGAGGTGAGGAAGCTGCAGGAGAAATGGAACCTTCTCCAGGGTAGATCACATCCTGGGCCATAAATCTAGCCTTGGTAAATTCAAAAAAAAAATTGAAATCATCTCAAGCATCTTTTCTGATCACAATGCAGTAAGGTAAGATGTCAACTACAGGGAAAAAACTATTAAAAATACAAATATATGGAGGCTAAACAACACACTTCTGAATAACAAATCACAGAGGATATCAAAAAAGAAATCAAAATATGCATAGAAGTGAATGAAAATGAAAACACAACAAACCAAAACCTATGAGATACAGTAAAAGCAATGCTAAAGGGAAGGTTTACAGCAATACAAGCCTACCTCAAGAAACAGGAGAAAAATCAAATAAATAACCTAACTCTATGCCTAAAGCAACTAGAAAAAGAAGAAATGAAGCACCCTAGGGTTAGAAGGAAAGAAATCATAAAAATTAGGGCAGAAATAAATGCAAAAGAAACAAAAGAGATCATAGCCAAAATCAACAAAGCTAAAAGCTGGTTCTTTGAGAAGATAAATAAAATAGACAAACCATTAGCCAGACTCATCAAGAAAAAAAGAGAGAAGAATCAAATCAACAAAATTAGAAATGAAAATGGAGAAATCACAACAGACAACACAGAAATACAAAGGATCATAAGAGACTACTATCAGCAACCATATGCCAATAAAATGGACAAATTAGAAGAAATGGACAAATTCTTAGAAAAGTATAACTTTCCAAAACTGAACCAGGAAGAAATAGAAAATCTTAACAGACCCATCACAAGCACAGAAATTGAAACTGTAATGAGAAATCTTCCAACAAACAAAAGCCCAAGACCAGATGGCTTCACAGCTGAATTCTACCAAAAATTTAGAGAAGAGCTAACACCTATCTTACTCAAACTCTTCCAGAAAATTGCAGAGGAAGGCAAACTTCCAAACTCATTCTATGAGGCCACCATCACCTAATACCAAAACCAGACAAAGATGTCACAAAAAAAGAAAACTACAGGCCAATATCACTGATGAACATAGATGCAAAAACTCCTTAACAAAATTCTAGCAATCAGAATCCAACAACACATTAAAAAGATCATACACCATGACCAAGTGGGCTTTATCCCAGGGATGCAAGGATTCTTCAATACTCGCAAATCAATCAATGTGATACACCACATTAACAAATTGAAAGATAAAAACCATATGATTACCTCAATAGATGCAGAGAAAGTCTTTGACAAAATTCAACATCCATTTATGATAAAAACCCTCCAGAAAGCAGGAATAAAAGGAACATACCTCCACACAATAAAAGCCATATATGACAAACCCACAGCAAACATTATCCTCAATGGTGAAAAATTGAAAGCATTTCCTCTGAAGTCAGGAACAAGACAAGGATGCCCACTCCCACCACTACTATTCAACATAGTTTTGGAAGTTTTAGCCACAGCAATCAGAGAAGAAAAAGAAATAAAAAAATCCAGACTGGAAAAGAAGAAGTAAAACTCTCACTGTTTGCAGATGACATGATTCTCTACATAGAAAATCCTAAAGACTCCACCAGAAAATTACTAGAGCTAACCAATGAATATAGTAAAGTTGCAGAATATAAAATTAACACACAGAAATCCCTTCCATTCCTATACACTAACAATGAGAAAGCAGAAAGAGAAGGAAACAATTCCATTCACCATTGCAACAAAAAGAATAAAATACTTAGGAATCAGATCAGATCAGATCAGTCGCTCAGTCGTGTCTGACTCCGCGACTCCATGAACTGCAGCACTCCAGGCCTTCCTGTCCATCACCAACTCCCGGAGGTCACTCAGACTCACATCCATTGAGTCAGTGATGCCATCCAGCCATCTCATCCTCTGTCGTCCCCTTCTCCTCCTGCCCCCAATCCCTCCCAGCATCAGAGTCTTCTCCAATGAGTCAACTCTTCGCATGAGGTGGCCAAAGTACTGGAGTTTCAGCTTTAGCATCATTCCTTCCAAAGACATTCCAGGGCTGATCTCCTTAAATCTACCTAAAGAAACAAAAGATCAATATATAGAAAACTATAAAACACTGATGAAACAAATCAAAGATGACACAAATAGATGGAGAAATATACCATGTTCAAGAATTGGAAGAATCAATATAGTGAAAATGAGTATAATACCCAAAACAATCTATAGATTCAATGCAATCCCTATCAAGCTACCAACAGTATTTTTCAGAGAACTAGAACAAATAATTTCACAGTTTGCATGGAAATACAAAAAACCTCAAACAGTCAAAGCAAGATTGAGAAAGGAAAATGGAACTGGAGGAATCAACCTGTCTGACTTCAGGCTATACTACAAAGCTGCAGTCATTAAGACAGTATGGTACTGGCACAAAGACAGAAACATAGGTCAATGGAACAAAATATAAAGCCCAGAGATAAATCCACACACCTATGCACACCTTATCTTTGACAAAGGAGGCAAGAATATACAATGGAGAAAGGACAATCTCTTTAAAAGTGGTGCTGGCAAAACTGGTCAATCACTTGTAAAAGAATGAAACTAGAGCACTTTCTAACACCATACACAAAAATAAACTCAAAATGGATTAAAGATCTAAATGTAAGACCAGAAACTATAAAACTCCTAGAGGAAAACATAGGCAAAACACTCTCCAACATAAATCACAGCAGGATCCTCTATAACCCACCTCCCAGAATATTGGAAATAAAAGCAAGAATAAACAAATGAGACCTAATTAAACGTAAAAGCTTTTCCACAATGAAGGAAACGCTAAGCAAGGTGAAAAGACAGCCTTCAGAATGGGAGAAAATAATAGCAAACAAAGAAACTGACAAAGAATTAATCTCAAAAATATATAAGCAACTCCTGCAGCTCAATTCCAGAAAAATAAATGACCCAATCAAAAAATAGGCCAAAGAACTAAACAGAAATTTCTCCAAAGAAGACATACAGATGGCTAACAAAAACATGAAAAGATGCTCAACATCACTAATTATCAGAGAAATGCAAATCAAAGCCACAATGAGGTACCATCTCATGCCAGTTAGAATGGCTGCTATCAAAAAGTCTACAAACAATAAATGCTGGAGAGGGTGTGGAGATAAAGGAACCCTCTTGCACTGTTGGTGGGAATGCAAACTAGTACAGCCACTATGGAGAACAGTGTAGAGATTCCTTAAAAAACTGATAATAGAACTGCCATACGACCCAGCAATCCCACTGCTGGGCATACACACTGAAGAAACCAGAATTGAAAGAGACACATGTACCCCAATGTTCATCACAGCACTGTTTACAATAGCCAGGACATAGAAGCAACCTAGATGTCCATCGGCAGATGAATGAATAAGAAACCTGTGGTACAAATACACAATGGAATATACTCAGGTATTAAAAAGAATACCTTTGAATCAGCTCTAATGAGGTGAATGAAACTGGAGCCTATTATACAGAGTGAAGTAAGTCAGAAAGAAAAACACCAGTACAGTATATTAATGCACATATATGGAATTTAGAAAGAGATAACTATAACCCTATCGGAGAAGGCAATGGCACCCCACTCCAGTACTCTTGCCTGAAAAATCCCATGGACGGAGGAGCCTGGTGGGCTGCAGTCCATGGGGTCGCTAAGAGTCGGACATGACTGAGCGACTTCACTTTCACTTTTCGCTTTCATACACTGGAGAAGGAAATGGCAACCCACTCCAATGTTCTTGCCTGGAGAATCCCAGGGATGGGGGAGCCTGGTGGGCTGCCATCCATGGGGTTGCACAGAGTCGGCCACGACTGAAGTGACTTAGCAGCATGACCCTATATGCAAGATAGCAAAAGAGACACAGATGTAAAGAACAGACTTTTGGACTCTGTGGGAGAAGGTGAGGGTGGGATGATGAGAGAATAGCATTGAAACATGTATATTATCATATGTGAAATAGATCACCACTCCAGGTTCGATGCATGAGACAGGATGTTCAGGGCTGGTGCACTGGGATGACCCTGAGGGATGGAATGGGGAGGGAGGTGGTAGGGAGGTTCAGGATGGGGAACACATGTACACTCAAGGCTGATTCATGTGAATGTATGGCAAAACTACCACAACATTGTAAAGCAATTAGCCTCCAATTAAAATAAATAAATTTAAAAAATAAATAAAATGCAGAATGACAGTGGAAAAAAAAAAAGAAAAGTTTGAAGCTAGCAGAGGTTGACTCATGAGGTTTAAGGAAAAAAGCCATCTCTATAAGACTCATTGGAGAAGACTCTGATGCTGGGAGGGATTGAGGGCAGGAGGAGAAGGGGACGACAGAGGATGAGATGGCTGGATGGCATCACTGACTCGATGAATGTGAGTCTGAGTGACCTCCGAGAGCTGGTGATGGATAGGGAGGCCTGGCGTGCTGCAGTTCATGGGGTCGCAAAGAGTCGGACACGACTGAGCAACTCATCTGATCTGATAAGATAAAAATGCAATGTCTAGCTAAGATAATGAAGGTGGCTACTCTAATCAAGAGATTTTCAATGTAGAAAAGCCATTGCAAGAAGATGCCATCTAGGATTTCCATGGCTGGAGAGAAGTCAATGCCTGGCTTTAAAGCTTCAAATGACAGGCTGACTTTCTTGTTAGGAGCCAGTGCAGCTGATGACTTGAAGTTGAAACTAATGCATACTTACCATTCTGAAAATCCTAGGGGTCTCAAGAATTATTGTAAATCTATTATACCAGTGCTCTACAAATGGGAAAAAAAAATGCCTGGATGATCGCACATCTGTTTACAACATGGTTTACTGAGTATTTTAAGCCCACTATTGAGACTTACTATTCACTGGCAATGCACCTGGTCACCCAAGAGCTCTGATGAAGATGTACAAGATTCATGTTGAAAATGCCTGTTAACACAACATCTGTTCTGCAGGCCATGAATCACAGAGTAATTTTGACTTTTGAGTCTTATTATTTGAGAAATACATTTTGTAAGGTTACAGCTGCAATAAACAATGATTCTTCTCATGGATTTGGGAAAAGTCAATTGAAAACTTTCTGGAAAAGATTCATTATTCTCATGCCATTAAAAATACTTGTGATTCATGAGAAGAGGTCAAACTATCAACATTAATATGAGTTTTGGAGAAGTTGATTCCAACCCTCAAATAGCCAGTAACCCTATGTAACTTTGAGGGGTTCATGACTTCAGTGGAAGAAATAACTGCAGATGTGATGGAAAGAGCAAGAAAACTAGAGTTAGAAGTGAAACCCAGAGATGTTACTGAAGTGCTGCAATCTCATGATCAAAATAGATGAGGAGATGCTTCTTTAGGATGAGCAACAATGATACTAATTTCTTAAAATCGAATCTACTCCTGGTGAAGATGCTGGGAATATTGTAGAAATAACAACAAAGGATTTAGAATATGTCATAAACTTAGTAAGACAATGGTAGGGTTTGAGAGGATTGACTTCAGTTTTGAAAAAAGCTCTTCTTTGAGTAAAAATGCTATCAAACAGTGAGTAGGAAACCCACATGGAGAAGGCAATGGCAACGCACTCCAGTACTCTTGCCTGGAAAATCCTATAGACGGAGGAGCCTGGTAGGCTGCAGTCCATGGGGTGGCAAAGAGTCAGACACGACTGAACAACTTCACTTTCACTTTTCACTTTCATGCATTGGAGAAGGAAATAGCAACCCACTCCAGTGTTCTTGCCTGGAGAATCCCAGGGACGGGGGAGCCTGGTGGGCTGCTGTCTATGGGGTCACACAGAGTTGGAAACAACTGAAGCAACTTAGCAGCAGCAGCTATCAAACAATGTTGCATGCCATCACCCAGATCAGTCAGTATTCATCAATATCAAGGCAAGACTCTCCACCAGAGAAAAAGATTACAAATTGCTGGAGGCTCAGATGATGGCTAGCAATTTTTAACAATAAAGTATTTTTAATTGTATTATATAAATTGTATTTTTAGAGATAATGCTATTGCATACTTAATAGAAGTATAGTATAAACATAGCGTTTATAGGCACTGGAAAAACAAAAAATTATGCAACTCATTTTATTGCAATATTTGCTTTATTGTGTTGATCTGGAACTGAATCTTCAATACCTCTGAAGTGTGCCTATAGAGTCTTCATATTTTTATTCAAAAATCTCCTTCATCTGAAATTACTGACACACTTTATCTTTTTCCTAATCTTTTTACATGTTTTTATTTTTCATGCTTTACCATTTGTTGAAGCAGTGATACTTAGCATTTTTGTCTTGTTCCTGATTTGAAAAAGAATGACATTTTTAACATTTTGCCACTATATATTAAGTTTGCTGCAAGTTTTTTTGTGACTACTTTTAAATATCTTCAGAAATATTGCTTTCTTAGTTAGAAGAAACATTTTTATAATGTACATTTTTATAATGAATGGTTGTTAGATTTTATCAAATGCTTTTCCTGCATTTATCAAGGTTACCATATTTTTATTCACTTCAAACTTTAAGATGGTGATCACAATAATGTAATTTCTAACATTTAATTCACTTTGCATTTTGAAAAACATCTAATTTGTTTTATTTTATTTTGTTACTATGTCACCAGATTCAGTTTGCTAATATTTTTATTTAGCACTTTCATTCATTTATCTATGTTCATGATTGAAATTGCCATGTAATTTTCCTTTCTTGTATGTCTTTGTCTAGTTTTAGAACCAAGTTTTTAGTCACCTCATGAGATCAACTGAGAAAATATTTCCTCTTTTTTATTATCTGAAAGTTTAGAATTACCTGTTCCTCAGATTATTAGAACTCACCTTTAAAATTATTGGGGCTAGTATTTTCTTTGCAGGAAGATTTTAAATAATTGGTTACATCCCTTTACTAGTTATAGAATCATTTAGACTTTTTAATCTCTTCTGAAGTCAATTTTCATATATTTTTCTCTGAAAATTCATATACCCATCTAGTTTTTCCTAATCTAATGGCATAAAGGTCTATAAAATGTTATATTATCCTTTTAATAAATGTACATTCTGTGGTTATATTTCCCTTTTCATTCCATTTTTTTCTTTCTCTGTTTTCCACTCATCACTTCTGTCATGAGTTTTTCAAGGTTACTAAGTCTTCTATATAACCCTCCTGCACTGGCTAGAACTCACTTGTCCATTATGGTTTCCTCAGTACCTAGAATCATGCTTAGAGCATTCAAAGTATTCAATAAGTATTTACTGAGTTTTAAAAATGCATGGGAAAAGCATGAGACAATGTGGCTAAAGATCAAGTTTTAACAAACTTCCAAAGCAGAAAACAGTAACTACAAATACACAGATCTTTTTTTCAAGAAGAAAAAGTAAATAACAGCCTAAAAGTTAGTATGTCCACTGTTTACACCAATCTTCAGTATTTGCCTAGTTTTGATCCCTTTAGATGGAATTACAGATCTTTCAAGATTTAAAACTCACCATCTAGTTCCAGTGGTTTTAATGAAAGGCCAATTTTACACAACACTTGATAAGTTCTGGTATTAGAAACACAGAGATCATGAATTTCCTCATTTTTCTTCACTACCATAGACAGTAATCAACACGTGATCTTGTAACATGTAGTACTGATCCATCACTATTGCTCATTTTCTAAAGTGATGTTGCTGATGTGCTGGAAGTAAAGGGGCCTCATGAAGGCAAAGACACAGAGGAAATGCTGAAAAGAAAGAACTTGGCACAAATTACTCAACGGAGTCCTTCAAATACTGGATTGTCAAACAGGGAAGTGTGGGCCACTCTCAATTTTCAGGAAGAGCTCTCTAGTGATCAGCAATTCCAACCCCTGCACCTCTGTTCCTAAACCAAACTGAATCAGGAGGGCTGAAAAGAGAAATCAGTTTCCTACACTTACTCCTCTACACCTTTAATCCATATACTTAGTGGTTTTCTGTTGGCATCTGAACTGAGAGTCAGATTAACTGCATGACTCCATAGCTATAATAGGATACCTTTGGAGATTAGATTATGCACTGGCCCAAACAAAGCTCTGTAAATCCTAATAAAATCCTTATATTCTTCTTTTGATATATTTGACAAATTTCTCCCAAAGTGAAATACTGAGAACAAACTTCAGGTAATTGAATCCTGCAGATATGGAGTCAGGACACAATACCTGAAGCCCAAAGATGTAGCTGCTGCTGCTTCGTGTCCGACTCTGTGCGACCCCATAGACGGCAGCCCACCAGGCTTCCCCATCCCTGGGATTCTCCAGGCAAGAACACTGGAGTGGGTTGCCATTTCCTTCTCCAATGCATGAAGGTGAAAAGTAAAAGTGAAGTTGCTCAGTCCTGTCCGACCCTCAGCAATCCCATGGACTGCAGCCTTCCAGGCTCCTCCATCCATGGGATTTTCCAGGCGAGAGTACTGGAGTGGGGTGCCATTGCCTTCTTTGAAAGATATAGCTAGAAACTATTTTTTCCAGCAGTTTAAGTGAATGGCAGTTAGGCAGCAGTTCATGAGTACTGAAATTGAGGAAAAGGGACCAGAAGCAGCCCCACCTCTGCTAATAATCTGAATTTGGCAGAGAAGAGTGAATTGAAATCCCTGAAGAGAAGGCCATGACCTCATGGAACTCAGGTCAAATGTATAATACAAGGCAGATGTGATTGGGCCATGGGAAGGAGAAGAATATACTTAGGAGATAGTATCCCGAAAAGACTTAAAGACTGACTGCGTATTTATGTATACTAAAAATGGTTGTGTTTAAATTATAAGTGCAAGAGACAAATGCTTTGTATTTGGCATGATTGATACATATTTATAGTACAACTCCAAGCCAGTGCCTAGAACCTAATAGGTGTTCAGTTAATATTTTTAGAAGGGTCTTCCCTGGTGGCTCAGATGGTTAAAAAAAAAAAAAAAAAAAAGTCTGCCTGCAATGCAGAAGACCTGGGTTTGATCCCTGGATCAGGAAGATCCCCTGGAGAAGGGAGTGGCTACCCACTCCAGTATTCTTGCCTGCAGAATCCCATGGACAGAGGAGCCTGGAGGGCTATAGTCCCTGGCGGGTTGCCAAGAGTCAGACACAACTGAGCAACTAAAAAGTCTTATAAAGAGTACTGGTCTGGAGACCTGAATTCTAATCCTGACCCTCTCATTAACTAGATGTGTCACTTCAAAAAAGTCACTTAGCTTCTTTAGTCATAAGTATTCCTCTATAAAGCAGAAGATAAATTGAAAACTTACAATATCACTTCCTAAGTGAAGCATCTATGTCTCCATTAGTGCTACAAGAAGACCGGGCCCCTACACCCAGTAAGACATGCTCTCAGGGAATCACTGAGCAGAATCAAAGTCAGGGAAGTGAATGGAGTTTTCAGCAGCTAGCCTGATGTGACTGGAGAACTGGGCTATTGGAAGAAGAAGCAGGTGATGCACATGGAGGAAATGGATGAGCCAGGGTCTGAGAATAATCACTTAAAGTGGGAGAGGTAAAGAGCTGCTGCTGAAAATGAGCCTGAAGGATGCCAGCTCATCTGTTAAGACCAGTGAAGTCTATAACATTGTGAATAGTGATGTCATCCTATATGGCAAAAGGGCAGTGAATATCATTCCTTGGTGCACATACTGATACGTTTTTTCAAATAGAAGTGCCTGCTGCCTGCCACCCCGACCCCAGCCAGAGACTCTGACTCAGTAGACATTAGAAATTTTTTTTAATCTCTGTGGTGATTCAGGTGTGTGATGAAAATCATGTGTGTGATGCTTGACAATTCACATACCTTTCAATGTTATCCTTTCATCCTCACAGCCAGTGTAGATAAGGAGCAGAGTAAACAGAATCATCACCATTTCACATGGGTAAAAACAGAGTCTCAAAGAAATCACCTCTATCCAAAGGAAGAGTAGCAGAATTGAGACTCTAAGCCAATCTGCTGAACCCGGGTTGTGTGCTCTTTTATTGTAGCTCAGTCACCTAAAATGAAAATAGGGATAAGTGAGTAAGAATTTCTCCCCCAGTACAAGAAAATATGGGAACCAAAAAGCATGACTTGAGGGTAGAAAAGAGTACATTTAAGTTCAATGAAAAGGTGATTCTTTGAATGTAGTTGACACATTCATGGACCTATTAACCTGAAGACAATGCAAGGTGATCGTCATTTGGAGGAGATTTCAATACATTGATAGATAAGGGATACACTCTTTTGGGCTTCCCAGGGGGTGCTAGTGGTAAAGAACCCACCTGCAAATGCAGGAGATTTAATAGATTTGGGTTTGATCCCTGGGTTGAGAAGATCCCCTGGAGGAGGACATGGCAACCCACCCCAGTCTTCTTGCCTGGAGAATCCATGGAGAGAGGAGCCTGGTGGGCTACAGTCCATGGGGTTTGAAGAATCAGACACAAATGAAGGGACTCAGCACAGCACAGCACACTCTTTTAACTATTTGAGAGCAATACTCTTACACATGTGTCAAAGTCCAAAGGCCAAGCTGGTTGTATTATGTTACCAATAGTGTACAAATTATAGTTAGATATTCTCAGAGCTTACAGTCTTATCCACCTCAACCTTCTACTGAAAATTTGGTTATCTGTGCCCTCAGAGGGAAGGAACAGCACAGATAAGTAAAATTCACACAAATCAGCTACAAAAAATGAGGATGTGGTAACGGTCCCATTACCACAAAAGGCCCAGGGACCCTGGTGACATCAGGCAAGCTAGTTATTACATAATTAATATGGGGAAGGAAACTCACAGTTATCATATGCCTGCAGTAGGAAAACCCTGTGGGAGATACTGCCTGCGCCATCACAATTGGTTCTCATGGGAATGCCCAAAGGGTAGCAATATCATTAGGCCCTTTGCACAGGTCAGGGTGGTCAGGCTCAGAGAAGTTCAATAACATGCTTAATGTTACAGAGCTCCACACAGCAGAACTGAGCTATATCTACCTCCAAAGCCTGTAGTCATTCCACTATATTATGTTTTTCACAGCCAATCCAAGTACAAGAAAACCTGGTGTAATATAATTAGATGCCTCTGCCTTTATGGACGGAGAAGGCAATGGCACCCCACTCCAGTACTCTCGCCTGGAAAATCCCATGGATGGAGGAGCCTGGTGGGCTGCAGTGCATGGGGTCCTGAAGAGTCGGACACGACTGAGTGACTTCCCTTTCACTTTTCACTTTCCTGGATTGAAGAACGAAATGGCAACCCACTCCAGTGTTCTTGCCTGGAGAATCCCAGGGATGGGGGAGCCTGGTGGACTGCCGTCTATGGGGTCACACAGAGTCGGATACAACTGAATTGACTTAGCAGCAGCAGAAGCCTTTACGGAGGGCACCTGAGTGACTGAAGAGCTGCATGGATTATATCATTGGCAGTGGCACTCAGAGCAAGTCAGGAAGACAGGACACCTGACCCTGCAGAGTCAGGGGGCATCCGATCTTTACCCTCATGTGTTCATCCAAACTGGGAGTGTTACCCCTGTGTGGGGAGTCCTGCCTCATTTAGTCACTCTGATGTTGCATAACAGATATGGAATTTCCAAAGCAAGGCACGCTAACTATCAAAAAAAAAAAAAAAAATTGTAAGAGCAAAAATGTTGGCAGCCAGATGACTGTTAAATAATCAAAATTTTACTACCTATTACAAAAGCCAGTGCTCATAGAAGCTGCTGCCTTAAATTTTGCAGAGTCCTAAGCTTTAAGCAGGCTTCCCTGGTAGCTCAGCTGATAAAGACTCCGCCTGTAATGCAGGAGACCCCAGTTTGATTCCTGGGTTGGGAAGATCCCCTGGAGAAGGGATAGGCTACCCACGCCAGTATTCTTGGACTTCCCCTGGTAGCTCAGAAGGTAAAGAATCCACCTGCAATGCGGGAGACCTGGGTTCGATCCTGAGTTGGTAAGATCCTCTGGAAGAGAGCATGGCAACCCACTCCAGTATTCTTGCCTGGAGAATCCCCATGGACAGAGGAGCCTGGTGGGGTTGCACAGAGTCAGACACAACTGAGCAACTAAACACAGCACAGCACGAGCTCTAAGGAGGGGCTTCCCATGTGGCGCTAGTGGTAAAGAATCTGTCTGCCAATGCAGGAGACATAAGAGACACAAGCTCCATCCTGGGTGGAGAAGGTCCCCTAGAGGAGGGCATGGCAACCCACTCCACTCCAGTGGAGAATCCCGGAGAATCCCATGGACAGAGAAGCCTGGAGAGCTGTAGTCCTTGGGTCACAAAGACTTGGACACAACTAAAGCAAACAAGCACTAAGAAAACATGTAGAATTATACATCCCATCCTTAAATACAACCCAAGTGAGAGATATGTAGTTGATTCAGAGGACTGGGTGCCAGAATTTATTCTCACTTTAACATTGAGAAGCCACCCATGAAACATACATCTTGATTAGTACCAATTAATCCTGATGGAGCATGCCAAATACAGTAGGCACATAAAGCGTCAGCATCATCCCTAGCTTACACTGATGAAATGTATGGATGGTAACTTTGCCATAAGCCTCTTTGCTGCGAACTCTACCACAAACACTTTTGCTGCAAACATTTTCGCTGTGTAACTTCATTGGCCATAAGGCATTGTTGCTGCAAAAAACAACTGATTTACAGTTTGGTTCCATTTCTTGATTGATTCAGTTCTCCCAAGTTTATACTGCATGAATCTGAAAAAAAAAAAACTGAGGATCTCAAATATTTATTATTTGTAGACTTTTTAATGAGGGCCATTCTGACTGGCGTGAGGCGATACCTCATTGTAATTTTGATTTGCATTTCTCTAATAATTAGTGATACTGAACATCTTTTCATGTGGCTGTTGGCCGTCTGTATGTCTTCTTTGGAGTTGTTACCTCTGTTACTGACAAAAGAAATTTTAGTGAAAAACAAAATGTGCAATACCAAACGAAGAGACAAATTAACAATCAAAAAAAAGTATAAAATATTATGAATGAAAAACTTTGAAGACAAGTTTTTAGGTACAATCATAAAATAAAATCAGTTATTTGTGCAGTATTGCAATGGATCTATACACATTTTAAATGTATTCAAATATTCTGTATTTTGCAATGATGACTTTTATGTTTGTTATTCTTTTTTTTTATGCTTATGTCCTTTTTCATTTCCCTCTTTTTTGTTTTATTATTTTTTTCTTTTACGACAATGTTGCCTTCTGACCAATTAATTATGCAGTGAGTATATTCAGGCAAAAATTCTTGTGGCAAAGATATTCATTGCAAAGAGGCCTTTGACAAAAATATCTTGAACCACAGAACTGCCTCGTTCCTGCTATCCCCACATTCCTTACCACATGTCAACCCACTTCCCACTAGCAGGAAGACCCTCTTCTTGAAACACATAGATCTGTCTGTGTGAATTCCAGCTAAAAATCTTTCCATTGTTCTTAGTATAAAGTTACTTAATTCACATGCACCAAGGTCTATTTTGTCCTTTTTTTAGTTTCCTAACCATACCTGCCTGCCTCAGGACCTTATCACATGCCAAGATCTGGCCAGAATCATGACTTTCTCCCCACCCCAGCCCACCACCTTAACCAGGCTAACTTCATTCCTCATATTTCTGCCTAAATGTCACATATTCAAAATATCCAAGTCAAGTGTCTCCTCAAATTTTCTCATAGCACCCCACTGGTCTGCTTTCAAAACAATCACAATTTGAATGTAACATTTAAGTATGTAAGTCTTTGTTAAAAGTCTGTTTTTCTTACTATAAGGTAAACTTCATTAGAGCACAGGAAAATAACTCACTCATTTCTCTATTTCTAAGTGCCTTCTCATCCTCTGCCGCCCCTTTTGCCTTCAATCTTTCCCAGTATGGGGGTCTTCTCCAGTGAGTTGGCTCTTAGGATGAGGTGGTTAGATAGCATCACTGACTCAATGGGCATGAATCTGAGCAAAGGGAGATAGTGAAGGACAGGGGAGCCTGGTGTTCAACAGTCCATGGGGTCGCAAAGAGTCGGACATGACTTAGCAACTGAACAAGTGACTTCTATATTGATTCATCAAGTTGTTCATTCAATAGTTGTTGAATAAATTAATGAATGAACATGGTTATCCTTTCCCTGAAAGATTTTGTTTTCTAATAAGCTAGGGATAATCCCAAACACGTTTCCTTCCAAACTGAGGGTCTGTCCCTGCATGTCGTTACCTCTCCTGGGTCAGAGGGTGACACACTGTACTTGGGTGGATGCTCCCTATGACTGCCAGTTTGGTGTCATGGCATCTCACCTGCAGGATGGTTCTCATGGCACTATCCACAGGCTGGGTTGTAAGCACCAAACTCATGTCCTCAGCACATGACACCAGACCAAAGAAGGCAAATTCCCTGCTTTACACAAAGTTAGCCTTTTAACAAATATTTGTCACATTGGAATCTGAAATCTTATGAAAAAGCCCCACATTTTATATCTAAAAGTTTAGTTCATGATTTCAAATATTGAAATCTATTGTTCACATAGGGGTATGTATATTTAAAAAGTATTTTTCATTTGTTGATTAAGAAAATGCCATGAAAAAATTTAAAAAATAAAATGCAAAGTATAACAATGAAAGAAGAAAATACCATGATCTACTTATACTCTACAAAATTTAAAAAAAAAAAAAAAAAAAAAAACAGCACCCTGAGAGGTTTAACCTCTTTTTATGGGGCAAAAATTCTATTTCTATCCCAGGAATCTGGAGACCCAGAGAAAGCTATAAGATATGTTACAAATAAGTGTTACAAATAAGCTCCTGGCCCACAGACCTCTGCACAGTCCATGTACCTAGTGGTAACCATGGCAGAGTCTACATATAGATGATTGCAGCACAACAATGGAGAGACAGCATTGAAATAAGAAAATAGCAATTAAGAGCAAAGTGACTAGTTTCTTACTATATATCATGAAGGCATTTCCAAGTACTGCAGTTAACTGCCAGATGTTCAAGAAATGATGTAAAATGACAGGACTAAAAAGCAAGTACATGAAGGACAAGCCCGTGAAGGAGTTAAGGCAGTAACCCAGCTGGGCAGATGAGAGTCTTCATCTTATTCTAGCATCTGATGGTCTAAAGTGCAGAATTAAAGTGCAAAAGACCATTTAAAATATTGAAAGAAAGACAAAGCCCACACATGCTTATGCACACTTACACACATGGAATATAAATAAGCCAAAAAGTTAATAATGCCCAGATCCTGCATATAACCCTCCAGTCCCCACACTACCAGGGAACTTAGACTCCTTGGTCCTCCCCACTTGGCAACCATTCCTGTATACCCGCCACTCCATGCTGGGACTATGACCAAGGGCCCCTTCTGTTAGTATTCACAGATGCATCATCCTTGTTTAGCACTTGCTGACCTGGGGTCTGATGGGGTCAGCTGACACACCCACCAAAATGACAATGGCAGTACCTTAGTATCAGAGACCATAAAGGTACTGATCAAAATAGTTATCTACAAATAAACAATAAGGATTTACTGTATAACACAGACAACTACATTCAATATCTTAAACTATGATGGAAAAAAATTTTTAAAGAATAAGATACATACTTATCTTTGTATAATCAAATCACTTTGCTATACACACAACACTAACACAATATTGTAAATCAACTATACTCCAAAAATAAATAGGCAAAAATGAATCCTGGCACAAAGAGGGAGCATATTCTTCAGCAATATTTACAGAGGATTTACAGATTTATTTACATAATATCTAACTAGGAAATATTTTATGGGTTACATTGGCCAAATTACGATTGCTTTCATACTTAGTCAAGAAGCAAGGTTTAATCCATTTAACAATTAAAACAAAACAGACAAACAAAAAAACAGCTCTCTATATCCCTTTCTCTGTTGGACACATTTGAAGACCTAAGAATTTCCGTGATTTTCGTGGAGCTATGTAACCAGCTATAGTTTAGGGATCTATCAAAACAAATTCGCATTAAATGCCTTATCTCTGGGTTTGTCTTCCATACAAAATATGAGTCACTCTTAGAATCCAACAATTTAAATTTGTCTGCACTGAGATTTCCTTCAACAGGATCATGCTTCACTTCCACCATGTCAGTGTAGCTCTCTTTCCTCGACTTGGACATTCCTGGGTTTACTTCAGTTGTCACCTCAGAACTTTCCCTTAGATCAGTTCAGTTCAGTTGTTCAGTCATGTCCGACTCTTTGCGACCCCATGGACTGCAGCACGCCAGGCTTCCCTGTCCATTCCTAACTCCCAGAGTCTACTCAAACTCATGTCCATCGAGTCAGTGATGCCATCCAACTATCTCATCCTTTGTCGTCCCCTTCTCCTCCCACCTTCAATCTTTTCCAGCATTAGGGTCTTTTCAAATGAATCAGTTCTTCACATCCAGTGGCCAAAGTATTGGAGTTTCAGTTCCAGCATCAGTCCTTCCAATGAATATTATATTCAAGACTGATTTCCTTTAGGATGGACTTGTTGGATCTCCTTGCAGTCCAAGGGAGTCTCAAGAGTCTTCTCCAATACCACAGTTCAAAAGCATCAGTTCTTCCGCACTCAGTTTTCTTTATAGTCCAACTCTCACACCCATACATGACCACTGGAAAAGCCAGAGTTTTGACTAGATGGATCTTTGTTGGTAAAGTAATGTCTCTGCTTTTTAACATGCTGTCTGGAACTTTTCTTCCAAGGAGCAAGTGTCTTTTAATTTCATGGCTGCAGTCACCATCTGCAGTGATTTGGGAGCCCCCCAAAATAAAGTCTGTCACTGTTTCCATTGTTTCCCCATCTATTTGCCATGAAGGGATGGGACCGGATACCATGATCTTAGTTTTCTGAATGCTGAGTTTTAAGCCTACTTTTTCACTCTCCTCTTTTACTTTCATCAAGAGGCTCTTTACTTCTTCTTTGCTTTCCATAGATAACAAAAATAAAAATTGAAATTCAAGATTGGAAACTGGCATCAACATCCCATTGGCTGTTACTAAGAAATCAGATAATGGGAGAAACTTAGATCTTACTCCTGAGTAGCCCAGTTTTATCACCTCTTACTACAAGCAGCAGTACAAGCAGTTGGTTGCTGTTTATGTTACTGATGGGATTATCTATCATTCTACCATTGTGGCCTAACAGCTGAGTTTTAAAGTTTCTTTGATCTTAGAGATACCCTTTTAGAAATGAAGTTTGTCTTAGGAGGGACCACACTTTCCAGCTCCATTAGATTATACAATTCATTATTTAAGACTCAGAAAGGTCTAATACTGAAATAAGTAAGTATTGTATTTACTTCCCATTTTTTTCCCCAGTTGTGGTCAAAATTATGCCACCATACTTCGTGAGACCTTGGGTGGATTACCTAACTGCACAAAGTTCAACTTGGCCCTCTTTCAAAAACAGAGATTTCAAACTTTTTATGTCATGCTATCATAAAAAATGTTCATTGTACACCTATAAATTTCAGAAAATATACAACATGATATTTACCTTAATCTTTGAAAATCATATAGCATAAGGAACATGGTGATCATCTAGGCACTGTAAAAAATAAAGTGGAGGACAGTGATTACATTTACAGCAGAAAGGATGAGTGTGGCTTGGAGAAGAGTATCTTTCAGATAGCATTTTAATTAAAGAATCTCAATTTTATAAGTAATAAGTGAATATATTCATATAAGCATAAGACATGTGAGGTTATACAGCATAGTTCATCTGCTTAGAGTTAGTTTTGAGGTCAAATTTCAGCACATATCTGCTGGCCATGTGACCTCAAGCATGTTAGTTTATTCTGCAGCTCAATTTCTTCACCTGCCAAATGGGGACTAAATTGGCTTTGGTAAGCCATGGTTCTGACTCTTTGCAACCCCAGGTACTGCAGCATGCCAGGTTTCCCTGTCCTTTAGACACAACTGAGCGACTGAACAACAGCAAAAGTCATAGATGCTCCACAAATAATAGTAAATGTGCTGATTTGCTAAGAGTGGCTGGAAGATAGCTCCAGGAGAGGGGAAGTAAACAGCTCCAAAAGCAGTCAATGATGGATTCATTCCTTCATCCATTCCTTATTCAATCACTCTTCCAGCATTTGTTAAGAATAAAACTTACTATGTGACAGGAACCATGCTAGTGTTTGAGTGTTCGTCTTTAAGTAAGGGAGCAAGACAGGTACACAGGTACTAGCAGTGCAGAGTTAAGTGCCAGAAAAGAGGGAGTGGATGAGGCTACTTTGCACGAGGGTTGGCCTGTGAATGCCAGAGAAGAGTGGGCAAGGCAGTCACAGAGATGTATTACATTCCAAGGATGGGATGGCCAGTGGCTATGTGGAAAGAGCATGGAGACGGGCACAGTATTCCTCATGTTTGTAAGGTCTGGACTGAGTGCATTATCTGAAGGATAATGGGTGCTCAGTAATGTGTGTAATTGAGAAGAGGAAGGAAAGAAAAGTGTTCCAGATGTGAGAGTGGGGTAAAGAAGTCAAGAAAAACTAACACAGCTGAGATAAATATGATGAGGAACAGATGTGTGAGATGAGTAGAATGGGATGAACCAGTGCTTACTGATGGATGGCCGTGGAGTGCAGGGGGCAGTAGTCATGAAATACAGATGCCCTCTCCATGGTCCTTATTTAGCCATGAGCCACTTGCACACCCCTGAGCAAGTCATCTCAGTATCTCTCGATTCCAATGGTACCCCACTCCAGTACTTTTGCCTGGAAAATCCCATGGACGGAGGAGCCTGGTGGGCTGAAGTCCATGCGGTCACTAGAGTCGGACACGACTGAGCGACTTCACTTTGACTTTTCACTTTCATGCTTTGGAGAAGGAAATGGCGACCCACTCCAGTGTTCTTGCCTGGAGAATCCCAGGGATGGGTGGGCTGCCGTCTCTGGGGTCGCACAGAGTCGGACACGACTGAAGCAACTGAGCAGCAGTAGCAGCAGAATCCACTCTGAGAACCGAATCTCAACTCTTTCCCTTTCCACTTAGAATTCAGGAAGCTCTCACCCACCATCTCTAGTTTTCTATTCTCCTACATGGCAAAATACAGGAGCCTAAGGGAAGCAGAATCACATGATAGGAAGGAAGAGTACAACTTTCCCAGGCTTGTAAAGGAAAATTCTAGAGCTTTAGGATTAAAATGAAAAGTAGTTTGAGCTGCCATTTTACTAAGCTTAATGAATTGGCCACTTCCCACCCCCCCAAAAAAAATGTGCAAGGTTAAATATTTTTATTGCCTGAAACAAGAATTGAAAAAATATTGTGGGAACATGAAGGGTGAAAGGAGACACTTTTGGAAAAAAGGGTCTTTCATCAATGAAATATACCCTTCTCCCCACCACGAGGGTTAACTCTTTAACCTCTTCATAAATTTGTCCTTACCATATGAAGAGAATTATTTACAAGTAGATTTCTAAACCCATTATCCTTTAGCTTATGCTGAAAATTATCAACTGTTAGCCTGATCAGGCTGTGTAATTTAATTAATCATAAATCCCTGATAGCTCAGTTAGTAAAGAATCCACCTGCAATTCAGGAGATGCCAGTTCGATTCCTGGGTTGGGAAGATCTGCTGGAGAGGGGATAAGCTACCTACTCCAGTATTCTTGGGCTTCCCTTGTGGCTCAGCTGGTAAAGAATCTGCCTGCAATGTGGGAGACCTGGGTTTGATCCTTGGGTTGAGAAGATCCCCTGGAGATGGGAAAGGCTACCCACTCCAGTAGTCCAGCCTGGAGAATTCCACGGACTATATAATCCATGGGGTCGCAAAGAGTTGGACACAACTAAGCCACTTTCACTTTCAAGACAATTTAATATTACTGTCACAATTCCTTAAGTCTAACTCCCCTGACTTATTTGTCTTTAACAGCAGCACTGGCCTGGTATATAGAAGATTCTCAGGAGATGATCATTAAATGCATGATCTGGCAGAGGAAAAGCCAAGTCCTGCCTGGGTGTCCTGGAGTTCTTTTGTCTTTTCCCTTGAACTAGGAGTGCCATGAAGATCCAGTCACCTCAATATAAGCAATTCTGCATAATAAGCATGTGCAAGCTGTATCATTTGTAGATATGAAATCAGACGTATCCCAAAGTCACTAGGGAAAAACCAAAGATGCCAAGCAAGGTGTGAGGTCTCAGGCTGCTGAGTTAAGCCTACTGTTATCATTTTGATGAAGGCAGTGAGGTTCCTCAGTTGCAGGGAAAGAAAGCAAGCCTTCCCAAATATCTAATATCAAAACCATGTGCCTTTTAGGTGAATAGCCATGGATACAGTCTCTTTTGGGAAGGGAAAAAAAAAAAAATCCTATTAAAGCTGAAGCTTCAGCAGATTTCCAGATGCACTCAACAATGAACAAATTATTCCTGGGCCAGCCCTCTAGGCAGAGTCTTTGAGTTCCCTCCCAAGACACCCTTTCTCCAGATGAAACAAACTTTTTTTTTTAATTAATTTATATTTTTATTGAAGAATAACTGCTTTATAGAATTTTTGTTTTCTGTCAAACCTCAACATGAAGCAGCCATCAGATCAGATCAGTCACTCAGTCATGTCCGACTCTTTGCAACCCCATGAATCACAGCACACCAGGCCTCCCTGTCCATCACCAACTCCCAGAGGTCACTCAGACTCACGTCCATCGAGTCAGTGATGCCATCCAGCCATCTCATCCTCTGTCGTCCCCTTCTCCTCTTGCCCCCAATCCCTCCCAGCATCAGAGTCTACTCCAATGAGTCAACTCTTCCCATGAGGTGGCCAAAGTACTGGAGTTTCAGCTTTAGCATCATTCCTTCCAAAGAAATCCCAGGACTGATCTCCTTCAGAATGGACTGGTTGGATCTCCTTGCAGTCCAAGGGACTCTCAAGAGTCTTCTCCAACACCACAGTTCAAAAGCATCAATTCTTTGGCACTCAGCCTTCTTCACAGTCCAGCTCTCACATCCATACATGACCACAGGAAAAACCATAGCCTTGACTAGACGAAACTTTGTTGGCAAAGTAATGCCATAGGTATATATATTCCCTACTTCCTGAACCCCACTATCTCCCCCTACATCCTACCTCTCCAGATTGACACAGAGCCCCTGTTTGATTTTTCTGAGACATACAGCAAATTCCCACTGGCTAGCTATTTTACATGTGGCAATGTAAGTTTCCATGTTACTCTTTCCATATTTCTGACCCCCTCCTTCCCTCCCCCCATGTCCATAAGTCTATTCTGTATGTCTGTTTCTCCACTGCTGCCCTATAAGTAAATTCTTCAGTACCATTTTTCTAGATTCCGTATGTATGTGTTAAAATATGATATTTATCTTTCTCTTTCTGACTCACTTCACTCTGTATAATAGGTTCTAGGTTCATCCACCTCATCAAAACTGACTCAAAGATGTTCCCTTTTATGGCTGAGTAATATCTCATTGTGTATATGTACCACAACTTCTTTATCCATTCATCTGTTGATGGACATCTAGGTTGCTTCCATGTTCTAGCTATTGTAAATAGTGCTACAATGAATAAAGGGATGGTTTCCTCAGGGTATATGCTTAAGAGTGGGATTGCTGGGTCATATGATAGTTTTATTTCTAGTTTTTTAAAGAATCCCCATACCATCTTCCATAGTGACTATATCGATTTACATTCCCACCAACAGTGCAAGAGCATTCTCTTTTCTCCATACCTTCTACAGCATTTACTTTTTTGATGATGCTCATTCTGACTGGTGTGAGGTGTTACTCACTGTGGTTTTGATTTGCGTTTCTCTAATAATGAACATCAGGAAGTTCACGGTTCACATATTGCTGAAGCCTGGCTTGGAGAATTTTGAGCATTACTTTACTAGCGTGTGAGATGAGTGCAATTGTTCGGTAGTTTGAGCACTCCTTGGCATTGCCTTTCTTTGGGATTCGGATGAAAACTGACCTTTTCCAATCTTGTGGCCACTGCTGAGTTTTCCAAATTTGCAGGCATATTGAGTGTAGCACTTTCACAGCATCATCATTCAGGACTTGGAATAGCTCCACTGGAATTCCATCACCTCCACTAGCTTTGTTCGTAGTGATGCTTTCTAAGGCCCATTTGACTTCACATTCCAAGATGTCTGGCTCTAGGTCAGTGATCACATCATCATGATTATCTGGGTCTTGAAGCTCTTTTTTGTACAGTTCTTCTGTGTATTCTTGCCACCTCTTCTTAATATCTTCTGCTTCTGTTAGGTCCACACCATCTCTGTCCTTTATCGTGCCCATCTTTGCATGAAATGTTCCTTTGGTATCTCTGATTTCCTTGAAGAGATCCCTAGTCTTTCCCATTCTGTTGTTTTCCTCTATTTCTTTGCATTGATTGCTGAAGAAGGCTTTCTTATCTCTTCTTGCTATTCTTTGGAACTCTGCATTCAGATGTTTATATCTTTCCTTTTCTCCTTTGCTTTTCACTTCTCTTCTTTTCACAGCTATTTGTAAGGCCTCCTCAGACAGCCATTTTGCTTTTTTGCATTTCTTTTCCGTGGGGATGGTCTTGATCCCTGTCTCCTGTACAATGTCACGAACCTCATTCCATAGTTCATCAGGCACTCTATCTATCAGATCTAGGCCCTTAAATCTATTTCTCACTTCCACTATATAATCCTAAGGGATTTGATTTAGGTCATACCTGAATGGTCTAGTGGTTTTCCCTACTTTCTTCAATTTCAGTCTGAATTTGGCAATAAGGAGTTCATGGTCCGAGCCACAGTCAGCTCCTGGTCTTGTTTTTGCTGATTGTATAGAGCTTCTCCATCTTTGGCTGCAAAGAATAGAATTGATCTGATTTCGGTGTTGACCATCTGGTGATGTCCATGTATAGAGTCTTCTCTTGTGTTGTTGGAAGAGGGTATTTGCTATGACCAGTGCATTTTCTTGGCAAAGCTCTATTAGTCTTTGCCCTGCTTCATTCCGTATTCCAAGGCCAAATTTGCCTGTTACTCCAGGTGTTTCTTGACTTCCTACTTTTGCATTCCAGTCCCCTATAATGAAAAGGACATCTTTTTTGGGTGTTAGTTCTAAAAGGTCTTGTAGGTCTTCATAGAACCTTTCAACTTCAGCTTCTTCGGCGTTACTGGTTGGGGCACAGACTTGGATTACTGTGACATTGAATGGTTTGCCTTGGAAACGAACAGAGATCATTCTGTCGTTTTGAGATTGCATCCAAGTACTGCATTTCGGACTCTGCTGGTTTTAGAAAAGGCAGAGGAACCAGAGATCAAATTGCCAACATCCGCTGGATCATGGAAAAAGCAAGAGAGTTCCAGAAAAACATCTATTTCTGCTTTATTGACTATGCCAAAGCCTTTGACTGTGTGGATCACAATAAACTATGGAAAATTCTGAAAGAGATGGGAATACCAGACCACCTGATCTGCCTCTTGAGAAATCTGTATGCAGGTCAGGAAGCAACAGTTAGAACTGGTCATGGAACAACAGACTGGTTCCAAATAGGAAAAGGAGTACGTCAAGGCTGCATATTGTCACCATGTTTATTTAACTTATATGCAGAGTACATCATGAGAAATGCTGGACTAGAAGAAACACAAGTTGGAATCAAGATTGCCGGGAGAAATATCAATAACCTCAGATATGCAGATGACACCACTCTTATGGCAGAAAGTGAAGAGGGGCTAAAAAGCCTCTTGATGAAAGTGAAAGTGGAGAGTGAAAAGGTTGGCTTAAAGCTCAACATTCAGAAAACAAAGATCATGGCATCTGGTCCCATCACTGCATGGGAAATAGATGGGGAAACAGTGGAAACAGTGTCAGACTTTGTTTTTATGGGCTCCAAAATCACTGCAGATGGTGACCGCAGCCATGAAATTAAAAGACGCTTGCTCCTTGAAAGGAAAGTTATGACCAACCTAGATAGCATATTCAAAAGCAGAGACATTACTTTACCAACAAAGGTTCGCCTAGTCAAGGCTATGGTCTTTCCTGTGGTCATGTATGGATGTGAGAGCTGGACTGTGAAGAAGGCTGAGCGCCGAAGAATTGATGCTTTTGAACTGTGGTGTTGGAGAAGACTCTTGAGAGTCCCTTGGACTGCAAGGAGATCCAACCAGTCTATTCTGAAGGAGATCAATCCTGGAATTTCTTTAGAAGGAATGATGCTAAAGCTGAAACTCCAGTATTTTGGCCACCTCATGCGAAGAGTTGACTCATTGGAGAAGACTCTGATGCTGGGAGGGATTGAGGGCAGGAGGAGAAGGGGACAACAGAGGATGAGATGGCTGGATGGCATCACTGACTCGATGGATGCGAGTCTGAGTGACCTCCGGGAGCTGGTGATGGACAGGGAGGCCTGGCGTGCTGCGGTTCATGGGGTCGCAAAGAGTCAGACACGACTGAGCGACTGATCTGATCTGATCTGAATAATGAACAATGTTGAGCATCTTTTCATGTGTTTGTTTACCATCTGTATGTTTTCTTTGGAGAAATGTCTGTTTAGGTCTTTTTCCCACTTTTTGATTGGGTTGTTTGTTTTTTTGGCATTGAGTTATATGAGCTGCTTGTATATTTTTTAAATTAATCCTTTGTCAGTTTTTTCATTTGCTATTATTTTCTCCCACTCTGAGGTTTGTCTTTTTACCTCATTAGTTTCTTTTGCTGTGCAAAAGCTTTTACGTTTAATCAGGTCCCACTTATTTACTTTTGTTTTTATTTCCATTACTCTAGGAGGTGGGTCATAGAGGATCTTGCTTTGATTTATGTCATTGAGTGTTCTGCCTATGTTTTCCTCTAAAAGTTTTATAGTTTCTGGTCTTACATTTAGGCCTTCAATCCATTTTGAGTTTGGTGTTAGGAAGTGTTCTAATTTCATTCTTTTACATGTAGCTGTCCAGTTTTCCCAGTAAATGTCTATGCTCCCTATTGATTCAGGGAAACATTTTGAAGAGACTTAGACAACATGCATTGTTACAGGGACAAAAAGTTGGCCATCCCTGCAGGCAAAACAATGAGAAATAATAATTTCAGGAGGTAGAATGTGTGCTTTCTCCCCTTGCTTTCAACTCCAAGAATATGAACAAACAAATTGGTTATTCCAATCTTTGTTTTATGGATCTTTTCAGAAACTATTTTTGGTACTATTTTCCTATAAGAAATGCATAAGACTGACAGCAAATTCTTTCAACCTATTGTGCTGATCACAGTGCCAGTAACATAATAGGCTTTCAATAAAAATTGCCGATAAAAAACACATTGAAGGAAATGCATTAGTTTTCAGTTTTGTGTGCAGTGTCCATCTACGGCAGTGGTTAAATTATCTCGCCCTTCCAGCTCATCCTTTACTTTATAAAGTCATTTTCCAACAGAATTCTTTCTATCACTTGAGCTACTTTCAGATGAATGAGGAAATTAAGGCTGGGAGATAAGGTTCAAGCCCCTGGGGTCAATCCAAAAGCAGAGCAGGGAATTCTATTAAGAATTTAAACCGCAAGTTCACTTTTCCTTGGCAGTGGGCATGCTTCCAGAAGCACTGGGTCATCACTATCCTTCCAGCTGTGTCCTCTATATTCCTGCATATTCATTCATTCATATAATTGTATCGCTCAGGAGAGGGAACCCTAACAAACAAGGACAGTGACTGTGACTCAGAGAAGCTATGAGTTCTTCTGGGTCTAAGGACCTCAAAGAATAAAATATTAAAAGTCAACACAACAATTATCATGCTAACTATTCTAATATCTTCTTCTTAACATCTCCTAGGGGTGAGTTGGAGAATACCAATATTGGAGTTTGAAAAGAGACTGGTCAGCTAATTTTAAGAACAATTTGAGCCCCTTCACTTTATAAGCATTCTTCAAAGCACAGGAGAAGTAAAAAAGAAATATTTTAAGTTGGTATTTTCCAGTCCACTAAATTTTCTAACACAAAATTCAGTGCCCTTTTTAAGTCTCCCAGTAGCCTTGTTAATTCTTAGTGACAAGGATACTGTCCTTAACTTTTCATTTTGGGTATATCTTGATGGCTAATATATGAATAATTTGTTGCTGTTCAGTCACTCAGTCGTATCTAACTCTTTGTGACCCCGTGGACTGCAGCACACCAGGCTTCCCTGACCTTCACTGTCTCCTGGAATTTGCTCAAACTCATATCCATTGAGTTGATGTTAACAGTTAGTGCCTCTTAAATTTTTCTGAGTACTGTCATTTCTCTAAAAATTAACTATGGTACTTTTAAACAAAAACTTTCCTTAATTTATGCATATTTATTCAGTAAAGATCTATTTGGCACCTACAGTATGCAAGTTACTGAACTAGACTATGGAAAATGTAAGGATGAGACATAGTTTGCTGGGAAATTATTATCCCAGGATAATAGTTTGAAGAACCATCTATTATCTACCATCCTGGGAAAAACAGAAACCATTGTATTTCAAATAAAGTCAATTTAATATATGGGATTAGGTTACTCAGGTGATGGAAGAACCAGAAGCCCATCAAAGGATGGTGAAGCAATACTGAAACAGAAAAGAGCTGGTAGCACCACCATCCCTAGGCAGGAAGAACAAGAAGGTTGTGTTTCCAGAACTCAGGGGCAAGGACCACCTATCAAAGCTGGAGCTATAAGTGACAGTTGAAGCCTCAGAGAAGATACATTTCTCCTGGAGACATGTCCCAGGGCATGGGGGTCGGAAGACCCCAGTTTCTGATGCCAGTACTACCAAGTATGAAACCCACCCAGTTGACCCAGGAGTTTGGGCTGTACAACCCACAGGTTCAGCCTCTGTGATAAAGGGCAGAGTAAGAAAAGGTAAAGAATGAACCTGAGAGCAAGCAGACCATATACAGTGAACTTTGACACCTGTGTGGTAGCAAATTCCAATTAGTAATATCAGGAATATATAGAAAGAGTAAAAGAAATGTTCAATAATTTTGCCTTAACATGATCACAAAAAATAATGAAAATTTAGAGAAAAGAGGTATCAATTTGGGGGCTTCCCTGGTGGCTCAGTGGTAAAGAATCCACCTGCCAATGCTGGAGACACAGGTTCAATCCTTGGTCCAGAAAGATCCCACACATTCTTCGGAGCACCTAAGCCCATGTACTACCACTACTGAGCCTGCATTCTGGAGCCTGCACACCACAACTGCTGAAGCCTACACACCCTAGATCCCATGCTACAACAAGAGAAGCCACCGCAATAAGAAGTTTACCCACTGCAATGAAGATCAACCCCTGTTCACCGCAACTAGAGAAAAGCCCATGCAACAATGAAGACCCAGCACAGCCAAAAATAAATAAATAGATACATCAATATAATTTAGAATTGCTGATACTTTATGACAGAGGCAGCACTTTGGGAAATCTAGGAGAAATGGGTAGAATTTTGAAACCTAGAAGAGATATAGAAAGAATTCTACTTTGCAAAAGCCTCTAAGGTAAGTAAATATTCTGGAATCATATACTGGGGTCGTATTAAAGATGGACAAGTACCAAGCTAAGGAATGTGAATTTTTTCTTGTACATGAGGAATCACTAAGATTTAGGGGGAAAGAAGTGATAAAAGCAGAGCTGTGCGTTAGGGATTATTTTTGCAGCAGCATGTGAAATCCATTGGGCATGCAGATGTCAGGGAAAAAGGAATAAAGTCTAAAAGAAAGGCATGGCCATGGGATTTCATGGAACCTTTTCTAATTTGTGGAGTGTCATCTGGTTGGAGGTATGGGGCAAACAATTGGAAATGAGAGCCCCATGAGAGCTCAGAAATGGTGTCCAGATTGTGTGTGTATATGGGGGCACCCTATGCAAATAATATAAGATTAAAACCTGAAAGAAAGTAAAAGAGTCACGCAGTCATGTCCGACTCTTTGCGAGCCCATGGACTAGAGCCCACCAGGCTCCTTTGACCATGGAATTCTCCAGGCAAGAAGATTGGAGTGGGCTGTAATGCCCTCCTCCAGGGAATCTTTCCGACCCAGGGATCAAACCCAGGTCTCCCTCATCACAGGTGGACTCTACCGTCTGAGCCACCAGGGAAGGCCTAAAACCTTCCCTGAAGACGGATAAAATTACATGGACAGAAAAACAGAAGAGAAACATGCTTCAGAAAAGCCTTGGGCAGAGAGGAAGAGGAGCTTAAGAAAAGAAAAGGAGTCATAGGAGAAGAAAAAAGAGATCAGGAGAGGACTGCATTTCAGTGGAAAGAGTTTCAGAAAAAAAGTGAACGAGTGTGTACATAAAATGAAGCAGAGAAGCCAAGGAGAATGAATTCTGGAAAGGGTGGTAGGATTTTCCATTTTCTAAAGAATTTTAGAAAGTATCCAGAACTGAATTTGAAATCCAAAGACTTGGGTTCAAGGCACACATAAAATAATTTCTTTCTACATCATACATTCTGCTTATGGATTATTCCTGCTCTCTCATCATTTTAGTACAGTGGAAATTGTTGCATCCTCTTTGGTTCTTCTCTTCAGGATGATCTTTGAGTTCCTACACCCTCTACTAAATGTTTTGTACTCTTGACATCTCCCAGGACAATGCACTGCCACGTCACAATGCCCATCAGAAGTCCAGTCATCTACAGCCAGTGGCAGGAGTTGAGGGGAGGGAGCACACCATATCTACAATTTGACTTCCTAAAGATTTACCCACTGGCATGCGTTTAGAAGGGACTTAGGGCATAATTGCCAAGACTGACCTGGAAAATCGAGCTAGCATCTTACTTTTGCAGTGAAGTCTCAACAAAACACAGAAAGCATGATTTTGTAATAGGCTTCATTAACATAGTTTCAATTTATCATTTGTAGACATTCTGCAGAAAGCACTGAAAAAGAGAAAATACAAGTTAGAATGACACAAGTTTATGAACTAGCATGTTGGCCTTTCAAGAAATTTATGCATTCTAGAGAAGCTATCATCCATAGTACTAGGTTTAAACCACTTAGACTGTAATTCAAAACCCTACACAATCTGATAACAGCCTACCTTCTCCAGCATTCTCTCTCTAACCATGCAGTCAATAACTCAACAAACACTTAACTCTCTCCCAGGCATCGTGCCAATCATTACACTGAGCACACACCACCGCCACCACCCTCACCAAGCCTTTTCCAGTTAAACACTGCAGCCACCGCAGCTCTGCTGGTCAGACTCCTCTCTTTGCATACTAAAATCCCTCTAGAACCTGTGCCTTTGCTTTTAAATGCTTTCCATTTAAATCTAGCTCCACCACTAACTAGCTGTGTGAACTGGGACAAATTTTTTAAACTCTTTATGCCTCCGTTTTCTCCTTTTTCATCCTTATAGTGTTATGTTGTGATGATCAAACACATGTGAAAAGCACCTATGCAGGTATTTAAAGGAACTTAGAACCTACCAGGAATTTGATAGGTATTCAATCACTGTTAAAAGGAAGTAGCAGCAATAGTAGTAGTAGTTTAATGCTCAGTCCTAGATGTACCTTCTTTATAATGCTTTCCATGATCATTCCAGCTCATGTCCAAGACTCCAATGCAGTCTTGCATACGTCTTGTATCTTTAAATAGATTAAATGCCCCTTAGAGGCAGACTGTTACACTTTGATTCTCCAAATACATGAAAGCATGTGTACCACAGTGCCTAACGGTAACTGATATATATAGAATATATATATATGCATAATATCTATATATGTATACTGCTGCTACTGCTGCTAAGTCGCGTCAGTCGTGTCCGACTCTGTGCGACCCCACAGACGGAAGCTCACCAGGCTCCTCTGTCCCTGGGATTCTCCAGGCAAGAACACTGGAGTGGGTTGCCATTTCCTTCTCCAATGCATGAAAGTGAAAAGTGAAAGTGAAGTCACTCAGTCGTGTCCAACTCTTAGCGACCCCATGGACTGGAGCCTACCAGGATCTTCCGTCCTCGGGATTTTCCAGGCAAAAGTACTGGGGTGGGGTGCCATTGCCTTCCCCGCTATATATGTATAGATAGGTACATATCTGTATAATGTGGATATATACTATGTACATAACCGTTATTATACCTATATTTACCCATGTTACCTATATTACCTATTCTATATATACATATTATATATGTTACCTATACTGCTACAATATCTATAGAGAAATATATATAACCTATAGATATAAAATGTATGTATATAAAATACATTATAATATGTATCATATATAATAAGTGCATATGTGCTAAGTCGCTTCAGTCATGTCCAGCTCTTTGAGACGCTATGGACTGTAGCCTGCCAGGATCCTCTGTCCATGGGATTCTTTAGGCAAGGATACTGGAGTGGTTTGCCTTGCCCTCCTTCAGGGGATCTTCCTGACCCAGGGATTGAACCTGTGTTTTTATGTCTCCTGCATAGACAGGCAGGTTCTCTACCACTAGCTGCACTTGGGAAGCCTAGTGTATTATACAGGCATATATAATATGTATGCACATATTTATATACACACACATATACACAATGTGTTTGGACTACTTTAGTGAAATGGCACCCCAGCCCAGTGCTTTTGCCTGGAAAATCCCATGGACGGAGGATCCTGGTGGGCTCCAGTCCATGGGGTCACTAAGAGTCGGACATGACTGAGCGACTTCACTTTCTCTTTTCACTTTTATGCATTGGAGAAGGCAATGGCAACCCACTCCAGTGTTCTTGCCTGGAGAATCCCAGGGACGGGGAAGCCTGGTGGGCTGCCATCTATGGGGTCGCACAGAGTCGGACATGACTGAAGCGACTTAGCAGCAGCAGCAGCAGCAAGGAACATTTTAGGGTCCACTAAAGTAGTCCACTCTAGTACTCTTGCCTGGACAATCCCATGGATGGAGGAGCCGGGTGGGCTACATCCATGGGGTCGCTAGGAGTCAGATACGACTGAGCGATTTCACTTTCACTTTTCAGTTTCATGCATTGGAGAAGGAAATGGCAACCCACATGTTCTTGCCTTGAAAGTCCCGGGGAAGGGGGAGCCTGGTGGGCTGCCGTCTATGGGGTCACACAGAGTCGGACACGACTGAAGTGACTTAGCAGCAGCAGCAAGGAAAACTTTATGAAGATGGTGAACTGTTTTCCTTTCATCACCAGGGAACATCAGTTTGCAGCTACCAAAATGTGAAGAGGGTGACTATAGAATTTCCTTCTCAATGAATCTTTAATAACCTCGCTGCTTCTTGTAAGTCTAGGTTGGCTTAGACTCATTCCCACTAGAGGTTGAGCAATGGATTAAATATTTATAGTTTCACCAGTTCACTCCATCATAACACCTCTAGATCATCATGCTGCCGAAACTTGATTTGTTAAGCACGGTTAACAAACTGTGACCCTAGATCCCTGAACTTCACCCACAGGCATGTTGTTGGGACCAGACAAGGCTGGTCTGTTTCTGGGAAGACAAAGAGCAATCAGCTTATGCTTTGACCGTGCAAAGAACTGATTACAGCTGCTTCAGAGGTAATCAGCAAAGAATGTCAGGAGGAAATGGCTCAAGGGAGTAGAAATGCTTTTGCTCTCTAAGACAGTAGTTTCACAAGCCAATGGACAAATGACAAGCTGGAAATAGCACACACTGAGTATTCGTGATAGTACTGGGAAACAGTTTTAGTCTGTAAGCTGGACCACACATATACCACCCCTTGCCTGAGAGGAACTATTGCCTGAAACAGATAAGTTTCCCGACATGACTAATTTATTGAGTGACTATCTTTCTGCCTGCTTTGCCCCACATGCTGATTGATGGGAAATGAGGCATCAAAGAATGCACAGGCTTGAGGAAGCCCAGATAACATGAGGGACATGCTCCCTGGGGTGAGTCTTGTGAGACAGAAATGCACATGCTGCCCTCAGTACTGGGCTCACCATTACTTCTACATCTTCAGAATTAAAGGGGGAGACCTAACACCTTCATTCACCTGGAGGTCTGTGCCAACACCAATGCTAGATTGACAGTAAACATTAAAGTGCACAATTTTGTGAATTCCATATCTCATTTAAAAACTGAACCATTGCAAAGTTAATCCTGCAATATCATCACGTTCACCCAGGCTCAGATGTATTTGTCATGGTTTCCCAAGTTTTGTCCTGAAGAATCGTGGTTCCATGAATTATTCACTGGAAATTCCTGAAAGCAAGGATTCAGAAGTCAAGTGAGTTTGGGAAAGTTGTCCGACTATGCCTCCTTGAGCAGGAGAGAAAGGAGGGAATGCCAGCCATGGTCCGGTGATTACATGGCCTCTGCGCTCAAGCCCTGGAGCAGCAGCACACATGGGCAAAGGTTATGAGTGAAATGAATCAGGGCCTCTCAGGGAAGGACTCTTCCTCCTGGTGACTTTGGGTAGCCTACACAAAGAACTCCTAACCCTCCATATGAAAATGTATTTCCTGTGGCCACATGAAACAAGTCTGAATATTCCCAATAAATTCTTCAAACCGCAGTTTTCCAGAAATATGTATGTCTCTAAAAGATACTTTTTTTTAGAAAAAGTTGAAAATTGCCTACAAAAGTCTTGAAAAAGAGCAGCAGGAGATACAATATGATTGTATTATATGATGATACAAGACCATCACCTACCTTCTTGTTGTTCTAAGATGTAGTTCTTTAAGCAACAAATGAGTTATTGAATGAGAATATCTGTTAGGGAGCCATTGACTGAAACCACTGGCCTTGGCCAGATATGATGATTACACTTGCCTCAGTTGTCTCACAACAGGAGGTCAATAAACAACAAGACGCTGCAAGTGAAAAACGGTTTAACCAGGGGAATTGGGGAGGGATCAAAAGGAGGGAGGACACATTAGTCCATAGTATGTCTTATAAAACTAACCCTGAAGAATTCGAGAGGGGCCAAAAGGAGGCGTATGTCCTGCCTACCTCCCAGAAACCCTCATGCTGAACTCCACCTTGGCTGAGAGATGAACACACCACCAGGAAGGACCCTGAGTCACCCAACATGGGCCAAGCAAGAGGACTGGCCAGAGACAATCCAGACACTAATCATATTGCCATAAAACCTGAGATTGCAAGCTACATGTCAGAGCAGTTCTCCCGGGCCCCCTTACCCTGCTGCTCTCTGCCCAGGCGCCCCTTCCCTATAGAGTCTTTTGATCTGTCAGTACTTGTGTCTTCTGACAATTCATTTCCAAGTGTTAGACAAGAGCCCACTCTTGGGCCTTGCAAGGGGGTCCCCTTCCTGCAATGTATTTGTATTGGTTTCAGACACAACAGTATTACATTTTCCCTTCAGTTGAGTAATAACGTGAGGTATAAAGAATCCATTATCCAGTGAAAGTGCTGACTCTTCTGTATGGTACTGGAACATACTCCTTTCCTGTTACCTCTTTAATTATAAGTTTAATAACACCCAATAGTTAGCCAAGATCTTCTGTTCAGGCAGGCCCAGAAATGCACTGGGGGAAGGAGTGGTTAGGGGGAAGACAACTTTCCCCATAAATGAATGATGCTCCATGGTTCTGCACCCTCATCACACAACAACATGCTCTACTGTCACAAACAAGTTAACGCAACAGTTAAGCAACTTTCTGGGCATCCATGAGACGAGGGAAGGGCAGGGTCCCTTTCAGGCCACAGGGAAGTGAGAGCAGATTGCTGCCACAGCCTGTGGGCTTGTCCTAACTCACCAGGTTAGTTTCACCAGAAAATCAGTCTGGAAGTTGAAGTTGTAAGAGTCAGTTACAATCCTGGCTCTGCCACTAACCAGCTGAGACAAAGGGCAATTTCCTTTACATCTTGGTGCTTCCATTTCTAACCTGAAAAATGAGGAGGTTTGGACCAGATGATCTCAGGGACTCCTCTGGCTCCAATTCAAGCCATTAGATGATAGCTCTGTGCAAAAAGGAACCACATCTTCCTTGTTCATCACTTTAACTCCAGCACTGAGTACTTTTCTGAAATACAACTGGTGCCAAATGGGTATTTTTTCAGAATGACTGAACACAAAATGCTAATAAGTTCCATGCAAAATATTCTTCTGGTTCATATAATTCAGGGAAAACACCCCTCTTTTCCCTTGATTAAAATCCCTTTTGTTTTTATCTCAATTTTCTAGACAAGACCCTAAATCACCCTCTTACTAGACTTACTGAGCTGGTACACTGGATATCATTTCCACCTACCAGAGGTAATATAAATCTCTGAACAAAAACTTTTAGAAAAAAATTCTGTGAGCAATCCAATGTGTCAGACTTATCCACTGATGACAATGTAAGTGTGTGGAAAAGACTGTTGAGATAGGCAGTGATGACTTGTGATTAGGTTCAAAAACTAAAGAACCATTTTTTTCTTTTAAAAAAAAAAAAAAAAAAAACTGTTACACAGATGTTCTTACCAAGATAAAAATAGACAAGGCTGGCTCAAGAAAATTGTGAAGGTCCGGCATTTTTTCTGAATTTCCAAAGTCCCTTTTCTAACCCCTTACCCAAATTCAACAAAAGACTCATCATTTATCATAATTGCAAGTTTAAGCCTTTAATCTCTTATTGTTTAATCAAAGACATCTGTTAAATGAATTTCAGACAATAGAAAACAGATGATAGGGTATTTGGCAGGAGGGTTCAGTGAAAGGCGGGGCGGTCTTCATACCTCTCACACTACTACCCCTAAAACTGATCTTGAAACCTAAACTTCCTGTATGAACTTTTGAGTGGCCGGTTGGTCTGGGGGTTGAGGTGGAGTGAAAGGTGATAGAACACTTACCAAAAGGAGCAGGGAAGTGTCTGGCCTATTCCTATCTTCCTATAACACTTGCCCAGGGTCAGGGTCCAGGAATCTCTCTGAGTCCTCTTCCCTTCCGAAGGCCAGTACAATATAGGATAATATCACTCCCCTCAGAAAGAGTCATGGGTTATTTTTCTCCCAACCTTGCCCCCCAGGAAACTTCAGGTTCTAGGGTTCCTGATCACCCAGGTCTTTGGGACTAATGCATTCAGTCATGTCCAGCTTGTTGCAACTCCATGGACTATATAGTCTGCCAGGGTCCTCTATCTATGGGATTTTCCAGGCAAGAATACTGGAGTGGGTTTCCATGCCCTCCTCTAGGGGATCTTCCCATCCCAGGGATTGAATCCTTGTCTCTTAAGTCTTCTGCTTCTTTACCAGCTGAGCCAACCAGGGAACCTTCTGAGACTAACTCTAATCAGTAACTCTGTTTTTCTGAACAAGATCCATGGACTGACCCCTAATCTAGGAGGGGGAAAAGGAACAAGTATTTGAAATTAACACTGGAGATGATCCAACAGGACCGGAGCACAGGTACCTTGAAGCATTAGGTTGGGGTATAGAAAAGCCCAGTACTGCCCAGGACTTGAGAAACTTGCCAGAGAGTAACATCTAAGATATGAGCGTGAATATATGCATGGTGATGACTGTAACAATGAAAAAGACTATAGCACCAGGGAAAACGATTCATGATGAGACCAATTTTTAGTACTGGTGAACTAAGCAATGAGAGAAGAAACTTTGTAATTTTCCTGAAAAGCAATAGTAAATGCAATCATTGGGATACTAAATATAAACATACACCCATGAATGTATGGCCAATTATGGAGCAAATGCAGTAGAAATTATGTATATCTTAATGTGGTCAAATTTATTGTAGCCTTAATTAAAAAGCAATGTTAAGCTGAACTGTTTATTCTTAGCTTGTGACTCATGACTGTCAGATTGTCTCTAAAGCAATAAAAAAAAACAGTAGCTAAAAATCTTGATATTAATTCCAGTTGAGCTATTTCAAATCCTGAAAGATGATGCTATGAAAGTGCTGCACTCAATATGCCAGCAAATGTGGAAAACTCAGCAGTGGCCACAGGACTGGAAAAGGTCAGTTTTCATTCCAATCCCAAAGAGAGGCAATACCAAAGAATGCTCAAACTACCACACAATTGCACTCATCTCACGCGCTAGTAAAGAAATGCTCAAAATTCTCCAAGCCAGGCTTCAGCAACACATGAACCATGAACTTCCTGATGTTCAAGAGCTGGTTTTAGAAAAGGCAGAGGAACCAGAGATCAAATTGCCAACATCCAATGGATCATGGAAAAAGCAAGAGAGTTCCAGAAAAACATCTATTTCTGTTTTATTAACTATGCCAAAGCCTTTGATTGTGTGGATCACAATAAACTGTGGAAAACTCTGAAAGAGATGGGAATACCACATCACCTGACCTGCCAAAGATCACGGCATCTGGTCCCATCACTTCATGGGAAATAGATGGGGAAACAGTGTCAGACTTTATTTTGGGGGCTCCAAAATCACTACAGATGGTGACTGCAGCCATGAAATTAAAAGACGCTTACTCCTTGGAAGGAAAGTTATGACCAACCTAGATAGATTATATTGAAAAGCAGAGACATTACTTTGCCAACAAAGGTCCGTCTAGTCAAGGCTATGGTTTTTCCAGTGGTCATATATGGATGTGAGAGTTGGACTGTGAAAAAGGCTGAGCGCCAAAGAATTGTTGCTTTTGAACTGTGGTGTTAGAGAAGACTCTTGAGAGTCCCTTGGACTGCAAGGAGATCCAACCAGTCCATTCTGAAGGAGATCCGCCCTGGGATTTCTTTGGAAGGAATGATGCTAAAGCTGAAACTCCAGTACTTTGGCCACCTCATGTGAAGAGTTGACTCACTGGAAAAGACTCTGATGCTGGGAGGGATTGAGGGCAGAAGGAGAAGGGGACGATAGAGGATGAGATGGCTGGATGGCATCACTGACTCGACGGACATGAGTCTGAGTGAACTCCGGGAGTTGGTGATGGACAGGGAGGCCTGGTATGCTATGATTCATGGGGTCGCAGAGTCAGACATGACTGAGCAACTGAACTGAATATACCCATATCCCCATGCATGTGTGCTAAGTCACTTCAGTCTTGTCCAACTCTTTGCAGCCCTATGGACTGCAGATCACCAGGCTCCTCTGTCCATGGAATTTCCCAGGAAAGAATACTGGAGTGGGTTGCCATGCCCTTCTCCAGGGGATCTTCCTTCAGATCAGATCAGATCAGTCGCTCAGTCATGTCCGACTCTTTGTGACCCCATGAATTGCAGCACGCCAGGCCTCCCTGTCCATCACCAAGTCCTGGAGTTCACTCAGACTCACATCCATCGAGTCAGGGATGCCATCCAGCCATCTCATCCTCTGTCGTCCCCTTCTCCTCTTGCCCTCAGTCTCTCCCAGCTTCAGAGTCTTCTCCAATGAGTCAACTCTTCGCATGAGGTGGCCAAAATACTGGAGTTTCAGCTTTAGCATCATTCCTTCCAAAGAAATCCCAGGGCTGATCTCCTTCAGAATGGACTGGTTGGATCTCCTTGCAGTCCAAGGGACTCTCAAGAGTCTTCTCCAACACCACAGTTCAAAAGCATCAATTCTTCGTCACTCAGTCTTCTTCACAGTCCAGCTCTCATATCCATACATGACCACAGGAAAAGCCATAGCCTTGACTAGGCAAACCTTTGTTGGCAAAGTAATGTCTCTGATTTTGAATATGCTGTCTAGGTTGGTCATAACTTTCCTTCCAAGGAGTAAGCGTCTTTTAATTTCATGGCTGCAGTCATCATCTGTAGTGATTTTGGAGCCCAAAAAAATGAAGTCTGACACTGTTTCCACTGTTTCCCCATCTATTTCTCATTCCTTACCCACGGATCAAGCTCATGTTCCTTATGTCTCCTGCATTGGCAGGTGGGTTCTTTACCACCAGTGCCACCTGGGAGGCCCCACCCATACCCTCAAATAGTATATAAAATGTTTGGTGCTTTATTTTAAATCTCCTTTATTTTATAATGATACTGTATTGATAGTTTAAAATTTGCATATTTTTGAGGGGTTAAAATTTCTTCTGTTATGGACAATGTAACATAGTGTTTACAGAAATCATCATTATTGTCAGGCAAATCTGAATGTGAATACCACCTATAAAGTATGTGAACTTAAACTGAAAGACTATTTTCTCTCTACATGTCAATATGCTCTGCTATAAAATGACTACAATGATAGGTATGATTCACTATACCAACTACTGGTACCATGTAAGGGGTGAGGGTCATGGAATCTCAGAGTTAAGTGAGGCCTTTAAATTATCCAATATAGCCATCTAATTATAGTTGCAGAGATTTCTCCTTATGATGACTTTTTAAAATTACTTTTTATTGGAGTACATTTGATTTACAATGTTGTGTTATTTTCTGCTGTACAGCAAAGTGAATCAGTTATACATACATATATAACCACTCTTTTTTAGATTATATCCCCATATAGGTCATTACAGAGTATTGAGTAGAGTTCCCTGAGCCATAAGTAGGTCCTTATTAGTTTTCTATTTTATATATAGTAGTGTGTATATGCGGAGAAGACGATGGCACCCCACTCCGGTACTCTTGCCTGGAAAATCCCATGGATGGAGGAGCCTGGTAGGCTGCAGTCCATGGGATCACTAGGAGTCGGACACAACTGAGTGACTTCACTTTCACTTTTCACTTTCATACATTGGAGAAGGAAATGGCAACCCACTCCAGTGTTCTTGCCTGGAGAATCCCAGGGACAGGGGAACCTGGTGGGCTGCCATCTCTGGGATCACACAGAGTCGGACACGACTGAAGCGACTTAGCAGCAGCAGCAGCAGCAGCAGTGTGTATATGTCAATCTCAATCTCCCAATTTATCCTTCCACCTCTTTCCCCCTTGGTAATGTAAGTCTGTTTTCTACATCTGTGAATATTTATGTTTTGCAAATAGGTTAATTTGTACAATTCTTTTGAATTCCGCATATAGGCAATATCATATGATATTTATCTTTCTCTGTCTGACTTAACTTCACTCAGTGTGATATAATGGAATATTACTCGGCCATGGAAAAGAAAAACTAATGCCATTTGCAGTGACATGGATGGACCTAGAGATTGTCTTATGTAGACTTTAAAAACCAAAACCTAGGTGATAATGCTAAGGGAAGACTAACTGAGTAACTGAGATATTAGATATGAGGGGTGTTTGTGCCATGGCTGTGCTTAGTCGCTCAGTCGTGTGTGACTCATTGTGACCCCATGGGCTATAGCCTGCCAGGATCCTCTGTCCATGGGGATTCTCCAGGCAAGAATATTGGAGTGGGTTGCCATACCCTCCTCTAGGGGATCTTCCCAACCCAGGAATCGAACCCAGGTCTCCCCCATTGTAGGTGTTTAGAAGCCTTCAAAATTTACTAAGCTAAGTTGCTTGCCCTGGTCCAATAATGTGGAGATTAATCCTATTTCTGGAGACCTTATCTACTTAGGAGTTCTTTGAATTCATGCACATTTAAGAAGTGTAAATAATATATGTATACTGTATATTACTTTCTTTTTTTCCAGTTCTATTTATTATCATAGCAAATGATTCCAGATCGTGATTACTGAGCCTCAGATTTGTGCCAGGTACAGGGCTAGGAGTTATGCATATCTTAGTCAATTTTAAGGACAATTTCTGACATGGTTACTATTATTTTCCCCATTTTACATATGACAAGAATAAGGTTCAGAGAGGCTAAGCAAGATGCCCAAGTTCACAAAACATGTAGGAGATTTCAGACAATAACAAACAAGTGCAATGTAATTTTTGCAGAACAGTGGAGAACTGTAGTATCAGTTCTGTATGACCATATGGACTATTACACCTATAGACAAAATTTAAACCAAGGATTCAAATTTTGAATTCTTGAAACTAAACTAGCAATCAATTAACTTACCCAATGAAGAGGATATTCAGTGATATATCTGGAAGAAAAATAACTAAAGGTTACTATAAACAATTAAAAAGTCAAAGTAGCAGTAGTAGTGGTGATAATAATGCTGATGAGAGTATAATTACAGAATGAGAAATTAAGGACAATAAAGAAGAGCTAGTATAAATAAAGAAGGCTTCCTTGGTGGCTCAGATGGTAAAGAATCTGCCTGCAATGCAGGAAACCTGGGTTAGATCCCTAGGTTGGAAAGATCTCCTGAAGAAGGGAATGGCAACCCACTCCACTATTCTTGCCTGGAAAATTCCATGGATGGAGGAGCCTGGCAGGCTACAGTCCATGGGGTCACAAAGAGTTGGACACAACTGAGCGACTAACACTTTCACTTTTTTCATTATTTTCTTAGACTTTTTCCAAGTGATTTTGTGGAATGCCCTTCACTTGAGATCTTCCAAGAGAGATTGATAAATGTAAACTACACAGTCATCTCCCAAGAAAGGCAGCTAGAATATTCCACCAGACAGTGAGTTCTTACAGGCTATACAAGCACAGGAGTAAACCATGGTCTCTAATGTGTTTCTCAATTTTGGCAAGGATACAGATGTTCCATGAATGTGATCATCAAAAAGTCATTGTTGATATGAGATCAGAGTCCTGTGACTACTGCAACTCTGGTAACAAATCCTCTTCAGGACAAAATCTCAGTTTATAGTAAATGTTTGGTTTATGACTACTGAGTCCATCCTGACATGAGTTTAGAAGATATTTTTCATATTGGCCTTCAAGCAATGTCATACTTTAATAAGCAGAGGCCAGAACTTGAAGATCCCCAAAGATTCTCCCCATTTCCCCAGATTCCTGAGTCTATGATGCAATTACCACAACACATTCGATCAATAAACACTGAATGTGTGCTGATGATCTGTCTAGTACTGTGCGTTGAGAGGTGCCAGTAAATGAAGACACAGCCCCCTGCTCTAAGAGGAAATTACACATCATGGACTTGGAGACACGTGTTACCTATTGTCAACCTTCTTCAGAGTCTGTGGCCTCACAGGGTCTTGGCACTAATATTCACAGATGGTAACCACAAATCTCAAATGTCTTTCAGTCACCAGTTCTTCACCCCCAATCCACTTGTAGTGGCTCCCACTCTAGTAGGTACAAAGATACATCATTCATAATTTCCTCCATTAATTTTCATTTCAAATTGGTTGATCTATCTAGAAGAACCACTTAACTTTTTCCAGTGGGCTATAGGGCAACTGGTGTTTTTGTGCATTTTTGAGGAGGGAATGGAAAAAGCAAAAAGGCACAGCCATATCACTGGACCCTTTTGCCTGTATCCCAGCATCTCAGGATATTGCTCAACTTGTTCATGGCCACTGAGCCCCAAGGAAAGGCCTCCTGTGCTCTGTGAACACACTAGGCTTTCTCTGCATCTCTGCCTGGGTGCTCTTCCCCCATGACTGTGACATTCCTTCTCTACTGCCTTCAGGTCACTGCTCAAACAACACCTTATCAGAAATGCCTCTTCTGGGATTTCCCTGGTGGTCCAGGGGCTAAGACTCTGAGCACTCAATGCAGGGAGTCTAGGTTCCATCCCTAGTCAGAGAGCTAGATCCCACATGCTACAACTAAAACAGCCCGCATGATACAATGAAGATCAAAGATCCCAAGTGCCACAACTAAGACCCAGTGCAGCCCAATTAATTAAAAAAAAAAAGAAAGAAATGCCTCCTCTGACCATCCTTTCTAAAAGATTGAGCCTTCTCATCATCCTTGCTCCTCTACTGTAATTTATTTATTATCACCTATTGCCACCAAGGCTATGGTCTTTCCTATGGTCATGTATGGATGTGAGAGCTGGACTGTGAAGAAGGCTGAGTGCCGAAGAATTGATGCTTTTGAACTGTGGTGTTGGAGAAGACTCTTGAGAGCCCCTTGGACTGCAAGGAGATCCAACCAGTCCATCCTAAAGGAGATGAGTCCTGGGTGTTCTTTGGAAGAAATGATGCTAAAGCTGAAACTCCAGTATTTTGGCCACCTCATGTGAAGAGTTGACTCATTGGAGAAGACTCTGATGCTGGGAGGGATTGAGGGCAGGAGGAGAAGGGGACGACAGAGGATGAGATGGCTGGATGGCATCACTGACTTGATGGATGTGAGTCTGAGTGACCTCCGGGAGCTGGTGATGGACAGGGAGGCCTGGTGTGCTGCGCTTCATGGGGTCGCAAAGAGTCGGACACGACTGAGCGACTGATCTGATCTGATCTGATCTGATTGCCACCAAAAAACCCCACAATACTTATTATCTGTCTCCTCCCACTAGAAGTAACTTCCATGACAATAGAAAGTTCATGTGCTTTCTTTGTTCTGTGGATTGCTCAGTTGTTGGCACTTAGGAAACACGTAAACATTATATGTTGAGTTAACCACCCTCCTCAAGTGAGTGAAGTTGCTCAGTCATGTCTGATTCTTTGCGACACCATGGACTGTAGCCTACCATGCTCCTCCATCCATGGGATTTTCCAGGCAAGAGTACTGAAGTGGGTTGCCATTTCCTTCTCCAGAGCATCTTCCTGACCCAGGGACTGAACCTGGGTCTCCCATATTGTAGGCAGATGCTTTACCATCTGAGCCACCAGGGAAGTCCTCCCCAAAGTGTAAGACAAAGCAAGCTGTTTTTAAGTTCTAGAAGCTGACTCTGTCCTCCAGATTGTTCAGTGTTTTCTTTTTTTCTGGCATCATGCACCCTGTTCCCCAATAGCAGAGCCTCAGGAAAGACTTGGAAAAATTTCATGAAAGGCTAAGATTTAGGCCTTCATGTCCAAGTTCAAGATCAGACTTGTGGTCAAGCCACAGATAGGCACTACGTGACTGTTGATTCCATCACAAACCAAAATTTGATCATGACTTAGAAATGGGAGAACTACTAAGGGAGTGTCAAGTAGCCAGAATACTCAATTTCTTTGACCACAACCAATTTTAAAAGTTAAATGCTTCATGGAATCTTGCTTCCTCATTCCCAGTGACCTAAAGCAGGGGCACAGAGAGGTTAAATGCTTTGCCCAATATCCTGCAGTGTATCAGCAGAAATACTGGGCTTGGAAACCACCAGGTTTCCATATATTTCCAGCTTACTACCCCTCTGAGACAGAGAACTCTTCAAGGGTAAAGAGAGTCAGTTCAAGCCCTAATTGTATAAGGTCAGAGGAAGGAATTGTGCAAACATACACAGAGATACCATATACCATAGAATGGATGGAGAGTTTCACTTCCCAAGTTTTCTATAAAGATGGCTGAATTTACAGTTTGAGGGATAGACACATCTTTTCAGGTCTTTCCAGCATAAAATTACCACCAGGGAACCGAGAAGGGACTAAATCACTTGCTTTTCAATTTCCTAGTATCCCAAGACAAGCCGGATGATTATACAGTTTTCTGTCCTTCACTCTCCCAAGGAAGAAGTGTCCCTATGACACTATATGCAGGACAGCAAAAGAGACATAGATGTAAAAAACAAACTTTTGGACTATGTGAGAGAAGGAGAGGGTGGGATGATTTGAGAGAATAGCATTGAAACATGTATGTTACCATATGTAAAATAGATGACTGGTGCAAGTTTGATTCATGAAGCAGGGCACACAAAGCCGGTGCTCTGAGACAACGCAAAGGGATGGGGTGGGAAGGGCAGCAGGATGTGGAGTCAGGATGAGGGTACACATGTACACCATGGCTGATTCATGTCAATGTATGGCAAAAACCACCACAATATTATAAAGTAATTAGCCTCCAATTAAATAATTTTAAACAACAACAACAAAAAAGCTGCTCCACCTAAAATAAAGAAATGATTCCAGGTTACCTTTACAACATTGTGTAGTATTTCTCCTCAAAAAGCAAATTTTAGCATTCAACAATCAGAAGAATGAACAACAGATGCAAAATACTGGGACACAATGGAGGAACAGTAGACAAGTAACATAATTTGTACCATCTTGTTTTTTTTTCTCTTTTATGACTTTGTGAATCCTTTCCTACCAGCTCTTCTCAATAACCTCCCCATCACCCTTTCAGTGTCTCCTAATTTCAATCTGATACACAAACCCAACAGCTCAATTCTTTAGTTGATATTGTTGGGCCCTTTATAGCCAATTAAAATCAGTCCTTCTTACTATGGTAGTTAAGAGACCCCACAACCTGATCTCCATCTATTCTGGTGATCCTCAAGCTGGGGGGCAGGGGGTAGCAGTGGAACATATCTGTAGACATTTAACTACTGTGAGAAGGCTATTTACTGGCATCTGCTGCTAAACATTCTGCAATGCCCAAGACAGCCCCCTACAACAAAAAATTATCCAGACTCTGCCTATGCTTTCTCTCCACTCCTTTGTTTGTTTTATACAGTCAACTCTTCATTAGATGACTTATAATGACCTAGATGGTGGCTCATGGGTTCAAACCCTCCAGCTTTCTGTGATATAAAACTATATATATATATATATGTATTTGGTTTTTGATCTTGCTCCTGGCACCAGGCTCCAAAAACTCTAGGAGTTTTCCAGGTGAAAAGAACGATCAAGCTGTCTTTTGTTGCGTTAACAAGGTGACTTTTGGAAAACACCTAAGGATGGGGTTTGATTGCCTGGGGACCCAACCTTGCAATGAGAAGATTAAAAGTTTCAGTCTTTTCCCAATGACCTGCAGAAACATCAGGGATTGGTTGGCTTGAGTTGGAATCAATAGCCAGTGGCCAATAACTAAATTAGTCCTGACTGGGTAATGAAGCTTTCATAAAAGCCCAAAAAAGGATGGGGTTCAGAGAGCTTCCAAGATGGAGAAGAGAACACCTCCATGTGCTGGGCCTAAATCCCATAGGACAAAAGATCCTCTGCTTTGGACCGTACTCTATGTATCCTTTCATCTGGCTGTTTTTTCACATCCTTTACTATCCTTTGTAATAAATCAGCAATCTAGTGAGTCAAGGGCTTTCCTGAGTTCTGTGAGCCTATTTAGCAAAGTAATCAAACCCAGGGAGGAACTCAGAGGAACTCCTGACTTATAGCTGGTTGGTCAGAAGCACAGGTAACAGCCTGGACTTGCTATTGGCATCTGCAGTGGCAGCAGTCTCGTGGTATTGAGCTCTTGTGGGCCTAATGCTATCTCGGTTGATAATGTCAACACTGAGTTGAATTGTAGGACCCTCAGCTAGCATCAGAGAATTGCATGGTGGAATTGAGAATCGGAATCTTATCCCCTCTGTGCTCTTTCTCCACCTGGAAAGCTCAGAACTTTCAGTCTGCTGGCAGACTCCTATCTTTTCTCTAAGACCCATCTCCTCCTTCAGTTTCCTGGATGGATGTGCTCTTTCCTTTCTAAATTTGACGAGTGTTTTGGTGATCCTCTTTTGTGGATATGAACATTTAATTCACATATAGTCTAGTCTTCCTAGGTGGGTGGCGCCAGTGGTAAAGAACCTGCCTGCTGATGCAGTAGATGTAAGTTCTATCCCTGTGTAGGGAAGATCCCCTGGAGGAGGAAATGGCAACCCACTCCAGTATTCTTGCCTGGAGAATCACATGGACAGAGAAGCCTGACAGGTTACAGTCCATGGGACCTCAAAGAGTTGGACATGACTGAGCAACTGAGCATATATACACACACCCCATATATAATCTAAAATTATATACTGCAAGCTCCAAGAAAAACCACACTTTTTGAAGACTATATCACCAGTCCTAGAAGATGCCTGGAACAGAGCAAATGCTTAATAACACTTAATCAATGGAGCAATTGTCTGTGCTCTAAATTCTTCACTCTGATCAGAATGAACGTCTCCAATTCTTGCCTGAATCTTTACATCACCCCTTCCACCTAGAAGATGCTTAATAAATATTCACTAAATGTCTGAATAATTAATAAGTACACATATAGGAGGATATAAATATTAAATGTTCAAATGCAAAAAATAAATACAATGTATATTAAATAAATGCATAACTGAAATACATGGGTAAAAATGAAATAAGGTTCAGGCTGTAGAAATTTAAGCCTAAGCAACTGTTCACTCACCTCAAGTGAGTGAACAGTTTTAATTACATCAGAAAATTCATGTCACAAGCATGTTCCAATGTCTTACATTTCCTCCTCTTTGAAAAAGTACTGAAATGCACATTGAAATGTTAATTGCTCATCTGGAGAACACATGAAACAGAAAACACGCAAAGATAGAGTGTGCCATTGGCTGACTGTACCAGAATCAGATCAGATCAGTCGCTCAGTCGTGTCTGACCCTTTGTGACCCCATGAATCATAGCACTCCAGGCCTCCCTGTCCATCACCAATTCCCGGAGCTCACTCAGACTCACGTCCATCGAGTCACTGATGCCATCCAGCCATTTCATCCTCTGTCGTCCCTTTCTCCTCTTGCCCCCAATCCCTCCCAACATCAGAGTCTTTTCCAATGAGTCAACTCTTCGCATGAGGTGGCCAAAGTACTGGATTTTCAGCTTTAGCATCAGTCCTTCCAAAGAAATCCCAGAATAAAAACCAATTTCAGTTTTTAGTGACACATTATAAACCTCTTGCAACACAGAGACACTACTGTGTAGAGCAACCGTGGCCAAATCATCAAGGTGATACTTAGGAAGCGAGTGGGAGACAGCATTAAACTTGGGTTCCTGACAACTGACATATCTAACATGTTGCTCTTTATTAAAATTTCCTCATATCCCACATTGGGTGAAGATGGAAAACTAGAGCCCATCATAATTTCCTGTGGACTCCTATTATTCTTGATGTGTTACTTCATAATCCCTCATCTTTCTTTTCCCCAGGTACACTGATTCCATCCTTTTTACCTTTTCTCATAGGTACTGTTCTCTGCTACATAACCATCCTTCTAGGTAATCCTTAATCCTCACAAATTGTACAAATAGAAACAAACCTAACATTTTATTTAGCACTTATTGTGTGTCAGCCACCTTCCTAAGCACTTTATCTGCATTGCCTCACCTAATTCTTACAAGAACCCTGAAACATATGGGCTATTTTTACCTACAATTTCACACGAGGAGATTAAGGCTCAGAGAATATGAGGAACTTGCTCAGGGTCACACAGCTTAAATGATTCAGTATTCTTATCAGAGGTAAGTGGTCTTGTCACAACTTTTAAGATATCTTTGAATTCATTTGGCTCTGAGTAAATATTTACAGGGTACCAACAATGAGCCAGGATTTGAAGGAAAAATAATGGCAAGCAATAAATGACATGAACATTCCTCTTAGGAAGATTTTACACTACAGAAAAAGACAGGTATTAATGAAATAATCATTATAATTAATACAAATTAATAAACTAAGCTAAGCTGTCAAAAAAAAAAAAAAAAGAAGTAGAGCATCAAACCTACCATACCCTACCCTACCAAACCTAGCAAGAATGGGCAGCAAGCATTTCAAAAAGAATAGCCCATAGAGAGGCCATGGAGGGAAGGAACACAGCATGATAAGCAAACTCAAAGGGGTAGAAGGACAGCAGGGCTGTGAGACTAGAGGGGAGATGGAACTGGTCCAGTTTGGGTTCCTGAGAAGCTGATTTTGGAGACAAACATGGGGTTCAGGTATTTTAATTAATTATTCCAGAGCACTCAGTGAGGAAGGAGGAAAGAGAGAAGGAAGGAAGGAAAGCAATAATGTGAGCCCAGTTCAACCAGGACCTCCGAGAGATGACATACAACATTCTTCAGATCTGCCCCACTGCCGGGGGAAAGAGGGGAGCTGAACTATTGATTCTTCACCCCTACTGGTTCAGGGCGCTCCTGGAAATCGAGCAGCACTGCTTGGGAAAGAGCAAGCCGGGCACAGTTGGTGGGGAGAGGAACAGCCCCAGTATAGTAAGTGTGCCAAGCAGGGCTAGTATCTACTGCAGGCCCCACAGGACTCCACCCCATGACCCTGGGGAGCTAGTCACGGGCCCTGACTGGGGCAGGTGGTAACCTAATCAAATTTGGGTTTGAGGCACTGACTCTGATGTGGAGAACAGGTTGGAGAGAGGCTTGGTGGATGTCATAAGACAGCTAGGATGTTACTGCAGTGGTCCAGGCAGGACTGGCTACTTCATTTGTAAGAATCAGTGCAAAATGACACAGTGAAGCCCTTTGTTCACAAAGAAGGATAAAAGTTCTTTTTAAAATATGAGAGTTTTTATTAAGAGTTCTTTTTTAAATGCAGATGTGAGAGTTGGACCATAAAGAAGGCTGAGCACCGAAGAATTGATGCTTTCAAATTGTGGTGCTGGAGAAGATTCTTGAGAATCCCTTGGACAGCACGGGGATCAAACCAGTCAATCCAAAAATATATCAACCCTAAATACTCATTGGAAGGATCAATACTAAAGCTGAAGCTCCAATACTTTGGCCACCTAATGAGAAGAGTCGACTCATTGGAAAAGACCCTGATGCTGGGAAAGATTGAGGGCAAGAAGAGAAGAGGACAAGAGGGGATGGGATGGTTGGATGGCATCACCAACTCAGTGAACATGAACTTGGGCAAACTTCAGGAGACAGTGAGGGACAAGGAGGCCTGGCGTGCTGCAGTCTGTGGGGTCACAGTCAGACATGACTTAGCAACTAAGCAACAACAGAAAATGGTTTTAAATGTATAAAACTGTTTCCTTTTCTTCTGCAGTCTCTCTCTCTCTCTCAACCTGTGCTGGTGGTTTTTATTTGTTGTCATGTTCCCTTGGGCATGGGGATAGCATGAAGTGACCCTCACAGGCACCTGGGGATCCTGTCCTGCCATCTTCCAGACTAAAGTGCTAAGCTCCAGCTAGGAGTTGGGGAGTGAGCCAGGTATCTCCCCTGTTCATGGGCCCGCCTCCCAACTCATAGCAAAAGGTGACCTTCAAAAATACGGCACCCTCCATGCCAGGACATGCTAGGTCATGGACTGGGGGTGAGTGGACTTGCTCTCACTGAGTCGCCTGCCAAATGTACCTTGGCACTGCCAGTCCTGCATAGGAATGAGCATCTCCATTTCCTGTCTCAAGATCTCATATTCAGCCCCAAACCTCCCCAAAGGGTCCCCATCAGAGGCAGAAGGGATGAAGAGACTAGGCAGGGTCTGGGGTGCCAGGGACAGGGGAGTGAGTAGCCAATAATTATTTCAGGATGTGGGGGAGGCAGCAGGAGTTGGGCTTATGTGTGAGCCAAGACTCCAAGCCACCAGCACCTGCCCCACTGTACCATTTGACTTCACTTACAAGATGCAAATTCAAATGTAAAAGTACAGCTAAGAACTTCAAGATGGCTAATGTTGGGCATTAAAACCTAAGTGAAGGGTCCTTCAGAGTGTGGGTCCCTATGTGACTGGTCACATGCTTATGAAATTGGCCATGAGCTTAAAGGAGAGGATGTTACTTGGGCAATTGGAGGATACATGGAGAAATAAACCAAACTGAAAACTACCTTCAAGATAAATGTAATGGCAGTTGGTGATTAATTTGGTCTGGATGGGTAGAATGGGGCAAGATAGAGAAATAAGGGAGAGAAAGTGAAGCTGTGTAGGTCTATATACCTGGACCTCTCTTCAAGGAAGGATTCAGCTATGAGTGCAGGCAGCTAACAGCCTCCAACTATTGGCACTTCTGGGTCTGTTCCTCTGCTTTTGTACTGAAGCAATACTGATCTCGCAGATAGAACTCAGTTATGACCGCACACAGCAGGGATCTTAGGGCCTGCTCCTTTCTGTCCAAGGCAGGACTACTGCAATGGCCATCTCTTTCTGAGGAGCTCCTTTTTGGATTTTCCAAGACACTGTCACATCTGCGTTGTATTGCTCCATCCTGCCTCCCCGACTTTTCCTTTCATAGGTGTGGGCTCTGCATTGGTCTCAGAATTCCTTCCCTGCTCAATCCTCTTCCTCCCCCCTTGTATCTTTTACAGGCATTATACCTCCACTCCACAGGCCTCCTGGACTTCCAACTCCATCTCAGTGTCTGCTTCGCAGGGAATTCAGCTCACACAGAGGGTCAAAGACATCTCATAGTCATCTGTTTTGTGCATCTGCATGGACCCACTGAGACACTAAGAGACAGCAGGTTTATTGTGCATCAATTCAAACATCACAGAGCACCATTTTTTTGGCAAGCACTGTGCTCAGTACAGCAGAGGATGTAAATTGATATCTGACAAAATCACTGTTCTTCAAGAAGGCTCTTGTCTAGGTGGGAAGACAAGGCCCATACAAAATGCACAGATGGCTTTTTTCAAGCACCCAATAAGAATTCCTTGCAAGAAATTAAAAACCTCCAGATGTGCAGGCAGGCTACCCCTCAAAGATGAGACAGCAGTTTCTTCTGCCAACCTAGATATAGTTTCCAGATTGTGTGTGTATATTAAAGTTGCATAACTTCTCATCTCTCTAAAAAGTTACTGTATGATAAACCACCCAGGAACCCACCTTCACTTCCAGAAAAGTCTAAAACAGACCCCAACCTTATGTCTACATGGTTGCCAAGCCTGACCTTTCCAACAGGTCCCCAGAGATTGGGTGTGAGTCAGGCCTGGGTGGGGGCCTGCAAAACAGGCCAGTTTTCCTCTTCAAAGTCCCAGTGCCCTGCTCCACCAGGCCTGGCAGGGCCAATTGGAAAACCAGTTATAAGGACTTGGCCATTTGGTCCTTGACATCAAAGGATTGATGTTCCATCTGTCAATTCTCACTTTTATCTGCTTGCTCTTTGGTGCAGACATTTATAAATTGAGGCTTGTGGAATTAATCAACTCAAAATAAGATGACCATTCACTACATCCCTGCCAGGTGTCCTAATGGAACAAAGAGAATTATCAAATCTAATGCCAAGTTTTGCAGTACTTAATTCAGAAAGCGGTACCTGGAATGGTCCTCACTTTTTAGAGCCCTCCCTCCCCCCATCCCAACACCACTGCACATCCATTCCCTAATCCATAATTCAATGACAATGGCTCATTCTGTCTCTTGGTGAGGCAGCAGTGATGCTAGAGAAGAAGAATGAGCACTAAGCCTTTCTGCACACATGGGCCTGATCCAGCCTTCCACATGGGTTCTCTGTTGAGCCATTCTGCATTGGCATTGACATAATTCAAATCATGGATGCTGCTGGGCAATGGTCCTTAATAGTCAAAATGGGCAGATTAAAGCCTTGGATTGCAGCTAGTTTCCTTGTAGGCTATGCATAAACTTACAACAAGAATCTTGAAGGGAAGGAATTTTATTTACCCCCATTCCCAGATGAATAGGATAAGGTCCAGGAAAAAGGAAAGCTACTAGTCTCTCGGTCTTCACCCTTAACTGCATTTCCATCTGTCAGATGGAGGAAGATACAGAGATATGAAGGAGGAGAACAAGGGGTGGACTGGCAATCCCCTGGGGAAATACCTACTGCAGAGGACTCTAATGGACATATTGAAATAAAATTGCCAATCATGGTCACACACAGAATTATTAGAGTCTGCATTTGCAAGGTTATATCATTTTAAAGCTCAACATTCAGAAAACGAAGACCATGGCATCTGGTCCCATCACTACATGGGAAATAGATGGGGAAATAGTGGAAACAGTCTCAGACTTTATTTTTCTGGGCTCCAAAATCACTGCAGATGGTGACTGCAGCCATGAAATTAAAAGACGCTTACTCCTTGGAAGGAAAGTTATGACCAACCTAGATAGCATATTCAAAAGCAGAGACACTACTTTGCCAACAAAGGTTCGCCTAGTCAAGGCTATGGTCTTTCCTGTGGTCATGTATGGATGTGAGAGCTGGACTGTGAAGAAGGCTGAGCACCGAAGAATTGATGCTTTTGAACTGTGGTGTTGGAGAAGACTCTTGAGAGTCCCTTGGACTGCAAGGAGATCCAACCAGTCCATTCTGAAGGAGATCAGCCCTGGGATTTCTTTGGAAGGAATGATGCTAAAGCTGAAACTCCACTACTTTGGCCATCTCATGCGAAGAGTTGACTCATTGGAAAAGACTCTGATGCTGGGAGGGATTGGGGGCAGGAGGAGAAGGGGACGACAGAGGATGAGATGGCTGGATGGCATTACTGACTCGATGGATGTGAGTCTGAGTGACCTCCAGGAGTTGGTGATGGACAGGGAGGCCTGGCGTGCTGCAATTCATGGGGTCGCAAAGAGTTGGACACAACTGAGCAACTGATCTGATCTGATCATTTTACATCCCCTTGGACTTATTTTTCTAAGCCTAACATGAGGAAACACACATGTGGATTCAAAGTTGCTACATTATTGTTCCTATGAATTGTCATCAGGTACATCAATCTGATTCAAGCTGGACCACAGGCACCAGTCAGATCCTATACATCCAGATTCTGAAGGTGAAAGAGTGCAGCCCTGAGAATTCTGGAAACTGTTTTGCTTGTTAAACTTTTAAAGAAGTTTCCTAGATCACTTGTACATCCTTCAAAGTTTGAAAACCATGGAGAGGGATTAGTAAGTGGGTTTAAATGATAATTTGGAAGTCCACGAAACTGAAGTATTGTAAGTTTGCTTCTTCATATCAGCTACATTACACAAAGTGCTAGAAATATACCAATGTCAAAACACATTAGTTTGCAAAATTCCACAATTTTGGTTAATCAGCTGACACCTCTTCCCACAGGAAGAGCACATTATGCTGTATAAGACTCTCTTTCCAACTCCTCGATCCTCTCCCAACCCCCAGCCCCTACATTTGTATACTTGGACCTTTCCCGAGAGACACAATAAGAAGAGAATCAGGTCATATGCTAGACAATTCTAAAAGTCACCACAGTTGTTACAGGGAATCATTGTGCCTGGGCTTCCCAGGTGGTACTAGTGGTAAAGAACCCACGTGTCAATGCAGGTAGACATAAGATATATGGATTCAATCCCTGGGTTTGGAAGAGACCCTGGAGGAGGGCACAACAACCCACTCCAGTATTCCTGCCTAGAAAGATAGAGGAGCCTGGTGGGCTATGGTCCATAGTGTCGCAAAGAGTGAGACACAACTGAAGTGACTTAGCACACATGCATTCTGCCCAGAGGGCTTTGGGTAGGCAGACGTTCATACAAGGAGGAGACAAAGTATTGGATGGGGGGACAGTAGGCTCCATCCTGAGCTACCAACTGCCATCATGGTCATCAACCCCTGCCTTTCTTTCTTAGTTGAGGAAATTGAAACACCAAGATGTAATGGGACCTGTGTAGTCACAGAGCAGAGTTCCAGCTGGTCCCTGGATATTCCAGCCCCAGTCCTGCTCTTTCCACTCCTGCAGGCTGACTGGGCCACCAGAGCCCTGGGTGGAGTCAGAGGCGCGATGGTGAAGAGCATCTGCTTGAAGGACTGCAACACGGAGACCAGGACCCCCTTTCTTGAGAGTAGGACCCCAGCCCCTCTGTCTGTGTTCTTATCCCTCTCCATGGCTAGTGGCAACAATTACCCTCATGAAATTGCCTTCTAATGCCAAGCTTTGGACAATGCTGAACAAAAGGCCAGCCCATGGGGAAAAGTGAATTTCAGAAGTGAACTCCAAACACAAATATATAAATGGCATGAGCAAGATGATTGTTGTGTTTTTAAATGTTTTCTTTCTGACTGGACTACACAGAATTTTGCTTCTTTGAGTTGGTTCAGTCCTGGCTGTAAATAGCATCTGTCAGCCATATGCCTCTTTGGATCATCGGGGACAGAGCTCTAACATAAGGCTGTGTGCATGAGGCTGTGGCAGCTTCCTTGAGGCCTTGGAGCTCCACCTTTCTGCCCTGCCCTCTTTGGTCACTGTCCATGACTGACGTCAAATGATTCTTGTTGCTTGACAACAGGTGTCCTGCAGAGATCTGACTTTCTGACGCTGAGTTTGGGACCACCCTGAATCATCTGGGGAGGGAACATGAGAGGGCAGGGACCACCCCTTACCCCAGCTCTGCTGTGATTAACCAAACCCTCAGCTATTTTGAAGCAAATACCAAACCCTGCCCCATGTGTCATCACGGCTTTCACACATGCCGCCACCTCTGACAAAGGCGATGAATCTGTGGCACGTTTTCTGGGAAATGCTGTCCATGAATCCTGCTTCACTGACGCTTATCCTCCAAACAAGACTGTGTTTGGAGGATAGGCAGGCATTCAGTAGGCATTTTGAAAGCTCACACAAAGTTGGCCTTTCCCATAAGAGAATAGATACACACACGTACACAGATCCACACTTTCAGGCTCTAACTCACACAAAGCTGGCCTTTCCCATAAGAGAATAGATACACATATGTACACAGATCTACATTTTCAGGCTCTAAACTAAAGATTCTGATAAGTTTCTGCTCTGGGGCAAAGCACGTCTCCAACCTCATACTGAGGGGAGCCTCAGAGAAGCTACCCATCTTCACCATCAAAACAAGTTTATCCAGCTCGGGACCCTGAGACCCAGGGGGAGAAAAGGTAGACCCTCCATATGTTGGATCAGAAGCTGCTTTCCTTTTGCTCTGTGGTCAGCCCAACTCCTGCGGTGCCTGCTCCAAGATCAGCTCTGGAGCTGTGGAGAGGTTGGGCTTCAAGAGAGAACACCAGAACACAGAGACCCAAGACCACTATACCTTTCCCTCGGTCACTCACAGTTTTGACATGCTCCATATTTTTATTTTGCTTTGGTGTGGAGAAAGCAAAAATTTTATGGCACTGTAAATAGAAGGGTCAAAACGGGCTATGGTTACAGGTGCCACCGAGGGAAGTGACGTGAAAGCCACTCAGTCGTGTCCAACTCGTTGCGACCCTATGGATTATATAGTCCATGGAATTCTCCAGGCCAGAATACTGGAGTGGGTAGCCTTTCCCTTCTCCAGGGGATCTTCCCAACCCAGGGATCAAACCCAGAACTCCCGCATTGCAGGCAGATTCTTTACCCACTGAGCCACCAAGGAAGCCTCACAGGCGCCACCAAAATGTCCTAAAATTCTGGCATCAGTGTTTTACCTTTTAGATACCAAGTACATTATCTGCCTTTACTCTGCTGGCTTGAAGGGGATATGCTTGCAGGGTCACCAGTCCTGCCTGGAGGTTCTCTTGGCTCTGGCTGGCTGGCCTGGGGCCTTGACAGACAGCTCCTTCTGTGCTTCCCTCTTGCCTTTAGGGCTTCTTGGCACCACATTTACTGAAGCCACAAGACCTGTGATGGTTGAGGTTGAGGATCAGAGGCCTCGGCACAATCCTGAACCCAACATCCAGGAAGGTACCCTCTTCCCAGGTGGTTTGATTCTGTGCTTCCCATATGGTTGCTAGGAATAAAGGACTCTCATATTAGGCCACTCTAACAAGGCCAAGGAGACATCCCGTAGGGAGAAATAGGGCCAGAAAGGCCATATTTTGAGAGGCTAAATTTTCTTGTAGTTTTCTAAGTGTTCTCTCTCACTGCTTTAGGAGAAACACATTTATTTGATTAAAACTATTTATTAAACAAGCATTTCTGCATTTCTTTGTATCTACCACATTCCAGGCACTGTTGAAGGCAACAGAGATGACCTAAATGCCCATCTGGAGCTTACGTTCAAGTGTGGAAGAAGAGGGCAGATGATAAATCATAAATCATCAGATAGTAAAACAAGCAAATAACCCTAAAATAAGAGTCTGTCATGTGGTCCTGTGTGCAGGATGTGAGTACCAATGACATTTGAGCACTAACTCTGATATGTTTTATTGCACTTCACAAATGCTGTTTTTCACAAAGTGAAGGTTTGTAGCAACCCTGAATTCAGCAAGACTATAGGTACCATTTTCCAAGCCCATTACTTTTCAACTAAGGTGGCCACTGGTTTTTTTTTTTTAAGATATAATGTTATTACACACTTAATAGACTACAGTATAATATAAACACAATTTATATATGCCCTAGGAACCCCAAAAATTCACGTGACTCACTCCAAGCGTCCCAGGTGGCCATTACCCGCAGTGGAGGAGTTGTCATCATAAGTGCACTTACAGGACCTCACTTAGGGGACCGCCAATGTAAAGCAAAGAAGTGAATGTAATAGTAAAGAAGTCAGGGATATTCACTTTATTGCAGTGACCTAAAACTGCACGCACAGCATCTCTGAGGTGTGCTTATGTACTGAAAAGGCTCCGAACATTACAAAAAGGTTAGATGTTGCTTTAAAATTTTTTTCTCTCAATTAAATTAAGACCAAAGTTTGTCTCTTGGCTACTGATTTAAATCTTGTTTATATCTTCTATTTCTGGGAAGAAGAAAAAAAAACTGCAAGATTACTATTACATTGCATGCCTACATGCTCAGTCATGGCTGACTCTTTGCAATCCCATGGACTATAGCCCGCCAGGCTCCTCTGTCCATGGAATTTTCCAGGCAAGAATACTGGAGTGGATAGCCTTTCCCTTCTCCAGGGGATCTTCCTGACCCAGGGATGGAAGCCATGTCTCCTGCCTTTCCTGCATTGGCAGGGGGATTCTTTACCACCACACCACCTGGGAAGCCCAACTTCTTTACTATTACATTGGTGGTCCCCTAAAGTGAGGTCCTGTGAGTGCATATATGAAGACAACTCCTCCACAGTGGGTAATGGCCACCTGGGACGTTTGGAAACATGGGAATTTTCTTCTTTAATATCTAACATTCCATATCATTAATAATCCATTGTTTATACTCTAAGTCCTCTCACTAACAACACAGGCTCATCTTTCTAACCATCTTATAAATGAACATTCTGAGATTGAAAGGATTTTTTTAAAAGGGTACCACCAGGAAAGCTGATTGAATAATCTTCAGTCCTATAAATGTCACCTCAACATTTATCCCATGTAAGAGGAATAGTATTTATCCCCCAAAGCTATAGGGTGACTGGAGCATGGCTGTGGGGAATCATGATTAGCGTGAGAGGCAGGACAATGTTAAAATACAAGTAGCAGAGAGGAAATGACATAGCCTTTCTACCTCTTATCCTCGAGTGCTTTTGAGAGCCTGTCTGGGGCCAGCAGCCCCAGGAAACCCCAAAGCTGTTGTGTGCCTTTGCCTCTGGGCTGTTATTTTACTGCAGTTCACTAAGGAGATCTTTTCCATCAACCTTATCTCTTTCTTGGCTTTGGGTCCGGTTGAGTCAGACCTGGAACACTTACTTTCACAAAGACCAATCTTTTGTCTAGACACACATGTCTCCTACCAAAGCTCGCTGACCAAGTTCAAGGAAGAGGCAGTATTGCATGCAGGCAGTCTTGGATGACTGGACATTCCAGGCAGAGGGCTGAGAATATGGGGGATGAGGAAAAAGCAGGGGCTGAGAATGGGTTGACCGCACATAGAGTGGGTAACTAAAGGCATTTTGAGCTCTGTTTGAATGGGATAAGGGGACCACTCTAAAACACCCCTGGAAGGGTTTACAAATCCATACCGGTACTGGTTTCAAAGACCCCCAAGGCCTTTGTTTATATTGTTCCCTCTGCCTAGATCACTTTCTATTCTTCATCTCTATTTCCTTTTCCCCTCACCAAATTTCTAAAAAGATATCTATTATTTATTTTTAGCTGTGTCAGTCTTAGTTGCAGCATGTGAGTTCTTATTTTGGTGAACTGGCTTCTCTCAAGTCATGGCACAGATTCTCCAGTTGCAGCCCATGGGCTTAGTTGCTCTGTGGCAGACGGGAGCTTAGTTCCCTGACCAGGGACTGAACTTGCATCCCTTCCATTGGAAAGTGGATTCTTTCCACTGGGCCACCAGGGAAGTCCCTCCCACTGGACAATTTCGATTCACTCTTCAAACCTTCTACTAAAAGTCACTTTCTCAGAAAAGCTTTTCCCAGCCCCCTGAGGCTAGGACAGATCAGATCAGATCAGATCAGTCGCTCAGTCGTGTCCGACTCTTTGAGAGTCCATGAACCGCAGCACACCAGGCCTCCCTGTCCATCACCAACTCCCGGAGGTCACTCAGACTCACATCCATCGAGTCAGTGATGCCATCCAGCCATCTCATCCTCTGTCGTCCCCTTCTCCTCCTGCCCCCAATCCCTCCCAGCATCAGAGTCTTCTCCAATGAGTCAACTCTTCGCATGAGGTGGCCAAAATACTGGAGTTTCAGCTTTAGCATCATTCCTTCCAAAGAAATCCCAGGGCTGATCTCCTTCAGAATGGACTGGTTGGATCTCCTTGCAGACCAAGGGACTCTCAAGAGTCTTCTCCAACACCACAGTTCAAAAGCATCAATTCTTCGGTGCTCAGCCTTCTTCACAGTCCAGCTCTCACATCCATACATGACCACAGGAAAGACCATAGCCTTGACTAGGCGAACCTTTGTTGGCAAAGTGATGTCTCTGCTTTTGAATATGCTATCTAGGTTGGTCATAACTTTCCTTCCAAGGAGTAAGCGTCTTTTAATTTCATGGCTGCAGTCACCATCTGCAGTGATTTTGGAGCCCAGAAAATAAAGTCTAACGCTGTTTCCACTGTTTCCCCATCTATTTCCCATGTAGTGATGGGACCAGATGCCATGATCTTCGTTTTCTGAATGTTGAGCTTTAAGCCAACCTTTTCACTCTCCACTTTCACTTTCATCAAGAGGCTTTTGAGTTCCTCTTCACTTTCTGCCATAAGGGTGGTGTCATCCACATATCTGAGGTTATTGATATTTCTCTCGGCAATCTTGATTCCAGCTTGTGCGTCTTCCAGCCCAGCATTTCTCATGATGTACTCTGCATATAAGTTAAATAAACAGGGTGACAATATACAGCCTTGACGTACTCCTTTTCCTATTTGGAACCAGTCTGTTGTTCCATGACCAGTTCTAACTGTTGCTTCCTGACCTGCATACAAATTTCTCAAGAGGCAGATCAGGTGGTCTGGTATTCCCATCTCTCTCAGAATTTTCCACAGTTTATTGTGATCTACACAGTCAAAGACTTTGGCATAGTCAATAAAACAGAAATAGATGTTTTTCTGGAACTCTCTTGCTTTTTCGATGATCCAACAGATGTTGGCAATTTTGATCTCTGGTTCCTCTGCCTTTTCTAAAACCAGCTTGAACATCAGAAAGTTCACGGTTCACATATTGCTGAAGCCTGGCTTGCAGAATTTTGAGCATTACTTTACTAGCATGTGAGATGAGTGCAATTGTATGGTAGTTTGAGCATTCTTTGGCATTGCCTTTCTTTGGGATTGGAATGAAAACTGACATTTTTCCGTCCTGTGGCCACTGCTGAGTTTTCCAAATTTGCTGGCATATTGAGTGCAACACTTCCACAGCATCATCTTTCAGGATTTGGAATAGCTCCACTGGAATTCCATCACCTCCAACTAGCTTTGTTCATAGTGATGCTTTCTAAGGCCCACTTGACTTCACATTCCAGGATGTCTGGCTCTAGGTCAGTGATCACACCATCATGATTATCTGGGTCGTGAAGCTCTTTTTTGTACAGTTCTTCTGTGTATTCTTGCCACCTCGTCTTAATATCTTCTGCTTCTGTTAGGTCCATACCATTTCTGTCCTTTATCGAGCCCATCTTTGCATGAAATATTCCTTTGGTATCTCTGATTTTCCTGAAGAGATCCCTAGTCTTTCCCATTCTATTGTTTTCCTCTATTTCTTTGCATTGATCGCTGAAGAAGGCTTTCTTATCTCTTCTTGCTATTCTTTGGAACTCTGCATTTAGATGTTTATATCTTTCCTTTTCTCCTTTGCTTTTCGCTTCTCTTCTTTTCACAGCTATTTGTAAGGCCTCCCCAGACAGCCATTTTGCTTTTTTGCATTTCTTTTCCATGGGGATGGTCTTGATCCCTGTCTCCTGTAAAATGTCACGAACCTCATTCCATAGTTCATCAGGCACTCTATCTATCAGATCTAGGCCCTTAAATCTATTTCTCACTTCCACTATATAATCCTAAGGGATTTGATTTAGGTCATACCTGAATGGTCTAGTGGTTTTCCCTATTTTCTTCAATTTAAGTCTGAATTTGGCAATAAGGAGCTCATGGTCTGAGCCACAGTCAGCTCCTGGTCTTGTTTTTGCTGATTGGATAGAGCTTCTCCATCTTTGGCTGCAAAGAATAGAATTGATCTGATTTCAGTGTTGACCATCTGGTGAGGTCCATGTATAGAATCTTCTCTTGTGTTGTTGGAAGAGGGTATTTGCTATGACCAGTGCATTTTCTTGGCAAAACTCTATTAGTCTTTGCCCTGCTTCATTCCGTATTCCAAGGCCAAATTTGCCTGTTACTCTAGGTGTTTCTTGACTTCCTACTTTTGCATTCCAGTCCCCTATAATGAAAAGGACATCTTTTTTGGGTGTTAGTTCTAAAAGGTCTTGTATGTCTTCATAGAACCATTCAACTTCAGCTTCTTCAGCTTTACTGGTTGGGGCATAGACTTGGATTACTGTGACATTGAATGGTTTGCCTTGGAAATGAACAGAGATCATTCTGTCATTTTTGAGATTGCATCCAAATACTGCATTTCGGACTCTTTTGTTGACCATGATGGCCACTCCATTTCTTCTGAGGGATTCCTGCCCACAGTAGTAGATATAATGGTCCTCTGAGTTAAATTCACCCATTCCAGTCCATTTGAGTTCGCTGATTCCTAGAATGTCGACATTCACTCTTGCCATCTCTTGTTTGACCACTTCCAATTTGCCTTGATTCATGGACATGACATTCCAGGTTCCTATGCAATATTGCTCTTTACAGCATGGGACTTTGCTTCTATCACCAGACACATCCACAGCTGGGTATTCTTTTTGCTTTGGCTCCATCCCTTCATTCTTTCTGGAGTTATTTCTCCAGTGATCTCCAGTAGCATATTGGGCCCCTACTGACCTGGGGAGTTTCTCTTTCAGTATCCTATCATTTTGCCTTTTCATACAGGCTAGGACAGTCACTATTTTATCCTCTCATCACACTCTGCACTTGGCCAGTGCAGCTGTCAGTGCAGTACTACAATTATGATGTATCTGTGGCTCTTGGAAAATAACCACCCATATTCATTAGCTTTGGATGTAGTAAATGAGCTTATAATTGACTTAATTATAAATTTTAGGCAGCAATATTGCACAATAAAAATAATGTGTGTAATTATTCTTAAACTAATGGATCACTTAACTGGTAAAGAATGCACCTTCAATGTAGGAGACCCCAGTTCAATTCCTGGGTTGGGAAGATCAGCTGGAGAAGGGATAGGCTTCCCGCTTCAGTAGTCTTGGGCTTCTTTGGTGGTTCAGCCGGTAAAGAATCTGCCTGCAAACCCAGGTGGAAGACCTGGGTTTGATCCCTAGGTTGGCAAGATCTGCTGGAGAAGGGAACAGCTACTCACTCCAGTATTCTTGCCTGGAGAATTCCATGGACTGTATAATCCATAAGGTCACAAAGAGTTGGACACAACTGAGCAACTTTCACTTTCACTTTTCACTTTCAGTGATATCCCCCTCACTAGATTTTAAGTTCCTTGAGGACAGAGACTGTCTGAGCCTGTATATTCTTGGATACCTAGTACTTCATGGTCTACCTGACACATAGTTGGAGGTCAAAATATGTGCTGAATAAATAAATGTGTAAATTCATGAGATTGACCATAAGAGGCTTTGGTAGCAAGAGGGAAAGTTCAAGAGGAAAAGCACCCAGAGAATAGTTCACACCTGTTTAGCCCAGGCAATAATGTCTAAGTATCTCTGCTTTTGCTGTCCAAGAGTTCAGTGTGGGCTTCTGCCGCCCACATCATATGGCATCTCTGGACACAGAGCCCTCTTCTTTCTTATTCCACCATTGCCTTTACGAACAGAGGGAAAAAGGAAATCTAGAAGCCACTCCCTGCTGTACTGTAAGTTTCCCTTCTGAAAGCAAAACGTAGTTATTGGTCATTTCAGAGAAGCGTGAAATGCAGTTTACATTTGAAAAACAACTCATTATTAGAGAAAAAGATTGTCAAGCAGTGAATCAGACAATGGTTTTTCCCATGCTGACTCATCTTCTATATAGCATGTTGCTGCACAAACCATCTTTCTGTGAAGTTCCTTTACTCAGCAGATAAGATTGTGCCTATCTCTGTGTAGTTCTGGTCTCCTCAGAGATGTCACTGGCTCTATGAAGGTTCAGTTCAGTTCAGTTGCTCAGTCATGTCCGACTCTTTGCGACCCCATGCATCACAGCATACCAGGCCTCCCTGTCCATCACCAACTCCCGGAGGTCACTCAAATTCATGTCCATCGAGTTGGTGATGCCATCCAACCAGCTCATCTTCTGTCGTCCCCTTTTCCTCCTGCCCCAATCCCTCCCAGCATTGTCTTTTCCAATGAGTCAACTCTTCTCATGAGGTGGCCAAAGTACTGGAGTTTCAGCTTTAGCATCATTGCCTCCAAAGAACACCCATGGCTGATCTCCTTCAGAATGGACTGGTTGGATCCCCTTGCAGTCCAAGGGACTATCAAGAGTCTTCTCCAACACCACAGTTCAAAAGCATCAATTCTTTGGCACTCAGCTTTCTTTACAGTCCAACTCTCACGTCCATACATGACCACTGGAAAAACCATAGCCTTGACTAGATGGACCTTAGTTGGCAAAGTAATGTCTCTGCTTTTCAATATGCTATCTAGGTTGGTCATAACTTTCCTTCCAAGGAGTAAGGAAGGGATAGTCTAATGCATACCTTTCACAACCTCAGTATCTATCATGGTGTCTTGGGAACAGTGTAATCACTGATGTGACAGGTAGATGCAGCAAGTCAAGAAGTCCTTGAAATGTTCTCCATTAAACAGAAAGTATCTCCCATTAGTCCATCTCACAGGGCCGGAAAAAATGACTTTCAAGGACTCTCCTTATGACAACCTGTTATCTTCTTGCCTTCCCCCCATGATGTGTACCAGCTCACTAAGTCTTCTCTGCCCTGCTCCACCCTCCTCAAGCCTCCCTCTCCCTTCTGACTCTTCAGAGGTGTCTTTGAGGACCACCACTTCCTTCTATACAGGGCCCTCTGCCAGAATTTTCTCAGAGTACATTCTTTTCTTGGTTACAAAGAGTCCCACATGCCCAACATCTTCTTGGGCAATCATCTATACACAGAAATCAAGTCACTTCATGTGTATATTTTCATGAATAGGTGAGCAGAATTAGCTCTCTGGAGATCTTTCACAAGCTCAGTTTACTTAATAGGATCCTACATTATAAGATGCTTTTTTAAGTCTGTTAGTGTAGTCAACATTCTTAGTCTACACATCAATATGAGGTAGCCAAGAGCCTTGAGCATTGGTGACCTTTACTGATATGCTGCTGGTGCTGTGGTGACATCCTTCAGTTTTTAATGTCTTCACTTGATTTCAGCTTAATTTTTCTTGAATGTCTCCATTAATTTTAAGGCAGGTCTGTGATGTGTTGGACTGTCAATTATGCTTCCATATAAATAAGCAAGCAAAGACAATCTAGGCTGGTAGTCACTACCACTGGAATTATAGTTCAAAGGTCAAGAAGTATGAAGGGGACCTTTGTGAGAAACCATCTAGTTGGGTAAATATGGGCTAGATCCTATGTATAAACTCCTCTCAGAATACTACTCAGTACAGTGGTTGATGGCCTGCTAGATGATACCTTCCTATATAGGAAGAGTGAAAAAAAGTATGAAAAGAAAAGATACATGGTGTAAATGGTCTTTGGTAGAAGAGGATACCGGCACTGGGGGTGAGAGTTCTTTTCTTCATTCAACATAACTCTTTAAAGCCAAAAATATATCAGTGCCATTAAAAAAAAAAAAAAAACACCCAATGCTGCTCACCCATCAAATCTTCTCTCAAGTATGATCACACCACACTGAATATTTAGTTGCTGTTGTCCAGTCACTAAATCTCTTTAAGACCCCACGGACTGTCACCCACCAGGCTCCTCTTCCAGTCAAGAATTCTGGAGTGGGTTGCCATTTCCTACTCCAGGGGATCTTCCTGACCCAGACATCAAACTCATGTCTCCAATGTCTCTTGCATTGGCAGGCAGATTCTTTACCACTGAGCCACCTGGGAAGCAAATGGTGTGAGGGAATTGATAAAGCTGCTATAATCTGACCTCCTGCCTCCAGAAAACATTGTGCTGTCATTTCATTTCTCCTATCCCTCAAGTAAGGAATATCCAAAGAGAACAGGTGGGCTCTCAGATCGGTAACCTGCTATGTACCTTCCATAGTGTTCACCACATCAGCAGTGATGGCCATTGCCCTTCATTCTTGTTCTGTGTGCAGTAGCCATGCCCCATCCAGCTAATCAAGCCCATGTGGTAGTGTCTCCTTGTTGATTCCTGGGATGCATGAGTCAACAGTCTCCCTATTGATCCCTGGCGTGGATGAATATACAAAAGAAAGGCCTTAGGGTGCCTGATGTAACCATGAGCTTGCTTCCCTGTCTTCAGCATGTTCAGGAAGAATTCTGTCCCCTACCTTGGTTGACCATGCAACCTCATATGCCAAGTCTCAACATCTTCTCTTCATTCACATGAGCTACTACAGAGTGATGGACTAGCCAGGTCACAATCCACAGAGTAACAAGTAGAGGAACCAGGAGGGAGGCAAGGAAGAGCAAGCAAAACAGCTCTCATGCCCTTAAATGTCAGACACTGGGCTAGCCACTTCATAAATATGACTACATTGAATTTTCAGAAGGATCTCAAGCAGGTTTTTTTGTTCTGCATTTTGCACATGAGGAAATTGAGATGTAAAGAAATCAAGTAACTTTTCCAAGTTTACAAAAGAGAATGTGAGTAAGAATTTTAGCCTGTGTCCTTCTGATACCAAAGTCTTTGTTTTTCCCCCTGAAACCTTCCTGAGAAAATGAGACCAGGACTCAAAAGACTTTTAACCTGTGTTCCAAACTCAAGAGGCCTGGGAAAGAACCAAATTGAAACAGCATGCTGGTTGTTGATCCAAAACTCCCAAACATCCTGACTGGCCACCAATATGTCACCACAAATTTCGAGGTTCCAGAAACTAATTTTAAAGTTCAAAAGAGAAAATTGCCTTAAAAATGCACTAGTGATACAAAAAGCAAAATAAAAATTAAATCTCTTTTTCAAAAGCATTTTTCTTTAGTATGGAGTGAGAATGTTTGTGTATGCAAGAGAAAGAGAGAATATTGAGAAGGACTTTAAAATGTCAACATTCTTGGTAGTGTTGGGAACCCAAACACAACAGTCTTAGGTCATTGCCTGAGAACTAGAAAAGTAAGCTGACTGAACAATAACCATAAACACGGCCCCTTTTAAACTGATGTTGCTAGTGTCCCTGGAAGAATGCAAAACATAAAATCAAACAAAAACTACGGTTTGGCAATAATTCTGATTTTTAAGAGGATTATATAAACAAGAGTTTGGGTCAGAGAAAGCAACGGTCATGTTCAGAGTTTCAGGATCAGTCAAAAACATTTTGAGATATTTTAGCAGGATTCAGGGAGGTCTGAAAGCTTGAAAATTAGGTAAGAAAAGATAGTTTGATTTGCCCCAGTGGACTCCATAGGAGTGTGAACTTTAAAAAATAAGTCAGCATTTCTCTTTACTGGTAGAAAAAAATAAGGCAAATTTTCAGATCTAGGTAGCCAGGGCATTGGGATAAGAGTTTCGTGCATATGTTTCCATTCCCCAAGTCTCTACTTGGAAGATGCCACTGGTTAGCCTCCTGTGTGGATAGGGCAGGTCCCTGCTGTGTGGGCTGACCCTCCTCGTTCACATCACAGAGTGTCTCACTAAGGCCTGGGACTCAAGGCCACAGAGGGGCCGTTGAGAAGCTGTCCAAAGGCAACTTATGCTCTCTCATGGACTTGGCAAGCTCTATGGGTCACATTTCAGCTTGACCTAAAGGCTACAGCTTCCTCCATGAACTTTCATTCCCCTTTCCCCCGACTCCCTCCTACCACAGGCCAAAAAACGGCCCAGTTCAGTCTCCTACATCAAAGAATTCCTTTTATTGAAAGCAGCCCAGCTCCTCGACCATATATGGCTTGGGAGAGGAAAGGTAGGAAGGAAAGCACCTCGAATATGTGCTGGGCTGGCTTTCAAAGGGCGCCCTGTTCGAGGAGGCGGTTATCTTGTGTCCACATACTCTGTTTTCTCTGGGTCTGAAGCAGGAGTTTGGTGAGGTGATACTGAATCCCTTTGCTAGCACAGAGTAATGTTCCTCTAAGGGGACCTGTGACAAAATTGAATTTAGAAAAAAATCATGCTCCCAAAACGTATCTGAAAGAAAGGTATGCCCTGCAGAGTTCCAACCAATTGGGATGGATTGAGGGGACATAGGGTTGCTTGTTTTCTCATTTCATGTGGAAGTAAAACAACAGGGGAAAAACCCATGATGGTTATTCTATATTAGGATCCATGTCTATGCAAACAGTGGGAAATAAGACATCAAGCCAAAACCCATGAGCCCCCTTTTCCCAGGAAACGCCTGGATCCATCTCCCATTTTTCCCCCTTTCAACCTATAGGGAATGAACACATAGAAAGTATTCAGTGAAGACTTGTTGAATTTAAAGAAATTGAAATCAAAGTGTGGGCACACATTGCCAAGAGGAAAATAAACATCTCATTCCTCATTCCAAAACCGCAGAGACACTGTACTACAAAAATACCTCAGAAAGCACGTCCATAAATCCCCCCATATTATGGCACGGGTCTCCGGTTTTGCTAAATTCTCAGTGGGTGTGCCACTTTCCTGTCAGGATTTGCTAAATAAAAATGAAAGCAGAAAAATGCCCAACCATCTCTGGTTCTTCCCTTATGGGGAAAAGGGCCAAAAAAATAATCCTTGAGTTCCCACTTTGGAAGGCATATATTAAAATTGTGACCCTGAATGCAAAGACAATGTACAAATCTTCAAACACTCTCTCAGGCTCCACATCTGCCACAGAGCTGCTGGAAGTAAGATTTAAAACTTTTAAGTGGCATTCTATAAGAAACAAAGAAACTTATAATTCAGATTGTGTTGTCCTAAGTAAGCCTACTTTCCCCCAAAATATTTCCACAACACCCAGGAGCCAAGACTCTTAGTACAAGCTTCGGCCCTTCCCTTGCTGGTATCGGCAAGTGTCTACAGTAAAGGGCCTTCATGGGGAGTTTGCCTGTTGGTAGACACCACTCCTAATTTAACCGCAAAATCATTCAAAGGGAATAGTTTTAAAAGTCCCTAAGACAAAGGTCAGCAAACTCTGTCCACCAGCCTCATCCAGGCTGCCACATGTTTTTGTAAATAAAGTTTCTCAGGCACAGGGCCCTGGCCGTGCACCTATTAATATGTATTGCCTGTGTCTGTTTTCACTCTGCAATGGTTTCAGAGTTGAACAGTTTCAACAGAGATCCTACTGGCCCAGCAAAGCCTCAGACATTTACTATCTGGCCCTTTCCAGTAATAGTTTGCCAACCTTGGCCCAAACCTGTTTCACACAACTTATTTTCAAACAGTGGTCTCCGATTATTTATCGAAACCTGATATATCTCATGCCAGAGAAGAATTGCACTTAAAATTACAACTGCTTTTTATAGAAACAGAACACTTGATTCTTATATGCAAGGAAAGAGATTATTACCACTTCTCAAGTCAATATACAGAATACAGTTTTAAAAGGCAGCTCAAAATTTGTGCTCATAAAGGAAGATGACTCTCTCCTTCCTACAGGTGCTATGTTGGGTGAGCCTTGGAGGAGGCTCGGAAGTAGAGAACTTTGATGGGAAGACTGTCATCATAGAGTGCAAAAAAGGTCCCTGGGCACAGATATGGACAAGTGTGTGGGGAGCCCCCTCAGTGCGGTGATATAAAGACAGACCACCTGCCTTTACTGAGTCCCTCTCACAAAAAAGGTGCTGCCTCGCCAATAAGGCACCATCAGCCCACATCCATGGCCACTTTCATAAGGATCAGACTCAACTGCTGGAACAGAGCTCAGAGACTGAGCATAAGCTGGGCTGATACAAAAGCCCCTCAGAGTCTGAGACCCAGGCTCCTTCTCTCTCACTGTTCTGTCATCCCTACTCTGCAGTCTTCCTTTGTAAGACCCAAGATGCACCCAGCACATCCACATTCAGTTCCATGGGATGGACGGTGGGGGAGGGAAGGAGACATCTGAAGCCAGACAAATGCAGTGCTTTATTCTGGGCAGTCAGGGGCCCAGATAAAACTCTAGGCTTTCTAGTGATTGAAGGATGAGAATCAGGAGACACTAGCATTTTCTACAGTGAAGAAACACTGCCTCCGGATGAGTGAGTCTAACAAATGTTGTGAAGGCAGTTGTCAATTTACAGAGGTAATAAATTATCTAAAAGGAAAAAAGAGGCACCATCATATTTGAAGAAAATACCTTACAAAGAAGAGAATGGGGCCTGATAATAAATTTCCCCAAACTTCTACCTCGATAAAGTTTGTCTCAAGATTCATGTAGGTCTAGGCTGATTTCAGACCAAAGGACATGACCTTACCACTAAAATCCAGGCTATATCTGGTGAGGGGCCCCAGCTATCATGTGACATCCTGCTCTGAGCCTGTTACACAGAAGTGCCAACGCAAGTCAGAACAACCAGGATTCTCACTTCCAAAGCCATCAAACAGGGCAAGAGCATGGCTACCACCTCCGCCAGAATTCTGAGACTGTCCACCCAGTAAATGGAAAACAGCAGGAAAGAGGTGGGCAGACATGCTCCCCCTCACCTAGTATGCAGCCAGCCTGCCCCAGATGAAAGAGAGAAAGCAAAAAATGAATGCTGACACCTGTGATGGAGAAAGGGGCACAGACTGATCCGACGTCTCATTTACTTCAGGCCTCCTCCAAGCCGCTGCTTGTCATTTTGAAGGTTTACTTGTCAAGACATACACAGGCAGTGCTTAAGCCATACCAAAAAGGAAGAACATTAAAAACAATCCAAAAAATGAAGACCATCTTTGCCAAAGGGAGTTGCTCTGTCATTTGTGGCAAAAGGCACTGGTGCTGCTGGTGCCATCCAAGTAGAAAAGAGAAAACAAACAATCTGATTTAAAAATGGGCAGAGGAACTGAATGGACCTTTCTCTGAAGAAGACATACAGATAGCCGACAGGTACATGAAAAGGTTTCAATATCACAGATTAGCGCGCTGTGCTAAGTTGCTTCAGTCACGTCCAGCTCCTTGTGGCCCTATGGACTGTAGCCTGCCAGGCTCCTCTGTCCATGGGAATTCTCTAGGCAAGAATACTGGAGCGGATTGCCATTCCCTTCTCCAGGGGATCTTCCCTGCCCAAGGATCAAACCCGCATCTCTTATGTCTCCTGCACTGAAACTAAATAGACATTTCTCTGAAGAAGACATACAGATGGCCCACAGGTACAGGAAAATGTGCTCAACATCACTAATCATCAGGAAAATGCAAGTCAAAATCACAAGCAGCTATCACCTTACACCTGTTAGAGTGACTGTTATCAAAAAGATAAGAGAGAGCAAGTGTTGGGGAGGATGTAGAGAAAAGGGAAGTGTTATGCACTGTTGGTAGGAAAGTAAATTGTTGCAGCCACTATGGAAAACAGAAGGGAGGGTCCTCAAAAATTTTTAAATAGAACTACTATATGATCCAGCAATTCCACTCCTGGCTATTTATCTAAAGGAAACAAAAGCATTAACTTAAAAGATATCTACATACCAATGTTCATTGCAGCATTGTTTATAATAGTCAATACATAAAATTAACCTAGGTAGCATATATATATGTGTGTGTGTATAAATATGATATATATGAATATTATTTAGCCATAAAAAAGAAGAAAGTCCTGCCATTTGTGACCACATAGTTGGACTTTGAGAGTGTTATGCTAAGTGAAAAATTCAGACAGAGAAAGATACATACTGTATAATCTCATTTATAGGTGGAATCTATAAAAACAAAATTCAGGGGGGTATGAATTGGGAGACTGTGATTTTCATATATACACTACTGATATTATGTATCAGATCAGATCAGTCGCTCAGTCGTGTCCGACTCTTTGCGACCCCATGAACCGCAGCACGCCAGGCCTCCCTATCCATCACCAGCTCTCGGAGGTCACTCAGACTCACATTCATCGAGTCAGTGATGCCATCCAGCCATCTCATCCTCTGTCGTCCCCTTCTCCTCCTGCCCTCAATCCCTCCAAGCATCAGAGTCTTCTCCAATGAGTCAACTCTTCGCATGAGGTGGCCAAAATACTGGAGTTTCAGCTTGAGCATCATTCCCTCCAAAGAAATCCCAGGTCTGATCTCCTTCAGAATGGACCGGTTGGATCTCCTTGCAGTCCAAGGGACTCTCAAGAGTCTTCTCCAACACCACAGTTCAAAAGCATCTATTCTTCGGCGCTCAGCCTTCTTCACAGTCCAGCTCTCACATCCATACATGACCACAGGAAAGACCATAGCCTTGACTAGGCGAACCTTTGTTGGCAAAGTGATGTCTCTGCTTTTGAATATGCTATCTAGGTTGGTCATAACCTTCCTTCCAAGGAGTAAGCGTCTTTTAATTTCATGGCTGCAGTCACCATCTGCAGTGATTTTGGAGCCCAGAAAATAAAGTCTGACACTGTTTCCACTGTTTCTCCATCTATTTCCCATGTAGTGGTGGGACCAGATGCCATGATCTTCGTTTTCTGAATGTTGAGCTTTAAGCCAACCTTTTCACTCTCCACTTTCACTTTCATCAAAAGGCTTTTGAGTTCCTCTTCACTTTCTGCCATAAGGGTGGTAGCATCTGCATATCTGAGGTTATGATATTATGTATAGAATAGATAATTAATGAGAACCTTCTGTATAGTGCAGGGAACTATACCCAATGCTCTGTGGTGACTCAAAGGGGAAGGAAATTTTAAAAAGAAGGAATATACATATGACTCATTCACTTTGCTGTACAGTAGAAACTAACACAACACTGTAAAGCAACCATAAGTGAGTGAGTGAGTGAAGTCGCTCAGTCGTGTCTGACTCTTTGCGACCCCATGGACACCAGGCTCCTCTGTCCATGGGATTTTCTAGGCAAGAGTGCTGGAGTGGGTTGCCATTTCCTTCTCCAGGGAATCTTCCCAACCCAGGAATCGAACCCGGTCTCCCACATTGTAGACAGACGCTTTACCGTCTAAGCCACAACTATACTCCAATAAAAATCTTTAAAAAATAAAAATAAAATAAAAAATCATGACTCACAGAAACAGAGAACAGGGTATGTGGGAAGGGGGAAATGGGTGAAGGTGGTCAAAAGGTACACACTTTCTGTTATAAGGTAAACAAGTCCTGGGGATGTAACATACAGCCTGGTGACTAGAGTTAACAATAATGTATACTTGACAGTTGCTTCAGAGAGTAAATCTTAAGAGTTCTCATTATAAGAAAAAATATTTGTAACTCTGTGAGGTAATGGATGTTTCCAAATTTTGTGAATATGTCACAATATGTGCATATAGCAAATTCTTATGTTGTACATCTTAAATTCATGTTATATGTCAATTATATCAATAAAACTGGGAAAAAGGAATAGAAAAATATAAATAAAGGTAATATAGATTTCAAAAAAGAGAAAGAAAAATTTGTTACCCAGATTTTCCACCTTTTCCCACTAACAGGGAAGAGCCCACTCTCAGACCTTCCTAAGTGGAGGTTCCTGCAGGTGGGGAAAGAAGGAAGGTTCAGTTAAGGGCTCCACTGCCTGGGGGGCATGTGCACCCTGTCTCGCTGCCTCCCAAGCAGCTGCTGTACACTCAGAGGTGGGAGATCAGTGCTATGATTTTCAATGCTTGATGTCCCCAGCAGCACTCATCAGCTGCTAATCCCAGAGGAGAGATGGTCCAACAAGCGATGGACCGCATCCATCCACCACGACAGCACAGAAGCTAGAACCACAGCCAGCCCTTGATTACATCTGGGAGTCTGCTTTTTATTGTCACCCAACTTTCCTTTTAGCATCTCCTGCCTTATTTTTTGCATCCTCACTGAGGAATCCCCAGACTGTTTATCAAGCACTGTTTATCACCCACACTGCCTGCACCAGCACTTGTCTCAGTCTAGACTTCCCTCCAGATCTCCTGGGGCTAAAATGCATTCACTGTGCCTTTCATTTTACCGCAAGAAAAGGGTCAGCGTTAGAAAGGAGCTGATATAACACTTCCCCAAAAACTCCTGGGTCAAAGAGGAAATCAAATCAAAGTTGCAGCATTTTTAGGAAGAAAAATAACAATATTGACAAAACTACATATCAAAATGCACAGTGTGCAGTCAAAATTTATTCAAAGAAAAAACTGGTTTTAGAAATGTCTTAAATATTAAACAAGAATGAAAATAATCTGAGCAGAAAATGGAAGAAAATATTAATGAACATGACTTTAGGAAAGAGAAAAGGAATACAAGTATGGCTAAGAAATAAATATTATAAGGGAATATTCATATAACTTGATGCTAATACATGTTAGAGTGTCAGTGTATTAGAAAATTCTCTAGAATATTTAAATGGAAAAAAATGACCCATCAAGACATATTCAACTAATATGCCAACTGAAATTGGAAAGATAAAAAGAATACTATTTTAAAAATCACCACCCCTAGGTGGTATATAATTCCTGAGTTTTCTGGATTGTTTCAGAGAATTTGAAAAGCTGGAAAGCTTTCTAATTAATTTTATGAAGTTGGTAGAAGCGTGGTATCTGAAACCTGACAAAGTCAACACAGACATACACACATACATTACATAAATATTAATATCTTGTATGATACACAGGTCATAGAGTGTGTCATATGATCTAGCTAAGTTTTAAGAGAATAATTAAAATGGCCAAGTAAGTTTTATTGCAAGAATACAAAAATCATTCCATATTAGGAACTGTATAATTCACTAAGAGACCAAAGGAAAACAGATGACCATCTTGACAGATGACTAAAGGACATTTGACAAATGTCCTTTAACTCATTTCTTCATTTCAAAAAGTCATAGTGAAGTTGGAAAAAAACTTTTTCACTAAAATGATAATGATTATATCTATTGACAATCAATAATCAGCTTCATACATAAGATTCAACTAGTAGAGGCACTCCCTTCAAGGTCAGGAAAAAGACAATGATGCCTGTGACCACTACCATCATTTTACATTGTTATAGAAGCTCTGGTCTATATAACCAGACAAAGAACTGTTGTAAAATGAGATATTAATATTATAAAGAAGGAGATAAAACATTCTTAGCAAAAGATGTGATTATTCCTTTGTAAAATTCACAATACTTAATTGAGAGACCACTAGAATCCATTAGATTTCCTGAAGGTGATCAGTTACAAGACAGAACAAATGCAAGAGCACCCCAGCATAAAACAGAAAAATTCATAAAAGGTAGTAATAAACTAAGAATAAATGCATCAAGAATAAACTAAAGAATAAATCTAAGATTTAAAAAAAAGGAAACTGTAAATTCCTGAAGGAAATAAAAAGAGTGTTGAATACATACACAAATATGCAATATTCATAGATGGAAAAATAATGCCAATTATTTATAAGCTGATCTATAAATATTATGGGGCTTCCCAGGTGGCACAGTAGTAAAGAATCTACCCATCAATGCTGGAGATCCCAGAGACATGAGTTTTATCCCTGGATCAGAAAGATCTCCTAGAGCAGGAAACGGCAACCTGCTCCAGTATTCTTGCCTGGAAAATTCCACGGACAGAGAAGCCTGGCGGGCCACAGTCCATGAGGTTGCAGAGTCAGACACAACTGAGTGGCTAAGTGGCACACACATAAATATTATGCAATTCCATCCAAGCTTCTCTCGTCATTATTGTTTTGAAATGTTCTTTGCTGCTATTGCTATTGTCATTGTTGTTGAAATTTTTAAATGAATATGAAGTTCACTTGAAAAAATAAACATGGTAACTAAAAAATTATTAAAGAGGTGTAAGGATGGAGGACTTACACACTGTATAACCTGCAATTGTAATATTAAAACAATTAGTATGCAGCTAATGATAATGTTGATGGAGGGTGCAAGGTGCACAAAATTGTTTAAGATATTGTTATTCTCAAGGAGATCCCATTCTTTTTAGGGAACTAGACATAAAAACGAATAAGTCTGTTAAAGCATAACACCAATTGTACCAAAAAAACATTAAGACAAAGTGCTCTAATAAGGCAGGAAGGGATTTCCTCCTCTCCTTTTGGGAGGCTGGGAAACCCTGCAGAAGCTGGTCTATGTTTGGGGCTCACTGGTGGTAAAGGGTGGCAGTCCAAGAACTGGAGAGATCCAAGTGAGGTCCAAGAACAGATTGCTTTGAAAAAAGAGCATTAGATACTGAAGCTATGCAGCTAGAATGGGAATCTGTATTCAGATCTGAATATCTTTGGGAAGCAGGGGTTCAGAGGGTTAAAAGGTATTTTTAAGCAGATCTGGATTCCTGTGTTTCACACTCAGAAGTTATAATTTGCTTTGCAGTTGATTCAGGGTCACAACCAGGGTTTAAAGTCACTCTTTTAGGCCATAGGTAGCTATGAAAACAAAGATGTTATACCATTCTGGCCATGTTTCAGAAAAATTGTTCTAGCAGTTGTATGAAGGTGGACTGGAAGGGAAAGACACTGGAAACAGTAGACAAAATGAATTCTCAGAGAAGAAATATACTTGCCCTAAGCCAGCATCACAGGCTAATAGCAGAGCCGTGGGTCTCCAACTCCCAATTCAGTGCCCTCCATCCCACATCACAGGGTGATATAGAATGTCTAAATGATGGCAAACAGTGTCTAAGGTATGTAATTTCCAGAAGGCAACTCTGCCTGTGGACCTGAGAAGACAGACCCTGACCACCTCTCACTGTCAAATAATCCTTGTAAACACTTGAGTTGGTTGAATGTTTTCTATAAAGAGAGCAAGTAAGCAGTACAGAGAAGTTCAGCAAGAAGAGTCTTGGAGATCCTCATTTTACAAAGCAGGATGCACAAAAGAGAATTCTTCAAAGTGATGTGAGGAATTTATCTGTGTTCATAGAGCACATCCGGAAGATGGATATGAATCTCTAAGTCTGCTTTTCTCTTCCTTCATCCAGAAAGCTTGGGTTATTCAAGTAAACGAGTGTGTGAGTGGGTGTGTGCACACACTTACATCCTGTGCACCTTTTAGATTCCTGATGTCATTAGAAAAGTGCTTGAGGAATCCAACAGATTGGCTCTCCAACCTACACCCACAAATGATGACAGAGCTAGGATCTCCCCAAAATCTATTGTATTCAATATTCTATTTCATACTAGCTATGCAGTACCTAAGGGAGATTTCACAATGTTACGAAGACAGTATCTTTTCACTTGTTTTTAAATTTCTATCAGATGAGTCAGGAATATTGCCCTGTAAAGAAATTATTTCTTTGCTGATTAACTTGACATTCAGTTTCTTGTCTAAACCCAAGATTATGACATGAACAGTTAATAGCATTGCTTTGGAAGGGCAGAGGAAAAAGATGCAAACAGGGAATGGAAAGAGGGAAGAGAAGAGGGGATAACAGGCTGCTTCTTTTGATTTCTCTTGCTTAATGTTCAATATGTAAGAACTAAATATTTCCCAAAATGATGGTGATGGCAACCAAGAAAGAGTGAGAGAAGATATAAGGACAGTCATCGCAAGGTGATCCTAGACCCAGATCCAAATTCAATCCTCCAGGCTCAGACTTTCATTTCAGTGAGCTAATGAACAATTCTACTATGAGGATGTACAGTAAGTGCCAACCTGGGTCTAGAAAAAACATGAAACACCCTTGGATCCCCATTGTTTAGAGTCTGAATCTATAATATGACAGCCAGATATCCATAAGAACTTTAAAACTTAAAAATGTAGTGGACAAGGCATTCTGAGACTGTGGAGGTCAAAGTCAATAATATTTAGCAACATGGGAAAATAAATATAGGAAAAAATCAAACTCAATTAAGGCTCTGGTTACCCCATTCTACCTAGTGGGAGTCCTCAGTATTCCTCACTCTCTTAGTGCTCTCTAGGCCAGAAATCATCAGTTATTTTTCTGCATTCATCCAGTCATATACATGATCCAATCGGGATGATTTTAGCACAATTAATGTAGTTAAGGGAAAACTGACTTTATAATGTCCATCCATTTTTTCAAACATTTCATAAGGTCATCACTAGTCATATCTGTGCACATTTTTCACTCTCCCTCTCAGTCTCTGCACATTTGGATTCACCTTGACTCTCTCCAGTATCACTGCATGCTCTTCAACATTTCTTCTTGATGCCATGTTATGTAAATGGGCAGAAAGAGACATCCAGGTCCAAATTCTGCCTCTACCACTTATTAGTGTGTATTCTCAGATAAGTTGCTTAACTGCTCAACGCCTCAGTTTCCTCCTTATAAAATAAGAGCAACTACCGTATATGACTGTTTGTCAAAGATCCAACGAGATCCTCCATGGGAAGCACTTTTATGCCCAGCATCTGGTAAGTGCTTTAAATATAATATCAATGTTGTCAAATTCTAATGAATACAAGAATCACCTAAAGCTTGTTGAAATGCAGATTCCTAAGCACCAAACACAAATCCTCTGATTCCATAGGTACAATAAGAGGCCCAGGAATCTTCTTTTAGAGAAACTACATCGGGTAGTACAGAGTCTATAGACCATATCCTGAAAAACTCTCCTACAAGTGTCACTCCCTACACAATACAATGTAAGGGCAACAGGTGGGCAGAGCAGCTCTCAGAAGCTGAGACCTCCAAAGCATCCTAAAGTACCATGATTGAGGAAGACAGATTACAACATCAAGAGAATAGCTGAAGAGATAACAGCCCAGGAATCTCTGAGATCTTTCCTCCAAAGCCGTCAGTGACAGCCAGGGAAAGGGTGCCAATTTCGTTCTCTTGTCTCTTTTTATTTAGTGAAGTTATTTTGTTCTGTTGCTACCAGTTACCAGGAGCCCAGCTTAATCCCAATCTTCCCATTCTGTTGACATTTCATGTCTCAGTGGAGAGGACATTTACTGCTTTCCCAGTGAACTGTGTGCCAAGAACAGAGCCCTCATTCCTGGCTTCAGATGCACATTCCAGCGGGAGCATCAGACTCCACAAAGACAGACCCTGCTGCTGAGACCCTCTGGAAACTGGGAAGCTTGCGTGCATCTTCACTGAGGCTTGTGATTTCTCTCACAAATTAGAGGGCTGTGCTGAGAGCTTTCTGCTTGGAGAGACCCCCATTTCTAGAGCCCTAACCTAAAGAGGTCAAGAAAGACCTGCCAGAAAGAACTCAGGGACAGTAATTCGCCACGGTGGTACAAAAGAGTGGGTTCCAATAAGCAGGAACCAAGAGCCAGGGGAAGTGGCATGGCCTGTAAACAGCTCCTAGTGAGGAGCTCCCTCACACACTCCTCAGCAACCTGGAAAGATGCAGCCTCCAGGGCAGCTCAAAGGGTTGTGAATGATTCACATTCCTGCTGCCCTCTGCTCTCCCCTGTGGGATAAACAGCCCCAAACTCAGCTTCCTGGCAGAATGTGACCTGTCCTGTCCAATTTCCTCAGTAGTTGTATAAGCAGTCGAGACACCCTGCGAGCTGACCCTGTCTCTGCCTCACCTCCGAAGGTGGCCTAGAGATAGCCCTTTGTGTCCTCACTGCGCTTGGTTAGTCCAGCTGTCAACCAAAGTGAATCATGAAATATCTCACCAAAGCACCTTAAACCACACAAATGGAGAAAGAGAGCAAGAGAAAAAAATGGGAGAACTGAAGGGTTTTTTTTAATGTTACCCTCCTTTTGTTGATCCATATATTTATATAGACTTACTGGTACTTAATAAGAAAGAGTATTTTTTTTACTTAAAAAAATCACTGTTAAAGAATGAGGTAGCATAGCACAATGATTATGAACACAGGTTTTAGAATTATGGATTCTAAAATATGCTACTTAAGTATTTTGGAGCAAATTATTTAAATATCTTAAGCCACTGTTTTCTTATCTGTAGAATGAAGACAATATTAATACCTATCAACAGGGTTATTTGGAGGAGAGCATAGCAACCCCCTCCAATATTCTTGCCTGGAGAATCTCCATGGACAGAGGAGCCTGGTGGGCGCATTCATGAGGGTGCAAAGAATCGGACATGACTGAGCTACTAAGCACAGCACAGCACAATAGGGCTATTGGAAGGAGTAAATGATACGGTCTCTATAAAGTACTTACATAATAAGTACTCAATTAATTGCACTGATGTTATTTGTGGTAGCATGCCCCTTTATATATGAAGATACACCTGTCAAGTAGACATTCACAGACCTGCAGTCCTAAAGTAGGATGACTTATCTGGTAAACCTACTCACACACACATACACACATACACATGCACACTTGCTTTGCTGAGTCTCCTGCCATTATGGTACTTGTGGGTAAAAGGGGTAAAGAGGACAGTATGGGGATTGACACAGTCCATGATGTTGACCTCATTTAGCACCTCTTGCATCAAGCTACAGGTAACCAGATACTGTGAGCTGTAGTTATCTAGGACCCATGGGTGTAGAGATGGGTCCTATAACCCTATAGCTCTGGAAATAAGAATATAAAATCCCCCTTCTAGAGATGAGAATGTTCCCAAGACTTTTTAGTGATTAGTGACTTTATCAATGAGACATTACATGCACACACTCACACCAGAAGTAGGAAGGTTAACAGAAATATTGGAGAGGCTCTTCCAACCTACCCAACTCGCTGGGAAGTCAGCTCCACAACACTCTTCTTGCCTAAGGAGGAATTCTTCCATCACTTTCCATTGGGTAACACTTGACAATCACTGTCATTGTGAACAACTGTAACTGATAAGAGAGTGTTGGGGTGAAAATAAATATATAACTTATCACACTCTAAAGAAAACTAAAAATAAAATTGCTCTCTTCTTTCTTTTCTAATACACACACACTTGTTCTGTTTCACTGACTTTTGCACCACTCCAGTGTCTTTGACAGCTTCCCTCTCAAGAAGAATCTGAGGCCCCAGGAAATCTTTTTCTGTTCACAATCAAGTTAGGTCTTATACTCCGATTTTTCTTCTGCTTCCCTCCTATGCAATCCCCTATCTGTGGGGTTCTTTTATGTCCACTGGGCTCCTTTGTGGTTTCTGTTGAGCACTGCAGCTGCCTCCCTGGAAGACAACTTCCTCCAAGCTTCACCAGAACAAATAGGTTGATATCCTTGAAGTTTCCAAAGCATGTCCACTGAGGTCCTCAGTCCACTGACACCACACCCAAGTGGGATATATATCTCTTTTGTGGACTTGCCTTGCCCAGTTGGATACCAACACAATCCTGCTGTGCGAGGATATGGTACAGAGAGTTTCATGAAGAACTCAATTTTCACCCTCTTTCCCATTCCCCTAGGACACAGATAGTACTCCATGAAAAGCTGGGCCAGAAAAAGTCACATATAATACAAATCATTCATAAATCTTCTCCCCTCTGATGGCCAATGGACTGAATCTCTTTTACCAGATCAAGTGTATCCAGTTGACTCTTTTTTTTTTTTTTTTGCAGAAGGGTGGGGCGGGTTGGGGAATGAGTTTTATCTTGGGAGGCTTATCAGGCACTTATGCAATTACATTTCTGCCCTACCAGAAGTCCTAGCATGTCTCTGAGAGAACCCTAAGATCAAGCTGAAACCTTCTAAGGTTTTTTAAGCTAAGAATTTTCTAAGCTGAAAATTCTAAGATAAAAGTAATATTTTTCAGCCCTCTTCCTTCTCATATGATTTCTAAAGCTCTGAATCTGAACTTCACCCATAAGAAAAAAAAAAAGAGATCCCTGATACTCATTATCCCCAAAGCCCATCATTTTAAAGGCGTGAATGAACAAATGAAAGGCTGAGAATTTGAAATATGCTTTCTCAACCAAATGTTGAATCTAAAGCAGCCTTGATATCAAACTATATTGCCTTTGATCTTCCCCATCCCACCTTTTTGTATCTTACTATTCACCCTGCCCTTGGCTCTCTGCCAACTGTATGGGCACTGCCCTGGCTTCCCTCTGTTCTTACCCAGCAGTGACTTAGTCTTAAAATTTCCTGCTGACAAATACATTTCAAAATGTATCTGTGAAACTTCTCTGGTGGTCCAGTGGCTAAGAATCTGTGCTTCCAAGGCAGGGGGCCCAGGCAGCTTCAATTCTTGGTCTGGGAACTGCGATCACATAAACCCTGTGGCTTAGCGAAAAAGTAAAAAAAATTTTTTTAATGTATCTATCTTGAGTTCAACTCCCACAGGCCCTGAACCCCTAAACTAGCTAGTTAATCTCTCACTATAAGCGTGGAATGACAAACTAACCCTCTCAGGTTTCACAGTTACCACTAAAGAGAGTGTTTGAGAAGCAACAGCTTAACCTGAAGGCCCTGGGGGAGTGGTGTGCAACAGGAGTGGGGGTGATGGGAAAGCAACAGCAGGAATACTGGACCCCACCCTCTTGCCCACGACCCTCCAGTGTTTGCAGAGCCTGTCCTATTTTTATTGTGATCTCTTCATTCTTATCTCTTATCTCCAGCAGAACATAAACAAAATAATCTTTCAACCTAATAAAATCTAATAACCTCTTAATAGAAGGTAAACAAAACAATCACCAAAACAAACATTCCATCATTTGCTTTCACTTTTGGTGATTTTTTCCATTAGTCTTCATTTATCCATTGTTTCTGACCCTTGTCATTTTTCCTACATCAGCCACAACTTGAATGAACTCTTCAGAGTCCCAAGTAGTGGATCTTTACCCCTTTTGTTCCCCATGTCTCTGATACTTTCACTCTGATAATAGAAAATATTTAGCTCTGATTTCTTGGAACCTTCCCTGTAAGCAGATCTGCAGGTATATGGGAGATCAAAGCCCTTGGGTGAGTCCACATAAATATAAGTTCCAAAGAGGAGATATAAACTTCCTTTTCCTTAAACCCCAGAGCCAGACACTTTTCCCTTCACTTGACAAAATCCATCCTGTATGTCAGAGAAGGTTTCCTGAGCCTTTCCGAGGTAGGCTTATGTCAGCATCATCTCTCATTAGTGAACCCAGCATTACAGTGGGAAGAAAGTACTCATATTCAACAATTATAGCTGATTTACAATGTTGTGTTAGTTTCTGGTGTAGGGAGAGCTCATTTTTGAGATGACAATATACAGAGACAGAAAAAGGAGACCTGATTTTATAGGAATGAGATAAACCTCACTAATGCATTTCCTTTCCATTTTTCTGTAACTGAAAGTGCATGTCCTTCAACAGAAAAAGTAATAAAGCACTTCTTAACCAGTCTCACCCAGTGGAACTTAACCAGAAAACTTCTTTCTTTTCACTCCCCTTTTCAAGAAACTATGTAAAAAAACAGTGTTTGACTTCTGGGAAACATTCAGGAGTTCCTCATATGGGGATGGTAGTGAGGATTTCTAAGCTTTTAGGCTGTAATAACATCTGGGTGACTCTTTCTTAGCCTTTTGATCATTTGATTTATCACATGGCTTGCTCACAGTCCACAAAGGTCAGGTTAGAACCAAGTTAGAATTTTCTTTAAGGTCCCTAAATTTCTCAGTAAGATTAGGAGAGAAAACTTTAATTTGCACCTCCGGCCAATATTGTCCTTTTACCCTATAGTCTTCATCTCTTTTCCCCAACATATTAGCACAGATTCAGTTTCTCTATGAACTGCTGCTGCTGCTACTGCTACTGCTAAGTCGCTCCAGTCGTGTCCGACTCTGTGCGACCCCACAGATGGAAGCTCACCAGGTTCCCCCGTCCCTGGGATTCTCCAGGCAAGAACACTGGAGTGGGTTGCCATTTCCTTCTCCAATGCATGAAAGTGAAAAGTGAAAGTGAAGTCGCTCAGTCGTGTCCGACTCCTAGCGACCCCATGGACTGGAGCCCACCAGGATCCTCCGTCCATGGGATTTTCCAGGCAAAAGTACTGGGGTGGGGTGCCATGAACTAGAAAATGCTAAATAAATTGCTTCAGTGTCTGAAGCAATATAAACGCTAATGGTTGTCTCAGTGTAAGAGGTCCAGAGCTGGAGTGGTTCTCCACAAAGCCAGAAACACAAGTCCTTTCTACCTTATTGCCCCTCTGAGCGTAACCTTAGCCTGGCGATCCAAGATGGTGGCCAGGACACTTGAGGTGGCAGGATGGAGGGAAGGATGAAGGAAAGGGCACCCATACTGTCCCTGAAGAAGTTGCTCAGAAGCTGCTACACAACATTTCAGTTTATACCCCAGTGAACAGAACTTAGTAATATGGCCAAACCTAGATTAGATGCCAGGGAGTGAGATTGCCATTCTGAAAACCGTATGAACAGGTAAAAGTCAGAGGTTCTATCTCCATGGGAAAAGGAGTTCACTAGCAAACCCATTTGTGTTACCAATTATTATAATATTCAAATCACAAAAAATTTCAAATTAAGAGTTGAATCTGGCTGAAATTCTGGCACTAAATCAGAAGACTCAGTGATAGATTCTAGGGTGAGAAAGAGAGGGAGGCTGAAACAGGAAAATAAAATTGGAGGAGGTGGCCTTTGAACATGAGGGAAGGAAAGAAGCTGCTAATAAACTTAAGAATTATTTAGAACCTACTACTACCTACTACCTACTATTAAGTCGCTTCAGTCACATCCAGCTCTGTGCGACCCCATAGACGGCAGCCCACCAGGCTCCCCCATCCCTGGGATTCTCCAGGCAAGAACACTGGAGTGGGTTGCCATTTCCTTCTCCAATGCATGAAAGTGAAAAGTCAAAGTGAAGGCGCTCAGTCATGTCCGACTCTTAGCAAACCCATAGACTGCACCGCACGAGGCTCCTCTGTCCATGGGATTTTCCAGGCAAGAGTACTGGAGTGGGGTGCCATTGCCTTCTCTGACTTAGAACCTACCAGATATCAAACCAAAGATGCAAACCAAAGATGGAGAAGCTCTATACAATCAGCAAAAACAAGACCAGGAGCTGACTGTGGCTCAGACCATGAACTCCTTATTGCCAAATTCAGATGCAAACCAAATTCAGATGCAAACTCCTTATTGCCAAATTCAGATGCAAACCAAAGATGGAGAAGCTCTATACAATCAGCAAAACAAGACCAGGAGCTGACTGTGGCTCGGACCATGAACTCCTTATTGCCAAATTCAGACTGAAATTGAAGAAAGTAGGGAAAACCACTAGACCATTCAGATATGACCTAAATCAAATCCCTTATGATTATACAGTGGAAGTGAGAAATAGATTTAAGGGCCTAGATCTGACAGATAGAGTGCCTGATGAACTATGGAATGAGGTTCGTGACATTGTACAGGAGACAGGGATCAAGACCATCCCCATGGAATAGAAATGCAAAAAAGCAAAATGGCTGTCTGGGGAGGCCTTGCAAATAGCTGCAGAAAGAAGAGAAGCGAAAAGCAAAGGAGAAAAGGAAAGATATAAACATCTGAATGCAGAGTTCTAAAGAATAGCAAGGAGAGATAAGAAAGCCTTCTTCAGCGATCAATGCAAAGAAATAGAGGAAAACAACAGAATGGGAAAGACTAAGGATCTATTCAAGAAAATCAGAGATACCAAAGGAACATTTCATGCAAAAATGGGCTCGATAAAGGACAGAAATGGTGTGGACCTAACGGAAGCAGAAGATATTAAGAAGAGGTGGCAAGAATACACAGAAGAACTGTACAAAAAAGAGCTTCACGACCCAGATAATCATGATGGTGTGATCACTGACCTAGAGCCAGACATCCTGGAATGTGAAGTCAAGTGGGCCTTGGAAAGCATCACTACAAACAAAGCTAGTGGAGGTGATGGAATTCCAGTGGAGCTATTCCAAATCCTGAAAGATGATGCTGTGAAAGTGTTGCACTCAATATGCCAGCAAATTTGGAAAACTCAGCAGTGGCCACAAGATTGGAAAAGGTCAGTTTTCATCCCAATCCCAAAGAAAGGCAATGCCAAAGAGTGCTCAAACTACCGCACAATTGCACTCATCTCACACGCTAGTAAAGTAATGTTCAAAATTCTTCAAGCCAGGCTTCAGCAATATGTGAACCGTGAACTTCCTGATGTTCAAGCTGGATTTAGAAAAGGCAGAGGAACCAGAGATCAAATTGCCAACATCCGCTGGATCATGGAAAAAGCAAGAGAGTTCCAGAAAAACATCTATTTCTGCTTTATCGACTATGCCAAAGCCTTTGACTGTGTAGATCACAATAAACTGTGGAAAATTCTGAGAGAGATGGGAATACCAGACCACCTGATCTGCCTCTTGAGAAATCTGTATGCAGGTCAGGAAGCAACAGTTAGAACTGGTCATGGAACAACAGACTGGTTCCAAATAGGAAAAGGAGTACGTCAAGGCTGTATATTGTCACCATGTTTATTTAACTTCTATGCAGAGTACATCATGAGAAATGCTGGACTGGAAGAAACACAAGCTGGAATCAAGATTGCTGGGAGAAATATCAATAACCTCAGATATGCAGATGATACCACCCTTATGGCAAAAAGTGAAGAGGAACTCAAAAGCCTCTTGATGAAAGTGAAAGTGGAGAGTGAAAAGGTTGGCTTAAAGCTCAACATTCAGAAAACGAAGATCATGGCATCTGGTCCCATCACTACATGGGAAATAGATGGGGAAACAGTGGAAACAGTGTCAGACTTTATTTTTCTGGGCTCCAAAATCACTGCAGATGGTGACTGCAGCCATGAAATTAAAAGACGCTTACTCCTTGGAAGGAAAGTTATGACCAACCTAGATAGCATATTCAAAAGCAGAGACATCACTTTGCCAACAAAGGTTCGCCTAGTCAAGGCTATGGTCTTTCCTGTGGTCATGTATGGATGTGAGAGCTTGACTGTGAAGAAGGCTGAGCACCGAAGAATTGATGCTTTTGAACTGTGGTGTTGGAGAAGACTCTTGAGAGTCCCTTGGACTGCAAAGAGATCCAACCAGTCCATTCTGAAGGAGATCAGCCCTGGGATTTCTTTGGAAGGAATGATGCTAAAGCTGAAACTCCATTATTTTGGCCACCTCATGCGAAGAGTTGACTCATTGGAGAAGACTCTGATGCTGGGAGGGATTGGGGGCAGGAGGAGAAGGGGACGACAGAGGATGAGATGGTTGGATGGCATCACTGACTCGATGGATGTGAGTCTGAGTGACCTCCGAGAGCTGGTGATGGATAGGGAGGCCTGGCGTGCTGCAGTTCATGGGGTCGCAAAGAGTCGGACACGACTGAGCAACTGATCTGATCTGATCTGATCTGAGATATCAAACCCTAAAGCCATAGCAATTAAAAGTTGATCACACTGTAGAAAAAGACAAATAAATCCATGGAACAGATCAGAGTCTAGAAACAGTGCTGTATATACATGGAGGAAGAATGGATTATTCAGTAGTTTGAAGACAAGGGGCTATCTTTTTAGGAAAAAATAGATCACCTTCTCTTATAACTTGGGTATTCTAGAAACACTACATGAAGCAAGGCTCTCGTGCTAATGCTTTTTGAAAATGCAATTCCATAAGTGAAAGAAGTGCTAAAACAAAGGGTGGGGAACCAGCATGAGGTGATGGGCTACTGAGCCTCTACTGTGTCATGAAAAGACACAGCCTATCACCGATCTATGCAGAACGTCCACAGACACACTACATAAAACAGTGCCTCTGAACTGTTTGCTGGGAGAACAAATAGAGTATTCATCTGCTGATTTCCTTCAGTCTCCTATTTTCCACCAGCCACAGTGCTGACACCCCATCTTATGCTGTGTACATTAGATACCACAGTTTCCACCAAATAGTTTCCAAATAACATGTTTCTATAAGCAGAGCAGCAAGTTGTTTTCAAAACATATTTCTTTAGGGATTCATAATGGAGTTTTATTGGCAGCTTCAGAAAAATAGAATTGTTTACATTCAATTTCCCTTCAATAGCTATGGCTTACGAGCCAAAGGCAGTTAGAGATGTTGGAATTCACATCAAATGGTAAAGGACCCATCCCTTTGCCTTTAATATTATGAAACGGAGCCAGTAAATATCTTCTGGGTACTCATTTCCTCATCCCAGAAGTTGGGGAAAGCAGAGAGGACAAAGGAGCTTTCCATCCCCCAGGGCAGGATCACTCCCACCTTCCATTGAGAAATCCAGTTTCAGATCAGTAATATCCATCACTCAATGCTTACTGAACAAGAAGCTCCAGGCACCAGACACTGCTGAATTTCTGTGATATTCCAAATTCAACTGGGCTAGACTTGCCTGTTTTTCAATATTGGTCATGACGGACAAGAGGGAAAATAGTTGCACAAGCCAGAAATATGAAAATAATTGAGCACTTCTGAAAGTTATTAGTTTGGATTTGATTTCTATTTGAGGCAAAAAGTCAAAACTCTCAAGTAAAGTTTTACTTGACCTATGCTGTTGATGCCTTTGAACTGTGGTGTTGGATAAGACTCTTGAAAGTCCCATGGACTGCAAGGTGATCTAACCAGTCAGTCCTAAAGGAAATCAATCCTGAATATTAATTGGAGGAACTAATGCTGAAGCTGAAGCTCTAATACTTTGGCCACCTGATGTGAAGAGCCTACTCATTGGAAAAACCTTGATGCTGAGAGAGATTGAAGGCAGGAGGAGAAGGGGACAACAGAGGATGAGATGGTTGGATGGCATCAGCAACTCAATGGATGTGAGTCTGAGCAAACTCTGGGAGATGGTGAAGGACAGAGAAGCCTGGTGTGCTGCAGTCCATGGAGTCGCAAAGAGTCGGACACAACTGAGCAAGTGAACAACAAATGCATCATACTTAATAGACTCAAAATAACAATGGCCCAGAAGAGTTCCCTTTAGGTCTTCACCCACTAGAACAGGAGCTCAAAGCAGCAGAGATTTGTGTCCATTTTGTTAACTGATTTATCCCAAGTCCTTGGAACAGTGCCTGCTATATAGCAAGTGCTCACAAAACAATGCAATAAACAAGAGATTTGTGGGAGAATGTATATTTCTCATCTCAGTTGGACCTCTACTGAACAAAATAATGAATTTCATGCATACTGCTCTTTTTTATATCTACTTTTTTGTGAGTTTGAACCTGGTATCCCACCACAACTCTCCATTTCAAGAAACAAGGAGAAATCCACTGAATTGAGCAAAGTGTTTCTGATGTTTCCTAGTCTTTGATTTATTAAAATTTGGAAACATAGCTCATGATTTGGAAACACAATTCCTTTACATGAAGGTTTTAAAGTTTGTCTTTACATTTTAAATAGGCCAAGTTTAAGAGCAAATGAATTTACATTTCTTCTAATTCTGACTAATTTGGACCAAAAATTGGAAATCTATTGTGTGAACAAAATTTGGTAGCCTACAAAATAAGGGGAAAATTAAATAATGAGATTGAGAAAGAAAGGGAATTAAGGCAGTTCTGGTCATTATAAGGAGCAAAATTAATGAACAGAATTGTTGGGTATGTTTGTCTGAAGAGAATCAGCTACAATGGTCATACTGTTCAATTCTTAAATCCCAGGGAGAAAGGTTAAGAAAGTGTAATGCCCCTTAAGAGATTCCCAACAATACTGTGTTGAAGAGGAAATGCAAGTCTCAAAGCAGGGGACTATTACCAACATCCTGGGGAATGGACCCTGAACAGGCAAAAACCAACATTCCTTATAACAGCTTTCACTAACCTAGTGAATTCTCTCCATATATGGCCTACAATTAAAAACTGAATCTCACCATGAACTTTTTTCTACCCAAAGAAAAGAATACAACTGCCCTGCATGGAGCTGAACTCCAATAACACGTTCAAATAGCAACCGAGAAAGTCTTGAGGAGGCCAAAACAATGAAAACACTCCATGCTGCAAAATTTATACACAACTTCTCAAGATTAGTGTTGCACCCAGGAAGTGCCCCCTGCCTGTGAAAAGGAACAGTTCTGAAATATAACACCAAAGCACCCTACTTAATAGCTAGAACCTCTAAGAATGGAGTTGACAAAAGCAAATTCATCTATTTCCCTGCTACGGACTTTTACTGATGCTTAGTGTCTTTGGACTTCTAAAAATATAGAAAGTTCCTGCTATAGGAAGTGCTATAGGAAGTACACAGAACTATAGGAAGAACTATAGGAAGTCCACAGAACTATAAAAGTGACTGTGCAGATTGACCATGCAAAGTGATCCAAATAATCAATAGAAAAATTAAAATTCTTCCACAGCTTATAAAAAAGCTTTGTCAAAGCTTAAAGCTTTCTTTACTATTGGTTATAAGTAGTATAGGAAATGAAAAGGTAGTAAAATGAATACTTAGTATACCATAATTTAAAACTTAGAATCATTGAGTATTAAAATATTTTATTTCTTTGACAAATACCATATAATATCCCTTATACGTGGAACCTAAAAATAAGACATAAATGTATGTATCTCTGAAACAGAAACACAGAGAGAACAGACTTGTGGCTCCAACGGGGTGGGAAGGATTGGGAGTTTGGGATTAGCAGAGGCTATCTAGTGTACATGGGATGGATAAACAACAAGGTCCTGCTGTAAAGCGCAGGGAACTATATCAGTAAACTATGATAAACCTAAACCATAAGAAGATGAAAAAGAAAATGTATGTATATATACATATGTGTGTGTATATCTGAATCACTTTGCTATACAGTAGAAATTAACGCACCATTATAAATCAGCTGTACTTCAACTAAAAAATTAAAATATTTTATTTCTTTGTAAAAACGAACTGCGCTTGAGATTGAACCGAGTTTGATTTTTTTCTCTCATAGCATAACTACAGAGTGAGTTTTTCCTTTCTCTGCCTTGACAAATTGTCCTAATTTTTTCTAAATTTGGGTCAGCTTCCAACATTTTATTCTTCGTGCTTTCAATATTATGAAATATTTCCAAGAGTTCCTTTAACGTGAACATTTTTTTGTTGTTGGCGTCACTTCCGCTAGAACATCTTGATCCTTTTCTTCTCAAACACTCTCCTCCTTTAGAAGTTCGTCTTCACCACGTTCCTCTGACGGCATTTCTAGAGTGCCTTAGTGGCACAATCAACTCCTCAGTCAGTGACTGCTTCTTTAACTCTGTTTATCTTTGATTTGAATTTCACTTCCAGCATTATCCAATTTTGTTCTTTGCTGTATTTTTTATCTTTGTTGGCCAGTTTCCTCTTTAATTACCCATTTTTGTAAAATTGTGCTTGATGGGTAAGTGACAAGGAGCCAACATGATTGGTTGCATTATAACGTACATCTGGGCTGAAGAGGTAGCAGTGAAGTCTGTTCTTTATGCAATTCTTCATATTCACTATACCATGGTAACCGAAATGTGAACTGTGCTGGAGGAGGAGCAGTGTAATTTAAGTAAATCACGGTAACTGAAATCCATACATGTCAGAACTATACAAAGTGAGGACTGTCTGTGTTACAAAATATTCTGCTAAAAGTCATTAAGCAGGTCCTGAAATCTCTTATCTTTGTTTTCATAGCTGGGGTGAATTCCTAGATAGGAAACCAAATATCATGTCTTATCAGTATTTGCTTATAATGGCTGAGTGGCTTATATTTGACAACTGAATTGGAATTATCTAACAAATCTTATTGTTGATCCTCTGCCAAATACAAGTTTGAATTTGATATGTTGATTTCTCTTTTCTCCGATGAAAAAAGCTAATCTTTTGTTTATAAGATTAAAACCAACAAAAGACTATTCTCACCTTTCGAAACCCAACTGAACTGCCTCTTCCTCCAGGAGCCTCTCCTGGACTCACATGGCAGGTGAGCCCCCGTGACAACTGACCCAGATCTGTGTCGTGGCTTTCCGCACACCACTCTCTCTCGGGGGCAGACAGGAGCCCTTGAAGGACAAAGATTTATTCTTGTTCATCTTTATATACTTCATAGCCAGCACAGTACCCAGTCCACATCAGATGCACAAATGTTTCTTGAATAAAGAAAAATCTCAAACTTTAAAAAAAAATTTTTTTCCCTTCTTTTTTTTTTTTAGAAAACAAAAAAATGCCTCCTAGTACGGGATTCTAACTAAGAGAAGGGCCCTGAAGAAATAAGCTGGAGATCCAGTTTGAATTCCTAGCATTTGCATTCAGGAGCGCAAGAACCCCATTCCAGATTCTAGAGGGCACGTTGTGTGCGGTGGTCAGATGGGCCTACGGAAGCCCCAAAGAGGAGGTGACTCAAAACAACCTCTTATCTGCATAGGACCTCTGCTGACACACTGACTTTGGTGTTTGGACCTTCAAATCTGTAATAGGTAACACATGGGGTGAGGCAGTTATGAAAAATATATATATATGTGGGTCACGTGGTTCAGTGTATAAATCCAAGGAAAATGTTTTTTATATGAAATGGAGACAAGCATCTGTCTTGCTCACCTTGCAAAGTACAGAATGTTCCATGTGGACTAATCAAACTTTATAGGCCTACTACCCATCCTTGTACATTTCCTAACAACCTGTCCGTCCCAGAGATGTTGCTCACTGGAAACTTGTCACTGACTAGAGAGCCAGTGTTTTCTATAATGTATGGAATAAAATGGAAATACCACAGGGTCCATTCGACTTACTGAGGAGCATGCAAGAAACAACATCCATACATTCCACATTAGGCCTTTTCTCTCTCACACACATACAAAGAGACATAAATCAGAGACAAAGGCAAGAAAGGATTTGGCTCATATAAAAAAATGAAATAATGCCATTTGCAGCAATGTAGATGGACGTAGCGATTATCATACTAAGTGAAGAAAGTCAGAGAAAGACAAATGCCATATGATATCACTTATCTGTGGAATCTAAAATATGACACAAATGAACTCATTTACAAACGAGAAACAGACTCACAGACAGAGAACAGACTTACAGTTACCAAAACGGGAGAACAGGGCGAGGGAATAATAAATTTAAAACATGGGATTAACAAACAAAATCACTATATATAAAATAGATAGACAACAAGAACCTGCTGTATAGCACAGGGAACCGTATTTGATATCTTAACCATAATAGAAAAAATATAAAAATATATATGTATGTATGTATAACTGAATCACTTTACATGAGAAACTAACACAACATTATAAATTAACTATACTTTAATAAAAAGCTGTCTAAAAAGTAAAGTTTATCGATTAAAAAAAAAAAGGATTTGGCCAAATTGTGGGTCAAAGTACACAAAACTCCTTTCATTACCTTGATTCATTTATCTGAAGATTCCCACAAATATTTAACAACATTCATCTGACAAAAGGGATTTTACAGGAGGGAAAAAAAGAGGAGACTCTTGATCTAGTTTCACAATGGAACAAAGAAGAAAAACAGCTCTGCTAAACCTGAACATGGACTACAATACAAATGCTATAAGAGAATCACGAAAGGCTGCACTTGATCTTAAAGGATGTGCTGGAACTCATCAGACAGTCAGGGAGTGTGTCCATGTGTGTCTGCATACATGCAGGCGGGTACGTGGAGATCTAGAGATTCAGGAGAGAAGCCAGACATTTTCCGTACCCCACACCCAGGGTACAGCCTCAGCAAAGGCACGGAGATGGCTGTGCATGTCTTGTTGCCAGCCAAAGTGTGAGATGATGAGTGAGCAGCAGGATTCACAGCTGGACAAAGCCAAGTGAAGAGCCTCAAAGCATCATCACAAGAATCGAGTCTAGATTTCACTGTATATACCATACAACGTGTGTCTCCAGATTTTCAAGGAGAAGTTATATTAAGACCTTGGTTCTTATTTGAAAGAATGCCTTTCTGCAGCAAACAAAAATGTCCTTTGGAGTTTCTTGCTATTGCTGTTGTTGTCGGTGGTGGCGGTAATGATGGTGGTTTAGCTTGGGTTTTTTTGTTTGTTATTTCTGGCACAAGCTGTGCTTCTGCCTTGCCCTGCTGGCCCTACACTCATAGACCTAGTCACTCTGCTCTCACATGCAAACCCAGATGGACAACCTGGTAGAAAAGCAAGAATGTATCAATGGAAATAACTTGATACTGGAACCTTAACACCATGTTCCACCCAATGGTTCTTATGGATTGAGCCAAAAAGATCCATGACCCATCTACACCACCAATTTCCACTTACTAAGGGAAAGATCTCAATGATGGAAAAAAGGTAAAGAGAAGCATGAAAAAATCAAAATGATAATAATATCTCAGTTACACTAAGGTGAAACATTTAACAAACATCCATAAATTTTTAAATATACTCATTATAGAAGAAGAGCAGCAATTGAAAACTAAAACAAATCACTTCAAAACCTCACTAATAATGCACTGATAACAAGGCATCCTTTCCAAAAGCTGTGGAAATTTCAGCTCTTTGTGGGTAGGTCCAGTGGGAGTTTTGCAAAATGTCAAATATTCCATGGCAACAAAAATTCTTATATAATAGTGTTTTGAGGGAAATACCAGTAGCCCTTCATAGCTTGATTATTGTTTTATTTGTAAAGTAGACCTGAGACAAAGGTAAAAACCAAAGCATTCTTGGTGTATAATGCTTGCCTGCAAGTTCAAAAGAAAGGAGTTACATCTCTGTGTTAACCCATCAGGAGGAATGGCCCAACCTTGAATGCAACTTTAATCTGCCAAGGCAAAAGCCTCTGACAACAGCCTCCCATAGACCAAACAACAGGACTTCTGACCTCAAGGCTCTGAAAATTTCAGGGCAGTGTGACTACCTCTCAACACTTGGACTTCAGACCTGAGATGGGAAGGCCTTGAACTGAAGGTCAAGGTCCTCACTCTAAATCCTGCTCTATTTGGGCTTTGTGTCCATACTGAACTCTCTATGGTTTTCCTCTAGCATCTTCCTCAAGAGATGGGCTATGCTGCACAAGTCTGCTGCTCTGAACTCACCAGGCACAAAGTGAAGGTGTGAATGGAAAACAGGCAGTCACCAAGAATCCTTAATGAGAACTGTGATGCTCAAACAACCTTAAGAAACAAACCGATGCCTTTCTTTCTACATAAGCAAAGACTGAGTCTCCTCAGAATCTTAAAAGGACTGCCTATGTTCTTGGTGATCATTTCAGTTGAGGGTGGAATCTATTATACTATCTGATCATCAATCCCAAACAATATCTGATTTTTTTCCTACTTATTTTTAAACCAACTGCTTTTAATGAAAAGTTCATCTAGATAGAAACTGCGATTCGTTATGCTATAGCCATGGAGAGAACACAAAAATAACCAGGAATGAAGACTGGGCTTCCTGAGAGACAGACAGAACAATGAACGAGAATGTCAGTGCTGATGATAAAAAACACCAGCTACATGTTTTTAGGCTCATTTCCAAGCTGTTAATTATTGCTACACCCATCCTCATGGTCTCAAAACCAAATCTGGAGCTTCTGAAATTAATTCATGCCACTTCCCATATGGGCTGGATGTGGCTGGGGCTCTGTGAACAGGATGGTATGTAAGAGCATGGGCTCTGAATCCAAATGGCCTAGGTTTACATTCTTCTCTCACTGTGTGATCAAATCCAAGGTATTTAACCCATCTGTGCCTCATCTACATTCTTAATCTCTAAAATAAAAATACACACCTGGGGTTCATGTGAGGATGAAACATAAGGTGAATGTTTAAAAGTCTTCAAACACAGCTGCCACGTACTAAGTGCTGGTTATACACTAATGAACGTGATGATAGCAATGGCTACACACTGGAAAAGGTTGTTACCAGGTACTGCTACCTCATTAGCCTTTTCAGACCCAACCCACAGAAACAGGGTGTAAACAAGCAAATGAAGATGTGGGATCACTCAGACCATTACACTGAGCAGTTCAGTACGAAATGAATGAGGGCTGTCATTCTTTTCTAACTTTGTTGCCCTTTACCAAACAAAGAAGACTTAGAGACAGAAGTGGAAGTTGGAAAGCACCATACCCCATCATGGTGTGCTCGTGTGCTTTCTCTCTCTTCCTCTGATAACCCACTCATTTGATTCGCCTTTCCTGTATCTCTACCTAATGGCTCCCCCCACAAAAATGGAGGTTTCCAAACTGTAGCCCTCAAGCTTGACCAGGAGAGAGATGGAAGGTTCTTTCTGCTTACACTTTGCCAAACCTAAAAGCAAAAGAGTAGATCTTGATCCAGGGGTTGGCAGGATAGCAGGCACTCATTCCTGCCCAGCTTCCCACTGAAAAGACTTACAGTGAACTGCTTACCAGTTACCTAAGACGCATGCTGCCATGCTCTGATGGGGGATGTATTTTTTCTGGAGACACTCCTCACCACCATCTGCCATCTCATACCAGCAAAGGATGTACTTTGCTGTGAATGTGGCTTTGACCCTGAACTACTCCTCATGAATATTAGTTAATGATGGCTCCCCCAACCCTTTCCTAGGGTGGGTGGGTTTGTGTGTGCACAGGTGAGGCAACCTCATCTCTGATCTCCACAACATTTTATCCAAGAGGAAGAAATGGTGACTCAGAGAAGGTAAGTAACTGGCACAAGATCACAAAGCCTGTTGTAACCCAAGTAACCTTAAAGTTAAACCCTCTGTTTTCTCCACAATAACATGCTGGTTCCCCTGCATGACATTTGAGAGTAAAAGCAGAGCCCATCAACTGTTACAAAGCCACTTGTTAATAAAATCTGCTGCCTGATTTCCCCAAAGAGTTAATTCCCTTTACAGACACAGACTTTACTCACTGAATTGCCAACGAAGAACGAAGACATGGAGAAGGGTTCAAGTTTTGGAAGCCTCCCAGCAGCTTTTCAAATCTCTTAGCCAAACACAATGAGCCCTGACTTGCATTGTTCTTACCCAACAAGGGAATGCCAAAGTGTTTGTCCCTAACTTCATTCTGAGAAGACCAGTTTGTCCTCCTAAACACATCTGTCATTTCCTGAGGTTTATCTCTATTTCTAGTTTTCAGTGTCAGACTTTAGGACTTTTGCACCCTGAAAATGCCCATGTCCTTCCCACTCCCTGTCCACACCAAGAGTTTGGTTAAAGCCAATAGAATATGCAGTAGCGAGAGGAATGTCCCCTTGTGACCTCAAGCTCCCTTCTTGGCTCAGAAATAAGCTGTGCTCCAGCCAGGAGATACTTTCTTTTCTTTTTCTTTGCTTTTATAAATTTTTTTTTAAGTTTGAATACAGTAAAAATCAGTTATTTTTGGCTTACGGCTCACTAAGTTTTGACAGAGTTGTGTAACCACTGAAATCAGGATACAAGGCCATTCCTTTGCAAAAAAAAATCGCTGGTGATGCCCACTGGTTGTCAGATCCTCCTTTCACTCTTAACCCCTGGCAATGCCAACTATCCTCTGCCCCTGCAACTTTACCTGTTCCAGATATCACCTAAATGGAACCATACACTAGGGAGCATTTTGAGTATGGCTTCTTTCACTTACCACAAAGCAGTAGAGATTTAGCCAAGCCTTTTTTATATGAATAGTTTACCTTTTTATTACTGAGCACCACTCCATTGGATGAACTCCCCATGGTTTGTTTATCCGTTCCCAAACTGAAGAACATTTGGATGGTTTACACTTTTAGGTTGTTGTGAATAAACCTCCTCTTACATAATTTACAAATTTGCATACAGGTTTAATATAAATCTGTTTTCACTTCTCTGGTGCAAATACCTAAGTATGCAATTGATAGCCATATAGTAAATGTATGTTCAATTTTATAAGAAATTGCCAAACTATTTTCTGAAGGGTTGCATAATTTTTACATCTCTATCAGCAATGTTTGAGAGTTCCAGTTGCTCTACATCTTCACCAGCACTTGGTTTTGTCAGGTTTTCTCTGTCTCTCTCTCCCTCCCCCCATCTCCCTCCTTCTCTCTTTCTCCTCTCACAATAGGCCAATAGTAAAACTACTTATACAAAGATACTCTTGTGAAAAAGGTGAGGCTCCATGGACCTACATAGGCAGTCATAGGCTTGAATAGCCCAAAGCAGTTCACAGGGTCAGGAACAGCAGAGTTTCTATATAAGGTAAGTGAAGTTACTCAGTCGTGTCTGACTCTTTGCGACCCTGTGGACTGTAGCCCACCAGGCTCCTCCATCCATGGGATTCTCCAGGCAAAAATACTGGAGTGGATTGCCATTTCCTTCTCCAGGGGCTTTTCCTGACCCAGGGATCGAACCCACGTCTCCCACACTGCAGGCAGATGCTTTAACCTCTCAGTCAAGTTATCTATATGGCTTCAGTCAAAAAAACCAGGACCCACAGGTTATACAATTCAAAAAGAGTTGCAATTTGAAACTCTCACAACATATGAAGTTAGGGATATTGCCTTATACATTTATTCACATAATACCATGCTTATTTTTAACATACAACTAAACAAATGCATTCACTTTGCTTTATGAGCTTTCATATATTCCTCAGAACATGTGGGCAGCCCCACTCATAAGGACTGTGTAAATGGACAATTTCACTGCAGAGATGGTCAAAAGCCTTAGGCAAACTCCGTGAATAGTTGGAGCCAAGGTAGAGAGGCTCAGAATGTACAAATTCCAAAATGATGGTTACATATTTTAAGAAAGTTGTAAACCTATGAGCATCTTGTGGAATTTCTGGGCCCTACTGCTAGAAAAGTGAGAAAATAATATAAAAAGAAGTCTGAAGTCTTCTTGAAGTCTGTCTATGACCTTACAGTGGTCTAGATCTTAAGTAGTTAAGAACCACTGTCCAAAAATACCCATGGTTTTTACAGGCAGGAGGTCATTTCTATCAACATCCTCCTCTTCTGAGCTGAAGAAAGGAACCCAAGAATTGGTTACTAGTGAAATCATGGAGAAACAACAGCTGCATGGCTTTATCAATTGTATTAATTTTCTAGGGCTGCCATAGCAAGATACTACAGACTAAATGGCTTAAACAATAGAAAGTTATTTTCTCACAATTCTAGAAGCTTAAAGTCCTAGATCAAGATTTTGGCAGAATTGGTTTCTTCTAAAGAAAGAAAGATGGCTTACATATGGCCATCTTTCTCCACTGTCTTCACATAGTCTACCCTCTGTGAATTCATGAAACTTCACACATTTTAAACACATGTATCATATTACATTTGCTACAGAAATCTCAGAATACATTTATGCATCACTAATTTGGGGGCAGGAGGAGAAGTGGACGATAGAGGATGAGATGGCTGGATGGCATCACTGACTCAATGGATGTGAGTCTGAGTGAACTCCAGGAATTGGTGATGGACAGGGAGGCCTGGCATGCTGCGATTCATGGGATCACAAAAAGTCGGACACGACAGAGAGACTGAACTGAACTGAACTGAATTTGAAATTAACCACAGCTGCTAAACCCACTATAATATAATGCATTAATGAAGAAGCATATATATTGCTATATTACATTTTTAAACTATATTTCAGTTAAAAAGTATTCTCCTTTGCAATCCTACATACTTTAAGTTTTTAAAAAATATTTTTTTTTTTCTGAGAAGGGTAATATAGGCTTCTCCAACTGCTAAAGGGTCCACAGCATAAACAATATGATTGCAGCAATACATGGATATAGATTTATTTACCTCCAACCCTCACCACTGGGCCCCTTAATCTTCACTAGTAGGGTGAGATCTATCCCAAACTCTCAGTTCAAATATGCTCGAAAGAGAAAATGAGAAGGTCAAGAATTCATCAGTTCGGTTCAAGTTGACCTTGTTGCAAGTTCTGTTTTTCCCTTGAATTATGTATTTCCTGTGACTACAGGCAGACCTCAGAGATATTGAGGGTTAAGTTTCAGACTAACATGATAAAGTGAACATCACAATAAAGCAAGTGACACAAAAACTTTGGTTTCCTGGAAGAGGAGAGTGAAAAAGTTGGCTTAAAGCTCAACATTCAGAAAACTAAGATCATAGCATCTGGTCCCATCACTTCATGGGAAATAGATGGGGAAACAGTGGAAACAGTGTCAGACTTTGTTTTTCTGGGCTCCAAAATCACTACAGATGGTGACTGCAGCCATGAAATTAAAAGATGCTTACTCCTTGGAAGAAAAGTTATGACCAACCTAGATAGCATATTCAAAAGCAGAGACATCACTTTGCCAACAAAGGTCCATCTAGTCAAGGCTATGGTTTTTCCTGTGGTCATGTATGGATGTGAAAGTTGGACTGTGAAGAAGGCTGAGTGCCAAAGAATTGATGCTTGAACTGTGGTGTTGGAGAAGACTCTTGAGAGTCCCTTGGACTGCAAGGAGATCCAACCAGTCCATTCTGAAGGAGATCAGCCCTGGGATTTCTTTGGAAGGAATGGTGCTAAAGCTGAAATGCCAGTACTTTGGCCACCTCATGTGAAGAGTTGACTCCTTGGAAAAGACTCTGATGCTGGGAGGGATTGGGGGCAAAAGGAGAAGGGGACGACAGAGGATGAGATGGCTGGATGGCATCACCAGCTCAATGGACATGAGTTTGAGTAAACTCTGGAGTTGGTGATGGACAGGGAGGCCTGGTGTGCTGCGATTCATGGGGTCTCAAAGAGTCAGACACAACTGAGTGACTGAACTGAGTGCACATAAGAGTTACATTAACACTCTACATTAGTTTATTCAGTATGCAATAGCATTATGTCTAAAAAACCAATGTATATACCTTAATCTAAAAATCTTCTGGCTAAAAATATGCTAACCATTATCAACCTTCAGCAAGTTATATTTTTGCTGTTTGAGAGTCATACCCCATGTTGATAGCTGTCAACAGATCAGGGTGGTGGTTGCTGAAGGCTGGGGTGGCTGCAGCAATTTTTTAAAATAAGACAACAATGAAGTTCAGTTCAGTTCAGTAGCTCAGTCGTGTCCAACTCTTTGCGACCCCATCAATCGCAGCACGCCAGGCCTCCCTGCCCATCACCAACTCCCGGAGTTCACTCAGACTCACGTCCATCGAGTCAGTGATGCCATCCAGCCATCTCATCCTCTGTCATTCCCTTCTCCTCCTGCCCCCAATCCCTCCCAGCATCAGGGTCTTTTCCAATGAGTCAACTCTTTACATGAGGTGGCCAAAGTATTGGACTTTCAGCTTTAGCATCAGTCCTTCCAAAGAAGGGCTGATCTCCTTCAGAATGGACTGGTTGGATCTCCTTGCAGCCCAAGGGACTCTCAAGAGTCTTCTCCAACACCACAGTTCAAAAGCATCAATTCTTTGGCACTCAGCTTTCTTCACAGTCCAACACTCACATCCATAAATTCATGACCAATTTCTCTGTAGCATGCAATGCTGTTTGATAGCATTTTACTCACAGTAGAACTTTTTTTAAAAAATAAGGGACAGTCCTCTGAAACCCTGCCACTACTCTATAAACTAAGTTTAAGCCATATCCAAAATCCTTTGGTGTCATCTCAACAATATTCATAGCACCTTCACCAGGGGTAGATTCCATTTCAAGACACCAGTCTCATTGCTTATCTGTAATTAAGTTTAATGATGAGATTACAGCAATTCAATCATACCTTCAGGCTCCACTTCTAGTTCTCAGGCTATTTCCCCCACACCTGCAGGTACTTCCTCCACTGAAGCCTTGAACCCCTTGAATTCATGCAAGATGGCTGGAATCAACTTCTTTAAAACTCCAGTTAATGTTGATATTTTGACCTCTTCCCTTGAATCACAGTGTTTTTAGTGACATCTAGAGTAATTCTTTCCATAAGGTTTTTCAATTGACTTTGCCCAGAACCATCAGAGAAATGACTATCTATAGCAGGTATAACTTTACAAAATGTATTTATCAAATAATAAGACTTGAAAATCAAAATTACTCTTTGATGCATGGGCTGCAGAATGGATGCTGTGTTAACAGGCATGAAAACAATCTTAATCTTGTTTTACATCTTCATCAGAGCTCTTGAGTGACCAGGTGCATTGTCAATGAAAAGTTATATTTTGCAAGGAATCTTTATTTTTTTTCCAAAGCAACACATCTCAATAGTGGGCATTAAATGACCAGTAAATAATGTTGTAAACAGATATACTGCTATCCCAGCTTTGTTGTTCTATTTATACAGCACAGGCAGAATAGATTTAAGATAATTCTTAAGGGTCTTGGGACTTGGGGAATGGTAATTAGGAATGGCTTTAAGTCAGCAGCTTCATTAGGCCTAATAAGAGAGTCAGCCTGTCCTTTGATGTTTTGAAGTCAGACATCAACTTCTCCTCTCTACCGGTGAAAGTCGTAGATGGCATCTTCCAATAGAAGGCTCTTCTGTCTACATTGAAAATCTGTTCCTTAGTAGCCACCTTCATTCATTATATTAGCTAGATCTGGATAACTTGCTGCAGCTTCTACATCAGCATTTGCTATTTTATTCTGTACTTTTGTGTCATGGAGATGATTTCTTTCTTTAAACCCCATGAATCAACCCCTGCCTGTTTCAATTTTTCTTCTGCAGCTTCCTCACCTGTCTCAGCCTTCACAGAATTGAAGGGAGTTAGGGCTTTGCTCTGGACTAGGCTTTGGCTTAAGAGAATGTTGTGGCTGACTTCTTCTATACAGACCAGTACAAATTTCTCAGTGTCAGCAATAAGGCTGTTTTACTTTATCATTCATATGTTCATTGTAGCAGCACTTTAAATTGCCTTCAAAAACTTTTCCTTTGAGCAGAGAAGGCGACGGCACCCAACTCTAGTACTCTTGCCTGAAAAATCCCGTGGATGGAGGAGCCTGGTAGGCTGCAGTCCATGGAGTCATGAAGAGTTGGACACGACTGAGCGACTTCACTTTCATGCATTGGAGAAGAAAATAGCACCCGACTCCAGTGTTCTTGCCTGGAGAATCCCAGGGTCGGGGGAGCCTGGTGGCTGCCGTCTATGGGGTCACACAGAGTCGGACACGACTGAAGTGACTTAGCAGCACAGCTTGCCTGACTGCTTGGTTCAGGAGGCCTCATTTTTGGCCTATACCAGCTTCCAACATGCCTTCCTCGATAAGCTTAGACATTTATAGATTTGATTTAAAGCAAGTGATATGCAGCTGTTCCTTTCATTTGAACGCTGCTGCTGCTGCTGCTAAGTCGCTTCAGTCCTGTCCAACTCTGTGCGACCCCATACGGAAGCTCACCAGGCTCCCCCGTCCCTGGGATTCTCCAGGCAAGAACACTGGAGTGGGTTGCCATTTCCTTCTCCAATGCATGAAAGTGAAAAGTGAAAGTGAAGTCACTCAGTCATGTCCAACTCTTAGCGACCCCATGGACTGGAGCCTACCAAGCTCCTCCGTCCATGGGATTTTGCAGGCAAAAGTACTGGGGTGGAGTGCCATTGCCTTCCCCGCATTTGAACGCTAAGAAGCCACTATAGTGTTGTTAATTGACCTAATTTCAATATTGTTTGTTGTGTTTCAGGAAATAGAGAGGCTCAAAAAGAGGGAAAGGCCAGCCAGTGAGCAGTCAGAACACACACATTTATCATTAAGTTCATCATGTTATATGTGTTTTACAACACCCCAAAAACAATTACAATAGTCACACCAAAGATCATGGACCACAGATCACCATAACAAATAGAATAATAATGAAAAGTGTAAAATATTGCAAAATGTGACACAGAGACATACAGTGAGAAAATGCTGAGAAAACTGGTACCAACAGAATTGCCCAATGCAGGGTTGCCACAAACCTCCAGTTTGTGCAAAATGCATTATCTGTGAAGAACAATGAAGTGAAGCACAGTTAAGATGAGGTGTGCCTATAGACTGCTGCCTGGTCCCACAGTTTTTCTGAGACTGAAACCCAGAAACCTCGCACCCCAATCATTGAGCCTGTCACAAAAAAATGTAAAAGGTCTCCTGTAAACTGTAATAGCCAATGTTTCTAGCTTAATGAATTAAGAGACTAGTGTTCTGCTCATATTTGCTTCTATAGAAAGCTCTGAGTTTGAATGGCTGCCAGGAGACAGTTCATGAAGCACCATGGGTTAGATTATGAAATGACAGCCAAATTTCTTGTGTGAAATTTCCATCTCCTTTACATGAGGAAGGTGTCTGTTATTGACCACATGTACACAAGGAGCACTGGTCCTTATCATGTTTATTGCTAGACTCCCAAAGGAATCGAAGTTGTGTGAAGGAGAAGTTCTAATGCACTGCTGTGTCTTCTTCTCCAAGAGTATCTGAGGGATCAGTTCAGTTGCTCAGTCGTGTCTGACTCTTTGCGACCCCATGAATTGCAGCACGCCAGGCCTCCCTGTCCACCACCAACTCCCGGAGTTCACTCAGACTCACGTCCATTGAGTCAGTGAGATAGATTCGTGTAATTCCTAGAAGCAAGGCTGGGAAGAGCTGTAAAATGACCTCAAAACTAAAAATTGCTAAATGGGTCTGAAGAATTAAGGCAAAGAAAATGACCATCATAAACATAACGAAGTAGAAAGGGAAAATAGTTACCACAGAAACAATCTGGAACTTAAAGCAATGAAAGAAGTTGTCCACTGAGGAGAAGTTCTTATTTTCCATAGACAGAGACTTTCTTCTGAAGAACCACCAGTTCTGAAGTCGTTCTTAATGATAAAACTCTAAGACTTTCTCAATAGCATTTTAGTAAATCTTTGAAGGAATCAAAGAAAATTCAGGAGTGGGATAGAGCTAAAAGGAGAGAAGTTAAGTGTCATGTTCACGACCAGATTTGTTCGGTTCACAAAGAAGCCTTCTCAGACTTTCAGTCCTCTCTGGTACTCTCTCCAAGAGCCACACTGCTGCTGGATTAACCTCTTAGAGTATGGAAACTTAAGCAGATGTGTTTTGGTTTTACTTATTTCACCTAAAAAAAAAAAAAATCACATTTGGCTCCAATAGAGGTAACTACAATTTTCTTTCCTGTAGAGTTTATACTGGAGAAGGCAATGGCACCCCACTCCAGCACTCTTGCCTGGAAAATCCCATGGACAGAGGAGCCTGGTGGGCTACAGTCCATGGGGTCGCTAGCAGTTGGACAAGACTCAGCGACTTCACTTTCACTTTTCACTTTCATGCATTGGAGAAGGAAATGGCAACCCACTCCAGTGTTCTTGCCTGGAGACTCCCAGGGATGGGGGAGCCTCGGGGGCTGCGGTCTATGGGGTCGCACAGAGTCGGACACGACTGAAGTCACTTAGCAGCAGCAGCAGCAGAGTTTATACAGATTTTAAGACTAAGAGTCATGATATGAAGTAAAATCTGGGCTATTGCACAGTTGCTTGGCTCATTTCTACAGGCAGGCTAGAATTAGGAAGTAGAGAATCTGAACATATCACACTCCATGTTATGGGGTGCGTATGGGGTCCTGCTTTCACCCCCATTTCCTCAGGAAGTCTGATCCTGCAAATAAACCATTTCTAAATTCACCTTTAAGCAATGTTTTATTTATTTATTTAATTTGTTTTATTTATTTATTTAATTTAGCTGCATCCCACAGCATGTGGAATCTTAGTTCTCCAATCAGGGGTTGAATACACACCCCCTGCAATGGAAGCAGAGTCCTAACCACTGGACTGCCAGCCCAAACCCCACTGAAATGAGATTCAGACCCTCGAAGGTACGTTTCCTTAGTTTCCATCTTCTCCACAGAGGCCACTTACATGGAAAACAAATCGCTTCCCCTAGAGATAGACCCTTATGTTTTGTCCCAAGTGCTGCATTAGTGAATAAGCCTGCATATAGGATCGTAATCACAGTGAATTATAGTAATGAATGAACCCTTCACACTAAAGGGTGTCCAGGAAGTAAACACGAATGCACTCCTGAAACACATATGTATAGGAGTCCATTATGCAATAACTTGCCAACAGTAGAATGTGTGTTTAAGAACTCATCAGTTATCTGTGGTCCTCTTGAAATCTGTGGTCTGGAGCCCAACCAATTTCTGAAAAGCCCCAGTGATGTAGAGCTGTGGTTCTTAAATTTAGCTGCATATCAGAATCATTTAGAAATTTTTTTTTTAAATTTTTTAATCACAGTCCCCTGAACACAGCCTAGACCAAATACACCAGAATATGTGGGGGCCTGGGCATCACAGACAATAGCCAAAAATAATCTCCCCTGGTTACAGATTCCCAGGGCTGAGTGCCTCAAGGTTTAGAGAGTCCTTGTCTGGACCACACATTTTAGGTGAAGCCCAAATCACACAACAGGGGTTGGCGAGAAGGAGGCGAATCTGCCTGCTGAGGATGAAAAGACACCTGCGGGTTTAGTATTTATCCTCCACAATCAGTTAGGACACTAACCAAGGTCGCACCATGGCACCTTTTTTCCCCTTCAGTGTTGCCCTTAATATGCATTGTTGCCCAATTTCACACATATAAGCATATACGTATAGAGACAGAAGCTAATTATTTGCCCCAGTGCCACTGCCCTGGAATAGTCCTACCCTAAGACATAAATCTGCTTAGATTCAAGCCAACCAGATAACTTTAAAGGAAATCATTCCTCAAATGACAAGTCTTATATTTGGCATGCTTTCAAATTGCTTGAGCAATTAAAAAGTAAGCAAAACTAACCTAGACTCCCTTCCCTTCGTGAGCTGAAAATAGCTCAAAGTATTTTTCAAGAATGAAGGATGAAGCACCAACCCACATAAACTGCTGACTGGTGTCTGTGGCTGATTTGCACAGCCATTTAGAACACTAGATGAATGAGGGTCAGGTCCTAATCTCATTTTTGTTCTGCTTTGAGGCCTCGGATTTTGTACTAAGCCCTAGCTACTGGTTCAGCAAAGATAAGATACTCCCTTCATGACCAAGTGAGCCAACACATGCCCAGCCCTCTAGAATATACAGTTAAGTCATTAAAGACACTAGCTGAGGACCTAAAACGCAAGGGGAATTGCCCAGATAAATAAATCCTTGTTCTTTTAAAGTGAAGTCGCTCAGTCGTGTCCAACTCTTAGCGACCCCATGGACTACGGCCCACCAGGCCCTCCGTCCATGGGATTTTCCCCGCAAGAGTGCTGGAGTGGTTCTTTTAAAGTATATATAAATAAGAGGATAAAGCTGAGAGTAAGGGTCCATGATCTGGAGGAGGGGGAGGTGAGGACAGAAAAAGTTACATTTTCAGTCACCCGTACCAGCTTGTATAATCCTCTTTTCCCCTTTTTTAAAAAATAGTAGAAAACTCCCCTCTGGACTTCACTGATGGTTCAGTTGTTCAGACTCCAAAGCAGGGGGTGCAGGTTCCATCCCTGGTTGGGGAGCTAAGATTCCATGTGCCTTGCCAGCCAAAAACTAAAAGGTAAAACAGAAGCAATACTGGAACAAGTTCAACAAAGAGTTTCAGATTTGAATAGCCCTCTGTGTTCTCAACATCTCCCTTTGAGGGACTTAGCTGGTGGTTCAGTGGTTTGGACTCTGTGTTTCTATTGCAGGGGCAAGGGTTTGATCCCTGGTCAGGGAACTAAGATCCCACAAGCCAAGTGGCAAAAAAAAAAAAAAATATGAAAGAAGGAATCAATATAACATCTCCCCTTGATCTCAGAGACATTTCAAGCTCAATTATATACAACGCAATTCACTCTCTCCCCTAAGTCTGCTCTTCTTCTGCTCCCTGTGCCAGTCAACAGCAGCACCATACAATTGGTTGCTTAAGTTAAAAAACTTAGCATCTTCCCCTGTTCTTTCTTTGCTTCAGTCTGTCCGTCCAATAAATTAGTAGGTCCTGTTAATCAGAGGAGCCTGGCAGGCTACCATCTATAGAGTTGCAAAGAATCCTACACGACTGAAGTGACTTAGCATGCACAAGCATGCACTGATTCTATATGCTAAATAATCTTTTCAGTCTATTACTCCTTTCTATTTCCACTGCCAAAGTTGAGGCCACTACCCACCTCTTAAACTGATCACAGAAACAAATCCCAAATATCCTCCCAGCTTCCAGACTTACACCCTTCCAACCCATATTCTTTGTTGTCACCAGATTGATCCCTCTAAGATGAAATGCTGACCTCCCTCCCCCATTACAAGCATTAAAAATCCTTAGTACATTCCCCAGTACATCAGAATAGAATCCAAACTCTCCACAATGGTATCAGGTCCTAGGAGATTTGGTGATCTGGCCTTGCCTCCCCTCTATAGCCTCACCTTATGGCCATAATTCATGGACTATAGTCTCCCTAAAAAGCAATTTTCTTCATCATGTCCATCACTGTATTCCCAGCCTTTCAACAGTATGTGGAATATAGCGAATTATTAATAGATATTTTGCTTAATTACTTTGCTAATAATTAAAGTTTAACATATTAAAGCTAAAAGAAATGACAAGTCAAATTTGCAAAGTTTCTTCCCGGCAGGAGTTATCAGTATATTGCCTGGGGCTCTATTGCATAATTATGAGGCATCAGGCCCTTCACTAAATATGCTAAGGAGCTGGTGACCACTATTTGGCAAGGAGGCTTCATAATGAAAAAGACTGTATCTTTTTCCACTATGCCAAAGAAGACCCATCATAAATTCTATTTGGACACAACATATGCTGCAATGAGAGGGCAGTATTCCAAGAAACAGAAAAAAATATTTCCCAGATATCTCAAACTGGGTTCAGAATTTCTGTCTTCAGATCTTAGACAACAGTGAGAAAGGTAGAAGCAATTAGTCATCCTTAATTGTCCCTGCCACCAGTTGATGGCTGAAAGGAAAAGTCTAAGATTGCTTCTGTGAATATCAGCATGGAACCCAGTTCATATGTTTCTAGACAGTATGGAGGTTTGGGGAATAACTCACAGACATGTAGTCTTGGACCAATCTCAGAAGCAAATTGTTTATCAAGAGTAATGTAGAGATTTCCAAGGAATGTGTGCATGCATATGTGCATGTGGTGTGTGTAAGTGTGCATGTAAGAATGTGTGAGTATGTGTATGTGATTTATTGAAGATCAAAAAGTGAGCTGAGATTCCTGATATGTCCAATTGGCTTATAGCCACTCCCATCTCTGCACTAGGACCATCACTACACACACACACACATCACATATTTATTTATATTAGGTTGGCCAAAAAGTTAGTTCAGATTTTTTGTATACTTTGGCAAAACCTAAACAAAATTTTGGCCAACCCAATGCAAAACTTATTGAGTCCATTTATTTCCTTAACTCTTTGGTTTTCCGGAGAAGGCAATGGCAACCCACACCAGTACTCTTGCCTGGAAAATCCCATGAACAGAGGAGCCTGGTGGGCTGCTGTCTATGGGGTTGCACAGAGTCGGATATGACTGAAGCAACTTAGCAGCAGCAGCGGCAGCTTTGGTTTTCATTGTATCTAATCCTCACAACAGAGAAGGCAATGGCACCCCACTCCAGTACTCTTGCCTGGAAAATCCCATGGATGGAGGAGCCTGGTAGGCTACAGTTCATGGGGTCGCTAAGAGTCGGACACGACTGAGCGTCTTTACTTTCACTTTTCACTTTCCTGCATTGGAAAAGGAAATGGCAACCCACTCCAGTGTTCTTGCCTGGAGAATCCCAGGGACAGGGGCAACTGGTGGGCTGCCGTCTATGGGGTCGTACAAAGTCGGACACAACTGAAGTGACTTAGCAGCAGCAGCAGCAGCAATCCTCACAACAGCCCTGCAAGTTTGATGTGTTTTTTTTTCCATTTTACAGACATTTAAGCTGAGCACCTGAAGATCTAAGATCCTTCAACAAGTTAAAAAAATAAAAAAAGAAAGAAATCAGAACTTGAACCTTGGTCCATCCAATTCCAAAGCCAGCCACCCTGTCATTAACACTTTCCTCCCTTGAATTGTCACTCTCCTCGTACTGGTTATAGGAAATGCCGGTGCGAGTGGCACTGCTTTATGATAAACCACCCTAATAAAAATACTTCAGTGATTATTTTTGAGATGTCAAGTTGAAAATGTACAGATTTCCCAGGACAAACAACCTGCCAAGTTTGATTGCACAATCAAAAGACTGCAAGAAACCAAGGAAGCCAAATGTGTGTTGGAAAGACTACAGATGTCATTTGGGAATGCTCAGCACTTCGAATTTTCAGGCTGAGACAGCCTCACTTCCACCGGAACCACAGCCTTATAAGGCTAAACCAAGGCCAATGACTTCCTCAGTTGAATCAACCTGACACATACCGCCTGTTTTCTTAGCTCACTGGGATTCCACTGGCGGAGGATCAGCCCCGTCATGGAAAAAACACCATCGCCGGGAGGACTGAGTGAACTGGACCCAAACACCCACCTTGTCATAAAGCTGCTATGAGACTTGCAGGGGGAAGATGGAGGAGGCAACAAGCTGGGGTCAGGAGTGGAGATATTTAGGCTCCCGAGAGAAATTAGTCACAAGTCATTCCTTTATCTCCACTTACAGCCATTTTGGGGAGCAACAAACTCTAAAAGGATGAAAAACAAAGTCCGCTTCCCACCCACATCCAGCATGTGCTCTGAAGTTCACAGGAAGGCTTCTCCTCATTTGTTCTGGGGCACACAGGCTGCCTGTGAACAGCTGTGCCTTCCAATGGACAAATTAGTCAGTTTTCCAGAAAAATAGTGGGCTCTGGGGAATTAAATCACCCATTCATTTGATTCTTTTCTATTAGACCTAGTCCCATTGTACCAAAACTCTAGGAAAATAAAAGGAACTTGGTAGAAATCAGCTCCACAAATATTCACAAGAACTGTCCGGTTCTGAGAAGCCACCTGGACCAGAGGTTGGGAAATAGCGAAAAGGTTTGAGGCTCCAAAGTTGAGCACATGAGCATGCTTCCAAAAATGGAAAACTAGTGCCATCGCCAAGTAGCTTCCCTTCCAGTTATCATTACTCTCCACAGATTATGGAAAATATTTGTCTGAGATGTTATTTCAACTGCTCTCGTTCTCAGTAAGTGTAGTAGGACTACATTGAAGCATGTGTTCATCATTTCCCCCCAGAAGTAAACTGTTGATCTTGAAATGTCAGGTGCGAGGGAAAGGATGAGGACATTTTCAGAAGAAACCCAAAGGTCCTTCTAAGGGGAAAGACACTGCAAGTCCAAGTCTTTGAGATTCTGCTTAGTGAGACATCATCAGGGTGGACTGTGGTGACCACCTCCCCAACCAAAGCCCAGGACAAGAAAAGGCTACCAGCCCCTTTAAGAGGAAACATCATGGTAGAAAGATATTGGACCAGTGGGCAGAAGACTTGTACACCAAGAGTCATCTCTGAGACAGAGTAGTGCTTCTGGGTCTTTAAGGCTGTAACCATCAGAACTAGTACTGACCCAGCCCCATTGAGCAGAAGCTTGTGTCCTAGGGAAGACAGACATAGGGGAATCGAAAAGACATGGACCAGCTTTTGAGTGACTCATTCTTGGGTCAGGAAATACTGGAGAATCACTGTTGCCAGGGTGCTGCTGGAAGAAGGAGTGATACCTTCCATTATCATGTCTGTATATCCACTTAATTTGCATTTTCCTGAGTGAGAGGCCTGATACCAGCTCTCCCACCTGGCAGCCTCGTACCATACTGCAAAGCTACCAGCTTAAGGGGTGGTTATAGCACCATCTAGCCTCACGGAGTACAGCAGCCATGAGAATGTGTCTTGCAAACCTTCTTCTACCAGGTATGGAATCGACCCAGGGCCTCAACTACTACACTTTTAAGTCTCTTGCTGTGTTCGCACCATGAGTCCTCTTTGTGAGAGCTGCTCCCTGCCACTGATGGGGACTCCATTCTGGGTGACAGCATACCCTTTTGTTGGTTAACTTGGGCACAAGAACTTCCCAGGTGCCTCCTTAGACTACAGAGCAGTGTAGCCAGCTTCTACCTATCCTCCTCTCCTGATCCCTTTCACCGACTCAGGGTCACATTGTGACCTGACTGCTAACCCCAGCTTTTCCCTCCCTAAGTGCTTTCACACAAGCAGTCCCCCAGGAAAATCTTTGCAATGTTTAACACTATCTTGGCGTCTACTTCTCAAGTACCCTAACATAAAAAGAAACATTTGAATTGTGTCTACAGGACTGAAGTGGAACAGGCAAGGATTATTGCTCGGATATAAATTAAAATAGCATCCTGAATATAAAACAGCACCCTGAAGACTCGTTGAGGTTATCATAAGTACAGAAGCCAGGGAACACTATAGACAGGTTCAAATTGATCAATTGTATTTGTGACTTTACTTGTAACTAACACTTTAAATAAATATCTGCTATGCAAGTTTAGGTACAAAGGGAAGCAAAAAGGCCACTCCCTACTCCAGTAATGGAAGGGAAAGCAAGAAGAGATGACATGTACCAGGGAGCAGGCCAAGGTTGCTTGGCCATGGTGACCTCCCAAATGAGCCCTCCTAATATTCCATTGTAACCTATAAGCACAGCCTGGCTTCCATGTGTGGAGTTAAGGAATTTCTCCAGATCCCATTTATTGAGCCCAACACCATCAAAGCCTAATAACACTCTCTAAATGATGATACATCAGTCACCAGCCCTGGGACCCTCCATGTTCTGTCTGGTTCATCCAGAAGTAGAAATGATAGCCCTCCCCAGAGGAGAGCTTTCTACCCAGTGCCAATTCACATGTAATTGATAGCTGGAACTTCAATCCATCAAGCGCTCATTCTGTACCAGTCATTGCATAAAGCATTTTACATTCAGTCATCTCATCCAGCTGTTTGTTTATTCATTCAACATATCTGTTGAACACCGACCCTGTGCCATCATTCCTCCAGGAGAGAACAAGACTAAAAAGTCCCAGCCCTCATAAAACTAGTGCTCTAATGAGAAAGACAGAAATAATTTTTAAAAAGAAAGCAAACATAGATATATGTTTTAAGTAATGATAAATGCTATAAAGACAACTAAAGCAGAGTAAGGTGCCAGGAAGTTATAGATAGAGGGGTAGAGTGCATTTTATAAGGAGGAGCAAGGAACTCATGTAAGGAAGCAGTATAATGGTAGAGATCTACAAGAACTGGGAGAGCTAGCTGGGTAATCAAGGGATCAGTGAACAGTCCACTTAATCTCCTTTAATCCATGCCTCAAATGTGTGAAGTTGATGGTGTGCATACATGCTAAGTCGCTTCAGTAATGTCCAACTCTTCGCAACCCCATGGACTATAGCTCACCAGGCTCCTGTCCATGGGATTCTCCAGGCGAGAGTACTGGAGTGGGTTGCCATGTCCTCCTCCAGGGGATCGTCCCAATCCAGGGGTTGAACCCATGTCTGTTATATCTCCTGCATTGGCAGGCAGGTTCTTAACCACTAGCACCTCTGGGGAAGCTCCAAAGTAGAAGGCATTATCCCCCTATTATGCAAGAACCTTAGAGACGTTACATACACAAGTAAATTTCATTCTAAAGCCAGTGTTAGCATTACATCTCAGCCATCAAAATGGGCTCTAAAATATTCCCACTTATATTCTAAAGTCAAAGAGAAAGCCCAGGCTTTATGCATAGCCTATTCCTACTGACACACTTGTTGGGTTACAGAGAAGACACCTATGAGACGACCAAGAACTTGAGAAGTTCCTAGCCCAGTGCTCTCCATCACACACACATGCACAGACACACACATACACACACACAGACACATACAGTCTGCCAGGTCTCCAGCAACACCAGGGCATCCTTGGAAGCATCGTAAGGTCTCTCTGCCTCTGCCTAGCAGAAGGCTGGCACTGCCTGGGGACCTTAAAGCCTGAGCAGTGGACACTCAGTGGGACCAGAACCATAAGAAAACTGGCCAGGTCCTGTTTCCTCACAAAAGTTTTCACTACACAAATGAACAAAGAAATGTTCAGGTTGAGCAAATGGTGGTTTTATTTGAACTTAAACATGGAATTTTATGAAGTTATCAGCATCATGTGTGAAATAACAATCTTATCAAAGCTTATAATAGAAAGATGTGTCATCAATAGCTGCTGCCGTCATAAGATATGAACACAAAGTTTACCACTCAGAACTCTGTTTCACAAACTTTTTCTTCAACAGCCCTTGACACATAGTAAGTCCTCAAAACAGAAGCTATTATTACTATATTCATTAAACATCATCATTATTAGAACTCTTTATCCTATCTCACAGTCCTGGAAGCTGGGAAAGAAGGTGATAACAAGGATCCCAAGAAGTTGTACTTCCCCACAAGAGTTCACCAGCCAGGGTGGAGGTCCCTGTGAGAGATTCTAAAATCAGCCTTCAGCAGGGAAAACAATGACTCAATAAACTCGTAGATATTTATCTTGCTCCTGCTTTAAAGAACATCTTTTCCTCCTGGGTAATAACTGAGTCCCATAAATAGATTCTAAACTTCTACTCATTCACCAAAAATAAACTTGAAGGACTTTCACAACATGTCAGTGTGACACACCATTAGCTCTACTGGGTCATTTGATTTTTGCCTTCTTCTCAACACCTGCTTTATTTGAATCCCAATCTAACCCAGAGGTCCATGTAATAATAAATATCGAAGCCTATGCATTGGTGGTTTCCAGAGCCCTGAATAACCAGGATTCTCTTCCTGTGTTACCAGTTTATTAGAGGAAAAGGAACACATCAAGGCTGTACATTGTCACCGTGTTTGTTTAACTTATATGCAGAGTACATCATGAGAAATGCTGGACTGGAAGAAACACAAGCTGGAATCAAGATTGCCAGGAGAAATATTAATACCTCAGATATGCAGATGACACCACCCCTATGGCAGAAAGTGAAGAGGAACTAAAAAGCCTCTTGATGAAAGTGAAAGTGGAAAGTGAAAAAGTTGGCTTATAGCTCAACATTCAGAAAACGAAGATCATGGCATCCGGTCCCATCACTTCATGGGAAATAGATGGGGAAACAGTGGAAACAGTGTCAGACTTTATTTTTCTGGGCTCCAAAATCACTGGAGATGGTGACTGCAGCCATGAAATTAAAAGACGCTTACTCCTTGGAAGGAAAGTTATGACCAACCTAGATAGCATATTCAAAAGCAGAGACATTACTTTGCCAACAAAGGTCTGTCTAGTCAAGGCTATAGTTTTTCCTGTGGTCATATATGGATGTGAGAGTTGGACGGTGAAGAAGGCTGAGTGCCAAAGAATTGATGCTTTTGAACTGTGGTGTTGGAGAAGACTCTTGAGAGTCCCTTGGACTACAAGGGGATCCAACCAGTCCATTCTGAAGATCAGCCCTGGGATTTCTTTGGAAGGAATGATGCTGAAGCTGAAACTCCAGTACTTTGGCCACCTCATGCGAAGAGTTGACTCATTGGAAAAGACTCTGATGCTGGGAGGGATTGGGGGCAGGAGGAGAAGGGGACAACAGAGGATGAGATGGCTGGATGGCATCACTGACTCGATGGACGTGAGTCTGAGTAAACTCCAGGAGTTGGTGATGGACAGGGAGGCCTGGCGTGCTGCAATTCATGGAGTTGCAAAGAGTTGGGCACGATTGAGCCACTGATCTGATCTGATCTGATAATTGCTTTGACAGTTTGTAATTACTAGCTCAACATGTTTTGGGAGTAATATTTATACACATTTATTTTCATTCAATCTATGGGACAACTGTTGATGTACAAGTTGGGGTTCACATCTGATAAAGACTATATATAAAAAGTGTACCTTGGAAACTTCATTCTCTTCTTGATTCTCTGGTGCTCGTAATCAAGTGAGTAATCAAGTTCAGTGCCTGAGAAACCTTGTGCATTACCTCATGTAAATGCGGGCACTTTGTTTGGGAATGGAAACTGTCTTTGAACTCTCAGTCTCTCTGTAGCCAAACAAATCTGGTAAGCTCTAAGAAAAATTTGAAGGAGCTGCAACACACTTCCTGCAAATAGATCTACTCCTCTTGGTTTCCCAGGCATGGGTTTTGATAGAATACATCTTCTTAGGTATGCACTACATGTTTGATAAGGGCTAACAGAGAGGCCAGGCACTGATCAGAAATCCTCCTAGAGTTTAAGAGATGGACTATATCTAATGAATAAAGTAGTGATTTATCAGGCCAGATATAATAAACTATTTTCAGAATGTGCTGCATTGAGGTTTTACTCCTTTTTGTGAAAAAAAAAAGAACTGGACATGCAGGAATTAACCTGTGAACCAGAGCCAGGAGAAGAAATCTGCATAAAACAGCCAGTCAATAAGTAAGACCTCAAGATCCATTTTTCTTTGTGGTCTCCTGCCATTCTTATTCACCCAAACAATGGTGTTTCCCTTTTTCCTCCTGACTCTAATGTCTGCTGTCTCTGACCTTGGCTTAGAAATCTCTGTTAGAGTTGTAATCCCTCGTGGTTGCATGCATGCTTAAATTGCTCAGTCTTGTTCAACTCTTTGAGACTCATGGACAATAGGCCACCCGTCTCCTCTGTCAGTGGGATTCTCCAGGCAAGAATACTGGAGTGGATGTCCGTTTCCTTTTCCAGGGAATCTTCTGGACCCACGAATCAAACCCAGGTCTCCTGCATTGCAGGTGGCCTCCTGCATCGCAGGCAAATTCTTTACCATCTGAGCCACCACAGAGGCCCCAATCTCTCATGGTTGGAAGGTAAATATAGATGGTATAGTTCAAGCCTCTACCACTTCCCCCATCACCCTTCAAGGGCAGGAAATCTCCCTCCAATATCTTTGAGCAATGGTCATAGACCCTCCGTGATGGAGACTGCTGATTATTAAGAATGTCTTCCTTAGATTGGGTCAATTTTCCCTCTCTGAAAATTTCATCCTTTTATGTTCATCCTGCCTTCTCTTTGCTTTGCTACACACCTCACACTTCCACTGTCTGGACACATGCTCTGAATTCTTCCCAAAGGCCCACTGCTGTGTGGAGTTGGCAGATGTACAAGGCTCTGAGTGCGCCTCTCTGGGTCCTCTCAAGTGTCAGTATCTTAAGTGATGCCCATGACAAGGGATGATTCTGGTTATGGTCTTAAAGCATGGTGAGACTGTTTTGTGACTGAGACAATATCACTTTATTTATTTATCCATAGCTCAGAAAAGGAGTGATAACATACAAGCTGAGTTTCAACACTAACTGCTGTTGGGAAATGTAATGAGTTCCTGTCTTTTTCACAAGAATTCCTATCAAGCAAGTTCACCCCCATGTATTGACGGCTGTTTACAATTGGCTGATGATAAATGATGATTTCATGAAAATAATATACTTTTTAAAGAAGCGACTTCACTTTCACTTTTCACTTTCACGCATTGGAGAAGGACATGGCAACCCACTCCACTGTTCTTGCCTGGAGAATCCCAGGGATGGCAGAGCCTGGTAGGCTGCCGTCTGTGGAGTCACACAGAATCAGACACGACTGAAGCGACATAGTAGTAGTAGTAGTAACATTTCATAGTAAAAAAAAAAAAAAGTATAGCAAGTTTTATGCAGAGGAAGTTCACTGTGTCTCTTTTATCATTTCAGTTATATAGACAGAGAAATGTTTGTTCTTAGGAGCTTTCCAGAATATCACCTTAGTTCCTGGTCTCTTTTGCCACTTCCAGGTATATTTCCTGGCTGTGCTGAGATGTGAAAGTAAGGAAGCAGGATATGGGAGAGTCACTGCCCAGAGAATAAAGCAACCTAGATTCTAATCTCAGCTCTGCTATTAATGCTGGAAGATGAGATTAACGAGCCATTTTGAGCATTAGTTTTCCAACTTGTAAAAGGAGGAGCCAAGTTTAGATAATCAGTTTTGTTGCATACCAGTGAGAAATCTGTTTGGAACACAACACTATTAAAACACAGCTAATGGGAAAGACTAGGGATCTCTTCAAGAAAATCAGAGATACCTAAGGAACATTTCATGCAAAGATGGGCTCGATAAAGGACAGAAATGGTATGGACCTAACAGAAGCAGAAGATATTAAGAAGAGATGGCAAGAATACACAGAAGAACTGTACAAAAAAGATCTTCATGACCCAGATAATCACGATGGTGTGATCACTGACCTAGAGCCAGACATCCTGGAATGTGAAGTCAAGTGGGCCTTAGAAAGCATCACTACGAACAAAGCTAGTGGAGGTGATGGAATTCCAGTGGAGCTATTCCAAATCCTGAAAGATGACGCTGTGAAAGTGCTGCACTCAATATGCCAGCAAATTTGGAAAACTCAGCAGTGGCCACAGGACTGGAAAAGGTCAGTTTTCATTCCAATCCCAAAGAAAGGCAATGCCAAGAAATGCTCAAACTACCGAACAATTGCACTCGTCTCACATGCTAGTAAAGTAATGCTCAAAATTCTCCAAGCCAGGCTTCAGCAATATGTGAACCGTGAACTTCCTGATGTTCAAGCTGGTTTTAGAAAAGGCAGAGGAACCAGAGATCAAATTGCCAACATCCGCTGGATCATGGAAAAAGCAAGAGAGTTCCAGAAAAGCATCTATTTCTGCTTTATTGACTATGCCAAAGGCTTTGACTGTGTAGATCACAATAAACTATGGAAAATTCTGAAAGAGATGGGAATACCAGACCACCTGATCTGCCTCTTGAGAAATCTGTATGCAGGTCAGGAAGCAACAGTTAGAACTGGACATGGAATAACAGAGTGGTTCCAAATAGGAAAAGGAGTACGTCAAGGCTGTATATTGTCACCCTGTTTATTTAACTTCTATGCAGAGTACATCATGAGAAACGCTAGGCTGGAAGAAACACAAGCTGGAATCAAGATTGCTGGGAGAAATATCAATAACCTCAGATATGCAGATGACACCACCCTTATGGCAGAAAGTGAAGAGGAACTAAAAAGCCTCTTGATGAAAGCGAAAGTGGAGAGTGAGAAAGTTGGCTTAAAGCTCAACATTCAGAAAACGAAGATCATGGCATCCGGTCCCATCACTTCATGGGAAATAGATGGGGAAACAGTGGAAACAGTGTCAGACTTTATTTTTCTGGGCTCCAAAATCACTGCAGATGGTAACTGCAGCCATGAAATTAAAAGACCCTTACTCCTTGGAAGGAAAGTTATGTCCAACCTAGATGGCATATTCAAAAGCAGAGACGTTACTTTGCCAAGATAGGTTCGTCTAGTCAAGGCTATGGTTTTTCCTGTGGTCACGTATGGATGTGAGAGTTGGACTGTGAAGAAGGCTGAGCACGGAAGAATTGATTCTTTTGAACTCTGGTGTTGGAGAAGACTCTTGAGAGTCCCTTGGACTGCAAGGAGGTCCAGCCAGTGCATTTGGAAGGAGATCAGCCCTGGGATTTCTTTGGAAGGAATGATGCTAAAGGTGAAAATCCAGTACTTTGGCCACCTCATGCGAAGAGTTGACTCACTGGTAAAGACTCTGATGCTGGGAGGGATTGGGGGCAGGAGGAGAAGGGGACGACAGAGGATGAGATGGCTGGATGGTATCACTGACTCGATGGACGTGAGTCTGAGTGAACTCCGGGAGTTAGTGATGGACAGGGAGGCCTGGCGTGCTGTGATTCATGGGGTCGCAAAGAGTCGGACATGACTGAGCGACTGATCTGATCTGATCTGAATCTTTCTGGGAGGGCCCACTGAGACCCCACAGGGGAGCCAGCATAGCTCTGCCCACTGGATGGGCGATGAAGAGTCAGGAAACCCAGCTCCAATGCAAAGACTCTCAGCTCAGAGACACTCCTACACCTGGCTGAAGGGAAGAAGCCATCCTCGCTTCTTGATAAAGCCTATTATTCAAAGCAGATGGCACACATCTGCAGAAACATGGAGGGACCTAGAGATAATCACACTAAGTGGAGTAAATCAGAAAGAGAAAGACAAACAGCATGTGATATCACTTACATGTGGAATCTAAAGCATGATACAAATGAACTTACAAAACAGAAACAGACTCACAGACATAAAAAACAAACTGTGGTTACTAAGAAGGAAACGGTTGGGGGGAATAAATTGGGAGTTTGGGATTAGCAGATACAAACTACCATATATAAAATAAACCACAAGGGCCTATTGTATAGCACAGAAAAATATATTCAATAATCTGTAATAAACCATATGAAAAATATATTCTGTATATAACTGAATCGCTTTGCTATACACCAGAAATGAAAATATTATAAATCAACTGTACATCAATTTTTTAAAAAATCAGATGGCTTACGTAGGCAGTCTATTCCTACACCTTCTCTACCCTTCAAGTGCTCTGCAAATATTAAAGGCTTTTCCTTACACTTCTCAGATCAATATAGTACTCAAACTCATGTGGACACTAAAGCAGGAACATTAACCCAAAACTACTTTTTACTGTTTCTCATATTAAAAAATAATTTCATTATCCTTAACATGTGACATATGTACATTTCTTGTTAAAATATAGGTAGAAAAAATGAAAACATTCCTTTAACCACCATTCAGAGATAATCAGATTGTGCCCACTATTTCAGATTATATATATACACATTTATTAAAGTAGGCAACACCAATAATGTTTTGTGATCTACTTTTTCACTTGATAAGATGTCATGGACATTTTTCCATTCCCTCATATAGTCTTCCACAGTTCAACACTCTATTATATGAATGAGCCACTGCGGTTTGAACTAATTCTATGCTGCTGTACACTGAGGCTGCTTTTCTGGAGGCTGCTCTTGAACTGGTCAGTGCACCTTGCCATGGGTCTTGGCGGCTTTTCACATTATGATTGTTGATGCCAAGCGTTAGAAAAAGGGGTTATCCCTTAGTGATTGCCTGGTTCAGCCCTCTCTTTTTGCACAGATGACACTGTAGTTCAAAGAGGGTAAGGAATGAAACCAAGGGAATACATCTTACAGATGGAAGTGCCAAACTAAAATCCAGATCACATCTAATCATAGCCAGTACTTTCCTCACTACCTCTTTCTTTAAAAATTTTTATTGGAGTACAGTTGCTTTACCATGCTGTATTACTTTCTGCTGTATGGCAAAGTGAATCAGCTACACATACACATATATCCCCTTTTTTGGGTTTCCTTCACATTTACGTCACCATTGTCACTACTTCCTACATAAATATATCCTTAAATATTATCCATTTCTATTTAACTCTAAACTCTCTTTGAAACTTCTAACTATAAAAGCCAGAGCAGACATTAAGAATCTTAATTTCTTTAACCAAGTCATTTGATTTCTGGTTTTCCTGACAGACTGACTCCTTCCTGCACTGTTAGTGGGGAGACTTTGGGGAAGACAAAAGTCTTCCTTAATAATGGAGGCTAGGCATCCAACATAACTGTGGGGTGGGAAAATTAGGATTCCAGGCCCACTTCTCTGCTTTTTATGGTTGTTCTCTTTGGGGATGGTTACCATTGCAAAGTATTAATTGCTCAGTTGTGTCTGACTCTTTGCAACCCCATAGACTGTGGCCTGTCAGGCTCCTCTGTCCATGGAATTCTCCAAGCAAGGATACTGGAGTGGGTTGCTATTCCCTTCACCAGAGGATCTTCCCGACCCAGGGATTGAAATCAGTCTCCCTCATTGTAGGCAAATTCTTTACCACCTGAGTCCCAAAGGAAGCCCATTGCAAAAGAGTCTCGTTTAAATTACTTCTACAAAAAGTGATTCATAAATTATTTCAAACTAGATATCATTGACTAACAACTGAATAGTGAATCAGAGATGGAAGGCGCTCTGGAGATGACCAACTCAAGCTCCTCATTACATAGAAGGGAAAGAAGATCTGGAAAAGGGATACAACTTGTTCAGCTATATATTGATGGAGCTAGAACACTGCTAGGACAGGACATCCTCCGCCTTCTAATTCGGTATGTTCTTACACTATACCTGAGGCCAATTGTGTGGCTGAGATGTGTGAGGCTATGGGGGTAACAAGGACACTCCAAGTTCCCCATGTCATCCATCTTCCCCCAAGCTCCGAGAGTTGCCCTCATGATTTAGATCAAAGTCAGTAAGGATACAGGCTTCCCAGGTGGCTCAGTGGTAAAGAATTCATCTGCCAATGCACGAGATGTGGGTTCAATCCCTGGGTCAGGAAGACCTCCTGGAGAGGGAAATGTCAACCCACTCCAGTATTCTTGCCTGGACAATATCATGGACAGAGGAGCCTGGTGGGCTATAGTCCAGGGGGTCATAAAGAGTCAGACACAACTGAGCAAGCACAGCAAGGAAAAAACTAATGCTCTTGAAGTTTCCTCAGTGTTTCATCTGAAGTGGAGAAAACATATGATCAGCTCCTCTGGAGAGGGCATATCTGGAGCTGCATTAAGTTATATTTATTAAGGGCATATAACTCAGCAATAAAAAGGAATAAACCACTGACACACACAGCCACGTGGATGACTCTTAAAAATATTGTGTGGAGAGAAAGAAGCCAAACATAAGAGAATACATTCTGCATGGTTACATTCATTATAAAATCTAGAGGAGAGGGTGAGATGATTTGGGAGAATGGCATTGAAATATGTATAATATCATATATGAAACGAGTCGCCAGTCCAGGTTTGATGCACGATATTGGATGCTTGGGGCTGGTGCACTGGGACGACCCAGAGGGATGGTATGGGAGGGAGGAGGGTTCAGGATGGGGAACACATGTATACCTATGGCAGATTCATTTTGATATATGGCAAAACCAATACAATATTGTAAAGTTAAATAAAATTAAATTAAATTTTAAAAAAAAGAAAAAAATCTAGAACAAGCAAAAAAATCTATTGTGATCAGAATAAGAAATACATAGGTGCCAACGTTTGTAATTATTATATATTCCTAATGGAGAAAACTATTATCATTTTTAAATGTCTCTATTTCAAATAATAGTTTTGTCTTATAATCTTTTCATGATATTAGTATAGTCAATTCTCTTATGGCCACTATTTGCATGATACGCTTTTTCTATCCTTTTACCTTTTACTTTCTCTTTCTTTTTAAGTAAGTTTTTCAATTGAGGTAAATTTACTTAAAACAAAATGCAGAGATTTTAAGTGCTCAGTTCAATGACTGTCAACAATTATACCAAGCAGTGTGTCCAGCTTCCAAAACAAGATATAAAATCCCATACAATTCTCTCCTTGCACTTTTCCAGTAAATTTTCATCCTCTCCTTTGGGATAAGCAGAATCCCAAAACACGTGAAGCCAAAGCTGATAGAATTGCAGGGAGATATAGAAAACTCAACAATTATAACTGAGGACCTTTCAATAGAGAAGAGAAAAATGGAGCAGAAAATCAATAGAGACAGAGAAGTCTTCAACAACACTATAAATGAAGTAGACCTAACACGCTTCTATCGGGGAAGGCAATGGCACCCCACCCCAGTACTTTTGCCTGGAGAATCCCATGGACGGAGAATCTCAGTCCATGGGGTCGCTGAGAGTTGGACACGACTGAGCGACTTCACTTTCACTTTTCACTTTCATACATTGGAGAAGGAAATGGCAACCCACTCCAGTGTTCTTGCCTGGAGAATCCCAGGGACAGGGGAGCCTGGTGAGCTTCCGTCTATGGGGTCGCACAGAGTCAGACACGACTGAAGCGACGCAGCAGCAGCAGCAGCAGCAACACGCTTCTATAGAGCACTCCACGCAACAGCAAAATACACATTCTTTTGTAGTGAAGATGGAACATTCTACAGAAATAAGTGTGCTAGGTCATGAAACAATCCTTGATATATCTTAAAAGTTTGAAATCATGTAAATTATATCTCTAATCACAGAAATTCAATTAAAAATCAATGAAAAAAAAGAAACTGGGGTAATAAGTGGAAATAATACACACTCCTAAATAACCATCAGGTCAATGAAAAAAATCACAAGGAAAATTGGAAAACACTTGAGTGAAAATAAAAACCAAAAATAACAAAATTTATGGGATGTGGTTAAAGTTATGCTTAGAAGCAAATTTATAGCTCTTAATGATTCAGATCAGATCAGATCAGTCGCTCAGTCATGTCCAACTCTTTGCGACCCCATGAACTGCATCACGCCAGGCCTCCCTGTCCATCACCAACTCCCGGAGGTCACTCAGACTCACATCCATTGAGTCAGTGATGCCATCCAGCCATCTCATCCTCTGTCGTCCCCTTCTCCTCCTGCCCTCAATCCCTCCCAGCATCAGAGTCTTCTCCAGTGAGTCAACTCTTCGCATGAGGTGGCCAAAATACTGGATTTTCACCTTTAGCATCATTCCTTCCAAAGAAATCCCAGGGCTGATCTCCTTCAGAATGGACTGGTTGGATCTCCCTGCAGTCCAAGGGACTCTCAAGAGTCTTCTCCAACACCACAGTTCAAAATCATCAATTCTTTGGCGCTCAGCCTTCTTCACAGTCAAGCTCTCACATCCATACATGACCACAGGAATGGTCTTGACTAGGCGAACCTTTGTTGGCAAAGTGATGTCTCTGCTTTTGATTATGCTATCTAGGTTGGTCATAACTTTCCTTCCAAGGAGTAAGCATCTTTTAATTTCATGGCTGCAGTCACCATCTCCAGTGATTTTGGAGCCCAGAAAAATAAAGTCTGACACTGTTTCCACTGTTTCTCCATCTATTTCCCATGTAGTGATGGGACCAGATGCCATGATCTTCATTTTCTGAATGTTGAGCTTTAAGCCAACCTTTTCACTCTCCACTTTCACTTTCATCAAGAGGCTTTTGAGTTCCTCTTCACTTTCTGCCATAAGGGTGGTATCATCTATATATCTGTGGTTATTGATATTTCTCCCAGCAATCTTGATTCCGGCTTGTGTTTCTTCCAGTCCAGCATTTCTCATGATGTACTCTGCATAGAAGTTAAATAAACAGGGTGACAATATACAGCCTTGACGTACTCCTTTTCCTATTTGGAACCAATCTGTTGTTGCATGACCAGTTCTAACTGTTGCTTCCTGACCTGCATACAGATTTCTCAAGAGGCAGATCAGGTGGTCTGGTATTCCCATCTCTTTCAGAATTTTCCATAGTTTATTGTGATCTACACAGTCAAAGCCTTTGGCATAGTCAATAAAGCAGAAATAGATGCTTTTCTGGAACTCTCTTGCTTTTTCCATGATCCAGCGGATGTTGGCAATTTGATCTCTGGTTCCTCTGCCTTTTCTAAATCCAGCTTGAACATCAGGAAGTTCACGGTTCACATATTGCTGAAGCCTGGCTTGGAGAATTTTGAGCATTACTTTACTAGCATGTGAGACGAGTGCAATTGTGCAGTAGTTTGAGCCCTCTTTGGCATTGCCTTTCTTTGGGATTGGGATGAAAACTGACCTTTTCCAATCTTGTGGCCACTGCTGAGTTTTCCAAATTTGCTGGCATATTGAGTGCAGCACTTTCACAGCATCATCTTTCAGGATTTGGAATAGCTCCACTGGAATTCCATCACCTCCACTAGCTTTGTTCGTAGTGATGCTTTCTAAGGCCCACTTGACTTCACATTCCAGGATGTCTGGCTCTAGGTCAGTGATCACACCATCATGATTATCTGGGTCGTGAAGCTCCTTTTTGTACAGTTCTTCTGCGTATTCTTGCCACCTCTTCTTAATATCTTCTGCTTCTGTTAGGTCCATACCATTTCTGTCCTTTATCGAGCCCATCTTTGCATGAAATGTTCCTTTGGTATCTCTGATTTTCTTGAAGAGATCCTTAGTCTTTCCCATTCTGTTGTTTTCCTCTATTTCTTTGCATTGATCGCTGTAGAAGGCTTCTTATCTCTCCTTGCTATTCTTTGGAACTCTGCATTCAGATGTTTATATCTTTCCTTTTCTCCTTTGCTTTTCGCTTCTCTTCTTATCACAGCTATTTGTAAGGCCTCTCCAGACAGCCATTTTGCTTTTTTGCATTTCTTTTCCATGGGGATGGTCTTGATCCCTGTCTCCTGTAAAATGTCACGAACCTCAGTCCATAGTTCATCAGGCACTCTATCTAGCAGATCTAGGCCCTTAAATCTATTTCTCACTTCCACTGTATAATCATAAGGGATTTGATTTAGGTCATACCTGAATGGTCTAGTGGTTTTCCCTACTTTCTTCAATTTCAGTCTGAATTTGGCAATAAGGAGTTCATGGTCCGAGCCACAGTCAGCTCCTGGTCTTGTTTTTGCTGACTGTATAGAGCTTCTCCATCTTTGGCTGCAAAGAATAGAATCGATCTGATTTCAGTGTTGACCATCTGGTGAGGTCCATGTATAGAGTCTTCTCTTGTGTTGTTGGAAGAGGGTATTTGCTATGACCAGTGCATTTTCTTGGCAAAACTCTATTAGTCTTTGCCCTGCTTCATTCCATATTCCAAGGCCAAATTTGCCTGTTACTCTAGGTGTTTCTTGACTTCCTACTTTTGCATTCCAGTCCCCTATAATGAAAAGGACATCTTTTTTGGGTGTTAGTTCTAAAAGGTCTTGTAGGTCTTCATAGAACCATTCAACTTCAGCTTCTTCAGAGTTACTGGTTGGGGCATAGACTTGGATTACTGTGACATTGAATGGTTTGCCTTGGAAACGAACAGAGATCATTCTATCGTTTTTGAGATTGCATCCAAGTACTGCATTTCGGACTCTTTTGTTGACCATGATGGCCACTCCATTTCTTCTGAGGGATTCCTGCCCGCACTAGAAGATATAATGGTCCTCTGAGTTAAATTCACCCATTCCAGTCCATTTTAGTTCGCTGATTCCTAGAGTGTCAACGTTCACTCTTGCCATCTCTTGTTTGACCACTTCCAATTTGCCTTGATTCATGGACCTGACATTCCAGGTTCCTATGCAATATTGGTCTCTTTACAGCATCGGACTCTTAATGATTATGTTTAAAAAAAAAATCTCAATTTACTATCTAACCCTTCCACCCTAGGAAACTAGAAGAACAAATAAAACACAGCAAAGAGAAGGAGAAAAAATAAAAACTTCAAGTGTAAATAAATGGGATGAAGAATAAAAACAATACAGAAAATTAATAAAATCAAAGTTGTTTTTTGAAAAGATCAACAAAATTAACAAACTGTTAGCTGGACTGACCACAAAAAAAAAAAAAGAGAGAAGACTCAAATTACTAACATTAGGAATGTAATGATAAACTTTACAGAAATAAATCTTATAGAATCTTATAATCTTACAGATATAAAAAGTGATACAAAGGAATAATATGAAAAACTTCAGTGCTAATAAATTAGATAACTTAGCTGAAGTGAACAAATTCCTAGAAAGACACAAATTATCTGAACTCAAGAAATAGGTAAATCCAAATAAACTTGTAACAAATAAAAAGATTGAGTTGAGTAAACAAGAAATTTCCCACAAAGAAAAGTGGAGGTCTTTACCAAAGCAGGCTTCACCAGAAGTGCAGCCTTTATCAGGAAAGTCTGCCAAACATTTAAAGAATATACATGAATCCTTCACAAAATGTGAATAAGAAGAAAATAGAATCAAAGGGAAAACTTCTCAACTCATTCCATGAGGCCAGTTTTAGCCTGATATCAAAGCCAGGTGAAGATATTACAAGGACAAAACTACACGTGAATATCCCTTATGAATATAGATGCAAGCTTCCTTTTAACAAGTATTAACTAGCTGCATCCTGCAACAGATAAAAATTATTATATACCACAACCAAGTGGTATTCATCCCAGTTATGTAAGGTTTAACATCGGAAAATCAGTTTATGTAATATACCACATCCAATAGAATAAAAAACAATCACATGATTATTTTAATAGACTCATAAAAAGCATTTGATAAAATCCAACACTCTTTTATGACTAAAACACACACACATTTACACACAAAGACTGGGAACAGAAAAATACTTCTTCAACCTAACAAACTGCTAAGTCGCTTCAGTCATGTCCAACTCTGTGCGACCCCATAGATGGCAGCCCACCAGGCTCCCCAGAACCTGGGATTCTCCAGGAAAGAACAATGGAGTGGGTTGCCATTTCCTTCTCCACAACCTAACAAAAGACAGCTATAAAAACATCTATAGCTATCATGCTAAGCTGTAAAAGACCAAATGCTTTCCTTTCAAGATAAGGAATAAGATGAGGGTGTCTACTCTTACCACTTCTATTCAACTCTGTACTATAGACTCTTACCAAGTCAATCACACAAGAAAAACAAAAATCATCCAGGCAGGAAAGGAAGACGTACATCTATATCCAGATGACATAACCTTGAATATAGAAAATCCCAAGTAACCCCTAAAAAACTATTACAATTAAGAAATGAGTTTAGCACCACTGCTGGATACAATATCAAAACACAAAATCAACTGTATATCTATACACTAGTAATGAAAAAAATCTAAAAGATTTCCATTATAATTAGCATCAAAAAGAATAAAATTCTTAGAAATTTTAACAAGATTCCTTAAATTTAACAAAGTATGGACAAAATTTATATACTGAAAACTACAAAACACTGTTGACAGATACTAAATAAGATTGAATAGAAAGACATCCTATGTTCATGCATCAGAAGATTCAATATTGATAAGATGGCAAAAAATCCCAAATTGATCTACAGATTCAATGTAGTCCTTACCAAATTTCCAGCTGACTTTTCTCACAGAAATCCATAAGCTAATTCTAAAATTCATATGGAAATGAAGGGAACCTACAATAGCTGTAACAATCTTGAAAAAGAATAACAAAGTTGATAGGCTCACACTTTCCAATTTCACACCTTACTATTAAGCTACTTTAAGCATAACAATGTGGTACTGGCATAAGGATAGATACATAAATCAGTGGAAAAGAATTAAGTATTCAGTAAACTCTCACATTTATGTCCACTTGATTTTCAACAAAAGGACCAAGATAATTCAAAAGGCAAAGAATAATCTTTAACAAATAGTGCTGGATAACCAGAAATTCACATGCAAAAGACTGCATTTGTCCCCCTACCCCACATCTTACATGCAAATTTGCAGAGACAGAAATTGCAGATGTATGAAATATTCTCCCACCCTCTTCTGGCCTAACCATCCTACTCAATTCACCTCAAATGTCACCTCCTCAGTGAAGCCTCCCCTGATTCCTGCCATATTTCAAGTCTAAGTGGTAAGTTCCTCTTTTACGCCTTCATTGTGTGTGCAATGTGCATGCTTAGACGCTCAGTCATGTCCAGCTCTTTGTGACCCCATGGACTGTAGCCCACCAGGCTCCTGTGTCCATGGGATTCTCCAAGCAAGAAAACTGGAATGGGTTGCCATTCCCTTCTCCAATGCCTACATTATAGCTTGTACATATTGAATACTTCCCTTATAGCAATTATCTCACTGGTTTAAATTTAAGATGGAAATATTTCCTGAGAGTTGGCCCAGAACTCCTGCCACATATGGCATTTCCTTCACATAAAAAGTCATACATTTGCAGGGGACTATGTTTACCCCATGGATTGGGGCCAACAGAATTTTCCAGGCAAGAATACTGGAGTGGGTTGCCATTTTCTTCTCTGGGGATCTTCCTGACCCAGGGATCAAACCCCAGTCTCCCTCACTGCAGGCAGAGGCTTTATCTCTGAGCCACCAGGGAAACTCTATATTTACTTCATTCCTTTTCCCATCTGCTTACCACAATAGAACCTTTCACTAACCCTGGTGACACCATTCAGTCCTCTCAAGACCCTGCAGCAAATATTCACTCCACCACCCCTTCACAATAGCCAGACCAATGGTCCTTTCCTTTCTTTTACACAAAACAATGTTATTTCTCTATCAGTCAGCTCTGACTGGCATCATGGTTATCACTACTTTTATTCTCTGGGCCTGATAGAGCACCAGCTGTGTTCAACCATTCTAAGAAAAGGAGTTTCCAGCCAAGTGCACAACTAAGATTATTGCTGAGAATAGATACCCCATGGAGCCCAATGACAAAAGAACATAAATGAGGAGTAACATTCTGGCTGCTACAAATAGAAGATCTTCCTGACTTCAACGAATATCAAAGGCTCACACAGAGAAAACTAAGAGCTCAGTTGTACTATCTGGGTCAAGGGACCCCAAGAAGATAGCATGCTGCACTCAGAAAGGTGATGGGGTCCTGACCACCAAGGGCTTTGAAACCCGACACCAGAGATCCTCAGGACCTTTGTAACCTCTGCCTTGGAACTTCTCAGCCACCACAATACAACCAGATAATCAGCCAGTTATTACTCTCTCGGACATTCTCTCACCTCCCACACACACGCTCACTGGACTTGCCTCGTAGCAGAAGCGTTCAGATCAGATCAGTCGCTCTGTCGTGTCTGACTCTTCGGTGCCTTATTAAAAACAGACATGAGAAGCAATCATGTCTCATCTCTTAACAGGACTAGAGAGAATGCCATCTTCCTCCCTCGCCTCCAGACCCAACCCTTCCAGTTCACCTCAGTGCTGCTTCAGGAGCAAAGAAAGTGCAAATGGGATCATGTGACCCATCTCATTTAATACTGAGGCTAGAGCACTCCTGGCAGTTGATTAAAGTCCAAACTCCTGCTCAAAGCATTCAAGGGCTTTCACAATCTAGGGCCAATCTACCTTTGCAGCAGTATCCTCAGTAGTGTCTCCTCATACACTGAGGGCTCTGATCTCCCTGGACAGCTCACTGTCCTCTTGAGATGCTGCATATTTTCATCATATATGATTTTCCATTCACTATTCTATTTACCTAGAATCTATCCCCTTCTCACCTTGTCCACCTGACGAACTCTCAGTGATTCTTGGAGAAGAGACTCAAATGTAATTCATCCTTCTGATCCTTTGCCCAGCCATCCCAGGCCAAATTAACCACTACTTGTGCACCCCTATGAGCTACACTCATATTGATTTTCTAAGCTAATAGGTGGCAAAACCAAGACTCAAATCAGGTCTTCTGACTGTAAATCCTAAGGTCTTTCTGCCATGCCACACTGCCAAAGGCATCGTGCTTCAATTTGGAATCCCTAGATAGCTGACCAAAGGTGGGTACCCAGTAAACGTGCCTTGAGTGAATGAATGACACCCTATAGGTACTTTCCAGCATCCACCCGTAGTCTATTCTCCAAAGTAGAATGTACAAAGGAAACTTAGCTTTTCAGATGTAACCAACTCCTGAGGTACTATGAGTCATTAATCATGCCCCAATTTAGCGACACCACAAATACATGCCATGTAATCATATAGGTCCTCCAATGAAGCTCATGATGCTTATTTAGCCAGGGAAAAGGGAGAGAAGAAAAAGATAGCAATGTGTAACGTTTAGGGAGAGCCCTGGCCCAAAGAAGCATTTCCTTTTCAACTCCCTAATACACCTCTTTATATAGCCACTGAGCATTTGAGCTCTCCAGGGGCCAGGGGCCAAGTCTGAGCTGAAAGTATCACATGCTATTTGGAAGAATTAAGCCAGGGTGTCCACAATAATATAAACACAGAGACAAATAGGACAAGCAGGCCCTAAGAAGAGAGGCCAAGCCCAAGACTGTCAAAGGATTTTGGACTGTGAATCTACTCTCTTGTCAAAGGGGGAATATAGAATACAGTATAACATTTTAAAAAAATAATAAACTCCTTGATTTTACCTTTTCACACCAAAAATCTCTCTTTAAGAAGCGGCAAATAAATTCATCCCAACTAACTGGGTGCTTAGTAGAATTTTGAAATACCAGCCCTTAAAGGAAGAAAGAACAAGCAATGCAAAATGGGCTTTCCTGCCCTAGGCTGAGAGTCTGAAATTGTCTATTTTGCCAGTGTATTCTGTCTGCCAACCTATCTGCAAAGAAAGACACCATTTAAAATTTCACATCCACCCAAGATGGCTATCATACAAAACCTATACTCACAGGTTCCCCTCAAGGCGTGGTAAGGAATAAAGAACGAAGAAAAACTAAGGAAATATTCTGGCAAGTCTTCTGGACTCTACTAATTCCATAAGCAAAGACTTTGCCAAGATCTACTTGACAGGATTATAGATAGTTAATAAACCAAGGGTTTGAAGAAATTCCAATTTGTAAGAACCATTTCGTAGTTTTTTTTTAATTAGGGTAATTTAAATGTAGGTATGATCATGATCTATTAGAGATGTGATATTATGGGCTATTTTCACACATGCACATCTGGAGGCTTCCCAGGTGGAGCTAGCAGTAAAGAATCCACGTGCCAATGCAAGAGATCCAAGAGATGTGGGTTCAAGCCCTGGGTTGGGAAGATCCCCTGGAATAGGAAATGGCAACCTACTCCAGTATTCTTGTCTGGAAAATTCTTTCCTGGAAATGGAAAATTCCATGCACAGAACAGCCTGGCAGGCTACAATCCATGTGGCTGCAAAGTGTCTGAGGCGACAGAGCATATTTCTAGAAAAATCACTATGTCCAGAAGGTTTTCAAATTAACGTACTTTGAATGTAGGTATGATCTATTGGAGATGTGAATATTATGGGCTATTCTCACATGTGCATATTTGGAATGGCCACAACTAAGGACCATGATTAAAAGGCTGATTTAATGCAATATTGTCACTCCACAGTGGAAGAAAGGTGCCAGCCAACGAGGACACAAAATGGTGCAGCCTGAGGAATAGGGTTGGAGCTGATTTTCAAAGACCCTGTTACTACTTAGATTCTAATCTTGGACAGGAGGACTGAGTTTCTTTAGCGCCCACCCAACACCTAGCATGCTATAAATCCTTAATAAGTTTGCTGTTGAGTTTGTTTCTTTTTGTTGTTTAAGAAAAAAAATGACAGTGTTTAACTTGCTCTTTTATATCCAAAACACAATACAAATCAGAGATTTGCTAATGTCTTGTTTATTCTTTTTCACTTAGTAAAAAAAAGTGGCACATGGAGGAGAGATCAAATGGATCCTCGAAGCTGTTAAGAAAATTGCATTCCCTGCTTTAAACTTGATCACAGCCTCAGTGAGGACTTCAGACATGGGACCTGCTGAGTGTCTCAGATTGCCATGGATTAATATAGCATAGGTAGGAATTGCACTCTTTTAGCAAATAGTTACTGAGCACTATGGTCATGGTACTTTGTGTTGGGGATGCAAAGATGAGTAGGAAATGCACACTACTCTCAAGGGAGCCACTAGGTGAATTTCATCCAGGCTGACCAGCCACTGCCCTCAGGCTAATGCCTAGGATCCCTGACTTCTTCTGCTCTTCTTCCTCCACCCTTACATGTCTTGATCCAAGGGGCACCACACTGATGCCCCTTGGATCTATAAACTTGGCCCTGACTTCCAACTTCTCTCAGATTATATCGATTGACCAAAAGGTACATTTAAATTTTTCTGTAAGATGCTGGAAAATCCCAAGTAAATGTTTTGGCCAACCCAATATATACCCAACCTTGGCAGACGTATATCCTACCACTGCTTCATGCATGAACTGATTCAGGCACCTTTCTTTCCCAAATTGCTCATCTATGCAAAATAGCTCCTCTTTCTAATTGTCCCCTTCCCTTTTGTATAATACTAACCCCACTCTTTTAGTTTCCCAGACTTTACTTTCCACTTCTCTTTTCAACCCTTTAATTTAATTTTTCTCACTAGGTCCTGGCATCTGCCCTTTAGGATGGCTTTGAGGTCTATTTCGGCTTTCATCACCTAGGTCCCTGCCTCACTAGCCCACAAATAAAGTAACTGTCCTCTTTGATCCTTCCAACTCACTTTTGTATAAACTTCAAGATATTTTTTCTAAAAGTATTCATTATTTTCCTGTTCATGAAACTCTTGGCTCTCTTTTGCCTGTCTTGTTAGATATACACTCTTTAAAAAAAAAAAAAAAAAAACTGTCTATCGTCTGATCTTTACCTAACAATGCAATGTTACTTTTAACCACCCCTGTAATCCCCATCCTCTATTCTAATCAAGCTAATCCATCTTGGTATCTTTGTTCAAACTGGCCCCTATCTCACCAAATCACAGCCACTGTCCACATGGGCACAATTCATTTAATCAAGTATTCACCAGGTACCTACTGGGTAATACACACTGTGCTGGCCCTTAGGGAACAGCAGAGAACATGACAGGCTCATGTCTTGTCTTCACAAATCTTGTATTTTGTTACAACAATTTAACCTCCTGAGAAAAAGTTGGATCATTATCTCATACTCCATACCTTTAAAAATCTTGGTAGAGAAAATATTTTCAGGTATTTTTAAATTAAAGTATTTTAAATTTAATGTGTACTTACCTAATCTGATTGAAAAGATATCCAACAATAGATTTCATATAAATGAGAGAGTGTGAAATATCTTTATAATCTCATAACCCTCTCAAGAAACCTTGTAAATCTATTTGTCTATTACAGAATTTTCCTTCTTTAAATATCTATGTTCCTTAATGTACTCCAAACAAGGACCCAGAGTTTTGCCTTTATGTTTCCTTCATAGCCTTCATGACAATAAGAAACTAGTAAACTTCACAAGCATACCAGAGTGATTGACAGAGTATCCAGATTCAAATATCCACATTTAAAAACAGATCTATATAATTTAAAACCTCAGAAATCCAAAAATTCATTATAGTGAGCTTTAACCACAATAGCCAACCATACTTTCCAACTAGAAGAAAATCCATCTCTTTTGAGATGGACCCCTTTTCAAGCCTCTGTAGTCCAGAGGTATGAGGACATGCAAAAAGGAAAGGGCAGGAAATAAAGAGTAATTAGAATGTGAATGATAATATAAAGAGTCACTTCTTTCTCCCTCTAAATGATATTTTTATCTTTGGGGACTGAAATGAACTTGTCACCAGACGTCACATGAGCTATTGGAGCCAAAACCTCCAAAAGTGTTTGACAAAACTCTTAGTCTCTGACACAGCTATTTTTAGTGAGAGAACATTGTCTTAGCTTCTGCAACATTTCCCAGAACAACGGTAAGTCTGAGATCAGACAGAAGGGAAGTTTATTTTGATTTAAACATTTACTCAGTGAGAGATCGAGCTGACAGCCGTATTACATGCATGAAAGCCACTCCCTCCACCCCCACCAAAAAAGCACAAGTGTTTCAAAGGGAGTCATATTGCACTAAGTTCTTCCTTGGGAGAGCAGTCCATCTGGACTGGAAAATTGGGACCAAAAGAGATAAATTGGCTTGATTCTGAAGTTCTAACTTGGTCTTTAAGAACTAGAATGCTGGAACTTCACTTGTGGTCCAAGGGTTTATAATCTGCCTTGCAATTTGGGGGACGTGGGTTCAATCCCTGGTCAGGGAACTAAGATTCAACATGCCACAGAGAAACTAAGCCTACACACTGCAACTACCCTAATGGGCCTGCATGCCCCAGTGAAAGAGCCCACATGACACAGTAAAGACCCTGAGTGCAGCTACTAAGGCCCAAATACATTAATGAATACATTAATTAGTTTAAAAAAAAAGAACTAGAAAGCCTTCTGATCCACTCTAAAGGTAAGAGAACATTATGAAAAGCAAGTCTCACCTGGACTATTGCCTTTATGTCTCTGATTTTTCTCATAACTTCCAGGTACATTCTGGAAGAGCCCTTTAAACCCCCCAAGCTGATGTCAAACTGGAGTGGAAACTGTAAACTCTCTAACTACACAAAATCTTATTACCATTCAAATTTTTCTCATATTGTTTTCATTACATGCTGCTATCTAGTTATTTGCATACCTCTAGTTTCACAACTCCAAAGAGTATTTGTCTACAACTGAATAAGCCATAGTGCAAACTGGTTTTCAAACTTCTCCTGAATAGTGCAAAATTAAATCCATGAGGTTTTTCAACAAATGTTATCTACAACCTAGAAATACATTTCCAATGTCATATAAATCAAATATCAAAATAACTATATTTTGCCCTTCCCCAACCATATCTGCAGTGTAATTTTTAAATGCATCCATGGATTGCCTGCAACACTATCTCTGATAACCGGGCTCAGAACTCTGAGTTTAGCCCGTAAGTGATCTCTCAGAAATATTGAGCTGGGAAAAAGAAACACTGAACCGTCGGACCCTGGGCACAGATCTGAGGGTGTGGTGACTCAGGGTCAAGGGGGTATTAAGGACCATGGATAAGCTGAAGTCATGGGAAGTCTGGCCAGTGGGAAAAGAAAAATGGACTTGATGCACAGAGAAAATCAAGGGCATCATAAATGAAAGACCATAGAGCCTTCATTCTATGAGAACTGCCTGTACTTCATTGCCTACTCCTGGATTCCCAAAAGTATGTTCTGTGTCCTTATAATAAACCCATCTATCCATAGATTAAAATGAGTTAGTCTCTCTTAAAGGCAAAGAGATGAAACAGAAATCACTGTTGATACTGTGGAAGAAACTTTTATACTCTTTGTAATAGTGGAGAAAATCAGTTTCCTCAACCTCTGTAGTAACAAAAATCACTTGGCATGTTCAAAATACAGATTATCAGGCAGCTTCCCTGGAGATTCTGACTCCAAAGTTCTGACTCAGGCCCAAGAATATGCAGAGAATTCTGGGACCAACCAAGTTTGAGTCACGCTAGATTAGGTGAATTCCAAGATACTTTCCATTGCAAGGTCAACAAGTATTAATATAAACCAACCACTTCTCTATACATATTAGTTGTTCAAGTGTACAGATTTGGAATCAAAGTCATAGTGCTTGTCCTTAGGGAAAAAACCCATTTCTAGAACACACTAGTCTAGGTCAATCAATAGAGGAAAGCCTTAGAGACAGAGAAACAAAGCCAAGCCATGTGAGTATATGCATTCGTGCCTGCGTGCACTTTGATCTAATTTTAGAGATTAGAACAAATTCCTTCAAGAAACATTTGCACTATGTCTGCATTACATAATTAAATCCATATTATTTGGTAAATACATGGATTCTATCTCTTCAACACACAGAGCTGAACATTACATACTGACACGTTGCAGGGAGGAGCATGATTTCCTTGAAGACCAAGAAGAAAACAGTGAAAATACGGTCAGTGAAAGGATTTGAAAGTCAAGATTCTAAATGATGGTGCAGACCTTCGTTCTTTCATTAGAATTCTACAAAGAGGCTGTGAAAGTACTATATTCAAATTCTAGGGAAACTGTATGCAAATCCATAAGAAATGCCCTGTGTAGCTTTGGGAGAATAAACAAAAACTTCAAGTTGAATTGAGCCTTTACTTTGAGCTCAGCCTCTAGTTCTAATAGGAACTACAAATAATTCTATGACTTTTTTAGAGACATAAGTCTCTTTGGAAAGTAATCTAACCTCCTACTTAGAACATAGTCCTTCAATTCCTGGAGGCCCTGAGATAGGCAGTGTTCCAACATGGTTAGGACCTTAATACTTGAATCAAATGCTTATAGATGTACTAAATCTTAGTACTTGTGTGACTTTGGTGGGTGCTTTCTCTGGGTATCTGTTTTCTAATCTGTAAGATCGGGCAAGTGATAGTCAGCTTAGTCATGTCCGACTCTTTGTGACCCCATGGACTGTAGCCCTCCAGGCTCCTCTGTCCATGGAATTCTCCAGCCGAGAATACAGGAGTGGGTAGCCACTCCCTTCTCCAGGGGGTCTTCCCAATCCAGGGATTGAACTCAGGTCTCCTGCATTATAGGCAGGTTCTTTACCATCTGAGCCACCAGGGAAGCCCATAAGATGGGAAAGCCAACACTCAAGGACATGAAAGTCATTCACCTGAAATGATGTAACTGGTAGATGACGAGGCAGGACCTTAAGGTGAGGCCTCTGTTCTGCTCTGCATCTGTGCCTGAAAGCCAATCATGGAGCCAATGGAGAGGCTCCTAATACGCCAGCCTCCTGCCTGTCAAGGGGTAGGATTCTCACCCAGGAGTCTGCTGCCAGAGCGCCGACAGTGAGAGGGAAGCGTCTGTCCCTCCCTGCATGCTTGAAAGACAAGCCCAGCATTCTCAAATTGCACACTACATGGTGAAAGTATTTTTAATGACTTCAGTCCTACAATACTTCAAGGTTCCCCCTTCCTCTCCAGAATAGACACTGAGCTTCCAAATGTCTCCCTTGAGAGAAAATAAACCTCTTGCTCTTGTTTCTTCCAAAAGAGACTCAATTTCTTCTTGGAAAAAAAATCAATCTCTTTCATCAAAAGATTAGATTTAACCCATATCCTTTCCTTGTCCAGGTTTCCTTTCAGTTTGTTTCTCTCTTAAGCAAAAGCCCCTTCTCTTAAGCAAAAGTTCCTGGAAGGGAACACGCCCCTTCCACCCCCACTGAATGCCATCAGTAGACCTTAATCCTACCCTTCCTTCCTCCATACTGGGGCTGTGCAGCCCCATCGGCCGGCCTACTCAGGCACAGGTGGGCCAGGGGTCTCTCACCCAACAGAAGGGACAAAGCAACAGCTCTGAGAATTTCACTGAAGTCTGGATGCAAAGAGAGATGCCGTGACACAAAGGTGAAGAGCGGTGGGAGACACCAGGACTCCAAGATTACAGCCCGAGGCTCCTACTCAAGAGTCCCTCTCAGAGGCTCAAATGTCCACTTAGCCAGAGGTTGTGGCCACCACAGGGGACCCCGAAGGCTCACTCAGACCCCTTAGGGGTGGGAAACTCGAACGAAGACATGCTGAGCCAGGTACAGCCTCGTATCTCGGCTCAGAAGTTTTTATTTTCACTCATTCTCTTGAACAGGATTATAAATACCATTTGCAACTCTTCTCCTCCAACGTTTTGCAGAGGCTCTTGGTGTTGTCTGAGACAAATATTGTGCCAATTTTAAAAGTAACGAAGAAGAGGCTGACAGGACAATGACAGGCTCAGGACTTCTTGTGGATTTTCTCAGAAAATTATGAAAAGAATTTGTGTTGAACCAGGTCATTCACTGTGGAATCAGGAGTTTAGGTTGAAATCTGAAAACTACCATTTGGGTTTTAGTTTACTCACTGGTGAAACAGGCCTCTTGAGAACACTTGCCTTAGAAAGACATTGTTAGGATTCAATGAGGTGATCTGGTAAAAGGATGGAGCAGTCAGAGTCCCATTAGGAGACAGAAACCCCATGGTAATATGACAGAGAAGGCTAATATAAACCATCATTAACTATCCACAGGGGGTTAGCTATGAAAAGAGGATAAAAGAGAACTGTAAACAACACCCAGTTGTAAGTGAGACGACCTTAAGGGATTCTGAGGCTCAGTCCCAATGTGGGGGGAAGCAGTTTCCTCCATACCAGCAAGCAAGTAATTCTCGGACACCAGTTGGCAGTCCTACTGTTCAACTCAATTCTGACACTCTCTACATGGAGATATAATCAGATTTCAGAGGTTAATGCTTAGTCCTACAGGACTGTTCTCCACTCCTACCACTTCAGACCCCAATCACAAGTCCAGGTTATCACTTGTGCTTCTGACCTACCAGCTATAACTCAGAGGCCCCCACAACCCTCTCCTTGGGTTCAAATAATTTGCTTGAGTGGCTCACAGAACTCACAGAAACATTTTACTTACCAGATTACCAGTTTATCATAAAAGGATATAACTCAAGAACAGCCAGATGGAAGAGACACATAGGGCAAGGTGTGGGGAAAGATTGTGGAGCCTCTGTGCCCTCTCCAGGTGCCCACATCTCCACGTGTTTACTCATGCTGGAATTCTCCTAATACTGTCCTTTCAGTTTTTTATGGAGACTTCATTACACAGGCATGACTGATTAAGTCATGGCCATTGGCAATCAATTCAACTTTCAGTCACCCTCCCCTGCTGGAAATCAGGGCATCAGACTGAAAATTCCAACCTTCTAGTCAATGTTAGTTCCCCTGGCAAACAGCCTCCTTCCTTAGGTGCTTTCTGAAAGTCACCTTATTAACAAAAACCCAGTTATTGAAATGGGCCTGTCATGCATAACAAGACTCCCATATTACCTTTATGACTCTGAAGAATTTCAGGAATTGAGAACAAGAAATCAGTGTTTGGGGAGCTGTGAGTCAGGAATGATGGGTGAAGACCAAATATATATGAGAAATATATTTTGATCCCTGGAATGGCCAAATATCTACTTCTTATAAATCACAGTATGGCAGAAACAAAGGAAAGAAGAATTTTGAAGGAGCAGTGCAGTTCAGCTCAGTCGCTCAGTCGTGTCCGACTCTTCGCAGCCCCATGAATCACAGCACACCAGGCCTCCCTGTCCATCACCAACTCCCGGAGTTCACTCAGACTCACGTCCATCGAGTCAGTGATGCCATCCAGCCATCTCATCCTCTCTCATCCCCTTCTCCTCCTGCCCTCAATCCCTCCCAGCATCAGAGTCTTTTCCAATGAGTCAACTCTTGGCATGAGGTGGCCAAAGTACTGGAGTTTCAGCTTCAGCATCATTCCCTCCAAAGAAATCCCAGGGCTGATCTTCTTCAGAATGGACTGGTTGGATCTCCTTGCAGTCCAAGGGACTCTCAAGAGTCTTCTCCAACACCACAGTTCAAAAGCATCAATTCTTTGGCGCTCAGCCTTCTTCATAGTCCAACTCTCATATCCATACATGACCACAGGAAAAACCATAGCCTTGACTAGACAGACCTTTGTTAGCAAAGTAATGTCTGTGCTTTTGAAGGAGTAGACCCTTCCCCAAAGTTGAGGTTCAGACCTCACTGGAGAGGGCATGGCTGCCCACCGTGGATGGGGTGGAAGCTACTGACCACAACTGGTCAGCAGGCAGCAGGGCAGCAAACCACAAAAAGGCAACCTCCCTCCTGATGAGATGCTATCAGCTGGGGAACCACTAGCTGGAAGCTGAGCACCTGTGGGTTTCTAGATGCTGTCTTAGGAGCAGTCCAAAAATAGCACACCAAAAACCAGAGAAGAAAGCCAGTGCTCTCTGGCAGCTAGAAAGGAAGAAATGTTCCAATAGGACAAGCAGGACCATGAACAATGGATTTGGAACTGAGTGGTAATAAAGTGATAACTGGCCAAGAGGGCTAGTTATCATCATCATCATTATCCCCATTGCCATCATTCCGTCATCACTTCTCTCGTGGACTCGTTTGCCGAAGTGAAGTGAAAGTGGAGATGGAGGGATGGAGACCTTGATGGGTGTCCCACCTCAATTCTCTGTGAGCCGAGCTCATTGGCTAAGCTTGGAGACAAGAGCAGAGGGTTTAGAAAATGGCACCAAGAACTACCCAAAGTCTGGACTTTTGTGCTCACCACACCAGGACCTGTGAGGCTCTCTCCTTGCTAAGCTCACCCACAATCAGGGAAAGCTTCCCTAACTATTAGAGTCACTAATTGCCCTTCCAACAGGATTCACCCAACCCCAAGAGCTATGTAAGCAACACAGAGATCCAGAAAAGCACTGGTAAAAAAAAAAAAAAAGAAAGAAAGAAACCTATTCTCTGATGTCTGTCTTCCCACCAGAGGGTCCCTGGTAGCCTTTGTAAGCAACATGAGGAGACAGCCGTACATCATCAATCCCAAATACGAAGGAATATGACACTGACCCACCTCAAAACAAGGAGATCTGAATTACTCATAAAGGAAAATGTTCACAATTGTATGAAGATCATATTTGGTTTGATATCATCTTAGAACAGCTACAAAGACTCCTTTTTAAAATAAGATACATTCTGATGGCTTCCGCATCACCCTGCTTGTAATCCCTTAAGGTATTTTCTGCTCCCAGCTCCTACAGGGAGGTGACAGCATGTGCCACAGTTTGGATAAAATTGAAGGCAGCTTTAGAGGGAAGGCCCTGAGGGCCTCGATCATACTTCCCTTACCAGTATGTGCCAAGGACAGCACTGGGGGCCCTGAGTGGGAAGCCATTGGAGGCCACATAGGAGGCAGTAATAACCCATCAACATTCAATAAACAATCCCAGGACCAAAATAACTGGGAAATGATGACATTCAGAAATAAAGTGACAGGCCTGGTGTCCTGAAATTTTCACTTTGAGGAAGAGAATGAAGGGCCTCCTATCTGACTGTGGGATTGGCAGGGAAGGAGGTGTGTATAGCTGTGCTGCAGGCCGGGCTCAGTGGCAGTTTTCCATCTACATTTTTGAGGCACTTTCAATCTCTTCCAAAAGGACATTTCTCAGATAACCTGCCTGCAAACCCCATTGCCACTCAGGACACGCTTTTCTTTCTCAAGGAGGTGCCACCAGAAAGCTGCCAAGGGCCGTGGTACTCAGCCAACCTGGGAGAGCCTGGCTGAAACCTTCATTGGAGATTTTCAGAATCACAAGGCTCATAGGGCAAGGTGGGCTGGGTTCATGTTACAAAGGAATACCTCTAATTCAACAGCTTATCTTCCCCCCCTCCCCCAGGGCTCCGTGTGATGATGGGACTGTCTGAAAACACACTGTGGGTTAACAATAAAAAGTGGATCTGGCATCACCTTCTCCCTCACCTCAGGCCCAGCTTCCTCCCTACCCCACACTGCACGCAGATACCTAAGAAAACACTCAGAGCTTAGTATCCAGATAATCTTGCATTTTGCCTGTCTGCTCTGTGTCCAACCAGTCATGAGAAATTGCTTCAGTTGAATAGGGTATGGAAGGAGTTGTGTTAGAATGATGGCCAGGGTTAGGGCAAGGGGGAGAGTCTAAATCAGGATGATGGTCAACAAAGTAGTCCAGGAAAATAGATGGACACCTTTCCCCAATGCATCTCAATTGTCATTTTTCACCTGGCCTGTCCTAAAAGTATTACTCCTTGCATATTAATGATATGAACAAAATTAGTAGATTGGAATATAAATTGACAAGCTCTAAAAGAAGAGCATGTATCTTAGTCACTCTGCAGTCTCAAAGTACCAAAGCCAGTGGCCAGTGTGCATCTGTCATCCATGGTTGTGCCACAAACCACCCCAAAATGCTTAAAGGAATACCCATTTGCTTGCATGCAAATGCAATTCAATTCATCCCACCCACTCCTTCCCACCCTTTCCTTCCCTGCTTATGTCCACAAGTCCATTTTCTACATCTGCGTCTCTGCTTGTTGCTGTTATTCAATCACTAAGTCGTGTCCAACTCTTTGTGACCCCATGTACTAGAGCACGCCAGGCTCTTCTGTCCATGGGATTTCCCAGGCAAGAATACTGAAATGGATTGCCATTTCCTTCTTCCTGCATCTCTATTTCTGCCTTACAAAGAGGCTCATCAGTACCATTTTTCTGGATCCCATATATATATGTATAGAGTAATAAACGATATTTGTTTTTCTCCTTCTGACTTAACTGCACTCTGTATGACAGACTTAGGTTCTGAAGGACAGGGAAGCCTGGCATGTTGCAGTTCATGGGGTCACAAAGAGCTGGAATTGACCTAGCGACTGAACAACAAGGTTCATCCCCATCACTACCAGTATGACCCAATTTCATTCCACTTCTTAAAGAAGAGCAGCAAAATGGAATTGTAAAGAGTGTGGACCAAGGGAGGTGGGGTCCCTTGTTGGTCAATTTTTACAATTTGCTCCATGGTGCTTGTCACAGGGAAGGACAATCTGGTATAATGGAGGGGAAAGTAGATCCAAGAGCTGGTGGTGAGATGTGAGTGTATTCTCTGCCTCTTGCATGTGGCCTCAGGCAAGTCACCTCTTGAGCTTCTAATAATAAGGAACTTTCCTCTTCTCTAGCATAGGAATAGGATAGAATGACTTGGTTAGAAAAGACAAATGAGATAACTAAATTAAAAACACATTGAGACTGCAGGGTATGATGTAATTCTAACCATTCTGAATCCAAGTACTAATGTTGTGTGAGTTTATTGATGCCCTCCTTCCTCTTAAACAACATTCAAGGCAAACAGTGGGTGGCTGCCAGGGGGCATTTTAAGAGTCCTAAGAATAGCTGTCTTGTCTAACAAGGTGAGGCTTCAGACCTAGCTTGGCCACTTTCTCATGAGCAATCATTTGATCTTTCTGACTTTGAGTGTTTCAAAATAAAATTACATTTTTGTGAGGTTATGGGCTGTTTTTCTTGATTTTTGTCAGGATTATCATAAAATGCGCTAGCACAATCAACACTACCATTATTATTATTATTCAAACATTTAGACTATGACCAAAAATAAAATCTGAAACTCATAACTTGAGTAGCCAAAATTTCTAGAAAAACAGAAGTTTAGTCTGTGCCTGAGCAGCTTTTTAGACCTAGTTTTTTGTGTTTTTGAAACAAAATCAAAACTAAAAACTTGTTTTTTTAAGTTGGAGTCATTTCTTCTTTAAAGACAGAATGCTATTACCTACATCAGTTTCTGTGCCTGGAAACCCTAGCTGCAGGGAGAGAAATCCCATCCCAAGGATGAGAGCTCCTGGGCCTGCGTAGTGGCCTTGCCTGGGGCTCTCTTCTACCCCCAAGAACTTGGCCATCTGGTCTCCATCCTCCAACCAGTTGCCAGGGCATCACAGCTGGGTACTTAAGCCCAAGTCTTTGGCAACACTATCTGACAGCTCACTCAGGAAAGATGCAGTTGGGGTTGGGGGTGTCCTGCCACTCCTATCACTTGACCTGGGTGTAGCTGCTCTGTTACGCTTTGCTGCAGTTTTCTAGAGCTTGGATGGCTTGAAGCAGTCTTCCCAGTTAACACTGAGTGCAAACCCCCACTGCCCCTCTAGCCAAGTTCTCTTCTGCCTCTGCCTGGACCTGGGCTTGCAACCAGCACTGAAGTCAGCTGGACCCGGCTGCTCCCACAAATTCATATGGCTGGCTCTGAGGACCAGGGTCCTGGGAAAGGGAGTGAGGTCGAGGGGAGTGACTAATGAGAAAGGAAAGATCAGGACAAGCTCAGCTTCCTTTAGCCAAGAAGAACCTAATTTTGATTAGAACTGAAGGGATGGGCTCCTGATTAAAACTTGCACCAGATGTCAGATCAGATCAGTCGCTCAGTCGTGTCCGACTCTTTGCGACCCCATGAACTGCAGCACGCCAGGCCTCCCTATCCATCACCAGCTCTCGGAGGTCACCCAGACTCACATTCATCGAGTCAGTGATGCCATCCAGCCATCTCATCCTCTGTCGTCCCCTTCTCCTCCTGCCCTCAATCCCTCCCAGCATCAGAGTCTTCTCCAATGAGTCAACTCTTCGCATGAGGTGGCCAAAATACTGGAGTTTCAGCTTGAGCATCATTCCTTCCAAAGAAATCCCAGGGCTGATCTCCTTCAGAATGGACTGGTTGGATCTCCTTGCAGTCCAAGGGACTCTCAAGAGTCTTGTCCAACACCACAGTTCAAAAGCATCAATTCTTCGGCGCTCAGCCTTCTTCACAGTCCAGCTCTCACATCCATACATGACCACAGGAAAGACCATAGCCTTGACTAGGCAAACCTTTGTTGGCAAAGTGATGTCTCTGCTTTTGAATATGCTATCTAGGTTGGTCATAACTTTCCTTCCAAGGAGTTAGTGTCTTTTAATTTCATGGCTGCAGTCACCATCTCCAGTGATTTTGGAGCCCAGAAAAATAAAGTCTGACACTGTTTCCACTGTTTCTCCATCTATTTCCCATGTAGTGATGGGACCAGATGCCATGATCTTCGTTTTCTGAATGTTGAGCTTTAAGCCAACCTTTTCACTCTCCACTTTCACTTTCATCAAGAGGCTTTTGAGTTCCACTTCACTTTCTGCCATAAGGGTGGTATCATCTGCATATCTGAGGTTATTGATATTTCTCCCGGCAATCTTGATTCCAGCTTGTGTTTCTTCCAGTCCAGCATTTCTCATGATGTACTCTGCATATAAGTTAAATAAACATGGTGACAATATACAGCCTTGACGTACTCCTTTTCCTATTTGGAACCAGTCTGTTGTTCCATGACCAGTTCTAACTGTTGCTTCCTGACCTGCATACAGATTTCTCAACAGGCAGATCAGGTGGTCTGGTATTCCCATCTCTCTCAGAATTTTCCAGAGTTTATTGTGATCTACACAGTCAAAGGCTTTGGCATAGTCAATAAAGCAGAAATAGATGTTTTTCTGGAACTCTCTTGCTTTTTCGATGATCCAGCGGATGTTGGCAATTTGATCTCTGGTTCCTCTGCCTTTTCTAAATCCAGCTTGAACATCAGGAAGTTCACGGTTCACATATTGCTGAAGCCTGGCTTGGAGAATTTTGAGCATTACTTTACTAGCGGGTGAGATGAGTGCAATTGTGCAGTAGTTTGAGCACTCTTTGGCATTGCCTTTCTTTGGGATTGGGATGAAAACTGACCTTTTCCAATCTTGTGGCCACTGCTGAGTTTTCCAAATTTGCTGGCATATTGAGTGCAACACTTTCACAGCATCATCTTTCAGGATTTGGAATAGCTCCACTGGAATTCCATCACCTCCACTAGCTTTGTTTGTAGTGATGCTTTCCAAGGCCCACTTGACTTCACATTCCAGGATGTCTGGCTCTAGGTCAGTGATCACACCATCATGATTATCTGGGTCGTGAAGCTCTTTTTTGTACAGTTCTTCTGTGTATTCTTGCCACCTCTTCTTAATATCTTCTGCTTTCGTTAGGTCCACACCATTTCTGTCCTTTATCGAGCCCATCTTTGCATGAAATGTTCCTTTGGTATCTCTGATTTTCTTGAAGAGATCCTTAGTCTTTCCCATTCTGTTGTTTTCCTCTATTTCTTTGCATTGATCGCTGAAGAAGGCTTTCTTATCTCTTCTTGCTATTCTTTGGAACTCTGCATTCAGATGTTTATTTATTTCCTTTTCTCCTTTGCTTTTCGCTTCTCTTCTTTTCACAGCTATTTGCAAGGCCTCCCCAGACAGCTATTTTGCTTTTTTGCATTTCTTTTCCATGGGGATGGTCTTGATCCCTGTCTCCTGTACAATGTCACGAACCTCAGTCCATAGTTCATCAGGCACTCTATCTATCAGATCTAGGCCCTTAAATCTATTTCTCACTTCCACTGTATAATCATAAGGGATTTGATTTAGGTCATACCTGAATGGTCTAGTGGTTTTCCCTACTTTCTTCAATTTCAGTCTGAATTTGGCAATTAGGAGTTCATGGTCTGAGCCACAGTCAGCTCCTGGTCTTGTTTTTGCTGATTGGATAGAGCTTCTCCATCTTTGGCTGCAAAGAATAGAATCGATCTGATTTCGGTGTTGACCATCTGGTGATGTCCATGTATAGAGTCTTCTCTTGTGTTGTTGGAAGAGGGTATTTGCTATGACCAGTGCATTTTCTTGGCAAAACTCTGTTAGTCTTTGCCCTGCTTCATTCCGTATTCCAAGGCCAAATTTGCCTGTTACTCCAGGTGTTTCTTGACTTCCTACTTTTGCATTCCAGTCCCCTATAATGAAAAGGACATCTTTTTTGGGTGTTAGTTCTAAAAGGTCTTGTAGGTCTTCATAGAACCATTCAACTTCAGTTTCTTCAGCGTTACTGGTTGGGGCATAGACTTGGATTACTGTGACATTGAATGGTTTGCCTTGGAAACGAACAGAAATCATTCTGTCGTTTTTGAGATTGCATCCAAGTACTGCATTTCGGACTCTTTTGTTGACCATGATGGCCACACCGTTTCTTCTAAGGGATTCCTGCCCACAGTAGTAGATATAATGGTCCTCTGAGTTAAATTCACCCATTCCAGTCCATTTTAGTTCGCTAATTCCTAGAATGTCAACATTCACTCTTGCCATCTCTTGTTTGACCACTTCCAATTTGCCTTGATTCATGGACCTGACATTCCAGGTTCCTATGCAATATTGTTCTTTACAGCATCGGACTTTACTTCTATCACCAGACACATCTACAGCTGGGTATTCTTTCTGCTTTGGTTCCATCCCTTCATTCTTTCTGGAGTTATTTCTCCACTGATCTCCAGTAGCATATTGGGCCCTTACTGACCTGGGGAGTTTCTCTTTCAGTATCCTATCATTTTGCCTTTTCATACTGTTCATGGAGTTCTCAAGGCAAGAATACTGAAGTGGTTTGCCATTCCCTTCTCCAGCGGACCACACCCTGTCAGATCTCTCCACCATGACCCGCCCATCCTGGGTTGCCCCACGGGCATGGCTTAATTTCATTGAGTTAGACAAGGCTGTGGTCCTGGTGTGATTAGATTGACTAGTTTTCTGTGAGTATGGTTTCAGTGTAGATGGTTTCTATCTGTATCCCAGGGAACTTTAGAGCAGTTAATGATAATAGAGCCACATTGTGGGTAGATAGGGGTGCTGACCTGCCTGAGCAAGAGTTGGTAGAAAGGAAGAATATATCAGAATGAGACTCTAATTCCGGCTCTGACACTTAATGACTGTGTAAATACATCAATTCCCCTCAGTTTATCTGTAAAATAAGCATCTGACAGATCAGAGGTTTTTAGTCTTGTGGATCAACAATATGTGCCCATGAGCCTGCTGAAATGGGGTTCCAAACTCCCCCTGATTATCATTCTCCATGTAAATTCAAGCTGAATTCAATGTATAACCATTTGGGACATTTTCCCATCCCACTCACATATCTCAGTGTTTCTTAATCTACGTGGGGCCTTCTCCACTTACAAACCTTCATCCTATATTGTTCAGCCAGCTTGAGCATATCTTGTCAGCATCCGAGCTCCAAGAGGAGACTGTAGGGTATCATCAAGGAAAGAAACCTAAGGTCAGTATTAAGTTACCGTAGGAACTGCAGAGAATTCCAATAAAATTATACAGTTTGAGAAGAATCTGGTTTATGTCGTCACAAATATATGGTTCCTGCTGAGATAAGCGGTGGCCGTGGAATTCCCATTTGGGAAACAAAATGTTCCTTGCAGACAATTTAGCCAATGCTGCCTCAGAGAAAGTTTAAACTAAGTAACTACCCACAAGAAAGCAATATAAATAAGACAGTGATATCACTTGCTTAATCCAGTGCAGGACCCTTCTACCCAGGCCAGTTAGCACTTGCTTAAAGCGAGCACCATTTCTCAAGAAAAAATGAGTCATGCTGATGTAACAGGGTAGAATGAAGGCAGTCCGTCGTTTGGGTCATGAGGTGACACTAGATGGGGGGCAGGGGGAGAGACAGCCCCAGAGGCTGCCTGGTAAAAATATCCACACTGAGGTCAAGAGGGCAGGTACCCCGGACTAACCCACTGGGCTTCTTTCAGAAGTTACTGGCAATGAGCTGAGAAAACTGTGAGACTGGAGTTCTTGATATTCCTCCATTGTCAAAATCCTTGCTTTTGGTGATGAAACAAATTGCCAAGAAAGCACCGAACCTCTCTCTGCTCTGGACCAGAGAAATTTGCGCGCCCTCCCCCCAGGAGAAACAGTCTTGGGATGCCCTGAATGTGGGTTCCTTCCTTCCTTCCTTCCTTCATTCCAGAATGACCCCGTGAGTGCCCACTACCTGCCAGGACAGTCCAGGCACGGAGATTAGAGTCCAGGAACCTGAAGAGAGCACAGACCCCTCTGTAGCCCTGGAATAAATGCAGATCATCTCCTGAAAAGTCAGTGAAGAAGCTGAAAAGTAACCACTGTTTTTTGTGAAATGGACATTTTAAAAATAAACAAGAGGCTGGCCCTCGGTCTGCCTGGCAGTCATCAACCCTGATCATCAGCTGGCAACAATGAAGAAAAGCAAACTAGTTTTGGTTGTTGTTGTTTTTTTTTTTTTATTGCCAACATGAAACACAAGCAGGAAAAAAATTTACCACAAAAGCACTCAAAAATCCTGCCTTCAAAACACAACGGGTCTGTGCTGTGATAAACTAGGCCACATCTCCCTTGAAAGTTGAATGTACCAAAGAACAAAATGTTTCTCATGTGCTCTCACCCCAGAGACACAGGCCTGGTGTAGTTGAAGAGTGAGAGCTCAGAGGAAGCGGGCAAAGAACTGCAGGTCATAAATAGCTAACATGTATTGGGGGCTGATTATGTGTCTGGTGCCATTCTATACAGTTTATATATATTTAAGCCTCACAATAACCCTATAAAATGGGTTCTGTTATTTGACTCAGTTTGTAGCAGACACATAAAGGTTAGGTAAGATGCCCAAGGTCACACAGTTAGTCAAAGGCAGAACCTTGAATTGAACTGAGCCTGTGCAGGGAGCCCTAGGAGCCTAGCTTTCCCTGAAGCTCCAAGTGTGGTCAGGCAAGGGGGTATTTGTACTTCTCAGCAGTCTAACCTATTAATAAGACAGGAGCTTTGGACCATATTTTTTTTGGGGGGTTGGGGGGCGGTGAGGCTCCAAAATCACTGTAGATGGTGACTACAGCCATGAAATAAAAGACGCTTGCTCCTTGGAAGAAAAGCTATGACCAACCTAGACAGCATATTAAAAACCAAAGACATTATTTTGTTGACAAAGGTCCATCTAGTCAAACTATGGTTTTCCCAGTAGCCATGTATGGATGTGAATTCAGTTCAGTTGCTCAGTCGTGTCCGACTCTTTGCGACCCCATGAACCGCAGTATGTCAGGCCTCCCTGTCCATCACCAACTCCCGGAGTTCACCCAAACCCATGTCCATCGAGTCGGTGACGCAATCCAACCATCTCATCCTCTGTCGTTCCCTTCACCTTCTGCCCTCAATCTTTCCCAGCATCAGGATCTTTTCCAATAACTCAGCTATTCACATCAGGTGGCCAAAGTATTGGAGTTTCAGCTTCAACATCAGTCCTTCCAGTGAACACCCAGGACTGATCTCCTTTAGGATGGACTGGTTAGACCTCCTTGCAGTCCAAGGGACTCTCAAGAGTCTTCTCCAACACCACAGTTCAAAAGCATCAGTTCTTCGGTGCTCAGCTTTCTTTATAGTCCAACTCTCACATCCATACATGACCACTGGAAAAACCATAGCCTTGACTAGATGGACATTTGTTGGCAAAGTAATGTCCCTGCTTTTTAATATGCTATCTAGGTTGGTCATAACTTTCCTTCCAAGGAGTAAGAGTCTTAATTTTATGGGTGTAATCACCATCTACATTGTTTTGGAGCCCAGAAAAATAAAGTCAGCTACTATTTCCAATCTTTCTCCATCTATTTCCCGTGAAGTGATGGGATAGGATGCCATGATCTTCATTTTCTGAATGTTGAGCTTTAAGCCAACCTTTTCACTCTCCTCTTTAACTTTCATCAAGAGATTCTTTAGTTCCTCTTCACTTTTTGCCATAAGGGTGGTGTCATCTGCATATCTGAGGTTATTGATATTTCTCCCAGCAATCTTGATTCCAGCTTGTGCTTCCTCCAGCCCAGCATTTCTCATGATGTACTCTGCATATAAGTTAAATAAGCAGGGTTACAATACACAGCCTTGATGTACTCCTTTTCCTATTTGGAGCCAGTCTATTTTTCCATGTCCAGTTCTAACTGTTGCTTCCTGATCTGCACACAGGTTTCTCAAGAGTCAGGTCAGGTGGTCTGGTATTCCCATCTCTTTCAGAATTTTCCACAGTTTATTGTGATCCACACAGTCAAAGGCCTTGGCATAGTCAATATAGCAGAAATAGATGTTTTTCTGGAACTCTCTTGCTATTCCGATGATCCAGCGGATGTTGGCAATTTGATCTCTGGTTCTTCTGCCTTTTCTAAAACCAGCTTGAACATCTGGAAGTTCACAGTTCACATATGGCTGAAGCCTGGCTTGGAGAATTTTAAACATTACTTTACTAGCGTGTGAGATGAGTGCAATTGTGTGGCAGTTTGAGCATTCTTTGGCATTGCCTTTCTTTGGTATTGGAATGAAAACTGACCTTTTCCAGTCCTTTGCTGAATTTTCAAGATTTGCTGGCATATTGAGTGCAGCACTTACACAGCGTCATCTTTCAGGATTTGAAATAGCTCAACTGGAATTCCATCACCTCCACTAGCTTTGTTCGTAGTGATGCTACCTGAGGCCCACTTGACTTCACATTCCAGGATGTCTGGCTCTAGGTGAATGATCACACCATCGTGATTATGTGGGTTGTGAAGATCTTTTTTGTATAGTTCTTCTGTGTATTCTTGCCACCTCTTCTTAATATCTTCTGCTTCTGTTAGGTACATACCATTTCTGTCCTTTATCGAGCCCATATTTGCATGAAATGTTCCCTTGGTATCTCTAATTTTCTTGAACAGATCTCTAGTCTTTCCCATTCTATTGTTTTCCTCTATTTCTTTGCATTGATCACTGAGGAAGGCTTTCTTATCTCTCCTTGCTATTCTTTGGAACTCTGCATTCAAATGGATATATCTTTCCTTTTCTCCTTTGCTTTTTGTTTCCCTTCTTTTCACAGCTATTTGTAAGGCCTTCTCAGATAGCCATTTTGTTTTTTTTTTCATTTCTTTTTCTTGGGGATGGTCTTTATTCCTGTCTCCTGTACAATGTCACGAACCTCCATCCATTGTTCATCAGGCACTCTGTCTATCAGATCTAGTCCCTTAAATCTATTTCTCACTTCCACTGTATAGTCATAAGGGATTTGATTTAGGTCATACCTGAATGGTCTAGTGGTTTTCCCTACTTTCTTCAATTTAAGTCTGAATTTGGCAATAAGGAGTTCATGGTCTGAGCCACAGTCAGCTCCTGGTCTTGTTTTTGCTGACTGTATAGAGCTTCTCCTTCTTTGGCTGCAAAGGATATTATCAATCTGATTTCAGTGTTGACCAGCTGGTGATGTCCATGTGTAGAGTCTTTTCTTGTGTTATTGGAAGAGGGTGTTTGCTATGATCAGTGCATTCTGTTGGCAGAACTCTATTAATCTTTGCCCTGCTTCATTCTGTACTCCAAGGCCAAATTTGCCTGTTACTCCAGGTTTTTCTTGACTTCCTACTTTTCCATTCCAGTCCCCTATAATGAAAAAGACATCTTTTGGGGGTGTTAGTTCTAGAAGGTCTTGTAGGTCTTCATAGAACTGTTCAAATTCAGCTTCTTCAGCATTACCAGTCGGTGCATAGACTTGGATTGCCATGATATTGAATGGTTTGCCTTGGAAACGAACAGAGATCATTCTGTCATTTTTGAGATTGCATCCAAGTACCGCATTTCGGACTCTTTTGTTGACTATGAGGGCTACTCCAGTTCTTCTAAGGGATTCCTGCCCACAGTAGTAGATATAATGGTCATCTGAGTTAAATTTACCCATTCCAATCCATCGGACTATAAAGAAAGCTGAGTGCCAAAGAATTGATGCTTTTGAACTGTGGTGCTGGATAAGACTCTTGAGAGTCCCTTGGACTGCAAGGACATCCAACCAGTCCATCCTAAAAGAGATCAGTCCTGAATATTCATTGGATGCTGAAGCTGAAACTCCAATACTCTGGCCAGCTGATTCGAAGAACTGATTCACTGGGAAAGGCGCTGGTCCTGGGAAAGATTGAAGGTAGGAGGAGAAGTGAGTGACAAAGGATGAGATGTTTGGACAGCATCACTGACTCAATGGATATGAGTTTAAGTAAGCTCTGGGAGTTGGTAACAGACAGGGAAGCCTGGTGTGCTGCAGTCCATGGGCTCACAAAGAGTCAGACACAACTGAGCAACTGAACTGAACTCTGGACCAGAGTTCAGTTCATCTTCCCTGATGGTTCAGATGATGAAGAATCTGCCTGCAATGCAGGAGACCCAGATTCAATCCCTGGGTTGGGAAGATCCCCTGGTGAAGGGAATGGTAACTCACTCCAGTATTCTTGCCTGAAGAAGCCCATGGACAGAGGAGCCTGGCGGGCTACAGTCCAACGAGTCACAAAGATTCAGACAGGAATGAGTGACCAACAACACTTTGGACCAGAAACCCTGAGCTTGAATCCCAGTTCTGCCATTCAGTGGTATGCAATTTTGGGTAAAGTACTTCTTAGGTCACAGGATCCTCATTTGTCAAAAGGCACTAATATCTCCTTAAAGTCTATTGTGAGGATGTGAGGATTAGGTGAAATAAAAATAAAACCCACACAGAATTCCATGCTTAAAAGAGAGCAGTTCTGCCTGACTATGGTGTAAGTTTCATATACATGAGTTTCCATCAAGCTCATCTAAGAAGTTGCAGGTTCTCCAGGGATGTGTCAAAGCAGTGAATAATCACACATTAGCGGGTCTGATATGTCCACACTTTAGTAAAAGCCAGGCAGTTTGGTTTTTTTTTTTCCCCAGAGCATCTGCTTAATTTGTAACAATTTATTTTTAATACTAGAAAGTACAGTCATTCATTTCAACCAAGAAACTAGCAAACAGTGTGACTACAATTGTACAGTGATTTGAGGAGCTGTTGACTGTAATATGGCCAAGAACGCTTCTAGGAACATAAGTCTCACCAGAGTCCAAACAATGGCTAAACACCATGGTGGGGTATAAGAGTTCACACTGGACCGAGCGAATGTATAGTACACAAAGCAGGAAAATGTATTACTTAGCATTTTCACAAATGCTTTAGAACTGGGAACAACTGTTTAGAACAATTTACAAGCCCTAAATACCTCCAAATCCAACTATTCACTTCATGCTTGAAATGGTTCAATGAAATGAGAGCTGAGGATCCTTTCACCTTAATATTCTATGATTCACTATTAAAGTATGTTCTTTTTTTAACAGATATTTTCAGCACTCAATCATCTACACTGCTATCTGTTTGATACTCATTTAAAATCTTACCAGTGAATTCTGAGACTTTCCTCAACATTCAAAGAATTAAGATTATGGCATCCGGTTCCATCACTTCATGACAAATAGATGGGGGAAAAATAGAAACAGTGACAGACTTTGTTTCCTTAGGCTCTAAAATCACTGTGGATGGTGACTGCAGTCATAAAATTAAAAGATGCTTGCTCCTTGGAAGGAAGGACCAACCACTCCTAGGTTGTCTATGAGCAACCTAGACAGTATATTAAAAAGCAGAGACATTACTTTGCCAACAAAGGTCTGTAGAGTCAAAGCTATGGTTTTTCCAGTAGTCATGTATGGATGTGAGAGCTGGACCATAGAGAAGGCTGAGCACCAAAAGACTGATGCTTTCAAATTGTGCTGGAGAAGACTTGGACAGCAAGGAGATCAAATCAGTGAATCCTAAAGGAAAACAATCCTGAATATTCATTGGAAGGACTGATGCTGAAGCTGAAACTCCAATACTTTGGCCACCTGATATGAAGAGCTGATTCATTGGAAAAGACCCTGATGTTGGGAAAGACTGAAGGCAGAAGGAGAAGGGAGTGACAGAGGATAAGATAGTTGGATCTATCTTATAGATAGATCTTATAGATATAGAAATATCTATCTTATAGATAGTTGGCATCACTGACTCAATGGACGTGAGTTTGTGCAAACTCTGGGAGACAATGATGGACAGGAAAGCCTGGTGTGCTGCACTTCATGGGGTCACAAAGAGTCAAACATGACTGAGTGACTGAACAACAGCAGCAAAACCTGATGCAGAAAAATCAGGAGTTCACCGCTGAGTCAACAGCTTGAACACAGATGGGCAGCATTCACCCTCCAACATGAAAAAGAGTTCTCATGGACATTTCTTGGGTTTTGTGTTTCAAAGATGAGAATCAGTAGTTCACACTTTATGGTTACCTCTTACATCTGTTCATAGCGCATTATTTCATGCCTAACTATAGACATATGAAATACTAGTAGTAGAGTAATAAAAATACAACAGATTTGGTGTCAGACAGGCCTGGGGGCAAATTCAAATTTGTAATTTCTTACTTGAATGCCTTGGACAAGTCATTTAACCTAAGCTTCAGCCTCCTCACCTGTAAAGTAAGGTGTTAATGCCAACCATATAGGGTTGCTCTGAAGACCAATGAAATAAACGTACAGAACATAACCCTAAATTTGGCCGAGGATGTAATACATACTCAACAAACGCTGAAATGAAGCTAGAAAAGAAGTGTTCTTATCTTATGGAAAGCCACTGAGAGTAGATTAGGACTTACTAAGGTTATTTAGCAGCAACTACAAGGGTCTCTTGAAGTCTGAGGGGAAGGATTTCAACAGATATCACAGTCTGGTGGGTAATACAGACATCCATTCATTCCAGAAATATTTGTCGAGCACGACTACATGCCAGGAATACAGCGATGAGTAGGCAAACACTAATCAAATAACCATACAAAGGTCAGACTGAAACTGTGATAAGCACTCAAAAGAAAGGTTACTGACACCTGGAGGTTTTATAATAGTGAGGAGTCGCAGAGGCATGGAGGAAGGGACGCTTGGCCTGAGATCTGAGGGCTGAACGAGTGGGCGCCCATTAGGAGAAGGTGAAGGAAGAGAATTCCAAGCTGATGATTTTGGTGGAGTTGGAGATTTTGATTCCTGAAGGTTTTGAATGAAGTACTGAGGCAAGGGATAGAATATACTCCAAACATAATGCAAAATGATCAAAGGAGGTATTCTGAAACTAGCTGCATAATCCTTTCTTCTTAACCCTTCACCCTCTCTGAAAATATAAACAGGTCAGGGTTATTGGAGATGAGGTAAGAGATTTTGGAGATAGCTGTGGCATGCCATGAGACCTGCCTGACTCCATGTGGGTGGGGGGGGGGGTCCCCCCCTCAAACCTAAGAAAGGGAGTTTCCCAAGGCAACTTGGAAAGCTTCATCTGAGTCCCCATAGGGTTCAGGGAAGAGTGAGGACTGAGGTCTGATCCAGCTGAGTTGTCAGCTAGCTGCTCTGAGGTTGCTGCTGCAGAGGGTCAGCCCATACTCCTGGGAAAATCCTGAGAAGCAAAGCTCAGACCAACCTAAGACCCCAGAGCTCAGGGACTGGACTGCCTGGCTCCAGGAGGAAGACGAAGGCACGACTGGGCCCCACTAAGTACTAGAGCCTTACTAGTCTCTCAGCACTTGCCATGAAAACCAGAAAAGATGTCATTTCATCAATACTATCTAAAACTGTCTCATCTAAGCCCAGCTATCTGAACATTCAGGAGGATAAAACTGCAACAAAGCACACAGTCATCCCTGGGCAATGAGACAGGACTGTGATAATACAGCTAGAGATGCTAGAGATATTTTAAGGTTTGGGGTGCGTTTGGGGGCAGAAAGTGAAGAGGAACTAAAAAGCCTCTTGACAAAAGTGAAAGTGGAGAGTGAAAAAGTTGGCTTAAAGCTCAACATTCAGAAAATGAAGATCATGGCATCCGGTCCCATCATCTCATGGGAAATATATGGGGAAACAGGGGAAACAGTGGAAACAGTGTCAGACTTTAACTTTTTGGGCTCCAAAATCACTGCAGATGGTGACTGCAGCCATGAAATTAAAAGACGCTTACTCCTTGGAAGGAAAGTTATGACCAACCTAGATGGCATCTTGAAAAGCAGAGACATTACTTTGCCAACAAAGGTCCATCTAGTCAAGGCTATGGTTTTTCCTGTGGTCATGTATGGATATGAGAGTTGGACTGTGAAGAAGGCTGAGTGCCAAAGAATTGATGCTTTTGAACTGTGGTGTTGGAGAAGACTCTTGAGAGTCCCTTGGACTGCAAGGAGATCCAACCAGTCCATTCTGAAGAAGATCAGCCCTGGGATTTCTTTGGAGGGAATGATGCTAAAGCTGAAACTCCAGTACTTTGGCAACCTCATGCGAAGAGTTGACTCATTGGAAAAGACTCTGATGCTGGGAGCGATTGGGGGCAGGAGGAGAAGGGGACGACAGAGGATGAGATGGCTGGATGGCATCACTGACTCGATGGACGTGAGTCTGAGTGAACTCCGGGGAGTTGGTGATGGACAGGGAGGCCTGGTGTGCTGTGATTCATGGGGCTGCAAAGAGTTGGACACGACCGAGCAACTAAACTGAACTGAACTGGGGGCAGTATTATTGTAGTTTTAGTTTGCTTTTAAAACAGCTACCAAGGAAGGGGTGTTATTTATCAACACTACTAGTTTTTACACAGCAACCAAGTCAAAGGAGATAGGGAAGGTTACACTGCAAGGAAGATTCACAAATTACTCCTATTTTTGCAAAAATATCCAAATTGAATTTGTATGCCACCTCTGTCCCTGAGAAAGATGTCTACACCTCAAGAAGAGCTAATTTGGATCTCTTTAATACTATGATGACAATATAGTATTAATTTATCATTCGCTATATGCCCAGCATTGTTAAGCTTTGGTGTGTGGTTCTTAAAAATGGTTTTTGTTAGGGAAAGATGGATGACTCTCCTGTCTGCTGCCTTTTTATCCAGTGCTATTTTTGTTTTATGTCACACTTGTTATATTTTGGTACCCTCATGAGTCCTGCCTTCAAAGACAAATTCTCTTGGCTCCTCTTCCTCCCCATTCTGCCCTGGAGCTCACCCCCAAGGCTGTAACCAAGAGCTCCATGCATCCACAGAGCAGACCCACCTTTGCAACCTCTCTGGTCAGGGTGTTCAGTTAGCTACCGCCCTGTGTTCTGGTGCAGATTTCAATACATTTGTTTATATTTGTGAGCAGAAATTTCCTCTAGATTACCTCTCATTAACTACACCCTCTTACACACACACAACCACACACCACCAACTATCCTCTGTCTTTTCCCTGCCCAAGGAGACAATCCAATGCCCCAGCCCATTGCTCAGAGCCCAGACTTGCTCAAATGGTAAGGAAGCTGCCTTCCACCCTCTGTCTCCTGCGTGTTTCACAAATTCTTCTTCCTTTATCCACCCCTTAAGTATGCTGGATTCCTGGGATTCCATCTTTGTCCCAGTCTTCTTCCCATCTACCTGTTTTCCTCCCTCTCCATGGTTTTGCTCACATCTCTTTGCTCACACCACCCAGATCGATGGCTCCAGGCAAGATCTCTCTCCTGAGCACCAAGTTCTACACCATAGACTACTTCATTTCCAATGGTTCCCTTGACTTCTTAACTGGATTGTGAGATCCTCAGAGATGAGGACCATGTCTCGTTCACCAGCATGTATCCCTCAAGGCTTGCACTTCAGGAAGCACTTAGTGTATTTTCACTATGATGCAGAAGTGAGTGAATAAATAAATGGATCCTATGAATGCCTATGTAATGAATATCAAATTAAGGTAAGAAGAGAAAAAGAGCCTTGAAAGGAATAGCCATGTGCAGCTTTGTCTTCTCACCAAGATAGAATGTCCCGGAGAAGAGCTTGTGGAATGCTGTATTCCATAAGCTGAAACATATGTGTCAGAAAGTGGCGTGGTCAAATACATGAGATAAACACTAGACTTTTAAAATGCCAGCAGGATTCTTTGATCCTCTAATATGCTAATGTGCAGTTCAAATGTCCAAAAGGCAATGCTTTTCAGCCCTTGTCAAATATGCTTGAGTGTACTTCTATTTTGGTTTGTGTGTTTAATGTAAACCAGGTGTTCTGCACACTGAGATTCTGTCAATAATCAACTGGGGAAAATGAAGTCCTAGAACATCAGACCTTTAACTTGTACACTTATAAGAACGTAATTTTAAAAAACAACTTCAGTTCAGTGGTAGTATTGAGGAATATTGAATTTTTTTTGTAAGAACAACTCAGCAGATCATGTAGACCACTTGGATTCAAAAGAGACTTTGGACTTAGCCTGGTGTGGACTGCATCCCAGAGGGTTAGGGTGGAGACATGGATATGCTTCAGGATCACATCGATTCTCTATCACTCAGGCCACCCCTATTAACCCGTTTGCTATGCTGAAAGCTACTTTTGTCCTGCCTCCCCAAGCAGAGTCATCTTTGGGTTGCGAAGCCCACACACGCTGGCTCTCAATGGCTGTTCCTCTCTAGGGCCTTGGGGTGGACTCCTCACGCTATAGCAGCTGCAGGAAGTGCCGAGTGACATCACCTCCCACTAAGCCAAGAAGGCTCCACAAGGTCAGGCCTGGAGCAGCCATGTATAGACAGAAAACACACAAATAACCCACCTCTTTCCGCCCTGGGGAATGAGCTCACAGCTCGGGGGATCCCAGCTCTACATGTGCCAGGTGATGTCAGGACTAGTGTCCTAGCGGTTCTGACAGGCTGCAGGTGCTTCATTCATGGGACACTACCCAGTCTGTACCAGATGGCAGCGTGGGAGATGGAAGTCCAGCTCCAGACTTTCCCTTACTCTAAGTTATAAGGCCTTTGGGGGACAGACTCACCCATTTTCTTGGACTGGGTTCCATGGATGTTGGGCCAATCAGAATGGGAATAGGGTGGAGATGGAGAAGAGGTTCTCTAGAGATTTCTCTACAAATAAAAATTCCTGGCAATTGCCTCCCAATTCTATCGCCAACTGTTATTCTCTGGGTCATGGAAAATCCTGCATTGCTGTTCATATAGGGGATATAGTAGGAAGAGTTCAAGGAAAGCTGATTGGCTCACAGACAGGTGACCAGAGTCATAGAGAACAAGAGACATGTTCCTGCAATGAGGTGGACATCCTGAAACACCTAACCTGGGCTTCCCTCTTCCCTGCCAAAGCCAAGAGGCAAAGAGAATTCAACATCAGCCTACATTTTAGTTCCATGAGAAAAAAAAAACAGTTTCTCTACTGTTGTTTATGTTCAACTACTGTTCTGCTTGTCCTGATTATATCCTGCTTTCTCATCACAGATAGGAAATGGGCATAAATTAAAAAAAAAAAAAAGAGGTCCTAGTTTGATGTCCATGTCTCAGTTCCCTATAACTTCCTCATCTTTTCAGCGCTAAGCCTTTTCCATTTAAGGGGGTGGTATTTACCTGCCTGATGGGATGAAGTCCCAGGGACCCCACAGAGTACCGTGGAAAGATGTCCCCTTCAAAGGAAGAAATCCCTTCATACCTTGAATGTCTACACCTAATCTAATGACTACAGCAGATGGAGGGAGCTTATCAAGGAAATGAAGGAAACAGGAAGGGAGACAAAGAAATAAGGTGTAAAGAGGAGGGAGGCGGGAAGAAAGGAAAAGAGGGAGAAAAGGAGTAGGAAAGGAGAGGAAGCAAACTGGGGCTGATCAGAAGCCCATAAGATTTTATAAATAAGTCATGGAAGCAATGAAACCTGACTCTTCTGAAAATGAGAGAGTGAAAAAGCCTCCCTGCCTTCCCCATGATCTGTGTCCTGGTTCAGGAAGCCTAAAAACTGAGGAGAGCTGGGCGGCCATCCAAGCTCCAGCCCACAGTCCTGATGGTCTGCATGTTGGAGGCTGCACTCCAAGTGGGGCTGCTTGAAGGACCCTATCCCCTGGAGAATCCACCACTGCTGGTCAGGAATGGCCCTCAGGAAGCTGGTTCATAGCAAGGTCATTCCCTTTAGAATTTAATGAGCAATCCTCAGAAGAATGGAGGGAGGGCCCAAGGTGTCATCCCTGACTCCAAAAATAATATGCCAGAATTTTACTTTTCTTCATGTCCTTCAGGAAATAACAGTGGAAAGTAACCTCCAAATGAAGGTTCCTGCACGTGAGGGATCCAGGGCAGAGGAAAATGCTTGGACCCAAACAAAAGAGCTACTCTTCTTAATGTCAATAGCCACTCATGGCAAAGTGGGGAGATCCAGAGTGAGAATCGGAATGCCTCATCCTCAACCCACGCAGGGCCAGCACTGTCTTCATCTGTCAGTAACACATCTCAGTCACTTCAGTTCAGTCACTCAGTCATGCCCAACTCTTTGGACTGCAGCACACCAGGCTTCCCTGTCCATCACCCAGAGCTTACTCAAACTCATGTCCATCGAGTTGGTGATGCCATCCAACCATCTCATCCTCTGTCTCCCCCATCTCTTCCTGCCTTCAGTCTTTCCCAGCATCGGGGTCTTTTCCAAGGAGTCAGTTCTTCACATCAGGTGGCCAAAGTATTGGAGTATCAGCTTAAGCATCAGTCCTTTCAATGTATTCAGGACTGATTTCCTTTAGGATGGACTGGTTGGATCTTCTTGCAGTCCAAGGGACTCTCAAGAGTCTTCTCCAATACCACCGTTCAAAAGCATCAATTCTTTGGCCCTCAGCTTTCTTTATAGTCCAACTCTAACATCCATACATGACTACTGGAAAAACCATAACTTTGACTAAATGAACCTTTGTTGGCAAAGTAATGTCTCTGCTTTTTAACATGCTGTCTAGGTTGGTCATAGCTTTTCTTCCAAGGAGCAAGCACCTTTTAATTTCTTGGCTGCAGTCACCATCTGCAGTGATTTTGGAGCCAAAAAAAAAATCTCTTTCCATTGTTTCCCCATCTATTTGCCATAAAGTGATGGGACCAGATGTCATGATCTTAGTTTTCTGAATGTTGAGTTTTAGTTTTCTGAATGTTTGGTACACATCTACTAGAATGAAATTTCACTACACATCTGCTAGAATGGCTTACATTAAAAGGATTACTCATACCAATGGAGGGATCAGTTAGCTGAGTATGAGATATGGAGTTCACCTCCCCACCATGAACACATCAAAACTACCACTACATATGGAACAATTCTCACTGAAAACTATCTGGAAATTGGCAGAGGGTTCCTATACAACTAAGGTCATAAGGAAGATACACATGAAATTGGATAGAAAAGAAAGAAAAGTGATCAGGTTAGAACCAGTGCCCCAGGAGGGGATTTGGAGAGAGATGACAGGGGCTGACACCTGCCCTGGAAAATGAGCAGTTGGAGTCACAGATGGGGCTTCCCAGTCCTGGGGTCCTACAGAGAGGAGACAAGTCCCTTTGGCTGGTTGTAGGACCACTGGGACAAATTAGAGAGAGCCATGGGAGTCCTGGACTCTGCTAATGAGAAGCACACATGCACCAGCTAACCCCCAAGGCAGTGGGGAGCCTCTGTCCTAGCGGCTGCCAGGTTTCCTGTGAACATCTCACCATGCACCCCAGCCCAAGCTGAGTGAGCTTTTTGGCCCTGCTCACTCCATACCACAGCATGGCCCTGGATCCAGGGCACCCGTGACTAAGGAAAAGACTCAAGTCGGGGGTGCAGAGATGACCCAGCCCTGAGGGAAAGCCTGGGTGGGACAGTGGTGGCCACTGCTGGTGCTTTGTCAGACAGTGCCTCAGAAGCCATCCAGATCTTTGATGGTGGCCTGTGTGCCATAGCTAGTCTCCTGACACAGGCTGAGTGTCCATGCAGGCCCCCACCAGCCCTGAGGGCAGTTCCACAACAAGGCAGAGGAGGCAGGGGGCAGTGATCTGCTGTGAGGGTTAAAGGAGGCTGTGTACCAGAGGCTGTGTCTGAGTGGGGCCATGGACACCTACATCAGATCTCTGTCTACATGTGGGCCCTATTTGCATCAGCACTCCATTCCTCTGAGGCAAAGATCCTGGTACAAGGAAAGGGAAAACACACACTTAGAGGGAACAGAGCCAGCTTGGACTCAACCCTCAGTGACTCTGCTCAAGCAACTTGGAGTCAGACCACTCCAACCCCTAACAGGGCAGGACAGCCACAGAGCATAATGGAGGTCTCACCTCACGCCTGGGGCTGCTCTAGCCTCTCCATCTCCTGCCTGACCCCTACCAAGGCAATAGCTAAAAGTGCACACCAAAGGCAGCGGACATAGACAATCCATACAGGGGCACTGCCACGTGAGAACGTACCTTAAGACCACAATAGGTAACTAAATTCATATGAGCAGAGAAAGTTAAGCAAAATAAAATGGCAAAATACTACTCTCAACTGAAAAAGAGAAAACTTTTGGAAAAAAATAGTAAAATAGAAATAAACAATTTACCAGATAAAAAAATTCAAAGCACTGGTAAAATGATAAAAATGTTCACTGAATTAGGGAAAAGGATTGCTACAAACTGAATATTTTAACAAGTAATTAGAAAATATAAGAAAAGATCAATCAGCAATGAATGATGCAATCGCTGAAATAAAAAACACATCAGAAAGAACAGATAGCAGACTAAGTGATACAGAAGAATGCATAAGTGATCTGGAAGATAGAATGGAAATCACCCAATCAGAACAGCAAAAAAAAAAAAAAAAACTAAAAAAGTAAAAGCAATACAAGAGACATCTAGAATAATATTAACATACCAACATACCCAGGCATACCAACATTCACTTCATAGGGATCCCAGAAGGAGAAGAAAAAGAGGACATTACAAATGTACCTGAGAAAATGATGGCTGAAAAATTCCCCAACCTAGAGAAGGAAACGGATATCCAGGAACAGAAAGTACACAGGCTCTTAAACAAGACAAACCCAAAGAGACCCACACCAAGACATATTATAATTAAAATGGCGAAAGTTAAATACTAAGAGGAAATTCTAAAGACAGCAAGAGAAAAACGAAGAGTTGGAGTCCCCATGAGGTTATCTGCTGATTTCTCTGCAGAAACTTTGCAGGCCACAAGGGAATAGCACAACATAGTCAAAGTGCTGGAAAGAAAAACCGTGTAACCTAGGATACTTCTCAGACAAGCAAAATCTAAAGTAGTTACTTTATCAATACTAAACTTGCTCTTAAAGAAATGTTTAAGGGTCTCCTCTAAGTGGAAAAGAAGGCAGAAGCTATAACAAAGGGAAAATCCTACTAGGAAAGACAAATATATAGTGAGGACTAAGGACAAACCATTTAATAAACCAGTACATAGATTAAAAGAAAAAACTGTAAAAGCAACTATAAGAGTTAAGAGATAAGCATCAAAATGTAAAATATGACATCAAAAACACAAAATGCGGGGAGTAAAAAATGTAGATCTTTTCGAATGTGTTTGAACTTAAATGACTAATAGATATAATTATATAAACCCCATGGTAACCACAGATGAAAAGTGGTACAATAAATACATAAAAAATAAAACTAAAAAAGAAAGAAACATAAGCACACTACTAAGGAAAATCATCAAACCACAAGAAAGAATCAAAAGTAAGAAGAAATGAACCCAGAAGAACTGTAAAAATGACTGGAAAACAATTAAGTCCAGGTTCCATGCTTGATGCCTGGGGCTGGTGCACTGGGATGAACCAGAGGGATGGTATGGGGAGGGAGGAGGGAGGAGGGTTCAGGATGGGGAATACATGTATACCTGTGGCAGATTCATTTTAATATATGGCAAAACCAATAAATATTGTAAAGTTAAATAAAATTAAATTAAATTTAAAAAAATAAAAATAAATGTCAAGGAACAAAACACTCTGATCAAAAGACATGGGGCAGGGGGGCGCTGATTGGATAAGCAAATAAGATTCTTCAATAGGCTACCTATCAGAGACTCACTTCAGGCCTGAAGACATATACAGACTGAGAGTGAAGAAATAAAAGATATTTCATGTAAATGGAAATAACAAGAAATCAGGGTTGCTGCTGCTAAGTCGCTTCAGTCATGTCCAACTCTGTGCGACCCGAGACGGCAGCCCACCAGGCTCCCCCGTCCTTGGGATTCTCCAGGCAAGAACACTGGAGTGGGTTGCCATTTCCTTCTCCAATGCATGAAAGTGAAAAGTCAAAGTGAAGTCGCTCCGGTTATCTACTTGAAAGTTACACAGTCGTGTCCGACTCCTAGCGACCCCATGGACTGCAGTCTACCAGGCTCCTCCATCCATGGGATTTTCCAGGCAAGAGTACTAGAGTGGGGTGCCATTGCCTTCTCCGAGAAATCAGGGTAGCAATACTCATATCAGACAAAATGGACTTAAAAACAAAGCCTATAACAAAAGACAAAGAACAGCATTATATAATGATAAACGGGAACAATATAGCACCTTAGTTTGCTCTTCCTTATATAGCAACCTCTGGGCTTATCACAGCAGTTCAGAGTCACTGTTCAGGCAGTTTCTTTTATGTTGCATTTCATATTCAACTAAAGAAACCATGACCAATCCTGAAGATGGGAAATATACTGTGTCAGAATCTCCTTAGTCATAAGGATAAACTGTGCTATATTTGGTTTACAGCATAGGTACTGACTTCAGAATCCTCATGTAAGATGAAATTCCACTATATCTTTTCTAATTTTCAGAACAAATCCATGAAATGGTTGAGGCACGTATTATCATCTACATTTGACAGATTAGGAAACAGAGCCTGAGTGATGTGACTTGTGAATAAGGAACAGCTTCATTCCAAGAAGTCATGCCTTCAGACAGCAAGTCTAGGGCTCCTTGAACTGTATCACCACCTCAGCATGCTGCCATTTTGCTCACAGACAAAAGCATTACTTATGGCCTAGATTTCCTCACAACAACTCTGTTATTTTTCCAGTGCAACCAGAAATCCCTGCTAGTTAAGTTCTAACTCTTCCTTAATATTGTCTATCCCCTTAGTTAAAAAGAAAATGTTAAACCAAACATGGTAGCCTTGTGACTCCTACCTGCCAACCATAATCAAAATTTACTTTAATTCACCACAAAGATGTCAGTTATCCAACCTTTGGGAAGAAGGGAACTGATGAAGCAACTAAATTATGATGACATGATTCTACAAACAGAGGAACCAACATCCTGGGAGAGTTCTTCAATGCTCAGAGGCAAAGAGAAGGGTCTACAACACATTTTAACCTATCATGTTATGGCACTCCTTGGACATCAATATACATTCTGCCATATGGACACATTCTAGCTGAAGCCCCTAATATGGGCTGATGGATTTCCAAATAGGGCATAGAGATTAACCTTTCTTTTAGGCCTCTTAAAGAAAACATTTCTGCATGGGGAGGTGGAAAAATTGGATACAATCACCTCCAAGGACAATTTTCACTCTAAAACTCTAAAATACTATCCCCAATCCATTTACCAATGCATGAATTGCCTCCAAAACTCATGTTGCAAACAGTGGGAAAAGTGAGAGGGACTCTGGCTACTGTCCATATGTCCACTGATGAGGCCTCAGCCTCAAATAGATTCAAATTTAACAAGTGCCACTATCTCAAGTGTGACAGCTAGGATGGAAACCATTCCCTCTCGGACACAGATGAGAAGCCCAGAGACCATTACCCCAGAAGTTAGGAAATATGCTCTAAGAGTCATATTTTCTATAGGGACCTATTTCCTATCTTAAATGAGTTTTCATCCTATAAGAAAACACAGGAGTTCAGCAGGATCTGTTCACACACAGCTTCACAGATGTCATAGCAATCTCAGTTACTCTGAACTGAGGTAGAAAGTTCCATGAGCTCCAATGTTTGGGGCTGCAATGCTTATGCTCATCCATCCTTTCACTGAACTCAGCTGCAACATAGAAAGAGGCTTTAAGAATTAGGGGAAATTAGAGTACCTGAGCTCATCTAGGTCATCGGTCAGAAATGTGATAAGATGTGCTGATTAAGAGAACATGGAATGCTAATTTCCCTTGTTGGTTCAGTAACACAATGCCACAGACAATTGGGGCGCTTAATCACTCAGTCGTGTCTGACTCTGCAACCCCATGGACTGTAGTCCACCAGGCTCCTCTGTCCTTGGGATTTCCCAGGCAAGAATACTGGAGTGGGTTGTTATTTCCTCCTCCAGGGGATCTTTCTGATCCAGAGATTGAACATGCGTCTCCGGCATTGGTAGGCGAGTTCTTTACCACTGAGCCACTTGGGAAGCCCAGACTCTTGTCCAATAGGTGCCAGGCCTGATTATGTGGCTTTTATTTGGCTGAATTATTGTCTTTTTAAATCCTTCCACCTATACCTCCAATTTCTTCCCTTCTGTCTGGCAGTGAACCAGGAGCATAACAAACAGGCCACTAACACTCTACAGATGGAAAAACCTCAGGAAAGTAAACAAATTTGCTTCTCCAATTGCATTGCTTTCCTGAAGGGAGGAACATAAGAGAGGAAGCCTCAAAACTAAACTCAGAAATTTCCCAACAATACTTAATCTCAGCAGTTCCTGCCAAAGATGACTGGCTTTAAAAATGCTTTTCGGGCCTGAGCGTGGGATAGCTCGAAGGCAATCCCGCTCCATGCAGAGCTGCTATTGCATTTTTTCAGCTGTTTTCCAGCTGCCTGAAAGGGGCAGGGAGTAAAACACAGAGCACTCACTCGCCAGGGCCAGGTGGGGAGGAGCAGGGAGAATGAGCAGTATTGTTCCTTACTCAAATGTGCTTTAAAAACAAGAAGAAAACCTTTCCCTAGGCTGCTGCTAGATTTCTCACAGAGCCTTGGATGCAGGCACTTTGTGGATGGGTCTCTGAATAGGGGTGATTAGCAGCAGGTTTCCAACTACTGGAGGCCCTGCATCACTAAGAACTCCAATCACTGGCAAAAGTAGTTCAAGCTCAGCTACATTTGACCAAATGTGCTGCCTTCTCCAAAGCCTAACACATTCTGTACATGGAGAAAGTGAGGTCCAGACAGCACAGTGACTACCCGAAGCACTGCTTTCAACATGAGTCCTAGAGCCAAGACAAGACCCCTTGCCTTCTAGACCACCAAGACAAACTGACACTTGAGCATCTCATCCCAGAAACAAATTGAGGGGGAAAATATTCTATGCAGGACTTCTTGGTATTTGAGAGGTAAACTGGCTCATGATCCATTCCTATGATCCATTGTTAAACCATTTGTCATTTGCTAAGGCACAAATGTGAACATGCCCCCTGCACAGGGGGATAGCAAAATGGGGTCTAGGTGGAGAATGAACGGATCCCACCAGAACAGCCTCCCCTAAGAGCAGTTTTATTCATCTCTATCTGTCCTCACCTGGTAAGTTGACCTGTAAATGCAGCAGTCAGGGGCTCATAGCTATTTAAGAGCTACTGGGTGAAATACTTTCTTTGAATTTCATTATACTCTAGCTAAGAGTTCACTTCTTCCTCATGTCTGGATCTGGACTAGACTGACTTGCCACCCAGAATGTAGGAGAGCTGGCAGGTATTTTTCTGCAGTGTATCCTGCAAGCCAACCAGCAGCTGAATTCCTATCTGGGCATCCACCTATTGCCAGTGGGCAGCAGTGATGGGTAGCTACCCCTTCTGGGGCTATGCTGTTCTTTGTCTAACTTTATCTATCAGGTATCTCACAATACTATTTAAAACAGCTGGCAGCATTATCAAATAAAGACTGGCAAATGAACTCAAGAATTGCATGTGATTCTTCCATTTAATTTAGATCCTGAAGGTCTTGAGAAAAAAGAAAATTTTTTGTAATAGAAGGTGCATTTGGATTGTGAAAGGACAATTTCTAAGTTCACGCCATCAGTATACTTATTTCTGATTCCCTGAGCCTCAAATACCTGGAAAACTTGGGCTCCCTTAGAAAATTCAGCATAGCATGGCCTAAGTGCTTAGACTTTGTCCCATAAGAAAATTCCTGGGACTTCCCTTATGCTCCAGTGGCTAAGCCTCTGCACGCCCAGTGCAGGGTCCCAAGTTCAATTCTGGGTCAGGGAACTAGATCCCATATGCTGTAACTAAAGATCCTTCATGCCTCAAGGAAGATCAAAGACCCCGTGTCCACAACGAAGACTTGGTGCAGCCAAATAAATACATAAAAATAATAAATGTTTAAAAAAAGAAAATTCCTCATTGGATAATATTATTCAAATATGACTCTGGTCACAATAGTGGAAAACAAACAATAAAAGAACCACTTACAAATTCTGTTTGTGAGAGACATGAGTTTACTACCTAGGAAAAAATAACATTTTTGCTGTTATAAAAACAGGTTTTCAGAAAAACATCTGCTGTTTCAAGTTCTTTTAAATGGGTCCAATATTCTCCTCTAGGTCTGTTTCTAATGCCTAAGTGAAAATATATTTCAAATTAATGGGCCAGTGAATGTGACAGCTTGAATGCTGTTAGGAAGAAAGAAATTTTATTATTAAAGAGGAGGAGCACATGATTTTTTAATGTTTTTGATTAATGCTTACACATGTTTGGAAGCAAAATAAAATGGTCTTACAATTGGATTCCAGGGCCCACACACACAACCCTTCCACCTAGCTCACACTGGTCACATATCAGGTTGCTCTCTAGAAGTTACTGTCTATCCCTGATTACTCTTTCTCATCAAAGGAGACTATTACTTCAGACTTTTTATCAATAGTAATAAATAATGACTGTGCTCCTGACATGTGTGCAGGACCTGTGCCAGACTCTGTGGTACAGAAGACAGTTCTAAGGGCCATGTAGTCTATGGAAAGTGTGAAAGGGAAAGTGTTAGTTGCTCAGCCATGTCTGATTCTGTGCAACCCCATGGACTGTAGCCCACCAGGCTCCTCTGTTCATGAGATTCTCCAGGCAAGAATACTGGATTCAGTAGCCATTCCCTTCTCCAGGGGATCTTCCCTATCCAGGGGTTGAACCTGGGTCTTCTCGCATTGCAGGCAGATTCTCTACAATTTGAGCCTAACAGCTGTTCAAATAGACAACTTACAGCACAGCACGAGGCAGTCTAAGCTAAAGGCACGTGCAGGATACAGGCAGAGATCCTCCAAACAGAGCTGAGGCCCCTGGAAGGGGGTCTGGATGAAGCCTTTGTGATCTTAAAAAGAAAGAGGCACTGATGAAACCCAGCACAGCAGGGGAGGGGCTCGGGTTGAGGTGGTGGTTTGATGATTTGAACAAAGGTGGTGGTTAGAATACACAGTGTAATTTGAGGAAATAATGCAGATCATTCCACAGGATTAATGGATTTGAAGAGGACAGACCTGGAAGGTGAAGATACAGAGGCCAGGGAAGGCACAAACAGTAGAAGTTGTCAAAGTCAGGCTTGTGTGCACCAAGTCTAAACCAGAGGCTACCTTGGTAAATTTCCATCAACCTTCTAAAAGATAACATTGTCATGAAATCTTGGTGGACTATCTCACTTCTTTGGTTTTATGCTTATTGCTTATATTTTTTTTTGGCCATGTGACATGTAGGATATTTGTTCCCCAAACAGGGATCGAACCCATGTCCCCTGCATTGAGAGCACAGAGTCTTAACCACTGGACTGCCAGTGAAGGCTCTGTTGCTGGTATTTTTACTGCCCATAGGTTTTACGTTAGGTTCCTACCATGTGAGCTTGATATGCTCAACAACAAGAGAAAAATAGAAAGATTACAAGTTGTATAGCTGCTACTGAAGAATAGAAGAGGAATTAGAAAGGCTTAATCACATGACAAAGCAAGAACACAACTCCCACAAACAGGTAAATCAAAGAAATAGTAACTGAATACTTTTCTAGACCACATGAGGTACAGATACCACACTGGCTCTATTTCAAGTTGGTATTTTTTCCTGATAATCTGCTATTTTAAATGGTCGTTTTATTCTGATCCTGAGAGAAATATCTAGTGGGTTAGGTACCTGCCTTTTGGGTGTGAAAATAGCTTGCTTATATTCCCAGAGAATTTTATAATTCGCAAGACGCTTAGCTGTGTCCCTTTGACCAGCTCTATAGGCTCATGGGGTAGTCAGGACAGAGGCATTGTTATCACCCCCATTTTATAGACAGAACATACTTTACTTACTGACCTACTCTGTGACACAGGGCTAATCACTTGACATCTAGGACTTCATCCCAGCATCAGTAAAATCAAGGCCGGGGGTGGGGGGCACATGATTGCTTAGATGTCATCTGACGCCAAATTTGCTTTTCTGAGTTTCCACCCTTTCCTTCTTTTGAATCAAGAGTCTCTATCCACTCTTTTAGTGTTACTTCCTCCATCAGCAAGATTCAGGAGGAATGCTTAGAAAACTCAAGAAGCCACAGAAGCACTGTGAAGAGAAACAGCTTAAGCTCAGCTCTTGTGGAAGCAGGTAGCCAAGCAGAATGAGCTCCACCTTGGATATACCTGGAAGTGGCTCAGTCATCACACCAGCATCAAGCAGGCATCCCTGGGCAGAGAGTTTCCAAAGTTCACATTTCAATATTTCCCTGGCTTTGATAAAGGCCTGAGCACCCTTTATGATGGGGAGGGTGATGTGGGTCACATTTTCACTTAGTATCCCTCTGGTTAGCTGCCAAAACCTGGAGAAGCCTTGCTTAGGACCTGAGATCAAACTACTGAGGCCTGTGGTCCTGCCAGCCTGGTTAAGAAACATAAGAGCATGGATCTGATTAAGGCAGAACTTGGGTTAAGTGGAAATCATTCTAAGCCAAAACAATGATAAATAAATTTTTTCATAGAGAAGCCTGGTCCTTCCTAGCCCATCCTAAATTACTTTGTTCAACACATATGAATAGCATCAATCTCTAGCTCATCCCAGCCCTCAAAGTTTCCAAGGAGATCTATTAGTGAGTGTCAACAACCAATACTGACAGAGAATTGACTACTAGAATTTGGAGGACTGCTTAACTCACTAGGGATGAAAACAAAACAAAACCAAAAAAAAAAAAAAAAGTCAATTCCTCCTATATTAGTTTTCCAGGGCTGCAGTAACAAAGTACCACCCACTGGACAGTTTAAACAATAGGAATGCTTCATCTCACAGTTCTGGAAGCTACAAGTTCAAGATCAAGGTGTTGGCAGTGTTGGTGCCTCCTGAGCACTGTGAGGGAAGGATCATTCCAGACACTGCCTTCTCCCTGTATCTTCACGTCCTCTTCCCTCTCTATGTGTCTCTCTCTGTGTTTAGATTTCCAACTTTTTCATCCCACTTCATAAGGACACCAGTCATACTGAATTAGGGCCTATGCTAATGACCTCAATTTAACTTGATTACCTCTGTAAAGACCCAAAGACCAAATAAGGTCACATTCTGAGGTGCTGGGGGTTAGGATTCCAACATGTCTTTCTGGGTGGGGGCAGTGGGAGCAGGGACACAGCTGAACCCATTATTCCTCCCTTTTCACAAAAGATAGCTCCAAAGCAGGAGGGGAGAACACCAGGATTAATGACAGTTCATGGACATAGCACATGGGGACTAAGGAAGGGATGAAGTCAGAGAGAGCAGGATAAGCTCTGGAGAAAATCCCATCTGCTGAGAAGGTTCCCTCTGAGGGAAGGGAAGGTGCTAGACTCTCAACAGAATATGATATAGCAAAGAGCCAGAGCCGGGCTTCATCAGCCGGTGGCTCCATGACACAGGAAGGCCACCTACCGTAACATGCCCTGCACAGGGACCCAGGACCAGACCATCTCCTACTCTGCTGCAGAGGGCCAAAAGGACCAGGGTCATGGCAAGTCCACTGGCATGCATCTGAAGCCCCTCCGCTCACCCATGAGTCCCCCACCACCACCTTGTTGGACAAGGAGAAAAAAGTAGTAGAGACCTAAAAGTCTGAGAATTTGCTTCAAAGAACCGTTTCACTAAAGGGCACTGATTTAAACTGAAAGACATCTGTCAACCAAAATGGTCTCAGGTACTTTAATTGGCAAGTTAAACACTAGGAAAATAGTTTCCTTTTTTTCTACCTAACTAGGCAAGAGTGCTGGAGTAACATTAGATCCATCATGCATGCGTGCATGATCAGTCGCTAAGTTGTGTCCGACTCTTTGCAGCCGCATGGATTGTAGCCTGCCAGACTCCTTGGTCCATGGGATTTCCCAGGCAAGAATACTGGGTGGGTTGCCATTTCATTCTCCAAGGATCTTCCTGACCCAGGGATCAAATCCATGTTTCCTGCATTGGTAGGTGGGTCCTTTACCACTCAGCCACTGGGGAAGCCCCTTAGACCCATCACAGAATGTTAAAAATTACACTGTCATTGCACGTACAATTAATAAGATAAAATCATCAACTGCCATTCCTATGACAGGAGGAGAAGGAGGTACAGAGATCAAGTGAGGAAATGTTTGGGAAAACAGTTGAAAATCCAACCCCTGAAGAGAGGAGGGGATGAAATCGAGCATGAGATGCACACCCATGATAGGTGGATGAGTGTTTGGGGACTGAGAACATCTACACAGATGTTAGACTGTATTTCCATGTGCGTGAGAAGATACCTTCACTATGACCAAACCTTGTGTAACATCTCAACTATGTGGCCGTGACAAGACTGGCCAATTTCCCCCTCCCTGTCACTTGCACAAGCACTCTCTTATGAAACCCAAGTCCACTGTGGTTTTCCTCCTCAACCTCTCCCCCTGCCTCCAGATTTTCCTCACTCATCTGTGCACTCACTCTTTTAAGAGCACGATCTTAATGCACTCAAAACAACCACATAGTTAAAGCTTTCTCTGAATGAATCCATTGCTTAGGAAGGGAGCTTTCTATTAGCACAGGAACTAGGTGGCCTCAGCTTTGGGGAAAGTGATACCATCACAATTTGATGGTGGCTGCTGCTGCTGCTAAGTCGCTTCAGTCGTGTCCGACTCTGCGCGACCCCATAGACAGAAGCTCACCAGGCTCCCCTGTCCCTGGGATTCTCCAGGCAAGAACACTGGAGTGGGTTGCCATTTCCTTCTCCAATGCATGAAAGTGAAAAGTGAAAGTGAAGTTGCTCAGTCGTGTCCGACTCTTAGCGACCCCATGGACTGGAGCCTACCAGGCTCCTCCGTCCATGGGATTTTCCAGGCAAAAGTACTGGGGTGGGGTGCCATTTGATGGTGGAGCTCATGCCAAATTTCAGCAGAGAGCCCCAGGGAGCAAAGTCACTGAAGCGACTATGTCCTTGCTTTGGCCTGAGCGTCTTCACACCACAGAATACTGTTTATGGAAAAGCAAATGGAAGTCACCAGACGAGTGAGCCAGGACAGCTGCAGGTCTCAGCTCAGCTGTGAAGGCAGTGCCCGAGGGCACTCACCTCCATGAACGCATACCTCCAAGGGCGCTTACCTCTAAGGGCACTCACCTCCATGAACGCTCATCTCCATAAACGCTCACCTACAAGGAAGTGCAATATAGCAAGCACTAACCTTCTACCATTTTCATGCCTAATATTCTTCCTCCCACTCTAACAGGGGCTGAAAACAACCCTTGAGTAGTTCAATGTCTTGCCTTGGCTTACATCTTGCGTGTCCCAGCCTCCCCTATTTGCTGATGTGGAGCCTGTGGACTGAGAGGTCTGTGGTCCCTGCCTCCCACTCCTGCCTCCTCCAGGACACACACCCTTTGCCCTTCAGACAAGGTCCTGCTCCTGGGCCCTGTGTCAGTCCAGCAGGGATCCCTGTGGCAATGACTGGAGGGTCTGCAGCTGCAAAATATTTCACTCCCTTCCAAAGCCCCCCTGGCCTCTCTGGTGAATAGCACTGGGGCCTGGAGGCAGAGGTATGTCTCTGTGGAGTCTGCACACCTGCCTCTGAGTGTGAATGTCTAACATCCACCGCTACTGCCTCACCAGGAAGGAACACAGAGAAAGAGAAGGGAGGAACAGGAGCACCAGGGAACCAGAAGACTGGCAGCCAGGAACCCGAAAAGAAAGGGACCTGATGACAGTTTGCAGACTTCATACTTGTGCCCAGGGACAGCCTGGCCTCTATCCCTGCATCTCAGCATAAATTCTGTTGTGTGCGTCTGGCTCCCTTATGGCCCAGAAGAGCAACTCAAAGGCAAACAGGGGACTTGTTTTTCTCTGGATGTGGAAGTCAAGCACTGTGTGGTCAAGGAACATACATTGACCACCCTGGGAGCTGACGCATCACAGGGACCTTCACATGACAACTAGCTCTCAGGGTCCAGCCAGCCTGCTCAGGTGCCCCTGCTGTTAGATGATCGACAGGACCCTTCCCAACTCTCCACCCCCACACCTGTCACAGACGGCACCTCGACTGCAAGTGAAAGGCAGACCTGTGGTCAAGGCTGACCTGTGCAGAGGCTCCGAGACACTCTCCCAGGACCTCTATGCAAAGAGAAGTGTGGAGGTGACAGCTGCTTTCTGCTTAACAAGGGGATCTCCTTCCACAGCTTGCATCTCCTGTTCATTAGCAAGGGGGATGTTAGGAATCAAAAATGTAAAGAATAGGTAGGCTACTTCAGGATGATAAATGAAACTCATTAAGAGGAAACAGAGTCATCCTTAAAAAACTAAAAATAGTTATCATATATCCTACAATCCCACTCCTGGGCTTATATCCAGAGAAAACTCTAATTCAAAAAGAAACATGCACCCCAATGTTCACTGCACAATGATTTACAACAGCCAAGACATGGAAATGTCCATCGACACATAAATGGATAAAGAAGATGTGAGATATGTATCTACTCAGCCATACAAATAAATGAAATAATGCCATTTGCAGCAACATGGATGGACCTAGAGATTATCATACTAAGTGAAGTCAAAGACAGACAAATACCACATGATAATCACTTATATGTAGAATCTAAAATAGGATATATATGAATTTATTTACAAAACACAGCAGACACATAGACCAAGAACACAAACTTATGGTTACCAAAGGGAGAAGGGGTAAAGGAGGGATAAATAAGGAATTTAGGAGTAACATCTACGTATTACTATATACAAAATATATAAAGAGAAAGGGCCTACTGTATAGCACAGGGAACTATACTCAATATCTTGTAATAACCTATAATCGAAATGAATCTAATGAAAAAATGGAAAAAGAGAGAAGACAGAGTTAGACCATGGCAGGCAGAAGGTTCCTACAAAAAAGTAACTCCTGACTCTCAGTTAGAGAATTCTAGGCCCCCAGAAATGTGCCCCCTGGCCCAGGGCCACTCTCTGCTGAGCTCTACCCAAGGGGCAGCTGTGCCAGGACACCATGACCCAGGGATGCAGGTGCAGCCATGCATGGAGTCCGCCAGCTCCCAGCAGTTCTGGGCCTGCTGCTGGCAGCTCCGTGACTGAGGCGACACACCAGCTGAGCCACCCCAGCGTCCTTGTCTGCAGAGAATGGACTGGGCTGACCCCAGCCATCATTCCAAGGCTTTCTGACACTGAAGTCCTAAGATTGTAACGCTAAAGTTATAGCAAATCATCAGCTATCAACTGTCTTTGGCGTTTCTACTGAAGAGCCCGTTGTTTTATGTTCTAGGGCCTCAAAGACCCAGGCCTGAGCAGAGGAGTCCCTCTCCCTCCCTCCCTCTCCCCCTCCTGCTCCCCCTCCCCCACTGAAGGCAGCCCAGCAGAGGGACCAGTCCTCCCTGAAACTCTCACTGCCCACACAGCTCTTCCCCCACTGCCTATCCTTCAGCACTCAGCAAGCTAGGCCTCAGCTTACTGTTCATGATCCTTTCAGTTCAGTTCAGTCGCTCAGTCATGTCTGACTCTTCGCGACCCCATGAATTGCAGCACGCCAGGCCTCCCTGTCCATCACTAACTCCTGGAGTTCACCCAGACTCACATCCATCGAGTCGGTGATGCCATCCAGCCATCTCATCCTCTGTCGTCCCCTTTTCCTCCTGCCCCCAATCCCTCCCAGCATCAGAGTCTTCTCCAATGAGTCAACTCTTCACATGAGGTGGCCAAAATACTGGAGTTTCAGCTTCAGCATCATTCCTTCCAAAGAAATCCCAGGGCTGATCTCCTTCAGAATGGACTGGTTGGATCTCCTTGCAGTCCAAGGGACTCTCAAGAGTCTTCTCCAACACCACAGTTCAAAAGCATCAATTCTTCAGCGCTCAGCCTTCTTCACAGTCCAACTCTCACATCCATACATGACCACTGCAAAAACCATAGCCTTGACCAGATGGACCTTTGTTACCAAAGTAATGTCTCTGCTTTTCAATATGCTATCTAGGTTGGTCATGATCCTTTAGCACCTTGCTATTCAAACTGTGGTAGCCCCAGCATAACCTGGCAATTTCTTAGAAATACAGGCTCTACTCCTGACTCACTGAATCCAAATCATCATTTCAATGAGACCCCCAGCTGACCCCTACATACAGTAAAGTTTGAAAAGCAGATTTATCAGATTTGTTGTCAAACTGGGTATAAAAGGAATAAACTGGAGAGTGTTAACAGATGATGATGCCCAGGTCCACCTCTGAAACTCTGATTTCATCGATATGGGTTGTGCTACAGGCACAGAGGGTCTGAGTCTCCCTCATGATTCTAACAGGAAGCACAGCTAGAGAACACTGCTTTCCTAACCCTCTCCAGTGGGATCTTCTATCTACTCCTTCAATATCCAGTTACTTAACAAAGCAATAGTAAGCTGTCTTTTGTTCGGCTAAGATATAAATAGATTTTAAGTCAGTTTGCAGTGCCACTAATTCTAATGAGTCCCCAGTTTATATCTTGCCTCTTCCATGGAGGTGGGAGGTCTGGGGAAGGGGCACAGACACAAGCCCAGCCCAGGAATTCTCTCAGAGGGCAGAGCAAGAACTTTTTAATATCTGCATAGAAGAATTTCAGGGACAAATCAGGCAGATGGCTGGCCAGAAGGCTTATTATTGTATTCAGTTAAGAATCTATGAAATAAATTGACGACAAATATCGTATGATTTCACGTCAATGCGGAATTTAAAAACAAAACAAATAAACAAACAAAGCAAAACTATAGATGCAGAGAACATGTTGGCGGTTTTCAGAGCAATGGGGGTTGTGAGGTGGACAAAATGAGTAAAAAGGGTTAAGAGGTACAAATTCCCAGTCATAAAATAAATAAGTTATGGGGATGTAATGTACAGCATGGTGACTATAGTTAGTAAAACCATATTGCATTTTTGAAAGTTGCTAAGAGAGTACATCTTAAAAGTTCTCAACACAAGAAAAGTGTAACAAATAGTTTATAACACATTTGGTAATTAGCCCTATTGTGGAGGTCATTTTGCAATGTTTACAAATATAAAATCACTATGTTGTACACCCAAAACTACTATAGCCATATGTCAATTACACCTCAATTTAAAAGAAAAAGCATCTGTAACTCTACACAGGAGGAGGCAAGCTCTTTTGCTCCCTTTGGATCAAAGCCCAGTAGGTGATGCACGTTGCATGCACACCCTTAACACCAGGCAGCTCTAATCACATGAAATAGTCCAACCTGGGCCCCCTCCAAGGATGACAGCACCAACTGGCAAGAGGCAGATAGCCAGCTGCCATCTCTGGAGGAAGAAACCCAGGGAAGCTGGCCGAAGGACTCCGCTGACATCACAGAAAAGCTCAAGAAGGAAGACGGGAAGACTGGGCTCAGGGTTTTCTGAATAGGAACCCATTGTAGGTCACAGGATTTCCCTCATTTCTTAAGGAATGGGCTGTCAGATGAGGGTCTTCCCAGATTTTTGAAACTTGTAGGCATAATCCTTTACATGGAAAACTGGTCTACACTGCAATCTGAGTAGCTTAATTTATTTATGAAGAGAATTTGATAGCTTCAAAATGTATGTCCAAAGTAAATGGTAAAAATAAAACTCTTATCACCAGTAACCTTTCCTAAAAGCTCAGATACTCATCAGCCAGGTGCACTTGGGTGGAAGAAGAGAGGCAAAGCAGTTGTGTGACCTTAGATGTGTTACCTCCCCAGTCTGGGCCTCAGTCGCCTCTATGTAAAATCAGATCAGATCAGATCAGATCAGTCACTCAGTCGTGTCCAACTCTTTGCGGCCCCATGAATCACAGCACACCAGGCCTCCCTGTCCATCACCAACTCCCAGAGTTCACTCAGACTCATGTCCATCGAGTCAGTGATGCCATCCAGCCATCTCATCCTCTGTCGTCCCCTTCTCCTCTTGCCCCCCAATCCCTCCCAGCATCAGAGTCTTTTCCAATGAGTCAACTCTTCACATCAGGTGGCCAAAGTACTGGAGTTTAAGCTTTAGCATCATTCCTTCCAAAGAAATCCCAGGGCTAATCTCCTTCAGAATGGACTGGTTGGATCTCCTTGCAGTCCAAGGGACTCTCAAGAGTCTTCTCCAACACCACAGTTCAAAAGCATCAATTCTTCGGCACTCAGCCTTCTTCACAGTCCAACTCTCACATCCATACATGACCACAGGAAAAACCATAGCCTTGACTAGACGAACCTATGTTGGCAAAGTAATGTCTCTGCTTTTGAATATGCTATCTAGATTGGTCATAACTTTCCTTCCAAGGAGTAAGCGTCTTTTAATTTCACGGCTGCAGTCACCATCTATAGTGAAATACAGGGACTCAATTTGGATGATTTCTAACGTCCTATGTCAGCATGTTCCATCCTTCTAAAGGCTAAGACTTTCTTTTCAAAGCCTTGCAATAACTGCTGCTGCTGCTAAGTCACTTCAGTCATGTCCTACTACTTGCAGCCCACCAGGCTCCCCTGTCCCTGGGATTCTCCAGGCTAGAACACTGGAGTGGGTTGCCATTACCTTCTCCAATGCGTGAAAGTGGAGTCACTCAGTTGTGTCCGACTCTTAACGACCCCATGGACTGCAGCCTTCCAGGCTCCTCCATCCATGGGATTTTCTAGGCAAGAGTACTGGAGTGGGGTGCCATTGTCTTCTCGGGCAATAACTGCTACAATCCCAAAATTTGATGGCAAGCTTCCTCATGAAGTTGGATCCATAGTCCCATCAACTAGGAATGTACAGAAAATTTCAGAGAAAACATAAGAGAAGGTAATACAAGCAGGATGGGGAACTCTGTCCTGCAGGAGGTCCTTGAAGTTGTTTTCTTCCATTTTATTAAGTGGCAAAGATGAATGAACTCTTTGAGCCTACTCCCATCAAGCTATCACCTCCAGTTCTCCACCCAAAATGGTCTTCCCAAGGTCACCAAGAAGTTAGCTTGATTAGAACCATGGCATCTTCATCTTTCTACACCTCTCAGCAGCATACTCTGCAGATGGCCACTTGCTCATCCTTGAAATACTTTCTTCCTCTGGCTTCCAGAACACACAGAGGTCTGGTTTTCTTCCTACCCCTCTGGTCATTCGTACTTGGTCTCCTTTGCTTGTTTCTCCCTGTCTCCCCAACCACGTAATGTTACAGAGACCCTGGTCTGTCGATCTCTCTTCTCTTCTTTCTCTGTCATTCCCCTAGTGATCTCACCAGTCTAGTGACTTCATCCTCACTAAAAACTCCCAACCATACATCTCCAGCCCTGACCTTTCCCTGCTACAGGGTGCCAAGTAACCCCAAACAGCTGGAAATGCTCTAGATGGAGGGGTTTGTTCTCTTAGTACGGTAGGGGTAAAAACCATCTTGAGGCTAGTTGTTTTTTTAAGCTTTCTTTACAGAGAAAGATGGATACTTGCTGCTTATAAAACAGGCAGCATGTTTGGCAAAAGTCACAAAAACATGAGGAATAAGGCAATACTCTACAGAGAACTGGTTCTGTGTCAGGCATATCCATTCATGCATGTATTTGATCATTCTGTGCACAGGAACAATAGCCCACAAACCTGAAGGAAACACCCCCTTGGGAAGAGTCCAGGAGACCTTGTCCTTGGGGTACTTCTGACTCATCACTACAAGGAGGGAAGACGAGGACACCTATCAACCAATATGTCATGTTTGCCAAATGAGAGAATGAATGAAACAAAGAAGGCATAGTTCTGAGCTGGCTAATGAACCCCAAAGCCCATTAAAAGGCAACAGTAAGTATTCAGCAATTATTTTTTGAGGACCAATCATATGCATGAATCATGGTAGGTTTCTGTATGGTATACAAAGCTAAGATCACAGCCTTCCCCAGGCTACTTGTCATATGGGTAGAAAAGGCCTAAGTGCCCTGGGACAAGTGGGCCAGGCTGTCACACTCTGAGAAGCCAGAGCTGGCCCTCATCATGGGCCACTGTCCCCATTCTGCGAGCTCCTTCATGACCAGTGGCCCTCCGATCTCACAGGTCTATTTGTCCCCATGTGTCTCTATTTGTCTGAATAGGTATGTTTTCCCCTTTCCATTTGTAGCCTTTGATAAGCGAGTTTGTAAACAAGCAGGGAGCAAAGAGTCTCAACTGGGAACTTTCTCAGAAGCCCTTTTTGGAAAAGAGTTTATAGCTCTGCACTGCTTTCACAGGCTGGAGGAAGACAGGCAGAGACACAAAAGAGACCATGCTCCAGAGAGCATTAACCTCGGATTTGACAACACCGCAATAAAGCGCCAAAGCTATCCCCTTTGGGGAGGCTTCAGAAACATGGAGTTCCACCGGGATTTCAGCTGACAGACCTCCTACCGCCCTCTTGCCTCCCAGGCCACACGACACACAGAAATGAAGAGCACCCCACGCGCGGAGGCACATGTTCCCCCACCACCCCCACCTCAGTGAAGAGCGTGGCTGCACCATCAGCAGCAGCAAGAACTGACTGGGGTCCGTTCTCCCACCTCTGACCTGGGGGCTGAACCGGAAATTCCCAGAAAGGCCCAGGCCCTCCTTGCCTCCTGCTTCCTGTGTTGAGATCCCATCGGAATGAAAGACTGAAAAGGCCTTTTCATGGAGGCACTGGCAAAACTTGCCTTTATGTTTTTATAATCTCTATGTTTCCTCATCCTTTTACAAGCAGAAAACCAGGCAGGAAAAAGCCCATGATAGTTTATCTGCTCTCCTGTCCAACAACAGGGCCATGCCTTCCCAGCTCCCTCACTCCTGTTTTGGAAATGGACAGTAGAAATTTTTCCTGTTCGTGACTGTGGCTGCAGTCTGTTTCCAATTACCTTGTTGGAGGTCGCATGGTTAACATCCCTTTTCTAGTGGAAGGAAAACAAGCTAATGCATTCCCACTCCAGTCCAGCACTGGTCCCTCCAAGAGCAGCTGACATACATTCCAGCCTGAGGTGGGTTCCCCCAGAGGGTGACTGAGGATAGAGTGGGACCAGAGATGTGAAGCAAGCTAAAGAGGTATCCACAGGGTTAGGAGCCTTCTTATAGGTGGGGAGCAGGCTGTCTGGCACACCAGGAGAAGGGCACTCCAAGGCCAGGTCCTGGGCAGCTGAAGAACAGGGTAAGCCAGAGGGGCAAAACCTAGGAGTCATCCCGAAGTAGCAGGACTGACCAAAGCATGAGTGAAATCCTTAGCAGCATGAAAACCCAGCTGGAGGCTTGCTAAAATGCAGATTTCTGGGCTCAACCCCAGAGATTCCACTGGTCTAGGGTGGGGACCAGGCAGGAACATGCATTTCTCCAGTTTCTCAGTTAGTTCTAGTAGAGATTACCATTTGAGAAACACTGATGAAGAATGACTGTGGTCAGACTGCAAACACTGGCCGAAGGAAATTATGTGGAGAATATGTACTTACTCAAAGTCCTGAAGACAAATCCAAAGTCAGAGGCTGAAGGGATGGAGAAGAATGCACTCCCAGCTCAGAGGTCAGGCCTAGAGGCCCAAAGAAAGCACAGATCCAAAGGTCTAAGGCAATCATTGGGGTGAGTAAGCCTCAGACGAACTTCTGGAAGCCAGTGGTATGGCAGGTGGCACACAGCAGGTAAACCCTGCATGCACAGCATTCAAGGCACATCCTAGAAAATAAGGTGAGTCCTAAGCAAGTGGCCTGGCTCCTCCACATCCAGAATTTCTCCACAGTTCTTTACAAGTGTGGGTACTGTGGTGTGTGTTGGGAGCGGGGGCGAGGGAGTGTAACTTCTCTCAGCAAAAATAAGAACAGGGAACCTCAGGCTATTGTAATGAAGCCATAGTTCAACTGTTCTGGTTATCTGTTATTTGAGCATGAAGGATGCTAGGTTCTGCTAGAGAGTCTAAAGAAAATATAACTCCATTGCCACCATTAGGGAAATACAACTAACACATAAAGCACTTTAGAAAAAGCTGGCTGCTTAAGCAGGCCACAGTATTAGATAAAGTTGAAGTCATTGACCACAATCTAAAGTCCAAAGAGCAAAGGGGGTCCATTGCACCCAGGAAGAAGTTCCCAGATCAAGCAGAGGGTCAGGACTAAGCAATTGAAGTCATAATCCTGTCTGCTGGGCCCTCTTTTCCAATAGGCATGACTCTGTTTTATACAGTCCAGGTTACATGAAATGCAATGGCACCCCACCCCAGTACTTTTGCCTGGAAAATCCCATGGACGGAGGAGTCTGGTAGGCTGCAGTCCATGGGGTCGCTAAGAGTCGGACACGACTGAGCGACTTCACTTTCACTTGCATTGCATTGGAGAAGGAAATGGCAACCCACTCCAGTGTTCTTGCCTGGAGAATCCCAGGGACGGGGGAGCCTGGTGAGCTTCCGTCTATGGGGTCGCACAGAGTCGGACACGACTGAAGCGACTTAGCAGCAGTAGCAGCAGCAGACCTCAGAGCATCAGTTCTTACTTATTTGCACCTTTGGGGACCTACATTTGACTTCTCATCCTAATCCTTTTGACAATTCATCTTCATTGTGAGGTCTTGCCATACCCGTGAACCTGACATTAGATATCACTCCAGTTTTGACTTTTGCTCTCCTTTCTCCTCATGCTCAACACAATGATTTGCAGAGTCCCTCTAGCCACTCTGCTATTGACCATCCTGGTTCTAAATATGTACGCTGACCCAACCCAGCCCCAGACCCTTGCATGCTTTTACACTGGCATAGGGTACAGCACCTCTACAGAGTTGTTCCAACTTCAGAAGAGAATTTACACACTCGTGAAACAAGAGAACAAGTGGTCTGAGTATGTAGGGACAAAGGAGAGATGGCAGATAAGAAGCAATAGTCAGAGAGGAGAGTCCACATTTTGAGATCAGTGACATTTTCTCCTTCAATTAGAACATTTCCTAACCTCAGCTACTCAGTTGAGAAGGGAGAGATCTATTTTTTCTAGAGTCAAATACAGGTAATGTTTGCCTTGAAGCACCAGCCAACCCTAATCTTCTCCATCTTGCTGGAACCCACATGGAAAGGTGGAGTCAGAAACACAACTGAGATACAAAAGGAAATCTGATAAAATTGTTCATTAATAGAAGAACTTCAGTTCTCTGGCCTGATCTGGGCCAAAGCTGGGCTGTAGGAGTCTTGTTCTTGCTGAGTTTCACCTTCAGCCTCAAAACCTTTGGGAATTTAGAATCAATGAGTTCTAAATATATCAACTGGCAGTCACTGGGCATGGTCCAATCCATGGAGGTTTGGGGATTTGTAGCCTAGAACTATACCTTGATCAGATAGGATGCAGAGGTTAGGCAAATAAGGATCGGTGAGGATTATTTGTTTTACCCACTCTAAAACTAGAAAAGACATTCTTCCCTTCCCCAAGAACTTCTCATTGGTAAAGATTTGCAGAGAGTGTTGGTTTGGGGTCCTCCATTGTTTCCTTCACTTTTCGTGATGAATCAGCTATAGCAGGACCGCTCCTCACTCAGTATCAGCAAAGCTCCTGGGAGAAAACTCATAGGTCTATGGCTATGCATCCTTTACATGAGTATTACAGGTCCCTGGAGACATTTTTCACTGGGGCTTGCTGAGGATTTGGGCTGACTCCACTGCATTCCAGCTAAGGCTTAACTGAAAATCTTATGGGACTAGAAAGCCCTCTAAACAGCAGAGAACCAACATCCTCATTCTAAAATGGAATGGCCTTTTCTGGTCATATAGTCTCTGATATGTCTTTTGTGAACAGGACATGTTACTTCTCCCAGAAAATATTGATTCAAAGTGTTACTCAGGTAAAAAGAATTGTAGAGTAAAGCTGGACTTCAGATTTCCTAATTTTTGTGTCCCGTCAACAATTTGAGGGAACCAAATACCACCTCTTCCCAAAGAGAATAGAGTCTGCCATTCTAGTAAACCAGGTGTGATACAATCTCAGAAACAGGAGAAATTTGCCTTGTCTTGGGTTAAAGGCAACAGGGTCAAATATAAAGGAAAAGAAAGAAAGATGCTGCATTGTTGAGCTGAGTAGCCACCCAAATATCCCAGAGAATGAACTTTAACTTTCTCAATAGAAAGACAACTGCATCTTGGCAGCTCATGGAGAAAGTTCCTTCATTAATGTGTGACCTTTACAGCATTTAATCTTCACATAGAATTAACACAGGGCCTGAAAGATCTGTGTCTCTTCCTGTTTTGTTTTAACGGCAGACCCGGAACACAGGGTACAGTTTTGCTTCTGTCTTGAGCTGTCCTCGCCTTGCCCTCCACGGCCTGCAGCCAGTTCAGTATTTTTGGCCAGACAGAAACATTCTCCAGTCCCAAGAATGCCCAAGAACCAACAGAGTTAGGTGGTTCCTAAGCTTATTTCCTGTGTTCCGATTCTGGCATAGAGTCCCAGTCTGGCCTTGCTACAGACACTGGAAGGTAGAAAAGGTGAGAAATTCTCTAAAATGTTTCCAAGTTTTCTATTTACTGGATAGACAACAGACCAATAACTGTTTGGAGGAGCCAGCCTACTGGCAGCGATTTTCCAAGAATTTCCAAATAGCTGTGCATACCCTAAGGGAGGGAGGTACCAGGAATGGAGTAAGAAGGGAGGAAGGTTAAAAAAATGATTTATTGATGCCCTTGGCTATTTAAGGTTAGAGTGGAAGGCACAGCTAAAATGTAGCTCACTACTGCAGAAGGGAAATTAGTGAAGGGTGGTACCCTTGGAGTTACAAAGGATGCTAATTGCACAGATGAAAAAGAAAACTTTACTTTCCTGGAGATACACAATTGACCTGATACACAATCCCTGTGAAAAACTAACCTCCTTCTCTTACTTGAAGAAAATACAAGGGTCTCTGTCTGGCCCAGGTGACATGGTGTCCCTCACGATCTAGGCACATCTCTTTAGTTCTGGCTACCAGAAAGTCACATTGAAACTGGCCAGGAAACCGCTGAGCCTGCAAGGAGAGGAAAGAGACCATACCCCAAAGGGGCCACAGGTCCCAGACAACATGCAACAAGAGGAGTGGAAGATAAGTGTGAATGAGAGAGAGAGATCATTGCTATGAAAGCACTCTCTCTCATGAGCACCCACGCAGATGCTACTAACATTCTGCTAGGATGGCTCTTGGAAACTACAAAAAGCAATGGTTCACATGTGTGCATGCTAAGTTGCTTCAGTCATGTCTGACTCTTGGCAACCCTATGGACTCTAGCCCACCAGGCTCCTCTGTTCATGGGATTCTCAGGCAAGAATACTGGAGTAGGTTGCCATGCCCTCCTCCAAGGGATCTTCCCAACCCAGAGATCAAACCCCCATCTTTTATGTCTCCTGCACTGGCAGGCAATCTTTACCACTAGTACCACCTGGGAAGCATGGTTCACAGTAAGTAAAACTAGAAAGCCAGACCACCAGGATATACTATGGAAGAAGAAATCAAAGGCTCAAAGGGGTAGACAAGAGGTGGGGCAGACAATGGAAGCTGGAAACTACCAGCAGATTATATACTGCAGGAGGCAGGCTGGGACCACACTGCATCTGCCAGTGATGAGGGATGTACTGGGAGAAGCAGCAGTAGCAAGAAGAAGCTCAGTGGTGCTGTTCTCTAGGCTGGGCCATATCGGTGCTATTACAGGGCTGGGCTCCCAGAGACCAATGGAGATCAAAGGAAATAATAAACACAATCGAGGCTAAGTGACAGCACTTAAGTGTCAGAAACAAAATGAATGCAATAATTGTACTGAGCAGAAAAACTGGAGTGGGAGCCAGGGACATCAGACATGCCGGGAGCAATGGAATGGTTAATAGAACACAGCATCCCTAAGAGCAAGAAAGATGGGCTGTCAACAAGAGTGTTTCTCAATCTGGATAGTCCAAGACTGAATGATCAGGAGGCTAAGGGCAATCACCCAATAAAAAGTTGTGATCCCTTGCCCAGTTTTCAGAACTAAACCAGTCATCAGATCTCTCACCTTCTGACTGAAGGAGAGGCCAAAGTACTCAGAAGGAGCAAGCCTGCAATGGATCAGCAGGTGTGTACGGTAGTGATGGCCCTAGTCTTCTCCAAAGGGTCCATGGCTATTTATTCCAGTAATCATAAACTGAGGAAAAGGAAATAGCCCAGTACTTTGAAGACTGGTGGATACAGAGCCATTCACCTCTGGTGCACCACAATTAGCTGCACAGAGGTTCCTGATGTCCAGCTGATGGAGGAGAAAAAAATGTCAAATGTTGTTAACGAATGAGTCAGCTTGATGTACAGAAGCAAACCAGAAATGGACTTCAGTGTTTTCAGTCCTACTCAAGAGTGACCCTGAGAGAGAGCAGAGAGGGGGATTTTCTCCCAGTGAGCTTCCAGTGATACAGAGAATCACTCACTTTGTGAAATACATACAGACTTATGGTCAGTGGTCAATAACTTAGCTGGTTGGTTAGTGGCCTGAAAGGAGAAAGATTAAAAGATGGGGGACAAGAGGTCTAGGAGAGAGGAGCATGGAACTGGACTTTAAATGTGAGATCTCTGGACCCCATGTTAGTGTCCATCAAAGAGCACTCATCATGAAGAGGCACTTTACAGCCAAGTAGATGGAATAACTTGGCCAGTTGCTGTTGAGAGCCTCTCTCATTTCACCAGTGCTGGTCCTACAGACATTTGAACAAAGAGGTCACGAAGGCAGGGATGGAGGATAAGCAGGAATTCTGTTTATGAAAATGTTGACCTATCTCCTGCTGCTGCTAAGTGACCAGATTGGCACGAACAAAGATTACTGCAAAGCCCCTGGTACAGAACCATTCTTTAAGAAGATCAACCAGCTACTCTGTGGTACACTAATTACTTTGAACCACTTTCTCTATGGAAGGGCCAACAATCCATCTTGAATGAAATCAACACATACTCATTGTATGGATTCGCCTTTCTTGCTCATAGAGACTTGTCTGGCATCACTGTGTAAGGGCTTACCTCATGTTTAGTTCACAAACACAGAATTCCACATAGTATCTCATCATACCAAGGAACCTAAACAAGGGAGAAATAGTATTAAACACAAGACCATGGGCTCCACTATCTTGCCTCATACTGTACCACATGGAAGCGCTTGGCTTTACAGAGTGAAAGAATAGTCATTTGAAAAAGCTACTGAAGGCAAAAGAAAAAGAGGGTGGCAGAGGATGAGATGGTTAGATAGCATTATGGGCTCAATGGACACAAATTTAAGCAAATAGGGAAGAACAAGGAAGCCTGGCGCACTACAGTCCATGGAGTTGCAAAGAATTGGAGGTGACTTAGCAACTGAACAACAAATCACTGAAGCACCACATTAATACTTAAGGATATGGTGTCATGCTGCAGAATGCAGTGAACCCCCTAATCAATGTGAATTGTATAGAACTGTGTCCTCTCTATATAGAACACATGATTGGGATAGCAGTAGGGGTAATTCCACTTAGAGTTACCGAGGGAATTTCTTTCTTTCAACTCCAAAACTCTGGGCTCTACAGGGCTAGAGATTCTGGTTCCAAGAACAGAAATACTTCCACCATGATCACTGCAAGAATCCATTAAACTTCAAGCTACAGTCACACTTTGGACCTCTTGTAACAAGAGTTCAACAAGCAGAGAAAGGCATCATCATCATCCTTGCAGGGGTAATTGACTCTGGCTGTCAGAAGAAGGTTGGGCTGTTGTCACACACTGAGAAGGAGAGGAGTATGTATAGCACCAAGAAAGACCTATGTGGCATCTCTTGCTAACCTCCTAACCAATTGTAATGATAAATAAGTAAGAGGGGTAGTCATGCTTGAGAAAAGAGCACAACGACCAGAGGCTCAGCTCCTTCAAAGATGAGTGTCTGGGTCGCCCACACGGTATGTGCCCTGAGCCAGCAGAACTGCTAGCCAAGGAGGAAGAGAATCAGCAGTGGGTTGTAGAGAAAGGATTCGATGAACCTCAGGTGTTGCTGAGAATAGCTCTAAGGTTAAGAGCTGTAGTTTTGACCCATTAAAATTTCTCTTATACATTTCCTAAGGAAAAGAGGTTAACCAGAATCCTAAAGGCTCTATTCCCAGATAGGATGAATTTTTTTTAGAAGAAACCAGGTGTTTCTTGTGCAGCAAGTGCAAGGGGTAACTTTGGTGGATGTTGTGTTGCACCACCAGATTCTCCTCTTCGGTTCTGAGGACTCATCCCCCAGCTGCCAAGACTGCTAGCTACTCTCAGCCTGCAATTGAGTCCTTCTCTAAGAATTGCCCTTGGCTAAAGGCAGAGACCTCACCTAAGAACAACCCCACCCACAAGAGTCAACCTGTAGCCAATGAGTGGTCAAAATAATGGCACAAAGGCTTGGCCCACTCGCCTCAATCTGAGACAATTCTAAAGGGATCCCCAAGTTCCAGAGCTCCCCAGGATGACCTGAGGTCATTATCAAAGTACACTACAGCTTCACTGCTTCCTCTGCCCTTCCTCTTCCCTTCTGCTGGCCCTCTCATAAATGTTGAGGGTACTCAACTAAACTTTCTGCACACAAACCTCTATGTCCTTGAAGCAACATGTGAAACATAATACACATCAAAATCCTAAATGTTTTAGGATGTTCAGATCAGATCAGATCAGTCGCTCAGTCGTGTCCGACTCTTTGCGACCCCATGAATTGCAGCACGCCAGGCCTCCCTGTCCATCACCAGCTCCCGGAGGTCACTCAGACTCGCATCCATCGAGTCAGTGATGCCATCCAGCCATCTCATCCTCTGTCGTCCCCTTCTCCTCCTGCCCCCAATCCCTCCCAGCATCAGAGTCTTCTCCAATGAGTCAACTCTTCGCATGAGGTGGCCAAAATACTGGAATTTCAGCTTTAGCATCATTCCTTCTAAAGAAATTCCAGGATTGATCTCCTTCAGAATGGACTGGTTGGATCTTCTTGCAGTCCAAGGGACTCTCAAGAGTCTTCTCCAACACCACAGTTCAAAAGCATCAATTCTTCGGCGCTCAGCCTTCTTCACAGTCCAGCTCTCACATCCATACATGACCACAGGAAAGACCATAGCCTTGACTAGGCGAACCTTTGTTGGTAAAGTAATGTCTCTGCTTTTGAATATGCTATCTAGGTTGGTCATTACTTTCCTTCCAAGGAGTAAGCGTCTTTTAATTTCATGGCTGCAGTCACCATCTGCAGTGATTTTGGAGCCCAGAAAAACAAAGTCTGACACTGTTTCCACTGTTTCCCCATCTATTTCCCATGCAGTGATGGGACCAGATGCCATGATCTTCGTTTTCTGAATGTTGAGCTTTAAGCCAACCTTTTCACTCTCCACTTTCACTTTCATCAAGAGGCTTTTTAGCCCCTCTTCACTTTCTGCCATAAGAGTCGTGTCATCTGCATATCTGAGGTTATTGATATTTCTCCCGGCAATCTTGATTCCAACTTGTGTTTCTTCCAGTCCAGCATTTCTAGGATGTTAGGATTTCTCATTTTCACACACCTTTGATGCAGTAGTCTCAAGTCTAAAATAGTCTAAGGAAATAACAAGAGATGAAATCAGAATTTGCTGTTGTGACAGTATCACTTTAAAAACTAAGAGGGCAATACAAATAATAATAATATAGAACTCTCTGCAGTCATTACAATGCATACTTCTGAAAAATATATTGTGACATAGGAAAGTGTTCACAAATACATTTAGTAAAAGCAGCAGAATACAGAACGATAAAAATATACATGGTTCACAAACATGTTACTTACAGAACCGTCAAGCCCCAAAGAAATTAGATGATCAATTGGTAAATTTGTGAGGAAAGGCCAGGAAAACAGTCAAATTTTGATTTATTGAGTAAAAATTCTATCTCATGGTCATACTGATTTTTAGATAAAAGATAGTGAGTTTCCCAGCACTGGATATTTCAAGAATAAAGTGACCACTTGGCAAGCTTGATGTAGAGTGGAATTTAGTATCGGTTTACGTATTAAGGTACCGTGTGGCCCTCTGGAATGCCATTCCACGGGGTGAGTACCAGAGCTGTGGTCTGGGTCTGCTTGCCTTTGCTTACCCTTGGTTTGCTGTGCTCTGCTTGGTTTTTCTGAGTTAACAGAGTTTCTTCTCTTGAAGACTTCTGATTTCTTTGGCTGTCTTTGACAGTTCAGTGAGAAGGAATTCACTTAATAATAGCCACCTCAAAACCCTACAATCTTTTATCAGAAGCATTAGATTAAAAGAATTCCAATAAAAGAAACTCACTTCAGAGGATACCACTCAGAATCTCTAGGCAACAGGAAAGAGTAACCTAGCCCTAATACTGAGGAAGGGGTGTGCTCTTTAAATATAAGGCTTTACCTTATAAACTAATTGTGATGCCAAGTTATGTTTTGTGGTTAAGTAATACCCCGTGCATTTTCTCTCACTTTCAACAGAGCCCAACTGCACCAAAGAAGTTCAGAGACTCTGACCCCCTTCTACCACCAAGCCCCATTTCCTAGGTCTAAATAAAGATCAAACATTCTCATTTTCCCAGGTTTTGACCCCCACTCCCCAAATAGTTCAAACACCTGGAATGAATAATTTGAAGGTTTTAAAGAGTGAATGGCAACACACCGTCCCTACCACTACTCCACACTCCCGAGACTACAGCCTGTCTGTAGGAGGAGACACTTGAACTCCAAGGAGAGATAAGCCCTGTCTTCATCTTCTTTGTGCCCAGCCTTCAGTGAGGGGGGTTCTGCCCCTGCCCTGCCCCTTCCAACCAAGGGTGCCCTACCCTAGCCACAGGTGAGGAGTTCCTCAAAGCAGATGGGGCCTGAGATTTTTTGTTCTCAAAAGTCACCAAGGGATGCTGACCACCCCTCCTTCCTTTTCACCTCACTTTTTTCTATCGTATGATTAAAATGCAAGAATATACCAAAGGAATTGGTTTGAGAACTCAAAGTGACAAAGGGACCCTCAAGTGATCATGTGGTAAAATAAGAAAGCTAACAGTGGAAAAGAAGAGTGGTATAATGGATTTGAAAGTGAAAGTGTTAGTCTCTCAGTTGTGTCTGACTCTGTGCAACCCTAAGGACTGTAGCCCGTCAGTCTCCTCTGTTCATGGGACTCTCCAAGCAAGAATACTGGAGTGGGTTACCATTCCCTTCTCCCGGGGATCTTCCTGACCCAGGGATCGAACCCAAGTCTCCTGAATTGCAGGTGGATTCCCTATCGTCTGAGCCACCAGGGAAGCCCATAATGGATCTAGTTCCTCTCTATTCTGCCTATAGAACTAGAGATAGCTCTTTGATGTAGAACCATTGAAGAAAAGCCCATGTGGAACTAGAACACTTGTGTTTATTCAACAAATATTTCAAAAGCATTCGCTCTGTGTCAGGCACTATATTAGGTCTACCCCACCTGCATGGAGATCCTATTCCAGCAGCTCGGAGATTTATTAGAAGACTGTTTCACAACACCTGGTAGGCCAGACAACACTGTTAGACACAACATTGCTCTGAGCTCATCCATCCCTTTGTTGTTCCCAGAAGTGCTGAGAAAGGGAAGTACTAGCCAGAAATATCCCGGGAGAAGGATTACCTGGGACAACTCAAAAACATCTCCAGAGCTGCAACTGCCTCCCTCTCCTCCTCTGCCAAGCAGGAAGATGAGATTGAAGAGAGCAGATGCTAGGAACTCCAAGGAAGTGCTGCTATTTCAGCTTGAACAACAGCCCCAGGTGCTACCCCAGCTCTGGGCAAAATTGCAAAGCAGGCGAAGTTGGTCTTGCAACAACCCCAATTCTTCTTGCCTCATTTTCAACCTCCCAGACACTACTTGCACTTATGCTGCTTGAAATCTGCCCCCAATCCTCCAATAAGCCTAGACATGCCATTAGACTACTGTCTGATTAAAAATGCAAATAAAGTTTAACCTCACCAGGGGTGCCTCCACAGCCCCTGGCCAAGACTCCGACCAAGACCGAGACAGGCTGAAGTGGTGTAATGGAAAAAACATGGGTCTGGGGCCAGAGAGACTTGGTTTCTCCACCCTCGTTCCACCACTTACTATTTTGTGACTGCAGGCAAGTTACTTAACCTCTTTCAAGTTTCAGTGTTCTTGGCCATAAAATGTAGATAGTAATGTCTGTCCAAGTACATTTGGGGAAAGATTAAATTACAAATAAGCTCCTCATTTCTTATCCTGTCCTTCCTCATCTTGTAAAGGGAACCTATAAACTCAAAAATAAACTAGGCAGTGGCTGAGACCCTGTGCTGAACAGGGACCTTTGCCTGCAGTTTGCTATCGTTGGTTGCCTTGGCCGGAAGGTAAGAGAAGGGTCCTGGGGCAAAGTTCAGTGGCCCAGGGGATCACATTAACAGGAGCCAGGCCACCGAGCAAAATGGCTGAAAGAAGTCATCAGTATTATAATCCCCTTAAGAAAGGGATGAAAAGCAAAGTGCATTCTTAATGGCTTCAAAAAGTTCTGGGTGTTAAATAATATGTCCTGGAAATAATGACAAGAATAAAGACTGGACTTGGCTTTATTTCTGCAGGTGACATCATTAGGATTTGCAGCCTCTTTCCTGGCAATAGCACAGGCCTGGCCTCCATCACTGCTTCCGACATGAAGTCAAGGTCCTGACCCACATCCAGCCTAGACACCCGCTGCTCCCCATCAGGCAGCCCCCACTCAGGTCCATCTCGGCCAGCTCCTCCCTCACCACCAGCCAGCTCCTGCTTCCCAGCCTCCATGTCATTCATCCTGTTCTTCTCTCCACCTAGAATGCCGTTCTTTCCTATCTGCCCTTCACCTTCCCCCGACACCCACTCACACGAACTCACACCCACGTTCCGGCTCACACGGACCCTCCTCCAGTGATAGAAGGCAGAGTCCAGGATCTGGGTCCGAGGCCCAGGGCCTCATCTAGACCCTACAGACCTGGGCCTCACTCTGGAATGTGCGTGTCAACCAGGGGCCCTTAAATTCAACTAAGGAGCTTGTAAAAACATACAGACACCCAGAGTCCACCCCAAACCTACCCACTCAGAAGACCTTCTGAGGAGTGTAGCTGGACACCTGTATTTTTTTTAAGTTTTCACCCTGGAGTCTCATGTGCAGCCCTAGCTCAAAACCACTGCTCTCGGATAAAGACTTTTCTAAATAAAAGAAATTGGATACCATGGTATTACTTCAAAGACTCTACAAATAGAGCTGGCGGAAAATAACACAAAAAGCAGTGGTTGGACAACCTGAACATTTACAAATCAAAGGGCCCAGGTAATAAGTAGTTTGGGATGTTCAAAGACTGGGTAAGAAACCAGTGAAAGGTTTCATTATTTCTCTGAATTTATAGAGGGGTGGAAGGAGTCAAAACTGAAAGATCTGAACATTTATCCTGAAATTAAGCAGCACTTGTAGGTCTGTAATTAACGAAGTAAGGGTAGTGACGGTTTAAAATATGATTTGTAGATATAGCCAAGGCAGTGGAATTCTCAAGTAATAACAAAAAAAAAAAAAAAAACTTAAGGACAAAGAATGCAAAACAACATGATATCTTGGATTTTTCTGTCTTAGAAAGGGTAACCATATGATAGGAGAAAAGAAACACAGCAGATGCTGCATTCTTGGACTCAAGTTGCAGTATTTCATACAGCAACTCATGAAATTTTAATTGCTAACATGGTTCAGTTGGCAGGGAAAGCAAGTCACATGGCTTGAATATGAACAAAAGATTATGAAGGAAAGGTGAATTTGTCAGGCAAGTCTTCATTAAGAGGTGCTCAGCAGGGTGTCCCAAGGTCAGTGCTTGCTCACTTTAGATTTCCTTGTGCATTTTAATTAGCAACGTGGGAGAGACAACAAGAGACCCCAGAAAGTGATCTGAAGAAGCCTTGCAAAGGGGGATGTTGCCAAACCCCAGGAAGAAGTCCAAATTGAGATAGATAAGCCCACGAGGTTTAACCTATGGACGAAATAACTGGGGGCTGAGATTATTTATAAAGAGGCAAACAAGCTCATTGGAGGGACACTAATCAGAGCTCCTTATACTATAGAAGCCAAAGGACCCATATCACAAAAAGGTTTCAACTAATGAAGTAAGAGCGGACACCACCACGAGGAGGTCAAGTTGTTCTGGACCCAGTAAGCCTGCCCCACCCACCTCATCCTACTCTGCCTACCTATCAATATCAGCCAGAACATGGGCAGAGGCAAAGCCTGTCAGTATATTGATGACCAGCATATTGATGGTTTCTGTCTAGAAAAATAAAATGTTTAAAGAAATGTCTGTTAGCCATTATTAGGCACTAGCACACAGACTCTTTCACTGTGGCCCAGCCAACAAGCAAGACTCTCCACAACATAGATATTTATGATTTCCACTAATCCTCATGCCCCTCTGGCTCACTACTCAGCCAGGGAAAGCAAAGATCCCCCTCTCCTGGGAGTCCCCCTACTCCTTGGGAATGTTTCCTGCAGAATTCTGTGGTTCTGACTTTTAAGGAGTCAATCTCAGGCCCAGAGGGTCCAGGGTCAGGCAGAAGGGATTGAAAAGATGAAATAAAGTAGTCAGGCATTTAAAAGGACACGGAGAGAAATGCAGGATCCCTTGAGAAGGGCAGACACAGAGCAGTTAGAGCACAGACAGGAGCTGCAGTGTCTGGGTGTAAGTCCTGAATTTAAACAGCTCTCACTGCCCTAGTCTCTTCATAAGTAAAATGGGTGCTAATGAGCATTCAGAGTGAAGCACTCAGAAATGCTTGATGACTGCTAGAAAAACAAATGGAGCAGAGATAAAGATTCCAAGAAGGCGCAAAAGGCACTCTCAATATCCCTAGATGGAGAGGTTTCATGTACTTAAATCTCTTGCTTACTTCTCCAGGGACTATTTCTCATTTCTCCTGTCTTGTGTAGACTAATATACCTCTGGCATTGTTCCTACAGCTCTTTATCCCAAGGAAGATGGAGAATAACAAACAAGCAAAGTATGCAGTGAAGTCGGATGGCTGCCAGCAGTGGGCCTTTTGGGGCAAACAGTAAGGAAGGGTTTATGGGTGAGGATGAAGGAAAAATACTCATGAATAAGATTCCAAAAGGGCTAGTCAATATTTCTGAAGTTAACACATGCTTCTTGTTGACTTTAGATACATCTTTTTTGTTTTGGACCTTCTAGACAAACTGAGAAGCTGTTGAGATGTTGAAAAATTAAATCTGAACTCAGGGTGCCTGAACATAAGCAAAAAACAGATGAGCAAGTACACCAGTGATCCCTCTTCCCATCACATCTCACCATCAATCAAACATCCTCTGCCGTGACAATTGTCACTGTCGCCAAAATACAAAGTGGATGTGACTCAACACCACTTCTGCCACAAAGGAAAGAGGACTGGAGGAGGGCCTTGCTTACTCAGTGGGGTGGGGTCCTCATGCAAGGGCTTCTTTGCACACAGACTCCAACAGGAAAAGAGGAAAGGCTTCAGTGATAACATAAGCTGTTGTACTTCAGCTACTGGCCCCAAAGGCAGCTTTGGATGCCATCCTCAGATCTCTTGAGATTTTCCAGTATCTACAACATAGGAGGTTCTCAAATCATATCTACAGAATGAAAGATGTTGGCTGGGTCACCGTAACCCCCTCCTGGAGAAGAAAGGGACAAAGCCCTTTGCTAAACAAGGCATAGAATGATGAGAGGCATCCTGCTTGGTAAAAAGAGAACTGGACCAGATTGAGCCTCCAGACCAGATTTCCCAGGGGTCTGGTTAGAAATGTAGATCCTAGAGCTCCCCTCCCCAGGAACTGGGATTCTGGGGCTGGGTCCAGGAGTTTGCCATTTTAAAAAGTTCTGTAGGTGATTTCAATTCAGGTAGCCTGTGGTTCGTAGTTTAAGGAAAAATCCCTCTAGGTCCCACTAACCTTGAGCTTTCAGAGATGATCAGAGTGCTGGCCACCTTTTTGCCCTGGAGGAATCCTACAGTCTCTGCAAAATTAGTGGATGTCACAACCTCCAAGCCCTAAATGCAGAAAGAAACATACTATAGGGGGCAGCATGGAAACCCACTCACCAGCAAACAAGCCTCAGATCAGCTAGGAGACGAGTTTCTGTTTCAGCTGAGAGATAAGAACAGAAAGGGAAAAGTGTTCAGTCTTGTCTGACTCTTTGCGACCCCATGGACTAGAAACTCCATGGGATTCTCTAGGCCAGAATACTGGAGTGGGTAGCCTTTCCCTTCTCCAGGGGATCTTCCCAACCCAGGGATCAAACCTAGGTCTACCACGTTGCAAGTAGATTCTTTACCAACTGAGCTATGAGGGAAACCCATAAGAACAGAAGAATAACATTATCTGAACCACAGCCCCTGCCCCACTAAAATTCTTGTCACATGAAGTAAGAGCCTTCTGCATAAAAGGCTATGTCCCTTGAAGAGAAAGGTCCTGGAAGATGTAGAGGTTTTTATGGCTCAGTTTTATTAAGAGGACAGAGTCAACCTCCCTACTATAAAGTATAGGTAAATTGAGAGCTGAGTATCCCTCTGCTGCTGCTAAGTCGCTTCAGTCGTGTCCGACTCTGTGCGATCCCATAGACAGCAGCCCACCAGGCTCCTCTGTCCCTGGGATTCTCCAGGCAAGAGTACTGGAGTGGGTTGCCATTTCCTTCTCCAATGCATGAAAGTGAAAAGTGAAAGTGAAATCGCTCAGTCGTCTCCGACTCTTAGCGACCCCATGGACTGGAGCCTACCAGGCTCCTCCGTCCATGGGATTTTCCAGGCAAGAGTACTGGGGTGGGGTGCCATTGCCTTCCCCGCTCAGAACATCATAAAAATTACATTTTATGTTATTGCTGGCTAAATTCTAACGGTTGAGTTTTAGGAAGAACAATTTGACAGAGAAAGAGAAGAGGCTTTGAAATTGAGGGATCTTCCATCGAAAAGCCAACTAATTTTGGGAGGGGTGTGTCCTTGAAGGATCAAATCTGAGACACATACCCAGAGTTCAGGCAGCAGCCCCTCCCTGGATCAGAAGTTCAGTGTCTCAGTGGGTGCTTGTGAGAGAAACCAAACAGGACTAAGGGGAAACTGGCAAGTTGAGCTCCCCGCCTTTCTCCATGGAAGGGAAATGCAATCTGCTTGTTGGATCCAGGTGAAGGGACCAGAAAGACAATGCCCGGTCCTCACCTGGAAACTGCTGGAATGTAACGTCAGCATGGGCTCTCCTCTCTGCAGCCACCTGATGCTCTACCTGCCTCCAACCAAGAGTCTTTTCCAGTTTGTTCTGCTAGCATTTGCTGAGTGCCTAGTGCATACTCTAGGAAGGACAGGAAATGATCCACTTGCCTAGCATGTGTATACTTGTCCCCCCAAGGCAGTGCCCAGTCTCATACTGGAGACAAGAAGACACCTTTAAAGTCACCTGTAGAATTTTAAAGAACAATAAAGGAACAGAAATTCAAACTACAGGACCTGGAAGCATCAGCTACTCACCAATGAGTTGTATCCCAAAAGTTTCTTTTTAAATTCATTGTTGAGAGGTCCAAACATATTTGTTCAAAGGACAGGGGCCAGTCTGAACTAAAGAATTCATAAGGCAGCTAAAACCATGCTGTGCAATAAAAACAGCGGAAATACTTCTGTTCCATTATAATTAATTGCAAAATAACCTAAAATAAATACGAATTTTAAAAACCAAAAATCATTTAAACAAAAATATTTAAGAGTTTTCTTTAGTGAGGACAGCCCCAGGAAATAAAGTTTAATTTGAATTTTATGAAGAGGAGAAGGTATGAAAGTATGAGGAAATCCGGACTCAGGGGATGTTAGATTCTTATCTCACATTATTATTTAATGACATTTTCTGTTTATAAAAATAGTACATGTTTGTCATGGAAATTTTGAAAAATACATTAAAATTAAAAGCAAAAAATATAAATTATGCATGGCCAACAGGATATAACTATTATTGACATCCTAATGTATTTCTGTACAGGTGTTTTGTTCCAAACATATAGGCATGTATTTTTTATTGCAAAATAGAAACATTTTTGTCACCTGCTTTTTCACTTTTTACTATAAAATCATCCATCTTATTACAATGCTATGCTATGCTATGCTAAGTCACTTCAGTCGTGTCCGACTCTGTGTGACCCCATAGACAGCAGCCCACCAGGCTTCCCCATCCCTGGGATTCTCCAGGCAAGAACACTGGAGTGAGTTGCCATTTCCTTCTCCAATGCATGAAAGTGAAAAGAGAAAGTGAAGTCGCTCAGTCATGTCCGACTCTTAGTGACCCCATGGACTGCAACCTACCAGGCTCCTCCGTCCGTGGGATTTTCCAGGCAAGAGTACTGGAGTGGGGTGCCATTGCCTTCACAATACCATCATTGTATGTTATCTTCTTAATCCTTGCCAAATTGATAAACTGATTTCTATTTATTCTGTCACTAGTGAGATTGGTCTTTGATTTTTCCTTTGATTAAATGGTCATTTGTATTATTTTATATGTAAATTATCTTTTGTGTCTTGTGTCTACTTTTCTACTGGATTACGCATAGTTTTCTTTGAGTTGAAAAGATTATAAATATATATTAATATCTCCTTGGTCATATATACATTACAAATATTTTCATTTAATTTTTACTTAATTCATAGCATCATTTAACACATAAAATCTTTTATTTATATATAGTCAAATCTAAAACATGTCTTCCTTTTCAGATGGCATATTACTGAATTTTTATCTTTTGAAAAGATGATGCATTTACATGATTACAAGACCAAATCTGCAGAGATAGATATACACAGAGAGGTCTTGCCTCTATCCCCACCTTCCTCATCCAATCATACTGTCTTGTCCTAGTGCTTTTTATTGCAAATTTTAAAACAATGGTTTATTGATCCTTCTGAATTTGTACAGAGTATTGCATTTTGAAAAGGATTGGTTTTTTCCACTAAATTTTCTAATTGGCAATGGTTGATAGAAAAGAAAAACTGCTGACCCCTGAACATTTATTTTGAACACATTCATCTTATTGAACTAATATTTTTCAATATTAGCTCTTGGATTGTCTTGGATTTTTAGATTGACACATAGTCTTTCCTATTTATACTGATAATCCTCTACTTTCAAGTAGTATACTTATTCTATTCAATAGTATACTATTCAATAGTATACTACTATTCTTATTCTATTTTATTCTAAGTAAGCCACCATTTTTCTTTGTGATATAATTGTACTACTTAGGCTTTTAAATCATATGAATCTTTTCCAGCTCTTAAAGTGAATGAGCAATGCAACATCTGGGGTTGCTGTCATCATTTACATTAACTAGGATGGGCTAAGTTTTATGGCTTTAGAAAACAACCATAAAATCTTAAAATCGTGGAACAATGAAGACTGAATTTCTCACGTAGGCTCTACGTTTTTTGTCTCAAGGGCCCATTTCACAATCCAGTGTCGTCCGTTATTGTTGCTCAGGTTAGAGGCAGGAAAGCTGGAAATTTATGCATGGGTTCTCACAGCCTCTGACTGCAAAGGACACATCATTTCCCATCACATTTTACGGGTCAAATCAAGTCATACAACCATGCCTGCCTTCAAAAGGACAAAGAAATTCTATCCTACATTTGCCTAAAAGGAAAACGACTTGGAAGTATGGGTGGACAGCATTAACAAACTACCATATCAGTCTAAACACACTGTACACACACCAACAGTACGTGCGAATAGATTTTCCACTGTTGATGATCGCTTTTCAAATGTATCTTGGTTTTTTGGAGGGTACAGAAGTGATTCAAGTTAATTAGATGATTCAAGTTAACTAGATGATTTTCAAATAGATTCTCTAAATCCAATAATGCTTACCCTCCAGTAAGATTAGAATCCATGCAAAGATCAATTTTTTTAATTTATAAATTATTAGGGCTTATAATAAACTGTGGAAAATTCTGAGAGAGATGGGAATACCAGACCACCTGATCTGCCTCTTAAGAAATCTGTATGCAGGTCAGGAAGCAACAGTTAGAACTGGTCATGGAACAACAGACTGGTTCCAAATAGGAAAAGGAGTACGTCAAGGCTGTATATTGTCACCATGTTTATTTAACTTATATGCAGAGTACATCATGAGAAATGCTGGACTGGAAGAAACACAAGCTGGAATCAAGATTGCCAGGAGAAATATCAATAACCTCAGATATGCAGATGATACCACCCTTATGGCAGAAAGTGAAGAGGAACTCAAAAGCCTCTTGATGAAAGTGAAAGAGGAGAGTGAAAAGGTTGGCTTAAAGCTCAACATTCAGAAAACAAAGATCATGGCATCTGGTCCCATCACTACATGGGAAATAGATGGGGAAACAGTGGAAACAGTGTCAGACTTTATTTTTCTGGGCTCCAAAATCACTGCAGATGGTGACTGCAGCCATGAAATTAAAAGACGCTTACTCCTTGGAAGGAAAGTTATGACCAACCTAGATAGCATATTCAAAAGCAGAGACATTACTTTGCCAACAAAGGTTCGCCTAGTCAAGGCTATGGTCTTTCCTGTGGTCATGTATGGATGTGAGAGCTGGACTGTGAAGAAGGCTGAGCGCTGAAGAATTGATGCTTTTGAACTGTGGTGTTGGAGAAGACTCTTGAGAGTCCCTTGGACTGCAAGGAGATCCAACCAGTCCATTCTGAAGGAGATCAGCCCTGGGATTTCTTTGGAAGGAATGATGCTAAAGCTGAAACTCCAGTATTTTGGCCACCTCATGTGAAGAGTTGACTCATTGGAGAAGACTCTGATGCTGGGAGGGATTGGGGGCAGGAGGAGAAGGGGACGACAAAGGATGAGATGGCTGGATGGCATCACTGACTCAATGGATGTGAGTCTGAGTGACCTCCGATAGCTGGTGATGGATAGGGAGGCCTGGCGTGCTGCAGTTCATGGGGTCGCAAAGAGTCGGACACAACTGAGCGACTGATCTGATCTGATCTGATAGTTACTTATTCCCTTCCCCTCGTGTGTGTACTTAGTTGCTCAGTCGTGTCCAACTCTTTGCAACTCCAGGGACTGTAGGCCACCAGGTTCCTCTGTCCATGGAATTTTCCAGGCAAGGATACTGGAGTGGGTTACCATTTCCTACTCCAGAGGATCTTCTCAACCCAGGGATTGAAACCATGTCTCTTGCATCTCCTGCATTGGCAGGCAGATTCTTCACCACTGTACCACATGGGAAGCCTCTCTTCCCCTAAGAGAGTCTAAATTAATTAGAAGTTACTATGATTTATTGGTGGTTGATTTCCAGATTTAGATCCATAGTCACATACAGCACAGCTAGTAATTATAAATTCAAGTAGTTCCTAGGAGGCCATAGTTTACTTTCAAATCTTACACATTTCAGAAAATTTGGGTAGTCCAAGGGAGGACTACTATTGAAAAATTACCACCAACTGGGAGGCTCAAGCAACAGAAATTTATTTCTCCCAGTTCTGAAGGCTGGAAGTCAAAGCTCAGGTGTCAGCAGGGTTGGTTTCTCCTAAGGACGTGCTCCTTGCTGTGCAGACAGCTGCCTTCTCATCTCACCCTGCTCACACGGCCTCTCCTCTGTGCCTGTGCATCCTTGGTGTCTGGCTGTGTATCCAAACATCCTCTTCTTACAAAGACACCAGTCATATTGGCTTAGGGCCAACCCTGATGGCCTCATTTTAACTTAATCATCTGTTTAAGGCCCTATCTCTAAACACAACCATTTTATGACATTTAAGAGTTAGAGTCCAACATACGAATTTTGGGGGAAAACAATTCAGTCTTTAATAATATCCTAATTTTACCCAATATTTATCTTGTTAATTCATGCCATTATTTTCATATTAAAAATCCATCTCTCATTTTTATTATGCTTAGTAATAAAGTCTTACCTCTTTCTTTGTATCACTAACTTCATAGTCAGTCAGGTACAAGGGCACCCAGTTGACAGCCTAGAAGCAAAGTTGGCTGGTGTGGTGAGTTTCTGTCTTTTATCCTGGGAAGTGGGGACTCATATAACTGGGTTCTTTTTTTGGCAGTATCTGTATTCCTCTCCATATTTTAGCATGTATGGTGTAATATGTGTATGCCAGCTTCAACTCTAGGGGCAGTCAATTACCTCAATAGAAAATCTACACTCAAGGGTAGGCTATTTGGGGGAGAAGGCAATGGCACCCCACTCCAGTACTTTTGCCTGGAAAATCCCATGGACGGAGGAGCCTGGTAGGCTGCAGTCCATGGGGTCGCTAGAGTCAGACACGACTGAGCGACTTCACTTTCACTCTTCATTTTCATGCATTGAAGACAGAAATGGCAACCCACTCCAGTATTCTTGCCTGGAGAATCCCAGGGATGGGGGAGCCTGGTGGGCTGCTGTCTATGGGGTCACACAGAGTCCGACACGACTGAAGCAACTTAGCAGCAGCAGCAGCAGGCTATTTGGCAATATTCAGGAGATAAAAACAAATGTTCCAGCTATCCATAATCTGAGCAGAGTCCTTACCAAAGCAACCTTGGGGGGGCTTTGGCAATACTACATTATTTCAAATAGTTCTCAGCTTTCCAGAGAGTCTATGGGTTACCTTATAGATCATTTTTGTGACAAATCCCTCTTCTGCTTAAACTAGCCAGAGTCCATTTCCTTGCTGTCAAATCATCTGACTGATACTCTTTTTATAGTATACTGTATACAGCACATAGCATTTCTAGAAACCGTATGTAGTATATCTTCTCTCACACAACTAAGTCACAGGTTGATCACCTTACCTGTCTACATTTGAGCATATTAGACCTAAAGCAGCAAGGGGAAGAATTAGAGAAAGATATCATGTCAGAGGGGCTTCTCTGGTGGCTCAGCAGTAAAGAATCTGCCTGCAATGCAGGAGACTTGGATTTGATCCCTGGAGCAGGGCATGGAAACCCACTCCAGTATTCTTGCCTGGCAAATCCCATGGACAGAGGAGCCTGGTGGGCTACAGTCCGTGGGGTCACAAAGAGTCAGCCACGACTGAAGCAACTTAGCATACACACACACGTCAGCACTAGAAGAGACTGTAGCAATTATCCAAATGCAGATCAAGAGACAGAGCCCTAGAGAGAAAAGATTGTCCAACGCCACACCTGTTCTCGTCCTTACTGCCAAAAGAATTGTTTAACTCCTGTAACTCATTCCATAATTCTCAGCCTAAGGATTCTTTTCATTTAGATCTAATCTCTAAATCTATCTGTGTAAGCCTGAAAATATGAATACAGTAAGGTGTTCCTAGTTGTTGGGGCTGTAACTTAGAGAACAATTTTCTATTTCAATTTAGACCCATAACCCAAGGTAACAGACAAAGACACGGAGAAAAGGAAGCACAGCTGGGTCTTTACTAGATACAGGAGCTAAGGAGTATCACCTGTGTCGCTTTACGAGCTAAGGAGTGTTTCCTGTGTCACCCTTCACCTTGGCAGGGAACCCCCAATAACTCATTACAGGGTCATGGGCATGTCTTGCTCTATTCCATCTCTGTATCAAACAACAACTCAGCCAGCCTTCAGATCAGATTCTACTAGGAGGCCATGGAAACTTCCCTGACCGGGGCGCTGAGAGGGGAACAAAGTCCTGGTACCTGAACCTGGCCTTCATATGTTCCTTAACCAGGCCAGGCGAGCCAGAGGGAGCACTGCTATTTTTTATGGATGTCATCCTGGGCCATTGACTTCTCTGTGTTGGTCATTCAGCTATAACTATGGTTGGAGGGTTTTTGTGTTTTCCTTTGAGTTTTGCGTGTGTGTTTTAAACCTATACTGTTCAAAGAAAATACAGTTTTCTTGGACCACAACAAAGCATGTTTTCTGAATTAGATGACTTTTCACAAAGGAATAGTCTTTAAACACTTGTGAGCTTAAAAATAGACTGAAAACTACTTCCTAAATCTCTTTTTGAAATTTAAAGTGTTTCTGTGAGTGTGTATAGTTTTTGTGAGGGGAGCGAGAGGGGAGGAAGTTTAGCATAATTAAGCAGATTAACACAAAAAAAATTATTTCCCACATTACTCCATGTTCTGAGACTTATTCCTATTTTGTTTTGTTTTTTTTTCTAAGATATTTTAAATGAATACTTTTATCTAAATGAAGGTATTTTTAAAATGAAAGAAAATAGAGCTTATTATTTACTATCCATCTGGGAAAGGATTTTCTAGGCAATTTTAAAAATTCTATAACATTTTCCTATTTTCTTTGTGTTTTTTTTTTTTTTTTTTTAATTTTTGGTGTACACATTACTAAACAAACCATGAGTCAAAAAGAAAAGTTCAAGAAAAATGAGAAAATATTTTGAATTGGCATTTGTAATTTGTCCCTTCTTGTATTTTCCATACTCAGTTTTGTAGAGTTTTATTAATTTTTGAGATTCAGTCCTGTTGATAATAAAACTTATCCTTGATATGCATTACTTCATTCATTCCTCTTTTATTCTTAATAGTTGACGGTGTACCTTCTGATTCAAGGCTCTGTGCTAAGAGAAATACACAGGAAGGAACCTGGAGTATTTAAGAGAAGGATGTTGATACACATACAAATTGAAAGTACCATGAGTTGAGCTTCTGAGATTTTGGACTAATTAAACCTCAGGAAATACCGCATCTATGTTGCTGGCAAAGCTGCCAACAAAGGAGATATTAGACAGAACAATCCACAGTAGATTTCATCAGCCAAGAAACCTCAATTCATTATGTCCATGGAAGAAGAAAGTTAATTACTCGCTTTGGTTAATTGCTTTCCTGGCTCTGTAGTATTATCTTACCACACAAGGCAAGAGAAGCCAAGAAAGAGTTGAAGGAACTGCTCTTCCAAAATACACCGGGGAGAATAAAAAACACAGATGTTCCTCTCCAGGGCCCTTGGTCAGAGCCTCCTGCCCAGATTCTAAAACAGTTTAGTGAAAGCAAAAGTGGTGGCTGTGAATGTCAACACATTAACTGGCCTTTCCTCTTTATCCAAAGACCCAAGCCTTTCTGAACAGTCCTGAGACTAAGCTTAGATATCATTTCTTCATGAAAAGCTTCTGTGACTCTCCACCCCCTACCCCACTCACACAACAGGCCAGGAGAGGCCCCTTCTCACTCCCATGCATCCTTGCTTATCCCTCACAGCTCATCCCTCTACGTCAGGGTTGTGGGTCTGTGGGTCCCCTCCCTCACAGGCCTGGTGGCCAAATGGCAGGTCTTTGGCACAAAATAGGCACTTAAAAATGACACATACTTACATAAATGATGAAATTTTCAGAGCATGCATTTACAGGAAAACATAAAAAGAAAATACTCATTGTGTACATTTAAATAATAAAGACTACACTAAGGCAGTTTACATTTATAAACAGAACAAAATCTGGCACATAGAAAATAAAAGAATGACCTATCCTACAGGGTATATGTAACTCACTCCATCTTCCAAAATGCCTAAAGGGAGAAGTTAGCCTAAAGGCAACTCTAATCACTAAAGACATAGGTCCATTCTTTTTAATAGTGGGAAGCATTTCAGAACAGGATGTGGACACACAGGCACACTGGAGGCATCATGAGCTAAGCTACAGAAATCTTACACCAAGGAAAGCCTTAGCTGTTGGAGTTCACTCATCAAACTTTGCAAGATTACTGCACATAGAGAATATGTGAGGTTACAATCAAATAAACAAGTTACATGGAAATGTGCATTGGTATACGTAAGTATTATTCTGCTCCACAATAGTTAGGTATCAGTGGTAAGCAATTCATGTAATTATTATAATAATTAGCACAGCTAAATTGTACTTTCCTTTTCCCCCTCTGGCTTAATTCATTCTCCACTATGTGGAGAAGCACCAGTGTCTGCAGTGGTCCTGAGTGTCTACAGTGTCTACCACACCTGCACACGGGTACAGACACCTGGCACCCAGCCCTGGCATCTTTCACAAACTGACCTGCTAAATGGTTCAGCGTGGTGCTCCTCATTTTTCTCCTTATCTAGTCTCCTTCTTATGCCCCTCGACCAGGGAGGACTCAACTTAGGTTGGGCCTGCAAAGTATACAGTTTAGAGGGTTTTACTTAGTTAAATAATATAAAATTTCAAATTCAAAGGTAAAAATAAATAATTACTTAAAATGAGAAAAGTCACAACAAATTAGAAAATACTTAAAGTAACAAATGCCACAAACATCACAAAATCAAAAAAAAAAAAAAAATTGTATTATACATCTCTATAACACTTTTCCATAGACTACTTTCTGATTCCATACATGTCAACATCTGTTCCTTCTTCACACACACACACACATCCACATCAGACACTACATATGCCATGACACTGCCTTTAACCCTACACCTTCCTGTTAGATACCAGGTGGGCACTAGGAATACTCACGGAAGCCATCAAAGGGCAAGGACAGCTAGTCATTACTTCACTGTATGTAGAAGGGACTGCAAGCCATATAAATAGATCTCTCTTCTATGTCCCCCTTTATTAGATTCAGAAAATTCCTGCAGTCACTCTAACTCTTCAACATGAGAGGGAGAGTGAATGAAACAAGTTAGAATGGAAAATTCAGTGGACTTAACCAATTTCAGTTAAAATATCTTATTTTTATAAATGCTATCAAGCATATAACCATGTGAACATATCAGTAGGGCCCCTCTATGGCCTTGGAAGGAACCCAGGCACATGAGGAGCCCTGAAACTTAAGTTCCATCAACTTGTTGGTAAAAAACACCTCTGCCCTCCTCCCATGCCCCATCCCCCATGGAATCCAATTCCCAACCTACCTACAAGGCCATGAGGCTCAAGACACCCAGTACCATTCTTAGAGAAGGACAAACAGACCCATAAGGGAATCAGGAAGCGTGAAGCCACATAGACGCCCTCTGCCTTGAAGTCGTGGGGCAGTGAGGGACAGAGGGAGTGGTCATAGAGTTCTAAGATAAGTCAAAATTCTGAACTCAAACAAGTAGACTCCAGGGCATTGAATAATGATGAACTAAGTGCTTGTCTGGTGGCGCAGATGGTAAAGAATCCACCTGCAATGCAGGAGACCTGGGTCTGAACTCTGGGTCAGGAACATCTGGAATGGCAACCTACTCCAGTCTTCTTGCCAGGAGAATTCCAAGGACAGAGGAGCCTGATGGGCTACAAAAGAGTGGGACACGACTGAGCCACTTACAAGTGCTTTCCATGTGTTACTGCAGTTCATCCTCACTAAATCCCTAAGGAGAAGTGGAAGAAAAAAGGAAGAGGAGGAGGATGGAAATGAAGAGGAGGAGGAGATAAAATAGGAAAATGGAAAGGGAAGAAAAGAGAAGAAAGGAGGCTGGGGAGGCAGGTGGAGAAAGAGAAAGATGTCCTCCCTGTACACTTCTTCCCTGGGAAGCAATAGTGCTTATCTTTGGTGTCATAATAAAATTAAAAGCTTTTTCCAGACTACACACTCATCCTCTTAAATTAGAAAGAGTGACAATTCCCTTGGCTCAGTTCTACAAAATGCAAATTGTCATGATCTCACTATGAAGAAAGGGATCAGGGAAAAAACAAGCTCCCAAGAGATGGACATCACTTAAAACAAATGCCCGGGTAACCCAGCCACTCGGGTGCTGGCCACATTTCCCAGCGTCATGTGAGTCTTTCATCCAGACTGAAATTGGATGCCAATCTCCATGTCACATTTAATCTTCAAAATTCTTCACACAATAGTTGAGCTTTTCTTTCTTTGTGCCTGTCTTACCCTTTTAACTGATACTCTTAATTTTCTTCCAGAGGGAGAAAAAATAACAATAGAAAATTTGGAAATATCACTTAATCTGGACTGCACATGGGATAACTGTTCAGAAAATTTGAAAAATTATCATTAATAAATGGGTGGTGTGAAATAGAACCTCAGAAAAGTTAAATTCTTTAGGAGGAATGTGTCTCATTAGCGTCAGAAGCCAACTCCCTCATAGCAGTCCTGGAAACTCCACTGTGTCACAGCCTGGCAGACTCATAGACTTCCTTAGTGACAGGGACCTCTGGAGGTCATTCCATTCCATATTAACTACCAAATCCATACTACTGGTTAAGACAACCAGAAAACATTTCACAACCTATCTCAGAAACATTCTGATGCATTAACATTCTCACTTTTAGGAAATCCTTCACCATTTCCAAAGATGCTGGTATTGCTCCATATCCTTTGTGAAAGTAACAGGATCAACACCTTTACAATTTCAATACCAAAAAAGGCACAGAATTCAAGCACATTCTACTCTTCTGCAAGCTAACTTGCCTATTTTTTTTTTAATCTTTAACCATCTCTATGGCTCTAATACACAACCAAGGTGCTCCCTGGGCCTTGCATTTGTGGTCAGAACAACAAAACATCTCACCCTACAAAAGATTAGGTTGGTACCGGGCTGCTGCTGCTGCTAAATCACTTCAGTCGTGTCCGACTCTGCGTGACCCCCAGACGTCAGCCCACCAGGCTCTCCTGCCCCTGGGATTCTCCAGGCAAGAAAACTGGAGTGGGTTGCCATTTCCTTCTCCAATGCATGAAAGCGAAAAAGTGAAAGTGAAGTCGCTCAGTCGTGTCCGACTCTTAGAGACCCCATGGACTGCAGCCCACCAGGCTCCTCCATCCATGGGATTTTCCAGGCAAGCGTACTGGAGTGGGGTGCCATTGCCTTCTCCGTGGTACTGGGCAGAAGGATTATTTCACAATTCCTAGAAACCCCGGAAGACCAGATGCCTCAGGTTCCATAAAACTTGCTTGAGAATACATTTGAATCAGTTCTAATGAGGTGGATGGAACTGGAGCCTATTATACAGAGTGAAGTAAGCCAGAAAGAAAAACACAAATACAGTATACTAACGCATATATATGGAATTTAGAAAGATGGTAACAATCACCCTGCTTATGAGACAGCAAAAGAGACACTGATGTATAGAACAGACTTTTGGACCCTGGGACTGGGAGAGGGTGGGATGATTGGGGAGAATAGCATTGAAATATGTATAATATCATATCTGAAATGAGTCAGTCCAGGTACGATGCCCTATAACAGATGCCTGGGACTGGAGCACTGGGATGACCTGGAGGGATGGTGTGGGAAGTGGGGAGGGAGGAGGGTTCAGGATGGGGAACACGTGTATTCTGGTGGCGGATCCATCTCGATGTATAGTAAAAGCAATACAATATTGTAAAGTTAAGCAAAAAAAAAAAAAAAAGTGATTCTTCATCATGTCCTAGGCTGGGTAAATCTGAAGTGATATCATGTTTCTAAGCACGCGTTCTAAACACGTGTTCCGTTTCTAAGGCAATTGACAATCCTGACTTCAAGCCAAAGTGTAACACACTCCTGGGAGCAGCGGTAAGTGTTTCAGTCAACTCAGGAGTGGGGTCCAGGAGGATTGGGACTCCATTTGCAGGGAAGAGAAGGGAATACGTAGTGCAGGTGGGCCTTTGATTAACAAGCTAACATCAGTTTCTTCTACTGTCTTTCCTTCCTCTCTCTTGCCTAGCCCTCTTTAGCCTCCCACCTCTCCCAGCTGTGGGCACATACCTTGCTGTTAAAATTGGGAAGCATTTCTGATTTACTACTAAAACATTTTGAAATCATATGAAATGAATCTCAAAGAGTGAAGCCCTATGAAGGTCAAGACTTTAAGCTGGAGGTACGAGCACTTGAATTGTTTTCTGGACGTCCCCCCAATCAACATGCTCAAAAGTCACTTCACCTCCTTGAACCAACCTCTTCATCTGTTAACTGAGAAGTTGGACCAGAAGGCTCTTTCTGGCTTAAAAAAGTTTCAAGGTTTTATTTTGGAGGAACTTGAAGTCCTCGTGGAAAGAGAAGAAACTGGGAGGCAGGAGGTATGCTTTGTATGCATTAAATCAAGTCCCAAAAATGACTATGCTTTCCCAGCTCCCTTCCCTATTAGTAAGTGCCTATGGATGTGTGGTCTTCCTGCAGGGTGACAAACAATGAAAAAGTTTCTACAATGAAACTCAAACCAGCCCATCCTTATTGATGTCCTAAGGGGCATCAAGATGATAAAACATAAAAAGTTGAATAGAGAATAAAGTTTGAGGATCTAGTGGATAAGACAGTGACTATACTTGATAACACCATATTGTATCACTGAAATCTGCTGAGAATAGAATTAAACATTCTCTCTCACACACAAAAAAAGGTAGCTATTGATAGACATGTTAATTAACCCAAAGTTAATTATACTTTTCAAAGTTAATTAAAATTTCAAAGTTAATGATACTTTCACAATGTATCATATCATCACATTGTATGCTTTAAGTATTTTACAAGTTTATTGGTCAATTACACCTCAAGGAAGCTGGAAAAACGTTGAATAGAGAGAAGAGTATGAAAGGGGAGTCAGAGAGACTGGTCTCAAATGCAGGGCTTTCCATCACCCACCCTGGCCAGCCCTGCACCCCTAGGCTCGGGTCAAAATCTCATCATTTTTTTTGTCCATCCTCTTGCCCCATATCCTCAATTTCCCAACAGATCAATTTCCCAACTCCTTCCCTCCAATAAGCTTATTCTGGATACTTTCCTGAACGCACGGACTATACCTCCCAGTTCCCCAAAGAAGGGATGCAAAGACACAATAACATCAGAAGTCATGCTCTGTCTCTGCAGTCAGCTGTGAGTCATGCTTGCTAGCAGGGCCTGCTGGCAAAAGGACAGGGAGAGAGAGAACAATGCAACTTTTCTGGGAAGCACCTTAATAATATATGTGAGGAGTCTTTGAAAACATTTTTATCCTATGACCTGTTCTTATTTCTCTTACCCTAAAAAATTCAGAAGAGGTTAAAGCAAAGTGTGTGAAAAGACAACCTAACCAGGGGGAATTTAAAAGCTTTATGCATTACAATATTTGCGGCTCTAAGTAACAGAAAAACAACAACTTGGCCTAACTAATGGACTTCCCTGGTGGCTCAGATGGTAAAGCGTCTGTCTACAATGTGAGAGATCTGAGTTCGATCCCTGGGTTGGGAAGATTCCCTGGAGAAGGAAATGGCAACCCACTCCAGTACTCTTGCCTTGAAAATCCCATGGACGGAGGAGCTTGGTGCAGGCTACTATCCATGGGGTCGCAAAGAGTCGGGCACGACTGAGCGACTTCACTTCACTTGGCCTAACTAATAAGCTTCCCTAGTAGCTCTGACAGTAAAGCATCCGCCTGCAATGCAGGAGACCTGGGTTCGATCCCTGAGTCAGGAAGATCCCCTGGAGAAGGGCACAGCAACCCACTCCAATATTCTTACCAGGAGAACTCCACGGACAGATGAGCCTGTCTGGCTACAGTCCACTGGGGTCGCAAAGAGCTGGACACGACTGAATCACACACACACACAATAAGCACATATCCAGAGAAATCTGGAGGTATCATGGCCTTTAAGACTGGCAGCTCAAAAATGTGCTCTGACTTACAGTTCTGTTCATCTCCCTGCTCCTCCTTCTCCAGCATTGGTCTCACATTAAGTCTAGTTCCCCTAGCAGCACCCAACATGGCTTGCCAGCATGCACACTCAAGTGGAGATGGAGAGAACGTGACTTCACATGGCTCTTTCTTCCAAGTAAGAATGTTTTCCCAGAAACCTTCAGTAAAACTCTCATTGGCCAGAACTGGGTCTCATGCTAATCTCCAAATCAATCTCTGGCCGGGAAGAGGGAGACAGAGGCAGGGAACATAATTACCATTAAAGTGATAGTCCTACCTCTTCCCACTGAGATCAATTCCCCAAGAGTATTGCTTCAATTCTGTGGAAGGGATGCAACGTTTTGGAGGGTCTATCACCTCATCTACACCAGGAACTCAGGCATAACTGCAGGAAATGCTGGAGCTGGTCTGAGAGCTGGTGAGTTTCCAGTCTTTCTGGGCCATAAGCTGAGTGTAAAGGGATTTGGAAATTCCCAAATATTGGAGCTCTTTCCAAGCCCAAACCTTTGGATACTTACATTCTAGTCCTTACACATTTGGAAATAAAACCGATTTTGAAAAAGTAAAGAATGGAGGGTGATGAGTAGTGTGGTAGAGAGAATGCATGTTTCCAAAGAAGAAACAAGTCAATTTAAAGCTGCAGGAGAACATCTCCTGAAGGAGAGGGAAGCCTGAGTTGATGTTTGATTGAAAGATAAGGAACACCTGTTGCTAACTCCCCTCTGGCTCTGACCATCCAGGTGGCTGAACTAAAGCAAACTCTGAACCATGATCTAGGGAGGGAATGAATACCTGATGTCTTCATTTCAGAGATGCTAGGATTTGGGTCCATTCTAGAATACAATAGTTGGCTGCTGTTCACTTCTAGGAAATTACTAATAAAAAGGCTGAACATTTCTAGCATTTTTTTAAATTCCTACACAAAATACAGCACACCTTGCTTCTCTTTGCTACATAAGCAATTTTTTAAATTATTCTGCTCTTTTTAATCACATGCAATTTTTAAGATAGCTATTACTGACAGTCCTGTTCCTCCTATTCACAGGCAATGGTTTTAGATCAATTCCATATCCAATTAGGGGTAACTTATAAAAATAAAATCCTATGGAAAAATGTCATATACTTAACAACTTTATTTTAAATATGTAATCCTCAATGATGACAACTTAGCAAAACAAGAACCAGATCCTGTCCCTGGAAGGCCCATCCCTTGAGTCCATGTCAGATTATTGGCCTGAAATCCCAGAACTTGCAGGTTGAGGATACACACACACAAGAGGGAAATATCACCCATATTAAAGGTATAGTTTTTCTTTCCCCTTTTCCCATCCTGCTTCTCCAAGAAACATTTAGGTTTCTGAGGAATATTTTCAGCACACATTGACTAGCAGAAATGTGGGTGTGCTCCTATCAGTGACCCAGCCACCCTTTCCCCTGTGATCCTTCCTTTCCACCAGAAAAACTGGGGTACCACAGCTTGGGCAAGACCTCTGTGTTGGAGGGCCTCCGTGAGCTTTGTCTGACATGAAAGCTCTTCCCTGCTACCGTACAGATCACCTTCCTATTTGCAGGGTATATAACAGGCTGTAGATTTCTTCTTTTGTTGGAAGAAGCCACGTTCCAAGAAAAGTCCAGAGGAATGCCTACAGTCCTTCAGTTCTGGAAGTGGCCCCCCTGAAGAGTCCTTCCAGTAAGCTTCTGCTGTGTCCCTTCAGCTAAGCCTGTAGGAGGAGATGATCTAAAAGGAGCAATGTATTCTGCTTTTGTGTGCCTCTTGTGGCCCCCAAACCCTCCATTCATCTATATAAAATTAACAAGTAGGCCAGAGGAGCAGGGGACCATCAGGCCATCTTCTGAAACTGTTCCTAAGTACCTGGTACTTAGCAGGTACTGGTACTATCAGTAGCAAGTGAAAAAAAAAGAAAAAGAAAGAAAGAAAAGTCACCTTTCAAGGAGCTAACAGGATGCTAGGAAGGAGAAGGAAGGGGAGGGACGTGTATGGCTGCTGACTCTGGAACTGTCAGATCTGTTTGATGAATCATTACCTAAGACTTTCACGACAGGAATCTGATTTGACTAATCATCCAATATAGGTTTTTATTTCTGTCTCCCAGCATGTGAAATCTATCTGTCAGGTTTAGCAACTACTTAAGCAACAAACAACTGTCTTAAGAACATACTTGTCATCTTCTAGAGGTGTTTGCTGTGTACTGAGTAACTAGTAAACACTCCATCGCCCACATGCCCCTTGTCACACAACACTCCCACACAAAAAAAGTGAAATTGCCAGTTGGATGAATGTTTACACACGTGTGGGTGTTGGGAATCTGGCCAGGTGTGAATGCTAGGGACGGAAGTGACCCCTAGGGATTCCCTTGGCCGGTGGCTTAGATCCTTATTTGGTGAAGCTACTACCTGCGCACTGGGTCCCAGGGCCAGCCTGATAGTCTGGGATCACAGCAGGGGAAGTGCGGCTGCTGACGTCCCAGCCGAAGAGATGAATGGAATTCCAGGCAGCTGGAGTCATGCTGGCTTGGGACGGTGGCTTGGACACCAAACTTCCAATGACAGAAGCATTAAGCAAGCGGCAGCACTCATGGCAGTTGGTGCACCCACAGAAATGTAACCCACACCTCAGTTTCGGGAGCCTAAAAATGAAAAGAACGTCGGGGGGGGGGGGGGGGTAGGAAATAAAATGATAGGAAGAAGGTAATTTATTACTCCATGAGTCTATTCTGTAAATAGTTCAAGACTCTAGAGCCAGATGGTGCTGCAAATCCTCCAACCAGGAGTCACGTTAAGCAGCACGAGTGGGCACAAAACACTGTTTTTCAAGACACAATTTCCAATTTGGCTTTAGGAAAGTGGGTAAAAGTAAGTATGTTTCCTTAACATTCCTGACTAGAAAGAAGCTGTCCGCTCGCATTCCCTTGATCAGAATTCGCACATCGCCCCCAAGCGGCCAGTCGTGGAAGCGCCGCAGCACTTGGGAGATGGCACTTTTTCGGGGATTCGGGCGGCAAGCCCCTGCGGAAAGGCTGCCCCGACACTCGTGGGAAGCCGAGCCGAGTACCCGCACTGCTGGCCAGTGCGACACCCACTCACGTCCATGGAGGACAGGCGGAGGGCAGGCGTGGGCGAGGGCAGGGGCGCGGCGCTAAGCGGGTCCCGTGGTCCCCACCCCACCTGGATGGATGGACGAGGATCAATAAGTACCCAACAGGGAACTCCTTCAACTACTGATTCCCTCTTGGTCCCATTTACCCCGTTGGGCTTATTTTTTTCTGTACAAACGGGTTCGCTTCCCAAGTGTCCACCCTTCAGCCGTCTCGCAGGCATTCAAGGGGATGAGTTTGCCTGAAAGCCTCTCTAAGGGTCTTGGGTTGGGTGGCTAGGGCCCTGTCGGCTCGGGATGCGAGCACAGGGCTTGGGGCCGCTCGGCGCCAGAGCCCAAGTGCTGAGCCCGTGAGCGCCAAGGCCGCGTGGGCGGGCACCTATTTTTCTGAGAAGTTCCAGCGCTCCTAGGCCCCGACCCCCGCCGCCCCCCTTCCACCTTCTAGCTGGAAAGTTGTGCGCCAGGCAGCGGGGGGCGGAGAGAGGAACCCAGACTGGCCCCCCTCCCGCTTCCTGCCCCGCGGCCTCTCATTGGTCAGAGGAAACCCCAGGAATGTGAGCGCCCCTTTAAAAGCGCGCGGCTCCTCCGCTTCGCCAGCCACTGCACTCGGGCCGGCCGCTGAGAGCCCACCCTGGCGAGCTCTCCCAGCCGCAGCCTCCGAATCCACGGCCTCCACCCCGAGCCTCTCCAGCGCTCTATCCCGTCGCTGCGCCCTTGTCGCCGGCCCCAGCCGCTGCATCCGCACAGGTAAGGACTCCCTGGCGGCCGCCGAGGACGAGTGCTGCCCTGGCCAGCCACCTGGAGCTCCCAGGCTTCAGCGCCTCCGGAACTCCGGATCTCAATACTTTTTGCCTTCCCCGTAATGTCGCTCCCAGCCTCTGGGGGACTCTTCTTGTGGAAGGGCTCCAGAGCCATCCTCTCCAGCCTTGGGGTTCACAGACTAACCCACCAGGACACCCCAAGATTTTCTTTTCCCCAAGTCCTATCAGTCCTCTAGAAACGGACTGTGCCTCCCTGCACCCCTAAACTACATCTCCTGGTCCAGTGTTTACCCTTAACTTCTCAAAGAAAAACCCCTCCCCAGTGGTTGGTCTTGCCCCCACCACCTGTTTAAAGCGGTAATCTCCCCTCAACTCTTACTTTCTTCCTGATGCTCTCTCCAAAGTAAATACGATTGCCCCTCCTTCCAGCCAATGTGGGCCCAAAGGGGGATCCCCAGGGGCCCCAGACCCAAGGCCAGCGGGGTTTTGCCCACACTCCCTGCTTGGCAGCCTCTGACCCTGGGCTCTGTGCTCTTTGCTGCAGGCTCCTTGCTGGGCACAAATAGCTCCACCATGGGGCTGGCCTGGGGACTCGGTGTCCTGCTCCTGTTGCATGCCTGTGGCTCCAACCGCATTCCAGGTGAGTCTGTATAATACCTTGTGTGGGGGGAGGGAAGAGGAGGAGGTCGGGTTACCCCAGGTGCGCTTCCCTCCCTGTGCACTCCTCTCTCAGCAGCTTCTCTCCTGAGCCCTGACCAAACCTCAGGATGACGGTTTCCTCTGACTGTGCCCTTTATTTAGCTCTTTCAGTGGCTGTCAAGAGCTTTCATTCCAGCCCTCTGCCTCACCCCCACCCCCCAGAGCGGAGCCTCCACCCCCACCCCCAACCCAGAGCACTCACCACGTGTCCTGCTCTTGTCTAACAGAGTCTGGGGGAGACAACAGCGTGTTTGACATCTTTGAACTCACCGGAGCTGCCCGCAAGGGCTCTGGGCGCAGACTGGTGAAGGGTCCTGACCCTTCTAGCCCAGCTTTCCGCATCGAGGATGCCAACCTGATCCCCCCTGTGCCTGACAAGAAGTTCCAAGACCTAGTGGATGCTGTGCGGGCGGAGAAAGGGTTCCTCCTCCTGGCCTCTCTGAGGCAAATGAAGAAGACCCGGGGTACCCTGCTGGCTGTGGAGCGGAAAGACCACTCTGGCCAGGTCTTCAGCGTGGTCTCCAATGGCAAGGCGGGCACCCTGGACCTGAGCCTGACCGTGCAGGGGAAGCAGCATGTGGTGTCAGTGGAAGAAGCACTCCTGGCGACTGGCCAGTGGAAGAGCATCACCCTGTTTGTGCAGGAGGACAGGGCCCAGCTGTACATCGACTGTGAGAAGATGGAGAATGCGGAGCTGGATGTCCCCATCCAGAGCATCTTCACCAGGGACCTGGCCAGCATCGCCAGACTCCGCATTGCCAAAGGAGGTGTCAATGACAATTTCCAGGTGAGGCCGCTTTGATTCCTGATCCACAGGGTCGACTGCTAGGCAGCTTATGACCAGGAGGGTGATAACATGAGAGGCAGGGGTTCCAGTATAGGAAATATTGCCTATGCACTAAAGCAGTGGTTCTCACACAGTAGGGAGCATCAGAATCACCTGGAGAGCTTACTAAAATGTATACTGCTGCATCCCACCCCTAGAGTTCTGGATTCAATAGGTCTGGGATGGGGCCTGATAATTTACATTTCTAACCGGTTTCAAGGTGAGGTTGGTGCTGATGTTCTAGGGATCAGACATTGAAAACCTCTAAAGGAAACAAGAAATGGTTTTCCTGTAACTGTCTATTCAAACCTTAAATACTCTTTATGCTCTTCTAGAAAATAATTTCAAATGCATTGCACCAATTATAATATTGCTTGAAGTGGATACTTTTTATGAGCAGGATAAATACGACTTGGCTCTTTGCTTCCTCATGGGGATGTAACCGATCCCAAAGAAAAGATTAAAATCGTGGCTATTTGCTACTGCAGTGTCTTCCTTGCTTAAACCTCTAGATCTTTGGGTCTGTGGCTTTGAAACTCCCACATTTAACTGTTTGACACTGGAGAGTGTCATTGTATCCTCCGGTCTCAATATCAGATTCCATTTCCTGTATACCCAAGTAGGCCGATAACTCAATTCTTTGTAAAAGACTGCAGACTTGGCAGAAGATACAATTAAGATTTTTGAAGTTATTTTGCAATTCCCGTGAATTTGGCAATTCACCAACAGTTACTTGGTATATTATTTTGACAGGGTGATCTTTAAAGGGAGTTCTTTTCAAATTTTAGAACATCTGTTGTATGCTCCTTCTAGCATAAACAGTCCCCCCTCCCACTGACCCCCCTGGCCCCTACCAACACTCTACAAACACTGTGTATCCTCTGCTCACAGGGGGTGCTGCAGAATGTAAGGTTTGTCTTTGGAACCACACCAGAAGACATCCTCAGAAACAAAGGCTGCTCCAGCTGTAAGTATCCCTCTGTTTTTAGGGCATATGGGAAACTGAGGGCATTCCACCCAAAATAAGCTGAGAAACTTAAGCAATGGTGATTGTGCATAAATTACCGCAGGTAACATAGTTACCTTTATATAAAGGTGACCTCAAACAGTTTTCCACACTCAATGGTCCTCTCCTTTTGCATCCCTCACCCAAAATGCAATGTCTTTTATTACAGTTAGGATGCCCAGGGGCTGGCTAGTGGGAGCATCTACTTGAAGACATTCTCCTACTTTCCTCACTGTGTTCCTTTGTTCCTTGGCAGCTACCAGTGTCTTTGTCACCCTTGACAACAACGTGGTGAATGGGTCCAGCCCTGCCATCCGCACCGACTACATTGGTCATAAGACAAAGGACCTGCAAGCCATTTGTGGCATCTCATGTGACGAGCTGTCCAGCATGGTCCTGGAGCTCAGGGGTCTACGCACCATTGTGACCACGCTGCAGGACAGTATCCGCAAAGTGGTCAGTGGCCTCCACCCCCAACTCCTGTTAGCAGGAGCCCCTGCATGTGTATCCCCAATGATGCTGAGGGACTGAAAGTGAGGCTCGATGCTAATAACCTTTCTCCCCCTTTTAGACCGAAGAGAACAAAGAGCTGGCCAATGAGCTGAGGAGGCCCCCACTCTGCTACCACAACGGAGTCCAGTACAGGACTGGCGACGAGTGGACGGTGGACAGCTGCACTGAGTGTCGCTGCCAGGTAAGGCTCTCGACAGCCTGAAACACGAATGGATGGCACACTCTGAAGACAGAGCCAGATGGCTGCAGAGGCTCTTTTCATGTTCTATGGCTGGATACCCAAGTGGTGTCTTTTTCTTAAGATGCAGTTATGACATCTATAAAATCGTTTAAATGCTCAGAGGTTTTCAAAGTCTTAATTATACCCCAGGCTAAGAATAATATCTAAAAGAATAGATCTATTTAAATATCTCCGTAATACCTGCTTTAGTTCAAGAGCTAAGTGTTGAATATCAGGTAAGTAAAACCGAGTTGGAACTTTCCCCGCCCCAAACCTGATTCATATTCAGCTATGACATGGAGATTCTTTAATACAGTACTGACTGCTGTTCAAATCACTTAGCCCAGTGTCGTTAGAACTATCCACTTACCTCAGATGGCACTGCCTGCAGCGTATGTGTCCTTCTGGCTCACCCCCTACCCAATACCAGGGGCAGAGGGGTTTGGGGGTGTTACTGGCGTATTGAGCAAAGTCAAGCTTAAATACAAATCATGGATTGCCGGATTTGGGAGCCACCTTTACTAAATTCCCATTCTTGTCCAATATTATATAAAGCCATATTTATATAAGAGAAAGTAAGATGCTCATTGATCTTCTTTTCCCCATAAAGATGTAATTCAAAAATTTTTAAGTCCTGGCTGAGTTTCAGGAGTTTGATTGTAGACACAGAGTAACAGATTTGACTCATGATATTAGGTGGTTCCAATTGCATAGATTCATGCTATTCTGTGCATGGAGAAGTGACTAAGTGGCAACTGAGAAGAATTCTAGAGGATGGAGTGACAAGTAAGCAGCACTAGAACTGTCTCTACAGTACTGGTGGCTGCCAAAAGGCAGGCAGATCTTCTATTAAAATCATTCCACTAGAGCATTTATAGCCCAGACGACATTTCAGCTTGTAATTGAAATGTTTCAGTATGTAAGCTTCTGCTTGCAATATGTTTAGTACCCATTTCTCCTTCACTGTTGCCCTGCAGAACTCAGTTACCATCTGCAAAAAAGTGTCCTGTCCCATCATGCCCTGCTCCAACGCCACAGTTCCTGATGGAGAATGCTGCCCACGGTGCTGGCGTAAGTTCCTAAGATTGTATAACCATGCTTCAGCGACTGGATCGATTGTGCATAATGCTGGAATCCCAGTCCCATCTCTGTCACATGTTTTCATTCAATTTCTTGCTGCAGCATCTAGTTAGCTGATGGCTTGTCTGCTGTGTAGAGCTAAAAAAAATGCCATTATGACTAAACTTAATTACCCCCCTGGATTATGGTGTAGACAATAACCTTAGTATAGTTTATTGAGTATGATTCTGTGCTTTGAGAAAAAAAGAGATGAATTGGTAGCAGCAATAGCTTTAAGTTAACTGGATTTAGAATCTGACCTGATGGCCTAGAGTCAAGAAAAATCTGCTCACCGGAGAAATTGATGGACTTAACTGGGCCTGAAAGTTCTACCCATTTTATCTACAGGCATAGGAGACCTAAGAAAAAATAGTAGTTTGAGTCTCCGGGCTCTGTAAGAAATTGTATGGCTTCATGGTACCCAGTCCCTGGGTTTTGCTGCCAATATAATTAATCACTTTGCTGAGACACTGTAGTAAGTACAAGTCATAGAAATGATTTATCACAACTAAGATGCATAAAACAGGAAAGCAGCACTCACCCTTCACACCCACACCCCCCACACTCCCCCGTTTCCTACACACACGGATCACAGCTCAAAAGAACCAGTTCCCTTCAGAGATGTCAGTGACACTGGAACTGTCATAATCATTTGTACATTGCTTTCCGTTCAGCGTTCACTTCAGATGTGGGTTAAAGGGAACAAGGCTAGCTAGGGGCTAGCGGAGCGCTCAATTTTGAGTCAGGGACTAGTAGGAAAACTTCCAACTGATGGCGAGAGAAAACAAGTTCTGTCTCCTGCCAGATACAGGACGTGATTGTAGTCATGGCGCCTGGGCAGATGGTAAACAAACACACTTCCCTCTGATGAAAATATGTGCAGAAAAGGCCCCAAATGCTAGGGCGAGAGGAGCAACCCGCTGACTGACCTTATGACTGATCCAGGGCCAGAGCCAACAGCGGCTCCGCTGCCTTCAGCGTCATCTGCCAAACATGTGGGCTCTCCCAAAAGTCAGAAGTGACTCCCATAAGTTGCCTAAAACCCAAGTATTCTTGGAAGCCTGGGGCTGGAAATGCCTACCAAGACATCTTAAGTCAAAAAAGGGAAACTCATTTAAAATGCAGACTGGAGGAAGGAGGCGAGGATGACTAGAAACATATGTGAGGGAAAGGTTCAGCTATACTGACCCAGGCAAAGCATGCAATTACCCCAAAGCTGTGCACAGAATGACCACTTGGCCACTGGCCTAACAAATATATTGCTTTTCACTCTCTGGCATGGGAAGAAAGTCCTGAGCAGAGCAGCCCAAAGAATAGCTTGTTTTCATGATAACATACTAAATGCACCCATTTGCTCAGCAGCCAGCGACTCTGCAGACGATGGCTGGTCCCCATGGTCTGAGTGGACCTCTTGCTCTGTGACCTGTGGCAATGGAATCCAGCAGCGTGGCCGCTCCTGCGACAGCCTCAACAACAGATGCGAGGGCTCCTCTGTGCAGACGCGGACCTGCCACATCCAGGAGTGTGACAAGAGATGTAAGTGTTTGGCCACTTGGGGATGTGGAGACCTGACTTGTCCTTGTTGTCACCAATAGCAACTCCAGAGCACAGAGGTTGAGGGCACAGGTTCTAGGCTCTGATCTAATCCCAGTTCTCTGCCTTATCTGTGCACCCTTGAGCATAGTTTATCCTCTCTGAGGCTCTTTCCTTATCTGTAAATTGGGGGTAAAAAAAGATTTTTAGTTTGGCGAGTTTGAAGATTTGGTTTAGAGGATGCATTTAAAGTGTTAACGTAGAGCTTGGTGTGTGGGAAGCACCATATAACCATCAGGTTTGCCCTTTAGTTAAACAGGATGGCGGCTGGAGCCACTGGTCCCCATGGTCATCTTGTTCCGTAACATGTGGAGACGGTGTGATCACAAGGATCCGGCTCTGCAACTCCCCCAGCCCCCAGATGAATGGGAAGCCGTGTGAGGGCAAAGCCCGGGAGACCAAAGCCTGCCAGAAAGACGCCTGCCCCAGTAAGTGCATGCATCCCCCGGCATGATGCTGGCAGCTCCACCCCGCTGGCTGCCTGGTATCCGTGAGTCACAGACTGGGAGAGGTTGCCTCCTAGAGAGGCACAAACAGAAGCACAGCCCTGCAGGGCACAGAAGCTTCTTCAAACGACAAATAGAACCATTTCAGACTCACCCTCTTCCCAGACATCCTTACCACGTGTCAGGGTCATGGAGGTTTCTTGAACACACTCAGGAGAGTCTCTTGTGAAGGTAAAGTGTTTAAAAATTGGTCTTAGCTTTGGCCTGTGGTTCATTTTCTTACAGTCAATGGAGGCTGGGGACCCTGGTCACCATGGGACATCTGTTCTGTCACCTGTGGAGGAGGGGTACAGAAACGTAGCCGGCTCTGCAACAACCCCACACCCCAGTTTGGAGGCAAGGACTGCGTTGGTGATGTGACAGAAAACCAGATCTGCAACAAGCAGGACTGTCCCATTGGTAAGCCACACAGCCCAGGCAGCCCAGGATAAAATCACTTAATGGCACGGTCAGCTTTCATGGGGGTTCAGTTTGGATGGTCCTGAGTGGTTTGATTAAAATGCCAGATGGACAACATAATCTCAAAAGTTAGCAGTTACACAGACCTTACAATATTACACCCCCATTTAAAGTGACCAGAATGGCAGTAACAGCAGCTGAGACCCATGTTTGCCTGTCACTCTTATCTCAGATGGATGCCTGTCCAATCCCTGCTTTGCTGGTGTCCAGTGTACCAGCTACCCTGATGGCAGCTGGAAGTGTGGTGCCTGTCCCCCAGGCTATAGTGGAAACGGCGTCGAGTGCAAAGACGTTGATGAGGTGAGGAGCTGGGAGCTACCAGACCTAGGAAAGCATCTCATCTGCCTTGGTCACTTCTTATGGCAATGTTCTCTAAACATGAACAAACCTGTTTCTTACACAGTGCAAAGAAGTCCCTGATGCCTGCTTCAACCACAATGGAGAGCACAGATGTGAGAACACAGACCCCGGCTACAACTGCCTGCCCTGCCCACCACGCTTCACTGGCTCACAGCCCTTCGGCCAGGGCGTGGAACACGCCACCGCCAACAAGCAGGTAGAGCAGAGGGGACTAGTAGATGGGAGTGAGGGGGGCTGTCCTTGACTGAGCTAGCCATGAAAGCGGGGAATGGCCTCTCACACCCTTCAAGAAAAACAGGGAAGTGGGTGAGTGTCCATCTAGCTTTTAGAAACAGGACTAGAAAATGAATTGTTCATCCAGCAGAGAAAACCGGTCCATCACATTTGACCATACTGCTCTGGAGTGAGTTGTGAGTGGATGGACTTGTAAATGCCAGGGTGATGCGCAAGTTCAAGGAAAACACACATAAAGCCATGTCAGCCTATAACCTGGCATCGACATTCCCAGGCAGGATGGGGAGGACTCATACTATTCCCATGGATCTGTCCAGAGGCAATGAGGAGCTGGGGACCCTCCAAGGCTCTGCCTTAACATCAGAATGTTGTGCCCTCAGGTATGCAAGCCCCGAAACCCCTGCACAGACGGGACACACGACTGCAACAAAAACGCCAAGTGCAACTACCTGGGCCACTACAGCGACCCCATGTACCGCTGCGAGTGCAAGCCTGGCTACGCCGGCAATGGCATCATCTGTGGGGAGGACACAGACCTGGACGGCTGGCCCAATGAGGACCTGCTGTGCGTGGCCAATGCAACTTACCACTGCAGAAAGGTAGCCCACCCTCACCCGCCTCCAGAAACCGTATCAAGGGCATGAGCTGAGCAATTGCTTAAACTTGGGGAATGGAACTGAAAGATCAGATCATCCAAAGGCAGAGGAACACTAATTCTTATTAAATCACTTCGTGCCAGGAACATGAATGGGGCAGGCCCTTTGGGCAGCTGTGTTCCATAGTCGATTATGTTGTACAAAAAAAGTTCACTTCTCTACCAAATGCCAGCAGAGCATGACGCGTGTTCCCAATATATATAAAGTTTAGAGCATTTATATAAAGTATTTATGTGTGTGTGTGTGTATATATATATATATATATATATATATATATATATATCCTCCAAGCAAACTTTTTGACTTCCCGTTGAAAATACTTGCTGTCACAGAGTAGCATTGAGTTCTGTCTGCACTGTTTTGGTGCACACTCTAGTGCATGAGCGGAGCAAAAGGCTTGCAAACTGCAGCTGCAATGTATCTTGTCTTTCCAGGATAATTGCCCCAACCTTCCCAACTCAGGGCAGGAAGACTATGACAAGGATGGAATCGGCGATGCCTGTGATGATGACGATGACAATGATAAGATTCCAGATGACAGGGTAAAATTGTTTTCCGTTCCTCTTTCAGCTTTTGTGTTCTGCAACAGCCTGTAGCCCTTAAGATTCAACAAAATTACTGATATCTAGTCATCAGAAATTATTGATTGTGATTCTGTAGTTTTCAGATATAGATGTTGCCAAGAGAATTTTTAAATGAGGGTTTTGTTTTTCATCACAGCCTGCCTTTCCCCTAGTTGGAGCAAAAAGTTACAGCGTGTGAACAAATGACACTTTGCTCCCCATATTGGTTTCAAATGTCTTCTCTAGGTCACAGTAAGGTTTTCTCTGCTTGTACCGAGAGTGGAGATGCTGAGTTTCTATTTACATCTCACTGACTCATAACCAACAGAAATTCATTTTTAATTCATTATGTCCTGACTTTTAACTTTTGCAGTGGTCATTTTACAGGGGACTTAGTATATCCAACAAGTAGAAAATGATTGTTGCAGATTTTCACAGTTTTACGTATATTATGCATGTGATTTGAGGCTAGTTTCATGGGCCAAGTTGTACAATGCTCTGTTTCTTCTCTTGGCAGGACAACTGTCCATTCCATTACAACCCAGCCCAGTACGACTATGACAGAGATGACGTGGGAGACCGCTGTGACAACTGCCCCTACAACCACAACCCAGACCAGGCTGACACAGACAACAATGGGGAAGGAGACGCCTGTGCAGCTGACATTGATGGGGATGGTAAGGCGCTCCCTGGTTCCCTGATTCCAGCCTGTAGGCAGCTGTGACGGCTTTCAGCTCTCAGCCTTGAACAGCGCTAGCTGTTAGTGTGCAGTCTGGTTGAAACAGCTGAAGCTAAAGATTCCAGCTCTTATCTGTCCCGTGTTCTCTGCAGGTATCCTCAATGAACGAGACAACTGCCAGTATGTCTACAATGTGGACCAGAAAGACACTGACATGGATGGAGTTGGTGATCAGTGTGACAACTGCCCCCTGGAACACAATCCAGACCAGGTAGGTAGATTCCTTTCAGAATCTTTCAGTAAACTGTTAGAATATCCCTTTCTAAGCCCCTTTTAAAAATAGAAGAGTTTACGTTCAGATACTTTCATTACCACGGCTATCAGTGATGTCATCGCCAATTACCACATTTTCATGTGAACAGTTTGCCTGACCTAAGCTCTTTGCAGAGTTCCATAGGTCTTTAGCATGACAGTCTTGTAACTTCAATCTTATCCTCTATAAGAAGCCCACATGATTTGCTCAGTGGAATCTACCATTGTTAAGATAAATTATACAAAGCAGAAATCTGTGACTGACAACTGTACAGGAATATTAATCATGTCTGAAACTAAGAAATGGAAGAAAATATCCCTAAGCAAGATACACAGCCATTTTGCTGTGTATCTGACTGCAACAAAATCAAACTAAAAATATTTCCCCAAACTGGAGAAATCCCTGTTTCTTTGTCATTCTTCAAGTGTTTGGGCATTGCAAGCAGATAATTCTGTACCAGTGCTAGGGAGTGCTGCAAACAGACATAGCCAGAACAAGTTCCATGTCTGAAGGTGTTTCTTTTCTGGTGTAATCGCCCATCATTATTTTCTCGGTGTGAAACTTAAGGCTTTTTTTTTTCCCCCTAAAAGCCATTATTCTGGAAATTCAGAAACCACCTTTTTATAAATGCAAATATTTTTAAAAGATTCAAGAAATAATAAAGCCAGCTAATTTCTGGAGAAATCCAGAAACTCTCCTAATATTTGCTCTTATGACTTTCTCTAAAACAAAAAGCACCAGGATGAATTGCTTTGGGGCAATAGGGGAAATAGGGGAAGCATGAATGATTTGGGATAGCATTCTTGATCAAATGGCATTGAGGGTCATCTGTTTTGAATTTGAGTCTTACTGTAAAATAAACCTCAGTGCCATTTAACCTCCCTGGATAAGGTGTTGGTTCTTCAGATAATAATAAAGTGTATAACAATTAATGAATCATGTAAAAATCTGAATGGCAAAGAGCATAAATACTGGCAAGCAAAATTGCAATCTGTGTATAAATAATCTGTAAGCATTCCATATGTACTGAATGTGTAAAAAAGGTACTCTGAGAAATATGGTTTTGAAAAAAATTAGAATTTTGACTTTACCTGAGCCAACACTGGACAATCCTTATGGACTAGATATGTAAAACCAAATACCTAAAAGAGAAGAAAATGATTTATCCCACCATACAGGTTACCCAGTATGTATGAAAAGCAGTGCCATGTTGCCATGATTTAGTGACCTGAAGTAGAAGTTGACGTGTCAATAGTTTCCTAATTGAAAATTTGAATAGAACATAAATTGTACCCAGAGCATTCAATTCATCATTAAGATATAAGTAGTTAATATGGCATTCTATCCTTAGTGATAAAATGATGCTTTCTATTTAATTTTATTTAGAAAGTTTTCTATTTTAAAAGAACTTTCAAATATCCCTTTAAAAACTGTCTAATACAAACAAGGATCAAGAATAAAACACTTAAGATTTGTTAATATAGATGTGAAACCTCCCTGGTCTTATCAGACACTGGAGAATCTCCCTAAGTTTTCTTTAGCATCAGTGATTGACATTCCAACCCACCCTCTGTCTCTTTCAGCTCGACTCTGACTCGGACCGCATTGGAGACACCTGTGACAACAACCAGGATATTGATGAAGACGGCCACCAGAACAACCTGGACAACTGTCCCTACGTGCCCAATGCCAACCAGGCCGACCACGACAAGGATGGCAAAGGCGATGCCTGTGACCATGATGACGACAATGATGGCATTCCTGACGACCGGGACAACTGCAGGCTGGTGCCCAATCCTGACCAGAAGGACTCTGACGGTGAGTCGCTGGAGCCGCCTTTAAAGCGAGCAACTGAAACCATGGCCGTCCGGATTGAGGAAATAAAAACAAAGCTGAATACATCTGAGGATGAATAGACTAAATGTTAACTTGATCAGTGAATTTCTGGCTCCAGAAATGGTATTTTGGAATTTCACTGAACTCTTGCCATTTTGCCTTTAGGTGATGGTCGAGGTGATGCTTGCAAAGATGATTTTGACCAGGACAAGGTGCCAGACATTGATGACATCTGTCCCGAAAATGTTGATATCAGTGAGACTGATTTCCGCCGATTCCAGATGATTCCTCTAGATCCCAAAGGGACATCCCAGAATGACCCTAACTGGGTTGTACGCCATCAGGGTAAAGAACTCGTCCAGACTGTCAACTGTGACCCTGGACTTGCTGTAGGTGAGTAGAGAGTTCTTCAAACGAAAGGCCAGTGTGTACAGGGGAAAGAAGCCAACGTAAAAGCAGGCAGTTGCATGTGTCCCTGAGAGTGCTAAAAATGGCTGGGATCGTGACAGAGAACCTCGGGAAGGCTGCAGGTTTTAACCTGGGGGTGGCCTCCTCTTCCAGGCTATGACGAGTTTAACGCTGTGGACTTCAGCGGCACCTTCTTCATCAACACCGAGAGGGACGACGACTATGCCGGCTTTGTGTTTGGCTACCAGTCCAGCAGCCGCTTCTATGTGGTGATGTGGAAGCAGGTCACACAGTCCTACTGGGACACCAACCCCACGAGGGCTCAGGGGTACTCTGGACTTTCTGTGAAGGTTGTGAACTCCACCACGGGGCCTGGCGAGCACCTGCGGAATGCCCTGTGGCACACAGGAAACACCCCTGGCCAGGTGAGAACAACGCCCTGCAGGAGGAGAAGGGAGGCTGTGTTTGGCCAAGCCTCCCACCTGGGAGTCTTAGACATCAAGTTCCCAGCATCACCAATTGTAGCATTTAGCTGTGCATTGTAAAAACCATCCTAGCATCTGAGAGGGTAGCTCACTTGAGATCAAAAGGCTACAACTGTTTGTTTCGCCTCTTCAAACAAACAAAAATGTCAACATCCCTTCTCTTTGCTGATATGCACTTTCAAGGTTCCATAGCCAATAAAGCCCTTGGGAAAAAAATCCTACATTGCAGCCCTCTAGTTTAGGTCAACTCAGTACCTTTTCAAGTACCATTTCAAGTACCATTCCATTTCATGGAATCCAATATAAACCTCATAATGAAGCTGTTTCAACCTTTGCTTGTCCTTTTCCTCCAGGTGCGCACACTGTGGCATGACCCTCGTCACATTGGCTGGAAAGATTTCACTGCCTACAGATGGCGTCTGAGCCACAGGCCAAAGACAGGTTTCATCAGGTAAAATTGCTCTGATTAAATATCCCTTAAGTCATACTGACAGGCAGGGAGGAGGGGACCAAAGGTAAGGGTGGCACTAAGGTGATTTCCTCTTTTCCCGCAGAGTGGTGATGTATGAAGGGAAGAAAATCATGGCTGACTCAGGACCCATCTATGACAAAACCTACGCCGGTGGTAGGCTAGGCTTGTTCGTCTTCTCGCAAGAAATGGTGTTCTTCTCCGACCTGAAATATGAATGCAGAGGTAGGAGCAAAATGACAGTGAATATATAGGTGAAACCCCTAGTTCAGACCAGTATCAGGAACGTCAGTCATGCAGGAGGCTGATTTAAAGGCTATGTAAGACACGGGGTTATTTCTATCTTGCTGTTGAAGACACAGTGATAAAAAATGAAATAATGAAAGCCTTAGAAAGCAGAGCATAAGTTCTGGAAGGTTGTGCTATATCAAACACCTAGCAATGGTGTTCAAACACATTAATGTGTAATTTTATAAATTACCAATCTCAAACTATACTTTTGCCATTATAAAAGTAGAGCTGTGCCAAGGTTGTTAATGTATTAGTGGATATTAAGTTGACAGTGCCTCAGTGAATTGGTTGATCTATTTATGTGTTTATATATTTATTTCACAGATTCCTAATCATCAAACTGTTGATCAAAAGACTGATCATAACCAATGCTGGTATTGCACCTTCTGGAACCATGGGCTTTAGAAAACCCCCAGGATCGCTCCTCGCTGCCTGCCTTTGCTCTCTGCTTGCATGAGTGTGGACTCCTAGAACATGTGACTTGCCTCAAGAAAATGCAATTTTCCAAATCAGACCCTGCATTCAGCCTCTGACTGAGAAGAATCTTCCAAGGAGACAAACAATGACTTTGGTTGGTTTTTGCAAAAGCAAAAACATCCACATGCTTTGGTTGGAAGGCGCCTGTCCCACTCTGCTTTTGTCAGAGCAGAATGCGACTGTGAGGCCAGCTCTGAGCAGTGGACTCCAAAGTGTTTTCAGGCATGTGAGAGAAGGGAGGACTCACTAGAATTGACAAACAAAACCAGCCCTGACCTACTCCCTCTGGAATAGGGGGGTGGGGGGCCAAAGCCCAAAGGGGAGGATGCATACCCAAGAGACGATTGTATGAAGAAAATATGGAGGAACTGTTACATTTTTGGTACTAAATCATTTTCAGGGGATTGAAAGACTATTGCTGGATTTCATGATGCTGACCGGTGTTAGCTGATTAACCCACATAAATAGGCACTTAAATAGGAGCAGGGAAGGAAGGAAAAGACTGGCTTCTAGACTTCCTCCCAGATTTCCACCCCTTAACACATCACCTGTAGTGACCAGAACAGGGAGTCGGAGTTAAACCAACTCAAGGCAGTGCTGGCTGCCGCAGCTTGGTTCTATTGAAATTGTCACTTGTATTCCAGATGTAGCTTCTGCAGATGTAGCAGGAAAATAATAAAACCCACCATCTCAGTGAGCACCAGGCTGTCTCCCAAGGGACAGGCAGCCCATGCTTGTATTTTTATGGTTAGAAAGGCACAAAATTATCAACTAAGACATTCCTTTTCTCTCTTTTTTTCCTGAATATCATGGAGTTTTCCAGTTGTCTCTTTTGGACTGTAGTTTTTAGTGTTTTAAACAAACACTTTACAATGTAAACTATTTATTTTTTACTTATTCTGGGGGATCTGTCTGAAAGACTATTCATGGAACAGGAAGAAGCGTAAGGACTATCCATATCATCTTTGCTACAAGTCATTATGACTGTAAGATTGTAAATACAGATTATTTATTAACTCTGTTCTACCTGGAATCTAGGTTTCATATGGAAAGTGTCTGAGAACAGGTAGTTGAGATTGATCAGCAAATCTTTCACAGGAATGGCACAAGGAAACCAGCATAGCAAGCTGCTCTTCACTTTGTGCTTAGACTGAATGATTTGGAATTCTTTTTTCCTTTTTTCTTCCCAAGTGGAATTACTTGGTTGTCCATTTGCAAGTGTTTTTAGTTTGCAAAGAAAGCCAAGAGGCCATTAATACTGTCTTATCCCATCCCTTGTGCCTATTTCCAGGGAGATGAAAAGCATCTACATTTATTATTTTTGCCTTTTTCCAAAAGAAAAAAATGACAAAGGTGAAACTTGTATACAAATATTACCTCATTTGTTGTGTGACTGAGTAAAGAATTTTGGGATCAAACAGAAAGAGTTTAAGTGTCTAACAAACTTAAAGCTACTGTAGTACCTAAAAAAAAAAAAATCAATGTTGTACATAGTATAAAAATTCTTTGCAGAAAAGTATTCCCAGTAAGGAGATAGCATTGAAATGTTAAATACATTTTCTGAAAGTTGTTTTTTTTCTATCATCTTGTATACCATTGCTTTATTTTTATAAATTATTTTCTCAATGCCTTTGGAATAGATATCTCAGATTGTGTAGATATGCTATTTAAATAATTTATCAGGAAATACTGCCTGTAGAGTTAGTATTTCTATTTTTATAAAATGTTTGCACACTGAATTGAAGAATTGTTCATTTTTTGTTTTGTTGATTTGTTTTTTGCTTGTTACCCTCCTCCCTGTTTTTACTATTTGCCAATACTTTTCTAGGAATGTGCTTTTTTGTACACATTTTTATCCATTTTACATTCTAAAGCAGTGTAAGTTGTATATTACTGTTTCTTATGTACAAGGAACAACAATAAATCATATGGAAATTTATATTTATACTTACTGTATCCGTGTTTATTTGATTTCTGGCCTTATGTTATGAGGTATGGGTAAACTGTATCCTTAAGCCAATAGAGAATACACAAAAAGAAATCACAGCAACAGTAACGTTCACAGTTCCTAACCAATTTAAGAAGACGCAGTTGCTTAGATGACGTATTTGCTGGATTTGTGGAATAAAAGAACAAAACAAACCTCTCATACTAAAAACAAGCAATGAGAAATGACCACCCCCACAAGATGTGGGACTCAAAAGGATATAAGTTTATATTCTACTAATGTCACTAAATGTCATTTATCGAATCCTTTTCAAAGCCCAGTTCTGTTCTGGAAAACAAAAAGGAAAACAGGAGTGAAGCACATACTCACAGCTACATCTTCTGACCCATGAATGAGGACACCAGGCTGTGAAGAAGCTTTAGAAACATTAGTGAAGGACGAACTGTCCTTGAAAAGCTGTCAAATTTATAGATACCACATTTGGAGAGTGACTATGCCTTTGGTCAGAAAGATGACTTAAAAGAGGGAGAATTGGGAATAAATCCTAATATATATATATATATATATATATATATATATATATATATACACACACACACACACATAAAAAATATCAACTTATTTTGTGAAGAGAAAGCCAAAGCCTTACAATAAGTAGAACCTGAGGTTCAGGTGCGCTAACCATGAATGTAGAATACCGTCCAATTTTTAGTTTTAAAAAGAATTTTTAAAAATTTCAGAATAAAAATTTTTATGCATAAAGATCTCCCTTTGAGGTCCATTAAACAAAAAGGACAGGCTGAGTGAGACAGAATCTTTTTTCCCCTTATTGACTTTTCTCTCTCATTCTAGAAACATATATAAGTATAAATTGCATAGTCATATGTAAGTATAAATTGCGAAATCACTTTATGGTATCCAGGTGAAGAATCAGGAACTGGAAGGTGCTGGTTATAAACTTAGGAAAACTGATTTGAAAGAAATATTCTTTGAAACATGACACCATTCATTCTCAAAGCAGCTCAGCACGTGAAGTCTTGGGAGAGAATTGGAATTCACTTTTAAGTAACAGAACAAAAGTGACTGATAGTATCAGGATGGGACAGAAGACACTGGGACCTGGAGCTTTCCGACCAGGAATGCTCCATATGCACTCCGAGACTGACCTTCGAATCAGGTTGTACTGAAATAAAGGACTTGTTAAAAATGAAAACTATGCCATCAGGGTGATACCTCTCTCCTTCTGCAGGAGTTTACTGTCATATGTTTCAGAGTTGGACTGAAGGGCAATAAACTCTAGGTCCTATGGGAATTTACAATAAAGCTGGTGCCAGTGGTTTTCTTGAGGAATCATAAGTAAAAAAAAAAAAAAAAAAACCCTCCAATTTTAAGATCCTAAATTTATTCCTGAAATGAATTAGCTCTTGCTCTTTCATACTTTTTCTCTATCTTTTCTGGGGGCAAACACTCAGGTCTACAGGGAAACTTAAAAACACTGCTTTTTAAAGAACATTTTCTTTCTTATCAAGGTAATCTTTCATTTAATTTGGAGCCTATTGAGTATATCATACAAATTCAGCTTGCCAGCTCTTTGTTAGAGGTAGGTACCTTCAATTCACATGCTATGGAAGGGTCTCATTCCTTTCAAGGGTAAAATTAATTAATCATTCGGCTTTCCTACCCTCTGTTAAACTTTTGTAACATAAAGGTCCACTATGTCCCAAATACCATTTGGAGAAACATACTATAAAGCCATAAACTATCTTCTCACCATCTATCTCCTTCTCCTCTTCTCTCCTTCCCTCTCCCTCCCTCCCCCTCTCTCTCTCTCTCACACACACACATACTTATCAATCAAATACCAGAAGCACATGGGTTTGGAAAATACATAAAGTGTTCTCATAAATTCAGGTTACTGACTTGTAACTAACAAACCCTCTCTCTTAAAATAGTAATACAGCTTTTTTAAAACCAGCTGATCTTTATTTGCTGAATTCTAAAAGATAAACTCTGAAAGAAGATAACAACTAAACGTCATATACAAAATAATTCAAACTTCTGCTTATGAAAAGTACCACTACTAATAAGATAGAAAGGATAGCCTAACATTGTTTTGTTGGGAAAATTCATTTCTCTTCACAGCAAGCTACACTTACTTAACGGGCATAGAGAGAAGGAAAGAAGGGAAATCAGGGCAAAACCACAAGTCATGGCCAACAAACCTGTCTAATCCCCAACAAAGTAGTAATGTGTAATATCAGATACAAAACAATCATAAAACTTCAACTAGTTTTACCATAGCACACATCATAAAATGTTGGTTTCTATAATGCAATAAAAACAATTTTCCTGGGAATTTCAATGAGGAAAAACCAGTGAGCAATTTACCACAAGTCTCAAAAAATATCAAAAAAAATATGATCCAGAAAGAGAGAATCTAAACATTTAAATCATCATTTGAGGAATAGTCTCTATATTGCATTCACTGAATTAAAAGTATTTGGAAAAAAATGTGGTTTAACTTAATTTACCAACTCTCTTAAAAGCACAACCCAGCAAGTCAGTGCTTAAGATTCTTTACATTCTTCTGTCACATCTTCAGTCTCCTGTTCATCTGCACATTAAAAAGAATAACCAAATTTGTCAGATATCTGTGCATAATTAAGAAAAATTATCAGCCTATGTTTTATAAACATTAAATCCCTTTGCACATAAGATGAGTCACATTCTCATTTAATATTTATTGTACACATAAGATGAGTCACATTCTAATTTAATATTTATTGTACAATCACCACTGTGGAGCAAATATTACATTTATTTTAATATTTACTGAACATTAAAATCAATATTCAAAATATCCAAAATCACTGCAGATAGTGATTGCAGTCATGAAATTAAAAGATACTTGCTCCTTGGAAGAAAAGCTATGACCAACCTAGTCAGCATATTAAAAACCAGAGACATCACTTTGCCGATAAAGGTCCATCTAGTCAAAGCTATGGTTTTCCCAGTAGTCATGTGTGGATGTGAGATCTGGACTATAAAGAAAGCTGAGTGCCAAAGAATGATGCTTTTGAACTGTGGTGCTGGAGAAGACTCTTGAGGGTCCCTTGGACAGCAAGGAGATAAAACCAGTCAATCCTAAAGGAAACCAGCCCTGACTATTCATTGCAAGGACTGATGCTGAAGCTGAAGCTCCAATACTTTGGCCATCTGGTGCGAAGAACTGACTCACTGGAAAAGACCCTGATGTTAGGAAAGACTGAAGGCAGGAGAAGGGGGCAACAGAGGACGAGATGGTTGGATGGCATCACTGACTCGAAGAACATGAAGGACCAGGAAGTCTGGTGTGCTGCAGTTCATGGGGTCGCAAAGAGTTGGACATGATTGAGCGACTGAACTGAACTGCACAGTCACCACAAGCTGTACACAAAATTTACAAGAAAAAATGAAAGATAAGGGGCTTGCCTTCATTGAGCTTACAGCTATGGGATAGTTTTTTGGGTTTTGAACTAAAATGGTTATGAATTTGGAGACATACATCAAAATTATTATTATCATTGTTATTTGCTTTGTACTAAAATTCCAGGAAGCTGGGTGAAACAAAAAGTAAATGTGACAGTTACGGTAGGTAAGAACTAATTGCCTTTCATTTCTTCAATGTTAGAAACAAATTGTGACACTAACCAAAGTGGAATGTAAATATTCTTCTAATCTTAGTAAGAAGCTTTTCATATAAGGCAGAATTGACAACAGCACCAAATAAAAGAGAATAAAAGAGAATCAGGAGAAACTGGAACCCTCAAACACTGCAGGTGGGAATGTAAAGGAAGCAGCTGACTTGGGGAACGTCTGACAGTTGCTTGAAAGGTTACCATAGACCCAGAAATTCTACTCCTAGGTATGTCCCCTAGAGAAATGAAAACATGTTTGAGCTCAATCCCTCAGTCATGTCTGACTCTTTGTGACCCAACGGACTATAACCCGCCAGGTTCCTCTGTCCATGGGATTTTTCAAGCAAGAATACTAGAGTGGGTTGCCATTCTCTCCTCCAGGGGATCCTCCTGACCCAGGGATTGAACCCACAATCTCCTGCATCTCCTGCATTGCAGGCAGACTTTTTTTTTTTTTTTTTTACTGATGGCTGAGCCATCACAGAAGCCCCAAATGAAAATACATATCTACCCAAAAACCTGCACACCAAGATTAATAGCAGAATTACATATAACAGCCAAAAAAGTAGAAACAACTCAAATGTCCATCAGCTAATGAATGGATAGGGAAAATGTGGTAAATTCACACAAAATAATATTACTCAATAATAAAAAGAGTAAAGTACTGATACAAGCCACAACATGAATGAATCTTAAAAACATTATAATAAATAAGAAGTCAGACATAAAAGGCCACATATTATGTGATCCCATTTATATGAAGTGTCCAGACTAGGCAAATTCATAGAGTCATAAAGTAGGTGAGTGATCACCTATGGCTGGGGGTTGGAGGGAAATGGCCAGTGACTGTGAGTGGGTACAGTATTTTTCTCTAGGATAAGGAAAATATTGTAAAATTGATAGTGGTGATGAATGCAAAATTCTGTGAACATTCTAAAACCCACTGAACAGCATGGTATTGTTGAAACATTACCCCAAAAAGGTTATGTCCACATCCTTATCCCTGAAACCTATGAAAGTCATCTCACTTGGGAAAAGAGTCTTTACAGATATAATTAAGGATCTTGAGACAAGAGCATCCTGGATTATACAGTAGGGACCTCTATTAATGAACAAATGTCCTTATAAGAGACAAGCAGAGGGAGATTTGAGACACGTGCAGGGAGAGAATGACAATGTGAAGACAGAGTCAGAGACTGGAGTGATATGGCTACAAAGCGAAGAAGCCAAAGAATGTCAACAGCATGAGAAGTGGAAGAAGCAAGGAAGCATCCTTCCATAGAGCCTCCAGGCAGAGTGTGGTCTTGCTGACATCTTGACTTCAGCCTCCAGAACTATGAGACGATAAACTTTTGTTGTGATCATGTGCTATGGCACATGATGAATGCTATGTAGGAAACTAACACAGGTGTTTAGAGTAGATGTCGATAAAGCAGTTACTTTAAAAATAAATCTAATATTTAACAACAAGTGATCTGGAGTTTCAGAATACAATGAGAAATGTAGTGACAAGGTCAATGCATGGAGAAGAAATATTAGCATGGAGAGGAAGGTGGGATGTATGCAAAGTGCACCTGAGTATCTCACGTGTGAGATGAGGAATGGTAAGCCCTCGGCACCACATCTTCGTAAGTGCTAGTCCTTCTATCTGGAGTGCTCTCCTTCTCACCCAGTAAGTGACCACTCATCCTCGGAAGCTCAATTCAAATGCCACCTCCCCATCTCTCCAATCGTTCGTCATTCCCTCTAGTCTTGCCAAATACTCTTATACTTGGCCCCATATGCTGAGATTGTCTGCTTAAGTGCCCGCCTTCATCAATATCCTATGAAATAATTCAGAGCAGTGATCATGCCCTACTCACCTGATAACCTAGGAATAGCATCCTTAATGAATGAATACGATGGAATCCTGGAGCAGTGGTTTTAGTCATAAACAACAGAATCACCCAGACCCCATCCTCAGAAACAGGCTTTAAAAAACACAGATGCCCAGAGCCAATCCCTAGAAATTGATTTAATTCTGGAATGGAAACAAGGTATTAACCTGTTGTTAAATATCACCTGATGATTCTAATGTGCATAGAAGCACTGTCTAAGGGATGGACTCAGTATAGCTTTACATGCCAGGCAGACCTGAGGCAGATGCCAAAGAGAGAGGTCTGAAAATCAAAAGTACACAAAGTACAGATGATCCCATATCAGCTAGGTATGTCTCCAAATAAAATACTAGCCATGAAAAAGTAGTAGAGAGCTAAAGAGTAGGACTAGCTTGCTCTCAAGGAGAAGGCAATGGCAGCCCACTCCAGTCCTCTTGCCTGGAAAATCCCATGGACAGAGGAGCCTGGTAGGCTGCAGTCTGTGGGGTAGCTAAGAGTCGGACACGACTGAGCATCTTCACTTTCACTTTTCACTTTCATGCACTGAAGAAGGCAATGGCAACCCACTCCAGTGTTCTTGCCTGGAGAATCCCAGGGACGGGAGAGCATGGTGGGCTGCCGTCTATGAGGTCGCACAGAGTCAGACACGACTGAAGCGACTTAGCAGCAGCAGCAGCTTGCTCTCAGTGGTGAAGAAGGTTACACACAAGAAGGAAAAGCGGGATGGGTGGGGAGGTAAGAGGACAGTCTGGAGAAGGCAGTGTCTTCACTAAAATGAAATTCAAGAGGATAAAGCAGGGCTTGAGCAGGCAGGAAAAGAAGATACTTTCTGATATTATTTTCACCATCACCACATAGGCTGCTATTTTTTTTATAATCCTAAAATAGAGTGACTAGTAAACCATGGAATTCAGATCTTCTCACACTTCAGTAATGGAGAAGGCAATGGTACTCCACTCCAGTGTTCTTGCCTAGAAAATCCCATGGACAGAGGAGCCTGGTAGGCTGCAGTCCATGGGGTCAGTAAGGGTCGGACACGACTGAGCGACTTCACTTTCACTTTTCACTTTCATGCATTGGAGAAGGAAATGGCAGCCCACTCCAGTGTTCTTGTCTGGAGAATCCCAGGTATGGGGGAGCCTGGTGGGCTGCCGTCTATGGGGTTGCACAGAGTCGGACACGACTGAGGTTACTTAGCAGCAGCAGCACACTTCAGTGTGCATATACCTACTGGAGGGCATCTTGTTAAAACACAGGACCTGATACAGTAGGTCTGGGACTCTGCAGCTCTAACAAGCTCCCAAGGGATGCCAATACTGCTGGTTCATAAATCTAGTCTACAGTCATGATCTTCAGTAACTCTTTCATGTTTTCATTTTATTCAATTTGAATGATGCAGTGGAATCAGAAGTTCCTCATACTTGACAAAGTGATAAGTTCATTACAATTAAATATCAAAACTCTACAACATGCCATTGTTCACTTTATACTACTAAATAAAACAGTAGCTGCTGCTGCTGCTGCTGCTAAGTCGCTTCAGTCGTGTCCGACTCTGTGCGACCCCATAGACGGCAGCCCACCAGGCTCTGCCGTCCCTGGGATTCTCCAGGCAAGAACACTGGAGTGGATTGCCATTGCCTTCTCCATTGTGTGAAAGTGAAAAGTGAAAGTGAAGTCACTCAGTCGTGTCTGACTCATAGTGACCCCATGGACTGCAGCCTACCAGGCTCTTCCATCCATGGAATTTTCTAGGCAAGAGTACTGGAGTGGCTTGCCATTGCCTTCTCCGTAAAACAGTAGAGAAAGTGTTATTTTATGATAGAGAAAATAATCAGGGGGAAAATATTTCTATGAAGTCTACCCCAAGAAGAACTGAATTAGGGAACTATAGTCAATATTTTTTTAATAAACTATAATGAAAAATAATTTCAAAAATAATATATGTGTATATGTATAAATGAATCACCTTGCTATGCACCTGAAACACTGTAAATCAACTATACTTCAACAAAATATATATTAAGAAAAAAAAGAAAATTAGTTGAGAGTAACTTGAAAAAATAAATTCATCAAATACAAATTTACTATATAATAAGGTCTTACATAAAACAGGAATTAACACTGGGAATTTCTAATATGCCAACTGTGATATTTTGATTAAAGAAACTTTGGAGGGTTAGCTTACTAAGAGCATCTGAGAAGCAATTAGTAGACTTGGAAAAGTAATTTCACATGATAACTAGGAGGCCTGAAGGCACACACTATTTGAGAGAAAGAGAACTACATCAAAGCAATGATGAGTTGAACATTACCCTACGAGCAGGACAAAATATTTTTACTGGAAAAAAATCAGCTAGCAGTGGTAGTATTTTCAGAATCTCACTGTTTCACTGCAAACCAGTAAGACTATAGTACAAAAATGCATATATACAATGTTGTATATATAGTACAACTCTCTCAAAACAATCTAATTCCCTTCAGACTGTTCAGGTGGTAGGAGCAAGGATATACATTCACTCACACCTCCTTCAAACCAATGAAACATCTTCCCCAAACCCAGTTTACCTGCACCCAGGCTTAACTGAGCAAGTTGCAATCAGATCCTTTGATGGGGACAATTTTGAGATGAAATATATGTGGACTATAAAGTTGTCATTATTTATCTTCATTACCTCCACCATAGTTTGGCCCCAGGTAAATAACAGGGAGGGAACACAGCTCCACCCATCAACAGAAAATTGCATTAAAGATTTACTGAGCATGGCCCCAACCATCAAGATCCAGTTTCCCCCTCAGTCAGTCTCTCCCATTAGGAAGCTTCCATAAGCCTCTTATCCTTCTTCATCAGAGGACAGACAGACTGAAAACCACAATCACAGAAAACTAACCAATCTGATCACAAGGACCACAGCCTTGTCCAACTCAGTGAAACTATGAGCCATGCCATGTAGGGCCATCCAAGACTGATGGGTGGGTCACGGTGGAGAGTTCTGACAAAACGTGGTCCACTGGAGAAGGGAATGGCAAACCACTTCAGTTTTCTTGCCTTGAGAACCCCATGAACAGTATGAAAAGGCAAAAAGATAGGACACCGAAAGATGAACTCCCCAGGTCGGTAGGTGCCTAATACGCTACTGGAGATCAGTGGAGAAATAACTGCATAAAGAATGAAGAGAGGGAGCCAAAGCAAAACACCCAATTGTAGATGTGACTGGTGACAGAAGTAAAGTCCAATGCTGTAAAGAACAATATTGCATAGGAACTTGGAATGTTAGGTCCATGAAACAAGACAAATTAGAAGTGATCAAACAAGATATGGCAAGAGTGAACATCAACATTTTAGGAATCAGTGAACTAAAATGGACTGGAATGGGTGAATTTAACTCAATGACTATTATATCTACTACTGTGGGCAAGAATCACTTAGAAGAAATGGAGAATTAGCCCTCATAATCAATAAAAGAGTCCAAAATGCAGGACTTGGATGCAATCTCAAATACGACAGAATGATCTCTGTTCGTTTCCAAAGCAAACCATTCAATATCACAGTAATCCAAGTCTATGCCCGGACCAGTAAGGCTGAAGAAGCTGAAGTTGAATGGTTCTATAAATACCTACAAGACCTTCTAGAATTAACACCCAAAAAAGATGTCCTTTTCATTATATGGGACTGGAATGGAAAAGTAGGAAGTGAAGAAAAACTTGGAGTAACAGGCAAATTTGGCATTGGAGTAAAAAATGAAGCAGGGCAAAGGCTAACAGAGTTTAGCCAAGAGAACACACTGGCCATAGCAAACACCCTCTTTCCATAAAACAAGAGAAAACTCTACACATGGACATCACCAGATGGTCAACACTGAAATCAGATTGATTATATTCTTTGCAGCCAACGATGGAGAAGCTCCATACAGTCAGCAAGAACAAGTCTGGGAGCTGACTGTGGTTCAGATCATGAACTCCTTATGGCCAAATTCAGACTTAAATTGAAGAAAGTAGGGAAAACCACTAGACCATTCAGGTATGACCTTCATCAAATCCCTTATGATTATACAGTGGAAGGTAGAAATAGATTCAAGGGATTAGATTTGACAGACATAGTGCCTGAAGAACTATGAACCAAGGTTTGTGACACTGAACAGGAGACAGGGATCAAGACCATCCCCAAGAAAAAGAAACCCAAAAAGGCAAAATGATTGTCTGAGGAGGCCTTACAAATAGCTGTGAAAAGAAGAGAAGTAAAAGGCAAAGGAGAAAAGGAAAGATATATCCATTTGAATGCAGAGTTCCAAAGAATAGCAAGGAGAGATAAGAAAACTTTTCTGTTATCAGTGCAAAGAAATAGAAGAAAACTATAGAATGGGGAAAGCAATGGCACCCCACCCCAGTACTTCTGCCTGGAAAATCCCATGGACGGAGGAGCCTGGTAGGCTGCAGTCCATGGGGTCGCTAAGAGTCAAACACGACTGAGCGACTTCACTTTCGCTTTTCACTTTCATACGTTGGAGAAGGAAATGGCAACCCACTCCAGTGTTCTTGCCTGGAGAATCCCAGGGACAGGGGAGCCTGGTGGGCTTCTGTCTGTGGGGTCGCACAGAGTGGGACACGACTGAAGCGACTTAGCAGTAGCAGCAGCAGCATAGAATGGGAAGACTAGAGATCTCTTCAAGAAAATTAGAGATACCAAGGGAACATTTCATGCAAAGATGGGCTCAATAAAGGACAGCAATTGTATGGACCTAACAGAAGCAGAGTTGGTGATGGACAGGGAGGCCTGGTGTGCTGCGATTCATGGGGTCGCAAAGAGTCAGACACGACTGAGCGACTGATCTGATCTGATCTGAACAGAAACAGAAGATGTTAAGAAGAGGTGGCAAGAATACACAAAAGAACTGTACAAAAAAAGATCTTCACAACCCAGATAATCACGATGATGTGATCACTCACCTAGAGCCAGACATACTGGAATGAAAAGTCAAGTGGGCCTTGGGAAGCATCACTAGGAACAGCTAGTGGAGGTGATGGAATTCCAGTTGAGCTATTGCAAATCCTAAAAGATGATGCTGTGAAGTGCTGCACTCAACATGCCAGCAAATTTGGAAAACTAAGCAGTGGCCTCAGGACTGGAAAAGGTCAGTTTTCATTCCAATCCCAAAGAAAGGCAATGCCAAAATATGCTCAAACTACTGCACAATTGCACTCATCTTACACTAGCAAAGTAATGCTCAAAATTCTCCAAGCCAGGCTTCAACAGTACATGAACTATGAACTTCCAGATATTCAAGATGGATTTAGAAAAGGCAGAGGAACCAGAGATCAAATTGCCAACATCCACTAGATTATCAAAAAAGCAAGAGAGTTCCAGAAAAATGTCTATTTCTGCTTTATTGACTATGCCAAAGCCTTTGACTGTGTGGATCACAATAAACTGTGGAAAACTCTGAAAGAGATGGGAATACAAGACCATCTGACCTGCCTCTTGAGAAATCTGTATGCAGGTCAGGAAGCAACAGTTATAACTGGACATGGAACAACAGATTGATTCCAAATAGGAAAAGGAGTACATCAAGGCTGTATATTGTCACCCTACTTATTTAACTTATATGCAAAGTACCTCATGAGAAACGCCGGACTGGAAGAAACACAAGCTGGAATCAAGATTGCTGGGAGAAATATCAATAACCTCAGATATGCAGATGACACCACCCTTACGGCAGAAAGTGAGGAGGAACTAAAAAGCCTCTTGATTACAGTGAAAGGGGAGAGTGAAAAAGTTGGTTTAAAGCTCAACATTCGGAAAACTACGATCATGGCATCTGGTCCCATTACTTCATGGGAAGTAGATGGGGAAACAGTGGAAACAGTGTCAGACTTTATTTTTTTAAGCTCCAAAATCACTGCAGATGGTAACTGCAGCCATGAAATTAAAAGACACTTGCTCCTTAGAAGAAAAGTTATGACCAACCTAGACAGCATATTAAAAAGCAGAGATATTACTTTGGCAACAAAGGTTCATCTAGTCAAAGCTATGGTTTTTCCAGTAGTCATGTATATATGTGAGAGTTGGACTATAAAGAAAGCTGAGTGCTGAAGAATTGATGCTTTTGAACTGTGGTGTTGGAGAAGACTCTTGAGAGTCACTTGGACTGCAAGGAGATCTAACCAGTCCATCCTAAAGGAATTCAGTCCTGAATATTCATTGGAAGGACTGATTCTGAAGCTGAAACTCCAATACTTTGACCACCTGATGCGAAGAATTGACTCATTGGAAAAGACCCTGATGCTGGGAAAGATTGAAGGCAGAAGGAGAAGGGGACGACAGAGGATGAGATGGTTGGATGAAATCACTGACTCAATGGGCATGAGTTTGAATAAACTCCAGGAGTTGGTGATGGACAGGGAGGCCTGGCGTGCTGTAGTCCAAGGGGTCCAAAGAGTTGGACACAACTGAGTGATTGAACTGAACTGAACTGAGCTGAGAACTTGTTCTATCTGAGGACCCTAATAGGATAATGTAATTAGTTTTCTTATATATAACCTGAATGCCATATTTCTCAATATGCGCAGCAAAATCTTGTCCCTTGCATTAATTTGACAGATTGAGTGCTCCACACCAGGGAGCCTGATTTTAATAAGTCTGGCTAGGACCTTGGACATAGGTGTAAAATGGTCAAGCAAAAAAATTCCCAGATGATCTCTACATTCATCCTGGTTAGGAATAATATTCTAGTGGTTTGTAACAGAGCTTCTCAAACTTCACTGTAATTATCACAGGGAAGCTTATTAAAGTGAAAAGTTTGCTTCAATAGGCTTGGGGTGGGGCCTTAGGCCCTGAACTTCTAACAACACTCCAGTGATTGGACAATATTCTAAGAAACAAAGGCTTATAACATGGGATGGATATCATATAGCCCCAAAGGGTCAAGCACATGAAGTAGAGAGGGCCAGATGGGACCACGTTTTCCAGCAGAGTACATGCTCCTAAGGGGAATATCTGCTATTCGGCTCTCCTCCCCAAGTGTATGACCTGCTGATTTGCTAGAAAAGTCAGAAATCTAGGCTTTTATGAGAAATCTGATGAAATGTTAAGTACTATGTAGGCCAGCCAAGTCCAATCACTGCACTAATCAATTTATGTGACTTTTCTCATTTGATTCTTATTACAATCCTAGATCAGATCAGATCAGTCGCTCAGTCATGTCCGACTCTTTGCGACCCCATGAACTGCAGCACGCCAGGCCTCCCTGTCCATCACCAACTCCCGGAGGTCACTCAGACTCACATCCATCGAGTCAGTGATGCCATCCAGCCATCTCATCCTCTGTCGTCCCCTTCTCCTCCTGCCCCCAATCCCTCCCAGCATCAGAGTCTTTTCCAATGACTCAACTCTTCACATGAGGTGGCCAAAATACTGGAGTTTCAGCTTTAGCATCATTCCTTCCAAAGAAATCCCAGGGCTGATCTCCTTCAGAATGGACTGGTTGGATCTCCTTGCAGTCCAAGGGACTCTCAAGAGTCTTCTCCAACACCACAGTTCAAAAGCATCAATTCTTCGGCGCTCAGCCTTCTTCACAGTCCAGCTCTCACATCCATACATGACCACAGGAAAGACCATAGCCTTGACTAGGCAAACCTTTGTTGGCAAAGTGATGTCTCTGCTTTTGAATATGCTATCTAGGTTGGTCATAACTTTCCTTCCAAGGAGTTAGTGTCTTTTAATTTCATGGCTGCAGTCACCATCTGCAGTGATTTTGGAGCCCAGAAAAATAAAGTCTGACACTGTTTCCACTGTTTCTCCATCTATTTCCCATGTAGTGATGGGACCAGATGCCATGATCTTCGTTTTCTGAATGTTGAGCTTTAAGCCAACCTTTTCACTCTCCACTTTCACTTTCATCAAGAGGCTTTTGAGTTCCTCTTCACTTTCTGCCATAAGGGTGGTATCATCTGCATATCTGAGGTTATTGATATTTCTCCCAGCAATCTTGATTCCAGCTTGTGTTTCTTCCAGTCCAGCATTTCTCATGATGTACTCTGCATATAAGTTAAATAAACATGGTGACAATATACAGCCTTGACGTACTCCTTTTCCTATTTGGAACCAGTCTGTTGTTCCATGACCAGTTCTAACTGTTGCTTCCTGACCTGCATACAGATTTCTCAAGAGGCAGATCAGGTGGTCTGGTATTCCCATCTCTTTCAGAATTTTCCACAGTTTATTGTGATCCACACAGTCAAAGGCTTTGGCATAGTCAATAAAGCAGAAATAGATGTTTTTCTGGAACTCTCTTGCTTTTTCCATGATCCAGCGGATGTTGGCAATTTGATCTCTGGTTCCTCTGCCTTTTCTAAATCCAGCTTGAACATCAGGAAGTTCACAGTTCACATATTGCTGAAGCCTGGCTTGGAGAATTTTGAGCATTACTTTACTAGCGTGTGAGATGAGTGCAATTGTGAAGTAGTTTGAGCACTCTTTGGCATTGCCTTTCTTTGGGATTGGGATGAAAACTGACCTTTTCCAATCTTGTGGCCACTGCTGAGTTTTCCACATTTGCTGGCATATTGAGTGCAACACTTTCACAGCATCATCTTTCAGGATTTAGAATAGCTCCACTGGAATTCCATCACCTCCACTAGCTTTGTTCGTAGTGATGCTTTCTAAGGCCCACTTGACTTCACATTCCAGGATGTCTGGCTCTAGGTCAGTGATCACACCATCATGATTATCTGGGTTGTGAAGCTCTTTTTTGTACAGTTCTTCTGTGTATTCTTGCCACCTCTTCTTAATATCTTCTGCTTCCGTTAGGTCCATACCATTTCTGTCCTTTATCGAGCCCATTTTTGCATGAAATGTTCCTTTGGTATCTCTGATTTTCTTGAATAGATCCTTAGTCTTTCCCATTCTGTTGTTTTCCTCTATTTCTTTGCATTGATCGCTGAAGAAGGCTTTCTTATCTCTTCTTGCTATTCTTTGGAACTCTGCATTCAGATGTTTATATCTTTCCTTTTCTCCTTTGCTTTTCGCTTCTCCTCTTTTCATAGCCATTTGCAAGGCCTCCCCAGACAGCCATTTTGCTTTTTTGCATTTCTTTTCCATGGGGATGGTCTTGATCCCTGTCTCCTGTACAATGTCACAAACCTCATTCCATAGTTCATCAGGCACTCTATCTATCAGATCTAGGCCCTTAAATCTATTTCTCACTTCCACTGTATAATCATAAGGGATTTGATTTAGGTCATACCTGAATGGTCTAGTGGTTTTCCCTACTTTCTTCAATTTCAGTCTGAATTTGGCAATAAGGAGTTCATGGTCCGAGCCACAGTCAGCTCCTGGTCTTGTTTTTGCTGATTGTATAGAGCTTCTCCATCTTTGGCTGCAAAGAATAGAATCGATCTGATTTCGGTGTTGACCATCTGGTGATGTCCATGTATAGAGTCTTCTCTTGTGTTGTTGGAAGAGGGTATTTGCTATGACCAGTGCATTTTCTTGGCAAAACTCTGTTAGTCTTTGCCCTGCTTCATTTCGTATTCCAAGGCCAAATTTGCCTGTTACTCCAGGTGTTTCTTGACTTCCTACTTTTGCATTCCAGTCCCCTATAATGAAAAGGACATCTTTTGGGGGTGTTAGTTCTAAAAGGTCTTGTAGGTCTTCATAGAACCATTCAACTTCAGCTTCTTCAGCGTTATTGGTTGGGGCATACACTTGGATTACTGTGACATTGAATGGTTTGCCTTGGAAACGAACAGAGATCATTCTGTCGTTTTTGAGATTGCATCCAAGTACTGCATTTTGGAGTCTTCTGTTGACCCATGATGGCCACTCCATTTCTTCTGAGGGATTCCTGCCCGCAGTAGTAGATATAATGGTCCTCTGAGTTAAATTCACCCATTCCAGTCCATTTTAGTTCGCTAATTCCTAGAATTAAGCCACGCCCGTGGGGCAACCCAGGATGGGCGGGTCATGGTGGAGAGATCTGACAGGGTGTGGTCCGCCGGAGAAGGGAATGGCAAACCACTTCAGTATTCTTGCCTTGAGAACCCCATGAACAATCCTAGAGGATAAGTACTAAAGCCATATTATCATATAGATAAGGGAACCAAGTTAGAGAGGATAGAGAGATTAAGGAACTTGCACAAGATCATCTGCTAAAAGTCAAGCAAAGATTCAAACAGAGGTCTGTCTCACTCACAGCCCACATTCCTAACCCCTAAACCAATCATGCTGGTAGGTGGTTGAGCCAGGCATCTCTGCTCATCTACAGAGCAGTTCTAACCTCGAATCCTGATACTTAGCTGGACTCTGTTAACTTTATCTTTGGGGCAATTAATTTTCTCCTTGATTTTATGTTCTGTTTCAATTTAGAGTGACCAACCTTCCCAGTTTGCCAGAGACTGAGGGTTACCCAAGACAAGGGACATTCAGTGTAAAATCAGGACACTCCTAAGCAAACCAAGACAGATGGTCTCCTTAGTTTTCATTTAATGGTGTTATGTTAAAAATAACTTCCCTGGTGGCTCAGACGGTAAAGCGTCTGCCTGCAATGCGGAAGACCGGGTTCAATCCCTGGTGGGGAAGATCCTCTGGAGAAGGAAATCGTAACCCACTCCAGTACTCTTACCTGGAAAATCCCATGGACGGAGGAGTGTGGTAGGCTACAGTCTATGGGGTCGCAAAGAGTCGGACACAACTGAGCAACATCACTTTCATGCTAAAAATAACCCCATCTGATTCACTGTTACATTTGTTAAAGAAATTTTAAAAAACATTATTCAATAAATGGGTCCTATGGCAAATTTCACTGTTTTCCTTGAAAAATTAGTGTAGTCTTGTCCCCCTTTTTTACTGTGTGATTGACTTTGTGTCCCTTTATGCCTTACTCTATCTTTGTTATTTGCCAATCATATTTTCCTCTTAGTTACATGAATTTGTTGATAAGCAGCTCAAGTGCTTGATTAGAAAAAAAAAACACTGTACATGCATAGATGCCTTTTTGATTATCTAGAAATCAATTCAGCATAAGAAGCTTTGATTAAGTACTAGACTAACCACAGACCTGCAGCACTAGTGTACCTGGCCGTGCCTCCGTGGTTGATGTGACCAAAGACCACTTACTCCTCTCACACTTCCATGTGCGGGAACTTTCAGTGGGGATGCATCCAGCTTCACCCCCACCATGGGAAAGAACAGTCGGTTATCGGATTGTTTAGTCTAGAGGAAGAAACAGCATGCTCAAGTCATCCCTCTCTCCAAGGGGGTCACCACTCTCTGCCAGGGTGCCCTGGGCTCCTCTGTACTACTGATCCACATGGACAGGTCTCCATGGGTGAGGCTTGATGATTTTCACCTCTGCCAGAGTGAGTATGTAGGTTTATCTTGAGGGCATAACATCAAGAAGACCATTTGGCTACCTACGCAGGTGACCTCAATCCCCTACTTTTCATCAGCAATAAAGCCAACCTCCTAATCTTCATTTGTCAGAATCTATACATCTCTCAGTTGGTTTGATAGGAGTGGGGAAGAGAAGACGCTATTTATCGGTCTTCTGAAACCCCAACAGTAGGTGAGTGTAACACTGAATTTACTGGACCTTGTATCCAAAAAGTCAAATAACAGTAGTTGCCACTAAGCTTAAAGCACAAAATGAAAAATGAAGTATTTCAGGAGGGGGCAATCAAGGTGGCAGAGTGAAAGGACATGAAGCTCACCTTCTCCCACAAACACATCAAAAACACATCTAATGTGAAACAGTTCTCTCTGAAAACAAACTGGCAGGACTCATACAGCCAAGGCTATAAGAAAGATACACACAGAATTAGGAAGGGAAGAAAAGCAATCAGGACAGGACCTGGGCCCCTGGGAGAGGATTCAGATGAAAATAGAGATTACTCAAGCAGACACCTGCCCTGGAGAGTGAGCAGTTCAAGCAATAGGTCGGGTGCTCCAGTCTGGGATCTTACAGAGGGGAGAAAAGCCCCTTGGCTTGTTGGAGGACCTCTGGAACAATTAGAAGGGTTATGGGAAGCTTAGACTGTTAATATAAGGAGTGCATACACACTGGCTAGGCCTAAGGCAGGACAGAGAGACATTTGCTCTAGGAGCAGCTGGTTTTCCACACCTGCCTTGCCATGGGCCCCAGCTGAAGCTCCAGCCTGCTCACCCCATGCCACACCATGGCACTGAATCTGAGGTGCCCATGACCAAGAAACAACTCAACTGTAGGACACAAAGGTAACCCAGTCCTGAGGTGGAGTCTGGGTGGGATGGCAGTTGCCATTGTTGGCATTTACTCAAACGGAATCTCAGAAACTGCTCAGATCTTTGACAGCAATTGCTCCACCACAACTCACCTCCTGATACACATCGAGACTCCGCATGGGCCCCAGTCAGCCCTGTAGAATGGTTCCACCACAGGGCAGGGGTGGTAGAAGCTGGGGGCAGTGATCAGTTGTGAGGGACAAAGGTTACTAGCACTCAAGCATGCATCTGAGCAAAGACACAGTTGCCTCCATAAGTAGCACATCAGACTTCTGTCTGTGCATGGACCTTACTTATTTCAGCAGCCCCCTTCTCTGGGGCAAGAGTTTTGAACAGGGAGAGGGAAAAACACACACTTAAAAGCAGCACAGTCAGCTCAGAAAGGAGGAAATAATAAAGATCAAAGAAGAAATAAATAGGGACAAAAAATTAGAAAAGATCAATGAAACCAAGAGCTATTTTTTTATAAAGATAACAAAAGGGAAGGGAAGAAGTAAAACTCATATTTGTAGATGACATGATACTTTATATAGAAAACTCTAAATTCTCTACCTAAAACCGATTAGAACTAATAAATAGATTCAACAAGGGAACAGGATATAAGATTAATACACAGAAGTCTATTGTTTTTCCATATACCAATAATACTATCAGAAAAAGAAAAAAATTCCCTTTTAAAATGAATCTCTTAAAATCACAACAAAAAGAATAAAATATGTAGGAATTAACTTATCCAAGGAGGTAGAAGACCTATACTCTGAAAACTATAAAACATTTATATAATAAATTTAAGATGATACACAGAAATGGAAAAATACCCTGTGCTCTTGGATTGGAAGAATTAATATTGTTAAAATGGCCATACTACCCTAAGCAGTCTACAGATTTAATGCAATACTTATCAAAATACCCATGACATTTTACATTTTCCACAGAACTAGAACAAATAATCCTAAAATTCATATGGAACCACAAAAGACCCCAAATTGCCAAAGCAATCTTGAGAAGAAATAAGAACAAAGCTGGATGTATAACCCTTTTAGACTTTAAACTATACCACAGAGCTACAGAAATCAAAACAGCATGGTACTGGCAGAAAAACAGGCATATAGATCAGTGGAATGAACAGAGAGCCCAGAAATAAACCAATGCACCTATGGTCGATTCATCTATGACAAAGAAGGCAAGAATATGCAATGAAGAGAAAAACCTCTCTTTAATAAGTGGTGCTGGGGAAACTGGGCAACTACATGTAAAAAAATGAGGTTACAACATTTCCTCACAACATATATAAAAATAAACTCAAAGTAGATTAAAGACATGAATGTAATAACTGAAACCACAAAACTCTTAGAAGACAAAATAGGCATAACATTTTTTGACATAAGTTGTAGTAACTTTTTTTAGTCTGTAGCCTAAGGCAAAAGAAATAAAAGCAAAAATAAACAAACAGAATCTAACTTAACTCCAAAGCTTTTGTGCAACAGTAGAAGCCATCAATGAAACAAAAAGACAACCTGCAGAATAGGAGAAAATATTTGCAAATGATATGACTGCTAAGTCACTTCAGTCGTGTCTGACTCTGTGCGACCCCATAGATGGCAGCCCACCAGGCTTCCCCATCCCTGGGATTCTCCAGGCAAGAACACTGGAGTGGGTTGCCATTTCCTTCTCCAATGCATGAAAGTGAAAAGGGAAAGTGAAGTCCCTAGTTGCGTCCAATTTCTAGCCACCCCATGGACTGCAGCCTACCAGGTTCCTCTGTCCGTGGGATTCTCCAGGCAAGAGTACTGGAGTGGGTTGACATTGCCTTCTCCACTAAATAATATGACTAACCAGGGTTTAACATCCAAAATATATAAACAGTTAATACAACTTAGTATCAAAAAAACAACCCAATCAAAAAATGAACAGAAGATCTGAACAGACGTTTTTCCAAAGAGGACAGGCAGATGACTAACAGGCACATAAAAAAGATATTCAACACTGTAATTATCAGAGAAATGCAAATCAAAATAAAATGCAATATCACCTCACAACTGTCAGAATGACTATCACCCAAAAGTCTACAAATAACAAATGTTAGAGAGGATGTGGAATAAAGGGACCCTTGTACACTGTCTGTGGGAATGTAAATTGGTACATTCACTGTGGAAAACCATATGTAGTTTCCTCAAAAAACTAAAAAGAGAACTACCATATGATCCAGCAATTCCACTCCTGGTTCTATACTCAGGAAAAAAAAAAAGGAAAAGACTAATTCAAAAAAACACATGTATCCCAAAGTTCTTAACAGTACTATTTACAATAGTCAAAATATGGATGCAGTCCAAGTGACCATCAACAGAAAAATACATAAGAAGTGACATATCTATCTACCTACCTACCTATAATGGAATATTGCTGCTCCTGCTGCTGCTAAGTCACTTCAGTTGTGTCCAACCCTGTGTGACCCCATAGACAGCAGCCCACCAGGCTCCCTCATCCCTGGGATTCTCCAGGCAAGAACACTGGAGTGGGTTGCCAGTTCCTTCTCCAATGCATGAAAGTGAAAAGTGAAAGTGAAATCACTTAGTCGTGTCCAACTCTTAGCGACCCCATGGACTGCAGCCTACCAGGTTCCTCTGTCCATGGGATTTTCCAGGCAAGAGTACTGGAGTGGGTTGCCATTGCCTTCTCCGATAATGGAATATTACTCAGCCATAAAAAGAATGAAATTCTACCATTTACAGCAATACAAATGAACCTAGAGTATATTATACTTAAATAAGTCAGACAAAGAAAGACAAATACTGTATAATATCAATTACGTGTGGAATCTAAAAGATAATACAAATCAATGTACACAGCAAGACAGAAACTGCCTCACACATGGAGAAAACAAGTTAATGGTCCCCAGAGGGGAGAGAGAAGAAGAAGGACAAGTTAGTGCTATGTGATTAAGAGATACAAACTACAATGTGTAAAATAGATAAGCAACAAAAAAAATATTATATAGCACAGAGAATTCTAGACATTATCTTGTAATAACCACTAATAGAGTATAATATGCAAAAATATTGAACCAATATGCTACACACCTGAAACCAATATTGTAAATCAACTACACTTCCCCCCAAATGAGGTACTTCACACTGGAAACTTCCAAAATATCTGTGAAGCAAATCCTTATCTTCAATACCACAACTGAAATTGGTCCTCACTGTCACTAGATTTGGACCCCAATGCTTTTGAACTGTGGTGTTGGATAAGACTCCTGAGAGTCCCTTGGACTGCAAGGAGATCCAACCAGTCCATCCTAAAGGAGACCAGTCCTGGGTGTTCATTGGAAGGACTGATGCTGAAGCTGAAACTCCAATATTTTGGCCACCTGATACGAAGAGCTGACTCATTTAAAAAGACCATGATGCTGGGAAAGATTGAGGGCAGGAGAAGAAGGGGACAACAGAGGATGAGATGATTGGATGGCATCACCAACTCAATGGACATGGGTTTGGGTGAACTCCGGGAGTTGGTAATGGACAGGGAGGCCTGGCGTGCTGCAGCCCATGGGGTTGCAAAGAGTCGGACACAACTGAGTGACTGAACTGAAGTTTTATCTGACTAACAGTGGAAACAGTGCCAGACTTTATTTTTCTGGGCTCCAAAATCACTGCAGATGGTGACTGCAGCCATGAAATTAAAAGACGCTTACTCCTTGGAAGGAAAGTTATGACCAACCTAGATAGCATATTCAAAAGCAGAGACATGACTTTGCCAACAAAGGTTCGCCTAGTCAAGGCTATGGTCTTTCCTGTGGTCATGTATGGATGTGAGAGCTGGACTGTGAAGAAGGCTGAGCGCCAAAGAATTGATGCTTTTGAACTGTCGTGTTGGAGAAGACTCTTGAGAGTCCCTTGGACTGCAAGGAGATCCAACCGGTCCATTCTGAAGGAGATCAGACCTGGGATTTCTTTGGAAGGAATGATGCTAAAGCTGAAACTCCAGTACTTTGGCTACCTCATGCGAAGAGTTGACTCATTGGAGAAGACTCTGATGCTGGGAGGGATTGAGGGCAGGAGGAGAAGGGGACGACAGAGGATGAGATGGCTGGATGGCATCACTGACTTGATGGGTGTGAGTCTGAGTGACCTCTGAGAGCTGGTGATGGACAGGGAGGCCTGGCGTGCTGCAGTTCATGGGGTCGCAAAGAGTCGGACACGACTGAGTGACTGATCTGATCTGATCTGATCTTTTAGAAGCAGAATTTTAAAATTCATAACAGACCTCAGTTCATGTAGGAAAATAAAACAATATGTTTGTTACTTAAAGAGAAAATGATGAATGATTCTTATTTTCTCCCTGTCTGCTTACAGAAGTCTCATCTGAATCATATATTCACACATATCTGTTTCCTGAGAAAGAGAGGGAATATAACATAACAGCTGAATACACTGTAATTTCTCATTATAATTACATCTTTAAAAGGCTTTTTCCCAGGAAAACTGGTTTAGCATTTAGTTTTGGAGTTCACTTTTGCATAAATCACATAATGTCCAATTTGGTATTTTAGAATAAATTGATTAGCAAGTTATTTTAATAATTGTAAATGTTGAGGTTAGTAAAAGAAAAACTCCCAGGTTCAGATAGGCTGACAAGCATCCAAAATAATAATGTAGGATTTATTCCTTAAAGTTTATCATATAATAAACAGAAAGTAAAATATGGTTCATATATTCACATCTATTCTATCTTTAAACCCCATAATCACAGGGTTGTTTTAGTCAAATACTGGGAATATCTAGAGCCATCAGAGGCATGTTTTCAGAAGTTAAAGGTAAATCACCATGGCTTCTTTCCATTATGTCACATTAAATTCTGCTGCTGCTGCTGCTGCTAAGTCGTTTCAGTCGTGTCCGACTCTGTGCGGCCCCATAGACGGCAGCCCACCAGGCTCCCCCATCCCTGGGATTCTCCAGGCAAGAACACTGGAGTGGGTTGCCATTTCCTTCTCCAATGCATGAAAGTGAAAAGTGAAAATGAAGTCGCTCAGTTGTATCCGACTCTTAGCGACCCCATGGAACGCAGCCCACCAGGCTCTTAAATTCTAGTTCATTCCATATTTTCATGCTCTACTTGGTGACAGATACACATCAGTGTGACTGACATTCACATGGAAGTAATGTCATATCCCAGTAAAATGCTCTTCTCAACCCCCACATACTGATTCCATGAGAATGAGACCCCAGACACAATAAATCATCATACCCACCTGAATAAGTTTTGATTACAGTTGACAAAAAAGAAATCCCAATACTTTCTTCCTAATAAAACCTTTTTGTCCAAAAATAAAAATACACTGCAATTTTAGAGTAGAACAAAGTTTTTACAGTCTATTTGTTAAGTGAAGAAGGTTAGTGGGAGAAGACAGACCACAGTCATTTAACTGAATTATCTGTTGTAAGTAAACTCTGCTGCTAGGTAAAAAGAGTATAGTTTGTGGAATGTCACTTAAAAAAAAAGAAAGAAAAGAAAAAAGTTCCAAATCTTTATACAGAATGTCAGACCTGCATAATTCTTAAGCAATACCACGTGCTTTCATTCATAATGTGAAGAATAAATTTGAACTGCATTTTCCATGTATTATTCTAAAACTAGGGATTCCCAGATGGTGCTAATGGTGAAGAACCTGCCTGTCAATGCAAGAGATGTAAGAGAGGTGAGTTTGATCCCTGAGTTGGGAAGATCACCTGGAGGAGGATACAGCAACCTACTCCAGTATTCTTGCCTGGAGAATTCCTGGAGCCTGATGGGCTACAGTCCACAGAGTCTCAAAGAGTCGGATATGACTGAAGCAACCTAGCATGTACTCACACGTCTAAAACTGGATAATTTAAATTCCTTTATTTATTAAACAGGCACTTGATTTAGACTCTTGAGAGTCCCTTGGCCTGCAAGGAGATCCAACCAGTCCATTCTGAAGGAGATCAGCCTTGGGATTTCTTTGGAAGGAAACTCCAGTACTTTGGCCACCTCATGCAAAGAGTTGACTCATTGGAAAAGACTCTGATGCTGGGAGGGATTGGGGGCAGGAGGAGAAGGGGACGACAGAGGATGAGATGGCTGGATGGCATCACTGACTCTATGGACGTGAGTCTCAGTGAACTCCGGAAGTTGGTGATGGACAGGGAGGCCTGGAGTGCTGCAGTTCATGGGGCCGCGAAGAGTTGGACACGACTGAGCAACTGAACTGAACTGAACTGATTTAAGGCAGCACTTTGGACACCAGAGAAGATGTAACAATGAATCAGAAGATAGGACCTCTGTCCTCAAAAAGGTTACATAGTTCTAAGGAAGAGTATATGGGTGTGTGTGCCTAACAATGTGAGACTGTGTGTAAAATGATGTGATAGGGCACTAATACCCTTGGACATTCAGAAGAGAAGTAAAACTTTTAAAAGAGAGGAGCAGGGAAGGTTACATAGACAGGATGGGGTTAGAATTCAACTATCATTGAAGGTATACCTGCACATTCCTGAGAAGAAATAGTCTTCTATTTCTTCACATTCCTGAGAAGAAATAGAGAGCACTGTACATCCTGAGCCCAAATTAGCTATATAACCTGAATAACATTCAAGGCACTACATAGAGACTGATTATGAAGACAACTTCAGGTCAGATTCTGAAGGCCTTGAACAGCAAGTGAAAGAATTCAAATTTCATTCAACAGACAGAAGAGAGCCGTGGAAGATTTTGAGCTGGAGAGTATGTTCATCAAAGTTGTGCTTTGGGGGAATAAGTTTAGGAGGCTGACAGGGGCAGGAGAAGAGACAGCAGAGCAGGCATACCTGATCAGGTTCCTGCACTGATCCAGCCGAGAGGGCAGGAACAGCAAGGGAGTGATGGACGTGGGAGACAGTGCCGAAGCAGAACAAACAAGATTTGACGACTGGAAGTGCGAAGCCAGGGAAAGGGAAGAATCAATGATGACTCACATTTTAAGCCTGGGTGATTGAGGACACGGAAGTCAAGAGGAAAATCTGAGTTGAGAGGGAAGAATGAGGAAATTAGTTTGAGTTCATATCCAGATGGCAGTTAGAAATACAGGGCTAAGGAGTTAGTTCAGAATTAATAGATTATAGATTTAATAGGTATAGATTTAATAGGAAATATATTTTAATCCACATGAGAGGAAAAGTTGAAGCTATTTAACTTCAAAGTTTGAGTTTATAAACTAAACAAATATAACACAGACTATGTTAGACCTCTAACATAAATAAGTGAATATTTGTTTATATAAAAAAAAAAAAAACTGCCCGTAGTATTGGTATTTTGTACCATTGGTAAGATGTAACACTGGATCAAAAAAAAAAAAACCCTGACAATATACAAGTAGCTGGGAGGGGAAGTTTGTATACCGAAACTAACAAAACCACAATGATACACAGCATTCCACGAATTCATTCCTCGGAACAAATATTCATCACTGATATTTGGAAGTTAAAGTACTAAGCAAATCTACTCAAATTATTTGTAGCCATTCAAACTAATTTCTCTTTTCTTCTGAAATCAACACTGCTTTCTGGATAACCATAACTACTATAACTAATAATGGCATTAGTTATTAAAAATAATGTATTTTGCAAAAGTACTAATCCCAACAATGATCTGATAGAAACATTAATAAATATGTTCTTTATGTTAGCATGCTCTTAATTGACCCATCTGTGACTTTCAAGGATACCTCCTTATCCTACTATATTTTGAACTGTATTACCTTTATATTGAGGTGTTTAGTAAAGATTATTTTCAGCGTATTCTCCAAGCCTCACCTGGTTTGAGTTTCTCTGGAGGGCTGAGTTTCACATGTTGGTCTTCAGATGAAAGGCTCACACTGACGCCATACAGTGGATCGTCCAAGAAAGAGGGCCTTTTCAGTCTCCCAATGCCCACAGTCTTAGACATAAAGTAGTCTTCTGCATCACTAATAACCTTGTCCTCAGAAAACTGAAGGCATTTCACATTCTCTGCTTCAAGGAGAAGAGCTGGTGATATGTGATGCCCAGTCAAGGCTTTGGTGAGAAAGTAGCCTCTGGATGTTGTACATTCTACACTCTGGGGCACATTTATGTCCTCCACTTCAGTGCTTCTAACCTTTGTTTCTGACCAGTTTAATGACTCAGAGAGAATAGATCCAGAAAGCTGGGGGAACTCAGGTATCATATCCTCAATGTCTTTCTCTTCTCTTTCTGGAGACAGTCTAACTGTGGATATTTGTTTGAACGAGCATTCATCCAGAAGACACCTTAACTGTTCCTCAGAGAGAAGTGATGTTGAATCTAACTGATGAGACAAACCAAAAGATTTCAGTCAGTTGAATGAGTAAACACATTCATCTCTGGTAAGCTTTCAGTAATACAATATAAATGCAAGTAACAGAAAATCCTTTACACAAAACACCCAAATAGTACAATCATTCATTTTAAACCATTCAAAATTGCAGGGGAAATGTACAACACACCTAGAGAAGAAGCTTAGAATCAATCATACATACTAAAATCCAGGAAAAGTCACATGACACTGATGGAAACAAATTACTGCACCAAACTAACCACTAACACTGCACATATAGTAATAACCTTGGGCTGAAATGAAAATATTAGAAAAACCCTTCAATTTTTTAAGTCTTGGGGCATCAAGCAGGGTAGTAGGTAACCACTTCTTTGAAAGAAAGCAAGAAATTCTGCCACAATATCTAGTTGGTGTTTCTCTGTTTCCTCCATTTCTGGGAATGAACCCTGCTGCTGCTGCTAAGTCACTTCAGTCGTGTCTCTGTGCCACCCCATAGACGGCACCCTACCAGGCTCCCCCATCCCTGGGATTCTCCAGGCAAGAACACTGGAGTGGGTTGCCATTTCCTTCTCCAGTGCATGAAAGTGAAAAGTGAAAGTGAAGTCGCTCAGTCATGTTCGACTCTTCGCAACCCCATGGACTGCAGCCTACTAGGCTCCTCCGTCCATGGGATTTTCCAGGCAAGAGTACTGGAGTGGGGTGCCATTGCCTTCTCCAGGGTATGAACCGTATCACCACCCAATTCGTTAACTCAGGCAAACAGGGTGGATTAACCTGCCCCTGGGGATTCACCACTCCTATGTCTGTCTACAACTTTCAGTGGACAATACTACAGAAGACAGAAAAGGAAGGGAGAAGGGACGATGCATCCTGAGATATGTAGTGGCTTCAGTGCTACAGGTCTAGACAGAGGCCAGGGGCATTCCAACAGCAGTGCACTCCGGGAGGAGGATTTGAACATTTAATCTCTGTCTGTAAACATTATCAGGATTGATGGTTTCAAACAAAAAATATTAAAGATTTAAAAACATTTTTTTACTCTTTCAGTAATGTCCTCAGGAAATAATATTAACCAAGCAAAATTATAGAGCTATGTGTTCTACAAGAATTCAACTGAACCGCATGCCACCTGAATTGCAACAATGATTGGAAAGGAACAAGATTGAAATATATTGAAAGACACTGAAAAAAATTCTCCTTCTTTAAAGAATTAGCACTGTACCTGATTTACATAGTAGATTATCTAGGATAACATTAATCCTCCTTTACAGCGGAGTGAATTATCTGACAACAAGAAGTCCCCATAAGAAAACCTAATCATGACTTGTAATGACCTTAACTTTTACTTCAATAAAGTAAAACAATATTATTGGTCTAATCTGTAGTACACAGTAAGAATTAACCGAATATTCTGCATTTACAAAGTATTGGTGGGAAGCTATCATGGAACTAGTATAATTAATTCCCCATAACTGTGTAATGCCTCTAATGTAGCTAACAAAAAGTAGCATGTAAAAAGAACTTCATATCATGCTTTTAATATATATCATATGTTTTAAAATTATATTTAACTTCCATATATTAAAAACCAAGTTTCATACTGCCAAGTACCATTAAGAATTTGAAAGTAACAAGAAATTATCTGGGAATATATACTTAATAATCATCTGGGATTCAAACTTCAGGTAATTCACCTCAAGGTTAATGTGCATGACCCCAAAAAATAGGAGTTGTAGCTTTTCTAAAGGAAAAAAAAAAGAGTTGTATCGTATATTAGCAAATCCTACTTTTAATCACTAGACATTTCAGGTATCCAGATGTAGTACTTTATCCATTACTAGCAGCATTTCCTTCACCCAAGTATGTGAAGCTAGGCAGCTAGAAAATGAAAGCAGTCCTTATATGGTACCAGATAACTAAAATACACCTTCAAAAACTGCTTATATAAAATTCCTTGCAATGCATAAACAATTCACTAGGATTTAGAAATGGTCCACTGATTGTTATCCTCAGCAAACATCAAACCAAAGGCTTAACATATGAAATTTCCAGACCTTAGAATAAAATCAGTCCATCCTGGAGCAAGAGGGTGAAGGAATATGGAAGGAGGTCTCTGGGAGGAAATAAAAGAGGGGGCGGTGGAAAATTTGTAGATTATCTGATATGTTTGACCATGTCCCCAAATAATATTGATAGGATAAATGCTTAGAAGTTCCAAAGATTTATTTAGCTAGATACACAGAAGATTAAGTCAAAGGAAAAATAATTGTGAACTCTGAAAAAACAAGAAGCTATATGAAAAGAAAGGAAAGGTAGTTTTTCAGAGATTACAGAAAAATAAGCAAAAGAAAATAATATAATTATTAACTCTACGACAAACAAAAAAAAAGTTGTACAAGAAAGGATACTGTAGAATACTACTTACAAGCACTGAAATTGGAGCTGTGATCAAAAATCTCCCAAAAAACAAAAGCCTACGACCAGATGGCTTCACAGGAGAATTCTATCAAACATTTAGAGAAGAGCTAATGCCTCTCCTAAAGCTGTTTCAAAAAACTGCAGAGAAAGGAACACTTCCAAACTCATTCTTTGAGGCCACCATTACCCTGATACCAAAACCAGACAAAGAAAACACAAAAAAAGAAAACTACAGCCCAATATCACTGATGAACAGAGATGTAAAAATCCTCAACAAAATTTTAGCAAACAGAATTCATCAAAAAGCTCATACACCATGATCAAGTTGGGTTTATTCCAGGAATGCAAAGATTCTTCAATCTATACAAATCAATCAATGTGATACACTACCACAACAAATTGAAAGATTAAAAAATACGATAATCTCAACAGATGACAATCTCAATAGAAAAAGCCTTTGACAAAATTCAGCACCCATTTATGTTTAAAACTCTTCAAAAAATGGGCATAGAAGGAAGCTACCTCAACATAGTAAAGGCCATATATGATAAGGCTACAGGAAACATTATTCTCAATGGTGAAAAACTGAAAGCATTCCCCCTAAGATCAGGAACAAGACAAGGGTGTCCACTTTCACCACTATTATTCAACATAGTTCTGGAAGTCCTAGCTACAGCAATCAGAGAAGAAAAAGAAATAAAAGGAATCCAGATCAGAAAAGAAGAAGTAAAGCTCTCACTGTTTGCAGATGACATGATACTATACACAGAAAACCCTAAACAAAGTATCAGAAAATTACTAGAGCTAATCAGTGAATTTAGCAAAGTTGCAGGATATAAAGTCAGTAGACAGAAATCACTTGCATTTCTATATAGTAACAATGAAAAATCAGAAAGAGAAATTAAAGAATCAATCCCATTCACCATTGCAACAAAAAGAATTAAATATCTAGGAATAAATTTACCTAAGGAGACAAAAGAACTGTACACAGAAAATCCATCCTGGAATGTGAAGTCAAGTGGGCCTTAGAAAGCATCACTACGAACAAAGCTAGTGGAGGTGACAGAATTCCAGTTGAGCTATTCCAAATCCTGAAAGATGATGCTGTGAAAGTGCTGCACTCGATATGCCAGCAAATTTGGAAAATTTAGCAGTGGCCACAAGATTGGAAAAGGTCAGTTTTCATCCCAATCCCAAAGAAAGGCAATGCCAAAGAGTGCTCAAACTACCGCACAATTGCACTCATCTCACACGCTAGTAAAGTAATGCTCAAAATTCTCCAAGCCACGCTTCAGCAATATGTGAACCGTGAACTTCCTGATGTTCAAATTGGTTTTAGAAAAGGCAGAGGAACCAGAGATCAAATTGCCAACATCCGCTGGATCATGGAAAAAGCAAGAGAGTTCCAGAAAAACATCTATTTCTGCTTTATTGACTATGCCAAAGCCTTTGACTGTGTGGATCACAATAAACTGTGGAAAATTCTGAAAGAGATGGGAATACCAGACCACCTGATCTGCCTCTTGAGAAATCTGTATGCAGGTCAGGAGGCAACAGTTAGAACTGGTCATGGAACAACAGACTGGTTCCAAATAGGAAAAGGAGTACATCAAGGCTGTATATTGTCACCATGTTTATTTAACTTATATGCAGAGTACATCATGAAAAATGCTGGACTGGAAGAAACACAAGCTGGAATCAAGATTGCCAGGAGAAATATCAATAACCTCAGATATGCAGATGATACCACCCTTATGGCAGAAAGTGAAGAGGAACCAAAAAGCCTCTTGATGAAAGTGAAAGTGGAGAGTGAAAAGGTTGGCTTAAAGCTCAACATTCAGAAAATGAAGATCATGGCATCTGGTCCCATCACTACATGGGAAATAGATGGAGAAACAGTGGAAACAGTGTCAGACTTTATTTTTCTGGGCTCCAAAATCACTGCAGATGGTGACTGCAGCCATGAAATTAAAAGACGCTTACTCCTTGGAAGGAAAGTTATGACCAACCTAGATAGCATATTCAAAAGCAGAGACATCACTGCCAACAAAGGTTCGCCTAGTCAAGGCTATGGTCTTTCCTGTGGTCATGTATGGATGTGAGAGCTGGACTGTGAAGAAGGCTGAGCGCCGAAGAATTGATGCTTTTGAACTGTCGTGTTGGAGAAGACTCTTGAGAGTCCCTTGGACTGCAAGGAGATCCAACCAGTCCATTCTGAAGGAGATCAGCCCTGGGATTTCTTTGGAAGGAATAATGCTAAAGCTGAAACTCCAGTATTTTGGCCACCTCATGTGAAGAGTTGACTCATTGGAGAAGACTCTGATGCTGGGAGGGATTGGGGGCAGGAGGAGAATGGGACGACAGAGGATGAGATGGCTGGATGGCATCACTGACTCAATGGATGTGAGTCTGAGTGACCTCCGGGAGTTGGTGATGGACAGGGAGGCCTGGCGTGCTGCAGTTCATGGGGTCGCAAAGAGTCAGACACGACTGAGTGACTGATCTGATCTGATCTGATCTGATGAAGGAAATCAAAGATGATATAAATGGAGAGATATTCCACGTTCCTGGGTAGGAAGAATCAATATTGTGAAAATGACTATACCACCAAATGTAATCTACAGATTCAATGAGATCCCTATCCAATTACCAATGACATTTTTCACAGAACTAGAACAAAAAATTTCACAATTCATATGGAAACACAAAAGACCCCAAATAGCCAAAGCAGTCTTGAGAATAAAGAATGGAGCTGGAGGAATCAACCTTCCTGACTTCAGATTATACTACAAAGCTACAGTCATAAAGACACTATGGTACTGACACAAAACAGAAATATAGACCAATGGAATGAGATAGAAAGCCCAGAAATAAACCCATGCACCTATGGGTAGCTTATATTTGACAAAGGAGGCAAGAATATACAATGGGGCAAACACAGTCTTGTCAATAAATGGTGCTGGAAAAACTGGACAACTACATGTAAAAGAATGAAATTAGAACACTTCCTAACACCATACACAAAGATAAACTCAAAATGGATTAAAGACCTAAATGTAAGACCAGAAACTATAAAACTCTTGGAGGAAAACACAGGCAGAACACTCAATGACATAAATCAAAGCAAGATCCTCTATGACCCACCTCCTAGAGTAAAGGAAATAAAAACAAAAGTAAACAAGTGGGACCTGATTAACTTAAAAGCTTTTGCACAGCAAAGGAAACTATAAGCAAGGTGAAAAGACAACCCTCAGAATGGGAGAAAATAATAGCAAATGAAACATCTGACAAAGGATTAATTTTCAAAATATACAAGCAGCTCATGCAACTCAATGCCATTCAAACAAACAACCCAATCAAAAACTGGGAAAAAGTCCTAAACAGACATTTCTGCAAAGAAGACATACAGACAGCTAACACATGAAAAGATGCTCATTAGTAGAGAAATGCAAATCAAAATCACAATGAGATATCACCTCACACCAGTCAGAATGGCCATCATCAAAAAGTCTACAAACAGTAAATGCTGGAGAGGGTGTAGAGAAAAGGGAATGTTCTTGCACTGTTGGTGGGAATGTAAATTGATACAGCCACTATGGAAGACGGTATGGAGATTCCTTAAAAACCTAGGAATAAAACCACCATATGACCCAGCAATCCCACTCATAGGCATATACCCTGAGGAAACCAAAATTGAAAAAGACACATGTATCCCATTGTTCATTGCAGCACTTTTTACAATAGCTAGAACATGGAAGCAACCTAGATGTCCATTGACAGAAGAATGGATAAAGAAATTGTGATATATATATACAATGGAATATAACTCAGCCATAAAAAGGAATGCATTTGAGTCAGTTCTAATGGGGTGGGTGAACCTAGAACCTATTATACAGAGTGAAGTGAGTCAGAAAGACAAATATTGTATTCTAACGCACATATACGGAATCTAGAAAAATAGTCCTGAAGAATTTATTTACAGGGCAGCAGTGGAGAAACAGACATAGAGAATAGACTTATGGACATGGGGAGAGTGGAGGAGAGGGTGAGATGTATGGAAAGAGTAACATGGAAACTTACGTTATCATATGTAAAATAGGTAGCCAACGGGAATTTGCTGCATGGCTCAGGAAACTCAAAGAGGGGCTCTGTAACAATGGAGGGATGGGGAGGGAGATGGGAGGGAACTTCAAAAGGGAGGGAATATATGTATACCTGTGGCTGATACATGTTGAGGTTTGACAGAAAACAGCAAACTTCTGTAAAGCAATTATCCTTTAATAAAATATTTAAAATAAAATTAAAAAGATTATATAAGGGAAAAAAAGCTGGTTGGCATTTCATTTTAATATTTCAAATTATTATTTTTAAATTAATTTTATTTAAAATTTTATTTTTTTATTTTTTATTTAACTTTACAGTATTGTATTGGTTTTGCCATATATCAAAATGAATCTGCCACAGGTATACATGTGTTCCCCATCCTGAACCCTCCTCCCTCCTCCCTCCCCATACCATCCCTCTGGGTCATCCCAGTGCACCAGCCCCAAGCATCCAATATCATGCATCGAACCTGGACTGGTGGGTGACTCATTTCATATACGATATTATACATATTTCAATGCCATTCTCCCAAATCATCCCACCCTTTTCCTCTCCCAGAGTCCAAAAGACTGTTCTATACATCAGTGTCTCTTTTGCTGTCTCGTATACAGGGTTATTGTTACCATCTTTCTAAATTCCATATATATGCGTTAGTATACTGTATTGGTGTTTTTCTTTCTGGCTTACTTCACTCTGTATAATAGGCTCCAGTTTCATCCACCTCATTAGAACTGATTCAAATGTATTCTTTTATATGGCTGAGTAATACTCCATTGTGTATATGTACCACTGCTTTCTTATCCATTCATCTGCTGATGGACATCTAGGTTGCTTCCATGTCCTGGCTATTATAAACAGTGCTGCTATGAACATTGGGGTACACGTGTCTCTTTCAATTCTGGTTTCCTTGGTGTGTATGCCCAGCAGTGGGATTGCTGGATCATAAGGCAGTTCTATTTCCAGTTTTTTAAGGAATCTCCATACTGTTCTCCATAGTGGCTGTACTAGTTTGCATTCCCACCAACAGTGTAAGAGGGTTCCCTTTTCTGAGAAAACTGGTCAACCATTGTAAAAGAATGAAACTAGAGCACTTTCTAACACCATACACAAAAATAAACTCAAAATGGATTAAAGATCTAAATGTAAGACCAGAAACTATAAAACTCCTAGAGGAGAACATAGGCAAAACACTCTCCGACACACATCACAGCAGGATCCTCTATGACCCACCTCCCAGAATATTGGAAATAAAATAAAAAATAAACAAATGGGACCTAATTAAACTTAAAAGCTTCTTCACAACAAAAGAAACTATAAGCAAGGTGAAAAGACAGCCTTCAGAATGGGAGAAAATATTTAAAATTTTAAATAGCACTTTTTTTAATGTTTTAAGTTACTTTAAATTTTCTCAAAGTAATAAAATGCTAAAGAAATAACTGTTTAAATGTTTAAGCAAATATGGTAGCTCCTTGTCCCATCTGTCCCCACTCCTTAGTTTTGTTTTTCAGAGTCAACCCCTTTTAATTCCTTAGAAGTTTTCCCCTGCCATTGACTTTATACTGTTTCTTAATAGTTTTCTTTCCTAATTGATCAGTTTTGTGTCAATACCTCACATTTCATATCAATCATACAATGCTACTGTATTATTACATCAATTATATGCTGACTTCTTTTAACAGTAGCCAAAGATTTAACTTTGTTACTTCAAATATCCCTTCTCTTTCCTACCGTTTTTCCAAAATAGTCAAATCACAATTTTTGCTTACCCTGGTCATCACTATTTATATTAAGACTTGTGTTTCCTAGTAATTTTGTTTTGATGATCTGTCTATTGGTGTGAGTGGGGTGTTAAACTCTCCAACTATTATTGTGTTACTGTCAATTTCTGCTTTTATGTCTGTTGGTGTTTGTTTTATGTCAACCAGCTATGTCTTTGGGTATCAGAAGCCTATCCAGATTTCAAGGAGCCTGAAATTTATATAATCTTGTAGTAGGGGAAAGGTACTTCTTTAAGAAAAATAATACAAAATTACAAATAGAAAATAGGTACAAGAGTGAGTTTCTTTTTCTTTAGAATTTGAAAAGATCACAGCAACTTAATGGAGGCTTGGAAAATCAAGTTCATCTCTTATGTTATCTCTTTAGATCATTTACCAAAAATGCTTATATAGAAATGTTTCCTGATTACAACCTAGCCTCCTCTCCCCACTCAAGGTTCATACAAGAGAGGGGCCCTGGAGCTTAAGCCTCACTGGGTCCATAGTACATCTACATCTATGCCTGAGTGCTCCAGATAAAGCACAGAAATCTGGAGGAGGGCATGGCTACCCACCCCAGTATTCTTGCCAGAGAATACTGGAGTATTCTTCTCTTGACAGAGAAGCTTGACAGGCTACAGTCTACAGGGTTGCAAAGAGTTGGACATGACTGAAGTAACTAAGCACGTACACACACACAAATACACACAGAGAAATAAGCTGAACTACAATCACCCTGATCCTCTGGGGGAAGCAGTTCGATGGGAAAGAAAACATAGAAGACTAGAACTTGGGCTTTAGTCCAAGCTTTCCCACCTTGTTCGTGTCACTTAAGGACCCATTTCATGCAGCTATGAAATAGGGAACTGAAGAACTCTGCATTAACTTCCAGCTCCGAAAGTGCTTTTTGTGAATAACTACTCCAAAATTAAAAATAAATATAAGAATGAGATGTTCAGTTGTACCTCAGAATGTGACAGGAAAGAATTTATGAAGACAAAACATCACAAAAAGAGAACATTATTTCTTGAATTTCTTCACAATACCAATCTTGAACTCAAAAAATAATGAAAAATTCTCTAGTCTCAAAACATTATAGGTAAAAGTGAACCAAGTATATTAAGCCTGTAGATTAAATTAAATTCATCACAGTGTTTCTGAGTGGTAATATATCAGACACAACACAAGCCATCACAAGCCATCTTTCTCATCTTTTGATTCTCGCAGAACCTTGCCCACGATCTAAGCTCAGTAAATCAGTATTGTGGGAATCAAATGAATTAAGGTTGCTGAGTGTTTTGAAATGGCTAAGTACTACATTAATATAAGTTATTTACAAATGCTGAATGGGACTAAACTGGGTCTTATAACAAATATCCCTGATGACCCTTGATAGTACAGGGGCCATAATCCATATCCTTCATCCAGTTTGCTTTGAAACTCTGATCTAATGAGCTCCATTAGCTGAATGACTCACTGTGCAAGCACAGTCAAGTAACCATCTGTTCAAGTCCTCACCTCAAAGTATTCATCTTTCATGCCAGCTCTAATTTTCCAGTATTTCATAAACAAGTTATTTATTCATGCTATTCCTGTCCTTTATGAAATTCACCATAGAGCATTTCAGTCTTCATTTTTCCAGACCAGAGCCCAATCTATTTTCTCTCCTTCTATGAAAGCCCCTCTTTTCCCATCCTCATTTCAGTAGACTTTTTATGGATCTTCTTTCTTGTTTTAGTCAAAACAGACACACTCCAGAGTCAATGAGTAAATGTATTCGGTTTTCTCATTAGAAAAAAAATACTATAGACCACTTGTAGTGTTAGTTCTCACACATCTTGCTGGTCTTGTTGGCACCCCGGGTGATGTCTTACAGAATAATAACCAGCATTCACTAAGCACCTACGTTGGGCCAATACTGCCCTATGCACCTTACATGTATCAATTCCTTAAATCTTCATAACAAACCTATGTAGATACTATTGCTATTCCCATTTTATAGATGAAGAACTAAAGCAATAAGAAATTAAGAAAACTGTCCTTGGTCATACAACTAGTAAGTGGTGGAACTTGAATCCAAGTAGTCTGGGTCCACCTACATGTGTAACTATCAGGCTGCACAGCCTCTCACTATAAATGAGTCCTCCCTCTACCATTCTTTACATGTCCTTTTCCAAACTGAGCTTCATTCTTCAGTCCATTCCCTCAGATATTAAAAACTCTTCCTGTAGATTATCTCACTTAACTTTGGACTTTATTAGCCACACTGGCTTAGTATCTTGCCCAGATTTATGCAGTGTCCTCTCCTTCAGTTCATTTCAGGGAGAAAAAAAAAAAGACAACCTCAGCTCCATTCCCAGGGTGCCCACTGTTTACACTTCTCCACCCATACAAACACCAGTTTGGTGTAGGAGCTAAATCTGATGGAGAGTGCAACTTGTAACTGCTGGAGAGGGATCACAGACTGTGGATGACCTCACCCTCATCCCTGCCTCCCCTGCTATGCTCTGTATCTGGATTTCCCCAGCCATAAAAATCTCTACTCATTTCACAATAGATTTATTGACAATGCAATCAAGATTACATCTCTAGTGCAGATAACCAGAAAGTCAAGCATTATAAACTAGCAAAGGCAATTTTGTCCTTTGATGTAAGCTTATGTCTGATGTGGATTTTCCCGCCCACAATGTTAAGTTCCTAAAGACACACCCTATAAAGCCTATACAATTATCACAAATGAGAAAAGGGTGGAAAACCGGAACATCCTAAATGATTAACAGCAAGAGTATGGATGTAAACAGCTTTCAATGACATCAAGTTCTACTTTAAAAGAAGCAACTAGAAAACATTCCACCTTTTGCCTAATTTCCAATATATAAGTTTACAACTTTTTGTTGCAGCCATTGCTGGCAACACCTAAGTAGTGATGTAATCAAAGGTTTTTAGCCATAAGGAACGGAAATCCTTATCTCAAAAAAAACAAGGTAGGGAATGATGAACTAATCCTTTAGCTTTTGCTTGTCTGGAACACTCTTTATTCAGGCAGCAGAGGTGAGTATTGATGAAAGATCTAAGAAGTCATCTCATGGATGGTTTGCTGAAGTCAGGGAATGAACTATCAACAGGCCTCTTGGGGTCTGGAGCTGAGAAGCTCCCAGGAACCAAAGTCATCTTCATCTTGTTCTCTTACTAAGTCCCTGTGGTCTCAACTGCTTGTTCGACCCACCCTCCTCTCTGCAAATCAGATTTCTCTGTTTATTAATGGTTTCTGCTCTCTCACAACCTCAGCTTGACCAGGTAGCATGAATTAATTCTTGTCTGCACTTGACATGATGTTAAGAGTCTAACACCCACCAATGACTGACCATGGTCCTTATGTCCATTAGCTCAAATTTTTAAGCAAGATAACTGAGTTGGTCATTGACCAGGTGACAGACTGACCATGTCAGTTTCAAGTGTTCAACCACATCCAATCACCTCTGGTGAGGGTCACATGGTATGAACTTGGCCATTCAAGTCCATGTTTTGGGGTAAGGGGTATTTCCCAAAGAAGAAGGCATGAGCAGAGAGGGATCTATTGATCATTGTGCAACTTTTGAAATTGCTAGTAAGTAAATAAACAGAAGGGACCTGACATTTAATAAAGTATAAAGGATTAACAATCAAGGTGTTGCTGAACTTCACCAATCTCATTCAGTCTGAGAATTCATTGAATAGCTCACTGAGATATAAAGCAGAATTACTTGTCAGGAAATAATCACTTGGGATAGAACAGTAAGACTTATAGTTGGACTACCGAACAGCATTTGCAAGTTGACACACCACCAATCTGCTCATATAGGCTCAATAGAGTCATATCACTAGTTGAGGATCTTAAGAGTAAAGTATAAAAAAAATGATGAAGGTAAGTGATTAGTATTCCGTTTAATGTCTGCATCAATCAGGATACGGTGCCAAGGATTCATAGAAGGAATGAACGTATTCATCACCCCACTCCAGTACTCTTGTCTGGAAAACCCCATGGACGGAGGAGCCTGGTAGGCTGTAGTCCATGGGGTCGAGAAGAGTCAGACATGACTGAGCGACTTCCCTTTCCCTTTCCCCTTAGCTCCTTTCTTCTTTATCCTATTCCTCCCTCTTTCTCTCTTACACTGAGACTGCCCCAACTTCATAGAGGCAAGTCTGGCAGGTACAACACTCTTTAGGAGGTCACAAAGGTCCTGGGGGCCAAGGAAGATCTGGCATATTTTCACCCAGAATACTCAGAAGTTGTCTGGCCAGAGGAGAATCTGAACTCTAGTTAAAAGGAAAGCAAAGGTCATTGCCAGAGAAACTATGTAAACCATTAGGAATGAGGGCTGAGGCAAGGTTGTAAACAGGAAAATGAGTCAGCCCCCAGGTCAGAAGCCGGAGAATCTGTGGACAGAATAACACAGAGTGTGAAACAGGTCAAGACAAGTGGTTCCAAAGTGAGTTCATGAATGTTGGGCAGTGGTGTTGGAAACCTGATTTGATGCAAGGCCTGCATGTCAAAGGAACTATGTAGCATAGAACACTGCCCTTGCCCAGGCCACCTATCTTCCCCAAATGGCTGGGCGAGCCAGGGCCTGGGAGGGTTTGCCTGATGTGTTTGCTCAATGAAAGGCGGCTGTGCCCCTGACACTCAGTGATGGTTTTCTCCCAGCCTCGGTACCAGAGCTGCTCTCCATGAAATCAGGCTTTCTGTTTCTAAGAGGATGAGAAGGGTGGGATGCCAGCAGAATCCCAGTGTATAAAGGAAGGGTGGGCATGGATGGGAGGAGCTAGAAGCAGGGTATGGGATTCTCCATTTCCTCCAATTTGAAAAGGGGCCAGGAACTGAGCTTCAGTTGGGGACATAGTCAGAAGGGTGCAGATGGAGAGCTACATCGACTTCACAACTTTGGTTCATAAAACAATGATGGGGAAAGGGAGCTCTCATCTTTCCATTCTGGGGGAAAATTATCATTTGAGGATTGCCAGCAGTTGCTATTTTCTAGGATAAAAACAGTAGATCCACTTCAGTCAGATTCCCCTTGCACTGACCAAGACATTGGAATGGCCCCTCTTTAACACATCTGTCACCTTCTTTGCAGAAACAAGGCTTGGGATCCAACTCCACAGCTGGAAGGAGCCTGGCACTCCTGCCCTATATTGTCCCAGCAAAACAAAGCTTAACCAGGACATTGTTGGCAATGAAGTGGACAAGCCCGCACACAACGCATTTTTTTCTGGTCACAGGAGGCTGGACCACCCACCCAGCCCCCACTCCCTGGAGAAATAAATCCTGCATGTCACTTTTAAAACAACCATGTCTCACTGCTAGGCAAGATTGCTGATTTATTGCACAGTAACAGTTGTGAAAATCATTTGCATGGTTTTCTCTACTCTCAGTTTGAAGTTTATCTTTACTATGTAGAGATAAGTTGGGTCAGAGGAGGTCATGATGGGGTCAGAAGTCAAGACGGCCACTACCTATTTAAATGCTTAAATGTGGGTCGGAGTCCAGATCAAGCCTCACCCTTTTTGTCAGAGGTCAGCTGGGACTTGAGTCAAGTTAGAGAAATTTGGTATCAACAAAATAGATAACCAATATGCTATGCTATGCTAAGTCACTTCAGTCGTGTCCGACTCTGTGCGACCCCATAGACGGCAGCCCACCAGGCTCCCCCGTCCCTGGGATTCTCCAGGCAAGAACACTGGAGTGGGTTGCCATTTCCTTCTCCAATGCATGAAAGTGAAAAGTGAAAGTGAAGTAGCTCAGTCGTGTCCGACTCTTAGTGACCCCATGGACAGCGGCCCACCAGAGTCCTCTGTCCATGGGATTCTCCAGGCAAGAGTACTGAGGACCTACTATATAACACAGGGAACTCTGCTCAATACTCTGTAATAACGTATATGGAAAAAGAATAGATGCATGTATAACTGAATTACTTTGATGAAACCTGTACATGTGAAACTAACATTGTTAATCAACTCTGCTGCTGCTAAGTCGCTTCAGTCGTGTCCGACTCTGTGCGACCCCATAGATGGCAGCCCACCAGACTTCCCCATCCCTGGCTTTCTCCAGGCAAGAACACTGGAGTGGGTTGCCATTTCCTTCTCCAATGCATGAAAGTGAAAAGTGAAAGTGAAGTCGCTCAGTCGCATCCGACTCTTAGCAACCCCATGGACTACAGCCTTCCAGGCTCCTCTGTCCATGGGATTCTCCCAGGCAAGAGTACTGGAGTGGGGTGCCATAACTCCAATAAAAAAAAAAAAAGCCCAAAAAACAAGAACCTAAAGAACCTCTGTATGCCCACAGGGCTGCCTCTCTAAAACTTTAAATACTTCTCTTGACATCATCTAAACTTCCCATTAAGGAGAAGGTGATCTCAGAACCCTGTCTCTGGGATCTTCAACATGTGCTCTCTAGGCTAGCCTGCAGGCAGAGGTGCTGTGGTCAGTACAGGACCATCCCCAACAAGTGCTCCTATAAAGTCAGGGGGGTATATCCAACGGGTGTTGAGGAGGATAACTGACCACCACTCACGCCCAGCCCACAAGACCACAAAGGAGGCTATCTCTTCTTCTGCTGCTGCTGCTGCTAATTCGCTTCAGTCGTGTCCGACCCTGTGCAACCCCATAGACGGCAGCCCAACAGACTCCCCCATCCCTGAGATTCTCCAGGCAAGAACACTGGAGTGGGTTGCCAGTTCCTTCTCCAATGCATGAAAGTGAAAAGTGAAAGTGAAGTCACTCAGTCGTATCCGACTCTTAGCGACCCCATGGATTGCAGCCTTCCGGGCTCCTCCGTCCATGGGATTCTCCAGGCAAGAGTACTGGAGTGGGGTGCCATCGCCTTCTCCGAGGCTATCTCTAGGGGTGCTGAAACAAAGTGGAGATACAGCATGGCCCCCAAACGTAGCACCTGGCCGCCTCACACGGCCTGTCAATGGATTGAACAAAGCCTACAGGCTCTAACAAGGGGACTTTTGCTTTCCAGAGAGAGCGGCCATCAATGCCACATTCATCAGCTGCTCTGAGAACAGCTCTTCTGCCTTTGGCTATGAAGGATCTCATTATGGCAGTATTATCTAGACAGCCCCAAGCAAAGAGAACACTCAGTTGGACCCCACCGGTCACCAAGCAGGACCCTATGCAGCCTTCCCAGACAGACTTCCCTCCTCCATGTCGTCTGCAGCTCTTTTGTCTGTAGAAAAACCTTAGTCAAAGATTAAGTTTAATCAGAGAAGTGGGGGAAAAAAATGCAAAGGCAAAAGAAAACAGTCAAACAGGACCAAACAGTAATAGTTTAGCCATTAAACAAAGTCAAGGATCTTTAGTTCCTCCTCAAGGACTTCATATAATATTCTGAGCCACGTCCTTAGAGCGGTTTTGCAGGTACCGACGCCCCCACCAGGTAGAAGACGTGAACTGTACTTTGCCACCAGCAAAGATCTCAGACTGACTGTAATCAGATTGATGATGGTGACTTCCTATTACCTCCCCTCCAACCAGTCAGAAGAAGGTCCACGAGCGGATCACATACCCTACAAACCCCCTCCCTCACTCTGCCTTTAAAAAACCTCTCCCTGAAAGTCTGTGGGGAGTTCAGATCTTCTAAACACCAGTTGCCCCAGACTGTTTGCTTGGTGCCCTATAGTGAACACTGCACTTTCCTTTATCACAACCTGCTGTCAGTCAGTTGGCTTTACTGTGCCCCAGAGAGCAGACTCAAGTTTGGTTCCATAACAAAACCCACACACGTGACATCCCTCAGAGAGATGCCCCAACCCTGGGAACTGGAAAGGAAAACGATTTCCCTGAATGTACAAGAAGTTTCCCAGCAGCACGGACAAGCCCAGGGAGCAAGTTGCACTGACATTAAAACGCTCCGGGGTGACTGTATTCAGTTTCTCCGTCACTGGGAGCTGGGCACCGACCTGAAGCAGGGCGGAGCGGATCTAAGAAGGCTTGTGCTGCCCCCACAGCTACAGATTCAGGCGTGCTGTTGATGCCACTGCCACACCCCTCCTGTCACCCTCAGGCACACCGCGCCCCTCTAGCCACTTATCCAGGGCTGTCCTCCTGAGGCTGAGTTGTGACTTGCTAATAAGGTGGGAGATGCTCAGCTGGCCACTTCCACGCTTGTGCAAATTAGTTGGCCCTTAAATGGCAACCCCCTCCAGTGTTCTTGCCTGGAGAATCCCATGGACGGAGAAGCCTGGTAGGCTGCAGTCCATGGGGTCGCACAGAGTCGGACACGACTGAAGCGACTTAGCAGCAGAAGAGTAGATTTTGACCAAGAGTTTGCTGCTAAGTCAGTTCAGTCATGTCCGACTCTGTGCGACCCCATAGACGGCTCCCACCAGGCTCCCCTGTCCCTGGGATTCTCCAGGCAAGAACACTGGAGTGGGTTGCCATTTCCTTTTCCAATGCATGAAAGTGAAAAGTGAAAGTGAAGTCGCTCAGTCATGTCCAACTCTTAGCAACCCCATGGACTGCAGCCTACCAGGCTCCGCAGTCCATGGGATTTTCCAGGCAAGAGTACTGGAGTAGGGTGCCATTGCCTTCTCCAGACCAAGTGTGGAGAACCAGTGAATAAAATCCTTTCCCTTCCTCCCTCTGGGAGGACTGCCCTAATATGTAGCCCCCGTATGGATCCCCTCTGAAGACATCTCTCAAATGAAACAATCAGCTATACTTGCTCTGGCCAGCTTTACTGCCCCCACCCACTTCTGCTTTTCTGGTGCTACTATAGTCAGTTAAGTGACAGCTTGTTAAGTTTCAGGCTCTGCTCCTCCAGACTGAGACAGCCACAATAAACCACAGCTTCCAAGTCTGGGCAGGGCTCTGGAAGTGGCGGCTTGAGTTGCACAGGATCAGCCTGGGAGCAGTGGGGCAGCAGCTCCGCCCCAACCTCTACAAACTCGTCAGAGGCTTGCAAGGCAGAGCTGGCTGGGCACAGACATTGCCGAACTGTGGCCAGCATTGTCAAGGTAACAGGAGGCAAAGTAATGCTTTGGGATCCTTGGGGTTTATGGCTTAAAGCTGGTTCCTACTGCAACAGCAGCGCACTGCCTGAGGGATCGGCTCACAGAAAAGCCCTTGGAGTCCTGGGAGGACATTTGCCTGGGGCAGTCAGAGATAGCAGAGCTGGAGGGAGAATATGAACTGGAGCCAAGGGGAGACAGCTGAGGTTTGAGTGTCAAGATAAAAAGAAAATAACCAACACAAGCTGTAAAAGTGGCCGTGGTATGGTGTTTCATACAAAGTCACATCCACTGCCAAGACAGGGGAGGTCTGCCTTCATTCTGGGTGGGCAGAGTTCAAGATCAGGCTCGAAAGAGAGTTAAGCAGGGGCAGACCCCTCTTTGTCAGCAGTTACTGATGGATCAACACGAAGTGCTGGGCAAGTTGTGCGAATACGTGGCATTTGTCCTCTTCTTAAATGCATCTCCAGCATCCTTTCTCGTGTTGTTTTCCCACAGCTGTTGACATTCCATTTGGTAAAGTGCCCCCAAGTGAAGTGTTCTTAGGCTGCATGCTATCTTTCTGGCTGGAGCCGGGGGCGGGGGGGGGGTGGGGGGGGGGGGGGGGGGGGGGGTGGGGACAGAAATCCCCAGGTGGAGAAAAAACATCTTTAACAGCAAGAGTAGGAGCCTGAGGCTGCCATTTCTGAGATTAAACCCCAGCTCTCTCATTCCCAGTTGTTTCATGTCATATTGGGCAGAGTACTCGATTTCTCAAAGCCTCACATGTCTAAAGTGTAGAAGTGAAACACTAACAGCTCACTGACCCCTAACAACTGGTCGTGAGGAGTATTAACAACCAATAATAGGCAATGAGAAGGAGATACAGGTGTGAGGCTGCTGGCACTGCGCCTGATGCAAAGGAGGACGGATTTCAATCCATGTGGGAACACCAGGAGAAACACTAAACTTGGTTTGAGAAGCCGGGGCTAGATGACCCACTTATGAAGTTGCCTACTGAAATCTGCACAACCCAACTCCCAGTGGCCCCTACCCACTGAGAGTCTGTCTGGGGTACCAGGAGTAGAGCTGTTCAGATTGTGTCACAGTAGTTTGCAAAGAATGAACTGTCCTCTAATGACTTCATATGGGGCTATGGCAACCATCAGAAGCCAGGAGAGGACACACGCGAGCAACAGGTTGACTCTCCATCACCCCTGTCATAGCTGACACTTCAAGCAGATGCTCTAAAGTCTTCAATACCAGAAATTACCACAGTAACCAAAAAGGACCAGAGAGAGGATGGTTCCATGATGCTTTTATCAGTGCTCAAAATAATCAATGTCAGGACTGAAGATGAATTTTGTGAAGTACAGGAATGTAGGTGAAATGGGCTTTTTTCCTGCAGAAGACATGCTTCACTCACCAATGTCCCCTCCTTGCTCTGCTCCCTGCCCTAAGGCATCTGGAGACCCCATGGCTGTCTCCTCAGCCCTCTCCCCGAGCACATGCTTCTCAAAAAGTACATCAATTCCAAACCTTTTTAAATGTCTCACTGCCCTCCCATCAAAACTTACCTGTGCCGAGATGTTTCCTCATTACTCCCCCTCAGACAAGGCAATCTAGGTCTACGGATAATCTTCACAAGGAGCAAGCTCTTCAAATAGAATGACTTAGTCTGAAAGGGCAATTCTAAGAATGGGAATCCAGGCCCCACAACTGGACAGTACCAGATATTTGGGAGATCCCAGTTTTAGCAGCCTCAAAGAAGTCACCCAGGGAGGCCTAGTCTAGCTATAAAGTGGTCAGTCCCATCTAATCTCATCAGATCTGATTCTCCTCTTATGTGTAAGTCTAGGGCCAGAGAGTTAACTCCATGTTTAACTTGATAATCAAGGAGAGTTTTTTCTGGTCACAAATGGGTGGCCTGTAGCTTTCCCCAGGGTTTCAACAGTGCTCCTCAAGCTTTACCCTGTCTAGACATGTATCTGAAACAGCTAATTACCCCATACATTCTGCACGGAACCAAAGCCCGACATCATTACATAAACATGAAGCTCCCTATTAATATTGCTGCTCAGTGAACTGTCCTTTTACATTTGCCAATCTGAAAGTGAAATCATGCCACCACTGAGACTTAGGATAACGTGCTGGGAACAATAACTGCTAAGTTTTGCTATGACCAAAATTGTGGGATGGAGAAGGCAATGGCACCCTGCTCCAGTACTCTTGCCTGGAAAATCCCATGGTTGGAGGAGTCTGGTAGGCTGCAGTCCATGGGGTCGCTAAGAGTCGGACACAACTGAGCGACTTCACTTTCACTTTTCACTTCGATGCATTGGAGAAGGAAATGGCAACCCACTCCAGTGTTCTTGCCTGGAGAATCCCAGGGACAGAGGAGCCTGGTGGGCTGCCGTCTATGGGGTCGCACAGAGTTGGACACGACTGAAGTGATTTAACAGCATAGCAGCAAATTGTGGGAGCTAAATTCTCCAGAAAGTAAACAAAAAAATCCATGTAGTAAACTGGATCCAAATTCATAAGAATATAAATTGCTTGATGCATATTCTCTCTTAAATGATGAATTTAATTGTCCCTTCTACACAGAGCAAGAGAGCAAGAGCGTTCCAGAAAAACATCTATTTCTGCTTTATTGACTATGCCAAAGCCTTTGGCCGTGTAGATCACAATAAACTGTGGAAAATTCTGAAAGAGATGGGAATACCAGACCACCTGATCTGCCTCTTGAGAAATTTGTATGCAGGTCAGGAAACAACAGTTAGAACTGGACATGGATCAACAGACTGGTTCCAAATAGGAAAAGGAGTACGTCAAAGCTGTATATTGTCACCCTGTTTATTTAACTTCTATGCAGAGTACATCATGAGAAATGCTGGACTGGAAGAAGCATAAGCTGGAATCAAGATTGCAGGGGAAAATATCAATAATCTCAGATATGCAGATGACACCATCCTTATAGCAGAAAGTGAAGAGGAACTCAAAAGCCTCTTGATGAAAGTGAAAGTGGAGAGTGAAAAGGTTGGCTAAAAGCTCAACATTCAGAAAACGAAGATCATGGCATCCGGTTCCATCACTTCATGGGAAATAGATGGGGAAACAGTGGAAACAGTGTCAGACTTTGTTTTTCTGGGCTCCAAAATCACTGCAGATGGTGACTGCAGCCATGAAATTAAAAGACGCTTACTCCTTGGAAGGAAAGTTATGACCAACCTAGATAGCATATTCAAAAGCAGAGACATTGCTTTGCCAACAAAGGTTCGCCTAGTCAAGGCTATGGTTTTTCCTGTGGTCATGTATGGATGTGAGAGCTGGACTGTGAAGAAGGCTGAGCGCCGAAGAATTGATGCTTTTGAACTGTGGTGTTGGAGAAGACTCTTGAGGCTCCTTGGACTGCAAGGAGATCCAACCAGTCCATTCTGAAGGAGATCAGCCCTGGGATTTCTTTGGAAGGAATGATGCTAAAGCTGAAACTCCAGTACTTTGGCCACCTCATGTGAAGAGCTGACTCATTGGAAAAGACTCTGATGCTGGGAGGGATTTGGGGGCAAGAGGAGAAGGGGACAACAGAGGATGAGATGGCTGGATGGCATCACTGACTCGATGGATGTGAGTCTGAGTGACCTCCGGGAGTTGGTGATGGACAGGGAGGCCTGGCGTGCTGCGATTCATGGGGCCACAAAGAGTCAGACACGACTGAGCGACTGATCTGATCTGATCTGATCTGACACAGAGCAACTTAAAGGGATAACTCTTTCCACCTCTCTGGCCATCGAGTCCCACATTAGTCAGGTAACCAGTCCAGCCCTGGTCATTAGTTAGTTGCACTAGGGTTGGGGTGTGGAGTTGGGGTATGGATAGAGTTTATATGAAGTCAAAGACTACCGTTGGTATGTACCAAGAATGCTGACATAATTATTCCATTCCATTCTCCCAAATATCCAATGAGGGAACTGGGAAATCATTCTTCACATTGAACAGATAAGGAAATTAAGGCTCAGAGAAATTAAGTATCTTGGTCCAAGGTCCAGATGTAATAAAAAATGAAGTTAGAATGTAAACCCAGAAATTTTCATAATCTTACTGGGCTTCCCTTGTGGCTCAGCTGGTAAAGAATCCGCCTGCAGTTCGATCCCTAGGTTGGGAAGATCCCCTGGAGAAGGGAAAGGCTACCCACTCCAGTATTCTGGCCTGGAGAATTCCATGGACTGTATATAGTCCGTGGGGTTGCGAAGAGTCTGACATTACTGAGTGACTTTCACTTTCACTATCTTCACACAGATGCTCAGAAGAGTTGGTTAAGCTCCATTTTCCAGGGGAAGCACTCTGGCAGTAGTATGGTACCGTGACATGTCCCCTCCACACTCTACATCTGAAAACATTATACAACAAAATAACCTAGTAGAGCCCCTTCCCCTTCACAAACCTGAAACACAAGTATGATCCAGAACCTCCTTCCAGTGTCTGACAGTTGCTCCCTTCTTCCCCCAAACCTGCAGTGCCAGGTTATATCAGCACAGCACCCCCTTCATCTGCCCTTCCTGATAGATGTTAAGTTTCTCAAGACTGGGACTAGATTCTTCCCATCTCTGTGTTTCCATATCTGTGGCACAAAACAGACACATGACAAAGTTTTATAGGTTACATGATACCTTCTCTGGGTGCTCCTTCACCTTCCACAGTAGCACTCACTCTAAACTAAACTCAGTGACTTAGCCTGTCCCCCCAGGCCTTTCTCACCCCTGTGTCCTGCTCCCTCTGGACCCTGCTCACTCCACTTGACTTTGGAAGGTAAGGGTTTAATGGATTAATGAAACTTCACTTAACTATTTGAGAAGACCAGATAACAAAGCTTTAACTCCTAAAGAATCCCCAACATTTCAGATGTCACCAACAGCAGACAGGCAGACAAACTGGCTGAAGGGAGAAGGAGAAGATACTTCTGGTATTCTCTATATCACCAATCACAGGCAATGACTCACCCCATCTATGGATGCCCCCTCATCCCTGCCATCTCCATACCCACTGACCAAGGAAAAATGTTTCAGATTCACAAAAATTTTCAAGTGCAATAAAAAGCCTATATTCCGGGCCTATCACTGTGATATTCACTACATGTTTGACATAGAGGTTTAATTTGGTCTGCCATGAAAATAGAACTGAATAATAATCACAGTCTTTAATTGTGGTTAGGTTTAATTATGGAAATCTGCTCATGTATTTATATAGAAAGCCTCACATGCACAGCAGAAAACCATTTCTTTTCATAAGTATTTATAGGAAAAGAGTCTTCTATAAAGGTTGTTTATTAGGAAGTAAATACTTCAAATAAACAAGGCAAAATAGGGTCCCCACCTTTCATAGGATATATTTTCTAATCATGTCATGTTAACATTCTCCCTTTTGATTTCCAGTGGTGAGCAAGGATTAGCTACAACCCCAGCTCCAGGTGGGGGTGCTGAGTCACTTATTTAGAATGAAATATGAAAGGTATCCGGAGAAGGCAATGGCATCCCACTCCAGTACTCTTGCCTGGAAAATCCCATGGATGGAGGGGCCTGGTGGGCTGCAGTCCATGGGGTTGCTAAGAGTCGGACACGACTGAGCGACTTCACTTTTACTTTTCACTTTCATGCATTGGAGAAGGAAATGGCAACCCACTCCAGTGTTCTTGCCTGGAGAATCCCAGGGACGGGGGAGCCTGGTGGGCTTCCATCTATGGGGTCGCACAGAGTCAGACACGACTGAAGTGACTTAGCAGCAGCAGCAGCAGCAGCAGCATGTAAGGTATCAAGACAAATAAGTACAATCCATACTCAACATGGTAGTGTTGGAAACATCATCTAATTGAATGTGTTAAAATTATCTTCCTGAAAAAAATAGGGAAAAAAGGAATAAAAGCTTTAAATCTTTGTATTTTCTGATTTATGATACAGAAAATGCTGTCAATCAGACAAAATAATGAACAGCCTTTATCTCCTTCTAATAAAATTTCAAATTAATGTTTTAACTTCAAGTATGTGTGGTAAAAACACAAGTTCCCCTAAAGCAGCTAATAATAATTAATTTTAGGGTGACAGGCTAAATACAAAATGCATTTGGAAAAAAATGGAGACAAAGGGAAGTTGCACTAGAAAAATGGTCCTGAAGAATTTATTTACAGGGCAGCAATGGAGAAACAGACATAGAGAATAGACTTACGCACATGGGGAGAAGGGAGGAGAGATTGAGATGCATGGAAAGAGTAACATGGAAACTTACATGGCTGCTGCTGCTGCTAAGTCGCTTCAGTCATGTCCGACTCTGTGTGATCCCATAGACGGCAGCCCACCAGGCTCCCCCGTCCCTGGGATTCTCCAGGCAAGAACACTGGAGTGGGTTGCCATTTCCTTCTCCAATGCATGAAAGTGAAAAGTGAAAGTGAAGTCGCTCAGTCGTGTCCGACTCCTGGAGAGCCCATGGACTTCAGCCTACCAGGCTCCTCCATCCATGGGATTGGCCATCCACAGATGAATGGATAAGCAAGCTGTGGTACATATACACGATGGAGTATTACTCAGCCATTAAAAAGAATACATTTGAATCAGTTCTAATGAGGTGGATGGAACTGGAGCCTATATACAGAGTGAAGTGCCAGAAAAAAAACAGTATCTACGCAATAATTTAAAGATGGTAACAATCACCCTGCTTATGAGACAGCAAAGAGACACTGATGTATAGAACAGACTTTGACTCTGGGACTGGGAGAGGGTGGGACGATTGGGGAGAATAGCATTGAAATATGTATAATATATATCTAACGGTCAGTCCAGGTACGATGCCCTATAACAGATGCCTGGGACTGGAGCACTGGGATGACCTGGAGGGATGGTGTGGGAAGGGGGGAGGGAGGAGGGTTGAGGATGGGGAACACGTGTATTCTGGTGGGGATCCATCTCGATGTATAGTAAAAGTAATACAATATTGTAAAGATAAGAAAAATTAAAAAAATAATAAAAAAAAAAAAAAGAAAAGTACTGGAGTGGGGTGCCATCGCTGTCTCCAGGAAACTTACATTACCATATGTAAAATAGACAGCCAGCGGGAATTTGCCATATGGCTCAGGAAACTCAAACAGGGGCTCTGTATCAACCTAGAGGTGTGGGATGGGGAGGGAGATGGGAGGGAGGTTCAAAAGGGAGGAGACATATGTATACCTGTGGCTGATTCATGTTGAGGTTTGACAGAAAACAACAAAATTCTGTAAAGCAATTATCCTTCAATTAAAAAAATAAAAAATAAATTTTTAAGTAAATTTTTTTTTAAAAAGGGAAGTATATTCAAATAAGCACTTCCATTTGTTGGACGTAAATTCTCTTACTATAATTATCATTTTTCAGTGTCCAAAATTTTTCCCACATAGACCATCCTTATAAAATGCCAAAACAATTAACTTAATAAGTCCAGTTTTTAATTATTAAAATGCATTTTTATCTGAATTCACTAGTTAATTTTTCATGACTAACTTGTTAAAATTAATTTTGTATTTATAAATTATAACTCTATCAACCTATATTATAATTATCATGTTGTAACTAACATACCATATTAAAATTAATAATATATAACTATAAAGCCAGTGGAAATGAAAATCTTTAGATTGTAGTTAATTATTTTAATAAATACATGATATTGAAGATTCATCTGGGATTTTAATGCTCTGTTTCTAAACTGAAACCACTGCACATTATCAATCTAATTTATTTCAAACATATTTCATATTTAAGAGCTAGATATTAAAAGATTAGGTGCCAGCTGCATCATCTCCAACTACATGTAATCTGAAACACTACAGTTGGTTGCCACGTATACTGTACAAAAGGTGAAAAAAAAAAAAAGTAACAGCAAAGTAGACTATCATCATTCCTAAATGATCTGAGACTCTCACACGTGTGTGCTCAGTCACCTCAGCTGTGTCTGACTCTGCAATCCTATGAACTATAGCCCCCAGGTTTCTTCTCTCTATGGAATTCTCCTGGCAAGAATATTGGAGTGAGCTGCCATTTCCTCCTACAGGGGATCTTCCCAACCCAGGGATCGAACTCGTGTCTCCTGCACTGCAGCCAGATTCTTTGCTGCTGAGCCACCAGAGAAGCCCCAACCTGAGACTCTGCTGCTGCTAAGTCACTTCAGTCGTGTCCGACTCTGTGCGACCCCATAGACAGCAGCCCACCAGGCTCCCCTGTCCCTGGGATTCTCCAGGCAAGAACACTGGAGTGGGTTGCCATTTCCTTCTCCAATGCATGAAAGTGAAAAGTGAAAGTGAAGTCGCTCAGTTGTGTCCGACCCTCAGCAACCCCATGGACTGCAGCCTACCAGGCCCCTCCATCCATGGGATTTTCCAGGCAAGAGTAGTGGGGTGGGGTGCCATTGCCTTCTCCGAGCTGAGACTCTCATGACCCCCAAATCTGCAAATACATAAACACATGTATGAGTTCCTGGCTTTCCCCTCAGTTTATCTACCAGCTCCACCACCCCATCTACCAGAATCTCTACCTCATGCCCTGCTGGCCCTCATCATCACTGGATGAACTCTCCATGTTTTTCTCTGTAGCTAACCCCTTCACTTGTACAAAGAGATGACCCCTTCTTGCCTACTCAAAGTCATTGTTTTGACAATTCTCCCCATCCTCTTCTGTATCACCATGTTCTCCTCTCCCTCCCAAATTATTCCTATGAGCATACAAAATGTCTGTTGCTCTTCACCTTAAGAAAACACCCAACTTTGACCCTATATCTGTCTCCACCCACCACTCCATTTCTCTCATTTTCTTTACAATGAAATTTCTTTAAATGCTCTTACTGTCATCAAATCCCTCTCCCTCTAATGTCTCTTAAGCCCTTCCAAATAGGATTTAGTCCACCACTCCATCTAAATTGCTCTTGCCCATGGACCAATGTCCTCCACATTGGTTATGGAGGACATAACCAATAGGTCTGTTCCTATCTAACCAGACCTCTCAGCATGTAAGACAGCTGATGACTCTTTTTTTTTTTTTATTTTATTTTGCTTAACTTTACAATATTGTATTGCTTTTGCCATACATCAAGATGAATCCGCCACAAGTATACATGTGTTCCCCATCCTGAACCCTTCTCCCTCCTCCCTCCCCATACCATCCCTCTGGGTCGTCCCAGTGCACCAGCCCCAGGCATCCGTTATCAGGCATCGTACCTGGACTGGCGACTCGTTTCAGATATGATATTATACATATCTCAATGCTATTCTCCCAAATCATCCCACCCTCTCCCATTCCCAGAGTCCAAAAGTCTGTTCTATACATCAGTGTCTCTTTTGCTGTCTCGTAAACAGGGTTATTGTTACCATCTTTCTAAATTCCATATATATGCGTTAGTATACTGTATTTGTGTTTTTCTTTCTGGCTTACTTCACTTTGTGTAATAGGCTCCAGTTCCATCCACCTCATTAGAACTGATTCAAATGTATTCTTTTTAATGGTTGAGTAATACTCCATTGTGTATATGTACCACAGCTTTCTTATCCATTCATCTCTGAGCAGTCCAGTTGTGGAGTGCAGTATAGAAGAAGAAGTTTTTGAGACTACTGATGACTTTTCACTTGGCTTCCAGATCACTGCTATCTCCCAACTTTCCACCTTCTTCACCAGTTGCTCCTCCTCATTGGCTCCTTGGCCACTTTTTCCTGATTTCCCCAATCTGTTTACTTTGGCGAATGCCCCAGGGCTCAGCTCTTGGATCAATCCTCTTTTCTACTAATCTCACCACCTTGGTGATCCCATGCATCTGTACAAACTGCTACTGCTAAGTCACTTCACTCGTGTCCGACTCTGTGCGACCCCATAGATGGCAGCCCACCAGGCTCCCCCATCCCTGGGATTCTCCAGGCAAGAACACTGGAGTGGGTTGCCATTTCCTTCTCCAATGCATCAAAGTGAAAAGTGAAAGTGAAGTCACTCAGTCATGTCCGACTCCTGGCAAGCCCATGGACTTCAGCCTACCAGGCTCTTCTGTCCATACGATTTTCCAGGCAAGAGTGCTGGAGTGGGGCACCACTGCCTTCTCCAGCATCTGTACAAAGCTGACTCTCAAATCTACCCCTCTTGGTTGGAGTACTCCTCAAACTTTAAATTCTTCTGTCCCACTTTCTATTGAACATCTCCACTTAGATATGCAATAGATCACAACAAACTGTGGAATATTCTTCAGGAGATGAGAATACCAGACCACCTTACCTGCCGCCTGAGAAATTTGTATGCAGGTCAAGAAACAACAGTTAGAACCAGACATGGAAATAGAGACTGGTTCCAAATTGGGAAAGGAGTACATCAAGGCTGTATATTATCACCCTGCTTATTTAACATATATGTAGAGTACATCAGCAAAATGCTGGGCTAGATAAAGCACAAGCTGGAATAAAGATTGCCAGGAGAAATATTAATAACCTCAGGTATGCAGATGATACCACCCTTACGGAAGAAAGTGAAAAGGAACTGAAAAGCCTCTTGATGAAAGTGAAAGAGGAGAGTGAAAAAGCTGGCTTAAAACTCAACATTCAGAAAACTAACATCATGGCATCCAATCCCATCACTTCATGGCAAATTAGATGGGGAAACAATGGAAACAGTGACAGGCTTTTTTGGGGCTCCAAAATCATTGCAGATGGTTACTGCAGCCATGAAATTAAAACACACTTGCTCCTTGGAAGAAAAGTTATGACCAACCTAGACAGCATATTAAAAAGCAGAGACATTACTTTGCCAACAAAGGTCTATCTAGTCAAGGCTATGATTTTTCCAGTAGTCATGTATGGGTGTGAGAATTGGACTATAAGAAAAGTTGAATGCTGAAGAATTGATGCTTTTGAAGTGTGGTGTTGGAGAAGACTCTTGAGAGTCCCTTGGACTGCAAAGAGATCAAACCAGTCAATCCTAAAGAAAATCAGTCCTAAATATTCGTTGGAAGGACTGATGCTGAAGCTGTAACTCCAATACTTTGACAACCTGATGCAAAGAACTGACTCCTTGGAAAGGACCCAGATGCTGGGAAAGAGTGAAGGTAGGAGGAGAAGGGGATGACAGAGGATGAGATAATTGTATGGCATCACCAACTCGATGGATGTGTGTTTGAGTAAGCTCCGGGAGTTGGTGATGGACAGGGAAGCCTGGCGTGCTGCAGTCCGTGGAATCACAAAGAGTCAGACATGACTGAGAGACTGAACTGAACTGATGCACCTGAAGTTTAACATGCCCAAAGCCAAATTCCTGATCTCTCCCTTAACTCTTCTCTTCCCAGTCTTCATGTCAGTTAATAGCAACTCCAGTTTTCCAGCTGCTCAAGTGAGAAACTATGGAGCCATCCCTGGTTCCGTTCTTTCTCTCACACCATGTCTACAATGTATCTGGAAATCTTATTGGTTCTACCTCAAAATATAGCCAGAATCTAGCTTATTCTCACTTTCTCCATGCTATCACGCTAACGCATCATCACTTCCCACCAGACTGCTGCTTGTCCTCCAGACTGCTCAGCTTCCCTTGGCTGCCCTACTGAGCATTCTCAACCCTGAGAGTCCTATCAGAAATGTATGTTAAACCACTGGGCGCTTTTCTACTTAGAACTCTCCAATGGTCCACAGCTACCTCACCATAAAAGTCAAACTTCTAGGAGTTTGGTTCCCTTATCTGTGTTTTTATCTCCTACTTTCCTCTCAATTCAATTCCTCCAGTCACACTAACTACCCTTCTGCTGCTTGAACATGAAGGGCATGCTCCTGTCACAGGGATGTTGCTCTTGCCATCCATCTTCCTGAAATGGCCACCTCCCAGATATCTTCACAACTTCTTCTCCCATGTCTTTCAAGCATTTGTTCAAATGTCACCTTCTCATGGACCCGCTCCCTGACCACTCTCCGTTAAAGTACAAGAGCTTCTGTGCTTGCACTCCTGGTGTCCCTTCCCTGCCTCATTTCTCTCCATACACAGGACTTCCCCTTCTTATATATTCTATAATTTGTTGTTGTTGTTGCCTGCCTTCTTCCACTGGAATGCAAGCTCAAAGGGGACAGAGATGTTCACTGATCATTTCATGACTGTATCCCCAGAAAAGTATTTTGACATAGTAGGAGCTTAACAAAACCTGGCTAATGAATGAAATACTTTTTCTTAGAAAGGTACGTGCTGCATCTGTATGTGCTCATATCATGACTTCAGCATCCTTTTTTTTTTCTCCAGTAAAATTTGACCTCCTACTTGATGAATGATACTGGCAGTATTTGGAACCTTTGCTCAAATAATTTGATAAATCACTTTTTCTTACTTATGTAACCAGTGTGTTTCTTTTGGATGGTCTAATGTTTTTAATCTTTTTTTTTTAATTTAAATGTCTTCAATAAGAATGTAAGAATGTGTATATTCTCTAGTCTGCCAGAACAACCCTTCTCTCTACTGTCCTACCCTCATCTATACATTTAAGTAAACTTCTTACTCTTGGAAGGAAGAACACTTAGCAGTACTTGCATAGAGCATATTATAGATTTCATAAGCTAGTGCCATTTCTACTTTAATTTAACCAACAATTCCATTTTTTGGCCAAGAACCATAACTTTCTCAAACTACTTTTTCCTTTATTCATTTCATCACACCAGTATATGATCTTTTCAGGATTATTTCTCACAGCAAAATAAAGTATCCATAACATGGTGAGAATCACTCTGTCAGTGGTAAGGGACAGAGAAAGGAGCTTCACTGTTGTATGGACGGCAACCAGCTGCCTGGACTGTCTCCTTTATACTACTGCATACGTATCTTATACCAAGATATCAGTGGTACCTGCTTTATCCTACTCTCCAGATCCTATTAGCATGTCAAAAGACCAACCTAGATAGCATATTGAAAAGCAGAGACATTACTTTGCCAGCCTGGAAAATCCCATGGACGAAGGAGCCTGGTAGGCTCCAGTCCATGGGATCGCTAAGAGTTGGACACGACTGAGCGACTTCACTTTCACTTTTCACTTTCATGCATTGGAGAAGGAAATGGCAACCCACTCCAGTGTTCTTGCCTGGAGAATCCCAGGGACAGGGGAGCCTGGTGAGCTTCCGTCTATGGGGTCACACAGAGTCGGACACGACTGAAGTGACTTAGCAGCAATCAAAGCTAAGGTTTTTCCAGTGGTCATGTATGGATGTGAGAGTTGGACTGTGAAGAAGGCTGAGTGCCGAAGAATTGATGCTTTTGAACTGTGGTGTTGGAGAAGACTCTTGAGAGTCCCTTGGACTGCAAGGAGATCCAACAAGTCCATTCTGAAGATCAGCCCTGGGATTTCTTTGGAAGGAATAATGCTAAAGCTGAAACTCCAATACTTTGGCCACCTCATGCGAAGAGTGGACTCATTGGAAAAGACTCTGATGCTGGGAGGGATTGGGGGCAGGAGGAGAAGGGGATGACAGAGGATGAGATGGCTGGATGGTATCACTGACTCGATGGACGTGAGTCTGAGTGAACTCTGGGAGTTGGTGATGGACAGGGAGGCCTGGCGTGCTGCAATTTATGGGGTCGTGAAGAGTCGGACACGACTGACTGAACTGAACTGAACATGATGTCCTGTGTGATGGTCAACAACTTTGTGGACAAAACGGTGACACAGTGCCAAAGGAGATATCACCATTCTGAGGCAAGGCAGTGAAATTATTCTGCTTCTCTCACTAGATAAAAGCAAATTGTTTCTAGAGTATGCTCTGCTTATTTGCCTAGAGGAAAAAGCATTTGCCAGGTAAATAAACGCACAGCAAATATCAAGGAATGAGTTTGGTTGTTCCAATAAAGAGATTCTAATAAATATGCTCAGGTCTCTTTTGTAGGAAGTTCTTGACCTTGCTTCCACTGAAAGGATGTTGGGCTTATGAAGAGATATCTGTCTAGGAATTAGGGGAGAGCAGAAACCATCCTCCAGAGAAGGCAATGGCACCCCACTCCAGTACTTTTGCCTAGAAAATCCCATGGACGGAGGAGCCTGTTAGGCTGCAGTCCATGGGGTCGCTAGAGTCGGACACGACTGAGCGACTTCACTTTCACTTTTCACTTTCATGCATTGGAGAAGGAAATGGCAACCCACTCCAGTGTTCTTGCCTGGAGAATCCCAGGGATGGGGAAGCCTGGTGGGCTGCCGTCTATGGGGTCGCACAGAGTCGGACACAACTGAAGTGACTTAGCAGCAGCAGCAGAAACCATACTCTATAAAAAGAAAAGTCAAACAAGCTTCTGTTTGCCCAAGATGCTGAGATTTTGGTTGTAAGAACCAAGGAGCACAGCTAAGTATCTATTTCAGTCACAGGGATCCATCATCAATAGCCATTCCCAAAGATCCCTGATTGTCATTCCATTCAAAATGCCCATCCTGCTGCCTGTTATGGTAGCCATGTTTCCCATCATGCCTTCTAGTGGTAAAGTGCTGCTACTTAAGCCGCATTACATGTGTGTGTTAGTTGCTCAGTCATGTCCGACCATTTGCGACCCGATGGACTGTAGCCCACCAGGCTCCTCTGTCCATAGAATTCCCCAGGCAAGAATACTGGAGTGGGTTGCCATTCCTTTCTCCAGAAGCTCCATTATATCAGGATCTTAATATCCCTATGAAATTAAAAGACGCTTACTCCTTGGAAGGAAGGTTATGGCCAACCTAGATAGCATATTCAAAAGCAGAGACATCACTTTGCCAACAAAGGTTCGCCTAGTCAAGGCTATGGTCTTTCCTGTGGTCATGTATGGATGTGAGAGCTGGACTGTGAAGAAGGCTGAGCGCCGAAGAATTGATGCTTTTGAACTGTGGTGTTGGAGAAGACTCTTGAGAGTCCCTTGGACTGCAAGGAGATCCAACAAGTCCATTCTGAAGGAGATCAGACCTGGGATTTCTTTGGAAGGAATGATGCTCAAGCTGAAACTCCAGTATTTTGGCCACCTCATGCGAAGAGTTGACTCATTGGAGAAGACTCTGATGCTGGGAGGGATTGAGGGCAGGAGGAGAAGGGGACGACAGAGGATGAGATGGCTGGATGGCATCACTGACTCGATGAATGTGAGTCTGGGTGACCTCCGAGAGCTGGTGATGGATAGGGAGGCCTGGCGTGCTGCAGTTCATGGGGTCGCAAAGAGTCGGACACGACTGAGCGACTGATCTGATCTGATCTGATCTGAACATCAGGGAGCCCCATTTTAGCTTGAGCATATTCCACTAGCACCACTGGCCTGCACAGAATGACCACTAATTTTTCTCCCAAAGATGTGAGTGGGCCCTTCATCACTGTATCTCTCAAGCTTTCACTGAAGAGTTTCATCAGGACACCCTCAAGGGATTCAATACCAATGACATATCCCCACTGGATATGTTGATCTTATCTCCCTAAGTGTTTAGATTCCTTACTTCTACATTCTATAAAGGAATTTCTAGCATCTCAGTGGGGTCACATCCCAGTTTTGGTCAATCAATCAGAGAAACAATTAGAATCAATGCTGCCTATTCAGACTAGCACACTGAATCCAGAACTGATTAAGTGCTCTCACAGATTTTTCTTTCTTGGACACAGAACCTTCAAAATCCATTTTCACATTTCCTGTTTTTTCAATATTAACTGGCAAAATTTTACAATGTTTTAGCATCCTAACATATTTCCTCCTAACATTGACTTTCTTATTGGCATTCTGAGGTATGCTGGGATCCAGGTTTAACTATACATCTGTGAACTGGTCATAGGCATACAGGGAGAACTGACTCGGTAATGCAACTCCTTCAGGTGTCAGAAAATTCAATCAAAAGAGGAACAGCCTCATCTAACAGGAAAACAGGTGGTACTTCAGCTAGGAAGGGTGGTTTGATGACTCTAAGGATTCAAGGTACCCCAAGTTCACCAAATCCTGCCATATCCCCTGTTCTAATTCTCAGAGTCCCACCCTTTCTCTCCCAAAGCCCTAGCTTTAACATAAGAGACCTAGCTGTGAATTCAACTGACACTAATTCGGGAACCTGCATGATTGCATTTGGGCTTTTGACCTTTGCCACCAAGAATTACAAAAGAAAAGAGATTCTTTTACCGTAGTCATGGAAAGTGCCTAGTTTTAAATCCATGCTCAGAGAAAAACATTTTGGAATTTGAGCTCAAATTCTCTTTCTTTAAGCTGTCCAGCACTGTTAGAAGCAGCTACCATACCACCCCAGTCCTTCAAATCCTCATCCCATCATATTATTTTATGGAAGTTCCTGCTTGGTTCCCAAAGACCTTTTCCTTCAATGACTACTTAATTTTAGTAGTTCACAAATGCTTTATCTGCTGACTTACCCCTGAATGTTATTGTATGCCAGGGTTTCAATCCTTATGCAGCTGGACTTTATATTAACTTTAGCTCCAACTAAACCAGACAACCAATCCCAGAGCCCCCACCACCATCCAATTTCTCTGCGGTTCCATTTTTTGGAACCATTTCTGTTACCAAATTTCATACCTCAGGGTTCTTAGTTACAAATAACAGAAATAGCAAAACTGAGACTGGCTGTTTTAAGTAAAACAATTGATGGAAATGATGTTGGATACTCTCACATAATCACTGAGAAGGTTTAAGAAGGGTTTTGGAAAACAATCAGGACCAATAGGACGCGAACAACCACCACCAGAATCATGCCGAAGAGTTCAAGGCCGCTGCTCCACTGGACCATTCAGCAAGTCAGCTGAGCTCCTGACCCATATCACACCACCGGCGCTGCACTTTGCCTCAGGAAACTGACATTTCTATCCCCAGTGGTGATGTGGAGTGGATTCTCCACCCTTTCTGCCCCAACCATTAGTTCAGAGTTGGATGGATGGATAGGCTAGGTCTTATGTATGTCCTGTGGCAAAGGCCATTATGAAACTAAATAGTGAGACTTCCCAGATGCTATAGTAAGAGGGTCAGATCTGAATCCTAAGATGCATAAAGTGGGGACTTTCTCAAACAAGGGAAGAGGAATCATATGCTGGGCAGTCAGAAAAAGAAAACGAAAGGAAAGGAGGGAAGGGAAGGACATCTCATACAGGTATCTCCTTTATATTATTGGGAAGCATCATTACAGCAGAAAAAGACAGGAAGATGAGGTTTTTATGCAAACCAAAGTTGGAAATTTTCAATGCTAAGGGGAAAACAAAGTGTTGCAAAAGTTTCACTTATCTGTGGGTATTTGGCATCTGTGAAGGAGAGGAATATCTTTTTTTAAACTTATTTTATATTGGAATATATGGCATCCCACTCCAGTACTCTTGCCTGGAAAATCCTATGGATGGAGGAGCCTGGTAGGCTGAAGTCCATGGGGTCACTAAGAGTCCGATATGACTAAGTGACTTCACTTTCACTTTTCACTTTCATGCATTGGAGAAGGAAATGGCAACCCACTCCAGTGTTCTTGCCTGGAGAATCCCAGGGACGGGGGAGCCTGGTGGGCTGCCGTCTGTGGGGTTGCACAGAGTTGGACACGACTGAAGTGACTTAGCAGTAGCAGCAGCCAGTTAACAATGTTGTGATAGTCTCAGATGGGCAACAAAGGGACTCAGCCATACATATACATGTATCTGTTCCTCCCCAAACTGGTATCTTGTAATGAAAAAAAAGGAAGCTGGTAAATAGTAAAAGTTCCCTTTAGTTTATCCATGTAAATTAGAGAATCTGGAAATAATACTCTTCCTCATCCTTTTTTCAGTTCTCACTTAAGCCCAATTCATGAAAAGGTATTTAAAATATCTGCTAATATTTTCTCAAGAATGTTTTAAAATTCCACAAGGACCTACGGGAGAACATTTGCTACCAATTTGAATGGATACAAGCATCAAAGAAGAGGAAAAATTCTTCTAACTTTATTTCATTCTTTTACTTAAGTGTGCTTAAAGCACATTATGCAACAGCATGTTAAAGACATCTGCTTTCCAACAAGAACCAAGGGGAGAAACAACAGAAGACAAGAGAGCAACAGTGGAGAACCAGAAGTCTAACTGGACGGAGAGGGGTAGGTAATATGTGACTTGGCAAAGGAATTCGTGAGTACGTGGCGATTTTAGAAATTTTGCCATTGGCATAGAGCAAGGCATTTTTTTCTCCGTATTAAGAAAACAGAAAATATCGAAGCTACAGAAGTACACAGTGATCTCTCATCTTAAGCAAGGATCTGTCGCTCCCTCTAGCTGTAAATCTCCTGAACATTATTTAAGTAATTTAGCCTCTTGTTAGCATGATCTCACTATGTGTATTTTCATTATGGACATCAAGAAGACAAAATACTTCATAAAAGTGTAGCTAGGTGGACCACAGGAAGAGTGAAAAGAGAAGAGAGGGAAAGGGAAACAGCAAGGAGGAGACAAAGGTGAAAGTGACGATTCTACTATTCCCTATGTGTGTTTATATCTGTGTGTATGTGTGTGGCTTTGACTAGCAAATTTGCTCCATTTTAGTAGAAACTTTAAACTTCACAATTCTGTTTTTATTATTTCTAAGTATAAGGGCTTCCCTTGTGGCTCAGCTGGTAAAGAATCCACCTTCAAGGTGGGAGACCTGGGTTCCATCCCTGGGTTGGGAAGATCCCCTTTGAGAAGGGAAAGGCTACCCACACCAGTATTCTGGCCTGGAGAACTCAATGAACTGTATAGTCCATGGGGTTGTAAAGAGTCGGACATGACTGAGCGACTTTCACTTCACTTCACTTTTAAACTTCACAATTCTGTATTTCTTACTTCTAAGTATAATACTAGTGCCAACTATTAACAAAAGTCAAGACATGGAAAGGAAGCTAAGTGTCACTGGATAGATAAGTGGATAAATGTACACACAGCACCACCACAACCACCAATGGAGTATTATTCAGCCTGAGAAAGAAATCCTGCAACTTGTTACAAAATGGATGGACCTTGAAGGCATTATGCTAAGTGAAATAAGTCAGACAGAAAAAATAAATACTCTATGACTTCACTTTCATGTGAAATCTAAAAGATCTAAACTCAGAAACAGAGGAGAATTGTGGCTGCCAAGAGTTGGGGAGGGTGGGGAAAATGGGGAGATGTTGGTCAATAGGTATAAACTTCCAGTTGTTAGATGAATAAGTTCTGGGGATCTAATGTACAGCCTGGTGACTGTATTTAAAATACCATATTATATACCTGAAACTTGCTAAGAGAGAGGATCTTAAATTTCTCACCACCAAAAAAAGTAATTAAGTGAGGTGATGGAGATGTTAACTGACCTTATAAGTCATGGTAATCATCATACAATATAGACCTATATCAAATCTTCACATTGTACATCTTACACTTATACATGTTATATGTCAATTATATTTCAATAAAGCTAGGGGAAAACAGTTAATGTCAGGTCAAGACCCAATGCTATAAGCTGGGGAAAATTTAAAGGTGTATCCTCAGATTTTAAAAGTAGTTTATGAAGTCAGAGGGATATTGTGAAATCACAAGTAATACTGGGGAAAGAAAAAAAGAGGAAAAAAAAAGAGCAGATAGCTTCAAAATACAAGGTTAAAAATTTACCAAATTCTCTTTGTCCCCAAGAGACACCTAAGGCCAAAGTTCACCACTTTCCTTTCTTCTGAAGCTAAAGCCAGAGCAGTCATGGCCCAAGGTGGAAGGTCTGTGGGGGATCCAGAGACATTCAAGAGGAATGACTGAGCCCTAGAGGTGATGAGGCAGGGAAAGTATTTTTTCTTATTTCTCTGGCAACATTTAAGTGTTTTTAACACAGCTCTCCTAGGTCTCCTTGAAAGTCCTTGTCAAAGTTTGTGAAAAGAAAGCTAGGAAACCACATACTTGGTCTGTAATTAAACAAACAATCTCAGTTATAGGCAATAAAAGCTGTCAAAACAAAAAACAACTACAAGTTAGTATACAAGACTCTACAATAAAGTTCTTGAAAAGGCTGTAGTCAGGAAATGGATAAACTCTAGTTTAATACTGGAACTCAGTGACACAACTGAGTATGTGAAGTTTTTTTCATGAGTCCTATGACCGTCAGATTTTTTTTTCACTCCAAGTAATCCTTTGACTCTCTATCCCCACAAAATACAGCAATGTATGGAGAGCACTTTTCCTGTTTGAATCACAAATGCAAACAATAACACACTGTAAAAGTTCAGTGAATATTCAGTTGAATCCTCAGGATACCCAAGAGTGTGATATAGAAGAGATAGAATTAGTATTTCATATAAATTCTCACTAATCCATGAAAGGAAAAGAAAAGGTTAACAAATAAGTAACAAGCAATTTAATCTAGTTATAAAACAGTAGTTTCAAATTCCTCTCAAAATTGAAACAAGAAATTGTATTTTACTTCCACTGGACTATAAGTACAATTTGGCAAGGGTAAATTTCTTCTTTTCACTGTTTGTAATGCTGGCATTTAACAGGGTACCTGACATAGAGAAGATGCTCAAAACATATAGCTGAATAAATAAATGAATATTCAATATATAGAAGAATAACTCAATGAATATTTGTGTTAACTTCATGTATCTACTAAAATATACTTGGTCCTCAAATAATGTCAACTAAGAAATGAGCAAAGGAGGGGCTTGCCTGGCAGTCCAGTGTGCTCCCAGTGCAGGGGCCCAGGTTTGACCTTGGTCAGGGAGCTAGATCCCACATGCTGCAATGAACAGTTCACATGCTGCAATGAGGAACCAGCACAGACAAATAAATACATAAATATATTTTTTTTTTAAAAAAAAGAAATAAGCAGAAGTGGAAAAGGTGAGAAAATGAAAGAATGAGAAGCAAAAACAAATAGAGAAAAATATCACTTGCCTTTGTAAAATCCTACTGTCAGCCAATCCAATGATTATGGCACCTTGAAAACTCTCATCCTTCAACTAATAGAGCTCTTCAAATGGAATAGCTCAAGGAGCCACCAAAGAGATAATACTGTTCCAGGCATAATTAATGATCCCCCCACACCATTACACCTAATAATGTAAAATGAAGTCTCATCTGGCTGTACAATTATTTTGGGGATCTGTTGTCATGTCATAGAATCAAGGAACCCTAGAGCTGAGAGGAAACACATGAACCATTTAATTCAACCTCAGTAATTCACAGATGAAGAACTTCCCAGAGGCTCTGAGTACCTTGGCCCAGGGCCCTGGCAGCAGTGTGAAAACCTGAACCTCCATCCTTCAGAGTCCTAAAGTCTGACACAATCAAGATATTTGTTAGCTTGTATTCACCAGAGTTTTAACCAATCATTAAGAATTCAAGACCTTTCAAGCCACTTCTAGGTTGGAACTGCTTCTCAGTTCAGTTCAGTTCAGTTCAGTCGCTCAGTCATGTCTGACTGTTTGCTATCCCATGAATCGCAGCACGCCAGGCCTCTCTGTCCATCACCAACTCCCGGAGTTCACTCAGAATCACGTCCATCGAGTCAGTGATGCCATCCAGCCATCTCATCTTCTGTCGTCCCCTTCTCCTCTTGCCCCGAATCCCTCCCAGCATCAGAGTCTTCTCCAATGAGTCAACTCTTCGCATGAGGTGGCCAAAGTACTGAAGTTTCAGCTTTAGCATCATTCCTTCCAAAGAAATCCCAGGGTTCTACTTCCATTCTAATAGCAATGTGACACAGTCATTCTCCACAAAACTCACGGGCTGACTGAGTTCCACTGTAGCATCAGGACACATACAAGACAGGTGAAAACAAATGTTTAGAGCAAATGTTTAGATTTCCAGGCTCTCATTTCCCACTCATGAGTTAGGCCTTTTCCCACTGTACCTCTGGCTTTTAACCTGCAGTTAGGGAAAATGTAAATAGGCAAATGTATTAAACTGTCTCGATGACACCAGGACCTCTAAATCCAACTGGTAGTAACAGGACTCAAATGCTTCAAAAAAGGATGGGTGCTTAACAACCTCACTGGATCCTCAGGGAGGGTCTCAAAAAGTGGTCCAAATGAAGGGTGTGTGTGTGTGTGTGTGTGTGTGTGTGTGTGTGTGTGTGTATGTGTGTGTGTGCTCTGTCACTTCAGTCGTGCCCGACTTGTGACTGCATGGACTGTAGCCTGCCTTGCTCCTCTGTCCATGGGATTCTCCAGGCAAGAATACTGGAATGGGTTGCCATGCCCTCCTCCAGGGGATCTTCCCAACCCATGGATCGAACCCATGTCTCGTAAGTCTCCTGCATTGGCAGGCAGTTCTTTGTCACCAAGCCACTAGGGGAGCCCCCCAGATGAAGGCTACATGAGAACAATAAAGGTGGGAGAGCCTATGTGTAAAACACAATTCTCCCACATTCCTCTTCTCACCTGGTACAACAGAGAACTACGAGGGATGGCATCCACCAAGGTACTTCAAAAAAGACTAAATGGTACAGATGTTTATTCAAACTTTTTAATCCCAAAAAGGCTCATGAACAGAAATGATTCATTACTACATGTAGGATCTATTAGATGCTTGAAACTCTTTGGAGACAAAGATGTCTCATATAGCCACAGAAGGATATGAGTAAGGAAGATATACAAGTTATACATACAAATTTTTTCCATTTCTAATTCAAACTGAAATTATTTTTTTAATTCCCATTACTCTCAAGAGAGAGGGAAGTAGGAGTTTCTCTCTACAGTACACATCTCTTCAGCCTAAGAGATGTGGTACCACCACATTACCTACCACTGGGGCATAAGAACAAATTCAGGCCTTCATTTTTATAATCAACATGGGTGGCTGGCAACTCTCAATCACACCAATGGGTAAATAAATACATACAACTCCCCTGGATGCCTGTTGTTTTTCCTCTTTTCACATTATATGTAGTAACCAGTTTTTATAAGGAGGCAAAAAAATCCTCAAAACTGTTTATTGACTATAATTAACAGGGTTTATGGTATTTGAAATCAAATAAGCACTATGACTAATACTATAAAATATGATGTATAAAAATGAGATTAAACCAATGTGGTGTTCTATTTGACTTTCCAGTGAATGTAATTTTTCTGGTTTCCCTGATGAAATGTTGTTTTGGAGGTACAGTGGAAGAACTATGAGTCATGCCCCCAGTCTCTATTTGCCACTTTACCATTTATATGATTTAAGGCCAAAATCTGCTCTCCTTCCTATGTTATAACAAAATTACACAGCATTAAAACACAAGTCCACCACCCATGTTCTAGGACATTTGCATCAACAATCAGATGTAAAATAGGAAAAAATCCAGAACTCTGAATAGATCACCTAGTTGCAAGTATAAATGTATAGCAGCTTGTAAGCCTTAATAATGTTCACAAAATTATTGAGCAGTCCTTGATTAAAAGATGCTATAAAAATGCAAATTGTAATCATAAGAATAGGATGTGGATTGGGACCTTTGAAATCAACCTTCATTTTTTTTACCTCACATGTAATATTCTGCTACAAAGCCTCCAATTTTAATGTTACACTTGTCAGAGTTAGTAAAACTGAAATGAATCACAGACAATATCTATCCACGATTCCATTATCATAGTTATTATTATATCATTCAATACTACAATATCATCATTATATTATACCATAAGTATTCATGGTGCAGAAGCAGAATACTACAGGATAAAATACCTTATCTGCTGATCCTTTATTATAATGAAGAAAGCATTGAGCATTCTTGCTAATTTTGATAAGACAGAAAAGTTTCAATGTACGCTCCCTTCCCCCACCCTTATATTTTATTTATTTTTAACCTGCTTGGGGTCCAAGAAAACACTGGAGTGATAGACATTTACTAATGACCTTTCCAGCAGGGCTCACATATATGAGTAGCTTTCTCCAGCTCCCTCGCAGACTCAGAGACTCAGGGTGGCTCTCAACAACCCATCTCTACCTGAGGGTCTTTGTATTTAACTGAATTCTTTAGTGACAGTGATCTATGGAAGAAAGAATGCTGCTTTGGGTAGGAATGCACACACGTGTTTTCAGCTATTTTATATTCAGGCCTGCTGTGACTCAGCTGGCAAGTTCAAAGTTATAAAGTCATTTTTCATTTCTTGGAGGAAACCGTCTCAGTAAAAATAAGAAAATTTAAGAAAATCCAGAGCTGTTCTTTTGAAGGGAGATGTAGGATAAACTTTCAAAATGATTTCAGTTTGTCTCAGTAATGGTACAGATCATGAAATGACAATCATGAAGGTCCATTTAACGAAATCTAAGATTAAAAAATAAATATGATTAAATAAAATTTAAAATAACATGCAAATTAATTCCTTTGGGAAAGTGAATAAATTGGATGTTTATTATCATTGTACTTGTCGACCTTCATGGAACGTATCTCTAAAATAACTTTGTACTATGATTTTCTCCCAGGAGTTGTAGTGAGAAAATAAAATTTCTCTAATGGAGAAATTTTTTACACAATTGATTTCATCCTTGAAAGCAGTTCATTTTTAAGTCGTACTACTGAATCAACAAATTCATATTCAGACTTGGCCTTTGGAGAGAATCCTATGGCAGTTTGCACCTGAGGTCAGAAGTGTGGCAGAAAAATGGCACCATTTTAGGTATTGGTAGAGGAAAGTTTGATTATAAAGTGGGAAAGAGAAGAGAAGAAGAAAAAAATAAAGAGGTCCAATACATGAAGTGACTGTTATTTTATTAGAAGAGTAATTACAGGTATGAGAAAATATTTAAAAGACAAGTAATAACAGTGAAATCACAAAATTTTTGTTTTCTTTTTATGGATTTCAAACTGAAGTCATTAGAGAAAGTTAAAAGTGAGTTCTTAAGTGTTGAGAGTAATTCTGGAAAATATTTGCCCATACAAACCCTAACTGGGCCTGTTTTGGACAATGCTCCTATGTGGAACTGCCCAAGTAGGTTAATTTAGGTCTTATCAAATCCTGAGGTACCTGGAAGGAAAGATCTGAGAAACACTGGTAAAAAATTTAAAAAAGATGTGGAAAAGATGAACAACATAGCCTGTTTTCTGATCAGAAACAAGTTTGCCCACACCCATGAGAAAGTACTTAATGCTAGTAGGTCTCAAATTTGTTTGTATTTATTCTGGGACTTCTGGATATATCTGGAAAAATCTAGATTATGTGTTTCAACTTTAGTAATAAACAATGACTGTTACCTACAGCAAGTGGGCTCATTAAGTCTGGTCCTTATTTTTGGATGTGCCTGCAATTTGATGCATACTTTACAAACTGTCTTTGCAAATATTCTTTCACAAGCAAGTTCTTTAAATTGGATCTAAGCTTCAACAATCAATGTCATATTTGTCAACCTTCCAGTGGGGTATGATTGGAAAATTCTGCAAGTGTGCCAACCATAAATTGAAATAAGGTCTGAAGGGGCGCCATGTGGCTACATGATTTATAAGCCTGCCATGCCATGCTAAGTCGCTTCAATCGTGTCCAGCTCTTTGTGACACTAATGGGCTGTAGCCCGCCAGGCTCCTCTGGCCATGGAATTCTCCAGGCAAGAATACTGAAGTGCGTTGCCATGCCCTCCTCCAGGGGATTTTCCTGACCCAGGGATCAAACCCACGTCTCCTGTGGCTCCTGGGTTGTAGGCAGATTCTTTACTGCTGAGCCACCAGGGAAGCCCAGCTTACAAGCCTACAAAGGATCTAATGTCATGAAGTGTATGAATAACAAACCTTGGTGACAGTCATTTTCCTCAGCTGAAACTATTAGTCAAAATAATCTGTGAGACGTCCTTCTGCATCTTTAGATGTTTCATAAGGCTTTTGTTACTTTAAAAACTCAATTTCTGAAATTCCCTCCATACACTTGACCTCTCCAAGTGCACCTTCTCCTGGAATTTCATGCCCATCACAGCTGACTGCCTGTGAGTATCCAAACACTTCCCATCCCTACAGGAAAGCACATTAACCTCCAGCCGTCTGGCTGTGCCACATTCCTATCAGTTAGGTTTGAACATTTAAAACAGCTGTTCCAGAGGTGATTAATGACTGGAAATTTGCAACCCTTTTGTGTCCCTGTGGACAGGTCACCCCAGACCCTCTGTCATTGCCACCTGTCAAGATGTCCTGACTGCACACCATGCATCCCCGACCAGTGCTCATTTATCAGTCAAATCTGCCAAAATGATTCTTTTCTGGTGTGCATCTGAGACACAAACAAGAGAGACCTGTTTAATTGCTCATGACTTGCTTTATAGCCTCTAAGAACTCAAGAGAATTTTGCAAGCAGTTTCAAATTCAGAAGCTGAGAAGAGTATTTCCACTAGAGCTGAAAAGCAGCATCTGGATGCATGATGTTCAAAACCTCTCTGGAATGCACTGTGATTTATAAGTACTGAAAAACTAAACTTAGCAGAAAGGATGATTTAAATACATAACTAAAGGTACAACTATTTTATAGTTTCTATTTGTTCAAGAAACTCCTTTCTCAAGATCTGCTGCTCTCAAAAACTAAGAAAATTATTTAATTCAAGCTTTCAAATTGCTCATGTAAAACTGTATAATTCCATTTCTCATCCAGGCATTGGTGAGATGAATAATCATCAAGCAGTTATACAAAAAAAAGGTTTTCACAACAAAGTGGCCAGGAAGAGGCATGAGAACAAAAGCCCTGAGGGTGCATAATTTGGGGTTTATTCCAAACATTGAATATGTGGCTTTGTCTACTAGTAAGTGGGGCTCAGGTATTGATCCCACCCCTTCTTGCCCTGGGCACACCACACCTTTGCTCTTTCCACACCTTCCTACCGCACCCCCAGGCCTTTCACAGGGTGTTGTTACACACTGGTTTGGGTGTTGTCTAACACACTTGGGCCATGGGACGATAATTTATGGGTAAAATTTAAGAACAATCATTTCAAAAATTATCCCTCAAAGGCTGAAAACACATACACCAAGAATGGGGGGATGCCGGGAAGGACTGAGGGCAAAGGGAGAAGCAGGCAGCAGAGGATGGGATGGGTAGATAGTGTCACTGACTCAGTGGACATAAATTTGAGCAAACTCTGGGAGAGAGTAGAGGACAGAGGAGCCTGGCATGCGGCAGTCCAGGGGTCACAGAGTCTGACACGACTTAGCAACTGAACAACTACAACAAAATATTTCTTAAAAGACTTCTTTTTTAATTTCTAATTTCCAAAAGAAAATGCATGTTTAAGTGTTCCAACAGTATCTGCTAAATAGGATATATAGTATGTTGCACTAGTATGTTGATTTTTTAAAAACCAGGATGATAAAGTCTGAATCCAAAAGTGAATATATCATCACTAGATTTTATCCTTGAGTTAATTAAAAGATGGTCACCAGTGATCTTTCAGAGAAGGCAATGGCACCCCACTCCAGTACTCTTGCCTGCAAAATCCCATGGACAGAGGAGCCTGGTAGGCTGCAGTCCATGGGGTCGCTAAGAGTCGGACTTCACTTTCACTTTTCACTTTCATGCACTGGAGAAGGAAATGGCAACACTCCAGTGTTCTTGCCTGGAGAATCCCAGGGACCGGGGAGCCTGATGGGCTGCCGTCTGTGGGGTTGCACAGAGTCAGACATGACTTAAACGACTTAGCAGTAGCAGTAGCAACAGTAATGTTTAGAAAATTGTTACCAAAAAAAAGAAATTTGTTATTGTACTGGCAGTCTGAAATTTCCTAAACAATTTTCATTACCTTAATATAAAGCATTTACCATACGTTAACAGATTTTCCTAGCACCTACTCTCTACAATATAGTTTTATGATTCGGGTTTGATATAAACAGGGGGTTCTACAAATTATTCATGATCTTAGAAGGTGAGACCTAAGCATCAGAATGCTTAGAAAGCTCTCCAGGTGATTCTTATCTTTAGTGGTTGAGAACCACTGGGGCAGAGCAATAATCTCCAAGACCTGACTCCTTAGGAATAGACAGATGCAATGATTAAGAACCTGGAAGAAATAAGCACACAAATAGAACATGCTAATTATGTAAATAAAATACTAGCTCTGTGCACAAAAGTAAAAGTAGATTGGAAAGCATAGATGTAGGATGTGGTAGGTGGTTTAGGGTCAATGGTGCAGGGTTGGAGGTACTTCTTAGAAAAGGTACACACTATAAATAAAAGTATAAAAGCCAATAGAGTCACTGAATATGGAATAAATGAGTGGGCATGTCAAGACCACCCCTTAAAACTATCTGCGCATTCAAGCCACCAAGCAATAATGCCTGTGATGTAACTTATCTTTATATCACTGTTTAGAAAGGAATGCTATTTAAGACCAGTGTGTGTGTGTGTGTAAGTAAAGTTTTTTATTTTGGTTGATTCTGGAAAATATTTCACCCCAAAGAGAACTGAACTCTTTGTCTAGCCTAAGAGCAAATGAAAGAGAAGCAAAGCAAACAGAAAATAACCAATAACTCAACAGCAAAATGAAGACAAACAGGCACATAAGCATTTCACTGAACAACTTTAGTTTTCTTTCTTTAAGAAAGGGAAAAGGAATTGTGTTGAGAGTCCTAAGAGTTTTCATAAGATGCATAAAAAGAAATTACCAGCCTCTTCATATACACAATTTTGCAAAATGAGGACACAAAAAACAAAGCCAGTGTCTAACCCACTTCAGGAACTCTGGCTGGTGACATTTCCTGACAGAATATTTTATCCTGAATCCCACACCTCGCTAGCATAATGAAGGACAAATATGCGTTAGTAATAGATATACAGATATCATATCATATATACATACCACAAGTTTCCTATCTCCAGGGACATTTTTCCTACCTATTATGATAATACTTCACTATCCCTGTGTTCTTCAAGATATCAAAGATGGCCATGATGGAATAGTCTAGCTTACTTCTTATATTTAAAAAGGTCTCCTGTTTTTGCTATTACTTGGGTATGTATAAAAACCAGTATGTAACCTACTTTTTAACCAGAGCTTAGATCACTTTCTAAGGCTCCTCGCTCTTCACTGTACTGTGGTCTCCCCACCCCTACCTGACCCCACACCACCCAGGGGGTGTTCTTCCCAAACACTGCTTCACTGTTGTCACCCTCTGCCTAGGAACCAACACGTGTTCCCTGTTGGACCAGGTCCTGAACATTCAGCCTGACCCTCAATAATCTGATGATGCTGCGTCTTCAACTTTAGGTCCACCTCCCAATTATTCATGCCACTCCAGCTGATATTCAAACTGCCTTCCATGGAAATCAGATTTTTCACTCATACACTCACTCAGGTAACATTCATTGAGCACCGGCTGAATGCTGTGTCTGGTGCTCATTCCTGGCTCCACACTTTTGCTCATGCTTGTTCCTCTCTGTATATTCACGCCTCACCCATTCTTTAAAGCCTGGTTCAAACACCCCACCCTCCACAAAGCTCTCAATTCTGCTCACCTGCCACCTGCCTCCCTTATCCTCAGGATTCCCAAATCACACATTTTTCAATCTGGGTTTATAAAACACTGGCCTAGAACACTCTAAAAAATTCCATCCCTTGGGCTTCCCTAGTGGTCCAGTGGTTAAGAATCTACCTGCCAATGCAGGGAACACAGGTTTGATCTCTGGTCCGGTAAGATCCCTCCACTAGTTTAAATGTCAGTTGGGCTTCCCTGATAGCTCAGTTAAAGAGTCTGCCTGCAATGCAGGAAACCTGGTTTCAATCCCTGTGTTGGGAAGATCCCCTGGAGAAGGGAAAGGCAACCCACTCCAGTATTTTGGCCTGCAGAATAGTTCATCGAGTCACAAAGTGTTGGGCACAACTGAGTGACTTTCACTTTTTGGGAAGATCCCACATGCTGCAAGGCAACCAGACCTCTGTGCCTTAACTACCACGGAGCCAGAGCTCTGGAGCCCATGCTCTGCAATGGGAGAGGCCATCACAATGAGAGACCTGCATACTACAAGGAAGGGTAGCCCTCACTCTGCAACTAGAGAAAGCCCATATGCAGCAACAAGGACCCAGCACAGCCAAAAATAAGTAAGAACACTCCAAACTACCAAAAAATGCCATTAAAAACTCCATTCCTCAAATAAAATTGAAAATTCTGGTTTAAACAAGGTTGAATATGTTTCTCTACTATAGGAATTCTCAGAGCCTTTAAAAAGTTAACATCAGTTGTGAATTCCTAAGAAGGTATAAAGGAGTCAGCATTTCACAAACTTTCTTGGACAAGGAGGATAACTTTTTTATATTTCTACAGATATTCCAGGGAAATCCTGCTTGGGAAATGTTCTTCATTGGTATTTAAAATTGGTACCAATTTAAAACTGCTACATGATTTACCACTTAATTGTTCCGGCTCTCTGCTGCTGCTGCTGCTGCTGCTAAGTCGCTTCAGTCGTGTCCGACTCTGTGCAACCCCATAGACGGAAGCTCATCAGGCTCACCTGTCCCTGGGATTCTCCAGTCAAGAACACTGGAGTGGGTTGCCATTTCCTTCTCCAATGCATGAAAGTGAAAAGTGAAAGTGAAGTCGCTCAGTCGTATCCAACTCTCAGCGACCCCATGGACTGGAGCCCACCAGGCTCCTCCGTCCATGGGATTCTCCAGGCAAAAGTACTGGGGTGGGGTGCCATTGTGGTACTATCCTATTATTCCTCTGTCCTTTCTATGCATCTTAACATTTTTCCACTATCCAAACTATTAAATCCTTCCACCCTTATGACTAAAAGCAAACAATTAAAACAGAAAATACTGTTTATCTCAATCCTTGGTAAAAGTTTTTTAAGACACATTAATCTATATGCCTTAGTAAGCAGCATAATGAACAAATCTCTGATGGCCAAGGCAGGGTGAAATAATAAAATAGCACCACTCTTAAAAGTGACCTCTTGTAGACCACCTCCCTGGGCTTCAGTGTCCTCATCTAAATAATAACGGGAATCTCCCAGTTCTGATGGTCTGTCTTCCAGCATCTCAGTATTCAGTTCAGTTCAGTTGCTCAGTCATGTCCGACTCTTTGCGACCCCATGAATCGCAGCACACCAGGCATCCCTGTCCATCACCAACTCCCAGAGCTCACTCAGACTCACGTCCATCGAGTCAGTGATGCCATCCAGCCATCTCATCCTCTGTCATTCCCTTCTCCTCCTGCCCCCAATCCCTCCCAGCATCAGAGTCTTTTCCAATGAGTCAACTCTTCACATCTGGTGGCCAAAGTACTGGAGTTTCAGCTTTAGCATCATTCCTTCCAAAGAAATCCCAGGGCTGATCTTCTTCAGAATGGACTGGTTGGATCTCCCTGCAGTCCAAGGGACTCTCAAGAGTCTTCTCCAACACCACAGTTCAAAAGCATCGATTCTTTGGTGCTCAGCTTTCTTCACAGTCCAACTCTCACATCATACATGACCACAGAAAAGACCATAGCCTTGACTAGACGAACCTTTGTTGGCAAAGTAATGTCTCTGCTTTTTAACATGCTATCTAGGTTGGTCATAACTTTTCTTCCAAGGAGTAAGCGTCTTTTAATTATTATCCCTTAAATGAGTATTCACTGTATGGCCCCATAAAGGAAAGGACAAAACAATCATATAGTAGACTGAACTCATCATTCCCAGAACATTCTTAAGAAGTTTCTGTGCTTTGTGCTCTGCTTTCTCATTATTCTAATGTTATTTTATTTTCTTATTATTTGCCTCCTTTAAATAAAAAACATCCCTGTTAACTGAGGCTTCTTGTGATTTGAATTTGAGTTAACCAAGGTTTCATGAGACAGAGAATGAGATGCCTCTCAGCTATAATAGTGACAGCAACACTCCAAATGCTCTTTAATTCACAATATACATCTCTGGTCATAGGTCAGATGGAGTCCCAGAAGGCACTGTCTATGGTAAGGAAAACTTGTTTAAAGAGGAGGGTGGGCATAAACCTCTGAAAAACAACTGAAGCAAGTCCCCATGTCTAGTGATAGCTCTAGTTCTATGGTTTAACAACTAAACAAACAATGCATTTCAAAATTTAGGGATTTCTAAGTTAACAAATCGGAGAAGGCGATGGCACCCCACTCCAGTACTCTCACCTGGAGAATCCCTCGGATGGAGGAGCCTGGTAGGCTGCAGTCCATGGGGTAGCTAAGAGTCGGACATGACTGAGCGACTTCACTTTCCCTTTTCACTTTCATGTATTGGAGAAGGAAATGGCAACCCACTCCAGTGTTCTTGCCTGGAGAATCCCAGGAATGGGGGAGCCTGGTGGGCTGCCGTCTATGGGGTCGCACAGAGTCGGACACAACTGATGCGACTTAGCAACAGCAGCAGCAAGTTAACAAATACAAAATTTCTTATGCTTCAAGAATCCATTTGGAAAAAAACAATCTTATCATAAATCCAAGATTCCAGAAATGGTGAATGTTAATCTCTATTCCATTCTTCTAATGAATTTTGCAACATTAATTGGTTTTCTCCTAATATACTGCAAAATGATAAGCAACTCAAATTTTCATATTTTTTCTTCTAACAATCTATTAAAAAGGAAGTTTAGTTCAAGCTATGGAAACTGCATTATTTTTTTCAAGAAGCTTTAAAGTGTGTGACTTGGGGCAAGTTAACTTCTCATGCCTCCTCATTTCTTCATTCGCCCCTCCTCAAAGTAGAGATTACATTATAATAATATCTACTTCTAGGGTTGTCATGAGTATTCAAGAAAATAACATATTAAAACACTTTACACGTCATTATTGCTATTATTATTACTGTTGTTTTACTACGGTTGTTGTCATTGTTTGTTAGTAGTAGTAGTAGCGTTCTTTCTTAAATGACAGAAAGGATTCTATGAAGCCTCTTGAGGAGATTACATCACTTTGATCTGAAAGCCAAAATTTTTTTGCACTCCTCTAAATCAACCTATAAAAATAGCCAGATCCCAAGTGGGAAAAACCAGAAAATCTTTTTCATGTGATTTCTTTTGCCTTTAACAGTTCCCCCATCTCAACCACTAAGCATCTGTCTCCCCCAATTCATGTCATCCAAGAAGCTTAAAGCAATTAACTGGGGGAAAGAAGTAAAATGAAATTGGATGAAATTAGATTGAAACAGCTCAATGCTTGACACACAGATTGGAGGATGAATTAAGGAGCAAAAAGAAGAGATTTTTTCCTCCCCAGGCAGAAGGCACAACTTGTACCCCCATAACCAATTTATGTCAATAAACAGCTGTGTTACTGTGAGTAGGTGGAGAAACCACTAGATTAGATGACCTCGGTGGTTCCCTTCCAACTCAAAGTCAGCCTCAAAGGCCACACTGTTGCTTTCTGGAAAGTCAAGTCTGAAGGGGAGGATCAGTCTAAATATTATCATTTTAAAAAGAAGCTCAGCGCTATTCAAGAATGAAGCATAGCCCCATTTTGAGGAGTACAACCTCAACTCATTTACTTAAATTCTTCCAGTGCAGATTAAGACAACATGAAGTGATGTTTGGGTTAAAAGTTAATTTCTAAATATTTTCTACATTCAGAGTTAGTATCAATACATACTTAGTCATATATGAGTTTAACAGAAGCAAATGCTACTTCTATAGGACTAAGCAATGCTGAAAAAAAGAAATTGTCAATTTTCCACATGCAGATTAGCAATGAAAAGATTTCATTTACTTAAACCTTTCCTTCTATTTTTCCCTCTTAATCTTGGATCCTACTTATCTAAGAAGAGTTCCTTTCTGCTGGAAGAAACCAAAGGAAAAGCAAACTGACTCTATGATATTGCTCAAACTTTTTTTTCTAAGACTTCAGCACATTTTATTTGTTATAACATTTAATAATTATTAACTAATGGAAGGTCTTCAAGCAGACACTACCTTCCTTTGAACTGACTCAAACACAACTAAGAATATATTAATCATTAACTATATGTTGTGCTAGCTATTTTGGGGAGAACAAGGCAACTTAGAGTCCCCACCCACAGCAATTTACAATAATTAACCTGGATGATGTAGATGAGAAATGCAGTGAAGTTCAAAATATTCCATTCTCTTTAACTTGACATGAAAAGAAGCATCCTAGAGGTTACTAAGGACATTACAGAATCGAAAGTACAGTTTCTGGTCTCCAGAAGCTCACCAAATAGAGGGTTATAAATGTCAGATTCTAGATACGAAGACTCGTCCTTTATTAACAGTATATTTTTATTTCTCTGTGTATAGTGTGTGGGCTTCCCTTGTGGCTCAGGTGGTGAAGGATCTGCCTGCGATGCAGGAGACCTGGGTTCAGTCCTTGGGTTGGGAAGATCCCCTGGAGAAGGGAACGGCTACCTACTCCAGTAGTCTGGCCTGGAGAATTCCATAGATAAGAGGAGCCTGTCACGCCAGTCAGAATGGCTGCGATCCAAAAGTCCACAAGTAATAAGTGCTGGAGAGGGTGTGGAGAAAAGGGAACCCTCTTACACTGTTGGTGGGAATGCAAACTAGTGCAGCCACTATGGAAAACAATATGGAGATTCCTCTAAAAACTGGGAATAGAACTGCCTTATGATCCAGCAATCCCACTGCTGGGCATACACACTGAGAAAACCAGAATTGAAAGAGACACGTGTACCCCAATGTTCATCGCAGCACTGTTTACAATAGCCAGGACTTGGAAGCAACCTAGATGTCCATCAGCGGATGAATGGATAAGAAAGTTGTGGTACATATATACAATGGAGTATTACTCAGCCATTAAAAAGAATACATTTGGATCAGTTCTAATGAGGTGGATGAAACTGGAGCCTATTATACAGAGTGAAGTAAGCCAGAAAGAAAAACACAAATACAGTATCCTAACGCATATATATGGAATTTAGAAAGATGGTAACAATAACCCTATTTTCGAGACAGCAAAAGAGACACTGATGTATAGAACAGACTTTTGGACTCTGGGAACGGGAGAGGGAGGAATGATTTGGGAGTAAAGCATTGAAATGTGTATAATATCATATCTGAAACGAGTCACCAGACCAGGTACGATGCCTGATAATGGATGCCTGGGGCTGGTGCACTGGGACAACCAAGAGGGATGGTATGGGGAGGGAGGGGGGAGGAGGGTCCAGGATGGGGAGCACGTGTATACTTGGAGCGGATCCATCTCGATGTATGGCAAAAGCAATACAATATTGTAAAGTTAAGCAAAATAAAATTTAATAAAAAAAAAAGCTAAAAAAAAAAAAAAGATTAAACTATTAATATATTTAAAAAACAAAACAAAAAAAAAGGAGTTTAAATTCTGCAACTAAAGGCCCCACACACTGAAATGAAGATCGAAGATCCCACATTCCACAACTAAAACCCAGCGCACCCAAATAAAAATATATATATTATTTAAAAAAAAAAAAAAAAGAGGAGCCTAGAGGGCTATATAATCCATGGGATCACACATGAAGAGTGAACACAGACCAGAGACTAACCCTTCTACTTTCATAGTGTGTAACAATTTCGATTTTCCCAATTGTTCTACTCTAATTCCAAATTGAGCTTGGATATATAGATTAGCAAGATCTCATGTGTAAAACACGTCAAGTTTCTTGAAAAACTCTGTAGAAGTTCAAGTATACCTTTGGGAATGTGAAAAATGAATGTGCCTAATGACCAATAAATAATTTAAGGTATGTGTTTCTCATTGCTTTTTCCCCTCTTTCCTCTGCGTTCCACAAACTACTTTCATATGCATAACAGGTTGAAAGTGTTAGTCGCTCAGTCGTGTCCGACTCTTTGCCACCCCATGGACCGCAGCCTGCTAGGTTCCTCTGTCCATGGAATTCTCCAGGCAAGAGAACTGGAGTGGGTAGCCATTCCCTTCTCCAGGGAATCTTCCTGACCCAGGGATTGAACCCAGGTCTCCTGCATTGCAGGCAGATCCTTTGCCACTTGAACCACAAGGGAAGCCCAGAGATTGTCTTGCTAATTACAGAGGTTTCTATCACTAGAGGAGAAATTGTATAAATCACTAAATTAAATAGTGCAACAGATAACAAGACCATCTGTTCTACACCAGTCATTTAAGCAAACCTTCTAGAGTGTCTAATAATGGAGGAGAAGCTGTCCTCTCATGTGTCCATGCGTCCAGGAAATGTTCTCAAAGTCACATAAATTGCAAGAAAGACATGTTTCTTAAAGTTAGTCAGAAGAACTGGCCTTGTCATTTATTAGATTAGAAAATTATGACCTCATATTTATCACCATAAAGGTAGAAAATTTCAAAAGAACAATAGATGAGAATACTGGATGCCTAAAATACTACAACTGAAGAGAAATTTTAAATAGAGCAGCTACAGAGAAAAATTGCTAGAGCCCTTTGAGAGAAAATACATCCAACTCAGTCTGCCCAGTAGAAAAAGACAGCCCTTTGGAAGTTTTAAAAGAGGAGGCAAGAGTGAATGTTCTCTCAGACATAGCAAGTGTATCCATGTTTCACCAGTCTCAAGGCCTGCAGGCTCACTAGGGCTAGTTTACAAAGACACATCAGTCAGGAAGACCTGTGTGACCAATGGCTCTCATGACTAATGGGCTAAACAGGGGACAAAATCCCACAGCCCCCAAGTCTGGTGAATGAGGAATGACAATGAAAATAGTTGCCTGTTCTGACCATGTAAATTCCTTTCCTTTACAGGGGGGAATCATGGACATATATACAATGGGTATTACTCAGCCATAAAAAAAACGAATCAGTGCTGGAGCTATTAAAGGTGAATCATGGAACTGCACACGTTCTGGAAAAAGACACACTAGCTGATAAAAAGATGGCTTCTCCAGTAAAACACAAAAAACATCAAAATCTTGATAATCACGTGCTATTGCTTAAGCTGGCATTCTCTCTGTCTTATCAGTTTCGATGTATCGGGGTATGAGAGTTTATACAACAAGTACAGAAAGATCCCAAGGAAATTCCCTGTCGTCTGGGTTCCCCAAACTATAGTTTTCCCAGCACCTGTTTTCTCCTTGTTAGCAATGTGAGAAGATACACTGTCTGTAAAGAGATTTAAGACATGTCATGAGCTAAGTTATATGAGTACTTGTCCTTATGGAAAAGAAATTTAAACACATAGGAAATCTTTTTCTAAGGGTCTTCATGGATATAGATGATCCCCCGACCCCCCGCCCTACCAACTGTTGCCATTTAGGCTCAAAAATATTGAACTAGAGACCTGTCATTTTAAAAGAATGTCTCCATTCTAGAATTTTTTTCAGAGAAACAAGCCTAAGAATGGATATCTTCTGTTCAGTTGCAATCATCAACCAATTCTTCTGCTGATCTGACATTTCAGCTGACATTAACAGACTGACCATCTATTAATTCATCCATTCATGTAACAAACATTTATTGAATGCCGATCACAAAACCCATGTTGTAATGTGTGTCTGTGTGTGTGCGTGTGCGCGTGTGTGCCTAGTCACTCAGTCATCTCTGGCTCTTTGCAACCCCTTGGACTGTAGCCCACCAGGCTCCACTTGGGATTCCCTGGGCAAGAATACTGGAGTGTGCTGCCATTTCATTTTCCAGGGGATCTTTCTGACCCAGGAAGCAAACCCACATCTCTTGCATCTCCTGCATTGGCAGGTGGATTCTTTACCATGGTACCAGCTGGGAAGCCCCCATGTTGGAATAATGCTCTAGAAATCCTGGCTCTGAGACCCAAAATCTGTGTAATCTTGAGTAAATTTCTTAAACTCTCAGTGTCAGTGTCTTTGTCTCTAAAATACTGGTTGCTATTGCCTAACTACTTCTTAAAAGCCAAGCTAGAGAAACACCATCCTCCTTACTCAGATGCCATCCAATCCCCCGGGAGGGGAAGTACATGGACCAACCTAAAGGGAGAATACAATATATTTTATTTTGGGATTCAACTCACAATCTTGGGTAGGTTGCTCTGGATCCTTCCACCAGCCCAAGAATAGGATCATTCACTGAGACACTGAATGTCCCATTCCCGTTGCATATGGATATATGTAGGTCTACACAGCAGCTGATATGAAGAGATGCTGAAGGCATCAATCACAGCGAGTGTTCGGATGAACCCCCACTTTGTTTCTGGAAGTTAGTCAAGAAGGCAGTAAGATGCATAAATTGAGTGTAATATGACAGGATTGCCCCTAAATCCCAGAAACCTCTGAAAACAGTAGCTGATTGTGGGAGTGAATGGAAGGCAGGGTTATGTCACCCTTGGCCTGTTGCTACCAGCATACTCCAAACTGGAAATGCCTTGTGCAAGGACTTCTGTGATTTTAAAGACAGAACTGCTCTTATTGGCTTGGAAAAAAACAGTTGATTCAAAACTTTCCTGATGGTCTTGAAGTATGTCAGGTCATTTCAAATCTTCTTTTGCACTGCTACAATGATAGCAAACAAATGGCTAGTAAGCACTGAGAAGATGCACAGCATCACTAACCACTGGGGAAGCACAAATCAAATCCACAACGAGATACCAATCTGCATAGCCATTAGGATGGTTATTATTAAGAAAGAAAAGAAAAGAAGTTTTGGTGAAGATGCAGAGATTGCAACCTTTGGGTACTGGTAGTAGAAATGTAAAATACTGCAACCACTGCAGAAAGCATCAGTTCCTCAAAAAACTAAACATACAATCTGGTAATTCCATTTCTAAGGTATATACCCAAAAGAATTGAAAGCAGTTGAACAGACATTTATATACACATATTGATAGCAGGATTATTTATAATAGCTGAAAAGTAGAAGTAAACCAAGTGTCCACCAAAGGATGGATGGATTAACAAAATGTGGTATATTTATACACACATATACACAATGGAATGTGATTTAGGCTTAAAAAGAAAGGAAATTCTGGCACATGCTACAACATGGATCACCTTGAGCACATGATGGTAAGTGAAACAAGTTAGACACGAAAGAACAAGCAAGAACAAACACTATATGTTTCCATTTACATGGGGCACCTAGAGTAGTCATATTTATAGAGACAGGAAGTAGAATGGTAGCTTCCAGGGTCTTGGAGGAAGGAGAATTGGGGAGTCATTGTTTAATGAGTACACAAGTGTCAGTTTGGGAAAACGAAAAAGTCTTGAAGATAGATGGAGATGATGGTTACAAGAAAACATGAATGTGCTTAACACCACCGAACTTTGCACTTAAAATGGTTAAAATGTAAGATATTGAAAGGGTACATCATGGTGATTTGATATATAGATAAATTTTGAAAGGATTCCCACCATCTAGCAAATTACTATATCACCTCATGGCAATGGCACCCCACTCCAGTACTCTTGCCTGGAAAATCCCGTGGATGGAAGAGCCTGGTAGGCTGCAGTCCCTGGGGTCACAAAGAGTCGGACACGACTGAGCAACTTCACTTTCACTTTTCACTTTCTTGCATTGGAGAAGGAAATGGCGACCCACTCCAGTGTTCTTGCCTGGAGAATCCCAGGGACAGTGGAGCCTGATGGGCTGCCGTCTATGGGGTCACACAGAGTTGGACACGACTGAAGTGACTTAGCAGCAGCAGCAGCAGCATATATCTTACAATTTTATTTGTCAATCATATCTCATCAAAGCTGAAAAAAATGGTTAAAATGATCAATTTTATGTTACATGTATTTCATCACCATTAAAAAAAATAGAGGAAAAAGATTGCTTCTGCTTGGACTCTTATGGGAAGGCTTGACATTGGGGTGCACTGACCCTGAACTACAAGGAGATCCAGCCAGTCCATCCTAAAGGAGATCAGTCCTGGGTGTTCATTGGAGGGACTGATGTTGAAGCTTAAACTCCAATACTTTGGCCACCTGATGCGAAGAGCTAACTCATTTGAAAAGACCCTGATGCTGGGAAAGATTGAGAGCAAGAGAAGAAGGGGACGACAGAGGATGAGATGGTTGCATGGTATCACTGACTCAATGGACATGGGTTTGGGTGGACTCTGGGAGTTGGTGATGCACAGGGAAGCCTGGTGTGCAGCAGTTCATGGGGTCGCAAAGAGTCGGACACAACTGAGCGACTGAACTGAACTGAACTGAACAAACAGAAGTAGGAAATGGCGGGTAGGGGATGTCACCAAAGGCAATGAGTAATGATCTGAGCATATTGGGAGAAATTCAGTAGAGAACTCCATGTCCAGAATAAAACTTAAGAGATCAGATGAAGCTGAAAGGACAGTTGTGTGTAGTTGAAGGACTTTGAATGTCAAGCAAGAACATCTGTACATAGAGGAAGGCAGGATATGAATAAGTTTGAACTCTTAAAAAGATGCCTTTGTTAGACCAGACTGGAGCAAGAAGTGTGTGGAGGCTGGGGAGCCAGTGAAGAGTCTGTTGTAACAGCTCAGAAGAGAATGTAAAAATGCAAGAGGCTTCAAAAGCACAGTGCCTTGCCACAACACTTCTCATGCCTGAGTATAGTACACAGCCTGCTAGTAATGATTTTTCAAGTTAAATTATCATAATTTTAATGTTACTTCAATGCGTACAACACAGAATTAGATATAAATTCCTTATACCTATAGCTCCATGGACTGTGAAGAAAGCTGAGCACCGAAGAACTGATGCTTTTGAACTGTGGTGTTGAGAAGACTCTTGAGAGTCCCTTGGACTGCAAGGAGATCCAACCAGTCCATTCTGAAGGAGATCAGTCCTGGGTGTTCTTTGGAAGGAATGATGCTAAAGCTGAAACTCCAGTACTTTGGCCACCTCATGCGAAGAGTTGACTCATTGGAAAAGACTCTGATGCTGGGAGGGATTGGGGGCAGGAGGAGAAGGGGACGACAGAGGATGGCTGGATGGCATCACCAACTCGATGGATGTGAGTCTGAGTGAACTCTGGGAGTTGGTGATGAACAGGGAGGCCTAGCTTGCTGCGATTCACGGGGTCGCAGCGAGTCAGACATGACTGAGCGACTGAACTGAACTGATAGCTCCTATGAAATTAAAAACCAAAACAAAGTTACCAATAGACATCTTGTTCTAAAGCTCGTCCTTTCCTGCTACTGGACCCATGTCAAGGATGTCCAGCATCCTTCCTGGCGAATGAACAATTGTCTGAGGGTGTGAGCCTGAAGCAGAAGACCTGAGTTCAAGTCCTGACTCTGCCACCTGCTGGAGACTTGGGCAAATTCTTAATGTGAACATCAATTTTTACATCTATCAAGTGAGCAAAATAAACTACCTCACATGGTTTTTTGAAAATCAAGAGATAAGTGGAAAGTACCCTACTATCTATAATGTATTTTCTAAGAAGTTCTCACTGTCACAATCTTGTGGACTTGTATTAATATGCAATAGATAACTGAAATTTGCTGAATTAAGTGACATTTTTAGAAATTCTGAACCATTTTGAGAGAATCATCAAAGCTTACATTTTTATGAGAAAGAATTAATCACTTATTTTTTACTAATTATACTCAGGAGATTGTGTGTTCCTCATCTAGTGCCCTCATTTACAGAGAAAAGGCAGACAGGTTGAGGGCCCTCTTGTGTTGGTGACAAAGGCAAATGAGCTCAGGCTTCTTGGATCCCAGATCCTTTCCCCAATGATAAGCCAGAAGGCTCATCATTAATGCCAAGAAAAAGTAAAAAGTTACACCTTCTGTGGAAAGCATACCTGGGCACCCTTCCATGATTCCCTCTTCCATACATGGGCTAAAGTGGGTCTCAGAACATTCAACAGTTCCCAAAGAGGATAGAGGGTCATCACTCCTCAGGACCCTCACTAGTGTTCAGGGTAAGAGCTAATTCTTCACCCCATACATCATGCAGAAGAAGGGCACTATCATAACTACCAATAGGTCTGAATGTCAACCCATGTCTTTCCCATTCTGATCTGACAGGCATCATGACACTATATGTGCCCCTGTGCGTGTGTGCTAAGTCACTTCAGTCATGCCCGACTCTTTGCACCCCGATGGTCTGTAGCCTGCTAGGCTCCTCTGTCCATGGAATTCTCCAGGCAAGAATACTAGAGTGGGTTGCCATGCCCTCCTCCAAGGCATCTTCCCAACCCAGGGATCAAACCTGCGTCTCATGTCTCTTGCATTGGCAGGTAGACTCTTTACTATCAGTGCCACCTGGGATGCCCATACACGCCCACAAGTCCGCATAATTCTCTTTTCCAGAACAATTTCCCTGAGTCATATTTATAACTCCTTAAACACAGGCTTACCAGACCACCTGACCTGCCTCTTTAGAAACCTATATGCAGGTCAGGAAGCAACAGTTAGAACTGGACATGGAATAACAGACTGGTTCCAAATAGGAAAAGGAGCTCGTCAAGGCTGTATATTGTCACCCTGCTTATTTCACTTATATGCAGAATACATCATGAGAAATGCTGGGCTGGAAGAAGCGCAAGCTGGAATCAAGATTGCCAGGAGAAATATCAATAACCTCAGATATGCAGATGACACCACCCTTATGGCAGAAAGTGAAGAGGAACTAAAAAGCCTCTTGATGAAAATGAAAGTGGAGAGTCAAAAAGTTGGCTTAAAGCTCAACATTCAGAAAACAAAGATCATGGCATCCAGTCCCATCACTTCATGGGAAATAGATGGGGAAACAGTGGAAACAGTGTCAGACTTTATTTTTCTGGGCTCCAAAATCACTGCAGATGGTGACTGCAGCCATGAAATTAAAAGATGCTTACTCCTTGGAAGGAAAGTTATGACCAACCTAGATAGCATATTCAAAAGCAGAGACATTACTTTGCCAACAAAGGTTCGTCTAGTCAAGGCTATGGTTTTTCCAGTGGTCATGTATGGAAGTGAGAGTTGGACTGCGAAGAAAGCTGAGCGCCGAAGAATTGATGCTTTTGAACTGTGGTGTTGGAGAAGACTCTTGAGAGTCCCTTGGACTGCAAGGAGATCCAATCGGTCCATTCTAAAGGAGATCAGCCCTGGGATTTCTTTGGAAGGAATGATGCTAAAGCTGAAACTCCAGTACTTTGGCCACCTCATGCAAAGAATTGACTCATTGGAAAAGACTCTGATGCTGGGAGGGATTGGGGGCAGGAGGAGAAGGGGACGACAGAGGATGAGATGGCTGGATGGCATCACTGACTCAATGGACGTGAGTCTGAGTGAACTCCGGGAGTTGGTGATGGACAGGGAGGCCTGGTGTGCTGTGATTCATGGGGTCACAAAGAGTTGGACACGACTGAGTGACTGAACTGAAACACAGGCTTTATCCTACTCTTTTTCAAAGAGACGTCCTTTAAGAGCAGAGTTATTAGCACCAATGAAACTGTGTACTTTCCAGAATCATATGAATTATTAGATTGTATAGGTTTTACTTGTTTTTCAAAATATTGACCTTTTTTAAGTTATGCACTTGTAAGTCAACTTTGAAGAACTGATGTTTTTTGGTTTTTTTTTTTAAAAAAAGGCTAAACACAAATATTGCTGCTTTTTTTTTCTTTTCTTTTCTTTTTTAATGACTCCCTAAAAGAAGTCAGGAGAGCCAAATCTGCTTTCTGAGGTTTGGGCTTTGCGCTTTGCTGGCTGCGCTCCGACAGACCACACAGATGCAGGACCAAATGTATCTGGCACTTCCTGAAAAAAGCCATCAGCACTGATCCTCAGAATACTGGCTGTGCACCTAAAAATATGCACTACAGCTCTCACATCCTGGATCTCAGTACTTTGAGCCAAGATGGCTTGAGTTTTGAACAGTAACAGTTAGGATTGGTCACGCTGTTCCTCTTCTCCAGTGACTCCACTCTCTTCTTCAACAAGCACTGTGGCTGTTATAGTAATTTCTCAGATCTACTCAGGGGAAGATCATGTAACAAACTCTAGCAACTCAGTGAACCTCAATAACTGACCAAGTTGCTAAATCCAAGAATGGGTTCTCTGCAATCCTGTATGAAGAGCATAGGGGGCATCTGCTAAACAAAAAATGTAGTTTCTGTGACTGCTGAAATCAGACAAGTGGGAAATTGGAGGAGCTTAACACAAAATGTGTTTTCTTGACTTTCTTACCACAAGGAAAAAGTAGAATAAATGGAAAGCTGTCAAGTACAAACAGCAAATATCAGAAATATCAGCATCCTTTAGAAAGGATGAGTGTTGTGCATGAACATAATTCTATAAACCTCTAGTAGCCCTCATTAGATATTTAAAGACTTCTTTCACTCTGTGTTTGTGTACATGTGTGTGTATACTCAGTTGCTTGGTCATGTCCAACTCTTTGCAACCCCATGGACTGTAGCCCCCCAGGCTCCTCTGTCCATGGAATTTTGTTAGAAATAACTGGGAGAACAAAACCATTACTGTAGGTCCCTCTGTGATGAAAAGTAACAAAACAGAACTTTATTTTTTTTTTTAACTTTACAATATTGTATTGGTTTTGCCATATATCAAAAAGAATTCGCCACAGGTATACATGTGTTCCCCATCCTGAACCCTCCTCCCTCCCCACTCCCCGTACCATCCCTCTGGGTCGTCCCAGTGCACCAGCCCCAAGCGTCCAGTATCGTGCATCGAACCTGGACTGGTGACTTATTTCATATATGATATTATACATGTTTCAATACCATTCTCCAAAATCATCCCACCCTCTCCCTCTCCCAGAGTCCAAAAGACTGTTCTATACATCAGTGTCTCTTTTGCTGTCTTATATACAGGATTATTGTTACCATCTTTCTAAATTCCATATATATGCATTAGTATACTGTATTGGTGTTTTTCTTTCTGGCTTACTTCACTCTGTATAATAGGCTCTAGTTTCATCCACCTCATTAGAATTGATTCAAACATATTCTTTTTAATGGCTGAGTAATACTCCATTGTGTATATGTACCACTTTAGTAATGAAATCATCAAGAAGAAATTTGGATTTTCAAATGCAGATTTGGTCCAAAAGTTCACAAAATGTTTATGATATGCAAAACCTCCTCTTAACTGGAGAGAAGGGAGCAGTAACCTGAATCAGGATCAATGAAAAGAATTACCAAAAATAATCAACCAACAGGTACTTCCTTGGTGGTCCAGTGGCTAAGACTACATGCTCCCAATGCAGGGGGCCTGGGTTCGATCCCTAGTCAGGCAACTAGATCCCATATGCCCCAACTAAGGTCCTGCAAAGATCCTGAAAGCCACAAAGAAGATCAAGATCCCATATACTGCAACTAAGATGTGGCGTGGCCAAATAAATAAATTTATTTTAAAGAAAAAACAATCAACAAAGAAGCCTTCTATGTAAACCAGTTTCATACTCAGAATTTTATGTCTTCAATGTGGAGAAGAGTTTATACATAAAAGCAGGGACAAAGTAGGACAACTCATAAAAGTGGGTCATAACTGATCCACATTACCACTATGTTCAATTGATATAATGATAAAAAAGTACTGGCAAGCAAAAAATGACATGTTTCTTTCTACTGTATTACAAAAAAGTGTTAACTGTATAAACAAAAAAGCTTTATCCTGCCTTTTCTGTTCTTAGAGAAAAACTGAAACATCTTTAATTTAGTAGTGAACTTCCTGTGTTTTGGGAGGCTCAAATTATGCTTATAAATAGAGCAAATAAGCTTCTGACATATCCAAGATGGCAGAGTAGAAGGACGTGCGCTCATCTTCTCCTGCAGAACTCCAAAATTACAACTCTCTGCTGAACAACCATCAACAGGAGAATGTTGGATCCCGCCAAAAAAAGATACCCCGCATCCAAGGGCAAAGCAGAAACCCCAACAAGATGGTAGGAGGGGCAAAATAGCATTTAGAATGAAACCCCATACCCACCAGAGACTCTTAAAGGGCTCAAACAAAACATTGTGCGCACCAGGAGAACCCACAGAGACTGGGTTTGAGTGAGTTTCTCCCACAGAGGTACGGGTCAGCAGTGGCCTGCTGCAGGGGCAGGGGCTCTGGGTACAGCAGACCTGGGTATGGCACAAGCCCTCTTGGAGGAGGTCGCCATTAACCCCACCATTAGGAGCCGCCAGAACTTACACAGGACTGGGGAAACAGACACTTGGAGGACACAAACAAAACCCTGTGTGCACCAGGACACAGGAGAAAGGCAGTGACCCCAAGGAGACTGACCCAGACTTGCCCATGAGTGTCCAGGAGTCTCTGGCAGAGGCGTGGGTCGGCAGTGGCCTGCTGAGGGCTGGGGGCACTGAGCGCAACAGTGCCTGCACAGGACCTTTTGAAGGAGGTCCTTCATTATCTTCATAGTTTGGCCTCAGGTCAAACAATAGGGAGGGAACACAGCTGGATGCATAACAGAAAAGATTTACTGAGCATCAGAACAAAACCCAGTTTCCCCCTCAGTCTGTCTCTCTCATCAGGAAGCTTCCATAAGCCTCTTATCCTTATCCATCAGAGGGAAGACAGAATGAAAACCACAATCACATAAAAATAATCAAACTGATCACATGGACCACAGCCTTGTCTAACTCAATGAAACTATGAGCCATACCTTGTAGGGCCACCCAAGATGGATCATGGTAGAAAGTTTTGACAAAACGTGGTCCGCTGGAGAAGGGAATGGCAAACCACTTCAGTATTCTTGCCTTGAGAACCCCATGAACAAGAGTATGAAAATGCAAAAGATATGACCCTGAAGATGAACTCCCCAGGTCGGTAGGTGCCCAATATGCTAATGGAGATCAGTGAAGAAATAACTCCAGAAAGAATGAAGAGACAGAGCCAAAGCAAAAACATCACCCAGTTGTGGATGTGACTGCTGATGGAAGTTAAGTCTGACGCTGTAAAGAACAATATTGCATAGGAACCTGGAATGTTAGGTCCACGAATCAAGGCAAATTAGAAGTGGTCAAAGAGTGAACATTGACATTTTAGGAATCAGCGAATTAAAAGGGACTGGAATGGGTGAACTTAACTCATATGATCATTATATATACTACTGTGGGCAAGAATCCCTTAGAAGAAATGAAGTAGCCCTCATAGTCAACAAAAGAGTCTGAAATTCAGTACTTGGACACAATCTCAAAAATGACAGAATGATTCATTCTGTTCATTTCCAGGGCAAACCATTCAGTATCACAGTAATCCAAGTCTATGCTCTGACAAGTAATGCTGAAGAAGCTGAAGTTGAAAGATTCTATGAAAACCTACAAGACCTCCTAGAACTAACACCCAAAAAAGATGTCCTTTTCATTATATGGGACTGGAATGCAAAAGTAGTAAGTCAAGAAATACAGGGAGTAACAGGTAAATTTGGCCTTGGAGTACAGAATGAAGCAGGGTAAAAGCTAATAGAGTTCTGTCAAGAGAACACACTGGTCATAGCAAACACCCTCTTCCAACAACACAAGAGAAGACTCTACATGTGGACATCACCAGATGGTCAGTACTGAAATCAGATTGATTATATTCTTTGCAGCCAAAGATGGAGAAGCTCTATACAGTCAGCAAAAACAAGACCAGGAGCTGACTGTGGCTCAGATCACGAATTCCTTATTGCAAAATTCAGACTTAAGTTGAAGAAAGTAGGGAAAACCACTAGACCATTCAGGTATGACCTAAATCAAATCCCTTACAATTATACAGTGGAAATGACAAATAGATTCAAAGGATTAGATCTGATAGACAGACTGCATGAAGAACTATGGACAGAGGTTCCTGACATTGTACAGAAGGCAGTGATCAAGACCATCCCCAAGAAAAAGAAATGCAAAAAGGCAAAATGGTTGTCTGAAGAGGCCTTACAAATAGCTGAGAAAAGAAGACAAGTGAAAGGCAAAGGAGAAAAAGAAAGATATACCCATCTGAATGCAGAGTTCCAAAGAATAGCAAGGAGAGATAAGAAAGCCTTCCTCAGTGATCAATGCAAAGAAATAGAGGAAAACATTAGAATGGGAAAGACGAGAGATCTCTTCAAAAAAATTAGATACCAAGGGAACATTTCAGCAAAGATGAGCGCAATAAAGGACAGAAATGGTATGGACCTAACAGAAGCAGAAGATATTAAGAAGAGATGGCAAAAATACACAGAACTATACAAAAAAAAAATCTTCATGACTAAATAACCATGATGACTTACCTAAAGCCAGACATCCTGGAATGCGAAGTCAAGTGGGCCTTAGGAAGCATCACTACGAACAAAGCTAGAGGAGCTGACAGAATTCCAGTTAAGCTATTTCAAATCCTAAAAGATGCTGCTGTGAAAGTGCTGCACTCAATATGCCAATAAATTTGGAAAACTCAGCAGTGGCTACAGGACTGGGAAAGGTCAGTTTTCATTCCAATCTCAAAGAAAGGCAATGCCAAATAGTGTTCAAACTACCGCACAATTGTACTTATCTCACACGCTAGTAAAGTAATGATCAAAATTCTCCAAGTCAGGCTTCACCAATACATGAACCATGAACTTCCAGATGTTCAAGCTGGATTTAGAAAAGGCAGAGTAACCAAAGAGCAAATTGCCAACATCCTTTGGATCATCGAAAAAGTAAGAGAGTTCCAGAAAAACATCTGCTTTATTGACTATGCCAAAGCCTTTGATTGTGTGGATCACAACAAACTGTGGAAAATTCTTCAAGAGATGGGAATATCAGACCACCTCACCTGCCTCCTGAGAAATCTGTATGCAGGTCAGGAAGCAAGTTAGAACTGGACATTGGAAAACAGACTAGTTCAAATCTGGAAAGGAGTACATCAAGGCTATATGTTGTCACCCTGCTTATTTAACTTTTATGCAGAGTACATCATGCAAAATGCTGGTCTGGAAAAAGCACAAGCTGGAATCAAGACTGCTGGGAGAAATATCAATAACCTCAGATATGCAGATGGCACCACCCTTATGGCAGAAAGTGAAGAAGAACTAAAGAGCCTGTTGATGAAAATGAAAGAGAACAGTGAAAAAGTTGGCTTAAAGCTCAACATTCAGAAAACTAAGATCATGGCATCCAGTCTCTTCACTTCATGGCAAATAGATGGGGAAACAATGGAAACAGTGACAGACTTTATTTTAGGGGGCTCCAAAATCAAGGCTATGGTTTTTCCAGTGGTCATATATGGATGTGAGAGTTGGACTGTAAAGAAAGCTGAGCGCCGAAGAATTGATGCTTTTAAACTGTGGAGTTGGAGAAGACTCTTGAGAGTCCCTTGGACTGCAGAGAGATCCAACCAGTCCATCCTAAAGGAGATCAGTCCTGGGTGTTCATTGGAAGGACTGATGCTGAAGCTGAAACTCCAATACTTTGGCCACCTGATGCAAAGAATTGACTAATTGGAAAAGACCCTGATGCTGGGAGAGACTGGGGGCAGGAGGAGAAGGGGACGACAGAGAATGAGATGGCTGGATGGCATCACCGACTCGATGGACATGAGTTTGAGTGAACTCCGGGAGTTGGTGATGGACAGGGAGGCCTGGCATGCTGTGATTCATGAAGTTGCAAAGAGTCGGACACGACTGAGTGACTGAACTGAACTGATTTACTAAAAATCACTGCAAATGGTGATTGCAGCCATGAAATTAAAAGATGCTTGCTCCTTGGAAGAAAAGCTATGACCAACCTAGACAGCATATTAAAAACCCGAGACATTACTTTACCAATAAAGGTCCATCTAGTCAAAGCTATGGTTTTTCCAGTAGTCATGTATGGATGTGAGAGTTGGACTATAAAGAAAGCTGAGCACCAAAGAATTGATGCTTTTGAACTGCGGTAGTGGAGAAGACTTGTGAGAGCCCCTTGGACTGCAAGGAAATCCAACCAGTTAATCCTAAAAGAAATCAGTCCTGAATATTCATTGGAAGGACTGATGCTAAAGCTGAAACTCCAGTACTCTGGCCACCTGATGCAAAGAGCTGACTCATTGGGAAAGACCCTGATGCTGGGAAAGATTGAAGGCAGGAGGAGAAGGGTACAACAGAGGATGAGATGGTTGGATGGCATCACCAACTTTTGGACAAGAGTTTGAGTAAGCTCTGGGAGTTGGTGATGGACAGGGAAGCCTGACATGCTGCAGTCCATTGGGTCGCAAAGAAGTCAAATATGACTGATCGATTGAACTGAACTGAAGCTCTTTGCTATTCCTCCTTCTTCAAAATAAAAAGTTTAGTGTCAAATTCCACTCATTCTTTCTTTTACTGATAAAACAAACACTTTGGGGTCACCCACAATGTGCCAGTACCAAGTCAATCCTAGGGGACAACCAAAGTCTCTACCTTCTGACCATGAAATCAATATTAATACAAAATCGTAACCAGCAGACATTCAGTGAAGCAATTTCATCCAAGAGTAAAAGAAGATACAAAACATTACTATTTGTGGGCAAAAAGGAAGTTATCATATAAAGAGATGACTGTAAAAGTTCATAGGAAAGATTTTAGCAACAAAAAATTCTGAAATGCCTAATTAGGATTTTGGCCATTCATTCAAGAACAGTGTATTTAGTAAAACCACTGACGGTTAGCACAAAACTGTTGGGACATTGATTAATTTGCAATTTAGCAAAAGAGTATTGGCTATGTACTTTGACATAAAACTACTTATTTTATGCTATTTTACTCCATCCTTATTTAAAAAATGAGGACTCTATTAACATTAGTTATTAGGTTACCATTTTAGACAATGAAATATCAATGCAAATCAACCCAATATTCTACAAGGAAATTTGATTCTTCTTTTAGCTTCAGCAGACATGTTAATCTATTCCTTCAATCAACATAACTCATATAGCCAAACAAGTCTCCCTAAATTATCTATAATTACAAAATAATTCAGTGCATTAAAGTATGATTTTAAGTTAGATATAGCAATACAAATTTATCCCAAATAGATAATCTAATTCCAAAATCTTGCTTATATTTGACTGCTTCCTATTCAGAAGTTGCATTAAAAGTCATAGATTCCTCGAAAAGCCAAGCATAGAGTTGCCCTATGACCTAGAAATTCCATCTCTAAATATACATCCTAGAGAATTGAAAGTAAATTCGAACAAAAACTCGTATACGAATGTTTACAACATCATTACTCATAATAGCCCCAAAATGCAAACAATCCAAATGTCCATCAACTGATGAAAAAAATATCCCATATACTGAAATATTATTTGACCATAAATAGAAATGAACTGATACATGCTACAGAATGGATGAACCACAAAAACTGTGCAAATGAAAGAAGCCAGACATAAAAGACCACATATGATTCCATTTATATGAAATATCCAGACTATGCAAATCCATAGATAAAGAAAGATTAGTGGTTTGAAGTGGTAAGAGATTGGGGATGGTTAATGTGTACAGGGTTAGAGAAATCTTCTGGTATTTGATAATAATGAATGATGCACAATTCAATGAATATACTAAAAAACTACTGAATTTTCACTTTAAAAGAGTGAACTTTATACTATGTGAATTACAACTCAATAAAGCTGTTAATGAAAAAAGAAAAACTAATGGCCTTTCAAATGCTCTCTAAAATTTGTCACTTTTTACTTTTTCTTGTTACTGATTTATTTCCTTGTATATAATAAACAAAAGTTCATTACATGAATAAATCTGAACTTGTCAGTGCATGCAACATTATATAGTATTCTGATTCTGGAATTTTTACTGCAATTTTTACATCCAAAATTGAAATGCTATAAATGTAAAAAGTTCAGTGTCATTGGGTCCTCTTATGATAGCAAGAGTTTAGTCATAATTCTGAAATCTTTCCTAAATATACAGTATCTGAGACCAAAAAATATTTCAAAACATGAAATAACACACACCTGTTTGTGACTTCCTCCTCCCATTCCTCCCCACAATTCCCACAGAATCTGTACCTACCTATGGGGAAAAGAAAAATGGCCAACTCTGAACTGCAAGAGCAAGAATGGCCAGCCTGCCCCAGGATCAAGAGAGGAAGAGAGAAAGAGGAGCCCACATCTGCCTTGACAGCATCAGTTTAGTTCAGTTCAGTTCAGTCGCTCAGTCATGTCCAACTCTTTGTGACCCCATGGACTGCAGCTCACCAGACCTCCCTGTCCATCACCAACTCCTGGAGTTTACCCAAATTCATGTCCATTGAGTCGGGGATGCCATCCAACCATCTCATCCTGTGTCATCCCCTTCTCCTCCCACCTTCAATCTTTCCCAGCATCAGGGTCTTTTCAAATGAGTCAGTTCACTGCATCAGATCAGATCAGATCAGATCAGTCGCTCAGTCGTGTCCGACTCTTTGCGACCCCATGAACCGCAGCACGCCAGGCCTCCCTGTCCATCACCAGCTCCCAGAGGTCACTCAGACTCACACCCATCAAGTCAGTGATGCCATCCAGCCATCTCATCCTCTGTCGTCCCCTTCTCCTCCTGCCCTCAATCCCTCCCAGCATCAGAGTCTTCTCCAATGAGTCAACTCTTCACATGAGGTGGCCAAAATACTGGAGTTTCAGCTTTAGCATCATTCCTTCCAAAGAAATTCCAGGATTGATCTCCTTCAGAATGGACTGGTTGGATCTTCTTGCAGTCCAAAGGACTCTCAAGAGTCTTCTCCAACACCACAGTTCAAAAGCATCAATTCTTCGGTGCTTAGCCTTCTTCACAGTCCAGCTCTCACATCCATACATGACCACTGGAAAGACCATAGCCTTGACTAGGCGAACCTTTGTTCGCAAAGTCATGTCTCTGCTTTTGAATATGCTATCTAGGTTGGTCATAACTTTCCTTCCAAGGAGTAAGCGTCTTTTAATTTCATGGCTGCAGTCACCATCTGCAGTGATTTTGGAGCCCAGAAAAATAAAGTCTGACACTGTTTCCACTGTTTCTCCATCTATTTCCCATGTAGTGATGGGACCAGATGCCATGATCTTCGTTTTCTGGATGTTGAGCTTTAAGCCAACCTTTTCACTCTCCACTTTCACTTTCATCAAGAGGCTTTTTAGCCCCTCTTCACTTTCTGCCATAAGAGTGGTGTCATCTGCATATCTGAGGTTATTGATATTTCTCCCAGCAGTCTTGATTCCAACTTGTGTTTCTTCCAGTCCAGCATTTCTCATGATGTATTCTGCATATAAGTTAAATAAACATGGTGACAATATGCAGCCTTGATGTACTCCTTTTCCTATTTGGAACCAGTCTGTTGATCCATGACCAGTTCTAACTGTTGCTTCCTGACCTGCATACAGATTTCTCAAGAGGCAGATCAGGTGGTCTGGTATTCCCATCTCTTTCAGAATTTTCCATAGTTTATTGTGATCCACACAGTCAAAGGCTTTGGCATAGTCAATAAAGCAGAAATAGATGTTTTTCTGGAACTCTCTTGCTTTTTCCATGATCCAGCGGATGTTGGCAATTTGATCTCTGGTTCCTCTGCCTTTTCTAAAACCAGCTTGAACATCAGGAAGTTCACGGTTCACATATTGCTGAAGCCTGGCTTGGAGAATTTTGAGCATTACTTTACTAGCGTGTGAGATGAATACAATTGTTCGGTAGTTTGAGCATTCTTTGGCATTGCCTTTCTTTGGGATTGTGATGAAAACTGACCTTTTCCAATCTTGTGGCCACTGCTGAGTTTTCCAAATTTGCTGGCATATTGAGTGCAGCACTTTCACAGCATCATCTTTCAGGATTTGGAATAGCTCCACTGGAATTCCATCACCTCCACTAGCTTTGTTCATAGTGATGCTTTCTAAGGCCCACTTGACTTCACATTCCAAGATGTCTGGCTCTAGGTCAGTGATCACACCATCATGATTATCTGGGTCGTGAAGCTCTTTTTTGTACAGTGCATCAGATAGCACCAAGTAAAAATCAGCAACACTTCTATCCTCAGCTTGAGCCAATCAGTTGAACAGCCCCACCTTCCTCAGGAGAAAGCAGAGAGAGTGAAAAGAAGGACAGTGTCTCCTTGGTTTCCTTCCCCTTGCTAAGCATGGAACACAGGAAGGGCAATCTTCCCATACAGGAGGAAGAGCTCATAAATGTCAACAATTTTTATATATTCTTCACCCCAGACACTATGCAAATGGAGCTTATTGTGGTCTTTTTAATAACTTTCAAGAAATGTTAGTTGAACTCATTGAAAAAGTTTAATCAGAAAAAAAGGAGTGAGAGGAGAGATCATTGGGTATTTATGACATTATTAATAATAGTTTAGACGGAATTTAAACCAGTGGATTGATTCCTTGATTCTAAATCCTAAAGTTAGATTTCTTCCATCAGAAAGTAACTTTTGGTATATTTTAACAAAATAAATAACTAATCTAAATGAAAAATGGCTAAGAAAAGTCTTTAAAACATACAGTATGTAACAACTTACTGGTTTAAAACAAAAGATTATTTGCTTAACTTAGAGAAAAACTTCATAAGAAAGTTGAAATTAATCATATAAATTTTTAACATCTGCATTCTATCTTAATGAATTTTCCTGTGTGAAATAGAAAACTTAATCCAAAAGCAATCACTGAGAAAATGAAGACTTCTCTGGTGAAAAACATTCAAGACTGTTGGTATGCAAACTAGGAACTTCAAAATACTAAGGAACTAAGTATCCCCCATGGAATTTTTTCTCCCATTTATTTTCAAAACCAGCTTACTTTCAACATATAGAACAAGGATAAAATTCTAGTTTAGGTTACAGCAAAGTCATGAGATGGCTAAATAATAGGGAAGCTGAGCTCCTGCTACTAATTTTGACACTTCTGAGCCTGTTTTGGCAAATGTAAAAGTTTCACACTTAAATCAATCCCAGATTATTTTGTACAATCTAACTACTTGGATATTTTTCATACTCAGGTCTAATTACATGATTACCCTGAGAAAAATCTGAATAATATGAAGATGAGAAGACAATTCCAAATAGATTTTGTTTACTCACCATAAGCTTCAAATGGTATATTTTTTTCTAAGCACTGCTGGTAAAAATTCACTGGGCCCAAATTGCTGAAAATATGACAATCTAGACTCAGAGTGCTACGGATTTGGTTACAGATGTCACAACTAATTAACTTATTACCTTATTCCTTCCCTCAAGTCACACACCAGAGAAAATTTGACTCTGTGAGCAACATAACTTTCTAACCTCAAATATTAATTTTTAGGTCATATCTAGTAGAGTTTTGCCCAGCTGGAAATCAGTCTTGTTTTCCACTAAGATTGCCTGGTTTTAACATTACTTCAGGATATAAAAATATTACTTAATCAGGCATTCAGAAGCCTGCTCTCCTTCATTCCATTAACACCTTCTAACACAGTGTAAGCATTGTCGAGGTTATATTCTTAAGACAGGCCAGGATGTCTTTGAAAAATTATTAGATCGCCCCCTGAAGGATACTGTAACCCAAATGAATGAGTCATAGGACTAACTGGAAGAAGGGCGGGTATCCAGTTTTCAGAAATACAGTTAATGATAACATCAAAAGACTGTCTTTGATTTCATGTGCAACTGCTCATCTCTCTTTCTAGCTGGAGCAGGGATTGGTGGGAAAAATGGTTGTGAGCAGGGGTGAAGGTCATTATTCAAATACATTCAAGCAAATACTTAGGCAATTTGCATTATTTTTTTATTTTAATAAAGTTATGTTGGTTAGCAAGAGTCTAGATGTGCTATGCCTAGAATAGATTTAACTGCCTTAAAATATCAGCTATAAATATAAAAGTCAATCAACTCTACTTCAATTTTTTTTTTAATTTAGAAGAGTTGAAAACCCAGGACCTAAAAGGCCCTTTAGAAGATGAATTATCATGAGGGTCCCGTTACCTACCCAAAAAGGAAAGATTTAGCAGGTAAGATGTTCTGAAATAACAGATGTTGTGCAGATTAAAGATGTGTAGTCATACACTCTGTGAATCTTTCTCAATTAACTTGCATAATATTACTGAAAGAAGAATAATGAAGACGATATATTAATAGGCAGTGAAGTGTTCTCCAGTCTTTCATACTGAACAGTACAGGGAAATTAAATTGACTTCCTCAGTTAGATAGGGATAATTATCTTAACATTCAGCACTAGGCTGTAAGGTTAAGAAAAATCTATTATGTTGCAGGAAAAATATAATACAATCAATGCTTTGTATTAATTGATTTTCTTAAAAAGCCCATTAATTGATAATATAATGCAACTGCTATTAAATAGTGCTGAGGAAAGCTAGGAAATTCCCTGCTAATTGCAAATCTGGTTAATGGGACAAAAGAAGAGACCATAATTCAAAACATAGCCAAAGGATTACTGTTTCATGTGCTCTATACATTTTCTCACTGGAAAAAAACTATCCAGCAAAAATACAAAATGATATATTTAAAACATAATCTTAGATAACATCCTTGCTAAACTCAACAAGTTCTTTTGTTAAAATTTGCTTTGATAAAATTAATTCTGCCGTAAACTTGAAACATTCATGATATGTAAAGATTCCTTACAAGTTTACACCAGTGTTCTCAAATCCCCTAGATGCCATATAATGGTGACTAAATTTAACACAACTCTTTACCACTTGAAAGTAAGTAAATTACACTACTATACCCATCTGTGCAGAGTTTTTCAACAAAATCTATATATATACACTACACAATGAATTTCTAAATACACCACAAATAATTGCTATTGCAACAGAAGTAATTTACTCCCCAGGGTATAAGTAAATATACATATACATTTGATTTTGTATCTCAATAGATACTAGTAATTTCTATATTTATCTATTTGTGCTCAAATCTAATATTACTATATCCACCTTAATATTCAGTCCAAATTAATTTCTAATATAAAGTAAGGAGAGGATAATGAAAATTCACTCTTAGGTCTCTATAGTAGCAGTAGTTATATTCAAATTAAAACAATAGGAACTGCACTTGGCACACTCATAATACATCCTTACAAGATTAGGAATGAAAATGGACTAAACCATTTTCATTGAAGGTAACTTGAGCAGAAGTAACAATGTGCAATGTATTGAGAGAAACAAGGTATGAAACAAAAGGGGTTGCAGAATTAATTTCCACGATAAAACATTGTTCAGGGGCACAGAAAAAGGAAATAGAAGTCTTAAAGGGATAACTAGGCTTTAAGAATGTTTCTTAAGGCTTTATTCAGTGATTCTACACTCTATTTAAACTCTACTTCACTGGCAAGAAAAGAATTTGATGGAGATAGATATTGTGCAATGGAATGCAACAAAGCATTGTTCAAAGGCATTGTTTATTAATTTCTGTCACTGATTTTGGATCCATTCCTAATGGTAACTAAAAGCTTTTTCAATTGAAAACATTAAAGGGCTGTTAGAAACAAAGGCAGAGAAGTGCAGCCATGAAATAACCTGCAAGGCTTGAGGCAGGGAAAAGGTCTTCACAATTAGAGAGCACTGGGGGAAGGCAAGGGTTTCTGTGTTACTAAAATTATGTTATTCTTCAAAAATTAAAAAACATTCCACAATAGCAGTTTCGCCTGACATATTTACTCCCTCTAAAAAAGCAAGCTAATGAATTGACATGGCAATTGAAAAGGGCGGGGCATATTTAAATGTCAATCTGTAAAAATCTTTTTGCTCAAAAAGAATTAGAATTAAGAAATATGTATAATATCATGTTTGAAACGAGTCACCAGTCCAGGTTCGACGCCTGATACCAGATGCCTGGGGCTGGTGCACTGGGACGACCCAGAGGGATGGTATGGGGAGGGAGGAGGGAGGAGGGTTCAGGATGGGGAACACATGTATACCTGTGGCGGATTCATTTTCATGTATGACAAAACCAATACAATACTGTAAAGTTAAGTAAAATAAAATTTAAAAAAAAATTTAAAAATTAAAAAAAAAAAGAAATCTGTTGGCATTTTGGCTAAATGAGCCCATTTTAAAGAATTTTTAAAATATGAAAATTGGTCAAGAATCCATCTAGTCATCAAATTTATTGCAGTCAGTCAACACACCTCAGCCCTAGATGAACTCAGACACCAAGCTGTAGGCAAGGAGCTGAATATTAGTAGACTATTAAAAGAGGAAAATCAAGCAGATGGATTTTGTTTTATATTTACGATTGAGAGTGCTGCTACATTTCTCTTAAGTGTGCACTCCCACCTCAGACAACTGTTCACACTGCTCCTCTCTCCTTTAACCACCTCAAAATGACACCTGACACCAACTTCACCTGATGACCTCACTCAACTCTTGGCAAAACAAAAGCCTGTACCAAAGAGTTCTTAAAAATACTACCATCAGGGTACAAACCTCTGCCTCAATTCCCATTTTCCCTTTCTCCTTCCTATTACCAAGTAGAGGTGCCCCTCCTTCAACCAAGGCTAAGCCCCCAGCATGCACTCTTGACCTTCCACAAAGCATCTACAACCCATTCAAGGGGAGAAAATGCAGAAAAAACTTCCCTCCTCTCTACCTTTGAGAATACTATTTGTTAGAAATAGCTACTGATATGTCTTCCCACTAGAAGAGACGTTCCTAAAAGCAGATGTCTTGTTCACAATGGCTCTCTAAGAGGTACAAGAGTGCCCATATATAGTAGGTGTGCAAAAAGGATTCCTTGAATATTTTGGAAAATCACAACCTCTTCTACCACCACTCTCAGTCAAGTAGCATACCCCAACTACTGGCGGTTTCCCAAGTGGCTCTGGTAGTACAGAATCTGCCTGCCAATGCAGGACACACAAGAGACAGGGTTTGATCCCTGGGTCAGAAAGACCCCCTGGAGGAGGAAATGGCAACCCACTCCAGTTTTCTTGCCTGGGAAATCCCATGGAGAGAGGAGCCTAACAGGCTGCAAGTCCATGGGGCTGCAGAGAGTTGGATACAACTGGGTGACTAAGCATAAGCACACACAAACACAGCTACATCCAGGGAAAATTAATTGCTCCCATACATTTGTATCCCTCCTATAACAAAGGAGAAACTTTTTTTTTTAATCCGGTACTTTCCAGGAAGGACTAGCTGAATTGGTGGAAAAGCCCAAATTTGCTTTATTAATTAATTTCCAAGTTCCAGCTCGCAGTTTTTCACAAAAAAACATGTACTATAAAGTATTTATGGATAACCAAAAAATTTCTTTATTTGCAAATCATTTAGACATAAAGTTGACACACACAGAATCACTCTGATGAAAAGATAGTCTAAGTCTGTAATGAGAAAACTAAAAACTGATCATGTTTTTCCCCCAAAGATTAACTCCATAGCAAAGTCAATTAACTACACTTTATCTCACCAACACTAAAAAGAGCTTTCATTTTCCATCAATCCACATCCTCAGACTTCAAGATTTCTATTCTTATGGAGGTAGTGGGTAATTTTATCTTGCCTATGAACAAAGGCAGAGTAAAGTTTTAATTAATTAATTGTACTAAGTAAATCACATAATGGGAAGCGACTAATAAGAACAAACCAGAGTTTTTTCTGGGCCATTCCACACAAAGCTAAACAAAAGCCACTTTTAAAAAACTCCCTGAGAGCACAATAGCTATTTTTCTGTGTGGATTCCTACAAGATAATGATTATGCAAGAAAAACATCTAATTTCCTTTTTTCTTGAATTCTTGTGTTTCCCAAGAGAGTTTACATCCACAGTGTAGAAACTGATGCTCTTCGAAAAATCTCACATACTTATTAACTTCATTAAACTTAAAAATTAAATAATATATCAGCAGTTTGGAGCTTCTGGTTAATCATGAAAGGAATAAACAGTGAAACAAGAAACTCCATGCTTATCAACTCTATCGATCTATCAATTCCTATTTCCTCAAAGTGAAAATGGCAGACTGCACTGAAGAATAAAATAAGATAAAGCTATATCTGCCAGCCCTGTTCCTGGTACAATTAATGTGTATGGTAGAATGACATGGCCAAGACTTAAAGAGACTAACATTAACTAACTATAAATCTGTAAGCTTACAGTTTACAAGAAGTCATTTTAACAGTAATTTTAAAAAGACAAGAAAAAGTTCCAAATCGTTATTCTTGTTATGATTTCAATATTGTTATTTGCATGAATGATTCTGAACTATTTTTTAGTCCATTAGTTCTGGCATTCATATATAGGGACCATTGGAATGTCAAAGATGCAACAATTAAAATACCAGTTGCTTTAATTTATTCAAAGTGAAAATAAATATCCATATGGAAGGTTTTATAAAGAAAATGGTTTCAAAATAAAACATAAAGGCAAAATGGCCAGTTAAATTATGCTATCAAAGTGAATGAAACACAGATTTTCAAATTTTTCAAACTAAATATATGTAGTCTCTCATTTTCAGTTGAAGACACAGCATTGGACGTCAGTCAATCATGTGCGATTTTTAGGATGCCTTTAGAATTGAAGTCTGGGACCACAACTAACAAAAAGCAAGCACTTGGCAGCTTCACAGCAGGATGCAGATTCCTTTTTCTCAGCAGAATTCCAGACATTCCATGTGTTTCCTATGAAAATAGAAAATGTCCATCTTAAAGTAGGCCAGCCTGAACTCAGACCAGCATAAAATGGCCAAGAAATGCACTTATTAAGAGAAGAGAAAGTTTACATTCCCTCTTGGAAGCAAACTACAGATTTCCACTCTTCACTTCCATCCTACTCTTCCTCCAGCTCTTCCTACAAAATACTTGATGCTGTAAAGAGATAAATTGGGGATCCAAGGAAACACATTACATTGGGAGGGCTTTTAAAAGAAAAAGTGAATTAAGTGCTTGATCTTCTTCCCCCTCCAAAAAAGAGTCCCCTAAAAAAAAACTGGTTTTAATAACAATATTTGAAGATTATGATTTCTCATAATTCAGTGACTTAAGAAAAATAATTTTTAAAATCAAAGTACCATATCTTTGAACCTGCCATAACAAGCATACACTAAAACATGAAGAGTACCAGGTTTAAGCAAAGATCAGAATTTTTTAACTGCAGACATCACAGTAAAGGTTTGGCTCCTAGTCTTTGTGGTAGCAAATATACAACTTCATATGAGTGGGATTTACACTGGCACATGTCCATCCTTAGATGGCCCCAGCAGTGAAGTGTGAAGCACAGCTGATTTGGAGAAGATTATGCGACCCTTTTAAGTCCTTCATTCAAAAACACTCAATGAGTCCCTACTCTATGCCAGGGCTATGCTTGCCAAATGTGAGCCAAAACAGACCTAGTTTCTCATGGGGCTGTACTCCAAGGAGAAAAAGAGACCATCTCACACACCTAAATAGACATAATCCAGCAGGACCCTATAGAGCCTCCCCAGTACAGGCCCCTCCCCAATATCTGCTTTAGCTCTTCTCTGAAATACCTAGATAATAATATCTGAATCACATTTCCTGAGTTGTTTGACAGATGCTCAGTTCAGTCCTGTCCAGCTCTTTGCAACCCCATGGACTGCAGCATGCCAGGCTTCCCTGTCCACCAACTCCCAAAGCTTGCTCAAACTTTTTAAATTGATTAAAAACCATCAATTCTTTGGTGCTCAACTTTCTTTATGGCCCAACTTTCACATCCATACATGACTACTGGAGAAACCATAGCTTTGACTAGACGGACCTAAGTCAGCAAAGTAATATCTCAGGTTTTTAATATGCTATCTAGGTTGATTATAGTTGTGTTTTTTTTTTTTTCCCAAGGAGCAAGCATCTTTTAATTTCATGGCTGCAGTCAACATCTGCAGTGATTTTGGAGCCCCCAAAAATAAAGTCTGTCACTGTTTCCATTGTTTCCCCATCTATTTGTCATGAAGTGAAGGGACTAGATGCCACGATCATAACTTTCTGAATGTTAAGTTTTAAGCCAACTTTTTCATTCTCCTCTTTCACTTTTATCAACAGGCTCTTTAGTTCTTCACTTTCTGCCATAAGGGTAGAGTCATCTGAATATCTGAGGTTATTGATATTTCTCGTGGCAATCTTGATTTCAACTTGTCCTTCATCCAGACTGGCATTTTGCATATAAGTTAAATAAGCAGGGTGACAATATACAGCCTTGACGTACTCCTTTCCCAATTTGAAACCAGTCTATTGTTCCATGTCCAGTTCTAACTGTTGCTTCCTGACCTGCATACAGATTTCTCAGGAGGCAGGTAAGGTGGTCTGGTATTCCCATGTCTTTCAGAATTTTCCACAGTTTGCTGTGATCCACACAGTCAAAGGATTTGGTATAGTCAATAAAGCAGAAGTAGATGTTTTTTTGGAACTCTCTTGCTTTTTCGATGATCCAACAGATGTTGGCAATTTGATCTCTGGTTCCTCTGCCTTTTCTAAATCCAGCTTGAACATCTAGAAGTTCACAGTTCACATACTATTGGAGCCTGGCTTGAAGAATTTTGAGCATTACTTTGCTAGTGCGTGAGATGAGTGCAATTGCACGGTAGTTTGAAAATTGCCTTTCTTTGGAATTGGAACGAAAACTGATCTTTTCCAGTCTTGTGGCCACTGCTGAGTTTTCCAAATTTGCTGGCATACTGAGTGCAGCACTTTCACAGCATCATCTTTTAGGACTTGAAATAGCTCAACTGGAGTTCCATCACCTCCACTAGCTTTGTTCATAGTGATGCTTCCTAAGGCCCACTTGACTTCACATTCCAGGATGTCTGGCTCTAGGTGAGTGATCACACCATCGTGGTTATTTGGTCATGAAGATTTTTTTTGTATAGTTCTGTGTATTCTTGCCACTTCTTAGTATCTTCTGCTTCTGTTAGGTCCATACCATTTCTGTCCTTTATTGCACCCATTTTTGCTGAAATGTTCCCTTAGTATCTCTAATTTTCTTGAAGAGATCTCTAGACCTTCCCATTCTATTGTTTTCCTCTATTTCTTCACATTGATCAACTGAGGAAGGCTTTCTTATCTCTCCTTGCTATTCTTTGGAACTCTGCATTCAGATGGGTATATCTTTTTTTTTTCTCCTTTGCCTTTAGCTTCTCTTCTTTATTACAGATGCTAAAACCATCACCAAATGGAAGAAATAAACTACTTGTTGGTCATCAGCAGGTAGCCCCCAGACCTACTAGCGCTAGGATTGATGATGTTCCCCCCAGTAACACCACCCTGTTACTTTACCATCAACCAGAGAATTGTGCAAGAGCTGATCACACACTCTGCAACACCCCACCACCACCACCTCACTTGGCCTTTAAAAATGCTTTGCCAAAACCCTTCAAGGACTTCGAGTTGAGTTCAGGCTTTTTGAGCACTAGCTGTCCTGAGCTCCTTACTTGGTGCCCCACAATAAATGCTACACTTTCCTTCGCCACAGCCTGGTTTCAGTAGATTGGCTTTACTGTGCTTGGGTGAGCAGACCCAAGTTTGGTTTGGTAACAAACATGTAACTATCTGCTATGATCAGTGTTAACAGGGAGTAATAGAGGAGCGGGGGGTGGGGGGCAGCGGGGAGCCCGATCTAGCCCAGGTATTAGCAAAAGGGTTCCCAAAGGAACTAATGTGTACATGAGAAGTTAACCAGGTGGACAGGGAAAGGGGAAAGAGCAGTCCAAGATTAGGAACCAGCATGGGCAAAAGGGGCAAAGCCCATTGGAGGAGTTAGTGAGGGAAGAGGGGTGGGCAGAGGGAAGGGCATAGGTTGTGGATTTGGGTTTGGAAATGTAAGTAGGGAGAGGTGAGGTTGATGAGCTCCAGGCAACAGTCAGTGCCAAGTGTTTTTGGCTTTATGAAAGTAGGAAATACTGATCAGAATTTCTATAGAGTGAAGAATGGGTTGTACGGGGGCCTACAGTAGATAGGTGGACAACAGCTGCCAGCTGACTTCAGTAAACCAAGGATAATAATGGGAGACTAAACCCAGAGAGTGGCAGAGGGAAAGGGAGGCGCAGGCAGTTTTTAATGATCTCAGATTTGTTACTTGTATTAATATCCTAATGAACTATGTTATTCAAATTTTAAGAAGGCCTGGTACCCAGTAAGCATCCCCAGGAATATCTGCTGATTCAGTCAATCTTTTTCATTCCATGTTTCTTCTCCTTTTTAAAAAAAGTGCCCTTAAAAAAAGTGCCCTCTCATATGTGTCTAGAATGATCCCACAGAGCAGCAGCAAATTCTCCAGAAAAATAAATCTGTTAATTCATTTCCTAATTCATCAACACTGAAAGTACAAGAGAGATACAAAAGAAAAAATTGGGGAGAAAAAGTTGTCTCTGCCTTCAGGTTCAAATCTTCATTTCTTTAACAACATTTTACATCTCAACTTGTTTTGGGTATTTAAGAACATAAGTGAGTACTGTATGTATTGCCTCCTATAAGCACCAATACTACGTACTTTCATCTAGGCTATTTAGTTGATACATCAACCACATTTCTTTTATTAACCAACCAAAACCCAAAGGTAAGAGTGACTAGGGAAGTGACTTTCACAGACCCAGAGAGAGCATGAACTAGGACAAGTCAGCGGGAATCGAAACCTGGGCCCTTCCTTGGTCACCACACCAGCTCTTGAATAGCTATACTTTCTTCCCCTCACTTTTTCCTCACTTACACTGACCACTCATTTGAAAATAATATGTCCATTGCAGCATGAGGTCAGTTTGCTGAAGGCTAAGAGAGTAGGACACACACAAGTTACTCTTTCTAGCTCTGTCTAGAATTATCCATAAGATCTTAAGCAAACTGGTTTATTTTTTTCACTGGTTAGATGAAGATAATAATATAAGTGTACAACAGATAAGTATTAATGCTAATAATAACGAGAGCCCCATATGGTAGAGCTAAGTCCTCCCTTAAGAAGGACTTTCTGCCCGGCTGTGGGGAGTGTGGTCAGCAGGCAGCCTCTAGCAAGCAGCTCTCTGAGTGACCTCAGCTGCTGAAAGACTCCTGCCTGAGGTCATATATTTTCCTGGATGGCCTTCGTTCAATGATGGAGTGAGGGGATAGGAAGGCCAGCCACTTCAGTCAACACAGGACACTGTGGATTGGCAACCCTCAGTGGGTGGAGGCTCTCCAAGGTCTATGGGTAGCTCAGCTTCTCCCTCTGCCCAAATATGCTTCCTCCTCCTCCCTTTTACAGGTGAGGCTCCTAGTAAGTATCTTGGACCTCAAACTCCATTGACACACCTTGGCTAAAGAATCCAAACGGCCACATTCTACTGACTGGAGATACTTTCTAGGTCAAGGTAAAACTTAACTATCAATACATATTTGAAATGCCAAGAACAGGTCTGTTGAGTAATTTGACTTGAAATTGTTCTATTCATTGACAGGATATTTTTATTTCTATTTTAAGTAAATTGAATCCTAGCTGATACTTAAAAAAAAAAAAACCCTCAAGTTAACTTACTCATAGGCCAAGTTTGAACATCTGACTTTTTATTTCAAATAACTTTGGAAAAGAGTGATGAAGCTAAAAATAAAAGTGTAAAACTTGAGTAGCGTGTCTAATGGAATGACAGCATCCCTGCACTGACACTGCCATGGCACCGCTACACAGCAGAGATCTACTACAGTAAGACTAGACAATACTCCTCCTGTAATAAGCACGGAAGAGAACTTTCGGCCTCGCTGCATAATTAATATAATTAGGGGCTTCAGATTTCCCTTCAGATCATGCTATGCTATGCTAAGTCACTTCAGTCGTGTCCGACTCTGTGTGACCCCATAGACGGCAGCCCACCAGGCTCCCCCGTCCCTGGGATTCTCCAGGCAAGAACACTGGAGTGGGTTGCCATTTCCTTCTCCAATGCATGAAAGTGAAAAGACAAAGTGAAGTCGCTCAGTCATGTCTGACTCCTAGCGACCCCATGGACTACGGCCTACCAGGCTCCTCTGTCCGTGGGATTCTCCAGGCAAGAGTACTGGAGTGGGGTGCCATTGCCTTCTCCGCTTCAGATCATATGTGACATCAAAAAAAGGTGTACTTCAAAAAAAAGCACTAAAACGTGCATTCTCATTATAATAGATTATTTCAGGTTATCATTCAAAGGATTTGTTCTTTTACCCTTACTGAACACAAACTTTCAACTATATCTCAGCAAGTAAATTCTGAAATATATGAAGTGAATTAGTAACATCAATAGGGCTATTTTTACATGTGCACATGCAATTCCACGATGCAAAAGAGAACAAAGACAAATACAATGACCCAAACATGTGACAGCCTTCAGTCTAGTTTTCAATGTGCTACAAAAAGTTGGTTCTATAACTGCCTGGCATCAGTAAATTGACAATCAGCATTTTTGTCAGCAAAACATGTATATAAAACCAACAAGGGAGAGAAGATCCACTCACGAGGTACTGCCAAGGCTTAATGCAACTAGAGCCATTTAATTTTAGTTCTCACTTGCAGTGGAACCATGATTAGTCTACAAAAGTCTTTTTTCCAACACTCTTGAAAACCAGAATTTAATATATTTCCCTGCTTAATTATAGCCAATGCCTCAATTTTACTTTTATCTAAATTTGAAGATGATGTTTAAAGACTAGGGTTTTAAACTATTCAGGTAAGGATAATTTATATTACACAGATAGCAGTAATATAGAAAGCAATGTTCATTCTAAACCATTAAATATATGACCACTGAATTAGACATGCAGAGAGGCCCAAAGGTCCCTGCATTCAGTGTCTCGTATTTATTCATTCAAACATTTCTTACTGAGTACCTACAATGTGTCAATCAATATTTGGACGGGTAAATCTATTCCAGTAGTGATCATTTCTTTTGATGAACAGAAATAGGAATTCAGGAAACAAATTTGGCCCCAAAACACATGAAAGGGGCAGAAAATGTACTTCCACATATTAGGAGTAAACTAAAGAGCCATGTATTAGATGTAAACTAAAGGGTAGTCAAAGCTATGGTTTTTCCAGTGGTCATGTATGGATGTGAGAGTTGGACTGTGAAGAAGGCTGAGCGCCGAAGAATTGATGCTTTTGAACTATGGTGTTGGAGAAGACTCTTGAGAGTTCCTTGGACTGCAAGGAGATCCAACCAGTCCATTCTGAAGGAGATCAGCCCTGGGATTTCTTTGGAAGGAATGATGCTAAAGCTGAAACTCCAGTACTTTGGCCACCTCGTGCGAAGAGTTGACTCATTGGAGAAGACTCTGATGCTGGGAGGGATTGGGGGCAAGAGGGAAGGGGACGACAGAGGATGAGATGGCTAGATGGCATCACTGACTTGATGGATGTGAGTCTGAGTGAACTCCGGGAGTTGGTGATGGACAGGGAGGCCTGGCGTGCTGCGATTCATGGAGTCGCAAAGAGTTGGACATGACTGAGCGACTGATCTGATCTGATCTGATTGACTATTACACTTTCTTTTTTTAAAGGAAGCATATTTTAGAAGCCCAGAGAGTTGTTTTTATTTATTACTGTGTGGCATGCAGGATCTTAGTTTCCCAACCAAGAATGGAACCCATGCCCCCTGCAGTGGAAGCATGTATTTTCAACCACTGGACTGCCAGAGAAATCCAGCTTTCTTAATGATGTACAAAAGAATATTGAAGAAAAGTCAATTGATCAATTGGTTGTATGTTGCACCTAACTTCTATCATAGGCAGAAATAGCTGCTATCTTAGTAAGGCTATTCAAACAGAAATCCTAATAGGATTGACATGTTATACTACCTGCTAATCAATGTTACCAATAACTTAAGTACACTAAAAATGCTTAATATTGAGGGATGCCATAGAAATTCTTGGGAGTCACAAACTTCTAAATGTAAGCATCTTTGCAACACTTTTACAAACAGAATTTGAGCGTTATGATATTTTTTATTTTAGAATTCAATCCTATTCTTTGAATTCAAAAACCAAGCCAAATATACACTACTTAAGCAAAAGGGTGGAGAAGGCAATGGCACCCCACTCCAGTACTCTTGCCTGGGAAATCCCATGGACGGAGGAGCCTGGTAGGCTGCAGTCCATGGGATTGCCAAGAGTCGGGCATGACTGAGCGACTTCACTTTCACTTTTCACTTTCATGCATTGGATAAGGAAATGGCAATCCACTCCAGTATTCTTGCCTGAAGAATCCCAGGGACGGGGGAGCCTGGTGGGCTGCCATCTATGGGGTTGCACAGAGTCGGACACGACTGAAGTGACTTAGCAGCAGCAGCAAGCAAAAGGGAGGCTGCAAAAATAGCACTTTGACAAACTCAAGGAAAAATGTCACCTCCTGCAGAGAAACAGAGGTGTTGAAACAAATCAGGTTGATTCTAGTTTTTATTAATGTTTAATTATTTACAGGACATACTTCATTCGCAATGAAAATACTTGTTCATCAAGTTGAAAGATGAATGATGACTGCTTTTTGAGCATTTTAATATTAACTGGGTCAAGGTGGAGAACTAGCAAAAGAGCAAAAAATTAAAATTTAACAATTCTTTCTAAAACTTTGTGTCAGTTTTTTGGTGTGCTGGAGAAGGAAAGACTTTTAAATGGAAATTTTTATTCTTTTATGCTTTGGTTAATTACAATTAATTAAATACTTGGTAAAAGTAGAAGAGTAAACTAATGTTTTAAGTTTAATTTCTTTTTCAAAAAATCAGCTGTCTGATGGAATGAAGGAATCAGGAATTCATTCTGTAAAGACTATGTTAATGTTTAACTTGGTTGTGTTTTAAACAACTCCAAGGCTCCTGCAGACTGTTTTCCCTCTATGCCCCTACCTAGTGCTGGACACAACCACCGAATTTTAGTGCTACCACCATAAAAGCCAAGGGAGTAAGTTTATTTTTCCCAAGGTTCAACAGAGATCTCTTGTGCTTAGTGTGAGGGCAGTGGATTCCTGCATTAATGCATATTTTTATTAAACTCTCACTTTATTTCAGCATGCTACAGATATTTTCCAAAGACTTTTATAAACCTTCTAGTTTTCTGACTTAAAAATTCAAAATATAGCTATGAAGGTCACATATCTAAATATTCCTACCCAAAGTGAATAATGCAAAGTCTCTCAAACCCACCAGCCTCATCATTGAACATTTTAGATTGAAGTTTTAATAGAAAATGGCCAGCTAGCCTCCAAAGATTCCAAAGCCTCTTTTGCCTCAGGTAGGGACTGGCTTCCCAAAACAGCACAGAGAATCCAACTATCACCTACTCAGCAAATCCCACTGAGTTCTGGGCTCCACATACTTGCAAGTCAGTATCCAAAAAAAATGGGATATAAAAATTCTCCAGGAAATAGCATCTGGATAGGCAGTGGTTACAAGTGTGGGCTTCGGAGTCATGAAGACCAGGGGTGCCTCCTGGTTTTGAAAATTACTAATTGCATGACACTGGGCTAGTTACTGAACCTCTCCAAGCCCAACTGCCTCATGTTTAAAATGAAGTGAAAAATCTGCTTTGGGGAATTGGGTAAGACTCTAGTGAGATGCTAAGACTAAGGCATCTCTTCAGAACAGGGGCTGTTGAAGAGATACTCCCAGGAGCATTAATTGCTGTTAATATTGTTCCCAGAACTGAGATCAGCCCAAACACCTCCATACATGAGCTGAGCTTAGAAAGGGCTGTCTCTACAGACACAATAGAACACAATCACTGGTTGAAAAGTAAAGATAAGGATATTTTGGCACTGCGGTTCTTTTCAGAATTTAGGGAATAAAACAACTGGCACTTTTAGCACACGTGAGGGAAAAACCAGACCAATAACTTGAATCTGCATCCAGTATACTTGGAGATACAAAAATTAGTTATGATGGTGGTATGACAATAATAATAATAGATGTAGTTTAATACAAAGACCTTGGTGAAGATGTCATGCAAAATTTTCAGATAACTGATGCTCAGAGTGGTTATTAAATTTTCTAAAGACCACACAGCTGGTAAAAGAAGAGCCAAGGTTCAAATTTAAACCTGTCTCATTCCAAACGCTCAGAATCACTATGCTGCTGCTGCTAAGTCGCTTCAGTCATGTCCGACTCTGTGCGACCCCATAGACGGCAGCCCACCAGGCTCCCCCGTCCCCGGGATTCTCCAGGCAAGAACACTGGAACGGGTTGCCATTTCCTTCTCCAATGCGTGAAAATGAAGTCGCTCAATCGTGTTCGACTTTTAGCAACCCCATGGTCTGCAGCCTACCAGGCTCCTCCGCCTATGGGATTTTCCAGGCAAGAGTACTAGTGGGGTGCCGTTGCCTTCTCCATAATCACTATAATATATCCCAAGTATCCACCCCATGACCTTTAAAATCAAGAACAAGAAAAAGAATGCCCATCATCATGACTTCTATTCAACACTGTCTTGGAACTCCTAAACAGTACGAGGAAAAAAGGCAAAAAGAATGGAAAAGAGGAGATAACAATGTCAACTATGACTGTATATATAAATGCCCAAAGAATCTAAAAAAACATTATTTTTTTAAGAAGCAAGTTTAGCAAGATGACTGGATATAAGATCACTATAAGATCAACATAAGATCAAAAGCTAACTACATTTTTATAAACCACTAATAAACTGCTCAAATACAAAATTTTAAAAACATGATTTACAATTAGCATTAAAAATATCAATTCAGTTCAGTTTCGTCGCACAGTTGTGTCTGACTCTTTGCGACCCCATGAATCACAGCATGCCAGGCCTCCCTGTCCATCACCAACTCCCGGAGTTCACTTAAACTCATGTCCATAGAGTCGGTGATGCCATCCAGCCATCCCATCCTCTGTCGTCCCCTTCTCCTCCTGCCCCCAAATCTCTCCCAGCATCAGGGTCTTTTCCAATGAGTCAACTCTTTGCATCAGGTAGCCAAAGTATTGGAGTTTCAGCCTCAGCATCAGTCCTTCCAATGAACAACCAGGACTGGTCTCCTTTAGGATGGACTGGTTGGGTCTTCTTGCAGTCCAAGGGATTCGCAAGAGTCTTCTCCATCACCACAGTTGAAAAGCATCAATTTTTCGGCGCTCAGCTTTCTTCACAGTCCAACTCTCACATCCATACATGACCATTGGAAAAACCATAGCCTTGACTACTCAGACTTTGGTGGCAAAGTAATATCTTTGCTTTTGAATATGCTATCTAGGTTGGTCATAACTTTCCTTCCAAGGAGTAAGCGTCTTTTAATTTCATGGCTGCAATCACCATCTGCAGTGATTTTGGAGCCCCCAAAAATAAAATCTCACACTGTTTCCACTGTTTCCCCATCTATTTGCCATGAAGTGATGGGACCAGATGCCATGATCTTACTTTTCTGAATGTTGAGCTTTAAGCCAACTTTTCACTCTCCTCTTTCACTTTCATCAAGAGGCTTTTTAGTTCCTCTTTACTTTCTGCCATAAGAATGGTGTCATCTGAATATCTGAGGTTATTGATTTATCCCAGAAATCTTGATTCCAGCTTGTACTTCCTCCAGCCCAGCATTTCTCATGATGTACTCTGCATATAAGTTAAATAAGCAGGGTGACAAAATACAGCCTTGATGTACTCCTTTTCCTATTTGGAATCAGTTTGTTGTTCCATTCAGTTTAACTAGGAATAAATATATTTTAAAATAGATGCCAGATTCAAACAGGGGAATGTTTTAAACTTTATTGGCAAACATTAAAGAATACCTAAATAGACTGAGAGATATATCAGGTTCATAATTAGGAAGACCTAACATCATAAAGATGATATTCTTTCCCAATTAAGTTAAAAATCCAATACAATGCTAATTAAAATCCTAAGACGGTTCTTCATGAATCTTTAGAAGCTAATTTAAAGATTCGTGTGGAATACTCAAGAGCCTAGAACAGCCAAGACACTTTTGAAATAGAAGAGCACAAAGGGGAGTTGTGCCCGATCCAATATTAGAACTTCTTAAGAACCAATTAAGAGACCATGACTCCAGACAAGAATAAACATATTGACCTACGGACTAGAAGAGAGCTCAGAAGAAAAGTCCCAAATACATCTATAACTTTAATATATGACCAAGATGGTGAATTATGCAATAAAAATGAAAGCTGAACCTCTGTTTCACATCATACGAAAACTAATTCCAGATGGATCTGGACTAAACATATCAGATGCAAAAATTTTTTAATTTTAGTGGAAAATATTTTTTAGTTCTTTCTGACCTTGAAAGGAAAGTCTTTCTTTAAAAGACAGAGGGTGACACATGTACACCCATGTCTGATTCATGTCGATGTAAGGCAAAAACCACCAGAATATTGTAATTAGTCTCCAATTAAAATCAATATATTAATTTTTTTAAAAAGAGAAGTATTCAATATAACACATTAATAAGTTTGACTGTTAAAAATAAGGATATCTCACCATTAAAAGTCAGCTTAGGGAAAGTGAAAAAACAAGTTACAAACTGGGAGAAGATATCTCCCACCTACAAAATCATCAAAGAATTAGTATCAAGAATATTTTAAAAATTCATATAATAATATAAGAAAAAAATGAATCAATCCAATTTTTAAAACTAGGCAGAAGACATGGACAGGCATTTTTCAAAAGAAAGAATACATATGACAATAAGTATTTGAATAAATATTTAACCTTAATAGTGATCAAAGAAATGCAAATGACCATTATAAACTCACATACTGACCACAAATTTTAAAGTCTGATAATACCAAATGTTCAGAGAGAATATGAATAAATATTTCCTAAGTATTGCTGGTAGGAATGTAAACTGGTACAACTACTTTGGAAGGCATTTGGATTATCTTGTAAAGTTGAATATTCAGATACCCTAAAATAGGAATTTCACTCCAAAGTAGTAAAAACTAGAGGAATTTTTATACATGTAAGGCAGATAACATTGATAAGAATGTTCATGACAAGAGCTTTCATAGTTTAAAAAAAAAAAAAGGTCTGGAAATAGCCCAAATGTCTACTTATAAATCATTGTTGTTGTCCAGTCACTAAGTCGTGTCTGACTCTGAGACCTCATGGACTGCAGCACGTCAGGCTCCTCTGCCCTTAACTATCTCTCGGGGTTTGCTAAAATTCATGTCCATTGAGTCCACAATGCTATCTAGCCATCTCATCCTCTGCCATCCCCTTCTCCACCTGCCCTCAATCTTTACCAGCATCAGGGTCTTTTCCAATGAGTTGGCCCTTCACATCAAGTGGCCAAAGCACTGAAGCTTCAGCTTCAGCATCAGTTCTTCCAATGAATATTCAGGGCTGATTTCCTTTAGGGTTCAGTGGTTTGATCTTGCAGTCCAAGAGACTCTCAAGAGTCTTCTCCAGCACCACAATTTGAAAGCTTTTAAGAATATGTATAAAAAAATTTAAGTACGTTCCCACCATGGAATGTTACACAGCACTCAGAAGGAGTGCTCTACTGATGCATGCAAAAATATAGATAGATCTTGGCAACATAGGAAAGCCTGGAAAATTTAAGTCCTCAAAGATTACCAGATCAGATCAGATCAGATCAGTCGCTCAGTCGTGTCCGACTCTTTGCGACCCCATGAATCGCAGCACGCCAGGCCTCCCTGTCCATCACCAACTCCCGGAGGTCACTCAGACTCACGTCCATCGAGTCGGTGATGCCATCCAGCCATCTCATCTTCTGTCGTCCCCTTCTCCTCCTGCCCCCAATCTCTCCCAGCATCAGGGTCTTTTCCAATGAGTCAACTCTTCACATGAGGTGGCCAAAATACTGGAGTTTCAGCTTTAGCATCATTCCTTCCGAAGAAATCCCAGGGCTGATCTCCTTCAGAATGGACTGGTTGGATCTCCTTGCAGTCCAAGGGACTCTCAAGAGATTACCAGATACCTTTTATCAAATATAAACCCAAATATAAAACTTCAGGGTATATTAAACCAGGAATCCAAATAATAATCAAACTGAAATACCTACCTTTCTAAAAATGTATCCTAAAAGTACAAATCTTCAGAAGTTTCATAGTGTAATATGCAATCTACTTCACTTACTTCATTTGCTAAATAAAAATACATACTTCATCAAGATCAAATGAAATACAAATGGATGAAACTAAAAGTGTGCAGTGAGAGATATTATGCCAGCCCTCATTATTTATTAAAAACTGTATATTTACTCATTTTAGGATGGAGATCATACACCCAGTCATAAAGATAGCCTCAAAGAATTCCAGTGCACCAGAAAAATATTTTTCTAGTCAAAGCTATGGTTGTTCAAACCTATCTTCAACCATCTAGCCAAAGCTATGGGTTCTTCCAGTTGTCATGTATGGATGTGAGAGTTGGACCATAAATAAAGCTGACCACCAAAGAACTGATGCTTTTGAACGGTAGTGTTGGATAAGACTCATGAGAGTCCCTTGGACGGCAAGGAGATCCAAACAGTCCATCCTAAAGGAAATCAGTCCTGAATATTCATTGAAAGGACTGATGCTGAAGCTGAAACTCCAATACTTTGGCCACCTGACTCATTTGAAAAGACCCTGATGGTAGGAAAGACTGAAGGCAGAAGGAGAAGGGGACGATAGAGGATGAAATGGTTGGATGGCATCACTGACTCGATGAACATGAGTTTGAGTAAGCTCTGGGAGTTGGTGATGGACAGGGAAGCCTGGTGTGCTGCAGCCCATGGGGTTGCAAAGAGTCAGGCAAGACTGAGCCACTGAACTGAACTGAGAAAAACATTTTTAGGTATATTATTATGAAAAGATATGTTTTGGAAAATGGCTCAGTCACATAATTTTTCTTTCCACACTTGGTATAGTATCCATCTGCAGCCATTTTTGAGTGAATGGGGAAAGCCATACATTTGCTCAAAGATCAGTCTTGAGCCCAGTAAGGAAATCTCTTTAGCTCCTAAATTAGAAGCCAGAGGAGCTTGGCAGCCTTCACATGTGGGAAACCTATCGAGCAGTGAATAGGATCATTATTCCCGAGGACTGCGTGTTCTGAGCATGGGACTGCAGCCCAGTGCTCCACGAAAACCGCACTTAGACTCTCAACTCTCAGATAACATTAAAACCATGTGACTTTTCCCTCCTTAATGTCCCTAGTCTATTCTGATGACAAATAATTGCCTTTGACTGCCATATATTTAACATACTAGTTATATGAATAAAACCAGTAAACCTATTGTCCTGAAAACTGGAAAATCTGCCATTTTTGTCCTGAATTATTAAGGCAGTGCTTAATAGATATCAGAGAACCTAAGGTTAAATACAGTAGCATTATCATGAATTTTTACTACTAGAGTCATTTAGATTTCACTCTTATATGCTTTGTCCATATTTATAAAGAATACATATAAAATAAGGGTCTTTCTTCCTTGAAAAGGAGAACAAAATTGTGGTAAGATAGTTTTAAGCAAATGGGTTCATTATCAACCATTTCAAGTTGTCAAAGTAGTGTTCTACTCCTCCGTGGCAGTGGCAGAAAGTTGCCAGAACACCGGGAAAAGGTAGGAAAGACCTCACAGAGCTATGGAAATGAGAACACAGCACAAATGTAGGCAAACACCCTGCACAGAAATGAGGATATTGAAATGGATTAGGTTTTCTAACTCACTAATGTCAAAAATTATTAGGTATGTGATTCATGATATGCACTAATCAAAACACAAATATTTCCTACAATGTATTCCATGATGCCCTAATTTCAACAGAACACATCAACACATTCCAAAACTACTTGCATATATCAGTATGTAAACTTCTGGAGAGCATGGACTTAAGCTTAATCATACACATGTCTGACCCCCAACTAGACTGTGAATTGATAGTTGAGACTGCCTTATTCATTGTTGTATCCTAATAACACAACATATTATTGGTGCTCAGGAAATATTTTTTGATTGAATGCAGGAACTCAGAATTATGTGTAAAGAGTTTAAATTTTTTTCCATACTTCTTTAAGCCTATTAAATTCTTAAATCCAAGAGAACTAACTTCTTTAATTCTATTCCCGGGAATTTATCCTAAGGAAATCATCAGAGATACAAAGATAAATATATGGGGCTGTTGGTTGCAGCATTTTCTCTAATAGCACAAAATCCAAATATTCAACAACAAGGAATTGGTAAAATGTGGTGTATCCACACAATGTGATGTGGTACTAGGCGGTTATTTAAAAGTGATTCACAAAGTATAATTATTAAAAGGGGGATTTTTACTATATTTTTATATATTTTATATATATAAAATTTTTATATATTTTATATATATAAATTTTTATATATTATATATATATATACACACAAACACACATACACTCATACACTTAGATTCTAACTTACTATATGGGTATGGATGAGTAATTAGTATACATAGAAAAAGGACTTCTGGAAAGGAAAGACACTGAAATGTTAAAAGTAGTTAACACATTTTACTAAGAAAATTTAGTAATTAGTATATTTAAAACTTATAAAAATAACAAAAATAATCCTTTATAAATGAAATATAAATATATTTAGTTAATAATAACCATTCTTTTTGTGTGTGTGTTCTATCTGTGAGCTACCCAACAACCACACAAAAAAAACAGTTGGTATTCAGTCTTATAAGTCAGAAACGAGACATTCATAAGGAAGAGGAAAATATGTAAATACAGTTTAAACACCACAAGAGCAACCCCACCAAAATGAGCACATGCTTTAAAAATAGTTGCACAAATAAAATATCTCATTGGAAAGGTAAATATCAGAGAATATTTTATTTAAAATATAGAAGCATTCGTATGTAAAGTAATGATAACACTGAAACACACCTTACAAAAATACTCTAAAAATTTTTTAAATAATAAATAGTTATTTCCAAATCTTGCTTTCTAAAAATAAAATTCTGCTACCAATTACTATCAAGGGTGTGATTTTATATTGATCATATGATTTAATATCAAGGGTATTATCAAAGGGTATGATTTTCTTTCTTTAATGTCATTTTATGTCATCACTACATAAAATCAATGACGACAATAGATTTCTGATTCCATCCACTGGAAACACTGCATCTCTACAGGAAGGCAACATGAATCACAGAGCCTGAGTCTGCCTCCCAGTAAAAACTGCCCACACCAAGCTCCCAGAGCTGCAAAAATTTACTAGAAACCAGATTCACTGCTGACTGATCAAAAGACTGTTAGGTTTTTCAGTTCTTTGGGTATTCTGTTGTTGTCTTTTTTTTTTCAATCCAAGAGAAGTCCTCTCTGTAAAAATATCAAAACAATTCAAAAGCAAAGGTGGATCTTATCTGAGTGTTGGGCTATTCATACTCTGTTTCCTTCTTCAGCCAAGTTTGCTAAGCTATTTACTGTTTCTGAATTGGTTTTTCTCATTGTTAATTAAAACAAGCTAAATTGATTTTCATGAAATTTTAGGAAGTTCTACACTCAAATAACTGACATTAGGTTTTTAAGAAAGATGGAGAATAGTTCACTATAATCACTGCGGTAGCCCAAAAGTCCAAAGTAGGGTAAAAGCTAAGCAACTAAAAACCCTGAATATCTTAAATCTAGCTTTAGATATCAAACAGATCTGGACAAATAGTGCAAGTCCATGTACATTTTTCTGAGCTGTGGCCCTGGAAAACTGGTCTGGGAAAAGGTCTGCCCCAAGTAACACCCAAATTTTGGTCATAGTTTCAGCTACTATTCTGCTCAGACAAGGCTGAAGTCTGATTTAAAAGTAAGAGTTCTGCTATATCTGAAATAACAGATGGAAGTTACAAGGGCCCTCCATATTTGTAGGTTCTATATCCATGGATTTAACCCTTGCAGAACCATTTCATATAAGGGACATAAGTATCCACAGATTTTGGTATCCATGGGGGATCCTGGAACCAATCCCCCATGGATACCAAGGACTAGGAGCAACAGAGAACAAAGAACCTGGATCTTTGATAACTGTGGAACCTGGACCTTCTATCCCGACATAAATATGGGAGAGGAAAAAAAGTTCTCACTGCCACCCCAATATAATACAACTTAAAGTCATGCCATAGTCACACCAAACAGTCGGCAGTTTGCGGTCTTGGTTTTTGAGTTTTGCTTTTGTTTTGGAAGGAGATTACAGAGGACTTTTATTTATTACTTTTGAAGATTTTATAACCAGTTAGCACTATTTTTATTATCTGAAAAAAAGAGTAAAAGTTTCCCTTAAAATATGTCCGGGGAATTTTTCTGTTTGGAATTTTACCATTTAAGAATATGTAATTGTCTAAATTACCAAAAGAAAAAGCAAAACAAAAAGGCAAAGTGCTAGGAAAATGCAATGATGTAGATAAAGTGGTCAAAGAGATCAGATTTACAAAGTCTATTTCTAACTATATTTTTCCAATATGGATATTCAGCAACTTATAACACTACAGTTTATCAAGGGAAGAGAGTTAAGTGAAAATTTCAGCAAAACTAAAGATGAAAGAAATAAGATGAAAATGATAGTGTGCCAAATGCATAGGCTAAAGTCCCACGGCCTTGTTAGAATGGGCTGAAAAATCTTTTTCTGAGCTTCCTAGCAGACAGGGCAAAAGGAGCTCAGTGTGTTGATCAGATGATAGAAATAAACATATGAGAAGGAAACACGACTAATTTGGGGACCAGAACCTACTGAGATGCTTTCTCTGGTGAGACCATGGAAGGTAGGTACTTTTTCACATTAACGATATGTCTCCAAACACAGATGGGATTTTTGAAACTTTGGGGCCTAGTTTCAAGCACAAAAGTTTAATAATTTTAAGGCCAAAATTTAAATAACTTAAAACTGTGAAAGACGTGCATATTATACAGAAGCTGAAACAAAATGGTCTCAATATGGTTGCTGAGCTAGTTTCTAACCACCTTCTCCTTTGTATAAATGATACACTGTCATTTACTTTCCATAATTTACTTTCTTTGCAGATACTAATATCTTAAGTATTAATGACCCATTTTTTAAATATGCAGCACTAAAATCATTATGGTCTGACATTTTTATATACTTATAAAACATATTTTGTTCCAACTGTTTTTATTAGAAGAAATGTGGCTTGCTGAAAACCAAAACCTACATATTTTACTTTGAAAAAAAAATAGGCAGCTGGAAATATAAAACCCCACACATTTGCTTTTAACACTGCTTGGGAACTAAAACCTATAATGTGAACTTGACATCTATTAATGGTTTGCTCAAAGAAACTGAGACTATGTTTTAACAGAAAGCAGAATTCTGAGCTCATGCCACAATCCATGGCATCCTCATCGCTCCCCAGGAAGGGGCAGGAGGGGAGGCCCTGTGCTCCAAGGCTCTGTGGATGAGGGCTTGCTTTCACAGGGATCTCTGCATTGCTGTACTGTCTCCAGACTCGAGAATACAGAAACAAATTCTTTGGAATTTAGCCCCTGGGGAGGCAAGCAAATTATGTTAACCACATGCAAACATTTATATTACTCTCTGGTTTGTTTCCAGGACCTTCCAAAATAAACTGCAATTTAAAATCAAATCTTAGAGGACTATATATGACAAGACATCCATATTGTTTTCTTGTCTCATGAAAGAATGCTAAATAATTGTGAAAGCAATTCGTTAATATCATGTAAATTTTAATGCTCTAATCATAGATATGTTTAAAGTAGATTTTTGTTTCTTAAAATATCATTTATCCCCAAACTCTTCTGCTATAAATTAATTATGCCAAGCACAGATGGAGGAAGTAGATGCCTAGAAGTGGTCAATAGATAAAAGATCCTGGTCTACTAAAGGCAAAGAAAGAGAACAAAACCAAATATATGTACATAGAAGCACGTAGAGGCAAAGCATATAAGCAGCAGAGGCATGGATACTTTCTGGGTGGGTTCTTGGCAAACAGGTCAGCAGAATAGCAGCAGAATAACAACACAAATAGCCAACTGATTTCCAAAGTATCAGTCCAAACACAAGTCTACATGTTCTCCGCTAGTTGATCCCTTATCAAACATCTTCAGCTGGAACTTCAAAACCTGACATGAACCTCAGCCAAGTTGGTTTATCACGGGAATGCAAGACTAGCTCAATATGCAAAAAACAACCAATGTAATCTACCCGAGTAGCGGTCTACCAGAAAAAAAAATTATAATAATAATCACATCAATTGATGCTGAAAAGCATTTGACAAAATTTAATATCCATTCTTGACATTAAAATTTGCAGAAAAGTAGGAATAGAAGAGAACTTCAATTGAATAAAACCTGCAACTAAAACCATACTAAACAGTAAAAGATTGAATGCTTTCATCCCAAAATTAAAAACAAAGCAGAAAAGTTCATTTTCACCATCCCTATTCAAAATTGTACTGGAAACTATCACCAGTAAGACAAAAAGGCAAAGAAAAGAAATAAAAGGTGTATAAGACTGGAAATTAAAATATAAAACTATTCCTATCCCAGACAAGATGATTGGCTATGGAGAAAACCCCACAGTATTAGAAAGGAAAAAAAACCCTCTTGGAACTAATAAGTGATTTTAGCAAGTTCACCAGATACAAGTCAACACACAAAAATTCACCATATTTCTATATATACTGGCATGGTATAAGTAGAACTCAAAAACCATACCATTTAGAATAGTTCTAAAAAACAAAATACAATACTTTGATATGAGTCTAAAAATGCATGTATAGGATCTATATTGGAGAAGGGAATGGCTACCCACTCCAGTATTCTTGTCTGGAGAATTCCATGGACAGGGGAGTCTGGCAGTCCATTGGGTCTCAAAGAGTCGGACATGTTGTATTATACTGGGGTAGCAGTGAGAACTTTTTTTCCTCTCCTTTCACTTCCACTTCCAGGATCTATACACTGAAACTACAAAATGCTACTGAAAGAAATTAATAGAAATGTGTACCATGTTGATGGATTGGAAGATTCAACATAATAAAGATGATGAATAAGTCATAATAATAAAACCATTCCCTTCTCCAGGGGATCTTCTCAACCCAGGGATCAAATCTGGGTCTCCTGCACTGAAGGCAGATTCTGTACCATCTGAGCCACCAGGGAAGCCCCCTCAAAAACTGCATGTATTAGGATCTATATACTGAAACTATAAAATACTACTGAAAGAAATCAAAGACCTAAATAAATAGAAAGGTGTACCATGTTGATGGATTAGAAGATTCAGCTTAATAAAGATGTCAGTTCTCACCAAACTCACCTACAGATTTTTACAACCTCAATCAAAATCCCAGCATGACTGTCTATAAGTATAGACAAGTTGATTCTAAAATTTATGTGAAAAGACAAAAGAACTAAGAGAGCCAAAATAATTCTGATAAAAGAAAAATAAAGTTGGAGAAACAACATGACCGGATTTGAAGACTTACTGTAAAACTACAGTAATTAAGACAGTGCAGTACTGGCAAAGGGACAGACACAATAGATCAATGGAACAGAATAAGACTCTGGTAATAGATCCACACATACATGGCCAGGTTATTTTTGAAAAGGGTGTAAAAACAATTCAACTGAAAAAAAAAAAAAAAAACAGTCCTCACCAAATGGTGTTCGGACAAATGGACATTCCTGGCTCAGACAGTAAAAATCTGCCTGCATTGTGGGAGACCTGGGTTTGATCTCTGGGTTGGGAAGATCCCCTAGAGAAGAGTATGGCTACCCACTCCAATATTCTTGCCTGGAGAATTCCAAGGACAGAGAAGCCTGGTAGGCTACAGTCCATGGGGACTCAAAGAGTTGATATGACAGAAACTAACACTACGCAGAAACCAAAGAAGCTTGACCTAAACCTTATACCTTTTATAAAAATTAACTCAAAAGGGATCATATACCTATTGATAAAATGTAAATCTATAAAACTTTTCAAAGAAAACATAAGATAAAATCTTTGTCACCTGGGGTTAGGCAAAGATTTCTAGATATGACACCAAAAAAAGAAAATGATAAACTGTCTCAAAATTAAAATTTCCTGCTGTGCAAAAGATACTGTCAAGAAAATGAAAAGACAAGCCAACAAAGTAGAAGAAAATACTTTGCAAAAAAGAGACATCAGTCCTTTATCTGATAAAGGACTTGTAAACAGAATATTTGAACATCTCAACTTCAACAGTAGGAAACTAAACAGCCCAAATTTTAAAAAGGGCAAAAGACAGACACTTCACCAAACACAACACATACATGGGGAATGGGCTTACAAAAATACATTCAACATCATTAGCCGCAGGAAGCTCAGTCTCCATTCCAATCCCAAAGAAAGGCAATGCCGAAGTATGTTCAAACTACTGCACAATTACGCTCATTTCACATTCTAGCAAAGTAATACCCAAAACTGTCCAAGCTAGGCTTCAATAGTACGTGAACCAAGAACTTCCAGATGTTCAAGCTGGATTTAGAAGAGGCAGAGGAACCAGAGATCAAATTGCCAACATCTGTGGGATCATAGAAAAAGCAAGAGAATTCCAGAAAAACATATACTTCTGCTTCATTGACTGTGATTGTATGGATCACAACAAACTGTGGAAAATTCTTAGAGATGGGAATACCAGACCACCTTACCTATCTCCTGAGCAACTTGTAGGCAGGTCAAGAAGCACTAGTTTGAAGCAGACAAGGAACAACAAACTGGTTCAAAATTGGGAAAGGAGTAGATCAAGGCTGTATATTGTCACCCTGCTTCAGAGTACATCACGCGAAATGCCAGGCTGGATGCAGCACAAGCTGGAATCAAGATTGCTGGGAGAAATATCAATAACCTCAGCTATGCTGATGACACCACCCTTTTGGCAGAAAGCAAAGAGAAACTAAAGAGCCTTTTGATGAGGGTGGAAGAGGAGAGTGAAAAAACTGGCTTAAAACTCAGCATTCAAAAAATGAAGATTATGGCATCTAGTCCCATCACTAAATGGCAAATATATGGGGAAACAGTGGAAACAGTAATAGACTTTATTTTCTTGGACTCCAAAATCACTGCAGATGGTGACTGCAGCCATGAAATTAAAAGACACTTGCTCCTTGGAAGAAAAGCTATGAGAAACCTAGACAGCATATTAAAAAGCAGAGACATTACTTGGCCAACAAAGATCTCTGTAGTCAAAGCTATGGTTTTTCCAGTAGTCATGTACAGATGTGAGAGTTGAACCATAAAGTAGGCTAAGCACTGAAGAATTGATGCTTTTGAACCGTGGTGTTGGAGAAGACTCTCCAGAGTCCCTTGGATTGCAAGGAGATCAAATCAGTCAATCCTAAAGGAAATCAATCCTGAATATTCATTAGAGGGATTTATACTGAAGCTGAAGCTCCAATACTTTGGCTACCTTATGCGAAGAGCATTAGAAAAGACCCTGATGCTGGTAAAGATTGAAGGTAGGAGGAGAAGGGGACGACAGAGGATACGATGGTCAGATGGCATCACCAACTCAGGAGACATGAGTTTGAGCAAGCTCCAAGAGATGGTGAAGGACAGGGAAGCCTGGTGTGCTGCAGTCCATGGGGTCGCAAAGAGTCACACACAACTGAGTGACTGAATGATGATGAGCCACAGAAAAATACAAATTAAAACAACGATGATATAGCACTACACATTGAAAAGGCTAAAATTTTAAATTCTAACAGTGCCAAGTGTTGGCAAGACTATGGAACAGTTCCAACTCTCACATGTGGCTGGAGAGGAATACAAAATGTACAGCCACTGTGAAAAGTGGAGGTTTGCCATTTCTTCTAAAGGTAAACATATATTACCAAAAAACTCAGCACTTCACTTTTGATCATTTATCTCAGAGAAATGAAAATTGATATTAGCACAAAAACTTGGATATGAAGTTTATAATAGTTCTACTTATAACTGCCAAAGATTGGAAATAGACCAAATATCCTTCACTGGGTAAAAGGTTAAACTATGGCACATCCATACAATGAAAAACCACTCACTCTATTTCATAATTCACAATGGAATATACGCAAAACGGAAAGAACTTTAGATATACGCAACTTGAATGGACTGCAAAGGCATTATACTGAGTGAAAGAAACCAGATACAAGACTTCATGCTGCTTTACTCCATTTATGTGGTGTTCTCTTGCAGATGTGGGAAGAGGGTAACTATAAAGGGATACAGCATGGAGAGTTTGGAGAAGCCATGGAGTTGTTCTGTATTCTTACATATGTTAAAATTCATAGGACCTTACACACAAAAAAGTCCATTTTCTGCATGTTAAACTAACTTTCTGTATGTTAATTTAAACTTTTTCAATTTTAAATAGCCTTCAGATTATTTAATATTAAGGAATTATTATTAATTTTGTTAGGTGAATAATGACACGATGGCTGTATTTTGTAAAAACACCCTATCAATTAGAGACTCATACTGAGTATTTATGGATGAAATGACATGGTGTATTGGATTTGCCTGAAAATAACTCCAATGGGCACAGGGTCAGGATGGGGGTCATAGATCTGATAAGTGTTGAAGCTGAGGATGGGCACCTGAATTTTCATTAGACTCCTCTGAATACATTGTGGTTGCAATTTCTCACAATCATTGGCTTTTTAACATAAACACTTTTTAAAGATGAACATGAGGAGTCCAGAGAGGACACTGAGGCACATGGGGAACATCACTGAAAAGGTCAGAGAACAAAAACCACAGTGATGATTCTTATCTGCCTCGCTCCCCATTGGATCCCCAGTGCCAAGCACAGTGCCTGGCACAGGGAACACAATCCATGCATTGTTGCTGAATGAATGAAAAACAAATGGTGAACAAACACAGGGAGAGCGTGATTTTGTCCTTGGCACTACAGAAGGAAAGAGCATCAAGAATCATAATTGTCCTCATTTGAAATGGGAATGGAGAAAATGGCTTAAGCTCATTTTTTAATGTTCAAAACTCAGTTCTTTTCATTATTCCTTCCTTTCCAAAATATCCTAGCCGATAGTGGTATTTCTTCTGTGAATCATTCTAATAAGTGGTCCTAACAATTTCCTGCCTGATAAAACACAAGGTTGAAGTGTCCTCTTGTCTACGGAGCCTACGCTTTGGCTTCCTCACCAGATGCTAAGAGGAAAGCACCTCGTGTTTGAGTTTCCCCATCATATACCCAGGCACTGTCCTGGGCACTTTCCTTTCAATCCTGCGAGGTCACTTCCTGCTATCTCCACTCACAGAGGAAGAAACGGAGGCAAAGAGAAGTCAAGTAACTTCAAAAGTCACACTACTAGTAAGGTTAGTAGTGGTCACACTACTAGCAAGGGTAGAGCAGGGACACAAACACAGGCAATCTGGCTCCACACCTGTCTCAGCAGTGCCTCTCGTTAGAACCTTGAGAACACACTCCATCATACATACTTCCATAGTCTTCTCGTGACCCCTACACAGTGCTGGGCAGGCAGTAGACACTTTACAACCTAAGTAACTGGTGTATTATCTGGGTTGTCTTTGCAAATTCAGAGCGCATCTTTAGGAGAAGTGTTTAGTTAAGTCTATGTTGTTTTGAAATGCTCTCCTGTTTCTTTATCTTATTTAATTTCACCATGTGAATTTCTTTAACAAAAAAAAATTATTCAGTATGCTAATAATAAAGACAAGATGTTAGTACCTAATCAAATGTTAAGATTCTTTGTGCAAATACTGCCCAAAATGGACACCAAAACAATACTAATAAAGTAAAAATCATCCTGAGGAAATTTATTTTATATCCCAATGAAAGTCAGTTATGATAAATGCATCCCCTCTTCCCATCTGTCCAGCCTGTAACTCCCTCCCACATCAAACACACATAGAGGAACCTTCAGAGATCATTTGTCACTGAGAACAGAAGATATACCTCTGGGAATCTGATCACTCTTAAGATCTCTATCACCAACAGTTTGTTTTGAAAAACTTCAATATTTGACACTTCTGGAGTACACGGATTTAAGGCTAAAGAAAAGAAATTAGTATAGTCAGCTGTCCCTGGCTATCTTTCTAATGAGGTATGTACTTGCTGAATGAACATAGCTAATCTGAAAAAGTATTCTAAAAGGTGAGTTCTCCCATTGATCTTTTTCTTCTATGGCATTCTTCTAAAGAGAGATTAATCCTAAAAGAACAAGAAAGACTTTTAACAAAATCTCACTGCACCTGGCCATCATCCAGAAGTCAGTTAGGTCTTGCAATGCACTCCAGACACTCTACATGCCTTTTGCATATTCAAATATGAGATCATTTCAGTGAAATGGTAAACAATCATGAGCTGTGATTCTCGAGTATAACTCAAATCTTGCTGATATAATTAGCTAACATTAGAGAAAAGAATAACAAAAGCCATCCAGCTCATAAAACTAATTTTATTTTTTTTAATTTTATTTTACTTAACTTTACAATATTGTATTGGTTTTGCCATACATCAAAATGAATCCACCACAGGTATACATGTGTTCCCCATCCTGAACCCTCCTCCGTCCTCCCTCCCCATACCATCCCTCTGGGTCGTCCCAGTGCACCAGCCCCAGGAAAACTAATTTTAAATAATGAATTTGGAGCAGAACAACTTTAGCGACCATAACACAGAGGTAAAAACATTATCCTACCAAGGACAACAGTATGCTAGTAGATTCACCACTTATATCTTAAAATGACTCTCCAGGAAACAACTCTACCAGGCAACCCAGCAATGATACCCAATCAGCGCTGGCAACAAAGAGAATTCAGACATGATGATGTGACCACTAGGTGGCACCTCCACACCGTTTCTCATCTCAAAACATTATTTCCTCCTTTACTATGGCCCGAAATACCAGCCACGCAGAATACAAACACAGGTGCCTCATTTCAACAAAGGAAACAGACAAAGACTCACAGAGGAGTGAGTCTTTGTTTAGAAAACGTAACTTTGTCTGTTTAGAAAACATAATTTAGAAAACATAACATTCTACATATAATGCTTTGGTTTATAGTCATCAAAGAATATCTCACCAAACCATTAATTATGAATTAGTATTCTGTATCCTTCTCTCTTTGGTAATGTATCATTCCAATATCACAGCATAAAACTGGCACATATTTATTTTCTTTTTTTTGTGTAACAAATATCATCTAAATGCACATACCAGGAATCTTTTCTGCGCCTCCCTGTATAAGATGGTTAACATTAAACATTAGGTCTAACTGGGGGAAGGGGTAAAAAGTGGCTGCTGCTGCTGCTGCTAAGTTGCTTCAGTCGTGTCTGACTCTGTGTGACCCCATAGACAGCAGCCCACCAGGCTCCCCCGTCCCTGGGATTCTCCAGGCAAGAACAGTGGAGCAGGTTGCCATTTCCTTCTGCAATGCATGAAAGGGAAAAGTGAAAGGGAAGTCGCTCAGTCACGTCCGACTCTTAGCAACCCCGTGGACTGCAGCCTACCAGGCTCCTCCGTCCATGGGATTTTCCAGGCAAGAGTACTGGAGTGGGGTGCCATTGCCTTCTCCAAGAGTGGCTTCTAATACTTCTCAAATCTCAGTTATAAGATAAAGAAGTCCTAGAGATGTAAATGTGATAAATATAATTAACACTGCTGTATATTATCTCTGGAGGAGGGCATGGCAACCCACTCCAGTATTATTGCATGGAAAATCCCCATGGACAGGGGAGCCTGGCGGGCTGCAGTCCACACAGTTGCAGAGAATCCGATACAACTGAGCAACTAAGCACACAGCTGTATATTATATATAAAAGTTTTTAAGTGGGTAAATCCTAAGAGTTCTTACCACAAGGAAAAAGTACTTTTCATTTTGCATCTACATGATATGATGGATGTTCACTAAATTTACTATGGCAATCATTTCTTGATGTATGTAAACCAAGTCCTGTCAATGGACAGGACTTACTAAATGGAGCCCAAGGGAATTCACCCTTAGCTGGTGACCTCTGGGCAGTGCCTAGTGACTAAGAACCTCTGCTTCAGATTGCCATCGCTGAATGTTCTTCTTTAAGAAGTTAAGTTTCAGATTAGTCTCTGACCTTGACAAGTCAAGGTTCTTTCTACCCAGTCTCATCTATTAAAATCTACATATTAAAAAGGAGAAATCCCAATGAGGTAAGTTAAGACAGCACAGAGGATTAATGGGTATACAGTTTTTTTCATGGCAGAAAGGGGACACTGGACAGGAAGCTGATGTATCTCTCAACTGATATGGTTCTTACCCAGCCTTTTTCTGAAAAAAGAAAGTCTCTAGTTCTCTTACCCACTCTGAATAGATAGTTCTCAAGGGAAAAATCATCAGACTACCTTCTTTATATTTTTCTAAAGATGCTTAAAACCAATTACACATATTTTTAAAGCATAATTGTTTAAAGAAACCAGAATAGCTAAAGAGTAAAAAATATGGTTTCTTATTTTATGTGAAAAGTGTAAGTGTTAGTCATTCGCTCATGTCTGACTCTTTGCAACCCTTTGGATTGTAGCCTTCCAGGCTCTTTGGTCCATGGAATTCTTCAGGCAAGAATACTGGAGTGGGTAGCCATTCCTTTCTCCAGGGATCGAATCGAGGTCTCCTGAGTTGCAGGTAAATTCTTTACCATCTGAGCCACCAGAGAAGCCCCTTCTTATTTTATGGTATGAGCAAAATGTAAAATTTTGCACAATACTCACAAGTGGTTCTCTTGAAACTACAAACTGTGATGATTTTCCACCAAGCCTAATAAAAAACAAATAAATAATGCTGGTAGGAAGGATCATTTCATCAGGAATTTTGTAAGTCTGTTAGCTTAACACTGGGGGAATCTTCCAGTAAATAAGCAGCATAACGTGGGAGAAAAGAGCCCCCCAAAGCCAGGTAAGTCTTCTACCATCAGCTATGCTACCAATTAACTATGTGGCCTGCAGCAGTCACCTCATATGAATTCCTAAATTACCCATGTTTAGGGTTATTACATACCAACAAGATAATTTCCATGGGAAATACTTTGCAACTATAAACCGTTATTCATCTGTGTTATAATTATGTCCCAACAAATTGTGGTTATTAGTTCACATCCCAAACGTACCTAAGCATCAAATACCATTTTACAAATTGTAAAAGGATATTGCAAAGTTTGAATTACACTCTGGCTAGAAGAAAACATAGAATTCTTCAGGAAAAAAAAAAAAATAATGCATCATCCGCATCTTCAACTCCAAGTCCTAAAGGATTTAATCCCATCACATAACACAGCAAAGCCTGTTATCCCATAAAAGGAAAGTACTAAACCCTCAATTTAAGGACTAGTTACAACTGATTATAGTAAGGATACTTATAATTTAGTGTGTAAGAATGTACGCTGAAATATAATTAGTGCCTCTGAATTAAAGCAGGATGGATTAGGCTAATTCATGGAATGCTGTTGGAGAGAAGACACGGGGTTAAAAAAAAGAGAGAGAGAGAGTGCGCGAAAGAATGATCCTTGTGTTTGCACAGCAGCTAAGCAGCTTAATGTCCTTCTAATCAATCTGAATGGAAAGAAAGGGGAGGTGGAACCCTCTCCATCGCCAGGGCCCCCATTCTGCCTGCTTGGCACAGAAGCCCTCTCAGTGTGGGTATGAGCAGAAGGGGCCAGGCTTTGTGCCCTCCGCTCATTTCCCAGCTTAATTTATATGGTAATTAGAGCTCTGCTGCCAGAAGGGAGAGCATCTGCCAAAAGTAAAGTCCTCACAATCACAAAACTGACATCTGCTGTGATATGGCCAAAGTGCTGAATAAGAAATTCTTTTATATCCTTTTGAAGCCATAAAGTACTCTTCGTGTTATTATTAGCTGGGAATTTTTAACAGTCTTGCATTGACAGCAATTATTTAACACATGCACAAAACAATAGAGTTTCACACCACTTAATAAACCTTTGAGCTCTGGGACTTCCAACGCTCTCACTGGCTGGATTTTATGGTCTAGTGGCTCCTGAACAGCCAAGTATACGAGCCACAAAAAAACAGTATGAAAATTATTTGAAAAAACCTCTCTTTGTGCCCCTGCGGATCTAGGGAATGAATGAGGTAAGGTCTATGATCACGGGCTAATTAAAAGATTTGTCTGGCCACTTGATTCTCCACTCTTAACCGGTGCAATAAATCTTTGCAAAGGAATCAAGCTGAGCGCGTGGCTACTGACCTATTCCTATATCTAATTTTTTCAAAACATCTGCCAGAGTGGAGCAGGTTTTAACAATCTATTTAAAGTAGAGCTGTATTATTATCTTTCTTGCGAAAAAAAATTCATTCAAATATTTGAATATCAAATTCACTAAACCTGAAACAGTATGGCCCCTACAAAGAAGAAAATTAAAAGCATTGCTTTCCGATACCATCTAATTAGGGAGTTATGATCAAATAATGATGACAGAGGCTATGTATGTTTCAAGAACTCTTCCAGAAGTCAGGAGATATGGGTTACAACCAGGTCACCTAAACCCCATGTCTTGGTGTCTCACCTGTAACAATAAAGGCAGTGATGACTATACCTACCTCCAAGACTGTCATGAAGATCAAGTCATACTGCAGGGACAAGTACTTTCCAAACTATAATGCACTATAAAAACAAAGGCAATGATGATGCTCTGCAAATGTCACTGAGTAGTCTTTATGTTTTTCATGCTAATTCAAAGATTTTAGTATGTAGCCATCTTGGCCTCTGAGGCCTTGTGATCTCACTCCATTTACTATGGGTTATCACTGGGACTTTCTGAACCCAGAGTCAAGAATATGGAAGTCAGAATATCAAAGTTTTAAGAATTATGAAATTTGTGGAAATGGAATATTCCCTCATAGCTCAGTTGGTAAAGAATCCGCCTTCAAGGCAGGAGACCCCAGTTCGATTACTGGGTCGGGAAGATCCACTGGAGAAGGGATAGGCTACTCACTCCAGTATTCTTGGGCTTCCCTTATGGTTCAGCTGGTAAAGTATCTGCCTGTGATGTGGGAGACCTGGTTCAATCCCGGGGTTGGGAAGATCCCCTGGAGAAGGGAAACGCTACCCTCTCCAGTATTGTGGCCCGAAGAATTCCATGGATTATACAGTCACAACTGAACAAACTTCATTTTTACACTTTCTTTCACAAGATGGATGGCTAAAACCCAGAAAGCATTATAAAACAAAGTCAACTTTTAAAAGACCCAAATTATATACAAAAAATTCTTTAAAACTGTATCAGTTCATGTCTTTATATATTATAAACAAGGTGTGAATTATACTGACACAGTTTTCAAAGGTATTTGTAGTCAACTAATTAAATAATTTAAAATGTACATAATGTGAGTTAGGTACCATTGAAAAATCATCATGAATTACACAGTCTCTTTTTCTTAGTCCATTCATTCTCCCCAGTGAGGTTTACCTTTGCCCAGGATACAGACTCAAAGCACAGGGTTTTAGAGCTCTGTCTTGCTTTCACACATATTGTGCTTCTCTCGTGTGCGCGTATCTCATTTTACCCGTTTTCTTAGATTGCCTGCAATAGTCATGTCAAGACCACTATTTTGACAAAGTTCTACCTGACTGCCTGGGGACAGTGCTTGACCCCTACATCAGGATCCATTGTTAGTCGCTGCCCTTGGTATTCTCTGCCATCCTGCCCTCCACACGTTTGCCACTCCCATCCATATCCTTGTGGCATCCAGCTATTATTCTTCTGCTTGTCCCATTCCCCTCCTTCTCTATGAATAACTCAAACTCTGCAGAGGTTTCTTTCACATTTGTCAAAGCATCAAATACCACCTTCTATACTTTACCCTTCAAAATCTTTATTGTTTACATTCTCCCACTAGTTATGTATTTATTTGTCTCATGTCCTCTATTTAATCTTAAATTCTTAGAGACACAAATTTAATACATATTATTAGCTTTCTAATAAAATTTCATCATCAAATTTAATATCACCATGTTACTTTCACACTCAAAAGTGTAACAGTGGCTAAAAACATCAATTAGTGGGTAAACTTTTCAAACCATGAAAAGCCCTGCGCTTTCATAAGTATTTCAAAACTTTTTGGTTCTCTAGCTTTACTGAGATATAATTAACATATATTAACAACATTGTATATGTTTAAGGCATACAAACATATTGATTGATATATGTTGCAAAAAATGGTTCCAACCATAGCATAATCTACTATCTCCATTCTGTTCCTAATTATTATTTTATTTTTGCATGGGACTATTCAACATTCAAGTACATAATACAGTATCAGTTAACAGGTATTTCAAATCTTAATACATTTTTTAAAAATTTACTAACTGCTGAATGTTGCTTGAATAATCAGCTCATAAAATATTCTGAAGGGTAATATCAGATCATTGATGTTGACTGTGTGTATTTTCATATAATGTAGAGGTAGAATAAAAATAAAAACCATTTTGGCTAATTCTATTTTTAATGTTAAGCTAAAATATTAAAAGCAGACTCCCTGAAGAAAATACTTTCTTCCATGTTTCTACTTGCCACTGCTTGTCTAAGACTTAGATCCAAAGAACTGTAGCTAAGACAAGATTAGCAGCAAACTTCAAAGTCAGTAACAGACTCTTTAGCAGGAACATAATTTAGATGGTGATTCCCTGGCACAATTTACTCAAAACATATTCCAGAAAAGATGTAGGGCTTAGGCATGAAAGGATATAAATATTTTTGATATACCACTTCAAGAAACATAAAGGAAGTTACAACAACCCAAATATACTTCTCACAAATGACACCACATGATAATAAGCTAGAAAAACAGCCCCTTGTAAACTTCTTTAATACTGGAAAATAGTCAGTATAATTGAACACTCTGGAAACAGTTGGGTCTATAATATGTAACAAAGAGTATGTACTCTAAGTATATAAAGATAGCTATATATTAAAAAGAAAAACACCTTAATTTTTAATATATATAAACAGAAAATTTACCAAATAAAAAATACAAACTGCCAAAAAACATTTGTAAACATGTCCAAATTCACTAGTAACCAAAAGATGCAAACTAAAGCAATGATATCATTTTAAAATACCAGAGTGGCAACAAATTTTTTAATGATAACACAACTGACATAGATCTAGCACTCTGGAACACTTGGTGCATATAGAAATTAAACATCATCTTTGGAGGGTAAAATGACAACATACAGTCAAACTCTTTCTACATATACTCTGACTCAGCAATTCCACTTAGGAACTTATCCTGAGAAAATAACTCAACAAATACATAGAAGAAAGATGCTCACTCCTCCATCATGATTTATAACAACAAAAATACTGACCGTAACTAGAGATGAACAATTACAGGACTCGCACAACAGAAACACTCATACACTCATCATAAGAGCATATTACTGAAAATGATGAGGTTGGCATATACTTTATTAACATAGGAATGTGCCTATTAATGGATGTTAAAGGAAAGAACAGGCTATGAAATATCTGTAAAATATGAATCCACTTTTGTACAAAGACAAAGAAACCCAGAAGGAAAGCAAACAGAGAAGAGGGGAGGGGGATGTGTGTGGTGGAGAGCAGCACGTGAGCAGGAACAAAGTCTGGCAGGGTAACAGCCATGGGTTAACTATGCTTGTGTTATTGGTCATCTTCTCAGGAGGTGACATTATGGGTGATTTTTCCTTTCTTCTATATATCTTCTGGATTGCTTGAATTCTCTAAAAAGCCATTTTTGCTGACCAGGTTTACATAATTACTTTATTATTAGAGAAATCTTTCAACAAAATCTCCTTCATTGTCTTTAGAAGCAATTCTCTCTCACAGACATAGAGAACATCCTGTGGTTGCCAAGCAGGTTGTGGATGAAGGAGGGATGGATTGGGAGTTTGGGACTAGCAGATGCAATGTTACATATAGAATAGATAAACAACAAAGTCCTTCTGTATACCATAGGGAACTACATTCAATAGCCTGTGATAAACCATAATGAAAAAAAAATTTTAAGAATGTATATATGTGTGTAACTGAATCTCTTTGCTGTACAGCAAAAACACAATATTATAAATCAACTATATGCCAATTTAAAAAATAAAAACAATAGAAACAAAACAGAAACAGTCATCTATTATTTCGAGTTGGGCACAAGAGAATCCCTTGTCTTCACAAAACGTGTCTCTAGTCATATCAAAACAAAACAAATTAAAAAACTTCTTGTATGTCTGCAGAAACCTTTTTATTTTATTTTATTTTATTTTTGCTTAACTTTACAATATTGTATTGTTTTACCATACATCAAGATGGATCCGCCACCAGTATACACGTGCTCCGCTCCCCATCCTGAACCCTCCTCCCTCCCCCCTCCCCATACCATCCCTCCGGATCATCCCAGTGCGCCAGCCCCAGGCATCTGTTATCGGGCATCGTACCTGGACTGGCGACTCGTTTCAGATATGATATTATACATATTTCAATGCTATTCCCCCAAATCATCCTGCCCTCTCCCCGCCCCAGAGTCCAAAAGTCTGTTCTATACATCACTGTTTCTTTTGCTGTCTCGTAAACAGGGTTATTTTTACCATCTTTCTAAATTTCATATATATGCATTAGTATACTGTATTTGTGTTTTTGTTTCTGGCTTACTTCACTCTGTATAATAGGCTCCAGTTCCATCCACCTCCTTAGAACTGATTCAAATGTATTCTTTTTAATGGCTGAGTAATACTCCATTGTGTATCTGTACCACAGCTTGCTTATCCATTCATCTGTGGGTGGACATCTAGGTTGCTTCCACGTCCTGGCTATTGTAAACAGTGCTGCTATGAACATTGGGGTACGCGTGTCTCTTTCAATTCTGGTTTTCTCAGTGTGTATGCCCAGCAGTGGGATTGCTGGATCATAAGGCAGTTCTATTCCCAGTTTTTTGAGGAATCTCCAAACTGTTCTCCATAGTGGCTGTACTAGTTTGCATTCCCACCAACAGTGTAAGAGGGTTCCCTTTTCTCCGCACCCTCTCCAGCATTTATTGCTTGTGGACTTTTGGATCGTAGTCATTCTGACTGGCGTGAAATGGTACCTCATAGCGGTTTTGATTTGCAGAAACCTTTTTAAATGTTCTCTAGTACTTCCAGCAAGAGGAACTTCATTGAAGCTGGGCCCTGCTGAGACATCAGACTCTTTGCTTCTGGTAAACAGAGTATCTGATGCTGGTTGACCAAAAAGAGAGTAAAGAGTTAAATACTCTTCGGAATATTTGATTCATTAAATGAACTGAGATAAGTAACAATTACATTAGCAAATATTATGCCCAAATAAAGATTGTTGAGATATTCTAACTTTAGGAATCAAATTGAGTTGATATGAAGTTCAATGACTGTAATAATGAAGTAATAAAGCCTTTCCTGTGTTCCCCAAATTCATCTTGTCTCATCCCTTCCAATTTAAGAAGGAAAAGGCTGAAATAACAGAATGGTAAAACAAGCTAAATAAATTCCCAACATTTTAGCTACACATTGTGAATAAATGCAAAAAGACACAAATATGTTTCCTACTTCTTATTATATCCTAGAGGTGAAACTGAGAGTATTTTTTCTACTTCCAAGATTACACACGTGGTTTCAATAAATCTTTTAATTTTCATTTCTTGGTCATCTTTTCTTTAGATCATATCTAACAACCCAGGTCAGACTCACTTTAAAAAATGGATGGACAATTTCAATAGGACTTTTTCCTCACTACTGTTAGATTCTCCTAGAAATTAATTTATGCATATTTCTTCTACTATCTTAGACAATTAGAATTTTGGTGAAAAAATTTTTAGAATAAACCAATGTATTTCTAGACATCCTGGAATGTGAAGTCAAGTGGGCCTTAGAAAGCATCACTACGAACAAAGCTAGTGGAGGTGATGGAATTCCAGTGGAGCTATTCCAAATCCTGAAAGATGATGCTGTGAAAGTGCTGCACTCAATATGCCAGCTAATTTGGAAAACTCAGCAGTGGCCACAAGATTGGAAAAGGTCAGTTTTCATCCCAATCCCAAAGAAAGGAAATGCCAAAGAATGCTCAAACTACCGCACAATTGCACTCGTCTCACCCGCTAGTAAAGTAATGCTCAAAATTCTCCAAGCCAGGCTTCAGCAATATGTGAACTGTGAACTTCCTGATGTTCAAGCTGATTTTAGAAAAGGCAGAGGAACCAGAGATCAAATTGCCAACATCCACTGTATCATCCAAAAAGCAAGAGAGTTCCAGAAAAACATCTATTTCTGCTTTATTGACTATGCCAAAGCCTTTGACTGTGTAGATCACAATAAACTGTGGAAATTTCTAAAAGAGATGGGAATACCAGACCACCTGATCTGCCTCTTGAGAAATCTGTATGCAGGTCAGGAAGCAACAGTTAGAACTGGTCATGGAACAACAGACTGGTTCCAAATAGGAAAAGGAGTACGTCAAGGCTGTATATTGTCACCTTGTTTATTTAACTTATATGCAGAGTACATCATGAGAAACACTGGACTGAAAGAAACACAAGTTGGAATCAAGATTGCTGGGAGAAATATCAATAACCTCAGATATGCAGATGACACCACTCTTATGGCAGAAAGTGAAGAGGAACTAAAAAGCCTCTTGATGAAAGTGAAAGAGGAGAGTGAAAAGGTTGGCTTAAAGCTCAACATTCAGAAAACGAAGATCATGGCATCTGGTCCCATCACTACACGGGAAATAGATGGAGAAACAGTGGAAACAGTGTCAGACTTTGTTTTTCTGGGCTCCAAAATCACTGCAGATGGTGACTGCAGCCATGAAATTAAAAGACGCTTACTCCTTGGAAGGAAAGTTATGACCAACCTAGATAGCATATTCAAAAGCAGAGACATTTCTTTGCCAACAAAGGTTTGCCTAGTCAAGGCTATGGTCTTTCCTGTGGTCATGTATGGATATGAGAGCTGGACTGTGAAGAAGGCTGAGTGCCAAAGAATTGATGCTTTTGAACTGTGGTGTTGGAGAAGACTCTTGAGAGTCCCTTGGACTGCAAGGAGATCCAACCAGTCCATTCTGAAGGAGATCAGCCCTGGGATTTCTTTGGAAGGAATGATGCTAAAGCTGAAACTCCAGTACTTTGGCCACCTCATGCGAAGAGTTGACTCATTGGAGAAGACTCTGATGCTGGTAGGGATTGGGGGCAGGAGGAGAAGGGGACGACAGAGGATGAGATGGCTGGATGACATCACTGACTCGATGGATGTGAGTCTGAGTGACCTCCGGGAGTTGGTGATGGACAGGGAGGCCTGGCGTGCTGTGATTCATGGGGTCGCAGAGAGTTGGACACGACTGAGCGACTGATCTGATCTGATAAATCACTTTGTTCTACTCTAAAACTTCCATGTCCAATACAGTAGTCACTAGCCATATGTGGATACTGAGTTTCTAAAATGTGACAGGTTCAGATCAAGACATAAAATGTTAAACATTTTGTATCTAACTGGAATTAGGACACCATATCACTCAGTATTGTGTTCATTAAAAAAGAAAAAAAAAGACCTGTCCAAAGTAGCCAAGGCTGGCTGCTGCTACTGCTGCTGCTGCTAAGTCGCTTCAGTCGTGTCTGACTCTGTGCGACCCCATAGACGGCAGCCCACCAGGCTCCCCTGTCCCTGGGATTCTCCAGGCAAGAACACTGGAGTGGGTTGCCATTTCCTTCTCCAATGCATGAAAGCGAAAAGTGAAAGTGAAGCCGCTCAGTCGTGTCCGACTCTTAGCGACCCCATGGACTGGACCCTACCAGGCTCCTCCGTCCATGGGATTTTCCAGGCAAAAGTACTGGGGTGGGGTGCCATTGCCTTCCCTGATAGTTTTTCTAATTCAAGAGATACGTCAGAAGTGAACAGACGAGGGCTGATAAAGTGGCTTCATGATGGTATCACTGTCGCATGTTCCTTTATCTTTCTGCTCTGCCCCCTTGTGGCTCAGACAGGAAAGAGTCTGTCTGCAATGCAGGAGACCCAGGTTTGATCCCTGGGTTGGGAAGATCCCCTGGAGAAGAAAATGGCAACCCACTCCAATAATCTTGCCTGGAAAATCCCATGGATAGAGGAGCCTGGGAGGTACAGTCCATGGGGTCACAAAGAGTTGGACACAACTGAGCGACTTCACTTTCTGCCTTCATGGTCTCAAGACGCCTCCTGAAGGCTCAAGAAATATTTTTATGCCTCAACCAAGAAAAAGAGGGAGGATGAAGAGCAAAGGGCATATGTCAGCTGAGTCTTTCTCTTTTTATTTAGGGCATGCCTGCTTCTAACCCATTGCCCAGAATTGGCACACAAGGACACCCATCGATATTAGGGAAATCTGAGACTGTGAGGTGTGCTTAACTAGGTATATGGCTGTCCCAAAGTTTTATCAGTTAGGAAGAAGGGTAAATGGACTTGGGATAGGCAACTGATGATGTCTACCAAAGACATCATGTTATAATCCTAACACCATGTTATAATACTAACAAATATGATTGCAATTCTTCCAGAGAGATAGAAAAACTACCTAAAGAGATAGAGATTACAGAAAAATCCAACATAACCTACAGTCTTAATGTAGGGTACAAAATTAGGAGAGTAGAAGCCTTGAGAGTATAACAAATACATGAAACTTGCCTGTTACTCCATGTATCTCTTGACTTCCTACATTTGAATTCCGATCCCCTAAGATGAAAAGCACATCTTTTTTGGTGTTAGTGCTAGAAGGTCTTCATAGAACTGTTCAACTTCAGCTTCTTCAGCTTTTATGGTTGGGGCATAGACTTGGATTACTGTGATGTTGAATGGTTTGCCTTGAAAACGAACCGAAATCATTCTGTTGTTTCTGAGACTGTATCCAAGTACTGTTTTTTGGACTCATTAATCGACTATGATGGCTACTCCTTTTCTTCTAAGGGATTCTTGCCCACAGTAGTAGATACAAAGGTCATCCAAACTAAATTCACCTATTCGCATCCGTTTTAGTTGATTCCTAAAATGTTGATGTTCACTTTTGCCATCTCCTGCTTGACTACATCCATTCACCTTGATTCATGGACCTAACATTCCAGCTTCTCATGCAGTACTTTTCTTTACAGCATCAAACTTTACTTTCACTACAAGACACACCCACAACTGAACGTCATTTCTGCTTTGGCCCAGCCTCTGCATTCTTTCTGGAGTTATTTCTCCACTCTTCTCCAATAGCACACTGGGTACCTAACAACCTGGGGGGCTCATCTTCTGCTCTCACACCATTTTGTCTTTTCATACTGTTCATTGGGTTCTTGAGGAAAGAATACTAGAGTGGTTTGCCATTCCCTTCTCCAGTTGGACCACATTTGTCAGAACTCTCCATAGGAAGTCAGGAGATACCTAGAGTAACAGGCAAATTTGGACTTGGAGTAAAAAATGAAGCAGGGCAAAGACTAACAGAGTTTTGTCAGAGTTTTGACCAGTGTTATGACACTGGTCATAGCAAACACCCTCTTTCAACAACACAAGAGATGACTCTACACATGGACATCACCAGATGGTCAACTCTGAAATCAGATTGATTATATTCTTTGCAGCCAAAGATGGAGAAGCTCTACAGTCAGCAAATACAAGACCGGGAGCTGACTGTGGTTCAGATCATGAGCTCCTTATTGCAAAATTTAGACTTAAATTGAAGAAAGTAGGAAAAACCACTAGGCCATTCAGATATGCCCTAAATCAGATCCCTTGTGACTATACAGTAGAGGTGATGAATAGATTCAAGGGATTAGATCTGGTAGACTATGAAGAACTATGAATGGAGGTTTGTAACAATGCACAGGATGAATTGACCAAACCATCCCAAAGAAAAAGAAATGCAAGAAGGCAAAATGATTATCTGAGGAGGCTTTACAAACGACTGAGAAAAGAAGCAAAAAGCAAAGGAGAAAGGGAAAGATATACCCAACTGAATGCACAGTTCCACAGGATAGCAAGGAGAGATAAGAAAGCCTTCTTAAGTGAACAATGCAAAGAAATAAAGGAAAACAAAACTGGAAAGACTAGAGATTTCTTTAAGAAAACTGGAGACACCAAGGGAACATTTCACGCAAAGATGGGCACAATAAAGGACAGAAATGGCAAGGACCTAACAGAAGTAGAAGATATTAAGAAAAGGTGGCAAGAATACACAAAAGAACTATGCAAAACAGATATTAATGATCCAGATAACCATGATGGTGTGGTCACTCACCTAAAGCCAGACACCCTAGAGTGTGAAGTCAAATGTGCCTTAGGAAGCATTACTATGAACAAAGCTAGTGAAGGTGATGGAATTCCAGCTGAGCTACTTCAAATCCTAAAAGATGGTTCTGTTAAAGAGTTGCATTCAATATGCCAGCAAATCTGGAAAACTCAACAGCACTCATAGGACTGGAAAAGGTCAGTTTTCAAACCAATCCCAAAGAAGGGCAATGCCTAAGAAAGTTCAATCTACCATACAACTGTGCTTATTTCACATGCTAGCAAGATTATGCTCAAAATACTTCAAGCCAGGCCTCAGCAGAATGTGAACCAAAAACTTCTAGATGTCAAGCTAGATTTAGAAAAGGCAGAAGAATCAGAGATCAAATTGCCAACATCTATTGGATCACAGAAAAACCACAGGAATTTAGAAAAACATCTACTTTTGCTTCATTTACTACGTTAAAGCCTTTGACTGTGTGGATCACAACAAACTGTGGAAAATTCTTAAAGAGACAGAAATACCAGACTACCTTACCTACCTTCTGAGAAATTTGTATGCAGGTCAATAAGCAACAGCTAGAACCAGGCATGGAACAACAAGCTGGTTCAAAATACGGAAAGGAGTATGTCAATGCTGTATATTGTCACCATGTTTATTTAACTTACATGCAGAGTACATCACAAGAAATGCCAGAATGCATGAAGCACAAGCTGAAATCAAGATTGCAGGGAGAAATATCAACAACCTCAGATATGCAGACGATACCACCCAAATGGCAGAAAGCAGAAAGGAAATAAAGAGCCTCTCAATGAAGGTGAAAGAGGAGAGTAAAAGAGCTAGATTAAAACTCAACATGCAAAAAATGAATATCATGGCATCTAGTCCCATCACTTCATGGGAGATAGATGGGGAAACAATGGAAACAGTGACAGACTTTATTTTCTTGGGCTCCAAAATCACTGCAGACGGTGACTGCAGCTATGAAATTAAAAGATGCTTACTGCTTGGAAGAAAAGCTATAACAAACCTAGACAGCATATTAAAAAGCAGAGACATCTCTTGGCCAACAAAGATCTGTACAGTCAAAGCTGTGGCTTTTCCAGTAGTCACGTACGGATGTGAGTTGGACCATAAAGAAGGCTGCATGTCAAAGAATTGATGCTTTTGAGCTAGGTCCTGAAGAAGACTCTTGCAAGTCCCTTGGACAGCAAGGAAATCAAACCAGTCAATCCTAAAGGAAATCAACCCTGAACACTCATTGGAAGGACTAATGCTGAAGCTGAAGCTCCAATACTTTGCCACCTAAATGCCAAGAGTTGATTCACTGGAAAAGACCCTGTTGCTGGAAAAGATTGAAGGCAGAAAGAGAAGGGGGTGACAGAGGATGAGATGGTTGAATGGCATCACCGACTCAATGGACATGAGCTTGAAAACACTCTGGGAGATAGCAAAGGACAGGAAAGCCTGGAGTGCTGCAGTCCACAGGGTCACAGAGAGTCAGACAAACTTAATGACTGAACAAAAACAAATGTGAAAGGTTTCATTTTACTGACCTTCTTGTTTGAACAGTCCTTATAGTTACTTTTAGCATCAACTTTGTTGGTCATGAAAGTTCAATTAACACACCAATAAAAACTTTCCTGTAAGTTCAATTCAGGTCATAGGAAAGAGCTGATCATACAACTTCATCATAGCCTGCCATTAAATATGGCCCTATTCTATTTTTACAATTTTCCTCTGTTTCCTTCCAGTCAAGCTAGATACAAGTAGAACCTTGATCACAGAAAGGGTTTTGTCCCAAGTCATTTGCAAAATTTCAAGCTCCTGTACCAATCCAATCCAACAGCAAACTCAGAATTCCACCTCCACATTTATCTGAAGCAACCAGTGTCTTTGCCCTCTTTGCAAATCTCAATAGCCACCACTAGAAGAGCTTTTTAAATTACAGAAAACATAGAAACATTACTTTTAATATCCACAAGATCCATAGGAGCAACCCCATATCCAAGAAGCAGTGGCTGCATGGGTACAGGAGGGCTGAGAGGAGCTACTCCACGTTCAAGATCAGGAGGGGCGGTGGTGAGGAGATACCCCTCGTCCAAGGTAAGAGAAACCCAAGTAAGATGGCAGGTGTTGCGAGAGGGCATCAGAGGGCAGACACACTGAAACCATACTCACAGAAAACTAGTCAATTTAATCACACGGACCACAGCCTTGAATAACTCAGTGAAACTAAGGCATACCCATGGGGCCACCCAAGACGGGCGGGTCATGGTGGAGAGGTCTGACAGAATGTGGTCCACTGGAGAAAGGAATGGCAAACCACTTCAGTATTCTTGCCTTGAGAACCCCATGAACAGTATGAAAAGGCAAAATGATGGGAAACTGAAAGAGGAACTCCCCAGGTTGGTAGGTGCCCAATATGCTACTGGAGATCAGTGGAGAAATAACTCCAGAAAGAATGAAGGGATGGAGCCAAAACAAAAACAGTACCCAGGTGTGGATGTGACTGGTGATAGAAGCAAGCTCCGATGCTGTAAAGAGCAATATTGCATAGGAAACTGGAATGTTAGGTCCATGAATCAAGGCAAATTGAAGTGGTCAAACAGGAGATGGCAAGAGTGAACGTCGACATTTCTAGGAACCAGCAAACTAAAATGGACTGGAATGGGTGAATTTAACTCAGATGACCATTATATCTACTACTGCGGGCAGGAATCCCTTAGAAGAAATGGAGTAGCCATCATGGTCAACAAAAGAGTTTGAAATGCAGTACTTGGATGCAATCTTAAACACAACAGAATGATCTGTTTGTTTCCAAGGCAAACCATTCAACATCACAGTAATCCAAGTCTATGCCCCAACCAGTAATGCTGAAGAAGCTGAAGTTGAACGGTTCTATGAAGAATTGATGCTTTTGAACTGTGGTGTTGGAGAAGACTCTTGAGAGTCCCTTGGACTGCAAGAAGATCCAACCAGTCCATTCTGAAGGAGATCAATCCTGGAATTTCTTTGGAAGGAATGATGCTAAAGCTGAAACTCCAGTATTTTGGCCACCTCATGCGAAGAGTTGACTCATTGGAGAAGACTCTGATGCTGGGAGGGATTGAGGGCAGGAGGAGAAGGGGACGACAGAGGATGAGATGGCTGGATGGCATCACTGACTCGATGGATGCGAGTCTGAGTGACCTCCAGGAGCAGGTGATGGACAGGGAGGCCTGGCGTGCTGCGGTTCATGGGGTCGCAAAGAGTCAGACACGACTGAGCGACTGATCTGATCTGATCTGATGAAGACCTACAAGACCTTTTAGAATTAACACACAAAAAAGATGTCCTTTTCATTATAGGGGACTGGAATGCAAAAGTAGGAAGTCAAGAAACACCTGGAGTAACAGGCAAATTTGGCCTTGGAATATGGAATGAAGCAGGGCAAAGATTAATACAGTTTTGCCAAGAGAACACACTGGTCAGAGCAAACACCCTCTTCCGACAACACAAGAGAAGACTCTACACATGGACATCACCAGATGGTCAACACCAAAATCAGATTAATTATATTCTTTGCAGCCAAAGATGAACAAGCTCTATACAATCAGCAAAAACAAGACCAGGAGCTGACTGTGGCTCAGATCATGAACTCCTTATTGCCAAATTCAGACTTAAATTGAAGAAAGTAGGAAAAACCACTAGACCATTCAGGTATGACCTAAATCAAATTCCTTATGATTATACAGTGGAAGAGAGAAATAGATTTAAGGGACTAGATCTGATAGAGCGCCTGATGAACTATGGATGGAGGTTCGTGACACTGTACAGGAGACAAGGATCAAGACCATCCCCGTGGAAAAGAAATGCAAAAAAGCAAAATGGCTGTCTGAGGAAGCCTTACAAATAGCTGTGAAAAGAAGAGAAGTGAAAAGCAAAGGAGAAAAGGAAATATATAAGCATCTGAATGCAGAGTTCCAAAGAATAGCAAAGAGATAAGAAAGCCTTCCTCAGTGATCCATGCAAATAAATAGAGGAAAACAACAGAATGGGAAAGACTAGGGGTCTCTTCAAGAAAATCAGAGATACCAAGGGAACATTTCATGCAAAGATGGGCTCGAAAAAGGACAGAAATGGTATGGACCTAACAGAAGCAGAAGATATTAAGAAGAGGTGGCAAGAATACACAGAAGAACTGTACAAAAAAAGATCTTCATGACCCAGATAATCACGATGGTGTGATCACTCACCTAGAGCCAGACATCCTGGAATGTGAAGTCAAGTGGGCATTAGAAAGCATCACTACGAACAAAGCTAGTAGAGGTGATGGAATTCCAGTTGAGCTATTTCAAATTCTGAAAGATGATGCTGTGAAAGTGTTGCACTCAATATGCCAGCAAATTTGGAAAACTCAGCAGTGGCCACAGGACTGGATAAGGCCAGTTTTCATTCCAATCCCAAAGAAAGGCAATGCCAAAGAATGCTCAAACTACCGCACAATTGCACTCATCTCACGCGCTAGTAAAGTAATGCTCAAAATTCTCCAAGCCAGGCTTCAGCAATACATGAACCATGAACTTCCAGATGTTCAAGCTGGATTTAGAAAAGGCAGAAACCAGAGATCAAATTGCCAACATCCGCTGGATCACTGAAAAAGCAAGAGAGTTCCAGAAAAACATCTATTTCTGCTTTATTGACTATGCCAAAGCCTTTGACTGTGTGGATCACAACAAACTGTGGAAAATTCTGAAACAGATGGGAATACTAGACCACCTGACCTGCCTCTTGAGAAACCTGTATGCAGGTCAGGAAGCAACAGATAGAACTGGACATGGAACAACAGACTGGTTCCAAATAGGAAAAGGAGTACGTCAAGGCTGTATATTGTCACCCTGTTTATTTAACTTATATGCAGAGTACATCATGAGAAACACTGGGCTGGAAGAAGCACAAGCTGGAATCAAGATTGCTAGGAGAAATATCAATAACCTCAGATATGAAGATGACACCACCCTTATGGCAGAAAATGAAGAGGAACTAAAAAGCCTCTTGATGAAAGTGAAAGAGGGGACTGAAAAAGTTGGCTTAAAGCTCATCATTCAGAAAAGTAAGATCACGGCATCTGGTTCCATCACTTCATGGCAAATAGATGGGGAAACAGTGGAAAGTGTCAGACTTTATTTTGGAGGGCTCCAAAATCACTGCAGATGGTGACTGCAGCCATGAAATTAAAAGATGCTTACTCCTTGGAAGGAAAGTTATTACCAACCTAGATAGCATATTCAAAAGCAGAGACATCACTTTGCCAACAAAGGTCCATCTAGTCAAGGCTATGGTTTTTTCAGTAGACATGTATGGATATGAGAGTTGGACTGTGAAGAAAGCTGAGCGCCGATGAATTGATGCTTTTGAACTGTGGTGTTGGAGAAGACTCTTGAGAGTCCCTTAGACTGCAAGGAGATCCAACCAGTCCATTCTGAAGGGGATCAGCCCTGGGATTTCTGTGGAAGGAATGATGCTAAAGCTGAAACTCCAGTACTTTGGCCACCTCATGTGAAGAGTTGACTCATTGGAAAAGACTCTGATGCGGGAGGGATTGGGGGCAGGAGGAAAAGGGGACGACAGAGGATGAGATGGCTGGATGGCATCACCAACTCGATGGACCTGAGTTTGAGTGAACTCCGGGAGTTGGTGATGAACAGGGAGGCCTGGCGTGCTGCAATTCACGGGGTTGCAAAGAGTAGGATAGGACTGAATGACTGGACTGAATTGAACTGAAGTGATTCTTACAAATGTAGGTTGTGTGTAATTATACTTTTTTCTTTTCTGCCCTAGAGTTCAGAGACTCTGCGCTGTTCTAAAAAAGTTACATAATAACTTTTCTTTGGCTGGTTGGAAAATGCTGGTGGTGTTCTCAGTAGAGGGATGATGCAAAACTTTAGAGAAGTTACCGAAAAATGAGGGGGAAAATAAGTGTAAGTGCCAGGATTCTCAGAAAAGATCAAGGAAGGTCTCATTCCAAGAATTTCCACTTTCACTAAATTTTCATTTCTATGAGTTCTTATTGGTTCCATTTCAAATCTTTCTTTGCCATACTCTCAAAAGTCTCTTTGATTTCTTTAAATATATTAAGCAGACTTATTCTACACTCTGAAACAGACCATTCCAAACTGCAGTTTATGTGGAACTGATTCTCGGTATGATTTTTCTATTAAATCATGCTTATGGTGGCTTCTTTCCTTATGGTGTTTTGAGGGGAGAAGTGGATCTTTTTTGTGAATTCATGGGAATTCTGCAAGGATTTAAACTGTATTCTTTTAGAAGAGATTTCTCTTTCCTTCTATCAGGACTCAGGAGTACTGCCAACCTAAGACTACTTTCAACTAACATTCAACTTGGGCTTTCTCAGGCCCTACAAGTAGTGTGAACTCAAACCCAAAACCTACCTTCTTGCAGGCTAGTAGTTAGAAATTCTCATGGAAGAGTTTTTTTCCATTCCACCCACAACCAAAGCAGAGATAGATATAGATAGATAAGATAGATAGAGAAGGACAGATACATACACACACACACACACACACACACATATACATGAGAAGGCAAGGTCTCTACCACTCCCCCTCCAGAGCAAGTTTTTCCTCCTTCACTGAGGTTTTAATCATATGGTTGCCAGTTCCTCAGCCTCAGGCTCTATGTCCTGAGCCCCCTACACATGACCTGCTAAAACCCAGGCTTTGGGCCACTGGAGATCATTAGAGACCTCAAGGACAAAAGTTGGCTCCAGTGGCTACTTCCCCTCCTGATTCATACTGCCCTCTCATCTCTGTCCTCCAAGACAGTTCCTTATGTTTCTGCCAGCTCAGCAATGCTTTTAAAATTACTTTTCAAACAACACATCTTATCCAGCATACTTAGGTTTTCCCTACTGAGAGGATGTTCTCTAAACTCTAGTCTGCCCTATAACTAAAGTCAAATGCACCTACTTAGAGACCTGGCACAGAAAACAAGGCTATTGTTTTTCCCTATTTCTAAGGTTAAAACTTTATATGATTCCAGTCAGTATTTCTCACTTTGCTTCCGCTTTTTCAGCGTCCTTCCATGACTGTCTTCCACATGGCCCAACTAGTTCTGCTCTGGCCCCAGTTGCACAGAATGAATGTGGTTCTGTCCCCGACCTCACATGGGTCCCTCTGACCTCACCAGAAGAGGTCAAGAATGGACCTGCACTCAGTGTTCCTCTGAGAATGACCTGCTAGCACTGCCAGGCCTCAAACTCATTGTTAACGTCCTGCTAGGGGAGAAACAGATGTGCCAGAATTTCAATCAGCCATGTCACTAAGCAAGCTTTTCTTGATGAAGTAAAAAGTATACAGATTTATGTTTTGGTCACATTTTCTTATCCCACCAGTAGCAAATAGTTCTCTGACCATCTACACTGAGATCACTGCTTTAGATAATCCCTGCTTTGGCCAGAGAGAGTCTGAGATGGTAACCAGAAGCAGAGCTGGATCTGAAGGTCTAGTGAAAAACTGTACCAGCTGTAGCTGGTTGAAGAAATAATAAAAGGACTAAAGACTATCTATGAATACTAATAGGGACTACCCTGCTGATTCAGTGGTAAAGAATCGGCCTGCTTATGTAGGAGACCCAGGAGATGAGGATTTGATCCCTAGGTCAGGAAGATCCCCTGGAGAAGGAAATGGCAACCCACTCCAGTATGCTTGCCTGGAAAAATCCCATGGACAGAGGAGCCTGGCAGGCTATAGTCTATGGGTTCACAAAGAGTTGCACACAACTTAGCAACTAAACAACAAAAAACAATGAATACTAATAACATTTTCATTAGGAAAGAATCATTCAATCGTTCACTTAGAATTCAATATACTAAAAGAATGATACTAAAAATGACCTTAGGTGCTGAAAAATAAACAGTATTTCTACTCCAAGTTAACATTCAAGTAACAGGCTTAGTTTTAATGTCTAAAATTGTCATAATTTTTATCTATGCATTCTAATTTTATATTTACAAATGCTATACTGGTTAAATATATTTTGTGAGTATACATTACAATTTTAATAATATTTATTTTACTTTATATCTCTCTCTTTAGTTGCTACATCATGTCCAACTCTTACAACCCCATGGACTATAGCCTGTCAGGCTCCTCTGTCCATGGGATTCTCCAGGCAAGAGTTCTGGAGTGGGCTGCCACTGCCTTCTCCATTTACTTTACATAATTGTATTTAATTATATCCTTCAATGTGTTACTGTTTGCTTATTTCTTGAAGTATGTCCATGCATTGGTCCCATCCACGACACATGGCCTCAACCAATGAATTCTGAAAATCAATTCAGAAAGCAAAATGTGTTATGCTAAAATCTAACTAGCTTTATTATCTATTCCTAGAGCCTCTCTCAATAGTAAAGCTTTAAGGAAAAACAAAGTTTTTCAGTATTATGAAACAAAGCTGCCATCAAAATTTTCATTTTGAAAATGACTTTCAAGATACGGCACATTATCATTCAAAAAAGGCACTATACCACACCCAATAATAATATCAAGTCTGCATTATCATAATACATGTGAACAGTCAAAAACCAGAAGAAAATATCCTTCATACTTATAAAAATATTTTTGTTATATAAACAGAATACAAGATATATTTACAACTCCTCTTGTTCCAAAATGGATTTGAAACTGAAATTACTAATGTATTTTATAAATGGATTAAAAATGATAACTGAAACAAAGTACGTCAATGAAAAAACATCTAATTATCCTTAACATTCTATTTCCAAAGCACTACCACTAACTGTTTTCAATTCATCCTACACTATACTCAAATATCACATGTAACCAATATCTTTTCAAAGGTTACTGACCCAGAGGGATGGTATGGGGAGGAAGGAGGGAGGAGGGTTCAGGATGGGGAATACATGTATACCTGTGGCAGATTCATTTTTGATACATGGCAAAACCAATACAATATTGTAAAGTTAAATAAAATAAAACTAAAATTTAAAAAAAAAAAAAAGGCTACTGGCTCATTTATTCACTCCACTATAATTTCTGAATACCAGCCATGTACCTATAATTGGTACATGCTGTTTCTCAACCATTAGATGATACTATTCAGTTGCAAGAAGTTTTGTCAAATTTCTGCATTGTTTTATATATATATGTTCATGCACACAAACAAATATATGTGTAAAAATTTTATGTTCTACTTGTTTCAAAATATGTTTCTCTGTCTATGATTATGAGAACTTTTTATGTTCCACTTGTCTCAAAATGTGTTTCCTGGCTTATGATTGAGAGAAGAAAATTTTTAAGATTTGTTTAACTATCAATGTGTAAATCTCACTCTCAAAATTTCTCAACTAAATATTTTGCATCATCTTTGCACATACCTGCCATCACCTATAGAAGAAAAACAAAGGTTACATGCGCTATAAAAAAATACCAATTTTAATGTGTCAATATTATTTTATCCATCTTCCTAAAAGCTATTACAAATGAAAATATAAAGATTAAGTGAATCGTACAGTTCTGAACAATGACACCAAAGAAAGAGTGTAATTACTTTTCCAGCTCAGGCCTTAATTAATGTATAAATACTAAAGCTTACTAGTTAGTCTTCTAGTTTAACCACAAACATGTTAGGTTTGTTTAGAATTCTGTTGAATTCAGAAAAGATGTATAAACAATGACTGCTTAACAGTTTAAGAATAAAGCCTACATTTGTGAGTAGCCCCAAACCTTAGCTGAAAATTGACTGAACTATACAGGTGTGACCTAGAGAGGGTGGGTTTAATGAAATATCCACAGTTTTAAGTGTCAAAAGAATTGGGGATTGGCCCAAGTCTATCAATAACTAACTGTGAGTCTTTGAAAAATCCTTTAGCTGTTCAAGGCATTGGTTTCTGATCCATGGAACTGGCCCACATGACCTCTAAGGCCCCTTCAGCTCTCACATTCTATAATTCCAATTCTATGCCATGTTTATAGCAATTGAAGGTAGACCCTCCATCCATTCACTGAGAAGAAGAAACCCTCCAGTCTTCTGATTGGGGTCTGTGTATTCTTGTACTAGGTTAAGTGGCAAGAGCATGTCGAAATAAGAATCAGAACACAAGGATTTATCACCCTTTGTGAACTGCATTCTTATCTTCAATGCTCAGCAACAAGACTTCAAGTACTAAACATTTTGATGCAATCATGACAATGCAGTTCACCACACAAGGTCAGGCTCAGTGGTTTCCAGGAAACCAAAAAGCAAAAGAATGTAGAAAGAAATAGTAGAGACTTCCAAATGATGAAAAAAATGAATTAAGTTCAAACTGAGATTCGAAAAGAGACACAATAAAAAAAAAAAAAAAAAAGAAAAGAGACACAATAAAGACGTAAAAAGTACGGTCAGTGTATTTAGAATGAATGGAACCATGGAAAGCAGTTCCTGACAATGGTAACAAAACATCTTTGAGAAAATTTTATCATTAAAGGAGTAAATGAGATAGATTATATTGACTACTCTTTCTTAGAAAATACAAAAACTAAAATTGAATTCTTTCATGAAAGCTAGAATTATTATGCAACTTCATTAAAGGAATTTTTATCTAATCCTAGAAATTAAAGATGTTCTTTATTTTTTAAAACATCATAGTTTTATTATCACAATGGAACACTCGATACCTCAGAAAAATAAGACCAAATATGAATTATTTCTTTAAATTACCCAAAAAGTTCATCATTACATTAAAGGATTAAAATGTATATAAATAAAACAAGAAAATCAGAAATTGCCTCAATTATGACTCTTTCTTTAGGAGTAAAGAAATTTTAATACAAAGTGGAAAATAACTAAGCTATTAACACATGTATTTCCCTTCAGACAATTGTCAGTATATATACATATCTACATTACATAGTTATAGCTGATACTTAGAATCCATCTAGAATTTTTTTAATAATTTAATTCTCTCCATTTATTTAATTTTTGACTGGCTCCCCGGGGCCCCCCGGGGCCGGTCGCCCTGGGTTGGGAAGTCCCCTGGAGGCACCCACCCATCGCGGAGAATCCCATGAGGAGAAGCAGCTGTAGGATCCCCCTTAGATTAGTCTTCGATTAGGGAACTAAAACTCTGCACATTGGAAGTGCAGAGTCTTAACCTCTGGACCATCAGGGAAGTCCCTAGAATTTTTATGTTTTATAGTACTCATTTCCAATCAAAAGTCCTTTACTGACAAAATCCACATACTTGTTATTTTATTAGTCCCATGATAGTATTAAATGGGTAAAGGTTGTATAAATGCTTTAACATTCTATTTGAGAGCATTTAAGTTATTTCTTTTTTGGTTTGGTTTGGGTGTTATTTCTTCAGAAATATTTCTAAAACATTCTTTAGAATTATGTAGATCAAAAATATAAAAAGTATAATAGCTGTTGCTATAACAATTGAAAGGAAAAGCAACCAATTTAAAAAACTACTTATGAAGTTCAAGGGCTTCCCAGATGGCACTATTGGTAAAAAATCTGCCTGCCAATGCAGGAGACATAAGAGACAAGAGGTGTGGGTTCAATCCCTGGGCAGGGAAAATCCCCTCAAGTAGGAAATGGCAACCCATGCCAATACTCTTGCCTGGAAAATTCCATGGACAGAGGAAACTGGTGGGCTACAATCCATGGGGTGCCAAAGAGCTGGACACAACTGAGAGACTGAGCGATGACGTTCAGCAATGACGTTCACACCAATGACGTTCAAATATTACTGTACCCACCTCCACACCTCTCTAGAGTAACATGATCATATCACATTTCCCATTGTTTTTTCTGTCTGATAAATGTAGATAGTGCCTAATGGTTGCTTAAATATGAACTTTAATCACCAGTGAAGCTGAACATTATTACTTGTGAGGACCCATTCTATTTTTCTAAATGTATAAATACCACCTATTGAGGGACAGTAAGTAGCAATCTTTCGTATGCATCAATGTATTCCATATTTCTAAACATTAATTCTGTTTACAATTGCAATAAGCATATAAGTTAGAACATACAAGTTATGAGAAATAATATAAAAATCACTCAGAAACCCAACAAACTTTTCCCTTTCAATAGCTTATGCTATAGAAAGTGAATTTCCGTTTTTACCTCCCCATCTATCCCATCCACACTAAAAGAAAAAATACTCTTAAGCATTTGATATATATCATCCAAGGATTTTTCCATGGCTTTGTTTGTTTATAAAAATGGAATAATACTCATCGTCTTATGCAACAGGCTCTTTTTACTTCATATGGTATCACAGACATCTTTCTATATGGTATCACAGACATCTTTCTAAGATCTATAGATCTACCTCATTCTTTTGATGGCAGTATAGGATTCTCTTACAGTAAAGATAACTTACTGAAACCAGGTTGAAGAAGGCAAAGGGGTGCCAGCTACTATCCATGGTATGTGTGTGTCTGTGTGTGTGTGTGTGTGTGTGTGTGTGTGTGTGTATTTGTTCCTTTATTTGTTTTTAAAGTTTTTATTGAATATGTTACAATATTGCTTCTGTTCCATGTTTTGGGTTTTTTTGCCTTGAGGCATATGGGAGCTTAGCTCCCCAACCAGGCTCTGAACCTGTACCTGTACCCCCTGCATTGGAAGGTGAAGTCCTAACCACTAGACTGCCAAGGAAGTCCCACGTTTCTTTTTTTTTTTAAATTTTAGTTATGGTCTCATCAGTTCAATTCAGTCGCTCAGTCGTGTCCAACTCTTTGCGACCCCATAAATTGCAGCACGCCAGGCCTCCCTGTCCATCACCAACTCCCGGAGTTCACTCAGACTCACGTCCATTGAGTCGGTGATGCCATCCAGCCATCTCATCCTCTGTCGTCCCCTTCTCCTCTTGCCCCCAATCCCTCCCAGCATCAGAGTCTTTTCCAATGAGTCAACTCTTCGCATCAGGTAGCCAAAGTACTGGAGTTTCAGCTTTAGCCTCAGTCCTTCCAAAGAACACCCAGGACTGATCTCCTTTAGAATGGACTGGTTGGATCTCCTTGCAGTCCAAGGGACTCTCAAGAGTCTTCTCCAACACCACAGTTCAAAAGCATCAATTCTTCGGCACTCAGCTTTCTTCACAGTCCAACTCTCACATTCATACATGACTACTGGAAAAACCATAGCCTTGACTAGATGGACCTTTGTTGGCAAAGTAATGTCTCTGCTTTTGAATATGCTATCTAGGTTGGTCGTAACTTTCCTTCCAAGGAGTAAGCGTCTTTTAATTTCATAGGTACCTCCAATTCCCTTTGCCTCCTTGATCTTCCAATGCAATCACCCAACCTCTCATCAACCCTGCTCAATTCACAACCCATTTTCTCCATTTCTGGTGGACTACAGAGAGCCATCAGAGAAGATTCCAAGTCTTACTAGCAGGCACCATTTCATAGCTAGGGTTTCCAATCTCAGCTGGGTGGTCATCATTATTCACTATTACTTCCTTCTCAACCTCACAAGGTCTATTCCCATCCTTTTCTACCCTACTTCAAGGCCCTATACCCACTCTACCTCTCATCCTGACCATATGGCTTGAACTCTTAATTTACAGAGAACATTCGGGCACGACCACTCTCACCTTCTCTTCATCTCTGAACCTCCCCTTCTAGGCCATCCTTCCCTGGTTTCATCCTAAGTCAGGAAAGGGTATCTTGATTCTTCTCTAAGGCTTATCTCTCCGTCTTCAATTTCATCCTCTATACTATATCTGCCTCATCCTTATCATAGAAACAAACTTATATAAATGCCATATTAATAATGTTAATAATAACAACAATAATAACAACATTTACATAGCACTTGAAATGTATCAGACCCTGTTTGAAGCATTTTACATGTGTTAACTCATTTAATCTTCATATCAGTCTATGAGGTAAGTATTAATTACAACTATCCCCATCTCACACATCTAGGAACTGAAGCACTGAGAGGTCAAGAGACCTGTTCAGGGTCACACAGATACTAAGTACAGAGTTGAGATTCAAACCCAAGTAGTCTGGCTTTTAACCACTATGTCCCACGTATAGAAGCTTATGTAATGTGACTATAACCCAGGTAGGCAATGTAAAGCAAAGTGGGGTTAGTGGGCAGAGAAGCCTACAGAGCACCAAAACAAGGGAAAGGGACTCTCAGAGCTATACGGCAAAGTCAGAGATGAAAGCTACCAGAGGGTACCATATGAAAAATGATGGAGAGCGTCCTTCTGGCATTTGTTGCCTATTCTATGAATATGGCTAGTTCCATTTCCTCCTGATTCCATCATCTCAAATTATCGCCACACAAATAGTCTGCCTGACAGATCATGGCCAAAACCAGTGGGAATCAACTAGATGAGAGGTGAATGGCTCAGCACAAATCTTCCCTGACATGTGAAAAAGAGCCCAAAGCACAGCACCTTCACATACTCACCATATACAAGCCGCTTGCTTGTGCTGGAGACTCTGACCTACACCATCCACATCCAGCCATCTTTTTATTTCACTGAAGTATAGTTGATTTACAATGTTGTGTTAGTTTCAGATGTACAGCAAAGTGATTTAGGTAAGATATATACTCTTTTCCAGATTCTTTTCCATCACATACTATCACACAATATTGAATATAGCTCCTTGTGCTATACAATATGTCTTTGTTATTTATATATTTTATATATAGTAGCATGTTTCTGTTAATCCCAAACTCTTAACTCATACCTCTCTTCCCACCTTTCTCCTTCGATAACCATAATTTCATTTTCTTTGTCTGTGAGTCTATTTCTGTTTTGTAAATAAGTTGATTTGTATCACGGTTTAACATTCCACATGTAAGTGATAGTATATGATATTTTTCTTCCTCTAACTGACTTCATTTAGTATGATAACCTTCAGGTTCATCCATGCTGCTGCAAATGGCAGTATTTCATTCTTCTTAGTGGGTGAGTAATATTCCAGTGTACCTCATCTCCTTTATCCATTCATCTGTCAAGGGCCATTTAGGCTGTTCCCAAGTGGGGTGCATGTATCTTTTCAAATTAGAGCTTTCATCTTTTCCAAATATATACCCAGGTGCTGTGCTCAGTTGGTTGGTCTGACTCTTTGCAACTCCATGGATTGAAGCCCACCAGGCTGCTCTGTCCATGGGGATTCTCCAGGCGAGAATATTGGAGTGGGCTGCCATGCCCTCCTCCAGGGGATCTTACCAACCTAGGAGTCAAACCCAGGTCTCCCTCATTGCAGGCGAATTCTTTACTGTCTGAGCCACCAGGGAAGCCCCATATGCCCAGGAGTGGGACTTAATACTAACCCCTCTGTACAGCTACCCAGCAAGTGTTACTCAAGCCTAATTTGAAAACCTTGCCCCAGACAGACCACTCCCACTGAGATCACTCTGACTTTCTTCCCTAGTATTTACTAAGAATCTGTGGCATTATCGGGGAAGGCAATGGCACCCCACCCCGTACTTTTCCTGGAATCCCATGGACGGAGGAGCCTGGTGGCTCCAGTCCATGGGGTCGCAGGTCAGACAGACTCAGCGACTCACTTCCTTTCACTTTCTCTCGGGGGAATGGCAACCCACTCCAGTACTCTTGCCTGGAGAATCCCAGGGATGGGGGAGCCTGGTGAGCTTCCGTCTATGGGGTCGCACAGAGTCGGACACGACTGAGCGACTTAACAGTAACAGTAACAGTGTGGCATTATGGCTTCCCAACCACCATGTTTTCTTTTTCCTACACTAAAAAGAAGAAAACTAATACTTCTAATGTCAGTCCTTCAAATCTCTTTAGGAAGTTATCATGTGTGATTTTTCTACCAAACCATTCCTCCCCTCCTTCCCACAACACACACACATGAATACATACATACATGAATACATGCATGCATATCTTTCCTTCGTCAGGCTAAATAAATACACCCAGCTTCTTTAACAATCCTTCATATGACCTGGTTTTAATATCTCCTTATCTTTGTCACTCTAGTATCCAAGTGTGATCCATTTTGCTTACCTCTTCTTTGATGTGTAGCACAGAAGCAACATTATACTGCTAACCTATACTGAGTAAACCCTAAAGATTTGTTTTATCTATGCTTCTTCCAGAAGCCATGGCTTATTCTTCCTTTATTTACAGAGCTGGTGCTCAGGCTCTTATATGCCCACTGAATTTCATATTACATCTGTGAGCCTCACCCTCATTTCTTAGTATCTTCTTCCCCTAGCTCCTAAGAGCTAGATCCACTGCTACCAATATCACCACCACCTCCAGATTAAATCAAATCCCACTGCCTCAAACACTCTTGACTAATAAGGCAAACGTGCATCTGCAGCCTCAGGCTGCCATCAGACATATTGGATTGAATCACTTTTCCAGCCTTCACTGATAATCGGTCCTGGGATCCAGGTGGCTCCAGGACTGCCCCTACAGGGCTCTGACATTGCCCTTTAGCTCACTCTTTCCTCATTCTATCCCTAAGAGTGGTGTAGATTTGATCCTTTAATCACCAGTTCAATGGCCACAGACTACTTCTTTTCCATAAATCACTGATCTTGCAACAACATTCCATTGCAACAGAGACAATAAGATAAACTGCAAAATTAACCATTTACAGAAACTATCATTTAGAAAACAAGAGTCTCTTGTCTTTAGAGGCTAACATATGATGGCTCAGATGGTGAAGAATCTGCCTGCAATGCGGGAGACCTGGATTCGATTCCTGGGTTGGAAAGATCCCTTGGAGGAGGGCATGGCACCACACTCCAGTATTCTTACCTGGAGAATCCCGATGGACAGAGGAGCCTGGCGGGCTACAGTCCATGAGGCCACAAAGAGTGGGACACGACTGAGCGACTAAGCACAGTGCAGCACACACATAAGTGACAATGGCACACTCTCCTAAAAAGAGTACTTAATTTCCAAAAGAATTTTCAATAGAAGATTTAAACCCATTAATACCAACTAGATAGGAAGCACATAAACTGAACTTTAGATACTATAAGTAACACCATCTCTCATTAAAAATAAATATGCCAAGAATCACAGGCAAAAGGGCAAAGGCCAGCTAGCCCCACTCCCTTGATTTTAAAGTAATAAAACTAAGCCTCTAAGAGACTAAGTGACTTATTCAAAGCAAAAGACCAGGCTACTGACAACACAAAGACTCCAGTTTCCAGCTTCCCAAAGCACAAAGTACCTAGAAGTCTATGAGGTAGAGCAGGCTTCACAGAGTTTGAAACAGACACAAGATCATCCCTCAGAAGTACACACAAAGTACACAGTATGTTTCATTGGAGAAGGAAATGGCAACCCACTCCAGTGTTCTTGCCCGGAGAATCCCAGGGACGGCAGAGCCTGGTGGGCTGCCGTCTCTGGGGTCGCACAGGGTCGGACACGACTGAAGCGCTTAGCAGCAGCAGCAGCAGTAACTATATATGCAGAAGGCAATGGCACCCCACTCCAGTACTCTTGCCTGGAAAATCCCATGGATAGAGGAGCCTGATGGGCTGCAATCCATGGGGTCGCTAAGAGTCAGACACGACTTCACTTTCACTTTTCACTTTCATGCATTGGAGAAGGAAATGGCAACCCACTCCAGTGTTCTTGCCTGGAGAATCCTAGGGACGGTAGAGCCTGGTGGGCTGCCATCTCTGGGGTCGCACAGAGTCGGACACGACTGAAGCAACTTAGCAGCAGTAGCAGCAGCAGCAAGCAATTAAAACATAAAGACAATACAGATCAATACTCATGGGCCTTTATCTGCCAGATATCAGTTTCTGAACGTGTTGACCATAAAACAGAAAACCATGAAATTATCATTTACATAAGAGCTTCTAAATATTTTGCCCATGAATGCTAGTCAATATAATAAATTTTCACATTTTACTTAACAAAAAATAATGCTAATCAGAAAAGAAAAGCAAATAAGTGCCATAAAGGCAGTGCAGCATGGTTGTTAGAAACTAACCACTTAATCCCTATCTCTTCTATTTACCAGCTATATAACCTTGAGGAAGGTACTCAACCTCTCCATGCCTACATTGCCTCATCTATAAAATGAGAATAGTAGTGTTTACCACACACTGTGGCTGTGAAGATAAGTCAATAAATTGTAAACTGTATGGCACAGTCCCCGGCATGTAGTAGGAACACAATAAGTGTTTTCCTCTATTCATTTTTTTGCCCTTCTCTATTTACATATTATTCTTTTTTACTTAGATAATCAAGCAACTCTTGGTATTTATCATATTTCTTTAAGTCTAGCCAACCACCAATATGACATTGGAATGAAGTAAGATTTTCTAAAGGGGCCAGAATCTAAAACTAAATAATGATAAGAGACATGGTATAAAAGGATGGATACATGTCCAAGGCATAAGTCAAACGGTCAGAAATCAGGAGAATGGAATCATGGATAATCACAGGCTTCACCTGCCTTGAATTGGCATATGTAGGATGAGAAGTGCCAACTGTTCTTAAAACCAGTCAAATCACAAACATTTTACTTACCACATCAAAGTTTGCAATGCCAATCACCACCACCACAACTACTAGCCAAAAACACCTCTGTACTTCCTACTTCTTTTACTTCTTACCCATATCAACAGACTCAAGGAGAAAAAACATCCCTCAGGAAACAAGAATAGAGGTTTCCCTGAAACATAATTCCATTAAATTTCTGATGTAAAGTAAACAAATAATGAATGACAAAGAGAAGCACATGCAGTTGCCTGGCTCTTATTGCTGCTGCTGCTGTCGCTTCAGTCGTGTCCAACTCTGTGCGACCCCCTAGACGGCAGCCCACCAGGCTCCCCCATCCCTGGGATTCTCCAGGCAACAACACTGGAGTGGGCTGACATTTCTTCCTCCAATGCATGAAAGTGAAAAGTGAAAGTGAAGTCGTGTCTGCCTCTTAGCGACCCCATGGATTGCAGCCCACCAGGCTCCTCTATCCATGGAATTTTACAGGCAAGAGTACTGGAGTGGGGTGCCATTGCCTTCTCCCTGACTCTTATTAGGTAGACCTAGATACACTTTAAGTCTGAGCCAGTGCTGCTGTCCATGGCAGCAAATAGGAAGAGCAGTTCAGCTGGACATGACCATGAGGGGTGAAAAACCTTGCTCAGGATTGGTGGACAGTCTTGAAGAGCTCTGAGGAGATCAGAATCTAATCAAAGTCAATTACTTGATACTTACTTTCCTGGAACAGCTTATGAAATGGAATATGAGAGAAGAAAGTGACAAAATTATAAGAGGTTAGATGCTGAGATTATAGGAGGTAAGGATGCTGAGAGAAGGATGATACAAGTAGGGACAAAAAAGAAAAGATTTTCAAAAACTCAAAAGGAACAGTGGTAAGACAGAGCCACAAACAGAAGTGCTGGTTAAAACTTAAAGAGGCCTGAAGTTCACTCAAGATAGTAGGATTTAGTAGGAAACAGAAAGTAAATACTGCTGATAATTATGACTGACCAGCCCTGGGAGACGATGTAGGTAGAATCATAAGTTCAGCCCTGCCATGATTCATTTTAGGTTAAAAACCAAATTTAAACATGCAGCCAAAATTCAGAAACATCCAATGGGTAGCTGGAAAAATCATAATATTACACAGCATTTCTAACAGTCTTAAAATTAAGTTGATTTAAGAGTTTTCTCTCATCAGCAAAAATGCATCTTTAAATGGCAAGCAATTAAAACATGAAATAGGCTCAAGATGGATTTAGGATGTATTAATATTAATGAGTATTAATATTAACTAAGATCATGCATCCGGACCCATTACCTCATGGCAAATAGATGGGGAAACAGTGGAAACAGTGACAGACTTTATTTTGGGGGGCTCCAAAATTACTGCAGATGGTGACTGCAGCCATGAAATTAAAAGACACTTGCTCCTTGGAAGGAAAGTTATGACAAACCTAGACAGCATATTAAAAAGCAGAGACATTACTTTGTCAACAAAGGTCCATCTAGTCAAAGCTATGGTTTTTCCAGTAGTCATGTATGGATGTGAGAGTTGGACTATAAAGAAAGTTGAGCACCAAAGAATTGATGGTTTTGAACTGTCATGTTGGAAAAGACTCTTGAGAGTCCCTTGGACTGCAAAGAGATCCAACTAGTCCATCCTAAAGGAAATCAGTCCCGAATATTCATTGGAAGGACTGATACTGAAGCTGAAACTCCAATACTCTGGCCACCTGATGTGAAGAACTGACTCATTGGAAAAGACCCTGATGCTGGGAAAGATTGAAGGCAGGAGGAGAAGGGGACCACAGAGGATGAGATGGTTGGATGGCATCACCGACTCAATGGACATAAGTTTGAGTAAACTCTGGGAGTTGGTGATGGACAGAGAGGCCTGGTGTGCTGCAGTCAATGGGGTCACAAAGAGTCGGACACGACTGAGCGATTGAACTGAACTGAATATTAATGATTAATAATATATTTTTATGAACCAAAAGTGGGAGTATTTGAGCTTTAAGTTCAATATGTAAAGATGATCTTATACAGAATAACTACCAAATTTTTCCACACAAAAAAAGAACAATTATGTCTCTTAAGACAAAGAATATAAGCATATGGATCATTATTCTGACTTCAGATAATATTTCACAGCTTTATTTTGTCATATTAATTAATTATAACACTACTTTATGTTCTATGAATTACACTTTTAGCTTTTATTTAAATCCTTACTGACAAATCCCCATGTTTTCCTGACCGATGTAACACATTAAAAAAATCATAAATTAGTCAAAGGAAATTGGGACCTTTTAATACAATCAAATGGTTACTTTAAATAAAAAAAGACTTACCACGTTTTCCTTCATCTTTCTTAACTTTTCATCTATCTCTCTCAACCGATTCTGTTGATCCCGTTGTTCTTTGGTGTTTTGAAGAACCTTTTCTCCTGGAGCTACTTCTGTATCTCTATTATCACCATTAAGGTCAGGTTTCTAATTTAAAAAAAAAAAAAAAATTCATATACAGGCTGAAACTGTACCATCACACATTTTTCCAGAGTAACTGAGCCTTGAAGGTTGGCTCTGCTTCTCATACAATATTCCTTCTCTTCAAAATAATACTTAGAAATAATTCTCTAATGTCTTCCTATTTGGGGGGGAAAGGTCCAATTGTACATAAAACAAGAGGTAGTTGTGCAACAATGAGAAGAGAATTGGGCTTCTCAAAGTCAGGAGTTTTGAACTCTGGCTTTTCCTGGTTCCTGACTAAGATGGCTTTAGGGGAATCAAAAAACCTCTCTGAGCTTTAATTTCATCATCTGCAAAATGATAATAACTTTAAGATCTAGCCCCAAAGTCATCACAGTATATCACACGCATGCAGAAATCTTAATAACTAACAAATACAGGCTGAAGATGTCCTTTGAAAAGAATACACATTATGTAATGGAAGTATGGCAACCCACTCCAGTACTCTTGCCTGGAAAATTCCATAGACTGAGGAGCCTGGTAGACTACAGTCCATGGGGTCGCAAAGAGTTGGACACGACTGAGCTACTTCACTTAATGGAAGTATCTCATTAGGCTTCAGTACTATCAGCAATATTTGAATTGACAGAACCATATTCTCCCAAAGTTAGTATTATTTCTAGATCATTAAAATGGATATTTCTTGACAGAAATCTGGTCTTGTATCTATAACTAAACTTCCTACATTTCCACCACAGATTTCCTACTCTGTACTGTCATGAGGTAACAGGCAAAAATGACATTTTTTAAGTTGCCTTAGGCAGAATCTGCCCACCTTCTCCTTAAATAGAGTTGGTCACCATTTCACTTTCAATGCCTTTTTCATCAAGGCCTTTCTCTCTTCCTCACTGCCTCCTCATCACTCACTCAGTCGTTTTCAGACTCCGGTGTGCTTTGGGGTCACCTCCAGAGCCCGTGAAAACATTCAAAGGCTCAGGCTCCACCCTGGAGACTCTGACTCAAAAGATAAGAAGTAGGGACACCTGAAGAAGCAGCTGCCCAAAAATTTGAGAACTACTGACTTAAAGGACAAAGTCCTCACTCCTTCATGGCTCTTTAGGCTCATCTCTTGTTGCTCGGGTCTCAGACTCAAAACTCCAGGGATATTGCCCATGCTAGTTCTCCACTCTCCATGCCTCTTCCTTCCAACTCCTCATAGAGACTCCTACTTTTGTGAGCTCAGCACAAACATATTTCCCTAAAAAATATCTCCTGACACACCCAGTAAAGGCAATTTCTTTCCCAGTCATGCCACATGTTCCCTTACTGCACTCACTACACTGTCCCTGCCCAGACAGGGATCGTGACTGGTCCCACCCTGTGTCCCTGTACCCAACACAAACCTCAAGTGGATCAGCGCGGCCAACAGACTGTAATTTCGGTTCTCAGAACTCTGATCACATCAATGTTTTAATGAAATTCATATTGCATAAAGCTCTAATGAAGAGACTATTAAAAGAGTATCTCAATTTCAAGAAGTGACTCTTTTACATCTTATTTCCCCCAAAGGGGACTCACTTCTGGTAGCTCTAGAAGCATCCATTGAGTAAATTACAAGCGACAAGATCTTTAAGAAGGAAACCTAATGTTAAGGAGGAGTTTGTAATAGCTGGTACCAAGGTCTCCCAGCAGCTGTGCACCCAGCATTTTATGGCCCACTCTGAAGTTAAGATACACAATGTCTCCATCTGTTTGAGCTGCTATTACAGAATACCACAGATAGGGTGGATAAACAACAGACATGTATTTCTGACAGTTCTGGAGGTGTTGAAGTCTAAGATCAAGGTGCTGGCAGATTTCACATCTAGAGAAGGCCTGCTTCCTACTTCCTAAATGGCCATCTTCTGGCTATGTCCTCACATAATAAAAGGGACACAGAAGCTCTTTGGGTCTCTTTTATAAGGGCACTAACCCTATTCATGGGGGCTCCACCCCCATGATCAAATTACTCCCAAAGGCCTCCCCTCAAAATACAATCACACTGGGGATTAGATTTCAACATATGGATTTGGTGTGTACATAGTCAGTCTATAGAATATAATGACCTGAAAAACACACAAACTGGATTTCATTTTTAAATAGAACAAGTATCTTTTAAAGGACATTATTTTTTAAAAATCTACAACTGTGATTTTCTAAAAATCATTGGATAGGCTCTAAAAGAAAAAGAGGAAAAAAAACTGTAAAGAAGACTTCATCAATATTTTTAAACTTTACTTATCCAAAGCCACCACTAAGAAAATAGACAAGCCAGAGGCTGAGAAAAAAATATGACACATAAATATGGCACAGGATTTGCATCCAATATATACAAGGAATTCACACAATTCAATAAAAAAAAGAATCAATTATTTTTTAGAATCTAGTTTTAAAATGACTTGAACAGATACTTCATAAAAAAAGATAACATAAATGACAAATAAGCACATGAAAAAGTACTCAACATTATTAAGTCATCAGATAAATGCAAATTAAAGTCCCAATGAGGTCATTACATAGCCACTAGAACAGGACAAAAGAAAAAGTTTGTTAAAATTAAACATTGGAGAGGTATGGAGCAAGCAAACTCTCACATGTTGTTGGTATCAGTATATAATGACACAAACATTTTAAGAACTGCTTGACAGTTTCTTAAAAAATTAAAAGCTTGTCTAATCGTTATGACTCAACAATTCCACTCCTGTGTCTCCATCTAAGAGAAATGAAAATGATGACGCAAACTTTGAACATGAATATTCAGAGCAGCTTCATGCACTTAGCCAAATGCCTACTAATAAGACCAGAATGATAAACCATAATGAACATTTGACGCAAGCTGGGACACTCACTCTTTCTCCCTGACCTCTGTCTTGTGGTTAGGTTTAGTCAGTGTTGAGAAGGAGTGTTAGAAGGTTGGAGGGCAGCAAGAAAAAGAGTTTGGGCTATTCTCCCCTTCCACTCCCTGCTTTGCCACTATGATTTGGGCAGTAATATATCCCTGACATGCCCATTAAGGGGATTTTCTTAGATTCAACTGAATATTCATGTTCAAAAGCAAACAGAGGCCACACTTGGAGCCAGTCAGTTCAGTAAGATGAGTACATGCGTGCTCAGCTGCTTAGTCATGTCCAACTTTTTTTCAACCCTATGGACTATAGCCCACCAGGCTCCTCTGTCCATGAGATTCTCCAGGCAAGAATACTGGAGTAGGTTGCCATTTGTTCCTCCAGGGAATCTTTCCAACCCAGGAACTGAATCTACATCTCCAGCATCTCCTGCATTGGCAGCCAGATTCTTTACACTGAGCCACCTGGGAAGCCCCAACTCAGAAGGCTATAGGACAGGAAACACAGTGTCAGGTATCCCTGGCCAATGGGAGTTTTTACTTCAGTCCACATCATAACAATATAGGTACAAGGGGCAAGGAAGCCACCCTGGCTTAAATATTTCATATCCAATAGAAGCCTCATCTGTTGAAATGACTCCACAGGTACATTATCTGGGTCTCAGCAAGGGACATTCCCAGTCACAAGAATCACTGCATTTATGGCTTCCCCTTCAGGTCTCTATAATTCTTCCAATCCTGAGGTCATTTTTAGCATAAGCAAAGTTGCCTCCTATCATTGCTGACATTCCAACTTTCATCAGATTGCCACAGAAACAGCTCACATTGTCATGCTGAAGAGGGAGGACTTGGTTAATCCTCTGCTCATGCCCAATATGATTACAATTTTGGATGGCAGATTCTTCTACCACAACGCTAGCCTCTCCAAGTTCCAGTACAATTTTTCTTTTCCCTAACCCCTGGTGCTACTCCCTAAGTATCCCAGCATCCCTTATTGGCTCCTTTCTTTAAATCTATAAACAGTTCCTTCATTTCATTATCTTCAAAATCCAACCTGGGTCAACTTCTATTCCTTGCCCAGAACTCTAACTGTGTATGTATGTGTGTATGTGCACAGACTTGTCAAGAAATAGACTGGAAGGAAATTTAGCTTGATGGTAAATGGTAAGGTAAGGTAAAAATCTTGATTTTACCTTGTTTTTCTTAGACACTTCTGTATTTCCTGAATTTTCTACAGTAAACCTATAGTGATTTCATATGCATAAAATTTATTTTTAAGAAAACAACACATTACCAAGCCTATCTTCATTCTGCTTTGACAATGTGACTCTCTGTACCAAAAGATACTGGTCTCAAGGTTAGATTTTAGCCGAGTTCTGCAAGTCACTTTTTCTTTCCTGGTCTCAACTGAGAAAGTTTCTTCCAATTCTGAAAGCTGAGTCTGCAATTCACCACAATTAAAGCCAAGGATATATAATATCTTTCCTCAGTCTTTGTCTCTGATAGCATAACCATATAGTACAAATATTTGAAAGACAGCATGTGATGAAAGCAGAGGCCAAGAAAAAGCAATCATCTGTTCTGGCAAAGATTGCATACTGGTATATTCAAGAAGCTCTGTGGTGCCAGGAGAGGTTCTGTTGTCATATCCAAGTGCCAATCAGTACCGTCTGTTTTCCTGATCATCAGAAAGATCTTGATTTCCTCTGGGTGAAAGTTTTTAGCAGATTTTCTGACCATGCATATTGTTTCTCTATTTCTTGAGTCATACAGAAATGCCTTTATTCAGTTAAAGTAAAATTCAGTTCCATAAAAGCTTTCTATAATATGCACAGAACATCTAAGGATCCACAAGAGTAGAACAGATCATGAGGTCAAGATATTTGCCAATTTGACTAATTGATTGCCTAGGGATTGTAAGTTCATGCTTAGAAAAATATCTGTGATGATGACTGAGCCAACAGGAGTCTTTGAAGCTAAGTAAACCCATTTCTAAAAGCCAAATACAGAGGAAATTACTCACACCTTCATAAGTTATCTGATATGAAAATAAGGCATTGAGTTAAGGGACAGAAAAATACAAACCTGCCTAAACAAAGCCATCTTGCCCTGTGTTTTCAAGCTAATGGTATGCTTTTCCACAGGCTACTGCTATTTCCTGTCATCAGATGGATCTTTTGCCTGGCAGTACTAAAACTAAAGAAAAAAATATTTTAGCCAGATTGTTTTTATCATTTTGAAATACTTCCATGAAATGAAAGACATCTTGAGGCTTAGCATAGAAAAACCAAGAAATATAAATATAAACTTCAAAGTAATCCGTAAAACACAGGTAGCAAGAATTCCACAGATTTAATTGGGAATGTTTGCCACGTGGCGCAGTGGTAAAGAATCTGCCTGCCAATACAGGAGACACAAGAGATGCGGGTTCGATCCCTGGGTCAGGAAGATCCCCTGGAGGAGGGACCAAGAGGAGCCTGGCAGACTATGGTCCATGGGGGTCACAAAGAGTCTGAATGACCAAGCTTGCACACGCACATGTTTGCCAGGTTAGAGGCAAGGATGTCTGAATTAACTTCCTGTTTATTCCTCAGTCCAGAAACCCATGCTCTCGTGGCATACTTCAATATTTTTTTTAAATGAACAGATGATTAATAAGATTTCTGTACTTGTGACTAACATACATAAAAAAACTCCTCAGTTCCTGACCTTGATCAGCATGTTAAGTAATTTGAGGTCAAGTGAACAGCACAGCCATTATTGGAACTCTGCAAATTCCTGGACTCAATAATAAAACATCTTTTAAGATAACACATCAAATCATGTTTTATATTTCCTCAAGGTTAGCTAACATTGAAACAGAAAGAGATCGAAAAACAGTTAAATGCTGGTCAAAATTTTCTTGGCAATAGAAGAGGTAAATACAGCTACAGTGTTCCTCAATCAAATGTTTGTTAATATTTGTTGGTCTTATCAAAATCATATACAACTGAATCAACAGTTTAAGAACAAGAAAATAAATCGAGTTGAGGAAAACCTCTATAGTCAATTAAATTAGCTGATTTAAGAACAAAGAAATTCCTCATATGTCAATGAGAGCCATTTCTGAACATTCTCTCCCAACCAGGAAAACACAATCTTATGATGAACTGGAATGGTAGACTTACTAAGACTGATTGCATGAGAGATTAATAAACTACACTTCTTTACAAGAGCCAAACTGAATAGAATTTATTATTGAATCCAGTTGCTAAGGACTTAAACTGAGTGCTTACATAACGCCTATATCTTGGATATTTCTGGAGAAAGCTGGAATGTAACACAGCTGCAAATAAGAAATACAGTAACTAAATTATAGAACATCACTCAATTTTATGGTGGGATTTACAGTACGTGGAAAGAAATAACTGATTTGTTGGAGGTTAGGGGATGCATACAAAAAGGTATGCACAGTTAAACCGCAAATCCTAAGGAAAAAAAAAAAAATGCTTCAATTAGTTCTCTTTTGCTATGATGAATGAAAATAAAAAGCAGATGTAAAACTGCAACCACATGATATTACTCACATTACAGCAACAGCAGCTATTCTTTCTTCTGAAAGTGACCACAAACTTTGTTTTACACTAAAGAAATCAGACATGTGAAAGCCAAATGCTGCTTTTAAAACATCTCCATGAAGCTAACAGCAAGGGCACCTACATGAGAGCACTGTAATCAGCAAACCCATAAGGAAGAGATTCCTCATCTGCCCCTTTCACAACAACCAATACTTCCTTAATCTCAGACACCTCTCTGCTGCTGCTAAGTCACTTCAGTCGTGTTCGACTCTGGGACCCCATAGACGGCAGCCCACCAGGCTCCCCCATCCCTGGGACTCTCCAGGCAAGAACACTGGAGTGGGTTGCCATTTCCTTCTCCAGTGCATGAAAGTGAGAAGTGAAAGTGAAGTCGCTCAGTCGTATCCAACTCTTCGCGACCCCAAGGACTGCAGCCCACCAGGCTTCTCCGTCCATGAGATTTTCCAGGCAAGAGTACTGGAGTGGGGTGCCATCGCCTTCTCCAACTCTCTGGAGCCCCTCAAATTATTGATTCATCCTTGACTTATGTGCCTACCAGTTTAGCATCTTATTGTTGCCACAGTCAGGTAAGTCAGAAACCCTGCGTGTTTCAACTTGTTTGGGAACTTATTTTCTTGATCGAAATTTTAAAACTTACAAATGAATTTTTTAAATATCACTCCTTATTAAATACCACTCCTTCATCAAACTTTCCTTTCCCTGTGTTCCCCCAGCATATGTTTTCCATACTTCTCATAAGATAAATTCCCATACTGTGGTACTTCTTTCACTGAATGGTCGGCCCACTGCACAAATTGGTCTATGTTTATATGTTCTATCCTCTAGTATCCTACGAGCTGCTTTAAGGTAGGAGGTAAAGCCACATACTAATCTGGATACTCAACTTCTACCACCATGTCATCTCTCATGAAATAACAGGCATTCAAAAACATTTTGATGGCCTGGGCAGGGGCTGGGCAAGTTAATTAAATGCAAGAAGTAGGCCCATGTTTTGTAAGCAACACAATATGGCGTGATGGATGGTGTAGCAAATTGGAGAACTTGTGCTTCATGGAAAGCAGCAGTTGCTACTCAGCTCAGTCCTATACTTTGTCAATCAGGGCTTCAAGCCTAATGTTGCCAGATTTTCCAATTTTTCAAAAGAAACTAGAAATCTGGACTTTTTATATGAGTTCACCCGTTTTCAGCAGTTTTCAACCTCATGCGATGTGATGGTGGCCTTCTCCAGGGACTCTGACCTCCTCTCTCTCACTCACTGGTTTCTCTTCCTCCTCCTATCCCTCACTTGAAATGAACTTCCTTGATATTCCTTATGGATGTGCTTTCTCTCTCTCCTCTGAACCAGCAAAGCACTTTGCTCATAGCCTTCTATTGTTCTTACCTATGATGTCTTGTACCACAGTTATCTATATAGATATTCTGCGCCTCTCACAAGGCAATAAGTTCCTTAAGTCACTTATTATATTAATAATAACATCTTTGGCTGAGTTTGGGGTCAGACACTGTGCTAAGTACTTTACACATATTAACTTGTAACTCACCTACACTTTAAAAGAACCCTCAGGAATAATATTATCATTACTATTTTACAGATGAAGAAACTGAGGTTTAAAGTGCTTCTAATTAACACCCAAGTCCTCAGAGCCAGTAAGTGGAAGCGCCAGAACCTGAAACAAGGCTTTCTCACTCCACAGTTCTATATGTGCCTGACTCATCTTTAAATGCTCTACAATTCCTTGCATGCAGTGAGCACTTGATTAACATTTGTTTAATTGATTGTTGAAAATAGAAATTTATATTCCACTTAAAAGACATTTTTTTCTTAAGGCACATGGAGAAAAATTACTGATGAGTTAATGGTTTGCAGAAAGCTTAAAAACACCATGACTATGCATTATGAATATTTGTGGTTCAGCAATAGATTGGAGGCCATTCATCAACCGAATAGATATGCAGGGTTTATCCTGAGATACTTTTCAGTGTATTATTCAAAAAGAATTCCAATCCAAAAATAATATCCGTAAAGTAATCTGCCATGCTAGCATTTCCAGCTTGAAAATTCAATGTGCAATACTGGTTTTAGCTAGAAATGAGGAAATGCCAACAGATTTAATAAAAGCTCAAAAGATTTTTGTTTTTTGCATTCAAGGAGCATTAATTACCTCCTTTCAATAACTATGATGTCACATTTCTGTTTCTGCATTCAGTGGGAATCCCAAAATGCAGTTTTATCTTTTCTCTAAATATAATTTGTTTCACATAAAAATATATAATATCAGTATGTTACAACTAAGTAATGTACTGGTTTTCCCTTTTATTATTTTTTTAAATATTTTGTTTAAATCATAAATGCTAACTTTGAAATGTGATTTAGATGACAATGACAGCATCTGATCACTGTCATCTAACAAATTTCTAAATTCTAAGTTTCTCTTTCAAGAATAACATTTGATGATTGTGAAAAAGACATTGTCTGTATTTTGGATCATTATCCAGCTTTGAGATCTCAGCAGCCTTTGAAATCTAACAACAATAACAACAACAAAAATCAGCTATAACAGAGAAAGAACAAAGAATATCCCTGAACAATTTTATTCCCCTGTCCTGGCTTCCTCCTTTGGGAACAGGTACCCAGTAAACATAAATAAACTAGCAGCAAAAGTGCTGATGTGTCAAAGTCCTGGGGTATATTTGGATGAGGACAGAGATTCTATAGTTCTCTCTTAGAACTCTGCCCCCAATCCAGAAAACAGTGGTTCCCACTACCACCGCCGAGCTGTGTAAAGGGCTCAGAGGCAGCTGTGCCTGGTCCTTAGGAATGTAATTCAAGGAAGCTGCGATGACTCCATAAAGGTTTCCTCACAACCAAACTTTCTTGGGAGCATATTAACACTGCCCCCTTCCCTTAAGGTAGTTCAACTGACCCAAATCCAGATCCCTAATCTTCAACTGACAGCTTGAAGAAAAGATTCACTATAAATAAGAATTATTACCTATAGACTACTCATATTATTTACATTTTTTAAAAAACAAGTAAAATCACATGCATCTAATATTGTACAGAAAATGATTGGGCGATATGTTTACAAAATTGATGGAGGACTAGTAGACTAACAAATGACCAGCCATTTTCTCTTCAGGCAAAATTACCACCCAAGCGCAAACTAGATCCCACAAAATACTGACACCTAGGGCAGGAAAAGAATTTACTTTTCCAAAGATGCTGCCACTCTTCTGCTTTTCTTCACCTTCCATGAGCTAACATAAAAGAATATCTGGGGGAACTATCAAGTGAAGAATCCTCACAGGACAGAAGTCATCAGCATGGCGAGCTTCTTTGTTTAGTCATTCAGTTGAGTCTGGGTCTTTGAGACTCCGTGGACTGTAGCCCACCAGGCTCCTCTGTCCATGGGATTCTCCAGGCAAGAATACTGGAGTGGGTTGCCATTTCCTTCTCCAGGGGATCTTCCTGACCCAAGGATTGAACCCACATCTCCTACAAGTCTCCTGTACTGCAGGCAGATTCTTTACCACTGAGCCACAGGGAAACCCAGATGGTGAGCTTCACTGCTTGTTAAATTAAAGGAGCTACAAGAATGTGGCAGAGTAAGGGACCGGTGACTATCATTGCTAACTCCTAGAACCAAGGAACAGAGAGAAATAAAGCTTTCAAAGGAATGAGTGCTGTGTTGATTCTCTTCCCTCTCCTCTCCTCTGTTCATGACCAAGAATTAGCTTAAGTCATAAAGATATTAAAATAAATATTTCCTCAGTAACCCCATCCTAGCAAATTATCAACTGAAAGAACAATGAACAGAAAGTCAGCCAGGGAAAATACACTGCTGCTGCTAAGTTGCTTCAGTCATGTCCGACTCTGTGTGACCCCATAGACAGCAGCCTACCAGGCTCCTCTGTCCCTGGGATACTCCAGGCAAGAACACTGGAGTGGGTTGCCATTTCCTTCTCCAATGCATGAAAGTGAAAAGTGAAAGTGAAGTCGCTCAGTTGTGTCCTACTCTTCGAGATCCAAGGGACTGCAGCCTGCCAGGCTCCTCAATCAATGGGATTTTTCAGGCAAGAGTACTGGAGTAGGGTGCCATTGCCTTCTCCAGGGAAAATACACACTGCTGTGGAAATCACTGTCACTACAATTATAGTCATGGGAAAAGCAATTGGGAAGAAATCTCTTTAGTTAACAAGAAGATTGTCAAATGACATGAACTAGCATAGGTACATATAAATCTGAAATCTATAGGCTCTTGAATCAAATATACCTTATCATTCTGATGTTCTGGTCTTGGAGAACAGCTGAAAATTGTTGGGTAGGTGGCAGAAAGTTCTTGGAGTTTTGTATCAATTTCAGCAAGCTGCTGATGCTGGGTGACTGCAAGCGTGTACCCTTCTCCCGGGACCAGCCAGCCACACTGACCTCCCTAAAAGGAAACAAGGGTCACCAGGTCATTCTCACACTACATTTTCCACAAAATATACCTTTAAAACCAGCCACATCAATGCTCCTCACAAAAACAAACAAAAATTTAAAATTTAAAAAATAGAATTAACTTGGGATAGTACAAGAAAAGAATTAAATAGTTTAAGGTTTCATTATCTGCCAACTCTACATAAAGTATATTCTTATATTTTGCAGGGTTTTCCCACTAATAAATCTCTTAGCCTCAAAGTCTGAGTCTCATAACATCCATATTTCTCCACTCTGGAAAAGTGGTTTGTTGAATAGGAAGAAATCATGTTTACACTAGAGTGGACATGTTATTTTCAAAATTTGTCCCTGAAAAGTAATTGAGTCTATAAACTTGGTCATTTGGGTTTCAAGATTACAACTGGCCATTCAACCAACATTAGTTTCTCTTTTTTATTTTTAGTTTTGTGAATTAATTTTTATCAGAGTATAGTTGCTTTACAATGTTTTATTGGTTTCTACTGTACAGCAAAATGAATATATGTATGCTGCTGCTGCTGCTAAGTCGCTTCAGTCGTGTCCGACTCTGTGCGACCCCATAGACAGAAGCTCACCAGGCTCCCCTGTCCCTGGGATTCTCCAGGCAAGAACACTGGAGTGGGTTGCCATTTCCTTCTCCAATGCATGAAAGTGAAAAGTGAAAGTGAAGTCGTTCAGTCGTGTCCGACTCTTAGCGACCCCATGGACTGGAGCCTACCAGGCTCCTCCGTCCATGGGATTTTCCAGGCAAAAGTACTGGGGTGGGGTGCCATTGCCTTCCTCGAATATATGTATATGTATACCTATATCCCCTCCTTTGGATTTCCTTCCCATTCAGGTCACAACACAGCATTAAGTAGAGTTCTTTGCTCTATATGGTATGTTCTCATTAGTTATCTATTTTATACATAGAACCAGCAATGTATATGTGTCAATCTCAATTTTAGTTTCTTCACAGGTTAAAAGCCATTCATAATATTTCATTCAAAAATCCCCTACTGGCCATATGGCTGGACATATACCTGTGGCTGATTCATGTTGATATTTGACAGAAAATAACAAAATTCTGTAAAGCAATTATCCTTCAATTAAAATATAGATTAAAAAATTTTTTAAATCCCCTACTGTGGGGAGGCCTTATACTGGCACTAGTGATTCAATATGAATCTCACACATTCCTGCCTTTAGGAGTTCTCAGTCCCTTGACAGCAAAGATTTTAACAAGGTGTGAAAGTGAAAGTGAAGTCGCTCAGTCGTGTCCGACTCTTTGCGATCCCATGGACTGTAGCCTACCAGGCTCCTCTGTCCATGGGACTTTCCCCGCAAGGGTACTGGAGTGGGTTGCCATTTCCTTCTCCAAACAAGGTGTGAAAAGCATTGGTAAATCCAGGGCTCCACAGGGATCAGGGAGGGTCAACTAGCCTCTCTGAACAGGAAAAAGCAAGGAGGAAAAGTGTTTGGAAAGGCTTCCTAAAGGAAATAATCAATGTTAGTAACATCTTAGAGAAACAACACAATTAGCTGTGCACTTTAAAACTGCAGCTGGTGAGGGTGAGATGGGAGGCAGAAAATCCAGTTAAAGAAGCCAAAGCCACAATCTAAAAGAAAAGTGATGGGTGTCTGAACTTGGAATGTTTCCTAGGAATGCAGAACACAGAACCAATTCCAGAGATACTTAGGAAGCAGAATGTACAGAATCTGGAGATAATTTGATGGAAGAATGAGGGAGGAGTACGAATCAAGCATAAAAACCAAATTTCTGATTTTTATCAACTAGGGGGATAGTCAGAGACGGCAATGGCACCCCACTCCAGTACTCTTGCCTAGAAAATCCCATGAACGGAGGGACCTGGAAGGCTGCAGTCCATGGAGTCGCTGAAGGTCGGACACGACTGAGTGACTTCACTTTCACTTTTCACTTTCATGCATTGGAGAAGGAAATGTCAACCCACTCCAGTGTTCTTGCCTGGAGAATCCCAGGGACGGGATTCTGGTGGGCTGCCGTCTATGGGGTCGCACAGAGTCGGACACGACTGAAGTGACTTAGCAGGGGGATAGTGGTCATATGGATCAAAATAAGAAATACCCAGTAGGTTTGAGGAGGCAAATGATAATGAATTCTGTTTGGGGCCTTTCAATATTCACAGATATCCCTAGGATATCCACAGATTATGTCAGGTAGTTAAATATGTCTGTCTGAAGTTCAAGATAGAGACTTGGAAATAAGTATTTTGGACTCACCCATAATTCTATAGTGTTTAGGTTAAACTCTCAGAGCATGGGAATGGGTGAGGTCACAAAGAGAAGCATGAAGACAGAAGAATCATGAAGAACACTAAGAATAAAGGGGCAGATGGAGGGCAAGGAAGCCTAAGAATTTCATGTCCTTTGGTTTCATAACTCTAAAACCAGGGATCAATCCCTAAGTGGTAACCAAAAAAGGTACATGCAAAAATTTATGCAGAAAGACTTAACATGTGTCTCTCCCTGGCCCCAGCATCCTATCTCCCTTCCTGCTTCAGTGACATTAATACTGCATAAGCCTCTCTAGGGAACAGGTCCCCAGCAGACACTCCTTCTCCCTACCCACGGGCATCAAGAAGACAAGCAAATGAACTAGATTCAGACAATTGGAAGTAAACACCCTGCCTGGACTTAGACTCTTGAGGAAGAGAGAGATTCAAAGATGCCAGGAAGGTGGGAAGAGATTAACCGTGACAGCAACAGCAGCGAGGAGTCAGTGATGGAGCAGGGAAGGCGGCGGCAGCGCTCGCTAGCATGGGTGTCTGGCGTCTGGCGGCTGCAGTGCGACCCTGAACCAGTCTGCTTTTGAGGAGTTTCTAGGGCCATTTTTCTGCCTATTTTTTTTTTTTTTTTTTTTTTTTTGGCCATTTTCTTGATTTCTGCCCGGTTTACAAACTTGGTCCTTCAAACTTTCCACTGTACCTTTGAGGTACCCAAGTCTCCCAAAAAATTCATTTTCTCCCTTTTTTAACCAAAATTTGCCTCCATTTCTTGCAACCCAGAACACTGAATTTTTTTGCCATGTTACTTATCAGATCAGATCAGATCAGTCGCTCAGTCGTGTCCGACTCTTTGCGACCCCATGAACCGCAGCATGCCAGGCCTCCCTGTCCATCACCAGCTCCCGGAGGTCACTCAGACTCGCATCCATCGAGTCAGCGATGCCATCCAGCCATCTCATCCTCTGTCGTCCCCTTCTCCTCCTGCCCTCAATCCCTCCCAGCATCAGAGTCTTCTCCAATGAGTCAACTCTTCGCATGAGGTGGCCAAAATACTGGAGTTTCAGCTTCAACATCATTCCTTCTAAAGAAATTCCAGGATTGATCTCCTTCAGAATGGACTGGTTGGATCTTCTTGCAGTCCAAGGGACTCTCAAGAGTCTTCTCCAACACCACAGTTCAAAAGCATCAATTCTTCGGCGTTCAGCCTTCCTCACAGTCCAGCTCTCACATCCATACATGACCACAGGAAAGACCATAGCCTTGACTAGGCGAACCTTTGTTGGTAAAGTAATGTCTAGGTTGGTCATAACTTTCCTTCCAAGGAGTAAGCGTCTTTTAATTTCATGGCTGCAGTCACCATCTGCAGTGATTTTGGAGCCCAGAAAAACAAAGTCTGACACTGTTTCCACTGTTTCCCCATCTATTTCCCATGCAGTGATGGGACCAGATGCCATGATCTTCATTTTCTGAATGTTGAGCTTTAAGCCAACCTTTTCACTCTCCACTTTCACTTTCATCAAGAGGCTTTTTAGCCCCTCTTCACTTTCTGCCATAAGAGTCGTGTCATCTGCATATCTGAGGTTATTGATATTTCTCCCGGCAATCTTGATTCCAACTTGTGTTTCTTCCAGTCCAGCATTTCTCATGATGTACTCTGCATATAAGTTAAATAAACATGGTGACAATATGCAGCCTTGACGTACTCCTTTTCCTATTTGGAACCAGTCTGTTGTTCCATGATCAGTTCTAACTGTTGCTTCCTGACCTGCATACAAATTTCTTAAGAGGCAGATCAGGTGGTCTGGTATTCCCATCTCTTTCAGAATTTTCCATAGTTTATTGTGATCCACACAGTCAAAGGCTTTGGCATAGTCACTTATAATAAAGGATAATTTCAAAAAGTCTGAAAATAGGGAGAAAGTGAAATTATACTATATGCATATAAGATATACTATAGCAATAAACATTTAAAATATACTTGCAAGTTGGCATATGAAAATTACACATAATTATAAAAAAAATCTAATTAGTCATAAACAAATTCTGATCTTTTTTCCTAAGTAAAAATGATATAAATATTGTATGACCTAAAAGAGAAATAAGAATCTGACACACACACAAAATAAAAACTATGGAATCAATGATTAAATATTGGTTAATAAATTTTAAATTCTTGTTTGAATGGAATTCTTTTTAAATGACACTGGAGGTAAAAGAAACTGTTCAACTAAGTGCAGCAGAAATTGAAATGTTTCATGTTTTATACTGTTACAGAAGGAAATTGTGTGTTGCTGTTCAATCGCTCAGTCATGTCTGACCCTTTGCAACCCCAGGGACTGCAGCACACCAGACTTCCCTGTCCTTCACCATCTCCTGAAGTTTGATCAAAGCTATGTCCACTGAGTTGGTGATGCCCTCCAACCATCTCATCCTCTGTTGTCCCCTTCAATCTTTCCCAGCATCAGGGTCTTTTCTAATGAGTTGGCTCCTCTCATTAGCTGGCCAAAGTACTACACCTTCAGCTTCAGCATCAGTCCTTCCAATGAATATTCAGTGTTGATTTCCTTCAAGATTGACTGGTTTGATCTCTGTGCTGTCCAAGGGGCCCTCAAGAGTATTCTCCAGCACCACAGTCCAAAAGCATCAATTCTTCAGCACTCAGCCTTTTTTATAGTCCAGCACTCACATTGTACATGACTACTGGAAAAACCATAACTTTGACTATACGGACCTTTATCAGCAAAGTAATGTCTCTGCTTTTCTAATTCACTGTCTAGGTTGGTCATAGCTTTTCTTCCAAGGAGCAAGCATCTTTTAATTTGATGGCTGCAGTCACCATCCACAGTGATTTTAGAGCCCAAGAAAATAAAGTTTGTCACTGTTTCCATTGTTTCCCCACCTATTTATCATGAAGTAATGGGAGGGACTGGATGCCATGATCTTCATTTTTTGAATATTGAGTTTTAAGCCAACTTTTTCACTCCCTCTTTCACCTTCAAGAGACTTTTTAGTTTCTCTTTGCTTTCTGTCCTAAGGGTGGTATCATCTGGGTATCTGTGGTTATTGATATTTCCCCTGGCAATCTTGATTCCAGCTTGCGCTTCATCCAGCCCAGCATTTCAAATGATGTACTCTGCAAATAAATTAAATAAGCAGGGTGACAATATACAGCCTTGATGTATTCCTTTCCCAATTTGGAACCAGTCCATTGTTCTGCATCCGGTTCTAACTGTTGCTTCTTGACCTGCATACAGGTATGTAACATGTAGTAGATGATGTACATGTTTCTGCCTGTACTTGCAATGTGTAGGAATCTCGCCTCCCTAAGACAGAATCCAGAAAATGCTTTTCACCACCTGCTTTACAGCTAGGATTCAGGCCAGTAATTAGGGTCTACAATCAGATTCACCCGTCTAATATTGATTTAGATGTGAAGAATTTAAGATCTGATGCAAAACCCATTTTGCTGGGAAGGGTGACAGCAGAGGCTTCCGGCTTTGGGGAAAGTCATTAGCAGTTTTGAGTTCCCAACATAGGGAAAAATCTTTAACAAATTCAAAGTATCCTAGACAAATTGAAGAGAACATTACATCCATTCAATGAAACATGCCACTATAAGGAACAACCGGCAGGCATGAGTTCTGAGGAATTCAAACATAATTATCATGTTAGTCATCCTCTTTATGTTGGGTTTGTCACAGGTGAAGTGGCAGAGCACTCCAAAAGGACATACAGACACTTGAAAGAATACAACGAATCTGAAGCATGGCAAGAAGTCTGGTACCGTTTCAGGAAACAATAGGTAGATCAGTCCCTTCCTCAAAGTGGCAGTCCCTTCCTGCCACATTCACGTCTTCCTCCTCTGATCTCTATTCCATCATGTGTCACCACCTATCTGGCATCATAGAATCTCCATATAAAATGTCTCCCACATCAGATAATAAAAAAGGACACCTTCTCCTCGGAGGACTTGCAGAAAGAACCTTCAGCAAATATTAATAATAACTTTAAAAACAGCAACAGTCTCAAAAGAGGGCTGCACAAGCAAAGTAAGCAGAATAGAGATATTTGAAACTCAACTCGGAAAACTGTAAAATGAATGTAGATGAGCAAAATGACAAAAAGGATAAGGATTATGAGAAAAATATTTGAAGGCCTGGAGGAGAGATCCTGGAGGAGATTCTATACCCATGTATGGGCTTGGTACATAGACTGACCTGGTCCCCTTTTCCAATCTCCTCCTCCTTCGCCTTCCTCTGCTAAAAAAAAAAAAAAAAAGTGAAATCCTTGAATCCCCAGTCTTGACTGCACAGCTGTATGAAATGAATGACTACGTGCAGTCTTAGGTTGGCCAGTGAGGTGCAGGTGGAAGTCATGGGGAGACCACAGCTTCCCAGGTGAAAAGGCAAAGCTTCAGAGGTATCTCTTTTACCCTTTCCTTTCCCTCTTTCTTTCTGCCTGGAAAATTTACACATTATCTACAGATATAGCAGTCATCTTGCATGCTGAAAAACAAAAACACATTAAGACCATGAGTCAAGAAGATCAAAAGACACTAGCTACTTACACTTGGATTTCTTGTTACAGAAAACAAAAAAAGTAAGTTTCTTATTTAAGTCATGGTTTTTAAAGTTTTCTGTGACTTGCAGTTAATCCCATTCCCAATTGATATCCCACTTTATAGGAAGCCCAAAAGGAAAGAAAAAGAGATGACAGAAGAGAAGAAATAACAGAAGATAATTTTCTGAACAGATGAAAAAATTGAACCTTCATGTAAGAAGTGCCTACCTAGAAGGTGCCATGCAAGAACAAAAATATTTTTAAAGATGCACACAAATAAGTTCTGATAAAATTGGTGAACTCAAAAATAAAGAGAAAAATCCTACAAGCTTCCAGAAAGGATTTTACATCTAGAATTTAGTTAATACCATTTAAAGCTACCATTTGAAGCCATCATTCAAGTGGGAGAATTAATTTTTGAATGTGCAAACACTCAAAAATTATCTACACACAATCATATTTAGGGGAATTCTTTTAATTCCAGAAAAATAACTCAGGAAACATGATTTTGACCCCATGGACTATAGCCCACTAGGCTCCTCTGTCCATGGGATTTTCCAGGCAAGAATATTGCAATGGGTTTCCATTTCCTCCTCCAAGGGATCTTCCTGACCCAGGGATCGAATTCACAACTCCTGCATCTCCTCCACTGCAGCCAATTCTTACCACTGAGCCATCAGAGAAGCCCCAGTAAACAACTAGTTGAGTTTAAATACACAGGTAATAAGGTGGTTTTAAAATTTGGCTACTGTTGAGAAAGATTCCTAAAATATAAGCATACTATTTTTAAAAGGAAAACTTATAACATCCTGGAACTAAAATTCCAAGTGATTTCAATGCATTCTAGAGGAGAAGTGGGAAAAGAGGGAAATCAAAGCGTACCAAAGATCCTGCCCTGTTAAGCGTAAGATTTTAGAAATTAATTATTGAAGAACCTCTAGAAAGGAAAGCAGCCCACTGCCAACACTCTGATCCTAGTCCAGTGAGACCATTTTATATTTCTGTCCAGGAGAAACTGAGCTGAGAAGACCTAACTTTCTAAGGTGACAGAACTGGGAAGTGACAGATCCTGCTTTCTAGCCAGTCTGCCAAAGCCAGCACTCAACCACTCTCCTAAGCCACCTCCAGTGTCTGCAGATCCATTGTCCATTTCACCAGAACACAGTGCCAGTCCTGAGTACATAACCTGGAGGAATATACACCAGCCTTTCTTGGAGTGGGAATTATAGAGAATTATTTTTTTTTAATCTGAATTTCTAGCTTCTCTTGACAAATTGGAGGATCCAGGCAGCCCTGGGCGGGGATTTCTATGCAGCAGCAGCCACCAACTGGCATACTGGCCCAGATACTGCTGCACATGCACTGCTTTTTAGCCAGAGCTAAAACTGCCCTCTGAACCTACATGTCTTAGGCTGGGTTCCCTAGACCCAGAACCTGAGGCAGAGATTCCTCTTGAAGTGACTTAGTGGAAGAGTGCTTTCAGGATTAGAGGTGTGAGGAAAGCAGGCTAGGAACAAGGGAACAAAGCCAGACAAGGATGTTGTCTCAGCTGAAGACCGACTGACCCCTGGGGAAGCTCTGGAGGACAAACTGCAGCACACTGCTCATCCTATTTCAAGGTGAGGAAACAAAGGGGCTGCGGGGTGGGGGGTGTCATCTGGGGGGATGGATGCGCAGATGTGCTAGGTAAAAGGCTGCTGCAGGGTGTCAGCAGCAGTAGCCATATTATCTCCGTTAAACACAGGGGAATAAAAATTAGATTTACAGCACTAAGAGTTTCAAGGAACACAGGACAATGTATTTCTTTGTGGAAGTAAGAATAGGGCTAGAGGTTTAGTACGCAAACAAGTACAGACGCTGAGTCTGCATTACTTATGTGACCTGCCCAGGCCCTACAGATACTCACATCCACACCATGGATTCACTCCTCAGACTCAGCCTGTGCCTGCCCCAGACTCTTCAGGGAACTGAATACCCAACGTTACCTGGACAGGAGCTGGATGGTGGTCTTAAGGATTACTAAAGATTACACTGAAATTATGTGGAATCAGTTTAGGGATAATAAGAAATGTCCAAAATAAAAGGATCCGGGGAAACATATCTCTATGTCATCAACAAGCAAGCCCGTCACATCACAGGCAGAGGGTGTTGTTAAAGGCGATGTGTAGATCACTCTTATAATGACATAAGAGAGTCCATAATGAATCAACAAGAATAAATTGGAAAATTTCAATAAAAATAAATTTGTAAAACAGGATTTTTTAAGTTAAAAATATTGCCTCATAATTTGAAAAATTACTGCAATTTTTGCTATTTGATCAACAGCATGATTTTAAAAATAAAAATTCAGACGTGTGGAGCCTGTAGAATATCAGAGTTTACTTACCTCAGAACTGGACAGCCCTGAATCATTATCGTCTAAGTCCTTCAAAAGTTCAACCAGCTTTTCCTTTTCTCTGTCAATCATAACCACGGGTTTTCCCGAATTCTTGGCCAACTACAGAATGTACCAAAAGAAAATATTAAATACTCAAAGCAACTCATAGTTCAGGAAAAATTAAAATGGAATCTGAGGCTTCTACAATACAGATTCACTAAGGTAAAATTTGTTATATTAGACATTTTCATTTGCTGGGTAATTCTATTTTATTCTAAATTTTGGTAGAGCTCTGTTATCCAAGCAAAGATATTCAACCATCTCAACAAACATTTTATATAAAAAATAAAACATGGGCAGTTTTCAAACCTCTCTTTATATTAAATATATCAAATGCAACATACTTGCTGAGACATTTGGGAGGAATCTTACCACTTTCTATGTGACATATATCCACTAAATGAAACTGCTTTTAAGTTTCAAGACTATCACATCAGGAGTTTAAATAGGATTCAGTTACTATTGATAAAAGGAAAAAGGAAAATCTATGGTGGAACTGCTGTCTGCATCAGCAAGAACTTGGATGTGGGGAAAACCCTACTGCTCTTGGAAAATTATACATTAAGTCAACAAACAATGAGCCAGTGCACAAAGAGCAAGCTGGAAAAGGTCTTGAAGATCATAGGAACATGGAGCACATAAAGTCAAGAGTCCCAGAGGCCAGTCCTGGCAGTGCCAGGCTGACCCATGAATCCAGTCTGCCTGGAAAAGACGTGCTAATTGTGGAAAACATCAGGCTTGAACTCTGAAGAATGACTTAACTCTCTCCTCTTAAAACGTCATACTTATCAATATAGCTTTCTAGTGACTTAACTGCCTGAGTGGCTTGCCATGAACCTTCTCTTCACCATAGTTTTATTTCTTGCTGTAAATTATTTCACATTCTGGTTGAATACAGGAGTCCCTGTGCCCTTGGTTAGTCTAAGTCTGCCTTGAGGACAAACGAAGTCAGACTGCACGGCCTTTAAAACCAAGTTAAGCCTCTACATCAGGGAGCTAATCAAAGCAAGAGACAAACAACAGGCTGCTCCAGGAGCTGGGAGAGGAGAGGCAGGGCCAGTAGGCAGACAACTAGTTGACCTCTCCACCTCTGTCAAGGGCATTTTCCACTCAAATTTCTAAATGTACCAACTATAAAATCAGTCCCATTACTTTAAATAAAACCAATTTTACTAATATGCAATTTAAAATCTGGAAAACAGTGTATAAAACTAGTATTTAAATAAATGTTTTGCAAATTGCAGGAACCGGATTCATTTCTGGGCAATGAAACAAATGTATTAAGTTGCAGCTAGCAATTTTTAAGAGGGTAGGATGAGATAGAATAGTCTAGGATGGAGTAGAAAATAGTGAAATTAAGCATTGGTTCATAAAACTTCTCTTGCTGCTGCTGCTGCTGCTAAGTCACTTCAATCGTGTCCAACTCTGTGCGACCCCCATAGACGGCAGCCCACCACACCAGGCTCTGCCATCCCTGGGATTCTCCAGGCAAGAACACTGGAGTGGGTTGCCATTGCCTTCTCCAATGCATGAAAGTGAAAAGTGAAAGTGAAGTCACTCAGTCGGGTCCGACTCTTAGCGACCCCATGGACTACAGCCTACCAGGCTCCTCCGTCCATGGGATTTTCCAGGCAAGAGTGCTGGAGTGGGATGCCATTGCCTTCTCCAAACTTCTCTTATAGTTATATAAATTGCTTCAATTACATATACATGTATCATGGTCAAAAAAAAAATTTAAAGACAACGAACATAGTTATCTCCATTTTTGTAACTCATTTAGTCCCACATTCTGGCTTCTAAGTTTCTAGGTACATACCTCAATGTTTCGCTTAATGAAATCCTGGCTGTGTTTACCCCTGAGCTCAATCTTTTCTGTATTTGAGAAAGGTTTATTTTCTGCTTTGATCATTGACTCATTTCTTTCCATATCATAGGTAGAATCTAATAATAAAAAAGTTCAAAATTTTTTCAGAATTATAATTGTCCATTATGCCAGAATTTACCTTAAGCATATATTGAAACATATAAGAAATAAACACACACAGAAAAGGTCCTAAATTTCAGATCAGAAACTTAAGACATGCATGTTGGGAGCCAGTTTGGATTAGCGCTCTGCCCATGACAAGGGTCATGAGGAAGGAGGCTTGGCAATACGCAAGGGCGATCCAGCCTCAGGAGCCCCCTGGAGGTTCTCGAGCATCTACCCCCCAAAAAAAGCCGGAGTCTGCCTACTTTCTGCTTTGTGTTCTCACCTCTGACTTTACAGGGGGCTGTCCCCCACTACCTTTCTCTGAAAAAAGAGCTAACTTACAGCTCCAGTTAATAATTCCTGAGTGTGACAGTGTTTCAGCCTACAAACTCCTTTTGGAAATCCTCTAGCCTGCCTGAATAGGTTTTTCTGGCCACATGTGATTGTTTAAAGCCTCCCAACTGTGAGAGGCATGAGAAGTTCTAAACTTTCTAAACACAGATTCCTTTGAGCAGTTAAAAGATTGATTAGAAATTGTATTGGTGAAGGGTTTTTCACTTGTTGGGCCAATGTTTGCTGCTAAGTCTCCATATCCCTTACCTACTGTGTCCTTGGCAGTGTATTGAAATGTAAGTAGTAGCCTTAATGTTTGTAACCTGGGACCCTTGAGTTAATCTTTGTTACAACCCACCACAACTTTGCCCTATAGATATGCAACGCCAATGCTTTTGGAGGGTGGCGCCTGACTTTAAAATAATCACCTTTAGAGAAAATAAGTTCCTTAAAATGTTAATAGGCCTCTGGGCCAGAAGATGATGTAACTCACCTAAACTTTTAGGTGTGATAGGTTTGAAAGCCTGGCTCAGGGACTGCTGTCCCTGCATGACTCCACCCCTTCCCTCATTATCCTCTATGCATAACTTAAGAGATAAAAACTACTTTGAAAAGTAAAGTACGGGGCTTTGTTCACTGAAGTTTGGTCTCCCCATGTCGTTCTTTCTCTTACCTTCTGGCTGAATTATTCAGCCTCCTCTCTCCACAAAATGTTCTCACTGAATTTCCTTCTCACTGAGCTATCATTTCATCCGCTTTTCTTCACTGAATTTCCTCCTCACTGAGCTATCTTCATTTTCATCACTCTTTATATCTTTAATTAATATTTTAATAATCAATTGTTTCCTGATCGCCTATGCCGTCTCCCCTTTGAAATCCCTGGATCCACCAGGGCTGGACCCCGGCACATGCATTTATTCTTAAAAAGACAAATGTGCTACCATAATTTGCAATGAAGTTCTCATAAAACTTTTGTTATTCATTATTATGTATCAAACTTCTTGCTGAAGTTTGGAATCATGGGAGATATGAAAAGAACTTCAAGCGATATACATGAAGGAGAAATGGCTGATGTCATGAGAATTTTAACATATATTTTATTTTAGTATTTATATGACATAAAACTTACTCTAAAGACTAGAATCATTACCTACTACTCACTGATTTGCTGTTATCGTCTCAGAAAAATAAACTTCTTGGGGCTAAGTGTTCTGGATGTCCTATGTCCTATCTGCACAAACCCCTAAAGCCCATCTCAGTTTGTCAGTTTTTCTCAACCTTTGAAGAGCTTTGCATCAACGTCAATTGTTCAGACCCTGAGTGCTCAAGACAAGAGCAAGAAAAATACTTGTGGCCTCTTATCCCCTTTATAAAATATCTTGTTTTCACTGTGCTGCTAAGTCGCTTCAGTCGTGTCCGACTCTGTGCGATCCCATAGACGGCAGCCCACCAGGCTCCCCCGTCCCTGGGACCCTCCAGGCAAGAACACTGGAGTGGGCTGCCACCTCCTTCTCCAGTGCAAGAAAGTGAAAAGTGAAAGTGAAGTCGCTCAGTCATGTCCGACTCTTAGCGACCCCATGAACTGCAGCCCACCAGGCTCCTCTGTCCATGGGATTTTCCAGGCAAGAGTACTGGAGTGGGGTGCCACTGTTTTCACTGTAGTCACATTTAAAGCATTTTTTAAAAGACCATGTGAATCTTTCATTAAAGCTCTAAAAATATGCATAAAAAGAGTCTTCCTAAATGACAAAGAGAGTCCACCTTACAAAACAGGATAAACTGCTGTATTAAAGTTCTACAGAAAAAGAAAAAAAAAAAACACTAGCCAGTAGCTCAATGCAGACAGACTTACTTAAAAGTTATCTTTGTTTTATAAGAGAGGTAACCTCAATCAAAACGATTAAGGGAGCTTGTCAACTGGTGTTTTTGTGGCTCATTAGCAAAGATTCAGTACAAATTTAATAATTAAAGAATAAATTTTGATAACACTAGTTGGAAAGACCAAGAAAAAAGCGTGAGATCTCTGGATTTCTTTTCAAACTAAAATAAATTTGAGTAAAAACAAAAAACAACAACAAAGTTTTACTCAAATTTAAGTTACACATTTCTAGGCAACAAAAAAAAAACATCTATGCTTTATAACTGAGATTTCATTCTTTAATCAGTCTGGTGTCTCAGATGGTAAAGAATCTGCCTGCAATGTGGGAGACCTGGGTTTGATCCCTGGGTCAGGAAGATCCCCTGGAGAAGGAAATGGCAACCCACTCCAGTATTCTTGTCTGGAAAACCCCAGTGACAGAGGAGCCTGGAGGTAGTCCAAGGGGTCATATAGAGTTGGACACAACTGAGCAACTTACAAACACCAATAGTTAAAGTATGAGTTGTTTTTTTAGTGAGTGGCCTTCTTAGATATAAAATATATAACTCTTGCCCATAATCCAAGTTGTATATAGTCTTTTTAACTGAAATCTGAAGTTTATTCATTCAGCTGAAGTTTCATATTCTCTTAAACATTAAAATAAATCAAATTAAATGCATCTTTGTCTACATTTATAATAGTTTCTTTAAAATACACTTTTAATACATTGTAGGAAAAAATCTTAGATAGTCTGGTAGAAACTGTCTGCCTAGAAATGTCCTCTTCTCCTCTCCATCCTGGGAGTGATCCAAGGTAGAAGTTACCATGTCCCGGTAATGACCCCAACTCTTGCTGGGTTGGATGAATTGGTTGGACCAAGGGTGGGCACCTAACCCAAGATGGATCAGTTGGTCTCTTCTCTAGGATTATGGAATTGAATCACCCTCTCAATGACTAGCGAAAGGATATGATCTTAGGAATCAAAGAAGCTATCTACCAGGAAGATTCTTTTCATAAATTTTCTTTTTCACTTAAACTAGATTTCCCTCACTAGCAGCCAGATTTAACTGTTTATTACACAAAATTTCAAATGTTCTAAAGACTATGATAATGAACCCTCAACAGCTTCAATAATGATTAACTCGTGACCAATCCTGTTTCATCTAGAACCACCCCTACTTCCCCTCTCCACTGAATTAAATCACATCAAATCATTTCATCTGTGATCTTGTGACAATATATAAAATCACATACCTTGTTTGACATTCTGTATACGATTTTCATAGTTTTCTGGTGGAACTTGAGTGTGAAACACGGAGAAAAAGGTGTCTTCATGCTTGTTACAAGAAGGATCTAGTGATTTAAAAATCATTTGTTCAATATCATATGTTAACATATATATATGGAATCTAGAAAGACGGTACTGATGAATCTATCTGTAGGGCAGCAGTGGAGATGCAGATATAGAGAACAGACTTATGGACATGGGGCAGCACTGGGGAGAGAAGAAGGTGGAACAAATGGAGAGAGTAACATGGAAATATATACACTGCCATATGTAAGATAGATAGCCAGTGGGAATTTGCTGTATGACTCAGGGAACTCACACTGGGGCTCTGTAACAACCTAGAGGGGTGGGATGGGGTGGGAGGTTCAAGAGGAAGGGAACCTATGCCTGGTTCATGCTATTATATGGCAGAAACCAACATAATATTGTAAAGCAATTACCTTTCAATTAAAAATAAATGAATTTTTTAAAAATCATTTGTTCAATACATACAAAATAAATAAGGAATCATTTACATGGACAGTTGTTTTTAAAAAACAGATAAGATCTAATAATGTTCTCTGCAATATTCCTCAATTTCCTCTACACATTTCTTAAGACAATGTCACTTTCAGATGGAAATGATAATCATCTTTGTACACATGAGCCACTGAAACCGAGAAATCAGAGCCAGTCAACAGTTTCCCTAGAACTTCTGTGCAAGAAGTATGCATCAGGGTGTGCTAAAATATCACATTAATTACCTGGATATAATATACCCAAATTCTAGCATTCTTAAAACAGAGAATATGCACATTAAATAATTTTGTGTTTCTAGTCCTTATTTTAGATCCACAAGGTGAGATTTCAGATATATGATCCATCATTAAAATAACAGAATGTGTTTGAGAGAAAACTGGAGAGATACTTGGCAGTTAGCTTTCCTTTTTGATTCTCTTGGGATACTACACATAAAAATTTAAGAAACTGTGTTTAACTATTTTTGTTATTTAATTTGTCTTATGTTCCCTTAAGCTAATTTAGACACCGTATATTACAAGAAACAGCTAACATAAATAAACATCACTTTGCCTTAACATGAAAGAATCTGCCAGGCTGTGGCATAGATATGTTTTTGCTTAAGAAAACATTACATGTCTTGAAGATATTAGAGGATTCACCACCTATCTCTGAAACAAACCTAATTCGAGCACCTGCTTGGAGATGATATGGGAAAGATACATTCACCATGACACAAATACCAACAAATTCAAAACATACAACTTCTGATAGTGAAAACAAATTCATCAATTCAAATTCCCTAATTTGGAATTCATAATAACAGAGCATCGCATCACCAGGATTGACAGTACAACCATAATCCTTGTCCATTGTTTGATGGGTTAATCTAGCAAATTAATGGTATAAGACTTACAAGAAGACAGGTAAGCTACTTAGGAGGCAAAAAGTTTTGAAGTTCTTTTTAAACTTTAATTTTTTTGCAACCATTGTTATTAGGGCTCTTAAATATTCATTGAAGCATATAACAAGTTAGCAATTTGACAACATTCTGTTATTGGTTTAAGTTGCATCATATATCAAAAATGGTAATATATTTTTGATTACATCAGATCAGATCAGATCAGTCGCTCAGTCGTGTCCGACTCTTTGCGACCCCATGAATCGCAGCACGCCAGGCCTCCCTGTCCATCACCAACTCACGGAGGTCACTGAGACTCACGTCCATCGAGTCAGTAATGCTATCCAGCCATCTCATCCTCTGTCGTCCCCTTCTCCTCTTGCCCTCAATCCCTCCCAGCATCAGAGTCTTCTCCAATGAGTCAACTCTTCGCATGAGGTGGCCAAAGTACTGGAGTTTCAGCTTTGGCATCATTCCTTCCAAAGAAATCCCAGGGCTGATCTCATAATTCCTCTTTAATAGCAGTTTCACTTAATTTTATACTAAAGTACCTATAGACACATAAAAATACGAAAACCTGCAAAACAAAAAACTATTATACCAAGTTTTCATCCCAATCCCAAAGAAAGGCAATGCCAAAGAGTGCTCAAACTACCACACAATTGCACTCATCTCACACGCTAGTAAAGTAATGCTCAAAATTCTCCAAGCCAGGCTTCAGCAATATGTGAACCGTGAACTTCCTGATGTTCAAGCTGGATTTAGAAAAGGCAGAGGAACCAGAGATCAAATTGCCAACATCCGCTGGATCATGGAAAAAGCAAGAGAGTTCCAGAAAAACATCTATTTCTGCTTTATTGACTATGCCAAAGCCTTTGACTGTGTAGATCACAATAAACTGTGGAAAATTCTGAAAGAGATGGGAATACCAGACCACCGCCTCTTGAGAAATCTGTATGCAGGTCAGGAGGCAACAGTTAGAACTGGTCACGGAACAACAGACTGGTTCCAAATAGGAAAAGGAGTATGTCAAGGCTGTATATTGTCACCATGTTTATTTAACTTATATGCAGAGTACACCATGAGAAATGCTGGGATGGAAGAAGCACAAGCTGGAATCAAGATTGAGGGGAGAAATATCAATAACCTCAGATATGCAGATAATACCACCCTTATGGCAGAAAGTGAAGAGGAACTAAAAAGCCTCTTGAGGAAAGTGAAAGTGGAGAGTGAAAAGGTTGGCTTAAAGCTCAACATTCAGAAAACGAAGATCATGGCATCTGGTCCCATCACTACATGGGAAATAGATGGAGAAACAGTGGAAACAGTGTCAGAATTTATTTTTCTAGGCTCCAAAATCACTGCAGATGGTGACTGTAGCCATGAAATTAAAAGACACTTACTCCTTGGAAGGAAAGTTATGACCAACCTAGATAGCATATTCAAAAGCAGAGACATTACTCTGCCAACAAAGGTTCGCCTAGTCAAGGCTATGGTCTTTCCTGTGGTCATGTATGGATGTGAGAGCTGGACTGTGAAGAAGGCTGAGCGCCGAAGAATTGATGCTTTTGAACTGTGGTGTTGGAGAAGACTCTTGAGAGTCCCTTGGACTGCAAGGAGATCCAACCGGTCCATTCTGAAGGAGATCAGCCCTGGGATTTCTTTGGAAGGAATGATGCTAAAGCTGAAACTCCAGTATTTGGCCACCTCATGCGAAGAGTTGACTCATTGGAGAAGACTCTGATGCTGGGAGGAATTGGGGGCAGGAGGAGAAGGGGACGACAGAGGATGAGATGGCTGGATGGCATTACTAACTCGATGGATGTGAGTCCGAGTGACCTCTGGGAGTTGGTGATGGACAGGGAGGCCTGGTGTGCTGCAGTTCATGGGGTCGCAGAGTCAGACACGACTGAGCGACTTATCTGATCTGATCTGACTGAAGGTTTTAAACCAAGGAGTTTTTCTTAGCTGAAATCATTCATGTGACCCTATGGCTCTTCATGCATAGTCTCAGGATATCACTGCCTCAGACAGAATGGGTACAGCTAGGGTACAGCCCTAACACAAAGGTCTCATAGCTTAGCCTTGAGTTTAAAAGACAACAGTTGTAAAAGGAAGATATTCAACTGTAGAAACTCAACTTCTTAAGAGGAAAAAAGCATTTTCTAAATTACAAAAGTCCTTCATTAGAAAGCTCTTACTTATAGTAAAAAGCGAACCAAAAAATCTAATTCATGTAGAAAAAATTATGAAATTAGAAAATAATGATTTGATAAACACCATAATAATAACTGATTCAGGTAGAAATTAATGAATAACAGGATAACAGCCCCAAAGTATCCTCCCACAAGATAATTAATCCAGTGCAAAAAGAAAAATAGTAACTTTACAGTGGAGAAATCTAGCAGACACAACCTTAAACAAATGATCAAAGTTAACATCACCAGCGATGGAACAATCGACATCACACACTTCCTGTTATGATTCATTGAGAATACAGTACCACTTCTATGGGATTTCTGCCAAAAATACAAAACCTGAACCCAATATGTGGAAACATAAACAAACCCACACTGAGCAACTGTCTACAAACTAACAGACCTATAGCCTTCAAAAATGCCAATGTCATAAAATACAAAGAATTGTTAAAGAGACATGACAATTGAATGCAATGAAAGAGCTTGAATTTTCTTTTGGTAGAAAGGATTTAAGTGGGACAACTGGTGAACCATGAATAAAGCCTGTTGATTGGATCACAGTATTGTATCAATACTAATTTCCTGATTTGTGTGTGTGTCCGTCTGAAGAGAAGACGACAGAAGATGTGGTAAGATGCTAGTACATGGAAAATCTGAGTAAAGGGTATTTGCGAATTCTTCATACTTTTGAGACTTTCAATCTGAAATTATATCAAAATTAAAAGTTAATAGGTAGTTTTTCAAATGTCCTCACTACAAACATTTAGCTAAATGGAAAAAAGAAATCTCCCTTCAGAGATCATGGGCTGAGCACAATTTTTTAATTAACTTTTTTATTGAATGAAAGATTCATTAAATTCTATACTGGTTTACAATTTTCAAAAGTTTTGAGCACAATTTTTAATACAAGTCTTGAAAGAAGAAGATTGGAGGGTTGATTTAAGTTGCTTCCTGTCACCTAGGGAAGAAAGCCCATCCCAGACAATGGGAAAGATCTAGAAGAGCATCACTGGCATGAGTTTAGAGTAGACACAAGTGACTCACAAGTGAGACTGCTCCCTGGAACTCACCCTTTTGGAGGTGAAATCCTGGAGTTAGACTGAGATCATCAAAGAAAATGGGGAAACCGGAGCACAAGGGGCTGTGCCTCACTGAACACCTGGAGTCCTGGGAGGCCCCACTCACAGCGCTCCACACCCACTCCTGATGCTCCAAAGCACCAATGGTAGTGTGGCATGCTTTGAGGGAGACAGGGCATGATACAGTGACCCTTTCTTTCTCCCTGTCTCTTTTTCACTCGCTCCCCTACTCCTAATACACACACACACACAGAAACATATGACATACAGCTGCATGGCTGGCCTGGAGCATGGACGAGAACCAGGAGTGCCTGCTTTCCCCTAAGAATTAGAAACAGACCCCTTCCCAGAGCACATCATGACACCAGCCAAAAATGCACACAGCCAGGGACTTCCCTGTGGTCCAGTGGCTGGGGCTGCGTGGCCCCAGTGCAGAGGGCCTGGGTTCAATCCCCAGTCGGGGAGCTGGATCCCGCATGCTGTAGCTAAGACTTGGCACAGTCAAATAAATAAAGTTAAATAAATAAATATATTTTTTTAAATGCACACATCCAAACGTCCCATGCAATTAAGAACCACCCTGTTGGACTACAGAGAAAAGTTCAATAAACTCAAAATATCAAAACAATGCCCACAGTATTACAGATTTCTATATTGGCTTTTAAAGCAAAGGGCTTATAAAAGATTCTGGAGAACAAAGGAAAAGCACCATTTTCTAATTAACTATAAGGTCAATGAGGAAATAAGAGTACAGTAACAATATGTAGAGTATAATGGTAATAACACATAAGAAAGAATGCAGTATAGAGCTAAGTCTATATTTAGAAATAAATTCATAGCAATGATGCCTTTATTAAATTTTTATGGACTTAATTGTATGCCTCCAAAATTCATATATTGAAGCCCTAACTAACCCCTAGTGTGGCAGTACTTTAAGGAGATAATCAAAGTTAAATGAGATTATTAGGCAGGGTTCTAACCCAGTAGAACTGGGGTCCTTACAAGAAGAGGAAGAGGCACCAGAGGTGTCTTCACCCCCACCTGTTCTTCCTCTGGGCCCTGAGGACAGGCCACGGGAGGACACAGTGAGAAGGTGGCCGTCTGTAAGCCAGGAAGAGAGCTCACCAAAAATGAGCTTTCCAGTATGTTGACCTTAAACGTATAGTCTCAAAAACTGTAAGAAAATAAACTTCTGCTGTTTAAGCCACTCAGGCTGTGGTATTTTTTTAATAGCAGCCCTAGTAGACACAGATTTTAAGAGAAAATAAAAAGAACTTAACTAATTTAAATGAAGAAACTAATTTAACTGAAGAGAAAACAAGTTCAAGAAAAGAAATATTCAAGATAATTGCTAGAATTAACAAAGAAATTCAAAATTGAGGTGGTGGCCCCAACGGCCATCCAGGGCGCAGAGCGCAATGAACGAGGGCGCGGACAACGGCGGCGGCGGTGGCGGCGCTGTCCCCAGGGTGCGGCCCTGAAGGGGATGGGTTTGTCCCGTCTGCGCTGGGAACCCGAGAGCATTGGGATGCTGTCTATGAGAGAGAACTGCAAACGTTCCAAGAATACAGAGATACAGGAGAAACCTGGTTTGGAGAAGAGAGTATGATTCGACTAATAAGGTGGATGAAGAAACACAAGATTCCATTGGATGCTTCAGTGCTTGCTATTGGAACTGGAAATGGTGTTTTCCTGGTTGAACTTGTTGGCAAAATTTGGTTTCTCTGATGTTACTGGAATTGATTATTCTCCGTCTGCAATACAGCTTTCTGGAAGTATTATAGAAAAAGAAGGTTTATCTAACATTAAGTTGAAGGTAGAAGACTTTTTGAACCCTTCCACAAAGTTGTCTGGATTTCATATTTGTGTTGACAAAGGGACTTTTGATGCCATAAGCCTTAATCCTGACAACGCAATTGAGAAGAGGAAACAATATGTGGAATCTCTCTCCAGAGTGTTGAAAGTGAAAGGCTTTTTTCTAATGCTGCTGCTGCTAAATCGCTTCAGTCATGTCCGACTCTGTGCGACCCCATAGACGGCGGCCCACCAGGCTCCCCCTTCCCTGGGATTCTCCAGGCAAGAACACTGGAGTGGGTTGCCATTTCCTTCTCCAATGCATGAAAGTGAAAAGTGAAAGTGAAGTCGCTCAGTCGTGTCCGACTCTTAGCCACCCCATGGACTGCAGCCCACCAGGCTCCTCCGCCCATGGGATTTTCCAGGCAAGAGTACTGGAGTGGGGTGCCATTGCCTTCTACCTCATGTAATTGGACCAAGGAAGAGTTGCTAGATGAATTCAGTGAAGGATTTGAACTTTTCGAAGAGCTGCCCACACCCAAGTTCAGCTTTGGAGGCTGATCTGGAAACAGTGTAGCAGTGTTGGTTTTCCAAAAAACATGAGGCTTTTCACTGGAAAGACTCAGTTAGTGTCTTTTAAGAAGCTCTACATCAAAGTAAACCTGACACAGAAAATGCAAGTGAATGTTTAGTAAGTACCCAGGATGCACATTTTGAGGAGAAATAATGGGTTGGTTTAAAAAAACGCTCCGGAGCTCTACAAATATGACCTCATCGCGGTTTCCAACCATTATGAGGGCCTGCGGGATGGACACTACACGACATGTGCCTGCAACAAGGACAGTGGCCAGTGGCACTACTTCGATGACAACAGCATCTTGCCTGTGACGGAGAATCACACTGAGTCCAAGGCAGCCTATGTCCTCTTCTACCAGCGCCAGGACATGGCACGCCATCTACAACCCCAGGCTGGCTCATCGAAACCCCCGGCATCCTCTGCCTGTGATGCGCCACCCAAGTCGGGGTTCATGGATGTAAACTGAGGGGCCCCAGCCGCGCCAGCAGGAAGGAAGATGTCCCGGCTCTCTTCCTTCGCAGGCTTGGTCATGGCTGCTGTTCTCCTGTGCTGCTACATTGCTCTGTCCCAGGGAAAAAGAGCTCATGGCTCCTTCCAGCAGTGTGTTCCCCACCCGTTTGCCCTTCAGAGCATCAACCTTCCCTTCTATTCTCTATTTATGATTCTCCCCTTCCTTCTTGTCCTCAGTCCCAGGTGTTCTCAGGGGGTACGGGTAGGGTGCACCTGAACAGAGTGTATTTTCTTTCTGAGACCTTGTACCTTGCGCTGTGTATATATAAAAGTGCCAGTGTGTTCCTAAAAAAAAAAATTCAGATCAAAGTTATAAACACACAGTTCATAGGAAAAAAAAAAAAAATCATGAGCATGTAAGTGATTGGGTTTTAGAGATCAACCAAGAATAATTTTAAAATTTTCTTTTGTATTTGAGATGTAAATACTTCTCTTTCAGATTAAAAAAATAATTCCTGTAACTGCTAAACAGCTAAAACTTTAAATGAATTTACAGAAAGCTTGTATCCTTGATTTTTGCACCTCGGTAAAGGTGAATTGAATATAGCTATTTATGAAAATTTGATCAAGCTATTCCAGGGTCAGAATAATAAGCCAAATGACTTTCTTAATTTTTTATTGGACTATTATAAAACATAATAAGTGTGATATTTTGGGTTGAATGGTGATTTTTTTTAATGCTTTACTATCTGAGAAAATATCTCAGCCCTTACATGTGTAATTAAAATCAGATAAATATATCAGTTGATCAAGAAAAAAAAAAAGAAATTCAAAATTGATTTACAAATGTATAAAAAGACAAATCCTCGAGTATAATTTTAAAAAGAAAAAACACTCACTGCTATCAAAGTAGCATGGTACTGGTAAAAGAGCAGCCACAAAGACCACTGCAACAGAACAGAGGGTTCAGAAACAGACCCAGAAAAACATACTCAACTTATGTTTATTTATTTATTTAGTGAATGTCTCCTATATACCCATTATTTTGCTGAACATTCATAGCATTACCACAATACAGAGTAGCATTACCTCCATATACAGATGAGGTAAATCAGGCTCAGAGAGGCAAAGTAATTCACCCAGAGTCATACAGATAAATGGAGCTTGATTTTTGTGGCTTAATACTCCTCCTTGAGAGCTATTCTGAGCCTAGCATTATTCTGAGCCTATAACTGTGATTTGCTGTTGTTCAGTTGCTCGGTCTTACCTGACTCTTTCCAACCACACGGACTGCAGCACGCTAGGCTTCCCTGTTCACCAACTCCCAGAGCTTGTGCAAACTCACATCCACTGGTCAGTGATGCCACCCAACCATCTCGTCCTCTGTTGTCCCATTCTCCTCCTGCCTTCAATCTTTCCCAGCGTCGAGGTCTTTTCTAATGAGTAGGCTCTTTGCATCAAGTGGCCAAATTACGGGAGCTTCAGCCTCAGCATCAGTCCTTCCAATGAATATTTCGAGTTGATTTCCTTTAGGATTGACTGGTTGGATCTCTTTGCAGTCCAAGAGACTCTCAAGAGTCTTCTCCAACACCATAGTTTGAAAACATTAGATCTTCAGCGCTCAGCTTTCTTTACAGACCAACTCTCACAGCCATACATGACTACTGGAAAAACCATAGCTTTGACTAGACAGACCTTTGTTGGCAAAGTAATGCCTGCTTTTTTTTTTTTTTATTTTAGTTGGAGGCTAATTACTTTACAATATTATAGTGGTTTTTGCCATACATTGACATGAATCAGCCATGGGTGTACATGTGTTCCCCATCCTGAACCGCCCCCCCACCTCCCTCCCCATCCCATCGCTCTGGGTCATCCCAGTGCACCAGCCCTGAGCACCCTGTCTCATGCATCAAACCTGGACTGGCGATCTGTTTCACATATGATAATATACATGTTTCAATGCTATTCTCTCAGATCATCCCACCCTCACCTTCTCCCACAGAGTCCAAAAGACTTCTATACATCTGTGTCTCTTTTGCTGTCTCACATATAGGGTTATCGTTTCAACTTATCTTTAATAAAAGAGCAAGACTTCCAAATGAGAGAGGATATTCTCTTTAACAAATGGTGCTGGAACAACTGGATGTTGACATGCAAAAAAAAAAAAAAAAGCCAGACATAGACCTTATATTTTTCACAAAAATGAAATCAAACTGGATTATAACCCAAATGTAAAATGCAAAACTATAAAAATAGGATAAAAATCTATGTGAATTTCAGTTTAGTGATGAGTATTTATAAACAACACAAGTATGATCCATGAAAGTAAAAAATGATAATTTAAACTTTATTAATATTAAAAATTTCTGCCCTGCAGAAAAGACAAGCCACAGGCTGAAAGAAAATACTTGCAAAACACATATCACATAAAGGACCTGCATCCAAAATAGACAAAGAACTCTGAAAACTCAACCATAAGAAAACAGACAACTCACTAAAGAAACTATGCTACTGCTGCTGCTGCTGCTCAGTCGCTTCAGTCTTGTCCGACTCTGTGCAATCCCATAGACAGCTGTCCCTGGGATTCTCCAGGCAAGAATACTGGAGTGGGTTGCCATTTCCTTCTCCAATGCATGAAAGTGAAAAGTGAAAGTGAAGTCGCTCAGTCGTGTCCAACTCTTAGCAACCCCATAGACTGGAGCTTACCATGCTCCTCCGTCCATGGGATTTTCCAAGCAAGAGTACTGGGGTGGGGTGCCATTGCCTTCCCCAAAAGAAACTATAGATATGGCAAATAAACACCTGAAAAGATGCTGAACATTGTTTGCCATTACAGAAATATAAATGCAAATTAAAACAACAATGAGATACCAATAAACACCTATAAGAATGGATAAAATCCAAAAGCCTGACAATACCAATTGCTGGCAAGGATGTAAAACAATAGGAACTTTCATTTTTGCTGGTGGGAATGTAAAATGGTACAGTCAATATGGAAGACAGGCAGTTTCTTTCAAAGCTAGACATTTATCATATGATTTAACAGTCCTGCTCCTAGATATTTAACCCACAAAATGGATATTTTATATCCACACAAAAACCTGCACACAAATGTTTAAGAAGCTTTATTTATAATCATCAAAAACTGGACACAACCAAGATGTCATTCAATAGATGAAGAGAAAAGCAAACAGTGATATTGTCCATAGAATGAAATACTACTTAGTGACAAAAAGAAGTTAGCTATCAAATCATAAAAAGATATGTATGAATTTTAACTGTATACTGCTAAATTAAAGAACCCAATCTGAAAAGGCTACTTTACAGAATGATTCCAACTTTACTACATTTGGAAAAGGTAAAACTAGAAAGACAGTAAAAAGATCAGTGGTGGCTAGGGGTTTGGGAGGAGGAGGAAGATGGGAGGGTTGAATGGGGATTCACCCAGGGGATCTTTAAGGGTGGTAAACCTATTCTGTATGATACCATAACAGTGATTACATGACACTACACATTCTTGGAAACCTGTAGCTTCACAGCACAGAGAGTGAACCTTAATGTATGCAAACCATCAAAATATTATTTAGGATGTAATAAAATCCCAGGGCAAAATACAGAATTTGGTAAAAAAAAAAAAAAAAAAAAAACAATCTGTGTTACTGATGTACAAATTAATTTCACTGAAGAGGATGGAGGGAAGAATGCTCACTTTAAGTAAACTGGAAATGAATAGAGTCTGCAAGACTAGAGGCAATAGAAATTGCATGTGAGCTTTTTACTCCAGTTGATTAGGTTATGTCGCCAAAAATTCTGATATCACTACACATGTACAGTAGAATTGAACAATTAACTAAATAGATGGCCAATGGTGAGAACCAGGTTTTTCACTGTTGGAATGTAGGTTACACATGAGCAAGAGGAAAAGTCAAGAATGATCCATGTGGTAATAAAGTCAGAGACATCACTATGAACCTATATTTAGCTTAATATAGAGAGAGATGGTTATACATAGAAATATTTACAGATATGTGTATAACAGGTTAGCATACACACAAATACTTTATTTCTCAGAAGCAACAACTCCCCAATAGCAACAAGTTGATTAAGCATCCAGATCTGGTTTCTAATATCATTCTCCAATGGGAGGAACCAGGGCTTCTTGGAGAAGCAGCTGATTTTCTAGGACTTATGTAGGAAATATAGAAGACAAATCTGAAGCATCTTACAGTGGCAGAAAGTAAGGGAGTGCACACAACAACAACAAAACTCAAAATGGAGGAAATATGACAAAGGGGCACAAAAGCCAACTGAATGAGCACCCAATGGCCAAAGGTGGGAAACACTGGAGCAATAAAACAAAGTGGTATGGGACTATAATCCAAAGTATAAAACAAATATCCATGTCTATAGTGATATAAATAAATAGGGAGACTAGATGAATGGGAGAATGAATCTGTATTCCCACACTGAATAATTCACAATAATTTATGTAAATTCTCTGCCATCAAAGAAAGTGAAAGTGAAGTCGCTCAGTCGTGTCCAACTCTTTGTGACCCCATAGACTGTAGCCTTCCAGGCTCCTCTATCCATGGGATTTTCCAGGCAATAGTTCTGGAGTGGATTGCCATTTCCTTCTCCAGGGGATCTTCCCAACCCAGGGCTCGAACCCAGGTCTCCTGCATTGTAGACAGATGCTTTACCATCTGAGCCACCAGGGAAGTCTTCAAAGCCATCAAAGAAGTGACACATAATATCTGCGCTCCTTAAGTATGAGATGTGCATAGTAACTTTCTTCCAAAGAAGATAGTATGGAAAAGGGGGAATATTGGGAAAATTTACAGTACAGAAATTTGACAAATATCAATACTTCCTTAGCCAGGTGACCAAAGTTAATATCAACAGTGATGTTATACTGGTAATATAACGTGATGTGATGAAAATGGCACTTTAACTCTGTGGTCTTCCTCCCAAGAACATACAACACAAATGTAATCATGTGAAAACCATGACATAAGTCACAACTGCTAGAAATTCTACAAAATACTTGACCAGTATTCCTCAAAACTGCCAAGGTCAACAAAAGTAAGAAAGTTTGAGAAAGTGCATAGCCCAGAGTAGCTTAAGGAGACATGAGGACTAAGTGTAATGTGGTATCCTGAATGAGATCTTGGAATAGGTAAAGGACATCAGGTAAAAACTAAACATCTGAATAAAGTATGGACTTTAGTTAATAATAATCAGAGATCAAATTGCCAACATCCGCTGGATCATGGAAAAAGCAAGAGAGTTCCAGAAAAACATCTATTTCTGCTTTATTGACTATGCCAAAGCCTTTGACTGTGTGGATCACAATCAACTGTGGAAAATTCTGAAAGAGATGGGAATACCAGACCACCTGACCTGCCTCTTGAGAAACGTATATGCAGGTCAGGAAGCAACAGCTAGAACTAGACATGGAACAAAAGACTGGTTCCAAATAGGAAAAGGAGTACGTCAAGGCTGTATATTGTTACTCTGCTTATTTCACTTATATACAGAGTACATAATGAGAAACACTGGGCTGGAAGAAGCACAAGCTGGAATCAAGATTGCGGGGAGAAATATCAATAGCCTCAGATATGCAGATGACACCACCCTTATGGCAGAAAGTGAAGAGGAACTCAAAAGCCTCTTGATGAAAGTGAAAGAGGAGAGTGAAAAAGTTGGCTTAAAGCTCAACATTCAGAAAACTAAGATCATGGCATCTGGTCCCATCACTTCAGGGGAAACAGATGGGAAAACAGTGGCAACAGTGTGAGACTTTATTTTGGGGGCTCCAAAATCACTGCAGATGGTGATTGCAGCCATGAAATTAAAAGACGCTTACTCCTTGGAAGGAAAGTTATGACCAACCTAGATAGCAGAGATATTACTTTGCCAACAAAGGCCCATCTAGTCAAGGCTAATGTTTTTCCTGTGGTCATGTATGGATGTGAGAGTTGGACTGTGAAGAAAGCTGAGTGCCGAAGAATTGATGCTTTGAACTGTGGTATTGGAGAAGACTCTTGAGAGTCCCTTGGACTGCAGGGAGATCCAACCAGTTCATTCTAAAGGAGATCAGTCCTGGGTGTTCTTTGGAAGGACTGATGCTAAAGCTGAAACTCCAGTACTTTGGCCATCTCATGCGAAGAGTTGACTCATTGGAAAAGACTCTGATGCTGGGAGGGATTGGGGGCAGGAGGAGAAGGGGATGACAGAGGATGAGATGGCTGGATGGCATCACCGACTTGATGGACATGAGTTTGGGTGAACTCCGGGAGATGGTGATGGACAGGGAGGCCTGGCGTGCTGTGATTCATGGTGTTGCAAAGAGTTGGACACGACTGAGAGACTGAACTGAACTGAACTGAATGTATCAATATCAGTTCATTAATTTTAACAAATGTACCATACTAATCTTAATAAAAGGGAAACTGGTTGTGGGTATATGGAAAATCTCTGTTCTTTCTTCATATTTTTCCTATAAATCCAAAACTGCTAAAATTAAAATTTAACTTTATGAAAACTCTAGATTAAAAAGAGAAATAAACACTTAACAAAATTAAAAGTAAGAAATGGGGCATGTAAACAATAAGAAGGAGCATTATCATTGTTAAACACTAATGGAAACTTTAAAATCTCAGTGACATGGACATATTGCCAAAATTGACTCCAGAAGACCAGTAAACTGAAATACAATAGTAAATATGAAAGACACTGAAAAGAGTCAGAGAATCGCCTCCAAGAAATTATTTGAACCAGATGGTTTTTTCCAGTGAAATCTTTCAAACTTTTAGGGAACAGAAAATCCCCATGTTATATAAACTTTCAAAGCATGGAAATAGACAGCTAGTTCCATTCATTTTATGAAGTTAACATAGCCTGAAAAAGCACAGACACAACCACTACTAGCCCCCCACCACCTGCTACCCCATGACATACACACACATGGGCACACACACATATACACATACACACACACAGAGCTAATCTCACTTATCAGTATAGTTGTGAAAATTCTGAATAAATTCAACCATTCTTATCTGGTACTAAATTAAAAGAATAATCCTCCATAACCAAGAAATTCATTGATCTAGTAACAAAAGAATAATTTAGTAATTAAATCTATTAATTTTGAAACATTAGTTTGTCAAGAAGAAAAAACTTTACAATAAATAGATATTGAAATACATTGCATAAATCTCAACACTTAAGTCTTTACAAAGGTCTCAGAATAGGAATAATTATTGAAAGGACAAAGAGAATTCGTATTATTTCCAGGTGATCATAAACTAACAAAACCCAAAGCAAACAACTAAAGATAATTCAGATAAATACAATAATTATCACTGAGGGCTTGAGAAAATCAAACAGTAAGGCAGAAAGGGCAAATCTTCCTTTCCTCAACATTTTAGTTCCATTCAAGCCTTGCACTAACTGGACGGTGACCACCCACAATCTGGAGAGTAATACACTTCACTCAGTCTATTAATTCAAATGCTAGTCTCTTCCAGAAACACCCTCAAAGACACACCCAGAAATAATGTTTAAACAGACATCTGGGCATCTTGTGATCCAGTCAAGTTGACACATACAATTAGCCGTCACAGACACTGGGGGACAATGAAACCATCAGCCAAGATGGAGAAAATATACAAAAGAAGGAATGGGACGTAAGGAGAGGGAGAGGAGAGCCAGCAGGGAATGATGAATCCAGTAAAAACGTTACTATCTGATGAGTGGTCCACTGTGTCAGATGCTACAGAGATATCAAATAGGATAAAAATCAGGAGTAAGTCGGTAGATTTAGAAGTTAGGAGGACCACTGATAAAGTAGTTCCTGTAGTGTGATAAAAGAAAATACAGTTGGAAAGTAAATGGAAGTTGACCAGGTAGCACCAGTAGGTGTAGACTATTCGCTCAAGAAATCTGACCCTAAGAGAAGAGGGAAACAGTGGTACCTGTTTGGGAGCATCATGAAGAAAAAACCGACAGAGGAGGTTTTATACGCATGTTTAGTTGATTTGGGGCTTCCCTCATGGCTCAGCTGATAAAAGAATCCGCTTGCAATGCAGGAGACCTGGGTTCAATCCCTGAGTTGGGAAGATCCCCTGGAGAAGGGAAAGGCTACCCACTCCAGTATTTTGGCCTAGAGAATTCCATGGACTGAATAGTCCATGGAGTCGCAAAGAGTCAGACACGACTGAGTGACTTTCACTTAGTAGATTTGAGGGCTCTTTGATTCTGTTTTACGGTCAAAAGATTTAAATGTGGTTAACTGAAGGGAAGGACCCAGAGGAGATGAAAGAGATTGAAGGTGCTAAGAGACAGAAAAACTGATGGGTCAGGAGCCAGGGGCACAGTGAAAGGCACAGGATATTATTGACTTTGGCCTTCGAGAAAAAGAGCACGCATCCTCATTTAAGGGAAGAGGGAAGAGGGTGGAGAAGCACAGTCAGAGTGCAGTTTAAAGGCAGAAAGGAAGAGTGGACCCACCCAGTTGATCCATTTTCTCTAAACACTAAAAAGGCCTGGGCTAAGGACTTGCAGAAGAGGACTGGAGGTTAAGCACACAGTAATAATTCAGAAGAGCCATGCTGAAGAATGTAAGAGAAACTGCTAAGCTACACTGAGAATCCAGCAGAGATTAAAAAACAAAAGACTCCTTAGCTATACCAGTCAGCACAGTTATATGACTTTCTCCCCTAGTCCTCTGCAAATCAGAGCAGAAAGAGAATACCAAATTTTCTTGGAATATTTCATCTTAACATCCGAGAGTAGAAGCAACAATTTCCTGAACTTCACAGAAAAGCACTTTAAAAGAGGTATTTGCAAATTTTGAAAAACCTAATTGATTAAAATGTCAGTTTGGGGCTTACACAAACTTGTACATTTGGAGCTGGAAACACAAGTCACAAATGTGACAGAGGCAAAAAAGAATAACCTTTGTCCAAAACACCAGTAACAAACAATCCTATCACTAGATATAACTGTCTCAAAGAGTAGTGAATTTATCTGTATCCATCAGATAAATGCTATAAACTAAGGGAAAACTCCTAATTCAGTACTTTCATATTTCTCTAGAAAAACTTTAAAGTGATCCTTCAAAAACATGGTGAGACAGACTTTTAAAATATTTCTGAGACGTCTAGAAAGTACAATACTGTCCCTTTCAAAACTTCAGTATGGGTTATTATCTCATTTATAAAGCTAAAATACAGTTTTAAAAAATTAATTTAATGTGGTTTTTATCTTTCTGTTACAGCCAAGTCCTCATTTGTGTTTAGTACCTGGGTGTTTAGTACCTATAAAAAATACACAAGTAACTTTTCTTTTTACTGTTGGTTATTTGTGATGTTAGAAAGGGACTACAATGCATTTTATGTTTAGGGGGCTGGAAAACAAGTTAGAAATTGCCATTCTGCCACTAGCCCGAAGTCCTTTGAGTTACTCTTAAGTAAGAAGTTAAAGAAATGACTGGGGAAAATAAAGAATACTCATTCTAAGATTTTTCCCTTAGTTTAAGGGGGAAAATTAAAAGAATGGTAAATAGTAGGTTTGGATAATTGTAAATGTGTGTTTAAAGTTCAAGTCTAAAGAAGCCTGGCCCTAAATTCTTCTAGAGGTACAGCACTACTTTAACGAGATGCCGCCACCTACTGGACAGTTTACAAGAGTTTGCGCTTTCCTGGGAACAAAGGAAAAAATGACCGTGGAGGAAAACAGAGCAAACGGTTTCTTGTTTTCATAATAAGCTTTACAGGAACACTTTAAGTTTTATGGCTATACATAGGTTTGATCAAAATAATTGCTTAAGTTTTAAATTTTTTACATTTTTATTAAGAGGGGATAGTTGAAGTTCAGAGAATTATCTGGGAAACAAACTACCCTCAGGATGGAACAGATATAAGCAGTGTCACACCATTTCATGAGATAAGGCTATGGTGTAATAGTAGAAATATGAGACTGTCAAAATTAGTGTCATATGGTCAAATCGGACTCTTGCTTTTCTGTTCATTTCTTTCACATGTGCTAATAATACATTTCATAAACTGAAGACTCCAAAAGTTACCTCTTTTGGAATAAGCTAATGATTTATGTTATATAAAATGTTTCAAAATGCATAATTAGGCTAATAACATAATCTATAGTAAATGCTGGTTTCCCAGGTGGCACTAGTGGTAAAGAATTCGACTGCTAATGCGGGAGATGTAAGAGACATGGGTTCAATCCCCGGGTCAAGAAGATCCCCGGAGAAGGGAATGGCTACCCACTCCAGTATTCTTGCCTGGAGAATTCCATGGACAGAGGAGCCTGGTGGGCTATAGTCCATGGGGTCACAAAGAGTCGGACACTTAGCACATACTAAATGCCATCTCTTTTGGGTTTTAAGATTTTTAAAAATCAGATATGTATGACTACTGAATACACATCTATGATGAAAAGAGCCAACAAGAAGCTACAAAGACAGGAATATAGATCAATGGGACAAAACAGAAAGCCCAAAGACAAATCCACACACCTATGGACACCTTATCTTTGACAAAGGAGGCATGATTATACAATGGAGAAAAGGCAATCTCTTTAACAAGTGGTGCTGGGAAAACTGGTCAACCACTTGTAAAAGAATGAAACTAGAACGTTCTCTAACACCATACACAAAAATAAACATTTTTCAAAATGGATTAAAGATTTAAACATAAGACCAGAAACTATTAAACTCCTAGAGGAGAACATAGGCAAAACACTCTCCGACATAAATCACAGCAGGATCCTCTATAACCCACCTCCCAGAATATTGGAAATAAAGGCAAAAAATAAACAAATGGGGCCTAATTAAAATTAAAAGCTTCTGCACAACAAAGGAAACTATAAGCAAGGTGAAAAGACAGCCTTCAGAATGGGAGAAAATAATAGCAAATGAAGCAACTGACAAACAACTAATCTCAAAAATATACAAGCAACTCCTGCAGCTCAATTCCAGAAAAATAAATGACCCAATCAAAAAGTGGGCCAAAGAACTAAACAGACATTTCTCCAAAGAAGACATACAGATGGCTAACAAAAACATGAAAAGATGCTCAACATCACTCATTATCAGAGAAATGCAAATCAAAGCCACAATGAGGTACCATTTCATGCCAGTCAGAATGGCTGTGATCCAAAAGTCTACAAGCAATAAATGCTGGAGAGGGTGTGGAGAAAAGGGAACTCTCTTACACTGTTGGTGGGAATGCAAACTAGTACAGCCACTATGCAGAACAGTGTGGAGATTCCTTAAAAAACTGGAAATAGAACTGCCATATGACTCAGCAATCCCACTGCTGGGCATACACACCAAGGAAACCAGAATTGAAAGAGACACATGTACCCCAATGTTCATCACAGCACTGTTTATAATAGCCAGGACATGGAAGCAACCTAGATGTCCACCAGCAGATGAATGGATAAGAAAGCTGTGGTACATATACACAATGGAGTATTACTCAGCCATTAAAAAGAATACCTTTGAATCAGTTCTAATGAGGTGGATGAAACTGGAGCCTATTATACAGAGTGAAGTAAGCCAGAAAGAAAAACACCAATACAGTATGCTGCTGCTGCTGCTAAGTCGCTTCAGTCGTGTCCGACTCTGTGCGACCCCACAGACGACGGCAGCCTACCAGGCTCCTCCATCCCTGGGATTCTCTAGGCAAGAACACTGGAGTGGGTTGCCATTTCCTTCTCCACCAATACAGTATACTAACGCATATATATAGAATTTAGAATGATAGTAACGATAATCCTGTATGCAAGACAGCAAAAGAGACACAGATGTATAGAACAGTCTTCTGGACTCTGTGGGAGAGGGCGAGGGTGGGATGATTTGGGAGAATGGCACTGAAACATGTATATTATCATATGTGAAACAAATCGCCTGTCCAGGTTCAATGCATGATAAAGGATGCTCAGGGCTGGTGCACTGGGATGACCCAGAGGGATGAGGAGGGAGGTGGGAGGTGGGTTTCAGGACGGGGAACATGTGTATGCCCGTGGTGGATTCATGTCAGTGTATGGCAAAACCAATACAATATTGTAAAGTAAAAAAAAAAAAAGAAATTTCTTCCTATAAAAGACTAGTCATAAAAAAAAATCTAATTAAATCTGAAGAACAAGGAATACAATAATAATTTTTCTTCGTTCTGGTGAACTGGTCAAGTGTGAACTAATCAAGACAGACAATATCAAGAATGAAGAACAACAGACAGTTGGCTTACCCAAAAGTGTCTTTGATCCCATTTCCTTTTATACTGACCCTACTTTTACATCTTATCTGCTCTGCACACAACAAACACTGCCAATACGTAATAATCAACTAAGAATTCAAAATCTAAAAATTGGAACTTTGAAATAATAATATTTAAAGCAATGACTTTCTCTGGCTGTAGCTTCTAAGCCTCTAGTAACTCCAGCTTTCAGTTCATGAAGGCTAAGCAGATTCCATGTTAGAATATCAGTATTAATGTAAATGTCTAAGGGTCTACAGTAGTCACATAACTCCAGAGATACAACTGTGAACTCCAAGTTGTCACTGCTGTTCAGTCGCTCAGTCATGTCTGACTCTCTGCAAACCACACGGACTGCAGCGCACCAGGCCCCCCTGTACCTCACCATCTCCTGGAGCTTGTTCAAACTCATGTCCATTGAGTCTGTGATGCCATGCAACCATCTCAGCCTCTGTCATCCCCTTCTCCCCCTGCCTTCAATCTTTCCCAGCCTCAGGGTCTTGTCTAATGAGTCAGGTCTTCACATCAGGTGACCAAAGTATTGGAGCTTCAGCAGCAGTCCTTTCAATGAATATTCAGGGTTGATTTCCTTTAGGATTTACTTAACCATATAGACCTTCCATGGGCTTTAAAAATTAAATACATTTGATAGCTCAAATTTGTGAGGAAAACAAAAGTCTTGCCCTCCAGGGCCAATAGCTCACTCAGTAGAGAACCCTGTGACCAAAAAAGCTGATGTTAAAAGGCTACTACCATGGATTCCCTTACGGAGTGGCCCGAGTCCTTGCTCCAGAGTCAAGCACAACAAGTGTGGCCTCTTAGAAATGCCTCAGTGGAGAAATCAGCATTTAACCCCTGCATTCTAGAATACAGATTTTGATCATTGTTGTTCAGTCGCTAAGTCATGTCCAACTCTGCAACCCCATTGACTGCAGCACACCAGGCTCCTCTGTTCTCTGCTATCTCCTGGAGTTTGCTCAAATTCATGTCCATTGAGTCAGCGATGCTATTTAACCATCTCATCTTCTGCTGCCCCCTCCTCCTTTTGTCTTCAATCTTTCCCTACTGAACAGCAAAGGAAACCATCAACAAAATGAAAAGACAACCTACAGACTGGGGGAACATATTTGCCAACAACGTGACCAACAAGGGCTTAATTTCCAAAATGTACAAGCAGCCCATACAAGCCAATAGCAAAAAAGCAAGCAGCCCAATAAAAAAATGAACAGAAGACCTAAACAGACATGTCTCCGAAGAAGACATACAGATGGCCAAGAGGCATATGAAAAGATGCTCCATTACATCACTAGAGAAATGCAATTGAAAACCATAATGAGGTATCACCTCACACCATTCAGAATGGCCAACATGAGAAAGTCTACAAATAATGAATGCAGGAGAAGGTGTGGAGAAAAAGGAACTCTCCTACACTGTTGGTGGGGGTGCAAATTGGGGCAGCCACTATGGAGAACAATAGGGAGCTTCCTTTAAAAACTAAAAATAGAACTAACATATGACCCTGCAATCCCACTCCTGGAAGCCCTACTCAGAGCCAGTCCAATGCCCAGGCAATACTATATGACCAATTTAGATGATGTAGCTTAAAGGATTTAAAAAGTGTTCTGCCAAAAAACACCAACTCTTCCCAATCACTAAAACATTCATTACTAAGAAGGTTAAAATAAGTTATATGATTCATAGTACTTCTGCAAAAGAAGAAAAAGAAAAGAAGGAAGAGGAGGAGGCAGATCACAATATACAGTTGATCCCTGAACAATGTAAGTTTAAATTGCACAGATTAACTCATACACAAATTTTTATCAATAAATGTGTACTACAGTACCACACAATCCTTAATTGGTTGAATCCACAGACTTAAACTGAAGAAAGTAGGGAAATCACTAGACCATTCAGGTATGACCTAAATCAAATTCCTTATGATTATATAGTAGAAGTGAGAAATAGATTTAAGGGACTAGATCTGATAGACAGCGTGCCTGATGAACGATGGATGGAGGTTCGTGACACTGTACAGGAGACTGGGATTAAGACCATCCCCAAGAAAAAGAAATGAAAAAAGGCAAAATGGCTGTCTGAGGAGGCCTTACAAATAGCTGTGAAAAGAAGAGAAGCGAAGAGCAAAGGAGAAAAGGAAAGATACAAGCATCTGAAAGTTCCAAAGAATAGCAAGGAAAGATAAGAAAGCCTTCCTCAGTGATCAATGCAAAGAAATAGAGGAAAACAATAGAATGGGAAAGACTAGAGATCTCTTCAAGAAAATCAGAGATACCAAAGAAACATTTCATGCAAAGATGGGCTCAGTAAAGGACAGAAATGGTATGGACCTAACAGAAGCAGAAGATATTTAGAAGAGGTGGCAAGAATACACAGAAGAACTGTACAAAAAAAGATCTTCACAGCCCAGTGTGAAGATGGTGTGATCACTTACCTAGAGCCAGACATCCTGGAATGAGAAGTCAAGTGGGCCTTAGGAAGCATCACTACGAAAAAAGCTAGTGGAGGTGATGGAATTCCAGTTGAGCTATTTCGAATCCTAAAAGATGATGCTGTGAAAGTGCTGCACTCAATATGCCAGCAAATTTGGAAAACTCAGCAGTGGCCACAGGACTGGAAAAAGTCAGTTTTGATTCCAATCCCAAAGAAAGGCAATGCCAAAGAATGCTCAAACAACTATGCAATTGCACTCATCTCATACTAGTAAAGTAATGCTCAAAATTCTCCAAGCCAGGCTTCAGCAATATGTGAACCGTAAACTTCCAGATACTCAAGCTGGTTTTAGAAAAGGCAGAGGAACCAGAGATCAAATTGCCAACATCTGCTGGATCATCGAAAAAGCAAGAGAATTTCAGAAAAACATGTATTTCGGCTTTATTGACTATGCCAAAGCCTTTGACTGCGTGGATCACAATAAACTGTGGAAAATTCTTCAAGAGATGGGAATACCAGACCACCTGACCTGCCTCTTGAGAAACATGTATGCGGGTCAGGAAGCAACAGTTAGAACTGGCCATGGAACAACAGACTGGTTCCAAATAGGAAAAGGAATACGTCAAGGTTGTATATATCACCCTGCTTATTTCACTTATATGCAGAGTACATCATGAGAAACGCTGGACTGGAAGAAACACAAGCTAGAATCAAGATTGCAGGGAGAAATATCAATAATCTCAGATATGCAGATGACACCACCCTTATGGCAGAAAGTGAAGAACTAAAGAACCTCTTGATGAAAGTGAAAGAGGAGAGTGAAAAGGTTAGCTTAAAGCTTAACATTCAGAAAACTAAGATCATGTCATCTGTTCCCATCACTTTATGGCAAATAGATGGGTAAACAGTGGAAACAGTGACTGACTTTATTTTGGGGGACTCCAAAATCACTGCAGATGGTGACTGCAGCCATGAAACTAAAAGACGCTTACTCTTTGGAAAGAAAGTTATGACCAACCTAGACAGCATATTAAAAACCAGAGACATTATTTTGCCAACAAAGATCCATCTAGTCAAGGCTATGGTTTTTTCAGTGGTCATGTACAGATGTGAGAATTGGACTGTGAAGAAAGCTGAGCGCCGAAGAAATTGATGCTTTTGAACTGTGGTGTTGGAGAAGATTCTTGAGAGTCCCTTGGACTGAAAGGAGATCCAACCAGTCCATCCTAAAGGAGATCAGTCCTGGGTGTTCATTGTAAGGACTGATGTTGAAGCTGAAACTCCAATACTTTGGCCATCTGATGCGAAGAGCTGACTGACTCATTTGAAAAGACCCTGATGCTGGGAAAGATTGAGGGCAAGAGGAGAAAGGGACAACAGAGGATGAGATAATTGGATGGCATCACCGACTCAATGCACATGAGTTTGGGTAAACTCCAGGAGTTGGTGATGGACAGGGAGGCCCGGCATACTGCGTTTGATGGGGTTGCAAAGAGTCGGACACGACTGAGTGACTGAACTGACTCATGGATGTAGAACCACCAAGACAGCAGGCCAACAATACACTTATACTTGGATTTTCAACTGCACGGGGGCCAGTGCTCCTAAACACCATGTGTTCAAGGATCAACTGCTATATACATACAAGGGGAATAGAAACACATGCACAGAATTAACTAGCTGGTCTCATAAAGCAGGACTGTGAGAGAATAGGAAAAGGACAAATCAGTAACAGATTTTTATAAAAGGTTGCAGAGGCCTGAGTGAGAAACCTCATGGGATGTTGTCACACAACTAGGGGACTGTGAACATAAACTAGGTGTTTAGAGGCATCCAAGAGGCACAGCAATTAAAGGCAAAGACATGCTTTGTCTACTTCCTGATTTTTCACTCCTCTGTCTCCTCATCTTTGAGCAGACACAAACCCTAGAGGACTCTGAAACATACTCAAATTCACCATAGTTTCATATTGTCCTACCTAACATGATGGTTTCTCCTAGAGAAAAATTAAACTCACAAAGAAAAAGAAAAGATAACTGAATTGAGAATTTTACTTTAATCCAAATATTCTATGACTCTGAGATAAAAATAAAGATGAATCAATTTTACTCACCAACAGTTTCTTCTGATGCAGCAGTCAAAGCTAGAAACTTTTTTGTATTTTCCATCTCCTCATTACTTTGCAAAACTTCATCATTTTTTGCAGACTAGTAAAAGAGAATAAAAGCTTAAACATGGGGAAAGAAGGCAACTGTATTCACTGATATATTTTTTTAAATTCTAAGATCGTTTGCAATTCTGTTCATAAATACAGGTCATTTTTATTCCTTTAATTAGGAAATCTGTTCATGTTTCCTATTCCCTCAAAATTCTGTCAATGAGTATTCCCAGTTAAGAGTTGGAATATGTCTATCTCTATATGATAATTACCTTGCTTTAAGTTTCTGTTTAATGCTAAGCAAGTTTTATACATTTCAAAATTGGTATTATTTTATTATAATTCCAGTTATAATTCATATTTCCAAGCAAGTAAAAATTTGCTTTGAAATTCAACAGAGGTAAGTGATAGACTAACTTTTCCTGCTAAAATGTCTTTTTCTAGCTTAAAGCACTGCATTTTATATTACTTTTCCATCCCATTGGTCTTCCTGGGAACCCTGTAAAAATGTATTCTTAACTACTTTACTGTTAATTCACATCATTGCCTGGGAAATTTCCTAGGAAGTCAGTCAACTAATCAAGGAAGAATTTATCAAAAACAATCCATCTGTTGTTATAATGTTTCTTATCTTAAAAGTGCAATAGCTATACACAAGTCAGTGCCAACATCTGGTCAATTTCCACCCCTCAATACTACAGAGAATAAAAGGTCCAAGAAGGCCAAGGAGAGTTAATCAAGCATTAGAAATTCTCTAAGACACAAGTATATAGAGCATGGTCACTGACCACAAGCATTTTACAGCTTCCCAAAGAGATCTTGACCAGAATGTGAAATAGTCAACTCCTCACTTGCTTGTCACAAAAGTTTACTCAAGTAATAATGGTAACCAGGGGGTTAGATTTTTTTGTTTTTGTGTACTGATCTCCAAACTGTAAGCTTGCTGAAAAAAAAGCTGACATACATAGCTGATGAATGTAGGCACCAAATTCCTTTCTATTCCAGATATGGAGGAACCCAGGCACCCAAGCCAGACACTGGAGAGAGAAGCCTATTGTGCTGTCTGTCCACTGGTGAGAGAAGCCTATTTTGTTGTCTGGGGAATGAAGATGCTCAGGGCAGTGCCCGAAATCTGGAATCCTGCAAAATCACCTTCTCCAGTTCCAGAAAACTGTCTCTCTCACTGCTCCCTCACCCCATACACATATATAAACACTACTGCCCTACCTCCACAAAATAAATTAAGGCAGACCACACTAGCACTACCAGAGGCCATGCTATTCCTACTTATTAGAGGAAGTTGCTTCTCACATGTATAAGATTATACAATTCTTACCTTAAGTTCCTCCCACAGCTTTATTCTCATTTCTAGACCTTGCTTCTTAATTTCTTTTTCTCTGTATTGTCTCTTCACCAATATCTTGTCAAGCCTCTTCATCTTCTGAATCGCATCCTGAAGTTGAAAATCTAATTCTTTTAATTCAAATTCATCTGTATTATGTTGAAAGTAGGAATGAGCATGAAGTTTATTAAAATCATAAAGCTTTTTTTCTTATTTTACTTTTACTATTTGTTCTTTCATTCAACAAATGTTTATGGCTGGTGTAATAACTAACACTGGTGTCATGTATCTTGGTTTGGAAAAAAAGTGAAAGTGAACGTGTTAGTCACTCAATCGTGTCCAACACTTTGCCATCCTGTGGACTGTGGCCTTCCAGGCTCCTCTGTGCATGACATTTTCCAGGTAAGAATACTGGAGTTAGTAGCCATTCCATTCTCCAGGGGTTCTTCCCAACCCAGGAATCAAATCTGGGCCTTCTGCTTTGCAGGTGGACTCTACCATCTGAGCCACCAGGGAAGCCTGCTTTAGTTATTTTTTTTTTTCATATAATTATCTAACAACCCTGTGAAATAGACATTTAGTTCTCTTTTACAGTTGAGATAATTTAATTCTTTCAAATAGCTAATAAATTATAGCACTGAATTCAGAAGTGGCAGAAGTGGGTCTCATATGATTTTAACCCCAAATTCTTTCTCCTTCATTCTGCTATACTTTCTATATTCATAATTAACAAAGAATAAGACAAAGACCCTGTCCTGAAATTGCTTCAGACTGAAAGAGAAGTCACTTACACAAATAGCTACAGTAAAATATAGCATGTCAGACACAGAGTAATTTCACCATGTTAGGAACAAATTTAGAAAAGTACACCGTGTAATTAACACCTTTCATCTATACCCCTTCCTGTTATCCTATTTTCCTGCAACACCTTAAAGTAAAAGTGGAAATTGCTCAGTCGTGTCTGACTCTTTGCAAACCCATAGACTATACAGTCCATGGAATTCTCCTGGCCAGAATACTGAAGTTGGTAGCCCTTCCCTTCTCCAGGGGATCTTCCGAACCCAGGTCTCCCGCACTGCAGGCGGATTCTTTACCAGCTGAGCCACCAGGGACGCCCAGAACACTCTAAAACGTTCTTGAATTATGGATAATTGATAGTTAGGAACTATTTAGAACTCCTGTTATTTAAGTTTTCACTTATGACTATGATTAATAATATTAATAATTATCATTAGATTAATGGTCATATTAATAATAGCAGCTAACACCTCAGACAGTAAAGAATCCTTCTGCAAAGCAGGAGACCCCGGTTTAATCCCTAGGTCAGGAAGATATCCTGGAGAAAGGCATGCCTATCCACTTAGTATTCTTGCCTGGAAAATCCCATGGACAGAGGAGCCTGGCGGGCTACAGTCCATGGGGTCACAAAGAGTCAGACACGACTGAGAGACTAATACTATCACTACTACTAACATTTATACATTTATCTGATAGGCACAGTGTTAAATGCTTTATTTACATTCATTATCTTGTGTGAGCCTCACCATAAACCAGCGAGAAGGAATAATTATTGCCCCTACTTTACAAATTAGTAAACTGAGGCTAATTTGTAACTGAGTTAAATACATGTCCAAGATCTATCATCTTATAACTAGTAAAAGACAGAGTCAGTCTCTGCCCAGATCTGTGTTGACTCCAGAGCTAAAGCTCTTTACCATCAGGAGATAATTCCTCTGTAAAGTCTGATGAAAGATGATAACCTGGCAATAAGCATAGGTGTTCAAGTCCTAAAGTCTCAGCTACCCCAGCTTAGATCATCAGAAATGTCATATTATGCAAAGAAAAGCCAAGTTTTGCAACTTTTGAAAATACAAAGATTCCAATGGTGTTTCTCTACAATGTATATCACTTTCTCTTAAAGGAAAAGAAGATGTTTAGAGGGAAGAAGCTTACCCAAAAAGAATACTGATCTTACTAATAAGGAGACTCCACAAATTGTATTGCTCACATACGTCAAACGCAAAAGCCTCTAGTTCTAATTCCAACTGGCAGCCCTAGCATTCTCAAGCTCCATGTATACAGGTGGTTTATCCAGCAGGCATTTTGAAGTTAAGTCTTGCTACACGGAAACAATATAATGTAATATAATATAAACATTACAATGTTTACATTGTAATGTAAATATAATGTAATATAAACAATACAATGTAAATGGGGCCACTAGCTAGTCTCAACTCTAATACCTCGTTTCCTGATAACTGCAATCCTGAGTCACCTTTTCTGAGAGCTGATCTCATGCCAAACACAATTTAAAACAGTTCTCAAAGTTTATGAGCTTGTTACTGAACCCAAACTCATTCTGCTTACCGCATGACAGGCCAATAAATCAGAAAACAAGCTGTTGGAACAAGAAATGACAACTTGAGTCAAAAAACTAGCAGACTGAGAAGATGTCAAACTAGCATCTCAAAAAAACATCCATCTCCCCGTCAGTCCAAATCTGGACTCTTTTTAATATACAACAGGGGGAGGAGGAGGGACCCACTGTGGCACCAACCAATGGCTGAGCAGGGCTACTAATGGTTGCTGATTGACAGTTGCTCACTAACAGTCACTTGCTTGGGGGAGGGGCCCACTGTGGTACCAACCAATGACTGAGTGGGGCCACTATGGCTGGTGTCTGCCTCGCTGCTACTGCACTCCAAGCAGAAAGGTACAACTGCAGAAAGCAGCCAGGTCTGAACTAGCACCCAGCCACTCCAGCAACATCATTCTTCAACCCATAGTGCAAGGTGTGCAGGTGGCAGAGACCATTAGTGGCCATGTGGAGATGGCTGACACACCCAGCCATCAACCAGAACCATTGTCTGAGGCAGTGGGCACTGTGAGCACAGCCCTCTGCTGGCCATACCAGCCAGCCTGTGACCCTCAAGACAGTCTCAAAGCTGGTGCCCCCAGAGTGGAGTTCCCACCTGGCTGTTTGTGCAGCGGGAGCCAGCCAGCCTGGTGAGCTAGTCAAGGCCTGAGTGGAGAGGAGCAGCTGAGCAGCCCTGCCTCAATGGAGCCCACAGGCCTGTGCCAGAGAGGGAAGAGCCCATCACGCCTCAGGTTCAGGCTGGGGAGGCCACCACTACAAGCTCAGCTTTCCTTTATACTTCATAAATTATGGAAAACCCAAAGTAACTTTTGTTTATGTATCTATGGATAATTATCATATTAGAAATCAAAATTGAAGAATATTTTATATTTATTCATTTTTAATAAACATGGCATTACTTATTATATTTTAACACAAATATAACGCTTTTATGACAAATAGCTATATTTTCCAAAAAAAATTGTTGAGAAGAATAGAGATATTTTCAGTCTTTAGTATCTGGATTAATAGAAGACAGCTGGATTCACGTACCTGCTTCAAAGTCAATCTACTGTAATCTGTTGCTTCAGTTAAAGTATATGAAGAAAATTTGGCCTTACACAGTAGTTGGAAAGGGGAGGAGAAATACCCTTTTCAGATAATGGTGGATATTCTTCTTTAATACTAATACCAAAACTGGACAAGAGGTAGTTTCTTAAAGTTTAGTTATAATGTGAAATTTGTAACCCTAGTTATTCCTTAAATCGATGGACAGGGAGGCCTGGCGTGCTGCAGTTCATGGGGTCGCAGAGTCGGACACGACTGAGCGACTGATCTGATCTGATGGATCTATTTTTCATGTTAAATGGATCTTTTATTCTGCATTGGTTATTTGGAAAACAGTGGTTCACCAAAGTACGCAAACCTTCAAAATATTAACACATTTCAATATACAATATCAACAAATCACATTTGTTAATATTGCCACCGATTTTACCAGAAAAGTCTTAAGTACTAGGAAGTTGTAAAGCTCATATTGACATACACAGATTTTCTAAGATTCTAAGTTTTTACTTGAAAGCTCAAATTTTATCATTGACAAAAAATACTTTCAGTTGTTTTCCTGGATTAACAGGTCCCTTTCCATTTTACAAAAATGTCTGCCAAATACCTAAGTCTGAACGACAGTAGTTTGTCTGCCACTTATTCTTTCAAGTGAAAATGGAGTCCCATTAAAAAATGACCAGTTCAACTCTCAAATTACCTCACAAACACTTTTCCTCAACACAACCTTCACATTTTGGCATACAGCAGAATTGTTTCATATGTACCTCCCAGTTGACCACACAGGATATAAAAAAGATGTGTACTCAAAGGTCAAGATTAATTAGAATTTTAAAATTTTACTGCTCCATCAAGAACATTCTTGAGTGACATTGGCTATTTCTTTCCTCTGTCTATGCCAGGCCTTAAAGAACACAGTGACTATTAGTACAGCTTGATGCCATTCATTGTCCTGATTCATGTCAAAGCACCAGCAATTTTACCCACCATTGCTTTGGTACCATCAGTGAAACCACTCAGTGGGCAAAAAAGCAAACAGAATAATTTCAGTATTATAATGAATTATATTACTGATACATCAATATTACAATGAAACTAGTTTTTACTTTGCAGAGTTCCTAAAAGGACCTCAGAGCCCAGGGCTCTTCAGCCCATGATTTGAGAACTGCTATTCTAATTCACTTTGACCAGTATTAATAACCATGGGGAAAAAGGAGTTTTTTGAAATCCAGAAGTTATTAAAATCAAATGAGATTACCCCTTAAAAGGCATTTATATATTACAGGATACATTTTATCATACAATTTTCAAAAAGATCAATAAATCATGTCATAAAATACAGAAATACTTCCTACTTGATTAAAATGATTACAGTAACAATTTTATTATATGACATATTTTATTATATTTCCTCATGTACTTAAGAACTCTTAATATTTTTATAAATAAAAACTTGGTGATTTGCTTGCTCACAAAAAAAATGTATCTTATTATTTCTACATAATAAAAAATAAATAATAAAAAACTATGTAATTCTAATATTTTAACTATAGCATCTGTAATTATCATTACCTAATTACCAGTAATTATCCTACCTGAACATTCAGAGACTATCTGATGTTGACCCAAGTTCGAATCTTCATCTGACCCCTCTTCAGGCAATTTTATTTTCTCAGAGTAGTTTTCCCCTTCATTATCATTACTGTTTCTACTTTCCTCTGTATTATTGTTTTCTGAGTGGCCTTCTTTACCAGAGTTCAAATTGACTGCAGTATCAACCTAAAAATTATTTCCAAAGAAATAGTTTTCAAAAATAATGTTTTTTATTTTAAATTTCTAAACTCAAACATAAGTATATGTAAGGACATGTATCATATAGTAGTGTTAAATTATTCTAATAATATAATACTTGATAAAATACAATTTACATATACAATTGAATTTAATAACATTTGCACCAAAGTAATATGCACCGCTCTCCAGCAATTTCTAGCAATAATAGAGAAGAATCAGTCCCAAAGAGAATCTCTCTCTGTCAAGCTCTGAGGATGCGGCACGATGGTCCCTGCTGCCTGAGCTTACTTTCAGATGGAGAGTCAAGGGTCTAGGGCAGGACCAATCAGCATAGTAGTCACTGGTCACATGTGGCTACTGAACAGCTGCAAAGTGAACAGTCTGAATCACAGTGTGCTTCTAATGGAGTTTTTCAAATCAGAACCATGTGCTTTGGTTAATCATTTACTCTTATACTAGTCATAGCTTTTCTATTTCATTTTTGTTTCTCTTTCCATTTTAGCAAAGTTCATTTGCTAAAAACTGGTGAAGACACCAGTTTGGTGCAGCTGTGTTTTCCTGAGAGAGGACAGGAAAAGACATCCATGGCTGCAGGAAGCTAAAACAGGGATCACAGGGCTTGAAGGCTCTGCTTGGCAGTAAAAGTCACCTTGGAAATTAACACAGCCCACAAGAGAGGCAAAACCTCAGGGAGAGTGGAGACATACCTTTCCCCTCCAGCGGAGGGAATGTCTGCTCCAGCCCTGCAGGACTCAGCCCTTGGAGGCGTTTATGCTCCTGGTCTACACTCCATCATTGCAATCTGGGTCCCCTTGTGAACCTCCAGGACAGAAGGCAGGTGGTGCTGAGAATTAAACTGCCAGGGTTTAATTGCTTACATAACTGCACAAGCATCTCTCTTCACCTGAACTAGGACATAAGCCCCAGGAGAACTGAGCTGAGTCCATAGTATAAAAATCATAACTGACATTTACTGAGAAATTACTACTGGCCAGGTCCTGTGCTGACTGCTTTACACTGCCTCAGTCACGTCTCACAATGACCCTCTGGGATAGGTATTACTGCCCCAATTTAACAGAGAAGAAAACAGGTACATTATGGACTGAAACTAGTAGAGAACTAATTTATAATAAGCAAAACAGTGCCTACTTTATGTGACCTTGGAAGTGTTAAAGAGGGTTTCCTGTTCAAAAATATTCTTCTGTGAAAGGCCAGGTAAAGCCTAAAATTCCATAATATCCAGTAAATTCTTAAGGCTGCATAGTTTCGTGAAAATGCTGAAATTGCTAGAAGTCACACAAGCCCTGTCAGTAATTTATATCTTGGCATAAATGAATCAAGCTGACGTTTCCCTGAGAATGGGTTTTTATACAGGGGTAACATAACTAGATATTAGCAACTACTCAGATACCACATTTCAGGATACACAAAGATTTTTCACACATGTTATCCCATATGACCCTGATGCTTAGAATGAGCAGGAAAAATGAGACAAAAGACGTGAAACAGAACAAAAGGCAAATACCGCCCATTTCACAATTTTACCCACAGTTTCCCACCCCAATAGCACCAACCATCTCCCCACCCCACTGCCCATGGCCTCTCTCTTCCCAACCCCTCTGATTGTCTATCCTGTGGCCTGTTCACTTTTTTTTTACTTCTTCATTCTCAAAGCCACATTCAGTCTCCACTTTTCATTGCTCCATGTCCCCTACTTCATCTCCATGTTAGTTCCAGGAAAGGTAGATAGTCTATAAAAACACTTCCAAACAATTAGGTACCTACCTGAGAGCCATGAGATTTTTACACCAGTTGCAACAATTGGCTCTTTCAAGAAAAATATTCAGAAGCAACAATAAACCAAAATTCTAAGAATGAGAACTATACCATTATTACAGAAATTTCGTTAAAATTCTAGCATTTTAGGGACTTTCTGGCAGTCCTGTGGTTAATAATCAATGCTTCCACTGCAGGGGACGTGGCTTCAATCCCTGATTGGGAAACTAGATCCTGCAAGCTATACACCTTGTGCCAAAAAAAAAAAAAACCTCTAGCATTTTAAATTCATTTTCTGCCACTCAGAAATTTTTGCAAGAAATTAATAAAAGACAAATGAGCAATAAAACTAATCAAAATACTAAGATTTATTATTCTGACAATGTAAAAGGTCTTACAGACACTAAATCATTTGCAGTCAGCAGTCAACATGAAGCATACCTGTAGATTTTCTACCCCAACCCCAGATGAACCTTACTGATTTTCCACAAACTTTGTAAGACAAATCACAACTTTTACAAAGTCTTGCCTTTGATATAAGTATCAAAGTCCTCATTGGTTAACAAATATGCTAGTTTGCTTTGACCTATAGCTTAGTGGATTCAAATAAAATATGCCTGGAATTAATTGCTGATATATCTTTTAAATAAATTTTGAATGAGGTAATATTAAGCTATGTTTTAAAACATGTGCATCAATATTGTGAAGTTGCTGCTTTAAAAAAAAAAATCATCACCTAGGAATATGCAAGCAGAAATTCTAACCCTTTGCTACTCTAAAATTTATCAGGTCTTTGTAAATATATTATCCTACCTACATAAAATGGTAAAATTTTCATTCTATATTTGTTAAACACAGTTATGTGACTAGTTATTACGTGTCTGATTTTGCACTGAATCCCATGAAAAATAACATAGGAAGGACTGACCAATTAGGTTAAAGAACTAAGGCCAATTAGCTAAGACGTATTGTGTACTTACTACGTGCTGCTGCTAAGTCGCTTCAGATCAGATCAGATCAGTGGCTCAGTCGTGTCCGACTCTTTGCGACCCCATGAATCACAGCACGCCAGGCCTTCCTGTCCATCACCAACTCCCAGAGGTCACCCAGACTCATGTTCATCGAGTCAGTGATGCCATCCAGCCATCTCATCCTCTGTTGTCCCCTTCTCCTCCTGCCCTCAATCCCTCCCAGCATCAGAGTCTTTTTCAATGAGTCAACTCTTCACATGAGGTGGCCAAAGTACTGGAGTTTCAACTTTAGCATCATTCTTTCCAAAGAAATCCCAGGGCTGATCTCCCTCAGAATGGACTGATTGGATCTCCTTGCAGTCCAAGGGACTCTCAAGAGTCTTCTCCAACACCACAGTTCAAAAGCATCAATTCTTCAGCACTCAGCCTTCTTCACAGTCCAACTCTCACATCCATACATGACCACAGGAAAAAGCATAGCCTTGACTAGATGAACCTTTGTCAGCAAAGTAATGTCTCTGCTTTTGAATATGCTATCTAGGTTGGTCATAACTTTCCTTCCAAGGAGTAAGTGTCTTTTAATTTCATGGCTACAGTCACTATCTGCAGTGATTTTGGAGCCCAGAACAATAAAGTCCGACACTGTTTCCACTGTTTCCCCATCTATTTCCCATGAAGTGATGGGACCAGATGCCATGATCTCAGTTTTCTGAATGTTGAGCTTTAAGCCAACTTTTTCACTCTCCACCTTCACTTTCATCATGAGGCTTTTTAGTTCCTCTTCACTTTCTGCCATAAGGATGGTGTTATCTGCATATCTGAAGTTATTGATATTTCTCCCAGCAATCTTGATTCCAGCTTGTGTTTCTTCCAGTCCAGCATTTCTCATGATGTACTCTGCATAGAAGTTAAATAAGCAGAGTGACAATATACAGCCTTGACGAACTCCTTTTCCTATTTGGAATCAGTCTGTTGTTCCATGGCCAGTTCTAACTGTTGCTTCCTGACCTGCATACAGATTTCTCAAGAGGCAGATCAGGTGGTCTGGTAGTCCCATCTCTTTCAGAATTTTCCACAGTTTGTTGTGATCCACACAGTCAAAGGCTTTGGCATAGTCAATAAAGCAGAAATAGATGTTTTTCTGGAACTCTCTTGCTTTTTCGATGATCCAGTGGATGTTGGCAATTTGATCTCTGGTTCCTCTGCCTTTTCTAAAACCAGCTTGAACATCAGGAAATTCATGGTTCACATATTGCTGAAGCCTGGCTTGGAGAATTTTGAGCATTACTTTACTAGCGTTTGAGATGAGTCAATTGTGTGGTAGTTTGAGCATTCTTTGGCATTGCCTTTCTTTGGGATTGCTCAGACCATGAACTCCTTATTGCCAAATTCAGACTGAAATTGAAGAAAGTAGGGAAAACCACTAGACCATTCAGGTATGACCTAAATCAAATCCCTTATGATTATACAGTGGAAGTGAGAAATAGATTTAAGGGCCTAGATCTGATAGATAGAGTGCCTGATGAACTATGGAATGAGGTTCGTGACATTGTACAGGAGACAGGGATCAAGACCATCTCCATGGAAAAGAAATGCAAAAAAGCAAAATGGCTGTCTGGGGAGGCCTTACAAATAGCTGTGAAAAGAAAAGAAGTGAAAAGCAAAGGAGAAAAGGAAAGATATAAACATCTGAATGTGGGATCTTTGTCAGGTGTTGGTATTAGGGTGATGGTGGCCTCATAGAATGAGTTTGGAAGTTGGCCTTCCTCTGCAATTTTCTGGAACAGTTTGAGTAGGATAGGTGTTAGCTCTTCTCTAAATTTTTGGTAGAATTCAGCTGTGAAGCCGTCTGGACCTGGGCTTTTGTTTGCTGGAAGATTTCTGATTACAGTTTCAATTTCCGTGCTTGTGATGGGTCTGTTAAGAGTTTCTATTTCTTCCTGATCCAGTTTTGGGAAGTTGTACTTTTCTAAGAATTTGTCCATTTCTTCCACATTGTCCATTTTATTGCCATATAATTGCTGATAGTAGTCTCTTATGATCCTTTGTATTTCTGTGCTGTCTGTTGTGATCTCTCCATTTTCATTTCTAATTTTATTGATTTGATTTTTCTCCCTTTGTTTCTTGATGAGTCTGGCTAGTGGTTTGTCAATTTTATTTACCCTTTCAAAGAACCAGCTTAAACTACAGGCCAATATCACTGATGAACATAGATGCAAAAATCCTTAACAAAATTCTAGCAATCAGAATCCAACAACACATTAAAAAGATCATACACCATGACCAAGTGGGCTTTATCCCAGGAATGCAAGGATTCTTCAATATCCGCAAATCAATCAACGTAATACACCACATTAACAAACTGAAGAATAAAAACCATATGATTATCTCAATAGATGCAGAGAAAGCCTTTGACAAAGTTCAACATCCATTTATGATAAAAACTCTCCAGAAAGCAGGAATAGAAGGAACATACCTCAACATAATAAAAGCTATATTTGACAAACCCACAGCAAACATTATCCTCAATGGTGAAAAACTGAAAGCATTTCCTCTAAAGTCAGGAACAAGACAAGGATGCCCACTTTCACCATTACTATTCAACATAGTTTTGGAAGTTTTGGCCACAGCAATCAGAGCAGAAAAAGAAATAAAAGGAATCCAAATTGGAAAAGAAGAAGTAAAACTCTCACTGTTTGCAGATGACATGATCCTCTACATGGAAAACCCTAAAGATTCCACCAGAAAATTACTAGAACTGATCAATGAATATGGTAAAGTTGCAGGATATAAAATTAACACACAGAAATCCCTTGCATTCCTGTACACTAATAACGAGAAAACAGAAAGAGAAATTAAGGAAACAATTCCATTCACCATTGCAATGAAAACAATAAAATACTTAGGAATATATCTTCCTAAAGAATCTAAAGACCTATATATAGAAAACTATAAAACACTGGTGAAAGAAATCAAAGAGGACACTAATAGATGGAGAAATATACCATGTTCATGGATTGGTAGAATCAATATAGTGAAAATGAGTATACTACCCAAAGCAATTTATAGATTCAATGCAATCCCCATCAAGCTACCAACGGTATTCTTCACAGAGCTAGAAAAAATAATTTCTCAATTTGTATGGAAATACAAAAAACCTCGAATAGCCAAAGCTATCTTGAGAAAGAAGAACGGAACTGGAGGAATCAACCTGCCTGACTTCAGGCTCTACTACAAAGCCACAGTCATCAAGACAGTATGGTACTGGCACAAGGACAGAAATATAGATCAATGGAACAAAATAGAAAGCCCAGAGATAAATCCACGCACATATGGTCACCTTATCTTTGACAAAGGAGGCAAGAATATACAATGGATTAAAGACAATCTCTTTAACAAGTGGTGCTGGGAAAACTGGTCAAACACTTGTAAAAGAATGAAACTACAACACTTTCTAACACCATACACAAAAATAAACTCAAAATGGATTAAAGAGCTAAATGTAAGACCAGAAACCATAAAACTCCTAGAGGAAAACATAGGCAAAACACTCTCTGACTTACATCACAGCAGGATCCTCTATGACCCACCTCCCAGAATATTGGAAATTAAATCTAAAATGAACAAATGGGACCTAATCAAACTTAAAAAGCTTCTGCACAACAAAGGAAACTATAAGCAAGGTGAAAAGACAGCCTTCAGAATGGGAGAAAATAATAGCAAATGAAGCAACTGACAAACAACTAATCTCAAAAATATACAAGCAACTTCTACAGCTCAATTCCAGAAAAGTAAATGACCCAATCAAAAAATGGGCCAAAGAACTAAATAGACATTTCTCCAAAGAAGACATACAGATGGCTAACAAACACATGAAAAGATGCTCAACATCACTCATTATCAGAGAAATGCAAATCAAAACCACTATGAGATACCATTTCACGCCAATCAGAATGGCTGCTATCCAAAAGTCCACAAGCAATAAATGCTGGAGAGGGTGCAGAGAGAAGGGAACCCTCTTACACTGTTGGTGGGAATGCAAACTGGTACAGCCACTATGGAGAACAGTATGGAGATTCCTCAAAAAACTGGGAATAGAACTGCCTTATGATCCAGCAATCCCACTGCTGGGCATATACACTGAGAAAACCAGAATTGAAAGACACACGTGTACCCCAATGTTCATAGCAGCACTGTTTGCAATAGCCAGAACGTGGAAGCAACCTAGATGTCCATCCACAGATGAATGGATAAGCAAGCTGTGGTACATATACACAATGGAGTATTACTCAGCCATTAAAAAGAATACATTTGAATCAGTTCTAAGGAGGTGGATGGAACTGGAGCCTATTATACAGAGTGAAGTAAGCCAGAAACAAAAACACAAATACAGTATACTAACGCATATATATGGAATTTAGAAAGATGGTAAAAATAACCCTATTTACGAGACAGCAAAAGAGACACTGATGTATAGACCAGACTTTTGGACTCTGGGACTGGGAGAGGGTGGGATGATTGGGGAGAATAACATTGAAATATGTATAATATTATATCTGAAATGTATTAATTGTTCAAACTAAAAAAAATAAAAAAATAAACATCTGAATGCAGAGTTCCAAAGAATAGCAAGAAGAGATAAGAAAGCCGCCTTTAGTGATCAATGCAAAGAAATAGAGGAAAACAACAAAATGGGAAAGACTAGGGATCTCTTCAAGAAAATCAGAGATACCAAGGGAATATTTCATGCAAAGATGGGCTCAATAAAGGACAGAAATGGTATGGACCTAAAAGAAGCAGAAGATATTAAGAAGAGGTGGCAAGAATACACAGAAGAACTGTACAAAAAAGATCTTCACCACCCAGATAATCACGATGGTGTGATCACTCACCTAGAGCCAGACATCCTGGTATGTGAAGTCAAGTGGGCCTTATAAAGCATCACTAAGAACAAAGCTAATGGAGGTGATAGAATTCCAGTTGAGCTATTCCAAATCCTAAAGATGATGCTGTGAAAGTGCTGCACTCAATATGCCAGCAAATTTGGAAAACTCAGCAGTGGCCACAGGACTGGAAAAGGTCAGTTTTCATTTCAATCCCAAAGTTGCTTCAGTCGTGTCCAACTCTGTGCAAACCCATAGAGGGCAGCCCACCAGGCTCCATCATCCCTGGGATTCTCCAGGCAAGAACACTGGAGTGGGTTGCCACTTCCTTCTCCAATGCGTCAAAGTGAAGTCGCTCAGTCGTGTCAACTCTTAGCGACCCCGTGGACTGCAGCCTACCAGGCTCCTCCATCCATGGGATTTTCCAGGCAAGAGTACTAGAGTGGGGTGCCATTGCCTTCTCCATACTAGGTGCTAGTCACTTCTAATAACTGTAGATATTTCACTCATTTTATCCCTAAAACATGCCTAAGAGGTGGACAGTATTGAACAGACTAGGAAACTGACACAGAGAGTCGAAGTATTAATAATTTTCCCAAAATCACATAAAATGTGGTCAGCAAAGCCTATTTTGAACCCATAACTCCAGAGTTTAGGTTTATAATCAGTAAGCTTGAGACTAAAGAGTCTAAAATTGTTTTGGGCTATTGGAATCTAAAATTGTTTTAGATTCCACTTTAGGCTATATGGAAAACTGAATAAACTGAAACCTTCCATCTACTTAGAAATGAATAGTTCTAAGTTTATAAGAATACTGGGGAAATTGTCAGTCAACAGAAATTAAAAGGAAACTAAAAGCTGAGAAACCTGTATGCAGGTCAAGAAGCAACAGTTAGAACCAGATATGGTACAATGGACTGGTTCAAAATTGGGAAAGGATTACGTCAAGGCTGTATTCTGTCACCCTGATTATTTAACTTATAGGCAGAGTACATCATGCAAAATGCCAGGCTAGATGAATCACAGGCTGGAATCAAGATTGCCAGGAGAAAGTATCAGCAACCCCAGATATGAAGATGACACCACCCTAATGGCAGAAAGCAGAGAGGAACTAATGAGACTTTTGATGAAGGTAAAAGAGGAGAGTGAACAATCTGGCTTAAAACTCAACATTCAAAAAGATAAGTTCATGGCATCAGGTCTCATCACTTCATGGCAAATAAACGGGGAAAAGATGGAAACAGTGACAGATTTTTATCTTCTTGGCCTCCAAAATCAGTGCTCCAATGCAGACAGTGACTACAGCCATGAAATTAAAAGACAACTGCTCCTTGGGAAAAAAGCTATGACAAACAGCATATTAAGAAGCAGAGACATCACTTCAACAACAAAGGTCCATATAGGCAAAGCTACACTTTTCTCAGTAATCATGTACAGATGTGAGAGTTAGACCATAGAGAAGGCTAAGCACCAAATAATTAATGCTTTTGGTTTTTTTGTGTTTTTTTTCTACTTTATTTTTTTATTTTTATTATTATTATTTTTTTTTTGCTTAACTTTACAATATTGTATTGCTTTTACTATACATCAAGATGGATCCGCCACCAGTATACACGTGTTCCCCATCCTGAACCCTCCTCCCTCTCCCCTCCCCACACCATCCCTTAATGCCTTTGAATTGTGGTGCTGGAGAAGACTCTTGAGGGTCCCTTGGACAGCAAGAAGATAAACAGTCAATCCTAAAAGATATCAACCCTGAATATTCATTGGAAGGACTGGTGCTGAAGCTGGAGCTCCAACACTTTAACCACCTAATGCAGAGCTGACACATTGGAAAAGACGATGATGCTGGGAAAGATTGAAGGCAGGAGGAGAAGGGGATGACAGAGGATGAGATAGTTGGATGGCATCACCAACTCAATGGACATGAGTTTGAGCAAACTCTGAGAGATGGTGAAGGACAGGGAAGCCTAGCGTACTGCAGTCTATGGGGTTCCAAACAGTCAGACACAACTTAGAGACTGAACAAGAACAACAACAAAAACTGAAATAGGAACCTTGTAAATCCTTAAAACAGATGCCCTGGTGGGGGTTGGGTGGGAGCGGAGTATGTTGTGTGTTAAGTTGCTTCAGTCATGTCTGGTTCTTTGTGACCCTATGGACTGCAGCCCACCAGGGCTCCTCTGTCCATGGGATTCTCCAGGCAGGAATACTGGAGTGCATTGCCATGCCCTCCTCCAGGGGATCTTCCCAACTCAGGGACTGAACCTGCGTCTCTTATGTCTCCTGCACTGGCCGGCAGGAGTCTCTACCACTAGTACCAGGACAGGTAAAAGAAAACTATGCTGGCCTCAGAAAGCCATGGCCTTAGGCTTTACCACCTACACAGAGCTAGGAGACTAGGACTTGGGCTCATGCAAGACAGGATGGAGAATACCCTTCCCTCTCCTGCTTCATGAAGCTGGATGCCTTAAAAAGGTGCCTCCTCAGTGACACCACAGACTAGAAAACTGTATCTATCCAAAAGCACAGGATACAAACAAAAAAGGTGTCTGTGTTCCAAGTGGGAAACAGTCTTCCCTGAGAATGTGCAACCATGGGGTCATGCTTTATGTGGGTTTGAGTTCCCATTAATATTATTCATGTGTTCTGGAATGCTTCAAGATGAAAAAATAGCCAAAAAAAAAAAAGATTCATGCCAGTGGTATCTCTGAGCCATTTGGTAGAAGCAAACAGAAACTTGCTCTGGAAGGTACAGCTTCAAATCAGGCTCCATAAATTTTCCAAAATTAAAACTTACAATCCCAAAGTTCAAAAGCCATGAACACATGACCAACAGTAAGCAAGAGTCAGAATAAACAAAAGAACTTAAGATATTACTATAAAAATCTGATAAATATTTTAATGAGTATTAAGAAAGAATCCAAATAACACAAAAAGAATAAGATATTCTTTTTAAGAATTCTCCAGGCCAGAATACTGAAGTGGGTAGCCTTTTCCTTCTTCAGGGGATCTTCCCAACCCTGGGATCGAACCCAGGTCTCCCACATTGCAGGTGGATTCTTTATCAGCTGAGCCACAAGGGAAACTCAGAAAGATTGGAGTGGGTAGCCTATCCCACTCCAGTAGATCTTCCCAACCCAGGAATCAAACCAGGGTCTCCTGCATTGCAGGCAGATACTTTACCAACTGAGCTACCAGGGAAGCCCTAATAATAAGCAAGATTCAGAATAAACAAAAGAACTTAAGATACTATTATAAAAAGCTGATAAAGATAAATAGTTCTAGTGAGTCTGAAGAAAGAATTCAAATAACACAAAAAGATTAAGATACATATGAAAATAAATGACAAAGAACTTCAAGAAATTAAAAATATATCAAGATTAAAAATTCAATGGATAAATAACAGATTTGACATAGTATTAGAAAGAATTCCAAGAAATATATATTAAAAATTCCCCAGCATGATGCATAGAGAAATAAATGAAATTTTTTTAAAAAATTTTAAGAGACATAAAAAATAGAAGAGAAAGGTTCAACAGAAATTTTATTGGACTTCCAGGATGTCAGAATAGAAAAAAAAAAAAATGCAAGCAATATTCAAAACATATGAAAATACAGTGACTAAGAAGTTTTAAAAAATAATAAATAAAAAACACATATCTTTACATTGGAGTAGTACTAGTCTTCAGAAAGACAAATAAGTCCATACCTAGGGGAGTAATAATAGATATCAAAGAAAAAGGGAAAAAAATAAAGTGGCCAGAGAAAAATATCTAAACTAGACAACCCACACTGGAATGAATATTGGGCTTACAAAAGCCTTCTCACTGGCAACAAAAGAGGCACGTATCTAAATGCAAAATACAGAACTCTAAAACTTTCAGAAGAAAAAACAGGAAAAAAATCTTTGGGAACTTGGGTTAGACAAAGGATTCTTAGATACAACCAAAAAACACAATTCTCAAAAGAAAAAAGCATGATGAATTGCACTTAAAATGTTAAATGCTCTTTAAAAGACACAGTTAAAAGAAAGAAAAACCAAGCTACAGACTAGGAGAAAATATTTGCAAATCATATATCGGACAAAAGACTACTTACTATTGACTTTTCAGAGTTCTTTATGTATTCTAGATAGAGTCTTTTGAACATAAACTTTCCAAAAAAGATATGTGAATTGTAAATAAGCACATAAAAACACAACATTATTAGTCATCAGGGAAATTCCAGTTACACCCTCAATGAGATACTACTTTATACTTATTGCAGGTATGCAAATATTTACAGCAGCTTTATTCACAATCACCAAAATCTGCAAACTACCCAAATGTTCCTCACCTGGGGAATGAATAAGCAAACTGTGGTTTACCCACACAACGGAACGCTGCTAAGCAATAAAAAGATGTGAGTGAACAAGCATCAGCATGGATGAGCCTCAAACACATTGCGCCAGCAAACAAAAGCTAGACTCAAAAGCTACATTTTTTTTTAACTTCATTCATATGACCTTCCGGAAAAGGGAAAACTATAGGGACAGAAATCAGATCCAGAGTTTCCAGGGATTAAGAGTAGGAGAGACTGTTTATGACAGACTAGCATGAGGGCCTTTTTTTTGAGGTAATGATGGAACTGTTCTATATTGTGACTGTGATAATATCACTCCACACACGTGCCAAACTCAGAATTAAACACCAAAAGAGAGTGAATTTCACAGTATGTAAAATGTTTAAATTAGAAGCAAAGAAGTCAAGGAGATGCTATGTAAATAGATGGAAAGATTTACTATCACAAAGTTAGAAATTCTCTCCAAATTAATCTATAAATTCAAAGCAATTTCAATCAAAACCTCAACAGTATTTTTCATGGAACTTGAAAACTGTTCTAAAATATAAAAACAACAAAAAACCAAGTATAGCTAGGACAGTCCTAGAGAAAAAATATGATGGGGAGACCAATCTCATCAGATATCAAGAATTATTACAGTGCTGTAAGAGTTAACACACAGTAATGATGCAGGATTAGATGAAACAAAACATAAGAGTTAAGTTAGAAACTGTATTTTACAAAGCTGTTTGCAGGCTGGATTCTGGATATGTGTTCAGTTCATTTCAGTCGCTCAGTCGTGTCCAACTCTTCGCGACCCCATGAATCACAGCACGCCAGGCCTCCCTGTCCATCACCAACTCCCGGAGGTCAGTCAGACTCACATCCATCGAGTCAGTGATGCCATCCAGCCATCTCATCCTCTGTTGTCCCCTTCTCCTCCTGCCCCCAATCCCTTCCAGCATCAGAGTCTTTTCCAAGGAGTCAACTCTTCGCATGAGGTGGCCAAAGTACTGGAGTTTCAGCTTTAGCATCATTCCTTCCAAAGAAATCCCAGGGCTGATCTCCTTCAGAATGGACTGGTTGGATCTCCTTGCAGTCCAAGGGACTCTCAAGAGTCTTCTCCAACACCACATCAAAAGCATCACACCAGTTCAAAATCATCAATTCTTCGGCGCTCAGTCGAATTCTCACATCTCGAACTCTTCACAGTCCAACTCTCACATCCATACATGACCACAGGAAAAACCATAGCCTTGACTAGACGAAACTTTGTTGGCAAAGTAATGTCTCTGCCTTTGAATATGCTATTTAGGTTGGTCATAACTTTCAGTTTCATCCAATTAGGTGCATCTGCACAAAATTTATACCACAGAAATGAGGTAGAAGCCATCTTGCTAAGCTCCTGATATGCAGCTGGTCTCTTTACTGACTGAGCCACCAAGGAAGCCCTATAATATTGACAAGAAATATCAAAGGCAGTCACCTCTGCATGTCTAGTCACCAGTTTTATGGTTCTGAGAGATGTGCAGAATATCAGAGGCAGCAACAGCAGCAGCAGCTTTCAGATCTCTGGATTTTGGATAAGGTGGTGTGACTGGGCGTCCGTGGTGGCTCAGCAGTACGGAACCTGCCTGCAATTCAGAAGACACAGGAGACCTGGGTTTGATCCTTGAGTAGGGAAGATCCCCTGGAGGAGGAAATGGAAAATCCCATGGACAGAGGAGCCTGACAGGCTACAGGCCATGGGGTCACAAAACAGTTGCACGTGTCTGAGCATGCACGCACAGTGTGACCTGGGAATCAAGGATCCAAGAAAAGTCCCCTCCGTGACTTCCTTTTCAGCTGGCCCTCAATTGATTTAGGAACTGAATTTCTTGTATTCAATCTGGAATACATTCTAGGCTGGAAATACCTAGAATGCTTTCTATTTCCAGCATTAAATCATGATAGACACTCCTCTAAGAGTTTCGTAATCCAGTCTAACCCACAAGTCAAAAGAATAAGTGAGAAAGGAGTCATAAAACTTCAAAGAAAATTTTCATCATGAGCTTCAAAATTTTTGTTTCCCACAACCTTAAGACAAATAAACTGCCCCACATCACAGAGAGAAAAACAGATTCTTTTAAAGAAAAAAAAAACATTGAATTAGATATTTTGAGAAAAGATAGAAAGATTAATAAAGGTAATAAAGGGAGTCACATCCAGGTAATGTACCTACTAAATATATACCATGTGGTCTTGATCCAAACTCTGTTTTTTAAATTAATGAATCTTTTTAATAGTAAGAGTCAATGGTGATGTAATAGATATTGGAATACAAAGCTTTCTTATGAAAAAAGAAAAGTTAACAAATGATCATTATCAAAGTACAACTATGGAAAAATAAGCCATACTCTATCCCCCCTCCCCCCAAAAGATGGGAAAGTAAAGAAGGAAAGAGTATTTTCACATTAAAAGATCTTAAGTAACAAACAAGAAATCTATGAGTGCTCCCAGAACACACCTTTTAAAGAGGAACCTTATAAGGGGATGTTAACAACAGCTCTGGTTTACCAATTGCTAGAGATTGAAAGAAGTCGTTTATATCATTTCTAAACGGTAAAGTACCTTGAAGGATGCTGGTTCCGGTGAGAGCACCTCCAAAGAAGCATTTGAACTTCGGCTCCCAGGACGTGTTCTTGAATTTGAGGCTGGTTTTGAAATTCCATCTAAGTTTCCCTTTATAATATCCATTGATACCCTGAAACAAAATTTTAAGCAAGCTGTGACTTGTATGTTTAAATGTTTCATCACTGTCAACATTCAGTTAACTCAGAGCCTTTGTTACAAGGATTATGTTGCTACCAAACTCACAGGACCCTAACTTCATCAAAAGACGTCTATGCCCATGGATCATTATCTTTTACATCACTGTAAGTGGAAAAAACATGCTGCCCGGGATGTTAGATTCTGAAAGTGGCTAAAAAAGTGCAGAAGTGAATGCCATTCAGTGGCTTTCTGCATCTCCAAGAGAAACACTGTGTCCTAAGCCTTAGAAGACACTTTCAGAGAACCACACCTCTCAGCTCAAGATTCATGCTTCATAATAATAATTTCCCAAGGCCTCTACTTGCTTTTGGTTTTACTTTCCATATTCTAGCTCACCCTTCAGCCTGGGCTCCCTCTCAGCTCTGATTTCTCCTCTCTTCCTTGGTACCGAATTTTCATGGAGTACCTGCTGCTGCTGCTGCTGGTAATCACTCTTCTATCAACCCTGCCCTTCTAAGACCCACAATTCTACTTCTGCCCTGAAGCAACAGAGAACAGAACCTACTCTATCTGCTAGAGGACAGACTTTCATTATCTGGATACACATTGCCGATCTCCTTAACTATTTTTCAGATGACACCATCCAAAGGCCTTATACCAGTCTGGCTGCTCTATTCCCAGGACTGTTTCCTAAAGCAGGAGATATTAGGCAGGGTGGTTTAATCTAATGAGAAAACTTGAGTATTGCCAGAACCTTGATCCTGCCAAACTGCCCTTGATCAGGCCCATTCCAGATTTGTTCAGTAACGCTGGGGTGGCATATATGCCAAATAAAATGGAAGAAACAGAGAGAATTTCAGAGTTTGCCTTCTTAATACTTAGCTTTACATATGTGTGACTGGATATCTTCCAACAAATCCTTTCCTAAATTCCTACTGGTTATGAATCAAACCATTTCTCTCATAAGAGAATAAAGGCAACTGCCTCTGGCCCAGCAAGTGAAACAATGTCCTTTTCTTACCCTACAAAATGACTCATCTATCTTTCTCTTTTTGAACAGGGAAGGCAGAGTCCAAGGAAGTTTCGGACACAGGAGGAAGCCCAAACATGAACAGCCCCATGCTCCTCCAAGGCACACAGAGGGATAATATGATTTAGCTCCCAACCATTCAATGTACCGAGGCGTCAAGGACCAGTAGGTCAACTCTTTCCAACTCAGCAAATGAAAAAGGCATTGATCCCCACATTATTCAACTCTGTAAAAGGGGTTTTGGCTCACTCAGGAAGGCACTGACATTATTATTGTGGGATGACGGATCACCCTGGCCCGTCACATCACAATCAAAAAGCGTAAGTCACTGAAAGGCCAAAGGTCTTGTAATGCCCTAAGCAGCCTGTCAAGGGAGACTTATTGCAGTGCACAGAGGGGGCAATGAGATGGAAGCCCGTGCAGAGCCCATATAATACACGTCAACAATGGGAGGGGCAAGGGAACCACCAATGGCATGGACCAGCTAAGAGGCTCCAGAAATCTCTCTATTTGCTTTAGAAATAGGTCTGTTCTTTTATGTTTGCTCTTGAAAATCATAAACAAAACACACTTCCCAGGATGGGTAGGGCTATAACTAACAATCTTATGATTTGGCCATCTAGAAAAAAGTATGGATAAAGGGCAGTGAATTAGGAACTAAGAGATGTATCTGAGTGTATTAGAAAACAATCTCAGTAGCCACAGAGAAATATAGAAAAATAAAGCATTGTGCAAGAAAGCAATCAAATGATAATTAAATACTTTTAATTATATAGGCACTGAATATTGATTTAACCAAATACTGTGCCTTAATCATATTGCATGTATGTGAGAAGGAGTATGTAAAAGGAAATGTATAAAAAATCTAATCTGTCAAAATAGGAAATCAAAGAGAATATCCAAAACTTGATAAATCTAAACAATAGTTAAACAAGCATAATGTTTACAAGTTCAAGATATTTGTCCCTGAAGGATGTGACATTTTTCTCCATTGTAAATATTATAATATAATTTGACATATTTTACTATACTACTTTATTAAAAGTTTTTAAAATTGCTTAATAATAAATAAATATAAAATATGAAATCTCCAAGGGACTGGAAGGAAACATACATCTAATTTACATAATAATGAGGTTTTTTGTTGTTTAGTTGCTAAGTCCTGTCCAACTGTTTTGAAACCCCATGGACTACAGCTGCCAGGTTCCTCTGTCCATGGGATTTCCCAGGCAAGAATCATGGGGTAGGTTGCTATTTTCTTCTCCAGGGGATCTTCCCCACCCAGGGATCAAACCCACGTCTCCTACTTGGCAGGTGAATTCTTTACCACTGAGCCACCTGGGAAGCCACTTTACCACAGGTTCAGTGGTAAAGAATCCACCTGCCAATGCAGGAGACACAGGTTCCATCCCTGGATTGGGAAGATCCTCTGGAGGAGGAAACAGCAACCCACTACAGTATTCTTGGCTGGAGAATTCCATGAACAGAGGAGACTGGTGGGCTACAATTCATAGTGTTACTAAGAATCAGACTCAACTGAGCATGCACGAACACACCTGGGAAGCCCAAAAATGAAGTTAGAGACTTACCAGGCAGGACATCAAGAGCATAAGTCAAAAAATAAGAGACTAATAGATATGATCACATAACATTGACTGCTCTTGAGTATCAAACCAAAAAGAAAAAAAAACTCTAAATTAAAAGATAGATGAGAAACTGGAGGAAATATACGCAATATAGATAATTTATAAAAGATTAATCAGATCAGATCAGATCAGTCGCTCAGTCATGTCCGACTCTTTGCGACCCCATGAACTGCAGCACGCCAGGCCTCCCTGTCCATCACCAACTCCTGGCGGTCACTCAGACTCACATCCATCGAGTCAGTGATGCCATCCAGCCATCTCATCCTCTGTCATCCCCTTCTCCTCCTGCCCCCAATCCCTCCCAGCATCAGAGTCTTCTCCAATGAGTCAACTCTTTGCATGAGGTGGCCAAAATACTGGAGTTTCAGCTTTAGCATCATTCCTTCCAAAGAAATCCCAGGGCTGATCTCCTTCAGAATGGACTGGTTGGATCTCCTTGCAGTCCAAGGGACTCTCAAGAGTCTTCTCCAACACCACAGCTCAAAGCATCAATTCTTCGGCGCTCAGCCTTCTTCACAGTCCAGCTCTCACATCCATACATGACCACAGGAAAGACTACCCAACACAAACACACACAAATGGCATGGTGCTTCACAACTTGCTTTTTCACACTTTATGCATTTCAGAGACTTTTCTGTACCACCACACACAAATACATTTCATGCTTTCAAATCATGGCATAGTACTCTATTGCATAGATGTAGCACTGGGAGAAGGCAATGGCACCCCACTCCAGTACTCTTGCCTGGAAAATCCCATGGACGGAGGAGCCTGGTAGGCTGCAGTCCATGGGGTCACTAAGAGTCAGACACGACTGAGCGACTTCACTTTCACTTTTCATTTTCATGCATTGGAGAAGGCAATGGCACCCTACTCCAGTACTCTTGCCTGGAGAATCCCAGGGACAGCGGAGCCTGGTGGGCTGCTGTCTATGGGGTTGCACAGAGTCGGACACGACTGAAGTGACTTAGCAGCAGCAGCAGCATTGTAAAAATCAGTTTCACTTACCTTTTATGGAAGATTTGCTATAAAAAGCAAAACAAAAATTTACTCAAAATTGATCACAGGCCTAAAAGAAAAATTCAAAATTATAAACTTTCTATAAAATATGTGTGATCGTGGGCTAGGCAAAGATGTCTTAGATACAACATCAGAAAGTGAAAAGAAAGTGAAGTCGCTCAGTCGTGTCTGACTCTGTGACCCCATGGACTATAGCCCACCAGGCTTCTCCATCCATGGAATTTTCCAGGCATGAGTACTGGAGTGGTACTCCAGTGGAATGGCAACGGAGTGGGTTGCCATTTCCTTCTCCAGAGGATCTTCCCAACCCAGGGATTGAACCTGGGTCTCTCGCATTGCAGGCAGACACTTTACCATCTGAGCCACCAGGGAATCCCTTAGCGGACAACATCAGAAGTATGATTCATAAAAGAAAATACTGATAAATTGTAATGTATCAAAGTTTAAAACTTCCACTCTTCAAACGACACTACTGAAAAGGAAAACAAAAGTCAAATACTGGAAGAAAATATTTGCAAAACACATAGTTGACAAAGGACTTACATCTTGAATATATAAAGAAGTATCAAGACTCAATAATAGGAAAGATTTGAGCAGACACATCACCAAAGATGTATAGATAGCAAGCTAGCACAAGAAGACGGTCAACATCATTAAGCCAAGGGAAAAATTCAAATTAAAACCATAATGAGATACTGCTACACATTCAAATGGTGAAAATTACTTTTTTAAGAAACTAACAATACCAAATGCTGACAAAGTTGAAGCAACTGGAACTTTCACATATTGCTGATGAGAATACAAAATGGGATAGCAGTGTTGCAGAACTGCTTGCCACTTTCTTACAGTGTTGAACATACACTTACCTTACGACTGCACAATCTCACACTTGGATATTCACCCAAGAAATGAACATTTGTAATCACACAAAAATCTGCACATAAAGGTTTATAGCAACTCCATTAACAACTGCCCCAAACTAGGAACAATCCAAATGTCCCTCAACTAGACAATGAATAAGCAACTGTGGTACATCCATACAATGGAACATTGCTCAGCAGTATAAGGAAACAAACTACTGATACAAAACAGGCAAATTTCAACTATATACTGCTAAATTGAAAGAGGCCAGATTCAAAAGTCTCCATAGTATTTGTTTCCAATTATATGACTTCTAGAATAGAGAAAACTATAGAGACAGAAAATGGATGACTGTTACCAGGGCTGAGCATAGGGAAGGGTTAATTAACTACATAAACCGGTATAAGGGGATTTCTGGGAGAATGATGCAAGTGTTTTGTATCTTGACTGTGATGGTAATTACATAAACACAAACTGTATGTGTTTGTCAAAGCTCACAGAACTGCAATATTAAAAGGGTAAATTTTACAGTATGTAAAGAATACCTCAATTTTAAGTTAACCTCTTTGTACAAATTTTTGCTTAGTTATGTTTATACGTCCAGAACATAAAATTGAATTGCTAACTCAAAAAAAAATTGCAATACGACCCAGAAATCCCACTCCTGGGCATATACCCAGACAAAATTATAATTCAAAAGGATACACGCACCCCTATGCTCATAGCAGCATTATTTACAACAGCCAAGACATGGAAACAACCTAAATCTGTCCATCAGCAGATGAATGGATAAACAGGCAGGGAAAAAAGTGAAAATGAAGTCGCTCAGTCGTGTCTGACTCTTTGTGACCACATGGACTGTAGCCTACCAGGCTTTTCCGTCCATGGGATTTTCCAGGCAAGAGTACTGGAGTAGGTTACCATCTCCTTCTCCAGGGGATATTCCCGACCCAGGGATTGAAACCAAGTCTCCCACACTGCAGGCAGATGCTTTACCCTCTGAGCCACCAGGGAAACCCAAAGACATGGTACATATATTCAATTATTTAGCCATTAAATACATTATTCAGCCACTAAAAAGAATGAAAGAGCGCCATTTGCAGCAACATGGATAGACCTAGAGATTATCATACTAAGCAAAGTCAGTTAGAAAGAGAAAGACAAATACCATATCACTTATATGAGGACTTTAGTACAACACAAATGAACATACATAGAATAGAAACAGACTCACAGATACAGAGAACAGACTTGTGGTTGCCAAGGGGAGGGGAGAGAGAAGAGGGGAGGAATGGGAGTTTGGGATTAGCAGAGGCAACCTATTAAAAATAGGACGAACAAACAACAATGTCGTACTGTATAGCCAGGGAACTATATTCAATATCCTGTGACAAACCATAATGGAAAAGAATATGAAAAAGAATATACATATATATATGTATAACTGAGTCGCTGCTATACAGAAGAAATTGACATTGTATATCAACTACACTTCAATAAATTTTTTTAAATTAAGTCAAAGAACACTTGCATTTCAAATTTTGGAAAACTACCAAACTGTCCTACAACAAAACTGTACCAGATTACATTACTACCAACAGGGTATGCTGAGATGAAGGCGTCTGTTTCCCCATCAGGGCCAATCTGATTATGTCAAAGCTTTTCACCTTTGTCAATTTGGTACATGTCAAAAAGTATCTATGAGTTACATTTCTTTAATTACCAAAAAAGTTGTCTCTAGTCAAATGTTTACTGCCAACCTTTTTTTTTTTTAATTCCTGTGAAATACCTTTGCGCATCCTTTGTCACTTACAGACTATTTTAAATGGGTAATTAGTTTGTAATTAGATCTTATGGGCTAGGACAGTAGGAGTCCTTGGTACTAGGTTTTACGGTCAGGAACGTTTGCTACCGTGTCCAGGAAATCCTGGCACAGCCTTCGAGGAGACTGAAGCTTCTCGGAAGTCAGACCCACCGCTCGCTCCCAAGACTCCGGGCCGGCCCCGGGTTAAACCGTCCGCCCACCCCTAGCCCAGCAGCCAGATGGGACTCCGCTCCACTCTTTGATTGGCTTGTAGTCCGGCGACAGAGCTCCGCTGCTAATCTGCGCGGTCCCTCACCTTCTGGGCGAAAACTAGTGTCCAGTAGTTAGAGCACTGACACTCAGCGTCACCCACTGTCCCCCGAAAGGGAGGGGTCTTTTCCCGCCACCGCAGTTTCTCTTTCTCTACAGGTGGAAGAAGCGGCGGGTCCTAAGCCCTCTTGCCTCTCAGAACGCCGTTCCCTTGGCAACCAGAAGCGGACGCTTCCAGTCTCGCGATAGGAGAAAAGGACAGTACCATCTAGAAACAAGACATGGGAGCCCAAGAACGGCTGGGGCACAACCTGACGAAACCCTGAGACCTGGGGAATCTCTACTGTCTCCTGTGTCTTCTGGGCGGACGGCGGAGGGTGTGGAATGGTTTGTTGGTATTTAGGTTGAACTCGGAACGAGGATGTATGGATGTTTGTATGCCTCTGTCCTCACTATTAATATGATGCTCTGCAGGTCAGCTCATCTTCTCCGAGTTCAGTTTGCTTCTCCGTAAAATGGGGTAATAATAATTGCTTCCTCACAACATTGTTGTGCGCTCAAAAACATAATGTTCTGTGAAGTTCTTAGTAAATTTGGGGTGGCATGTAAATAAAAAATAGTAGTTTTGCCCAGATTGGACTACAATCCAAAGAAGGTAATAATTGCTATTTGCACTTTCTTTCTTTTGTGGTTCCATAATTCTCAGCGCATGAAGACTATTTCCCTGGGTCCTCAAGTTGACTTTTCTTCATCCTCAGTGCCATCAAATGTCTGCTTCTTCCAATATAAGCAGCATTTTACAGTTTACAAGACATTTTCAATACATGAACCTTTTAGCCTCATTGTAAGGTGGTGAGGTATGTATTCTGTAAGTATTTTTCAGAAGATCAAATAGAGAAAAGTGATGTGTACAGAGCTAGGGCAGTAGTGGGTGTAAAAACCTGACTGTAAATGTCATCCATGTACTTCTAAATTCTGCATTTCTATCTCTAGCTCTGAAATCCACACGCTTATCTGACTAGGTGACATTGATGTAAGAAGGACCTCAAACTTAAGATGTAAAAAAAACTGAACTTCTCCACAGTCCCTCCTCCACCTCACCTTCTTATCTATCTTACCTAATCAATAACTGCATCCTGCCGGTCTCAGGCCCTCCTTGGGGCCTAGATAATAATTGCTTCCTCAGGGTCCTCCTTGTTAGTGTTTCTACTCAAGAATTTCTTCCCAGCATTTCTCAGAATCTTTATATGTTTTTCCAAATTACAAGAAAGTCAGTTGAGAAATCAGGAAAATTGGACAGAGAGTTCTAATTCTCCTGCAAGAGTTAAACCTTAGCAATCAACAAGGAGATCCAGTGCTGCTGCTGCTGCTAAGTCACTTCAGTCGTGTCCGACTCTGTGTGACCCCACAGACGGCAGCCCATCAGGCTCCCCCGTCCCTGGGATTCTCCAGGCAAGAACACTGGAGTGGGTTGCCATTTCCTTCTCCAGTGCATAAAAGTGGAAAGTGAAAGTGAAGTCGCTCAGTCGTGTCCGACTCTTAGCGACCCAATGGCCCACCAGGGTCCTCTGTCCATGGGATTTTCCAGGCAAGAGTACTGGGGTGGGGTGCCATTGCCTTTGATATCAAGGTAAATCAAAAGCAAGAGCAGGAAACACTGTGAATCAGAAGCTGAGATAAACATTCCAGGAACCAGGACAGGAGCACCTGGGAAGGAGGTGATGCAGTTAGTGTGGTAAGTGTGTGTTTCTGCACATTAACTGTCTTCTAATAGTCATTCTTGCAAGTAAAATAAATGTTAATAAGTTGATACTTACTGTATACTTTACACAAATTCTATGAGTGATAGTCCAAGAAACAAGTTTTTATTCAAAAAAAGTTCTTAAAGGGGCAATTTCCAACCCATGATTATGTGAAGTGCTGTCAGCCTTGCTTGGAGATTTGTGTGTTACATTATTCAAATGGTACCCACCCAATAATGTTCTCTGTGTACTCCAATATTTGAATATTTGCTACAGGCTCTGTCTCTTATAAATGTTTTTAATAGTTATTTTTTATACAAGTGCTTCAGATAGCATGATAATGAGTAAGAATATGAAGAAGGTTGGAAGTATTTTAAGAATAACTTAAAATTTGGAGAGCTCCTAGCAGTTCTGATTTCTTGTTTCTGCATGGCAAAGATTAGTATCTATTGGAATTTGGAAATACTACTCCTTCTCCTTGTTGTTTTTCCAGTATGAATAAACAAACATACAGACACACACACTCACACACATTGCCTGGAACACAGTTCTCCAGCCTTCCATATGGTTGTTTCTTCTTTTCCTTCAGCTGTCTGCTTCCTCAGGTGGGTTTTTCCTGACCACCATATATTAAATAATTCCCATTTCTGTGCCCCCTAAGCTGCTCTGTTTGGCAGGGAGCTAAGTGGTGTCCAGCTTTTTGTGACTTTGTCACCATGGACTGTAACCTGCCAGATATTGTCCATGGGATATCCCTGGCAAGAACACTGGAGTTGGTTGCTATTTCCTTCTCCAGGGGATCTTCCTGACTCAGGGATCCATCCTGGGTCTCCTGCCTAGCAGGTGGATTCTTTACCTCTGAACCACCATGGAAGTCCTACTCTGTTCCCTTGACACTCTTTTATTTTTATATAAGGAGGAGAGATGCCTGTTTGGATTCTGATACTAAATGGGCTTCCCTGGTGGCTCAGATGGTAAAGAATCTGCCTGCAATGCAGGAGACCTGGGTTGAGATCCCTGGGTTGGAAGATCCCCTGGAGGAGGGCATGACAACTCACTCCAGTATTCTTGCCTGAAGAAACCCCATGGGCAGAGTCAGACACGACTGAGTGATGAAGCACAGCACAGCACTAAATAGCTGGGTGACCTTGGGTAAATTCATAAGTTTTTATGGGCTATAATTTCCTCATTCTGTGCTAATTCTGTCAGGTGGAAGCCAAGACTCCAACAGGCTCCCAGGTGATGCCAATACTTCTGGTCCACAGATCACTCTGAGTAGCTACAGACTAATCTCCAAATGTTCGCACAATGCTAATATTTCATGAATAAAGGCTATTCTTTCCATTTTTATTTTCGGTGATCAATGGTGCTTCTTCAGAAAACAACACATTTCAGATGTCTTGGGGATGTGAGGGGAAAAAACAACTAAGAAAAATCAGGATTGTGTCCAGTGCTCATGATTAACTGTTTTCATTTTTTAAAAACTGTTGCTTATACAGCATAAAATACATAAAAAGCAAGTGACTAGAAAGTTCAAGTTCAGTAGAAATGTAGTGTCCATTTACTGTTTGTAACCTTTCAAACTAAGTCCCCACTGATAACATTTTGCATAAAACTCACCTCATCTTGACTTGCTTTCTATCATTCTTATTGCATTTATTTACCTTCTGCTGCTTCCCTTGTATAGATTGTTGAGAGACATTATGTGCCTTGAAGGCAAGCTTTTAATAAATTGTATTTGTTGTGTATTAGTACACAATAAATTGTGTCTTTGTTTTTAATTTCCTGAAATACTTCTATGCCAACCATTGCAATTATACCCTCAAAACAATTCACAGATATGTTAGAGCACCATATTTTTCTCTGCTGTGTTCATTCCCCACCCCAAAAATATTCTAGAAAGAATTATGCCTTTCAAAATAATTCATAAAGATTTCATCTCGAGTCAAGATATTTTAAGCTAAAATTTCCCTGGTCTCATTCCAGGTTGGTGACATATGGCAGCGTTGGTTTCAAAGCTGGTTTTTGTTTTTGTTTTCAATCTCTCTCTGTTCCTGACATTCTCCTTCTGAGTGGAGTCAGATTTGAATGAATGAATGAGCCCACGTTGTATTCCATCTGGGCTCCAACTATCATTCCAGCCTTGTTGTCCCAATTTCCTTTTTCTCACCATGAGCTTCAGCCAAATGTAACACGGTACTAGGAGACAAACCTCACTAAGAATTGTATCATAGATTCTACAAACTAGATTTAACAGTCATTTCTTTGATGGGCAATTTAAAATGTGTGCTACTGGACAGTTCCCATGACGAGTGAATCTATGGCTTAGTTATTAAAAAGTAACATTTACTGAGGGTTTAGGACATGCCTCAGATATGTCAGTCCATGTCACTTCATAACACCTATGCAACAACACTGTTATTACCCAGATTGGTACTTGAGAAGCAGAGCACGGCGGTTAAGTGATTTTGCCAAGTTCATTTGGTAAATAAATGGTACTTGGATTCCAGCCCAGTTCCAAAGCCTGTTTGTTCTCTTCACCTTCTCAGTGGCCTGAATTCAAGAAGAAAGTTTACTTGTGTCCACTAGATGGTGCTGATTGCCTTCCATTAAAAACAAAACTCCAAATCAGCTTTCAGAAACTCACTTTCCTTGGATTTTTAGGTGTGATCCAAGAGGCTACTGAACTGAAATATTCTGTTTGTTTGAACTGTGCTTGGGTACGTCTTTAAGTGGGGCTTCTCAGGTGGCTCAGTGGTAAAGAACCTACCTGCAGTGCAAGAGACATGGGTTCTATCCCTGGGTTGGAAAGATCCCCTGCAGAAGGAAATGGCAATGCACTCCAGTATTCTTGCCTGGGAAATCCCATGGACAGAGGAGCCTAGTGGGCTATAGCCCACGAGGTCACAAAGAGTTGGACATGACTTAGTGACTGAGCAGCACATCTATAATAGCCATCCAAATAAGCATGAATTAGATACCAAAAAAATCAGAGCAGATTTTTTTTAAATTCTTAGTACATATTATAAATATATGTATGTGCTCAGTTGTGTCCACTCTTTGCAACCCCATGGACTGGAGCCTGATGAGAGCCTTAACGGATTTCCCAGGCAAGAATACTGGAGCGGGCTGCAATTTCTGCCTCCAGGGGATCTTCCCCACCCAATGATGGAACCAGCATCTCTTGCATCTCCTACATTACAGGCAGATTCTTTACTGCTGAGTTACCTGGGAAGCTCTCCATATTATAAAATTGTTATTGGTCAGTCACCAAGTCATGTCCAACTCTTTGGGACCCCATGGACTGCAGCATGCCAGGCTCCTATTATTTGATACCTAATATCAAATAACTATTGATAATTTTGAGAGACTAAAGTTCTCACCTATTTGTATTCATATAAAACCTGCAGACTTTCTATAAAAGTCCATGTTTTATTTCATATACCCTTTTACCCAAACTCCACTCTCTCCTGTTCCTCCTGATCCTGCTTGGCCACAGCCCTATCCATGTAATCAAGAGGCAAGACCAGGGAGTAAATCAAGGCTTAAACAGCAAAAAGCAAGTTCTAGAACAAGTAATCCTATTTTTATTCACAGTAAAAATGCATTTAGTATGTGTTTAGTTCTTTTTTCAGTACTTAAAAGCTATGAAATAAACCTGCTAAAAATGGGTTCTCAGATTTTGTTGTTCATAAGGATCATTTCAGATGTTATTTAAAATGTTGATTTTTGCCATTTGCAGCAACATGAATGGAACTAGAGAGTGTCATACTGAGTGAAGTAAGTCAGACAGAGAAGGAAAAATATCTTCTGTAATCCCTTATATGTGAAATCTAAAAAGAAATGATACAAATGAACTTACTTACAAAACAGAAAGAGACTCACAAAAAATGAACTTGCCGGTAGACGAAGGGATGTTTAAGGAGTTTGGGAAGGTCATTTACACACTACTGTATTCAAAATGGATAACCAACAAAGACCTACTATATAGCACATGGAACTCAACTCAAAGTTACGTGCCAGCCTGGATGGGAGAGGAGTGTGGGGGAGAATGGATACATGTATATGTATGGCTTAGTCCCTTCACTGTCCACCTGAAACTACCATAACATTGGTAGTTTAACATTGTTAATTGGCTATACCCCAATGCAAAATAAAAAAGTTTAAAGTTTGAAAACTAAATAAATACAATGTAGATTTTAGTTCCTATTCTCAGAGTTAGAAGGTCCAGGAATCTTCATTTTAACAACACTGGTGATTTTGGTGCAGTATGACTATGAGCATGCTTTGAAAAACACTGACTTCAAGTTTGCATTTTAAAGGATAAATAGTGATGAGGTTGCTGCTCTGAAAGGAACCAGAGAGACCCCTGGATCTGGGCAATCCAGGAGCTCTGAACACAGACATTCAGTACTCCCTTTGTAAAGAGTAAGCTAGAAAATAAGAATGTTCTCACCTCCAGCTTCCTTGATTCTGAACCCTTTCCTTACTCTGTCTATTATGCAGTGCTATAGAGAATCAGGGGCTTCCCCAGTGGCTCAGCAGTAAAGAATCCACCTGCAATGCAGGAGACACACAAGACATGGGTTCTATCCCTGGATCAAGAAGATCCCCTGGAACAGGAAATGGCAACCCACTCCAGTATTCTTGCCTGGAGCATCCCATGGACAGAGGAGCCTGGCAGACTCCATGGGGTTGCAGAGAGTCAGACACGACTGAGCAACTGAGCACACACACACACGTACAGAATCAAGTGCTAGTCAGAGGATGGCCCCATTTTAAAAGTCTCTATGGGTTCGAGGGAAGCTCGCTACTTCACAATATCTGGTAGCCCCAGTACATAATGATACCCTTTGATTTTTTAAGTGAAAAGAGTAAACCCATGTACTGTCATGTGATCATGTTTAACTTGTTCAAGTGATATGAGTGTCAGTGTGTGGGGGAAACTGTGCCAGGATGCTGTGGAGATGCATAAAAATCAACACACACAGTGCAGCTATACATTTATGGCCCAGAAAGCAAATCTGATGTCGTGTCCTCAAGTCCTCCTCTGCCCATGGAATTTCTCAGGCAAAAATACTGGAGTGGGTTGCCAGTTCCTTCTCCAAGGGGTCCTCCCGCTGCAGGGACCAAATTCTCATCTCCTGCATTGCAGATGGATTCTTTACCACCGAGCCTCCTGGGAAGCCCCCAGAAAGCTAACAGGTGTTTGTATCGTAAAATAGGGAGTCCCCCAGCGACCCAGTGGTTGAGATCCTGACTTTCAATGCAGAAGGTCCAGGTCCAATGCAGGGTGTGCGGCTTTGATCCCTGGTCAGGGAACTAAGATCCCACAATGCCACAAGGAGTGACCAAAACTTTTTTTTAATTAATTATTTACAAGGTAGTAAAATAAAGAGAACAAAGATACATTCTAAAATAAAAAAAAAAATTTTTTTTTGGCCAGTGGGGTTGGGTCATCTCAGTTCTGCCCCCAAGAAATCAGCTCTGCTAAGTGAGTCATTCTCACCAGAAAGGGAAAATTTCTCTTCTTGGAGAATCCCCTCACAGTAACAGACTATTTTACTCTCTGGTTTATACTGCTGGCTCCACAGTTTGGTCGCCTGAGGCAATTCTGTACCTGTAAAGACTTAAAGAGTTGCCAGAAGTTTCCCAAGGCTAGCTGCAGTCTCCATTGCTGGATGCCAGTTGAGATTACACAGTTCTGCTTCTGGCATTTGGCCCCTGCCAGGAATATGGACACCAGACACTGCTGGTGGATAATGGCTGGAGAGAAATTTAGTAATTTCAATGTAACAATTAATCCTGGGCAGAAACTCATGATTTCAGAACACAGTCCAAGGACTGGGTGTTATGCTTCATGCTTGTCTGATTCCAAATCACTTCTGAACTGAGCTAGGTCTCTGACCCCATAGGGTATTTTTTTTGTTCATTTTTTGTTTTAAATTGGGTCTCTGTGTAGTAAAATGTATTCTAGAATTAAAATTTTATAAACTTTATTACTACAGAAACCTTTTGATTTATTTTTTGGGCTCCAAAATCACTGCAGATGGTGACTGCAGCCATGAAATTAAAAGATGCTTACTCCTTGGAAGGAAAGTTACTACCAACCTAGATAGCATATTGAAAAGCAGAGACATTACTTTGCCAACAAAGGTCCATCTAGTCAAGGCTATGGTTTTTCCAGTGGTCACGTATGGATGTGAGAGTTGGACTGTGAAGAAAGCTGAGTGCGGAAGAATTAATGCTTTTGAACTGTGGTGTTGGAGAAGACTCTTGAGAGTCCCTTGGACTGCAAGGAGATCCAACCAGTCCATTCTGAAGGAGATCAGCCCTGGGATTTCTTTGGAAGGAATGATGCTAAAGCTGAAACTCCAGTACTTTGGCCACCTCATGCGAAGAGTTGACTCATTGGAAAAGACTCTGATGCTGGGAGGGATTTGGGGGCAGGAGGAGAAGGGGACGACAGAGGATGAGATGGCTGGATGGCATCACTGACTCGATGGATGTGAGTCTGAGTGACCGCCAGGAGTTGGTGATGGACAGGGAGGCCTGGCGTGCTGCAGTTCATGGGGTCGCAAAGAGTCGGACACGACTGAGCAACTGAACTGAACTGAAAGAAAGTTAAACAAATTTACATCACACATTTGAAATGTATTCAGATCAAACTTCAAAGGTCTTCGGTAACAACAAAGAAAAATTTTTCTTCTCTGAGTTAACATCTCAGAGATAAAGAAGACAAAGGTGAACAATCACAAGGGGTGCTCACTAGTCAGCTCTCAGGCTGCCATCCTGATGTTCTTAGGGTCTCACTCCTCACACATATTTTCTCTCAGTTCAAAATAACGTTTCTATCTAAACAGACAATAAGTTTATTAGACTAGGAACCAGTCATCATTTTGATGACTATTGGCTCTCTTGTTTAAATCCTTTTTCTTATTTGATCATTCAGTTGCTTATTTAACTGAGATTGGTTTATTTTCTCTCATTTTATCATCACAAACAAACTGGAATTAATATACTAATTTGGATCAAAATTTATTACATAACTCCAACACTGGCACACAAAACCATTTTAAATTACACATCTCTGCTTTCTCAGCCAGAATCTGCAACAAGCTGACCTGGTCTCTTCATTTCTCTCAGTCTGTTTCTCCATCTAGTAAAATAAGGGGCAGGATAAAAATTTCTAAGCTTACTTTCAGCTCTGAGATTCTGTGAATATCTGACATAAGCAGACTTGGCTCTCTTTGGAAACCACCAGCTCATGTGTTCCAGTCTGAACTTCCACAGTATTCATACCAGTATAAAAAATATATATATGTTCATCAAGCAGATAAGCAACAATTGCCTGTTTAGAAACATCTGGACAGTGGTAACAGCCACTGGTCTTCTCCTCTGTGATCTACAAAGAATTAAACAGAGCAAACCACAATCAGCATGCCCTATTTTTACAGCACAATGCAATAGTATGAGTTGAAAAATGGTTTAGGTTTTTTGAGATTTGGGTTTACATCTCCCTCTATTGTTGATTCTAGGACAAGCCTCTTCACTTTTCCAGGCTCCAATTTATACCCATCTATTAAATAATGGGAAGGCAACTTCTGAATACTTTTCCTTACTTTGTAGAAATAGAGAAATTAAAATGTTCTTGCGATTCTGTATTGAATGTTTTCTTGCAATTGTTAATAAAATGAGTACTTTTGCTTCAAACAAAAGCAACCTTCTAATCTATGTGGAAGAATGAAAAAGGTGACTTATCAGGTTCAATTCATACCTGTCATCCACTAAATGCTCACTTATCTTATATGTTTTGATACAGATAACTTGGTATTTTTGTGGAAACCGCGAACTATTTTTTGTTATGTATCTAGAGGTCATTCAGTTCAGTTCAGTTCAGTCGCTCAGTCGAGTCCGACTCTTTGCGACCCCATGAGTCGCAGCATGCCAGGCCTCCCTGTCCATCACCAACTCCTGGAGGTCACTCAGACTCACATCCATCGAGTCAGTGATGCCATCCAGCCATCTCATCCTCTGTCGTCCCCTTCTCCTCCTGCCCCCAATCCCTCCCAGCATCAGAGTCTTTTCCAATGAGTCAACTCTTCGCATGAGGTGGCCAAAGTACTGGAGTTTCAGCTTTAGCATCATTCCTTCCAAAGAAATCCCAGGGCTGATCTCCTTCAGAATGGACTGGTTGGACCTCCTTGCAGTCCAAGGGACTCTCAAGAGTCTTCTCCAACACCGCAGTTCAAAAGCATCAATTCTTCGGTGCTCATTAACTTGGCCCAAATTTATGGGAATTTTGTATTCAGGTGGCACACTTGCGTTCCTGCATTCGTCTACCTTTATGTTGGTCACTTACCCTGAGTCAAATCCTCTAGCAAGCTATTTCTGAGCAAGTGAGCTTTTCAGCCTTTCTCCAGTCATACCTAGTTGCTTGGAGAGCCTGTCAGAGGCAGGTACTAGATGGTCATATTAATCCCCTCCAACTCCTCACCACCACTCATTTTAGACAGCAAGCATCAGAAGTAAGGGGGATTTCTGAATGCCAATATGTAGTAGTTACCTGTCTATTCATGATAAGAGCAGGAAGAAAATGGAAGCCATTAGTTAGAGAAATATTTCATCTTCTCGGTGTCATGGAAAAGATATTTTAAAGCATTGGTTTCCCCTCCACACATCTTGCTTATGGATTAGGCATTTTTGAAACTCATGAGTTCTAGTCCATGGCCTTGAAAAAAATTGCTTAATCTCCTGGGCATCCATTTCTTCATACTAAATTACAGAGGTGGTATATAACTAAGGCAGAGGAACCAGAGATCAAATTGCCAACATCTGCTGGATCATGCGGGGAAGGCAATGGCACCCCACCCCAGTACTTTTGCCTGGAAAATCCCATGGATGGAGGATCCTGGTGGGCTCCAGTCCATGGGGTCGCTAAGAGCCGGACACGACTGAGCGACTTCACTTTCACTTTTCACCTTCATGCATTGGAGAAGGAAATGGCAAGCCACTCCAGTATTCTTGCCTGGAGAATCCCAGGGACGGGGGAGCCTGGTGAGCTTCCGTCTATGGGGTCGCACAGAGTCGGACACGACTGAAGCGACTTAGCAGCAGCAGCAGCAGCTGGATCATGGAAAAAGCCAGAGAGTTCCAAAAAAATGTTTTTGCTGGAACTTGCTATGCCAAAGCCTTTGACTATGTGGATCACAATAAACTGTGGAAAATTCTGAAAGAGATGGGAATACCAGACCACCTGATCTGCCTCTTGAGAAATGTGTATGCAGGTCAGGAAGCAACAGTTAGAACTGGACATGGAACAACAGACTGTTTCCCAATAGGAAAAGGAGTATGTCAAGGCTGTATATTGTCACTCTGCTTATTTAACTTATAAGCAGAGTACATCATGAGAAATGCTAGACTGGAAGAAACACAAGCTAGAATCAAGATTGCTGGGAGAAATATCAATAACCTCAGATATGCAGATGACACCACTCTTATGGCAGAAAGTGAAGAGGAACTAAAAAGCTTCTTGATGAAAGTGAAAGTGGAGAGTGAAAAAGTTGGCTTAAAGCTCAACATTCAGAAAACGAAGATCATGGCATCTGGTCCCATCACTTCATGGGAAATAGATGGGGAAACAGTGGAAACAGTGTCAGACTTTATTTTTTGGGGCTCCAAAATCACTGCAGGTGGTGACTGCAGCCATGAAATTAAAAGATGCTTACTCCTTGGAAGGAAAGTTATGACCAACCTAGATCACATATTCAAAAGCAGAGACATTGCCAACAAAGGTCCATCTAGTCAAGGCTATGGTTTTTCCAGTGGTCATGTATGGATGTGAGAGCTGGACTGTGAAGAAGGCTGAGCGCCGAAGAATTGATGCTTTTGAACTGTGGTGTTGGAGAAGACTCTTGAGAGTCCCTTGGACTGCAAGGAGATCCAACCAGTCCATTCTGAAGGAGATCAGCCCTGGGATTTCTTTGGAAGGAATGATGCTGAAGCTGAAACTCCAGTACTTTGGCCACTTCATGCGAAGAGTTGACTCCTTGGAAAAGACTGTTGCTGGGAGGGATTGAGGGCAGGAGGAGAAGGGGACGACAGAGGATGAGATGGCTGGATGGCATCACTGACTCGATGGATGTGAGTCTGAGTGACCTCCGGGAGTTGGTGATGGACAGGGAGGCCTGGCATGCTGTGATTCATGGGATCGCAAAGAGTCAGACATGACTGACCGACTGAACTGAACTGAAGATCTTCCAATTCTAAGTGCTATGAATATATGAAGTAAATGGACATTTTATGGAGGAAGAAATTTCCTGGATTTAAAGAAAAATTTGCCATCCATGAAAACAAGATCCCTGGGGAAGATGCACACTCTCGGTGAAGGAAATTTTTATTGTTCTTCCCTCAGCACTTTTGTCAGCATTTGATCATTTACTGCTCTCTGTCTCTTATGGGTTTTTTTCTCCCTTAAACTGTCCAGAGGGCAGGGACCATGTCTCGAACACATATTCCATTACTACAATGTGTGTTAAATGCCATAACACTTACTGTTATGAATGAAAGAATCTTGTTAACATTTGTATGCCTACATGGAAGAGTACGGTTGAGCATTGGGTGAGAGTGATGTGAAGGCAACGCCTCTCAAATTAAACTAAGGGTAGAGACTAAGGGTAGACTCAGAGCTTCCCTGATAGCTCAGTTGGTAAAGAATCCGCCTGCAATGCAGAAGACCCTTGTTCAATCTCTGGATTGGGAAGAGCCCCTGGAGAAGGGAACAGCTACCCACGCCAGTATTCTGGCCTGGAGAATTCCGTGGACTGTATAGCCCATGGAACCTCAAGGAGTCAGACACGACTGAGTGACTTTCACTTTCACATCTTTCAGACTCAGAATTAACAAGGAGGACCTGAGGCAGAAGACGACGACTCTGAGTACTCTCAGCTGAGTGATATCAATTTTGGCATTCCAATAAGTTTCTTAACATTTATTTGAACTGAATGACTCTATCACAAAACAGGAAATCATGAAACAGAAGGAACTTTGGGAAATAACATTGAGAAAAACAGCTGTCAGGCATTAAGACTTTTAATACAGTCTCCAGCATAGTTTAATAATATGTGCCAAGTGGGTATTCAAAAAATAGTCATAATAATGAGAGATGATAACGATCATCCGTGCTTTGGAGGATGCAGTGGGAGAGCTGGTTCTTAATACCTTCTGTACTGTTTTTAGCTCTGTCTCTTAATTTGCTTCATCTCTTAGGGCCATCTGTGCGTCTAGTTTTCCCATCTGCAAAATAGAGATCATATCATTTCCTACAGAAGTCTGTGGACTGTGCTTTAATATCCTACAGTGAATCATATATAAATACAAACCAGGCAAAGAGAAGCCAAATGCTACCACAGGAATAAACTTTGAGGCAGAGAGAATTATAAATTAAAATTAAGTAAGATCTCCTAATACTCTAATGATCTGAAGTAGTTATTGCAAAGAAATTTATATTACTTTCATCTTAGCTTTTTAAAGTATATGGTTCATGATAAATAAACACAATTCTAGAATAGTTTAATCTATTACATTCTATATTTTATACATATTTATCCATAATATGATGAGGTTTTTAAATTAATTTCTGAAGCAAGCTAGATTATTCTGAAGCAAACTTACTCTTAAAAAGCAGTAATTCTTAGAAGTGTTTTAATAAATACACCTGCAACTATACTCGAATAAAAGTAAAAGCTAGGGAAAGTGAAAGTGTCGCTTAGTCCTGTCCAGCTCTTTGCAATCCTATGGACCGTAGTCCACCAGGTTCCTCTGTCCATGGGATTTTCCCGACAAGAATACTGGAGTGGGTTGCCATTGAGAGAGTCATGTCCTAGGCAGATTGATAAGGAGTCTAGGAATCCCCAAGGAGAGAAGGGTCTGGAATTCTCAAGGAGGAAGAAAGGACAAACTTTTTTTTCTTTCTCCACATTCCTTAGGATTATACAATGATAATGTATTCTGCCTGAAGACAGTGTTATCTTAAAATGTAAATTAGGTCTTTACAACCTGAGACATTCTTTAGCGTATATAACTTCATTGCTAACACTAGCAAGGGGGTACTCTTTCTACCCACTTCTGACACCTATGTCGGAAGCTTTCTCTATCTCCTTTATACTTTAATAAAACTTTTATTACACAAAAGCTCTGAGCAATCAAGCCTCGTCTCTGGCCCCGGATTGAATTCTTCTCCTCCGGGGGCCAAGAATCCTGGTGTCTTCGCGTGACACAACAACCTTTCACCATTTCCTACTCCAGGGGATCTTCCCAACCCAGGGATCAAACCGGTGTCTCCTGCATTGCAGGCATATTCTTTACTGTCTGGGGCACCAGGGAAGCCCCTAAAAGCCAGGGAACTCTTCTCAATACTTTGTAATGACCCATACAGGAAAAGAATCTTAGAAAGAGTGGATATATGTATAAGTAATTCTCTTTGATGTAGAGCAGAACCTAACACAACATTGTAAATCAACTATACTCCAGTAAAAATTGTTTTGAAAAATATTTCTTCTTTGTTATTGAGAAGAAGATATAGGGGGAAAATATAATTCAGAACAGCCTACAATTGCCTAACTCATACAGCCAAACCAAAGGAATTATCTGAGTAAATTGACATCATTTGACATATCAGCAAAAAGCCATTGGCCACTCTCACCCTGAACGCCTAAATCTCCTTATTTTCTCAATTCTCCTTAAGGATACATATGATTTCTTCTTTCTTTGTTTTGTTCAGTCTGATGGTGCATGCAAAATTCAGAAGCTTTTAAAATAGACTTTTGTAGGTCTCACTTTGTAAAGTTAATTTGTATTTTTATATTTACACATGGATTAGTCTTAAATATAGCAAGAAGTCTCCTCTAATCATGATCTCCCCTGGAGATGGGATACAGTAGACATTATGAAGAAGGAAGAAAAGTGGATGTTTAGGAAATGGACAAAGGCATCTGCTCCAACTTATGATGTGTTCACATAAATGCACTCTTACAGTGGAGCTATTCCAAATCCTGAAAGATGATGCTGTGAAAGTGCTGCACTCAATATGCCAGCAAATTTGGAAAACTCAGCAGTGGCCACAAGATTGGAAAATGTCCGTCTTCATCCCAATCCCAAAGAAAGGCAATGCCAAAGAATGCTCAAACTACCGCACAATTGCACTCATCTCATACGCTAGTAAAGTAATACTCAAAATTCTCCAAGCCAGGCTTCAGCAGTATGTGAACCGTGAACTTCCTGATGTTCAAGCTGGTTTTAGAAAAGGCAGAGGAACCAGAGATCAAATTGCCAACATCCGCTGGATCATGGAAAAAGCAAGAGAGTTCCAGAAAAACATCTATTTCTGCTTTATTGACTATGCCAAAGCCTTTGACTGTGTAGATCACAATAAACTGTGGAAAATTCTGAAAGAGATGGGAATACCAGACCACCTGATCTGCCTCTTGAGAAATCTGTATGCAGGTCAGGAAGCAACAGTTAGAACTGGTCATGGAACAACAGACTGGTTCCAAATAGGAAAAGGAGTACATCAAGGCTGTATATTGTCACCATGTTTATTTAACTTATATGCAGAGTACATCATGAGAAATGCTGGACTGGAAGAAACACAAGTTGGAATCAAGATTGCTGGGAGAAATATCAATAACCTCAGATATGCAGATGACATCACCCTTATGGCAGAAAGTGAAGAGGAACTAAAAGCCTCTTGATGAAAGTGAAGGTGGAGAGTGAAAAGGTTGGCTTAAAGCTCAACATTCAGAAAACGAAGATCATGGCATCTGGTCCCACCACTACATGGGAAATAGATGGGGAAACAGTGGAAACAGTGTCAGACTTTATTTTTCTGGGCTCCAAAATCACTGCAGATGGTGACTGCAGCCATGAAATTAAAAGACGCTTACTCCTTGGAAGGAAAGTTATGACCAACCTAGATAGCATATTCAAAAGCAGAGACATGACTTTGCCAACAAAGGTTCGCCTAGTCAAGGCTATGGTCTTTCCTGTGGTCATGTATGGATGTGAGAGCTGGACTGTGAAGAAGGCTGAGCGCTGAAGAATTGATGCTTTTGAACTGTGGTGTTGGAGAAGACTCTTGAGAGTCCCTTGGACTGCAAGGAGATCCAACCGGTCCATTTTGAAGGAGATCAGCCCTGGGATTTCTTTGGAAGGAATGATGCTGAAGCTGAAACTCCAGTATTTTGGCCACCTCATGTGAAGAGTTGACTCATTGGAAAAGACTCTGATGCTGGGAGGGATTGGGGGCAGGAGGAGAAGGGGACGACAGAGGATGAGATGGCTGGATGGCATCACTGACTTGATGGATGTGAGTCTGAGTGAACTCCAGGAGTTGGTGATGGACAGGGAGCCTGGTGTGCTGCAGTTCATGGGGTCGCAAAGAGTCGGACACGACTGAGCGACTGATCTGATCTGATCTGATCTGATGTTCAAACAGTCTTCACAAGGACAGAATGTATTTCTGTCTTTCTCAAAGTCAACTTGCAGTTAACCACTGAAAAATTTGAGCAAAGTTTTAGGTACGTTTTCTTTTTCAATGCAGTTCCAATTTTCTCATTTCTCTAGACCTGTAGTCATTATTTCATCTATATTTAAAATCAGGTAAAGTCCTAGTATTATCTTTCAAAAGCTGGGTTTGAGAAGAAAATTATCCCTTGTATCATTTGCCTTTTAAATGATCATGAACTTAGATTAAATGTTTCTCACAGAGAAACAGTGCAGAGGCAGAAGGTTTGAATCCAATTCTTCATGGACTTTAGGGTAGTAGGGTAGTATATAAATAAAACCTGTTTACACCAAATTTCCTCCATAAAAACCACAACGAAGAAAATGCAAACAAGAATGAGAATTTTGTTAGAGGGAAGTCAAAATAAACTAGAAAAGATTTTTATAACCATGTATTTCTATGTCAAATAATATACTACAGAAGCATAAAATCTCAGAGTTGGAAAGAAATTTAAAACCTCCTTCTCCCTTCAGGATCTAAATACAAAGTAATTGCTTCAGTCCCCCACCCCAGCCCCCAAAGTGTGAGAAAATATATAGTCTTATTATTTTGCTACAGCTTACTTTTCCTCTTGAGACCCTGGGATAATAGACTCCTACATGCAAGGTTTCCTTCCCTCTCACATGACACCGTGGGTGCTGTGGAGCGTGCGAGTGGAGACAACCTCTGTCCTCTGTGCCTTTGCCTACGTGGTCAGTCCTTACCCTATTTGATGCACCAGTCCATCCCTTCCATCCCTCTGTACCTTTGGGCTTCCAGCTGTCTTTCAGACTTGTATGTATATACCTGAGTGAAGCCCTGGCTCCTGAACTCACTACCAAACTCTCCACAGGATGCAGGAGAGCAAGGCACACACTGGACCCCTTGCAACTGTGCAAATCTTTCTTTGTTTTGCTATATTCTTGGGGCGTTGTCTGGGAGGCAGCAAAAGGACCCCTTTATCCAGAAGGTACAGATGTCTGTATCTTATCACTTACCCCTGACTTCTCTTCTCTACTATCCTCAATTCCAGGGAAGCTTTTTTTCTACTGAGGGGAGATAGTTTTCACTCCTCAAACTGTCTCAAACCTTTGGCTAATCCAAGCTTTCCCGATGTTTGGCTCATTCAAGGCTTCTCAGTGTTTGGCTAACTGAAAGTTCCTCAATCACAGTGTTACTGATATTGTGTGCCAGATAAGTCTTTGGGGTGGTGGGCTGTCCTGTGCATGACAGGGTGTTTAGCAGCATCCCTGGCCTTTACTCACTAGATGCCAGGAGCACCCACCAACTTTTGAAAATCATGACCAAATATCCATTAGGCTAATCCCAAGAGTTCCCTCTGCTTTTCTAAGACCTTGGCTTTGATATACAAAAACTGGAAAGGGGCTCACAGGCTATTTGAGGTAATGAATGGCTTCACCCCACCTTCCCTGAGGCAATACATGTGAAGGAGCTGAGCAAGGTAAGGAGGGAAGAGGAATTAGATGCACTGCTGTGATATGGTTAATATCCCATCTGTGATGTTCTTTCTCATCTGTTGCCTTAAAAGGTACACCACTGGTCATTCTAGCACCTCCTTTGTGTGGATATTACCTTCCTTCTCTATGTGGGTTGCAGTGAATACACATATAGAAAGAAATTTAAAAGGGAGCAAAAAGGGATTTAACTACTAAGTTCTGATCAATACAGAGGACAAAAGGATTACTGTTTATGCCCAACACATGTGCCTAGAGCTGTATTTCTCAATATTGAACTTCCTTCCAAATTTAGAATTTACACTCACTCTAGTGAATATACAGAGAGGCTTAGGTGTTGAAGAGACAAGTAGATCAAAAACCTTGCATCCAATGCCTTTAACCCTTGTATGAGTCATTTAAAGGAAATCGATGAGAACCAGCAATAACTCTGACAGAAAATCTTACTTCAGCTCATTGCCCAGAGAGATTTAGCTACTTCTCCAAGTGCTGTATCTCTTATTTATCCATTTTAATATTATATCATTCACTGATTTAAGTTTGGAATTAAGTGGCTCCTACAAACTCAGGAGACAATTATCCATTACAGATTCACATAACACCATGCTGGAGATTACAGTTTGAGTTCTATGAAGGCCACTAGGCCTTTATTCTGCCTATTAACTAACTTAATGCCTTGGCATAAATGGGGATAAACACTAGTTAAGCCAGAAGCTAACTGGGAAGATATTTTAGCTTCTAAAACCTCATGCAGGCTACAGTCCAGGGGGCTGCAAAGAGTTGGACATGACTGAGTGACTAAGCACAACTGCCTCAAAGTATCATCGTTATGAATACAAATAATTGTTGGGGTAACTGGTGAAAACATCAGTTTAGTATTATTTTCTGAATAACACTACGTAAAAACCTCAACCACTGTTTTTAATGTAGCAGGTAAGCACTACTGTGATACAGTTTTACTCTGTTTCAGGCTCTTTGTTGAACAGACCATGCCATTTAATCCTCACAACTACCCCATGAGGTGTACTATTGGATTCCCTTGGAAACAGGGCTTGAGATATGGGCTTTGGGTGGTTGGTTTTGGGGAGGTAATCCTTGAGGGCATGAATGAGGATAGAGAAAGCCACACAGAGAAAGAGGAGGAGTCAATAAAAGGCTGCATTAATCAGACACCATGGTGGATGATAGGGACTCAAGCTGCTTGACCTCCTGAGAAGTAGAAAGATGCCTCCCACAGTTGTCCAGCAGAAAGACAGGAAGCAGGAGCATTTATCCACTGACGCCCATGACCCACTGGCAAGGGTTACCCCCAGAGCTAGGGAGCTCTCCCAGGGCAGAGAGGAGAGGAGCAAGGCCTTGGTAGCTCTCAGGGAGGTAAATGGATGCAGCCAACAATGGCTCACAGCAGACATGGCTAAAATTAGAGGTGAAATATGTGAGTCAGGGCAACAGCAGCTTCTGACACAGTTATTACCTCCTCATTTTACAGAGGGGAAACCAAGATACATGGAGATTACCTCACCTGCTGAAGATCACAAGGTGGGTCAATGGTAGAGTCAGGATTCAAATACTGACCATCAGACTTCAAGGCCATGGTCCTAACCATAGTGGGTAATAACAGCTACACTATACTCTTCCCAGTGTAGCTCCACCTACAGGTTTAAGTAGTCCACCCACCAATTCTATTTGGAAACCAGGTTGGGAACATTATTCAAATACTGCACTTTCTTCTTTGGGAATTCATTTTTCAAGTTGCAACAACATAAGAAAATGCTATTAGAATGCTGTATCTACATTTGGGGAAGAACATAAATACCTTTCACTTAAGATCATGCACAAAGAGAGAGATTCAGATAGTACACCACTTGAAAGGGGAAAAAAAAATCACTCATACAACTTTTTTTGAGTTTAGAAACTGTTTTTTAATTTTTTTATTAAAACATAATTCTTCAAAGAGTATAGAAATATACCTGGCCATGATCTGTTAGATGTCAACCAACTGCTTCAAACATACATAAGAAACATCTACCAAATTCTGGATCACCAGAACTTATTAAGTTGTACATATATATTATCAGAACATCAATGTGGCTACATTTGACAGATTCTTCTAAAGTGGACACAATTTTCTGACAGATTATGTTCCTTCTTGATGAAAGCTGTTACAGTTGTGAATGTTTGAAAGATAAGCTTGAAGGGCCACAAGGTGAAGCATCAGGACGTGAGGAGTTACAGAGGGCATGCAGGGCCCTGAGAGAGAGGGTGGCAGGCAGGCCCCTGTTTCCACTATGAGCACACAATGTACAGAAGAGACAAACACAAAGAGGAAGGCACTCCCTCCTGGGGAGAAGGGTCTTTGGGTTCATAGTCAGGAATCACAAGACAGCACACCCAGGAAAGGACAGGAAAAAGAAATTCCCTGCACACAGTCTGACCTTCCTCCAAGCGACAAGGGCCAGTGTGTTTCAAGGAGATCTGCGAGGACCACTGCCTTTGGGATGTGCTGTTTGCCACTGAGTATATCCCCTCCCTTCAAGCTTGCTCAAGGCACTGGATTGGCTCCCTTAGGTACAATGAACAAGAACAAAACACCCATCAGCAAAGAGCAGAGCTGGTGCTTGATTTGCTCTCATTAAGAGTAAAGTGTCACCTGTACTTTGAATTCAGCGGTCTCGAATCACTTGTGAGAGCCCCCAGGCGACTGGTCAGTTGAGGACATTGTCCTCCCTCTCCTATCCTGTCTGGTTCCTGCTATAACTTCGTTGGGAAACAGGAAGCCAAGAGCTTACCTGGGCTAGGTGTTGCCTTGGCATTTTACAATGATGAATTCTTTCTGTTTTGTTCCTCCTTTATGCCCAAAATGAAGGGAGTCATACAAACAGACTGAAAATGAAATTGGCAACACCTGGGGTCTGGAGTCTTCCTTGGAAGAGAACAAAACTTTTCCCATTCTTTTGGGCAGAATCACCTCTCCTAATCAAGTATTTTTAGCTTGACATTTCCAGAGGCCCCCATGTATACTAACTTTGCCTTTTGAAATGATTTTTAATTCCAAAAGTTGGCACAAGATCATTTTCAATATCCTTTACCCCTGCTGATTGCTGCATAGAATCTTTCTCATGAGATCATCTGGGGAGATTAAAGACTACAGAGTGTGGGCATTTTTCAATCTTTCTTCTCCACTTCTTTCACATTTTAAAATCCATCTAATAGGCATTTTCTTTATGGTCACATGGCTCCATAATTATATTGGGCTTCTCTTAGAGTACTTGCTCCCTTTGGCACTCCATAGACACTCTCCTCTATGTGTACTCTCTGCAGGGCCCCAAAACTGAGATATCCTCAGAAAATGCACACAAAGTTCCCACCCAAGACCCATTCCCCACTACCGAGCTTTTGTCTCCACAGTGAGGAACATGGACTTTACTAAGGACTTGGATCACTGAGATAAACATATATATATATATATATATATATATATAAATATACACATCCTCAATAAAGAGGACATTCGATTTTATATATAGATTTCCCTCTCATTCATAAGCACTTGGCCCACAGAGCAGGAGTCAACCCATGCTGAGTTGCAATGAAATCATACAAATCACAGGCCCAGTGAAAGAAGCGCAGGAATGTGGAAAGGCCTGTGGCTTCCAAGGAGTCACAAGCCATGCTAGGAATCCACCTTTGGGAAGATGCTCACTTTATTGTTTCTGCTCATCTTCCGCTCTACCCTGCCTACCTTGGGCATCTTTGTCTGGATCAGCTCTTCTGGGGTGTTACCCAAGGGAGGAAGTAGCCTCTTCTTGCTGTTTCGGGTCTCTGAGAGCCACTGGGGAGGCAACTCAAAAGGCCCAAAGCCAAACTGCAGGGAATACTTGTCGGGAAATGTCTCAGATTCCACAGACACTGCTGGTGCTACCTGGGAGATAGAGTCCACGGTGCCCGGGGGTGGTGTGGGAGTTGCAAACTGTGGTCCCAGCTCTGCCTCCAGGCAGGTGGGAAGTAGCTCCTTGGCCTGGAGAGCCCCTGAGCCTGGGTACTTGGCTTCGCTCTCTTCCTCATCCTCCGTGGGCTTGAAGATCTGCTGCTGCCCAATGTGGAACATCTCCAGGAGTTGGCTGCCTGAGCGCATGCTGGGCTCCAGGCTGGCATCAGCCATCCCACTCCCTGTGCCCACCACATTTCGGCGGCTATAGCGGTGGTGCAGTTGGACCAAGGTCCCTACCAAGCACTTGCGGACAGATTTGTTCACAGTAAGAAAAAGCACAGGGTTCGCCAGCAGAGAGACTTTGGGCAGCCAAATGGCTGTGAGCAGCAAGAAGACGGATGTGTCGGGGACATTAAGCACTGTCTGGTAGATGACCAGTGTGGCGTAGGGCACGCTGCATAAGATGAAGACCATCACCATGGACAGCAGTGTGGCATGCAGCTCAGCCTCCCGCTGGGAGGCATAGGGGATAGAGATGGTGTTCTGTGGGGTCCGCAGTGCTGCTATGATGACCTTCTTCTTCTGGCTGGCACTCAGGGCCCGGCGTATCAGTATTAAGAAGAAGAACACCACAGCCACAGGCACGATGACTGTGGTGATGTTGTAGACCAGAACATATACCAGATGGCCCAAAGAGTTGCTCCAGACTTCGGTGCATGTTGACATGGCATAGATGTCGGCCACATTGGTCACTGCAAACACAGGGACACTAGCCACCACTGCATGGGCCCAGATGTATATCACTAGTTCTCGGGACTTGGCATCAGATATTTTTCTCTCCAGCGGATAGAGGACTGAGTAGTACCTGCCAAATGCACAAGCAAAATTCATTTCACAGAAGAAGATACACTTTAAATTAGGGGAATTTATATTACTAAAAGTAGGAGAGAGGAAAGAAAGCACCGAGTTCTTTCATTCTGCCTAAGACAGAAGAGATCACTAGGGGAATTTGGAAGCTTAGACCCTAAGTTTTGAGGACTTTGCCATACAATTCATTGTTAGCTTTATAATTATTGCCACCAGCACTAAATCCCAAAGAGTGCCTTCGATATAAAGGATATCTCCATCTGCTGTGAAGACACTCTTTTTCAATTTAAGGGTAAAGGGTAATTTGTAAATAATTTTACATGGGTTAGAGGAGCTTAAGGGCAATTTTCAAAGCCATGAAGAGAGAAATTTGCACACAAATCCAAAGCAAACTCATGCTGCAGTATATATGCATGGATATCATTAGCATTTACAGCTGCTGGGGCAGAAAAACCCAGTATGAAGGATAGACTGACAAAGTCCTTCAAAATCAATTCCATTGAAAAAATTTTGTGGGCTCAGTAGCCATTTTTTACATGATAATCGCTCAGGATTCCTAAGAGCAATCAGTAGGTCTAAAACACCCGCACAGTTAGATCTTTGTTAAAATCAGAGATTTTTTTCCTTCAAGCTTGACTTGATTATTCTACAACCACCTAATCAGAATTCCCAAAGCACCTTGTTTCAATATCACCTATGACTTGGGGAAACTGAGTAATTTGTTAAACCCCTAGAACCACATCTGTCTTGAATGGGCACTCAGTGGCCCTCAGAGATACAGCAAGTTTCTTCACCCTTAGCTCACCCCACGTCTGCGCAGTCAGCTAACGCTGGAGTCGACCTTCCAACCCTGTTAACATGTATTCCCTCACGGGCCACCTGAGCATGTGTGCTTTCCTGTCACAAGGATTTCTGAGCACCACCCGTGTGCTACATATTGTGCCAGGCACTGGGCTGCAAAGATGAAAGGATACACAAGAATGTTTCTAAACTACATGGGGGAAAAATGGCATGTAAGCAAACAATTATAACTGAGGAGAAGATGGCTCTACTGGAGGCATGCATAGAGGAGGCAGGGGAAAGGGAGCACCTGGGAAAATGTCAAGAGAAAGTGGTGCTGTGGTGGAGTCTGTCAGGGGACAAGCTGGGGGAGAGACGATGCAAACACACATGACCACGGATGACCAGACATGGGTGGAGCACGGTAAAATGTATTCTAGATCGCTTTCTGGGAGGGGAAAAAAAGAGAAAGAAACGTGTTAAGTTATGCACACTCTCAATTTTTTCTCTCTGAATATACATAAACTTTTCTATTCATCATTTAACAAATCCAATATGATGGTCCCACACCCACACATGAATACATGTCCACTATCTCTGATTCCCAATTGCTAAAAAGACATTGTAACGAACCCCAGTTTCCCATCATTTCTGATTCCATTATATGTCGGGAAATAGATGCAACACGAGTGCACAGGTTCACTACACATCATTTTGTTGGAGTGTACGTGTCTAGAGGATGATGCAGAAGTGCACGTGGCCTCCCAATTAACTTGCTGACTTGGTGCCATGAAACATATATCTGAGAAAGAAGTGAGAGAAAGGACTGTTCTCCCTTTGTCTTCATGTACACCACACTTATGCTTTTGAGTAATCACTAAATAAAGAAATAAGGATCTACCAACCTTGCTTCTATACTAAAAGAACTTGCTTAACGTTTTTTAAAACTAGGAATTTGATATTAACAGATGTGCTAAGCCATTTCAGTCATGTCTAATATTTTACTACCCTATGGACTGTAGCCTTCCAGGCTCCTCTGTCCATGGGATTCTCCAGGCAAGAATACTAGAGTTGTTTGCCAGTTCAGGGGATCTTCCTGATCCAGGGATCAAACCCAAGTCTCTTATGTCCCCTGCATTGGCAGGCAGGTTCTTTACTACTAGTACCACCTGGGGAACCCATTAATAGATGCACAGTACTATATATAAAATAGATAAACAATACAAATAAAGACCTACTATACAGCACAGGGAACTATATTCAATATCTTGTAATAACCTATTATGGAAAAGAATCTGGCAAGATTTATATATATATATATATATATATATATAAATATAACTGAATCACTTTGTTATACACCTGAAACATTGTAAATCAACTATACTTCAATAAAAAAATAAAGTAAAAGATACACTGGAAAAAAAAACTTTAAAATGATGGAAAAAATACAGTAGATTTTCTGCTGGAAAAATAATATGGATTTCTTATTATTTATGTATTTTCTTGCCTAAAACCAGAGGCTCAAAAATAACCCACAAGGATTATTGCACTGTTCTAGGTGAAACAGCAATCTGTCCTGAATGTTTCCACTCTTGTTGCATCCTATTCTTTAAAAACCTTCAGGATTCATAGCAGCATTATTCAAAAGATCCAAAAATTGGCAACAACCCAAATGTCCCTTAACTAGTAAACAGATAAATAAACTGTGGTATATGCATCCAATGGAAAATTATTCAGCAATAAAAAGGAATGAAGTAAGTTGTTAAAAGAGTAGGTCAAGGGGCTTCCCTCGTTGCTCAGTGGTAAAAATCTGCCTGCCAATGCAGAAGGCATGGGTTCAATCCCTGATCTGGAAAGATCCCACAGGCCGTGGAGCAACCAAGCTTGTGTGCCACAACTCCTGAGCCTATGCTCTGGAGACCAGGAACTGCAACAAGAGAAGCCACAGCCGTGAGAAGCCCACACACTGCAGCTGGAGAGTAGCACCTGGTCTCTGCAGCCAGAGAAAAGCCTCCACAGCAATGAAGACCCAACATAGCCAAAAATAAATAAAACTATTTTTAAAAGATAAAAGAGTAGATTATAACAGTTCTCATCATAAGGAAAATTATATGTTTCTATATAGATGATGGATGTTATCTCATTTTTTAGAATTTTTTTTATGTGGACCATTTTTAAAGTCTTTATTGAATTTGTTACAGTATCACCTCTGTTTTATGTTTTGACTTTTCAACCATGAGGTATGTGGGATCTTAGTTCCCTGATTAGGGATCAGAACCCACACCCTCTGCACTGGAAGGTGAAGTCTTAACCACTTGACTACGAGAGAAGTCTCTGGCTAAATTCCTAGTGAGCCATTTCACAATACGTGTAAGAAAATCCATTATTCCATATACCCTAAATTTATACAGTGCTGTAGTAAAGGGCCTGTTGAGTGATGACTGCCATGTAAAAGAAGGCAGACACACAACTCCAAACTGGTCCATGTCACTTGGTTTTGTCACCTGCCTCATCTGCTCCTGTGGATAGTGAGTTTCTAAGGAGAAACTGTCAAAGAGCTGCAATGGCTCTCTAGTGGTAAAAGGACTGCAGACAATTTATCTGAGAAAGAATGTGCAAAACAGAAGAGAAGACTAGGAAAAAAAAATATATATATATATTGGTGCAGCCTATCTAAACACAGGCCTCAAATAGTTCATTTAGTTCTTTTTACCCCTGAGGAAACTGAGGCTCAGAGAGGTTTGCCCAAAGCCACCAGCAAGGAAACAGCACAGGTAGGACTTAAAATCAGACTTCTGGCTCTAAGATCCCTCCCTCTTTTAAGTACAAAGTCAATGATTTCTGCTAGTATGCAGAAGGCTTTGTATGACTTTGTGTCCTGTCATACAGCTGACACTGGCCAGCTAATGAAATCTGGGTTCCAAGTCAGATAGGGTGAAGTCACTCCAAACATGGATTTTGCAGTCTATACCCTCAATAGGTCATTAAGGTTTAAGCATGTTTTAAATAGACAAAGAGTATTAAAATTCTAAATTCACCTAAAACATAGTTAAATTTATCACAGGATATAAAGTCAGAAGAATCAGCACATTTTGCATCAGCAACTTCTCCTTTTTGTAAATCTTGAAATCAAACATTCTTGTGGACACAAAATATTCTTTAATTCTTGTGTGCTTATTTAATTCTGTTCTCTAAAATGTATTATTATCTCAACTGTATTCATGAAGTGCTAGCAACAACAACCAAAAAAAAGCAGGAAGTTGTTGATTACTGAGATCTTTAAACTTCACTGTGATAAATTTGATCAAATTATATATGATAGCAAAACTAGGATGTAAGATTTATTTCAAATGACATCCATTAAAAAGTGATGGGAAGAGAAAGCAATCACCATCACAGTATAAAACCTTGGAAATAAATCCTCCAAAAGAATTTCTGGTGCTATCTGTCCAACTGGACTGTCTAATCACTTGTTAAATAACTACTGACTCTCTTGTTCTTCCAGAAATGTTTTCATCCATCATCAAAAGGCCCTAATTGCAGAGTTAGCAATCTGATGAGCAATGTACTGCAAATTGCAAAGCAAATATGGCCAATTCCAACCAGACTGAAACTATATCATGCCCCATCTCTGCCCTGGCATCCTCATGATGTAGCCTCCTCAACACCACATCTTTTCTCAACAGCCCCATTTTCCAGGGCTGCTGGCTTTTGTGAGGCATCTGTTTCAGCAATTGATTCTCTTTCTCTTGACCACAAGCAATATTTGGAACATCAGCTCTTCACTATTTGCTTCACAATGCTAATTTTTCAGTACTTAAAAAAAGTTACGCCCCTGGCTACCTAATCTTACCTGTCCAAGGCAATGGCAGGGAAGCTGAGGATAGTCACAGAGCAGAAGACTTTGTGTAAAAACTTGACGACCCTGCAGAAGAGCATGGTGTAGATCCACCAGCAACAGTGAGGACTGGTGCTGAGGATGATGTCGAAGGGCACGCAGACCAGGCTGGCACAAATCCCCGAGCAGGCCAGGTTTTTAATGAACCTGTTGGTGACAGATTTGAACACGGTTGTGCGGCAAGTCGACCATAACACCATGAAGTTTCCTAGCCAGATAGGCAAAAACAAAAACAAAAGACTTTTTAGATGAAAAGAAAGAAAGAAAGGAAAGAAGGAAAATGCAGGTTAAAAAAAAGATTGAAAAATCACATTTGAGAGTTCATTTCAAACAACTTAAAGGCCATATTATATTATCAATTTATGTGAAATTATTAAATCACTTTCATACATATCAAAAAGTCTAGAAGAATTTTTAGTAGTGAGTTTTGTTATTTAATTTCAGGCATAATAAGTATTATCATGATGATCCTGTCTCACCTGAGTATAAACAATTGGCTGCTGCTACTGCTGCTGCTGCTAAGTCACAATTGGCTAGGTATTACTAAATCTCCACCAGTTTACTCTGTTAAAGCTTGCAAATGACCTCCAGTTACCAAATTCTGCCACACAAACAGGAGAAAAGACAAATATGTGGCTTACAATTTTCTATTAGCCATATTTTTTAAAATTAAAAAGAAGCAGGTGAAATTCTAGTAGCATATTTTATTGACCCCAATCTATGCTAAACAATATCATTTCAACATGTCATTACTACTTTAAAAAGTACTAATGAAATATTTCCACTCTTATTTTTGTACCACATCTTTGAAATTTGGCATGCATTTTTAAATTGAAATATAATTAATACATAACATTATATTCATATTAGGTGTGCATGGTGTACATTTTATTTTACACTTAAACATATTTTCAGTTCACATTAGTCACAATGCAAGTGCTCCATAACCACATGCAGCTGGTGGCCACTGAAGAGGCCTGCACTGTTCTAGATCTTTAGCATCTATAACTCACTTGCCTGTCTCTAAGCGTTCTCCTCCTGTGGCTTCCACAGGCCCACAGTCTCCTGGTGGTTCTCCCACCTCCCACCTCTCCCACCTCTCCCAGGTCCTAGAGGCTCCTAGTCTTCTTCACCAGGCCCTTTCCCATCTTCTCTCTGCAGCCTCTTACTAGGTTAAATTATCCATTGAGATGTCTTGCTTTTGAAACACTAATGACCCTCACATTTACACCCCAGACTAGATCTCTCCTCCCAATTCCAGCTCCTGTTTGCCACTAAATGTTGGATTCTCCATTCCCTCGCAGTCTGTTCTGCCTATCCACTGTCCTCCAGAGCCTACACAATCTGGGACCAACCTGCCTAATCTCACACCATGCTGCCCCTGGCTTGCTGGGCACAGTCATACTGCTCTTTTTTTCTGTCTTTGAAGCACATTGAAGCTGATTCAGTCTCAGTACCTGGGTACAAGCTTTTATACTGCCCAGCAAGGTTCTTGTATGTCTGATTGATTCCTTTTAATCCAGGTCTTAGTATAATTGCTGCCTTCTCAGAGAGGCCTTCTCTAACCATATTTTTATTTTAAACATTCACTGTTCCTCCCTCCACTATACTCTGTTATAATACTGTGGCCTTCTTAGCTTTCATAATTATTCATTTGTTTATTCATTTTCCCTTCATTTCATGAGGACAAAAAAAAATGTCAATCTTGTTTACTATATAATTCCACTGCCTAGTTCAGTACCTAGTACAGAATAGGCGTCCAACAAATATTTAAATGAATGAATTTGTAAAAGGACAAATAACAACTAAAAGTCCCTGCAATAAAGTAACCCTATTGTATTTGGAATATCACAATAGGCTGTTGTTCTAAGTCAGTAGTTCCCAAACCTTACCATGCATAAGGATTACTATATGAGACATCCTGACTCACAGTTACAGGTATAGAATTGGAAACTTGCATTTGTAACAAGCTGGCCCCAGACTGAAGTTTCAGAACTAACTGCCATGTCTAGCCCTTATCCCCAGGGTCTCACAGGGCCCAAGTGCTCAGGTATACCAGGCAGCCTATTCTACTAGGGAGGCTTTTACCTCCCTAGTAGAGTAGTGAGAGACCCCCTAGTAGTGAGAGACCCTGGTCCACATGGCCGATCAATCATGACCCAAGAATACTGCTGCCTCTTTAGTACAGGCACAGAGAATACCCTCTAATGAACTGAGCTGGCAGCTCAGCCTCACACAGATGGAGAGCCATGGTGCCAGGGGAGGGGGTAGCAGAGTTCAGGGCTGCAGCCAAAGTCACCCCAGGAGCTGCCTCAGTGCCTCAAATGTTGACATAACTTTCTGTCAAGAGTCTCTCTTCAAACACAATATTCTACAGCTACTTCTTATTTTCCATAAAAAAAAAAAAAAAGGCACTGTCTCTAGGTAAGTAGGCCAGCTGCTTCCAGGAAATTCTCTAACAAACTTTGCTTACATAAGTATGCTGCCTCAGTGAGATGAAATTTGCAGTGGGAATATATACACGTGTTCAATACAAGAGCTGTTTATACTAATACCACTACCTCAGGCCTGTCAAGCTCTCCTGTCACCAAGGTTATAAGCTGGGCAATAATGATGTATTTGAAGCTTCATCTATATGGGGAATTTTTTTCCTGGCCTTTTCCCACTGAAACGCAGAATAGGATCTTGCTGAAGCATCTTTACTCACTTAAGTTTTACAGATAGGACTTAAAATCTGGTAACCATCTAATAACAAAACTGCCCACTTAAAGAAATCTGCCATGAAGAGAGTGTCACAATATCATCAGTTGTAAATACTGAGGCTGTCTCCAGTCCACTGGGGGACTTTCTATAAAGACATAAGTGAAGACCCTTAGCATTCTCTTTTTCTCTATCACTATTAATCTTTGTCACTTCATAGGTTACGCTGAAAAGCCTTTTCATAGGAAAAGGTCAGTTTTCATTCCAATCCCAAAGAAAGGCAATGCCAAAGAATCCTCAAACTACCACACAACTGCACTCATCTCACACACTAGTAAAGTAATGCTCAAAATTCTCCAAGCCAGGCTTCAGCAATACGTGAACCATGAACTTCCAGATAGATATTCAAGCTGGATTTAGAAAAGGCAAAGGAACCAGAGGTCAAATTGCCAACATCCATTGGATCACAGAAAAAGCCAGAGAGTTCCAGAAAAACATCTACTTCTGCTTTATTAACTACACCAAAGCCTTTGACTGTGTGGATCACAACAAACTATGGAAAATTCTGAAAGAGATGTGAATATCAGACCACCTTACCTGCCTCCTGATAAATCTGTATGCAGGTCAAGAAGCAACTGTTAGAATGGGACATGGAACTATGGGCTGGTCCCAAATTGGGAAAGGAGTACATCAAGGCTGTATATTGTCACCCTGCTTATTTAACTTATATGCAGAATACATCATGCGAAATGCTGGGCTGGCTGAAGCACAAGCTGAAATCAAGATTGCAGGGAGAAATATCAATAAGCTCAGATACACAGATGACACCACCCTTATGGCAGAACGCAAAGAAGAACTAAAGAGCCCCTTGATGAAAGTGAAAGAGGAGATTGAAAAAGTTGGCTTAAAACTCAACATTCAGAAAACTAAGATCATAGCATCTGGTCCCATCCTTCATGGCCAATAGATGGGGAAACAATGGAAACAGTGAGAGACTTCATTTTCTTGGGCTCCAAAATCACTGCAGATGGTGACTACAGCCATGAAATTATAAGACACTTACTCCTTGGAAGAAAAGATAAGACCAACCTAGACAACATATTTAAAAGCAGAAACATTACTTTGCTAGCAAACGTCTGTCTAGTCAAAGTTATGGTTTTTCCAGTAGTCATGTATGGATGTGAGAGTTGGACCATAAAGAAAGCTGAAAGCCAAAGAATTGATGCTTTTGAACTGTGGTGTTAGAGAAGACTCTTGAGAGTCCCTTGGACTGCAAGGAGATCCAACCACCCATCCTAAAGGAAATCAGTCCTGAATATTCATTGGAAGGACCGATGCTAAAGCTGAAATTCCAATACTTTGGCTGCCTGATGCAAAGAATTGACTCTTTGAAAAAGCCCCTGAAGGCAGGAAGAGAAGGGGACAACAGATGATGAGATGGTTGGATGGCATCACTGACTCAATGGACATGAGTTTGAGCAAGCTCTGGGAATTGGTGATGGACAAGGAAGCCTAGCATACTGCAGTCTATGGGGTCGCAAAGAGTCGGACATGACTGAGTGACTGAACTGAACTGAACTGAGGCTACGCTGAATAAAATGTTTTATGCAACAAACAAGAAAATTCATTGCAAAGGAGAGGAGAGGGTATGTGTCAACATCTCTCATGTACACAGTAAATTGTTTTGCAACTTAACTGAAACTAATCTCAGATATCATTTCCTTCATATTCTAACTCTCTTATCTTTCTCTCTCCCAATTATGAAGGGCACACTTTTTATTATTTTTTTTAATCATATATCTTTTTAGTATGTCTACACTTATGAATGAGAAAACTTGTTTTCATCAAGTTACTATTGAAAAATCTGAGATGGCTGTAGTCACATTTTAACTTGACTTATTAACAAAACTCTAGGTGGCATCTGAAACCTAACCCCTTTTCCTATTAAGAACTACAGCTAAGCTTCTATGTTTTGTTCCCTCTCTAAACTACTTCTCTCTCTCCTCACTTAAAAACTGATGCATTTGGCTCTAAGAACCTTAATTAGAAGAAAGTATCAGGTGAGGGGCACCCGTACTCAAGTTTGATCAGCCACACATTTTATAAAAAAAGTGTGTGTGTGTGTGTGTGCACATGAGTACACACACACACGTACATGCACACAAATACATATACAACAACAAAGCAAGAAAATTACATATTTCATCATTTAATCTCATGAGCACTTTAGATTCTTCTTAGCTTTACAAGGTACACCAAGGGATAATTCAGTATATATTTTAAACAGAGTATTCAACCTTGAGATACTTTATATTTTAGACATCTTGTGTTTTAAATCACCCAATCCCTTTTAGAGATGATTCAAGTTTCTGTATCCATTCTTTCTCCCTACACATTCACATTATATTTTCTAATGCTGGAGTCCATGACAACATTCAGTGCCAGTGGGCACAGTACCAGTTAGTACACACTCATAACACACACAACCAAAAGGGAAATGAGAGGTAGAACATGATGGCATTGGTTCAAATCTACTCTCCCTGGGACTGCTATTATTCTATCACTCCTCCTCATCTAAATTACAAATCAAGATTTCCCTTTACAAAGTATAACTTGATAGCAGACAGTGCGCAAAATGACAAAAAAAGAAAGTAAAACTTATCAGCGCAGTGATAACCATCTGTAAACTTTAAAGTATTTATCTTTCCAAACTCCTATTTAGATATACAGATATTTTTATTATGCCAGTTAGACCAACTATTCACATGATTTTTTAGATCTTTTTCCATATCAACCATCTTTCTATGACAATAAATAAAAATAGATCGATATCATCATTTTAACAACTTCATAAAAGCAACAATGCTTCTGTGGTTATACACTAGTGTATTTGTCTATTGCATATTGATGAGCTTTTTAAAGCTGCTTTCAATACATCTTTAGTATACAATGCTGAGTTCAACATCCTTATATATTTAAATTTGGAGGAATTCGACTGATTATTTACTCAAGACAAATTTCTAGAAATAGTTTCTGGGTCAAAGATTTGCACATTTTATATATATATATTGCAAAATGACCCTCCACAAAAGGCATATGAGAGCATTGTTTTTCCCACATGCTCATAAAAATTCTGTGGTCTCACTGAAATATTTGGAATTTTGCATGCTTCCTCAATCCTAGGATTCATGTTTTCCTTACTTCTAGAAAATTTTCATCAGTGGCCTCTTTGAATTTTTGCCCTACCCTTTTCCTCCCTATTATCTTCTGAAATTCTTAACAGACTTACATTAAACTTCATTCTAGTCTCTTAACCTCTCTTTCATGTTCTCCACTTTCCATCAATTTATTGTCTTCTGCAAACTGAAAGCTATTTCTCAGGTTTTCCTTCCATTTTATCAATTCCCAATTCATCTACAAGTAGTAATACTATCTTTCTTGTAGCTTATTGGGCATTAAACTTTTTGAAATTTATATTTGGGTCTACTGCAAACTGCCTACTCTTTATTTCTAGTGTCTAATCATCTTCCTATGGCTCTGTTCCTTCTTTAATCTATAAGCATGCTTTTAAAGTGCTTATAATTTTCTTTTAGATTAGTCTATTGTTTTTAGTTCTCAACATGTTCATTTTGCCATTTGTTTGCTATCCTGGCTCTCTTTTTATAGTTTTCCTCACATGGTTTTTAATGTTCAGTTATGAGCTCATGGTATACGGGGGTTGCTTTTCTGGGGCAGGCTATAGACCTGGTCATGGAAACGTTTCAAGTGGCTAGCCAAGCACACGTTAGTATGTTGTTGCACTTTCATGTGCAAATCAAAGAAAAGGCAGTTGAAGGACCATTCTGAGAAAAGTTTAATGTGTGGGGAAATTTTTCCCTAGGGAGATGCAGGATACTTTAAGAACACAAACCCTGAAGACTTCCTCTCGTATTCACATCCCAGTTCTACCATTTACTATGTGATCATGGGTGAATTAACTTCCCTGTGCCTCAATTTCACTGTCTGTAAAGTGGACATGATAACAATGCTTATGTCTCAGAGCCATTACAAGGATTAAATGAGCCCATACAAGTAACACACATACAGCACTTAGAACAGCTTCTTATGCCTAATAACGTGCTATGTAAGGAGATATGTCACTGTTACTTTTAGTTGCACAGCGGTTCCCAAGAAAGGTCTGACAGAGAGAAAGAGAGGCTGGGCCAGAGGAAAAGAAACCTGGAGCAGTATACAGAGATAACAGAAGAGGACAGCACCCTGGAGGGGCTAATAAGCAATCAGAAATGGGAGACAAGATAGGACGGACTGGCCTGCAGATTTCAAATGGAGCACTAGGGTCCACCAAGGAAAAAAAATCCATGGATGGTGCTGGCAAAATCACAGCAGACATCTCGTGGGTTCACAATACTTCCTGGGACTATGTGTTTGGATATTTGTGACAACTTCAGAGTACTGTTATCAGGTGTGTGGGACACATACAGCCTGTCTCTCCTCTTTACTGTCTTCTGGATTCAGTGACTTCACTAAGGCCCTGTCTCCCTGGTAGGGAGGGCAGGGGCCACTGCAAGACCTGCTCCCTCCTAGGCTGTCCAGCCTCCATTTGAATCACAAATGACAGGTCTCAGATCAAGGGCATCTCTTCTCCAGATGCAGTCCTGCTCCTAGAATCCATCAAGTCTATTATAAGACATTTCAAACAGCCTACAGAAATCTTGCAGGAGCACATAGACATGATATATCTTAATAAAGCCCCACAGTGAATAAAAAATCATAAAGAGTCAAGGAAACTGAAAACAGAACCAATGATCTTGACATGGTTTCATAAAGAAAAATGAAAAATTTCAACATAATGATGATTTCCTCATCATGCTTTCAATTCAACTGTGTAAACAGTGGAAAACCATCAAGGGAGTATTTGTATCATTATGGGGAAAGTTTTTTAAATGCTATCTGGCCAATAATAATGGTGCAAGTAATAAAACAATGGTAATAACTATACTTCATTATTTATTTAAAAACTTTTAAAAACAATAATTACCTACCATCTTCCCAATTAAGTGGACACTACTCTTGTGCATTTAGACACACAGGTTGAGCAATTAAGAATTTTAATCAGAATTTAAATTTTTAAAAAATTTTATTCAAAATTATTTGGAAAAAAAATACAGTTGGCTGTTGAATAAGGCAGAAGTTGATCTGCATGTTAACTTATAGTCAGCCCTCCATACCCACAGTTCCTCCACATCCGTGGATTCAACCAACTGCAGATTATGTAGCACTCTAGTAATTACCATTGAAAAATACCCACAATATTGTAAAGTAAAAAAAAATAAATTAATTTAAAAAAAAAGAAATACCCACATTTAAGTGGGCCCATGCAGTTCAAACCCATGTTGTTCCAGGGTCAATTGTATTCAGTTTCTTACTACTTTATTAGAAAGTAAGACGCTTACTCCTTGGAAGAAAAGTTACGACCAACCTAGATAACATATTCAAAAGCAGAGACACTACTTTGCCAACAAAGGTCTGTCTAGTCAAGGCTATGGTTTTTCCAGTGGTAATGTATGGATGTGAGAGTTGGACTGTGAAGAAAGCTGAGTGTGGAAGAATTAATGCTTTTGAACTGTGGTGTTGGAGAAGACTCTTGAGAGTCCCTTAGACTGCAAGGAGATCCAACCAGTCCATTCTGAAGGAGATCAGCCCTGGGATTTCTTTGGAGGGAATGCTGCTGAAGCTGAAACTCCAGTACTTTGGCCACCTCATGCGAAGACTTGACTCATTGGAAAAGACTCTGATGCTGGGAGGGATTGGGGGCAGGAAGAGAAGGGAACGACAGAAGATGAGATGGCTGGATGGCATCACTGACTCAATGGACGTGAGTCTGAGTGAACTCCAGGAGTTGGTGATGGACAGGAAGGCTTGCTGCGATTCATGGAGTTGCAAAGAGTGGACACAACTGAGCGACTGAACTGAACTGAACTGAACTAAAGGTTGTCTCTGAATATCTAAGGGCATTGCTACATTTTACTTAGGTATGATTCATATGTAGTTTTATTATGAAACTGATTTTTGCAATGAGTTAGTTTTAAAAGAATGCAGGGTGTGATGAGGGGAGGGATGCAAACTTCTCAACATCATATAACCCTTTAAGACCCCTGGATGCTCCCAGAATTACTATTTAAAGTTGCAGCATCATGATAGAATGAAATAAGCCTAGATATCTAAAGGGCAAATCCATGTTTTTCTCTGAACCCTTTAACCTGCTGCCCAAGCAAAACCCTCAAAGGGACCTCCTTTTCATTAGAAAGAGTGAGAGAGAGTATCGGTAAGACAAGATAGAAATAAAGAATTCCTCAGAATAAAGAAGGCAAATGGTACCTGGAAAGTTAAAAAAGAAAAAAGACACTGTTAAGCTCTTTGGACCTGGAAACACAAACATTAAAATTGAGTTACAAAGTTCACACTTCCAAAGGAAAGCTTAAATAGTTCACAAAAAGGATTCTAATTTATTCTGATTTTAAAAATATTTCTCCATTTAACCTACATGGGTAAATTTCCCAGCACTGGCAAGATGATAAGTAGCTACTGATATTTTTAAGAATTATGGCTGCAGCAAGAACATGGTAGAAACAAGCTTGTAGCCAGAGCTCTGTACCTGGTGGTTTTCAATACAATTTGTTCTTCTTCTGAGTCTAAAAGTTTGAGCCTCTCCCTCACTAATGAAGTGTCAATTTGCTATAACTTGTGATTAAACTCTCTGATATCTGCCCAACTCTTTAAACTGATTATTATTAGCATGAGAAAACTGTTACTTTAATTATCATTAATTTGATTTCAGAAGTTGTTCTAAAATTATACAGAAGGTTCAAATTAAGCAGAAATTGGATTAGCAGGAAGAAGCTATGAAATTAGTTTATTAAAATTCATCGTGAATTTTAAATAATTGCTTTGAATGAAAAGGCTCTTCAGTTCAGTTCAGTTCAGTCCCTCAGTCATGTCTGACTCTTTGCGACCCCATGGACTGCAGCATGCCAGGCTTCCTTGTACATCACCAATTCCCAGAGTTTACACAAACTCATGTCCATTAGATGTCCATTAGAATTAGATGTTTTCCTGGAACTCTCTTGCTTTTTCTATGATCCAGGGGATGTTGGCAATTTGATCTCTGGTTCCTCTGCCTTTTCTAAATCTAGCTTGAATATCTGGAAGTTCATGGTTCATGTACTGTTGAAGCCTGGCTTGGAGAATTTTGAGCATTACTTTACTATCGTGTGAGATGAGTGCAATTGTGCAATAGTTTGACTATTCTTTAGCATTACCTTTGTTTGGGATTGGAATTAAAACTGACCTTTTCCAGTCCTGTGGCCACTGCTGAGTTTTCCAGATTTGCTGGCATATTGAGTGCAACACTTCTACAGCATCATCGTTTAGGATTTGAAATAGCTCAACTGGAATTCCATCACCTCCACTGGCTTTGTTTGTAGTGATGCTTCCTAGAAGCTCTATACAGTCAGCAAAAACAAGACCGAGACCTGACCGTGGCTCAGATCATGAACTCCTTATTGCCAAATTCAGACTTAAATTGAAGAAAGTAGGGAAAACCACTAGACCATTCAGGTATGACCTAAATCAAATCCCTCATGATTATACAGTGGAAGTGAGAAATAGATTCAAGGGATTAGATGTGATAGAGTGCCTGAAGAACTATGGACAGAGGTTCGTGACATTGTATAGGAGGCAGGGATCAAGACCATCCCCAAGAAAAAGAAATGCAAAAAGGCAAAATGGTCCTGACGAGGCCTTACAAATAGTTGAGAAGAGAAGCAAAAGGTAAAGGAAAAAAGGAAAGATATATCCATTTGAATGCAGAGTTCCAAAGAATAGCAAGGAGAAATATGAAATTCTTCCTCAGTGATCAATACAAAGAAATAGAGGAAAACAATAGAATGGGAGAGACTAGAGATCTCTTCAAGAAAATTAGAGATAGCAAGGGAACATTTCATGCAAAGATGGGCACAATAAAGGACAGAAATGGTATGGACCTAAAAGAAGCAGAAGATATTAAGAAGAAGTGATAAGAATACACAGAAGAACTATACAAAAAGGATCTTCATGACTCGGATAACCATGATGTTGTGATCACTCACCCAGAGTCAGATGTCCTGGAATGAGAAGTCAAGTAGGCCTTAGGAAACATTAGCCTAGAGGGATTATTTCTCCAATAAAACAATGCAAGATTATGAAGCCTGAGAGGAACCTTATCTGGAAATTTTATTGACCCTCATGAGCACCAACAATGGCTTTATACCTAGATAAATACCCAGATAAATGAATAAAAGCTTGAAGTTCTATATGTCTCTATCAGAATTTTTTTCTGTGTACTCAGTTTTGTAGGTACATCTATTGATGGAAACTGCCTTTAATCAAAAAGCTGAATGCTTACTATTTCCCCAACACCAGCACACAGTGTCAGAGCAGTTTGAGGGAGATGCATTCAAGGATACATCACACAATACTGTAATTAGTCTAGCAAACGTACACAGAATACTCGTGCATTCTATTCTCCTACTCCCTCTCTTCTAGTAACTACAATTGTGTGGTCTGAAAGGGAAAATTATGTTGGAAATGTTTCCAAAGAACACAAGAGTAAGATAATTAGAGGGCTAAGAAAGGAAAGTGAGCCCAATTCTGCTTTAGTCCATGGGGACCCAGCATGACTAATAAGAAGTGAGTGAGATTCTGGAAATGAGTCTCTTAATCCTGATGAACTGGCACAATCTGACTATGACACTAATGCAGAGTTGAAAATTCCATCCTTTTTTCTTCAGCTAAGTTTGGAAGGAGAGGCAGGAGAAGGGGAAAGCGTGGAAGATGAGGAGCAAGAAATGACATTCTAAAATTCTCATAACAGATTTCAGACCACTTCCTCCTGCTGAGGAGGTTCCATTTGCTCTAGAGTAGACTCTCCTTCACCACTTTCTCCAGTTCCTTCAGGAGAGGAGGAGGCCAGCAGCAGAGGGGTATTTGTAGAGTGAGGAGCTGGGACTGGGAGAGCCAGAGCAGCAGATGGTACAAAAGGTGGAGGCAGCCAGATCCAGTCCAGGGCCAGAGAAACATGGTCAAGGCAGGGAAGGTTCTGGAATGGAAGTGATGGATCTGAAAATCAGAGCAAGGTGGAGAATAGAACATACACAAGAGACAATGAAAAGATGAGTTACAGCACTCAGCCCATCAAGGCCAACCAACATGAGAAAATGGGATAAATGGTCAGATAAAATACTAGGAATCAAGAGCTCTCTAGGAAGCGAGGAAGTGGCATGTGGGTAACAAGGGAGGAACTTAATAGTTGAGACAGCCTCAATCTGGACTCCGAACTTGGATACGACTCCTTGTGAGACAAGAACTGAACGAACAAGATGTATTTAGGTGCAGTGCAGGTGTAATATGATTTTGGAAATACTTATAATGAATATGCAGGAATAAAACCTTTCAGAAAGCATATTCTTAACACTTCTCTTTGTCTCTTTTCCTCTTTTGTCTTCTTCAAGTAGTGTCAGAGGATGGAGAAAGAGGCTATGCTATGCTAAGTCACTTCAGTCGTGTCCGACTCTGTGCGACCCCAGAGATGGCAGCCCACCAGGCTTCCCCGGAGAAGACGACAAAAACTGAGAGCAAAATAATAAGGAGAACAATTTCAATTCTATTTATCTCCATGCCAAGTCCTGTTTTTATATGTGCATTTCCCAGTAACTATTTAAAGCAACCTAGGCCTTTTCTTCAGAGAAGGCGATGGCACCCCACTCCAGTACTCTTGCCTGGAAAATCCCATGACGGAGAAGCCTGGTGGGCTGCAGTCCATGGGGTCACGAAGAGTTGGACACAACTGAGCGACTTCCCTTTCACTTTTCACTTTCATGCATTGGAGAAGGAAATGGTAACCCACTCCAGTGTTCTTGCCTGGAGAATCCCAGGGACGGTGGAGCCTGGTGGGCTGCTGTCTCTGGGGTCGCACAGAGTCGGACACGACTGAAGCGACTTAGCAACAGCAGCAGCAGGCCTTCTCTTTCTGAATCTTCATTAGTCTCATTGCTGAAAACCGGCAAAAGGATTCTTTTCTTTGTATCATGTTCTAAGAATCCAGGATTCATGATTATGGTAATCACAGTGGTACAGATAAACAGAGAAGGAGAATTCTAATATTTTAGCATTTCATGAATAATCAGCTAGCTTCCAATTCCTGTTTTTTCCTCTAATATTAGTTGATTTGAATAATACTGAGTTATTTACCATGTAATTTTTCTGCTACTGCTGCTGCTGCTAGGTCACTTCAGTCGTGTCCAACTCTGTGTGACCCCATAGACGGCAGCCCACCAGGCTTTCCCGTCCCTGGGATTCTCCAGGCAAGAACACTGGAGTGGGTTGCCATTTCCTTCTCCAGTGCATGAAAGTGAAAAGTGAAAGTGAAGTCACTCAGTTGTGTCCGACTCTAGCGACCCCGTGGACTGCAGCCTACCAGGCTCCTCCATCCATGGGATTTTCTTGGCAAAAGTACTGGAGTGGGGTGCCATTGCCTTCTCCAGTTTTCCTGCTAGTTCAAAATAAAATCAGCATGAAATACTCTTACCTTGTTTAAAGCACTAAAATCAATGAAGAAATGTGACCTCTTATTTTCCCACTCTAAAACAAAAGGCAGGGGGAAGAATTTTTTATCTTGTGAGACACTGATTTTCCACTTTCTGGGTTAGTAAATTACTGGCTTTCAGAGTACAGTCATTGAATCGGTGCAATTCAATGTGATTGAAGTAAATAAGATAAAATATAAAATCTGTTCACTTTCAATAAGCCCCAGTTTCCATTAGTCTTGCTCCTAACATTTTTCTTATAAAGGTTTAAGCATGCAAACACCATGGATGAAGGCAGAACATTGGCTAATAAGTATTAGCCAACAGAATTTAATATTACCCCAAGTAAGGAAATAAAAGTGAGCATATATACAATGTTCAGGGAAACAGTGACATGCTACATTTATTTATTTAATTTTTTTTACATCACCATGTAGCATGCAGGATCTTAGTCCCTCTGCTGCTAAGTCACTTCAGTCGTGTCCGACTCTGTGTGACCCCATAGACGGCAGCCCACCAGGCTTTCCCGTCCCTGGGATTCTCCAGGCAAGAACACTGGAGTGGGTTGCCATTTCCTTCTCCAGTGCATGAAAGTGAAAAAGTGAAAGGGAAGTCGCTCAGTCGTGACTCTTAGCGACCCCATGGACTGCAGCCTAACAGGCTCCTCCGTCCATGGGATTTTCCAGGCAAGAGCACTGGAGTGGGGTGCCATTGCCTTCTCTGTTAATTCCTCTACTAGGGACCAAACCCATGCCGCCTGCACTGGGAGCGCAGAGTCTTAACCACTGGACTGCCAGAGAAGTTTCTACACTTTTAAATTGTCATTTTTCCAATTAGAAACTCTGTAATTCTTTAGCAGGAATAAGAAGGTAATCCACAACACTAAATTGACTTTATATACTTACATGAATGGAAGGAACCTGGAAAAGTCATCTATACCTCTCTGCTTCCACACAAGACTATGTAAGTTTTATGCAGAGAAAAGCTATTTTTGCTAACTTAACAGACTGCTGGAAAAAGCAATACCTTCAGGCTCCCTATAGTAATCAGCTTCCAAGATGGCCAGTGATCCCCACCTCCTGGTTTTCACAGCCCTCTGTAGGCTTCTCCTATAACTGAATAGGTAAATAATGGGATACAGCAAAATGACAGGGAGACTCCCAAGGTTAGGTCATAAAAGACATCACCACTCCTGTCTTAATCTCTTGAATCATGTGCCTTGGGAAAAACCAGAAGAGTCTGGCCACTCATCACAAGTTTGGCATTTCCTTCCTCTGCTGCTGCTGCTGCTAAGTCGCTTCAGTCGTGTCCGAATCTGTGCGACCCCATAGACAGCAGCCCACTAGGCTCCTTTGTCCCTGGGATTCTCCAGGCAAGAATATTGGAGTGGGTTGCCATTTCCTTCCCCAATGAATGAAAGTGAAAAGTGAAAGGGAAGTCGCTCAGTCATGTCGGACTCTTAGCAACCCCATGGACTGCAGCCTACCAGGCTCCTCCATCCATGGGATTTTCCAGGCAGAGTACTGGAGTGGGGTTGCCATTGCCTTCTCCGTTCCTTCCTCTACCTCTCAGCTTTTTCACAATGAAAACAGCTTCAGTTTATTTCTGAGTGTTTTTTTTTTAAACTAATATATGTTCACTATTATAAATTCAAATGGTTCAGAAAAGTATAAGAAAGAAAAATTACCTGGAATCCCACCACCTTATAAACATGATTAATATTCTGGTCATCATCTCTTAATACCTCTCTTTATGTGTATAAACATAGTTTTAAGTAAATGGTATATCACTTGTACATGTTGTCCTTCTTTGTGGATACCAGCATGATTTTCTCACTATATAATCATAAATAAATATATACACTGTATTTACAGACATATATGACTATATCACAATTTATTATTCACCCTTTGTGCTTCAAATGGGCATTCACTTGGCTTATAGGTCTTGGCCATTATAAATAATATTACAATAAATATTGAGCATATATGCTATTTTCTGGTGTTGTTGTTTTTTTTTTTTCTGTGACTTTGATTTCTCATTTCTACCAGCAATGTGTATAGAAACTTTTCCTCCAAAATTTTTGCCTGTGGCAGGTACCATCACTTTTCATTGATCCTTGCTAATCAATGGCTGAGAAGTTATATAAAGACCCAGAAGGGGTAGTCCCTAAGAGCAGTGCCCTAAGCTTTGTGGACAAGACATCTTTGTAGGGCATATACTTTTCAGAATGGATCACTGTAACATTTCTGGAAACCCATCCAGCCAGTTTGGGACACTGCTCTAATCCACTGTAAGCTCTGCACCCTAACACTGCTCTAATCCACCGTAAGCTCAGTAATAGATCTACTTGAGTCAAGCAGGCCCTCCTATATCATGCTCTGTCTCCCAAATCATATACACTGCTTCTGTGGGGGTTAGCACTCACAAGAATGTTAGCATGCATTACACTTGGGTGCCTACTCCACTGCATGCCAGATGAGGAAGACAGAGTGTCAGGAGAGGAAAAAAAGAAAGAAATCATATGCACAAGAGGAAAACTACAATCCACAACAAGCCAGTCCCCAGATTGTAGTATAACTCCAATCCAAGAAACATTCATTCTGAGAAAGTCAGAGTAGGACAAGAAATGAGGGAATTGGGGGTGCCAGCTAGAAGCAGAAATGGAAAATCACTCCTACAAAATTTTACTGGAAGGTGAGGGGTGGGGGCAGGTGCACCTGAAGAAGTCACAGAAATCCTGCTTCCATTCCCCAGGCCTTGCCTTCAGCTTCTCTTTCATCTGGCTGTGCTTGAGTTATATTATTTTATGATCAACTGAGGATCTTGGACTCTAGTAAGCATCCTCTGAGCTTGAAGACTGATCCAGAGGCAGAAGAGCCCCTGACTGAGCCACCGGGAACACCATTCCAGATGGACTTGGTGGGCAGACCAGGAAGCTAGCTCAGTTGCCATCATAAAGGCTTTCCTTGAAGTCCTGGCACCTCGAACTAACCCTAAGGAGTATCAGATATTGAGAACTCACACAAAGGAATCACCTGAATATAAGACCCAGCATCACCAAACCACCAGTAAGCACCCTTAGATGAGTGGAGGACACCTCATCTAAACAACAAACAAAACGAAAATACAAACCCAGTCATTAGCAGACAGGATTACCACCTCACTCAGCCTTGCCCATCAGAGGAAAAACAAACAAACAAAAACTCAGCACAAATCTCACCTTATATGAAGTTTACACAAACCACTGAACCAACCTTAGGAGGGCAGAAACCAAAAGGAAGAAAGAATTCAACCTTGAAGTCTGGGAAAAGGAGACCTCAAACACAATAAGCTAAAAAAAATAATAATGATGATGAAAAGGCAGAGAAATACTACACAAACAAAGGAACAAATTAGAAACACAGAAGTCCAAATGAATGAAAAGGAAATAGGCAAACTAACTGAAAATGAATTCAGAATAATGATAGTAAAGATGATCAAAAACCTTGAAAATTTGCCTATTCAGCAAAGGACATTGAGAGGGCATACACTTCTGAAAAGTATCTACAGCTGGAGTAAAGACAGGACCCAGGGATGCTTGAGAGTTAAAAAAAACTTCTGGAAAGGGGGACCACACAGGAAGATGGACCTAGATTCCATTCAGCAGGGAATGTGGGAGAAAGGCTCAGAAGCTGATGAGCTCTGGGATTCCTTACCTTTTCATGTTCTCCTCTCTCTAAGCCCAACATGCTAGCCACTGGAAGTTCCTCCCATAGTGCTGGGGGCTCCTCCAGGTTCTGCAGAGAGCAGGGTAGAGCAAGGCATGACCACTGCAACGCTGGGGCAAAGCCAGAACACCCATAATATCTGTTATGGCCTGTTTCCTTCTTGTTCCTGTAACCTTTCCAAATGCCATTTACATGAAATTCATCTTGTCAATGGTTTTTAAATCATACAGAACACATCAGCATCTATGATCAAAATCCATCATTCTCATCAAAGCTGCTTCTTCAAAGCTCTTGCCTGGAGAAACTGAAGCCAGTGAAGGCCTAAAAGCAGCTGCAAATGTGCCAGAAAGGTCATCTGCAAGGAAGAACCTTGATTTACTGATACAGTGTATCCCCAGGGAATAGCAAAAGTGAGAATTCAAATAAAAAGGAGAAAACATTTCTCACCATTAATTAGCAAAAATAAAAATTTATAAGATCAAGTATAAAAGAGTATGAGGATATGAACATCTTTATATGTTTTTGGCAGACAAGTAGATTGCTATAGTGATGGAGAGTAACCTAGCAGTATCTACTAAGTGTGTGTATCTTCAGCAGTCCTACTTTTGTGAAACTATCCTACAAACAAAAGAATTAATATTTTTTTATTCTTTCAGCTATATTTCGTTCAGCTATATTTCCTGAAGAATTGTTAACCATGATCCCCAAATCTGAAAACAATCTGAATGCCCATCATTAGGATAAACTGTGTCTCTATAGAAAGATACAGAAATATATAGAAAGATACATCTCAGGCTGTCAACAGTGATTACTTCAAACAAAGTGGGATGGGGGGATGACATAATAAAAAAAAACTGTTAAAAAACTGCCTGCCAATGCAGGAGATGAAAGAGACAAGAGTTTGATCCCTGTGTTGGGAAGACCCCCTGGAGAAAGGGATGGCAACCCACTCCAATATTTTTGCCTGGAGAATCACATGAAAAGAGAAGCCTGGCAGGCTGCAGTCCATAGGATTACAAAGAGTTGGACACAATTGAAGTGACTTAGCAAGCATGCACACATAATACAATTTGTTTCTAAACTAAAAAAAAAAAAAAGCGAAATACGTTTAAACACACACACACAACTTTTATTTCTAGCCAGCTTTAGTATGATGCTGAAAATGTCAGCTTTAGAGGTTAATTTTTTTATTTCCAAAAGTCTATTGTTGAAATACGGATATTTCTTAAGTTGTTTGTTGGCCCTTACCACCTGGGGAGATAATGTTTTGCTCACTTTCCAGCAGCAACAGCAGGCTGGGGGAACTTCCTTACCTAGGACAGGTAGGAGTCTGCGTGGGGAAGAAAGGGGCAAAGGTGCCCCCAGTTCCTGGCTGACAGACTGGCATCTTGCTGACCCTGAGGGAGAGACCTTGAACGGAGAGGTTGATAAGCCTGGTGTTTCCTACTTTTGCTTGAGGCCAGTATGATGCTGCTCAGGCTCCCTTCCTGGTTCACTGGGAGTGAGCATTAGCACGGAGTTGGCCCTCTGCCAGCTAAAAGGGCAGCCCACAAGGACCTCAAGGGAGCCACAGACTTAGCACTGGCTGAGACAATAGCAGTGATCAAAGGTGCCAGACATGGTTTCTTGCAATCAACCTGGGAAATAGGACAAGTAATCACAAAAGTGTGATTTTCCTCAGCTCCAATAAAATGAAAATGCCTGTCCTTGTTATAGAGAATCAGAAGAATCAATAAGGAGTTTGAGGAGACATCAACATGTCCTATGGGCATACAAACCACTGCTTTCACGCTGTGGTGAACCTGAGGGCTAAGGCTCTTCAGCCTGGACACCAGTCCAGACAAAACTGTCCTCCTCCCACATTGCCTGTGGGCCCGTTGCTTCAGGCTGGAGTAACTAGAATGGAAGCAGAAGCGCAAATATTGGGAAGAATGACTGCTCACCAACTTCAGCAAGCACTTACTGCCTAAGGCTTTACACACATCATGTGCACTTTACAAGGACCCTTTGAAATAGGTTAAATTTGACCCACTGCAGTATTCTTGGGCTTGCTTGGTGGCTCAGAGGGTAAAGAATCGGCCTGCAATGCAGGAGACTTGGGTTCAATCCCTGGGTTGGGAAGATCCCTGGAGAAGGGAACGGCTACACACTCCAGTATTCTGGCCTGGAGAATCCCATGGACAGAGGAGCCTGGCAGGCTACAGTCCATGGGGTCACAAAGATTCTGACACATCTGAGCAACCTTCACTTTCATTTTCACAGATGAAGAAACTAAGGCACTAGCCGTTAAGTCATGGTTCAAGTTTATAGAATAGGAAGTAGGGGAGCTGGAATTCAGTCCCAAGCAGTCAGATTGCAAAGTCTAGGATAAAACCACTGCATCACATTGCCTCTGTAGGGTGAGACAACACCTGAATGCAACCCTGGATACTGAGAACAAGGACCAAAGATGTGTTCTGGAAATGATCTTAACTCTGGTGGGATGGATCTTTGAAAAACCTTGGCTTGAATATGGAAGCCATGAGATGAGAAACAATGCCAAAGTTCCAGGTGAGGTGTGCATATAGGAAACAAGAGGTTTACAGGCATAACCAATACTCTGGGGCAGAATCTAGCAAAGCCCTGTAGAGTGAGGTTGCAGGTGCCTGCAGGGAAGGGTAACTCACCCTGGGATGGCAGGGCTTAGGACACACTCAGAGGACTTGAGAATATAACTGCTTGACAGACTCTGGTCAAAAATTAAAATAAGAATAGCTACTTAAGCCAAACCTATATAGTGGAATTTGTTAGACTACTCTCCCTGTTATATGTATTCACTTATTGCTTTGACTTTATCAGCACTGTTCCTACCTCACCTGAAAACTTGGCCACCTGGCTTTACAGAGAGTTTAAATATCTCCCTAAAGAACAAAGTTGGCCCAGAGAGAAGTGCCCCTCTCTTCTCTTTGAGCAGGAACCACTCTGCTGCCCGCTATATTGAACAACTCTACTCCTAAGCATATATTTCATTTTAAGAGAAATGAAAACACAGGTCCACAGAAGAACCTGTAAACAAGTATTCATAGAAGCACCATTCATAATAGCCAGAAAGTTGAAACAACCCAAATATTAATCAACTGATAAAGATAATGTATTATATCTACACAGGAGTATTATTCAGTCATAAATAGGAATGAAGTTCTGATACATGCTATAACATGCATGAACTCAAAAACATATACTAAGTGAAAAAGCCAGTCCACAAAATAGGACAGAGAGTAGATTAGCAGTTGCCTAGGGCTGGGGGGCCTGGAGGAGGGCATAGGAATCCACTCCTGTATTCTTGCCTGAAGAATCCCATGGACAGAGGAGCCTCGCGGGCTACAGTCCATAGAGTCACACAGAGTCAGACACGACTGAAGCGACTTAGCACACATGCATGCACACGGCTGAGGGGTAAGGAGGGAATGGGGACTGACTGCTAATGGGTGTGGGGTTCATTTTTGGAGTGAATAAAATGTTCAAAAACTGATTGTGGTGCTGGTCATACAACTCTGTGTATATGCTAAAAAAACCATTGACTTGTACACTCTAAAAAGGTGAATTATCTGGTTAAGTGAAGTTTATCTCAATAAGGCTGTTGTTGAAAAAGATTTTAAAAAGTTTCAGTGAGTGCCTGAAGGTTTGGAACACAGAAAAGAGAGAAGTAGTAATATGTATTTAATTACATTTCCCTTAGACGTTGCTTTTAGTGACTTTTGCAGGAAATGTGGTCTCCTGAATCAGACAGAATATAAAGACAGCTGGTACAGAAGCATGTCTAGCATCTCACACAGGGTCCCCCATTTCATGCACCAGAGGAATTTGGCATTGCTCCCCCAATGGGGTGAGCCTCCTGCTCTCCAGGAAGCCACAGAACAGGGCAGCAAATAGACATACAATGTTTTGCTTTGAAGACATTCTCTCTTTTTCTCTGACTCACCCACTCACATGCACACACCAAAAACCCATTTTCTAATACTTCTCCCCAATGTTACCAGTACGTCCTCTGTCTCTCTGTTTCCTCCTTCCATAGTTCAGCAAACAGCTTACTCATTTCATAAGAGCAAGTTTGTTGCAACCCACTAATAATAAATCACAGGCATAATTAGAACCACAAGCCTAGCATAGCTAATTTTCTTACTAAAAAAAGTCTGGTTATGAATATTTTTCATAAAATTAAAGAATAACTGCTTAAGAGTTCTAAATCTACTGATGGGCAAAAAGCTATACAATTAAGGTAAAAACAAAAATCTTATATTCCACAAGATTTATTATAAGAAAGAAGTCAATCAATCATTCTCCTTTTTTAGAGATTTGAACAAGAGAAAACAGGAATTGATTGCATCAAAGAAACTTTTTTCAAAATAAAAAAGGAATATTTTGTCCTTAAGGATGATTAAGCCCTTTAATAGACTTCCTGGAAAGGCTATGAAATCTCCTTCCCTTAAGGGTAGTATCATTGTTATCACTTGAGATCAGATTTGGCTAAACATGAGGCCAAAAAAAAAAAAAAAAAGTGTTTGTCTCATCTAAGAATCTGGTGACTGTTCAGGGCTGCTTACAGTGGCTCTGCCCAACAAAATTCTCAACATCTTTCCAGCTCACCATCCCATCATCCCAAATAGGGAACCCCCATCCTCATAGTACAAGGTGACAACTAAAGCTCCATGAAAACACAGCAGTATTTCAGGCAGCAGGCTGAGAGAAGGGATGAGCTGGGGAAGGGCAGCATGTATCAACTGTCCTTAAGGAAAATTCCAGGAATCTATCATGTGATGTTTTGCACTGTTACAGGGCCACACTGGTTGCCATGGAACCTGTCTTTATCTAAGCAGCCATGTGTCCACGCTCACTGGCTTCAGTCATGTCCCACTCTTTGTGACCCGATGGGCTATAACCCGCCAGACTCCTCTGTCCATGGGATTCTCTAGGCAAGAATACTAGAGTGGGTTGCCATTCCCTCCTCCAAGGGATCTTTCCGACCCCAGGATCAAACCTACCTCTCCTGTATTACAGGCCAATTCTTTACCCACTGAGCCATCTGGGAAGCCCCTAAGCAGCCATGTGCCCATCTAAAAATCAGGGTTTCTATTGTGATGGAAAGAGCAGGAAAAGCTACTGGAGACCATCCCATAGTCTCTGCCACTGGCTTCAATACTTATTTCTTTTATTTGGACAGACACCTGAGACAGTCCACATGTGACATCAAACAATCACTTAAATGGGCTACACTGCTGAATCTGGTAGATTGCACCTAAACTCCTACAGCAGAACCAGCTCTTGGAGAGGATATTTTTACCTGCAGCAACTCATATAGTCCAAACTATCAGACTCTAGTACAGTGGAGAACAGTGGACAGTTCATGACCTCCATAGATTTCAGATGAATAAACTCTGGTTTAAATTATGCTGCTTTAAATAATGTATAAATAGCTTTTTATATATAATAAATAGTCATAAATATAGATATATAATTATTTTTCATGTTTTATTAATAAAATTATTAATAACAAGGATGTAATAAATACTTGATCCTAGAGACAAATGCAGATTTTTCTTTTTAGAAAGTGAGAATTGGAATATTTCTTGCCGTCTCAATAAACAAGGATGACATAGTCATCCAGGATTCCAGCCCTCCAATGTGAGTTCCTGAGCCAAAGGGCACTCAATGGGCTTCCCAGGTGGCTCAGTGGGTAAAGAATCTGCCTACAATGCAGGAAACACAGGCAGAGGCTGATTCCATCCGGGTCAGGAAGATCCCCTGGATCTTCCCCTGGATCCCATGGATCCCCACTCCAATATTCTTGTCTGAAGACTCCCAGGGACAGAGAGGCCTGGAGGGCTACAGTCCAGAGGGTTACAAAGAGTCAGACACTACTGAAGTGGCTGAGCATGCACTCAAGGGCACTTAGGAAGGGGTCGAAAACCTACTATCTAACAGCCATCAGGACTGCAGCTACTTCCTATTGTAAGCCCCAGGGGAGCTCAGGATGTGAAAAAACACAGAATGCTGACAGGATAGCTGCAATGCATATGCAAGGAATGACTTCAGTGAGCCCAGACTATTGCATCCTCCTGTACATAAAAAAGCACTATATTCCTTAACTTGAGATATCTGGTTCTCTTTAATTAACAATAATTGATGTTCAGACTACCTGCCCTTATTGCAAAACTTCTTTATTACCTGGCTCCTCCCCTCACCTCCTTACAGCAGTTCTCTCGGGTTACTTGACATGCTGTCTCCAGGGCTTGAAGTCCTAAAAATTCCCACTGAATAAACATAATTCTCAACTTTCAAGTTGTGACTATTTTTTAAGAGAAAGACAGGTGAAGGACAGGGAAACCTGATGTGCTCCAGTTCATGGGGTTGCAGTCAGACACAATTGAGCAACTGAATAACAACAACATATTTTAAGTTGACAAAAGTACACAATTTTTTGGTGTGTACTTTTCTGTGTCATTGTTTTGTGTGTGTGTACAATTTTTTGTATACACAGACAAAAAAGTATATGCATAATGATTTATGTATACAAAAAATCATATACATAAAAAAGTATACAATGACAAAAGTATACAATTAAGTTGGCAAAAGTAATTTAAAAATTACTTTAAACAATGATATACCATCTAGTCAAGGCTATGGTTTTTCCAGTGGTCATGTATAGATGTGAGAGTTGGACTATAAAGAAAGCTGAGCGCTGAAGAATTGATGCTTTTGAACTGTGGTGTTGGAGAAGACTCTTGAGAGTTCCTTGGACTGCAAGGAGATCCAACCAGTCCATCCTAAAGGAGATCAGTCCTGGGTGTGCATTGGAAGGACTGATGTTGAAGCTGAAACTCCAATATTTTGGCCACCTGATGCGAAGAGCTGACTCATTTTAAAAGACCCTGATGCTGGGAAAGATTGAGGGCAGGAGGAGAAGGGGATGACAGAGGATGAGATGGTTGGATGGCATCACCGACTCGATGGACATGGGAGACAGTGATGGACAAGGAGGCCTGGAGTGCTGCAGTTCATGGGGTCGCAGAGAGTCGGACATGACTGAGCGACTGAACTGAATTGAACATGATACCTAGACAGTCATTGTGGAATTATTTTTATATAAGAAAACTGTCATTTTGTTTCCTACTAAAGTCAATTAAAACAAATATCTGTTCGGATCCACATTCATTGAGTCAGTGATGCCATCCAGCCATCTCATCCTCTGTTGTCCCCTTCTCCTCTTGCCCCCAATCCAAGTTATCCTAATTGCCTAGGCTAATTATGACAATGTATGCATGTGTGCATACTCAGCCACTTTAGTCGTGTCTGACTCTTTGCGACCCCATGGACTGGGCCCACCAGGCTCCTCTGTCCATGGAATTCTCCAGGCAAGAATACTGGAATAGGTCGCCATGCCCTCCTCCAAGGGATCTTCCTGACCCTAGGATCAATCTGGCAGGCATCTGTCTGCGTCTCCTCAGTCTTCTGAACTGCCGGTGGATCCTTTACCCACTGAGCCACCTGGGAAGCCCATGACAATATATACATGTCTGTCATTCTGTGCTGAAAGGGTGATAATCACAGCCATCAGCTCCCCACAGATTACAATGCCTCCACAACATTTTAACCTCTCTATGTTATCTCTTCCTTTGCTATGTGTAAATCTGCACTGTCATCATCTGAATGAAATGTGGTATTCCTGACTCACCATGTAATACAGGATCTTGAACCACTCTGTATCAGGAGACTCTGGTCCCATAGCCCTTTCCCAACCCCCTTTGTACAAGAAAGAGAAATTCAGAGACTTTATAAGAAACTTTAGCCAATGCTTTGAACACAGGGAGATAAAAAGAGACAAATTTTGGGGAGTTTGGGAGAAGGAGATAATCTCAGTTTAGCAGAAAGTATAGAGAAGATGCAATTTAAATGAAGAAGACAATGTAGAATCAGAACCTGATGGTTGAAATGGAAAAGGAAATAAGTGTGACTGATACCCTGATGTCACAGTGCATCCAGACTTTGAAGAGCATGTATGAAATGTACCATTTGAATCTGAAGAGGGTTGGTGCCCTGTAAGTAGCACAAACCAGCACAAAATGGCCTCACTTGTATGTATGTATAAGAAAAATTATAAACAAAAAAAATTATACTTCTAAAGCATTATTTGTATTATCCTTAGTTTAGTCCATCATTAGAATAACCTAGGTATTAAATGCAAATCAAAACTACAGTGAGGTACTACTTCACACCAGCCAGAATGTCCATCTTCAAAAAATTACAAACAATAAATGCTAGAGAAGGTGTAGAGAAAAGGGAACCCTCTTACACTGTTGGTGGGAATGTAAATTGATACAGCCACAATAGAGAACAATAGGAGGTTGCTTTAAAAAAACTAAAAATAGAACTACCATTAGACCCAACAATCCCACTCCTGGGCATTTACCCAGTTCAGTTCAGTCGCTCAGCCATGTGTGACTTTGCAACCCCATGGACTGCAGCACGCCAGGCTTCCCTCTCCCTCACCAACTCCCGGAGTTTACTCAAACTCATGTCCGTTTAGTCAGTGTGTTGCAGCCACACGTTCCGGGAAACAAACTCACTCATGCAGATAGTGGAGTGCAGCTTATTACACTGGCAGGCCCAAGGCAGAGTCTCCTCTTAGCCAAGGATGCCGACCAGTTTTTGTGGAAACCTTATATATCATAGGAGAAGGAAATGGCAACCCACTCCAGTGTTCTTGCCTGGAGAATCCCAGGGACGGGGGAGCCTGGTGGGCTGCCGTCTATGGGGTTGCACAAAGTCGGACATGACTGAAGCGACTTAGCAGTAGCAGTAGCAGTATATATCATAAGTGTACGTGCCCAAACCCACATCCCCCAATTCCCTGAAACTAGTCTGAACAAAGGAAAAGAAAGATACCATCAAAGTTAACCCGTGATTCATATGCCTTAGGCCTAGGTAGTCAACAGTGGACAATTATCAACAGACCTGTGGTCATACCCCAATAAGCATAATAGAATGTATGATTCTATTTGGTTACACAGATAATTAGGGTATTCTTTTAGGCAATGGAGGGGCTCTTCCTTCCAGGGGCCTGGTTTTCCAGTTGTTGTTTCCATAGCTACTGGGCATATAACTCAAAGTCCACAGTCCGACCCAAGATGGAGTCCTGCTTTCAAGATAGAGCCTGTTCTGTTTTCTCCTTCAGATGATGCCATCCAACCATCTCATCCTCTGTCATCCCCTTCTCCTCCTGCTTTCAATCTTTCCCAGCATCAGGGGCTTTTGCAATGAGTCAGCTTTTCGCATCAGGTGGCCAAACTATTGGAGTTTCAGCTTCAGTATCAGTCATTCCAATGAATATTCAAGACTGATTTCCTTTAGGATGGACTGCTTAGATCTCCTTGCAGTCCAAGGGACTCTCAAGAGTCTTCAGCAACACCACAGTTCAAAAGCATCAATTCTTTGGCGTCTAGCTTTCTTTATAGTCCAGCTCTCAAATCCATACATGACTACTGTATGAACTATGGTCTAGTCAAACCATACCCTTGACAAGACAGACCTTTGTTGGCAAAGTACTGTCTCTGCTTTTTAATATGCTGTCTAAGTTGGTCATAACTTTCCTTCCAAGGAGTAAGTGTCTTTTAATTTTATGGCTACAATCACCATCTGCAGTGATTTTGGAGCCCCAAAAAATAAAGTCTGCCACTATTTCCACTGTTTTCCCATCTATTTGCCCAGAGAAAAACGTAATTCCAAAAGATACATGCACTCCAATGTTCATTTCAGCATTATTTACAATATCCAGGATATGGAAACAACCTAAACATCCATCAACAGAGGAATGGATAAAGAAGATATGGTACGTATATGCAATGGAATATTGTGTGTATTCAGTGCTCAGTTGTGTCTGACTCTTTGCTACCCTATGGACTACAGCCCAGCAGGCTCCTCTGCTCATAGTATTTACCAGGCAAGAACACTAGAGTATATTGCCATTTCCTACTCCAGGGGATCTTCCCAGCTCAGGAACTGAACCCATGTCTCTTGTGTCTCCTGCATTGGCAGGCAGATTCTTTACCACTAGTGCCACCTGGGAAGCCCAGGTGGAATATTCAGTTCAGTTCAGTCGCTCAGTCATGTCCGACTCTTTGCGACCCCATGAACTGCAGCATGCCAGGCCTCCCTGTCCATCACCTGGAGTTCACTCAGACTCACGTCCATCCAGTCAGTGATGCCATCCAGCCATCTCATCCTCTGTCGTCCCCTTCTCCTCCTGCCCTCAATCCCTCCCAGCATCAGAGTCTTTTCCAATGAGTCAGCTCTTCACATGAGGTGGCCAAAGTACTGGAGTTTCAGCTTTAGTGTCATTCCTTTCAAAGAACACCCAGGGCCCATCTCCTTCAGAATGGACTGGTTGGATCTCCTTGCAGTCCAAGGGACTCTCAAGAGTCTTCTCCAACACCACAGTTCAAAAGCATCAATTCTTTGGCGCTCAGCTTTCTTCATAGTCCAATTCTCACATCCATACATGACCACTGGAAAAACCATAGCCTTGACTAGACAGACCTTTGTTGGCAAAGTAATGTCTATCCTTTTCAATATGCTGTCTAGGTTGGTCATAACTTTTCTTCCAAGGACTAAGCATTTTTTACTTTCATGGCTGCAATCACCATCTGCAGTGATTTTGGAGCCCAGAAAAATAAAGTCTGACACTGTTTCCACTGTTTCCCCATCTATTTCCCATGAAGTGATGGGACCGGATGTCATGATCTTCGTTTTCTGAATGTTGAGCTTTAAGCCAACTTTTTCACTCTCCACCTTCACTTTCATCAAGAGGCTTTTTAGTTCCTCTTCACTTTCTGCCATAAGGGTGGTGTCATCTGCATATCTGAGGTTATTGATATTTCTCCTGGCAATCTTGATTCCAGCTTGTGTTTCTTCCAGTCCAGCGTTTCTCATGATGTACTCTGCATATAATTTAAATAAACAGGGTGACAATATACAGCCTTGACGTACTCCTTTTCCTTTTTGGAACCAGTCTATTGTTCCATGTCCAGTTCTAACCGTTGCTTCCTGACTTGCATACAAATTTCTCAAGAGGCAGATCAGGTGTTCTGGTATTCCCATATCTTTCAGAATTTTCCACAGTTGATTGTGATCCACACAGTCAAAGGCTTTGGCATAGTCAATAAAGCAGAAATAGATGTTTTTCTGGAACTCTCTTGCTTTTTCCATGATCCAGCAGATGTTGGCAATTTGATCTCTGGTTCCTCTGCCTTTTCTAAAACCAGCTTGAACATCTGGAAGTTCACGGTTCACATATTGCTGAAGCCTGGCTTGGAGAATTTTGAGCATTACTTTACTAGCGTGTGAGATGAGTGCAATTGTGCGGTAGTTTGAGCACTCTTTGGCATTGCCTTTCTTTGGGATTGGAATGAAAACTGACCTTTTCCAGTCCTGTGGCCACTGCTGAGTTTTCCAAATTTGTTGGCATATTGAGTGCAGCACTTTCACAGCATCATCTTGTAGGATTTGGAATAGCTCAACTGGAATTCCATCACCTTCACTAGCTTTGTTCATAGTGATGCTTCCTAAGGCCCACTTGACTTCACATCCCAGGATGTCTGGCTCTAGGTGAGTGATCACACCGTCGTTATCATCTTGGTCATGAAGATCTTTTTTGTACAGTTCTTCTGTGTATTCCTGCCACCTCTTCTTAATATCTTCTGCTTCTGCTAGGTCCAAACCATTTCTGTCCTTTATTGAGCCCATCTTTGCATGAAATGTTTCCTTGGTATCTCTAATTTTCTTGAAGAGATCTCTAGTCTTTCCCATTCTGTTGTTTTCCTCTATTTCTTTTCATTGATCGCTGAGGAAGGCTTTCTTATCTCTTCTTGCTATTCTTTGGAACTCTGCATTCAGATGCTTATATTTTTTTCTCCTTTGCTTTTTGCTTCTCTTCTTTTCACAGCTATTTGTAAGGCCTCCCCAGACAGCCATTTTCCTTTTTTGCATTTCTTTTCCATGAGGATGGTCTTGATCCCTGTCTCCTGTACAATGTCATGAACCTCAGTCCATAGTTCATCAGGCACTCTATCTATCAGATCTAGGCCCTTAAATCTATTTCTCACTTCCACTGTATAATCATAAGGGATTTGATTTAGGTCATACCTAAATGATTTAGTGGTTTTCCCTACTTTCTTCAATTTCAGTCTGAATTTGGCAATAAGGAGTTCATGATCTGAGCCACAGTCAGCTCTTGGTCTTGTTTTTGCTGACTGTATAGAGTTTCTCCATCTTTGGCTGCAAAGAATATAATCAATCTAATTTCAGTGTTGACCATCTGGTGATGTCCATATGTAGAGTCTTCTTTTGTGTTGTTGGAAGAGAGTGTTTGCTATGACCAGTGCATTCTTTTGGCAAAACTCTATTAGCCTTTGCCCTGCTTCATTCAGTACCCCAAGGTCAAATTTGCCTGTTACTCCAGGTGTTTCTTGACTTCCTACTTTTGCATTCCAGTCCCCTATAATGAAAAGGACATCTTTTTTGGGTGTTAGTTCTAAAAGGTCTTGTAGGTCTTCACAGAACTGTTCAACTTCAGCTTCTTCAGCATTAGTGGTTGGGGCATAGACTTGGATTACTGTGATATTGAATGGTTCGCCTTGGAAATGAACAGAGATTATTCTGTCGTTTTTGAGGTTGCATCCAAATACTGCAATTCGGACTCTTTTGTTGATCATGATTGGCTACTCCACTTCTTCTGAGGGGTGGAATATTACTCGACCATAAAAATGGACAAAATTGTGCCATCTGCAGAGATACGCCTGGACCTGGAGACTTTCATTAGAGTGAAGTAAGTCAGAAAGAGAAAAATAAATTTTGTATATTAACACATATATGTAGAATCTAGAAAATGGTACAGATGAACCTATTTGCAAAGCATAAACGGAGATACAGACATAGAGAACACATGTATGGACACCAAGAGGGGAAGAGGGTTGGGATAAATTAGGAGATTGGGATTGACATATGTATGTGCATGCATGTAGGCCTAGGTCACTTCAGCCATATCTGACTCTTTAAACCCTCTGGACTATAGCCCGCCAGACTCCTCTGTTCATGGAATTCTCCAAGCAAGAAAGAATACTGGAGTGGGTTGTCATGCCCTCCTCCAGGGGATCTTCCGAACCCAAGGACTGAACTCACATCTCCTACGGCTCCTGCACTGCAGGCAGAACTTTACTGCTGAGCCACCAGGTAAGCCCTGACACATATATACTACTGATATATAAGGTGGATAACTAACAAGAACCTACTATATAGCACAGGAGGAGAAAAAAGAAGATACAATCTGTTTGCAGGACATATATAAGTTAAACTTAAAAACAGATTCCAATAAATATTAGGTGCAGACAAATACTGCTTGATTCCACTTATACGAGGTACCTAGAATAGTCAAATTCATATAGTCAGAAAGTACATTGGTAGATGTCAGGGGCCAAGGGGTGGTGGTGGAGGGGAATAAAGAGTTAGTGTTTAATGGGGACAAAGTTTCAGTTTATGCTATGCTATGCTAAGTCACTTCAGTCGTGTCCGACTCTGTGTGACCCCACAGACGGCAGCCCACCAGGCCTCCCCGTCCCCGGGACTCTCCAGGCAAGAACACTGGAGTGGGTTGCCATTTCCTTCTCCAATGCATGAAAGGGAAAAGAGAAAGTGAAGTCGCTCAGTCATGTCCTACCCCCAGCGACCCCATGGACTGCAGCCCACCAGGCTCCCCCGTCCGTGGGATTTTCCAGGCAAGAGTACTGGAGTGGGGTGCCATTGCCTTCTCCGGAGTTTCAGTTTAGGAAGGTAAAAAATTGGGAAGATGGATGATAGAGAGAGTCATACAACAATGTGAATGTATTTAGTGTCACTGAACTGTATAGTTAAATATGGTTAAAATAGTATGTTCTATATTATGTAACTTTTACCACAATAAAAAAAAATTTTTTTTAAAGAGGTTTACTATCTAGCCGCTCCCACCCCACATACCACTGCCACCATGCAAGTTGCCATCAACTGAAGCAGAACTCCAGATCAGCCCCAGCGACAGTGAATCAAACAGCCACTCTCAGAAATATATTTTGCAAGTTAGCCTAAATCTGGTGTTTGAACTTACCAGTTGATTGACAAAGCAATAATACACTCTGCTTGTGCAAAAGATTATTATATAAGCATAGCTCTGCTGGAAGAGGGGAAAAAAGCCAAATTCCCAGCTAAGATGTCATCAGGATTTAAAATGCAATAAATCTCTTTCTAGAGTAGGTATGATTTTTAAAATACCAGTCATCCGATGGCAGCAGATGCAGTTAACAAGGAAGAAAATGCTGACTTCAACAACAACAAAAAATAGTTTAAAGATCTGGGAATTTAGCCCAGTTTCAGAACATAGTGTAGCAAGTACTCTTTTCTATGTGATTTTGACTCACTTCCCTCATTTAATTTTCCCTTCAGTTCTAGGGGAGGCCTGTAAAGCTGAGAGCAAAAGCTATTAAACTGCTATGAAGATATTACTCTGTCACTTTCCAAAGTTCTCTTTCCACTGTTGCAAGTAGAAAGAATAGTTAATAAAGTGTCAGAGGGATTACTACCATTGCTCATCAAGTTTTACCCAAACCTTAATGCCACACAATTAACAGAATGATAATATATAATAAAGCTCTTCAAAATCCCCAGAATTTTTTTTATGGCCCTTCCAACAAGGAGTAAAATATCCTCTGGACATAATCTAAATAGTATAGAACAACAGAAAAGTGGTCCTCTAATGTCAGGATTCATGAATATGACATGAGGTGCTTATAAAAATGTAGTTTTCTGCTCCTTTCCCCAAACCTACTGATTCATAGTCTATGGCATTGGGTCAAGGAATCTGTATTTAATAAGCCCCTAGGTGATCTTAAAAAGGTAATTTCACATCACACTTTGGGAAACACTGCTATAGAAAGTGTATTTCAGCTCAACCCACATTATATGCCTGGCAATTTAGTTTTTCACCTATCCCAGTATCCAAATCACAACTAGACAGTGTTAATGGTTCTACCAGAGACACAGGTCAGATGGAAGTGGGGGGAGGGGGAATAGTGAGCAATGAACAGAGATCAAGAAATCTTTGAAACTGGTCTTAGTCACCCAATGGGAGCCCCTCCACATCACCAACCTCTGACTGAAGAAAAATAAAAGATTAGGTGAGAATTTGGAGCAAGAACCAATAGGACACATAGATCTTAGCCCAGGAAGTACCCATCTTTTCCCTTGGTTTGCTGCCTTAAGGAGAACATACATTAGCTAGTCCTTAACTGTACAAGCCTTTGAAAAACCGAATTGGACAGCCCAGCAATGATCTCAAACCACTCCAATGCCCTCTCAACCTCTTCCCTCCCCAGATCCAACCAGAAAACATGCTGAGATAACTCTCAGACCCTCCTAGGGTGACCTCCCATCCTAGTTTTCTCAGAACAAAGGGATTTTGTGAGATGCAGGACTTGCACTGATGAAACTAAGAGAATTCAGGGCAAACTGAGATGAGCTATCTGACTTCAGTAATAAACAGGGGTCACAACTTGTCACCAGTCACCAGTCATGCTGACTGGCTCCTACTAGACACAGATAACGTCTCCATCCTCACCTGGTTTGGAACTACTTTAAACATTCCCCAAGGTCTAGTCCTCATACCATGTGAGTCACCAGCACCAGGGAGCAACTCCACCAGGATCTCAGACAGAGGGAGGCAGGGTCAGGTAGAATTCTACTTGAGAGACCATTTCTAGACCAGTGAGAGTTGGACCATAAAGAAGGCTGAGCACCAAAGAACTGATACTTTCAAACTGTGGTGCTGGTGAAGACTGTTGAGAGTCCCTTGGATAACGAGGCAATCAAACCAGTCAATCCTAAAGAAAACCAACCCTGAATATTCACTGGAAGGACTGATGCTGAAGATGAAGCTCCAATAATTTGGCCACCTGATGCAAAGAGCCAACTCACTGGAATAGACCCTGATGCTGGGAAAAATTGAGGGCAGAAGGAGAAGAGGACATCAGAAGATGAGATGGTTGGATGGCATCACTGACTCAATGGATATGAGTTTCAGCAAACTCCAGGAAATAGTGTAGGACAGGGAAGTCTGGCATGCTGCAGTTCATGGGGTCACAAAGAGTTGGATATGACTGAGGAACTAAACAACAACACCCAAAAGTTCTGGTTCAAAAGTAGAAACCTCATAACTCTGAAGTCTAACCAGAGCACTCAGAGAGATCTAGTCCTAGCTCTCATATCCAGAATCTACATAGAGTCTCAGCATCCAGAATTTTCAGCAGAAACCCAGTAATTATAAGTAAGAAAGTTTCCCATTCACCAGACTTTACTTTTCCTACTAGATAAGACCCAAGTTAGAGAAAAACTAACAAGTTAACAAAAGATAAATTTCAGACAGTACCTAGTAGTGATAAAGTAAAGAATGAGGTACTTACTAGATAATCTTAAGTGACTTCAACCTTGGCTACAACCAGGACCCCCCTGAATGCTCTGGAAACTGATACCTGGGCCACTCTCAGAGGTCTGGATTTAATCAGTCTGTGATGAATTCACCTGGGCTTAGAGATTTTATTTAACATTACCTTGCTGGTTCCAACATGCAGCAAAAATAGAAAACCTCTAAATAGAAAAACCCTTAAAGTAGAAATGGAGGGTCTCTCTGAGAAAGAGACCTTTCTTTCTCAGGAGGGTCTCCTGAGAATGGAGACCTTAATGAACAGGAAGGAGCTGAAGAAAGAACACTTGAGAGACTGCAAGGCTTTTGAGCAAGAATGATAGAAACAATGTAAGCCCTAGGAGGCAGGAGCTTTGTGCCTAGGCACTATGCCCACCCAGTGTCTGGAATATAAAAGAGGCTTCAAGTATATTTGTTGAGAAAGTTAATTTTTAAAGGGCCAAAATGCCTGGAGTGAAGTGACCAAAGGGGAGGGAGGCATATGGCGGAGGAAGGAAAAGCAGGCACAGCAGGATTGTGTCCTTCTGAAGGTTATGGGGGAACTGCTATTGTGTGTAAAGTGGAAGACATTGGAGGATTTAAACAGGAAAGTGATATGGATTACTTTTTTTTTTTTTAAAGATCATTCTAGACTTCTACTTCTGGGAAGATGAAACAGATGTACTTTTCCTTATTCTTCCCACCGAGTACAATTTAAAACCTTGGACATGATATGAAAAAAAAAAAAAAAAAAGACTATGGGAGAGATGGAGAAGGCAATGGCACCCCACTCCAGTACTCTTGCCTGGAAAATCCCACGGATGGAGGAGCCTGGTAGGCTGCAGTCTATGGGGTCACTAAGAGTCGGACATGACTGAGCGACTTCACTTTCTCTTTTCACTTTCATGCATTGGAGAAGGAAATGGCAACCCACTCCAGTGTTCTTGCCTGGAGAATCCCAGGGACGGGGGAGCCTGGTGGGCTGCCGTCTATGGGGTCGCACAGAGTCGGACACGACTGAAGTGACTTAGCATAGCATGGGAGAGAAGTCAGAAGTATGGGACCCAGGAACCAATATGGTGATGAATTCTCTGGGTTTTCACTGTGCCTTCTGTTTCTCAGAGCTGAATGTGTCAGTAAACTGGAAACACCAATGGACCAAGATAAAAACAAAACAATCAAAAAGCCCGCTCCATTCTAGCAAAAGACTAGAAAAGGGGCAGCCTAACAAGATGGAAAACTTTTAGACAATTACTACCCTAGTGGCTCAGAAGGTAAATAATCTGCCTACAATGTGGGAGATCCAGGTTTCAATCCCTGGGTTGGGAAGATCCTCTGGAGAAGGGCATGGCAACCCACTCCAGTATTCCTGCTTGGTGAATTCTATGGACCGAGGAGCCTGGTGGGCTCCAGTCCATGGGATCACAGACAGTCGGACACGACTGAGTGACTAACGCTTTCACTTTCCAGCCAAATAGCACAGAAAACACTGTGACTCCAGCCACACATGCCAAGAGAGGCCAAGTGAGGAGCCCAGACTTCCAGCCTTGCCGGATTGTAAGGGGACACCCCCAGTAGAATGGTGTCAGAGAAGGCAGAGGAAAAGAGTAGGAACTTTCACCACTGACCAGTGGTGATGAGGCCAATGAGGTCTGTGAAGGCCATAAAGAGGACATGACATGATGCTTCTGCCCCTCACACCCAGAGAGGAATCAGCAGGTGCCCAGTAGGGAGCCAGAGCCAACAACCTACTCAGCTTCCCTGTTGTGCCTCAATTGGACAGAAGGGGGAACCTGAGTCTCTATCCTCATTTTACACCAACAAAGTAGTACTCTCACTTCCCCTGTCATAGTGGAATCAGAGAGCACCAACTAAAATAGGAGGATAAATAAGATCCTCAGCCTCATAATTCCAAAAGTGCCCAGGTTTCAAATGAAAAATCAATCATCATATCAAGAACCATGAACATCTTAAACTAAATAAAAAAAGATAATCAACAGATGCTAATACCAAGATGACATATGTTACAATTATTTAACAAGTATTTTAAAGCAAACATCCTGAAAAATGCCAGTAAGCAACTGTGAACATTCTTGAAACAAATAGTAATGTAGAAAGTATCAGAATAGAGGTAAAAAACATAAAGAAGAGCCAAATAGAAATTTTAGAACTGAAAAATACAATAACCAAAATGTTTAAAAACTCAATGAATTCAAGACTCAATAGCATAACAGGGCAGGGACAGAGGGGAGAAACAGTGAACTGGACTATAGAATAATAAAAATTACTTAATCTGAACATAAGAGAGAAAGTAGATTAAAAAAAATGATCCAAGGCTCAGGGATCTGTGAAGCTATAACAAAAGATCTAACATTCATGTCACTGGGATTCTGGAAGCAGAAGAGAAAGATGGTGAGGCTGAGAAAGATGGTGAGACTGAAAAAGAACTCAAAAAAATAACAGCTAAAAATTTCCCAGATTTTTCAAAAGACATAAATTGTAAAGGTTTAAGTAGAGTGAATCCCAAAAGAAGATAATCTCAAGGAAGTCCACACCAAGAAAGAAAAAAATAAGAGAAAAATGAAACTTAATTACCTGTAGTGAAAAAACAATTTAAATGATGGTGGATTTTTTTCACCAGAAATCACAGAGGCCCGAAACAAGGGGTATGACACTTTCCAAGTGCTAAAAGAAAAGAATTGTCAAAACAGGATCGTTTGTCTAGTGAAAATAACCTTCAAGAATGAAGGGCAGGGCTTTCCTGATGGCTCAGTGGTAAAGAATCCATTTGCCAATGCAGGAGACATGGGTTGGATCTCTGATCTGGGGAAGATCCCACAGGCCTTCGAGCAACTAAGTCTGCGGGCCACAGCTACTGAGCCCATGCTCTAGAGCCCAGGAGTTGCAACTACTTAGCCCACATGCCACAACTAGTGAAGCCCACAGGCCCTAGAGCCCATGCTCAGCAACAAGAGAAGCTACCACAATGAGAAGCCTGTGAACCCATTTAGACAGTAGCTCCCACTTGCCACAGTGAGAGAAAAGCCCACACAACAATGAAGACCCAGCACAGCCATAAGTAAATAAGTTAATTAGTTTTTTTAAAAAGAATGAAGAGCAGGCAGACCTACCCCAAAAGAATAAAGAAATTTCTCTTAAATGTAAAAGAAATGATAGAGTGGAATCTTGGATTTTTCAGGAAGAAAGAAAAAAAGTGTAACCAGTAAAAATAAAGAAAAATAAAACAAATTTTTTTCTCCTCTTAAGATTTCTAAATTATGTTTGATGGTTGAAATAAAAATTATAACACTGGTGTGGTTTTAAATGTATATAGAGGAAATATTTACAAGGATTAGACTATAAATGGGAAAGACCAAAGGACATAAAATTTATACAGCATGAACAGGTAAAATGATGTCACCAGTAGACAGTAATAAGTTATATGTATATAATGTAACACCTGCTGCTAAGTCCCTTCAGTCGTGTCCGACTCTGCGCAACCCCATAGACAGCAGCCCACCAGGCTTCCCCGTCCCTGGGATTCTCCAGGCAAGAACACTGGAGTGGGTTGCCATTTCCTTCTCCAATGCATGAAGGTGAAAAGTGAAAGTGAAGTTGCTCAGTCATGTCTGAGCAACCACTAAAAAACTATCCAAAAAGATACAGGCAAAAACATTTTAGATAAATATAAATGGAACTCTAAAAAGTGATCAAGAAATCCACAGAAAACCAGGAGAAATAAAAAAACAAAAAACTGAGAGAACAAAAAGAAAACAACAAAAAAGTCAGACTTAAGCTCTGACATATCCATAATTACATTAAATGCAAATGGTCCACATAAACCAATTAAAAGACAGAGACTGGCAAACAGGATTAAAAAATTATGATCCAGCTATATACTGTCTTCAAGAAATTAATTTCACATATAACGATATACATGGGTTAAAAGTAAAATATGTACCATGCAAACATCAAAGAAAACACAAGTGGCTATATCAATATCATATAGACTTCAGAACTACAACACCAAAAATTACCGGAGACAAAGAGCAACACCAACCATATAAGGATGAAAGTGTAAATCCAACAAGAAGACACAGTAACCTTAAATGAATGTGAATCAAAGAACAAAATACGTGAATCGAAATCTTATAGATCTGAAAGCTGCTGCTGCTGCTGCTGCTAAGTCGCTTCAGTCGTGTCTGATTCTGTGCGACCCAGTAGACGGAAGCCCACCAGGCTTCCCCGTCCCTAGGATTCTCCAGGCAAGAACACTGGAGTGGGTTGCCATTTCTTTCTCCAATGCATGAAAGTGAAAAAATAAAGTGAAGTCACTCAGTCGTGTCCGACTCCTAGCAACCCCATGGACTGCAGCCCACCAGGCCCCTCTGTCCATGGGACTTTCCAGGCAAGAGTACTGGAGTGGGGTGCCACTGCCTTCTCCGAGATCTGAAAGCAGAAATAGACAAATCCACAGTTAAGCGGGAGACTTCAACACCTCTCTTTCAAGCAACTGACAGAACAACTAGCAGAAAAATCTTAGATAATATAGAAAAACTTAATACTACCATCAACCAACAGGATCTAATCAACATTTATAGAATATTCTGTCCAACAATAGCAGAATACATATTCTTTTCAAGTGCACATGGAACATATATACCATATATATGCCACAACCATAGTCATTTTAAAAAAAACACCCCTTCAAAAATTTTCAAAATTTCAAATTATAGAATATATTCTCTGACCACAATGGAATCAAACTAGAAATTGATAATAAAAGTAAAATTAAAATCTCCAAACACTTGCAAAATAAATAATACATTTCTAAATAATGCCTGGGTCAAAGAGAGAGTCTCAAAGTAAATCAAAGGATATGTTGAACTAAGTGAAAACAAAAAACACAACATAGTTTAAAAATAAAAATACAACATAACAAAAGTTGTAGGACACAGCTAAAGTAGTGCTGACAAAGAAACTTACAGCACTAAGTGCTTACATTAGAAAACAGGAAAGCTCTCAGGTCAGTAATCTTAGCTCCCAACTCAAGAATCTATAAAAAGAGAAGCAAAATAAACACAAAACAAGAAGAAGAAAGGAAATAAAAATGAGTAGAAATCAATGACATTTAAAAGAGAAAAACAGCACAGAAAATCCATGAAATGAAGAGCTGGTTCTTTGAAAAAATCAATAAAATTGACAAATCTCTAATAAAAATAACAAAGGAAACAGAGAAGATACACATTACCAATATCAGGTTTTGTCGGTACAGGCAATATCAATACAGACTGTGCAGACATCAAACACATAATAAGCATAATAAATAATGAAATTATTCCATACACATAAAATTGACAACTTAGATGGAATGGGCTAACTCCTCAAGAAACAAAAACACAGTAGTTTAAACAGATCATTTGAACAATCATATAACTAATAAGCAGCTTCCCAGGTGGCACCAGTGGTAAAGAACCCGCCTGCCAATGTAGAAGATGTAAGAGACACAGGTTCGATTCCTGGGTTGGGAAGATCCCCTGGAAGAGGGCACGGCCCATTCCAGTATTTTTGCAGGGAGAATCCCATGGACCGAGGAGCCTGGTGGGCTATAGTCCACAGGGCCGCTTAGCACGCTTGCACACAAGCACATAACTATTAAAGAAATTTAGTTTGTACTTTAAAAACTTCTCTGAAAAGAAACTTTCAAGCCAAGTAAGTGTCACTGTAGAATTTTACCAAATGTTTAAAATTTAACATCAATTCTACACAATCTCTTACAGGATTTTCAATAGAAGAGGAAAGAACACTTCCCACTTCATTTCTTGAAGCTAGTATTATCTTGATATCAAAATACCAAAAAGGTACAAAAAGAAAGAAAGGAAGAGAGGGAGGAAAGGGGAGAGAGACAGAGAATTATAAAACAATATCCCTTGTGAATATATATGCAAAAATCCTTAACAAATACTAGTAAACAGAATTCAGCAATACATAAAAATAAATATGCATCATTCCCAAGACCACTTCAACATTCGAAAATCAATCAATGTAATCCGATATATTACTAGTGTGCTAGTATATCCGATATATTTAGTGTGCTACTTCTTTAGCACACTAAAGAAGAAAGTTGATTATATCAATCCAGGAAGAAAAGAACCCAATTAAAAATAATTTAGATGGAATAGGCTAACTCCTCCCTTAAGTTAGCTCATTCCATCTTTCAACACCCAATTCAAAATAATAAGTCTCAGGAAAATAAGAATAGAGAGGAACTTCCCCAACTTGATAAAGAACACGTACCAAAAATCTACAGCTAACATTACAGATAATGGTGAAAGACTGAATGCTTTCCTCTTAAGACCAGAAGCAATTCAGGCACGTTCACTATCACCACTCTCCAAAATAATGCTAAAAGTTCTAGACATGCATACTAGTATGATTCCACCTATACAACATCTCTGAAAAGGCAAAAACGAAGGAAATGAAGATTAGATTAGTGGTTTCTAGGGTTACAGTGAGGCTGGTGGTGAAAGGGAAGTAGTTGTCATTATAAAAGCCCTTGTGGTGATGAAAATGTTCTGTATCTTGATGTAGAGATGTCAATTTCTGAATTGTGATATTATACTATAATCATGCAAGATGTTATCATTTTGGAAAACTGGTACATGGGGTCTCTGTATTATTTCTTAGAGCTACATGTCAATCAATAGCAATCTCAAAATAAAATATTTAACTTCAAATATATATATATATATCTCAGATCAGATCAGATCAGTCGCTCAGTTATGTCTGACTCCTTGCGACACCATGAATCGCAGCACACCAGGCCTCCCTGTCCATCACCAATTCCCAGAGTTCACTCAGACTCACGTCCATTGAGTCAGTGATGCCATCCAGCCATCTCATCCGCTGTTGTCCCCTTCTCCTCCTGCCCCCAATCCCTCCCAGCATCAGAGTCTTTTCCAATGAGTCAACTCTTCGCATGAGGTGGCCAAAGTACTGGAGTTTCAGCTTTAGCATCATTCCTTCCAAAGAAATCCCAGGGCTGATCTCCTTCAGAATGGACTGGTTGGATCTCCTTGCAGTCCAAGGGACTTTCAAGAGTCTTCACCAACACCACAGTTCAAAAGCATCAATTCTTTGGCGCTCAGCCTTCTTCACAGTCCAGCTCTCACATCCATACATGACCCCTGGAAAAACCATAGCCTTGACTAGACGGACCTTTGTTGACAAAGTAATGTCTCTGCTTTTGAATAAGCTGTCTAGGTTGGTCATAACTTTCCTTCCAAGGAGTAAGCGTCTTTTAATTTCATGGCTGCAATCATCATCTGCAGTGATTTTGGAGCTCAGAAAAATAAAGTCTGACACTGTATCCACTGTTTCCCCATCTATTTCCCATGAAGTGATGGGACCAGATGCCATGATCTTAGTTTTCTGAATGTTGAGCTTTAACCCAACTTTTTCACTCTCCACCTTCACTTTCATCAAGAGGCTTTTTAGTTCCTCTTCACTTTCTGCCATAAGGGTGGTGTCATCTGCATATCTGAAGTTATTGATATTTCTCCCAGCAATCTTGATTCCAGCTTGTGTTTCTTCCAGTCCAGGGTTTCTCATAATGTACTCTGCATATAAGTTAAATAAACATGGTGACAATATACAGCCTTGACGTACTCCTTTTCCTATTGGGAACCAGTCTGTTGTTCCATGTCCAGTTCTAACTGTTGCTTCCTGACCTGCATACAAATTTCTCAAGAGGCAGATCAGGTGGTCATTTCTTTCAGAATTTTCCACAGTTGATTGTGATTAACACAGTAAAAGGCTTTGGCATAGTCAATAAAGCAGAAATAGATGTTTTTCTGGAACTCTCTTGCTTTTTCAATGATCCAGCAGATGTTGGCAATTTGATCTCTGGTTCTATGCCTTTTCTAAAACCAGCTTGAACATCAGGAAGTTCACAGTTCACATATTGCTGAAGCCTGGCTTGGAGAATTTTGAGCATTACTTTACTAGCGGGTGAGATGAGTGCAATTGTGCAGTAGTTTGAGCATTCTTTGGCATTGCCTTTCATTGGGATTGGAATGAAAACTGACCTTTTCCAGTCCTGTGGCCACTGCTGAGTTTTCCAAATTTGCTGGCATCTTGAGTGCAGCACTTTCACAGCATCATCTTGCAGGATTTGGAATAGCTCAACTGGAATTCTATCACCTCCACTAGCTTTGTTCGTAGTGATGCTTTCTAAGGCCCACTTGACTCTACATTCCAGGATGTCTGGCTCTAGGTCAGTGATCACACCATTGTGATTATCTGGGTCGTGAAGATCTTTTTTGTACATCTTCTGTGTATTCTTCCCATCTCTTCTTAATATCTTCTGCTTCTGTTAGGTCCATACCATTTCTGTCCTTTATCGAGCCCATCTTTGCATGAAATGTTCCTTTGGTATCTCTGATTTTCTTGAAGAGATCTCCAGTCTTTCCCATTCTGTTGTTTCCCTCTATTTCTTTGCATTGATTGCTGAAGGCTTTCTTATCTCTTCTTGCTATTCTTTGGAACTCTGCATTCAGATGTTTATATTTTTCCTTTTCTCCTTTGCTTTTCACTTCTCCTCTTTTCACAGCTATTTGTAAGCTATTATTATATAATAATTTATAAGGATATATTAATATACATATATCATTTTCTTGGGCTCCAAAATCACTGCAGATGGTGACTGCACCCATGAAATTAAAAGATGTTTGTTCCTTGGAAGAAAAGCTATGACAAACCTAAACAGCATACTAAAAACCTGAGACATTACTTCACCAACAAAGGTCCGTCTAGTTAAAGCTATGGTTTTTCCAGCAGTCATGTGTGGATATGAGAGTTGGACCATAAAGAAAGCTGAGCCCCAAAGAACTGATGCTTTTGAACTGTGGTGCTGGAGAAGACTCTTGAGACTTGGACTTCAAGGAGATCAAACCAATCAATCCTAAAGGAAATCAGTCCTGAATATTCATTGGAAAGAATTCTACTGAAGCTGAAACTCCAATACTTTGGCCACATGATGCGAAAAACTGACTCACTGGAAAAGCCCCTGATGCTGGGAAAGACTGAAGACAGGAGGAGAAGGGGACAACAGAGGACTAGATAGTTGGATGGCATCACCGACTCAATGGACATGAGTTTGAGCAAGCTCTGGGAACTTTTGATGGACAAGGAGGCCTGGCATGCTCTGGCGTCCATGGGGTCACAAAGCGTCGAACACAACCGAGTGACTGAACTGAACTGATGATATATATGTATATAAAATCATCCTGTCAGCTGTGGAGAGGATGAACGGTAAAAAAAAACAGGGATAGTGAAGGAGAGACCAGTTAGGAGAACATGAAGTCACCCAGGTAAGAGATGACTGTCCTACAACTACCACAGTGGGTAGTGAAACAGAGAAGTGGGTAGATTGGGAATGCACTGTGTAGGTATAAGCAACAGTATTTGCTGATGGGTTATCTGCGGAGAGTGAAAGAAAGAGAAAAGTGAAAAGTGACTCCAAGGTTTCTTACCTGAACAACTAACTAGATAATGATGCCACTAACTGAAGTGAGGAACAGTCTGTTCTTCACAAATATTTGGGATTTGAGGTTATTGTCCAGTTAGCTTATCCTCTTCTTGAACAACATTCACAATTTGGATGTCAGTTATTGCCCCTGCACATTTAGAGCTGCCAAAGTTCCACACAGGTGATGTTACTTTCAAGAAAAGCGATAAAGAAAACATAAGCCTGAAATGACCAGAAGCAAGAAAGTACTGCTGAGTCAGAAACTCCTGCTTCCACCGTTTCTTCAAGAATTGGAATATCAAGGGTAAGAGAAAGCAGGACTTTGTTGCTCACTCTGAATTTGTAAATCAACTATTTCAGTTGAGTTGTCTACTGAAAAAAATGTTCCCACTCAAACTGATGCTCTAGCTGAGGGATTCTCCTCCCGATGCTTCATACAATTAAAGATAATTGGAGGGCCTAACCCAAAAAAACAGATGACCATACAGCATCACAGAACTTATCTCCTCTGAGGCACAAGTTGAGGGCCCAGCACTTTAACAAATGCCAGGTTCACTCTTCCTCTAAGGCAGTGCTGGATTCTCAACCATAAACATCAACTCTTATTTTCCTTAGGAATACAAGTCAGTGGGCTGCAGCCTCTGGTTGTCATAGCAACTGAAATTTCACACATGAAATGTTTTGCTCAGAACATAGACTCAGCGTAGCACTTTTTTTTTTGAGCATGTATTTTATTTTAGCACATGAAGGATTTTGTGCCATTTTCAGTCATTTCTTCCATCTCAAATATATTCTTTTCTAAAACGCCATAGTGACTGAAGACTAAGACCAAAAAAAGATTGCCAGATTTCTCTCTTAATTAGACTTTGATTGTAATTGCTCCCTTGGTTGCTATCTACCCTTGAACAATCTCCTTTTGGTATTGTGGTTCCAAGGTAACATAAGGCCACGTAATCAGATTCAGCCCACCAGGCCACCATAATCTACTGATACATTCTGAAAGAAAGGACCTACTTATTCCTTTATATCATGCTGTCCTTACTCTTTTGGTCTATTATTTCCTGCTAGCCCAAAAAAGAAAAAAGAATGATGCACTGGCTCAACTTTAATATTATAGGAAATAGGGAGAAGAATCCTGAAGGCAATGGTTTCTTGTTCAAGAACAGTCTCCCAAGGGCCCCAGAGCACATATAAAGCACATGTATTAATACTACCACTCCCAACTAGAGAAGGAAATGGCAACCTACTCCAGTTTTATTGCCTGGGGAATCCCATGGACAGAGGAGCCTGGAGGCTACAATCCACAGGGTTGCAAAGAGTCACACAAGACTTAGCAACTAAACAACCCCAACTTTAAATATAGCAAACACTGAAAAACTGCCACAGTTCTCTTTGCCTCAGAGCCCAGTACAAGACCTCAGAATCTTTCTCAACACTGCACTACATGCAGCTGCTACCAATCAACTGGAGATGTAGGAACGCTGAAACCTATTTGCTATCTGGGACTAGAATCTTACCCAATGTTTCAAAAATCAAGTACAGCACACTGTTTGACTACAGCAGTCAAAAAATAATCCTAATATTTTGTAAAACAAGCTTAAAACTAGTCTGTTACTTGCGGGGTCACTCACTTGCAAAGTCAGTCAGTTATAAACTATCAAGCATATTCTTTGATTTACCTTGAGACTCCCATTTTTGCCCTATGGGTTATTTAGAAATGTGTTAGCTAATGCAAACAAGGTCATAGGGGAATCCCAGAGAGCCTGTTAGCTTTTCCTGTTGCCCAGAGATTATGTCCTTAACTCTAAATAGCTATGCTACAAGTACATAACAGGAGAGTTAGATGGCCTCTTTGAAACACACACACAGGGTCAAACACACACACACCCAATGTGGTGTTTTCCTACAGATTTCATCCTCTTTGTGATCTGTAATTTTGGAATGTCTGTTAGGAAATGACTTAATTTGCCATCATTTTCTAGTCATTGGCTACACCTCCTGTAGTTGGTTAAAGCTGGGCAATAAAGAAGAAAGATCATAAAGATCTGAGGGCTCAGAATGCAGGCTGGCCCTAGCATGGATGAGAGAAGCCAATTTCAACCTGCTTGCTCACAGGGATTTTAGGATGATGGTCCACCGAATCAGGAGAACCTCACTGACTCTGCTCTTTTGCATGTATTTACATTGCATGCATGCATGCTAAGTTGCTTCAGTCATGGCCAATTCTACAACTCTATGGACTGTAGCCTGCCAGGCTCCTCTGTCCATGGGATTCTCCAGGCAAGAAAACCTGGAGTGGGTTGCCATGCCCTCCTCATGTATTTACATTACCAAATGCTAAAGGCCCACGTGAAAATGAAACATAAATTCTGTTCTTAATTATTACAATGCTTTGGAATATCTGAAACTGGCTCCATTTAGAAAGCAGGAACCAGGTGGAAGGAATTAGCACCAGTTAGAACATTTCATGCAAAGATGGGCTCATAAAGGACAGAAATGGTTTGGACCTAACTGAAGCAGAAAATACTAAGAAGAGGTAGCAAGAATACACAGAAGAACTGTACAAAAAAGATCTTCACGACCCAGATAATCACGATGGCGTGATCACTGACCTAGAGCCAGACATCCTGGAATGTAGAGTCAAGTGGGCCTTAGAAAGCATCACTATGAACAAAGCTAGTAGAGGTGATGGAATTCCACTTGAGCTATTCCAAATCCTACAAGATGATGCTGTGAAAGCGCTGCACTCAATATGCCAGCAAATTTGGAAAACTCAGCAGTGGCCACAGGACTGGAAAAGGTCAGTTTTCATTCCAATCCCAAAGAAAGGCAATGCCAAAGAATGCTCAAACTACAGCACAATTGCACTCATCTCACCCGCTAGTAAAGTAATGCTCAAAATTCTCCAAGCCAGGCTTCAGCAATATGTGAACCGTGAACTTCCTGATGTTCAAGCTGGTTTTAGAAAAGGCATAGAATCAGAGATCAAATTGCCAACATCCGCTGGATCATGGAAAAAGCAAGAGAGTTCCAGAAAAACATCTATTTCTGCTTTATTGACTATGCCAAAGCCTTTGACTGTGTAGATCACAATAAACTGTGGAAAATTCTGAAAGATATGGGAATACCAGACCACCTGATCTGCCTCTTGAGAAATCTGTATGCAGGTCAGAAAGCAACAGTTAGAACTGGACATGGAATAACAGACTGGTTCCAAATAGGAAAAGGAGTACGTCAAGGCTGTATATTGTCACCATGTTTATTTAACTTATATGCAGAGTACATCATGAGAGATGCTGGACTGGAAGAAACACAAGTTGGAATCAAGATTGCCGGGAGAAATATCAATAACCTCAGATATGCAGATGACACCACCCTTATGGCAGAAAGTGAAGAGGAACTAAAAAGCCTCTTGATGAAAGTGAAGGTGGAGAATGAAAAGGTTGGCTTAAAGTTCAACATTCAGAAAACTAAGATCATGGCATATGGTCCCATCACTTCATGGGAAATAGATGGAGAAACAGTGGAAACAGTGTCAGACTTTATTTTTCCGGGCTCCAAAATCACTGCAAATGGTGACTGCAGCCATGAAATTAAAAGACGCCTACTCCTTGGAAGAAAAGTATGACCAACCTAGATAGCATATTCAAAAGCAGACATTACTTTGCCAACAAAGGTCCGTCTAGTCAAGGCTATAGTTTTTCCAGTGGTCATGTACGGATGTGAGAGTTGGACTGTGAAGAAAGCTGAGTGCCGAAGAATTAATGCTTTTGAACTGTGGTGTTGGAGAAGACTCTTGAGAGTCCCTTGGACTGCAAGGAGATCCAACCAGTCCATTCTGAAGATCAGCCCTGGGATTTCTTTGGAGAGAATGATGCTAAAGCTGAAACTCCAGTACTTTGGCCACCTCATGCGAAGAGTTGACTCATTGGAAAAGACTCTGATGCTGGGAGGGATTGGGGGCAGGACAAGAAGGGGACGACAGAGGATGAGATGGCTGGATGGAACTCCAGGAGCTGGTGATGGACAGGGAGGCCTGGCATGCTGCAATTCATGGGGTCGCAAACAGGGGGGGACACGACTGAGCAACTGAACTGAACCGAACTAACTGAAGAAGAGAACTGAGATAGTCCTGATTGTGAACATTCTATTCAACATGGCCTCAATAAATCTCTGAAATGTTCCAGGATTTTAATGTTTCAGTGAACTATGACAGAATGAAGTCTAACCTCTAGGTGGAAAGCCTCCAAACATTCTCCTTATGTAAGAAAAAAAAAAATTCACACAATTGTTAAGAGCTTGCAAAGCTTATCAACTATGATGAAATGTAGTTCACTTCAGTTGCTCAGTCATGTCCGACTCATTGTAACCCCATGGACCACAGGCTTCCCTGTCCTTCACTGTCTCCTGGAGCTTGCTGAAACTCATGTCCATCAAGTCGGTGATGCCATCCAATCATCTCTTCTTCTGTTGTCCCCTTCTCCTCCTGCCTTCAATCTTTCCCAGCATCAGGGTCTTTTCCAAAGAGTCGGCTCTTCTTATCAGGTGGCCAAAGTATTGGAGTTTCAGCTTCAGTAGCAGTCCTTCCAATGAATATTCAGGGTTGATTTCCTTTAGGATTGATATATTACTGTCATGGCAGCAAATACTTTCAGGAATTATTAATATATCGTATAAGTTATTTTACCTATAGTATGAAAAGTGTTTGAATAATTATAAAACTATATTTTAGTATCAACATGACTAAGAAACTGTACCTTTATCAAGGCTTTGAAAAAGAAATCATTTTTTAAACATGTGACAATCCCCATTTAACATTCTATGCCCTTTATGAGTGGGATAAACCGTGCCACAGCAGGAAACCTGACATCAGTTCCCATCACAGAAACATCAGTTAGCAGTCAGATGGAGAGCTTTTAGTATTTCAATTCAAATTTTTTTCATAAAAAATGTTGAGTCATGTTTCACAAAAGAAGCAGTGACTTGATGTCAAATCTTAACAAGATGACTGTTCCAGACTTTCATACTCAGTGTTGAACTATCAACCCAAACCCTGTGCATTTTACAGTGTTTACTCAAATACCCTTGGGGGTTTGAGATGGGGCCTTTGGGCAAGCTCCCTCTGTTCCAAGCAATTGTTTAGGACTCTTTTATCCCTTGGGGCCCTTTACGAACTTCCATTCCAGTGGCAATTCTATGGAATGAATGTTCGTGACCCCACCAAAATTCACATGTTGAAACCTAATCCCTACTGTGATGGTAACTGAAGGTGGGGCAGTTTGGAGGATGATTAGGTTAGTAGGATGAAGTGAACTGAAAGTCACTCCATCGTGTCCAACTCTTTGCAACCTTGGACTGTAGCCTTCCAGGCTCCTCTGTCCAGGAATTCTCCAGGCAAGCATACTGGAGTGGGTAGCCGTTCTCTTCTCCAGGGGATCTTCCCAACCCAGGGATCAAACCCAGGTCTCCCGAATTGCAAGTGGATTTTTACCATCTGAGTCACTAGGGAGGCCCACATGAACGGTATTAGGGTGGCACCCCACTCCAGTACTCTTGCCTGGAAAATCCCACGGATGAAGGAGCCTGGTAGGCTGCAGTCCGTGGGGTCGCTAGGAGTCGGACACGATTGAGCGACTTCACTTTCTCTTTTCACTTTCATGCACTGGAGAAGGAAATGGCAACCCACTCCAGTGTTCTTGCCTGGAGAATCCCAGGGACAAGGAAGCCTGGTGGGCTGCCATCTATGGGGTCGCACAGAGTCGGACACGACTAAAGTGACTTAGCATAGAAGAGACTAGGAGAGTTACTTGGGCCCTTCAACCCTGTTCAAACACAGGAAGAAGATACCCATCTCTGAACCAGGAAGTGGGCTCTGAGCGGACACCACATCTGCCAGTCCTTCCTAGCCTCCAAACTGTAAGAAATACACTTCTGTCGTTTAGAAGTTCAGTGGTAAAGAATCTGCCTGCAACGCAGGAGACCTGGCTTTGATCCCTGGGTCAGGAAGATATCCTGGAGAAAGGAATGACAACCCACTCCAGTATGCTTGCCTGGAGAATTCCATGGATAGAAGAGCCTGGCAGGCTATAGTCCATGGGGTCACAGAGAGTCGAACACGATTGAGCAACTAACACTTTCACTTTTTTTACATCTATGGTATTCTGTTACAGTGACCTAAATAGACTAAAACAGGCTATTTGCTTGACTTCTGATCCTTTTGGTTAGTCTGCCCTTGGAGTGAGAACTTACTTCTTTTGGTTTGACTTTCAGTGTTTGCACTGTCCTTGTCCCCTGGCTCCAGCACGTGTTGTCCCTAGTTCTTTGGCTAACACATCCCCATTCTTAGAAGTAGAGTACCTAACCTACTCCAAACACACACATACAATTTGAAACTAAACTGATTTCCAAATTTCCATACTGTTTTTTGTGTTTGGTTGGGAAGTTTTGTTCCATATTTTTAGAACATAAATTTTCACTAGCACAATGTAAAACCAGAGCTCAAAATATTAAAAGTAAAAAATTCAGAAATGGTCAAAATGTCATGTTTTATGAGTCATTTCACTAAAATGTAAAAAGCTTTCCTATAGAAACAAAGGTAAGAACTTTTAAACACGATATTCTACCTGATGAAATAAGAAAAGCAGGCTCACTGATGAGTTTGTGGCATGTGATCTGGTTCATATAAATAAATTTTTAAAAACAGAGCTGAAATTCATACACATTCTAAGATTCTTTCCAAAAGTCAGTGGCTCACTATAATTAGGTACAAGTCACATATCTGCAACAATTCTATAAATAACATATCTGATCCTCAACTAGATGTAGCAGCTCATGTTAGAAAATCATTCACACTTGTTTATGTTTATTCAGTTCAAATGAAGGTTCTGAAATCATTTAGTGGTCATCAAATGAGAAATGATATCTTGCCATATTTTAATAAAATTTCTGATATCTACGTCTGCTCTTGAAATAATATGAATAAAGTCTCAACTGTCAAAATGTATTTTTAGCCATTGAAAATGTTGCCACTGTGTTTAAATTTCCAAAGATTCCTGAAAATTTTAAGCCAAAACTTGAGCAAATGAAGAGATACTACTTGATCTTACCTAAGCCTGTTCAACATTATAAAGATATCAACTTTCTCAAGTTAACATATAATTTTAACATGAATCCAGTAGTAAAAACCAGTAAGTATATTTTACTCTGGAATTTGATACATCAATTTTAAATTTCATATGAAAAAATTATCAATCCAAAAAAATTAAGAAAACTGAAAAAGAAGATAAATGTGGAAGAAATAATTCTACTGCTATTAAAAACAACCCAAGAAGCTTCTTTGATTAAAGTAGAACAGATGGGGGAAAAAAAGGGAACAGAATAGAAAAAATACACAAATTACATTTGGAAATTTAGATTATGATAAAGATAGCATCACAACTCACTGACTGAGCAAAAAAAAAAGAGAGTTTATAGTAATAAGCCTGTGTCAATTAGATAACATTTAGGAAAAAATCATTTTAGTTCCACACTTCATAACATACACTAGAATAATTCTAAATGGATCAGATTTAAATGTAAAAAATGAAAGCATGCAAGTACTAGAAGAAAAGATAGTGAGTATTTTTATAATCTAGAAGTAGGAAACAGGGCAGCAGACTCAAGCTGGGGTTCAGGCTCCAGATTTTGAGGATGAGGATGATAATGAGGCAGAGAAAGATGCCTCAAAGACAGCATGTACCCAGACATGGAGGTCTGAAAATGCATGACCTTTCAGGAAACTACTGATAATGAGGGTGGCAAGAGGGTGGGCCAGATGTGAAAGGAGCTGAGGAGTTTGAACTTCACTCTGAGGCTATGGAAGGCCATGGAAGGATTTCATACAGCTGAGTGAAATAAGTAGATATAGATTTTAGAACAACCAGAGGAGAAGGCAATGGCACCCCACTCCAGTACTCTTGCCTGGAAAATCCCACGGATGGAGGAGCCTGGTAGGCTGCAGTCTATGGGGTCACTAAGAGTCGGACATGACTGAGCGACTTCACTTTCACTTTTCACTTTCATGCATTGGAGAAGGAAATGGCAACCCATTCCAGTGTTCTTGCCTGGAGAATCCCAGGGATGGGGGAGCCTGGTGGGCTGCCATCTATGGGGTCGCACAGAGTCGGACACGACTGAAGTGACTTAGGAGCTTAGCAGCAGAGGAAAGTGAGACAGACAGGAGGCACAGAAACATAGTTCTCAGCAGAGGGAGATAAGATTATAGAGGAGTAAGCATGAGTCTTAACTGGATTCTAGCTATTTGCTCAGGCTGATCCAACCAAGACGGAGGTCACTATGCCACCCTCAGCGTCAATAAATGACATCTCACTAGAAAAGTGGGTTGGGGCTGTAAGGACCTTTCACCATCACCTAGAAACTGCTAGGCAAGAAGGGAGGCAAAAATGAATTAATTAAGCTTTATGCTGGCCCAATTAGAAAGCAGAAGACAGAAGATACAAACAAAATAAGTCTAGGAGCATGAACAGCCATCCACCAACTGATTTCTTCAGACTCTTGGAGTCTTTATTACTTTTTTCACAAACCTTGCAGTTGGTTCAGAGTAAGTGATCGGTGAGGTGATCAGAACATAGTCCGCAGGAAAACACAGGCTTTACTCACCAAAACTAATCTATAAATCTGGCTAAGAATAGGCCCCAGTGCCAAATGTGGGTTTAAAGGAGCTTCTAAATGAAAGCAATGTGGCAGGCAGAGTCAGAGGATTTTAGCAAAACATACAGTAAGACATAACATAGGAACTAACAACTTGAGCACTTCTTCACCAGGACATGCACATTTAAGTATCACCTAAATCAAATCCCTTACGATTATACAGTGCAAGTGACAAATAGATTCAAGGGACTAGATCTGATAGACAGAGTGCCTGAAGAACTATGGACAGAGATTTGTGACATTGTATAGGAGGCAGGGATCAAGATCATCCCCAAGAAAAAGAAATGCAAACAAGCAAAATGGCTGTCTGAGGAGGCCTTACAAATAACTGAAAAGAAGAGAAGTGAAAGGCAAAGGAGAAAAGGGAAGATATACCCATTTGAATGCAGAGTTCCAAAGAATAGCAAGGAGAGATAAGAAAGCTTTCCTCAGTGACCAATGCAAAGAAATAGAGGAAAACAATAGAATGGGAAAGGCTAGAAATCTCCAAGAAAATCAGAGATACCAAGGGAACATTTCATGCAAAGACAGGCACAATAAAGGACAGAAATGGTTTGGACCTAACAGAAGAAGACAATATTAAGAAGAGGTGGCAAGAATACACAGAAGAACTATACAAAAAAGATCTTCATGACCCAGATAATCACGATGGTGTGATCACTGACCTAGAGCCAGACATCCTGGAATGCAAAGTCAAGTGGGCCTTAGGAAGCATCACTAAGAACAAAGCTAGTGGTGGTGATAGAATTCCAGTTGAGATATTTCAAATCCTAAAAGATGATGCTGTGAAAGTGCTGCACTCAATATGCCAGCAAATTTGGAAAACTCAGCAGTAGCCACAGGACTGGAAAAGATCAGTTTTCATCACAGTACTGTTTATAATAGCCAGGACATGGAAGCAACCTAGATGTCCATCAGCAGTTGAATGGATAAGAAAGCTGTGGTACATATACACAATGGAGTTTTACTCAGCCATATCAATAACCTCAGATATGCAGATGACACCACTCTTATGGCAGAAAGTGAAGAGGGGCTAAAAAGCCTCTTGATGAAAGTGAAAGTGGAGAGTGAAAAGGTTGGCTTAAAGCTCAACATTCAGAAAACGAAGATCATGGCATCTGGTCCCATCACTGCATGGGAAATAGATGGGGAAACAGTGGAAACAGTGTCAGACTTTGTTTTTCTGGGCTCCAAAATCACTGCAGATGGTGACTGCAGCCATGAAATTAAAAGACGCTTGCTCCTTGGAAGGAAAGTTATGACCAACCTAGATAGCATATTCAAAAGCAGAGACATTACTTTACCAACAAAGGTTCGCCTAGTCAAGGCTATGGTCTTTCCTGTGGTCATGTATGGATGTGAGAGCTGGACTGTGAAGAAGGCTGAGCGCCGAAGAATTGATGCTTTTGAACTGTGGTGTTGGAGAAGATTCTTGAGAGTCCCTTGGACTGCAAGGAGATCCAACCAGTCCATTCTGAAGGAGATCAACCCTGGAATTTCTTTAGAAGGAATGATGCTAAAGCTGAAACTCCAGTATTTTGGCCACCTCATGTGAAGAGTTGACTCATTGGAGAAGACTCTGATGCTGGGAGGGATTGAGGGCAGGAGGAGAAGGGGACGACAGAGGATGAGATGGCTGGATGGCATCACTGACTCGATGGATGCGAGTCTGAGTGACCTCCGGGAGCTGGTGATGGACAGGGAGGCCTGGCGTGCTGCGGTTCATGGGGTCGCAAAGAGTCAGACACGACTGAGCAACTGATCTGATCTGATCTGAAAAAGAATATATTTGAATCAGTTCTCATGAGGTGGATGAAACTGGAGCATATTATACAGAGTGAAGTAAGCCAGAAAGAAAAACGCCAATACAGTATCAGATCAGATCAGATCAGTCGCTCAGTCGTGTCCGACTCTTTGCGACCCCATGAACCGCAGCACGCCAGGCCTCCCTGTCCATCACCAGCTCCCGGAGGTCACTCAGACTCGCATCCATCGAGTCAGTGATGCCATCCAGCCATCTCATCCTCTGTCGTCCCCTTCTCCTCCTGCCCTCAATCCCTCCCAGCATCAGAGTCTTCTCCAATGAGTCAACTCTTCACATGAGGTGGCCAAAATACTGGAGTTTCAGCTTTAGCATCATTCCTTCTAAAGAAATTCCAGGGTTGATCTCCTTCAGAATGGACTGGTTGGATCTCCTTGCAGTCCAAGGGACTCTCAAGAATCTTCTCCAACACCACAGTTCAAAAGCATCAATTCTTCGGCGCTCAGCCTTCTTCACAGTCCAGCTCTCACATCCATACATGACCACAGGAAAGACCATAGCCTTGACTAGGCGAACCTTTGTTGGTAAAGTAATGTCTCTGCTTTTGAATATGCTATCTAGGTTGGTCATAACTTTCCTTCCAAGGAGCAAGCGTCTTTTAATTTCATGGCTGCAGTCACCATCTGCAGTGATTTTGGAGCCCAGAAAAACAAAGTCTGACACTGTTTCCACTGTTTCCCCATCTATTTCCCATGCAGTGATGGGACCAGATGCCATGATCTTCGTTTTCTGAATGTTGAGCTTTAAGCCAACCTTTTCACTCTCCACTTTCACTTTCATCAAGAGGCTTTTTAGCCCCTCTTCACTTTCTGCCATAAGAGTGGTGTCATCTGCATATCTGAGGTTATTGATATTTCTCCCGGCAATCTTGATTCCAACTTGTGTTTCTTCCAGTCCAGCATTTCTCATGATGTACTCTGCATATAAGTTAAATAAACATGGTGACAATATGCAGCCTTGACGTACTCCTTTTCCTATTTGGAACCAGTCTGTTGTTCCAATACAGTATACTAACACATATATATGGAATTTAGAAAGATGGTAATGATAACCCTGTAAGCGAGACAGCAAAAGAGACACAGATGTATAGAACAGTCTTTTGGACTCTATGGGAGAGGGAGAGGGTGGGATGATTTGGGAGAATGGCATTGAAACATGTATAATATCATATATGAAACGAATCGCCAAGTCCAGGTTTGATGCATGATACTGGATGCTTGGGGCTGGTGCACTGGGACAACCCAGAGGGATGGTATGGGGAGGGAGGAGGGAGGGGGTTCAAGCTGGGAAATACATGTATACCTGTGGCAGATTCCTGTTGATGTATGGCAAAACCAATACAATATTGTAAAGTAATTAGCCTCCAATTAAAATAAAAAATTAATATTAAAAAAAGATCAGTTTTCATTCCAATCCCAAAGAAAGGCAATGCCAAAGAATGCTCAAACAACTATGCATTGCACTCATCTCACACACTAGCAAAGTAATGCTGAATTCTTCAAGCCAGGCTTCAACAGTACATGAACCATGAACTTCCAGGTGTTCAAGCTGGATTTGGAAAAGGCAGAGGAACCAGAGATCAAACTGCCAACATCCCCTGGATCATCAAAAAAGCAAGAGAGTTCCAGAAAAACATCTACTTCTGCTTTATTGACTATGCCAAAGCCTTTGACTATGTGGATCACAATAAACTGTGAACAATTATACCAGACCACCTTACCTTCCTCCTGAGAAATTTGTATGCAGGTCAAGAAGCAATAGTTAAAATTGGACATGGAACAACAGATTGGTTCCAATCAGGAAAGGATTATGTCAAGGCTGTATATTGTCACCCTGCTTATTTACCTTATATGCAGAGTTCACCATGAGAAATGCTAGACTGGATGAAGCACAAGGTGGAATCAAGATTGCCAGGAGAAATATCAATAACCTTAGATATGCAGATGACACCACACTTATGGCAGAAAGTGAAGAAGAACTAAAGAGCCTCATGATGAAAGTGAAAGAGGAGAGTGAAAAAGTTGGCTTAAAACTCAACACTCAGAAAACTAAGATCATGGCATCTGTCCCATCTCTTCATGGCAAATAGATGGAGAAACAATAGAAATATTGACAGACTTTATTTTGGGGTGCTCCCAAATCACTGCAGATGGTGACTGTAGCCATGAAATTAAAAGATGCTTGCTCCTTGGAAGAAAAGTTATGACTAATCCAGACAGCATATTAAAAAGCAGAAATGTTACTTTGCATACAAAGGTCCACCTAGTCAAAGCTATGGTTTTTCCAGTAGTCATGTATGGATGTTAAGAGTTGGACTATAAAGAAAGCTGAGCACCAAAAAATTGATGCTTTTGAACCATGATGTTGGAGAAGACTTTTGAGAGTCCCTTGGACTACAAGGAGATCCAACCAGTCCATCCTAAAGGAAATCAGTCCTGAATATACATTGGAAGGACTACTGATGAAGCTGAAACTCCAATACTTTGGCTACCTGATGCAAAGAACTGACTCATTGGAAAAGCCCCTGATGCTGGGGAAATTTGAAGGCGGATGGAGAAGAGGACGACAGAGGATGAGATGGTTGGATAGCATCACCGACTCAATGTACATGGGTTTGAGTAAGCTTCAGGAGTTGGTGATGGACAGGGAAGCCTGGCATGCTGCAGTCCATGGGGTCACAGAGAGCTGGACATGCCTGAGTGACTGAACTGAACTGAAAGTGCCGTGGACTGAATGTTTTTGTCCACCCCCCTCAAATTCATGTGTTGAAGTTCTAATGACTATGTGGTGCTATTAAGAGGTGGGGCCTTTGGGAGAAATTAGGCTTAGATCAGATCATGAGGGTAGCTTCCCAGGTGGTGCAGTGCTTAAGAATCAACCCGCCAATACAAGAGACACAGGAGACATGGGTTCGATCCCTGGGTTGGGAAGATCCCCTGAAGAAAGAAATGGCAACCCACTGCAGTATTGTTCATGGAAAATACCATGGACAGAAGAGCCTGGAGGGCTACAGTCCATAAGGATCTCAAAAAGTTGAACTCTACTCAGCACACACACACACGCACACACATAAGGGTAGGACCCTCGTGTGGGATTAGTGCCCTTATAAGAAGAGACAGAGGTCTGTTCACACGTGCACACACTGAGGAAAGGCCATGTGAACACACAGCAGGAAAGTGGCCATCTGCAAGCCAGGAAGAAGGTCTTCACAGAGAGCTGCTGGCAGGCACCTTGATCTTGGAATTCTCAGTCTCCATAACTGTAAAGTATTTGTTGTTTAAGACACCCAGTATGTGGCATTTTGTTATTACAAATAAAAGCTGACAAAGTAAGCATCTTATGTAGAGCAGTCAAAGAGGTCACCCCAAGACAGAGTAATGCTTTATGTTTACAGCCAATTTTAAAAACTACTTTTCCAAAATGCTTGCTGTGCTTTTATGGGCTCTCAAGACAGAGGCTTTATTAGGACACATATCTTTAATTAAGTGCTAGTATGAGTCCATTAATCATGTGATTACAATTAAATGTGGGACTAGACCAAAACTTCGGTAACAAGTTTGATCATTCACTGCCTGAACAATGTCTGTGCCTACAGGAAGGAGCAAAGGGGCCAGCCCTCTTTGGACACTTGACCTTCACCTGAATGACCTGTCTTCAGCAAGGTAGCAGTTTCAGTTTCATAACAGGGTCTGACTAGAGAAGAAGGAATGGGCTTGCTACTGAAGTAAGTGTTCCTCAAGTCAGCACCTTAGCCCTACAGAATGTTCTCTGAGACATATAAGGTTCCAAAAACACTGTTCATACACTCCCCTCTTCATTTCTTTCAAGTAGCAGCACTCCCCTTTACCTCATACATCTGTTTGTTTTTGCAAGTTAAAGGGCAGAGAACCCTTTGGTGAGCTTTCTGTTATGCATTTTTAGGGCCTATAATTTTAATTTACTTGGGATTCTGTTATGGGTATTTCAAAAATTCTTAGGCTTGGTGAAATTAAATAAAAGTACTCAATACCTTTTCCTCCATAAATCTGTTTAAAGGGAAAGTAGAGATTCTTAGATCTGGAGCCCCAGACACTCAGCAGGAGAAGCCATGGGAGGCTGTAGCAAGCTGCTCCTGTGACATCCCCTCTGAGCTGTGGAGAAGTAAGGGCTCTGTTGTGCTCACCTCTGGCAGGTTTCTTGGCTCCTAGAGGTCCAACCTTGAGCCACCAACCCTCCAGATGGAGGCTACTTGTCACAAGCTATTTACAGAGCAAGTCTGCAGAGCCAAACTGTAATTCTCCGTTGCTTCTTTCCTCTCTTCTCTCTTCCCCTATAAGCCCTCCTTGCTTTCATTTTCTTTTTTAAAAATATTTATTTGTTTATTTGTGCCAGGTTTTAGTTGCAGCATGAAGGATCTCTTAGTTGCAGATGAAGGATCTAGTTCCCTGACCTAGGGAAAAAATTAAATTTTTTAATTTATTTATTTTTAACTGAAGAATAATTGCTTTACAGTACTATGTTGATTTCTGCCAAACATCAACATGAATCAGCCATAGGTATACATATGTCCCCTCCCTCCTGAACCTCCCTCTCACCTCCTACCCCACTCCACCCCTCTAGGTTGTTACAGAACCCAGGTTGGAGTTCCCTGAGTCATACAGCAAATTCCCATTGGCTATGGTAATGCACGTTTCCATATTACTCTCTCGAGTTCTTATTCAAAGGCTGCCTCCCTACAATAGCACAATATTAATCCTTCAACCCAATCACATTTTATTCTTAGAGATATCCCCCATCAACTCTTCCAACTTTGTCTCCAAACAATCTCAGTACATTCAGTGAAAAAGAAATGTAGACATCATAGCTGTCTCATTAACAAATATGTGGGGTGTTGACGAATTTTATAGAGTTAATAGGGGGTATGTTAGTATCTTCGGACTGCTATAACAGATCACCACAAATTGAGTGGCTTACAACAATATGAATTAGTTTCTCACAGTTTGGAGGTCAGAGATCCAAAATCAGTTTCCCTGGGCTAGAGTTAAGGGGATGGGTCCTTCAGAAACTTGAGGGGAGGATCTGGGACCTGCCTTTCCAGCTTCTGGAGGCTGCCTGTGTTCTATGGCTCATGACCTATACCTCTGATCCCTCCATCCTGCTTGTCACATCTCCTCTGTAGTTAAACTTCCCTTCCTACATTGTGATTACACTCTTAAATTCCACTTAGGTGATCTCGGATAATCTCATCTTAAAATCCTAAACTTAATCACATCTGCCTAACACAACACTATATAAAGCAACTATGTCCACTCAATTGCTCATTAATGCCCAGCTCTTTTCAACCCTGTGGACTATAGCCCATCAGGCTGCTCTCTCTGCAGGATTTTTCAAGCAAGAGTATCAGAGTGGCTTGCCATTTCCTCCTCCAGGGGATCTTCAACTATACTCCCCCAAAAAAATAATTTAAAAAGAAAAAAATTTCACATCTGGGAAATCCCTTCTATTATATTAGGCAGTAGTCATAGGCTCCAAGGATTAGGAGGTGGATATTTTGAGAGGTCATTATTCAGCCTAGCACAGAGGACTTAAGAAACTCCATCCAATTCATGTTGATATATGGCAAAACCAATATAATATTGTAAAGTAATTAGCCTCCAATTAAAATGAATAAATTTACATTAAAAATAAATAAATAAATAAATAAAATTAAACAAACAAAAAAAAAGGAACTCCATCCATTTTTGTTCCTTACAGGTGAGCCAGTGAAAGGGAGTGACCTCATTCGTGGATAACTATGAATCTGCTCTCTTTAGGAGAAAATGATAAATTCTAGTACTTTATTAATAGTGTATAACCTGTAACATCTTACAACTTATCATGTGTCCTAACACCATCATTAGAAAACTAATAAAATGGAGAATTGGGGTGGTAGGCAGAATTTTAAAATGACCCCCACTCCCCACCTTGGTATATGCACCCTATATTATCTTTTGCCCTTGAGTACGGGTGGCACCTGTGAATGATGAAATGTCAATCCCTTGATTGCATTATATGATACATGAGACTTCATCACAGCTAACTAGATTGAGATTCTCCTGACAACCTTGAGGAAGCAACTTGCTGTTTTGAAAGTCACTACGACCTGAGAGTGACTCCCAGAAAAACCAACAAGAAAATGGCTCTGAGCACTGTCCTAGAACTGCAAGAACATAAAATTTTCCAACAACCTGAATGGGTTTGGATGAGGACTCCCATTTCAGAGGAGATCACAGCTGCAGTTGAACATCTTGATTTCAGCCTGGTGAGACTCTAAGCAGAGGACCCTAATAACCTGTGCCCAGACTCCTGACTCACAGAAAAACTGAGATAAAAAAAAAATTGTGCTGTTTTAAGCCACTATTTGCCTGCCAATGCAGGAGATGCAGGTTCAATCTTTGGGTCAGGAAGATCCTCTGGAGGAGGAAACAGCAACTCAACCCCAGTATTCTTGCCTGGAAAATCCCATGGATAGAGGAGCCTGATGGGTTACAGTCCATGGGGTCACAAAGAGTTGGACATGACTGAGTGATTGAACATACACACAAGCCACTAAGTTTGTAGCTATCTGTTATGTAGTAATGGAAAATTAATACAGTTGGCAAATATGAAATTTGAACAGGGAGTTACATGGATAGACTTTGGGCGGGTCAATGAACTATCTGAAATCACATTAAAATTTTAGAGGGCACATACACATGTGTATTTAACTAAGGAATGGATCCACAACTTCCATCAGATTTTCAACAAACCAGTGACCCATACAAATGGAGAACACTAAATCAGGGGTCTGGTGGAGCAGTCAAAAAGTACTTTTTTGAGATATTTCTTTTGAGATCTCCATCTGGTATGTATCGAGAGTAAAGAGATTCTATAAAGAAAAAGTAGGGACTAATAAACCATTCTTTGTTAATATCCTTCCATCTCTTACCACACAAAATCAAAGTGGAGAGTGGAGATGCAGGAGTATATTTCATTCCAAAGTATTTCTGTAGAAAGAAATGTATAACCTCCCTCCCTCAAGGCAGGTCTCATGGACTTTAAAGTACCTAGCAGTACCCAGTAGAGTGAAAAAGTTGGCTTAAAGCTCAACATTCAGAAAACTAAGATCATGGCATCTGGTCTCATCACTTCATGGGAAATAGATGGGAAAACAGTGGAAACAGTGGCTGACTTTATTTTTCTGGGCTCCAAAATCACTGCAGATGGTGATTGCAGCCATGAAATTAAAAGACGTTTACTCCTTGGAAGGAAAGTTATGACCAACCTAGACAGCATATTGAAGAGCAGAGACATTACTTTGCCAACAAAGGTCCGTCTGGTCAAGGCTATCGTTTTTCCAGTGGTCATGTATGGATGTGAGAGTTGGACTGTGAAGAAAGCTGAACACTGAAGAATTGATGCTTGTGAACTGTGGTGTTGGAGAAGACTCTTGAGAGTCCCGTGGACTGCAAGGAGATCCAACCGGGTCTGTCCTAAAGGATCAATCCTGGGTGTTCATTGAAAGGACTGATGTTGAAGCTGAAACTCCAATACTTTGGCCAACTGATACGAAGAGCTGATTCATTTGAAAAGACCCTGATGCTGGGAAAGATTGAGGGCAGGAGGAGAAGGAGACGACAGAGGACGAGATGATTGGATGGCATCACCGAGTCAATGGACATGGGTTTGGGTGGACTCTGGGAGTTGGTGATGGACAGGGAGGCCTGGCGTGCTGCGGATTGCAAAGAGTCGGACACGACTGACTGACTGAACTGAACTGAATTCAGTACATGCTGAAGTTGCTGTTGTTGCTGCTGTTCAGTTGCTCAGTTGTGTCTGACTCTTTTCAACCCCATGGACTGCAGCACACCAGGCTTCCCTCTCCTTCACTATCTCCCGGAGTTTGTTCAAATGGACTTAATGTCCATTAAGTCAGAGATGCCATCCAACCACCTCATCCACTGTCTAGGTTGTCATAGCTTTTCTTCTGAGTCTATTCATTAAGCATATCTTTATCACAAAGCAGAAATGTGCAAAGCCAGATGGTGAAATTCCAAGTGATACAATTTACCCACGTTAATGGTTCTGATTAAAGATTTTCCAGGCTAGATGTTAAAATTTCTGGGTAAAATGAAATTTGTGAAATCAATCAGCCATTTTTTTTTTACTAAAACATAACATGAAAAACTCAAAATCTATTATATAAAAGTTGGTGTCTATTTTTAATACTGACCAATCCCTTCTTAAATAACAAACATCAAAGTTTTTCCACATCATCAATTAATTTTTTTCCATTTCTGTTGTGCATTGTTAATAACATAGGGATGGTGGTTTGCATGTATTACATGATTCCTTTAGAGACTTCCTGATGTTAGGGCTTCCCTGGTGGCTTAGTGGCAAAAACCCCACTGCCAGCCAGGCCTCCTAGCTGCTGGGGGACTGTGCTCAGCCCCTCTAGTGGCCACAACCCCAGAGCGTTAAGACTTGAAAAAGAAAGCACAATTGAAGGAGAAAGTGTACCCAGCAGCAGCCTGGGCGCATGTCGTGGCCCTGGATGACTGAGACCCCAGCCAGTCTTCCTGGGGGGCTGATTCTCTCTTTTTTTATTATTGCACAACTCTTCCCCATGGGGGGACTTTTTACACATCTGCCTGCCAGTGCAGGAGACAGATGTTCTATGCCTGATCTGGGAAGATCCCACATGGTTTGGAGCAACTAAGCCTATGCACCACAACTATTGAGCCTGTGCTCTAGAGCTCATGTGCCACAACTACTGTAATGCACTGTAGCCCGTGCTCTACAACAAAGAAGCCATGCAATAAGAAGCCAGTGCGCCACAACTAGAGAGTAGCCCCCACTCGCTGCAAGCAGAGAAAACCCCAAGCAGCAACAGAGACCTAGTGCAACCAAAAATAAATAAATTAAATTATTTTTTTAAAGGAAACTTCCTGATATTAAATGAGTCATCTTGTACACTTGAAGAATTCAACATTGTCTCTTTACCTTTGATCATTTTTACTTTCTTTAGAGCCAATAAGAATTGGAGTAATAGAATACTCCTCATAACTTTCATATACATATCATAATGATAAAACCCCTCAAAATTAGGTACAAGTCCAGCAAACATGAATCCAGCAAAGACTAATAGAAAAGGGAAGTTACTCCAAAACCAATACCGCATATGTTGGTGGCAGGCATAGTTGATTCCCTTTTGTTAGGGAAGGTTGCTTTCTTTCTAACGGTCCAAGTTGTTGTTGTTGTTGTTTTTTAATTCCTAAATATAAGAGGTGCTATTTTATTTTTTGAGCACAGTAAAAGTAAAAGCAACCATTTCTGAAAACATCTTAGATTATTATGACAATAAGCATGTCAATGTCTATTTGTTTATTTAACTACAAAGGTATCATAATTTGGTAAGATTTGGTTTCAGAGGAATATTTATCTTTGCAGAATTCACACTAGTTGCACAAACAGTGACATTTAAAAGGCATTCCTGGATAAATGCATATGTTTGTACACAAGAAAAGATGACTCATTCATAAATACTGAGATTTTCAATGCTATGTTTGTAGTTGGTGATAATGGTTTAGTTGCTAAGTTGTGTCCAACTTTTGTGACTCCATGGACCGTAGCCCACCAGGCTCCTCTGTCCACGGGATTTCCCAGGCAAGAATACTAGAGTGGATTGCCATTTCCTTCTCCCGGGGATCTTCCCGACACAGGGACTGAACGTAGGTCCCCTGCATTGCATGCTGTCTCCTGCGTTGCAGGTGGATTCATTACCAACGGTACCACCAGGGAAGCCCCAAGATAGTACAGAGTATTAGAAAGATCACTAGATTGATAGCCAAGAACCAGACACCCATCCAATCTGCCACTCTAAGAGCTTGGTCAAATCTATGAGATTGGTTTTAGGAGCTTGCTCAAATCCTCTTTTTCTTCACATATAAAATGGGGATTATAATGCCAATCCTCTTTACCTAATGGGTCTGTCAAAAAAATGAAATAAAATATGAGAAAATGTTTTGAAAACTGCAAAATATGATAAACATTTAAAATAGCCTCATTATCATTTTGCTTAACTCAAGTGTCTCATACATACATACGCTCATCAACTGTCATCAACTGATTTATCTGGTGTGTACTTTTTGCAGATAAATGAATCTATTCTAAATTCATCCCCAAATTTACTATTTTTAAAAGAAGAATAATATTGGGCAGTATTATTTTAAAAACTGCTTCAGCATTCATACACTTGTAACCCCTTTCAAGGTCCTAGTAACATGCATTTAAAATTGATGTTAAACAAATAAAATAAGTAACAGATGCATTACTCCATTAAGGGGAAATTTCAGGAATCTCTTTTCCTTTGCACTTGGGAAATCTCATTCCTAGCATCCAAGTGTACACAGGGAATTCAGGCCCAATAAGACTGGATTTCCCACACCTTCTCTCTCATCCTCTAGAATCCGAGATCTGTATGGGCTGCAGTTCTCAAACTGGTCACCTTCCAGTTTGCATATTCCAATACAAGACATATAATATCAACAGTTTTTGTTGTTGTTGCTGTTTAGTTGCTAAGTTGTATCAGACTCTTTTGCAACCCCATGCACTGTAGCCAGACAGGCTCCTCTGTCCATGGGATTTCCCAAGCAAGAATCAGATCAGATCAGTCGCTCAGTCGTGTCCGACTCTTTGCGACCCCATGAACCGCAGCACGCCAGGCCTCCCTGTCCATCACCAGCTCCCGGAGGTCACTCAGACTCGCATCCATCGAGTCAGTGATGCCATCCAGCCATCTCATCCTCTGTCGTCCCCTTCTCCTCCTGCCCTCAATCCCTCCCAGCATCAGAGTCTTCTCCAATGAGTCAACTCTTCGCATCAGGTGGCCAAAATATTGGAGTTTCAGCTTTAGCATCATTCCTTCTAAAGAAATTCCAGGATTGATCTCCTTCAGAATGGACTGGTTGGATCTTCTTGCAGTCCAAGGGACTCTCAAGAGTCTTCTCCAACACCACAGTTCAAAAGCATCAATTCTTCGGCGCTTAGCCTTCTTCACAGTCCAACTCTCACATCCATACATGACCACAGGAAAGACCATAGCCTTGACTAGGCGAACCTTTGTTGGTAAAGTAATGTCTCTGCTTTTGAATATGCTATCTAGGTTGGTCATAACTTTCCTTCCAAGGAGCAAGCGTCTTTTAATTTCATGGCTGCAGTCACCATCTGCAGTGATTTTGGAGCCCAGAAAAACAAAGTCTGACACTGTTTCCACTGTTTCCCCATCTATTTCCCATGTAGTGATGGGACCAGATGCCATGATCTTCGTTTTCTGAATGTTGAGCTTTAAGCCAACCTTTTCACTCTCCACTTTCACTTTCATCAAGAGGCTTTTTAGCCCCTCCTCACTTTCTGCCATAAGAGTGGTGTCATCTGCATATCTGAGGTTATTGATATTTCTCCCGGCAATCTTGATTCCAACTTCTGTTTCTTCCAGTCCAGCATTTCTCATGATGTACTCTGCATATAAGTTAAATAAACATGGTGACAATATGCAGCCTTGACGTACTCCTTTTCCTATTTGGAACCAGTCTGTTGTTCCATGACCAGTTCTAACTGTTGCTTCCTGACCTGCATACAGATTTCTTAAGAGGCAGATCAGGTGGTCTGGTATTCCCATCTCTTTCAGAATTTTCCATAGTTTATTGTGATCCACACAGTCAGCTACCCCACAACCGAGGAAGGACGGCGGTGAGGGCCAGCGCACTAAGCACTGCCGAGAAGAGCTACCCCACAACCGAGGTCAGGAAGGGCGGCGGTGAGAAGAGACCCTCGTCCAAGGTAAGGTGCGATGGCTGTGCTTCGCTGGCCGGGAGCAGCCAGAAGCAGCCGGGATGAGATACCCCACGCCCAAGGTAAGAGAAACCCAAGTAAGACAGTTGGTCTTGAAAGAGGGCATCAGAGGGCAAATACACTAAAACCATTCTCACAGATAACTAGTCAATCTAATCACACAAGGACCACACCCCTGTCTAACTCAATGAGATTAAGCCATGCCCGAGGGGCAACCTGGGATGGGCGGGTCATGGTGGAGAGATATGACAGGGTGTGGTCCGCTGGAGAAGGGAATGGCAAACCACTTCAGTATTCTTGCCTTGAGAACCCCATGAACAGTATGAAAAGGCAAAATGATAGGATACTGAAAGAGAAACTTCCCAGGTCAGTAAGGGCCCAATATGCTACTGGAGATCAGTGGAGAAATAACTCCAGAAAGAATGAAAGGATGGAGCCAAAACAAAAAGAATACCCAGCTGTGGATGTGTCTGGTGATAGAAGCAAAGTCCGATGCTGTAAAGAGCAATATTGCATAGGAACCTGGAATGTCAGGTCCATGAATCAAGGCAAATTAGAAGTGGTCAAACAAGAGATGGCAAGAGTGAATGTTGACATTCTAGGAATTAGCGAACTAAAATGGACTGGAATGGGTGAATTTAACTCGGATGACCATTATATCTACTACTGTGGGCAGGAATCCCTCAGAAGAAATGGAGTGGCCATCATGGTCAACAAAAGAGTCCGAAATGCACTACTTGGATGCAATCTCAAAAATGACAGAATGATTTCTGTTCGTTTCCAAGGCAAACCATTCAATGTCACAGTAATCCAAATCTATGCCCCAACCAGTAACGCCGAAGAAGCTGAAGTTGAAAGGTTCTATGAAGACCTACAAGACCTTTTAGAACTAACACCCAAAAAAGATGTCCTTTTCATTATAGGGGACTGGAATGCAAAAGTAGGAAGTCAAGAAACACCTGGAGTAACAGGCAAATTTGGCCTTGGAATACGGAATGAAGCAGGGCAAAGACTAATAGAGTTTTGCCAAGAAAATGCACTGGTCATAGCAAATACCCTCTTCCAACAACACAAGAGAAGACTCTATACATGGACATCACCAGATGGTCAACACCGAAATCAGATCGATTATATTCTTTGCAGCCAAAGATGGAGAAGCTCTATCCAAGCAAGAATACCTGAGTGCATTGCCATTTTCTTCTCCAGGGGAGCTTCTAAACCCAGAGATTGAACCCTTGTCTCCTGAATTGGGAGGAGGATTCTTTATCACTGAGCCACCAGGGAAGCTCATTAATAATTATATGTTTATATTAAAGATTTTTATACTTTAATTACTATTGCTGTTATTAGGGGATGCCCTATTCAATATCTCATTGAAACTAACATTTTTCTTAGCTTATATTCTGGTGGGAAATTTTCACAAAGGTGAAGTAGACAATATCTTTTGTTCCTTCAAAGTGGTCTTGGAATCAAGGGGGAAATATGGTTGCTTATTCAACTTACAAACAGTGTCACCTCTCCATTTCCAGAGCTTGGCTGCTTTATCTATTTTATTCTATTTTTCTTAATAATTCAATTAAAAGTCACACACACACACACACACACACAAAACCCAACCAATTATTGAGTCTAGCAGCTCTGAAAACACCTAACAGAAATCCATGTTGGTCCCCAGGGTTTTTTATATTTTCTCTTCTTTCAATCTTTGGTTTGTTGTCTCATTAGCCTTGGAGAGATCTCTTTTAACAAAGTTATTGTTGCCAGGAAACATAGGAACAAGACAGAGAACAAAAGCTAAGAGCAGAATAGGTTCATCTTTCCCCCTCAGCATCCACACAGATATGTTCAAGTACACATCCCTGAACACATAACCATCTACAATCACATTCACTCAGACCCATCCACATCCAAATGTAGGCTGTAAACACAACAGATGCCCCATCAAATTCCAGCAAATGCTGTTCTAAATATCACTGCCCTTTATCCAACTAGCATCCACCTCTGAGACTTCCCTGGCAGCTCAGTGGTTAAGACTTCAAGCTTCCACTGCAGGGGTCACAGGAACTAAGATTGCACATGCTGTGCAGCCAAAAATAAAACATCACCCACCTATGAACTAGGTAACAGGTATATCAAACCCAGGTCTCTTGGGTCCTCACTCCATGCTCTTTTTAATATACATGCAGTATTTCCCGATAGGAGTGTTCTAAAAACTGAGGCACATGCCTGTGACATTCAGGAAACACTGTGCATTTTCCTTCACTACAAATATTTCTTGCCATTAGTTATGAAACCAATTTAAAGCTCTTTGAAAAATAAAGCTCATCGTTATACCAAGGAAGAGAAAGAGACCCAAAAAATGAACAGAATGACAGTGAGGGAGGGCTGGCTGGCTGAAGGTCTATCCTTTGCAGTCAGGTGAATGGAACACTCAAGAAACCCCTATGTGTTTAGGCTCTAAGGACACAGTCCTTCCTGAATGTCACAGGCGAAGTAAAATGAGAGTAGGCAGTACCTGACTTGCATGTGTGTGTCTGTGCCTGGAAGGTGGTCCATCAACATATCATTTCACAACTATCTGGTTTACCCCATCACTTTAAATACGAAGACACTAAAGGGGTAAGTAATTTGCCCAAGACATAAATGAGGTCAGAGGAAGAGGTCGGACTAAAACCCAATTTTTATCTTTCTGTCCAGTGCTGAATGTTGAGCAAGTATGGGGTTGCTCCATGGAAAAGCCCAGCTAACCTCATTCTGTGATGTTGGAAGAATGTGGTAACAGGAGCTACACATTCCTGACTAGAACTAGTCAGTGGTCATCAGTTGATTTTTAGATGCCTGTGGAACACCTAAAGCAACTGTATCCCAAAGATCTACTGAAATGTTAAGGCCAGTGAATTCTACACTTCACATCCTTGTCATATATCCAAAATTGTACTCTTTTGTACTCTCATCACCACATTGTTCAAGGATGCCTCGCTCTGCCCTAGCTCTCCTCTTCTTCTCTTACCTCTCACTGTACCCTCTGGAACTTTTATTTCCAGATTAACACCAACACTTGACACTACCAAGTGCCTGCTTCACAGACTATTCCCTGTAGCCTTGGGCCTTAACTGAAATCCAAGAATCCTGCTTCCCCACTGGGCACTACTATGGACTCTACTATGCACTCCACCTCAGGGCTGGGCATTGGATCATCAGATTCCTCACTCCCCATTCCACATCTAGAGCACTGTCCTTCCATATGCTTGTAAACCATGGGTCCTTTATGGCTCATGTCCTCTGACTATATTTCCTTCTGCTTCCTCTTCATTTCTGTAATCTGCAAAGTTCTAGGTTGTTCATTATTTGCTGAGAATTTTAGTGCCTAACTCATAGCCTTACCATTATCTAGAATAATTTCAAAGTCCCATGTAAGCGACCAGACCCACAATTTCTGTACCTGTCAACTCAAGTGAACTTGACCTTCTCTTTCCTTCACTCACTCACATAATGAATACCCTCAAAAGCTTGTTATTGCTGAACTTCTCTGGCTAGGAAAACTAATATTGACCACAATGGGTTAAAGTGAAAGTGAAGTCGCTCAGTCATGTCCGACTCTGTGATTCCATGGACTGTAGCCTACCAGGCTCCTCCATCCATGGAATTTTCTAGGCAAGAGTCCTGGAGTGGGTTGCCATTTCCTTCTCCAGTGGATCTTCCTGACCCAGGGATCAAACCCAGGTCCCATCATTGCAGACAGATATTTTACCACCTGAGCCCAGGTGGCTTAAGGGAAAAGGTTACTCTCCCTCCACTTTTTATGCTTTCACTTATTCCTTGAACCACAGTAATCTACCCCCACCACTCTTTTGAAACTATTCTCTCAAGGTCATCATGCATTCCTCCTTGTCAATCAAATGGACGTCACCTAGTCTTTTTCAACTGGGTTTGATACCATTTGTCATTCTCTTCTGGAAACTCTCTGCTCCCTTCGTTTCTGGGACACTTCACACCATGGTCCTCCTCCCACCTCTGTGACCATCCCTTCACTGTCTCCTTCACAGGATTCCTTTTAACTTGCTTTTTAAAATGCCTCCTCGACATCCTCTCATTAGGTGAACTCATCCACACTCTCGTGGTTTGATCATCTACTATAACGACTTCTACATTTTTACCCTCAAGCTTTAGATTCTTATAACTCACTAGGTATTCCACAGGGACCTGAAACTCAACTTGTACCAAACTGAAAACCTTGTCCCTTCACACCCTACTTTATCCCACCTGCTTCTCCCCTTGAACTCAATCTCTCTCTTTATTAATGACACCACCACAAATATCCTATCTAGAAAACTAATCAACACCTTCAACTCTGCCTTAACCCAACCTTCACCCCGACATCTGCTCAATCATCAAGCCCTAACAATCTTGTCTCCTATATTTTTTTATTGAAGGATAATTGCTTTACAGAATTTTGTTGTTTTCTGTCAAACCTCAACCTGAATCAGTCATAGGTATACATATATTCCCTCTCTTTTGAACTTCCCTCCCAGTTCCCTCCCCATCCCACCCCTTTAGGTTGATACAGAACCCCTGTTTGACTTTCTTAGCCACACAGCATATTCCCATTGGCTATCTATTTTACATATGGTAATGTAAGTTTCCATGTCACTCTTTCCATACATCGCACCCTCTCCTTCCCTCTCCCCATGGCCACAAGTCTATTCTCTATGTCTTTTTCTCCACTGCTGCCCTGGAAGTAAACTCTTCAGTATTATTTTTCTAGAGTTCGTATACATGAGTTATAATACGGTATTTATCTTTCTCTTTTCGACTCACTTCAGTCTGTATAATAGATTCTAGGTTCATCCACCTCATTAGAACTGACTCAAAGGCGTTCCTTTTTTGTGGCTGAGTAATATTCCACCGTTTATATGTACCACAATTTCTTTATCCTTTCATCTGTCAATGGACATCTAGGTTGCTTCCATGCTGTAGCTATTGTAAATAGTGCTGCAATGAATAATGGGATGCATGTGTCTTTTTCAATTTTCCTCAGGTTATATGCCTATGAGTGGGATTTCTGGGTAATATGCTAGTTTTATTCCTAGTTTTTTAAGGAATTTCCATACCATCTTCCATAGTGGCTGTATCAATTTACATTCCCACCAACAGCGCAAGAGCATTCCCTTTTTTCCACACCCTCTCCAGCATTTATTGTTTGTAGACTTTTTGATGATGGCCATTCTGACCAGTGTGAGGTGGTATCTCATTGTCATTTTGATTTGCATTTCTCTAATAATGAATGATGTTGAGCAGCTTTTCAAGTGTTTGTTAGCCATCTGTAGGTCTTCTTTGGAGAAATGTCTGTTTAGGTCTTTTTCCCATTTTTTTGATTGGGTCGCTTGTTTTTCTGGTATTGAGTTGTATGAACTGCTTATATATTTTGGAAATTAATCCTTTGTCAGTTGTTTCACTTGCTATTATTTTCTCCCTTTCTGAAGGCTGCCTTTTCACCTTGCTTATAGTTTCCTTTGCTGTGCAGAAGCTTTTAAGTTTAATCAGGTCCTACTTGTTTACTTTTGTTTTTATTTCCATTACTCTAGGAGATGGGTCATAGAGGATCTTGCTTTGATTTATGTCACTGAGTGTTCTGCCTATGTTTTCCTCTAAGATTTTTTATAGTTTCTGGTCTTACAGTTAGGTCTTCAATCCATTTTGAGTTTATCTTTGTGTATGGTGTTAGGAAGTGTTCTAATTTCATTCTTTTATATGTAGCTGTCCAGCTTCCCCAGTACCATCTATTGAAGAGGCTGTGTTTGCCCCATTGTATATTCTTGCCTCCTTTGTCAAATATAAGGTACCCATAGGTGCATGGGTCTATTTCTGGTCTTTCTAACTTTTCCCATTGGTTTATGTTTCTGTTTTTGTGCCAGTACCTTAGTGTCTTGAGGACTGTAGCTTTGTAGTATAATCTGAAGTCAGGAAGGTTGATTCCTCCAGCTCCATTCTTCTTTCTCAAGACTGCTTTGGCTATTTGGGGTCTTTTATATTTCCATATGAATTATGAAATTTTTTGTTCTAGTTCTGTGAAAAATGTCACTGGTAACTGGATAGGGATCACACTGAATCTGTAGATTACATTTGGTAGTATAGTTATTTTCACAATATTGATTCTTCCTATCCAGGAACATGGAATATCTCTCCATCTGTTTATGTCATCTTTGATTTCTTTCATTAGTGTTTATAATTTTATCTGTACAGTTCATCTCCTTAGGTAAGTTTATTCCTAGATATTTGTTTTGTTGCAATGCTGAATGGGATTGATTTCTTAATTTCTCTTTCTGATTTTTCATTGTTACTATATAGAAATGCAAGTGATTTCTGTGTATTGGTTTTGTATCCTGCTGCTGCTGCTGCTAAGTCACTTTAGTCGTGTCTGACTCTGTGCGACCCCATAGACAGAAGCCCACCAGGTTCCCCCATCCCTGGGATTCTCCAGGCAAGAACACTGGAGTAGGTTGCCATTTCCTTCTCCAATGCATGAAAGTGAAAAGTGAAAATGAAGTTGCTCAGTCATGTCCGACTCTTAGCGACCCCATAGACTGCAGCCTCCCAGGCTGCTCCGTCCATGGGATTCTCCAGGCAAAAGTACTGGAGTGGGGTGCCATTCCCTTCTCCTGAAACTTTGCTAAATTCACTGATTCAGTTGAGTTCAGTTCAGTTCAGTTCAGTCACTCAGTCATGTCCAACTCTTTGTGACTCCATGAACCGCAGAACGCTAGGCCACCCTGTCCATCATCAACTCCCAGAGTCTACCCAAACCCATGTCCATCAAGTCGGTGATGCCATCCAACCATTTCATCTTCTGTCGTCCCCTTCTCCTCCTGCCCTCAATCTTTCCCAGTATCAGGGTCTTTTCCAATGAGTCAGCTCTTCCCATCAGGTGGCCAAAGTATTGGAGTTTTAGCTTCGACATTAGTCCATCTAATGAATACCTAGGACTGATCTCCTTTAGGATGGACTGATTGGATCTCCCTACAGTCCAAGGGACTCTCAAGAGTCTTCTCTAACACCACAGTTCACAAGTATCAATTCTTCAGTGTTCAGCTTTCTTTATAGTCCAACTCTCAGATCCATACATGACCACTGGGAAAACCATAGCTTTGACTAGACAGACCTTTGTTGACAAAGTAATGTCTCTGCTTTTTAATATGCTGTCTAGGTTGGTCATAACTTTTCTTCCAAGGAGCAAGCATCTTTTAATTTCATGGCTGCAGTCACCATCTGCAGTGATTTTGGAGTCTCAAAAAATAAAGTTTGTCACTGTTTCCACTGTTTCCCCATCTATTTGCCATGATCTTAGTTTTCTGAATGCTGAGCTTTAAGCCAACTTTTTCACTCTCCTCTTTCACTTTCATCAAGAGGCTCTTTAGTTCTTCATTTTTGCCATCACCGATGCAATGGACATGAACTTGGGCAAACTTTGGGAGATGGTGAGGGACAGGGAGGCCTGGTGTGCTGCAGTCCATGGGGTCACAAAGAGTCTGACACGACTGGGTGACTGAACAACAACAGTACATATTTGAGGGAGAAGTACTTTAAAGGGTGGTGTCATCTACATATCTGAGGTTATTGATATTTCTCCCAGCAATCTTGATATGGAGAACAGTGTGGAGCTTCCTTTAAAAACTGGAAATAGAACTGCCATATGATCCAGCAATCCCACTGTTGCGCATACACACTGAGGAATTGAAAGAGACATAGGGTTGCTGGGTCATATGGCAGTTCTATTTCCAATTTTTTAAGGAATCTCCACACTGTTCTCCATAGTGGCTGTACTAGTTTTCATTCCCACCAACAGTGTAACAGGGTTCCCTTTCTCCACATCCTCCCCAGCATTTGTTGTTTGTAGACTTTTTGATCGCAGCCATTCTGACCGATGTGAGATGGGATTTGCATCTCTCTGATAATGAGTGATGTTGAGCATCTTTTCATGTGTTTATTAGCCATCTGTATGTCTTCTTTGGAGAAATGTCTGTTTAGTTCTTTAGCCCACTTTTTGATTGTGTTGGTTATTTTTCTGGTATGGAACTGCATGAGCTGCTTGTATATATTGGAGATTAACTCTTTGTCAGTTGTTTCATTTGCTATTATTTTCTCCCATTCTGAAGGCTGCCTTTTCACCTTGCTTATAGTGTCCTTTGTTGTGCAAAAGCTTTTTAAGCTTAATTAGGTCCCCTTTGTTTATTTTTGTTTTTATTTCCATTACTCTGGGAGGTGGGTCATAGAGGATCTTGCTGTGATTTATGTCAGAGAGTGTCCTGCTTATGTTTTCCTCTAAGAGTTTAATAGTTTCTGGTCTTATATTTAGATCTTTAATCTATTTTAAGTTTATTTTTATGTATGGTGTTAGAAAGCGTTCTAGTTTCATTCTTTGACAGGTGGTTGACCAGTTTTCCCAGCACCACTTGTTAAAAATATTGTCTTTTCTCCATTGTATATTTTTGCCTCCTTTGTCAAAGAAAAGGTGTTCATAGGTGTGTGGATTTACCTCTGGGCTTTCTATTTTGTTCTATTGATCTATATTTCTGTCTTTGTGCCAGTACAATACTGATGCTGGGAAAGATTGAGGGAAGAAGGAGAAGAGGGCGTCAGAAGATGAGATGGCTGGATGGCATCACCGATGCAATGGACATGAACTTGGGCAAACTTTGGGAGATGGTGAGGGACAGGGAGGCCTGGTGTGCTGCAGTCCATGGGGTCACAAAGAGTCTGACATGACTGGGCGACTGAACAACAACAGTACATATTTGAGGGAGAAGTACTTTAAAACTCTTGCTTCTGTCTCTCACCAAAAAAGTCATCAATAAAAGGCATTTTTCATTGGAAAAGGTGCCTTAGGATCAATAATGATGGAATAACCAGCTATGTTTCCAGGGAGGGAGAAGAGTGCTATGCAAATAAAAGAAGCTTTATCTTTATGCAAAACACCCACCGCTTTATTCACTACAATGGATAACACACAACAATATGCCTTCTGATCTTAACCTGGGGGTGTAGGAAATAGTTTAAAACTTGAGTATAATCAAATAACAGCCACTGTGCATTTGTCTTCTCAGCATGCTCTGCAACAAAATAGAGTCCTAGATTGGTTGTTCCCGCCAGAAGTACTCTGTCAAGGGCACTGATGCCACCTTTTGAACCAAGGGATGAGGCTAAAGCATTCCTGTTCTTCACAGATAGCATCAGGAAGAAGCAGCTCCATGGTTTCAGGTGGCAAATGTCAGCAGTCCAGTTGGTCATTTGACTTTTCCTGATCTTCTCATTCAGGAATATAACATGTTTATTCTGAATATTGAGAATAAACTATAGAGGTTCTTTGAGAAGACTGAAGGGCAAATTTGAGGAAGATGTTCTTGCAGACTTACAGATTTATCATCTGATGAAACACTGACTACTCTTCATGTGAAAAATCACACTATCATTTCTGGACACAAGTTCAATTTGAATCATCCAATTTCTTAAATTGACAAAGTTATCGTATGCTTGCTGCCACTCCTGACAAAAATTATGAAGTATTTTCTATTTTAGTAAAATAAGGAGAAAGAAAAAAAAATCACTGGGTATGAAATTGATCATCTTGCTAAACATTAGGTATTAAATTGCAAATAATAGCTTTCATTTGTATAAGGGAAGCATTTACTATTAATTTTTCAAGCATTTTTGCCAGCTTAATAGACATTTATTACCAATCTGCTGATAAACATGGGATTTTTTTATTGTTGCTCTTTTTTCTTTTTTTTATTTGAAAGGGATTTCTTTTTTTTAATTGAAATACAGTTGATGTACAATATTATGTTATAGGTATATAAAATAGTGATTCACAATTTTAAAAGATTATACTGTTTATAGTTATTATAAAATATTGTTTATATTCCCTATGTTGTACAATGTACCCCCATAGCATATCTATTTTCTACATAACAGTTTGTACTTTTGAATCCCCTACTCTGCCTTGCCCCTCCTACCTTTGCTCTCCCCACTGACAACCTCTAGTTTGTTCTTTAAATCTGTGAGCCTGTTTCTCTTTTGTTATGTACCTGTTGGTCATCTGAATGTCCTCATTGGAAAATGTCTCTTCAGGTCTTCTGATCATTTTTTAATGGTCAAGGGGTGCAAGGGGTGGCCATTATATGCTAGGCAGAAAGCAGAAAAGGTTTAGGCTAAAGACAAAGGCATGTCCCAGCTTGACCTGATCCTTATCACCAGAAAAAAAAAAAAAGATATTTCCAGAGCTCCATCCAGTAAACTTCCACTTACTACTAACTGGCCAGATGCACCCCTATCTCCAAAGGAATCTAGAAGGTACTTCTATCTAGGCACTCTGTTACCCTAAACAAAATCAGAATCTTTCAAAAAAGGAATAATAAGAGGATAGACACTGAATGAGGAACAAGCTGTGACAGCCACATGATAAAGAATACTGGGTTTTACAAGTTTAACAGGTCAAAAGTCATTGACTCAGACCTTTACTAACTACAGAGGTTTTTTTCCCCAAGAAATAGTTCTTGATCATTTTCTATCAAACTTACCGTGCATGACTGATTTACGTTACCCTGCTCCCGCAAAAAGATTGACCAGACTCTAGAAAACATCATGTTAGTAACCAAGATTCACTGGCTCATCAGCACTTCCTGAGGGAACTAAGCCAAACTCTCTAGCTTTGCTCTGCTTGTTGGATGTTTATTCTTGCTGATTCCAACTTCAGATGTGTCTGTGACCCCCTGTAAAGCCAGAATGGTCTCCAAAGTAAGTCAGGTAAAGAAGAAGGAATGTGAAATGCAAAACAAAAGAAAACTTCCCCCACCTTCTTGCTCCAAGCAGCCTCTCCTGCCCATTTTCTGAATCACCTATCAGTCTCCAAGGTAAATTAGAGACAAGGCTTCCGATTCATTAACTATGGCACAACTATCAGCGGACTTGGTAATCATAATATACTTGCCCTCCTAGGCACTGAAGACAGTCTCCTGGCCCATATAATCAGCCAAGCACTGCTCCTCCCTTCCAGAAAGCCAGTGCTCAGTGATGTGGAACAAGACACAGAGAGAAAGACACAATTTCTCCAAATCTTAGACTAAATCTATAATTCAACACAATGTCCCTGCTTTCACAGGGGAATGCTAAATAATGTATCTTTATAAATGGGAATCTTGGATTTGTCTGCCAAGAACTGTGAGACTCAGCAGAGAACTTGTCAGGAACACTTCCCTCTTGCTGGGAAGCAGCCCAGGGAAGGAAAGAACACTCACCTAGAAGAGGCAAGACCTGGGGCCTGCTGCACCCCTGCACACCCCGATAAGTTGCCTCCTCTCCCCCAACTTTGATTTTCACATCTATAAAATGATGGTGTTGGACACAACTAAAGATATCTGTGCTGTTTCGCCTCAGCAGCAGGCCATGGAGTCAGAAGCATCAAAGTGTGGGACTGAGTGATTTTTAAGATTTGAAAGATTTTAAGATTTTTACTGATCTGAAAGAAGCATCACTTGGTACACGAATACTAGAATATCAGACAAGTAAAGAGCACAAAATGTATTTACTTACACTGATTTCCTTTTTGTCAACCATCATGCAAATATCCATAACATGATAATAGCAGAATTAAATTTTAGCAGCTAAAAACAAAATAATTGATTATGTTCACCTTCAGCTGTAATGGTTAATTGACCTGGGCCTGTTAGCATCAGTGTGTCACATAATAGTGATCTTTGGGAAGGGGATTTGTCCCTACTGGCCTAACAAATGGTGTGGGTATCCTAATTTAAACAGAAAATAAGGCTCCAACCCTTTCCCAGGCTTACCTGCAGGGACAGGTAGGCAGCTTTTGTTCCAATGGGATTCAGGTTGGGCCCCAGGGAAACTCTGAGGCTATTTCCTAACAGTCTCTGAGTCTAAACCAGTGGTTATCAAACTTTAGTGTACCCATGAATCACCTGAGAAACTTATTAAAAATGCAAATTCCTAAACCCCACTCTAGAGACTCTGGTTCAGTAGGTTTGGGGCACATTATCACAGGAATAGGTATTTTAGAGATGTACCAGAAGGCAGCTGTGATATAGGTAACCCAAAACTCATAGCTGAAGACACACACTCTACATGGGTACTCAGTCAAGTCCAACTTTGCGACCCCACGCACTGTATCCCAACAAGCTCCTCTGTCCATGGGATTTCCCAGGTAAGAATACTGCAGTGGGTTGCCATTTTCTCCTCCAGGGGATATTCCCAACCCAGGAATCGAATCTCCTGCCTTCCAGGCAGATTCTTTTACTGCTGAGTCATCCAGAAAGACACATTGGTCATTCCAAAATAGTTGAAAGGGGCCCTTGTACTAGAAAAGGGACTGGGTTTCTTTTGTTTGGCTAAAACTCTCATAGTCAAGGATTAAATTCCAAGCCAGCATAAAGAACCTTGCTTCTAATGAAGATGGAGATGGCCTGGGCATGAATGAGCAATGCATATTCCAGATAAACAGACATAAATGGTTTACAGTCTACATTCGCTGGAATGATGAGTAAGGCAGCAGTATCATTAGACACTATATATGAATGAATCATTCATTTGACGGGTGAAAAGCAGCATGGGCAGAGGTCCTGGAGAGCCCTGCAACCCAAGCAGGACTTACAAAACATCAAACAGTTAATTTCCAACAAAGTTTGTTGTTGGAAATTAACTGTTTCTGGTTCTGCTTATCTAAAGCTTTTGAGTTTCCTACTTTCCTAGACAAAAATTTCACTTGATTTGATGTTCTTCACCAAGAATCCTAACTTCTCTTCCAAAGGAGCATGTATTGTTATCCTCTTCTCTGAACTCTGCCAGTAGCTTCTCCAATGCCTTTCTTACCCTTCTTAAAGATGTAGACCTTTGCAATTCTTTGATAAGATTTCAGTTGCCAGAATCTTGTCCACTTTATAAACTTCCAGCTCATTAACTTTTAATGAAGAAGACTAATGGCTTGCAATTAAGTCACCTCCTCTGGATTAGTTAGAGAACTAAAACTCCAAGCAACACCTTTATCTTCTCTGCCATTGTAATTCCCACCCCTTGTGGCAACTGCTCGGGGAAGGCAATGGCACCCCACCCCAGTACTTTTGCCTGGAAAATCCAATGGATGGAGGAGCCTGGTAGGCTCCAGTCCATGGGGTCGCTAAGAGTCGGACACGACTGAGCGACTTCACTTTCGCTTTTCACTTTCATACGTTGGAGAAGGAAATGGCAACCCACTCCAGTATTCTTGCCTGGAGAATCCCAGGGACAGGGGAGCCTGGTGGGCTTCTGTCTGTGGGGTCGCACAGAGTCGGACACGACTGAGGTGACTTAGCAGCAGTAGCAGCAGCAGTGGCAACTGCTAATGCTCCTGGTGTTGCAAGGTTTGGGGTCTCTGCCACTTCGAGGTAGGGACAATTCAGAAAGCAATGCTACCTTCTCCCTCACAATCCCTGCTTTAAGCCCAGGAAAAATTAAATGAGTCCATTCTATTTTCCTCACTGAATAAAGTGTTATGGGACCTTGACTCAAATTGTTCCCAAATATGAGAATGTTAGCATCTCAAAAACTTGAAATTGGAAATTTCTGAAACCTCTTGCTGGGATATAAATGCCACAAGGGCAGTGACTTCAGTTTGTTCATTCCTTCACTCCCAGTACCTAGAGCAGTGCACAACATACAGGAGGTAGACAAATGACACTAGGAAGAGCCACACTCAGCATCAACACAGACCTTCTATGGCCAAACCTAAGGCACATCCCCTCAGTCCTGTACTTACAGTGGCAAGCAGGAACCTGCTCCCAGCTCAGGAGAGCTGAACATACATATCTCTTCCCAGCTCCACTACAGTGAGGTCACATTGGTAGCTTGAAATTCGTGGTGGGAATATCTACACCATCAAAACTGGCAAACACATCAAATCAAGGCTTTTTTCCAAGAGAGAGCCAGTTGTTTAACATTTACCAACATACCATTTACCAACATACCACTGCCCTTAAGATCTACAACATCTCTTTTCAGTGAATACAAAGGCTGGAAAAAATGAAGTTCAGTTTTTGGCAGCTCCAATCTAGAAAACATAGCAGTATTATGTAAAAGAATCTCTTATTCACTTTTTAAAAGAATCAATTCACCCCAGTCCGTGATTCGAGTTCCCTGCACAACTCTATACAAGAAACTGCAATGAAATTCAAATGGGCTCCACTGTGAGGATGTTTCCCATCTGCAGAAGGTTACAGTTAATAAGAGGTAACTGAGTAAAGACAAAAACCTGATAACAAGGATGAAGGAGAGCCTGAGGAGATGAACCTCAGACCCAGGCCACTAGGGAACCGCCAAATGTAAAGCTCTTCTGAGCTGGGCAGTATGGAATCATAGACAATGATTTTAACTATAAATTACACTTTCTATTGTATTTTCAAACATGTTTACAGCATTTACTATGTGACAAGCAATAGTCAATTTGCTTAGCAAATGTTTACTCATTATTTTAGCTGCAAGTACCATACAAGTGTCCAGTATTACCCAAACTAAAGAAACCTTTTTGACTTTTACCCTTTGGCTCACGAAAAAGCAGAAATACAAATCTGCTCATCACCCACTTAATGACTCTGGACTTGGTGAGAAAACTGAAGCTGAGGTCCACCTGACTATGGATGAGCTGGACTTGACTAGATCTCCTTAGGGGCCACAGACTAAATTTAGCACCATGGTATATGTCTTCTGTGGAGTTTAGTGGAAAAAGACAGAAGTCAAGGAGAAGGAACCAGTCAGTATTGCCAGAGGCCTTCTACTTTTTGAAAAGGTAGAAGACTAGATTAGGAAGCCTCTTAAATCTTTTCCAGCTATGTAACAATGATGATAATAAAGACAAAACAAACTATAAAGCTGGTTCTATTTGCCTGTTCATATATTACACCCCAATATGAAATCATCTCTCAGACCCAGAACAGTATTGACAATAAATAACAAAATCTCCTTAAAGAGTAAATGATATGCCAGGAGAATCTGCTTATGCTATTTTTGAGCCTAAATAGACTAGAACCCCAGAATGAGACTAAAATACAATACTGATACCCTAAATAGAAATTTTAAATCAAAGAGAAAACAATAGTCTACCTGAAAATTTAAGCTATCAAGATGGACCCATTCTCAAACCACTAGAATTTTGGAAATCAGATATGAGGATACATTATTTCCTGATTCATTTATTTTCAGTTCAGGTCAGTTGCTCAGTCATGTCCAACTCTTTGCAACCCCATGAACCACAGCACTCCAGGCCTCCCTGTCCATCACCAATTCCTGGAGTCCACCCAAACCCATGTTCATTGAGTTGGTGATGCCATCCAACCATCTCATCCTCTGTTGTCCCCCTTCTCCTCCTGCCCTCAATCTGTCCCAGCATCAGGGCCTTTTCCAATGAGTCACTCTTCGCATCAGGTAGCCAAAGTAAGTACTGGAGTTTCAGCTTCAGCATCAGTCCTTCCAATGAATATTCAGGACTGATCTCCTTTAGGATGGACTGTTGGATCTCCTTGCAGTCCAAGGGACTCTCATGGGTCTTCTCCAACAACACAGTTCAAAAGCATCAATTCTTCGATGTTCAGCTTTCTTTATAGTCCAACTCTCAGATCCATACACGACAACTGGAAAAAACATAGCCTTGACTAGACGGACATTTGTTGGCAAAGTAATGTCTCTGCTTTTGAATATGCTGTCTAGGATGGTCATAACTTTCCTTCCAAGGAGTAAGCATCTTTTAATTTCATGGCTGCACTCATCATCTGCAGTGATTTTGGAGCTCAGAAAAATAAAGTCAGCTACCATTTCCACTGTTTCCCCATCTATTTGCCATGAAGTGATAGGACCAGATGCCATGATCTTAATTTTCTGAATGTTGAGCTTTAAACCAACTTTTTCACTCTCCACTTTCACTTTCATCAAGAGGCTTTTAGTTCCTCTTCACTTTCTGCCATAAGGACAGTGTCATCTGCATATCTGAAGTTATTGATATTTCTCCCGGCAATCTTGATTCCAGCTTGTGCTTCTTCCAGTCCAGCAATTCTCATGATGTACTCTGCATATAAGTTAAATAAGCAGGGTGACAATATACAGCCTTGACGTACTCCTTTTCCTATTTGGAACCAGTCTGTTGTTCCACGTCCAGTTCTAACTGTTGCTTCCTGACCTGCATACAGGTTTCTCAAGAGGCAGTTCAGCTAGTTTGGTATTGCCATCTCTTTCAGAATTTTCCACAGTTTCTTGTGATCCACACAGTCAAAGGCTTTGGCATAGTCAATAAAGCAGAAATAGACATTTTTCTGGAACTCTTGTTTTTTCAATGATCCAGGGGATGTTGGCAATTTGATCTCTGGTTCCTCTGCCTTTTCTAAAACCAGCTTGAACATCTGGAAGTTCACGGTTCACATATTGCTGAAGCCTGGCTTGGAGAATTTTGAGCATTACTTTACTAAGGTGTGAGATGAGTGCAATTGTGTGGTAGTTTGAGCATTCTTTGGCATTGCCTTTCTTTGGGATTGGGATGAAAACTGACCTTTCCCAGTCCTGTGGCCACTGCTGAGTTTTCCAAATTTGCTGGCATATTGAGTGCAGCACTTTCACAGCATCATCTTGCAGGATTTGAAATAGCTCAACTGGAGTTCCATCACCTCCACTAGCTTTGTTCATAGTGATGCTTCCTAAGGCCCACTTGACTTCACATTCCAGGATGTCTGGCTCTAGGTCAGTGATCACACCATTGTGGTTATCTGGGTCATGAGGATCTTTTTTGTATAGTTCTTCTGTGTATTTTTGCCACCTCTTCCTAATATCTTCTGCTTCTTTTAGGTTCATACCATTTCTGTCCTTTATTGAGCCCATCTTTGCATGAAATGTTCCCTTGGTATCTCTAATTTTCTTGAAGAGATCTCTAGTCTTTCCCATTCTGTTGTTTCCCTCTATTTCTTTGCATTGATCATTGAGGAAGGCTTTCTTATCTCTCCTTGCTATTCTTTGGAACTCTGCATTCAAATGGGTATATCTTTCCTTTTCTTCTTTGCTTTTTGCTTCCCTTCTTTTCACAGCTATTTGTAAGGCCTCCTCAGACAGCCATTTTGCTTTTTTGCATTTCCTTTTCTTGGGGATGGTCTTGATCCCGGTCTCCTATGCAATGTCATGAAACTCCATCCATAGTTCATCAGGCACTCTGTCTATCAGATCTAGTCCTTTAAATCCACTTCTCACTTCCACTGTATAATCATAAGGGATTTGATTTAGGTCATACCTGAATAGTCTAGTGGTTTTCTCCACTTTCTTAAATTTCAGTCAGAATTTGGCAATAAGGAGTTCATGATCCAAGCCACAGTCAGGTCCCAGTCTTGTTTTTGCTGACTGTATAGAGCTTCTCCATCTTTGGCTGCAAAGAATATAAACAATCTGATTTCGGTGTCAACCATCATTTATTATAATTACCATTTTATGACATATTTTAAAGTGACTTATGGCTCTCAAATTATATTAACTTACACTGGCAACTTGGGGTTTCAAGAACACTGATTCCCCTCTCTTGCTTTTCCCACTAGCCAACACACATAACTGAAATGCATATTAAATTCACACAGTTGTGAACTACAAGCTTTGACATTATATTAAAACCAAGATATAGAAGCCAGTTGTGCCAATCTTTCAATGGACTGCAACAATTTTCTGTTTGTTTTTTAACTCAAAAGAAATACTTTAAATAAACCCAATACTGTCTTTCCCCTCAATCCTCCACCTTCACACACATTTTTAAAAGCAGTTTCCCAAAAAAAGCACTGGGATAGATTTTCACACAGACAAATTCTCTATCACAACAAAGACATACAATTCAGTTAGAGTCTATTTTCTTTTTTAAACAACAGATAACTGTGGTGGTTGAGCACTTACTGATTTGGTATGGTGGAATTAAAGAAATCTCAACTAAAACTCTTGCCTGGAAAATCTCATGGATGAGGAGCCTGGTAGGCTGAAGTCCTTGGGGTTGCTAGGAGTCAGACACAAGTGAGCGACTTCACTTTCACTTTTCTTTCTTTTTTTTTTTTTTAAATTTTATTTTGCTTAACTTTACAATATTGTATTGCTTTTGCCATTCATCAAAATGAATCCGCCACAAGTATACATGTGTTCCCCATCCTGAACCCTCCGCCCTCCCCCTCCTCCCTCCCCATATCATCCCTCTGAGTTGTCCCAGTGCACCAGCCCCAGGCATCTGGTATCAGGCATCGTACCTGGACTGGCGACTCGTTTCAGATATGATATTTTACATATTTCAATGCTATTCTCCCAAATCATCCCCCCCCCCCCCCCCCCCCCCCCCCCCCCCCCCCCCTCCACCCCCCACACCCACCCTCTCCCTCTCCCAGAGTCCAAAAGACTGTTCTATACATCTGTGTCTCTTTTGCTGTTTCGTAAACAGGGTTATTGTTACCATCTTTCTAAATTCCATATATATGCATTAGTATACTGTATTTGTGTTTTCCTTTCTGGCTTACTTCACTCTGTATAATAGGCTCCAGTTCCATCCACCTCATTAGAACTGCTTCAAATGTATTCTTTTTAATGGCTGAGTAATACTTCATTGTGTATATGTACCACAGCTTTCTTATCCATTCATCTGTGGATGGACATCTAGGTTGCTTCCAAGTCCTGGCTATTGTAAACAGTGCTGCTATGAACACTGGGGTACACGTGTCTATTTCAATTCTGGTTTTCTCAGTGTGTATGCCCAGCAGTGGGATTTCTGGATCATAAGGCAGTTCTATTTCCAGTTTTTTGAGGAATCTCCATACTGTTCTCCATAGTGGTTGTACTAGTTTGCATTCCCACCAACAGTGTAAGAGAGTTCCCTTTTCTCCACACCCTCTCCAGCATTTATTGCTTGTGGACTTTTGGATCGCAGCCATTCTGACTGGTGTGTAATGGTACCTCATAGTGGTTTTGATTTGCATTTCTCTGATAATGAGTGATGTTGAACATCTTTTCATGTGTTTGTTAGCCATCTGTATGTCTTCTTTTCACCTTCATGCATTGGAGAAGGAAATGGCAACCCATTCCAGTATTCTTGCCTGGAGAATCCCAGGGACGGGGGAGCCTGGTGGGCTACTGTCTATGGGGTCGCACAGAGTCGAACAGGACTGAAGCAACTTAGCAGCTGCAGCAGCAGCAACTAAAACTGGAGTGAGGATAGGCCTGTAGGGGGAGCTCTCATGCCTCACGGAGATAGTCAATTACTTGGAAAAGAAGATGTACACCTACATCTGTAACAGAAAGGTGATGCCTACTTTACTATCCAGACTTCCCTACTACCCTACTTCCCTTCCCAGGTGGCTCAGCAGTAAAAAAAAAATCCCTTCTTGCCAATGCATGAGACACGGGTTCAATCCCTGAGTCAGGAAGATCCCCTGGAGAAAGAAACTGGCAACCCACTCCAGTATTCCTGCCTGGGAAATCCCATTGGCAGAGAAGCCAGTTGGGCTTCAGTATATGGGGTTGAAAAGAATCCAACTCAACTTAGAGTCTAAACAACAATAACTTTACTATCCAGCAGGAAGAAGAAAATCCTCCCTCCCACCTCCCACACACTACATATACTCTGATCGCAGACGGTAGCAATCCAACCAATGAACTGGTTGATTCTTCTATGGGGAGACCCTCCATATTTTGGACTCACAGCTTCCTCCAATGGACTCTTTGCTTATTACAGCCCCTGACCTGTTCTCTCCTCTTCCCTATAATAGCAAGTTCCTCTGCCTTGTCTCTGGATTTGCCTATAGTCTTCCATAGTTCACATACCCCAAGTTGCAATTCCTCCGGCTGTTCTTAAATAAGCTTGCTTTTACTGGTAAAATATCTGGCTGTTATATTACAGAAACTGACAGTATAGACAATAACGATATTAAAGCAAAGACTAGAAACACTGACAATATTTGCGTATTTGCCAGTGGTCTTGCTAGTACTCTGCAGATATTAGCATATAGCCTCCCAGCATTATGATACAGATAAATAAGGAAACTGGTGCTCAGCATAATTGTTTATCATTTACTCTGCTTTCAGTTATCAAGAACTTCAAAAGCAAATATTAAAAATGTACAAATAAAACTACATAACACCCTTTCTAGAAAATTATCCCATTGAGAAAAAAACTTGGACAAATACCTTTATTTAAATTAAAAGATACTCATCACAGCACTACTACTCTTTATGGTTTAAAAAAAAAATATCTTCCATGTCCAAAAATATAAGAATGGTTAAATGATTAAATACTTGAATACCACACAAATGTATGAAATGGTGCTTTTAACAAATGTTTAATGATATATGAAAATGCTCATGAATATTTACTCTTCTCTTCTTCACAACTTTCTGTGTTTTCTAAATTCTCTACTATTTTACAATGAGACAAACATTACCTTAAAAATAATAACAGTTAGTACAAGGACAAAATGCTAACAAGTGCCAGAACCAGAACACCCAGAACAATCTAATTCTAGAGCTCTTTGGCCCATTACCCAACACGGATCCTATCTAAAGTGTTAGTCGCTCAGTCACGTCTGACTCTTTGCAGACCCATGGACTGTACCCTGCCAGGTTCCTCTGTCTATGGAATTCTCCAGGCAAATTCTTGGAGTGGGTAGCCATTTCCTTCTCCAGGGCATCTTCCTGAGCCAGGAATCGAACCTGGGTCTCCTGCATTGCAGGCAGATTCTCTACCACCTTAGCCACAGGTCCTATTTTTATCCCAAGAACATTATCCTCAAAAAAGGAGTAAGTTTGGCATGACCTACTTTTTCACAAAATAGACTATTATGACTGAGCTTTCATAATTCAAAATGTTGCTTCTAGTTCTGGTTGTTTTTTTCCTTAGTTTTCTGGTGCAACATACTAGAGGCAGAGTTCAGTGTGAATAAATGTTATTATACCAAAAGGCAACATAAACCAAGTGAGTCATTTGCCCAGAGATAGACTGGCCAGGAAACCAGTGCAAAGAATGTAGACCAGAGCTCCCACTCCAGGCATTTCGGCTGGAAAGTAATTCATCAACAGTTCCATATCCTTGGTGAAAAGGAAATTATACCAGCAGATGCTCTATCCTTAATGAAGCTGACCATCCCAATTCTCTTTTGCACATCTTCCTCTAGGATTCTTTGGAACTCTAGGACAGAACATGATCCAGCAGGCAGAAAACTACACCGCCAAGTGTGTTAGTGTGGTAGTTGGTCAGCTCTGTCTGACTCTTTGCAACCCCACCAGCTGCAACCCATCAGGCTCCTCTGCCCATGGAATTCTCCAGGCAAGAGTACTGGAGTCAGTTGCCATTTCCTTACCCAGGGGATCTTCCCAACCCAGGAATCGAACCTTGGTCTTCTGCATTGCAGGCAGATTCTTTACCATCTGAGCCACCAGAGAAGCCCAATACACTACTATGAACAGTTCCTTAATAAAAACCCTTCATTTAATTTCAAATAGTTCACATATTTTATATTCGCTCCACACACTTATAGAATACCTATTGTATACAAAGGATTAATATTTATCTCTGAAATACACATATTAAGACCATTTTGCAAATAAGTTTTAAGTCTATTAGCCCTTTGACTTCCACCTTTCCCCATCCCTTCTCATATCTACAAGTGCCATGGCAATAATGCATCTGATAGCAAATTGCATTTGTTGCCTGTGAGATCATGACCATAGTTATGGAAAACATTTTAAAATTTTATTTAAAAATTTTATCTGGTCATAGCCTTGTTTGTCTTGGACTTAATTTATTTCAAGTTCAGAGCATCTAGAGCTTGAATAGTAAGCTAATAATCCATCCTCAGTGTCTGCATCTTTTCAGGCAGCTTTCCATCTCTATTCCCTGTTACTGTCAAGAAACCCCAATTCATCCCGTGATTTGCAAGAGGCCACTCTAAGCCAACAAGAGACTCTGTCACTCTGCTCCCAAGGGTGGCCAATGTAAGATGTTGTCAAAGTTCTGAATTATCATCTGAAAACCTTACCATTCATCACTGTCTCTGTGGACCACATTAGTGACAATATTTTAATCTGATAAAATATTTTTATTTTATTGCTTCATTCCTACAAAGTTATAACGTCAATATGGTCTTAATGGCCTTAACGTCAATGGTCTTAATGTGTGTGTTTCCCAGATAAATCTTAATCCTCTGTACACAATAGGTATTCTGTAAATGTGTGTGGAGCGAATATAAAATATGTGAACTATTTGATGTTATAACATCAATAAATATTACATAGGTCAGGTAGGTTAATTCACACAATGAAAACTAATTTAAAATATTCTTTTTCCTCTTCATTTATAGTTAAGTCTTCCCTTTTTAAAAAGATTATGGTGATTTTACCAAGTGACTTGCTATCCTTAAAATCTTTCAGTAAGAATGATCACCATCATGGCAATATAACACCTCCTTACACCAGTTCCACAGTTACAGGTCCAGGTCAGAATGGAAACATACAAGTATCTCTCTTTTCAATCATTCTTGAATTATGTAAACAATAACTATAAGCAGAGATGAGAGCTTATGTTTCTAAGAGGAGACAGAGAGTGAAAGGAATATCTGAAGAATGAGAGCAGTTAGCCAAGGAAGAGCTTTTATGGATAAAGGAACAATAGAAGATAAGGCGAAGAGGCTAGGAAGAAAATAATGTACCCTGGGAACCATGGGTGGTTTGAAATTCCTGGAGTGGAAGAGGTGAGCTGGAGAGGGAAACAGGGGCCAGGTTGCAGAATGTCACTATAAGGAAACAGAGGGAATAGGAGGTCAGGGAAAGGTTCCAGATAGGAGAGTGACATGATCAGAGTCGTTAACTGAAGGATAGTCAGGACAGGTGAAAATGGAAGTGTAAAACACGTTCTCCCAAGAAGCCTAATTGTGAACAGAAGAAGAAAGACACTAAAGGGGGAGAAATGCAAAAGGGATTGGCAAAAGAGCCAGGTGGAGTAAGAGACATTAAAGGTAAAGGCATGAGACAGATGACTGTTGGAGGATATGGATACTAATGAGTTTGTAAGTATTGAAATAAGAACGTGAAAGCTTTACTCACCAGAGACCTCAGGAACATTCAAATCTAGATTTCTTATCCAGAATGCCAAGTCTTCTGGTTTCGAGCTACACAGAGTGTAGTCTGAGGACCAATAGCATCAACAGCATCTAGAAGCTTGTTAGAAATGCAGAATCTCAGGCTCCACCCCAGACCTCCAGAATCAGATCCTCTATTGTAACAAGCTCTCTGGCAGATTCACTTACACACTGAAGTTTGAGAAGCACAACTAGAGACTAACTCTGGAGACCTTTAAGGAATTATGAAGAATAGGAAAGGAACCAGAAGACTAGAGACAGGAAAAAGAGGAGAAAAAAATACAGCAAAATTCATACTGGTCAATCTGACACTAGTATGAATTAGTGACAGGATGACCAGAAGTAATCACTAGGGGCCAGCATGGATGCACTAAGTATAAATCATGCCCCAGAGAACAGATTTACAGTAGCCAAAAGAGGGTGGGTTGGGGGAGTGATAGAGTGGGAGGTTGGGATTAGCAGACGTAAGTTATTATATATGGAATGGTCAAACAACAAGATCCTACTGTGTCCAACAACAAGGGAACTATACTCAATATCCTGTGATAAACTACCATGATGGAAAAAAAAACCAAAAAAGAATATATAAAATTGAGTCAGTGCTATAAAGCAGATATTAACACAGAATTGTAAATCAACTTTTACTTCAATCTTAAAAAAGAATAAATCATGCCAGATTCTCTTTATTTTCTATCAGCAGGCCCAGGAGATACAATAGACATATCTGGTTTTCAACAAAGCATCTGATAAAATGTCTCAAAATACTTTGGTAAGTAAGATATGTATGGACTGGGTAATAGTTTTATTCAATCCATTCATAATTGGTTTAATAATTATTTCAAAAGGGTTTTAACTAGTAAATTAAAAGTAGACTAGATTTTACCAGATCTCTAATGACAAGACTTCCAACCTTCTCTCCCTAACCATTCAACGCTTTTTAAAATTTATATACCAGATCTCTAATGACAAGACTTCCAACTTTCTCTCCCTAAATCATTCAACACTTTTTTAAAAATTTTTGATAATTTAGGAGACACCAAAGATACACTTCCCTGGTAGCTCAGTGGTAAAGAATCCACCTGCAATGCAGGAGATGCAGGATTGATCCCTAGGTGAGGAAGATCCCCTGGAGAAGGAAATGGCAACCCATTTTAGCATTCTTTCCTGGGAAATCCCAAAGACAGAGGGGTCTGGCAGGCTACAGTCCATCGGCTCATGAAGAGTTGAACACAACTTAGCAACTCAACAACAATAACCAAAGATATACAGCTGGTTATCACTGAAAGCAAAAATGTTACTTGGCATCATCAAGATCCACTCTCTTCCCCCACAAAATTAACAGGTGGATACAAAGAATTAAAACATCTTAGTTATATTTAGATGAATTTAAATGATGATGAAACTAATCTGGGCTCCTAAACAATAAAGACAGGATAATGAAAAAGAAGCGTAACAGCAGTGAAATAAAGGCTTGGGAGTTTGAGAGATGCTAAATTCAATATGAGACATTAACATGAAGTCAACAGGATGTGAGTTCAGTTCAACCCTGAACACCCTAATACACCAAACACCCTAATACAAGACTCATGTAAGATTAAAAGAGGGCAGCAAAAAGATAAATAAATAAAAATAAAAGAGGGCAGCAGAGATTTAAACTAGCTTTTGCATTCTGTAACTTGAGAGAGTACACAAAGATCCCATAATAAAAATTAAAGATGCCTGATATTAACAAATAAGAAGTCCTAATAAGCAGACCAAATTGAAGTGTACTTTAAAGATGCCCACATACTTCCTTGTTGTTCATATTCTAACAAGAGATTTGCATGATAAATCAGTCATAATTCTCCCCAAAGTCAAATAGCCCTTAATTGGTCCTTCTGATCATATACTTGCCCTTTCTGTTCTCCTTTGTGCCAAACTTAACATGACTCTTGACTATATTATGTGTGTTCCCATAACTATACTGCTTGTGGCTTTTTTAATAAGGACTTAATTTCCCAGTCTGGGATCACTGCTGCATACATATTGGATATTTAGAGGGCACATTTAGGCTCAAAGTATCTTAGGGATACTGTTAGCCTGGGAAATCCAGACTAGTGACAGATTAGTAGAACTTCAAGGCTTTAGTTACTGAAGTATTAAGAAGCCCCAGAAGAAGGTGGAGCCCAGCATGAATGAAAGGAATGAAGGCAAAAGAAGCCCAAAATCCTAGGGATGGTATATGACATGTACCCATAAGATGATGTGTATTGTCTAAAATTTTATTTCAATCTCAAAGTTCTGTGAGTAAAAAATAAATTCTGCATAGTACAAATGGAAGGATGATTTAGTGTTTTCCAATTTAGGTAACTTCAGACAGTTCTATCATGTTTCTAACTGCTAACTATTCCAGTTGAAATTCCATATGGAGATATGAGGTTGCGAGACAGAGAAGGAGCACCTGAAAATAAGATGAAGTACTCACATTACCCCACCACTACTTTTATAAAGGATATACCTCAAAAGGCAACAACCTCCTGTCTTTTGAATAAATCATTTAGTTGTAACTTATAGGATATGGGCTGAGATGGAGATGGTTAGCAGAGGCAGAATTAGGAAATTAATTTCACTCATAAAATTTTGAGCTAAGGTTCATTATCTAAGTCAGATTTCAGAAGGGGTCCTGCTTATTGAAATCCTGAGTATCTACCTTTTCCATATTACCTTCAGATATTAAGTAACACTAGCTATTAAAAGAGGGGTAGAACTGGTGCCAATAACCCCAAACTTAAATTCCTACTTCCTCCCCATCCCAGTCACTATTTGCAAGAATGCATTGACTAAAAGCAATTTCCCAGGTGGCTCAGACAGTAAAGCATCTGCCTACAATGCGGGAGACCTGGGTTCAGTCCCTGAGTTGGGAAGATCTCTGGGAGAAGGAAATGGCAACCCACTCCAGTATGCTTGCCTGGAAAATTCCATGGATGGAAGAGCCTGGCAGGACAGTCCACAGGGTCACAAAGAGTCAGACATAACTGAGCGATTTCACTTTCTTTAACTTAATGCTACTGCTCCTATAGGAGGAAAAAAACACATCTTCTAATGACCCAGACACTTAAGTAACCAGTCTTTCCTTTCACTCCCCTAATATCTACCATGAACCATGAACTTCCAGATGTCCAAGTTTGTTTTAGAAAAGGCAGAGGAACCAGAGATCAAACTGCCGCTGGATCATCGAAAAAGCAAGAGAGTTCCAGAGAAACATCTATTTCTGCTTTATTGACTATGCCAAAGCCTTTGACTGGGTGGATCACAACAAACTGTAGAAAATTCTGAAAAGATGGAAATATCAGACCACCTGACCTGCCTCTTGAGAAACCTGTACACAGGTCAGGAAGCAACAGTTAGAACTGGACATGGAACAACAGACTGGTTCCAAATAGGAAAAGGAGTACGTCAAGGCTGTATACTGTCACCCTGCTTATTTAATTTATATGCAGAGTACATCAGCACAAGCTGGAATCAAGATTGCCAGGAGAACTATCAATAACCTCAGATATGCAGATGACACCACCCTTATGGCAGAAAGTGAAGAGGAACTAAAAAGCCTCTTGATGAAAGTGAAACTGGAGAGTGAAAAAGTTGGCTTAACATTCAGAAAACAAAGATCATGGCATCTGGTCCCATCACTTCATGGGAAATAGATGGGGAAACAGTGGAAACAGTGTCAGACTTTATTTGGGGGGCTCCAAAATCACTGTAGATGGTGACTTCAGCCATGAAATTAAAAGACGCTTAGTCCTTGGAAGGAAAGTTATGACCAACTTAGACAGCATATTCAAAAGCAGAGACATTACTTTGCCAACAAAGGTCCATCTAGTCAAGGCTATGTTTTTTCCAGTGGTCATGTACGGATGTGAGAGTTGGACTGTGAAGAAAGCTGAGCGCCAAAGAATTGATGCTTTTGAACTGTGGTGTTCAAAAGACAGTCACAAAGAGAAGACCCATGAGAGTCCCTTGGACTACAAGGAGATCCAACCAGTCCATTCTAAAGGAGATCAGTCCTGGGTGTTCATTGGAAAGACTGATGCTAAAGCTGAAACTCCAATACTTTGGCCACCTCATGTGAAGAGCTAACTCATTGGAAAAGACTCTAATGCTGGGAGGGATTGGGGGCAGGAGGAGAAGGGGATGACAGAGGATGAGATGGCTGGATGGCATCACTGACTCGATGGACATGAGTTTGGGTGAACTCCAGGAGTTGGTGAGGGACAGGGAGGCCTGGCGTGCTGCAATTCATGGGGTCGCAAAGAGTTGGATACAACTGAGCGACTGAACTGAACTGAACTGAAGTGAACATCTACCCTCACTGCTTGGCTCCTGGGGCTATAACTTGGGAGTTAACCTGCATGATGCCCACCTAAGATGACACTAAGAAGCTGGCTGGGCATCCTTCAGATGAATGTTAAAGTGTGAAGCACCTGCATCAAAATCACACAGAGCATTCATTAAAAATATGGGCTGCAAGATCCCAGGCCAGGGGTCTTGGAGCCTATAGTGGCTCAGTAGTAAAGAACCTGCCTGCCAATGATCTGCCTGCCAATGCAGGAGACAGGGGTTTGATCCCAGGTCCAGGAAGATCCCACATGCCATGTGGCAACTAAGCCCACGCACCACAACTACTGAGCCTATGCCACAACTACCGAAGCCTGCATGCTCTAGAGCCTGTGCTCTTCAACAAGAGTAGCCACCACAATGAGAAGCCCACCTACCCCAATGAAGAGTAGCCCCTGCTTGCCACAACTAGAGAAAGCTCATGTGAAGCAACAAAGACCCACCACAGTCAAAAATAAATAAATAAATAAATTATATTTAAAAAAAAGACCCCAGGCCAAACCCACGAAACAGTATTTCTGATGGTGGAACTCAGGAACCTGTACTTTTTAACGAGTGATATTTATGCACACTACGTTTAAGAATCTCTGCCTCTCAGTGACAATCACAAAGAGAGATGAAGTGATTTACCATGTCAACCCATCACTCAACAGTAGGGCCAGGCTAGAATCCACCATTCCTCAGCACCTGGTGTGAACTTCACCAACTAGAGCCCAAGGGCTTGGTACCAAATAGAAAAAATGATTTGGCACTCTACAGATTAAAGTCCCATCCAATCTTAACAATAATGGCATCCCACAGAGAAATAGCCGTCTAGTCCTTAATCCTGCCTTTCACATGGCAGAGGCAGAAAGCTTCATTTTAGGGCTTCTGATAATTTGTAGAATTGCCACTGCTAAAGATTCACAGCCTTGGGAGAAGGCCATGGAAACAACAGGACAAACACAAAAGGTGCTATTTTCATCAATCAGTGAGAGGGTCTGGAAACCAAAATTTGATTATTTGGTCTCAGCTTGAGTCTCGCTTGAACTTTATGTTCCTGGAAATTACATTCACACTCAGGTTGGCTTCAGAGAGTTATTCTTTCTTTTCCATTTAGCAGCATTTGGAAGTGCTTTTTGTCCTAAGACACTGCACAGGAAGCCCCCACAAAAAGAAGCTGTAATTAAAGGTGTAAATGAGCACACACAGGGATGCTCAGGGAGCCAGGGAATAAACATCACAAACCCTCTAACATGAGGCAGAGGTATCCTCAAACATTCTTACTCAGACAATACAAAGTCATTCTTAATACAAGACACTCTCAACTACCTTATTCGGAACAAATAATAAATCACTTAATTTGGAATTTTGTCTGCAGAAGGCATAATGACCTAAAATTATCACATTCAATATTATTTTAGCCTTCTTATAAAGGTAATCTGATGAAATATCAGTAATCTTAATAGGAGGTAACAGTATCATTCATGTTTCATGGGCATGTGAACTCACAATGGCAAGTTTTATCAGCTCTCATTAAAAAGCCATACATGATAATGTCACAGAGTTTGTGAATGGCAACCAGACAAAGATGGAGACCAAAAAATGTCCTAAAGGAATCAGAATGCTTACTTGTGGCTTAGGTTGAAATTTCAGTGTAAGTTTAAAAAAAAATAAAATAAAAGCAGTGTCTCTCTTACCCAGCTTGGAAGTGATGATGGGCCCTAAAAACTATAAAACGTGAAAGTGTAGTCACGCGGTCTTGTCCAACTCTAACCCCATGAACTGCAGCCCACCAGGCTCCTCTATCCACAGACTTCTCCAGGCAAGAATACTGGAGTGGATTTCCATTCCCTTCTCCAGAGGATCTTCCCAACCCAGGGATTGAACCCGGGTCTCTCACATTGCAGGTAGATTCTTTACTGTCTGAGCCATCAGGGAAACCAAAGAAAAACTCTATAAAAATAGTTCTAAAATGCTTTCTGCAAAAGCAGTTGCTGATATGAAAGAGATATGTATAAAATTTGAAAATTGCTTCATCAATTTTAAGTAGGAAAAAAAGGCTGGATGAAGCACAAGCGGGAATCAAGATTTCTGGGAGAATTATCAATAACCTCAGATATGCAGATGGTACCACCCAAATGGCAGAAAGCAGGGAGGAACCAAAGAGCCTCTTGATGAAAGTGAAAGGGGAGAATGACAAAGCTAGCTTAAAACTCAACATTCAAAAACTGAAGATCATGACATCTGGTCCCATCAGTTCAGTTCACCTCAGTCACTCAGTCATGTCCAACACTTTGCGACCTCATGGACTGCAGGACACCACCTCCCTGTCCATCACCAACTCCCGGAAGTTATTCGAACTCATGTCCATTGAGTCGGTGATGCCACCCAATCATCTCATCCTCTGCCATCCCCTTCTCCTCCCACCCTCAATAGTTCCCAGCATCAGGGTCTTTTCAAATGACTCAGTACTTCACATCAAGTGGCCAAAGTATTGGAGCTTCAGCTTCAGCATCAGTCCTTCCAATGAATATTCAGGACTGATTTCCTTTAGGACAGACTGGTCTTCTCCAACATCACAGTTCAAAAGCATCAATTCTTCAGCACTCAGCTTTCTTTACAGGCCAGCTCTCAATCCATACATGACTACTGGAAAAACCATAGCTTTGACTAGACGAATTTTGGTGGCAAATGCTATCTAGGTTGGTCATAACTTTTCATCCAAGGAGTAAGAGTCTTTTAATTTCACGGCCATAGGCACCATCAGCAGTGATTTTGGAGCACCCCAAAAAAGTCTGTCACTGTTTCCATTGTTTCCCCATCTATTTCCATGAAGTGATGGGACCAGATGCCACGATCTGTTTTCTGAATGTTGAGCTTTAAGCCAATTTTTTCACTCTCCTCTTTCACTTTCAACAAGAGGCTCTTTAGTTCTTCTTCACTTTCTGCCATAAGGGTGGTGACATCTGCATATCTGAGGTTATTGATATTTCTCCCAGCAATCTTGATTCAAACTTGTGCTTTATCCAGCCGAGTATTTCACATGATGTACTCTGCATATAAGTTAAATAAGCAGGATGAACATATACAGCCTTGATGCACCCCTGTCCCTATTTGGAACCAGTCTGTTTTTCCATGGCCAGTTCTTACTGTTGCTTCCTGACCCGCGTACAGATTTCTCAGGAGGCAGGTCAAGTGCTCTGGTAGTCCCATCTCTTTCAGAATTTTCCACAGTTTGTTGTGATCCACACAGTCAAAGGCTTTGGCATAGTCAATAAAGCAGAAATAGATATTTTTCTGGAACTTTCTTGGTTTTTCGATGATCCAACAGATGTTGGCAATTTGATCTCTGGTTCCTCTGCCTTTTCTAAAACCAGCTTGAACATCTGGAAGTTCACGGTTCACATATTGCTGAAGCCTGGCTTGGAGAATTTTGAGCATTACTTTACTAGCGTGTGAGATGAGTGCAACTGTGTAGTAGTTTGAGCATTCTTTGGCATTGCCTTTCTTTGGGACTGGAATGAAAACTGACCTTTCCCAGTCCTGTGGCCACTGCTGAGTTTTCCAAATTTGCTGGCATATTGAGTGCAGCACTTTCACAGCATCATCTTTTAGGATTTGAAATAGCTCAACTGGAATTCCATCACCTCCACTAGCTTTGTTCATAATGATGCTTTCTAAGACCCACTTGACTTCACATTACAGGATGTCTGGCTCTAGGTAAGTGATCATACCATCGTGATTATCTGGGTCATGAAGATCTTTTTTGTATAGTTCTCCTGTGTATTCTTGTCACCTCTTCTTAATATCTTCTGCTTCTGTTAGGTTCATACCATTTCTGTCCTTTATTGTACCCATCTTTGCGTGAAATATTCCCTTGGTATCTCTAATTTTCTTGAAGAGATCTTTAGTCTTTCCCATTCTATTCTTTTCCTCTATTTCTTTGCACTGATCACTGAGGAAGGCTTTCTTATCTCTCCTTGCTATTCTTTGGAACTCTGCATTCAGATGTTTATATCTTTCCTTTTCTCCTTTGCTTTTCGCTTCTCTTCTTAGTTATTTGTAAGGCCTCCTCAGACAGCCATTTTTCTTTTTTTTTGCATTTCTTTTTCTTTGCGATGGTCTTGATCCCTGTCTCCTATGCAATGTCATGAACCTCCGTCCATAATTCTTCACACACTCTATCAGATCTAACCCCTTGAATCTATTTCTCACTTCCACTGTATAATCATAAAGGATTTGATTTAGGTCATACCTGAATGGTCTAGTGGTTTCCCCTACTTTCTTCAGTTTCAGTCAGAATTTGGCAATAAGGAGTTCATGATCCAAGCCACAGTCAGGTCCCAGTCTTGTTTTTGCTGAATGTATAGAGCTTCTCCATCTTTGGCTGCAAAGAATATAATCAATCTGGCTTCCCTGGTGGCTCAGAGGATAAAGCGTCTGCCTGCAATGCAGGAGACCTGGGTTCAATCCCTGGGTTGGGAAGATCCCCTGGAGAAGGAAATGGCAACCCACTCCAGTATTCTTGCCTGGAGAATCCCATGGACAGAGAAGCTTGGTGGGCTACAGCCCACGGGGTTGCAGAGTCAGACATGACTGAGCATCTTCACTTTTCTTTCTAACTGGTGACGTCCATGTGTAGAGTCATCTCTTGTGTTGTTGGAAGAGGGTGTTTGCTATGACCAGTGCATTCTCTTGGAAAAACTCTATTCGCCTTTGCCAACTGCTTCATTCTGTATTCCAAGGCCAAATTTGCCTGCCCCATCACTTCATGGCAAATAGATGGGGAAACAATGGAAACAGTGACAGATTTTATTTTGGGGGCTCCAAAATCACTGCAGATGGTGACTGCAGCCATGATATTAAAAAATGCTTGCTCCTTGGAAGAAAAGCTATTACCAACCTAGACAGCATATTAAAAACCTGAGACATTACTTTACCGAGAAAGGTCCGTCTAGTGAATGCTATGGTTTTTCCAGTACTCATGTATGAATGGGATAGTTGGACTACAAAGAAAGCTGAGTGCCAGAGAATTGATGCTTTTGAACTGTGGTATTGGACAAGACTCTTGAGAATCCCAAGGACTGCAAGGAGATCAAGCCAGTCAATCCTAAAGGAAATCAATCCTGGATATTAGTTCAAAGGACTGATGCTGAAGCTGAAGCTCCAGTACTTTGGCCACCTGATGCAAAAAACTGACTCATTCGAAAAGACCCTGATGCTAGGAAAGATTGAAGGCAGGAGGAGAAGGGAACTACAGAAGATGAGATGGAATGGCATCACTGACTCAATGCACATGAGTTTGAGCAAGCTCAGGAGTTGATGATGGGCAGAGAAGCCTAGCATGCTGCAGTCCATGGGGTCACAAAGAGTCAGACACAATTGAACTGACTGACTGACCAAGGCATCCAGACACATTAAAGTATATCAAAGTAAGGAAGTCAGATCAAGAAACACATTTTTCAAAGTCATGTCCAAATGGTCTTAACACTTGATTCCTCACCCACCTGGAAGAATAGATGGAGAGCTGTGCCCACCACTGAGTCCCACCACCCAGTTGAGAAGGGAGGGGCTGCCCATCTCTCCCCTCAGGCCTAGAAAGAAGCTTCAACAAGCCCATGCAGACAGCTTGGTGTGTGAACCCTTACAACTGAAGTTCACAGTGAATAGTGACTGGTTCCCATCTGAGAAACCTACAGGGCAAGAGATGGGTTGACGGGTTGCTTAAAGAAGAGGATAAAGTGGGCAGGCTGCACCTGCAGAATTTTGGGGGCCAAGGATTCATGTGTGTTCCCTTGGATCAGATGTGGGCTATGGTTTAAAAGCAATTGCATGAGGTCAGGTCATGACTTCTCCAAGAGGGTCACCTGCAGGGATAAACAGTCCTCAGCAGAAAGAAGCTGGAGGCCCAGCAGCATTCACAGAAGCTGAGGACAGAGTAGGCTACCAAACAAGAACATGAGAAAACATCACCACCATCAGGGGATAGGTGATAGTCCAGAAAGCATGATGCCAATTACAACAGGATGAGTCTTTCTGGTCTTTTCTGTCCCTCCCACATTTCCCCCCTCTACCTCTATACTATCAGGCACAACTTCAGCTTCAATCCAAAAAGTCAAGAAACTTTGGCCAGAGCTTAAGATAGGGAAGGGAGCCAACCAGACACCTTTACCCAACTTCAAGCTTCTCCCAGGCAACAGACCTGGAATGGGGGTTGTGGGGAAGGGAGAAGTTTTCATTTTCAATCAAGTTTGATGTTTTGCCTCTTTCATTAGACTTGCACACACTATGTACTAAATTGGGAGTGTTTTAAGACTTAAGAATAACCAGAAAAGTTGCAGAGTTGCTCATGCTTTCATTCAAGAAGTCATATAAATGGAATTGAAATTAAAAGGAATGAAATACACAATTAGGATGAATCTTCGGGGAATAATATTGAGTGAAGAAACCAATCCCAAAAGGTTCCACACAATATTATCCTATTTATATAATCATCTTGAAATGACAAAATTATAGAAACTGAGGTCAAATTGGTGGTTTCAGAGTAAGAAAAGGTAGGAGCAAGAGGAAAGTGGATGTGGATACAAAGGGGCAACAAGAGGCTTAAAGCAACAGAAATTTATTGTCTCAGTTATGGAAGCTAGAAGTCTGATATCAAGGTGTTGGCAGGGCCATGTTCCCTCTGAAACCTGTAGAGGAATCCTTCCTTGTCTATTCCTAGCTTCTGGTGGCTTGCCAGAAATCTTTGGTGTTCCTTGGCTTACAGTTGCTTAACTCAATCTCTGTCTTTACTTCTTTCTCTGTTCCCCTGGGTTCTGTCTTCACTTAGATTTCTTATAAGCACATGTCCTTATGAGGACATGTCCTTTAATGTTGGATTAAAGGCCTACCATACTCCAGTATGACCTCACTGAAAGTAATTACATCTACAATAATCTTACTGCCACATAAGGCCACATCCTGAGGTACTAGCGGTCAGGACTTCTACATAGCTTTTGAGGGGAGTAGGGATACACAACTTAAAATACTTGGCTAGGGTAAAAATATTGTTTTTTTTTTTTTTTCATATCTTATTCACATTCCCATTCCCACCACAGAGCTTCCCAGATAAGACAGGGAGAAGGATGAACAGATAGTGGTTCCCTAACAATTGACAGAAACTCCAAGGCACCACTCTGATCTCACATAGCTAGGAGCCACCTGTCTCAGTATAGACAGTCAAATGCCACCTGTAGCTCCATGATGACAACACTGCCTCTTAGCCACTCTCCCACAGGGAGCATCCTGTCCCTAGGCTGTTTCAATAATCACTTTTATTTTGTCTAGGATACAAAAGCCTGTAAAAGCTATAGTGACATCCTCATACACATTATGCTGCCAGGTTCAAAATGCTGCCTGTCTTACTTCTCAGGCTCCCTCTAAATTAAATCAGGCTATAACTTCTGTCCTTGTGGATCTCCTATCAAGGGACCTGTGGTCCCTCATGATATCTGGCTTTTACGTGCACCACTCCAGGCTACTGGATATGACTGTATCTGAGTCCTGGCTGTGGGCAAAATTTAGTCAGAATGCTCCTAAGCCTCATGCATATCAGGATAGTGGCTATTTTATTAATTGTTCTGTTTAGTTGCCCCCAAGCATCTCATTCAATAAATACTTACTGAGCATCAACTATATACCAGACACTGTTCCAGATGCTGGGGACACAGTGGTACATTAAACAAACTCTCTGTCCGTGTGGTTCTGCATCCCAGTGAAGAGAGACAGAATGCTAAACAAACAAGGCCATCTCAGGGATTGTAACTGCTATAGAGGAAATAAACAGGATGATGTGATAGAAGTGGAGAGGGGACAATTGAGCTGCAATTTAAAGGAGGAACACAAGCCAGCCACAGGATGTGTCTAGGGAAGAACATACCAAAGCAAAGAGAACAGCAAGGACAATGGCCTTTACAAGTATTGAACTTGACATGTTTAATTGAAAGGTGGTTCAGAAACTTATGTGGGACATCTCTGCTTTGCTCCTTTTGACTTTCTGCCACTTGCTGCATACCTTCTGCCTCTGTATGGCCTTTTTTAAAATTTTTATTGTATATTGAAGCATAGTTGATTAACAATGCTGTGTTAGTTTCACCAAAGTGATTCAGTTATACATATATATGTATATATTCTTTTCCAGTACTCTTGCCTGGAGAATCCCATGGATGGAGGAGCCTCGTAGGCTGCAGTCCATGGGGTTGCAAAGGGTCGGGCACGACTGAGCAACTTCACTTTCACTTTTCACCTTCATGCATTGGAGAAGGAAATGGCAACCCACTCCAGTGTTATTGCCTGGAGAATCCCAGGGATGGGGGAGCCTGGTGGGCTGCCGTCTATGGGGTCGCGCAGAGTCGGACACGACTGAAGTGACTTAGCAGCAGCATTCTTTTTCAAATTCTTTTCCCATTTAGCTTATTACAGAATATTGAGTGGAGTTCCTTGTGATATACAGTAGGTCCTTGTTAGTTATGTATTTTAAATATAATAGTGTGTATATGTCAATCCCAAATTCCCAGTGTATATCTCCCACATCCTTCCCCCTCAACTATGAAAAGATACTCAACATCACTAATTATTAGAAAAATGCAAACCAAAACTACAAAGTGATATTGCTTCACATCTGTCAGAATGGCCATCATCAAAAAATCTGCAAACAATAAATGCTGGAAAGAGCGTGGACAAAAGGAAACCCTCCTACACTGTTGGCAGGAATGTAAATTGGTACAGCTACTACGGAGAACAGGATGGAGTTCCTTAAAAAAATTAAGAATAGAGCTACCATGTGATCCTGCAATCCCAGTCCTGGGCATATATCTGGAGAAAAACATAGTTTGAAAGAATGCATGCACCCCTATGTTCACTGCAGCTCTATTTATAGTAGCTAAGATACAGAAGCAACCTAAATGTCCATCGACAGATGAATGGATAAAGAAGATGTGGTACATATAAGCAAAGGAGTATTCAGTTCAGTTCAGTCACTCAGTCATGTCCAACTCTTTGCAGCCCCATGAACCACAGCACACCAGGCATCCCTGTCCATCACCAACTCCCGGAGTTCGCCCAAACCCATGTCCATTGTGTCAGTGATGCCATCCAACTATCTCATCCTCTGTCTTCCCCTTCTCCTCCTGCCCTCAGTCTCTCCCAGCATCAGAATCTTTTCAAATGAGTCAGCTCTTCACATCAGGTGGCCAAACTATTGGAGTTTCAGCTTTAACATCAGTCTTTCCAATGAACACCGAGGACTGATCTCCTTTAGAATGGACTAGTTGGATCTCCTTGCAGCCCAAGGGACTCTCAAGAGTCTTCTCCAACACCACAGTTCAAAAGCATCAATTCTTCGGCACTCAGCTTTCTTCACAGTCCAACTCTCATATCCATACATGACCACTGGAAAAACCATAGCCTTGACTAGACGGACCTTTGTTGGCAAAGTAATGTCTCTGCTTTTGAATATGCTGTCTAAGTTGGTCATAACTTTCCTTCCAAGGAGTAAGTATCTTTTAATTTCATGGCTGCAATCACCATCTACGGTGATTTTGGAGCCCCCAAATTAAGTCTGACACTGTTTCCACTGTTTCCCTGTCTATTTCCCATGAAGTGATGGGACCAGATGCCATGATCTTCGTTTTCTGAATGTTGAGCTTTAAGCCAATTTTTTCACTCTCCACTTTCACTTTCTTCTTCATTTTCTCCCATAAGGGTGGTGTCATCTGCATATCTGAGGTTATTGATATTTCTCCCAGCAATCTTGATTCCAGCTTGTGCTTCTTCCAGCCCAGCGTCTATCATGATGTACTCTGCATGTAAGTTAAATAAGCAGGGTGACAATATACAGCCTTGACGAACTCCTTTTCCTATTTTGAATCCGTCTGTTGTTCCATGTCCAGTTCTAACTGTTGCTTCCTGACCTGCATACAGGTTTCTCAAGAGGCAGGTCAGGTAGTCTGATATTCCCATCTCTTTCAGAATTTTCCACAGTTTGTTGTGATCCACCCGGTCAAAGGCTTTGGCATAGTCAATAAAGCAGAAATAGATGTTTTTCTGGAATTCTCTTGCTATTCTGATGATCCAGTGGATGTTTGCAATTTGATCTCTGGTTCTTCTGCCTTTTCTAAAACCAGCTGAACATCTGGAAGTTCACGGTTCACATATTGCTGAAGCCTGGCTTGGAGAATTTTGAGCATTACTTAACTAGCGTGTGAGATGAGTGCAATTGTGTGGTTGTTTGAGCATTCTTTGGCATTGCCTTTCATTGGGATTGGAATGAAAACTGACCTTTTCCAGTCCTGTGGCCACTGCTGAGTTTTCCAAATTTGCTGGCATATTGAGTGCAGCACTTTCACAGCATCATCTTTTAGGATTTGAAATAGCTCAAGTGGAATTTCATCACCTCCACTAGCTTTGTAAGTAGTGATGCTTCCTAAGGCCCACTTGACTTTGCTTTCCAGGATGTCTGGCTCTAGATGAGTTTAAGTGATCACACCATCTTGATCATCTTGGTCGTGAAGATCTTTTTTGTACAGTTCTTCTGTGTACTCTTGCCACCTCTTCTTAATATCTTCTGCTTCTGTTAGGTCCATACCATTTCTGTCCTTTATTGTATTCATCTTTGCATGAAATATTCCCTTGGTATCTCTAATCTTCTTAAAGAGATCTCTAGTCTTCCCCATTCTATTGTTTTCCTCTATTTCTTTGCATTGATCACTGAGGAAGGCTTTCTTATCTCTCCTTGCTATTCTTTGGAACTCTGCATTCAAATGGGTATATCTTTCCTTTTCTCTTTTGCTTTTCGCTTCTTTTCACAGCTATTTATAAGGCCTCCTCAGACAGCCATTTTGCTTTTTTCATTTCTTTTACTCAAGCATTAAAAAGAATGAAATAATGCCATTTGTGGCAACATGGGTGGACCTGGAAATTATCATACTAAGTGAAGTAAGTCAGACAGAGAAAGACAAATATATGATATAGTTTATATACAGAGTCTTAAAAAATGATACAAATGAGTTTATTTACAAAACAGAAACAGACTCACAGACTTAGAAAATGAACTTATGTATTATCTGTTTAGCTTGACAATGCCCACATGGATCTGGCCCGGGGTTCTTCCCTGCACTTGAATGCCTGGACTTTGTGCTGACAAACCTCCCATTGTCTCACCCATGCCCTGGGCTTGGATCAATGGAGGACATTCATTTCACCCCTTACAGAAGTGATCTGCTTCAACAGTCATGAGAACTGGACACTGGCCATGGTGAAATTTAAAGCAGAAAACATGGAGCAGCCCATTTCCCCAACCATATACCTGTCAAGTGTCCAGGACCCCAACTACACGCCACAGCTAACTGTGGTGAGGGTGGTGTTTCCCGGGACTTAGCCATAGCCTTGCCCTCTGACCTCCCCAGAAGCTCTGTAAACATTCAGGGAACAAAAGCCAGTTTATGACCCAGAACCTATTGAGCTCATCATCTCCTGGGAGGCTCCATCTAACAATGGCAATTTTCCCTCTTTTAACACAGAATTTTTTTTCCTAGCTTCTAAATTTTTATATTAGGAATTAAATTTTTATGTTAATTAACTATTAACAGCTATTTATGTGTAAGTAACTTGATTTTTTAAAACAATGTTTAACTGAGAGAGAAAAAGCAACAGAAGCTCTGTGCTGATTCAGAACCATCACTGTATTTCCTGGTCCAGTAGAATCTCCTCTGGGCTTCTGCCCCTGTACACGCACAGGCAGCTTTCAGCCTCTTTTACATTCCTGGGCTTATTTTCCACTCCTGACCTCTGGCACTGCTAGACTTAGAGTCACCCTCAATGTATGTGAGCATCTCTCCAGCTGCCAGCCCATCTCTGGCTCTTATGCAACTCAGGGCTCTTGGTCTCAGCTGCTCTTCTTTCCTGGGCATCAGATGTTCATGGCATCAGGCCCTACCTGATTGTGAAAATATGCTCACACGCATGTCACTCCCCCTCAGAACTTGTTTACACAAATGCAGGCTATGAATGGTGATGGCAATACTATATAAATCAACTAAGATGTTTCTCTCATGCATGACAAGAAGCCAACTCACGGACGTTGATGCAAAAAGGGAGATGCTGGGTGTTTTGGGTTCATGTAGTTGGAGAACACAATTGCTGAACTTCCAGGTACTCACACAGCATTACCAGGATAGCTTTTATGACCCTTCTTCCTTTTACCCTTACCTCTACCCTCATTCTCTACAGATCAGTTTGCTTTATCTCTGCTCAGCAGTCCCTTTGGAAAAGAGGGGTTCTCTACACCAATGGCATTGACCAAGCTTAGATCCCATGACCCATTCCTGGACTAATCACTGAAGACAGGGAAATAGGATCCCGGGACCAGCAAGGCCTGGGTCATGTGCCCTCCACTGTCTCCCAGATTGCATGGAGTCAAATGAAGTACTGTGAGGGGCTATCATATAAGGAACTGTACAAAGTATAAAGTGGTAGATATACAGTTTGGTTCACTAAATATTCATTTCATAATCTTCCAACCATCTGCTACCCTCTGCAACAAAGGCTGGAAAGCTAAAAATACTACTTTTTCAGACAGCCTTGCAGTTAGAGCACAGGCTTATATCCAAGTTCTGGCCAGCAGATGTTCCCAAGAAAAGCAGACATGATTAATGTGAGGTGGTGGCTGGTGCAGTCATCAGATTTTCTCATAAGTACAGGAGACTGACAGATGCCTTTGGTCCTTCACGACCAGCTATGTCGTAGGGTTCTAGAGTCTAATCTCTACATCACTGATGGTACACAACAACAGCTTCATTTCTGCTAGAACTAGTGGTATGCTGTGCATATTTCCTGATGAGGTCCCAGCCCTGTAGCATTAAGGCTTGGTTTCCTGAATCCCATAGATTTTGTAAGCAGCTTAATATCCTGAAGGAAATTTCTTTCCTCATCATCAACAGGCTAGTTTCATGTAAAAGAAAAACTAACACCTTGCACTGCTGCTTTATATGCAAAAATGTGCATATTATCACCCGGTCAGGAGTAAACAAACACATGTCTGCTCTCTGAGTCCCACCACTCCCCCAAAATAAAGACAATAAAAAGTTCCAGGATCACACTGTCTAGCTCTGGTCCCCAAAATAACTGAAATTGTGAATCTTTCCTGTAAATTACCAACTCAGCAACAACAACTTTATTGCTTTGCAACTTTATTGACTTTTACAGTCACCTCTTTTACTTTCACCCTCATCTCTACCCTCATTCTCTACAGATCAGCTTCCTCTACCTCTGCTCAGCAGTCCCTTTGGAAAAGAGGGGTTCTCTACACCAGTGGCATTCACCAACCTTAGATCCCATGACCCATTCCTGGACTAATCACTGAAGACAGGGAAATAGGATCCCAGGAAGATATGACACACATATGACATATCTGAAGATGTGACATAATCTTTGAGGTTACAACACTCACGTGAGGTAACTGTGAGCAAAGTAACTGTAAACATGGTAAACTTGTGGTTGTTGTTTAGTCACTAAGTTGTGTCTGACTCTCCTGCGACCCCATTGACTGTACCTCACTAGGCTCCTCTCTCTATGGGATTTCCCAGGCAAGAATACTGGAGTGGGTTGCCATTTCCTTCTCCAGGGTATCTCCCCAACCCAGGGATCGAACTCGCATTTCCTGCATTGGCAGGTAGATTCTTTACCACTGAGCCCCCAGGGAAGCCCAATCTTGTGGTTGCTTTTTTCTCCCCCCCCCCCCCCCCCCCCCCCCCCCCCCCCCCCCCCCCCCCCCCCCCCTTTCTTCTCCCCCCTCCCCCCCCCCTCCCCCACAAAATCATTCAAACATAGTGTCTCTTTTTAAAAATAACTGTTTGGTGTATATTTCATTTGGGAAGCCAGTCTTTCAAAAACCTGAACTCCCTTGCAATCCACCTTTGTAAATAAAATGTTTTTCTTTCTAGAACGCCTTTATGGCTGTGTCTTCTTTTGACAATAAGCTCTGTTATTTGCAGTTAAGAGCCCCCATAAATACTGGAAGGGAAGTTCACCAGTGGGTGCTCATGCATTGTTAAGGGAGAGCAGTACTGTTAGAGGGAAAGGATGAGTTGAGAAAATGAAAACAGAAAATTGTCCCTACATTGTTTCATAATTCATATTATGATTGGAATAATGTGGTATTGTTGTAAACTACAAAATCCAGTGTACATATAAGGCTAAAGCAGTATTCTTGATTGGCAGTTACCATTTGGCAGGTAATTCAAGGGCACCTACATTGTATGGGTAGTGTCCATCTCCCATTAGCTAAACCCTGCTTGTCTTTTGAAGACCCTTTAAGAAGTTCCTAAACTGCCCATGTGTATTGTCTTCCTAGATAATGTGACCATCCTATGGCAATTAAATTGCACACAGAGTCATCTATCCATGTAATAGGTATCGACTAAGCGTCAACTGACAAAAACATGATCACAGGCCAACATCAAGAAGCACCACCAGGACACTGACAGAGAAGAAGATTATTCTGGACACCTGATTCAAGGCAGCCATCAGCACTAAAGAGATGGGGAAGCAGGGGGTACTGGGCTAGGAAGAGGCACAAAGGGAGATTCATGTTATCTGTAACATTTTAATCAACAGAAAACAAGTATGACAAAATGTTACCATTTGTTATTTCTGAATAGTGGGCTTATAATTTGTTAATATTTTTCTGTATTTTTAAACTTCTCAAAGGAAAAAAAGTGAGGCAGCCAGAAAGAGAAAGTATATATACGTTTCATGCTTTGCTTCTATCTCTGTAATTTTGCTCCTCAGGAGAAACTTTCATCAGAAAAAAATATTAATTAAAAAAAAAAAACCTGAATTCTACGATTGATGTTAAACCATTGTTAAAATTTTATTTTAAGTGGGAAGTGCCTAGACATCGGTGGTTAAGATTAAACTGGAAGTTTTTCAGAGTGTCTCAGATTTGGTAAAGCAAATATGCAGTGCAGGCCAAAAAAAAAAAAAGTTTCCCAACATTCTTCAGAATCAAGTGTGGCCACCAAATGAAATATTGCTTAAGGCCATTTGAAGGCATTTCCCTGGAAATTGCTTGTAAATGCAAAAGCAAAAGAAAACAACAAAATTCCTGAGTGTTTTTGTTTCTAGAAGCCTCCTGAAAGAAATCCTGTGTGTGTGTGTGTGTGAGAGAGTATGAGTGTGAGTGTGCGTACATACTGTGGGGAAGGAGATGTTAATTGATAGGGTTCAGGGCTACACTTTTGGCTTACTGAATCTTGGCCATGCCTTACAGTGTGTTAAAGGAAGCTTTATTTACACTTATTTTCCTTTTGTCAGTAATGCTTTATAATACCCTAGCTTCGTGGTAGAATTTAAGAATTAAAATAACACAAATCAAGACCGCATAATTAAGTCCTGTAATATATTAATTGACCTAAGTCTAGGAAAAGGAGTTGGCTAGGAGATAGTCAGTTATACAAGAGGTATAGCACTGGTGGTGGTGGTTTAGTTACTAAGCTGTGTCCAACTTTTGTGACCCCGTGGACTGTAACCCGCCAGGCTCCTCTGTCCAAGGGGTTCTCCAGGCAAGAATACTGGAGTGGGTTGCCATTTCCTTCTCCAGAGGATCTTCCTGACCCAGGGATTGAACCCTGGTCTCCTGCACTGCAGGCAATTTCTTTACCGACTGAGCAACCAGAGAAGCTATACTAGGTATAGCACTAGTTACAGTACAATGGCTAAAGTTGGGTTTAAAACTATTTTGGCTAAAAATCCCAAGTGTGCCCCCAACCTCCAGCCTATCAACCCCCAAAGTTGTAGGCTCTGCATCTGACCTAGGAGCTACATTCTCATATACCCAGGAACTATGGGATTAGAAGGAAAGAGAAATTTTAATGTTTTATGAGTGTAAAGTAACTAGCATACAACTATTACTCATTAATCCATTCAATAAAAACTTTTTGAAGTCCCAATGGCTCAGTGGCAAATAATCTGCTTGTAATGCAAGAGACACAAGTTCCATCCCCAGGTCGAGAAGATCCCCTGTAGAAGGAAATGGTAACCCACTCCAGTACTCTTGCCTGGGAAATCCCATGGACAGAGGAGCCTGGTGACTACAGTCCATGGGGTCACAGAGGAATCAGACATGACTTAGCAACTAAACACACAACATATATACTCTTAATGTTCTTTAGACTAGTTTCCTAAACCTTCTTAAGCTCTATTTCCTCATCCACTTTTTTATTTTCCCTATTCTGAGCTAATGCCATCACCCCATTTTATGGTAGCATATCTCCTAAAATCAAATCTAGCAATCATTCCACCTTCTATTTTAATATGTTTTGCTTATTCTCCAACTAAGACACTTGCTCCTTGGAAGAAAAGCTATGACAAATGTAGACAACATATTAAAAAGCAGAGACATTACTTTGCCAACAAAGATCTCTATGGTTTTTTCAGCAGTCATGTATGGATGTGAGAGGTAGACCATAAACAACGCTGAGCACTGAAGAATTGATGCTTTTTAACTATGGTATTGGAGAAGACTCTTAAGAGTCCCTTGGATTGCAAGATCAAACCAGTCAATCCTAAAGGAAATCAATCCTGAACATTCATTGGAGGGACTGATGCTGAGGCTGAAGCTCCAATATTTTGGCCACCTGATCAGAAGAACTGACTCATTGGAAAAGACCCTGATGCTGGGAAAGATTGGAGGCAGGAAGAAAAGGGGACAACAAAGGATGAGATGATTGGATGGCATCACTGACTCAATGGATATGAGTTTGAGCAAGCTCTGGAGATGGTGAAGGACAGGGAAGCCTGGCGTGCTGCAGTCCATGGGTTCACAAAGAGTCAAACATGACTTGAGTGACTGAACAATACAACAATTCTCCAACTTTCAATTCTGGCTCCATGGCAGAACTTAGAACACTGCTACAAACACCTAGAAGTGTTGGATAAAACAAAAGAAATCTTTAAATTCATTGCAAACCTTGTAAGAAATAAAAGGGAAATCCTCAGTTGCCTAAAATAGAGACAGAAGAGCTTGCACTGAGGGGCAATTTTCAGATCAAGAAATAGGCTGTAACAGTTAACTTTGGGTTTCTACAGCTACACACAAACTGAATGAGGCTGGACACTCCTTGAAGCAGGTAGTTGGAATGAAATCATTGCATGAAGCCAGAATCCTTCAAGAGTGGCCACCTCAGTGAAAGAGAGGGTGAAAAACTGCATCCTCTACCTCAGAGATGATAAAGCAATGAACCTTTTCCTGCAGTTTAGGTCTTGGACTAGTGATGGCCCTAGGATACCTGGCAGAAACAAATGTGAAACTGAAAGTCACTTGTACAGCCAAGACCTCACAGAATCCTTCAGAAAAAGGAGATGGACACACAAATAAAAACTTACAAGCATTCAAGGAAATGATCCACCACAAGAAAGAATCAGCAGACACAATAAACATCCCAAGATAACAATCTGAAACAATACGTCTGAAATCATACAAGAGGGAAATAAAACCATGAAAAAGAGAGCAAGACACAAGTATAAACTGATACCCTCCTGCTCCTTTACATGCCAGGTGTGTGCTTATACTCTCAACTTTTCTAAATGCCCTACATGCAATCACAGTCTTGCCTATATGATGATATCACTAGAAGTTCCAAAAAGATCCACTTCATCCATTTCTTCTCAACATATGTCAATACATGAAATGCTCAGTGTGGTCACCCTTTTTGCTTAAGATAATGATTTTTTTTTAAAGTACTCTTAAGGTCAATATATTAATGCAATAATATCTGTAAACATCAATGTCTGAAGTGATTTATTTATTTAGCACACCACCATGAGGGAATGGAATTCAGTTCCCTTTAAGTTTGAAAGAGGGAAGACAAGTAAGCAATTCAGAACAAGGTCACTGAGCATCTAAAAGGAAAAGAAGAAAATAAGAGGTGTCTGAAAGAGATGGAGTGAATATGAGAACACAGAAACTCTGAAAACAGGTATTGATTTTTCAAAGACAGTTTTCTTACTTTTCAGTTTTGCCTAAGGTAAATCCTTACTTTTTAGGTTTCAACTAGAGCTACTCATGCCTTTCAGCCTAGTCAAAAACTCCTCTCAGATTTTATACTTTATTGCTAACAAAGGTTTTCCACCCAGCCAATCTGGAAGTTCCTTGACAATAAAACAGTTTTCACAACAGCTTCCAGTCACAACCAATATAAATGATTTATTCAGAATAATGACATGTAGAGAAACTCTTAAGCAAACTCAATGGAAGAGATAATTTCAGAGGCCTGGACACCCCAGAGAACAACAAAGCCATATTTGTTTGTTCTCATTTTGAAACAAATTTCCTTTCTACAAAATTCCAATAAAGTAAAAAGATATTTCTTGCAGAACCATGACTATTTGGAGTTGAGACTCTGGGATCAAAAATAATAAAGGTGAAATTTTCAGACAATAAATTAGTTAGTTGCTTTGTCTAGCAGCATTAAAACGTTCTGTGCTGTGCTGTGCTAAGTCACTTAAGTCATGTCTGACTCTGTGCAACCCTATGAACTGTGGCCCACCAGTCTCCTCTGTCCATGGGATTTTTCCAGGCAAGAATACTGGTGTGGGTTGTCATGCCCTTCTCCAGGGTATCTTCCAAACCCAGGGATCAAACCCTCTTATGTCTCCTGCATTGGCAGGCGGGTTCTTTTACAACTAGCACCACCTAGGAAGCCCTACTATACCTTAACTCTCAACATATGCAGGCATACCCCCAAAATACTGTGGGTTCAGTTCTAGACCAATGCAAACAAGGGCATACTGCAGTAAAGTGAGTCACATGAATTTTTAGTTTCCTAATGAATATGAAAGTTATGTTTATACTATAAGTCTATTAAATGTGCACTAGCATGTCTAAAAGCACAATGTACATACCTCAATTAAAAATACTTTATTGCCATATTTCAAATTTTTTAATCTATATAATTTACTCCAAACTTTTTTTTAAAATGTCTACACAGAAGGCAATGGCACCCCACTCCAGTACTTTGGCTGGAGAATCCCATGGATGGAGGAGCCTGATAGGCTGCAGTCCATGGGGTCGCTAAGAGTCGGACATGACTGAGCGACCTCACTTTCACTTTTCACTTTCATGCATTGGAGAAGGAAATGGCAACCCACTCCAGTGTTCTTGCCTGGAGAATCCCAGGGACAGGGCAGCCTGGTGGCTGCCGTCTGTGGGATCACACAGAGTCGGACACGACTGAGGTGGCTTAGCAGCAGCAGCAGCAGCACACAGTTTATAGGTCACACTACTTTAATACTACTATTTATACCTACTGTTATTTATAAGATAAAGTGTCTACAAGAGAAAATCTATTTAATAGATGTTCAGATACACCAAAAAAAAAAAAAAAAACTTTATTGCTAAAAAATGCTAACCACCATCTGAATCTTCAACAAGCCATAATATTTTTGCTGATGAGGGATCTTGCCTCCATGTTGATGGCTGCTGACTGATCAGGGTGGTGGCTGCTGAAGGTAGAGGTGGCTTTGGCAATTTCTAAAAATAAGACAATGAAGTCTGCCTCATTGATTGACTTTTCCTTTCACGAATGACTTCTCTGTAGCATGCAATACTGTTGGATAGGATTTTACCCACAGTAGAGCTTCTTTTGAAGTTGTACTCAATCCTCTCAAACCCTGCCACTGCTTTATCAACTATATTTATGTCATATTCTAAATTCTTTACTATCATTTCAGCAGTCTTCACAGCATCTTTACCTGGAGTAGATTTCATCTCAAGAAAATTATTTTCCCTGCTCATTCATAAGATGTAAGTTCTCATCTGTTCAAGTTTTATCATAAGATTGAAGAAATTTAGTCACATCTTCAGGCTCCATTTCTAATTCTTAGCTCTCTAGCTGTTTCTACCACATCTGCAATTACTTCCTCCACTGAAATCTTGAACACTTCAAAGTCATCCATGAGGCTTGGAATCAACTGCTTCTAAACCTCTGTTGTTGTTGATATTTTGACCTCTTCTCATGAATCACAAGTGTTCTTAATGGCATCTAGAATGGTGTATCCTTTCCAGAAGGTTTTCAATTTACTTCACCCAGATCTATCAAAGGAATCATCCTGGCAGCTATAACCTTACAAAATATATTTCTTAAAGAATAAGACCTGAAAGTCTAAAGTACATCTTGATATACGGGCTGCAGAATGGGTATTGTTAGCAGGCATGAAAACAACATGAATCTCATTGCACATCTTCATCAGAGCTCTTGGGTGACTAGGTGCCCAAGAGCTCATTGTTAATGAGCAGTAATATTTTAAAAGGAATCTTTTCCTCTGAGCAGCAGGTCTCAACAGTAAGCTTAAAATATTCAGTAAACCATGTAAATAGATGTGCAGTGATTTAGGCTTTGGGTTCCATTTACAAAGCATAGGCAGAGTGGATCTGGAATAACTCTTAAGGGCTCTAGGGTTTTCAGAATGGTGAGTATCAGCTTCAACTTCAAGTCAGCTACATTAAACCCTAATAAGAGAGCCTATTTGAAGCTTGAAGCCCGGCACTGACTTCTCCTTTCTAGTTATGAAAGTCCTAGATGGCATCTTCTTCCAATACAAAGTTGTTTTGTCTACACTGAAAATCTATAGTTTAGTGGCCACTTTTATTCATTATCTTAGCTACATCTTCTGGATAACTTACTGCAGTTTCTATATTAGCACTTGTTGGTGCACCTTGCACTTTAATGTTATGGAGATGGCTTCTTTCCTTAAACCTCATGCATCAACCTCTGCTAACTTCAAACTTTTCTTCTGAAGCTACCTTACCTCTCTCAGCCTTTACAAAATTGAATAAAGTTAGGGCTTTGCTCTGGATTAGGCTTTGGCTTATGAGAATGTTGTGGCTGGTTTGATCTTCTACCCAAACCACTAAACTTTCTCCATATCAGCATAAGGCTGTTTTACTTTCCCACTATCTATGTATTCACTGGAGTAGCATTTTTAATTTCCTTCAAAAATTTTTCTTTGCATTTACAACTTGGCTGTTTAGCATAAGAAGCCTTACTTTCACCCTATTTTAGCTTTCAGCATGCCTTCCTCACTAACCTTAATCATTCTAGCTTTTGATGTAAAGTGAGATACATGCAATTCTTCCTTTCACTTGAACACTAGAGGCCAGTGCAGTATTATTAACTGGCTTAATTTCAATACTGTTGTGTCTCAGAATACAGAGATGAAAGGAGAAGGAAACAGATAGGAATGGCTGTGCAGTACAGTGGATAGCTAGGGCTCAGGGTATTTAGAGGAAATGAGAAGCAACTACTATGGATATATGATTTCTTTGGCGGGGGTATTAAAAATTTCCTGAAATTCAATAGTGGTGATGGCTGCATAATATACTAAAAACCATTGAACTGTATACTATAATTGGGTGAAATGTGTAATACATAAATTGTAATTTTAATAAAGGTTTTTTTTTACATTTTCACAGTAGAATTTCCAGGAGAACTGGTGAATTCAAGGCCTAGAAAGGAAAAACAAAGGATTATCAAAACCATTTCATTCAGATGGAAGTCAGACTGCTTTCCTGCATATTACAGATAACATTATAAAAGAATGAGGTGGTGAAATGCATATAGCATATGGAAATCAAAGGCAACATGAGGCAGCTTGAGTCAGTATATTAGGAGTTCATCTACCCAGGCTGATAACTATTGACCTCACCACTTCAAACTCCTTAGGTCAATTCAGGACATCTTATTCTTGAAGTAGTCTACTAGGCTTCTAAGCATACCAAAAACAGAAAAAAAAAATAGGTATAATAAGGCTGATGATATCACATTATTACTGGCTATAATTATGGTAAAGATATTTATCATGATATACATATGAGATCAGATCAGATCAGTCGCTCAGTCGTGTCCGACTCTTTGCGACCCCATGAACCACAGCACACCAGGCCTCCCTATCCATCACCAGCTCTCGGAGGTCATTCAGACTCACATCCATCGAGTCAGTGATGCCATCCAGCCATCTCATCCTCTGTCGTCCCCTTCTCCTCCTGCCCCCAATCCCTCCCAGAATCAGAGTCTTCTCCAATGAGTCAACTCTTCGCATGAGGTGGCCAAAATACTGGAGTTTCAGCTTTAGCATCATTCCTTCCAAAGAAATCCCAGGGCTGATCTCCTTCAGAATGGACCAGTTGGATCTCCTTGCAGTCCAAGGGACTCTCAAGAGTCTTCTCCAACACCACAGTTCAAAACCATCAATTCTTCGGCACTCAGCCTTCTTCACAGTCCAGCTCTCACATCCATACATGACCACAGGAAAGACCATAGCCTTGACTAGGCGAACCTTTGTTGGCAAAGTGATGTCCCTGCTTTTGAATATGCTATCTAGGTTGGTCATAACTTTCCTTCCAAGGAGTAAGCGTCTTTTAATTTCATGGCTGCAGTCACCATCTGCAGTGATTTTGGAGCCCAGAAAAATAAAGTCTGACACTGTTTCCACTGTTTCTCCATCTATTTCCCATGTAGTGATGGGACCAGATGCCATGATCTTCGTTTTCTGAATGTTGAGCTTTAAGCCAACCTTTTCACTCTCCACTTTCACTTTCATCAAGAGGCTTTTTAGTTCCTCTTCACTTTCTGCCATAAGGGTGGTATCATCTGCATATCTGAGGTTATTGATACTTCTCCCGGCAATCTTGATTCCAGCTTGTGTTTCTTCCAGTCCAGCACTTCTCATGATGTACTCTGCATATAAGTTAAATAAACATGGTGACAATATGCAGCCTTGACGTACTCCTTTTTCTATTTGGAACCAGTCTGTTGTTCCATGACCAGTTCTAACTGTTGCTTCCTGACCTGCATACAGATTTCTTAAGAGGCAGATCAGGTGGTCTGGTATTCCCATCTCTTTCAGAATTTTCCATAGTTTATTGTGATCTACACAGTCAAAGGCTTTGGCATAGTCAAGAAAGCAGAAATAGATGTTTTTCTGGAACTCTCTTGCTTTTTCCATGATCCAGCGGATGTTGGCAATTTGATCTCTGGTTCCTCTGCCTTTTCTAAAACCAGCTTGAACATCAAGAAGTTCACGGTTCACATATTGCTGAAGCCTGGCTTGGAGAATTTTGAGCATTACTTTACTAGCGTGTGAGATGAGTGCAATTGTGCGGTAGTTTGAGCACTCCTTGGCATTGCCTTTCTTTGGGATTGGGATGAAAACTGACCTTTTCCAATCTTGTGGCCACTGCTGAGTTTTCCAAATTTGCTGGCATATTGAGTGTAGCACTTTCACAGCATCATCATTCAGGACTTGGAATAGCTCCACTGGAATTCCATCACCTCCACTAGCTTTGTTCGTAGTGATGCTTTCTAAGGCCCATTTGACTTCACATTCCAAGATGTCTGGCTCTAGGTCAGTGATCACATCATCATGATTATCTGGGTCTTGAAGCTCTTTTTTGTACAGTTCTTCTGTGTATTCTTGCCACCTCTTCTTAATATCTTCTGCTTCTGTTAGGTCCACACCATCTCTGTCCTTTATTGTGCCCATCTTTGCATGAAATGTTCCTTTGGTATCTCTGATTTTCTTGAAGAGATCCCTAGTCTTTCCCATTCTGTTGTTTTCCTCTATTTCCTTGCATTGATCACTGAAGAAGGCTTTCTTATCTCTTCTTGCTATTCTTTGGAACTCTGCATTTAGATGTTTATATCTTTCCTTTTCTCCTTTGCTTTTCGCTTCTCTTCTTTTCACAGCTATTTGCAAGGCCTCCCCAGACAGCCATTTTGCTTTTTTGCATTTCTTTTCCATGGGGATGGTCTTAATCCCTGTCTCCTGTACAATGTCACGAACCTCATTCCATAGTTCATCAGGCACTCTATCTATCAGATCTAGGCCCTTAAATCTATTTCTCACTTCCACTGTATACTCATAAGGGATTTGATTTAGGTCATACCTGAATGGTCTAGTAGTTTTCTCTACCTTCTTCAATTTCAGTCTGAATTTGGCAATAAGGAGTTGATGGTCCGAGCCACAGTCAGCTCCTGGTCTTGTTTTTGCTGATTGTATAGAGCTTCTCCATCTTTGGCTGCAAAGAATATAATCGATCTGATTTCGGTGTTGACCATCTGGTGATGTCCATGTATAGAGTCTTCTCTTGTGTTGTTGGAAGAGGGTATTTGCTATGACCAGTGCATTTTCTTGGCAAAACTCTATTAGTCTTTGCCCTGCTTCATTCCGTATTCCAAGGCCAAATTTGCCTGTTACTCCAGGTGTTTCTTGACTTCCTACTTTTGCATTCCAGTCCCCTATAATGAAAAGGACATCTTTTTTGGGTGTTAGTTCTAAAAGGTCTTGTAGGTCTTCATAGAACTGTTCAACTTCAGCTTCTTCGGCGTTACTGGTTGGGGCATAGACTTGGATTACTGTGACATTGAATGGTTTGCCTTGGAAACGAACAGAGATCATTCTATCTTTTTTGAGATTGCATCCAAGTAGTGCATTTCGGACTCTTTTGTTGACCATGATGGCCACTCCATTTCTTCTGAGGGATTCCTGCCCACAGTAGTATATATAATGGTCATCTGAGTTAAATTCACCCATTCCAGTCCATTTTAGTTCGCTAATTCCTAGAATGTCAACATTCACTCTTGCCATCTCTTGTTTGACCACTTCCAATTTGCCTTGATTCATGGACCTGACATTCCAGGTTCCTATGCAATATTGCTCTTTACAGCATCGGACTTTGCTTCTATCACCAGACACATCCACAGCTGGGTATTCTTTTTGTTTTGGCTCCATCCTTTCATTCTTTCTGGAGTTATTTCTCCACTGATCTCCAGTAGCATATTGGGCCCCTACTGACCTGGGGAGTTTCTCTTTCAGTATCCTATCATTTTGTCTTTTCATACTGTTCATGGGGTTCTCAAGGCAAGAATAATGAAGTGGTTTGCCATTCCCTTCTCCAGCGGACCACACCCTGTCATATCTCTCCACCATGACCCGCCCATCCCAGGTTGCCCCTCGGGCATGGCTGAATCTCACTGAGTTAGACAAGGGTGTGGTCCTTGTGTGGTTAGATTGACTAGTTATCTGTGAGAATGAGCGACCTCGCCTGCCCGCGACCGGCGCGCCATTTAAGAGCGACCTCGCCTGCCCGCGACCGGCGCGCCATTTAAGAGCGACCTCGCCTGCCCGCGACCGGCGCGCCATTTAAGAGCGACCTCGCCTGCCCGCGACCGGCGCGCCATTTAAGAGCGACCTCGCCTGCCCGCGACCGGCGCGCCATTTAAGAGCGACCTCGCCTGCCCGCGACCGGCGCGCCATTTAAGAGCGCCCTCGCCGGCTGCGTCGCGCACCAAGAGCGCCCCGCCGGCTCGTCGCGCACTAAGAGCGACCTCGCCTGCCCGCGACCGGCGCGCCATTTAAGAGCACCCCGCCGGCTGCGTCGCGCACTAAGAGCGACCTCGCCTGCCCGCGACCGGCGCGCCATTTAAGGGCGCCCCGCGGCCGGCCGCGCGCACTAAGAGCGCCCCGCCGGCTGCGTCGCGCACTAAGAGCGCCCCGCCGGCTGCGTCGCGCACTAAGAGCGCCCCGCCGGCTGCGTCGCGCACTAAGAGCGCCCCGCCGGCTGCGTCGCGCACTAAGAGCGCCCCGCCGGCTGCGTCGCGCGCACTAAGAGCGCCCCGCCGGCTGCGTCGCGCACTAAGAGCGCCCCGCCGGCTGCGTCGCGCACTAAGAGCGCCCCGCCGGCTGCGTCGCGCACTAAGAGCGCCCCGCCGGCTGCGTCGCGCACTAAGAGCGCCCCGCCGGCTGCGTCGCGCACTAAGAGCGCCCCGCCGGCTGCGTCGCGCACTAAGAGCGCCCCGCCGGCTGCGTCGCGCACTAAGAGCGCCCCGCCGGCTGCGTCGCGCACTAAGAGCGCGGCCGAGAGGAGCTACCCCACGACCGAGGTCAGGAAGGGCGGCGGTGAGGAGAGACCCCTCGTCCAAGGTAAGGTGCGATGGCTGTGCTTCGCTGGCCGGGAACAGCCGGGAGCAGCTGGGATGAGATACCCCACGCCCAAGGTAAGAGAAACCCAAGTAAGACAGTAGGTCTTGAAAGAGGGCATCAGAGGGCAAATACACTAAAACCATTCTCACAGATAACTAGTCAATCTAACCACACAAGGACCACACCCTTGTCTAACTCTAACTCAGATATACAGATGATACCACCTTAATAGCAGAAAATGAAGAGTAATTAAAGAGTCTCTTGATGAAAGTGAAAGAAGAGAGTGAAAATGTTGGCTTAAAACTCAATATTCAAATAACTATAAATCATGGCACCCAGTCCCATCACTCCATGGCAAATAGATGGGGAAACAATGAAAACACTGATAAACTTTATTTTGGGGGGCTCCAAAACCACTTAAGACAGTGACTGAAGCCATGAAATTAAAAAAAAGTTTGCTCTTTGGAAAAAAAGCTACGATCAACCTAGACAGCCTATTTAAAAGCAGAGACATTACTTTGCCAACAAAGGTCCATCTAGTCAAAGCTACAGCTTTTCCAGCAGTCATGTATGGATGCAAGAGTTGGATCATAAAGAAGGCTAAGTGCTGAAGGACTGATGCTTTTGAACTGTGGGGTTAGAGAAGACTTTTGAGAGTCCCTTGGACTGCAAGGAAATCAAACCAGTCAATCCTAAAGGAAATCAGTCCTGAGTATTCATTGAAGGACTGATGCTGAAGCTGAAGCTCCAATACTTTGGCCACCTGAGGCAAAAAGCTGACTGATTAGAAAATACCCTGATGCTGGCAAAGATTGAAGGCAGGAAGAGAAGGGGATGACATACAACAAGACGATTGGATGGCACACCAGCTCAATGGAAATGAGTTTGAGCAAGCTCTGGAGATGGTGAAGGACAGGGAAGCTTGGCATGCTGCAGTTCATGGAGTTGCCAAGAGTTGGACACTACTGAGCAACTGAACAACAACAACAATGTATTTATTATATTATAGTATCAGGGTGGCAGTGAGGAGATACCCCTCATCCAAGGTAAGGAGCAGCGGCTGCACTTTGCTGGAGCAGCTGTGAAGAGATATCCCACACCCAAGGTAAGAGAAACCCAAGTAAGACGGTAGGTGTTGCAAGAGGGATCAGAGGGCAGACACACTGAAACCATACTCACAGAAAACTAGTCAATCTAATCACACTAGGACCACAGCCTAACTCAGCTGAGCGCTGAAGAATTGATGCTTTTGAAGTGTGGTGTTGGAGAAGACTCTTGAGAGTCCCTTGGACTGCAAGGAGATCCAACCAGTCCATTCTGGAGGAGATCAGCCCTGGGATTTCTTTGGAAGGAATGATGCTAAAGCTGAAACTCCAGTACTTTGGCCACCTCATGTGAAGAGTTGACTCATTGGAAAAGACTCTGATGCTGGGAGGGATTGGGGGCAGGAGGAGAAGGGGATGACAGAGGATGAGATGGCTGGATGGCATCACTGACTAGATGGACGTGAGTCTGAATGAACTCCGGGAGTTGGTGATGGACAGGGAGGCCTGGCGTGCTGTGATTCATGGGGTCGCAAAGAGTCGGACATGACTGAGCGACTGAACTGAACTGAACTGGATAGCGTGCGTGCGTGCGTGTGTGTGTGTGTGCATGCTCAGTTGTGTCTGACTCTTGATAGCCTCATGGACTGTGGATTGCCAGGTTCCTCCATCCAGGGAATTTTCCAGGCAAGAATACTGGAGTAGGTTGCCATTTCCTACTCCAAGAGATCTTCCTGACCTAGGGATTGAACCCACGTCTCTTGCATCTCGTGCACTGGCAAGCGAATTCTTTACCACTGATTCACCAGGGAAGCCATATATATATATATATATATATATATATACACACACACACACACACACACACACACATATATATATGTATGTATGTATACAGACTGTTAATATTACATTGTTATTGGCTATAATTATGGCCAACATACTATATTGTATATAATTATGAAAAGTCATCCTTGTATGAATGAACATATCCTTGCCTTATGAACACAAACTAGCAGTAACATTGTTTCTCTCAAAAATTTAACTAAGGAACTCCAAGAACGATCCAGCTATTAACCGGTTAATTTCAACTAATATCAAAAGCACAAATATATTTCTCTGTCAAACAAGTGCCATGAACACTGCTGGTACTCAATATAATTTTGTTGAATGATTACAGACAATCATGAACAAAAATAGTGTTCTCCATATCATCTATCAAATCAATTCAACATATAATTTCCCTCCCTCTTTCCTTTGTAATTATTACTTCAATGACCATCTCAAGAAATCACGCAACAGACAACTTGAACCTTTATTTGAGGTCATCAACTTCACATAGGTATAGTCTGTTTACAGTAAACTATTGCTAAGGAAAAGGGAGATAGGTTAAAATTAAGAACAGTACATATGGTGGTTTGGCAAGAGGACGGCAGGCTGATTTCTCTATTTTAAAATAAATTTCAGGGTAGGATACACACTTGTTGGCTATTGTCTACAGTGCTAATTTTCTTTAAATAAGAGCAAATTCTTTTATAAAAATCTAAATGCCTCCAATGATGACAATAACAGGTAAGAGGCAATCTGTCCAGAAGCAGCTGAGAGGTAATACATTAGGTCACAGCCACTGACCTTTTTCAAGTCAAAGCACCAGAATGGGTCCAGCACTCCAGGTCCTTGGACTGTGACTCCAAAGAAAATAAGGGAAAAGAAAAAGATCAACTCTGAGGAGTTAGATCCAAGACATTTATTGGAAATGATGGTTCCAATTCTTTTTTAGTCTTTGACTTCACATTGCTCACTACTAATGGTATATATTTATCAAAGGGCAATCTAAACTATTTGACTCTCTTTCAACATCTACAGTGTATCTCAAGATATCCCAAGATGTTGCACAAAAAGGCTGAGAGACACTAACTCACATAAACCTTCAAAAGGCATTATTTGAATAATATTATATACAATTCTCAAGTTCATTTTCAACACAGCAAATAATGTTCTCTAGAGTTGAAATATTATAGCTATTCCTTGATGTTATTTTTCTCATACAAGGCATTAAAACAGTTTTCAAAAGAAGTTGTAAGATGTCAACAGTACAAAGAAATTTTCACATATGGCAGGTTTCTGGAAATCGCAACAAAAAAATCTATGTTGACAATATGGAAAGCATATTTGAATTTACTTAAAGGGAAAAATTCATTCTCCCATGTTTAGAGACAGGGGAAACAAGCAGATTAAATCAGTGTCATATGCTATTTCAGATATTATTCACTCTTTTGTTTACTTTTTATCCTAGATTCTTCTGGGATAATTTTTCTCTCTTTTGGGGCTTCATGAAACTAGGCTTCCCAAGTTTACTTGCCATGCAACTGACTACACGTGGCTCTGGAACTTAAGCTCTGAGAGCCTCAACTGGCATTTACCAGGATTTAATGACATAGACATGTTTGTATGGGTCAAATCCTCAGAGAACAATGAACCAATAATACCAGTAACAAGTGCACAGGGCAATGCTATGTAGCTAAGCTTTTATGAAAACCAGAAATGCCTTTCACATTTGCACAAGTTCTCTGACTTTTGATTTCTTTTGATTTCTATACTTCTTATAAAAAATAAAAAGGAGCAAATGGAATTCTCTTTTAGAAGGGCTTAAGTCATGTGTAAGGGGGAATCCTGACCAAGTCAAGTCAAGTATAAACAAAGATCAGGAGCAAAATCAGTCTTCTCTTTGAAGATATCCATAAAAGCAGTTTTTGCATGTCAATTAAAGTGCTATGTGGAAAAAGTTCAATTAAGGGCATATTTACCTAGGAATTCCTGAATCCAATGAAAGTTACCAGAACTGAAAGTACATGGGAAGCAAAGCTTTCTATTTCAATAGTACTAAAGTTTTTAGATTCAACCTATGAGAAAATTTCTCTAGGCACCATCGTTCTTCAGGGTTAAAGCAACCAATGAAAAAAAAAAAAACATTCTCTCCTCTCTCTCTCTCTCTCTTATATATATATATATGCAGAATAAATGCAGAAATAAAAATGCAGCCACTTCTACTGCCTCCCCAATAATAATCTACTCTTTAAGTAAATGTGGCAATACTAGAATTTAACTCTCAAAAATCTGTAGTGCATTGTGCCTGATACCCACTTGGTGTTCAGTGTTTACTGTTTGTTAAGTGAATACTGAAAATATTTGGGACACAAGCTTTTGCTTTGTTATTGTGCATATATATTCCACTCACAAAAACACATAACATACACACATAAATCTATATGTAGCCCATTAGTGTCACCTCCTGAAAATGTCCTCATGACAAAAAGTGAAAGATAAATATGCTAGAATGGGACAGGATGATGACAATTACAGAAGTTACATAAGGAAATTAAAACTTCTTTCATAGTCTTTTATTTACTACAGTGTGTTATTCTTTTCCTTTTAAATTGGGGTATAGTTGATGTGTCATGGTCTTTTTGATGTCAATTATCTTGGTTTCCATGGAAATTCACAGGTGTCTACAAAAAAAGTAATCTATTCCTACTTTGAAACTTTAAGACTGCTCTTGGCCATAATATCACACATAATCACAATCTTTTCACAACCTTTAAATGCCATTATCAGAGAATTTATATATGAAAGGAAGCCACATATTTACAAGTAATATGCAAATAAACAACAAGTCTCAACAAAAATGAATATTCATTGTATCATTTATCATTTAAAGAGTAGCTATCAGAAGTTCAGGTAATTCTCACATTAGTGCACTAATATTTTTACTAACCACTCATTTCATTTCGTTGGTCTTTTCCTCCCCCAAGTATTCCTAAATTTGTTGTGTGTGGTGTTTTGTGTTTTTTCTCCTGCCTTTATCCTGTACTTTAAAAACAAAAAAAAAAACCTAGGGAGAAAAGTATATTGGGATTTATTTCGTTTCGGGGTTTAAAAATATCTGAAGGCAACACAGAGCTTAACTCCACAAGGTTGTTTACCAGGAGGTTGGTGTTTCGAAGAAGCAAGCCATTTTTTTAAAAGCGTGCACAATAAGGTTCTTGGGTAAAAAAAAAAAAAAAAAAAAAAAAATGTATACAAAGGATAGGAGCGCAAAACACATCAGTCATCAGCAACAATACTGAAGCTTTGTGGCTCTGTATTTGTAATTGGCTCTGTATTTGTAAACAAGAGGTCAGGGCCAGCGCCCCGCCATGGTACCCAGGATGTTAAGTATGATGGGTACAACCCCGTGCCCATCCCAAAGCGGTGCTCAAAAAGCCGCCTGGAGAGGTTGACCTCGGCCGGGACCAGGCAACTGGTCCTCCACTCGGGACCAAACCCTACCGAACTCTTGTTTCCAGCTTGGACGCTGCAGTCGACCATCCCTGCTTAACTTCACTTCAGTTACCCTGGCATTCTTAAACCTCCTTCAACTATCTGCACTTTTTCCAGGCACCCGAAACCCAAGGAGGCTCCAGCGACCCCCGATCCCGGCTCTCCGAGCCTGAGCTCTCGGGGAAGCCCACCCGGGAGGCGCCCGGGCGGGAGGCTTACCGAGCAGAGAGCCTATGAAGATGACGACCTGCACGGTGGTGGTGAACTGGCGGTACAGCTGCGCCTCGCCAAACTCCCCGGGCGCGCTGCGGTTGGCGCCCGCCGCCTCGGCGCTGGACGCGTTGCGCGGCTCGCTGGCATTTCGGGAAATCCAGCTACCGTTATGCCCCATGGCGAGACTGGGGCTCCCGCTCAGTCGTCGCCCGCCCGTGCGCTCGCCTTGGACCCCGGCGCCACCTTCTCCAGCCCCGGGCGCGGAGGAACGCGCGGGTGCCTGGTGGAGTCCTGGAGATCCCCGGGTAGCCGCGGGTCCCCTCAGGTCTCCACATCGCCAGCCCCAACTGCTGGGAGGCGGGGAGCTGAAAGGGCGAGGCTTCGCCCCATGCCCGCTCCCTCCCGGGTCCCCGTCAGCAGCCACATTAAGGCGGCACGGTCAGAGCCAGCCAAGCGTCGTCCGTCCCTCCTGGGTGGTCAGCTCCGCCAAGACCACTTAACAGAGAGGGAAACACAGGTTTCTGATAGTCAAGGAGGGCGCTCTTTGCTCCTGCCGCCCTCTTCAACCTCAGCTCCTACCACCGAAGGTCCTCTCGAGTCTCCTCAGACTGACAGACCCAGGCCCTCTCCTCAGAGGGAAGAAAACATTTGGCTGAAGCCCTTTTTCAGTTCTGCTGGCTTCGAGGCTAGATGGCCATGGGAAACCCGGAAAACGGCCAAGTCAAACGCTTGGAGTCCCGAGCGGACCCTGGAGCCCCTCACAGCGCTCATGGTCAGGGTGGAAAGCTCTGAACCTCTCCAATAGCCTCGACCTCAACGCCCGGCCCAGCTGTCCGTCAGAATGCCCGCGAGGTCCCCTGCCCAGCCCCTCGCTGAGTGCTCAGACCTCCTGCCTCAGAGCGGGCGGCAGGGATCTTGTTCTGCAGCCCCTTTGCTTCTGCACGGCCCAGTGCCCCGTTTCCTGGACCCGCTCCGGCTCTCAGCTGCAGCGAGGGAGCCTCCAGACTTTGCGGGGACACGAGAAGACACCCCTAGAAGTGGAGAGCCACCGTTTGCTAAGGCACTGGACTGCTGCCGTGCGCCTGGGGCAATGGGGAGCGCGCGCGGCTCGCGAGCGTGGTCACGTGACGGGCGTGGCCCCGCCCTCACGCTCAGCCTAGGCGAGGGGAAGGATGGCGCCATCTTTCCCCCCCACCCCAACCCCCCACCACCAACGATCCTGACAGCCTAGGCGGGGAATGGCAGGCACTGAGGAGCCGGGTCTGGCTCCGGTGGACAAGCCCGGTTCTCCTCCGGGGCTTCGCATGTTTTAATGCTGTCGTTAACTACTCCTTATCTCTTCAGCTGGGGCTGCCTGAGTCTGATAATTCCACGTCGTCGTTGCCACCTGGGCAGGGAGCCCAGTCTCGTCGTCCATCAGGCCTTGGGTGTAGCTGAAGTTATTAAAGAAAGATGGGATTTAGAAATCCAGTGCACTAGTTTCCTGGGCCTTTTCATTTAGTCCTATTTCGTGGTGCAGTGGTAAAGAATCTGTTTGCCAATGCAAGAGGCATAAGAGACTAGAGTTCCATCTTTGGGTGGGGAAGATCCTGTGTAGTTGGAAATGGCAACCCACTCCAGTATTCTTGCCTGGAAAATTCCATGGGCAGAGGAGCCTGGAGGTCTACAGTCCATGGGTCACACACGCATAGGGTACAACCCATAGGGACACACACACACACATAGGATGCAGTCCATAGGGACACGGACACACACACACACACACACACACACACACACACCCCCAACCCCAACAGGGTGGAGCCTGTAGGTCTACAGTCCATGGGTCACACACGCATAGGGTACAACCCATAGGGACACACACACACACATAGGATGCAGTCCATAGGGACACGGACACACACACACACACACACACACACACCCCCAACCCCAACAGGGTGGAGCCTGTAGGTCTACAGTCCATGGGTCACACACGCATAGGGTACAACCCATAGGGACACACACACACATATAGGATGCAGTCCATAGGGACACGGACACACACACACACACACACACACACACACACACCCCCAACCCCAACAGGGTGGAGCCTGGAGGTCTACAGTCCATGGGTCACACACGCATAGGGTACAACCCATAGGGACACACACACACACATAGGATGTAGTCCATAGGGACACATGCACACACACACACCCACACACACACACACACACACACCCAACAGGGTGGATTCTGGGATTGAGGAGTGAGCAACTTTCTGCCCGCTGATGCAAAACAGTTGGGAAGCTGGGATGACCAAGTAAACGAGAAAAAAATGGCACAGAGAAGCCTAATGGGAAAAGGAACAGGTATGGCATCCAAGCAGATGATCAGGGGAAAGAGAAAAAGAGAAATGAGATGAAAAGACAACTAAAAATTTGCCTGTTTGACCTTATTTTTGTTGTTGTTTTAATAAGTGAAGGACACAGTAGAGGGCTTTGACATAGTGCTGGGTAGGACAATAACTTTCGAATTGATTAAAATTAGTTATTTCTTGGTTGTCTCAAGACTAATCATGCCACCATAGGGCTACTTCTCTTTCCCTGGTAACCCTGATTACTTTTTTTCTTATTTAAATCGGAGGATAATTACAATATTGTGATGGGTTTGCCATACATCAACATGAATCAGCCTCAGGCATACTGTGTCCGCTCCCTCTTGAACCCCCCTCCCACCTCCCTCTGCACCTAATTACTTTTCTTGAAAGGGCTCTCCAAAGACCTACCTTCTTCAGTCTTCCCGGTGTTAGCATATGGGTGCTGATAAGTATTTCCATACCTATAGAAAGATACAGGATCCATTTATGTTCAAAAGAATTCCTGGATTCCAACTTTCTTGGCTATGTATCAAAGAGCAGGAAGGGACTTGGGTAGGGGAAAGAAGAGATGGAATAGGACTGGAGAAAACTGCAAAGACCAAGGGGAAGGTTGAGGGAAAGTGACGAGGAGCCTATGAGTTTTATTGCCCCCTTCCTTCTTCCCTTTCATCATTGACTGTCTCTTCGTCTTCCCCCGTGTCCCCAACACTGCACAGTCACGTGTCCCTGCATGGCCTCTCACTAAAGGTGGAAAGAAGAAAAAAGCTGGGAGTGTTTTGCATTAGTAAACCCAAGCAGCAGTGTGCTAAGAAAAGAGGTATCCTTATGGCTGCTGGCTACTCATCTGGACTAAGTAGTTCTATTTCCAAATGGCTATCTCTATACCTATACAACTGCTACTGCTGCTAAGTTGCGTCAGTCGTGTCCGACTCTGTGCCACCCCATAGACGGAAGCTCACCAGGCTCCCCTGTCCCTGGGATTCTCCAGGCAAGAACACTGGAGTGGGTTGCCATTTCCTTCTCCAATACATGAACGTGAAAAGTGAAAGTGAAGTCGCTCAGTCGTGTCCGACTCTTAGCGACCCCATGGACTGCAGCCCACCAGGATCTTCCGTCCATGGGATTTTCCAGGCAAAAGTACTGGGGTGGGGTGCCATTGCCTTCCCCGATACCTATACAACAGACATAGACAATTCAGGTTATTATGCAAACATCACTAGTGTTCAGTGGTATCTCATTCTTTTCCGCATTTGTAGTTATTGTTTAGTCACTAAGTCATGTCAGGTTATTATTATTCAGGTTATACAACAGACATAGACAATTCAGGTTATTATGCAAACATCACTAGTGTTCAGTGGTATTTCATTCTTCTCGGCATTTATAGTTATTGTTTAGTCACTAAGTCATGTCCAACTCTTTTGTGACCCTGTGGACTGCAGCCCACCAGGTTCCTCTATCCATGGAATTTCCCAGGCAAGAATACTGGAGCAGGTTGCCATTTCCTTCTCCAGGGGATCTTCCTGACTCAGGCATAGAACCCAGGTCTCCTGCATTGCAGGCAGCTTCTAGACTGTCTAAGCCTTATCAGCATACAGAAAACTATTTTTCTTATCTGCCTCTGCGAATGGGCAAGGTCATGTGACTACAATAACTAATGATATGTAAGCAGAAGTGACAAATCATTTCTGGGCAGTGGTAGTGAAAAGCCGGTTGTGATTCTCAAGTCTCTCTGCTGCCTTCCATTGTGATTGTGGAAGGGGACTTGTGTTGAACTGAAAGAGCTGAAATACTGAAGCAGCCTTTGCTTCTGAGTCACCATATTGGGAGGGCGGGTATTGCAGATGCCCTCAAGATCCATTCAGACATAACATAAAATTTTATATACTGCTGCTGCTAAGTCACTTCAGTTGTGTCCGACTCTGTGTGACCCCAGAGATGGCAGCCCACCAGGCTCCCCCGTCCCTGGGATTCTCCAAGCAAGAACACTGGAGTGGGTTGCCATTTCCTTCTCCAATGTGTGAAAGTGAACTCGCTCAGTCATGTCCGACTCTCAGCAACCCCATGGACTGCAGCCTACCAGGCTTCTCCATCCATGGGATTTTCCAGGCAAGAGTACTGGAGTGGGGTGCCATTGCCTTCTCCAAAATTTTATATAAGCAAGACATAAATATTTATTATACTAAACAACCAAGATTTTTGGAGCTGCTCATTATCAGGGCATAAACCAGGCTATCCTGGCAGATAGAATCCTGAAAACTGGGGCCTGCATATTAAAGAGAGCATAGACTTATTTCTGGAGAATAGAAGGTGAGTAAGGACTTAAAAAAAAAAAAAATCTGTGTATATTGGTAGCAATAAGGATATCCTAGGTGCTTGTAAAATGAAAGTGGTAGCTCATAATAAAGCCCCTGGGCATCTCTGAATTAAATTATTGGATTTTTCATGTCCAAAAACCTACTGGTCTCCAATAAATTTGTCATTTAAATAGCTTCTTCGGGGAGTATTTAAGCTTAGCATACTCAGATTGTCTCTTTACACAGACAAACCTACCAACTCCCTCAAGGGAAAGAGTATAATATGGGGGAGGGGGCAAAGAGGAGAGACATGATGGTGTCAGTTGGACCTGGGTTTTAATGCCTATTGCCCCATTTCTACTTGTGACACTGGGCAATTACATGACCTTTTTAAGCACAGTTTCCTCCTCTATCAAATAGGGATAAAGAATGCCTATTTTGCAAGGCTGTTTAGAAGATAATAAAATACTAGTTCAGTTCAGTTGCTCAGTCGTGTCCAACTCTTTGCGACCCCATGAATTGCAGCACGCCAGGCCTCCTTGTCCATCACCAACTCCTGGAGTTCACCCAAACTCTAGTTCATCGAGTGGGTAATGCCATCCAGCCATCTCATCCTCTGTCGTCCCCTTCTCCACACGCCCCCAATCCCTCCCAGCATCAGAGTCTTTTCCAATGAGTCAACTCTTCACAGGAGGTGGCCAAAGTACTGGAGTTTCAGCTTTAGCATCATTCCTTCCAAAGAACAATAAAATACTAAATTAATGAAAATCTCTAACAGTACCTGGCACATCATAGGAAATCAATAAAGCATAACTATGTAAGATTGAATCCTGTTTACTGATGTTTAAAGATGACAAATATCAAAAAAAAGCATTATCTGTCAACATTTAAACAATTCTCTCTTTGTAGACATGAATAAAATACTGCTGAACAAGTCCTGTATTTTTAAAAAATGGAAGAACCACTTATTTCGCTACTAACAAAGGACACAACTGGCTTTCAGAGAAACTTTGTTTGAAGATTTAGAAGTTAAGGATTTAGCTTTTACACTACTGGGTTAAATACATGTACTTTATAGTTTTTAGTCTGGTGTAAGTTAAATTATCATCAAAGTAATTATTTGTTTAAAAGATCCTAAGACAGTCCTTTTAATATTCCAAATTATCTCAATATGTGGACTAGGAAATGGTTTTCTACTGATCAGATCAGATCAGATCAGTCGCTCAGTCGTGTCCGACTCTTTGCGACCCCATGAACCGCAGCACGCCAGGCCTCCCTGTCCATCACCAGCTCCCGGAGGTCACTCAGACCCACACCCATCAAGTCAGTGATGCCATCCAGCCATCTCATCCTATGTCGTCCCCTTCTCCTCCTGCCCTCAATCCCTCCCAGCATCAGAGTCTTCTCCAATGAGTCAACTCTTCGCATGAGGTGGCCAAAATACTGGAGTTTCAGCTTTAGCATCATTCCTTCCAAAGAAATTCCAGGATTGATCTCCTTCAGAATGGACTGGTTGGATCTTCTTGCAGTCCAAGGGACTCTCAAGAGTCTTCTCCAACACCACAGTTCAAAACCATCAATTCTTCGGCGCTCAGCCTTCTTCACAGTCCAGCTCTCACATCCATACATGACCACAGGAAAGACCATAGCCTTGACTAGGCGAACCTTTGTTGGCAAAGTGATGTCTCTGCTTTTGAATATGCTATCTAGGTTGGTCATAACTTTCCTTCCAAGGAGTAAGCGTCTTTTAATTTCATGGCTGCAGTCATCATCTGCAGTGATTTTGGAGCCCGGAAAAATAAAGTCTGACACTGTTTCCACTGTTTCTCCATCTATTTCCCATGTAGTGATGGGACCAGATGCCATGATCTTCGTTTTCTGAATGTTGAGCTTTAAGCCAACCTTTTCACTCTCCACTTTCACTTTCATCAAGAGGCTTTTTAGCCCCTCTTCACTTTCTGCCATAAGGGTGGTGTCATCCGCATATCTGAGGTTATTGATATTTCTCCCAGCAATCTTGATTCCAACTTGTGTTTCTTCCAGTCCAGTGTTTCTCATGATGTATTCTGCATATAAGTTAAATAAACATGGTGACAATATGCAGCCTTGACGTACTCCTTTTCCTATTTGGAACCAGTCTGCTGTTCCATGACCAGTTCTAACTGTTGCTTCCTGACCTGCATACAGATTTCTCAAGAGGCAGATCAGGTGGTCTGGTATTCCCATCTCTTTCAGAATTTTCCATAGTTTATTGTGATCTACACAGTCAAAGGCTTTGGCATAGTCAATAAAGCAGAAATAAATGTTTTTCTGGAACTCTCTTGCTTTTTCCATGATCCAGCGGATGTTGGCAATTTGATCTCTGGTTCCTCTGCCTTTTCTAAAACCAGCTTGAACATCAGGAAGTTCACGGTTCACATATTGCTGAAGCCTGGCTTGGAGAATTTTGAGCATTACTTTACTAGCGTGTGAGATGAGTGCAACTGTGTGGTAGTTTGAGCATTCTTTGGCATTGCCTTTCTTTGGGATTGGGATGAAAACTGACCTCTTCCAATCTTGTGGCCACTGCTGAGTTTTCCAGATTTGCTGGCATATTGAGTGCAGCACTTTCACAGCATCATCTTTCAGGACTTGGAATAGCTCCACTGGAATTCCATCACCTCCACTAGCTTTGTTCATAGTGATGCTTTCTAAGGCCCACTTGACTTCACATTCCAAGATGTCTGGCTCTAGGTCAGTGATCACACCATCATGATTATCTGGGTCGTGAAGCTCTTTTTTGTACAGTTCTTCTGTGTATTCTTGCCACCTCTTCTTAATATCTTCTGCTTCTGTTAGGTCCACACCATTTCTGTCCTTTATCGTGCCCATCTTTGCATGAAATGTTCCTTTGGTATCTCTGATTTTCTTGAAGAGATCCCTAGTCTTTCCCATTCTGTTGTCTTCCTCTATTTCTTTGCATTGATCACTGAAGAAGGCTTTCTTATCTCTTCTTGCTATTCTTTGGAACTCTGCATTTAGATGTTTATATCTTTCCTTTTCGCCTTTGCTTTTCGCTTCTCTTCTTTTCACAGCTATTTGTAAGGCCTCCCTAGACAGCCAATTTGCTTTTTTGCATTTCTTTTCCATGGGGATGGTCTTGATCCCTGTCTCCTGTACAATGTCACGAACATGCATCTATAATTCTTAATGCAGTTTCTCAATATGTAATAGTCATTGTACCTATAGATTGCTATTAAATTCATCCAGAATACCTAGAAAGTGAAAGACTGAATACCTCTTCCCCCAGAAAGCCTCAGTAATTTCACACACACACTCATATACACTTAGTGATTATAAAGCAATTATATAAAGTGATTATATATTAAAAATTATTAATTTTTAATAGCAAGTATGCCAAAAATAAAATATCCATAAATATTATCTATCACCTTTAAAAAAGTCACCTTGGGAAACTGTTTAATTGTTGAAGAACAGTATGATTTCTCAATACTTTGGGGGACTCTCATTTATACTTTATTTTTATAATTGCCATCACTTCATGGCAAGTAGATGGGGAAACAGTGGAAACAGGGGCTGACTTTATTTTTCTGGGCTCCAAAATCACTGAAGATGGTGATTGCATCCATGAAATTAAAAGATGCTTACTCCTTGGAAGTTAAGTTATGACCAACTAAATAGCACAGTAAAAATCAGAGACATAACTTTGTCAACAAAGGTCCATCTAGTCAAGGCTATGGTTTTTCCAGTGGTTATGTATAGATGGCAATGACACCCCACTCCAGTACTTTTGCCTAGAAAATCCCATGGACAGAGGAGCCTAGTAGGCTGCAGTCCATAGGGTCGCTAGAGTCAGACACGACTGAGCGACTTCACTTTCACTTTTCACTTTCATGCATTGGAGAAGGAAATGGCAGCCCACTCCAGTGTTCTTGCCTGGAGAATCCCAGGGATGGGGAAGCCTGGTGGGCTGCCATCTGTGGGGTCGCACAGAGTTGGACACGACTGAAGCGACTTAGTAGTAGTAGTAGCAGTAGTAGTATGTATAGATGTAAGAGTTGGACTATAAAGAAAGCTGAACGCAGAAGAATTGATGTTTTTGAACTGTGGTGTTGGGGAAGACCCTTGAGAGTCCCTTGGACTGCAAGGAGATCCAACCAGTTCATCCTAAAGGAGATCAGTCCTGGGTGTTCATTGAAAGGACTGATGTTGAAGCTGAAACTCCAATAGTTTGGCCACCTGATGCGAAGAGCTGACTCATTTGAAAAGACCCTGATGCTGGGAAAGATTAAGGGCAGGAGGAGAAGGGGACGACAGAGGATGAGATGGTTGGATGGCATCACTGACTCAATGGACATAGGTTTGGGTGGACTCCGGGAGTTGGTGATGGACAGGGAGGCCTGGCGTGCTGCAATTCATGGGGTCACAAAGAGTCGGACATGAATGAGCGACTGAACTGAACTGACTGAACTTCTATCAGATCAGATCAGATCAGATCAGTCACTCAGTCGTGTCCGACTCTTTGCAACCCCATGAACTGCAGCACGCCAGGCCTCCCTATCCATCACCAGCTCTCGGAGGTCACTCAGACTCACATTCATTGAGTCAGTGATGCCATCCAGCCATCTCATCCTCTGTCGTCCCCTTCTCCTCCTGCCCTCAATCCCTCCCCAGCATCAGAGTCTTCTCCAATGAGTCAACTCTTCGCATGAGGTGGCCAAAATACTGGAGTTTCAGCTTTAGCGTCATTCCTTCCAAAGAAATCCCAGGATTGATCTCCTTCAGAATGGACTGGTTGGATCTCCTTGCAGTCCAAGGGACTCTCAAGAGTCTTCTCCAACACCACAGTTCAAAAGCATCAATTCTTCGGCGCTCAGCCTTCTTCATAGTCCAGCTCTCACATCCATACATGACCACAGGAAAGACCATAGCCTTGACTAGGCGAACCTTTGTTGGCAAAGTGATGTCTCTGCTTTTGAATATGCTATCTAGGTTGGTCATACTTTCCTTCCAAGGAGTAAGCGTCTTTTAATTTCATGGCTGCAGTCTATAATTAACTTCAGAAGCTGGACTATTCTTCCCTGTATCATAAAAGGAAACATTGTTTCACTGATGGTGACAAATATGTTCTTTAAGAATAAATTTGAAATTTTTTGAAAGAGCCAAAAATTATCAAATATCGATTCTGGTGAACTAAGAGATCAAGACAGTATCTTCTTTGCTAAAAGAGGAGATATAATTATAAAATAGTATGGGAAGTAGTGGCACAGTTTTGGATTAAAAATATATACTTATTCCATAATTTAAAGGACAAGATTCATTTGGGTATATAAATATGTAGCTACATACAAATACCCACAATGCTAATTCTAATGCTAAGTCACTTCAGTCGTGTCTGACTCTGTGTGACCCCACAGATGGCAGCCCACCAGGCTTCCCCGTCCCTGGGATTCTCCAGGCAAGAACACTGGAGTGGGTTGCCATTTCCTTCTCCAATGCATGAAAGTGAAAAGAGAAAGTGAAGCCGCTCAGTCATGTCGGGCTGAGCGACCCCATGGACTGCAGCCTACCAGGCGCCTCCACCCATGGGATTTTCCAGGCAAGAGTACTGGAGTGGGGTGCCATTGCCTTCTCCAAAAAGTGATGCCAAAAAAGGGCAGTTTTTATTTCACACTTTCTTGAGCAGCAGGAGCCACATTGCCTTTCCTACTCCTGCCAGGCCAGAGAGAGCTATAAGAACAAGTAAATGCTTTTACTTCCTATAAAGAGAACCTAAACAGAGCAGGGCAGAAAAAGTATTCAAAGAGGTGATTTGAATATGAAGATTTCCCATATTTGGCAAAAATCATATGCCTACAGATTCAAGAAGCTAAGTGAGTTCTAAGCAGGATAAACTGAAAGAAATCTATACCAAGACATTATAATCAAACTTCTGGACATTAAAACAAAGAAAAAAATCTTTAAAAAGAGCCATAGTGAAATGCCACTTTATCTATAGGGAAAAACAATGTGAATGATAGTAGAGAAGCTGACTTTATTTTTCTGGGCTCCAAAATCACTGCAGATGGTGACTGCAGCCATGAAATTAAAAGATGCTTACTCCTTGGAAGAAAGGTTAGACCAACCTAGACAGCATATTAAAAAGAAGAGACATTACTTTGTCAACAGAAGTCCATCTGGTCAAGGCTATGGTTTTTCCAGTGGTGATGTATGGATGTGAGAGTTAGACTATAAAGAAAGCTGAGCGCCGAAGAATCAATGCTTTTGAACTGTGGTGTTGGAGAAGACTCTTGAGAGTCCTTGGACTGCAAGGAGATCCAACCAGTCTATCCTAAAGGAAATCAGTCCTGAATATTCATTGAAAGGACTGATGTTGAAGCTGAAACTCCAATAGTTTGGCCACCTGATGCGAAGAACTGGCTCATTTGAAAAGACCCTGATGCTGGAAAAGATTGAGGGCAGGAGGAGAAGGGAATGACAGAGGATGAGATGGTTGGATGGCATCACCGACTCAATGGACGTGGGTTTGGGTGTATTCAGGGAGTTGGTACTGAGTGACTGAACTGAACTGAATTCAAACTACATAGGCCAGAAAGAAGTGGCATAACATTTTCAAGTGCTGAAACAAAAGAACCACTGGGAGGGAGGAGCTAAGATGGCGGACGAGTAAGACGGGGAGAATACTTTCTCCTCCACAAATCCATTAAAAGAACATTTGAATGCTGAATAAATTCTATAAAACAACTTCTGAATGCCGGCAGAGGACGTCAGGCACTTAGAAAGACAATTCATTGTCTTCAAAATGAGAAAACGAGCCCTGCGGTAACTCCTTTTGCAGAGAAGTGGCGCGGACACCAGCATTTGCTATTGGCAAGCGGGGGCTGGGCTAGGAGGAGCAGTGAGGCCTGCATCGCTTTGAGAAAGGATTTGGCCTGGCTATCTCGGGCGCTATCTGAGCGAAATAACCAGACTGTCGGTTATCTACTACATCAAAAGCCAGCCCTAACTTAAGACACCACCAGGACTACGTACGGAACAAAGGGCTGCACAGAGTTGGCCGGCTGCAGGCCGTCCCACTCCGGTGACAGGCAGCCAGGGCCGGAGGCGGGCAATCAAAGCCCTAGAGAGACACTGTCTACGGAACTGTGAGTAGGTTTCTGTGCTGACTCATGCTTCTTGGGGCTCTGGATGGTCAACATCTGCCTGAGAAAGTGCGCCGGTTGTATACCCAGAGAACTGAGCGGCGGAGAGGCGATAAGTCGCAGCAGGTGCGCTCGCTAAATACTTCATCACCTGCGCTACTCGGATCTGGGAAGGGCATAAAACGCAGACTCAACCGAGTCTGTGCTTCTGAGGATTATCCAAATGCCTGAACCTGGCCAGCTTAGATTTGGGTGTTCATCTCTGCCCCCTCTGTAACAGGGCAGAGATCAGATATTGAAAAGACCAGTAAACTGCCTCAATAAAGAGAATTCAACAAACTACCAGAATATAGTAAGGACACTCTAAACTTGGCAATTTTAACAAAATGAAGAGACAAAAGAATACCCAGCAGCTAAAGGAACAGGATAGATGCCCACCAAACCAAACCAAAGAGGAAGAGATAGGGAATCTACCTGATAAAGAATTCCGAATAATGATAGTGAAATTAATCCAAAATCTCGAAATCAAAATGGTATCACAGTTAAAGAGTCTGGAGACAAGGATTGAGAAGATGCAAGAAAGGTTTAACAAGGACCTAGAAGAAATAAAAAAGAGTCAACACATAATGAATAATGCAATAAATGAGATCCAAAACACCCTGGAGGCAACAAATAGTAGAATAACAGAGGCAGAAGATAGGATTAGTGAATTAGAAGATAGAATCCTAGAAATAAATGAATCAGACGAGAAAAAAGAAAAACGCATCAAAAGAAATGAGGACAATCTCAGAGACCTCCAGGGTAACATTAAACGCTACAACATTCGAATCATAGGAGTTCCAGAAGAAGAAGATAAAAAGAAAGACCATGAGGAAATACTTGAGGAGATAATAGTTGAAAACTTCCCTAAAATGGAGAAGGAAATTACCACTCAAGTTCAAGAAATCCAGAGAGTCCCTAACAGGATAAACCCAAGGCGAAACACCCCAAGACACATATTAATCAAATTAACAAAGATTAAATATAAAGAACAAATATTAAAAGCAGCTAGGGAAAAACATCAAATAACTCACAAGGGAATTCCCATAAGGATAAGAGCTGATCTTTCAATAGAAACTCTCCAAGCCAGGAGGGAATGGCAAGACATAATTAAAGTGATGAAAGAAAATAAGCCTAGATTATTGTATCCAGCAAGGATCTTATTCAAATATGAAGGAGAAATCAAAAGCTTCACAGATAAGTAAAAGTTGAGAGAATTTTGCACTACTAAACCATTTCTCCAACAAAAACTAAAGGACATTCTCTAGATAGGAATCACTAAAAGGGTGTATAAATTCGAACCCAAAACAATAAAGTAAATCCTATTTATCAATAATTGCTTTAAACGTTAATGGGCTGAATACCCTAATCAACAAAGACTGGCAGAATCGATACAAAAACAAGACCCCTACATACCTTGTCTACAAGAGACAACCAAAAGACTAAAATGGGTCAAATGGATACAAAAACTAGACCCCTATATATGTTGTCTACAAGAGAACCACCTTAAAATAGGGGATATATACTGACTGAAAATGAAGGGCTGGAAAAAGATTTTCTATGCAAATATGGACCAAAAGAAAACAGGAGTAGCAATACTCATATCAGATAAAATTGACTTTAAAGATCCTGAAAAGGAGACAATCAAGGTTATACATAACGACTTAAAGGAACAATCCCAAAAGAAGTTATAACAATTATAAATACATATGCACCCAACATTGGAGCATTGATATATCTAAGACAAACATTAATTAATATGATAGAAGAAATATGCAACAATACAATAATAGTGGGAGACTTTAATACCCCACTCATATAATCTGGCTGTAATAGACAAAGTAAAGAGGAAGACATATTCACTTATGAGCCTGAAAAAATTCAGTTCACTCAGGAGAGTTTAAAAAAAAATAGACTTATTTGTTCACTCTGTAAAGGTTTATTGACTATTTTATGGGTCTGGTACCACTTTGGGTAGTAGGGAGGAAGAAGTGACAAATGTGATCCTGTCCTAAATAATATATTGTGGTAAAGATAGACCTACCAATACAAAATACCAAGATGTCCCTAAGATGAGGACACCCAAACTGGACTTTTTGTTTCCTGAACTTTTCATTTCCAGATCAAACCTCCTAATATAGAATGAATTCAACATGATTTTTTTAAAGTGTTCTTTGTGATTAAAAACAGAAAGCCATTGGTTAAGAAATTACATATACTCCTCCCCACCATCACTCCCCTTCTTTCTTCCCATTTCCCTCCCACCCTCATTGATCCTTTCCTTTGTCCATTTAAAAAAAAAAAAAAAGTAGTAAACAACTTGAGTAAAAATTAGCCTAAGGGAAAAAAAAAAAAAAAAAGAAACAGATCCATGTATGTATGGAAATTTGGGAAGGCAAAAGATATTACTTATAATAATGGACATAGTTTGAAAAAATGGTGAACTGGCAAAACATTTAAAAAATACCTTCCAAAAAAAAATTCCAGATGAGCTGAAGATTTAAATCTAAAAGGTAAACCATACAAGGAATGAAAAGTACATCATTACACGAAGACAGAAACTATATCAAAAGACTGAAAATTGTGACTGCATGACATTATTTGGAGAAAAAGATGCCATAAAATAAGTTGAAAATCAAATGATAAATTTAGAAACAAAATTGAAAGCCATGACAAAGTCTTTCATATATATAATGACTCATATATAAAGTCCTCATATATAAAGACTATACAAAAATCAGTATGAATATAAATAATCAGATCTAGTTTCAATTAATAGATGACAAATGTAAGCTTAGTTGAATCCATGTTCTTTAGGATTTACCTTATATACTTGGTAACTTATGAAAATTAATGAAAGTGTCAATAGAATAGTATCTAGTTGCTTAAGTTATTCTTTAATCCTTTAAAAGTATCAAGAATCTTTTAAAAGAAAGGGTTATTTGAGTGAACTTCATTCTCAAAGTATAGAAATTATACTTATTTAAATTAAAGCATTTTGCATGGTACCTAGCAGGGTGCCTCACACAGATGGGTGTTTAATGATGATGATGTAGTCTGTAATAATGTTCATACAATATGTGAAATATTTGGTAATCATGTGGACTTCTTTATGACAGCAAACATGACTGATTAGATCAATATCAAAAACAAAAAGAACCACTGACCACAAATTCTACATATATCCAGTGAAAATATCCTTTAAGAATGAATGAGATTATAATTTTAAAATTTGAGGACAATGACCAACAATCTGGGAGTTTTCCCTTGGAAAATTGAGGGTAAACAGCAAGTCCAGGAGATGGATTGATACTTTGGAGAAACAAGGAGGGCACATGTAAATAGAGACTCTTCCTTGGAGAACTTATATAAGGATTTAAGGAAGGGTTAGAGAATAAGGAAATCTTGGGTGTCCTGAAAATTGTATGTGAAGCCCATTTATAAACACTCTTCGTAGTCTGAATACTCTAAGAGTTTAGAGGTTATTTGCTGGAAGCCAGGCAAAGGGGCAGTCTTTACTTTCGAATGATCCGAAACCTGCTGTTATTTCACGCAAGGCAATCAAATACAATGTGTGGACCTTGTTTGGATCCTAATACAAAGCACTGTAAAACAAAACAAAACAAATCTCTTCCTTTTAACAGACTATTAGGGTATAACTGACATACAATAGTGTTAGTTGCTCAGTCGTGTCTGACTCTTTGTGACCCTGTGGACTGTACGCCACCAGGTCCCTCTGTCCATGGGAGTCTCCAGGCATGAATACTGGAGTGGGTTGCCATACTGGTCTTCAGGGGATCTTCCCAACCCAGGAATCTAACCCAAGTCTCTTGCATCTCCTGAACTGGCAGGTGGGTTCTTTACCACTAACACTCCTGGGAAGGGTATAACTGACATAACAATAAATTGCATATATTGTACAGTTTGATCAGTTTTGATATATGCAAATACCTGTGAAGCTACCATCATAATTAAGATAATGAATATACCCATCACTCCATTCTTCTGGAATCCCTTCCTATGGCTCACTTTTATCATCTAACCCTGGGCAATCGCTTACCTTCTTTCTATCACTAAGTTTGTTTGTTCTTAGAATTTTGTACAAGTGGAATCATACACTATGTACTCTTTTGTCTGGATTCTCTCAGCAAAATTATTTTGAGATTCATCCGTATTATTACTATACATAGCATATTTCTTTTTATTGCTGAATAGTGTTCTGTTGATTTTATTGATACATCTCAGTTTGTTTTTAACCTCAATTTGTCCATCACTTTTTGTTTTCAGTTTGGTGATTAAGGGTTATGAACATTCAATTACAAGTCTTTATATGGACATATGCTCTCATTTCTCTTTGATAAATAAATATCTAGTCATATGGTTGGTATATGTTTAACACTTTAACTAAAATTCATGATAGGCCTAAATGTAAAACCCAAAACAACAAAAGTTCTAGATGAATACATGGAGGAAAATCTTTGTGACTTTGAGTTAGGCAAAAATGTTTTGGATAGGATGATAAAACATGATTCATGAAAGATAAAAACTGATTAACTGAACTCCCTCAAAAGTAAGTACTATTCTCTTTGTAAAACATTGTTCAGATAATAAAAAGGCAAGCCACAGACTAAGAGAAAATCTTCGCAAGTTACACATCTGATAATGCACTTACTTCAGAATATATAAAGGATTCTCAAAACTCAATAATAAGAAAACAAAAAACCTCATTTGTAAAATGAGCAAAAGGTGTCAACAAACAAGATATATGAATGACAAATAAGCACATGAAAAGCTGACAAACATTATCATCAGGGAAATGTAAATTAAGGCACAGTGAGATACTGCTGCTGCTGCTGCTGCTGCTAAGTCGCTTCAGTCGTGTCCGACTCTGTGCGATCCCATAGACGGCAGCCCATCAGGCTCCTCTGTCCCTGGGATTCTCCAGGCAAGAATACTGGAGTGGGTTTCCATTTCCTTCTCCAATGCATGAAAGTGAAAAGTGAAAGTGAAGTCGCTCAGTCGTATCCGACTCTTAGCGACCCCATGGACTGGAGCCTACCAGGCTCCTCCGTCCATGGGATTTTCCAGGCAAGAGTACTGGGGTGGGGGTGCCATTGCCTTCCCCGAATGAGATACTACTACACACCAATTACAATTTTTTTTAATCTAACAATTATTGGCAAAGATGTTGACTAACAAGAATTCTCATAAACTGGTGGGAATGCCCACTTTGGAAAACAGCTTGCCAAGTTTTTTGTTGTTGCTGTTGTTGTGAAATTTTGACTTTGAAATAATTTCAAACTTACATAAAAGATAAGAATTATTCAAAGAATTCTCATATATCCTCCGCCTAAATCCCCCAGTGGTTGACATCTACGCTTGATTTATCATGCCTCTATTTTCTATCACTTGGGAGATAATTGGAAATGTAATAACCTATTATCCCTTAAGGTTTGAGTGGAAATTTCCTAAAAACAAGGACATTTTATATTTGACCACAGGACAACCATTCAAATCAGGAAATTAACACTGATATAATACTGCTGTCTAATCCACAAGACCCTCTTCAAATTTTGCTGATTGTTCTGGTAATATCTTTATAGGTCCAGCATCCAGTACAGATTCTAATTTTAGACAGATGGAGAATTTTGAACATAAACTGGATATTAAATTATGCTAAACAATTTTTATTTTTTAGGGTTTAAGGATAGTATTATGTTATTTTTGAAAATATCCTTATCTGTTAGCGATATGTACCTAAGTGTTTATAGAAAGAATGATATGATATCTGAAATTTTCTTTGAGATTCATTCCTAGGGAGATGTGTGTGTGTATGTGTATTGGGGGCTGAGGCGAGAGGAGAAATTAAATAAGATCAGCAAGATATCTAAATTTGTTTAAACTGGGTGATGAGTATGGGCAGGTGATAATATTTCCTCTGCTTTTAATGTATGTGTGAAAATTTCCATAATTAGAGTATTGTAATTTTGTTAAGTGGAGAAATGGAAGGATTTTAGGGATTGGAGTGATATGACCATATTTTTTACTTAGAAATATTACTTTGGCTGCAATAGAAAGAATGGCTTAAAGTGGGGCAAGAACGAAAGCACTGACTAGTTTCCCAACTGCTAAAGTCGTCCAGGGAAGAGATTATGGTGACTGAACCAAGTTAGTGTTATTGGGATAGAGTGAAGTGGATGAAGGAACAAAATGGTAACTCTCTCGATGTGCAGGATTACTCTTACTCGGGTTGGGTTGAGGAGGCAATGGTGCTATTTACCTAGACAGGCATCACTGGAAGAAAAACAAACAGGTCCCCCAGGGAGGGAAGATTTGAAGGGGCCTTTGGTCAGACTAGTGCCTTGTATTATCTGGCCAAAATTGAGTATATAGATGACAACAAGAAAATTAAATAATCATTATTTAGCAAACAGTATATGGAGAAAGAAATGGCAACCCACTCCAGTATCCTTGCTTGGAAAATCCTATCAACAGAGGAGCCTGGTGGGCTTCAGTCCATGGGGTGGCAAAGGGTCGGGCATGACTGAATGACTTAACAACAACAGCAGCAACATAGGGGTAAGCCCAGGTAGCGCTACCGTTAAAAAACCTGCCTGCCAGTGAAGAGACAGAAGAGACGTGGGTTCAATCACTGGGTAGGGGAATGGCCACCCACTTCAGTATTCTTGCCTGGAGATACCCATGGACAGAGAAGCCTGGTACAGTCCATAGGGTCACAAAGAGTCGGACACTCAACACAACACACATATGGGTAAGCAAGGTAGACAGAAGGAAATGTCACTTAAATCTAACTTGAGGTAATATGATATGATTATTCTAAATCAATATGCAGCATTAGTAGCCAACTGAAGATGAAATGCAATGACAAGGTCCAGGTATTTAGGTTATTTTATAAACTTGAAAAAATATGATTGGAGACAGGACACAACAGAGAGACCTCTTAAATTTACAGCAAGCAAACTGGGCAAGCAATATAATTCTCTTCCTGGGAACGTTGCTCATAAGATGTCTGGGTAGAACAACATTTTTCAGTTGAAACTGCATGGTGGTACAGGGTGGGCAGATGGGGACTAAGAACGTACACTACGATGTTGAATCTATGATTAAGGGGACGAGCGTGAGGGTATAAAACAGGGGCGAAAGAGTATTGGTCACAATTTTTACTCCTGGTCGTCTTCTGGGGAGGCTTCAGTGAACTTGATCAGTCATGTCCGACTCTTTGCGATCCCATGGACTGTAATCTACCAGGCTTCTCTGTCCATGGGATTTTCCAGGCAAGAGTACTGGAGTGGGTTGCCATTTCCTTCTCCAGGGGATCTTCCTGACCCAGGGATCAAACCCAGGTCTCCTGAATTGCAGGTAGACACTTTACCTTCTGAGCCACCAGGGAAGCCCCCTCTGGGAAGGCTTAAGGTGAGTCAAAGCGGCTGGAAAATCCATCAAAGTCTGACTCTTGTTTCGTCTCTTACCCTTGCAAGGGTAAAGGAGTTCCAACAGCCACTTCTGTTAGAGACTTATTTCGTGAAAACCATACCCTTTGGCATTATCATTCCATTCTGATTAATCTGATCCTCCAAGTTCCTCCGCTCAGGTTCCCCCGGAAAAATGTAGGCCAAACTCCCGTAGGTTCGCTCACACACCACAGCTGTTAGCGCGCTAACAGTACTAGCCTGGAGAAGGAAATGGCAATCCACTCCAGTATTCTTGTCTGGAGAATCCCACGGACAGAGGAGCCTGGTGGGCTACAGTCCATGGGGTCGCAAAGAGTCGGGCACGACTGTGAGCACACAGCACACAGCAGTACTAGATTAGTCTTCGTGCTCGAGGGACCCACCCCAACTCTGACCGGGCCCCCGACTCAGCGCCAGGCCCACACGCCCACTCCGGGCGTGGAGCTCCTGCTTGGATTTTCCTCGCTAGCGTAGAGCCCCTAACCTCATCCCTGACCCCGCCTCCGGTTCGGAGCCTCACCCCAGGCCCGCCCCGGCTAGAAGCCACGCCCACGATCCCGCCCCCGGAGTGGAGCCTGGGGCCCACCCGCTACCGCAAGGCCGTTCTTCCTGGCTCGCCGCACTGCTATGGCCGGGGGCCGCGGGGCCCCCGGACGTGGCCGGGACGAGCCGCCGGAGAGCTACCCGCAACGACAAGACCACGAGCTGCAGGCCCTGGAGGCCATCTATGGCGCCGACTTCCAGGACCTGCGGCCGGACGCGCGCGGACGGGTAGGAACTTAGCATGTCTGGTCGGGGCTGGCGTGCTGCGGCCCAGTCTCCCTTGGCGCGGCCTTGCCGGAAGCGAACACCAGACCCCAACTTCGGGTTCTGGAGTCCTTTCATCCCTCACAGTCCACCCTCGCTCACTTTTTGTCCTTGCACCCGCAGCCGCAAGGCGGGTCTTCAGAACCCCTGCCTGGGACAAGTTCTCTTACAGCCTTTCCCCTAAATCGGCTCCCGTCTTACCTGGCCTTGCTTCTTATTCCCCCTGACGTTCCATAACATACCTGCCTCCTTACTGTTTTGTCTCCTTGGGTTTGATACAACAGTGCATTCATGGGGACCCATTGCAACTTTGGGAACGCTTTGAGGGCTCTTGCACAGATCTTATTGCTGTCCTTACTCAGAAGTCTCACCCTCCGGTTTGTCTTCAGAACTGTTCGCCGTGTAATTACCCTGTACTCCTCTGGCATCCTCACTGTGTTGTGCGGTGTGGAGGAACTTTCCTCTGTGCCTTTCCTTCAAGAGTATGGAATATATTCTTCTTAGCTGTAATGAAGAGGGAGTGTGCTGAGTCCAGACCTTTTAAAATGACATTTGGCTAAAATGCCAAAGGCATTTGGCTTCTTTTCTTTCTTTTTCTTTTGTCTGGAAATAAGTTAAGGCACATTTCAAGCTGCTGATACAGTTTTTTCCCTCATCCTTGAAGCATTATCTACCAAACTATTGTTATCTATAGTATTTTTAAAAAAGTAGTACCTTTCTTCATCTGCCTTTAAGTCTTGGCATTTTACAACATGCACTTTATCAGCACATGCAGGATTTGCTCAAGATCTAGGATCTTCTGGAGCTGTCAGGGTAAAACATTCTCCCTCTCACCCAATGTGTTCCTTCCAGGTGTTCAGAGTATAGTCCAGCACAAACCAAACCAAACCCTCATCCTTCAGGGAGCTTACTTTCCTAGTACTTCATTTCAAGAATTAAGACTGAAATAGTAGAAATGTTAATATTCCCCTTATACATACTTAAAATAGTAACGTAACTTTCTGGTGATCTGGTAACTTCTCAGTTCCCTTGAGAACCAGGAAGTGTAACAAAAATATGTATCACAAAGCATACATTGGGACTCAATACAAAGCTCCTAAGACTTCATTCAGAGACAGTGTATTTAGTTTACATAGCTTAATTATCTGGTAGTAAGACTGCAAGAAAACAGAAAAGAACAAGGAACTGCTTGTGGGGACACCGATAATCTCCATTTATGGCTGGTGGCCTTTGTAACAAGATAGTATAGTAAATAAAACCAAGACTGTAACAGGCAGGTAGAAGAATTCAGATAGCTGTACCCTGAGGTACATGGGCAAATATCCTTAACACTTTGCTAGGCCCCACAAGCAGCTAATTGGTAGTCATAAGGATGAATTAGAAGGTAGTCATTCAACATGAAGAACAGACATGTGGTTGCCAAGAGGGAGGGGATGAGGAAGGGATAAACTAGGAGTTTGGGGTTAGTAGATGCAAACTATTACATACAGAATGGATAAACAACAAAATTCTCCTGTATAGCACAGGGAACTCTATTCAGTATCCTGGGATAGAACATAATGGAAAAGAATATAAAGAGTATATATGTGTATAACTGAGTCACTCGGCTGTACAGCAGAAATTATTAACACAACGTTGTTAATCAACTATACTTCAGTTAAAAAAAAGTTTAAAAAAGTTAAAAGAAAAGAATGTAATCATTCAACAGTTACTTTTTACTTGCCAATCTTTAAGGGAAGATTATTCAAGTCCACAATCCTTTATCCAAACCCTGAGGCTTGCTAGGTTTCAGAATTCAGAAGTGTCTGTGTTCATGTCCATGTGTGCACATTCTATACTTATCTAGTACCTCCCTCAATGGCTTACCTGGTGGCCCAGATGGTAAAGCGTCTGCCTGCAATGCGGAAGACCGGGTTTGATCCCTGGGTCAGGAAGATCCCCTGGGGAAGGAAATGGCAACCCACTCCAGTACTCTTGCCTGGAAAATTCCATGGACGGAGGAGCTGGCTAGGCTACAGTCCATGGGGTTGCAAAAAGTAGGACACGACTGAGCAGCTTTCTTTCCCTCAATGTCTGGAGCAGCATCCAGAATCAAGCACAGTGAAACGTGTGAATCTTCAAGTGTTCACCCTCAAGGGGATGTGTAAAGACTATTAAGAGCCTCATGTCAGTTCAGGCCACATTTGCTGCCAGTAAATTCAGCTCAAGATTATTTACCTGAGTAAACTTTAATTTCTTAAACATCTGAACTTTTTTAAACTTCTTTTTGGGAGATGTATTATAAGGTAGAGTTTGGTTTAGTAGCATATATATATCATTAATAAAGAAACATTTTGGGAATACACGCTAAAAATTGTTCTACATACTAAAGTTTGGACACTCACTGCTAGTTTAAAATAGAATTTCCTCTGAAGTTATAAATGTATTGTTAACTTAATTATCTTGGCTACTTTTCTGTGAGCCAAAGGCCTGCTCATTTATAATCTGATAGCTATTACCCCCCTCCTAAAACTTTGCTTCTGTTTCTGGGTTCACCAGTAGTGTATAAGTACTTCTTTACCTACATATTCACCAACATTGTAGACGTCCGACTTTTTCATCTTTGCCAATAAATAGATGAAACATGTTTACTTCTTTAGTTTTAAGTTATTTGGACCACCTTTGTCTGTAAGCCATGATTTTTTTTCTGTGAACTTTTTGATGTTTATTTTTATACTCTGTTGTCTATTTTCTCATTCATTTGTCAGAGCTATTTATATCTTGAGGCATACCATTTATATGTTAATTTATGTGTTAAGAAAATTAGCATTTTAAGTTATTATATTGAAAATATTTTCCCATAACAATTATGCATTTTGATATTTAGGTAATTTATGCAATTTTTAAAAACTTATAGTCAGTATAGTCAAAATGATCTTTTTTTCTTTATTGTTGTTACATGGTCCCTGTGGTTTGTTTTTTTCCCTGCTCCACTGTTACCAAAAATGAATTCTTCAAGGCTTTCTTTTAAATCTTTCGTGACTTTTTTAAAAGCTTCCTTCAACTTTTTTAAGTCCTTACCTCTGAGTGTGAATCTTTTCCACTAATGTGAAATGCCACCTTTGCATTGCATAAGAGTAGACTGGCTTCATAAGGATCAGTTTAGTTCAGTTTAGTTCAGTTCAGTCACGCAGTCGTGTCCGACTCTTTGTGACCCTGTAGACTGCAAAACGCCAGGCTTCCCTGTCCATCACCAACTCCTAGAGCGTACTCACATTCATGTCCATCACTTCAGTGATGCCATCCAACCATCTCATCCTCTGTTGTCCCCTTCTCCTCCTGCTTTCAATCTTTCCCAGCATCAGGGTCTTTTCCAATGAGTTGGTTCTTTGCATCAGTTGGCCACAGATTTGGAGTTTCAGCTTTAGCATTAGTCCTTCCAATGAATATCCAGGACTGATTTCCTTTAGGATGGACTGGTTGGATCTCCTTGCAGTCCAAGGGACTCTCAAGAGTCTTCTCCAACACCACAGTTCAAAAGCATCAATTCTTCGGCACTCAGCTTTCTTTATAGTCCAGCTCTCACATCCATACATGACTACTGGAAATACCATACCTTTGACTGGACAGACCTGTGTTGGCAAAGTAATGTCTCTACTTTTTAATATGTTGTTTAGTTTGGTCATAGTTTTTCTTCCAAGGAGCAAGCGTCTTTTAATTTCATGGCTGCAGTCACCATCTGCAGTGATTTTGGAGCCCCCCAAAATAAAAGTCTCTCACTGTTGTTCACACCTACATGCCTACTGCCTGGTAAACAGCTCTCATTTTTTGTTTGGTTGTTTGCTTAATATACACTTCCTTAGTTGCTCAGCTGGTAAAGAATCTGCCTGCAATGCAGGGGACCCCACTTCCATTCCCAACTGTATTTGGGTGTATTTCTTGACACTCTATCCCAGAAATCTATTTAGGTTCTGTGACCATATTGCTTTCATTACTGTAGATTTATGATCAGCTTTAGTATTTAATGTAGTCATCATTTACAGAATATTCCTAGTTTTACTTTGGTTTTTCATTATGAACTTTAGAGTCAACTTGCCTGGTTAAAAAATTACACTGGCATTTTTACTATAATAATGTTGTTATTGTTGTGTAGTCACTAAGTCCTGTCCGACTCTTTGTGACTCCATGAACTGCAGCATGCCAGGCTTCTCTGTCCTTCACTGTTTCCCTGAGTTTGCTCAAACTCATGTCCGTTGAGTCATTGGTGTCATCCAACGATCTCATCCTCTGTTACCCCCTTCTCTTCCTGCCTTCATTCTTTCCCAGCATCAGGGTCTTTTCCGGTTAGTCAGTTCTTCGCATCAGGTGGCCAAAGTATTGGAGCTTCAGCTTCAGCATCAGTCCTTTCAATGAATATTCAGGATTGATTTCCTTAAGGGTTGACTGGTTTAATCTTGCGGTTCAAGGGACTCTCAAGAGTCTTCTCCAGCACCACAATTAGAAAGCAACAGTTCTTAGGTGATCAGCCTTTTCTATTATCTAGCACTCACATCCATACGTGACCGCTGGAAAAACCATAGTTTTGACTAGACGGAACTTTGTTGGCAAAGTGATGTCTCTGCTTTTTAATATCTGTCTAGGTTTGTCATAGCTGTTCTTCCAAGGAGCAAGCGTCTTTTAATTTCATGGCCTCAGTCACCATCTGCAGTGATTTTGGAGCCCAAGAAAATGAAATCTGACACTGTTTTCACAGTTTCCTCATCTATTTGCCATGAAGACATCAGACCAAATGGCATGATCTTGGTTTTGTGGATGTTGAGTTTTAAGCCAGATTTTTCAGTCTTCTTTTTCACCTTCATCAAGAGACTCTGTAGTTCCTCTTCACTTTGTGCCATTAAAATGTTCTCATCTGCATATCTGAGGTTGTTGATATTTCTGCCTCTGCCGGCAGTCTTGATTCCAGCTTGTGCTTCATCCAGCCTGGCATTTTGCATGATGTACTCTGCATATAAGTTTAATAAGCAGGGTAACAATATAGAAGCCTTGACGTTTTTCTTTCCCAATTTTGAACCTGTCCGTTGTTCCATGTCCAGTTCTAACTATTGCTTTTTGTCCTGCAGACAGGTTTCTCAGGGGTATTCCCATCTCATTAAGAATATTCCATAGTTTGTTGTGATCCACACAGTCAAAGCCTTTAGCATAGTCAATGAAGCAGAAGTAGATGTTTATTTGGAATGCTCTTGCTTCTTCTATGTCCAGCATATGTTGGCAGTTTGATCTCTGGTTCTTCTGCCTTTTCCCAATCCACTTGTACATCTGGAAGTTCCCAGTTCATGTACTGCTGAAGCCTAGCTTGAAGGATTTTGAGCATGATCTTGCTGGGATGTGAAATGAGTGCAGTTGTATGGTAATTTGAACATTCTTCAGCAGTCCCTTTCTTTGGAATTGGAATGAAAACTGACCTTTTCCAGTCCTGTGGCCACTGCTGAATTTCCCAAGTTTGCTGGCATAATGAGTGCAGCACTTTCACAGCATTATCTTTTAGGATTTGAAATAGCTCAGCTGGAATTCTATCACTTCCACTAGCTTTGTTTAGTAATGCTTCCTAAGGCCCACTTCACTTCACACTCGAGGATGTCTGGCTCTAGGTGAATGAACACACCATCATGGTTATCTGGGTCATTAAGACCTTTTTTGTACAGTTCTTCTGTATATTCTTTCCATCTTTTCTTTATCTCTTCTGCTTCTGTTACGTTCTTGCCGTTTTTGTCCTTTCTTGTGCCTATCTTTGCTTGAAATGTTCCCTTGGTATCTCCAATTTTCTCATAGATCTCTAGTCTTTCCCATTCTATTGTTTTCTTCTATTTCTTTGCATTAGTCAATTAAGGTTTTCTTATCTCTCTTTCCTTGCTGTTCTCTGGAACTCTGTTTCAGTTGGGTATATCTCTCCCTTTCTCCTTTGCCTTTCAGTTCTCTTCTTTTCTCAGCAACTTGTAAGGCCTTCTCAGACAACCACTTTGTCTTCTTGCATTTCTTTATCTTGGGGATGGTTTTGGTCATCATCTCCTAAGCAACTGTACAAACCTCTGTCCATAGTTCTTCAGGCATTCTGTCTACTAGATCCAGTCCCTTGAATCTATTCATCACCTCCACTTATATTACCTGTATTTAATTTGGGGAGAACTCAGATTTGAATATTTTAATGTTTGTTTAAAATGGAGTCAGAGCTATTAAACTTTAAGGAATCTAGCAATTTGTTGTTTTTTTGTACTTGGCCATTTGACAAATAGGCAAATGCTTGAGAAGAGAAGATGAATCAATGAGCTTGGTGATTTTTATAAGGTCGGTTACAGAAAGTGACTGAGAGCTTTTACTACCATTATTATTTTGTTTTTGGCATCTTTACAGACTTAAAACTAAAGACTTGCCCAGCTTATCTCGCTTTCACATGTTACTTTATTTCTAGATTTGTTGTTTTTTTACACAGACTAATTTCTTTCCCACATTACAGGATATGACAACAGAAGCAAGTAATAAACATGGGACCATGCTGAACCAAGTCTTGTCATCAAAATTTAAGGGGGATTTGACTAGCAGGGTCTAGATAACAGTTCTAGACCAAACACCTGAAAGTGGTTTGAATTGTGTAGCTTGTTTTATATGCTTGTGGATAAAAATACACAACATAAATGTACTAACTTAATTTTTAAGTGTATGGTTCAGTGTATTTATGTGGTTAATTGAAAATTGTGTTAGTTTTTCTTTTTTTAAGTATAGTTGATTTATAGTGTGCCAGTCTCTGCTGTCCACCAGAGTGACTCAGTTTTACACGTAGATACAGAATTTTTTCAATATTCTTTTCCATTATGGCTTATCCTAGGAAATTGGATATAGTTCATTGTGCTAGACAGTAGGACCTTGTTGTTTATGTAATAGTTTGTATCTACTAACCCAGTCCATCCAAATTCCCAGTCCGTCCAAATTCCCAGTCCATCCTTCTCCTTCTTGTGTTCAGATCAGATCAGATCAGATCAGTCGCTCAGTCGTGTCCGACTCTTTGCGACCCCATGAACCGCAGCACGCCAGGCCTCCCTGTCCATCACCAGCTCCCGGAGGTCACTCAGACTCGCATCCATCGAGTCAGTGACGCCATCCAGCCATCTCATCCTCTGTCGTCCCCTTCTCCTCCTGCCCTCAATTCCTCCCAGCATCAGAGTCTTCTCCAATGAGTCAACTCTTCGCATGAGGTGGCCAAAATACTGGAGTTTCAGCTTTAGCATCATTCCTTCTAAAGAAATTCCAGGATTGATCTCCTTCAGAATGGACTGGTTGGATCTCCTTGCAGTCCAAGGGACTCTCAAGAGTCTTCTCCAACACCACAGTTCAAAAGCATCAATTCTTCGGCGCTCAGCCTTCTTCACAGTCCAGCTCTCACATCCATACATGACCACAGGAAAGACCATAGCCTTGACTAGGCGAACCTTTGTTGGTAAAGTAATGTCTTTGCTTTTGAATATGCTATGTGTTAGTATTTTAATTAATTTCCCAAACCCTGTCCTCACTCTGCTGCTCATCTTGAAAACCAGTGAATTTTAATCACAGGCTGTCATTAACCCTCATGCCTTGGAACCAAAAGTTGTGCTCCTATGTGGAACAGCCAATAAAATTCTTTTTAATAGTCTTGTGGCTCAGCAGGTACAGAATCTACCAGCAATACAGGAGACCCAGAAGACGAGGGTTTGATCCCTGGGTCGGGAAGATCCCCTCGAGGAAGAAATGGCAACCCACTCCAGTATTCTTGCTTAAAAAAAATCCCATGGACAGAGGAGCCTGGTGGGCTAAAGTCCATGGGGTCACCAAGAGTTGGACACGACTGAGTACACGCACATCCTTCATTATGGTACTTTTAGCAGAAATAGACACATGCTTATACCAGTTTATTTTGGGGTGAGTGTGAGGAGGTACCCAAGAAAAGCATATTGAGACTGAGAAACTGGGGTTTCTGCTGGCATTGGCTGTGCACTTCTCCAGGTGGTATGCACTGTGCTGAAAAGAGGGTCCCCCAGGTCAGTGTTGCTAGTCCTGTGGATATAGTAATATACTTGGGGTTTATTTCTTGAAGAGCTAATGTCTTTTTTTTAACTTTTGTGGGAATTAGTCTAGAGTATTACCTTTCATATTTTAGGACTGAGTTTGTATTACTCATTCACATTTTATACCTTGAGGATTTTTTTGACTGTTTTGTAGTATTATAGGGCTTCCCATGTGGCCTAGTGGTAAAGAATCTGCCTGCCAGTGCAGGAAATATGTGTTCGATCCCTGGGTCAAGAAGAACCCCTGGAGAAGGAAATAGTAACCCACTCAAGTATTCTTGCCTGGAAAATTCCATCAACAGAAGAGCCTGGTGGACTATAGTACCAGGAGTTGCAAAGAGTCAGACACAGCTGAGCAACTGAGTACATGTATAGTATTATACTTGAGACAAGTGTCCAACTTCATGATCTCATTGAAAAGTGTTTTACTCATGTTTTATTATAATGTGGCCTTCTTTCCATGACTGCTTCCTGTCACTTATATTTTCAATCTTCAAAACAAATCTTTTTCTTCATGTAGAATTTTGTATATTTTGTAGCAATACATTCTGCATTGCTTTCCTCTCATTCCACGCTCTCAAAAAAATTTGTTTACCCTTTACTATGTATTTTTCTGTCTACAAATATTTTTTTCCAGGAATTCATTATTTCTTTGTGCAGATTAAATTAAAGATTTTATCAACATTAAATTCTAATGACAGTTTGTCTTCTAAAGGCATGAAAGATGGCCTACCCAGTCTTAATCTTTAATGTATCTTGGTTATTGAACTTTTTAATGAAATCCTGTTCAGTTTCAGGAATCCTTGAATATCCTAATATGAGCTAATGCTTGGTATCCTAAACATGTTTTGCATAAGAGCCTCTTTACTTGTAGGGGAGCCTCTCAGTTTGCTTGAGAAAAGCCTGGTGAATTTTCTGTCCTTACCTCTGAAAGCACTGTTCCCTGACTGTCATTTTTTCCCCCAGTGATCCTATGCTGGTTAAAATTAAGTTTAGCTACATATGACAGAAAACTTTAAATAACAAAGTCTGTTTTTTTATATGTAAAAGTCTGGAGCTGTGGGCTTTTTCTGAATTACTGTTCTACCAACCTTACTGCCCCCTGCATGGTCTGAAATGACTGTCTGGCCTCTAGTCATCACGTCTGTATTCCAGCCAGCTGGAAGGAGAAAGGGATGAAAAAGCTTCATCCCTTTATTTTAATAAAGGTCCTTCCTGGAAATTGCATCTTACAGTTCTTTCATATTCAGTTCAGTTCAGTTCAGTCTCTCAGTCATATCTGACTCTTTGTGACCCCATGGACTGCAGCACGCCAGGCCTCCCTGTCCATCACCAACTCTTGGAGTTTACTAAAACTCATGTCCATTAAGTTGGCAATGCCATCCAACCATCTCATCCTCTGTCGTCCCCTTCTCCTCCTGCCTTCAATCTTTCCCAGCATCAGGGTCTTTTCAAATGAGTCTTTCATATTATTGGCTTTAAATTAATCCAGTAGCTACACTGAGCTGCAGATGAGTTGGGGAAATGTATTCAGCTTAAAAAAATTGAGGATTCTTTTACAAAGAAATAAAAGGAGAGTGGATATTGGGGAAACAGTACTCCAGAGTCTGTGCTTCATGAAGAGAAATACATTCTGGTCCAGTCAAGCTGTCTGCCAAAGACCAAAGCTTTAGAAGTAGCTAGTCACCTGGTAGCTTCAATGTCCTGCTCTTTGGGTTGGTCTCACTTGGTACTCAGAACCAGACAAGCTGTTAGAGTTTTGTCCAGCATACATCGTTCATCAGCATCCACGGATCTGTTTCTTCATCCAAACCACCATAACTGGACTCATGCATTTCCTAAAACTGAAACCTTTATGCGTCTAGGAGTATCTTCATTGTATCCGAACTCTTTCCTCTTTCCTCAGAGTTTGCTTTGGCATTAAGATTGCTTTGGCATTATCTGGGCTCACCACTGTTATCACCATTGTCCTGCTCGTATTGCTGTGTGATGGAAGTAACTAGAACACTAGACCTGCATTTGTTCTAAGGCTGGGTCAGCCCAGGAATGTTTGCAGGATCCTAACCACTTTTTTAGGCCATTGTTTTATATACTGATGTTCTGCCTGGTGGTCCTCTTGTGACTGAGAGAGACCTCCTTCCCTGATTCCTGCCAGGTGTCTTTACCTTGATTCATTGTTCCTTCTTAAGTATCACCTTAAGCATCCCCTTTAGTAAAGAATGGTATGGGCTTCCGTGATAGCTCATTTGGTAAAGAATCCACTCACAATGCAGGAGACCCTGGTTTGATTCCTGGGTTGGGAAGATCCACTGGAAAGGGATAGGCAACCCACTCCAGTATTCTTGGGCTTCCCTTGTGGCTCAGCCGGTTAAGAATCCACCTGCAATGTGGGAGACGTGGGTTGGGAGTGATCCCCTGGAGAAGGGAAAGGCTACCCACTCTAGTATTCTGGCCTGGAGAATTCCGTAGACTGTATAGTCCATGGGATCACAAAGAGTCAGACGTGACTTAGCGACTTTTACTTTCACTTCTTTTTTTTTTTTTTTAATAACATTTATTTATTTATCTATTTTGGCTGCGTTGGGTCTTAGTTGTGGCAGGACGGATCTTCTCATTGTGGTGCATGGACTCTCTAGTCGTAGCACGTGAGCTTAGTTGCTCCACGGCGTGTGGGATCTTAGTTCCCCAACCAGGGATCGAACCCGTGTTCACTGCATTGCAACACAGATTCTTAACCACTGGACCACCAGGAAAGTTCCTTACTTTCACTTCTTAAAGAATATCTTCAAAATGTGTAGTCTCCCAATGGCCTCTCTTTTCTGAAGCTGGCTTCTGTTCTAGTGACTCCAGACATGAACTGTGGGCTTCCCTGTACCGTTTCCTGAGAAAGTCAGTTACATTCAGATACATGCTGCACTTCCTGCAGAAAGAGAAAAGGGAATGCTAAACCAAATTTATTATCATATGTGTGCAGAGATAACCCCCTTCATGTGGCATATGTTGTCTATTTGTTACAAGTTTATCTCTATACCGAGCCCAGGAAAATTCATCCCTTGGTTTGCATTCGTAGTTTCTACTTACACAACTTGCTTATATATTAGTAGTTAGGTGACTCTTGCTCCTTTCATTTATAGATGACTACTGCAATGCTGTTGCTGCAAAACAGAAAATCTGCTATTGCTCCTAGATACTCTGCTTGTGTTTTAACACCTTGGCTTCCACCTCTTTACCTTGGGCCTGCAGGGTCTTGGATATTTTACTTTAAGAAGATTATGTGTATGGCATTTTCCATTTTTTTTTTTAATTTATTAAAGTATAGTGGATTAGCAGTGTTGTGTTAATTTCTGCCTTACAACAAAGTGATTCAGTTACAGATATGTATATATGTGTGTGTATATATATATATATTCTTACTTTCATATTTATTTTGACTCTTTAAGCTATGTGGGTCAGTATGGATTTACAGCAGTTTCCCCATCTGCATTCTAAAATATAGTTTTCGTTGGTCTTCAGCCAAATTAGAAAATGAAAGGCAGAATAATGTATATGTAAAGATATAGTAATACAAGCTAAATTGACTACACTTTATTCTGTTTTTGTACTTTTCTCCTACTTTTGGTACTAAAATATTCTCTATTTTCTAAAGTGGTATCTACAGTAGAGAGGGAGCAAAAAAGTATTTTCTTGGGCAACATAGTGTCTCTAAAATTTGTGGCCTATGAGATGAAAAATTTCTTGAGATTTGACCTGGTAGAGGAAGCATTGGTAAAATTTTGAGTCTGTCTAATTAGCCTTTCTCTTTAGTTTTTACATCTCTAAAATGGAGATACATACCTTTTTCTACTTCATTGGATTGATGTTGGGAAGAGAATAATAATAACACAGGCAAAGACTTGTTGATAGGATTTACTTCAAAATGATCCAGTGTGGCACTTGAGGATAGGGCACATATAGATACACAAGATTGGCTGTAAATGGGTCATTATTGAAACTGGCTGGTAAGTACATGGAGTTCATTCTATCATTATCAGCTTTGAAAATTTCCATACTGAAAAGCTTTTCCAGAAGTGAGGCTGTTTAGGAGACTGGTCAAGGTAATAGTTTGTCCTTTCCTTCTTAGCAAGTGAGAATTGGTATTTTTGCTGCTTTTAGGAAATAAGTGCTTGCCCTATTAAATTCTGACTGATATGATCTTTATCTGCTTTACAGCAGATAACAGCCAGTGTGTCTTGATTGAAAAGGAAACTGGGAATCTAACAGGTTCAGTTTCATTCTCGCTCCTGTGAGGATCCTCAGAGGAAAGCCTCCTCTACTTGCTTTTTGAAAAGCATATCTTCCTGTCATTCTAGAAGGAAAGCCCCTCCTCTAATCAATCTAGCCTGTTTTCTGTTCTACTCAGGATCCCTCAACTTCAGATCCTAATTTGGTCTCCTTCTCACTCTTCCATAATATTTCCATCAACATCCTCACACTCTGTAGTATCTCCCGTCTTTAAACAGAACAAAATAAAATTATCCCTTGATTTCACCTCCACCCCCAGTCTATGGCCCCACTCCCTGTCCCTTTAATTTAACCTGAACCCACACCTCCTTGAAAGAGTTGTCATAGACCTGCTGTGGCCTCATCCTCACCCAGCACCCACTCCTCTCGTGCCAGGGTCTGCTCCTGGCAAGGCCACCTGCAGTCCTCGTGTTTCCTCTCAGTGGAGGTCCTCTTTCCTCATCCTGCTCTGCATCAAGAGCTAGAGATCTACCAGAGACTAGCCTTCTGGTTTCCTCTCTCAGGGCCCAGTCTCTCTGTCAGCTTTATCTCAAATCTACCTTCTTCTCTGTCCTTTGCCACCAACACAGACTGAATTTTTACAGTAGCTTTTTTTAAAAAATCAAGGATTATTATAAATGAAAACCGAGCTTATGTATTTTATATACATAGCTGATTGTATATTTCAGAGTGCCACATGTAACATTCATGTTCTGTCAGAATTTAATGTTCCTCAATACTTTGTCGCCCTTGGAAGACCTTTTATGCTTTCTCTTTTCTGATAATGCCATATTTCTCTTTTTGCCCTGGCTGCCTTGACATTCCAAGGCAAAGGTAAGCTTCAAATCCTTGCAACTCCTTACTCTAGCAATCCGACAACTCAGGATTGGCGTTAACAAGGGAGGGCTGATGGGAAAGACACAGGTTTGGGTGTCTTAGTTGGATTTTAAGTCCAGCCTTGCCACTGTGTGTTTGTGGGGAAGAAACTTTGAGCCTGAACCACCTTGTCTATAAAGTGGAGATGACACCTTCCTCACAGAGTTGGTAGGTTTATGTTTATAAGTTATACAAACTGCCTCAAATCCTTTTTGGGAAGATGTCCGACTCTTTGCGACCCCATAGACTGTAGCCTACCAGGCTCCTCTGTCCATGGGATTGTCCAGGCAATAGTACTGGAGTGGGTTGCCATTTCCTTCTCCAGGAGATCTTCCCAACCCAGGGCTCGAACCCGGGTCTCCCGCATTGTAGACAGACGCTTTACCGTCTGAGCCACGAGGGAAGTCCAATGGAATATTTAGTTATTTGGGGAAAAACAGTTGGTTGAAAGCGTACACAGTTTTAGAAGAGCTATCAGATTTCTCCTTGTCAAGATTTTCATGCGTTGTCTCAGTATTTGAGTGTCAGTAGGCCTTCTCTGACCCACCTGTCTGAATACCTTCTCCTCCTCCACCACTCTGTTCCATGGCTCAGCTTTGCTTTCTTTACAGCACTGGTCACTATTTGGAAATACTTACATGTCCTCTGTTTTGTGTCAGCTAGTTGGCTTCCTGTCTGTTGAGATTTGCCCCTGCACTCTCAGTCTCTAGGGGCAGCAGCCGCTTACTTGAATAAATGGAGGCTGCGTGGGACATTTCAGGTCACTCCTTAGAAAACTGAAAAGGAAAATGTACTCTCTCTGGCACAAGTTTTGTTTTTAAACCATGCTTTAGGAAAATGTGACCAAAGCACCTGTATAAAATAAAACTGTGTGTAATATTTAATAAGTAGAACTTTTGAGCTGAAATAATTATCTTAATCATTAATGACTGGCTTTCTAGAGAAAAAAAAAGATTTTCTTTTTCTCTTTTAGGTCAAAGAGCCTCCTGAAATTAATTTAGTTCTATACCCTCAAGGCCTGACTGGTGAAGAAGTATACGTGAAAGTGGATTTGAGAGTGAAATGCCCACCCACCTATCCAGATGTGTGAGTTCATTTATAAATGTGTGTGTTAGTCTCTCAGTCATGAAGCCTGTCTCCTGTTAGGTTGGCTTCTAGTTAATAGTCTCTATGGGTGGTAGTGTTTGCTCCATGACTAATGTTTGCTTCTTCTGTTATGTTAACTTTTCTTTGTTTAATTTTTCACAGACTAGGAAGAGGAACAATTTAGGGGAAAAAAGATAAAGGTGCAGTGACTATAAAAGCCTTGTGTACTTAGTTTTAAAGTACAGTTTACATTAGGACTTAGAGTAGCCCTCCAAGCCTAGTGGGACCTTGACTTCCAAGCAGAAAATGATTTAGTTGCCCTCTTTCAGGGTCGGGAAGATGGCAGGGCATGTAACATCACTGGCCTCTACCCATTAAATGCCTAAAGAGTTTTCCAGTCAGTGAGACAGCCAAAAGCCTCATGTATTTCTAAACTCCTCCTGAAGGTAATACCCCCTTGGGTTCAGATCCAGTAGTAAAACAAAAGCATTAGCTGTCAAGGCTCAAGTATTCTTCATTTCAAGTACCATGCATATTCCATGTAATCTTTTCCCAGACATTCCATGCAGAAAAGCAGATTTGGCCTGGATGATGTTTTTTTAATTGAGCTTGTTGTGCAGGAAGCCAGTGAAGGAAAGTGACAAGTAAAAGGATGTACTGCCTTACCCAGTGGGTGGTGAATGTATGCAGTTTGTTACCTTAAGAGGTGATGGAGTTTATGAAAATACAGGTAGGTCAGGATGAGCTCCCTGAAGTTAGTAACCCAATTTTAGCCCAACCTCTGTGCCTAGAGTAGAATATAGTAGATATTCAGAAAGTTAATTTATGCATTAATTGAAAGGTAATTAATTTTATGAAAGAAAAATAAGACAGTGCCTATCTAGGTCTTATCTTTCCTGACACCAAATAGGTGGTATCTTTTCTGACATCAACTGGGTATCTAAACAATTCAGTTCAGTTATGACACTAACTGTCCATAGTTCTTGATAGCTGAGTTGGGGGCTTAGTCCCATGATGAGACATGGATGCCAGTTGCAAGTCCCAGTACTTCTGATCAACTGGCTATAAATTTGCACGTTCCTGTGACACCCTCCCCCCACCCTGCCCCAGGTTTGATAGTTTGCTAGAGCAGTTTACAGAACTCAGGAGGGCACGTCACTTACTGTTACTGGTTTGTTATCAAAGAAACAACTCAGGACTGGCCAGATGGAAGAGATGCTTAGGCAAGAAATATGTAGAGGGGTACAGAGCTTCTTTGCCATCTTGACATTGACTGATGTCACCTTGGAGGGGGAACATAATTACCCCTGGTTGAGAGCCACTATGTTAGAGAACTCATCAGGTAAATCTTGATGTGTCCACTTGGTACAAATATCATTTAAGAAACAGCATGCAAGTGTTTACAAAAGTTAAAAAGTAAACATCGTAATATCAGCTACATAAACTTGTGAATTATGTACCAAGGGCATGAAGAGAACACTGGAAATCTTACAGTGTTTAATTGGTGTTGCAGATGAATTTTTCGCTCTTCTGTTAATATGGCTATATAATGACTGCTTGATTTTTTGGGGACGACAGAGGATGAGATGGCTGGATGGCATCACTGACTCGATGGATGTGAGTCTGAGTGACCTCCGGGAGTTGGTAATGGACAGGGAGGCCTGGCTTGCTGCAGTTCATGGGGTCGCAAAGAGTCGGATACGACTGAGCGACTGATCTGATCCGATCTGATTTTTTTTTTAATTATGTAAGTCTTGACTTGGGGAAACATTCCTATCTTTTGAGATAATATCATGCAGGAAAACTTTCCTTTTCTGCCAAATAGTCCTTTATACCACTGTGAGAAAGAGAATCCTGGATTAAATGGACCTGATGTAGACTTTCTCTAAGATTTCCATCTATCCAGGTAGATGATGACTGTAGTAATCTGTCATGAATGCATAGATAAGTGAATAGTAAAGGCTTCACCAAGGTAAAATGCCATGAATTACTCAGAAATGCTTGGTGGGAAGTGATGAATCATTTTCTCATCTGTAAAATTAAATAAAGCCTACTTAATCTCAGGAGTTGTTATTGGATATGTTGTGGTTAGAAATAAGAGGAACCCCAAGGGAGGGCTGATTGTATTTTCCTTTAGAAGGTGTTGACTCTTAGTTGTGCCCTATAGAGATGAAGAAGAGCATGTGGTAGGCATCCTTGGAATAGCAGAGTTTGCAGAGTGTGCATGACATGAGTGAGTGAGCTCATTTATAGCAGAATGAGTTCCTGGGACACAGCCTCTTGTAGGAGTACTAGATAGAACACTGTGCCTCCACCTCACACATAGTTATTCTTATCCTGCTTTATGCTAGGAGCAGACAGATGATCACAGAGTGCTTAGACCCTTGTGGGTGAGCTGTCAGAGTTTGCTGATGTTAGGGAGCAAGCCAGGATTGAGCATTATCATAAAAGGGAGTGCATGGTGAAATTACTAGGCTAGAATCACACACAGAGCTGGAGTGATTTTTTAAAGGGCAGTAAATAGTAGTTGATGTTAGAAATTTGAAACGGATTGTAAAGCTGAAATCAGAGACAGAGGAGTTGGAGAGACACCTGATTGAGCCCCTATAAGTCTGGTCCTCTTGGGGAGCAGGGCACTCGAAAGCCCACGCTGACACCTGGCCAGCCCATTTCTGCCCTACAGGCTGCAGGCGACTTCATGTTGAGTGCTAAGTCAACAGAGTTGCTGGGGTAAAGTTGAAATCCTTTTAAGATGAAAGGAAATGTTCCTAGGGGTACAAAGAAGTTCACAAGTGAGGCCCTTATGGAAACCCCAGGCTCCAAGCTTGAAAATTAGCAAGTATTAATGCAAACAATCTGTACTTTTTAGAGTAACTCTTTTTTTTTTTTCTTTTCCAGAGTCCCTGAAATAGAATTAAAGAATGCCAAAGGTCTGTCAAATGAAAGTGTTAATTTGTTAAAGTCCCGCCTAGAAGAAGTGGCCAAAAAACACTGTGGTGAGGTATGCTTTGTAAAACTAGAATTATGACAGAATGATAAAAATCTCATCATGTTCACTAGTGTTTGCCTTCCAGCCTTTTCTTTGGCTTAAAGGCTTTCCCATTGCACCTCAGATCTAACTTTCACTAGAATGTTCTGTTTTTTATTAGTATCTACAAAGGGGAATATTGCTGTTTGGATTGCTTTAATTAACAGTACTTATGAATTACGGATTGTAGAGCGTGTATAGACGGTACTGTTGATACTTAATTCTTCTGGAAACACTCCCTATGAAACTGACCAGAATTTTTGCACACTTTGAGCCTGACATCATGACCTCATCTTGACTTGAACATTTATGTTGGAAAATAATTACAAACAAGTGATTTCTGACCAAACTTTGCCACATCTCCCCTTTTCATATCAGAAGAACTAATTGTTTACTTCTCAATAATTAGGGACTCACTGTCCTCCATCAATGTCCCTTTTATACCTGAGCATTTACATCTAGTTCAGTACTGATGCTTTTTTAATCCTCTGACATCAGGGTCTGCATGAGTTCCTCCTTAGGTGAGAACTCTCTCTGGAGGGCCAGGCTGGGTGACCTCTTAGGGCCAGTATTATGGTCTGTTCCTTAAGCCCACTGAGTATCCTAGGTATAATCCATCTTCTCCTAACTTTTGTGTAAGATTATGCAGTGTTTTTGCTTATGCACATCACTTTTAACTTATCCTATCCTATAAAAACTGAAAAGAGTTAAGTAAGGACTAGCCCTAGGCCTCTGTGCCACTAGGAAAGTGACTGGACCATTTTTCACTTGCATTCCATAACACAGTGATTTACAGTGTGCCCTCTGGGGTGCTTTTTGCCCCTAAAATCTTTGCCCACCTAAGTTGTGTTTCCAAGAACTTCAGTGATTGTTGTGGTACATAAAGTGATTGTAGAACAGCTTGGACAAAAAAACAGGCCTTGGAAATTACTGCAGAGTTCTTTCTAGTTTAAGTCCTTTCTAATGTAGTCTAATGTCTAACTGAAAAATAATATGGAGTTATATTGAAAATTTAGCTACAGAATCCTCTGGTTTCTCAGATTCATGATTTGTCATTTTTTGGTAAAATTCTTTGCTGTGTTTGATTTGATTTTTATAGTGCAGTAATAGTCCACGGGGTTGTAAAGAGTTGGACTTGACTTAGCGACTGAATAACAGCAATATAATCATCATGCTATACATTAGATCCCCAGAACGAACTTATTTTATAACTGAAAGTATGTATACTCAGACCTACATATCTCCCCTTTACTCTCACCCACCAGTCCCTAGGTAACCACCATTCTAGTCCCTGTTTCAGTTTTTTTAGATTCTACATGTAAATGATATCATACAGCATTTGTCTTTGATTTATTTCACTTAATATAATGCCTCAAGTTCCATTTGTGTTTCTGCAAGCAGGAGGATGTTCTTTTTCATGGTTGAATATTTCACTGTGTATGTATATTTATATCACATCTTTATTCACTTTTTCATTGACACTTAGCTTGGCTATATTGAATAATGCTGCAATAACATGGGAGTATAGATATCTCTTCAAGATCCTTTGTTTTCATTCCCTTTGAATATATACTCAGATGTAGGATTGCTAGATCATATGTAGTTCTGTTTTTAATTTTTTGAGGAACCTCCATACTGTTTTGTAGACTGGCTGCAACAATTTAATTTTCACCAAAAGTATACCAGGGTTCCCTTTTCTCCACACCCTCACCAACACTTGTTGTTCGCTGTCTTTTTGGTGTGTGAGGTGATAGTTCATTGTGGTTTTGATCTGTGTTTCCCTGATAATCAGCAATGTTATATATCTTTTCATGTGCCTGTTGGCCATTTGTATGTCTTCTTTGGAAAAAATGTCTGTTGTGTTCCTCTGTCCATTTTTTAATTGGATTCTTTGGATTTTCTTTTTTATTTTTGCTGCTGAGTTGTATTAGTTCTTTATATATTTAAATATTGACACCTTATCAGATATGTGATTTATAGATATCTTCTCCCATTCTGTAGTTTGCCTTTTCATTTTCTTGATGGTTTCCTTTGCTGTGCAGAATCTTTTTTTTTTTTTCGCTGTGCAGAAATGTTTGATTTAGTCCCACTTGTTTATTTCTGCTTTTGTTGTCCCACTCACCCCAGCCCCACCTTTTTCTGACTTTATTTTATTTATTTATTCAAATTTGTATTACAGTATAGTTGATTTGATTTACAGTGTTGTACTGATTTCCACTGTATAGCTACGTACACAGTATCCACTATTTTTTGGATTCGTTTTCCCTATAGGTCATTACTGACTTTTGAGAAGAGTTCCCTGTGCTATACAGTTAGTCCTTACTAGTTGTCTATGTTATATGTAATAGTGTATACATGTCAATCTCAGTCTCTCTCTCCTTCCTCCATCCCTTTCTCCCTTGGTAACCAAAAAAACATGGAATGCTTCACAGATTTACATGTCATCCTTGCACAGGGGCCATACTAATCTTCTTTATATCTCTCCAGTTGTAGCATATGTTCCGCTAAAGAGAGCACATTGTCTTTATTTTAGATTATACTTTTTAATGGCCAGCAAACACACAGAAAGATGTTCAACATCACTAATAGTGAAGTGCAAATCAAAACTACAATGAGGTATCACCTCATACAGGTCAGAAGGACCATCATCAAAAAATCTATGAACAGTAAATGTTGGGAGAGGGTGTGGAGAAAAGGGAACCCTCCTATACTATTGGTGGGAATGTAAATTGGTACAGCCACTATGGAGACCAGTATGGAAATTCCTTAAAAAACTAAAAATAGAACTACCATATGGTACAACAGTCCCACTCCTGGGCATGTACCTGGAGAAAACCAAAATTTCAAAAGGTACATGCATCCCAGTGTTCATTGTAGAACTACTTAAAATAGCCTTCACACGGAAGTAACCTAAATGTCCATCAACTGAGGAATGGATAAAGATATAGTACATATATAGAATGGACTATTACTCATCCATAAAAAGGAATAAATTGTGCCATTTGCAGAGATGTGAATGGACCTAGGGACTGGCATACAGAGTTAAGTCAGAAAGAGAAAAACGAATATAGTAGATGAATGCATATATATGAAATCTAGAAAAATGTTACAGATGAACTCAGTTGCACAGCAAAAATAGAGACACAGATGCAGAGAATAAACATGGATACCAGGAGGGGAAGGGGAGTGGTGGGATGAATTGTGAGATCGAAGTTGGCATATATACTACTGTGGATAAATGGATAACTAATGAGAGCCTGCTGCTGCTAAGTCACTTCAGTCGTGTCCGACTCTGTGTGACCCTGTAGACGTCAGCCCTTGAGGCTCCCCCGTCCCTGGGATTCTCCAGGCAAGAACACTGGAGTGGGTTGCCATTTCCTTCTCCAATGCATGAAAGTGAAAAGTGAAAGTGAAGTCACTGAGTCGTGTCTGACTCTTAGTGACCCCATGGACTGCAGCCTACCAGGCTCCTCCACCCATAGGATTTTCCAGGCAAGAGTACTGGAGTGGGGTGCCATTGCCTTCTCCATATAGAAAAATATTTTAGAAGATTTAGTATATAGAAAATGCCAATAAATTGAATAGGACTACAAAAGTGATGCTTTTTACTTATTTAGATAGTGATTTGTCTTGATAGCAACACAATGAGATGAGTGCTGAAAAGCTTTTTCCTGCTGTGGTTACGTCCTATAACTAATTTAGAATGTGTCGCATCAAAATGAATATCATCATTGTGAATGGTCTCGGATGGTCTGCATGTTTTTCTGTAGTCTCGCCGTTGGACCCTGTCTTCCCATCACTTGACCATTTGTGGTTGATTTCCATCCGTGTGTTTAGGTGATGATATTTGAACTGGCTTACTATGTGCAGTCATTTCTCTGCGAGCACAACAAGCCCCCTCCCAAGTCTTTTCATGAAGAAATGCTGGAAAGGCGAGCTCAGGAGGAGCAGCGGAGGCAATTAGAGGCCAAGCGGAAAGAGGAAGAGGAGGTGAGACCCATGTCACCACGGTGGCCAGCCAGAAGACTGAGAGCCCTATAGGTTTTTAATCTCTGTCTCTGCCTACATACTTATCCATATTTATTAAGTTTTGCTCTGGATTTGATCCAAGAATCATGAATTCATGTGAAAGGAGGCCCTAGGAGTAACCAAGAAATAAATACTATGAGTGATTGCCTCCCAACAAGTATCAGTGCTGCCCCTAGAACCCTTCCTTAGTCCTTTCTTTCAGAAGAAGTCAATTTAAGCAAACTTCTTTTTGTGCTTGTAAAGCTGTGCAGGAGTTCAGAGGCTATTACCTTCTTCTCTCTGTGGGACAAATATCTCATGCCCAAATGAGTAGCCAAAGCCAGAGACTGAATGTATTTTTTAGTTCACTCACCATTTGTATTTTTTCTTTAGTCTTAGTCTGCATAAGAATGTACACTCCTGTGTTATTTTAAAAATCCTCTAATCAAACATAATACCTATATCTAAATTTCCTTCTTGATTTTTGTTCTTTTTCTTCTATTTAGTCTTTTAATACACTTACTTATCTAGAACTTATTTTGGTGTAGGTTGTTAAAATGAGGGTCTGAGTCCCCCCACCCCATTTTCCTAACACATTTATTAAATAATCATTCATTCTTAGGTGATTTGTTATACTTCCTTTACCTACTTATTTGTACTAAGTTCTATTTGTGACTTATCTCTTTTGTTCAATTCATCTGTTTTTTTCTCAGGTCTATACCACAATCTTTGAATTATTGTCTTTGTAACATTTGACTATCTGAGGAGTCAGGACCCCTGTCCCTTCCTCTTTCATTATTCTTTTTTTTTTTTTTTCTCTCAGCTATCCTCACACATTTATTCTTACAGAGAAATTATAGGATTGCTTTCTCAAGATCAAAACAAAGCCTCTGGAATTTTGAGTAAAATTGTACTTATATATCCATTTGGGCAGAATTTACATCATGACAAAGTTCAGACTTTATATCCAGGAATAGTTTTTCCATATATTTTTATCTCTTAGTGAGGCATTTTAGTTTTCTCCCTTTAGATGTTACAGTTACTTCTAGGATTTTGTTATTCCTACTTTTCTTAGGTTCTTATTCCTTGCTCTTTTTTTCCTACTTCATTTTGTTCATCCTTTGCTTATGTTAGCATTGTCTTTGTGAGTTCCATTCATTTTGTTACTGTTTACCTCCTATTTAATTGCATAGCCTAGTTATCATTTAAAGTTTAAAGGTCCTTAGCTCTTAGGCAGACACATTTTAATTAGAAGATAAAGATTTAATTAACAGTCCTGTTTCAATGTATTGCTGTAACTACCTGTAAATTTTGGATATGTTTTTACATTTTCTATTATTGCTGTAATTGTTTTTGGTTAGTCTCTCAATGGTTTTGATAGTTATAACCTGGAATTTTAGGAGGCTTATAAAAAACGCTACTTTACGTAAACTCAGAATCATTTGAGTAATAGGTACATGGGTCAAATGAATAGATCAAAATTCCACTTTTAACAACAAGAAAGCTGGTTGGGGAGTGCAGCTGAAGGTCTGTGTTCTGGGTGTGGTGCTGGCTCAGTCCACCTCCACCTGGGCAAAGAGTAGGTGCAAATGCATGTTCTTTGCAGACAGGCAGATACCAAAAAGGAGGGGCTCAGTCAAGAGTGGGGAGAAGTGAGAGGCCAGTGGTGTTGCCACAGTGAAAGTCCCTCCACTTTGGGAATCTCCTGGTGGTCCAATAGTTAGGACTCTGAGCTTCCAAAAACAAGTCCCTCCATGTAAAAGTGGGGAGGAAGTGTCCCTCCCCCACTGTCGACTGCATCTAAGCAGGAGGTCTACTGCATAAGAACTCTGATAAACTGATGAAACTGTAGTGTGTACTAAGGTTCTACATACTCTTAGGACTGAAATTCAGAAGATTTTTTGTGATTTCAGAATTTTGTGTTGTATGGGTTTCAAAGATCAGCATTTGATGGCGATATGATTTATTTCAGCAACGTGAAATCCTTCATGAGATTCAGAAAAGGAGAGAAGAGATAAAAGAGGAGAAAAAAAGGAAAGAAATGGCTAAGCAGGTACTCTAGAATTTCTGTCGTAGTCAAATAGTTTACATTTTCTAAATATACAATCTTTTTCTTTCCTTTGATGATATTTGAATTACTGTATCTTCATAATGTTTGAATATCTCAGAAGTCAGGACCAGTGGCCTTCATTCTTCATTATTCCTTTTCCCCTCCTTTGTTGCTATCAGTAGTAAAGTTTAAAATGAGGCACTTAAAAGTCTCCCAGATATCATTCATTGTGTATTTTATATTCTCCAGATAGTTACCAAACTTCGAGTTGTATATTATCTGTAGAAGACTTAGGCTTATGTAACTAGAGTAGTTTATCAACAGAGTTGAAGGAGAGGAGAGATTGAAGCTTTGATAATCAACTCAGACTGGAATTCTTAATACTTGGAAAACAAAACTATTTGTTCATTCTGAAGAGTGAACAGAAACCAGATGGATCTGCCTGAGATTTCATTCAGTGATGGAAAACAGATTTAAAAAGCAGTGGTGGAAAAAGGATATACTCCTTTGTCCTGTATTTTTCCTGAGTCCAACTCAATCAGAAAACCAGTTACACATGTTTGGAGAAATCCAGAGAGAATTTTGCTCATTCTCCTTTAAAGACATGGCATATCACCTAAGGGAAACAGTGAGGCGCAGTGGGAGGAGGTACTGATTTACGACTAAACAGAACCTGGCTGAAAGCTTTGGCTTTTTTACTGCCTTGGCTTGGTGACCTTGACAGGTGACACTCTGCGCTTATTTTCTTCACCCCTTAATGTGGCACAGATAATGCTTTCCTGTCTGTCTTATGTAACCATTCCTACAGAAAAATGTACTGCCTTTTGTGAATGTGCAAAGCTGTATACAAATTTAAGGTGATACAACTATTTGTCTGTCTTCCATCTAATGTGCCTTCCTGACAGCCACTCTGCTCTCTGTTTTTTCTTTTTTAAACAGTGTTTAAAATAGTTTAATATTGGAATCAAGATAGATAATAAAACAGTACTAGTTCTGTCAATAGAAGAGATAATCTAAATATAGACCACCACCCCATATATTTATATATAACTGATTTTTTGAGCAAGATACAAAGATAATTCTGGAGAAAGGATAGCCCTTTTCGCAAATGGTACTAGAACATTTTTTTTTCTTTTCCATTATGGTTTGTTACAGGATATTGAGTATGCTCTGTTTGAATGCCGCCTTCTGTTTATCTCTTGCTCTTTTCCCTAACTTTTCACGCATATTCCACATTTCTAAGTATTTATAAAGTTCACATTCTCTTAAAACTGTAACCCTGACCTTCAGTTCTTGAAACAAACAGTACATATCTGGACACTAAATTTTAAAAAGTTGAGTTCAACTTTATTACACTTGAAAATCTTCAGCTTAAATGAAATGTGCATGCTCTACATATTTATGATTACTTACCATGATTGTCTTCCATTATGACTTAGGTCTAAAGTAGGTTTTACTTTTCTTTTTTTAAGGAACGTTTAGAAATAGCTGGTTTGTCAAATCAAGATCATACCTCTAGAAAAGACCCAGGAGGACACAGAACAGCTGCCATTCTACATGGAGGCTCTCCTGACTTCGTAGGAAATGGTAAACATCGGACCAACTCCTCTGGAAGGTCTAAGTAAGTTTCTGAGATTTCCAGTCCCTTCAGACAACTTGTGGTGAAATTTGGTTGAGTTGTCACATGACAGTTTTAATAACTTTTTCAAAGCCTGTGTATCTTAATATATTAGTAATATAAAATTTTTCATTTGTTTTAATACTTTCCAAGTATCTTTCACAAAGCCAGTTTTATTTCCCTTTATATAACAGTTATTAACCTTAACAGTGTTGCCTCCAGTGCAGTTTGATCTGACTTTTGATGATCTAACTATTGAACATTAGTTGGTCAGTCGTGTCCAACCCTTTGTGACTCCGTGAACTGTAGCCCACCAGGCTTCTTTGTCCATGGAATCCTGCAGGCAAGAATACTAGAGTGGGTTGCCATTTCCTTCTCCAGGGGATTTTCCCAACCCAGGGATTGAACCTGGGTCTCCAGCACAGCAAGCAGATCTTTTACCGTCTGAGCCATCAGGGAAGCCCAATTATTCAGTAAGGGATTTAAAAACTTTTCTTCCATCAGAATCATCATCCAGTCAGATTCACAGTTTTCAGTCTGTAACGCCTTAGGTGTCACCACAGATGTGGGGAGAGTGCCACAATGAGCACAGGTGTAGGAGATCCTTCACGTGAGGACAGGAGCCCCAGTTTGCTGCCAGGGCTCCCCTCCCCTTGCTACCGAGGACACTGGGCTTCCCTGTCACAACAGGTGGGCTCCTGGGTCACATGTCACCAAAGGTCACATGAAAGATACTATCTCTTCCTCCATATCCTTTTCCACTAAAGAATCGAGACTTCCTTGTGAAGTAAGTCCCCTACATACAAACCTATCGAATCCTTTGAAAGATGCAGACGTGTACTCCATCACTGTCAGGTGTGAGCGAAACTGCAGCTTGCCCTCCCTCTCCTAGTGCTGACGATCCCTCAGCTCTCCCACCTCCCACCTCTACTCCTTCCTCCAGTCAGTAACGCCTCTTGACTGTTGATTCAGTGCCAGCCCCTGTATGCCAGCTGTTGTACTGTACTTCTTGCTTTTCAAGGTACTATACTATAAGATTAAAAATGGGGTTTTTTTGTATTTGTTTTTTATATATTACTTGTGTGAAAGGTATTATAAACCTATTATAGTACAGCACTGTATAGTCAGTTTTGTTAGTTGGATACCTAATTTGCTAATTTTATAGGACTTATGAACAAATTGGACTTAAGAACACTCTGTCAGAATGGAACTTGTTTGTATGAAGGGGACTTTCTATGTTTGCTATGACTGCCACTGTAGACCAGAAAGGAATTTTAGTACAGAATTCCTTTCTGTGATTAGGTGGGTGATTAAATAGCACAGGTATTACCATTCAGCTTCTATATGTATTTAAGCTATCTTTTGTGATAATCTAAGCACCACTTAAAACCAGCATTTTAGGTACCAAACTAAAAGCTTATATCATCTTTTGGATTACAGTTTGTTTATAAGGAGGAATCATTTCACTTCTTTCCCAAATTATCTACTCTGAAAAAAAATCAGCTCAGAAATCATTTTGATATTAACATTTAACCACCTACCGTTAAGGTGAACTAAATGTTTTCTTGAATACAGTTTCTGGTAATGATTTCTTTTTAAGATTATAACTCCTTAAACCAATTGAGATTATTTTTGCAACTGGGCTTCCGTTAGGCCAACATAGTTTGAAGCTGTCAGAGTATTCCACTAGGAAATATGTAACAAATTCCTACTGTGTTAGAAATGGTGGAAATAAATCAATGCTGTGAATAAGGCTGTATAAAAAGCAATCTTTTTTAGTTTAATTATTTCCATTTTTGTGGCTAACTATAAACAATGGGTCCAAGATTAGACTTGCTTTTGAGATCAGTAATTATTAGCAAGTCTGTTCAAGGAAGGGTGGGAAATTCTCTGTTTCCTTGACACAGGTAGAACAGATTTTTATGTAGCGCTTATAAAGGGGCATTAGTATGTCTTGGAGAAAATAACATTTCCACAAGCATCCAAGAAGTCATTTTCATGTATTGTTTGCCAAGATTGTTGTACAAACCTATATGGAACTCTAGCAGTATGTCACCTACAGACTAGAAAAGAATGAATCTTTCTTAGAGTTTATAAGCTTCTTTGGTTAAGAAATAAAAAGTCCTTTATATACTGAAGTATCTCATACATGCTTTTTATTCTTTTTCTTCCTTGCTATTCACTAGTCTTTAAGTCGGAAAGCCAAAGGAAATGAGCAGAGTGTTCCATTTTATTCTTTCAACTAGAAGATACGTTCAGTAGAGTTAGTAGACATGACCTTGTCGTGAACATTGTCAGCAGTCAGTATTCGAATTGGCTGTGACTAAAAGCAATACAATCTAGAACGAGATACTTGATGAGGACTTCCTTGCTAAAGGCCAGACACTATTCTGAGTCCTAGGGATTCAGTAAATAAGATCAAGATGGACTCTGGTTTCATGGAGCTTGTATTCTAATTGAAAGAGACTGTCCACAAGCAAACCAGAAGTTGTCAGATAATGACTAGCGCTCTGCACAGAATTTAATTGGCTGTCTTGAAGAAAGACTGAATTGTTACTTTAGATTGGGTGTTTGGAGGAAGGAGTCTAAGGATTGGATCCTGAGTGACTAAGGGACAGTGGCTTTAAACTGAAGGGCACATATCCTGGATCTGGATGAAGGGAATGAGCCAGCTGCTCAGCTGAAAAGAACAGCCGGTATAGAAGACCCCAGGCTGGCCTAGGCTGGTCCTGCCCAGAGCTCATCAACCAGGGCAGCATGGCTAGAATGACCAGTTGTGGAGACAGTGGTTCAAGAGGGCAGCAGGGGCAGATCACAAGTGAGGTCTTTGTTGGTTAAATCAGGAGTTCAGGTGTACTGAGAAGCCGTTTGAGGTTTTAAAAAGGAATACAGTGTCATCTGACCCATGCTGAGTGAAATTCTTCCTGGCTGCTAGTGGGTAACGGAGAGTGGGGACGAACAGTAGAGGAACAGCTCACGTACCTCGTGTCACAGCACTCTCCCTCGCCCTCACCCTCTGCACGGTGGCCACACTCACCATACAGTCCTCCACGCACACCGAGCTCCTTCCCGTCTCAGGGCCTCTGCCAGTTACTCTACCTCCGATGCTCTACTTCACTTTACTTTGTGTGGCCGACTCCTCATAACTCAGTTCTCCCCTCACACGTGATCTCGACACCTTCCTTGAGCACTCCACACCTTAGCTACTTGTTCTCCGATTTCCTGGTTTATTAAATTTCTCCATAGCAGTTACTGCTAGCTAAACTTCATATTCATTTGTTTGCTTTTTAATTGTCTTCTCCTTTTGTGAAAGTATGGGGTTCTTGCCTCTGTGTTTTCTTCAGGGCCTGGCACAGTGCCTGGCAGGGACAGGGTGGGTGCTCAGTAAACATCTGATGAAGGGAGGGAGGGAGGCAGGAAGGATGATAGAAAGGGACAGACGGTCTTATTGGCCCTGGTAGGGTCTGCGGTCTGTTTAACCAGGGCAGCTCAGCTTTTCTTTTTTGTGTGGGGTACATCAAAAACCAGTACGGCTTTATATAATGAAAGGTTTCCACCGTGTAAAACAAGAGAAAGAAAACAGAAAACCCCTGACCGTTCTAGTGGAAAGAGCTCAAAGGCTTGATTCTCAAGTACCTGGCCCCTTGGCCCAGCTTTTCACGAATGCACTTTTGCCTTTGTTGAGCAACTTCACTTTCTATGTCCTTAATCGTTCCATGGCCTTAAGAATTTGTGGATACACACGTAGTACAAGAGACTCAAATCATAATAGGTTTTCTCAGCAGTGTGGGAGGGTGTTAAGGGAGGGAATTGAAAGTGGCAAGACCAGTTAATAATGGGGTATCTTTTGTGTCCAGGAGAAATTTGGTGATGACCTGAACAAGGCAGGGAAATGGGAGAAGAGAGGCTCATACTTAGGAATCAGTTAGTTGCAGGAGATGTAGGAGCTCAGGGAGACGTGCACATTTTGACTAGTGAGACAGAATGGATGACTATGCCACCAACCAAAAAAGAGCCCAGGAGAAGAATCCAGTTGAGAATGAGTAGGGGTAGGTGGCAGTTTCACTGACTTTGCAGTAGCATGAAGAGTGAATGTAAGGGACAGTCATGGAGACAGCAAGTATAGAAGTTTGAAAATGAAAAACAAGATGGTGCAAGAGATTGAGGGAGAGGAGAATGGACATGGGAAAGATTTATGGGCTGAAGATAAGAAGCCAATGGAGAGGGACAGATGTAACATAAAGAAGAGGGGGGCTAACTGATGAACCAGGGTCCCAGAGGAGACTTCAGGGGTGGAACTGAGGCCAGGGTAGCTGTCCTTCCTCTGAGTCTGAGAAAAAGAAAAAATGGCTCAGGTGCCAAGTAACTTTCTAGGTGGACCCACAGAAGGTGTGGGCTTCACTGTTCATTGCTTCATGTTCTCAGTGAAAATGGAGGTCAGGATCACACACAGTGAGAGGACTGCTTCCTAGAGACCTGTGCCTGATCTTAGCATTTCTAACAAGTGTCCAATCCTGACCATCAAGGGCACTCTTCCTGGCCTCATCCCTGCAGAGCTCTCCCAAGTTAGTTGTAATTTTTGCATTGTAATCTGGCTTTCCACTCAGAAAAAAAGAAAGAGAGAAAGAAAGGTTGGGCTTTGAGTGTAGGGGTTGGGCATTCTGTAGTGTGGGGCCCAGTTAATGACTAGGAGTTTGTAGTGCTCTTAAGCCCCGATTTTGCAGCTTTCTCCAGATGTGCGTGTACACAGGATGTGGGGTCAACGTGGACTTGAGCTAAATCACTTCCATAGAACTTCTGTGACGATGGAAATGTTCTCTATCAGTGCTGTCCACCGTGGTAGCCACTAGTCACTTGGGGCTGTTGAGTACCGACATACCTCAGAGATGTTCCAGGAGCAGACCACCACAATGAAATGAGTGTCACTGTATAGTGAGTCACTTGCACGTTTGGATTCCCAGCGCATGTAAAAGTCATGCTTACACTTGCTGGAGTCTGTTAAGTATGTGATAGCATTGTATCTTTAAAAAAAAAACAGTTTACATACCTTAATTTAAAAATATTACTAAAAAACTGCTAAACATCTGAGCCTTCAGTGAGTCATAGTAGTAACTGAGCACAGATCACCACAACAAATCCATAATAATAATGAAAAAGTTTTAACTGTTGCAAAAATTACAAAAGTGTGACAGAGACACATAAAGTGAGCAAATGCTATTGGAAAAATGGTGCTGATAGACTTGCTTATTAACACAAGGTTGACACAAACCTTCAATTTGTTTTAAAAAAAAAAGGGGGGGCTATGGTATCTGAAGTTCAGTAGAGTAGAGCACAATATAATGAGGAATCCCTGTACTTGTGCCTACCCAAGTTGAAGAACTGGATTTTTAATTTAATTTAGTTGTGATTGAATTTAAGTAGCCACATGTGGCTAACATACAGGGCAGTGCCCATCTGGAACAGGGTTTGTAGAGTTCACGTGGAGAAGACTTCATGGCGAGTGGGGGGTTGGACAGCTTTCTCATTAGCACCTTCAGCTCAGTTCCCAGCAGAGACTGCTGTTGGACAGTGAATTGACTGGTAAGCAGGAGAAAATGGAGGGGGGCACAAATTTCCTGTGTTAATCTTAAAGAAAAAAAATCATTGTCCAAATTTATTTTTAAGGCGAGAACGTCAGTATTCTATGTGTAATAGTGAAGATTCTCCTGGCTCTTGTGAAATCCTATATTTCTCTGTGGGTAGTCCTGATCAGCTCATGGTGCACAAAGGGAGATGTATTGGTGAGTAAACTAGCTAAATTTGCTTAAATTATTCTGATTACCCAAGTTAATCATGAAGGAACGGGAGAATAGACACTACGTCGTCTAGACCAGCGTGGTTGCAGGAAAACTGTAAGCTGACAATCATTCTAGCTCCCGTTCCTGATGATCAAAAGGAGAACTCACTCAGCTTTCCACTTCTGTAAGATGGAGATAAAGCCCCAGGCTGTTGGAAATATTGTTAGCAGAAAGACATAATTTGTCATCATTAGAATTAGCCAAAATTTTCAAAACCAAATTGTTTGAAATATTATGAATATGGAATTTTGCATCATGTACATCTGTTACTGAAGAAATATGTTTAGCAAAATGAGTTTTAATGCCTGTGATCTTTGAGGGTTAAGTCTCATTTTCTTAATTTGCTGTCCACCTGCTTAGCATTTTCTTGCTTGGTATCCTGTACCAGACCAGAAAATTCACTTTATTTTCTATGTGTTTTATTTAGCAGTTTAGCCATCTTATTTAGCAGATGGCTATTTGTAGTGAATCTTGTTCAAAATTTTATTTGAATTGTTTATATTAAAATCAAGTTTTCCATGTCTACTTCCTTTGCTCTAAATGTACATCATCTTTTATCAGTCATACAGATATAACCACTAATTGGTGCAGGGATCACTTGCATATGGTGAATTTGACAGTTAAGTTTCATTTCCAATCCCATGAGTATTCTTAGCAGCACTAATACCTAAATTACTTAAATCAAGTTTGCTTTCTTTTAAAGGGATCTTTTTTCCCTTCCTCTTTGAGGAGATGTACACAGAAAGGGAAGTTGCCAGGGAGAGGGCAATAGGTAGAGGGAAAAGAAACCAAGCATCTGAAGAGTCCATGATCTGAACACGTGATCTTGGGTGATGGAGGCGGCGTGGACCATGCAGGATTCTGCACATACACAGAGCCTGCCCTCTTCAGACACAGCCACCATTTGAGAAGGTTTAAGACCTTGGTAGAGATGATTTGCTTTGGTCTTAAGGCTGTCCTTTACTCTAAGGCATTTCTGTCTCATGAATTGGCAACATAAAACTCAACTACTTTTAATGATCTGGGGAAATCAGGAAGGCAAATCAATCCAACTGTGTATTACCTTACCCTGGCCTCCTAGTCTCTTTGGTACTCATTAGACAAATTCACCTTTGTTAATACCCTCATTAGGAGACGCATTTGCAATCTGAACTTTTTTTCATGTAAAACCACCAAGTAAATTATTTATTTTGTTTTCTCACAATGGGTTTAATTTTTAAAATGGGTCCTAATTTTTTAAGAAATGTTTTTGTGAAAGATCAACTAATTAACATTTGCTTTTCAGTTTGAAGCTGTTGGAACTAGAGGGAATCAAGAGTTTCCCCAGATATAATTCCCTATATATTAATATTAAAGCATGGGAGAGGCTTCTATATAAATGATCACACAGTAGAGTATCAGTCTGAGCTCTTATGGTAACATTTTCCTTCAGCCTCTTTTCAGGGTGTTCTTTTGTTATTTTTATTATCCCCACAATGCAGAAGTGACAAAAGGTGGGTGGCAATAATAGAATTATAATACAAAAAAAATGCAGCAGCAATTACGAAATACCCACTTAGTCCCAGCTGGGGATATATATATTGCAAGACATTGTGCCATATAATTCACAAATGTAATTAGGCTTTATGTACATCACATCACATTCCATCCCATTAATATTCACTATCCTGTATCTCCAGCATGTGCTGCATAGATCCTACATTCTACAGGTTGCTTACTTTGGTTGACAGATTTTCAAACACTAGGGGTTTTTATTTTTATTTTCCTTTAGCTAAGAATGTCCAGAATTATTTATAACTAGTATAATATCATTTCAATTAAAATTAAAGATCTCTTAAATTGTCAGCATATCTGTGAAGGAACACTGCCTCTCTCAGTGAGTTAGTTCAGCCACATTTCTCTAGACCATTTTTGCAAAAACTACTTTGTCTTATATATACAGGTTACTTTACTTTTCATTATGAAGATAATGTATCATCATGGAAAACTATTATTTATATAGTAAGAGAAAAAGAATAGATCAGTAGTTTTCATTTGGGGTGATTTTGTTCCCTAGGGGACATTAGTTGACATTTGGATATTTTGATGATTAACGCTAAGGTGGGGGTGCTGCTGGCATCTCATGGATAGAGGCAAGGGCTGCTGCTAAACATCTTACAGTACACAAGACAACCCCTTCAACAAAGGATTTTCTGGTCCCAAATGTCAGTAGTGTTGAGGGTGAGAAACCCTGTTATATATGCTATAATTTGGTAAATTAGGGGAAAAAAGGGTAGAAGGTTCTAGAAGAGAAAGACAAATTGGTGATGTTGTGGGTGATATTTTTCTCCACTTCCAATTTTTTGGTGATTTTCTATTACAGTCTTTAATAAAAATTTATATTTTTATAAAAAATTTTGGGGCATTACAAAAATTTAGCTCCCCCAGGCATAGGTGGACACCATATACCTATCACTAAATAAATGTGTCTCTCTCAAGCACTTCACATTTAAACTGTCATGACTTGTTCCTTCCCTCAAAGCCATTGGCCACTTTGTATTTACTGAGCATATTCAGATTTTGTGTTTAGAAGATCATTGATGTGTTCAAATTTCTGAGTTACTAAAACCTGTTTTCACTATGCACGCTAATCTTCATTGATGGAGCATTCCTGGTTCCAGACTCCTTCCATCAATGTTAGTTGGTATTTAGCTATGTGAAGGTTACACTACCGCACCACTAGGCACAGTTGTCAGAGGTCATTATGAAAATAGCATTATGAATACCAGCTAGTAGAAGAAAGCATTGATCTGATACTAAGATCTCACTGTTGAATATTGTCCCTTTGTAAAATTTAATATTTTAAAGTTCAGAGTATATTGTTAAAACACCAAAAATTGGTTATAAAAGAGTTCATGTATTACATGAAATCACATTTTTCATAGTACATGGTATCCATTGTTGAACAAATGACTGTTCCCTGTGTTTTTTTTTATGCCCACAGAAAATGTGCCAGTGATACTTAATTATATTTCCTTTCACTATGCAGGCAGTGATGAACAGCTTGGAAAATTAGTTTACAATGCTTTGGAAACAGCTACTGGCAGCTTTGTCTTGTTGCATGAGTGGGTCCTTCAATGGCACAAAAAAATGGGTCCATTCCTTACCAGTCAAGAAAAAGAGAAGATTGATAAGTGCAAAAAGCAGGTAGGCATCCAAGATGGCTCACTGAGCAAAAGGACTAACCTGGAGTTTAAGGCAATGACAAAACAAAGTAACTCAGCATTTGACTGGCCAGCATAAAAGACCCAGAATGCGATGAGATCTGTTCAACCAGAGGGGATGATGGAGGGTCATAAGTGTTCCCAGACCCTGCTGCCTCTTTCAGAACTTTCAGAGTGCGGTCCAAACTCTTGCAGCTGCTTCTCAACCTCCTTTCTTAGCTCTTATTATTCCATTAATAGCACTCTCTCCAACAGGGACTAAAGAGTACTTCATAACTGTGCTATTTGCAATCATTTGCATTTTCTCAGTCTCTTGAAATATTCACAACTGCATTTTAGGGGTCTAGAGAATTGTACAATTGATTCATAATACTTAGCTTAAGGAGAACATTTAATATTGCAGTGGTACATAATAAATAAAGAGGTTATAAAACAGTAGGTGAAGCATCGTGTTTGGAAATGTATGTGTATTTATTACAAAAGAAAAACTGAATGTAAATACACTAAAGTCATAACAGTTGTCTTTGAGTGGTGACCATAAAGATAAATTGTGGGATTTTTCTTTTGTATTAGTACCTATTAAAATTTTGAGAGCGAATCTTTATAATCAGGAAAACTTATTTTAAAATTAATGTTTCTTTTTTCTGGTGGCCATATTGCAAAAGAAGCTGCTTTTGAAACTTGTCCATCTTTAAGAACTAGAAAGTTGACCATGTGGTTTAGGGGAGGACTCAGTTCAGGGCATATTCCTTCTCCTTGCTGTCGAAAGTACATTTTCTATTCAAATATTTCACTTTTGCGGTGAAACACTAGTAAATGCTGACCAACCCAGCTATCACCATCTTATTGGCTTTTTTTCCCATTCCAGATTCAAGGGGCAGAAACGGAATTCAGCTCACTGGTGAAACTGAGCCATCCGAACATAGTACGCTACTTTGCGATGAACCTCAAAGAGCAAGACGACTCCATCGTGGTGGATATTTTAGTGGAGCACACCAACGGGATCTCCCTCGCAGCCCACCTGGGCCACTCAGGCCCCATCCCGGTACATCAGCTTCGCAAGTATGCAGCTCAGCTCTTGTCAGGCCTCGATTACTTGCACAGCAATTCCGTAGTACACAAGGTTCTGAGCGCATCGAATGTCCTGGTGGATGCAGAGGGCACCGTCAAGATTACAGACTACAGCATTTCTAAGCGCCTGGCAGATATTTGCAAGGAGGACGTGTTTGAGCAGACCCGGGTTCGTTTCAGTGACAGCGCCCTACCTTATAAAACTGGGAAGAAAGGGGATATTTGGCGTCTCGGCCTTCTGCTGCTCTCCCTCAGCCAAGGACAAGAGTGTGAAGAGTATCCCGTGACCATCCCTAGTGACTTACCAGCTGATTTTCAAGATTTTCTAAAGAAGTGAGTGTCATTGAGATTTTTCTCTATCTGCATTTTACTCCTTTACTTTTGATTGTGCTTGAATGTGCCTAACATCTAAGTCATGTGTATAATCTGAAAAGTGAAGAACAGGTTTCGACTTCTTTGTTCTCCCAGTCCTTTCCCAGCCACATATGTTCTATTTTCTCACTTAGGTTTATTGTTCTCATAACTCCTACATTCTTCTAAATTCACTTGGGCTTAATAATAGACTTTCAAACTACTTTTGGGGGACTGCCTGGTATACGCTAAGACATCAGTAGGGACTGCTGCTAGGGGGAGAAATACCCCAGGTATTCCAAATGGTAAAGGCCACTTTCACTGCTGGTTCCTAAGGGGTAAAAGACGACACCTCCCATTTAGAAAACAGCTTTAGGAGTACACTTCTGCCCCTAGTTTTTCATAACCATTCTTCTTCATTAGCAGTGTCCCATTCAGCCAAGTTATAGAAAGCAAATGACTTCCTTGCCCTAGTCAGAGGGGTCTCAACATCTGTAAATTACAGTTACAGATTTAATTACAGAGCCAAGTGTTTTTTTTTTTTTTTTTTTTAAATTAAGATATAGTTGATTTACAATGTTGTGTTAATTTCAGGTATGGTGAGTGAAAATCACTCAATTGTGTCTGACTCTTTGTGACCCCACGGACTATACAGTCCATGGAATTCTCCAGGCCAGAATACTGGAGTGGGTAGCCTTTCCCTTTTCCAGGGGATCTTCCAGACCCAGGGATTGAGCCCAGGTCTCCTGTATTGCAGGCAGATTCTTTACCAGCTGAGCCACCAGGGAAGCTCAAGAATACTGGAGTGGGGAGCCTATCCCTTCTCCAGCAGATCTTCCCAGCCTAGGAGTCAAACCCAGATCTCCAACATTGCAAGGCGGATTCTTTACCAACTGAGCCACAAGGGAAGCCCAGTTTCAGGTCTACAGCAGAGTAATTCAGGATGTTTGCAGATTATACTCCATGGTAGGTTATTCCAAGATAATGGCTATAATTCACTGTGGTATACAGTACGTCCTTGTTCATTGCAAATCTGTTGCTTGTCTGTTTTATGTATAGTAGTTTGTATCTTTTAAAACCATACCTCTAATTTGTCTGTTTTATCTTACTTTGAGATAGTCCTTACTGAGGTTTTCCTCTGGCCAAAAATCTTTGCCCAGGTCCTTCAATTCAGTGATTCCTTATTTTGCCCTGCCTCTGTCTAAGCTACACCTTGGTTCCCTCAGTTTCTCTACAAAATAAGATCCCTTAGTCTGCGTTTTTCTAGACGTTCCCCTGGTCCTGCAGAAGTGACCCTGGACTGGTTTCTTCCCTTTCTGACACTGTCATATTTCCCACCTTTTTTTTTCCCCCATTCACTTTTACTCACTTCATCACTCCCTACATTTCTTTTATTACCCTTTATGTTTCTTCTGTTCCCATCTATTCCAGCTGCCATTTGGAGAAGGAAATGGCAACCCACTCCAGTACTCTTGCCTGGAAAATTCCATGGACTGAGGAGCCTGATAGGCTACAGTCCATGGGGGTGCAGAGTTGGACACCACTGAGTGACTTCACTTTCACTTTTCATAATATTACTATTTCCTGTCACTCAGTTGTTCTTACCCATTACAGAAGTGAAAGTAGCTGCACTTCTGTTTAAATAGATAGTTTGTGTATGCCATTAAATAGAAGTAGATGTGCCTCACAGACACAGTGATCAGACTGTGATAGCCAGGGTCAGGGATGGAGTGGGAGTTTGGGGTTGGCAGATGCAAACTATTATGTAAAGAATGGATAAAACCAAGGTCCTACTGTATAGCACAGGGAACAATATCTAATTTCCTAGGATAAACCATAGTGGAAAAGAATATTTTTTAAAAAGATGTATGTGTGTGTGAAACTGAATTACTTTGCTGTATAGCAAAGATTGGTACAACATTGTAAATCACCTATAATTTAATTAAGAAATAAATAGAAGAGATGCAATATGCAAAGTTGTAGAAAGGGGATAACGATTTTTGATGCTGCTGCTGCTGCTAAGTCGCTTCAGTCGTGTCCGACTCTGCGCGACCCCACAGACGGAAGCCCACCAGGCTCCCCCGTCCCTGGGATTCTCCAGGCAAGAACACTGGAGTGGGTTGCCATTTCCTTCTCCAATGCATGAAAGTGAAAAGCCAAAGTGAAGTCGCTCAGTCGTGTCCGACTCCCAGCGACCCCATGGACTGGAGCCCACCAGGCTCCTCCGTCCATGGGATTTTCCAGGCAAAAGTACTGGGGTGGGGTGCCATTGCCTTCCCCGATTTTTGATGCTATGTCCTCTCAAAGTATATAAACGTCTAAAATTTCTAAAGAAATCTTTTATGATTTCTCTTCAATGCAGCAGAACTTTTTTAAACTATTTGTAAAAGCACCCTGATGATGAAGTTGACTAAAATGACATCAGAGGGAAAATGGGGATAGAACCACTGATGGAAAGATTCATTTCCTCCTTCAGAATGTCACCTTTAGCTTTCTGCCCTTCCTCCTTGGTCAAGAATAATGTAGTAAAGGTTAGTAATATAGGCAAACAACACTGGGAAGTTTAAGTAGAACATATCTTTCATATTTAATAGTAAAATGAAGGACTCAGTAGCCAAAACCTTCATAGTTCTCCTCTTAGAGAACAGTTCTATGCTGTCAGTTTTGAACTTGAGATCAGCACCATTTCTTATTCTGTTAATAATATGGTTGTCCTTTATATTGAGTCATATATTTCTCTGTCTTCCTAGAGTGGTTTGATAGACCGCTTATTTAAGAAGCAGACGTACAGTATTGTTTTACTACATTTGCCCTCTGCGTCTCTTCCAGCTGACTGTTCCTGAGTTATATAGCCTTGTACATTAAGCTGATAAACTAGTAACTAAAATGTTTCTGAGTTCTGTGAGCTGCTCTAGCAAGTTAATTGAACCCAAGGAGGAGGTCATTGGAATCTCCATTCCATCGGTAGCCCATTGGTCAGAAGCACAGGTGACAACATGGACTTGTTATTGGCGTCTCAAGTCAGGGTAGGGAGGGAAGTCTCATTAGACTGAGCCCCTAACCTCTGGGATCTGATGCTCTCTCCAGGTAGTGTAGGTAGATAGTGTCAGAATTGAGTTGAGCCGTATGACACCCAACTGGTATTGGGAAGTTGCTTCTTGGTGTGGGGATACACCCTCACCTTAGTAAAATCGGGTGCAAAATCTTTTATATAGTCAAATGAAGAAAGCAGTTGATGAAAAATATGTATAGGATGATGTCATTTTTTTAAACTCTGTGTTCACAAATTAAAACTATATCTTTTGTTTGAATGGTTGTCCAAGACTTTATCCTTATCAGTAATGTTTTAATACTTGCAAGGAGAAAGTATTCACATGTTAATGATGTAATTAAAAGTTAATTTTTAATTTAGGGGACAATACAGTATCTTTTACATGCTTTTATTGCAATCTTCCCTCTCAAGAATGAAATTAGGAGTGCTTTACTTTTCAGTACTGTGCCACGAGAAAATTAAATATTACTTTTTATGGTAGTTGCTGTCTCCACTTCATTTGTGTAGATTTAAGTCCATAATTCACAATGATGATTGATTGTTTTAAATACCTTTTTATAATCAGGGCCACGTGCTACCAAGCAGTGCTACTTGGGTCATTGTTATGAAGGCCAAGCAGCTTCTTGGATTAGTTAGAACAGTGATTCTCAGACTTTCTCTTGGATTGAATCCACCTGGAGAGCTTGTTAAAGCACAGATTACAGCCCAACCCCCTGTAGTTGCTGATTTACTAGAACTGGGGTAGAAAATGTGTAGGTCTAACAAATTTCCCAGGTGATACTGATGCTGCTGTTCGAGGGGCCCCACTTTGAAAAACAGTAGTTTAAAGGTATGGTTTGTTTTCATTATTAAACAAATTGTTTGTTAGAACATTAAACATTAAACAGAAAGTCTCAAGGAATGATAATTAAAAGAAACCAGGTGATAATATGGGCTTCCCAGGTGGCTCAGTAGGTAAAGAATCTGCCTGCAATGTAGGAGACACAGGAGACACGGTGTAGGGAAGATCCCCTGGAGGAGGGCCGCTCACTCCAGCATTCTTGCCTGGAGAATCCCATGGACAGGGGAGCCTGGCGGGCTGTAGTCAATAGGATCAAAGAGTCAGCCACAACGGAAGTGACTAGGCACACACATAGGTGATAAAATGTGGGACTTTTGAAAAGTTGTTCTTAATTGTTAGCAGCATACTTCAAACTGTGATGAACAGGCTGCATCTAAAGTTTGTCATATTGGGCCCCAGCCCTGCATCAGCCAGCTGTCTGATTTGCTTTTCCTTTGGGAACTCTTATGACTGGTCCCCAGAAAGGCTTAGTGTATGGCAGGTCATTAAGCTATTAGTGGGAGTGAAAGTTCATAACCTACTTGTGCTATCTTATCCTAGACTTTTAAAAATATTAAAAAATGAGTCAGTCTTCTGGCCTCTAGACTATACTTTTTTTATTCTCACACTTACGCAGCCTGGTGCTTAGCATATAAATCCTTGAAGAATGTTTATTAAATTAAATTCACTTAAGGACACATTTTGGTCTGCATGTAATGTGATTTCTCTAATGTGTATCTTTGAAAGATAAACCCATAATTAAAAGCCTTGGATTACTTTATTTAGCATTTATTTTGTGCATTGCTGAGATTCTTTTTTCCCTCTCATTGAGGTGTGTCTGCTTAGATGACAAGGAAAGATGGAGTCCTCAGCAGTTGTTAAAACACAGCTTTATAAATCCTCAGTCTAAAATACCTTTACTGGAACAAAGTCCTGAAGGTGAGTCTGTTACCATTCTTTTCTGATAGCCTATTTAACATAAATTATTTTGAAAGGCTTCATAAACCTAAGACTGGAAAGGACTGCATGGATCATTTATTTTATCTATTTTATGCTGAGCTATACGTAAATCCATTCACTGGTTGTGTCTTGTGTACACGGACGTGTTTGGCCATCCTGGTTTTTCATATCCCCTCTGATGGAATGTCTGGCGGCACAGCCTCTTCATGTGGATTCTTCCTTTATCATGTCAACCTCACTGCTGTGGAACTAGATTTCCCTGCTGTTACTCGAGTAGCAGATGAAGGAGCCTCGGTGGAGACTGGGATGATCAAGACACCTGAGTTTGGCTCCTGGCTCTGTTGCTCAGTCATTTCTTTACCCTCAGTTACCCCTCCCTGTAGACTTGGGCTAATTAAATATTTCTACCTACTTCAAGGAATACGAGGTGAGGAAAGTACTAAAGGGTCAGCCAGGTAAGAGGTACTTTTTCAAGCTCCTCGGCTGGGGCCACTTCCTACCACGCCTGCATCGTGGTTGGATATTGCAGCTCTTCCTCTATTTTCAGTGCCTCAGTTGCCTCTCTTGTTTTATCTCAGATTCTGGAGGACAAGATTATGTGGAGACTGTCATTCCTAGCAACCAGCTACCCAGTGCTGCATTCTTCAGTGAGACCCAGAGACAGTTTTCCCGCTATTTCATTGAGTTTGAAGAATTACAGCTCCTCGGCAAAGGAGCTTTTGGAGCCGTCATCAAGGTGTGATATAGAGTTGTCCCCAGCCCCTTTTAGAGCCCTTTCACTGATCCATCTCTGTAGAGGTAAGGATTTCTATTTTGAGGGTAGGGAGGAAAGTGAATACAACTATTTGAAACAATGATCATCTTCCCCTTAATGTAGTTAAAGGCTTTATTTAAAGTTACACTAGACACATTAAGAATGCATCATTCCTCTTCCCTTGCTTGATGCAGTGCATTAACATGATAAATACATGATTGTAACAGCCTCTCAAGTGGAATCAAGACATCTGCATGAAGAATGTTGTTGTGTGCTTTGCTTCAGAAAGAAGATCGTTCTCTTTTTCTCCCATTTGCTTTTAGAGTCGCTGTAGCTAAGAGAGTTACAAGGTTAGGCAAAAGTACTGGAGTGGGGTGCCATTGCCTTCTCCGTACATGGTTAGAACTGAGATGGAATTCAAACTGGGAAATGGCCCAGATGGTCTTGATGGCTTTTATTTTCCAGCTCTTACCGAGATGGAAAACTAGTGATACTTTATTAAGGTATGCTGCTATTAGGTCTTGCCTTCCTCATTCCAGGCTATTTGGGCAACTTTTATTATCAGCTTCCCCTTTAGAGAGAGATTTCAATTCTTTTTTGTGTAATTTAGCTATTTTGTTAGAATTTAACAGACCCAGATTACCATTATCAAATCCATATGAGAAATATGTCATCTTACCCATAAGAAGGTAGCTCACCATCAATAGAGCAGATATCTGTTTAGGATTCTGAGAGTAGTATTAAGAAGCTTTGCCTGTCTCACTGTGGAAGGCCTTTTACACTGAAAAAAGAAGCAAACGAGTTTTTCTGTAGTAATCAGGGACAGAAAGACAAACTTCAGCAAGTTTTCCAAAAAACAAAGTCATAATATCGGAAAATTTTCAGCTTTTTTCTTGAAAGTATAGATATTAGATGACTAAATCTGCTTTGGGCAGATTTATTCTGACCAGGTAATCACAGTTATTTTTAAGAGGAGTGGATGATTGAAATATATATTACCTCTTTAACTCACATCATAATTTTGATATGCTTCTTTAACTTCTTTATATTTAGATACTTCAATGCAAAACATGGGGAAGGCAATGGCACCCCACCCCAGTACTTTGCCTGAAATCCCATGGATGAAGGAGCCTGGTAGGCCGTCCTGGGGTCGCGGGCTGGCGCTTTCTTTCTCTCGTTGGGTGCCCACTCTCCTCCCGCCGCTGGCGACTTAGCATAGCATAGCATAGCATATGCAAAACATGATCAAACTTCATTTTCTTATAAGTACTTAAAAATGATTATTGTTGTTGTTGTTCAGCTGGTAAATTGTGTCCGACTCTTTGCAACCCCATGGACTGTAGCACGCCAGGCTTTCCTATCCTTCACTACCTTCTGGAGTGATTAGTAAACACATATAACAAAAACATTTTAGTAATTTAAGCCTTGTGTTTTTCCTGTGGTTTCTCACTATGAGAACCTCACAGCCCTCACGCCCCATCTCTATTTTCAGGTTAAGGTAGGGCTTTCTGCTCAGAGGTCTGGTATTTCATTAGCAATTGGAGCCATTACTGTTCATGCACCTCTGCATTTTAATAAATGAATTCCTAAGAGTTCCAGTGTACCAGGCCCCACACCACAGCCAGTGACTCACAGTGTTACCAGACCAAACTTGGGTCAGCTCACCCACTCTCAATAGAGCCAATCTACTGATACCAGGATTTAGTGAGGGAAAGTGCAGGCACCGAGCAAAGAGTAAGGGTAGCTGATGCCCAAGAGACCCAAACTGCTCAGTGGATTCCAGGGAAGCAGCTTTCTACTGGCAAGGTGAAAGAACAGTGGGGTGAGTGATCAGTTCATGGACAGGTCTCTGGTTGACATGGTAACAGGGTGATGTAACAGGACTTAACATCTTAAGTCCTTGGACTCCACTGGGTCCGGGGGCGACATGCTCATGCTGATCATGCAGTTAGTTTCTTCCATCTGGTGGGGATCTTAGTATCTGTAAAACAATTCAAGAATGTGCTTCAGACACTGTTATCTATGTCCTTCAGGAAAGAACTAAAAGATTCTGTGACTGCTCTATGGCTGATTCACTTTTTAAATCGTCCCAGTTCCCCTGGCCCAACTACTATTTTTCGGTCACTCTGCGTTCACATTCTTTCAGTCATTATTGAGCAGCCTTTTGTGACTCAGGGGAGAGACCTGGGAGACTAAAGCTTCTCTACAAACAAGAGGCAGGCTGAGAACATCGTGGCTGATTTATTCTGGGAAGGCCCTATGGAGCCCTGCTTGGTTACATATGTGATATGTGTGATATATACTGAGACATAAGGTTGAAAGACAGTGCCAAAACTTCCCACCATCCTCCTCTCTATTAACATGGCGGTAAAAGGGCTGTCATTTTTGGAGTGCACATTCCCTACGTGAGGCTTGTGGTAGGTGGCTCACAAACCTTGTCTTTTAATCTTGTGATGGTCTTATAGAATAGGTATTATCCCATTTCCTAGATGAGGGAACTGAGGCTCAGAGAAGTTATTTCATTTGCCTGAGGTTACATGCATCACTAAGAGATATCAACCAGCATTCAGACTGACCTATTTTGTTAAAAAACATCTTTTGTACCATTGTTTTCATACCCCCAAAAAAGATAATCTGAAACTCATTTTTATAGTGTTCCTTTCTCATTCCTAAAAGTAGTTTTGGTATAGAAATTGAAGCCCATGAGCCAAACAAGAAAATGATGCTATCTTTTGTAACCAACTAGTTTTTCCCTCTGCTATGGGCAAGTTGTTAGTTTTTATCACTTTAGTTGACCTGCATGGTTGGGATTGGAATGTTCAGAAAACAAAATTTTGAATAAAATTCTTCAGTCAATTCAATTGCATAGTGAAACTGCCCAGGGTATGGATGCCTGTATATAATATACGGAGATTTGCCTTTGAAATGTTTTCTTGTATTTTTCTTTTATTCTTAATTGTATTGTTCTAGTCCTTACATAACATCAATTGTAAATCTTCAATCTAGTAATAAAAATCAATGGGCAGTAAATGTGTTATTGCCAGTTACTTTTATTAATATTTACTGAACACTTTTTCTCTGTGAGGCCTTGATACAGGCGCTTCACTCACATCACTTCATTTAATCTTCAGTCACCTTTGAGGTAAGGACAGTGGTATAAGTTCCATTTTATAGTTTAAAAAATGAGTTTCAAGGCAATTGTCATTTGCCCAAATTCTTTATAAGCTGATGTTTAGAATTTGCATGCAGGTCTGTCATCTGGTCCCATCACTGCATGGGAAATAGATGGGGAAACAGTGGACGTCAGACTTTGTTTCTGGGCTCCGTCACTGCGTGGTGACTGCGCCTGCGCCTCCTGGGGGCACGATGCATCAGCAGCCACACAGTCGCCTCACGTCTCCTTGTGTGGGGCTGACGGGGCGGCGCGCCGGGGGGCGGGTCCCGGGTCCAGTCCATTCTGGGGCTGGGCGCGACCAGTCCCTCCGGGACTCAGGACTCTTGCGGGGGGGGGCGGGGGGGGGACGCGAGGATGGATGGCTGGATGCATCACTCCGGGCGGCGGGACCTCCGGGCTGGTGATGCATGGGGGCCTGGCGGCGCGGTTCATGGGGTCGCGGTCGGACACGACTGGCGACTGATCTGATCTGATCTGATCTGTTAAAACTATTGGAGTTTACTTTGTGTTTAGTGACTTTTAAGTGTAAAAAAAAAAATTGGAAAGAAACTAAAATCAACTTCTAAAACTTTATACTGAGTTTATAAAATACTTTTTCAAAAACAAAGTTGGAAAAGCAACAAGGCTTACTTGGAAATGCAGATAGTAGATGTGATATTGGCAAGGCAGGGATGTAATTGTGAATAAATTAAAGTGAAGATTATGAATTCCCCAGTGGTCCAGTGGGTAGGACTCCATGGCTCTACTGCAGGGGTATGTGTTCCATCCCTGGTGCCATGAATCCTGCCTGCCATGGTGTGCACCAGCCTCCCCCGCCCCCCCTCCCCCCAACAAAAAGGCTAATATGGTAAAATGGATATTATGTTTTTCCTCAGAGTCTACTAGCAAGCTAAATATATCTAGCTTGGGGTGAGATGTTTTCTAAGTTTTTGGCAGTCACAACTTTGTTCAGCCTAAGAGCTTCAGATGTGTGGTCCTCGACTGTAGCTGTGGATTCTGGCTAATGGGTTCCCCTTGGGAGGGGCGGGCTGGTGCAGTAGGAATGCCCATCCGTGTGCGGTTCCGAGTGGCTGACCTGCTGGACCCTTCTTCCTTCCCTTCCGCACGGCAGGTGCAGAACAAGCTAGATGGCTGCTGCTATGCGGTGAAGCGCATCCCCATCAACCCGGCCAGCAGGCACTTCCGCAGGATCAAGGGCGAGGTGACGCTGCTGTCGCGCCTCCACCATGAGAACATCGTGCGTTACTATAATGCCTGGATCGAGAGACATGAGCGGCCGGCGTGCCCGGCGACCCCACCCCCGAACTTGGGGCCCCAGGCCCAGGATGGGCAAGCCTTAGCCCAGCCAGCGGGCGACAGCGACCCGGACGGCCCGGGCAGTGTGGAGGCAGCCGCGCCGCCGCCCATCCTCAGCAGCTCGGTGGAGTGGAGCACGTCAGGCGAGCGGTCGGCCAGCACCCGCTTCCCCGCCGCCGGCGCAGACTCCAGCAGCGACGAGGACGACGACGAGGAGCAGGGCGTCTTCTCCCAGTCTTTCCTGTAAGAGCTCCCCGTGCATCCTGCTTCCCTGCCAGGCCCAGGCAGGGAAGGGGGCTAGGTGGGAAATCCAGTCCTGTAGACCATGTGGGAATACATGTACATGGAACTTACTTTAGAGAGGAACCAAATTCAGTCCAAAGATTTTTTTTTTACCACCTGCTATCTTCAAGACATCTCCAGAATTCAAGTCCTGAAAGAAGGAAAAGTAGAAACTTCTTCCAATTCTTCCTGTTAATACATTTAATAGGATTTTTAAGAGTATTCTTTTTAGCTTCTCACTCTGGAAATAAAGGAACTAATTTGGAGTCTTGATATGGGGCCTACTGCAGTTCTAAAAAGGGTTGCTGCTGCTGCTAAGTCGCTTCAGTTGTGTCTGACTCTGCAACCCCATAGATGGCAGCCCACTAGGCTCCTCTGTCCCTGGGATTCTCCAGGCAAGAATACTGGACTGGGTTGCCATTTCCTTCTCCAATTCAGAACCAATAATTAATGGTCCTAAAATAAAGTTTAATTCATCTCAGAATCCATCCTAGTTACTTACATTCATGGTTTTATTTCATTGTATCTGATTGGATGCAGTTTATTATGCTAAGTCGCTTCAGTCGTGTCCGACTCTGTGCAACCCCATAGACGGCCTCCCACCAGGCTCCCCGGTCCCTGGGATTCTCCAGGCAAGAACACCGGAGTGGGTTGCCATCTCCTTCTCCAATGCATGAAAGTGAAAAGTGAAAGGGAAGTCGCTCAGTTGTGTCCGACTCTTAGCGACCCCGTGGACTGCAGCCCACCAGGCTCCCCATCCCTGGGATTTTCTAGGCAAGAGTGCTGGAGTGGGGTGCCATTGCCTTCTCCAGTTTATTATGACCCCTAGCTATTGAATTATATATATAACAGGGAATTTGGTTTCTTTAGTCTTTCTCTAATTCTCTTTTTAAGACCTGCTTCAGATTCTGACAGTGATATCATCTTTGACAATGAAGATGAGAACAGTAAAAGCCAGAATCAGGTAAATCTATAAATGGAAGTGATATCATTTTATTCTTCATGAGATGGGGACATAGCAAATGTTTGACATTATACACCTCAAGTAAAATAGTAAAGCCTTAATCTGACATGCAAATATAGAAACTGTCAATTTAAAAAGCATGATTATTTAAAATACGCTACCCATGTGATTACTTATATGTCTTAATTTATCCACAAAATAAAACATGCCTGCTTTTAGAAGAAGGGAATAAATTGACATTCTGAGTTTTTTGTGCTTTGCTTTTAGTGAAAACCATTTCCTAGAGGACTCGGGGAAACATGATGTTGTTGGAAATGAGGGTTGAATGCAAATTATTTGGGGAGATAAACAGCCTAATTGTGGAGTTATGTGAGTCTCTGTCACGTCAGTTAATCTTGATGACTTACTCTCATAAACCATCCTCTAGAACAGTGTTTTAACACTGTAGGTCATGATCCTGTAACAGGTTATAAAATCAGTTTCAAGAGTTACAACCAGCTTCATTTTATTTTCGGTGCTATAGAGGAGTATAGAATGCAAAATGCATAACACTTCTAAAGGTAAACTGTTCACAGAACTTGTCTCTTATGGTATTGTAAAATACAACATCATCTGAAAGATCTCAAAACACTGCTTTAAGCCTTGGACCCCACTCAGTTCTGTGTCTTCCTCCACCCACGCCAGCAGAGCCCCTCAGTGCTGATGACTTGGAGTTCAGGGTGAGGCTTTGTGATCTCTAGGGCTGTCAGTAGTTGCTAGAGAAAGCTTCCTTAGCTGGGGACTGGATACAGTGACTTTATTACCAAAAATAAAAATATAGTTATAAGCAGGGTGCATTCACAGTAGATAAAGGTAAGTCTACACATAGACTCTCTTAGATAAGCAGTTAAATTGGCTTGAATGCATTAGCCAGCATTTTTTGTAAGTACTTCTCTTTTATATTAAAATCCCCCTTAAACCCCTGAGGAAGTTTAAGGAATAACAGCATAAGTAGTCTAAGCTAACTGCTTTGGTTTTAGTTATGCATTTAATTATTATGGGGGCACCAAATTTACAATTCTGGCTTTGCTCAAGTAAATGAGATATCCCATGGGGCACTCTAATTGATGGGTAGAAGCCTCTAAGAGATTAACAATTTTCTACAGATAATCCCTAGAATAAATAAATAATTCAAGAGTAGAATTTGGAGAATTCCCTGGTGATTCAGTGGTTAGGACTGAGCTTTCACTGCTGAGGGGCGTGTTTGATCCGTGGTCAAGAAACTAAGATCCACCTCCACCCACTCCCCCCACAAAGAAAGAGTAGAACTTCATTGTTTCCATAACAGGTTATTTTTCCTTTAATAAATAAAACATTGAAAAATGTTTCCACACAAACAAATGCAAATCAGAACCAGTCAAATACTACCTAATATTTTTTCATACTTGTAGGTAGGAAAAAGTAATATGTCTTTTAGAAGAAAGAATTTTTTTTTTTTTTTTTTTGAAGGGATATGAGTTAGAAAAATAGCTGTAGGGGACAACCGTGTGGAAAAGTGGTGTGGGGGATTGGTCATCCTAAGTGGCAGCTGGGTGGTGGTTCTTTAGTGCTATAGCCAAGGGCAGTGTGCCATTTGGTAACACGATCATATTTAAATTGTTTTAGCTAAAGATGAATTTCTCATCTTCTGTTTCCAAAGTAAGCCTAGCATCAAAGGTGACATTCCAATAAAACTGCAGCCTTAAAATATAAACCTGTATACATTCTACCCCTTCTTACGCATAGGAAGATATTGGTGGTAAGAAGGAATTGACTTCGAATCTTTCTGTGGATTGCGCACCTTTAATACCTGTTTCCTGTTGTCCCTTTAATTGTTCTATACAGTAGCAGACCTAAAAACTATGTGTTAAGATTCTGGTATTGGCAAAGTTGCCTTTTAAGTGCAGTGAGCATCAAAAAGGACAGTGGTTGTTCTGCTCACTGACCTACCCTCCAAGGCAGCATGATGGCTGTATATGTGGTAGGGCGGGCATAAACAACTTGGTGACGGTAATGACCTGGTTTAATTTCAGCCTCATTTTGAGCTCTCTCGTGTTCCTCTTGTGTTAGGATGAAGATTGCAATGGAAAGAACAGTTGTCATGAAAGTGAGCCACCAGCAACCACCGAGGCTGTGCACTACCTCTACATCCAGGTGAGGCCCTGGCACACAGCTCAGTGACTCAGCAACTCCCAGCAGTTGCTGGTGAGTAAGTTTTGGGAAATGAGAGAGCGAGCAGAAGAGGGCTCAGCAGCACTGCCAGGGATGAATTGGCCAGAGAGGATTGCAGAGTGGAGGCCCTTTCCCTCAGCCTTGAACCCGAGCTCTCTGGTACCAGAGCAACAGACAGCATAAGGCAGTGGTTTCCAGTTCTAAGCTCACCTAGATTGTGGAAGTTCACATCCTGGATCCACCAGTCACAGGTTTGTGAGCTCAGGCAAAGTTCTTCAGCATCCTGTGTCTCAGGATGCTAGGACATTTAATCACCTGTAATTTAATTTAATCACCTGTAAATTAAACAATAGCAGGTACCTTAATGACTCGTGAGGAATAAACACAGTAATGTGTGTAAAGTAATTAGAACTATACCCGAGGCCACAGGCGCTAGACTGTACACGTCCAGCAATTCTGTTTTGTCTAACAATTTAAATCTGGGCAAGTAAGTTACGAAGCATATAACATCCTTGTGTGCACAGAAGACACACCAACCTGGCTTTAGGAAAGTGGCTTGTCCTGGAACCCCTGAGGGATAGGAGAATCAGCTCCAGTGAGGCATTGCTAAAGGGAAGCCTATAGGCTTTGTCCTGTTCCCTCTCCCAAGGGCCACATTCTGGACAGTGGGAGCCTGCCAGCAGAGGGACAGCCACAAAACAAACGTGCCTCTGGCCCAAGAGAACAGGACTGTGGGTCATTATTAGTGTTTTCAATCACATCTGCAAGGAGGCAGATCTTTAAATGTGAGATTCAGCATTATGCCAAAGAAGGAACCCTCAGACAAGTGTAGTGTTTCAAAAGAGGTTAGTTAGGTGGCTACTTTACAGAAGCTGCAGCTGGTTTTAGGTTTTTCCTAACATAAATCACTCACACTCATGGTAAAATGTTTGTCTCCCAAACTGCTAACTATTGAGTAGCTTCTCCATTCCAAGTACTCTCTGAACAGTTACAGTGAGGCGAAAGTATGTAAGGGAGGTGTGTGAAGTGCAGGTGCCAGTATGGTGTAGGAGACAGAGGCCCTCTGGAAGACAAGTCGGAATTCGTAGATGTCATTCTGAGCCTGAGAGGGTATTTCTCTCTTTTAAAATGACATGTTCCTCTCTTTAAAAGCAACAACAAAAAAATCCTTCATGAGAAATCTCAACTTTGATGCTAATTTGAAACATATAGTCTAGTTTCATAAATCAAATGCTATATGTTGATCTAAGACTTAAATGGCATTGCCTCGTTTTCTGATAGATTAATACAGTCAAGCAGGATGAAATAGAGCCCTTTCTTAATTATTTGGATATTTACAGCGTTTCACTCTAGACTTGAAGGCCGTTGTCATTAATTTAATGTACAGATGAGAGAAGCTAGTGACATCATTGAATTACTAATTAGCCCTTCTTCTTGAAAATGTGGGCTTGGAAATGATCTTGTAAAACTAAAATTTTATTTAATTCTAACTGTTTTTGTATTACTTATGACAAGGCTTTTAAAGTCTTATTTTTTTAATGAACAATAATATGAAAAATAAAAATGTTTTTTGGAGTGCTAAGAGTATGCTTTTTCCCTCCAGTTTTGTTTTTTTTTAATACTGTTGGTTTCTTTTTTAATTAAAAAAAGATAAGCCTTTCCTGTAAGTACTTAAAATCTGTGCTACATGTTTTAAAATACAGGATTACACTAATTGACATTGTTCTCCTTGACTGAAACTCTGTCATCAAATCCTGCCTGGTTCGTTCTTATCTACAGATGGAGTACTGTGAGAACAGCACTTTACGAGACACCATTGACCAGGGACTGTATCGAGACACTGTCAGGCTCTGGAGGCTTTTCCGAGAGATTCTGGATGGTTTGGCTTATATCCATGAGAAAGTAAGCTTGGCACCATTTCACATCTGAAATACTTCACATAAAATTTATAATAAAAGTAAATATGAGACTTGAGAAAAACTGAAATAGAGGGAAAATTATGGGTATTTTGAAATAAATCTATTTTTACAGGAAATAGAACATATCAAAAGGTAAGAAAATAGCATAAAACCTCTCAGTTCAAAGAAAACATTGAAGGATAGGACAGGGGTCAGCAAACTATGGTGCCCACAGGAGCCCTAGCCACTTCTGTTCATCCTGTGAGCTGAGGATGGCTTTTACATTTTTAAGTGGTTGTAAAAAAGATTGAAAGAAGGGTAATATTTCACGACACCTGGAAATCCTGTGAAGTTCACATGTGTGTCCCTTGGTCACGTTAAGCTGAATCATGGCCGTGACAGTTCATGTGAAGCCTGTGGCTGTGCGTGTGCTGCTGCTGTACAGTTAGGTCGTTGTGACAGAGCCTGTGTGGCCCATAAAACCTGAAAGATTTACTATCTGACCCTTTACAGAAAAAGTGTGCCAGCCTCTGGGTTAGGTGGAAATACTCAAACAAGTATGGAAGGTGAGGATGCTTCCCTGAGTGGTTTAGAGAAAGTGAGAGTATGATTAATTCATGCCAAGGTATGTGATTCTGACTCAGTGCTGCCCTTCCTAGGAACATGGAAAACCAGAAAGTCATCTAGCGAGAGCAGAGATGAAACTGAGAACATAGCTTGCCAGGTGTATAAAATGTCACTTTAAAACTAGAAATTGTCATCATGATGTAAATGCTAATGGACCTAGCTTCAGGATGAAACGCAGCTTACGTTTTAAACATGAGATTCTCTAATGCATTAGCATAAATATGTTTTTTTCCCCTGTGCCTCAAGTTTCTTTAACCTTAAAATGTTTATACTGTACTATATTTATACTAAAAGACCAGGACTCTAATTTACAGACCCACTCCAGTCCTCTTGCCTGGAAAATCCCATGGACGGAGGAGCCTGGTAGGCTGCAGTCCACGGGGTCGCTAAGAATTGGACACGACTGAGCGACTTCACTTTCACTTTCATGCATTGGAGAAGGAAATGGCAACCCACTCCAGTGTTCTTGCCTTGAGGATCCCAGGGACGGAGGAGCATGATGGGCTGCCATCTATGGGGTCGCACAGAGTCGGACACAACTGAAGCGACTTAGCAGCAGCAGTTTATAAATGGAGGAAGAAATGAAAAGGGTGTTTGTCTCCCTGACCAGAACAAGAGACATGATGCAGCAGAGAGAAAGATCATTGAAAGTCTGATAGAAGGATGCCAAAGGCAACCCTTTGGATCAGACCTGATCAGGACCACCAGCAGGTTGACTGGGATAGGGTGGCAAAGGCAGTTGGGAGACATTACAGAGGCCAGACAGCCTAGACTAGCATGGTCAGCAGGAGACGGCCTCATCCAGTTTTTATCACTAGGTTGTCCTTTTAAATGAGGAAACAGGAATAAAATAAGCTGTTCTTAGGAAAAAATATTGTTGGTTTCTTTTCTCTCTTCCATCAGGGAATGATTCACCGAGATTTGAAGCCTGTCAACATTTTTTTGGACTCTGATGACCATGTCAAAATAGGTGATTTTGGTTTGGCCACCGACCATCTAGCCTTTGCTGTGAGTATTTTTTTATTCAAATGTGCCTAAAAACGAACGCATGTGCCTTGATTACCCTGTCTTCTAACATTCTCATGAGTTCCCTGAACTCTGCTGTGTGATGCCCAGGACATATACAAGTCTGAAGGGGTGGCTGCAAATTATCTTGCAGACTTTGAGATTGTGAATATGTTTTACTGAATGCATTCCACTTGAGAGACATACAATTATGAGTTTGTGGGTGATGTTTAGGGCAAAGGCATATAATACTTTATGAAATGATTTGGTATTTTGGTTTATCATGCCAGACACTGGGCAAGATGTTTTACACTCCAGGGACTTTTAACTTAAGGAAATAAGACTCAAAAACCATGAACCATTAGGAGAATGAGTTCTAGACAGCATAAGTCAGAAAGTATTAATGTTATTCACAACATTGTAGTTTAACAAACAAAGCTAAAACAATGTGAGTGAAAAAACAATGTGATTGAAATAGTCATATAAGATTAAAAGACTGAAAATTTACATATGGTTATGAGGATAAAGAAACACTGTATAGAGAAAGGAGCATTTCAGATGGGCCTGAAAGGACAGGTGGGAGTCCAGTAGGCTGGGATCGAGGGCAGGGCCTGGTGACACCAGAGTCAGGGGTTCCAGAGAAAAAGAATGGCATAAGCAAAGGCCCTAGGGTAAGCAGACACGACTGTTGAAGGCCAGCCTGTTGTCTGGTTGGTTGAAACTATGAGGGTGTAGGGGAGCCATGAAAGAAGATGGTTTAAGGTTGGGGATTCTTGGAGGTGATTGAATACTAGGGGAAGAATTTTACTTAACATCATGAGCCAGAGCTTAAGGCACCAAAGTCTATGATCAGATCAGATCAGATCAGTCGCTCAGTCGTGTCCGACTCTTTGCGACCCCATGAACCGCAGCACGCCAGGCCTCCCTGTCCATCACCAGCTCCCGGAGGTCACCCAGACTCACACCCATCAAGTCAGTGATGCCATCCAGCCATCTCATCCTCTGTCGTCCCCTTCTCCTCCTGCCCTCAATCCCTCCCAGCATCAGAGTCTTCTCCAATGAGTCAACTCTTCGCATGAGGTGGCCAAAATACTGGAGTTTCAGCTTTAGCATCATTCCTTCCAAAGAAATTCCAGGATTGATCTCCTTCAGAATGGACTGGTTGGATCTTCTTGTAGTCCAAGGGACTCTCAAGAGTCTTCTCCAACACCACAGCTCAAAAGCATCAATTCTTCAGCGCTCAGCCTTCTTCACAGTCCAGCTCTCACATCCATACATGACCACAGGAAAGACCATAGCCTTGACTAGGCGAACCTTTGTTGGCAAAGTCATGTCTCTGCTTTTGAATATGCTATCTAGGTTGGTCATAACTTTCCTTCCAAGGAGTAAGCGTCTTTTAATTTCATGGCTGCAGTCACCATCCGCAGTGATTTTGGAGCCCAGAAAAATAAATTCTGACACTGTTTCCACTGTTTCTCCATCTATTTCCCATGTAGTGATGGGACCAGATGCCATGATCTTCGTTTTCTGAATGTTGAGCTTTAAGCCAACCTTTTCACTCTCCACTTTCACCTTCATCAAGAGGCTCTTTAGCCCCTCTTCACTCTCTGCCATAAGAGTGGTGTCATCTGCATATCTGAGGTTATTGGTATTTCTCCCAGCAATCTTGATTCCAACTTCTGTTTCTTCCAGTCCAGCATTTCTCATGATGCACTCTGCATATAAGTTAAATAAACATGGTGACAATATGCAGCCTTGACGTACTCCTTTTCCTATTTGGAACCAGTCTGTTTATGATAAACACAGTTAATTCTTAGGGTGGTCAGAGGAAGAAATTAATGGTGAGAAGGACCAAAGGGGCTAAATTAGAAGGTGATGTTACAAGGAGCAGAGAGGGAGGGGGACAGTAGGGACGGGGTCCTGACCAGAATGGCGGCGAATTCAGAGTGCTAAGACCAAACGAACGAATTTAATTTGATGTCTCAGCTTTAGTCTGCAGACGGTCTGTGTCTGTCGGCTTTAGTCTATAGACAGACATCTAGTCTATGGCTGTCGGCCTTTAGTATATATAAGGGCCTCCCCTATAAAGGGGCCTTCCCAGGTGGCACAGTGGTAAAGAATCTGCCTGCCAATGTAGAAAATGAGGGAGAGGCAAGTTCGATCCCTGGGTGGGGAAGATCCCCTGGAGAAGGAAATGGCAACTCACTCCAGTATCTTGCCTGGGAAATTCCATGGACAAAGGAGCCTGGCAGGCTACAGTCCATGGGGTCGCCAAGAGTCCAACACAACTGAGCGACTGAGCACATGCACGTGAAGTAGATAAGAGCTCAAGCTCTGGATGCCCGCTGCCCTGGGCTAGAAAGCTTGGGTAAGTTATTTAACTTCCTAGTATCTTTTCTAAAACATGTGCCTAACGTAAGTACCGAATTCAGAGTTGTCACCACAATTAAAATAAAAATTTAGGTGAGCCCTGGAACAGTGCCCAGCTCTGAGAATGTTACAGCTGTTGTTATCCGTGGCAGTGCTTATAACAGGAATCCATGGAGTGATGACAGAAAAATAGTGATTCGGGTTAATGCAAGACAGCACTGTCACAGATGTAGTGGAGGAGGTGAGGCTCCCTTAGAGGTATGAGCAGCTCTGGAGGAATACATCTGGTGACCAGCCTCTGGGAGAGAAGAGTGAAAATTGATGCAGATAAAGTAATAGCAGTGGGAAAGTTAGAAAGTGAGTTTGTTGTCATTAGTCTTCTTTTACTCTTTCCAGTAAAGAGATTCTGTTTTGAAATACGAAAATAAATTAGTTTTGGTAAACTTTAAGGGGTTCTGCCATGAAGGAGGTCTATAGTGAACTGCCCCTCTCCTTGACCTCATTGGGTTTCCAGTGAGCCCTACGTTAGTAGGCTAACTGAACTAAAAAAATTGTATAGCTCAGAAAAGCATTATTACAGTTGTCCTGGCTTCTTTGTGTAGTATCTTTTATTCAGTCTTCATTTAGAAGTGATAATCCATTCCTGTGGAATAATATTTTAATTTGATATTTGGCTTACTTATATTTTTAGGCTGACGGCAAACAAGATGACACATCAGGAGATCACTTGATTAAATCAGACCCTTCAGGTAAATCCAGAAGACTGTGTATTTAATTCATGTGTTAATAAGCAGTCCACAAAATTTCCTTTTTTCTCTTTTTTTAACATACAAAAAGCTGTACATATGTAATGTGTACAACTTGAGGCCTTTCGAGGTACATACATGCTTAGAAAACATCACCATAGCATATCCATCACCTCCAAGTTTCTCCCTGCCCTCTTACTTATTATTACTATCATTACCAATTTTGTGATAAGAATACTTAACAGGGCAATTTTAAATATGCAATACAGTATAAAATTTCTCAATTTGAAACCTGTTTTTATTTATAAAGATTTTATTCTAAAGCAAATTATAATTATTCATTAAGTTAAAATTATGAACATTCTTTAATTTTTTTCCCCTCTTCACTATATTGATTGTTCTTGAGGACTCTTAAGAAATTAGAGCTTCACTTAGAATAATTTGGTTCTGTGGGCAAGCAGTTATACTGTGACCCCAGGTGGTAATGGGAGATTACCTCATGACCTGGCCTGTCTGAGATCTTCCTGCCTGACATTGCTCCTTTACCACAGCAGAGCCAAGGTATGTGGCCGGCCATCCACAATTTAGGGTTAACAGCTTGGTGAAATGTGTGCTTCTTTCTTCCTGTGAATAGTGTCAACAGACTGTGTCTCACTCTTAAGAAACTTTTTTTTAAATAAAAATTTGCCTTATCTCTAAATGCTGTTATTAGACACCTTTTCCCTGCCTTCTTTCATGCAGGTCATTTGACTGGGATGGTTGGCACTGCTTTATATGTAAGTCCTGAGGTCCAAGGAAGCACCAAATCTGCATACAACCAGGTAAAAAAAGAAGCTTTGGGGGGAAAAGGAAAGATCTAGAGAGAGAGAGAGAAAAGAAAGAGTATGAAGATCACAGCACTCGGGGTTCAGTTACCAGCTGAGATAGCGGGAAACATTTGTTCACTCGGTCTGTCAGTTCAGTTCAGTCACTCAGTCGTGTCCGACTCTTTGCAGCCCCATGGACTGCAGCATGCCAGGCTTCCCTGTCTATCACCAACTCCTGGAGCTTGCTCAAATGCTTGTCTATCGAGTCGGTGATGCTGTCCAACCATCTCATCCTCTGTTGTCCCCTTCTTCTCCTGCCTTCAGTCTTTCCCAGCATCAGGGTCTTTTCAAATGAGTCAGTTCTTCACATCACGTGGCCAAAGTATTGGAGTGTCAGCTTCAGCATCAGTCCTTCCAGTGAACACCCAGGACTGGTTTCCTTTAGGATGGACTGGTTGGATCCCCTTGCAGTCCAAGTCTGTATCATGTATCTGTTGAGTGACTGTTCCAGGTAGGACACGTGATGCCCAAAGACAGCGACTGAAGCTGGCACTCTTGCTGCCAAGGAGCTTATAGTCCTTCTGTCCATCTAAAGAAGATTTGAACTAACTGGCCCTGGGCCAGGCCCTGGGAACACAGGGAACAAGGCAATCAACTAATAAAACATCTTATTCCAGCCTTAAGGGGGCTTGTCCACTGATGGATGAACCAAACAAATAAAAATTCTTAAATCACAAACTATGTAAGAACTAAGAAGAAAAGAAATGGGATCCAGTGACCAGAGGACAAAAGGAACATCGTCTTTAGGTTGACTGATTACAGAAAGCCTCCCCAAGAGGATAGCTATCCTGATAAAAGAGGAAAAGAGGGAGAAATCACAAGAGTTGGGGCCTGGAGCTTGGCTCGGAGGGGAAAGGGATAAGCAGAGGAAATAGCACGTCAGAGAGAAGTGTGTTAGCGTGGTTGAGAGCTGGCATGGCGTGGTGCACCTAGGACGGTCACAAAGGTCAGACTGGCTACAGCCAGGTGAGCCATGGGGGCAAGAGGCGCAAAGCAAAGCTGGGGGGAACGCCAGGGTCAGGTGATGCAGGGCCAGCGTGGCCATGATAAGGAGTGAGCACAGGCACCCCTGAAGGATCTTGAGCGAGAGAGTTCATTCCACCTGCTGCTGGACGCCTTGCAGAAATCCAAATGGGGCGGCTGAGCTAGGACTGGAGCGGTGGCAATAGAGACTGGGTTTGCTATTTAGTCGCTCAGTCGTGTCCGACTTTTTGCACCCCATGGACTGCAGCACGCCAGGCTTCCCTGTCCTTCACTATCTCCAGAGTTTGCTCAAACTCATGTCAATCGAGTCAGTGATGCCATCCAACGCTCTCATCCTCTGTCACCCCCTTTTCCTCCTGCCTTCAGTCTTTCTCAGCATCATTATCTTTTCCAATGAATCAGCTCTTCATATCAGGTGGCCAAAGTATTAGAACTAAAGCATTTGTCCTTCCAGTGAATATTCAGGGTTGATTTCCTTTAGGATTGACTGGTTTGATCTCCTTGCTGTCCAAGGGACTCTCAAGAGTCTATTCAAGCACCACAGTTTGAAAACATCAATTCTTTGGCACTCAGCCTTCTTTCTGGTCCAACTCTCACATCCATACATGACTACAGGAAAAACCATAGCTTTGACTAGATGGGCCTTTGTCACCAAAGTGATGTCTCTGAAGTGTGCAGATATGAGATACACGTTGGAGGGGATGTGACAGGTTTTCCTAATGGAGTGGGTATTGGGTGAGGAAAAGGAAGGGAAACAGGACGATACTCAGCTTTCTGCCTGGAGTGGCTAGGGGAAGGGTAGTTGACTGAGCCTAGGAACCCTGAAGAAAGACGTAGGAGGTGGAGGAGAGGATGACAAAGAAAACTGCCTGGGGCACATTAAGAAGGAAATGCCAGATGAGAAATCTGATTGGAGAGGTCCAGTCTGTTCCTGAAGACTCAAGACTCAAGTTCAGAAGAAAGGTCAAAGTCAGAGGTATAAATTTGAAAGTCACCAGCACACAGATGGGATTTAAAAGCTTGAGCCCGGCTGAGATCACTTAGGGCAAGACCCATAGCGGTAAATTTTTTAAATACATGAGGCAGGCAGTCTGCATCAAAGCATATTTTCAAGCTTGCGGTGGCAACTCTAGTGTGGGTTTTGATTCTGACAGGAGCACCAGGCAGTGACAGTTGAAGGAGACCTCCAAACACCAGGTGAGGATGAGGGTGTGTAGAGATGGACATGCCCACCCTGAGGGAGAGGAGGCGCCTTTAGTGTTACCATTCCAGTTTAGCTTGCAAGAGGGTAATGGCATCCTTGAAAGGATCTTGGCCTAGCACTTTTCCACCTTTTGAAATGCATCCTAAGGAAACAACTAGGGACAGGGAAAAGATTGGTGTGAAAGAGTTTTGTCACAGCATTGTTTATAACAGAGCAGAATCATAAGTGTTTAAAAGTGGGAACTGGTTAAATTACGGGGCTTCCATGTAATTGAATATGCCATTAAAATCACGTTTTAGAAAAATGACATTATAGTATTAAAATATTCTTCTGTGTTAGAGTATAGTTACAGATGACACTGTGATTCTAGTTTTAGTGCGTGTGTGTGTATATGTAGATATTTTTTTTAAAGGCACAAAATGGGCATATCTTAGCCATCAGTAGTAAATTTCTTTAGGCAGTGGGGTTATGAATGGTTGCTATTTTATTCTTGGTGCTTTTCTGTATATTCCACATTTTTGCACAGCTAACGTGTAGGAAAATGACAGGATGAATGTTTGTTTTCAAGACTTTGGAGGTCGCTGGTTGGAGAGACTCTCCTACTAATGCTTAAGTCCAAATGCATTCAAGTTTTCCTTGGAAACAGCTTCTGTGCCTGAGTGCAGTGTCCCATGGGCAGTCTCGCCCTTGGCGTGTTTGTGCTCGGCTGCCACAGGCACAGGACCTTCTGAACATCCTCTTCCCCCTGGCAGCTGCCTACCTGAGACTCTGCACTGACTTGGCTTGTACCTTCTTTACTTGTATTTCCATATTTTGTGAGGATTTGTCACACAATCTTTCTGTTGTGCTGTGTTTCTGTCCTCATCAGTATGGCTTTGCGATCAGTAGCTGATATTTGCTATCAGATGCAGATTGTGCTGTTTCCCTTTTGAGATGATCAGTAAAAATGCAGTTTTGTTGTCGTGTTATTTAGTTGCTCAGTCGTAACTCTTTGTGTCCCCGTAGATTGCAGCCCACCAGGCTTCTCTGTCCATGGGATTTTACAGGCAAGAATACTGGAATGGGTTGCCATTTCCTACTCCAGGGGATCTTCCCGACCCAGGGAACGCATCTGTGTCTCCATATCTGCAGCATTGCAGGTGGATTCTTTATCACTGAACCACCGCAGAAGCCCTGTAAAGATACAAAGCTAACTCTTTTAAAGATGTCGGTTGTCCTTGTTCTGTAATAATTATTCTCAGTGTGTGGCCAGGGGTTATCTATGTCTGTGGGTAGGGCTGAACCAGTTACAATCAATTTTTAAGAAAAATGTTAAAGTCATGACAAATATTTTATCATCTAAATATAAAAATCTCATCTATATTTTATACTTACAGGTTTTTTTTTTTAGGACAGTGAATTTTTTCTCGTATGGCTTATTTTTCACTTAGGTGAACATTATCCCATCTAACAGTGCTCATCCTGTAATTCCCTATTGGATTATGCTTTCATATGCTATGCTATGCTATGCTATGCTAAGTCACTTCAGTCGTGTCCGACTCTGTGTGACCCCATAGACGGCAGCCCACCAGGCTTCCCCGTCCCTGGGATTCTCCAGGCAAGAACACTGGAGTGGGTATGCTTTCATATCTAGGCTCTAAATGTAATTCTTTTTCCTCCTCAGAAAGTGGATCTCTTCAGCCTGGGGATTATCTTCTTTGAGATGTCCTATCATCCCATGGTCACAGCCTCAGAAAGAATCTTTGTTCTCAACCAGCTCAGAGATGTATGTATCAGATGTTCTAGTGCCTCCATTTCCAGTAACCTGAATCTTAGCATGGACATTAGAATTCAGTGCCGGGTATTTATCTGTTATTTATAATATAGAAAGAGGTGGCCTGCTGTAATTTTCTCTGTTTTCTAGTAAATGGAAATTCATCTCAGCTTATGCACTTACAATGATAAGAAACTTACCCCAAATTGATTTATTTTAGGAGATATTGCTAGGTTATCCTTTTTAAAAATATTTTGAGATTTCCTCTTGATTTTAAAACAAAGGAATTTTAAAATTTTGCATAATATCCATATAGTTACAGCAGTGGGAAGGGGTTATAAGGATAGCAAATATTTAGATCTAGAAATTAAAAGGTTCCAGCTGAATGTACTGGATATAATAATGCCTAAAGAATACCACTATGACCAGATGGTAAGTGGGGTCTGGGGTAAAAATCAGCCACTTGAATTTTTTTCACAATGAGATCTCCCTCAGTCTTCTTGGGTTTGATCCCTGCCTCTTCCCAAACTAAAAGCGACTAATGTTGGAGTGTGTGAGGTCAAGGGTGCCCGTGGGCATCAGCATTAAGATGAGGGGAGAAGAGAGTGGGGAAGATTTAGATTCACATATTCCTGTGTAAGAGAGGTGAAGAATCTTCCTCTTCCTCCCTAGAGCAGAACCAAGTACGCATGTCTGTTGGTATTACTCACATACAGTGTGACTAAGAATACCCTGTGAGGTATCTCAGGGAGGACCTTGATGGTTTAACTCCCAGGACAGCGGGGGCAGCTGTGCTCATCATGTATCAGAGGAAACAAAGTGATTGCTGTGTCCTTGCCTTAAAATACTTTGTTCTCAAACGAGGTGCTTTTTGTTAGTATTTTACCATCTAATGGCTTCAGAGAAAGACAAGAGTAACCTTATTAAACAAACAAAGGTAAAAATACAAAACGGTCAACATAGAGTAAGAGAAAACCAATATGAAAATCTCTACCCACCCCCTCACATTTCTCACCTTTCTGGTAAATAAGACCTCAATCATAACATTAACCTGGCAGTTGAGATATTCTTGAAATGAGGCAACAAACATGAGTCTTAGACTAAAGAAAGGCACTTCACCAATGAAGAGCATTCCAAGTCAAGGCAAGGACACAGTAATCACTTTGTTTCCTCTGATACATGATGAGCACAGCTGCCCCCGCTGTCCTGGCAGTTAAACCATCAAGCTCCTTGCTGAGATACCTCACAGAGTATTGTCCTTGGAAGGAGGGACATTGGGTTTCAAGAGGAGTGTCTTGTCCATCTCCCCTTGTTAGCAAACTTTCATTTCTCTATTTGATTTTCTTACCTCTAGTGAATAAAATGCTTTCACATTTTATGGTAAAAATGTGGCAGTCTGCCAAGCACTTGCTGATTTGAATATATTTTTTTTAGCCTACTTCGCCTAAGTTTCCAGAAGACTTCGATGATGGAGAGCATACAAAGCAGGTAATTTTCTGATACTTTAATTACTGTGTTCTCACTCTGGAGTTTTAATTACTATTTTTCTTCTTCAATTAGTAATCTCCTGCCACTCATTCTCTTGTGTCGTGGGAACATCGTGGGGGAAAATATCAAAAGATGGAGTACTTAAAATGTATTTAGACTTGAAAAACACTGTAAAACTGCCAAGGGCTGGCATAGAAAATTAACAAACTACAGGGTTCTTTTTTGTGATTCCTCATGCTTTTGAAGTACTGTTTGGACCTTTGGCTTAGCTACTGAAGAAAGAGAACACTCTAATAGCTCATTGTTTGAGATAAAGCTTGAAACTTTAAGAAAAAGAAAATACATTTTGAAACTGTAATTTTGTCCTGTCTTATATTGGTTAAAGTAGCTTATATTGTAAAGGTGAAGACTAGACAGTTAGATGCTGCAGTAATTTAAACAAAATAATTTTTCCTCCATACTATAAATACATGTGTGTGTGTGTACACGCACGTGCCTGCTAAGTTGGCTTCAGTTGTGTCTAACTCTTTGCTACCCTATAGACTGTAGCCCGCAAGGCTTCTCTGTGGGTTTTCCAGGCAAGAACACTGGAGTGGATTGCCATGCCCTCCTCCAAGGAATCTTCCCGACTCAGGAATCAAACTTATATCTCTTACATCTCTTGCATTGGCAGGCGGGTTATTTACCACTAGCACAACCTAGGAAGCCCCTATAGTATATGTATGTCAGAGTAAATTATTAGCATCTGGCTTATATGAAGGAATAATCATTAGTGAATTTATTATAGTGCTTCTGGTGTGCCTTTCTTCTTAGTGCTGGCTGTTTGTTTTAGAGGAACCTTCCATGGTTAATAAATACTCTTGTCATGTAGAAGTTTACTCCTTAAACTGATTTCTTAACAATTATAATCAAGGCAGAATCCCTTATTTAAATTTTAATGTTGAGAACAGAAACCTAACTAGTATATTGCATTAATTTGCTACTTTTTGATTATTGGTTTTGTATCTGGATGGACTTAACTTTTTTAGACTAATTTTCCTCCCCTGTAAAATAGAGATATTAAATATCCTTTATATTGGCACAAACATCCTATAATTTGGTAGCATTTAACATATGACATTTGTTTATGGTTCGAGGGACCCATTCTGCCTCAAATGTTGAATTAGTGAAGAACCATTAGAAAGTGGCTTCCCAGGTGTCTCAGTGGTAAAGAAACTGCCTGCCAGTGTAGAAGACACAAGCTTTGATTCCTGCATCAGGAAGATCCCCTAGAGGAGGAAGCAGCCACTCACTCCAGTTTTCTTGCCTGGGAAGTCCCATGGACAGAGGAGCCTGGTAGGCTATAGTCCATGGGTTGCAAAGAATCAGACATGACTGAGTGACTGAGCATACATTAAAAAATACATTGAGTCATGTTTCTCCTTTTACTAGCTATTATCATTGATCTGAACTGAGTTGTTCACTGTGTTTTTTAGGGTGTTATAAATAAATACTCAAATCATAGCATTTCCCTGTAATGAGGTCAGTCTTATTCAGTATTCCCGCATGGTGGCTCCTGTGGTGTTGTAGTTAAACTGCAGACATAAGCACAGCTATACATACCATTTCTCAAGACAGTGATTGTCCTCCTAGCACAAGGACTTACTGAGCACCCTGGAGCATTTGCACTGGGGCTGTAGAAACTTAACCAGATAAAACCATATATAAACTTAACCTTATATAAGCTGTATAAACTTAACCACCACAGCCACTGCCACTGCTGCCTCCCATATCACATTGTTGCTTTTTCTCTGCAAGAAGGCAGCATAGAAAATGCTTATTGACTGAGTATAACAGTTACTGCCACATACAGAAATTAAGTATTACTGTCGATTTTGCTGAATAGGATATTATTTTTACCAGTTCAATTTAACATATATATTCATAAAGTTATATCACATCAGTTCCTTTCTTTATCGGAGAAGGCAATGGCACCCCACTCCAGTACTCTTGCCTGGAAATCCCATGGATGGAGGAGCCTGGTAGGCTGCACTCCATGAGGTCGCTAAGAGTCAGACACGACTCAGAGACTTTACTTTGACTTCTCACTTTTATGCATTGGAGAAGGAAATGGCAACCCACTCCAGTGTTCTTGCTTGGAGAATCCCAGGGACGGGGGATCCTGGTGGGCTGCTGTCTATGGGGTCGCACAGAGTTGGACACGACTGAAGTGACTTAGCAGCAGCAGCAGCAGCCTTTCTTTATATGAAAAATAATTACCTGTGTTTTTAATTCTAGCCTCAACCAGGGTTAAGGATTATGGGGGAGGGTATTTTAAAGATATGTAATTAAAGATGCTTAATGAGATTCATCTATATTGCGGTTTTCTGATCTCAAGTATTCCTCTAACTCCTTATAAACAAGAGAATTACAGAATCATTCTGGGGCCTTTCAAAGGTTTAAGCAGGGAACTATAGTATCTTCAGATAGTTCCCTGCTTAATTAGGTAGTAGCTATGAAGGTATAATAAATGAGTAACAGAACAGAATTCAAGGGAATGGTATGAATACAGATAACATAAAAACAAGATGTTTTCTACTGATTTAGGGATTCCAGCAGCTCTTAAGCATTATATTTTTTACTAAAATTAGGCACCTAAAAATAACTTGTTTTATGTTCTTGTATCTTATCTGGTTCAAGAACTGTACCAAAAAAGCTGTATTTTAGATACAGTGTGTTTAGAAGGCCTAACTTTTGCTTCTGTGTCATTGTTGAAGGTTTTTTTTGTCGTTTATAACAGTGAAGTACAAAAAGGGCCTCTACCTTTTAGGAAAGATATTATATTAATATTACCTTGTTGCACAGTCCTGTGACCATAATGAACTATTGGGGGGAAATGACAAATTCAGAAATTTCAGAAATACCAACTAAAATGGACCATCTAAGGGGAAGAAGTGTGTCCTTTGGGACCTGAACCAACCACCAGCTTGCTGGGAGAATTCCCGAGCACCATCCATCGCATCCCATCCCCAGTATTGCATTGTAGAAATCTGTCATCTCCTGGCTGTTGAACCACGATCCGGGGAAGCGGCCCACGGCCACAGAACTGCTCAAGAGCGAGCTGCTGCCCCCGCCCCAGATGGAGGAATCGGAGCTGCACGAGGTGCTGCACCACACCCTGGCCAACGTGGACGGGAAAGCCTACCGCACCATGATGGGCCAGATCTTCGCCCAGCGCATCTCCCCTGCCATCGACTACACCTACGACAGTGACATATTGAAGGTGGGGTAAGCCATGTCTTGAAAGAGCTTTACCCGCTCTACGAAGGGATCGAGTCCATTCCTGAATTTTCCTGGGTTCCTTTAATGCTTCCAACATAAATTCTCTTTTTTTTTAAATTGAAGCATAGTTGATTTACAGTATTGTAATAGTTTCAGGTATACAACAAAGTGATTCAGTTATATATATCTATTCTTTTTCAGATTCTTTTTTATTATAGGTTATTATAGGTTTTATTATAGGTTGTTTCCTAAAGAAAATCAACCCTGAATGTTCACTGGAAGGACTGTTGCTGAAGCTGAAGCTCCAGTTTTTGGCCACCTGATATGCAGAGCCGACTCATTGGAAAAGACCCTGATGCTGGGAAAAGATTGAAAGTAAAAGGAGAAGGGGATGGCAGAGAATGATATGGTTAAATAGCATCACCGACTTAATGAACATGAATTTGAGTCAACTCCAGGACAGGACAAAGGAGCCTGGTGTGCTACAGTCCATGGGGTCACAAAGAGTCGCACAGAACTTAGCCACTGACAACAATTATAAGATATTGATTATAGTTCCCTGTGCTATACCATAGGTCCTGGTCCAACATAAGCTCTTAGTTTGAGGTCTATATATGTAAAATGTGTGTGTACGCGTTATTCTAGGAAGAGCCACACTTTTAATCACTTAACTTGTAGGAGTTCCTGATCCACCCCCTAACCAAAGAGGGTAAGAAGTGGTGCTTTTAGAGACCAAGCCCTGGCCCAAATGCCCAGTGCTGAAAAAACCAGTTTAGATCTAGGTCAAATAGCCAGCTCCCAATACTGGCTGCACATTAAAGTCACCTGTGAGGCCCTTGGACAACACGGAGGAGGCTCAGGCCCTACATCCAATACAGTGACTTGGAGTGTAAGTGTGAAGCACTTCAAGAAACTCTGTTCAGGGACTTCCCTGGTGGTCAGTGTTTAAGACTCCATGGTCCCAGTGCAGGGGTCCAGGTCTAGTCCCTCGTCAGGGAACTAAGATCCTGAGTGCTGCAACTAAGACCCACTGCAGCCAAACAAATAAATAAACAAAAAGAATCTCAGTTTAAAAGCTTGTCAGGTGGCTTCTGAAGCACAAGCAGATTTGGGAGACTTCAACATTTTCTTTCTTAAAAGCAAAAACAGTCTGAAAACGTATAGCAAAATGTTAAAATTTTATAAAGTTGGGTGAGTTAATAATAGATATTTGTTATATTCTGTATACATTTTCATATGCTTAAAATAGAATTTGACGAGTAGCAGAGAAAGTCCTGGTAAGGTTTGTGGAAGATCCGTATAGATTTCAGGGGCTAAGTGGTTTTCCTTCACTGGTATATTAGATATCTACAGAATTATGGTTGACTTTTTAATTGTTGGTTTTTTGCTTCTCTGTTGTCTTTAATAAATTTTCTGTAGTGAAATAGTGCTACTTTTATTATAAGAAAAAATGAAAAAGAAAGTTATTTACAAAATATATAAATGCCATGTAGCTTTCAAGAGGCCCAGTATGAAATACTGTAGTCTGTGGGAGGGGGTTTGATGCTGTTAGATGTTTGACTACCACAGTACCTCTGAAAGTCCTTTTGGAGAGTTGTGTGTAGGACTAGCTGTCTCTGAAAGGCACGCATGACCGTTGCTGTGAGCTTGGACTTTGAACTGAGGAAGCCTTCCCAAAATAGGACATGTTGCAAGACATGTGGTTTTCTCCTTTCCTGAATATGTTCAAAAGAGGAGTGACTCGTTGAGATCTGTTTTGTGATCTTGGGAGTAAGTAATATAATGCATACGACAAGCCACAGAAAGATGTTTTAGGCGATCCCTTTGATCAGACTTCAGTGACACTTGAATTGGTCATGTTCTAGGGCAGCTTCTCCATCCGCACAGCCAAGATACAGCAGCACGTGTGTGAAACCATCATCCGCATTTTCAAAAGACACGGTACGTCCTCTTTTAAAAACATGGGCCTTCTCAAAAGACATTTTGTTTCCTCTTCAGAAAGTCATGTTAATGGACTTGGGTGCAGCCATGCTTTACTTTTAAATTAAGTTACACTCACTTGACACCCATGATATTTAAGCTTATTTTTATAATTCAGCTTGTGGAGGAGAGACAGATTTGAGTATTATAACCTTGTTGCTAAAATACAGTTGATTTGTGGAGTCAGAAATGTGACTAGGGAATTTCCTGGCAGTCCAGTGATTAGGACTGAGTGCCTTCACTGCCATGGGCCTGGGTTCGATCCCTGGTCAGGGAACTAAGATTCCGCAAGCTGTGTGGTGCAGCCAAAAAAAAAAAAAAAAGGAAATGTGACTAAATTAACAAACTTAATCTTAGATGAGCTTTCCATTAGTAAACTTAGAGAGTTTAAGATAAAGTGATTTCAACACTTTATCTGCCCAGTGGCAGATTCTTAACTGTCACATTTGTGTTTATTTTAATTTGTGTCTCTAGAAAGCATGAGAAACAGTGACCAGTTATTCTTTCTCATTTGGTGTAGGAGCTGTCCAGTTGTGTACCCCACTGCTGCTTCCCCGAAACAGACAAATATATGAGCACAATGAAGCTGCCTTATTCATGGACCACAGCGGGATGCTGGTGATGCTGCCTTTCGACCTGCGGGTGAGGCTGGGAGGGCTTTGCTGACAGTGTGGGTGCCATGCCTGTCCCAGGGCTGGTATCATATTAAAGGAACACCCCCACCAATCATTCTTGCCCCCAGGCTTATTTTCTTAATGTCACCTCTAGGAAACATAATCTTAAGAGAGTTATCAGGGTGAGAGCATCATGGTAAACCTTTGACCGTGTGTGCATCCACTTAGTGCTTATGTAGAAGCAGGTGCCATGTCTGCACGTCAATGTCGAGCTCCTCCAGGGGATCATAGCAGGCTAACTTGGCCAACCCAGACATTTCCCATACGTTAATGTCTAGAACAGTTGAATTCTTGTAACAGCAAGTGTCACTGCTAAGTGTGTGTGCTGAAGCCTGCTCATGCTTGCTTTCTTATCCCCAGGGTTCCCTTTGACAGCAGCATGCTTACTGGTTGATCACTCACATGGTGCTGGCTGCTAACAAGCCCATCTGTACTGTACATGCATGTGACAGACAAGAGGTTAATAGTCCACTTGTACAGAAAGCACTTACAAGTAGAGAGATGAGTAAAGGCTGTAACCAAGCAGTTCTCTGAAGAGATGATGCATAGGGCTAATAATCTTCTCACAGATATTCAACCCCACTAATATGGAAACACAAAGCAAAGGTATCTGAACTTCACCTCTCAGATTGGCAAAAATCTTTAATGCCCGCAGATGACTAGAGTTTAGAAAAATAGGTACTTTAATATATTCCTGATGAGAATGTAAGTTTCTGAACCTTTAGAAAAGTAATCTGAAAGTATTTAATAAAGTAAATGCATATACTACACCCTTTGAGCTAGCAATCCCACTTTGAGGGATTTATTTAAAGAAATAACACATTGGTATACAAATATTAAAAAGACATCCATTTCCAATTTATCATGGTGGTCAAAAACTGAAACCATTGTATCAGTAGCAAAATGGTTGAATAATTTATTATGGAATATTCAAGAGGTAAAACATCAAAATGCATATATATTTAGATAGATCCATATCTATATTTGATCTGTAAGAATATCCATGGTATCCTATTAGCTGAAAAAAAAAGTATGTTTCAAAGGAACTGTAATATGATTCTTTTGGGGAGGTTGTGATTTCCTCAGTTCTGTCTCGCCGCAGCAAAAATTTGAAGTGATTGACGGACCGGTGTTACAGCTCCATGTTACAGCTCCATTTATGTCCGGAGAGTGTAATTTCCTTGGTTCTGTCTCACCGCAGCAAAAATTCAAAGTGATGAACAGATCAGAGTTACAGCTTGGTGTTACAGCTCAGTTTTATTTGGCAAGGAAAAGAAAATACACCCTCAAGGCATGAGGGCGGGCCAACCCAAAAGACACTAAGAGAAGAGAAGCCAGAGGCTCAATTTTGGCTCCTCTTTTTATACATTTTTTCTCCTCCCCCTGAGCCTGCCCTGTGTAAACTGGGCTAGCCAGGAGGGGCGGTTTGTTTCACCTGAGGTTCTCACTCCAGTCCTCAGACCTTCCTTTGTTCTATTTTCACGGGCTTTTCCCTTCTTTGTGTTTTAGCCACTTCATTCTGGACTCCTTTTTCCTAATCTAACTACCTAACAATTTCCTTATGGCAGAATGTGAAAAATTAAAGAGCCTCTTGATGAAAGTAAAAGAGGAGAGTGAAAAAGTTGCTTAAAGCTCACCATTCAGAAAACTAAGATCATGGCATCCAGTCCCATCACTTCATGGCAAATAGATGGGGAAACAGTGGCTGAGTTTATTTTTCTGGGCTCCAAAATCACTGCAGATGGTGATTGCAGCCATGAAATTAAAAGACGCTTACTCCTTGGAAGGAAAGTTATGACCAACCTACATAGCATATTCAAAAGCAGAGACATTACTTTGCCAACAAATATTCGCCTTGTCAAGGCTATGGTTTTTCCAGTGGTCATGTATGGATGTGAGAGTTGGACTATAAAAAAAGCTGAACGCCGAAGAATTGATGCTTTTGAATTGTGGTGTTGGGTAAGACTCTTGAGAGTCCCTTGGACTGCAAGGAGATCCAACCAGTCCATCCTAAAGGAGATCAGTCCTGAGTGTTCATTGGAAGGACTGATGTTGAAGCTGAAACTCCAGTACTTTGGCTACCTGATGCAAAGAGCTGAGTCATTTGAAAAGACCCTGATGCTGGGAAAGATTGAGGACAGGAGGAGAAGGAAACAACAGAGGAGGAGATGGTTGGGTGGCATCACTGACTCAATGGACATGGGTTTGAGTGGACTCCGGGAGTTGGTGATGGACAGGGAGGCCTGGCATGCTGCGGTTCATGGGGTCGCAGAGTTGGACACAACTGAGCAACTGAACTGAACTGAACAATTCCATTTTTATTATACAGAGAAAGAAAAAAGTTAAAAAAAAAAAAAAAAAAACAGCTGAGCATGTGCACAAAGATGGGTATTTGAATGCACCCAGTATGTTTGAGATATATATAGTACTCCCACATGCGTGTGAATAATGACACATATCAGCTTGTTTGTATCCCCAGACTGAAGTGTCAAAAACATGAACTTTTGACTGTATTTTTCAGGAGGGAGGTCTTTTTTTCATATCTATGTTTTGCAGCGTATTGCAGGAACATGTTTTGCTTTTATGGTTTAAGAGGAAATTCCTTCTATGTCCTTGGATTTAGTTTTTCTTTTGCAGTAAGTCAGGTTGTTTGGGATTATTTTGAGTGAGAGGTGAGTAGGTAGCATATCAGATTTGGGCTCTGCAATGGCAACCCACTCCAGTACTCTTGCCTGGAAAATCCCATGGACGGAGGAGCCTGATAGCCTGCAGTCCATGGGGTCGCTAAGAGTCAGGAACCACTGAGTGACTTCACTTTCACTTTTCACTTTCATGCATTGGAGAAGGAAATGGCAGCCCACTCCAGGATCCTTGCCTGGAGAATCCCAGGGACAGAGGAGCCTATGGGGTTGCACAGAGTCGGACACGACTGAAGTGACTTAGCAGCAGCAGCAGAGAAAGTGCAGAAGGGCAAATACTTACATAACTATATTTAAAACTGGCTCCTTATTGTCTAGACATTAGGACACTAAAATGCAGATTGTTAAACATAAGCTTTCTTCCTGTGAGCAAATATATTAAATCCCCCCCAAATAAAAAATAATTGCCCTTTGAGAATTTGACCTATTAGTTAATAATACCACATCAGATCTCTTGAAGCAATCTGGTAATGGTTTTATAAGCTGTGGTGAATATTAGTGGGTGGTTATTAAGAATTTCTTCTGTAAGAAGATCTATGGGAAAGTCAGGAAATTTGTAAGAGGTAATACTCATTTTGACTGCAGTATTATGTGACACTTAAAAAAAAATTCACAGGTCATCATATAACTTGCACAGAACAAAATTTGACAGAATATAGTTCACTAAAAGTGATTTTTTTCTCAAACCTAAGAATCTAAGAAATGCCACAGCGAATAAAGTTGGTGTTACATCCAGCAGTGAGATCAGCTGCTGACTGACCAACTCAGAAACATTCCAAGGAGTGTGAGTGACGAGCAGTGCACAGCTTTGTGAACATTCTCAAAACCACTGAATTGTAAACTTTAAAAGGGTGAACTCTATGGTATGTGACTTACAACTCAAAGGTTAAAAAAACAAAAGGAGTAGTGGTTGGCACCTCTTGATACTGACCTTTGAAACTTTATTTTTCAGGTTCCTTTTGCAAGATATGTGGCGAGAAATAATATATTGAATTTAAAGCGGTAAGAAAAAATGGGGGTTCATTTGGTGCATGTGGGAAAGAAACCCAAAAAGAGTATTTCATCTACTGTGATCATTACACAGTCAAGTATTTGGAGTTTAAAGTATTGAGCTTGGAAAATGGTCACAAAGCCCAGCGCCCGTACCCCTTTCTGTGATCAAGACTGGCATCCTCCTGTTTGTAGGAATGTTGAATTTGGGTGGCAGCCTGAGACTCCCAGTCTTTTCTCTGCCTTCTAAATGTCCCCAAGCCACTTGACCAAGTACTTTCACAAATGGTTGCTTGGAAAAACATCTGGCTATTCTTGATCACAGATGGCCCCTTTTAAAATTTAATTGAAAGGACAAGTAGCCAGTGGTCTCTGTGTGAAAACTGCCTGCACAGGTAACTGAATAAAAACAGCTTGTGAAGAAGTGGAGGAAACCCAGCAGGAGTGCTGAACCTCCAGGCACTTCCTGCTGGGGAAAGGCTTTCATTCACATACCTCAGGGGCAAACACCAAGATCTGCATAAAGTGGAGCAGTGTTGTTGTCAGCAAGGCACCTGACTTTGCAGCTCGTTACCTGAACAAAGTCAAAGCTCTTTACATGCCTTTAGTCTCAATTCCAAGTAAACAATTACTAATCATAAAGTGTGGGCATCACTGTGTAGAAAGCAAACACTTATGATAAAATTATTTTTCTGTGTTATTTCATGTCTGTTTCAGACTTTAAAAAAAAAAATAAACCCCATTGCTTAATAGTGGCAAGACTGGGAATTGGAACCTAGATACAAAGCATGACTATTCTGGGCAAATCTATCTTTATGTTCTCTTAATCATACTACTGATTGATTTTTCCATATTTCTTTTATTCAACAATCTCTTATACATATGTAATTCCAGCAAGCAATGACCTTAGAAATGTGGGCTTCTCTCTGCAGATATTGTATAGAACGTGTGTTCCGACCTCGAAAATTGGACCGATTTCATCCCAAAGAACTTTTGGAGTGTGCATTTGATATTGTCACCTCTACTACCAACAGCTCGCTGCCCACCGCTGAAATCATCTACACCATCTACGAAATCATCCAGGAGTTTCCAGCACTTCAGGTTCCTTCCCATACCCTAACATCCCAAGGTTATCCCACTAGACAGAGCCCTTCACCAGATTCCGTGGGACCACAGAACTGCTCCTCAGATGGTGCTGGCCATGAATCACATTGTTACTCAAGCCCCTGGGAAAGTTTGATGTAGCTTTTGAGACGGTCTCGTGCTCTTACCTCCGCCTAGAAAGGAATGAATTTGTTTTTGTTTCTTTGGTTGGGAGGAAGCTGTAGTTTCTCCATGCATTCCAAAATTTGAGGAATTCAGCTAAGAATCCTAGGGTACTTTGAGCATGTTGGGAATCCTTAGCTCCCTCCTACGCCCAGGCTCTTTTTCAAAAAATACGTACTAATTATTTTATTGCTTTAGATTACATGGAATGCATTTTCTCTCTTTTTTTAAATCAAAGTTTAGTTGATTTGCAGCAGTTTTTAATTTTTAAAATTTTTAGCCACACTGTGTGGCATATGGGACCTTAGTTCCCCAACCAGGGATCAAACCCATGCCCCCACCATTAGAAGCCCAGAGTCTTAACCACTGGACTACCAGGGACGTCCCCGCCCAGGCTCTTAACAACTGGCCTCACTTTGTGTGGTCTCTGTGGACTCCCCAGCCAGTGGAGGCTCCTGTGCGCTCAGTGGTTGCTCTCCTCGGCCTTCCCTCCCCATCCCTGCTACACGCCCCTCTTACCCTCTCCACATCAGTCACTGTGCACCCGTGTCTAGATAGACCTCTCTACCCAGCTGCAGTGGGGGCCCGGGAGCCTGCCTGCAACCTCCCTGATGGGGCAGCCACCTTTGCTTCTCAGCTCTCTCAGCACATGAGACGAGAACCCACATGCTAGTTGCCAGCTGTTTCCTCCAGGCAGAGATGCTCTTTCAGGGCCACTGTCTGTGCAGCCCCCTGCACCTGGCTCAGCGCACACAGCTCACCGCCCTGTGAATGCTCCTTGACTGTGCGCTTGTACTCCACCAACTGGGCTTATAGGTCAGTTAGTACTGAACCAGGTCTTCTCCCACTTTGAAATCTGTGTCACCTTGCTCAGGCTTTTGAACGTAGCTGGAGATGAAAGTATTTCTGATGTGTACGATAAAGATTAAATTATTAATACATTATACTCTGACCACAACAGTGTAAGAAGAATATATATGAAAAAGTAAACTAGAAGGCAATATGCTAAAATTCATTCCTTCCATTGTGTCAGTTTGGTAAACTAGGGATAAGATTCTAGATTTCGTCAGACGCCTGTGTTGCTTTTATAATGAAAATAATAATTTCTCTGTCCTAGGAAAGAAATTACAGTATTTACTTGAACCATACCATGTTACTGAAAGCAATACTCTTACACTGCGGGATCCCAGAAGATAAACTCAGCCAAGTCTATGTTATTCTGTATGATGCTGTGGTAAGCATTTAATTCCTTTGAGTTGATATTGAAGGATAATAATAATAGCAGATGAGAATTTTCTTAGTCATGTAACCATAAAACTGAATTGGGGATTTTATCTCCTTCCCTCATCGCTCTAAGCTAAAAGAACCAGTGGCTTTGATTCTACCACCAGTTTTGTTTTTGTTTTCCTATCAATAGTTAACAAGTATTGGTTGAGCTTTTATTCTGTACTAAGCCTTGTGCTGCTAGTCCCTAGTAGCACACCTCCATGGTGTGTTTGCAAGGGTAACTTCTGAAGATTGAATTATCTTATTTAATTTATAAGATAATAAACTTCTTCACTTACTTGCTTCTTAAGGCAAAAAAATCACTAAGTAATTGGTCCTGATACTTGCTTGTAATAAGTTTAAAAATAGTCAGCCTTTACTAAGCATGCACTGTGCTTAGAATATATGTGCCAAGCATTGTTCTAAACCCTTTATAAAGATTAACTTGCCAAAGTTAATCTCACAAGCACTGTTATTGTCCTTTAGAGAAGCCAAGAAAGGGAGTATTAGTTTTGATAGTAAAAGACTTATGTCCTGCCCTTAATTCTTCCAGCCTGACTGAGCTTATCAGTGAAGTCATTTATAGACTGGGGGAGACTGGTTTAGACTTCCCTTGGGGCCTCATTTATCACCTCATTTATGTGAGACTGGGGCAGCATCACCTCCCATTGCCCTTCCGAATTCAGCCACATTGTTGTATTTATTACCCTCCGGTATTTATGCAAAGCCTGAAGGGGGGACAGTGAGGATCTTATATATTATGGTGCTAGGGTAGAGGTGAATCCTTCCTTATCTTTCTAATTTCTTTTCATGTTAAATATTATTTTTATAATAAATAAGAACATCAAGAAGATACAGTCACTAGCAGTGCCAGACAGCCTATGATTAAGACAGGATAAGCTGGGGAAGTTCATAATGGTTGACTGTTTTTTTAACACTAAAAAGCTCAACCAGCTTTTATTTCATCTGCCTAGGACACATCAAGGGTCCTAACTTTAGTGTTTGCTTCTTCATGTTTCTTTTCTCCTCCCAGAGTGCTGCTGCTGTTTGGCAGGGACAGATAGAACAGAGTGTCAGTGAGAGGCTGGCAGAAAGCCCAGGGATGGTGCAGAGAGCTTCCCATCACTCTTGTACATGTTCTGTAGGCTCCCTGGCAGCATGGGGTGGCACTTAGAACCTGTCCACACATGGCTTTCATTAGGGGATATGGATCAGTTGACTCTAGCATAAGCACCCCTGGGTAAGCCTCTTTTCCTCTGGGTCACCTCACCATTCAGCAAGTACAGCTCTCCTCTTATTAATTCTTTTATGTCAGCAGTTGTTGTTCAGTCACTCAGTCGTGTCCAACTCTTTGCGACCCCATGGACTACAATACACCAGGCTTCCCTGTCCTTCACTATCTCCCAGAGTTTGGTCAGACTCATGTCCATTGAGTCAGTGATGCCATCCAACCATCTCATCCTCTTTGCCCCCTTCTCTCGCCCTCAATCTTTCCCACATTTTAAAACAATGTTAGTTATATAGCATATGTGAATTGTGGAGGGAAAAAAAGTCTTTTAGTTAATTCGTCTTTCATGATGAGGAGCAATTTGTCCAAAATGAAGACTACACCTGTCAGAATTAGCCTGGAAACTGTATCTTGTTCACGGCCAAATGTGGTGACTCTCATTGTTACCTTCTTCTTCTCCATTAGACAGAAAAGCTGACGAGGAGAGAAGTGGAAGCTAAATTTTGTAATCTATCCTTGTCGTCAAATAGTGTAAGTATCTTTCAATGGTGCAGTTACAGCTCTCTCTGTAACTCTGTGATTCCAGAAAACGCCAAATTCTCACTGCAGTCAGGCAGCGGCACTTCCCGCCACCTCAGACAGTTTTACCCTCAAGTAGGTGCCATGGCAACATCTGGAATTAGGGGAAGAGAAATCAGGGCCATGATCAAAGAATGCGTCTCCATGCTGTTTTCCTGACACCACATTCTTCTCTTCACACTCCTCGCCAAGGCTGTGCTCAGTGGAGCCTCCTGCCAAGCATACCTCACGCTGCTCGGCCTCTGCTGAAGTAGATTCTTCAGGATCGTTTGTGACCCAGAGCGCCACCTCACAGGCCTCCCCCACCTCCTGGTCTTCCAGCACCTCAGAGCTGCATTATAGCTCTGGCTTTTCTGGGGAATTACCTACTCCTAAAATCTCACTGGCAGTGAGGAAAATCTCACTGGGTAAATAGATTTGTCCTTTCTCTCTTTGAGCATGAGGTTGGGCCCAGATCTTTGCCAGTCACCCTGACCTAACTGAGTCCCTAAAAAGCAAAAGACAACAGGGATTTCTTACATTTTCCTGAATATTTATTTAAGAGAAGATTTTTTTTTTAACTTTCCCAGAGCTCTTCTAGACCTGATCTGACACTCAGTTACATAATCCTGTTGTCATTTAGCCACTGAGCCTCCTGCAACCCCATGGACTGTGTCCCGCCAGGCTCCTCTGTCCATGGGATTTCCCAGTCAAGAATACTGAAGTGGGTTGCCATTACCTTCTCCAGGGGCTCGTCCCCAACCAGGGATGGAACCCATGTCTCCTGCTTGGCAGGCAGATTCTTTACCACTGAGCCACCTGGGAACCCTACTGTGATGAGCAAACTTCACTTACGGGATAAAATAAAATATGATGGTACACCAGCCAGGCAGAGTTACTCAGATTCTAGGACGCCTACCACGTGTCAGGCACAATGCCAGGGATGCAAAGAGATGTCAGTGGAAGAGTCCACAGACTGCTTTCAACTTCTTTCATTGCTATTGCTAAGTCACTTCAATCGTGTCCAACTCTGTGTGACCCCATAGATGGCAGCCCACCAGGCTTCCCCATCCCTGGGATTCTCCAGGCAAGAACACTGGAGTGGGTTGCCATTTCCTTCTCCAATGCATGAAAGGGAAAAGTGAAAGTGAAGTCTCTCAGTCATGTCCGACCCTCAGCGACCCCATGGACTGTCGCCTACCAGGCTCCTCTGTCCATGGGATTTTCCAGGCAAGAGTACTGGAGTGGGGTGCCATTGCCTTCTTCTTTCATACTGGCCTTTAAAAACCATGAGAGGATCCATCCAGTATATGTCTACCCTCAGCTCACAACTTTCACGGGGTGTCACAGTTTAAAGAATTCACTCAAATATTAATAGTTTGCAGGTTGGGAAAGTAAACCAGATACATAGCGCTAGGAACTCTGGAAATTATACCAGATTACATTTTAAATGTTAACTATTATAGGAGGTATTAATAATTACAGAGTGACTCAATGGCATAATATTCTAGTACAAAGGACAGTACTTAAATGCAATACCCTAGATATGCACACAGCACAGAGCCATGTGAAGAAATAGTCCCATGTATAAATGACACAAAGAATCTGTCCAAGAAACTGACCAGTTCAGTGACTCCTTAAAATGATTCAAGCCTAAAAGGTTCTCTGAACTAATATTACATTTCAAAATACTTCACGCTTGCACAAGATAGCCACATTGGTTGCTAAAATGTCAGCTTCTTTGTTTTTTGCTGAATTTCTATCCATTAGCCATGTGATGTGCATGTATGCTCATTCGCTTCAGTCGTGTCCAACTCTACAAGCCCATGGACCCTAGCCCACCAGGCTCCTCTGTCCATGGGATTTTCCAGGCAAGAGTACTAGAGTGGCTTGCCGTGCCCTCCTCCAGGGGATCTTCCCCACCCAGGGATCGAACCTGTGCCTCTTACGTGCCTTCATTAGCAAGTGGATTCTTTACTGCTAGCGCCACCTGAGAAGCCCAATCATTTGATACTAAGCATTAATTCAAAGTTGTGTGTTTGATTAGTTCAAACTGGAAAAATTAGTATCTAATACAGGCATTGGTGGGCTTTCCAGGTGGCTCAGTGGTAAAGAACCCGCCTGCCAACACAGGAGACATAAGAGATAACAGGTTCAATCCCTAAGTCAGTAGGATCCTCTGGAGGAGGGCATGGTCACCCACTCCAGTATTCTTGCCTAAAGAATTCTCATGGACACAGGAGCCTGTCGGGCTATAGGGTTGCACAAAGTCGGACACAACTAAAGTGACTTAAATGCATAGGCATTTGGTACTCTCATTATTTTAAAAGGGAACCCTAAGAGTATTAGAAGAGGGAGTAGAAATACTGCAGGAAAGTTTCAAATATCTGACCCAGTCTTCATATTTTACAGATGAGGCACCTAAAGCCTAAAGAGATGCGTGACTTATCCCAGGTTACATGGAGTTAGTTGGTGATAGGTTGAGTACCAGGATCTGGGGGTGTAAATTCTGATGCTTCTGGTAATTTATTAATTTGGTGGTGGTGGTGGTTTAGTCACTAAGTCGTGTCTGCCTCCTGTGACTCCATGGACTGGGGCCTGCCAGGCTCCTCTGTCCATGGGATTCTCCAGGCAAGAACCCTGGAGAGGGTTGCCATTTCCATCTCCAATTAATGGGATAATATAATGTAAAAAAAAAAAAACTTACTAAAAAAAAATAAAATCAAAGACATAAAATTTTTAAATGTTATCTTTAAGATACTAAAGCAATTATTAACACTTCGGGATTTTTTAAAAATACGAGTGATTTATGATTATGAAACTACCTTAAGTTTCATTCATAAGTCTTCATTCAGCTCTTCAATCCCATGCACCTGTTTATAGATGAACCAGGTTCTATCTGCCTATAGTCTCAAAGTAGCTATAGTTTTGCCTCTTAGTTTCCACGTTAGCCCCTGGAATCTTTTTTTCTGGTTTTATGATCATAGTTACTTCCTCTTTAACTGCACTGGGCCAGGGCCTGTGCCTGGTCCACAGATGGATCACTGCTAGCTGCTGCCCCCTCCTGGCAAAGACGACGAGTACAGCTGCAGAGAGCTGGGATCTGGGCTAAGGTCTGAGCGGGAAGAGAAGGCAGCAGGGGCTGCCTGTAGGAGGTGGTATCCAAACTGCATCTCAAGCCTACTAGTTGAAATTATTCAAGGGAGGACAGGGAATTCCCATCCTAATTCAGTGTAGTGTTAGAACGAGTCAGACTTTGCCTTCCTGTCCCTCGTTGACGTGCCTGTAGCTATGGAATTTCACGAGCATGAGGAAGGCAAAGAGGAACAATACTGGCCTGAAAATATATATAATGGAGGCTCTGCTCGTGTCAGGGTATGCTCTGCTGGGCTGAGCATTCGCTGTGTGTGGGACTAAAAATGAACTGCGAGTAGGGACCTAGAGCACTTCTGCGAGGTGCCTTAGAGTTGTTGGAAAACAATAATCCTTAGTGGGGACTGTGGAAAAGACTAGAATTAGCCTTGACCACAAAATCTACCCTTTTGGAGGTGCAAAAGCTCTGCCACTCCCCCTGTGTATAGGAAACATGCAGCAAATTGAGTCTTTCTTGCCATGGATTTTGGAAGCTAACAGCCTCCTTGCTTTCCAGCTGTGTCGACTCTACAAATTTATTGAGCAGAAGGGAGAGCTGCAAGATCTAACCCCAACCATAAATTCATTAATAAAACAGAAAACAGGTGTTGCCCAATTGGTGAAGTATGGCTTAAAAGATCTGGAGGAGGTCGTTGGACTGTTGAAGAAACTTGGCATAAAGTTACAGGTTTGGCAATTGTTTGATTCTGGAAGCGCCAATTTGTAGCATTAATAATAGCACAAGGAGGAAATGGGTTTTATTTTATTAATGCTGCTGCTAAGTCCCTTCAGTCGTATCCGACTCTGTGTGACCCCATAGCCGGCAGCCCACCAGGCTCCCCCGTCCCTGGGATTCTCCAGGCAAGAACACTGGAGTGGGTTGCCATTTCCTCCTCCAATGCATGAAAGTGAAAAGTTTTTAAAGTGAAGTCGTTCAGTCGTGTCCGACCCTCAGCGACCCCATGGACTGCAGCCTACCAGGCTCCTCCGTCCATAGGATTTTCCAGGCAAGAGTACTGGAGTGGGGTGCCATTGCCTTAAGTTAAGTATATGCTTTCCACATTTTGGAACATTTGATACGTAGTAATAATTTTGCTTATATCAGAATTTGTTTGCTAGCATCACAATTGCTATTGTGTGGGAATTCTTACTATGTCAGCCTCAAGAGAGGTGGTTATTCTTGAAGAGAACAGAGCTCCTCTTACTTGGTAGGCTATAGTCCAACAGACTGTGTACCGAATATTTTGTTTATACTAAATAGATTGTTCTGATATTCATGATGGAAAATGGGGTCTTCAGCATTGCACACTCTTTAAATCTCGAGCCCCTGACACATCCGTGTGGCATTTCCCTTGGCAGGTCCTGATCAATCTGGGCTTGGTTTACAAGGTGCAGCAGCACAGCGGAATCATCTTCCAGTTTGTGGCGTTCATCAGACGGAGGCAAAGGGCTATATCTGAAATCCTCGCAGCTGGTGGTAGATATGACCTGCTGGTGAGGGCAGTTCTTCCTCAGCTTGTTATTGTAGTATTTACTTATTTGGCTGCACCGGGTCTTAGCTGCCGCACGTGGGAGCTTTGATCTTCGTTGTGGCATACAAGCTTAGTTGTGGTATATGGAATCTAGTTCCCAAACCAGGGATCAAACTCAGACCCTGTGCCTTGGGAGCATTGAATCTTAGCCACTGGACCACCAGGGAAGAAATTTTTGAAACTACAGAAAAATTGAATCACTGGTATTATTGAACACCTATATATATTTCAACTAGGAATAGAAATGTCTTATGAAATGCATTTGTACTATTTTTAACTTTTGTGTAAATAGCTAATAGGTTTACAGGATATTGCAAAGATAGTACAGAGAGGTCTTGTGTACTTTTTATCCAGTTTCTTCCAATGGTTAAAGCTGGTATAACCATAATAAAATACCAAACCCAGGACACGGACCTCCACATACTGTATGTGTCTAATTCTGGGCCATTTTTATCACATGTGTAGATTCCTGTAATTACCACCACAGTTGAGATACAGTGGAATATATTAATAGAACCTTAACTCCTTTATGTCCTTTACCCCATCCCCTATATATGATTGTCTTAAATATTTCCTCAGTAGACATTGAGGTCCACATCAAACAGTGTTATGCTTTTTGCTTCGTGTCCAACTCTGAAAAACTCAAGAAAAGAAGCAAGTTTACTGTATTTACCCATCTGATGAGAAATCAGGGTTATTTGAATTATTTTTCCCCTATATGAAAGATGACTCTCTATGCTTTTAAGATTTTTTTTGTTTTTTGGTTTTAGTTTGAAGTTCAATTATGTGTCTTGGCAGGACTTTCTTTGGATTTGTCCTGTTATTTGATTTTTCCCAGCTTCTTGAATCTGTAAGTTTGTCTTTTGCTAATGAGCCTCCTACCAAGCGCCAGCAGGCCTCAGAGAGGGTTCAGTGGGGAGCCAGGACTTCCATATCTGCCTTAGGGTAGTGTGCCCCCAACCAGCAGAGTCAGTGGAGGCCAGGATCCCTGACTTCCACCCTCACCCAAGCAGTAACAAGGCCCTCCTCCCCTCCGGGGGTGTGCCAGAGGAGGCTGAATGGGAAGCTAGAACTTTGACCACTATCCAGCATAGTATGAGGCATTATTTTTTCCACAATTTTTTCAACTTTACTTTCTTTTTTCTCTCTAGAACTCCAGTAACACAAATGTTACATCTTTTGTTATGCTCCTATGGTTCTGGGACATCTTTCTTTTGTTCATTGATTTTATCTTCAGTTTCTCTGATTATTTTTCCTATTATCTCCATTTATGCTGTTGGACCCATCCAGTGAGTTTTTTGTCTCCCACTTCTTTGCTGAGACTTTACCTTTTTTTATTTGTTTCAGGCCCATTTATGATTCCTATTGTAGCATTTTTATGCTATGCTATGCTATGCTAAGTCACTTCAGTCGTGTCCGACTCTGTGTGTGACCCCATAGACGGCAGCCCACCAGGCTCCCCCGTCCCTAGGATTCTCCAGGCAAGAACACTGGAGTGGGTTGCCATTTCCTTCTCCAGTGCATGAAAGTGAAAAGTGAAAGTGAAGTCCCTCAGTCATGTCCGACTCTAGCAACCCCATGGACTGCAGCCTACCAGGCTTCTCCATCCGTGGGATTTTCCAAGCAAGAGTACTGGAGTGGGGCGCCATTTTTATGCTAGTTGCTTTAAAATCTTAGTCTGATAATTCTCACATCTGTTTCATTTTGTTGGTGTCTGTCGATTTGCCTTTTCTCATTCACTTTGACGGAGAAGGCAATGGCACCCCACTCCAGTACTCTTGCCTGGAAAATCCCATGGAGGAGCCTGGAAGGCTGCAGTCCATGGGGTCGCTGAGGGTCGGACACGACTGAGCGACTTCACTTTCACTTTTCACTTTCATGCATTGGAGAAGGAAATGGCAACCCACTCCAGTGTTATTGCCTGGAGAATCCCAGGGATGGGGGAGCCTGGTGGGCTGCCATCTATGGGGTCGCACGGAGTCGGACACGACTGAAGTGACTTAGCAGCAGTAGCAGCAGCATTCACTTTGAGATCCTGGCTCTTGTTACAATGCCTGATTTTCAGTTGTATCCTGGACATTTTGAGTCTTATGTGACTAGACTCTAGAATTTACCTAGACCTTCCAGTTTAGGCCTCCTCTGATACTGCATAGTGGAGGCGGGGTGGAGGAGGCAGGGGGTCCCGCCTTCCTGCTGTCAGTTGGGAATGAAGATCAGGTTCCTCCTCAGCCTCCTTCTACATCCCCAGGGTGGGAGGGGTGCCCTGTTACTGCTTTCCACAGGCTTCCACTGATAGTGTAGTGGAGGGCTGGGGGTGGGGGAGTTGGCAGGTGGCCTTGTTACTGCTGGAAAGTGGTGAAAGTTCCAGCCTCCATTCAGGGTCCTCTGGCACCACCCAAGAGGGGAGGGGCACCTTGTTACCACTTGGGTGGGGTGGAAGTTGGGGATCCTGGTCTCCACTGACACCACTGGGAGAAGCATTACTCCCAGACAGATAGGAAAGTCCCGGCTCCCCTCAGTGTTCTCAGATACCACCGTCCTGGGACTTGGTGGGGCCTCTCTGGGTAAGGGGGAATGTCTTGACCCCACTCAGCCATCATAAATGGGAATGTCTATGCTGCTTCTGTGACATTTAGCCAACCAGGGCCAGTATTGTCTACAGATTTTCTGTCTTGCTGGGTTGCCCCTTTCTTGATTTTTTTGACCAGAGAGATCAGATTTTCTCTGGGGCTTTTTTGTTTGTTCTCCTTGGCATTTCTGGGATGACAATTTCTCCAGCACTCAGTCCTGGGTACAAGAGGCAAAAACCAAACCCAGGGAACTCACCACATGTGGTTCCTTTGATCCCATGGTCCCTGGTCAGCCTGCCATCTTCTCTCCACTCTCAGAGTCATCTTATGTTTGTTTTATCTGTAGTGTTCAGGGGTTTTAGCTGTACTTAGAGGAACAGGGAGAAGTTTATCTACCTATCTTGGTCCAGATCCTATGTATGCAACTTTAAATTATCTAGTAACATAAACTAAGTAAAAAGAAAAAGGTGGCATTAATTTTAATACTGTATTTTATTTAACCCAATATATCTTTTTTATTAACAGTATTAAAATAATACTTATTTTATTTAACCCAAAATAATATGTAAGCATGTAATCAAAATTTTTTTAATTATTAGGGAGCTATTTACATTTTTTCTAAGTCTTTACAGTTAGCATTTGTTTAACCCAGTATACCCCAATACTATTTCAACATGTAATAAAACATCTAAAAATTATTAAGCTATTTTACATTCTTTTCCATTCTGAGTCTTTGCAACCAGTGTGTTTTACATATGCAGCAAACATCAGTTCGGATTAGACATTTCACATGCTCAAGCCCCATGTGGCTAGTGGCTGCCAAATTGAACAGTGCAGAGCTCGGTGCAGCACTCTCATTAACATTTCCTGAATTTGCAGGTATGCTTGCTTCTCTCTCTTGCTACACACACACATGCACACACACACTCTTACACAGTTTATTTTGTTGAACACTTTGATAAGTTGCTATTTGAGTGCATGCCCCCAAATTATCGTTTTTCCTATCATCACACTTTCTTCTCCATTTCATAACCAGAGCTATCTCTCTCCACAGATTCCCCAGTTTAGAGGACCACAGGCTCTGGGGCCAGTTCCTACTGCTATCGGGGTCAGCATAGCCATAGACAAGATAACCACTGCTGTCCTTAACATGGAAGAGCCTGTAAGTACTAGCTCTGCTTTCCAGCATGCTCTGAGATGGCTCTCCTTTTGTAGTCATTCACATGGAGCCCCAGATGTAGTAGCTATAGACTGAGGTTTAGGGAGACTGTCTTTGCTGTGAGGGACAAGCCTAAATCTTGGTGTCGATACTAGAAAGCCTCAGCTTTCTAGCTGGGGGACCTTAGTCCACTAGCCTGACTCCCCTTATCTGGAATATGCTATGTAAATAAAGATTGCACTTTATTGAGAGATTACACTTGTTAACAGACTCATATCAAAGCCCTCTGGTCATAATTCTACGAAGAAATGGTTTTTTCCTCTGTTTCAGGCAAGATTAGTTTTCCCAGAGAAAAAGAATATCTCCCTAATGACTTAGAAATAATTTCAAGTCTTTTATCTTAAAAGTCGCATATAAAAATTTTCTGTGTCATTTTTTTTACCATGTCATTTTGAAGCAAAGACTTGTGCATTTATGTTGCTGTACGTGATTTTAAGGTGCCTGTTTTCATATGAGTGCTGCCTGCATGGCCTCACATACATGGCCGGAATCTCCCTCCTCTAAATGTAATCAATGTTTCTAATCCAGGTTACAGTAAGCTCTTGTGACCTCCTGGTTGTAAGTGTTGGTCAGATGTCCATGTCCAGGGCCATCAACCTAACCCAGAAACTCTGGTCAGCTGGAATCACAGCAGAAATCATGTATGACTGGTCACAGGTAAGGAGACAAAAAGCGCCTGTGAGTGGAGAGCGCCTAGTCATGGCTTCAAAGCGTCTATGGCTTTAGTTTCTGCCAAACTATCTCTGTGATTTCATTTGCTTCCTGTAGGAGTTTCTGATTGTTGGAGTAACAAATTACCAAACTAAATGGTCTAAAACAACACTTATTTATTATCTTACACTTCTGGAATTCAGAAGCCTGAAATCAGTTTCACTGGGCTAAAATCATGGTGTCTGGTAAGGCTGGTTCCTTCTGAAGGCTTTAGGAGGAGAATCCACTTCCTTGCCTTTTCTAGCACCTAGAAGCCTCCTGCACGCCTGCTCGTGGTCCTTTCCTCCGTCTTCAGACTCAGTAGGGTAGCATCTTCTTGCCTCTGCACTACATTTCTGTCCTTCCATCTCGAATTGACCCTCCTGTCCCTTTATACCAGGGCATTGTGATTATACTGGGCCCATCCTGATAACCCAGGATAATCTCCCCATCTCAAGATCTTTAATCAATCTGCAAAATCCTTTTAACCATATAAGATACCATAGTCACAGGTTCCCAGGGGTGAGGATGTGGACATCTTTGCAGGGCCATTATCCAGCCCAGCACACTTCCCAGAGGCATTCTGTGTCTAGTGTTTTTAGCTTTGTCTCCTCGGGCCTCTCACAGCTGGCCTAACTCCTGCTCTGGGGGTGGAGATGAGAAGAATGGCGCCACCGAGCACCTGGCCTACCCGAAAGAGTGGGGGGCCTTCAGATGGCTGACTTCTCTGCAAGCAGATCACAAAAGGGGCTGCATTACCAGGTGGTCCTCCAAGCTGTACACACATTCACCCTCACTCATGGTGCCCCAGAGCATGAAGAGACGCCTAGGGATCAGAACCCTACCCTTCCACCTGTTTATTCCACATTACCTGCCAGCAGATGCTGCTGGCCATTTTTGTGTGTATTATATAAAAATTCATGTCAGAGGTATGCTGAGCAATAGATTATAATCCTTTAACAGAGCAGTATCCTATTCCATTTACTTGTTTCATAAATTGTTAGAGAAGTGTTCTGTCTTAAAAGTAAAATTATAAGCTCAACAATGGTGATTTCAGCCTAGCACAGGGGTATCCCCTGCAGGCTTCCCTGCTCTGATACTTCTTTGCTTTAAGCTTCAGTTCTGCTTTTCACCTTCTACTGTTTCTTTTGTTGCCTTTGTTTTCCCCAAAGGCCTTTTCCGTGTGTGTGTGTGTGTGTGTGTGTGTGTGTGTGTGTGTTAATATTTAGCAACAATCAAGATGTGAAGCTTTTGAAAACCTCTTACTATGTCCTGACCACACGGAGTAATATGGCCCCTTAGAACAATAGTGAAAGCACAGAAAACAAAAGAAATCTTATTCCTCCTTTGAATTCTATACACTTCTTGCTTAATGTTTATTTATATAAACCATAGGTCAACGTGTTTAGTTATTCACTTGGAGAACACACTGAGCATAGTGTTTCGTTCTCCTTAACTACCTGAAGCTGTTCCATGTGCTTTGTGTCTATTTGTTTCAGTCCCAAGAGGAATTACAAGAGTACTGCAGACATCATGAAATCACCTATGTGGCCCTTGTCTCGGATAAAGAAGGAAGCCACGTCAAGGTAAAGATCAGAGGAAATCTTTCACAATTCAACAATCAGATTTCTCAAACTGTATTAACCATGGAACGCCCAACCTTCCCACTGAGGTCCTGGCCTTGGGCATGGGTGCAAACCGATTATTTCATTCTCCTTTTGAATTGCTAGGCCTGTTTTTTGGAGAAAGTGTATGAAATAAAGAAGAGAGAATCTGAATCTGAACACGTTTCTTTGAACTTAAAAAAAAATTAAAAAGCTATGACTAGGTTTTTTTCTCTACTTTTTTCCCCCTTGTTCCCTTTCTCCATCTAAGGAAATAAAAATAATAACTATAGCATCTAAGAAAATAAAAATAATAACTATAGCTAATATCTCCTGGCAGACATATCTCTACTTAACTTCCTAACCAATTTTACTATGCTGTATTTAACCAAAAAAGTTCATGAATAGATTACCTCATAACCTTTATTTCTATTTTTAAAGGGAGAAAAATCAATATATTTCCCCTTTGTTTTTTTCCTTTTAAGTCTTTGTCTGATTTTGATAGCAGAGTGATTTCAGCTTCGTAAATGAGTTGGATCCTCTGTTCTCTGGATAATGTTGTTGTAGAATTGGTATTATTTCATTCTTAAATATTTGCTAAAATTCACCAGTAAAAACACTGGGACCTAGATACAGGGCTATCAGATTGCCTCTTTCTCCTTGAGTTTTGGTGGTTTATATTCCACTTCACCTAAGTATTCAAATATTCCTCTTATTATCTGTAGGATCTGTAGTGATATTCCCTTTCATTCCTGATATGGTCATTTATATCCCCCCCCCCCCCCTTTTTTTTTTTCCTGATCACCCTAGCTAGAGGTTTTATCAATTTTGTCTTCAGAAAGCCAGCTTTTTATGTCATTTATTTTTCTCTACTTTTTGTTCGTGTTCTATTTTATTGATTTCCTTTTTTTCTTCATTCTGCTAAAGTTGGATTTAGAGACAGTCACTAGTTGAGGTTTGCTTTTCTTATCCACTCTTTGACACTCCCTGCCTTTTACTGAAATGGTTAAATAATTTATATGTTATGCAGTTATTGAAATGGTTGGGCTTAAATCTACCATTTTACTATTTGTTTTGTTTGTTCCATCTGTTCTTTTTTCTCCCATTTTTTTCTCTTTTCATGCTTTGTTTTCAGATCAAATAGTTTTTGTTCCATTTTATCTCTATCACTGGTTTACTGACAATGACTCTTATTTTTAGTGGTATTTTTTTAATGACTTCTCTAGGGTTTGTAGTATACAACTTGCACATTCTGCCTTCAAAAACTACTGTATGCCTTCACATGTAGTATAAGAACCTTACATCCAAATACTTGCATTTCCCCCACCATCCTTTGTGCTATTGCTGCCAATCTGTTTTCTAAATATGTTACTAACTTCATAATACATTGTATTTTGGTTTTAATTAATCTATTACCTTTTATAGAGGTTTTTGAAATAAAGAGGGAATGTCCTTTACAGGGCTTCCTTTATAGCTAAGCAGTAAAAAAATTCACCTGCAATACAGGAGATGTGGGTTCAATCCCTGGGTCAGGAAGATTCCCTGGAGGAGGAAATAGCAGCCCACTCCAGTACTCGTGCCTGGAAAATCCATGGACCAAGGGGCCTGGGAGGCTACAGTTCATAGGTCGCAAAGGGTCAGACACAACTGAGCATGCGTGCACATCCTTTATATTTACCCATATATTTACCATTCCTGGAACTGTTTATTCCTTTGTGTTCAGCCAGATAGTATTCTGATTTTATTTTCCTTCTGCCTGAAGAATTTCTTATTATTTCTGATTAGTGCAGGTCTTCAACTGATGAATTCTCTCAACTGTTACTAGTCTGAGAAAGTCTTCACTTCACCTTCGTTTTTGAGAAATATTTTTGCTGGATATATGATTCATGATTTATGTTTTTCCTTTTGCACTTTGAACATTTGTCTTGTCTTCTGACCTGATAGTTTCTGTTTAAAAGTCTGCTTTGATCCTATCTGTTATTTATCTTTTTATCTTCTGGCACCTTTTTAAGATTTTCTTCTGTCACTGCTGCTGCTGCTGCTAAGTCACTTCAGTCATATCCGACTCCGTGTGACCCCATAGACAGCAGCCCACCAGGCTCCTCCATTTTCTGCAATTTGAATATGATGTGCTTTGGTGTCATGCTTTATGTTCTAACAGTTGGTACTCACAGAGCTTCTGTGAACTGTAGACTTACAGTTTTCATAAAATTTGGAAATTATTCAGATGTTATTTCCTCAAATGTTTTTCTGTCCCTTTTCCTTCTGGGACTCCGATTACAGAAGGTTAATCATTTGATATTGTCCTACAGCTCACTGGGAGAAGGCAATGGCAACCCACTCCAGTATTCTTGCCTGGAAAATCCCATGGACGGAGGAGCCTAGTAGGGCTGCAGTCCATGGGGTCGCTAAGAGTCGGACAAAACTGAGTGACTTCACTTTCACTTTTCACTTTCAAGCATTGGAGAAGGAAATGGCAACCCACTCCAGTGTTCTTGCCTGGAGAATCCCAGGGACGGGGGAGCCTGGTAGGCTGCCGTCTGGGGTCACACAGAGTCAGACACAACTAAAGCGACTTAGCAGCAGCAGCAGCACAGCTCATTGAGGCTGTTCTTTTGTGGGTTTTGTTTGCTTTTTCTCTCTGTATGTGCTTTATTCTGGATCATTCACTGATCTTTTCTGCAATATCTTATCTGCTATTAATCCCATCCAGTGCATTTCCTATTTCAGGTATTGAAGTTTTTTCATCTGTGTAAGTTACATTTGTGTCGTTTTTAAAAAATGTCTTCCATTTCTTCCCTCATCATAGTTCTTATTTCCTTTATATTCTTTATAATAGTCATTTTTAATTCCATCATCTTGACATTTTTGGTCTGAATTTCTTCTGGTTATGAATCATATTTTCCTTCCTCTTTTTATGCCTGTTAACTTGTGAGTAGTTACTAGACATTATGAAGTTTACATTTCTTTGTACTGTGTTTTATTATGTCCCCCCCCCCCCCCAACTTTTTTTTTTTGGCTGTACTGCACAGTTTTCAGGATCTTAGTTCCTGAATGGGGATTGAACCCTGGGCCACAGCAGTGAAAGCTCCCAATCCTAACCACTAGACAGCCAGGGAATTACCCTTATGTTCCTTTACATACTGCTGGACTTTGTTCTGGGATGTAGTTAATACCCTTGACTTTTGCTTCATCCTTTCCAGCCTTTTTGTTAGGACAGCCTTTAGTCTAGATCTAATTTAGCCCCACTCTTAAGGCAACGCCCTTTGGAGGATTCTGCCTTAGATTCCATGTATTATGAGGGCTCTCCAGTCTGTAAGAACAAGAACTATCCCCATCCCTGTGGATTTCAGGAATTATTATGCCTACTCATTTCTGCTGGTTGTTTCCCCAGCCTTGGATAGTTCCCTCTCTCCCATGCACAGATCAGTTCTCTGCCAAAGATGTGAGTGGACTTCTCTGCATAGCTTCAGAAATCTTTCTTTCTCTGGGTGTAACTCTCTCTTCAGTCCTCTGCCCCACAGTTTCTAGGTATCCTGGCCTACCTAAGCTCTAGTCTGTCTCCCCAGCTCAGCAAGACTCCTCCTGGCCTCTGGTTAGGTTCCTTCTCCCTGCACTGCATTCTGCAGACTTCCTCAGCACAGTTATCTGGGGCACTCAAAGGCTCATTTCATTCCCCTCCTCTCAGGATAACAGTCCTCCACTGCTTGTTGTCCAGTGTCTGAAAAACAATATTTATATATTTTGTCTAGTTTTCTAGTCATTTAAGGCAGGAAGGTAGTTCTTACAGTAGTTAATTCTTCATGGGAATGTTTGTAAGTCTCCACTGCTAGCCTGCTTGATAAGTCACAAAATCATAAATGACCCTAGTCCTACTGATCACACCTCTTCCAGAGCAGTGACTGCTCCTGTAATATTACCAAGACATGACCGACTAGCCTCTGCTGTATAATTACAGCATCATAACCCACTGCTATAATGATCAGCAAATTTTAAAATCTTGAATCAAAATCTGCTTCCCCACATATACATTCATTGGTCCTAGTTCTGCCTCTAGAATGGTCAAAATAACAAGTTTAATTCTTCCTCTTTCTCTTAACTACCTTCACATGAATTTTAGGAGACCACTGCCATGCAGTGGACCTCTTTTCTGGTTTAAACATTCCAGTTACTTAAGCCATTCCTCATTAAGTGATTTTCCAAATCCTTCACCCTCCTAGTTAACCTCCTCTAGACACATTTAACTTTGTCAGTGTCTGTCCTTAAATGTGATACTAGAATTCTACAAGTGCTCTAAGCATATTCTGACTAAACAAGAAGGGTCTGTAAACTCCTTCAATCCAGATAACATATTTCTCCTAATACAGCCTATAAGTAAACTAACTTTACATGTAGTTCTTTTGGTCCTCCTGAATTCATCATCAGCTGAAACCCACTGGCCTTCCCACATTTGTCACCATATCTGACCAGTCTTCTGCATTGAGGGCTTGATGACAGGACCTCCTATTTGTCTCTGTTAAATGTGATCTTATTCACTTCAGTACATTGTTCCAGCTCATCCAGCTCTTTTGATTCTTCTGCCTCTGTTAGTGGCAGCATATATATAAATACATGTATATTTATAAATATAAAATAGCAACATCTTTATATTTGAAGGGCAAGACATCACTATGTTCACCCATTCAGCAAGTGCATATTAAGCATTCACAGTGTGGAAAGGATTGAATTTAGGGCCATGAGGGATGCAGGGACATATAAGCCACAGGTCCTGCTGTCAAGGATCCTAATAATCTGGTGGGGAACAGATTATGAGTTAGAAAATGCTCAATGCCATGAGAGTCCTACAAGAAAATTCTTTGAGGATTCCTCAACCTGAGAGATTACTACAGAGGTAGCAGGCAAGTCTTCAGAGTGGAGGTACAGTTAATGCTGGACCCCCATGGATGGGCAGGATACTAAAAAGGCTTTTTAAGCAACGGAATAACAACGGTAATGGCAGTTCTTTCAGTAGGTGGTCCCAAAGATGGAAGCAGCCCAGCAGAAAACTGTTCTGGTATTACCCCTAATAGTCCATTTGGAGTGAAGCAGAATTGTGCAGAGAGGCACTTGAGCAGGAGAATATGGTTCTAGCTGGATCATAGAGAGCCAAAATGCCCAACCAGGGAATTCAAACTTGATTTAGCAGCTAGTGGGGAGCCGGTGGATGTTTTTGGACAGTAGGGAACATCAGAGTATATAAGAAAAATTAACCTGCAGGGAGATGTAACATGGAAGGGAGTGAGGGATAACTGAAGCTGGGGACAGCTGAGGGCAGAGTATCCAGACTATCCCAAGCCAAGGCAGGGCACTGGCCATGGGAGTGAAGATGAACAGATGGGCGCCATAAAAGTAGGATGACAGGACTGGGGTTTGGAAAGGAGGGGGAGGAGTTGTAGAAATCTTGGTGACTGACCCGAGGATGTTTAAGGGGGAAAACATGTAAAGAATCAAATGAAATGGGAGCTGGTTTGTCTTGGCCTTTTTTTAAATTCTGTCGTCTATAATAAGCTGTTTGAATCTGGACAGGGTTTCTCAGCAGCTACGTTTGACATTTTTGGCCAGATGCTTCTTTGGGGGGCTGTTGTCCTGTCCGTTGTAGGATGTTGAGCTGCATCCCTAGCATCTACTCACCAGATGCCAGCAGCACCCCCCATAGCTGTCACAATCACAGATGTCTCTAATTATTGCCAGATGCCCTGTGGGGAGCAAAATCACCCCTGGTTAAGAGTCACCAACCTAAACTGTTGACTGAAGAGCCTTACTATGGTCCTCTTCAGCCTGTTGGCTTCAGAAATGATGGGTCTGTTTCATTCTTTTTAAGGTAAAGTCTTTTGAGAAGGACAGACAAACAGAGAAACGTGTGCTGGAGTCTGATCTCGTGGACCACGTTGTACAGAAACTGAGAACTAAAGTCAGCGATGAGAGGACCACCAGGTAACGTAGTAACAAAAGACCAGGGAACCAGCTGCACCTGCCCACATAGAATCTTCATACATTTATTTTAAATGTCAGTTTGATCCTTTGGGGAGATAAAGACAGGTCAGAATAACATTTTTTTCCCCAGGGTAACTTTTAATGAACCATAGTACAGCTTCTGAATAACTCAGTAGTTTAATTATATAACTCCATGTAAAACTAGTCATAACTTACTCTCAGCATTTGTCCTTCATAACACATCAAAGATTATCTTATCATTTTGAAAAGCCTGAGGAACCACAGTCTAGCCACCGTTTATCTCACTTGGTCTGTTAATCAGTGAACTGCAGTAGTGTTTTGTCACTGGTTTCGAAAGATCTAATATTCTGGAAAATACTAATGTTCTGGGAAAAGTTCTCACTCATCATAGCAATGCAAATTGGTTCAGCTGTCTGTATAGGAATTTAACAAAGTTAAAAGCCTTAAAACTAAAAAAAAAAAAAAAAATTACCCAGCAATTCCACTTCAGGAATTTACAGTAAAATCATTCCAAAGGGATAGTACAAAGACGTCTATCAACACACATTGTTTATAACAGCAGTTCTCAAATATTTTGGTCTCAGAACCACTTCATACCCTTAAAAATTATTTGAAGAACCCCTAAGAGCTTCGTTTATGTGGTTTATATCGATCAATATTTCTATGTTGGAAATTAAAATGTAAACATTTTAAAAATACTTATTCTAAAATAACAATAATAAACTCATTACATGCAAACCTAAATAACAGTTTTAATGGAAATAACTATTTTCCAAAACAAAATAAATTTAGTAAGAAAGGTAGCATTGTTTTACATTTTTGCAGATACTGTTGTAATTTTTGTAATCTCTAATGCATAAGTAAAAAAAACTACATTGTTTTATTCTTATTACTATTAGTCTTATATTGTCTATTTCTGCATTCAGTCTCTCATGATATACATCATGTAGTCTCTGGAAAATTCCATTACACATTAATGAAAGGATACAAATAAAAGGATAATTAGGATTATTGTGAAAATACTTTTAACCTTGCAAATACCCTGTGAAAGGATCTCAGGGACCTCCAGGGTCTCTGGGAACCACACTTTGGGAACCTCACTTATATCACAGTAATTCAGTGATAGAATATTGCCCAAATTACAGTAACTACAGTGAAATACTGTGCAGCCTTTAAAAATTATTTTTCTAATAAAGCTGTTTATTATAAGGAAGGATGTCCACAAATAAGATATGATCCCATTTTTGTTGCAACCAAAATATATAGCTCATACACATAAAAATGTCTGGAATGATGAACCAAATTTTTCATTTTTATAGTTATTTCTGAGTAGTGGGATTACAAAGGATCGTTTCCCTTGCTTTTCTAAATTTTTTTAAGTCTTTTATTTATGCTTAGGAAAAAAAAAGTACTCTACTGGGGGACTTCCCTGGTGGTCCAGTGGCTGAGAATCCTCCTTGCAGTGCAGGGGTCACTGGTTCAATCCCTGGTCAGGGCACTAAGAGCCTACATGCCACAGGGCAACAACCACAGAGCCCACGTGCTCTGGAGCCTGCGTGCTGCAACTAAGATCTAACACAGCCATAAATAAAGAAAATGTTTTTAATACTTTTTTTGACTCACATCAGTAATTCTCAATCGGGAGCTCTGCCCTTCAGGGGACATTTGGCAGTATTTGCAGACATTTTTGGTTGTTGTCTACTACTGTTATCTAGTAAACACCAGGATGGTGGTGGTTTGGTCACTAAGTCATGTCTGACTTGTGTGACCCCATGGACTTTAGCCAGGCTCCTGTATCCATGGGATTTGCCAGGCAAAATATATTGGAGTGAGTTGCCATTTTCTTCTCCAGGCGATCTCTTCCCAACCCAAGGATTGAACCCGGTCTCCTGCATTGCAGGTGGGTTCTTTACCAACTGAGCCACCAGGGAAGCCCAGTAAACACCAGGGCTGCTATTAAACATCCTGTAGTGAAGAGGACTGAGGCTCCCCACCTCCACCCCAGCAAAGAATTATCTGACCCAAATGTCAGGCTGAGAAATGCTGGCTTATATAAAATCAATGTTCTTGCTTGCATGCCTTCCCTGCCCTGGCCCCACCCCCATCCATCTCCACCTGGCTTGAATAAATTCACTGTCAGGCTTTTTCTAAGGGTATATATGTGTGTATTATATATATATAATATTCTTGAAGTCTCTAGATATTAGGATTAAGAATCCAAATCAAAGGCAGAGCTTTAGAAGAGAAAACAAAAAAGTCAACTAATTAATAGCGACTATTAGTAATAGTACAGGCAGACATTATTAAGACACTTAACTGGCCAGATGGGATTTAGTTTTAGCAGGGAAGGGCTTAAAATCTTTCTTCCATGTGAATGATTATTTCCCTGTTTTCCCCAGATAGAGTGCTATTATGTCTCTCAAAGGCTATAAGTTAATTCAGTCTTTGAAAGAACATCCATTCACAGCTTCTGAAAGAATCTCATTTACTAAATGTTCTCTTGTGGGTGATCACCAAGGTTGCATCCATAATGAAGGTGGGGCATTGCTAATGTTTCCTTGTATTGTGAGGAGAGCAGAAAGAACACCCATTGTATTTCATTGAAATTAGTTTCTATGTTGAGCCAGTATTCGAAACCCAGTTGAATAAATCAGAATGCTGTCTCTAAGAATGTTAATTTGAAGTGACATCCTTTATAATTTTTATTTGCTCTTAATCAAAAGCATAATGAAGTGCAAATTTTGTTTTCCTCCACTAATAACCAATATTTATTAAATATCAGTATATTTAATAGAAAGCCTCTAAGTGTAGCTCACTATAAATTATGTGTTGCTTTTGTCTTAGTGACTTTATTCTAATTGTTTTTGTTTGCTTGTTTTTAGAGAAGCTTCCGATAATCTTACAGTACAAAATCTGAAGGGATCATTTTCTAATGCTTCAGGTATAATTACTAATTGTAACTTAAACATAATAATGCTTGTGTGTATGTGTACATGTTTGCTCTAAATACTTAGAACTGTGGCTAACTCACTGCATCAGTAATATCCTCTTAAAGTAACATATGTACAATTAGTTATACCAAAAAGAATTAATCCCTATGAAACTTACATTCTAGAAAATGATAAAAACCACTGGGAGTTTGGTGACTCTTCTGGTCCTGATATGTCTGTCTTATTTTTACAAGTGGTTTAATCTTCCTTTGATTCAGTTTATTATGTAGATCAAATGTGGATAAATTTTCCCCATATAGAAGATTGAAGAAAAGTATTTTGAAATGCCCTGGAGACACTATGTACATTTGTTTTCATGAAAGCCAAGAGGAAACAGTGGTGACAGTTACACTTTTAGTTTTACTACATTTGTCAACCCAAGTGAAAAGGAAATGTCCCAGGGAAGTCCATGAGAAGACATTACTTGACTTTTAAGAGAATTAGGTCTTTTGGGTTCATTTCTGTTAGCAGGCTTTCTGCCACCATCTGATTTCAAATACTTAGAGGAATTTAAAGAATTGTAGTTTGGGAAATGTTAAGCTTGCCTTTTTTTCCTTAGGTTCATGAGGTTTGACTCATACTGCCTCCCTGTGCCTTTGTCACCTCCCACTGAAGGAGGGAAGGCTGGTGATCCTGACAGAAGCATCAGAACTACTAGGGGATAAGTGGGGTTCTGGGTTTCTGGTCAAGTGCAGACAGTCACAGAGACAGAAAACAAGGCTTAGACATAATCCAGTCCATAGAATCACCCCCCAGTGGATTCTAATCATCTCTGCCAGCTCTGTGGTGTGTAATAGAAAGTGGGACCAGATAAGGCCATAACTGCTGAAACTCTGTTTCAGGTTTATTTGAAATCCATGGAGCAACGGTTGTTCCCATTGTGAGTGTGGTCGCCCCCGAAAAGCTGTCAGCCAGCACCAGAAGGCGGTATGAGACTCAGGTACATGGTCAGAGTGTCCTCGGCTTTCTAACATGAGCCACAAAGGAGGAAGAAAACAAGAAACGGAACAAAGGAACAGTTTCCTGGAAATGTTTTCCTTCCCAATTCCTGAACTTGGTGACTTCTGAAAATTTCACCAACACAGAGCATCTCAGGTGCCAAGATTCTGCCCCGTTTGTCCTCCAAAGAGGCCTCAGTGTACACTGTGGGCACCCAGAAGCAGCTGTTGTCAGAATTACTGAGTCCAAACAAAAAGTTCCTGATCCCATTTGGTTTGTGGTACATAACAAAGCAGAAGAGATCCTCCACAAGACGTGTGGCAGGTTTCTCTCTGCACACATGTCTTTGGTATCTGTTATTTGCCTGATTCTGTGCTAAGTGCCAGGTAAAATGGAAAACATATGACATGGCCGCAGTCCTCAAAGACTTATACCCTTAGAAGCATATATATAGTTGGAGAATAGAAAAAAATCAGTACTAGGATGCTGAATTAAGTATACTGAATGAGTGTTAGAGTATGTTACAGACATGGGGGAGAGAGAAAGATCAGGGTCTTTATGGACGATCAAGAAAGGCTTCGTGGAGGTGATCCCTGAAGGATTTCAGCAGGCAGAGAGGGAAGATGAGGGTGTTCCACATGGACGGGACATAGGGAAGGACAGCGTAGAAAAGCTACTGAGCAGAGTTGGGACACTGGCCTCACTTGGGAGTAGGGTATGAGAGGGTAGCCATTACTTAGGAACGTAATTAGACTGAAACACAAAAGATCAAGTTACCTCATTTTGTTAGCTTTCCTGGCTGTTTCTCAGTGTGTTAGGTGGAAACTCACTTTTCATATCTACCATATTTCAGTTCCATGTTCTCAATGCTGTCACTGTCCCCTTCTTAAATTTAGCTTAATACTTAAAATCTCCCTACTTCCGCATGTACTGTTTTACAATACTGAGCTTTTATTACATGTCAATTCAAAATTATAAAGAAATAAGTGGATTAGTAAACAAATGATCAAGGTAGGCTATAAGATCTCATTTTCCCTGAGGTCATAATACACTAGACACTCATCTTACTGAGGTGGATGAAGAGCAAGTCCTTATATAATATTTGGGATCCCTTTTAGGCTTTGGTTTGTCATCTGTGATTGTTTCCTAGAATAAGAACTGAAATGGCAAGAAAGATGGCTTGATTGGACAGGTTCTGAATTCTAACACTTTCCTTTTTGTTAGGTACAAACCCGACTTCAGACCTCCCTTGCCAACTTACATCAGAAAAGCAGTGAAATTGAAATTTTGGCTGTAAGTCACTTTCTTTAACTTTCTGAGGATGGCTTTTGTCCACACTGTCAAATTTTTGCTCATTGTCAATAGAATTGGGATACAGGCCTGTTTCTCCTAGTTTCTTCCTCTGAAATATTGGGAGGAGGGGGACTGAAAATGAAAATCATTTTTCTAAATGTTTCAGGCTTCCCTGATAGTTCAGTTGGTAAAGACTTTGCCTGCAGTTGAGACCCCAGTTTCATTCCTGGGTCTGGAATTTGCACTGGAGAAGGGATAGGCTACACACTCCAGTATTCTTGGGGTTTCCTCATGGCTCAGCTAGTAAAGAATCCGCCCACAATGTAGGAGACCTGGGTTTGATCCTTGGGTTGGAAAGATCCCCTGAAGAAGGGGATGGCTACCCACTCCAATATTCTGGTCTGGAGAATTCCATGGACTGTACAGTCCCATGGGGTCGCAGAGTCGGACACGACTGAGCCACTTTCACTCTTTCACTTTGCAGGCCTTTGCAGGTAGTGCTACCAAAGCTTTGCAGTGTGATGTGTTAGTTCTAAGTGCTGAGATCAAATCACTGCCAAATTGAATAAGCAGCACAGAAACATCCCATTCATGCTGCTCCATCCAAAGTGATACCACAGTCACAAGTCAGTATGTACTGCCTAGGATCCCTGACGTGATGTACATTTTTGTGTATCAACAGGTGGATCTACCCAAAGAAACAATCTTACAGTTTCTGTCATTAGAGGTAAGCAAGATGAACTCTTCTGCACTATAGTCTTTAAAATCCCAAAGTTTGCTGTTTTACCAAAAGAAAGTTGAAAGTGGCATTATTTTCTTTATGATATGAGGTATTTTTATAGCAGTCCCAGGAATTTAGGAGCATTGTTTCTTTTATGTGATATGTATTACTAAATCATACTTTGAGGGAATCACACTTTTTTTTTTTTTTTACATTTCAGATGTTTTTAACAAACACATAGGGTTTTTACTGTGTCTCGAGCTCTAGCAGGCCTTGTTCTAAGCACTTTAGGAATGTTAACTCGTTTAATCATAACAACCCCAAGGGATACATACCGTTACCTTTTTACAGATCCTTATTTTACATTTTATGGAGAATAGAAGTAGAGAGGTTAAACATCTTACTCAAAGTCACCCAACTAGGGAGTTGCAGAGCCAGGATTTGAACCTAGGCAGACCAGTGGAATCTACATTCTCACCCACTATACTGTGCTGCTTCAAATAAACCTTCATTCCAAATAGGGAAGCTCATTTGCAGAACTAAAACTATGTGGAAGATCTTTCTGTAAAAATTGAATGTAGGTCCTTTTTTACATGCTTTTTTAAAAAATAGGTACATAACTTTATTATCAAATAGCCTAATTGAACTTTTTAAAAAATTTAATATATACCTTTGCTGTAAGAATATTTAACTGTAAGAATAACTACATGTGATTTTTGCAGCATATCTAACCAAAGAATACTGTTGTCTATCCAGAGTGTTTAGTCAGATTAAGTTAGATGAAAAATGAACTTTGCCCCAGAACTGACATTTCATGCTATATTTTAAGGTTATTCTCCACTTATATAAAATATTGATTATATTCCTTGTGCTGTACAATATATCCTGTAGCTTCTCTTATAAGCTAACTTCCCCCTTCCCTGTCCTCCATCCCCACTGGTATTCTCCTGTCTGGTAAATAAGCATATAGCACAATACTGTTGATTTACTGCTTCATGAGCCACTCAAACCGGTGCACATCATCTCACCTAAAGTCAACAGTTGGCAGAAATAACTGGTGTAGTCACGTTAACACACTGGGGCTGCAACATTCTTAGGCAGGATCTAGTAAGCTGGTTTTATAAAGAAATTCAGTTCTTCAAAGGAAGAACCCTCACAGTCTCCCCACTAGTTCTTTCCCTCTGTAACTGATCTCTTCAGTGTACTTAGAGGGGGGATGGCATTGATACCTCATTAGTGACCCAGGAAAAGCCAGTTAATAAACCCTAGTACCTGTTGTGTTAAGTCTTATCTATATTTTTTCCTAGTGGGATGCTGATGAACAGGCATTTAACACAACTGTGAAGCAGCTGCTGTCACGCCTGCCAAAGCAAAGATACCTCAAATTAGTCTGTGATGAGATTTATAACATCAAAGTAGAAAAAAAGTAAGTTATCACTGAGGCATTGCAGGTTTCAGTATAGGTTAAAAGTCAAGCTGGTGGGGGTGGGGGGCATTGTTTGTTTTTAGGAGTTTTTCCCCCAAGAAGGGGTTTTAGAGTGACAAATATGTTATTGTCTTGTTGAGGTTAGATGACTAATAAATTGCTATGTTAGAACTGCAGTTGGTGACCAGTAAATACATGTTAGGACTGTGAATCACAGTCATGCTCTTATCAATAACAACACAGTGATCTCAGTAGCAGCTATCCCAGTTATCATTTTGATCACCCAGGTAACTCCTATGTTTTATGTCCCCTTGTCAGAATGCCAGTTGTTCATGTTTTCAAACACTAAAATGTTCTTAGTGACTAGCCTTCCATCTTGTTTTTGATTACACAGAACTCCTACAGTTAAGTGTTCTAAAAATAAATTACCAGCGGCATTCTTTACCCATTATACTGATCCTGTCTTCTCCCTCCTCTTGCAGGGTGTCTGTGCTCTTCCTGTACAGCTACAGAGATGACTACTACAGAATCTTATTTTAATCCTAAAGAGCTATCATTAAATTGTTCCGACAGGCAGGAGCTTATACTGCAAAACATTGTACATTCATTGTAATTTTAAATTAGCTTTACATTCTAAGCTGTACTACAAAGCTGAGCTTTGTAGGTTTTTCATGTGTAATATATTATAAATTTATCTTTTGAATAAATGTTTTCATATATCTGTTGCTTTTTAATTGCAAATCTATTAACACTACAGGGTTTATGGAGCTAGAACACAAGAAAACAGCTTTGTTCTTCTCTTAGCCCTATATACCAAGCATATGAAAATGTCCAAAGTAAAGGGCATAAAGAAATCAAATATCATCATTAACTTGGAATCTTTATTCTTGATGATTCTCTAATAAGCTTATCCTTAGTCTGGTTAAGCAAACTCTTATTTGGTTATGAAACTCATTCAGATTTGCTAAAGGCTAAGATGATAAAATTATACAGCCAGCTGGGAAACCCATGAAATAACACAACTTTTAATAAAATGGTCAGGTTTCAGTTCCAATAAACCAAAAGACAGGGCCTCAAGCCTATTCATAATCACATCATTCCAGAATGAGAAGCTATGGCCAGAAACTTTTTATGGGGTAGGAAAAAGAATTAAAGTTGGTCAGTGCTGATAAATACAAGTTAAATAATACACTGCTCTTTAGAGATGGCTACAGAGTCTGTAAACTATTATCCAGGAATATACAACCATCCAACACAAACCACTTAGCCAGATCTAAGATAAACTGGCTTCTTGGAACTACCCTGTAAACACTGCAGCCCTTCCATCCAAAAATGACCCTAATCTCACATGAAAACAGTCATTATAAGGGAATCAGAAACTCAGCTTTGTGGCCAAAAATAAAAACCAAAGGAAAAACAGCAATTCAGTGGTTAGTTGGTGAAAGCGGGAAAGCTGGTGCCCTTCACTGCGCTGCTTTGCTCTTCTTACTCTTGCTCTTTTTGTCCCTCTTCTTCAGCCCATCCATGTTAGCTCGCAATAGGTTTGAATAAGCCTAAAAGACACAGAGCGTGACCTTAGTGCAAAGAGCTGCAAATTGGTGAAGCATCTGCCCTACTTCCGTAATGGATTTAGGCTTGTCAAAATCAGAAAGCCTAAATGATAAAGTATAGAATACTATGGGACACCTGTATCCTAAGGAATATGGTGTAAGGCAAACACCCTCACATGATAGCAGCTTCTGCAACACCCACTAGTGAGTTGCACATTTTTTACTTTTTTTTTTAAGCAAAAATGGAAGACTGCAGGCAACTTACATAACTGTACTGTAAGTACAGCATATATGAAGCCTAAGACAACAAAATTTAGCTAAAAAGACAATGTCAGTGTTGAAGTAAAATTCGTAGCTTGGCAGCTTTTACTTGTAAACTATTGGTAAAACACAGTATCACAGGACAGCAGTGAACTTAATTCGCAATCTTAACCCAACCCAGTGTTAAACATTAGGCTGACTCTTGCCTCAAGAAATGGGACACAAAGAACACCAGAAACTCACCATCTGAAACTTATTCACTTCTTTGGAGCTCACCTGGAAAATAAGGGGGAAAAGATCACCCCTGTTACCACAAAAAAATCATCTGCCTCACCCAGTAAAACTCAAAAGCCTCATGAACACATCCTAATCTTTAAAAATATTTCTTCCCTACTGCAGGAATGGGAAACCTATTTTTCTACTAACAGCTATTTTTCTATTCCACTTTCCTCTGCCTGAGGAATAAGTAAAGTAGCTCTGCACTTTGAGAATTGTACCAAGATGGGAAACATGGGCTGCTTAAGAAGCTATGCTTCTCGCCTCTGTTGAAATCTCTTAAAACACATTGTACTGACTTTTTCTAAGGAGTCTAAGAGATGTCAAAGAACTTAACCTTTTGTGCAAGATACATTTAAATTACACCCTCCCCATCTTATTTTAAACCTACCTTCCGTTAATTCAGGCCCATGTAAGCAAATTGCAAGCTACCACAAGAGAAATTTTATGTCTGAAGATTCCTTAGTTTTCCATACTTCATGACACCCAACTTTATTTTTTTTTAAGCCACATAAATGCTTTACTGTAAAAATCTCAAGATAACTGGTAATGGAAAATTAATCAACTAATTATCACCCACATTTTCATGAATACTCTATACTGATAGGATAGGATAGAGGGCACCCTGGTTCTGCCCCAGTAGAATAAAGAAGTATTCATTTGATCCAAGGAGTCTTCTTGCTTTGCCATATTCAACTTCCACTTTGAAAGGGAAAGCTAGAACTCTTACTCAATGAGCCGTGTGCTCAGTAGTGTCTGACTCTTTGCAGCCCCATGGACTGTAGCATGCCAGGCTACATACTCAAATTCAAAGCCTGATATAATATATGTTTGGTACCTGAACCACAACGATAAAGGAATAATCAGCTTAAAAGTAAAAAAGCATCTGGTACCAAGAAACTTCACTGAAGCCCCAGCACAGTAAGGGAATAAGGAATCAAGTATGCCAGCTGCTCCTTACAGTACTACTCTGAGTAAGGACCGATAACGCTAATATTTTTTTCTAACAAGTGTTTGACTTCTACCGCCTTCATTTTAATTTTGCTCTTGGGCTTTCTATTACCAAGGTAATAAAAGATCTTGATTTCAAAACAGCTGGGGAACTTCACACTAGTATTTAGTAACTCCCAAAAAAAAAAAAAACCACACAAAACCTGGTACAGATATAACCCATCCTCAGTTAAGTTCAAGTCTTTAAACTCCAAAACAGGAGTATTAGGAATCCAACTTACCACAGTGCTGATCTTCTTTTTCCCATCAGTAGCTCTTAACAGACATTTGTTGTCCGAGGGCTCAAAGCCCTCCACAGAACCCTTCCTTGGAATAGGTTTAGTTCGGCCATCATCTGCATGAAAAATACATCCTGGTGAACACAGCCAGACTTAACAGGTAGACAAAAAGTTAATAAGTCAGGAAAGGATACAAAGAGGATACCTTATCCACCTCCACTGATCTAGTTCTGTTAGCTACATTATCTGCTAATAGATGGCTTGGCCACACCTTGGGAACCTACCTGCTACTCCCAAGATGGGAACATTGTAATATTAAAGCACATTAAATCTCAGTAACCATGGCGCGGCTTGGAATCCTTGACAACAAGGACAGCCCTGACATGACTGGGGCCCACTGGAACCGGAACTGACTTAGGTGGCTAGGTGCTGGGGGCCGCACCAGCCCCAATCCCTAATACTCTCTGGCCCCTCAGCCCTGAATGGGCCCAGTATAAGGTGGAGGAAGGTAGGGGAAGCAGAGGATGCGCAGCAGAAAGATTCTGCCTGAGGCTCCCAGTCACTGGGCACCCGGGCCGGGGTCTCGCTCGGCCTCCCAGCCCCCTTCCGGCCTTGCCGCGTCCACAGCCGCTTACACTTCTTCAGGGTGATGAACACGCTGCCCGACAACCGGCACTTCTGGAAGAGCCTAGTCAGCTCCGTCAGGAACTGGAACACAACAAGCCCGGCCCCGTTAGGCAACCACAAACTCCCTTCCCGTCTCGTCAAGTCCCTGTCCCTCCCGAAGAACGAGACAGAGGTCCCGAGCCAAGCCCCAAACAGCCTCGGTCCCTCAGCCTGCCAGCTCTGGCTATACCTGTTCACTCTCCAGCAGCACCATCCCTGGCGCTGCTGGCTCCGCTCCGTCAGCACAAGCCCCAAGCCTCTGGAGCCGGAAGTTTCTCCTGGCCTGGGCGGGACTTCCGCTATTAGGTTTCTTGTCTCTTTCACCCAATCCCTGCTTCTACCGTTTCTCTGCCCCACCCACCTCGCGCCCGGCTCAGGGCCGCCCCCTTCTGTTCCGGGAGAGCGACGACCCCGAGGGCCTTTGCAGTGTGCCAGATCTCACAGACAAGCAACCGCCTCGTCCAAGCAGCGGAAGGGAGTAAGAGCGTGGAAGGATTTGATGGAAACCTATAATTGTGGCTCAGCTGGTAGAGAATCCGCCCGCAATGCGTTAGACCTGGGTTCGATCCCTGGGTTGGGAAGATCCCATGGAGAAGAGAAAAGCTACCCGCTCCGGTATTCTGGCCTGGAGAATTCCATGGGCAAGTCCATGGACTCGCAAAGAGTTGGACACGACAGAGCGACTTTCACTTTATAGCTGTGTACATTCAGCTGTGTGTTGGGTAAATTACCTAACAGTTCGGTGCTTCAGTTTCCTCAACCTATACTAATAGTATCCACTTCACAGTGTGGCTTTGAAGAGTAAATGAGCTAATATTAAACACAACAGTGTGCGGCTCATAGAGTCTACTCAGTAAACGTAAGCTCTTGTCGTTTTTATCATTGCCGTTGTATTACATTCCCAAGGAGGTCCTCTGAACTATTCCTCTTCTCTGACCAGGCTCGGTGGCCCCAGCTCTTGCAGGAAGGCCCGCAGCCAGGTCTTAGTTTCTCCTCAGTTCGGTCAGGAGACCTGGGGTCTAAGTCCAGCTCTGCTGTTGCCAACTTGAACCTTAAGCCCTTGATAAAGTCAAGTATGAAATCATGCAGTGGGTTTTCACTGAGGGTCTCTTAGCCTGTGCCAGGCACTGTGGTTGGAGTTGGAGCTACTGCAGGATAAAAGACAAATTCCTGGTTTCCTGAAACTTGGGTTAAAGGAGAAAGAAGGAAATAAACAATAAAAAAGAAGTATAGCTTCAGATCGGAGAAGGCAGTGGCACCCCACTCCAGTACTCTTGCCTGGAGGATCCCACGGACAGAGGAGCCTGGTGGGCTGCAGTCCATGGGGTCGTTAAGAGTCGGACAGGACTGAGCGACTTCACTTTCACTTTTCACTTTCATGCATTGGAGAAGGAAATGGCAACCCACTCCAGTGTTCTTGCCTGGAGAATCCCAGGGACGGGGAAGCCTGGTGGGCTGCTGTCTATGGGGTCACACAGAGTCGGACATGACTGAAGTGACTTAGCATAGCATAGCATAGCATAGCATAGCTTCAGATAATGACGGCTATGAAGACAACTAAAAACAAGATGATTCAATACTGATGAAGGTACTACTTTAGGTTGGAATCAGGGAAATCTCTCTGAGGAGAACTTTGAGCTTAAAACTAAAGGGACCAGCCATTCAAAAATCTAGGAATAGAGTGTTTCAGACACAGAGAATGGCTAGAACAAAGACCCCAAAGGGGAAACAAGTTGCCATGTGTTCATAAGGCTTGGGGTGTGGGGGTGGAGTGGATGTGGAAGAAGGGGTGAAGGAATATGGAAAACTGGGAGAGGTAGCCACTGACCAACTCATATAGGGCCTGTGGTTGCGACAAATTTGGATTTTGTTCCAAATACAAAGAAAAGCTTCTTGTTAAGGTAGTTTTAAACAGAACAGTGATAGTCTATTTTACATTTTTTAAAGATCTTTGGTCTGTGGTGTAGAGAAGCTACTGTGGAGACAAAGCAAGAAATAGACCAATTAGACAGTTGCATTAGCTTCCTATTGCTGCATAACAAATCTGCACAAAGTTAGTGTTTTACAGGTCTGGAGGTCACAAGTCTAAAATCAATGTGTCTGCAGGGCTATATTCCATCTGGAAGCTTCAGGGGAAAAATCTCTTTCCTTGCCCTTCTAGAAGCCACTTGCATTCCTTGACCCATGGCATCCCTTTGTCATTTCATTATAACCCTTTATTTCCATTGTCACATCTCCTACTACTGACTTTGATCCTTTTGCCTCCCTTTTATAAATACCCTGTGGTTATATTAGGCTGTCCTAGATAACCCAGGATAGCCTCCCCATGTCAAGAGATCTTTAATTTAATCACAAAGTCCTTTAAACATGTAAGAAAACATATTCACGAGTTCCAGGTATTGGGACAAAAATAACTTGGGGGAGAAATGGGAGTGACCCCAGAGGTTATTACAAAACTCTAGGTGCTTACAACATTTGCAATCAGATTAGTGTATACCTCAAAAGTAGAGTCAATAGGACTCATATACAATTGGCTGTGAACATTAAGAAGAAAAGAGGAATCAGGGATGACTTATAGGCTTTTGATTTGAGCAACTTGGTGATGGTGATGCCATTTACTAAGACAGGAAAAATGTAAGAGGTAAAAAGTTCTGTGAGAAGAAAAAAGGGGTTATTTTGTTCTTGTAATATCTGAGACACAAGCTGGAATCAAGATTGCCGGGAGAAATATCAATAACCTCAGATATGCAGATGACACCACCCTTATGGCAGAAAGTGAAGAGGAACTAAAAAGCCTCCTGATGAAAGTGAAAGTGGAGAGTGAAAAAGTTGGCTTAAAGCTCAACATTCAGAAAATGAAGATCATGGCATCTGGTCCCATCACTTCATGGGAAATAGATGGGGAAACAGTGGAAACAGTGTCAGACTTTCTTTTTCTGGGCTCCAAAATCACTGCAGATGGTGACTGCAGCCATAAAATTAAAAGACGCTTACTCCTTGGAAGGAAAGTTATGACCAACCTAGATAGCATATTCAAAAGCAGAGACATGGCTTTGCCAACAAAGGTTTGTCTGGTCAAGGCTATGGTTTTTCCTCTGGTCATGTATGGATGTGAGAGTTGGACTGTGAAGAAGGCTGAGTGCTTAAGAATTGATGCTTTTGAACTGTGTTGTTGGAGAAGACTCTTGAGAGTCCCTTGGACTGCAAGGAGATCCAACCAGTCCATTCTGAAGGAGATCAGCCCTGGGATTTCTTTGGAAGGAATGATGCTAAAGCTGAAACTCCAGTACTTTGGCCACCTCATGCGAAGAGTTGACTCATTGGAAAAGACTCTGATACTGGGAGGGATTAGGGGCAAGAGGAGAAGGGGACGACAGAGGATGAGATGGCTGGATGGCATCACTGACTCGATGGACATGAGTTTGAGTGAACTCCAGGAGCTGGTCATGGACAGGGAGGCCTGGCTTGCTTCGATTCATGGGGTCACACAGAGTCGGACATGACTGAGCGACTGATCTGATCTGATCTGATCTGAATATCTGAGATTCCTATTACATATCCAAGTGGAACTATTAAGTAAGCAGCTACATACACAAGTTTGCAGTTCAGTGAAAAGATAAAAGTTATAACTGAAAACTGGGAAGGCATCTTCATAGGCCCATGGTACAGTTTGGTGAAAACCCCTCCTATAAAGCTGCCAGCACAAGACCACTCTGCAGTGACCACCACTATGCTGCTGCTAAGTCGCTTCAGACGTGTCCGACTCTGTGCGACCCCATAGACAGCCCATCAGGCTCCCCCGCCCCTGGGATTCTCCAGGCAAGAACACTGGAGTGGGTTGCCGTTTCCTTCTCCAATGCATGAAAGTGAAAAGTGAAAGTGAAGTCGCTCAGTCATGTCCGACTCTTAACGACCCCATGGACTGCAGCCTACCAGGCTCCTCTGTCCATGGGATTTTCCAGGCAAGCGTAACTGGAGTGGGGATAGCCTCTAAAGATCCCTGGGCCTTGCTGTCACTAGCTCAGAAATCAGAGTCCTGGTTGTAAGCACCAGATTGGCCAATTAAAGATTTAAGCACCAGATTGGCCAATTATAGATTATATGCTTGAGCCCAGGCTTCCCTGCTGGCTCAGTGGTAAAGAACCCACCTTCCAATGCAGGGAACTTGGGTTCAACCCCTGTGTCTGGAAGATCCCCAAGAGAAGGAAATGGCAACTTACTCAAAGTATTTTTGACTGGGAAATCCCATGGACACAAGAGCTTGGCACACTACAGTCCTTGGGGTCACAAAAGAGCTGGACATGACCTAGCAACTAAACAACAATGCTTGAGCCCTAGTTCTGGGGTGGATGAGGGAGTGACTCTCTGACCCTTTTATCTTCCTTGTCTTTCACCAGGACCCGCACAATGGAGGATCACAAATAGGTTCAGATCCTGCAGAACTGAAGGCCAGCATATATCTGCTATACAAGGTCTTCAGGGTGCTGGACATTTGGAAGAAACTGTGAAATCATCAGAGACTGAACGTATTTAAGATGTGTTGTAGACTGCCAGGGAATATGAGGGCTGACTTGATATTTATGGTCATGAATTTAAGTAAAACTAGTTACAGACTTGTGTGATCCAAAGATTGACCTAAATGATGACCCTTGTGCTCTGACCCTGTATTATTCACTGGACATTCAGAAATGTTTTTTAGAGGTATGGGCTTCGTGTTGGTGACACCAGGGTGAAGGAAAGAGCCTAGAGGCCATGATTCATCCAGGGCCTTGTCAGGATTAGCCATCAAGGTGGACACATCTCACTGTTTCCCAACTCTTTGTGACCCCATGGACCACAGCACGCCAGGCCTCCCTGTCCATCACCAACTCCGAGTTTACTCAAACTCATGTCCACTGACCCTTCAGCTTGCTCTAATATAGTAAACATGGATACTTACATTTAAATTAATATCAGGCATTGGCAGTCCAATGGTTAGGATTCAGTGCTTTCACTGCTGTGGGCCCAGGTTCAATCCCTGGTCAGGGATCTAAGATCTCACAAGCTCATGTGGTTCAGCCAAAAAAAAAAAAAACACATTTAAATGAAATAAAAAATTCAGTTCTTTAGTTTCACTGGCCAGATTTCAAGGACTCAATATCCCCATGTAGCTTGGATAGTGCAGGTATAGATTAGCATTTCCATTAGCACAGATTCTATCAGACAGCACTGCTGTGGATAACATTGAGGCTGGTGTGCAATGAATGCTCGGCAAAGAGTAACAAGCAGTGCTATAATTTATAGCCCAGCCACCTTCCTACCCAGGCTTCCTAGGTGGCGCAGTGGTAAAGGATCTGCCTGCCAATGCAGGAGATACAGGAGACTAGTTTTCAATCCCTGGGTTGGGAAGATCCCCTGGAGGAGGAAATGGCAACCCACTCCAGGATTGTTGCCTGGAAAATTCCATGGACTAGGGAGCTGGTAGGCTACAGTCCATGGGGTCACAAAGAGTCAGACATGACTGAGCACACATACAGGCACCTTCCATCATTTGGATACCACCATCTTGATTTCTGCCATTATCCGATTACCACCTGCGTTATTAGTTAACACTTTTAAGTTGACTCATTTTATACGTAAGTTTATTTAATATCATTATCATAAAACTACCATGCGCCCCAACAATCCCTCTACTGGGCAAATACTCTGAGAGAACCATACTTGAAAAAGATACACGTATCAGATGGAGAAACAGTGGAAACAGTGTCAGAATTTATTTTTCTGGGCTCCAAAATCACTGCAGATGGTGACTGCAGCCATGAAATTAAAAGACGCTTACTCCTTGGAAGGAAAGTTATGACCAACCTAGATAGCACATTCAAAAGCAGAGACATTACTTTGCCAACAAAGGTTCGCCTAGTCAAGGCTATGGTCTTTCCTGTGGTCATGTATGGATGTGAGAGCTGGACTGTGAAGAAGACTGAGCGCCGAAGAATTGATGCTTTTAAACTATGGTGTTGGAGAAGTCTCTTGAGGGTCCCTTGGACTGCAAGAAGATCCAACCAGTCCATTCTAGAGGAGATCAGCCCTGGAATTTCTTTGGAAGGAATGATGCTAAAGCTGAAACTCCAGTACTTTGGCCACCTCATGCTAAGAGTTGACTCATTGGAAAAGACTCTGATGCTGGGAGGGATTGGGGGCAGGAGGAGAAGGGGATGACAGAGGATGAGATGGCTGGATGGCATCACCGACTCAATGGATGTGAGTTTGAGTGAACTCTGGGAGCTGGTGATGGACAGGGAGGCCTGACGTGCTGCGATTCATGGGGTCACAAAGAGTTGGACGCGACTGAGCAACTGAACTGAACTGAACTGGACTGGACTGATGGAATCTAGAAAGATGGTACTGATGAACCTATTTTCAGGGGAGCAATGGAGACGCAGACATAGAGAACAGACTTGCGCGGACACAGTTGGGGAAGGAAAGGGAGGGATGAATTGAGAGAGCAGCGTGGAAACATATATATTACCATATGTAAAATAGATAGCCAGTAAGAATCTGATGTACAACTCAGGAAGCTCAAATCGGTGCTGTGTGACAACCTAGAGGGCTAGGATAGGGTGGGAGGTGGGGGGGGGGTCCAAGAGGGAGGGGACATGTGTATACCTATGGCTGATCCATGTTGATGCATGGTAGAAACCAACACAATATTGTAAAGCAATGTCCTCCAATTAAAAATAAATAAAAAAGAAAAGTAAAAAAAATCATTATCATAAATGGAAAACCCGTATTTTTGCCATAAATAAAAGATGATAAAAACAAATACTATGAAACAAGATAATGTGGCTAAACTTAAAAACTTTAGATTTAAAAAGTAAAAATAATGAATAAAACAAGAAGGAAATGAATCAATTTATAAAAACAAACACCTGAAAATAAATTCTCCAATGAGAAAAAATGGAATCGTTTATGATGCAGTTAGGAGTAAAGATTGATCAGTGAACAAAAATATTGAAAGTCTCTGTCAATAAGACATGGTTAAATTCTAATGTTGTCAAGCACCTGAAATCCTACCTTGAAATCAGGTCGATGGCTTTTGGCTTTTGGAGCGTATGTGGCAGGAAGCTGGGTCACTGTCTCCCAGCTGTACAACCCAGACAGCTTCTGGCTCCTTCTCCCTCACCCACAGAGACCTGGGGAATGAAAACTTGTTCCCAAATCCCCTCCCACATCCTGGTCTTCAACAAAGGCCTGCACAGCACCAAGGGCAACACAGATTAGCCTGGAACTCCACCATCTACTTGAGGTCAAGTGCAAGGCCACTACCAGAAAACCTGAGGGGAAAGACCCAGTGCTCCTCCACCATAGGGCCTGGAAGAGTGTCCTGCTTATACCACCTAAGGTCATCTCTCACGAATGCTGGGGTCACAAGTGTCCACCATTTATTTTATTAGCTTTTTTTTTTTTTTTTTTATTAGCTTTTAATCAGAGCTGGGGTTTGAATTAAGATCAAGGGTCTTACTTAGGCAAGGGTTGATTAATTTACAGCTGCAGCCACTCTAATAATCAAGGTACCTGGAACACGGAGTGACAGTTATAAACACAGATGCTGCATCCTAGCTGTCTGGTTTTGAACCTCAGGTCTTCCTCTCCTTGTCTAAATGACCAGAGACAAATTACCCTTTATCCCTATTAAAAGATAATTTAAAAAATTAAAAGGTAAAATCATGACTCATACACATATTTAAGAGCTATTTACCTTAGCATTATAATGAGGAAACCAGATAGGTGTCACAATCCATTCAAAGGAGACTCCAAAGAACAAACAAACACATAGAACAGGAATATTGAAATCAATGTACATGGAAGCAAACTGACTTTTCCACAAGAGGAGAGTATCGTCCCTCAAACAAACAGAATGTGAGTAACCAAGGATAGCAGTCATTGCATTGCCATCATTTCTCTGCAGTTTAGAACAGCAAACAATCTCAGAAGCAACGAAAGACTCTAATCAGCCCAGAGGATGAGCTCTAAACACTGCAGAGTTTTCCAGTGGACACCCACTAATCTTTTTTGCTTATTCCGAATTCACTTAAACCCTCTATGCCTCAATTTCCTCACAGGTAAAATGGAGATGAAGTTCAAGTTTCAAGTGCCGTGGGGAGGAGGAAATGAGCTACGGTGGGCACTATCACATCCTACTCACCTGGATGGGAGTTGGCTGTTCCCGTTTCCTGTTTGTCAAGGTAGGTTCATTCTACAGAAACAGATCATGGCAACAAGCATAAATCAGCATCCATCTTGACAGATACTGTGCCAGTTTGACTATTTCCAGTTTCTGAGGGAGACCACACCTCGGGTTTTGACCTGCCTCACTCTAACCCCAATGTGCTGACTTTAAGATCAGCTTAAGAGAAGAAAGGAGGGAGGGTAGCAGCAAAACGCAACAGGAAGTGACGTTGGGTGGGCTTGGGTTCAGGGTGATGGGAGTGAGGTCCTAAGGTCCTGAGTGAGGTCCGAAGTGAGATGACGGGAGCCCTCCTGAGTCTGTGAGAGGTGGTCAGGTCTGGTGGTGGCATCTGACTGAAGGCGTGGGGGCATCCAAGAGAGAGGTGACCAGAGGGAGATTGCCAAACATCCCCCAGAAGTGTTCTAGAAGTCTGGGTCCCCAGAGTGAGAGGAGACCCTCCTGATCACCATGCCCTGGACTGAATCCAACCACACACCTGCAGCTGCCATTTCCTTTATTCTTTCTGTCAGTCAGTCAGCAAGTATTCACCGTGTGTCTTCTTGGGAGACTCAAGCCTCCAGAGACTTCTCCCTGACTGTGCCCCCAGGATGTAGTCCTGGATTTAGTGTCCTGGAAAGACAGCACGAGAGCACTGGACTGGGAGTCAGGGGACCTGGGTTTGTCGTTGGTCCCTTTGTGTGGGACCTTGAGCAAGGTACCTATCTATAGTTACTTCTGTGTAGTACATACCTCAAAATGTTGTTTTCAGGTTTCAATGAGATAATCCATGTAAAGAGCTCACAGTAAGTGTCCAACAGATGTATTTATTAATAATTTGTTTTGTCATCATTACATTAAGGACTTAGACTAAATTGCTGAAGTCACTTCCATTGCCAAACGTATGAACTAATGCTTCTCTCCCCCAGCCCCACCTGAGAGCCCTAGGGAAGTTTCCAGAGCCCATGAGTGCCTGTGGTTAACACTGGCCTTGCCCCTTGCACGTGGCAAGGTAAGGGAAGTAGGCGCTTCCACCACGGCCCCCTCCAGGCAAGAGTCTCAGGGGTGGTAGTGGCCCTCCCTGGGCCCTACCTGCAGTGCTCCTTGGGGCCGGTAGGGGACGCCCCAACCTCACCGGACAAGTGCGGCCACAGGCAGCCCTAACCTTCCCAGATCTTGTCGCATGACCTTAGAACATAAAAAAATCCAAGCGTGTTCCCATTGTTTTTCAAAATAATGGAAACTCAGCCTTCTGCTGAGGCTAGGAGTTTCTCTGTAATGGATATCATTCATTCAATCATTGAATGTAAACTGAACAAGCATCCACTCATGCCAGGCACCATTCTAGGTGCTGGGGTCATGGGAAGTGGACCAAATTCTCCGTGAGAGAAGGAACTCTTTTTTTCTCACACAATACCTGGCTTATATTTATTAAGAAATTATTAGTGCCAGGCTCATTGCTGGTTGCTTCCAATATTGCATATGTACTCAGTCACTCACTTGTGTCCAACTCTTTATGACCCCACGGACTGTAGCCCACCAAGCTCCTCTGTCCATGGAATTTTTCAGGCAAGAATATTGGAGTGGGTTGCCATGCCCTCCTCCAGGGGATCTTCCCAACCCAAGGATCGAACCTGGGTCTCCTGCATCTCCTGCATTGCAGGCAGATTCTTTACCACTTTGTCCAACCAAATGTATTATCTGAGGTGAGTGTTGTTTGATGTCCAGCTTCTGGAAGACACTGAGGCACCAGCAAGTAGAAAGATGTGACTTGGTCACACCCTTAGTAAGAGGTACAGTGGAGGTTTGAACCTGGGCTCACTGACTTCAGAGCCAGCCACATCGCTGCACTCCCCCTGACAGGGTGAAGAACGGATGAATGGTGCAGCCTGAGGGCAGCCCAGACCAGAGACAGTGGTGGGAAAGGGGTAGGAGACGGTGAGAAGGGAGGGAAGTCAGCAAAGTGGCCAGCTCTGGGCACAGTAGTAAAACCCAGGACTCTGCTCTCCATCTCTCGTCTCTCCCCGCCACCCTCCCACGCTCCATCCCCTTTCCCACCCTGCTCCCACCCCCGACACAGACAAAATCCTGCCTCCTGGGTTCTCAATTTTTGGACTCAGCACTTTCTGGCTGTGTTTCTGAAGAAAAGTCACTTCTTTCATCTATATGAGCCTCCGTTTCCTCAACTGTAAAATGGGAATATTCTGCTTACACTGCTTTGGTGGAGTAGGACATGAGAAAGCCCGGCAGGAAGGCCAGGTTTCAGATATTTTCCCCTCCTGCTCAAGCAGTGCCCCAGTACAAGCCCTCAGTCCTCTGAAACACCTTCCCCTCCACCCACCAAAACCCCAGTCTCTGACTAACCTCAGCTAGTGGTGCACAGGCCACCCATCTGGCAGCTAAATCATGCTAACGTGTTCACGACAGATGGTTAGATACATCACACACACACACCTCCATTTTTGGAGGCAATTTGGGCAATGTTAGACAAAGAAAAGACTCTAATGGCAGGATTTCAGGGGCTGTGGCTTTGGGGAGATTCAAAGCGATTCCCAGTACCCCACAGATGACACCCCATGTGCACCTTGCCACACGTTCCTGGAAGGTCAGAAGTATGCAGAATTGGATAATGTCGCTCATGAAATACATGTGCTCTTTAACAGGGTTATCCCCTCTTGTTGATGCTTTCTTCTTTGCTGAACCTTAGGACCATACAACCATACAACCCCAGGTTGTATGAGGGGAAACTGAGACCCAGAAAAGCAGGCGTGGTTATAGTTCAGGTCATCCCAGGCAGGCTGGAGGTCTGGGGTATGAAGAACCCTGTGTTCTTCCTGCCTTCCTCCTCCCCCTACTTTTAAGAGTTTAGTGAGTGGGACAAGGAGCCCCTTTATTCACGACGATTAGGGATCCTAAGTTTTTAAATTTCCTGCTGGGAAGTGAAGGACAGGAAATTATGTAGCCAGAGTTTCTGTGCAAATTACCCAGGTGTCCTAACTCCCCAGAGTAGCAGATGCTCTTCATCTCTTGTCTTCCGTCATCATTCATCCTTGATTGTCCAGGGAAGCCGACTCCAGCGCTCTGAGAGACCAGCAGATGCAGATTTATATGGCAAAACCCAGACAGACACAGCAAACTGACCCCTTGCCAGATCAGAGCCAGGTCCTGGTAATAACATCACTAAACCACCAACTTAGTGAGTCACAATACAAAGCTGTTAAGAGGCCTCCAAGATCGTTCTAGTCCAACGCTTACCCTTCTGGTTGCTCAAAGATAAGAAACCCGAGTGAGGCCCAGATAGGGAAAGTGACTTGCCCAAGATCTTGAAGCTCATCATGGCAGAGGAGAGGCTGGAGACCCGGAGCCCCATCCCCATGCACTTTCCACTGCCTTCCACACCCCTCTGAATGTCTCATATAGGTGGTAGGGAGGCATGGGCCCTCTTGCTTAGCCAAGGGCAGATCAGGCTGTCTCCTAGTAGGTGGGCTCAATGTCAGGCTCAGCCCTCCCTTGGGGACAGAAGAGCCTGGGGCCCACCCTTACACCCCAAGCGCCAGGCACTGGGTTAAAGGCTATAGGAAACGGCTTCCTGCTTGGCCCTCATCCAAGGCCATTTCACAATGTGGGGAAGAGCGCTGGGCTGAGAGTCTGGGCTTAGTGCTCCCTCCACCTCCACCCAAGCCCCTCTCAGACCCCCTGGATACAATGAGCTGGCCCCTACCTGAGACTGGGGATGAAGTAGGATAAAGCAGAGAGCTCACCCTGGCAGTGTTCTGAGTGGTGTCCTGAGGTGAGCAGTGGCTGCCTTGCAGGCACCAACCATTCTCCCTTTTCCCTGGCTGTCCACCTGCCAGTGTTCACACTGGGAGAACCCTGTGTAGACCGGAGATGGTCCACTTGGTCAGCCCCATAGTACTCTTATTATGAGTCAGAGGGGAATCTGGAAGCAAGCTTGGAGAGGGGCAAGGCCGTGGGCAGCTTCCTGTCATGAGGCATGGTGACGATCAAACAGAAAATTCCGGGCAGGGAAGCTGAAATCATGGTCGTCTCCACACACACACACACACACACACACACACACACACACACACACACACACCCCCCTAGGCTGGGGTGACTGCAGTTCACATGGGAACCAGGGCAGAGACATTGGGACATTCAATGAGAATTCATTATGTCCCTCCAATTGGATCAGCATGAGCTCAGCTCTGTGCGGGATCTTGTCTGAAGTAGGAGGCAGTGGTCAGGGACCCAAATTCTCCTGTCTTTGAGTCTTAATGAGGAGACAAAACAAACCCGGGTGAAAAGTCAAACCACAAAACGAGGCAGTGTGAGGCTGAGGCCCACACACTCATACTGCATACTGGACAGTCCAGTACGGCCAGTGAGGGGTGAGGGGGACAGGGGAGTCACTGTGGGCCAGGCCCAGGGGACGCCCCTGGGGAGAATTTGGCTCAGCAGAAATTATGAAAAAGGTCTTCTACTGGGGAAGGGAAGACAAGGCAGGAGGGAGAATGCATATTCTCAGGACAGATTCTCTTTCCACAGGATGAGACTGGAAGTGTGCCTGGCCCCAGGCCGCTTCCTTCCTCTGAGCTCTCACTCCTTGAACTTGGTCTTCCTCTGAATCCATGGGATGTCAGTGGCCTAGGGAGGGAGGTAGCCACGTGGAGAGGTAGGCAGGAGCGAGGGAGTGCCAGGGAGTTCACCCCCTCAGCCGGGGAGCATCTGACAACAGGAAGCAGCTGCAGCAGGCTCCAGGGCTGTGTGCTGGTGTCTGCCACTCTCCGTCTCCCCCCGGCAGCAGCCCCCACAGAACAAACTGTTCTTCGAGAAGCTCTGGGGACAGAGGGCCCACACCTGCTCCCCAGGTCGGTTTGGACAAGTCAGCAGAGGCGTGCCATGGCCCAGCAGCCCCCTCACCCCCTCTCTTGCATGATGCAATGTAACACAAAACAAGAGCTTTGAGGAGGGAAACAAGCACTGTCTCTTCACAAAGGCCTCACCCTTGAATTTCTAAGGATGTCTCTGAAAATAGGACCTAAGCTCCAGGTCCCAAACTCCAAACTGAGTGGAGATGCTGAGTGGTGTGGCTTTTCAGAAAGAGCACAAAGTGCAGGATTTTTCTATCTTAATCCTGCCAGGGAAAAGCTGTGTGACCTTGGACAAGTCACTTCCCCTAGGCAGACTTCAGTCTCCTTTATAACACAAAGAGTTGTGATGGGTGAGGTCTGGGTGACTTCCAGTTTAAAATGTGAGAGACCATGCTCGGAGGACGCTTTGGGGCTGCTGTGAAAACTAGGGCTTGAGTAACGGAGAGAAATTAGGATGAGACTCTGGTTGAGGGCTAGATAAAATAGAATGGAACTCGGGATTTCTCTGGAGGTCCAGTGGTTGAGATCAATGCAAAGAAAGTGGGTTTGATCCCTGGTCCGGGAACTAAGATCCCACATGCTAGACAGCATGGCCAAGAAAATAAATTTTAAAAAGAAAAGCAATGGGATTCAATTTAGGACCTGAGATGGTAGTTTTGTTTCCCCCAGATCTCCACGATAAAGAGAAGTGGCTCTGTTGGACTGAGAACACCTCAAGAGAAGCTCATTTCATAGAAGGCTCCCCAACACTTGGTGAAGAGCTAGACTCCTAGATAGTTTAAGGTCGTCCATCAGTCACAGCTGCCCACCCCCAATTTACAATGAGCTGGGAGGGGGAACACACCTGAGAGCAGAGCAAGGGGTGCAGGAACGCAAGGAAAAAGCCCAGCCTTCCTAATGCTCTTCTTCAGGGAAGCTGCTCCTTAAAATTCCTTCAACTGGGGACCGAGCCTTTCAAATCACAGTCAAGCTAAAAATAAATGGCTAAGATTCTGCCTTTCTAGGACCCAAAGTATCCTTGGAGAGACTTTCAGCAGAGTGGGGACCGGAAAAAGGAGAGAAAGGGGCAGTCCAGATATCACAGGAGACCTGCTTTTTCTGAAGCCAGACGAGGTCTGGTAGCTCAGTCCTGTTCCCTGTGGGCAGTGATGAGGTAGAAGGCCTTGGGGTTCTGGGTCACTTTCTGAAACCCTCCCTGTTTGCTTCCCAGGCCTCAGCAACCCCTAAGAGAAGAGTCCAGTTTAGCTCTCATCCATCTACTACCTGTTCATTACCCAGGGTGGGGGCCAGGAGACCAAATGACACCGCTCTCCGGCCTCCCACCAGATCATCCACATGGCTTCGATGCTGTCTGAGCTGTTTTGGAGCCACAACCCCAGGCTCTTGGAGGCAGCTTCAGCCCTCCCCTTGGGAGGAAGGCTAAAAGAGGTGGGGGGTGGAGCATGCTGGTCTCCACTGGCCTTTAGCCTGCGGGGCCGTGCTCTGCCAAGACCCATGTTGGTAAAAAACAGCAAAGGGGGAGAGGAACAGGGCCAGACCAAGCTGACATGTGGCGCGTCCCAGCTGTAGCCCAGAGCAGTGCAGACACGGGCTTGGCATGCTCCTCTGTGTGTCTATGTTTGTGTCTGTGTATGCACACGCACCCTAGTATACATGCACGAGAAGGTGTGTGTTTGTTGACCTGGGTGAGTGCTGCCCAACACTGTAGCGTGTGTGTGCTAAGTCACTTTAGCCATGTCTAGCTCTGTGCAATCCTATGGACTGTAGCACACCAGGCTCCTCTGTCCATTGGATTCTCCAGTCAAGAATACAGGGGTGGGTAGCCATTCCCTTCTCCAGGGCATCTTCCCCAGCCAGGGATTGAACCTGCATCTCTTACATCTCCTGCATCAGCAGGCAGTTTCTTTACCACTCGCGCCACCATGGAGAAGGTGACAAAACTCTGTATTTACCATCAGGCCTACTGGTGCTGGGAGTGCAGAGCCAGAATTCCCAGCCCCTGCCTACCCCAAGACACTGCTTCTCCCCGAATCAGAGGAAGGTGGACAGGGGTGCTTAGAGACTGCATCTTCAAGGAGAGCTCAGCCAGGCCAGCAGCCCCCCTCACTCCAACTCCGCCCTCTCCTTCTATTTGACCAGGAGCATTTAAAGAGCAGCTCCTTGGGCTTCCCTAGTGACTCGGCTGGTAAAGAATCCACCTGCAATGCAGGAGACCTGGGTATGATCCCTCCTGGGTTGGTAAGATCCCCTGGAGAAGGGAAAGGCTACCCACTCCAGTATTCTAGCCTGGAGAATTCCATGGACTATATAGTCCATGGGGTCGCAAAGAGTCGGACACGACTGAGCGACTTTCACTCACTCCTTGACCTGAAGTACTCCGCAGCACCAGATCCCTCTCCCCAGACACGCCACCTGGCAGGAGGGCCAGACGTCTGCCTACAAGGAAGGCTTCAGGACAACACCTCTACTGCCAAAAAGTTGTGAAGGAGGTGGGCTTTGAAGGATGGGAACGATTTGGAAAAACTGAGGCTAGTGGACTAGTGAACATGGGAGCCAAGAGAGACATTTCAGAGAGGAGGATGGGCCAGGAATGCACGTGATTTAGAGGGAAGGCTATAAGCAGGCCTCTTTAGTAGTTCATTCTGACACCAACCGGGAGTCCTACAATTGAATTCAGGATCAATTCTGACACTAACTACTCAGGCTTAGCTTCAGATCCCATAAGTTAAAGGGCAGAGGCACCAAGAAGACTGCCCTTACTTCTGTTAACAGACACAAATGGGGTCCCCATGCCACCCACACTTCTGTCTTATTTGGCTATAATAGTTCCCTCTACCTCCATTCAGCTTCAACAATTTGCTAGAATCACTCTTAGAACTTACTAAGTGTACTACACTTAGAGTTTTATTATAAAGTACAATTAATTCTAGAAGAGCCAGACTGAAGCGACATACAGGGAAGGTCTGGGGGCAGTTTCCGTGCCCTGTCCTCACGGGTCAGGTGCCACCTCACCTGGTGAACATCAATGTGTTCACCAAGCAGGAAGGTCTTCTGAATTTCAGTGTCCAGAGTTTTTAGGTGAGGCTTCATGTCACAGACACAGTTAATTAAACCACTGACCACATGATTGAACTCCATCTCCAGTTTCCCTCTTCTCTCCAGAGGTTGGGAGTGGGGTGGGGATGAAATTTCCCACCTTCTTTCTGGCAGGGCCAGCCCCCCCACAACTTCAGACTATCTAAGGACCCACCACCAGTCACCTCATTAGCAAAAACTCAGTTGTGACCAAAAGAACAGGTTGTCAACTCCAAAAATAATTCTCATGAGGAAATAGCATGCTTTTATTTAAAGTTCTGTTCCAGGTAAGATCAAGACCAAATACATTTTTGTATTATATTGCAATTGTAACGGATGTTCCCTGTCGGGCAAAGAGGAGGAAGCTGAGGTTAGAAAGGTAGGATGAGGCAAATTGATAAAGTCAGAAATTGATGGCAATCACCCCCTCCCTCCCAAGGAGGTGACTGTAGAGGATAAGTAGTGGAGACAACATTTTGTATAATAGTTGTGAGCTCTCTGCAGACATCTGTTGTCACCATCAGCCTCTCCTCTGATCCTCCTCTGACCTTGAAGAATGGGGTGCCTTCCCTTGAAGAGTCTTCTCTCTCTGAATAGAGTGTGAACATCTATCCTGCCAGACTGTGAGCTCTTGCAAAGCAAAGACGTATCTCTACACTCCAAGGTTTAGCACAGCCTGCCAAGCAGTGGGCGCTCAGACACATGTGCAGAATGAACTTGTTTCCTTCTAGAAAATGTCACCTTTCTCACATTACGAATGATCAAGAGAGTAGGGGGATGAGTGATGACTTATACTGAGGAGAATGAGAAGGGGAATGGAGCTTAAACAAGAGCAAGACTGTCTTTTCCCACAGGGTCCTGCACCTCCTGGGCCCCCTGTAGGAAGACTGGCCTTGATGGGTGCTCCACGGCAGGCAGTTGGACGGCAGGATGAGAAGTCAGACCGACGTGGGCAGGCAGGCAGGCAGATGGGCAGCTTTAAGCACCATATGAAGCTCTGGGGGCAGGTCCAGCAGAAAGAAGCCCTTCTGGGGACTGTGTGAAAGCGTTCCCCTTGACTGGCTTCCAGCCTCTGGAAACCCCAACCAGCGTCCAAGCCACAGTTTACTCAATAGTAATAGTTGCCACTCCAAGACCTGGGCTGGATGTGAGAAGACCTGCTTGGCCATCCATCCCTCCTCTGAGATTGGCCCTTTGCCCCCTTAGGTAGCCCCCTGAGGGGTCCTCAGTAGGCAGGCTGGTGGGGGGGGGTGCAGTAAGTGCCATCCCTGAGGAGGAGGCTCCAGTCCAGCCCCCCAGGCAGTGTCCCATGACATGGAATTGCTCCAAGGAACCAGACAGGAAAAGGGACATGACACCAACGTTTCTCAGTGGCCCCCAAAGCTAGCTGAGAGTCAGTGACAGTCCCCTGGCCTCACTCTGCAGGGTTCTGGATGTCCCGGGTGAGGGCTTGTCTCTTGCATCCCTGCATCAGAGGTCTTTTGATTTTTCTTTGGCCGTGGACCCACCCTATACCACCGAGCATGGTACCTGGCATCTTAGGGAAGCCACAGTTTGGGAAAGGAAGGAATGGAGAAGGCCTGCTTCCAAGAAATAGTTAATGAATCCTCTCCCTTCCCCCAGGCCCCTTGCACCTGCAGGCTGCGGTGTGTGGTTTCCCACAGCTGCAGCTGGCTCTGCGGCAGCCCCCTCCCTCCCTCTGAGGGAACTTGAGAGGCCCCAGGCCTGAGGCCCTGGGAGGGGTGCCTCAGCCTTGGTCCAGCTGCTGGGGGTGGCAGAGCGGAGTCTGGCAGCCCTTTGACCTGGACCCGCCACAGGGAGCACTCTGGCTGAGTGACCAAACCTGGGAGGGGGTCTGCTGGGCTTCCCTAAAGCCAAAGGCAGAGACTTCCGTTTCAGAGACAACCGCAGACCCTCTCCACCGGGCCTCTCAACTCTTCCCTGGCTCCAGACCACTGACTTCTGGAAGAAGCTGGTGGCCTCTTTAGTGCTGGCTCAGCATCCCCTGGGTGGGGAGGGGAGGAGGGGAGGGATGGGGGCTCCTGAAGCTGAGGGTGAGTTGAGTGTGAGAGGTGAGTGGGATGGACAGGAAGGAAGAGGAGGAAGTGAGATTTGGCAGGGCCAGGCCTCTGCTGGTCAAGGCAGCCTTGAACCCACAACGCTAGACTCTGGCAGGCGCTGTTCTCTGTCTCGCCTAGAAAAGGGCAGGTTGCCCCAGTTGCCCTCTGGGGCAGACCAGTGTGCTCAAGGGACCTCAGGGCAGTACTCACTCTGAGGCAATGAAGCAAAAAATGTGGAAGCTTCCATGCCAAGACATTCCCGCCCCCCCCCTTCCTGGGATGAGTGAATGAGGTCCACAGGCTCAGCCCATGCTAATAGCCTGCCTGCCGCCCTGCCCTCGGCTGCTGGGCACACACCCACCTCCCAGTGGGACATGTGGCTGCTGCCACACGAGGTGCTCCGCCCAGGTCCCAGCGGAGCAACGTTCACTTGGGTCCAGAGGCTTGGGAGATGGAGCGATGAGAAGGCTGGGGTCTGACAGGCACAGGTGGTGACAAGGCCCAGGGCTCTGGCTTATCTCAAGTCCAGCTCCAGGCAAATTGCTTCAGCTTAACACTTTGCCTCTGAGGCCTTATGGCCCCGGGCTCAGGGCTGTGGTGGCCTCCAGTCTGCAGAAAAAGCCCAGCTCCCCCTCAGAAACAGTTCCCTCACCCAGGATAATAAGCAGCGGGGCAGGCGATCTGGCAAAGAAGGCCTGAGAGAAAGCAGATCTACCCATCTGCAGAAACTCCTGAGTCATAAGTGGGGGGAGGAAGACAGAGGGCCCAGCAACAGCCACAAGTTCGGTCCTCACTCCTTTGCCTCAGGAAGGGGCCAGCTGCAGGGAGGCGGCCAGGCCGGAGGAGGTAAGGGTGTGTGCTGGGCGGGTACTAGGCAAGCTTCACTTTTGGCTCCTGTGTAAACTGACACCCCAAGTGGGTAGGGCTGATGCCAACCACCCAGGCCAGTGCCAAGAGTCCGCTGTGAGCTCCAGACTTGTGCTTGGCTGGTTTGCAGCAGCGCCACGTGGCCACAAGCACGGAGCTCTGGCTGGGAGTCACCGCTGAGCTGGGTTTGCCCTCAGGGGTATGGAGGTGAAGCCCCGTGAAAAGCACTTTGAGCTCCTGAGATGAGGGACCTTGATGAGGAGGCCCTCGAGGAGGTGGTCCTGCCTCACTGGGCTACTGATTTATGTGTTTTTGCTTTTTTGCTCTTATGACACTATCATGGGCATTTACTCATTGTGGTTGTCCAGACCCCATATGTCAAAAAAATTCCAGTAAATCTATGGCTGGGAGAGCTGCAACCCATGTCTGAATGCCACCTTCTGATTTCTGACTTAAATAGCATTGCCCTTTTCCTTCTTGCTCATATTCATCCATTTTGACAATTTTATATCAGTATGGACAGTTTACCAAGACTGAAATTCTCCATTATTGAGTTAAGAATCTTTCTGTTCATGCTTTTATCTGTATTTCAGTCAACGAATATTTAGTGAGAGCCTGCTCTGTATGATTCCCTGTGCTGGTGTTGGGAACATGTGATGAATAAAACAAGGCCTTTCCTTGATGAGCTGACAGGCTGCACCCCAGACGTCACAGCCAGCATCACAGGGGAGTTCTCTCTGCACCCAGCCATGACTGCTGAACACTTTCAATTTCTTGAAAGAAAAATCTTAGAGCCCTTAGAAGACAAGAACCCCCCAAATAAGACTGATCTTTCAATATATTTTGTCACTTTATCTTTAAACATGTAATTACAGTCACATGGTTCAAATACAAAAACAACATTAAAAATCTAAGTGGGAAGTCTTCCTTCTAATTTTTTTCTAACAGTTCTCATCCCCTGATATAAAAAAAATGCTTCTCCTTCTAGTATTTCTTTATGTAAATATATTTCCTTGGTTTTCCTCATTATTATTCAAGAGGTAGTTTATTACAATCACAGTTTTTCTTGACACTAAATGTTAGGGATTGTTCCATATCCACACATGGAAGGTTCTCCGTTTTCTCTTACACTTAGCAAAGTGTTCTTTGTTCTAAGCCAGTCCTCCATTGACAGTACTAGATAGTCAGTCTCTAATCTCTTGCTGTCAGACAGTGCAGGATCTGTCCTTTCCCATATGCACAGGTACACAGGGTCCAAGGGTTGGGACATTTGTAATTTAGAGAGACTTGCAAACTGTCCTCTAGAGATTGTGCCACATTCATCCTCACCAGCAATATGTGAAAAGGCCTATTTTCTCACCAGGCTGAGATTTTGAAAGAGAAAAGGAGGCTATGTCTAGGCTCCGAAGAAGCAAGGGAAGAAGAAGACCAAGTCCGGAGCAGAAGCCTAGAGCACTCAGCTTGGCAGATGAGGTGCACAGATAGCAGAGGACTCTGTGGTCCAGGCCATGGTGTTTCATTTGTGTTTAAGCCTCAGGTCTGATAATCAGAGTGCTGTTCCCTAGGGAAGCAAGGGACTCCAGGAAGAGAATCTGTGAAGGGAGCCCAAGGGAAGAGAGCTCAGCTGGTATATGGGGTGCATGGTACATGAACAAGGATCACGAGACCCAGCAGAAAAAGAAAACGAATAACAACTCTAATATTGTGGGTTTTCATCTTCTAGTAGTCATGTATGGATGTGAGAGTTTGACTATAAAGAAAGCTAAGCACCGAAGAATTGATGCTTTTGAACTGTGATGTTGGAGAAGACCCTTGAGAGTCCCTTGGACTGCAAGGAGATCCAACTAGTCTATCCTAAAGGAAATCAGTCCTGAATATTCATTGGAAGGACTGATGCTGAACTGAAACTCCAATACTTTGGCCACCTGATGCGAAGAACTGACTCATTGGAAAAGACCCTGATGCTGGGAAAGATTGAAGGCAGGAGAAGAAGGGGATGATAGAGGATGAAATGGTTGGATGGCATCACTGACTCGATGGACATGAGTTTGAGTAAACTCCGGGAGTTGGAAATGGACAGGGAGGCCTGGAGTGCTGCAGTCCATGGGGTCACAAAGAGTAGGACATGACTGAGCGACTGAACTGAACTGAATGGAGGGAAGAACTTGTAACTTTGAAAGTGCCTCATCCTGTTTAAGGAGGTGGAAGGAATTGTGGAAATTCCTCAGTGGTACTTCCCAGAAGCACCACCCAATCATTCGTGCAGCAAATGTCAAGCCCTAACTTGGCACCCAGAACCACCCTGTGCGCTGAAGATACAAACGTTAATCGGACAAAAACCTCCGCTCTAGGGGACTACCCAGGTGGTCCAGTGGTTAAGACCCCATGCTTCCACTGCAGGGGGTGTGGGTTTGACCCTGATCAGGGAAGTAAGATCCCACATGCTGCACAGTGTGTCCAAAAAAAAAACCTCAAAGTTGGACAATTCAATAAAGGATGAAATTAAAAACAAAAAACAGCTCTGTGCTACAGAGGTCTACGGGGACTAAAGAGGTAAACAAATAAATACTTCAGATTGTAAGGGGAAGGGCTAGAGATTGCAGATGAGATGGAAAAGAGGGAAATCCGCTCTGAGGAAGTGACATTAGGACAAACAAGTCCAGAGAAGTGACCCATTCACAGATCCAAAAAAGCGAGTACAGGACGGGTGAAGGGGAGAGCAAGGTGGGGGTCCTGAGCGTGAAGGCGTGAGACTGCTCACAGCACAGAGGCATGGAGTGAGGCTGGAGGAGGCAGCCAACGAGACAGGCGGCAAGCTGGGGAGCCTCCGGTGGGCGCTGGACCATGGCAAGAAGTTTGGGTCTTATTTTAAGAATAACAGGAAACAGAAACTGGTCACAAAGACATATAGACAGGGCTCTCTTTATGGGAAATATCTAAAAAAGGCAAATTCATAGAGAGAAAAAGTAGATTAGTCTCTAAAGTAGATTCACCCAGGGCTGGGAGAGTTGGGAGGAAATGGGTCAGTGACTACCAATGGCTACAACACAGGGGGTGGGGGCAGTTGATGAAAATGTTCTAATACTGATTACAGCCATGGTCATTCATACGATTCTGTGAATATACTAAAAAGAAAACACCACTAAATTGTATACTTTAAATGGGTAAATTACATGGTATATGGATTATATCTCAATAAAGCTGTTACACAATAAAGCTTATAAAAATGATAATGTTATAAAACATTGTTATAAAAAATGATATTGGGAAGTTATTGGAGGCCTACATTAATCAGGGAGTAACATTATCATGCAGTGAGCTGTGGGAGGATAAACTGTAAGGGAGCAGAAGCAGAAGCAGAGATAGCTGGGAGGCTACTGCCCTGGTGGAGAAGGCAATGTACTCTTGCCTGGAAAATCCCATGAACGGAGGAGCCTGGTAGGCTGCAGTCCATGGGGTTGCGAAGAGTCGAACACAACTGAGCGACTTCCCTTTCACTTTTCACTTTCATGCATTGGAAAAGAAAATGGCAACCCACTCCAGAGTTCTTGCCTGGAGAATCCCAGGGACGGAGGAGCCTGGTTGGTTGCTGTCTATGGAGTCGCACAGAGTCAGACATGACTGAAGCGACTTAGCAGCAGCAGCAGCAGCAGCAGCTACTGCCCTGGGCCAGGCTCAAGGGTGAGGGGTACGTGGGGGAATGGTGACTTGGCCTGGGCTGGTCGCTTTGTGATAGAAATTAATGAAGGGGTCAGACTGGGGCATTTAGAAACCAGAATTTGATAATGGATTGGATGCAAAGGGAGGGGAAGAGAGATGAATCCAGGCTCTTCAACTACAATGGGGAAGACTGAAGGAAGAGTTGGGTTGGGGGAGGGACAGGCCTCAGAGCTCAGTTTTGAACAAGACAGGCCTCTGAGATGTCCACTAGGTAAGGGAGATGTCAGAATCAGGGTCACCACCATGCCAATGGTCACAAGCTGAGGGTTAGCAGTCCAATGAGGAGAGCTTTACAATTACCCCATCTGTACTGGACACAAGGGCTTCCCAGGTGGCTCAGTGGTAAAGAATCCACCTGTCAATGCAGGAGACACGGGAGATGTCAGTTTGATCCCTGGGTCAGGAAGATTCCCTGGAGGAGGAAATGGCAACCCATTCCAATATTCTTGCTGGGATAATCCCAAGGACAGAAGAGTCTGGTGGGCTGCAGTCCAGAGGGTTGCAAAGAGCTGGACATGACTCAGCAACTGAGCACATACTGAGCATGTGCCAGGCACATTGTGTGCACTGCTTCAGATTCCCTCGGCCTCCCTGCCGAAGAGTTGACCCCACTGTGGTAAACAGCTTTGCACAGGCCTTGACCAGCATCAAGGCACAAAAGCACCAACAGCATCCTTCTGCTTTCATCTTAAAGCCTCCTGACACCCATGGAGTGGGGGGACACCCATGGAATCCATCTGGTGTTGACCCATGAGCCACCCAGCAGAGCAGGTAGTTAATATCCCTGGGGTAACTTCATAAGAGCCGATGTACAAGTGACACTCCCTCCCTTTCTTCTGGGAGGTTCTGAAGTACATTTCATAAAGCTTCTCAGAAGATCCTGCAGGATGGAGCAGCAGTCACACATAGAGACAGGCAACTAGTTTCATGTCTAGACTAGCAACCCTCTATATGTGTTTCTCGCTTCCTCTCCCTCACTCCTGTTCCCTGGGTCATATTCCCAAATACACTGAAGCCTCTGTCTCAGACTCTGTTTGGGGGAGCTCCCATTTAAGAGACCATCCACTGAGACAGAAGATTAAGGTCACATGGTTCATCGGGGTGGAGCGGGACTCATATCTAGACAGGGGTCCTGAGCTGGAGCTGCTGTTTCATCCTCCACTCTGTTCCTCGTTGCTTCTTCTTCTTTTTTTTTTTTTTTTTTAGTATTATTGATTTATTTCTTTGGCTGTGCCTGGTCTTAGTTGTGGCACATGGGATTTTTGATCTTTGTTGTAGCATGTAGGATCGAGTTTCCCAACCAGGGCCCCCCCACAGTGGAAGAACGGAGTCTTAGCCACTGGACCACCAGGGAAGTCCTCCCCCTGTCATTGCTTCTTAAAGACTCCAACTTCTAGATGGCATTGAAAGTCACAAGCCAAGATGGGATCAAAGCAGGAGAGACTATAAGTAGGAGAGAAGTCCCCACACCATGCTAACAATTAAAGGTCAAGAAGAGTAAGAGCCAGTGAAGACACTCAGGAAAGAGCTGCTATGCAGGTAGGAGGAAACCAGAGCCATTTGTCTATTAAGCAAATGCAGTTGAGAGGTGGGATAAAATGACAGGAAACTGATCTTTGGCTATGCCAAAAGGAGGAAATCATTGGTGACTTGAACAAGTACAGCTTCAGTGGAGTGGTAGAGATAAATCTTGGCTGGAGTGGGCCAAGAGGGCATAGGGGTGAGAATGCGGGGTGGGAGGAGACAGGGCAGAGCTGGAGAGAACATAGGGTCAAGGGGGGGGTGTTGCTTTTAGGATGAGAGTGATGACAGCACATTTATCTGCTGAAGGGAAAGATCTGGTGGAGAAAGGCAGTTAGTTGGATAGTGCAGGAAAGAGAAGGATGATGTGGGGCAAAGTCATGGAGGGAGTGAAGGGATTGGAATCTGGTGAACAAGAAGACGGGCTGGCTGGGAATTAGAGAGGAGGCCATTCATGGGAAGAAAAGAAGGCAGTGACTAGAATATAGTTGCAGGCACCTTGGGAGAGCTGATGGTGAGAAGAGAAATACTTTTCATATGATTGCATCTATTTTCTTAGCAAAATAAGGAGCAAGGCTGTTAGCTAACAAGGCTGTTGTTTGTTAGGAACAAACAGGAGGTGTTGAGGACTGGAGAAGAAAGGAGATGTGAAACACTCATCTGGAAAGTGAGGCAGTGAATCTAAAAGAGAAACACAATAGGATTACTGGGCAAGCTGAGTGCCCACTTGAGGTTTGTGGTCAGAGACTGTAGCTAGTCAGCATGGCTGTGCATTCTTCCCCACGATGTTCAGCTACTCAGCACAGGTGCAGAGTAGGTAGGGTGTTGGGGTTAAGTAGGGTCAAGGTGTGTCAGGAGAGTCCAACTGAAGGGAAAGGGCCAAGAGAGTAGAGGGCTTATGCAAAAAGGTGATTACTGTCAGACCACAGACTCAAGCTGGAGAAGGAGGTTAATGGGAGATCAAGGGACTAACGGACAGCAAAAGAGGGTGAGTTCAGTGGAATGGTGGTCCCAAAGGGGACAAAGAATAGAACGGAGGTGATAGAGTAGATGAGCTAAAAACACAGGAAGTGGTGATCAGGGAGTGGGGCCTTCAGAAGTGTAGAGTTCAGGCTACGGGCATGGGAGTGTGTGGCAGAGGTGGGAAGAAGACGTCAAAGACCATCAAGGCTAGGTGTTGGGTCGGTTATCTACGTAGAAGTCCTCCCCTGCCCACTGTGTCTAAAACAACTCCTCATCACCTGCATTAACCCTTGACCTGCCTTTTTCCCCTTCATTGTACCTCTGCCTAACATTATTTTGCATGCTCAGCCGCTCAGTCATATCCAGCTCTTTGAAACCCCATGGACTGCAGCCCACCAGGCTCCTCTGTCAATGGGACTTTCCTGATAAGAATATTGGAATGGGTTACCATTTTCTCCTCCAAGAGATCTTCCCAACCCAGAGAGTGAACTTGGCATCTCCTGTGGCTCCTGTATTGCAGGTAGTTTCTTTGCCACTGAGCCACCAGGGACATTATTTTATGTAGTACTTACTTGTTAATTATCCTCACTCCCATGGGAATGTAAAAAACCTTGAAGGCTGGGACATTTTCTCTCTAGTTTACTTCTATATCCTCAATTCTAAGAATGCTTCCTGGGCACATAGTAAATGCTCAAAAATATTTGTTGAATGAAAGGATGATTGTTAAGTTCTCGAAAAATAATGAAGGAGTGGTGGTGGAGGGGAAGATCATGAGGCAGGCATTAAAATATTCTGGGGTTAAGTGGAATGGCCTAGAGTGTGGTAAACTTCCTCAACGCAAAGGGGAGGTGGCTGATTTGTTCTGATGGCACTATCTTGCCCTCCTGAAATTCACATGGAGGAGACAGCATTTCTGATGCCTTCAAAGGAGATGAAGTTTTAGGGTGAGGAGGAAGGAGAAGAATCCTAGAAATCCCCAACAGGAGCAAGGAGGACAACTCCCCACCTCCAGACTCATTGGTATGAGGGATGTAGAAGAAAGAGCAACTACAAGAGGTGGCTACAAGGGAGTTGTGTTTTGGGGATTAGGGAGGTTTCCATTAAGAGCAGGAAGGTGATGAAATGCTCAAAGAGAAGGTTGAGTATATGGGGAGATTTTGCTGATGATAAACCATAAGCTACAGAGAGTAAAGTGAAAGGATTTGGGGGATTGATCATATTAGGATGATTACAGAGATTTATTAAAGTAAAAGTCTTGGGGAAAAGGATGACCAAGATTCTCAGACTTCAGGAGGTAACTGGGCAAGGGAACAAGGCATGAATGAGATTATCCTGACAGTCTTTCAAGGGGAGATGTGTAAGAGGTCTCATCCCAGCCTGGTCCCTTGGGTGGTATGTGACCTTGAGGTAGCAATGTTGGGGCTGGGGGAGGAAAGTCTTCCCAGACACCACTGTTCAGAATGGAAAATGAGGGCAGCTTTGGTACCGGAAGGGAAACTGAATAGGCACTCAAGAGGCTAGCATATCAATATCGTCCCAACCTTTCTCTCAGTTGTGTAACTGGACAAAATGGACATCATTTTCCTTACCTATAAAAAATGGAAAAGAGACAAGGTGGGTCCCAGCTCTGTAAGTCTTAGTCTCTCTCTCTCTTTCTCCTTTCCCTGACTGCCTGTCTTCTCAGACTCCCCAACATTTAGCCCAGGCTTTATTTCCCTTGGGGCCCTTGCTTTATATTAACCACATTCCCACTGTCAAGAGAGCTCTCTTTCTCCTCCCTTACTCTAAAATGCCCCTTGCACTATCCCATGCCACTCTGATCCTGAGCAACCAAGAAGGTAGGCATGCCTTCCCTTGGGCACTGGAGGGAACTTTAGGGATGAGTGAGGAGCCAGAACTTCACACAGGCCGTGGGGAAGACGAGCAGGGACAAGTGACAAAGCCACAGACTGACAGGGAGAGGCTCCCCAGACCCTCTGGAAGGGAGTGGAGCCAGTAGCCCTGGCTCAGGGATGGGCTGCTCACTATCCAGCAACTCTGGGCACCTGGGGCCCAGCCCAGGGAAACAGCCACAACAAGGCTTCAGCCAGGGATCTTGATTTGAAGCTAGGATGTGAGAGAGCCATATTCTCAACCAGGCTTCCCCAAAAGCAAGTTTGATCCTCCCTGACCCACCAGGCAGAGAAAGTTATATCCACCTTGCTTACCTCACTTGTAGGAAAGGTCAAACAATAAAGGCCAACATGCATGAAGCACTCTCCGTGCATCAGGCATTAAGTACTCCTCATAGCGCCCTGTCTGATTCCCCCTTTAGGGATGGAGTCAAAGGCACTCAGAATATCTATGTTACTCATCTGAAGTCCAACAGCCAATAAGTGGCAGAGTGAGAATTTCAACCTCTAAAACATACATAGTTTAGTCCCCTGGGAAGCAGGTATCATTGTCCATTTTACAAATCTGGAAATGGACGTGGAGGGGTTGAGTTAATTGCCCAGGGCTACTGGGCTTGCTGATGGCAGAACCAGGACTTGAACCCAGGCCTGAACTCCATAGCTCATCCCCTTCTCACTGGTCTACACAGCATCCCCAGCATTAGCATGGGGGGCTGCCCTGCCCAAGGCGTCACCTGTGTAAACAAAGAAACTGTACTCTCACTCTGGCAGGTTCTGCAGGGTGGAGGAAGTAGCTAGCCAGATGCTGGCAGGAAGCGTTTTGCTAGGATACATCTCCATCATTCAGAGAAGGAAATGGCAACCTACTCTACTATTCTTACCTGGGAAGTCCCATGAACAGAGGAGCCTGGTGGGCTACAGTCCATGGGGTTGCAAAGAGTTGGACACAACTTAGTGACTAAACAATAACAACAAAATCTCCATCACTTCAGAACTCAGGCAGCAATACCGATCCCTTTTTTTTTGCGGGGCGGGGTGGGGGGGGGGCGCTGCACTGGGTCTCGGAGAAGGCCCTAGCACCCCACTCCAGTACTCTTGCCTGGAAACTCCCAGGGACGGCGGAGCCTGGTGGGCTGCCATCTATGGGGTCGCACAGAGTCAGACACGACTGAAGCGACTTAGCAGCAGCAGCAACACTGGGTCTCCTTCATTGCTCCAAGGGTTTCTCTTGTTGTGGAGCAGAGGCTCTCAAGTGTGCAGGCTCAGTAGTTGTAGCTTGTGGGCTTAGTTGCTCCATGGCATGTGGGATCATAGTTCACCGACCAGGGATTGAATCCGCATTCCCTGCACTGAAAGGCTGATTCTTAGCTACTGGACCACCAGGGAAGTCCAATACCTATTCCTCTTGAAACTTACCAGGAGGAGGTAGATTTTCTGATGCATAGGAAGTCAGACTGGCCCCATCTCAGTCTTCTCTGAGGACTTCTTTGAGAATCTCTGGAGACTTTGGAGTCATGGTCAGCTGGTAAAGATTCACCTCACCATCTCTCAGGTTGGATAATTGAGGCATGAAAGGGCAGACTCCTTCATCGAGTCCTTTTCTGGTGTATTTTATGCGTAACCTGAGGCAGAAGGTGGAGACAGGATGTGTCAGGCTGCTGCTGCTCTTCAGAATCCAAAGGTTAGGGACGGGACGAGGGATATTGGGCCATACACTACAGGCCTGCAAGCCGTGTAGTTGCCCAGCTTTGAGACCATAGAAAGGGTCTGGAGACAGTGACAGAAGCATTAATGGATTATTGGATAGGGAGATCCTACACAAAGGTTCCTGGAGCAACACCCCTCCATGTGTGGCAGATAGAGGGCAGGACATGGCAGTAGACTTCATTGCTGGAGAGAAGGAGGCTACCATTTCTAGAGGGAATTGACATCAGATGAGCTCATGAGTTAACAGGGACAAATTAAGCTCTACAATTAAGAAGATTGGATAGCCACATGAGGAAAACAGGCACTGGCCAGGCAGGGGATGTACAGAGAGCAAGAGAACAGCCATCTTGAGTGGCCTAACCATACAGAGGGATCTACAGCATCTGTTGCTGAACGTGTGCTGATGATGGTGAAGCCACCATTGCCAGCCACGTGGTTCAGAGAACTTAAACCACTCACACTGAAAATCTGAGGGCTCCTGTTTCATCTTGTGGCCACAGGACCACATTCCACCATCCATGCCCACCTATAACACACACAATATGTGCTCAATAAATATTAATCAGCTTCATACAGGGCTCAAGTAAGGCTGTGGGGAGAAAGGAGGTGGTGTTTCACATTGGCCTTGAAGAGTGCAGAGGACCAAGGCTGACAAAACAGCACAGCAAGGTCACGTGATATACTGAGGGACGAGTGTAGTGTGAGAGGAGATAAGGCCATAGCTCAGAGCTCCCGAGTGGGAACTTGGCTACCTCATGGTGATTTACATTTCTTGGTGAATCACCTCATGGTGATTCACATTCTGGAGATGTGAACTTCTCTTGGGCCCAGAACCATATTATCACCCAGCATAGAGCTGCACCTCTTCACACAGAAAATCTTACAAATTGCCCCTGAGGCACTGGATCAGCTGAGAAGGATCCTACTTGATAATCTGGCTCATCTCATTCATTGCAGTGGCCATACGTCATGCTTTAGAGTCATCTGCAATGATGCGAAAGTTCTCTCTCTGTGCTTACAATATGGTAGTACCGGTCACTTGTGGCTATCAAGCACTTGAAATGTAGCTAGTAACACTGAAGTCTGCATTTTACATGTATTTAATTTTAATTAATTTAAACAGCCATATGTGACTAGTAGTTACTGTATTGGGCTATGCAGGTGTATGTTGCTGCCTGGTCATGGACCGTCAGCTCCATAAGACACAAAGGTGCCCTGTTTTACTTACAGGCTTCTCCCCAGCACCTACTCAGGGCCTGGAATGTGACTGGCATTCCTTAATGAAGGGTTGCCACATAAACTAAGGAGCAAATTCTGTTCCCCCTCACTACTCTATAATCTCTATAAGAGTAGATACCACCTTTTTTTGTGTACAGAAAAACCCATATAACATAACATTTTCCATCTTCATCATTTCTAAGTGTACAATGCAGTACTGTTACTATATTCACATTGTTGTACAACAAAAGGGCATATCACTTTGTGTTCTCAGACACCAGCACAGCACCTGGCAGGTACTCTTAGGAAACACTGGCTGAAGGACTGAAAAACACCAGGTTTTTGAGAAGCCAGAGCAGAAATTCCAGTGCCACCTCCTACCCCAGCCCCACACGCTCCCTGGGGCTTTGAGGATACCCCAGTGTGAAAGTTCTAGAGCACTGGGTTACAAAGAAGGGTGGGGATGAAAACAAATTTCATGTTTTCAATTTCTAAAATAAAATGTAATCCACATAATGTAGGGACTGACAGCCATATATGTACATACCTGTACATCTGGGAATGCTGCCTCTCAGTTTTTGCCGATTGTTTGGAAACCGCTTCTCTAGGACCCTGAGATAGACTGATGCTTCTAATTGATGAACCAGGTCTCTCTCAGCCTCCAGCCACTTTATTCCCTCAGTTCAGGGGACCCTTGATAAATAAGGCTGATAAAGAGCAGGTTTCAGGTGGAAGCCTGAGGACGGCTGGACTAGAGGGAGATGAGCGCTGAAACTCCAGTACTTTGGCCACCTCATTCGAAGAGTTGACTCATTGGAAAAGACTCTGATGCTGGGAGGGATTGGAGGCAGGAGGAGAAGGGGACGACAGAGGATGAGATGGCTGGATGGCATCACTGACTCGATGGACGTAGGTCTGAGTGAACTCCGGGAGTTGTGATGGACAGGGAGGCCTGACGTGCTGCGATTCATGGGGTCGCAAAGAGGCGGACACAACTGAGCGACTGGATTGAACTGAACTGAACTGAAGGGCAGTCTGAGGGCTGTGAATATAACAGGGAAGAATCTTTGTATTCTATTTAGGAGTCAGTTACTAAGGGTATGTTGCCCATCAGTTTAAATTGTACTGCTGCTGCTGCTGCTAAGTCGCTTCAGTCGTGTCCGACTCTGTGCGACCCCATAGACGGCAGCCCACCAGGCTCCCCGTCCCTGGGATTCTCCAGGCAAGAACACTGGAGTGGGTTGCCATTTCCTTCTCCAATGCTGAAAGTGAAAAGTGAAAGTGAAGTCGCTCAGTCGTGTCCGACTCTCAGCGATCCCATGGACTGGAGCCTACCAGGATCCTCCGTCCATGGGATTCTCCAGGCAAAAGTACTGGGGTGGGGTGCCATTGCCTTCCCCATTAAATTGTACAGACTGGCCCATTTCTGGGAACCCTGTCTCCCATGTAATGAGTGTTAAGCTAAAATACCATTGTTTAACTCACAGGAAACGCCTTAACCAGACCCACCTGTGAATGGCTGCAGGAAGGAAGAAATTAACACATCCCCCTACCAAATATGGGGAACCTGGACTTTACCCCTCCCCTTTTAGTATAAAAGAAGCCTAAATTCTAACTTCAGAGAAGATGCTTTTTCAGGACCTAAGTCTGCTCTTCCTTGCCCCAACACCTCATCTCTCAATGAGTGGCCTATAGTGAGGTGAGCAGTAGGAGCTTGGACTTGGTAACATGAATTAGAGCTTTGGCCACAAGTATCTGTGTGTTTAAATCATGTCTGGAGCTCACTCCTAGCAGAAGAGTCAGATATTAAGCATATAACTTGGAAGAAGTTCAAAGAATTGAATGTCATTCCTGTAACAAAACTCACTGGTTTCCATTTATTTACTTACTTATGTGAACAATGTTTAAATCCATAAAAATAAAACATGGAATGAATAGATGCTGACCTTTCAGTTTAGCAGTAAATCATAGTCATTTACATATAGATGCACTAATTGGGAAGAAAACTTGCCCCTGCCACCTCATTAAGAGATATATTTCGCCCCCAAAATTTACTTTTTATGTTTAATAGTTTATCAAATTGTATAATTATTTACATGGCTATGATCAATCAATTAGTAAATCACTGTGACAACTAAAAACATAACAAAAATTGTTAGCTAAGGAAGTTGTAACTTAAAACCTTTTATTGATATTATTACTCAAAAGAAGATTTTCAATCATAAAAAATATATTAGGATAAAATGTATTACAGGAGTAGAATGGAAATAAAAGCTCATGGAGAGACAGAACAATGTAAATTTCCAACTGTTGAAAAATTTGTCTATTTCTCTATTTCTTAATGGATAATGGAGGATATCAAATTGCTATGATATTTAGATTCCCGAGCCTGGTGGGCTGCCATCTATGGGGTCACACAGAGTTGGACACGACTGAAGCGACTTAGCAGTAGCAGCAGCAGAACATTTAAAAGAGATTTAAAATTTTTTATTGTGAAGTGTCAACATTCATTTTTCTTTGACTTTTCATTACTATAATATATAATCAAATAAAGGCACATGTTAAGTGAAAAAAAATCAATGCTCATAGGATGCAAGAAAGGATATCCTTTGGAATTATTTAAACCTGCGATTAAAAATTTTAAATGTGAACTTAAAAAATACAAGAGGGTACGTAATGTTAAAAATTCTTTTAGAGGATTTGGAGGCCACTGTCTGGGAGTTAAGAATTCGGTGTCTACAGCGCCTGCTCCCACCCTATGGTACCGATCAACCTCTGGAAATGCATCTGTACTGTTCCTACTTTACAGGGAATCTTTGATGTGGCCAAAAAAAAGCCTAAAAAATAAACCAAACCCTCCCCCGCGTGCCCTGCCCTGGGGCTCTGGACGCCGGGCCAACAGGGCTCAGCCAGCCCTCCGCCCCTCCCCGCGAGCAGCCACCGAGCCCCACTCTCCCCCTCCGCCCCGCCCGGCCCGCCAGCCCGGGCCACCTCCTCCCCGCCCCCGCCGTCCAGTCCCGGAGTAAATAAACCGCCGGGCAGGGACCCAGACAATGGGCTTTGGCGAGGAGTTAATGGGCTGGGCCTCTGGCGTTAGCCGAGTGTGACCGGAGCTGGCAGGGGGCCTGGCCTGGCGCCAGCATCGATTACGACTAGACGGAGCCAGGGCAGACTTGGCACGGGCGGGCCCCACAGCTGGCAGATTCAGTCACCCTGGCCACGAGGGCATGAGGCCTGCCCCGGGGGCTGCTGCCACCCGCTGGCCGGGCCCCAGCCAGCTGCAGGCGTCACTGTCAGTGGGGAAGGGCCGCCTGTTGAGGTTCCAGACCCCCGGCTCTGACCTTTGGTCCTCCCCAGGGGACTGCCCTGATAGAGCCTCTTCCTGTCCCTGGCTGCCTCCGAGGCTGCTCTGCGGCCCCGCTGATGGGGGTGGAGGTGGGGGTGGGGTGGGGAGTTGGGGATGGGACGGTGAGAGCAGGAGGACCACAGGAGGTTTCTAAGCTTGGCTGGTGTCTGTCAGCAGGAAGAGCAGGTGAAGCAGCCCTCCCTTCTGCTCTCCAGATTGAGGCTTGCTTTTCCTGTCCCTCGAAAACCTTGCAGGGCTACTTGGCTCAGCTCCACCTCAGCTCCCCTGCCCTGAAAAGGGAGTGGGAGGGGTGGCAGGGGAGCCAACCTGAGTGCTCTCTCTCAAGCCTGGTTGCTGTGAAGCTGTTCGCATTGCAGTTTATGAGTGGGGGCTTGGCTGAGTGGAAGGGAAATTCTTTGCTTTCTTAAGTTTACTTGTAGCTGCCAGACTTCCCTGGAGGCTCTCCCCTGGGCAGTGAAGTATAGTATCACCCTTCACCGCCACACGTCTCCATCTCAAGCAGACTCTTCAGTCTGTTCAGAGGAGATCTATGGTCTCACAGTTTTGCTGGTTGGGTCTGACATTAGGGAGATCATCCTGCCGAGCAGAGTCTCTAAATTTTAGGGAGTGGTCAGTCCATCTCTCCCCTGAGATGTTCAGAAAAATAAACCTGGGGGAGAGAAAACACCTGGCTATGTGCCCAGAGTGACAGTCTCTGCTCCCTGAGGCCTGGGGGAAAGCAGGGAGGTCAGGTCCTGCAACAGAGTGATGGTCCAACATCCTCAGAGATGCAGGTGCACAAATGCATCCCAGCCCAGGAGGCAGTGATAGGAACCCTAACCCCACTGTGACCCAGAGAGGGAGGTTGAAACAGGGAGTGAGGGAGGCATTTGCATCAGCCCTCCGAGAGCAGAGGACAAACAGCGAGCTCTCATGTCATCTTGAGTTCTCTTTCCAACCCTGTTTCCCTTGCTTCGCTCTTCAAGCTCTGGGACCAGATCCTCTACTTTTCTGTGACCTGTTCTCACAGGGATCTGATAGTGGAATGACTGACTAGATGAGGGTGGGTGGGTTGGGATGAGGTGGGAGTAGCGGGTGAGGGATTGGGAGGGGGATGTGCTCTTCACCCAGTGACACGAGCTCTCACAACACTGGGGACTTGCAGCCTCTGAACTGTGAAAAACAGATGCTGTGACAAGTAAGAGACACACTGGTCTGCACTCAGGATAAGTGTCCAGGCATTTTGGACAAAGGGAAGAGTAGTGGGAGAGATAACTTTCCTTTAAAACAAGTTTGGACATTTGATGGGGAAATAGAAATACATACAATTCATCCCCCCCTCAACCACTGCACTTACTTTTTTAGTGTCCTATGAGGACCTACAAAAATCACTTAGGTCATTTAGGAACATAAAATGTGCTGTGTATAACTTGGCTCATAAAATTGTCACCTTTGTTATATGGTTTTAGAGATGAGAAGGCCTGTTAAAAAGTTAAAAACGTGTTGTTAATGGAGAGTCTTTATTTTTCCCCAGTATTTTTTAAAAACCAAAAGACTCCTCAGGGAGTCTGATTTTATTTTATTTTTTTCCACTCTGCCCTTCACTTCTACAGTCAGGACTCATCCTTTTGGCCCAGGAGCTTGCAGGCCTTTCACACTGGATAACCTCTACATCCAGGGCCGGTTTCACAGATCTGTGACCTGAGCAGCCACGCAGAGCCCCATGCGTGCTTAGAAGGGCCTGCACTGGGTTTAATATTCTGCTGTTGCCATCTTAAAATTTTTCATCACATTTTAACAGTGGGCCTGCATTTTCATTTTGCACTGGCTCCCACAAATCACATAGTAAGTTCTGCTCACATCCTGCCAGTCCTCCAGCCTGAGGCCAGTGCTAACCGTCCCAATCCCTCACGGCTGGGCCTCATCGGCACAGTATCTCCCCAGGGGCCTGGATGACCTTGCCCTTGTTTAACTCTCCTTCTGTGTCGGCCCCAGCATTCCTCGCCAGATCCTCCGCTGTCCCTGGCCAGCTCTTTGGCATCTACATCTTACACCCCCCTTTCCTCTGGCTCTGGTGATGCCAGGAACCCAACAGCCCCATGCGCCTGTTTCCAGCCTGGGGTCAGTCTGAGCAGCCAGGCTTGCTTACCGCACCAGCTGGGATTCCCCTCCAGAAGCATGCTTCGCGCAGAGCGGGCAACCTTCAAAGGAGCCACGTCTTCCTGGTTGCTGCCTTTGCATCCTGATCCAGTCTGATGGTGTTTTTGCAGTTTTCCTGTCAGCTTGGAGGGGAGAAGTTCAAAGAGACTCTGTCTTCCTTTCTGGCTTCCTTTGCAGACAGAGCAGCTTTCTCTCTGCAGCTCCCCTGCCCCACCTCTCTCAAGGAAATTGATGTCTTTCCCACTCCTTCCCTCCCCCACAAAAGGTTTCATTCCTAAGGGTTATACTGAAAACAGGTATGTTGGGGGCGGGGGGGTGTCTGAAGCACAAGGCAGCTCAGAGTTCAGTCAATACCCTGGCTTGGGCATCTCTTTGCCAATACTCTCCTATAGAGTTAGCGCTCGGAGGCCTGGAGAGAAAGAAGGAGGGAAAGAGAGAGCTCCTGGGCTAGGGGAGCATTAGCTCCTCTCACTAGAGCTCTTGCATCGCCAGTTCTGAAAGCAGGTAATGGATTGTTTATAACTTGCTTCTCCTGTTCACACTTCGTAGGGACCAGTGACAAACAGGAGTTTGCCCCACCTGCCTCCTTCCTGTGGGAGAAGCTTTGCAAAGAAATTATTCACTGGGAAGAACCTTGGGTCCCAGGGGTCTTGGAAGAGGCTTCTGGGCCCAGAATGCGTGGCAGGTACTCCCAGCCCAGATTGGGAGTTCCCTGGTTCTCTCAAGGCATATGTGCTGCTTGGCACTGAACTTGGCCAGTCTAACTCAGAAGACCTAGCGCAGTGCTCAGGACCTGCACAAGTGCAGTTAACGCTGTGCCTCCTTCCCTGCTCTCCCCCGCTCCTCCTCTGTCTATTAAGATGGTCAGCAGGACCCCCGGGGGTAGAAGTGCCTTGCCTGCTGTTCCCATGCCAGCCATAACCACTCATCGAAGGAGAGCCTGCCAGGCCCAGGGACAAGCCCAGGGCTTCAAGTCTACCTTCCAGATCAGCACTGAAGCCAGCCAGGCACAAACTGTGTGCTGTCCCTGGAGACAGGAACATGACTAAATAAGTAGGACTGCAAGCAGGCCAGAAGATGAGGTGAACAGTAGGCCCACATCAGCAGGAACACTCTCTGAAAATCAAAATCCTAAGAGCTGAGGAAACTGGTTTCCAGAGAGCTTCCAAAGGAGAAGCCTCGTGGAGAAGACTCAAACGGTAGAGGACTATCTGCTGGGGCTCCGAGGAAAGAGGAGGAGCACCGAGGGTAAGAGAAGGACAGAGGAGCAAACCAGGGCATTCAGCAAGTTACTTGCCTGAAAGGGAAGAAGAGTAAGGTGGGAACTTCCCTCTAAGTGAGACTGTCAAGCTGCCGGGTAAAAGAGGAAGGGGAAGGAGGTCCAGAGGAAAGGAAAATCACACCATGGAATCAAAGTGATTCACTTTGAGCGTAATGAGGAGAGGAGGGGAATAGAGCATTGGGGAAGGTGGGGGGAGGGGGCGGGAATTTCAGCCACTTTAGTCAATCGTGTGACCCAGCAGTGCTGGGGACTTTCCTCACTGAATTAATGCAGATTGACTTGGAATACCCTTTGTGGCCAGAAATGGTTAGCTGTGCACAAATTATGTTCCCTTCCATATTACGCAGGCTGAGACCGTAAAGGATCTGCCTGCATCACCAGAGACCTGAGTTCGATCCCTGGGTCAGGAAGATCCTCTGCAGAAGGGAATGGCTACCCACTCCAGTATTCTTGCCTGGAGAATTCCATGGACAGCAGAGCCTGATGGGCTACAGTCCATAGGGTCACAAAGAGTGGGACACAATGGAGCAAGTAACCCTTTCACTTTCACTTTCCATAGCATGCAGGTGATGCTGGGAAGTGCCCACCCAGCCAGGAGCTCTATCCCTCAGTTTTCCTGGCATAAGTACAGTACCATGTGACTAGAGTTCACTAATGGAAAATGAATGGAGCTGGTGTGTATCATTGCCGAGCTGATGTGGTGAAGAAGCAGACGTGCCTTCTTCACCCTCTCTTTACCCATCAGTAGGGGATTTTAAAGGTACATGCTGAAGCTAGATGAGTGACAAGCTAGAAGGAGTCTGGATCCCTGAATCACCCATCAAGTACCCACATTAGATAGCTGTGTATGAGAAATAAACTTTTGTGTGTTAAGCCCTTGAGATTTGGCCAGGGGGTTGCTATATAATATAGCAGTTAGCATTCCTAATATCTCTGACGTAGATATTACACTTATAGAAATCATCAGAGATGCAAAGATTTAGAGAGCCGAAGAAGAATGAGCAGAACCTTAAATGGTTATGACCTCAGTGAACACTGCACTGGACTTGGAGATATGGGGATGGGAAGTGGGCAGCTGAGGAGAAAAAGTCAGATTGGGCAATTGCACTGTAGTACAAATCCTAAGAGCTCTGGTGGGAAGAAGGAAGGATAGCAGCTGAGAAGAAAATAAGAAAACTGATCAACAAGGCTGGTGGTTATTAATAACAAGTGCATAAACTGAACCATCTGTGCAAACATTTTGGAAGAGGTTGGTGAACAGATCTTGGCATGGGAATACTTTGTTAGTTGTGATTGGCGGTAATCAGCATTTTTTCCTAAGAAATCCTTTGGCATATAATTAAATTACCTTTTATATCTTTTACCTTTTATATCTAGAGTTTTCCAGCCCAAGTACCCCAACAGTAGTGTTTTCAGGAATCGGAAATCTTTTCTTCTCCTTCCCACAAGTGATCCCTCTCACCATCCTCTCTGGCCCCGGGCAGTGATGGTAGTATTGGTAGAGTAAGCACTAGCCCTGGAAGTTATGTCTAAAATATACTTTATTTGTATATTGCTTATATTGGGTTGGCCAAAAAAAAGTTCATTTGGGTTTCTCTGTCACATCTTATGGGGAAAACCCCGATGAACTTCTTGGCCAACCCAATACTTTCAAATTACTTTCAAATGCATTTTCACTATTTTGTAGAATTGTAATCCCTACTGCAGACAGTTTCTTCCAGATTGGTGACACTCATATACACCAGAGTTGATATTCAAAGTTCTATCATTTCATCTTTTTGAAACAGTAACTTCAAATATGGGCAGAGAATGAAAAAAAAAATAATAAAAAATTGTTCCCCCTTGTTAACTCTGTTAGTCAAGATACGCTAGGGTATGCTGCAGCAATAAAGTAACTCTGAATACAGTGGACACAACAAGTCTTCTTTCTTGTGTTATGTGTTCATTCCAGGGTGGCCAGGGGCTTTGCTCCACATAGTTCTCAGGCACCCAGGATAACAAAGGTTATAGCATGTGGTAGTGGCACTACCTGAATAAGAGTCCTCCTCAGTCACTGGAACAAGGCAAGAGAGTTAAAAAATGGCTCACAGATATTTTCTGCTCCAACCTGGGGGTGACGCGCAGCATTTCTGCTCCTATTTCACTGCTTAGACATTGTGACATGGCCTGCCTATAATGCAGGACTAAATACAGTGTTAGTGAGCACCAGTGTCTCTGCCATAATTACTATGTCTTCTCCCATCTCGTCTGCTGTTTCCTCTCTGGGACTGCCTGTTTTCTACTCATCTTTATGTGCGTACAATACTCTTAACTTTCTGAGCTTGCACTAGGACAGAGACAGCAAACATCGGCTGTCATTTCCTCCTCACTGATTAATCGAGGCACTCTTTTCTGCTCCGTCTAGGTACATACACCATCAGAATCCGTCCCAACACAGGTGGCTGCCAGTTTGTCAGTATTATCACTTGAGATGAAACTTATTTGCCATTCCCTGTCTATGGAATTTCACTGACCCCTTGAACACAAAACTGGTTTTCTTGGCTCCGCCCCCACTACTTTCTTTGGAGATGGACATGAGACCAACAGACACTCATTTCTGATTTCTATACTGTTTACAGATATCTAATCTGGGGCCTCCTATGTTACCAGTGATCTCAGGCTCTGGTATTTTTCTCTTCAACTTCTACCACTTTGATCAGAGTAAAAAACAATCAAAGGAAATTTGACTTCCTTCACAGCTAACATGGGCTAACACAAAGACAGAAAGAAAAGAAATCTTTAGGGAAAAAACACAAACTCAGGTCCTTCTGACCCAGAACTTTGAAATGGATTGGTCCAGACCTTCTCTCCAACAGCCTCTGAAGTTTCACAAATCACTCACACAGACCAAGAAAGGGAATTTTCTTTCCTATTTTCAGCAGCATGGAGTGAAGAGAACATCTTTTGTTTAAAAAAAAATTATAAATTTAAAAATAAAGATAATATTCCTTTCCTTAAGAGTTAAAAAAAAAAAAAAGCAGGATCACAATAAGAAAATTCAGAATGTCCTTCCCCTCAACCATTAAAACTCGGCTCACCATTTTCTGTTTCTTGCAAGCTTTGTCCTGAGCCCCTGGGGTCTCTGGTAAGAGACACTTCAGAAAATAGAGAAGTTGGGGCAGGCTGCCGGCTTGCTTGTGTTTTGTTTTGGTTTTTTTTTTTCCCTCTAAGCTGTTTCCCAAAACTTCTTGAAGTCCTCACATTGTACAAAGTGAAGATTTGCTCTCTTACACCAAGTAGTCAAGAAGTCTCTCCCGACCGAAGTTTCACTACCGTTGCTGTTTGGAATTGGCTCAGCAGACGTAAACAGGGTCATCCGGGGCCAAAGAGGGTGGGTGTTTAGTTTTAAAGCTCTGGGGTTAAGAGTGAAAGCATGTGACTCCAGCCTGGCCAGAAACAGAGAAGCCTTTGTGTGCAAGGAGCGAGCAATAGGCAGTCCTGAGGCTAAACACAGGGGGAACGGGAAGGAGAGCGCTGACACAGGTTTCAGGGGTCTGACAGGATGCCACTGGAGGGAGATTAACTCTTTGTGTCAGGCTCCAAGGCTTCCGTGGGGGAGAGCTTCTATTTGTGGCTCATGGTAGAGCAGAGGACCTCCAAAATAAATAAATAAATAGAGCTTCCTTGGCTTGCAAAGGGACACAAGTACTCCTATAGCCAGTATGGGGAAGAAACAGGCTGAAGCAACTGAAAGCTAGAGCAATGTCCAGGGGGAGAGTTTTTGATAAATTAGGCACCAGGACTTCCTTGGAATCCTAACATCTAAACACTGCAGGCTGTTCCTGGGCCGGTGCTTCCCCTAACTCCTCCCCATCCTTGTTGTGGATGGCTGGGATGAACCAGAGAAGACGACGGGGCAGCCTGGACCGCGTCTTCCCCTCAATGCCCCCCTCCAGGGGAGGAGAGTTGGCACTGCCAGAGGAAGGCTGGCAGGTTGCTGATTCAGCCCACCCTGGCTGTACCCTCAGGCACTTGCAGCCCGTGGCAGCATAATTCACCATGGGCTTGGGTGAGCTTGGGTTCTGCTTACAGCCAGTACTGAGCCTGACCCACCATCCTATACTGCTCATAGCCCGTCTGCCCCAGTGCCAGCATGCCCTTTCCCTGACCCCACCTCTGCCCAGAAATCACTGCATCCAATCTTACTAAAGTGAGCAAGTCAAGTTTCCTGAAAATCTGCAAAAGTTTGACTTCTAGACCTAGAAGGGGAGGAAAAGGAAAAGGAAACAAGATTCATTTTGCCACTTAACGCCTGGACCCACGGGACTCAGGAGGAGTTCAGAAATAAATATGGCAGAGAATGGCCTATCTCGCTGAATATCATGTTGGTACTCATTCCATTCCTCCCATTCTTATTCATCACTCCTTCCTTCCACAAAGGTTTCTGAGCATCATGCAAGTGTCAGGTTTTTGCTGGATAGTGAGGATAGAGTGGTGAATGAGACAGACCAGTTCCTGCCACCAGGAGTCTATCTACACAGGCACACAGTCATTCACATGCTAATCAAGGAAATGCTGGTTCTTGTTCTGGGTAAATGGTGGCTGCCAGTGGCCAGAGGCGGTCCTGATGGTATGACAGCCATTCTTATAGGTGAATTTCAGTTTCCTCAGTAGATGAAATATCACCAGCTCTTCTCTACATTTCAGAAGGGAATCACTGAGGTTAGGTGTACAGCAACAGCAGCAGCGCATTGAGCAGTATCCAGCCTCAGTACTCCAGCAAAAGGCTCACTGATTGTAGGTTTAATCTACCAGACTCAGGGCTGATCTATCAGACTGTTGTCGCTGTTTAAACCAGTACTCAGCCCACTTGAGTGTGTGTGTATGTGTACAAGTACAGTCCCTGTAAAGTTTGTACCTGGCGTTCAAGGGCACTCTGGGCAAATGTAATGATGTGTTAGAAATGAGGTTGCTGCCAGGCACTGAACCCTCTCCACTTCAAAGGCAGAATCACCAGGCAGAACCCTGGACTCACTCAGGTGTAAAGCAAGAACTTTTTATCCAGGGTGCCCAGAGTTCCCAGGCCTTTCACCTTGGCAGCTCCTGGGTCTCCCATGGCCACGGGCCATGCTCTCCTTCATTGTCAGCGTCCAGTTGCTTCCTGCCAGCTCCTTCAGCACAATCCTCCAAATACCTTCATCAGAAGCCCCTTTCCTCCCTGAGTTTATAGGAAGGTTCCCAGATCTCACTGCCCTGCTTCAAGCTGGATGAGATCAAAGAGGTACAACACTGTCACAGCTTCAGTCCCCTGTTCCCTGATGGAGAAGCGGGTGTCTCTGAAATCAGGAATGCAGTAAACACAGTCCCTCCAGAGATAATGCTACTGTCCCTCACAGTGGACACAAGGGTGAAGTGTCTGGGAGAGAGGATCACCTCCTGTGGGATAAGCAAAGGCAGGGGAAGAATGAGGAAAGAGCTTGCTTTGGTTTCTGAGTTTTTGCATTACTCGTCCTTTTGCTTTTGTCCTTAGAGTCCTTAAATCTGGAAACCAAGAGACCGAGTAACCTGCCTGGGATCTGATACAAAAATCCTTGAGTCTCTGCCTTCTCCTGAGGAGAGGATTGGTATACAGTTCCAGCAGAATCTCTTTTAAAAGAGCTTAAGACCCAACAAAGAAACTGCAGAAGAAAATGCTGGGCAAGTCATAGATAGGCAGTGTGGTTCCACCCTAATGTCCAGATGAGGACACCAAGGACCAGAGAGGTGAAGTCACTTCCCTGCCCGAAGTCATTCAGCTAGTGACGGAGTCAGCTTAAAAGCCCGACTCCCTAATCCCAGCCAAGTGAACTTCTCACTGCTTCAGAGTAACTGGTTTTCTTCGGGACCTAACTTTGAGGACAGGGATCACACGTTTCTTTGAAACCTACGCATGAACTTACAGTGGCGTCAGGATGAAGGGCTCCTGGTAAAGGGCTCAGCCAGGGCTGTCAACTTGTTCAGTGAACCTTGTTGTCTCACAGGCAGCGCTCGGCATTAGTTCAAACGCTAGTGAGAGATCTGCCTGCAGGGTAGCATGGAGCCAGGGCACCTCTGAATGGTAGCAAAGCCACAGCCAGACTGGATACCACTTACATCACGTACTCTCTACCCTCCTTTCAGGGCAGTTCCAATTCTAATTCCATTTAGACCCTTCCCACTTAGGGCAAAAACTTCTCCAGGAAAACAGGGGATTAAGGGCAGAATGACTGGTTTCAGGGTTCAGTGGAGTCTCAATTTCCACAGGGACTGCTTCTAAGGCTTCCTGTAAGACCAAAATCACAGCAAGTGAACATTGCCCTTGAAAATCCTGTCAGACACCCATGAAGTACAACAGGATCACTGCTCAGGAAACCCCAGACAGCCAGCTTTCCTTCAGGTTGGAAGCTAGTCCTCTTGCCTCGGTTGAGCAGCTAAGGAAACCACTGACATTTAGGGCCAGACTGGACCAGAAAAAAAGCATCTTTGAGGGATAAGATGCTGGTGCGATAAGAGGTCATGCATGTTCCTACATCACATACTATGTTCCTATGTTACACTCACTCCAGGTACCACATGTTCCCTGAGTGCAGGGCCAGAGACCCATCTGCACTACCTTAGTGAATGTATTTCTCTCTCTCCCCATTCCCCGTCTCACTGAACTTGTATAGTATAAACTGAATGGGTACTCCAGGAATCTCCATCTTTATACTAGCCTCTCAACATACTGCCTCCTTGGGCTGCCACTTCTGACCCAGAGAAACTGTGAGGTGATAATAAATAACCGTGAGATGACTGGTGGTTTTAAGAGGTTTATGTGCGTGCATGCTCAATCGCTGTTGTGTCTGACTCTCTGTGACCCCATGGACTGTAGCCCACCAGGCTCTTCTGTCCATGGGATTTCCCAGGCAAGAACACTGGAGTGGGGTGCCCTTTCCTCTTCCAGGGGATCTTCCTGACCTAGGGATTGAACCCACGTCTCCTGCATTGGCAGCTGGACTCTTTACCACTTGAGCCACCTGGGAAACCCTTTAATCAGTTACATTTAGGGGTAATTTATCATGCATAATACACATATAAGAATACACATACAGTGGAGAAGGAAATGGCAACTCATTCTATTCTGATCCATAGAAACCCAAGTTTCTATGGGTCAGAATATTCATACAAAGGGGACTGGAGAGGCAAGCTAAGAAATGAATGTGGACTGGATAGAGTAGAACAAGTTTTCCAGTGGAGAGGGGTGGAATGGAGTCTGTCTTAGAAAGGTCCCCTGGCAGCGGAGAAGGCACTGGGGGTGTGGCAAGGCAGGGAAAGAGACCGGGTAGGGACTTGCAGTTGTCCAGGGAAAAAACTGACCCTGAAACAGTGTAGCAGAGATAGAGAAAAGACAGGTGCAGGGGCTATTTCCAGATAAGAATGGTCAGAGCTTATTGGTCATCTGCCTACAAATCATAATAATAAAAGCAATAATATTAACAGCTAATATATATTTTAAAATGAACATGTAACAAGCACTATTCTAAGTCCCTTACACAGAGTCACACATTTAATGCTCAGAACAAACTTATGAGATGATTATCATGTCATTTTACAGATGAGGAAACTGAGGCACAGAGAGACTACGTGACCGGCCCAGTGTGGCTCCGCCGACAAACAGCAGGGCCTGGGTTCAAGCTTGGGCAGCTGAGCCTTTAACTTCTCACTGGACTTCTGGAGGGATCAGAGAGAGAATGGACGGCCTGGCTGGGACTGGGGAGCCATCAGGTTTCTAGCTGGGCACCTGAGTGCAGCCTCACCTGAAGCAGGCATAGACGACTTGAGAGAAAGTCGTTTCTGTCACAATCACCTAATACCCCACGAACCTCAGAGGAGCTGCTCTAAGGCTCAACTGCCACCCCGCATGTGAAATGTAGAATAACATCCGGGTATGGCACCAGGCCCCACTTCTACCACACTCCAGTAAAAATAAACCTTGCTGTCCAAATATAGAGTGGTTAGAAGTGCCATGTTTTACAGGAGAAGAGGCAGTTATTTGGCATTAAAAATAGATGAGTTTTGGCTTCCCTGCAGATCTGGGCAAGAGCACTGCAATTTCCAAATGGAAACCAAGATGGATGGGGTGAGCCCCACTCTGACTGACTCAGCTGTTTAAAAAGTACCAAGAGAAAACTGCATCCCTTTTCTGGGCCTCAGTTTTCTCCTCCTTAAAATGAAGAGGTTAGACAAGACAACTGACATCACTTCAAGCGCCCACTTTCTACCAGGCTAGGAGCCCGAGTCCAAGGCTGATCCTCAGAGAGCCAACAGCTTCCCAGGTCATGGGGGCCCAGCACAGGCTGAGTGAGTTGGCCCTTCGGTTCACAGCTTACTGCTGTGAGTGGTTTTCCCCAAGGATTTTTAGAACTCTGTCAAGCGCTTTAAACTACCCATTTGAGTCAAACACATTGTTAATCCTCAAAGACAAGCCAGGAAGTCCTCCTACAGCTAGCCTACCTTGTGAGATGCTACCTTGATAAAAGGAAAGCCAGGCCTAGGATGACAGGAGTGAGCAGTTGTGCGGAGGGGGGCCACCAGGACGCTTCTGGTCACCAAGGCTGCCATTGCCACGGGCTGGCCCCAGGGCAGGTCCTTGGTCCACACTCCCTTTAATCCTGCAGGGCAGGCACGCCAGTAATTTACACACAGAAAAACTGAAGGCTCAGAGAGGTTATTCGAGTTGCCTATGATCATTCAGCTGGTGGAGGCTGGAACCGAATCCAAATCCAGGTCTGGATCCAAAGTTTGTGTTTTTCCACTTCATGGGGCCTCTGCTGTGCTTCTCGTGTGATCAGAATGTCTCTTCACTACCCCCAAGAGGGAAAAGAAGTCCTGACAAGAGCTGGGGTCCCAGGCGGGGGTGGGGGTGGTGGGGGTGGGGTGTCACTCATAAGGGCAGCGAGAAGCAAGTTGGGAATCTCTAATCCATTAACAGACCCCCTTGCATTTTTATTACACCTTGGAAAAGACCAGCTTTGCTTTAAATGGTTTTATTAAAAACTGTACCAATTGATGGGGGCAAAGATATATACACATATATGCACGTGGAGAACACACAGCCAAATATTCTGTACAGGTTTAGAAACAATGAGTTCCCATCCCCTCCCTCTCTTCTCTTGTCTCTCTCCCAGAGGCAGAGCACAGTGAACCCAGGACAGATAACCTAGGAGGGACAAAATGCTACATTCTCACTAGGTCTCCCCCCACAGCCCTTGTGGACCCAGGGATGGAGCAACCTGCTGGGCGATGCTCACAAAGCAGGGAGAGGTGCTGGTCTGCTGTGCAGAGAGAAGGGCAGCACGGACCAGGAGCCTGCAGAGCTCCAAGCACCTTCAGCCCGAGAGGCTGACGCATCTATGAAGCATATGGCTTGCTCTGCTGTTCCCTCAAGGCTCAAAGTGCCCACCAGCCTTGGACACCCACTGCTCAGTGTCCCCAGGAGGCTTCACAGGCTAATGAGTTAAGGAGTCAGCCTGAGTAGTCTCTCACCAAGGTGTCCCCACCCACACACAGAGGGACCCTGCAGCACCAGTGTGCAGAAGCCCCCACAGAGCCAATATGCCTGCTTCTGCTAGCCCTCACTTGCCCAACTCCGCTTCATCAGAACTCTCTGCGTGCTAACCAGGACAATTACAGTGGCTCCCCAGCTCCCAAGTGGAGGAGGCCCTGGCTGGACTATGTCCCTCCTTGCCATGTCCAACCCATCCTTGCATGAGGCTGGGCCACTGGAGACAGAGAGACAAGTCAGCTGGGCCCCTCTGAGCATTCAGGACATGCCTGTCACATAAGCCCCTTGCTCCAAGGGCTTGAGGGAGGTGATCCATGGACTGAGCAAGAAAAGGCCCCAGGAGCAGCCTTCCATCAGTCCAGGCTTTGAAGCAGGCAAAGATAGAGGAGGCCCAGCTGAGTCCTGCAACTGTCTGAGTGAGTCAGACAGCTGGCTTGAAGGGGTTCCCTCCCTAGTTCTACCACCTTCCAGAAGCCCCTACTCTGGGGTTCTTAATGAGAAGAGTTGTTTTGACCCTGAACATCAGGCTTCCCTTCCCTCCAGGGCAATTCCTACCAGGGAAGAGTTTCCAGTCCCTCTCCCGAACCCCACCCTCAGCAAACCACAAAAGCTCCACAAGTCTGTCAGTTACAGGTCAGGAGCCAGGTCAGACTCTCCCTCCCTCTAACTGATTCTCCACCCCTTAACTGGACACAGCCAAGCTCCTGGGGGTGAGGGATGGGGAGAGGGAGCCCAGGGGAGGGACGGGTCTCCTGAGGTTGAACTTGAGGAATGTTCAGACCAAGTCACCAGGCAGAGGGGGAAGAGGCCAGTCTAGATCACTATACCAATTAAAAACAGCCAGCCAGGAGGAACCTCTTCCTCCTGGGACCATTCTACCTGCTGGGTTCTGGCGGCAGGGGAAGGAGGGGAGTTTCACATTTGGTCCTGGCTTGCTTAGGATAGTGAATGAGTTCCTGGCTTCATAGAATATGGAGACAGTGCAGTCAGACCAACCATCTACCCAGCCCCAGGTGCAATGTTCAACTGAGCTTCTCAGACTGCGGGCTCAGTTCTCAGGACAGGCCACTGGACATCCTGCTCAGCCTAGCAAGGTCTCTGAGGCTGATGACTTTGCCTAGGCACCAAGGCCTGGACCATTTATTTGCGCTCTCACTCAGCTCACATGGAAAGTCTGCTAAGAGGGGGTAAAAGTGGCTGGTAAAAATAATCCTGTTTTCTTATGTGTGCCACTCGAGGTATACCGGCACCCTGCCAGTCACAGTCTTGGTCCAGGAGAGGGAAAAATAACACATGTCCCATGCAATTAAAAAAAATGCTGCAAAGACCCTCAGGGAAGGCTGGACTTCACAATGGTCAGCCTATCCCAGCACCAGTCTCCATGCCTGTTCCCAAGAAGGAACCTATCTTCTTAGCAGACAAACCATGGTACACACCCTGAGAATACAATTCTGACCAAGAATAGGTAGGTAATACCTCTAGAATATCCAAGCAGAACAAAACCAAGGCTGATGCACAGTTTGAAGTCCTTCTTCAAGCCATTGAGAGCTCATAGGGTACCTTTGTGCAAATTAGGAAAGGCATCCTTCCTGTAAGTGGACACAGCCCGACACTAGGGCATCCGACTTAGTGACCAGAGCATGGGCTGGATTCTAGCTTTCATCACCTTCCTCTGCCGGTGCCCTTGTGCAGTGAACAACCTGCCTGACCGTACATCCAGATCAGTGTGGCCTTCAACGGGAACGAAGACCTCCTCTCTGCACAATCAGAGGAGCTGGGACTTGTTCAGATATGAGAGTCTGCTCTGGACTCCTCCAGTTTCCTTGGGTAGCCCTGAGGCCTTCTTGACCCAGGGAAGCCATCTTTTCTTCGTGCCTTGCTTCACCGTTAGCACCAATGTTAACCTCTCACATATGCAAAAATGATAATTTAATTTCTAGGTGTCAGGTTAACAGATTCCCTGCATCTTTTTCAGATTCCCCGTGTCTGCTCTCAGAGCTGCCAGGCGGGCTGCTTTAAATTCTCTCCATTAGTGCCACAGCAGGAAGAGAAAAGAAGGAGTTCAGAGGCAGCGGTGATCCTGATGAGTTCCAGAGCTTGCCTTTCTGGCCTGGCTGGAAGCTGAAGGAAGACGGGAAATGTGCACCCAGCTTTGACAGTTCCTCACTCTAATCACTGTCTGTTACTCTAAAAGATGCATTTCAGCTGACAAAGCCACTGTGCTGGCTTCTTCCTGGATCCCACTAGGTGTGAGAAAGGAATGGGGATAAAAGGGAAGAGGTAACTGGTTTCCAAGGAAACCAAGGGGTCTGGGTTCCTCTAGGGCTTACTCTTATGGGTGGGATGGCTATACCACGTTGACTGGCTATTTGGCTCCTCCATGGTTGACACCCAGCCAGTCCCAGGCAGCCAGAGTGGGCAGTGGTTCTGCACCTCAGGGCCAATCCTGGGTTTCCAAGTGGGACCAAGGCAGATGTGAGGCCTACCCAGAAGTTTGGTTCATTTTTGCGGCACTTTTTAAGGGTCCATGGAGAAACCCAACCCTCCCTGAGGTCTGCTGGAGATGACAGGGGCTGGGCAAGAATCCCTGAGCCCTTGGGGTGGGCAATGGCTGGGCCGAATGAGAGCCCAGACATGGAGCTGGCTGACCGACCGAGTGAAGTTGCCACGCACAGCTGGAAAGCCCCTGGCTGAGGCCCTGGTGGGGTTAAAGCAGTGTGACCCGTCGGATAGGGGCTCCATTCACGATGGAAGGCTGATAGCTTTGGTGGAACCACAAGTCTAATCCAGCCTCCTATCTCTTAAGTTCCTGTGGGAAAACTACAGTCCACTCATGGGAGATCACTACCTGGTCGTCTTCAACAACAGATGACAGAGGATCTACTCGTCTGAGCCCTTAGGAGGTTCCAAGTCACAGACACACCAGCCTCTACTTCAACAGTGTTTGACAAAGGCCCCCACTCCTGGTCGAGGCCCTGAATGGGGAAAGAGGTCCTGCTTGGGTATGTCTTATGTACACAGAGAAATTTTTAAAATAAAAACACAAAACAACAACTTCACAAGACGCAGTGTCAGTCCTCGCCGGTGTCCTTCCATGGTGCCCGTGCGAAGGGGGCAGCCCAGCCTCACCTGGGGCCTGCCCCGTTCCTGTTCTCATCTCCATTCAAAGCCACGTTGTGTAGGAAGAGGAGGATCTGCCACCACACGCGATTTCGGTTCTGCTGGTGCTAAAAGAAAAAAAAAAAAAAAGACGATGTAACTCCTAAATGCAACCTTAGACGATGGCTTATCATTTCCAATGCAAAAGTTCAGATCCACACGTCTCAGGGCAGCACCTTAATCCCATCAGGACAGCAAACTCAGGGGCATGGGGGATTTGGCGGAGTGATGAGAGAAGTAGCGACGAGGGGGAGATAGCAGCGTTCTCCATATACAATTGCAGTGTGAACGTTAAAAAGAAAAGACCAGGCTCTTTATGCACTGTGCACAAGAGGATTAAACTTTTTCCCCTGCTTGCAGGATTTTCCAGAGTTTAGCCAAGTGCTGCTTTTAATCAGATTGGCTCCTGAGCCCCTCAAACTTCAGCTGCACGAACAACAAACTTTCTTCAGAAAGAAAAAGAAGAAGTGCCCCCCTCTCTCCCCCAACTCCAAAGTAACACAGAGAACAAGGGGGAAAGGGGGGAGCCTCCATCTGCAAGTGATTTGACACTGTGAAGGTCAAAGGGTTAATCTTCCATTTAAACCACACTGCTGAGGCAGCAAAAATCTGATTTCATCCAGTGCAAACACGCACACACACAGACACACACAGACACACACACACAGACACACACACACACACACTTGGGCGCCTGCCCTCTCTCCCTTCCCAGCATCTTCAGCTCCGCGCTGCCCTTTTTATAGCTGCTCTTGACAGTAAGCCATAAATAATCCCTCTTGGAGCGCTTTCCTACTGACTGGAGCCAATTAAACGTTAAGCAAGAACATACTTGAAAACAAAACAAAAACAAAGAATGCACACTACTCTCTGGAGGTTATCCCAGGTCCTACTGTCAGGCAGGGAAGCTTGGGGCAAAGGTCAGGGGTCAGTGACTCACAGGACTGTGGCTGGTGCCCCACCCACACAGGTATTGGCAGAGGCCCGGAGGGGACTGAGGGGTGCTGGGAAAGGCGGTCTTTGTTCTCTCTTTATCTGCCAGGGCAGGAGGACAAGGCTGGGGCCCTCTCCACAGGGTTCTCAGTGGACAGGGGAATAAAAACCTAGTGTGCAAAAAAAGGAGCCAGCACAGAGGCTGGACTTGGACTGCTGCAGCTGCCTGGGCAGCAATCACGTTTATGTGAGGTGTGCGTGTGTAGGGGGAGCTGGAGCCCCTGCAGTCTTTAACCACAGCCCTGGCCCCCACCAGGCAACTCCCAGTCAGCTGAGCAGAGGCTAGAGTAAGTCAGTGGCAGAGTTGGAAAGTGAGCTCCCAGAGCTCCTGGATTCCCAGAGCTTCCCAGGGAAGTCAGGCCCTGACCCCCTGACCTGTCCCCAGGCAACTGGGCAGGTTGCTGGGTTCCCTGTCATCCTGCCTGAGGCCACAGAGAGAAAGAGGAGAGGTGAGATGTCAACTGAGGCTGACCTCAGGGCCCTGACCTGTATCCGTGTCCCCCAACAGCCACATCCCCCATCTGTAGCAATAGCATTGCTCTTTTCCCTGCAGAAGGGGAAACTGGAAAACCCAGAAAGTTGGAGGCACGGCTCCTGCTAGGAAGGGGGGGGAAGTCAGGGTGTGCCACAGAGGAGGCCTGGCAGACTGCGACTGGAGAGACTGATGGCTTCCTTGTGTTTTGTAAACAAAGACGAGTAAAAAGAGGAAACACACCAGGCTTAACAAAATCTGGTTAGAGTAAAGCAGCGTGAAAACGGACTCAGCTGCAAACCTGAAGACTCAAGCCTGCCTGCAGCAGCTGGACAGAGCACCCCCTCTTCCTGTCTCCCCTCCCCAGCTGCTACCCAGGACAGGTGCAAAGGTCATGGGTGGAATAGGAGGAAAATCCAGGAAAAGACTGGTCTCTAGGGAGGCCAGTCTGCTGGAATTTAGAGGCTCCTCAGGTGCCTCTTTGAAAAGGCCAAGTAACAATAACAACCATGATCCAGTCACTGTAAACTGAGTGTGTCAGGTTCTGGTTTATGTCCTTGGTTCTCAAAGTGGTCCACAGACCAGCAGCTTCAGCATCAGCTGGGAGCTTATAAGAATGAATCAGAATGCTTTTTTTCAGAATGTACTGAATCAGAATGCTTTTTTTTTTTAAGATTTTTTTTTTATGTGGGCTATTTTTAAAGTCTATTGAATTTGTTACAAGATCTCCAGGTGACTTTAAGACACATTAGAGTATACGAAGAACTGCTCTACACACATTAAGCTCCGTTGATCCTCTCAACAATCCTATGACACATGTATATATTATCATGCCCATTTTACAGATGAGATCGTTCAAAGAGTTAGGAAACTTGGCCACATAGCTAGTAAGTAGCAGGGATGGCCACATAGCTAGTAAGTAGCAGGGTCTGGGTTAAATCCAGACCACCTGGCCCTAGAGCAATGTCCTTACTCATTACCACTGTGCTCCAAGTGCCACCACATACCCTTCTTTATATCAGAACAGGCCCTCCATCTTCCTGTTCTCTAATTCATCTCAAAACAGCTCAAGGGCCAAGGAAGGGAGATCACAGCTCTACAGTTTGGAGCCTGAACCAATTCCATCTCTGTAGGCCTCAATCTCTCCCCACATTCCCCTAATGGAGGGCACTTGCCACTCTGGGTAACTTTCTGGACCCGCAATCTTTGTGGATAAGGCAAGAAAGAATCCTCACTCTAATCATGGCGGGTTCTGCTGCTGCTAAGTCCCTTTAGTGGTGTCCGACTCTGTGTGACCCCATAGACGGCAGCCCACCAGGCTCCCCTGTCCCTGGAATTCTCCAGGCAAGAATACTGGACTGGGTTGCCATTTCTTTCTCCAGTGCATGAAAGTGAAAAGTGAAAGTGAAGTCGCTCAGTCATGTCTGACCCTCAGTGACCCCATGGACTGAAGCCTTCCAGGCTCCTCTGTCCATGGGATTTTCCAGGCAGGAGTACTGGAGTGGGGTGCCATTGCCTTCTCCAATGGCAGGTTCTAGGGACCCAAAAGACAGTGGTATTAGACTAGAAGGTGGAGACGTTGCTGGGAGACACAGACTGGCCTAGGTCCACAAGAGACCAGCCTTAGGAAGGATCTAGGTTCTGTGCCTCTGCCTGGGACAGGCCTCGGGGCTCCTGAATCAGGAAGGAGGCACTCTAGGCAGTGGGTAGCTCCCCGGGGCCAGGAATCAGAGGACCTGGGAGGCTGGGGTCTCTCACCAGCCGGCCTGAGTCTTCCCTCTCCTCATAGGTGAAGTGGAGGTATGGTATTAGTGGTTCCCATACCTGCTGTGTCACAGAATCCACTGAGGCGCTATTGTAAACACAGAGTCCTCAAGTCCTGCCCAGAACAACTGGGGCAGAATCTTCAGGGAAGGGCCCAAGAATTTGTATATTGAAATGCTCCCCTGAGTAACATTTTTTGAAATCAGAAGTAATATCTATTGTCTATTTTAGTCATAAAAATAATACATGTTAACTGTAGAAAAACTGGAATACAAGAAATTAGAAAGGAGAAAATAAAATCACTCATGATCCTATAGCCTAGAAGAAAATATTTCATGAATTGGTACTTTCTTTAGTCTCTTTCAATCTCCTCCCACCAGAGTAATGACTTGGCGAAGCTGGAGGTTAATCCTGCCCAGGTGCTTCTAAGGCAGCCAGGCCACACAGGCATTTAGAAACCACTGAGGTGATTTCCAACCGTAAAGCTTGGTGATTCGGAGTTTGTCACCCACAATTACCTTCAGGATTATAACTCAGAGCTCCAACAGCTAAATCCAAGTGGAGGGTCTAGGTGGGCTTGGAGAACAAGTTGCCTAGGACAGGGTCAAGCTGGCTGCCTCGGCAGCCATAAGACACAGAAAGAACAGGGCCTGGGAAACCATCTACTGCCCCAGCAACCCCTTCTGCAAGCACGAGCAATGCCACACATATCCCACTCAGCCTTTTCCTGCCACAGGGCAAGCTCCAGAAGGCCCTTTTCTGAAAGGACATCAAATTGCCACACAGTAAGAGAACCAGAATGCCTTGATTATGAAGAACAACGATAAACAAAATGTTTTTTAATTTTTTAAAAAGGACATTACTAGAAAGGAAAGAAAAAGGACTTGAAGGGAGCCAGGGAGAGAAAGAGTAAGAAAGAAGGCAATCAACATTCACTGAACCGGATGAGGTACACAAGGCACTAAAACATCAAAGCACATGGATGCTTCCGGGAGAGGGTGTCCAGGAGAAAGGAAGAAGGAAAGGGGATCCAGGAAAGAGTGTGCTTGGCCCCGACTCATCACCTGAGGTCAGTGAGTGCTGACCCCTGACACAAGGCTCAGCTCTCCCAAGCTGCTTGGGACCCCTCAAGTTTGGGGGTTCCTAGAATGCATAGCCAGGGTATCCTCAGGGGTAGAAGACGGGCTCAGAAGATGAGAAGCTGATGGAATTTAAGTGTATACCAGAGCTCTCAAATTTGGTCCAGGAGGTAGGACCAAGGCGCAGAAGGCAAGAATCGAGGTGAATGCCCCAAAGGAAGGGGTCCTCACATGGTAGATAAAAATGCTCTCTTCAGTTAAGAGAGCACAACCAGGACGACAGACCCGGGGTTCCCCTTTGAGCCCCACTTTCCTTCTGTGGTCGGGGGATGGAGGGAGTCAGGTGACAAGTGCTGGAGTCATTCCCACTGTGTGCAAGGCACTGTGACTGAATACCCAGTCATTCATCCTGGATGATGGGGAACATGTAGGGCACACAGTAGGTATTCAACAAGCACACCGCCCTGACTATAGAAAAGTCAGCGTTCCAAGATAACCTGCTTGTCTGAAGCCAGGAACAACTGATGTCTGGCCAGGTCTGAAGATGTACTTGAAGTGATAGGATCAGCCTCTTGCCTAGAGAGAGGCCCAACTATTAAAGGCTTTTTTATTTTTTTTAAGAGCTGGCTGCAGTATCTGACAAGGTTGTATTACACATATCAAACTCGGTTTCATCCCACATGGCCTCTGCTCTAAGCACAAAGAGTGTTCTCCTGATAAGAATCTCTCTCTGTCTCTCCCGCTTCATATCCAGTTCACACCCTCTGGGGATTCCCTGTGTCACCGGTGTACCAGATGCTCCAGCAGGAGCTAGTTCACCCTCAAAGAATTTGGGTAAAGAGCAAAGCTACATTGTAGCCCTGATTTCGAAGAACCAAACACACAAAATGCAAATTGACCAAACAGATCAGTTTATAACAATCTCATACCTAGAATGCTTTCTTATCGTCTCTTTTGCTCCTCACAAAAATCTGGGCCATAGGAAGGGCAGATATTATTTTCAATCCCATTTTACAGATGGGAAAGCAAAGGTTCAGAAAAGTTACCCCTAAAGTCAATTGGGAGGGGATGATTCAGATCCCTGACTCCAGAGCTGTGTTCTTTCACTAAAATATTACAGTGTATTTATTCACATTATGAAAATGATATTAACTGTTCAAAGAGAATCACCACCTAACTGCCCCCCCACCAGTATGTTTAAAGAAATTGTTTCCAGATCATTAACTATACAGTAAGGATGCTGTGGACTGGAAAGACAATAAATCTTTCAAAGGCAGAACTGAAGATCAAACAGAAATAAAGCTAAAACTGGTCTGAAATGTTAACTTCAGATGTTTCTCTGAAACCATGCTCAGTTTCTTTTAAAATATAGGGCAATACACTCTCTATAAAACGTTGTTTTCCTACCGCACCTCTTTCCTTTCCCCATCAACTCTAAACCGACCACGGTGAGGCTGAACCACAAAGCCTTGCTGTTGACAACGGGAATACAGAGCTAAGGAAGACTTCGGGAAAACTCCACATACAAGAAGTCGGGAAGATGTTTCTGTTTAATTCAGCAAACTTTTATCAGGTACCCAATTGACTTGAGTTACGAAAGACACAAAGATATGCAAGCTGTAAGCCTTGTCTTCAATTATTTTACAGTCTGAAGGAGAGAAAAGCAAGAACTCAGTTTCATAGGAGGCAAAGCTGGGACGGGGTGGAGAGTGGGACCTCCATCAGATTCTCACCTTCTGGGCTGCACCTGCTGAGGAGCAGGGGTGGGTGATGGGAAGACCATGGTTTTAGGATCAACAGTGTCACATGGCCATGTTATCCCACTTCTCGGAGCCCCGGCTTCCAATAAAATGGGGGTAATGAAGTGTTGAAGTACAAGGGTGCTATGGTGCTTAAATGAGAGAAGTATTTGTAAAGCATTGGGCCACTGGCTACCTGGAGCAGCTCCCCAATCTCTGGTAAGGACAAGGGAGACCTGGTTCAGACTCGACTTTGTGGAGCAATTCCCTCGACACCCTCAGCTCAGAGCACCTGCCCCAGGAGCACTATCTTCTAGGCAGACTCATGACATCCTGGGGGAATCCCTGACTTTTCACTCTGAGAGGGGCCATGGCAGCCAGAGGCAGCTGGGTTCAGAATTCCAGGCTGCCAAGCTGGGCAAGGAATTCTGAGACCCCCAGAGCAGCCCAATGGGCCCTGCGGGCCTACTGTCCCAAACTGCTTTTGACCCAGACACCAAGGAACAAGCAACATGGCCAAACGGAAAAGGAAAATAATTCTCGCCAAGAGCTTCCTCAGCCCAGCCAGCAGCACTAACAGACGCTGAAGCTATCAGTCACCACCATGGCAACACCAGTTGCTTCTCCCAGAAGGGCAGCCTGGGCCCAGCTCAGTCCAAGATAGGGGGCTTCCTCTTACATAAGTGGAGGCCACCGGCTTCAGTCCCTGGGGGTGGGGGATCGGGCTGTGCTTGCCACCCATGCCCCAGAGCCTTGGGTTGCCCCTCCGTGGCCTGGAGACAGGAAGTACTGAGGCCATGACCCAGCTGCCCCTAGGGATGGCTCTGTCTCCCCCAGTCTGAGAACAGCTCCTTCAAACTACTGAGCAGCTTCTTGGGAACTCAGAGAGGAAGAGGGGTATGTGCGCTCGGGTCACAAGAGAGGGAGACACATATGGCTGATTCATATTGTTATACAGCATAACTAACACCACATTGTAAAGCAACTATACTCCAATTAAAAAACAAATAATTATTTTTAAAAAGTGAGGGAGAGAGGGGAGTGAGGAGGGAGCAGGTCCTTTGTGGATCTACAAGGAGGGGGAGAAGGAACCCCCAAGGCTCTACCTCCCGACCTGAGGCTTTTGCAGCTGACTGTTCTCATCCCACCCCGGGCCACTCCCTGGACGGGACGGTCAAGCCGAGCACCAAAGGCCAGACTTTTCTCCTCACCCCACACACTGGCTGTTTCTGTACTGGTCATAGAACATGCCCTCTTGGTTGCCAGACACAGATCAAAAGGCAAACCAGACTTTTTTCTTTGTCCTTCTTTTCTAATGCCTCCTCCAAATCCCTCCCTCCCATCACCCTCCCTGCCCCAGGGCAGGGGGAGAAAAAAAACCCAAAGCCAACCCCATCCCCATGGCTTGCCTTGGTGGGGAGGGAATGGACTGTCCGGAACTACAAGGCCCTTCTCCTGGAAGAGAGAGTAGTCAGGTGCAGAGTTGTGTGGGGAACTCGGCTCTAGTCAGCCACGCTGATGACTCAGAAGCTAAATATAGCGAGCGATATAAACAGAGCCAGCCACAGAGCAAACACAGGGCCCCCAAGCCCCAGCACTGGCTCTCACGCACAGCACTCTCCACAGCCCCTCCCCCAGCCTCACTCTTCCCCAGGCACTGTCTGAGGGGCACCTCCCACTCTGGGGCTAGCTCCTAGGGACCCTTCTTACCTAGAGAGAATCTCTGGGGCTCCTGCCCCGGGTTTCCCCATCTACAGCCTGAACAACTTTATTAGGCATAGTCTGAACTCCAGAAAACCACTCACCAACAAGGACAACATCCCAAAGAGTCAGGAAGCAGTGAGGGGCTCTCTGAACAAAAGATCCAGGCTGCTGGCAGAGAAGCCACTAGTTAATAATCCAAGAAAACACCAGCTCAGGTACAACTTCCAAAAGAGCTCCCCAAGAACCCCAAAACCAGGTCCAAACAAAATCCTAAAACCCACTTTCAAAAGTATGAAATTGTCTAGGCATTAATAGTTATTGTGAAAAAAAAATAGTTATTGTGTGTTAGTCATTCAGTCATGGCTGACTCTTTGCGACCCCCTGGACTGTAGCTTACCAGGCTCCTCTGTCCATGGGATTCTCCAGGCAAGAATACTGGAGTGGGTTGCCATTCCCTTCTCCAGAGGATCTTCCCGACCCAGGGATCGAACCCGGGTCTTCTGCATTGTGGGAAGATTCTTTACTATTGAGCCACCAGGGAATTAATAGTTAAAACATATTACAATTTCCAAAGGGCTTTCCCATCAACTCTGCAAGGTTGTATGAGAAACTGAGGCTTAGATAAGTTAGTTATATGATTTGCCTATGAACACAGGACTCATAAGGGACAGAGCTGGGATCTGAACCAGACTTTGTATCTAACTCCAGGATCCTTTCTCTGACCTTACAACTAAAGATGGTTTCCACTAAGTGGCTGAAATTTTTCTCAGATCTCATTTTCCATAAAGTCTAATTACTATTCAGGGAATTTCCAAATTTGACTCTTCTGAATGGAGCCACTCCTAGTCCAAGTGAAAAAGTCATTTCCAACAAGAATTTCAATTCTCCTGTAGCTTTACTCACTCAATGGTCTCCAGTAGCCACTTTTTTTTTTTTTTTAATTTATTTATTTGGCTATGCCAGGTATTCCTTGCAGCATGTGGGATCTTTCAGTTGCAACATGCAAACTCTTAGTTGTAGCATATGGGATCTCTAGTTCCCTGACCAGAGATTGAACACAGGCCCCCTGTACTGGGAGCTCAGAGTCTTAGCCACTGGACCACCAGGGAAGTCCCCACTTTTTTTTTTTTTTAATGATTCTTGGCTTCTTAACACTGCCCAGAAATACACTACAAAGTTCAAGATGGTGCCACTGGGACAGGAGACTTTCCTAAGGGAAGAGGACACCAGCTTTTTTCCATTCTTTGACTCATGTTGGAGGAGACCACGGCAAGGGGAATGGAAAGAAGCTGGGACTCACCTTCTGGGCCAGAGCAGACCCTGGGCGCAGGGAGGAAGCAAACCTGTACTGCCGTGTTCCCTGAAGAAGCTGGACAGACAGGAAACACCAAGGCACCATCACAGAGCCAAGGTCAAGGTAGGCTAAGGTCACCAGACCACCACAGAGCATGTGTTGCAGCTAAGCTAAGCTCACAAAGGAGCAAAGAGGGGAATCTTTCACTCCTGACCCAGCCAGAGGAAGTTAGGGGTGTGTGACCAGGTTTGGAAAGGCTTTTTATCTCCACTGACTCTGCCACCAACTCTCTTGCTGCTTTGGAGACCCAAAGCATTGACAGCAAGCACAGCTTCTGTCTCCAATCCTTGCCCATTGGTCCAGAGAAGCCATCCTGAAGAGATCACTTGGGTAGCCAAGCTAGACCTCCATCCAGCAAGCTCCTTGAGAAACATGCTGGGAGGGTTTACAGCCCACAATAACCAGCACCAGGGGGAATTTGGAGCATGTTGTCTTTAGGGTCATGCTGACACACTCACTTTGCCATAATGCCATCCTATAAGGCACTACCATCATCACACCCTTCCCCGTGCTCCACATCTCCTAGGGCTTCCCCTCATATAGAAAAAGAATAACTGGAAATGACTGACAGTCCAGTGATTAAGACTCCATGCTTTCACTGCTGAGGGCATGGGTTCAATCCCTGGTTAGGGAACTAAGATCCCACAAGCCCGATGTGGCTGAAAAAAAGAATAACTGAGGTCCCTAACCAGGGACAAAAGGCAGAAGCTTCACCTTCCCTAAAGGATTTGGGGACCCATGGCCATTCTCTGGCCCTGGGATACCATACCAGACCTGAGAAGAAAGGAGATGGCCAGGCCCCTTCCACCTTCATACTGTGTCTTGAGTTGTCTTTCCTGGTTATCTAAACTCAACCCACAATGATGGAGACTGATCATCATTCCCCCAGGAGAAAATGTACAAGGACAGGCCCATAGTGAATAGCTTAGAAGCCAATTTCTCTGAATAGGGCGGGTGGAAGGGAGACCACAGGAGGCAGCTCTGCTTAGGGACTAGCTGGACAGGTAGGCTGGAAGATGCACTGTGAACTGACAAGAACAAATGTGGGGGATGATCAGGATTATAGAGACAAAGGAAACAAGCATTAAAGAATAGCTAACTGTGTGCCTGGAACTCAGATAGGTATTTTCTCACTGAATCTTCATGATCAAATTCTGTGACATTCGGTCTAATTTACAGAAGAGGAAATAGGCTCTGCCAGATCAAGTGTCTTCCCAGTAGCTGGTAGCTGGCATTCAAATCTGGGCCTTCAGACTTTGTATCTGAAGCCTCAAGACTTAACCCTAAATTACTTCCACCCCTGTGCCTCAGTGTCCTGCTTGCAGAGATGAGGGGAAGGAATAGGGAAAGAAGGTGAAGGATAAGAATGTAAGAGTGACAACAGTTTTGTGTGGATATGAAATATCTAAGACGTTAGTTTATATTGAAATCAAGTTCAGAAAATGACTCACTTCTTAAAACTAGCTGCTAAAAGGCCCTACACATGCCAGCACTCCATCTGCCCATGGCCATGATCCCAGTCCTTCCCACAGGATGGGCTCCCAGAGAAGTGAGCAGGGTGAGTGGGGAGGAGGGGGATAAAAGTAAGAAGACTCCCATGGACAAAAAGCCTGGCTCTTTGAGATGGAAAATTTGGGAAAACCAGCTCTTGGCCTCATTGGCCGGCCTCCCGCCACTGCACGGTAGGAGAAGGTAGCTGGCAGGATGGTGAGGGGCACAGGGCAGTCAGGAGCCAGCAGTGGAGGAGGTGCAGAACTGAGGAGACTCTCCTCTAGTTCTCCTCCCACTCTGTGGCTCTGCCCCTCCTCCCCCCAAGCTGAACCAGGCCCTCCAAGAGACAGCTCTGCACTGGGGTCAGTGATGCCAAACAGCAAAGGGCAGGGTCAGACCTTGGGATCAGGGCCAGCTTCTCCTGTGCAGGACTGAGTTGGGAAGAAATGGCCTTGGGCTGAGTTCTAGTCCTGTGCCAGGGCTTGACTGGGCAAAGGAGGCCTCTCAGCCTGCTCCCAAGCCTAGAAGGGCTCACCAGTGCATGGTGGAACATTCTGGGAAACAGCTGTTGAGAGAGATCAGGTCTAATGGGAATCCAGAACACTGCCTTCCAGGTAGGCCCCCAGGTGAGTCCAGGAGACCCAGAGCCACTGTGTTCTCTATCAGTTGCAGCACTGGGGCTAGGAGCTGTGAGCTCAGGCCAACCACAGGCCTACATAACCAGCGTAAAGTGAATGGGTAGGAAGAAGGCCAAGAGGCAGAAATCAAGAACCAGAGTGGATTGAAGGGAAAACCCTAAGCCAAGTTTCCACAGAACAATCAAAGGAGGGAATAGGGGCTGGAGCTTGGAGCCAGAGGAGGCAGCCAGGCTGCCTTATTATCTAAGCACAGGGCCACCCTCTCTTCCTGAGGGACTGGGGGACCCACCAGGACCAGGTCTAACCCCACGTTTCTCTCAGAACCCCTTGGCAGAGACGCTCACCTTGGCAAAGACTAACCCCTTATGGCTGGATCTCAGGAAACCTAAACTTAATTTCTGTCTCCCCACCCCACCTCTTGCCAGGTGCTGGCCATGTTTTGGTCCTCAAGTCAAACCTATTATCAATAGCTCTCCTCTGGTCACCTGAATTTCCCCATCTAACCTCAGGGTCTGCCCAATCATGGTGGATTAATTATTCTCCTGATTTCCTGATATACAGTCAGATATAGACACACACACACAGCTGACTAGGCAAGGAAACTGTCCCAGAGGCAGGGAATGTGTTCATTTCCAGGTGGCATGACTTTGCTTCACTGGTGGTTGTACTAGCAGGGATCCAGCCTCAGGCTCTTCTCCTCGCCTTGGCAGCCATCCAGAAAGTCAGCCCAGGGAGGAAGAGTTAAGTGCCTAGGGGCTGGGCCAGACTGCTGCTGCAGAGCGAGGCAGCCTCCAGCCCAAGGCACAGAGGGCTCCTCCACACGAGCCCGCCAGCCGCCGCCTTTGTTGATGGGCTCTGCCACAAGCTCCGCTGACACGCGATGCTCCGCCCTGGCGGGCTGGTGCCAGGCTGCCCGGCAGAGCACCCGGTCGCTGGTCTGGAGAGACTCTGAGGTACACAGTCTCCAGAGTCCCGGCCCTGGTTTCCAGACAGAGACAATAAGGAGCGGCCTCCCCAGCTGGAAAGTGTCGGGTTACAACCGGTTCCACCACTTTTCCCAACTCAGACCCGTCCAGGCCTTGGTTACCCATTTCCCACTGCACCACAGCCAGGTACCTCCGACTGTTCAGTTTTCCTCAGCACCATGAAAATCTTCCCCTTAGGTCTGCAAGGGACCATCTCCCACTGATGAACTCAATAAGATATAGTGTGTCAGTCAAGGCTGCAAGAAGCTTTGACATTCTCCGGAAGAGATCGGAGCATTTCCCAGGGGCCTGAGCTGAAAGTAGGCAGATAAACAACTTGGATCTCAGAGGTGAGAGCAAGAGCACTCATCCAGCCAGGCCCATTCTCGATTTCCAGTTTAAGAGAATCACAGTAACATGGGACCTTAAACGTGGGGCCTGGCAGAGACAGAGTTGCTGAGGCAGGCCCCAGCCCCACAGCCCCAGCAGATGCACACCACCTCCCCCCACCAAGCCCCGGTGCCTACTTGCTGCATATGAAGCCGATGGAACTGGTCTGCAATGCACTGGAGTTTTCGGGCAATCTGTATCTCTGCTCGATGCTGCCACTGCCCTTCAGGGGGCTGCTCACCAAGGGGCAAGCCTGCAGGGAAACTGGCAGGAAGGGGGAGCCGGTAGCCAGCATTGCCTGCAAAGACAGAGGGCCCATATCTCAGCAAGCTCCACCACTGCCCCATCTTCCCCATGCCTGCCGCCCCTGGTCAAGACCCAGGGTCAAGGGTAGACTTTAGTATGGGAAGGGAGAGGAACTGAGCCTGCCTTTCTCAAGGCACTCTGCCAAATGTGGACAGCCTGACTTGCCTGCTGCCCGAGAGTATAAAAGCTGATGCCAGGCTTTCCTTCAGCCCTCCCTTCACTGGCAGTGCCATGGCAAAGGTAATAAGTGTGGCTGAACTTGCCAACCTTCTGTCCTTATTTACCCAGCTACGCTTGACCACAATTCATTATTCATTATTCATATAGTAGTAGCAGGCTGAAGCTCTTCTCTAGAAAAACATTGGAGGCAGCTCTCCAGAGATCCTGAGTTGAGCAGAGCAAGGGACAGGGAAAGAAAATCAGAAAGTAACCTCACTTTTTTAGTGTAGCAGAGAAAGGCTGGTTTCAGGCCCTGAAGCTCTGGGCAGTGGCACAAAAACATAGGGAGAGAAGACGCCTCTGAGCCACAGATTAGCCAAGTTCCTCTCTGGAGCCAGCCCCGGGCCAGACACCTAGACCTGCTCTCCTCAGTGACCAAGTGCTGGTCACCAAGCTGCCACTAGGGGCGCCCGCTCGCTCCCGTCTTTCCCTCCTCCCTGCCCGCCTGCCTTATCCATCTTCTCAGACTCCTGCCAGAACTACTTTGTCTGAATTGTCCTACAGTGCAGCTCCTTCTGGGAATAACTGCAGCGTCTCCTCAATCCGCTCCATCAGACCCAGCAAGATGGCCTCTGAACCACCATTCCCTCCATAAGCTTTGTGCTAAATGAAGAACACCGGCTATCTAACCCTGCCCTTTTGCCAGAGGAGGGCAAATTGCTAATAAAACCAACCACTGAAGCCCACACATGAAAGGGTCTTATCTGACTGAGCCTTGGAAACAGCCCCTTTGCTGGCAATGAGCCTAGGCAGGCCCAACCTCTTTCTCCAGTTCCCCTTCCAAACACAGAAAGTCCCAAGTGACAACCGGGGTGGGGGACCTTCTGCCTCCAGGAAACTTCTCTCCCAGAACAAGCTGGGTTTTCCCCTTCAGTGTCAACAGCGAGTCACAGATCCCCCAGCCTTCTCCAGGGCAACACTAGCCACTTTACGGAAGGTACATCACTATTACAACACAAAAGGCTGGGCCACTCAACAGGCCATAATATGTAAAAGCCAAGACCTAGGTATCCTTCTTCCAACCCAAGGAGACACTATGGACCCAAGGATCCCTCCAGAAAGGGACAAATGAGCAGAAAAGAATGGCAAGGCCAAAATCTGTCCTGTTTGTGGCCTGAGGAGCACAGGCAAGCAGCAGTATATGAGCAGAGAGACAGCAGGTGAAGAGTTGAGGGATCAATAGCCGCTGCTGCTCAATTTGGGGAAGGAAATAGCAAAGAGCAGGTTTGGGGAGGGAAAGTCCCCTCTTTTCCCCCGTCTCTAAGGGAGGAGTCCTGAGGCTAAGAGCACTCACCATAAAAGAGTCGCTGGGGCTCCTCAGTCACCCCACAAGGCAGCATGACACCCTGGCTCGGGGAAGCTGGGCTCAGAGTCTGGGTAGCCTTGTCTTCCTGGCTGGTGGGTCGAAGCCCAGGGCCACAGCAGTGCGTGAGAGGGAAGAGCTGCAGACGGCTGAGAGGGCAGTCCAGCTGGCTCTGGGCAAACAGGTCAGCAGAGAGCAAGCTCCTGGGCTGGGTCCCCGGCTCCCCATCCTCTGGCTGGAATACGTCATCCTCCAGCTCCTCCACACACTGGGGTGGCTCCATCTCCCCTGTGAGGGTGCAATGCAGGCATCCGGGAGGCTGCCCCCAACCAGGCTCTACCTGGAAGGACTTCCCTCCCTTTCCTTCTTTCCTGCTCCCCCTTCTTATGTGGAGAAGTGGGCTCAGGCACTGATGACAGTCAACCCTGCAGATAAAGCATTGCCAAGGCTGACAACCTGCCCCCAAGTGTGGGCTGCCTTGCAGTTCCAGGATTCTCCATGTTTCTTCCCCGCCCACTTGGAACCACCTTCCCCTCAGCCTCCTCTTCTGACCCAGGCTGGCCACAGTCACACAGTTGGACTGCTACTGACTCTCAGCCATAGCAGGGGTATGGTCAGCTGCTACAAGCACGGAGGGTACCTGGAGAAATGTCAACAAGACTAGCCTCTGTGAGTGGCTGTGGGAGGGCAGAGGGCGCTGTGACTGGCTGTACCCACAGTGCTCACCACACACACACCCCTTTGCTGGCCTGGGTAAGTAACCATCAAGTTCTCATCTCAGTCTGAGAAGAGCTCCAGGCTGGGCAGCAAAAACAAAAGCCAGCGATCCTAGCCCAGCCAGGTTCCCTCCAAACCTGCTAAGCCCCGCCCAAGACTCTAGTCTCCACCCGCTGCTTGCTCAACACAACAAACAGGCTCAACGATGTGGTAAGAGTGTGTCCTGGGAGAGAGAGGGGGAGAAAAACCCAAGTTAGTCATTGCAGCTGCCCTCTCAGCAGAGTAGAGCTATCTGCCTACCACAGCTTAGCCGAGAAGAGAGGTCCAGCATCCAGCAAAGTGCCCAGAGTCCCCCAGCTCAGTGTGGAGTCACTAATCTCCACAACTTCAAATCCTTCCCCACAGCCTACCATTCCTGCTAGCACCGAACCTGAGATGGGTACAACCTGCCTCATAGAAGGAAGTGAAATTCAGCCCTCTCTCTGTGACCTCACTTGCTGCCTGAACTCAGGTTGTTGATATGAGTTTCTTGGTGATACAGAAGTTCCATTTGCTCCACTTGATGGCTCTTGGAAGTATGAGCGTGCAGTCACCCAGCTTCTTGTGCTCAAAGTCAGTCCCCTATTCACACACCAGGAACCCCTCAGGGTCCCGGGGGGAGTCAGAAAAGCAACCACCTGAGTGGTTAAGGATACAGAAAGATGGTGTTTGTCACTGCCAGAGTCAATTAGAGGTCCCCTGGGAATTCTGTCTTCCAGTCTCTTGCCCTTGAAGAACAAGCCAAATGGTCTGAGGGTTGGTAAAGTACTTAGAGGAAGCTCAGTTAATTCAAGAATCTTGGCTTTCTCAAATGCAAGCTTTCCTTAAGGCACCTGCTTCAACTCTCTCTCCATCCCATCCTGTCCTTGAGCTATCTATGATCCCTATCCTGCCTGCCCTCTTCCCTGCCCACCTGGATGGCACAAAAACACACGTGGTGTTCTTGGGACAGTGTTTTCCTAAAAGATGTGAGAGAACTAGTTTATCAGTGCCAGGAAACAAGGCATCCTGCAGAAAGGACCAAGCGCTGTCCTACCAGTCACCTGGCAGGAGCTCCCCTCCTGCCATTCCACCTCCTCTATGCAAACTGGCAATCCCAACCTAAGATGGGGCCCTCCAAAGCCAATAGCAAGCAGCGGTCATTGTCTTGGCTTTTCCTTTGAAGCTTATCACCTCTCCCACCCCCTCCCAGCAAAGCCCCAAAGTTCAGCCCTTGCCTGCACTGGACAGTGGGGGAGGTGCAACCAGAGGGTGTGGGTCTGCCAGCCTAGGGGGACCCTTCCCACTCTCCACAGGAACTACAGATGGCTCTTCTGCAGGTGGGAGCCTTCAGAGGGGTGCTGGGCAAGATCAAGTGCAAAATGGGATACAGTAAAGAGATTCTCCCCTTCCCCTGAACTGAAAAGGTGGTGTCCAAACAGGCAACAGGAGGGCACTTCCTAAATGCACTACCAGAGAAGTAGTCCTATCAAGGAGACCTAATACCTGCTGGAGCCATCCGAGTCCTTAAGGACTCTAACAGGGATGCTGAACTCAGACTCCGACTCCTCCTCCTCCTCCTCCTAGGAGAAGGCAGTAGCCAGACATTCTGAACCTCTTCGAGGGCTAAAATCTGGGAACGCACACATACACACACACACACACACACTCACGCACTCACACAACACACAGCAGACCTGGGTGGCTCCAGGGGAGAATCTCGGCCTCCGAGTCGTGATGCCAGGGTTCCGTGCCAGGGTCCAGCGTGACGAGCACTCGGGGGCTTGGCGCCCAAACTCAATTGGGAAGGAGGGGGGAAAGCCCAGCTGTTAAGGAGAGGAGCCTTCAGACTCCGCAGGGATGTAGGACGTCCCACAACTCCCTGCCCTACCCCAATGTCAGATCCAGAGACCCGGCCATTCTCGGACGCCCAGATCTGCTCAGCGGGGAAGCGCAGGTTCCCCTGCCCACCTGGACCCAAGTCATTAGAGACTCAAATGCTACTAGCCCCGCATTCCTTTGTGGAGCAGCGCACCTACATGTGGGTTCGGTACCCCGTTCCCACATCCCAGTGCCCCAGTCCATGGTCACTCCAGACGCCCGCAGCCCAACCCTTCCCGGGCCCCCACGCGCAGCGCGATCCTCTCCCCACTTCCCCAAGGAGGTGAGATCCAACTCCGCCCGGCCCTTGGCCGCCCAGGCGCTCACCCGGCAGCTGCGGGCGGCGGGAGGCGCGGGCAGGGGCGGCGGCGGCAGGAGGCGGGCAGGCTCGGGTGGAGGCCACTCTGCACCTCGCGGTATTGTTTCCAAAATACGCCCGCTCGGGGCATCCCGCAAACAGCTGATGAGGCCCCGCCTCCGGAGCGTCACACGGATGGCTGGCCAATGGAGAGTGGAGCCCGAAGTCCCGGGCTGGGCTGCTGCCAGGGACTGTCACGATTGTACTATCCTTCCCTTGGAAACATTGCAAGGGACCGAGCCAAATTCCGACCTCCGCCAGAAACGCAATTGGAACGCCGTCACCCAAGCAGACTCGGTTCCTAACACGGACTTTGGAAGCACTCGAGAGCCCTTTAGTCCTCCCTGTTAGGCGAGAGATAGGGGGCGCCAAAGTGATTTTTGTCTTCTCTTTCGTGCGTATGGTCTGACTAATTTCGGCGCGTCCAGAAAGGGAGAGGAAGACAAGGAAGCGGGGAGATTTTAGATGATGAGGCTGGCAGCATCCAGAAGGCCCAAGATACGGGTGCCGGTGGATCCTTGCCACCTGGTGGCAAAGCATCTTCCCGGCTGCTGGGCAGGTCAGAAGCAAACTCCAGCCCTCAAAGCTGTAGGAAGCTTGAAAACATGTGTAACTGACACTGTTATCTCGAGTGACATTCGGATCAAACATATCCAAAGGGACCCACAGGCTCTCTTGTCTGGGAATGGACAGTCAAACAAAATTAACATCTGGCTGAGGAGAGGAGATATCAGGAATGCAGGGGCTGCTCGGGCAGTTGACACACATCCTGCTTATGGCAGCACTGAAAGATGGTGCTAGGGCTGCAAGGAAAGCAACGTATCCCGCAGATCACCTACTATCGGCAGGGGAATCTATGGGCTAGTTCACAAACATTTCTTAAACAGCCGCATTGTGCCAGGTACTGGGCTAGGTACCAAAAACCTGGTGCCTGCCCTCAGGGAGTTTACAACCTACTTAGAGAAGGAGACCAGAAGATAATGGAAAGCAACATGAAATGTGGTAATGCCAGGGATAATGACTGCTGGGAATGCAGAAACATTCAGAATGCTAAGGCTGGGGAAGGCTTTAGGGAGGTGGCTTTTGAATTGGACCTTGAAGGATGGGGCAATTTTTCAAACAGGAATACCAGATAAAATAGCCAAGACATAGCTTTAGCACAAACAAGTGCTGAACTGGAGAATTTGTCAAGGGATCAAGAGCAGAGGGACGTATAGGATCACTGGGTGCACACTCGGACTGAGGAAGGGTGAGCATGGGCAGGAAGGTTCAGATCAGATTACAGAGGTGTCCCTGGAATGGCAGCTGAAGAATCTGCACTTTATTCCAGAGGCATAGGTCAGCCAGCAAAGATTTCACAGAAGATGATTGACTTGACCAAGCCTGGATTTTAGGGAAGATAAATGAAGAGGCCAGAAATCAGTGAAAGGGAGCCAGTCCCTGCAATAGGTTAGGTGAGGGATGATGGGGCTTGACCCTAGGGACAGTGGGGACTGGCAGTGGGGACCACCAAGCTGCTCTCTCTGAGTTTGTAAACTCAAATTTAAGCTAAGTGGGGCTGGGACTCTTAGCACAGTGGAGCCTAAAGTCTCCTTGTCTCTTTTTCCTGCTCATTCTGTCCCTAACTCCTTCAAATGGTACCTAAGAAAGTGGACCAGGCATAATGAGGGCTGTGGTTGCTAGAGTAGGAAAATGCTATCCCCAAAAGATGAAGAAGAGGGAAAAGGGAAAGGGGCAAGAGTCAAGCTTGGCCATCAGCCCGGTCCCCATATAAGCTGACAGATGTCCAGAAAGAGGTGCTGGAGCCAAATGGAGGTATATTATTTTACCAGGAGGCTTGGCCAAGAGGAGTGTCAGAGCTGTTCAGGGTGACCTAGCAGTAATGCCATATGTGAGCAGATGAGAAGGCCAAGACCAGCCTCCGTGTGGGGCACTGAGGAGCCCGCACCACATTTGCTTAGGTCTACACACACCTCCCTGGATGTCATCACTGACTCGATGAATATGGGTCTGAGTGACCTCCGGGAGTTGGTAATGGACAGGGAGGCCTGGCGTGCTGCGGTTCATGGGGTCGCAAAGAGTCGAACACGACTGAGCGACTGAGCTGATCTGATCTGACACACACCTCCGGAGAAGGCAATGGCACCCAACTCCAGTACTCTTGCCTGGAAAATCCCATGGATGGAGGGGCCTGGTAGGCCGCAGTCCATGGGGTTGCTGAGGGTCAGACATGACTGAGGGACTTCACTTTCACTTTTCACTTTCATGCATTGGAGAAGGAAATGGCAACCCACTCCAGTGTTCTTGCCTGGAGAATCCCAGGGATGGGGAAGCCTGGTGGGCTGCCATTTATGGGGTCACACAGAGTCGGACATGACTGAAGAGACTTAGCAACACACACCTTAGGTCCATCCTTCTCTTCTGACTGGCTCTCCTCCTGGGCCCATATCTCAGGTGGGCCAGTTGGGCCTAAGGGCATGACTTAGGGTCAAGAGTAGAACTGAAAGGCAAACCAGGTCTGAGTCTGTCCTCTGGGGCAACACAGGCCCCAGGGTACATGGGGCATCCTGACCCACTTGAGCTACTAAAGCTCTGTCTGCCTTACCACAGCCCTGCAAGGTAGAATTGGGTCCACAAGGCAAGGAATCTGGTAGAGAAAGCTTATAACCTAGGGTCCATGTATTCATCAGGCTCACCAGGAGCTCCTCAGCTTTAGGAGAGAAACTTGCTGGATTGTATTTGTGGGTTCACACAAGCATTTTTGTGTGGGGGTGGTGGTTCTGTAGCTTAGAACAGTTTCCCAAAGGGGTCTGTGACCCTGTAAAAGCTTTAAATTCGCCATTGTAGGGGAGTGGAGCTAAGGAGCAGAGGGGATCATTTTAGTGGATCTGAGCAGGTTGGAAGATAGAAGAAGGGTCATGCCCTGTAGTGACATTTCTTCACAGGCCTCTCCACCAGGCCTTCCCAGCTTGTCCCCTTGGGCTCCCTGTGAAGGACACCCATAACTTGGCCTCCTTTGCTCTCAGCCTCTAAGGTCAAGCAGCAGGGGCCCAGCCTTATGAGCTAGAGGAACCAAAAAAAGACTGTCAGGGATAAAGGGGTCAGGGAGGTCAGAAGCCTCACTCCCCACTTCTCATCACTGTCAAAGCAGACCCCTCCCCGTGCCCTTTCTCCCTTCCAGCACAGGATAGACTCTGCAGCCCAAAGCGTCAGGACCTGTTGGGCTGGAGGTCTTGGCTCCAAGTCTGCTACCAACAGCAGCACCCTGGGAACAGAAGAATCCTGGACTTGTGGTTCAGAGCACATGCATCTTGCATCCGCAGCAGAATCTCTTTTCCCTCTTTCTCTGTTGAAACCATTCTTTGCCCCAGTTTTTTGTTTTTTATTTTTTCCTCTGCTAACTGATGCTAGCTCTGGGAAGCAAAATTTTGTCGGAAAAAAAGCCAAGTTACTCCGAAAGGCATCAGCTGAGCACCTGAGAGGGAGGCACAGAAGACTGGGGAGGGAATGCAAAGAGTTAAGGGGAGGCTGCTTTCAGCAGAAGAGAAAACCCAGCTCCCCGTAGAAGGCTGCCGAGCTCTCTCCATTGTTTCACCTGGCTATAGGGTTTCTCTCTGAGACAAGGAATGGGCTCTAAAACTTTAGTAACTGGATCACTGGGAAGGGAGGTTTTTAAAAACACCAGCTGACAGCTGAATAATAGGAATTACCAGGCAGGCCGCCCTGGGGTTACTGAGGTTTGTAACTCAACCCCTAGGGAGGGGTTAGATTGGAAACTGATTTATGTGTAAGGTGGGGGTCTTGGTGGAGAAGCCCATACTGCTCGACTCTCTTGCCTCTTAACTCCCTCTGGGAGGGATCGTGTGTGCAAGAAAGGCCAGGAACCTGGAAGGCGTGGTGTCCTTCCTTGGTGGACTTGCGCTAATAGAGTGAATTTATCTCTCTGTGCATTATTCCATCTGTGCGCAAAGCAATAGTCTCTTCTGAGTTGCAGAGAGGTGTTTGTGTGTGTACGCGTGTGTATGTGTGCACGTGACACAGAGGAGGGGCAAGGGGTTGGGGAGGGAGGAGAACCTACCAGAGGTGACAGAGTGGCTTCTTCTAATTGAGTAAGCAAGTGGAGAGACTTGATTCCCCTAGTCACTGAACTCCCTCCTTACCAATCACTGGAGAGTGGGGTTCAAATCCAAAAAGCGTTGCTAAAGAGAAAATATTTAGGAATTCTAAGACCTGGATGTAAAGGGAAATGCAGAGACTAAGGCTACCATGGGAAAGCCAAATGGAACCTAAAAGATTAGGTGAAAGTTTGGGATCACATGCGTTATGACAGTCAGTATACAGTTTTGTTTTGGGGAATACTCAAAAAATATTTGCTGAATGAGTGAATGAATGTGCCTCTCCACATTTAGAAAATAGAAATAGTCCTGTGTTTGAAGAGTGGGGAAAAATGCTGCAGTGGAAGATTTTCCATGAATGCCCTATCTACATTGTCTTGGCTTACATGTTTCTTCTCACCGGCAGAGCCTCCCCTAAGAGGCACAGCTGATGCCATCAACATCTTGATACCCTCAGACTGCCCTCCTCCAGGTCTGGCACATGACAGAATTTACTAAGCTTATGGAGACAAATTTACAGAAAAACTATAAGCATGACCCTCAGGAAGTGTTTTTGCCTCTTACCCAGTCCAGCACTCAGCCTGCTCAGCCCATGGAAAAGAAGTTGGCTTTATCCTGCCAAGGAATGAAGAAATCCAATCAAAATACTCTGGCTTTTACTCTACTCCTCCCACGATGCATCCTCTTTCCTGGGCAAAGTTACATCAGTACATTAGTCTCCTTGGGACTGGCACGAACATCTCAGAAATTTTCAGCTGAGGCCAGAGTACAATCAGTTGCTATCAAGGAAACCTGCCACCAGAAGCACCGGGGACCTGTGCTTTCCAAGCTCAGAGCCTCTCAGTTTTTGAATCTGGTGTTAAAGAGGCGCTGGGCCAAGAAATGAGTTGGATCAGCTGTTTCCCAGCCAAACGCTCAACCCCCCACTGTCCTGGAGTGGGAGAGGGCCACTACCTGAAAACGAGCCAGGTGTTCACTTACCCACGTGTGAGTTCACCAGACATTTGCTGAGCACCTGCCACGTGCTAGGCTCCACGCCAAGAGCTGGAGGTGCAGATAAATCCCTGCGGGGATCGTTGAATATATCCACGCCCTTTCATCCCAAACATGAACCCTCATCTGCACACCTACACACAAGCTCAAAGAGAAACTGAGGGTAGGAGGAGGGTATGGCAGGAAGAGCTGCAAAAGTACAAGGTAAGGGAAACCGGCATTTCCAGGAAGGCTGAGCATCCCCAGAAGTGGTCTTGCCTTTCCCTGCACAGAACGTCTGGCAAATGCCTGATGCCCCGCTATCATCAGGCCAACTAGAAAGAATTCCGTTCCCAGCTCTGCCATCAACAAGTGACCTTCCAGCACTCACATTTACATCTTTGCTCCTACAGATTCAGAGGTGGCATAATTTAGGTAAACAGGCAGGCTGGGTAGGGGTTAGGACTTGGGGCAGCACCAGCCTCTTATCCCAATCCTGCCTGAGGTCCCTGGGCTATAATCAAAACAATTCTCAACTGTTGAGCACCTACTGAATACCAGGCACAGTTCATTTAATCCTAAACAATCCCAAGAGGGATCTATCAACATCGGTGCTATTTTACATTCAAGGAAGCTAAGGTTACTTCTCCAAAGACAGGCAACAGAACCCTGATTTAAGGTCACATCTGTCTGGCATGAAAGCCAGTGCTTATATCCCCTACATCTACTGCCCAAAAGACACGCCCAGCCCCTCCCGACAGGCAGGATTCATCCCTCTTCCCCCTCAATAACACACTGTCCCCAGTGCCCCTAGAACTGGAAGGCCAAGCCAGAGGCAGCCTAGCAAGGTAAATTCCAGCCTCTCTCAGTTGCAGACACTCCCACCACCGCTGCCACCTGCGACAGAAGTGATTGCATCACCCGCAGGAAGCGGTCCAGCAGCCCAGCCTCAGCTCTGGGGCACATTTTCAGTTCCTGCTTCTATCCTTGCTTACATTGAGCACACTACCTTATCTTTTACTACCTTATCTTTTACTCCTGCGCTGTCCCTGTGGGTTCAGGCTAATGTGCATGTCTGGACAAGGGACTGTGGTTTGTTATTCGGATGGGTTTGTAGGGACCTACTGGGGCCACTCAACCTTTTTCTGAACGCTGCTGGATGGGGGAGAGTAAGTCAGGCTGAAGAGGCTTTCCCAGCCAAGAAACAATCAGAGATCCTGTAAGCTCAAAGAAAAAGTCCTCTTGGATGCAGGAGACTAGTCCCAGGAGCCACCATTACCTCACCTCTGACTTTCTGTCTGGTCCGCGTGAGCTTCTTAGGTGGGCCAGAAAGGAAGGGGCTGTAGAGCCTGCCAACACAGCTAGGATGTCTCAGGCCCATTAAACAGGCAGACACACGGCTCTGGGCCTTGCTGTGCTCTCTAAATGGTTATGGAATTTTCTGAACTAAGGATAGATCTTTGCCCCCAAAGTTCCTCTTCTGCCCATCCTGGACTTCCTTTCCCTCTCTGCCAACTTCCTTTTCTCTATCTGCCATGCAGATTCTGTCTCCTTAATCTCACTTCCTACCCTGATTTCCTTTTGCATTTGTCACCTCTCTCTGGCCCCACCTTGGGCCACAGCCACAGCAATCAGCCTTCATGAGCTCATAAAATGCTCAGCAGTTTAGTGAAGTCATCCTGTGTGGAGGATGTGTACTGCTTTTTTAAATTTTTACTTTATGTTGTTTTACTTTTAATCATATATTATTTAATTATGTTCATAACCAGTCATTAAAGACAAAAAAGCAGAAAATACAGCAATGTTGAAATAAAAATTAATGAAAATTAATCTGTTGTTTCACTTTAAGATACTCTTTACCATATGTATAAGCTGCATTCATCCAAAGTCTTCATGTAGACCAATGAGTCGTCTCCAGTTCCAAGATGCTGGTCTGTCTCAGAGAAGGAATGGAAAAGGCTGCTTCTTTTAATGTTATCATCCCCATTTGAAAATGATTTGCCTCTGTCTGGGTGACATTGTAAACAGCTCTACAAGTGGGGTTATTACTGTCTCTTTACCCGGAGAGGTAGCTATGCTAAACCTGTGACCACGATATGGATCTCTCCCAGCTTTCAGATGTTCTCTGTACGCAAACCTGACTTACTTCTTGGCAGGTGTTAGGACACAGAAATCAGTGATTTGAGTAAATAGCAGGTTGTTATTTTAAGACCAGCCCAGCCTTAAATTACTAACACTGGTTAACTTTGTTCAAAGAAATGTCAAACTGCGACATTAGGTAACGATAGGGCCATTTCAGTCTCTTTCCTAAGGATTCAGGGTCATTGAACCTGTTCTAGATGTGATGACCTCTAAGGGATAAAGAGGGAAGCCAAAGACCCTCAACTCTTACCTCAGATCAGACCAGATTATGGAGCCTGTTCCAGGTTTGACAAACTTCTAAGTATTATCTGAGACTATGTAAACTTGTGATGAAGAAACTTAAGTATTGGGGTCAATCCTGGTTTTCACAACTGGAGAAAAATATCAAAAGTTCCCAGATGCTTCAGAGTAGAATTCTTTTTTCCATCCTGATCGCTCTCACAATGAGGATATAAAATATACAAAACTGACCTCTGTATAAAGCCCCAGGCATAAATTCTTATTGACTTTAGGGAGAAACTACTTCTCAGCCTAATTCAGCTCCAAGACAGGATCACAGGCTATGACCTTCACTGTGCCTTTGGACTAGGTAAGCTCCCAGAAGAGGAGAATATAACAATGTTGTGTTTAGAATGTAGTTCCTCTAAAAGGATCCCTGGAGTTTACCAGTTTCCTTGTCTGCAGGAAGGAAGTTTTTGCTTGAATGTTTGTTGTTCAAATATTCCCTGTAGGCAGAGAGCTTCTGTATTCCATTTCTTTGTCCTTGAAATAAAATTTGTGTCATTATCTTTGAAATATCATTTTTAAAAAAAGTAGTCTTATGTTTTGGAGCTCTTGTTTTATTTTATCTCTTTTGATACTTTGTTAATGAAGGGAGGTCTCTTCCATATCTACACATCCCCAACAGGTTTAACAGAAATCATTATTCTCTGCAAAGAAATTATCTCCTTTACATTGAATATTTATTGAACACAGACTGTGTGCCTCTAACTATATAAGTGTTACAAAGACTATGAGGAATAAGACAAATTTCCTGCCTGCCTTCTCATTGCCTGTGCTAAATAGTCTTTATTGAGATATAATTGAGTTATAATCACCTACCTCAAAATTCATCCACGTAAAGCAGCAGTTCCCAACCTTTTTGGCATCAGGGACTGGTTTCACGGAAGAAAATTTTTCCACGGACAAGGCAGTGGGACAAATGGTTTCGAGATGATTCAAGCACATTACATTTACTGTGTACTTTATTTCTATTATTATTACATCAGCTCCACCTCAGATCATCAGGCATTAGATCCCAGAACTTGGGGATCCCTGATTTAAAGAATACAATCTAAAGTTTTTTTTTAAATACTCACAATTTTAGAACATTTTCATTACCCTCAAAATAACCTCAAAATAAACCCTGTAGCCTGATACCCTGTATCAGTTACTCCCCAGCCCAAGTAACCAAGTAACCACTGATCTACTTTCTGTCCCTATAAATTGGCCTATTCCTGAGACTTTGACAATGGAATCATATACTGTGTTGTCTTTTGTAACTGGTCTATTTCACTTACAGTCGTCTCAAGATTTATCCATGCTGTAGCATGTATCAGTACTTCATTCTTTTTGATGGCTGAATACTATTCCATTGCATGAATTTATCATATTTTGTTTATCTGTTCATTAGTTGATGTACATTTGAGTTGTATCCACCATTTGATATTACCAACATTCACGTAGAAGTTTTTGTTTAAATACCTGTTTTCCATCCTTTTGAGTGTATACCTGGAGTGTGCAATTGCTGGGTCAAGTGGTAAATTTATGTTTAATCTTTTGAAGAATCACTGGGGGTTTAATTTGCATTTAAATAATAACTAAAGCTGACCGCTGAAGAATTGATGCTTTTGAACTGTGGTGTTGGAGAAGACTCTTCAGAGTCCCTTGGACTGCAAGGAGATCAACTAGTCCATCCTAAAGGAGATCAGTCCTGGGTGTTCATTGGAAGGACTGATGCTAAAGCTGAAGCTCCAATACTTTGGCCACCTCATGTAAAGAGTTGACTCATTGGAAAAGACCCTGATGCTGGGAGGGATTGGGGGCAGGAGGAGAAGGGGACGACAGAGGATGAGATGGCTGGATGGCATCACCAGCTCGATGGACATGAGATTGAGTGAACTCCCGGAGTTGGTGATGGACAGGGAAGCCTGGCGTGCTGTGATTCATGGGGTTGCAAACAGTCGAATACAACTGAGCAACTGAACTGAACTGAATGCTTCATTGGAAGGTCTGATGCTGAAGCTGAAACTCCAATATTTTGGTCACCTGATGTTAAGAACTGAATCACTGGAAAAGACCCTGATGCTGGGAAAGATTGAAGGCAGGAGAAGGGGATGAGGATGAGATGGTTGGATGGCATCATGGACCTGATGGACATGAGTTTGAGCAAGCTCTAGGAGTTAGTGATGGACAGGGAAGCCTGCCATGCTGCAGTTCATGGGGTCACAAAGAGTCGGACATGACTGAGTGACTGAACTGAACTGAACTGAATGCTGTTAAATATGTTTTCATGGGCTTTGGGCTTATTGGCCATTTGCATATCTTCCTTAAAGAAATGTCTGTTCAAATCTTTTGCCCATTTTAAAACTGGGTTATGTGTCTTTTTATTGGCTGGCTTCCCTGGTAGCTCAGACAGTAAAGAATTTGCCTGTAACATAGGAGACCCAGGTTTGATCTCTGGATGGGGAAGATCCTCTTGAAAAGGAAATGACAACCAACTCTGGTATTCTTGCTTGGAAAATCCCATGGACAGAGCAGCCTGGTGGGCTACAGTGCATGGGGTCACAAACAGTCTTGCATGACTGAGCAACTAACTCTAACTTTCTGTAAGAATTCTTTATATATTTTGGATACAAGTCCCTTATCACATATATGATTTGCATATGTTTTCTCCTGTTATCTTTTTACTTCTTGTTTTGATGATGTCATTTACAGCACAAACATTTTTAATTTTGATGTAGTTCAATTTGTCTATTCTTTTTATATTGCTTATGCTTTTGGTGTCATATCTAAGAAACCATTACCTAACCCAGGTCACAATGATTTACTCATATGTTTTCTTCCAAGAGTTTTATAAGTTTTAGCTCTTACATTTAGGCCTATTTTCCATTTTAACTAACTTTTGTATATAGTGTTAAAAAGGGAATTTAAGTTCATCTTTTTATGCATGGATATCCAGTGGTCCCAGCATTATTTGTTGAAAAGAGTATTCTTTCTCCCATTGAATGGTGTTGGTCACTAAGTTGTATTTCTCTTCCTTTCATTTATGTGTCTATTCTTTATTTCATTACCACACTATCTGAATTATTATTGCTGTATAGTAACTTTTAAAATTGGGAGGTGTGAATCTTCCAACTTTTCTCCTATTTTTCAAGATCATTTGGATATTCTTAGTCCCTTGTATTTCCATGTGAATTTCAGGATACACTTGTCAATTTCTGCAAAAGAGCCATCTGGGATTTTGATTGGAGATTGCATTGATCTGTAAATCAATTAGGAAGTATGGCCATTTTAATAATAGTAAGTCTTCTGATCGATTCATGACAATGGGTATCTTTCCTTTCATTTAGATCTTTTTAAATTTCTTTCAACAATGTCTAATAGCTTTCAGTGGACACTTTTGCACATTAAATTACTCCTGAGTATTTTACTTTTTTGCTGCTGCTATAAATACAATTGTTTTCTTAATTTTATTTTTATATTGCTCATTTCTAGTGCATTGAAATACAATTAATGTTTCTATATTGATCTTGTATTCTACAATCTTATTGAATTCATTTATTTAGTCCAATAGGTTTTTTTTTTTTTTAATTTTTTGAGGAATCAAGCTTTTCTATGTACAATATTAGGTCATCTGTGAGTAAAGATAGTCTTACTTTTTCAAGGTCTGTATGTCTATTTCTTTTTCTTGCCTAGCTTCCCTGGCTAGAACTTCCAGTAAAATGTTGCACAGAAGTGACAAGAGTGAACATCTTTGTCATGTCCCTGATCTTAGGGCAAAAGCTCTCAGTCTTTCACTATTATGTCTGATGTTAGCTGTGGGGTTTTTGTAGGTGCCCTTTATCGGGTTGAGGAAGTTCCCTTTCACCCCTGGTTTATTGAATGTCTTTATCATGAAAATTTTTTAGATTTTACCAAATGCTTTTTTGTTTCTACTGAGATGTTCATGTGATTTTGTTCTTTATTTTATTGATATTGAGTTAGTTATTGATTGATTTTATGTATTAAACCAACCTTGCAACCTTAGAAATTCCACTTCACGTATAATCATTTCTATATATCACTAATATTAGTTTGCCTGTCTTTTGCTCGGCTAAGGCAATGGCACCCCACCCCAGTACTTTTGCCTGGAAAATCCCATGGACGGAGGAGCCTGGTAGGCTCCAGTCCATGGGGTCGCTAAGAGTCGGACACGACTGAGCGGCTTCACTTTCACTTTTCGCTTTCATGCATTGGAGAGGGAAATGGCAACCCACTCCAGTGTTCTTGCCTGGAGAATCCCAGGGACAGGGGAGCCTGGTGAGCTTCCATCTATGGGGTCGCACAGAGTCGGACACGACTGAAGCGACTTAGCAGACTTTTGAGAAGATAAAATTTATATACAGAAGAAGAAATAGAGGACATTAACACCAGCAGTATGTAACCAAGTACTATAAGGTAGAGAGCATCAGTGCTATTCTAGTAAATATTTATTGTGTACCAACTAATGCAGCAAGAATTGTGATTTGGGGAAATAAAAGCTACAGGGGCCGAGGGGCCTTGGTGGATGTGCCTCCCTGCCATTCTAGCCAGCATCTTCAAAGTCATCAAGACCCTCACTTTCACCCCTTCTCCACTCCAGTCATTCCCACGGTCCATTGAAAAGAGGACCAGGACTCTTTGGGGGTTTAATTAGGTGGCCAGAGATAATGCTGTGACTCAGTTAAGAAGCCAAAACAACAGGGTAAGAACAAAGCTTTGGAGTCAGACACATGGGGATTCAAATTCCACCAAAGGCACCTACTGGTGATTTGGAACGAGTATATTAATCTCTCTGAACTTAGTTCCACCATCTGTCAGACGGAGATAATTATAGCACTCACCCTCAGGGAGTTGTTGGGAAGTAGAAATTGTAATAAATTATACGAAACACCTAGAAGAGAGCTTTTGGTACATGTTAGATGCTCAACAAATCATAGCTATTACTATGTGTTCAGTACTGTGTGACAACCATAGAAAATAAAGTCCAGAAGAAGAATGAAAAAGTCATTAACTCTATTTTCAGAAGGTGCATGTTCCAGTTAGGGAGTCCAACCTAGCACATATAAAATAACTGTAGCATTATAATAACAGCATATAAGGTACCTAAAAAATCATTGTATAGAATATGACTACTATAGGAATAAATGAGGCCATAATATGTAAAATGCCTAATACCAAAGTGTTACATGACCTATAATAAGTACTCAATACATGGTAGTAGCTATTATTATTAACAGTTGCCTTTACCTTAAGAGTCTCTCTAGAATAGTGATTTTTCAAAGTGTGGTCTCTGGTTCAGCAGCATCAGCATCACCTGGAACTTGTTAGAAATGCTAATAATTCTTTTTTAAAAAATATTCATCTATTTACTTTTTGATTGTGCTGGGTCTTCGTTGCTGCACGGACTTTTCCCCAGTTGTGGCAAGTGGGGACTACTCTATAGTTGCGATGCATGGACTTCTTACTGCAGTGGCTTCACTTGTTATGGATCACAGGCTGTAGGGCACATGGACTTCAATAGTTGCAGCTTCTGGGCTCTAGACACAGGCTCAATAATTGTGGTGCATGGGCTCAGCTGCTCTGAGGCATGTGGGATCTTTCCGGATCAGGGATCGAAACTGTGTCTCCTGCATTGGCAGGTGGATTCTTTACCACTGAGCCACCTGGGAAGCCCCAGCTAATAATCCTTGATCTTCTCAGACTCACTGACTCAGAAACTCAGAGTGTGGGCCCAGCAGTCTGTGGTTTAATAAAGCCTCCAAGTGATTTGGATGCAGTGGTTTTAAATGTTAGGATTACCTGGGGAGCTTGAAAAAAATCCCTATGCCTCTGTTCACCTGGGCATCCCAGATAGTGCCAGTGGTAAAGAACCTGTTTGCCAATGCAGGAGATGCAGGTCCGATCCCTGGGTCAGGAAGATCTCCTGGAGGGCATGGCAACCCACTCCAGTATTCTTGCCTGGGAAATCCCATGGACAGAGGAACTTGGCGGGCTACAGTCCATGGGATCACAAAGAGTCAGACACAACTAAAGTGACTTAGCACGCATGCATACTCCCCTCAGACCATCCCCCCTAGGGAGGGGATCCAGGCCGTGGAATTTTGTAAAACTCTCTAGGTTATTCAAACAGACATCTGTAATTTAGGGCTACAACTCGATAGAGACTTGCATTAAAAAGGAAAAAAAAAAAAAGATTCAGCCTTTAAAATTAATAAACTTACTAATGCAGGTTGTAGATAAAGTCCTAAAATGCCCCTTTTCCATCTATGCCCCCTCCTCCCAAATATGCCCTACAAAAAGGAAGAAACAAGAGAAAACAGAGGCACTTCTTTAACCTGAGGTTGAGCTAGTGGGTGTGGAACAATGTGTCCTGCCCCTTTCCCTTAGGGTGACTGCCATCCCCGGGAACAGACACTGCAAGTTTGAGCCTGATCTTCATTTTTAATCACCTGTGTTAATTCCCTCTGGAGGACTAGCAGGCATCTGCCTTGAACACATAGGGTCTCACATCATTCAAATCCTTACCTTATTCATGAAACTAGAAAAATCCTTCATCAGCCCCCAATCGTGCACCACAGAAGCCTGATCCAGGTTGTTCCAGCATGTAGCCTGTTCGCTGCGTGTACGCTGCATGTACACCTTGCCTGATCTGGTGTATCTTTGATGCCTCCAAAGTCCAAGACTACTTCTCAGACAGAAAGAGAACTTGGTATGGAGGTCAGCCTGTCAGAGTGAAATTGAAGCCAGGGTGGCCTAGAGCTCATTTATCAACCTATATAAATGGTTGTGCAAGATATCGCCTCTGGAGGCAGCAGATTTTTGCCCCTAGCCTTGCCAGTAATTACGAGGAGAGCCACCAGTCTTTTTGGTCGGGCTTGCCTGTAAAGCAGAAGCTTCCTCTGCTACAGGCAGTTTTAGCGAAGTAGCTAGTTAGTAAAAGAAGGGTGGGGCTTGGAATCTCAGACAGGAAGAAATTCTGCTGTGTCCCTTACAAATTACTTAACATTTTTGCATCCTAGTTTCTTCATCTGTTTTTAAAAACTGGGGATTAAAAATGAAATGACGCACATGCTCATCCTTAGCCTGGTGCCGATCACATAGACGCTCAGGAAATGTTAGTTTCCCTTCCCTCTCCCAAAAAAGGGAAGGAGCAGAAGGGGTATGATAGGCCAGTCGCCTGAGTCTCCTCTGTGACCTCCCAGAACCACCAGTGTACCTGTATCTCAGCATCTGTGTCTTTCAGAGCTACTGCTCATTAAAAACAGGATAAGATTTACATGTTAAATACCTCTTCAGTAACTACCCAGCCAGGGCTGCAGCAAACCTGTGGTTTAATCCACATTCAGTTACAATCTACATTCTCAGCACATAATTTAGAGACTCAAATAGTGGAGTATAAACTTTGTTTTAATTCCAAAATGATTATGACATTATTCAAAAAATAATATGACAATCTTATGACCCTATTTCTTTAATGCAGAGACAGTGCTTCCAGGCTGTACCCATTCTCATGAAAACTTGGGCTTTTTTTTTCTGGACTTTCAATTTTGGTTTTGGGTTCACATTTCTCCTTTCCCTCACTGAGTCTAAGGCTGAATTTCTACTAGAAAGAAGAAAAGGAAGTAGAAGGAGAAAGGACTGTTTTAAAAAGGAAACAGTTCTGTCCTTTAAATGCCCCCAGCCCACATGAACCCCACGTGAACCCTGCATTTCCAGCCCAGGAACCTGAACAAAAATAACACTAAGATTCTTGGGATAGTCCAGATGTTGTTCTTATTTGCATGTATTTGCATACACTTATAAGCAACCGTGCACAGTGAATTAATTAGGGCGCCCAGTGGTGACTGCAATCAACCCTAATATTACAAGCTGGCCTGTGAAACGGGTGGCATGACCACAGGCCAGGGCGGGACAGTGCCACAGCCCAGAAGCTCCTACTGCTCTGGGGGGAGCTCCCTGAAGTGAGGCCAGAAACCCAGTGCCACAGAAACTGAGTGTTCTCTGTTAACCTCTCTACCCTCTTTACTTCCCTCTTTGCCCTGTTCCAGATCCAGATCCATCTGCCCTTCCCTCCTCTTCTTCCAGATCCAGGGAAGGCCATGGCTCAGTGACTCCCTCCTGAAAGCACTGAGTAAAGGCAGGCCTGAGCCCCCATGGAGCCTCAGATTGCAGGGAGTGCCCCAGTCTGGGAAGAGAGAACCTGCCAAGCACACATCCCTTTGGCAGTGCCTACTTCCTCCCAAGAGAATACACACAGCAGTTAGAGTAGGGCAGACATGTAGCAGCATGCCAGTAGCGTGGAGCCTTGTAGGGAAATCTCCTGGAAGGCAGGCAGAGGAGCAGACCCTGGGAGGCTGGAGGGTGGGGGGACGGGGCAGGATTTGGCCCTGATCCATTACACCTGCCTTTAAAGTACACCATTAAAGTGGCATGCTGTTTTCTCCTGCAGAGCCCTTTGTTCTCTGGCCATTGCTGACCAGCCTGGCTCCAGAAAACCCAGACAGATTGTTCTAAAGTTTGAACTTCCACAGGCTCTCTCCATCTAATGAGCTGTCACTCAGAACTCTGTCCTAGAAGCCTGGTGGTGCCTGGAGGAAGTAGGAGGGGATAGCATGTGTGGTACACCCACAGCTGGGACTGAGCCTCCCACAGTGAGGAGGAAGTCTGAACTCTGGCCCCAAATTTCACTCTCAAGGAGCTCTGTGCCCTTAAGCTGTTGAGTTACCTGGTTTCCTGAGGGCATAGCCCAACCATGACTCATGTCTCTAGATCCTACATGACCCTCAGGCCGGAGCCACCCACACAGCATTGCGAAAGTTACCTTCTTTCATCTCAGGATTGTCCATACTTAGGTCAAGAAGGTAGGTGTTCATCTGGAATAACCTGAGAAGGGTCCCCAAAGCTCTCAGTTCCCACAGCCTGCCCTGAGGCCTGCAAATCCCACAGCTGGAATCCTTTTGGAGTATCGGAAGGTCATGTTAAGATGCAGCAGTTGCTAGAAGAAAGGCTTGGAGAAAGAATCCGAGGCCTCCCTTATAGAAGGTACTCCAGTTTATCTGGGGTAAAGTTCAGCCACAATCTCCTCCTGAGGGCTAAGGGATTTGTTCCTTCCTTTGACAAAAGCCACAGACAGAAATTTCCCATTTTACTTCCCTCCACTTCCACATGGGGCTTCACGTGTTCAGTTGGCCATCCTTGGACAAACTGCTTTAGTGCAGTGTGCCTCGTAAGTGATTAAGAGGAATCAGCAAATGGGGTATGAAGCCTGCTAAGAAGGATGGTCCATTCTAAAGAAGATCAGTCCTGGGTGTTCATTGGAAGGACTGATGCTAAAGCTGAAGCTCCAATATTTTGGCCACCTCATGCGAAGAGTTGACTCATTGGAAAAGACTCTGATGCTGGGAGGGATTGGGGGCAGGAGGAGAAGGGGACGACAGAGGAGGAGATGGCTGGATGGCATCACTGACTCGATGCACATGAGTTTGGGTGAACTCCGGGAGTTGGTGATGGACAGGGAGGCCTGGCGTGCTGCAATTCATGGGGTTCAAAGAGTTGGACACGACTGAGTGACTGAACTGAACTGAAGAAGGACGGTTGTTACAGCCACAAGGAGGAGAATGACAGGTGCATGTTCACAACCCCTCATCCAAAATTCTGAAATGCTCCAAAATCTTAAAGAAACAAGCCAAAACCCACTTGGCATCAAAGCCTATTAAAGTGATGTGAAGCTATTCATAATTTCTATTCCACTTAGGGTGATTAATATTATATTTTTTCTGCCAAATTAGAAAGTATTTACAAATGCACTGCTGGCGCAGACCCTGTTGGAGGTGGTAAAAAAAAAAAAAAAAACACATGGTATATGCACCATATTATCTGGTCCCAAGGGTACAGATAAGAGACTGTAAACACATATAGAAAGCTATTACAGGTGGAGAAGAAACAGGAGCCTATACAGACTATGTTAAGAAAGTAGGCTTTACATTACATTACAAAAGAAAAGAAAGAAAGCAGACTGTGACACTGACCTGCTGAATTCAAATTTCTAGCAGTGAAAGTACAGAGTCCTAACCACTGGACTTTGGGGGCATTCCTGATTTCATTGGTTTCAATCAAAAAGTGCAATATATCAAACCTCAAGCTACTGGACAGATTTAATGCCTAAGAACATTTGACAAGAGAGAGAGCTGGGAGGCACAAAAACATGGAGAAATGTGGATGAAACTGACATCTGTGTGCTCCAGAGGAATATGCTGCTGGGGTCCTCACCTTTCTTCTCTCCCTTCTAATGGAATTTGCTGGAGAGGAAGAAACCACCATTGTGTCATGGCCAGTGTAGATGTTTTCCCATAGTCAAAGAGGGCCCAGCATGGGCCTTGAGGAGGCTTGGAGAAATGAGCAAGAAGAAGGGGACTAGAGGGTGGTGCGCAAAGACTCAGATTCGGACCCTTCTTGGAAAGGGAGATGCAAGCAGAGAGGACCCAGAGAGGGGCCACGTGTAACTCATTATGTGTTAGTTTTGGATTTTTGCCATTTCTAAACATGGAGCCGTGCTTACTTCTTTCAGATCAGACCTGCTCCAAGGGGTACAGATTTTGGTACAGTCTTAAATCTCACCCAGACCCTGATGATGCAAGGATAAGACCATCAGTCTGGTCACTCAGTATCTTTGCAGGGTGGGAACCACCATAGAATCGTGGGCTTTTAGATACAGAAGTTCCTTCTTTGGACCCAACACCTTCCCTTTAAGGTAAGCAAATACCAAACTCAAATCCAGTCCCAGTGTTCTCTGGAAGAGTCCATGGTGCTTCTCTTTCCCTGGAGGAGACAGCCTGGACAAGGACAGCTCCACAGTCCTCACAGAATCATCCCTGCACCCACTCTGCAGGGCACAAAGGGCAAAGAGAAGAAAAGTAAATCCTCTGCCTGAGGTGGAGGGTGGAGGGCAAGAGGTTGGTTTATCAGTTTTGGGGCCACCCTTCAAGGCCGGCAGGCAGGATTGCATTCCTGGTGATTCAGTCCCAAGCATGATAGAGGGCCTGCAGGAGAGGGGTCCAAAAGGTACCACCCCAGAGTTAGGAAGGACATGTGTCCAGGTTTGCCTAGGATAGTCCAAACACGTAATATATAACTGCTGCCCAGGCATAACTATAAAAAACATCCCCTTGCACTACCTTGGGGCTTCCCTGGTGGCTCAGAGGTTAAAGCGTCGGCCTGCAATGCGGGAGACCTGGGTTTGATCCCTGGGTCGGGAAGTTCCCCTGAAAAAGGAAATGGCAAACCAATCCAGTATTCTTGCCTGGAGAATTCCATGGACAGAGGAGCCTGGTAGGCTACAGTCCACGGGGTCGCAAAGAATCGGACACGACTGAGCGACTTCACTTTCACTACCTATCATTGTTATTATTTTAGACAATCATTTCTCTGGTCATCATGGAGTAGCTCTGAGTTTCTGTCTGGTGTCCAGGTCTCCACTTTGGTGAGAGTTATGGAGAGACACCCTTGGTGTGGTCAGAAAATTCTGACAAAATTTTCCTCAGAATTTCTCTCTTTCTCCTCCACATGTGCAAGCTGCATATGCTACTTCTGCTGAATCACTGACTCCACTGTACTGCAATTTTCTTTCCCACTAGGCTGGGGGTGACTTGGGACAAAGATCCCACCTTATTTGTGACCCCCTTGCCCAGTTAGTGCCTGGCATGTAATAGTAAATGCCCAATAAGGATTTGCTGACTGAATAAAGAAATGGGAGTTGGACTGTGCCCTCAAATTTGCCCCCATTACATACTATGTGACCTTCTAGCAGATAACTTCTCTGAACCTTGGTCTCCTCATCTGTCAATTGACAGAGTTGCTTTAGAAGACCTCCAAGATCTCTTCTCATTCTGACATTTGGTGATTTTTTTAAACTCCCACCACAGACCAAAAAACTCCCGCCTCGGCAGATGTTTCTTTGGTTTGAGATGTTAGCTACTCATATGCATGTGTGCGTGCTAAGTCGCCTTAGTCGTGTCCAACTCTTTGCTGTCCCGTGGACTGTAGCCTGCTAGGATCCTCGGTCCGTGGGATTTTTCAGGCAAGAATACTGGAGTGGGTTGCCATGCCCTCCTCCAGGGGATCTTCCCAACCCAGGGATTGAACCTACATGTCTTATGTCTCCTGCACTGGCAGGTGGGTTCTTTATCACTAGCGTCACATGGGAGGCCAGCTATTCAGATATCCCCTGTTAAAATGCACATCTACCACATGAGGAAGTTATAATAAAAAGTGCATCAACGTCACTGAGGAAAATTCTCTGGTGTTTATAATTAGATGGTCTCAGAGACAGGTGTCTGGAGGGAGGGGCCATAGGAGAGGTCTGTGTTGACGTGGATAGGAAAGAAAGTCTGAAGCAAGGTGAACTGTGTATTCTGGGGCTAACTGAGATTCTGCAAGAACAGGAGGCTAGGATCCTGGGTAACTGGAACACAGGAGACATAAAGACATTGGAAATTGTGGGCGCATGGAAAGTTGCCAGAGAAAACACCAACTGCCTGTGTCTGTCTACCAGAATAGCTGAACACGAGTCAGGCTATGGAACAGACAGGCTGTGGATCTCAGAGCAGGCAAGGGCTCATAGCTTGCTCCTGGAAGGCAGACCAGGGAGCTTGATGGCGGCATCTCTGGGCGGCAGGCTGTCAGGATACAGGCTGGAGCCATTGACCTTCCACTGTGACACTTTATGGGACAGTCCTGGCATGGCTAAATCTGAGCAGAAGATAAAAAAGCCTGTCTCCCTCGCTTTCCAGATTCCCCTCCACTGTGCACAGGCAAGGAAAGAGTCAGACCCGAGGCAAGTGGCATCTTCCCTGGGTGCCTACTTTTGTCATTTGCATAACCTGTCACGTTCTCTCCCCCTCGCAGATAATTTTGCCATCAATATAATGGTATCACTTAATTATTAGTCACTTGCCCTGTGTAAATCACCTTTTTTTTTTTTTTTAACCCCAGGTACACTAGATTTGGAGAAGGCAATGGCACCCCACTCCAGTTCTCTTGCCTGGAGAATCCCATGGACGGAGGAGCCTGGAAGGCTGCAGTCCATGGGATCACTAAGAGTCGGATACAACTGAGCGACTTCACTTTCACTTTTCACTTTCATGCACTGGAGAAGGAAATGGCAACCCACTCCAGTGTTCTTACCTGGAGAATCCCAAGGATGGCGGAGCCTGGTGGGCTGCCGTCTGTGGGGTCACACAGAGTCAGACACGACTGAAGCGACTTAGCACAGCACACTGGATTAATCGTAATCCTAGGTTGACAGCCCCCTTTCTTCACTGATCCATGCATGGTCCATCTTTGTGTTAATATTTATGTTTAACTGTTCATTTCAAAATAATATAAGAAACTGTCATGAACACTCAGTGCTAAAACCAAAATATGGACTCCAGCCACCTCTATCTATGTGCTCCTCCTCCATCCGGTCCCCCTCCTTGCCACCCACTACCCTCCACAGTTGTGGTTGCTTTCTTTTATATTTGCTCTCCAAGGTTGATAAAGTGTAACACCCACTACCAAGCTCACTCATCAGGACCACAACCCAGTGCTTCTGATGTATAACTGGCTGGATGTGATCATGCTGAGCCGAGCCCCAGTCTCAGTGGATGACGTGTTCACAGCATCGTGGCTGCAGTCACTAATGCAATGAAGTCGCAATGAAGTCAGATTCCCCACAAATATAGTTCCCATTGTTTAAAAATTTTATCCAAGCCAGGGTTTCTCAGCCTTGGCAATACTGACTTTTGGGGCTGGGTCATTCTTTGTTGTAAAGGGCTGTCCTATCCATTGGTGGATGTCCAGTGGTATACCTGGCCTCCACCTGCTATAGATGTCAGTAGCACCCAAGCCCCTCTCCCCCAACACTCCCAACTCCCCTAGTTGTGACAGTCAAAGTCAAAACTGTCCCCTGAAGGAGGAGGCAAAATCACTACCCATGGAAAACCACCAACCTAAGCAAATATTTGGCAATATTCAGGTCAACAAATTCGGTAGGTAAAATGCCCTTCCCTAAAAGAAAAGGCACGCTCATTTGTGCTGTAAAGCCTTGCTTTGAAAAGTGTGTGTGGTCTGAACCAGCAGCACGAACACCTGGGAGCTCATTAGAAATGCAGATGCTCAGGCCCCTCCCCAGACCCTACTTAGTCAAGATCTGCATTTTAACAAGATCCCCAGGTGATTTGTGTGCAATGAAGTGTGAGGAGGAACACTGCTGCAGAGATTACACAAACTGCACCCTGTGAATAAAGTGGGCTCTGATGCAATGTTTCCCAACTAGGGAAGTTACTGCCATTTGAGGGGACAATTCATTGTTCTACTGGGTTGTCTCCTGCTTTGCAGGACTTCCCTGCCCCATCCCCATTAAATGCACACAAGGAGCTCGGTCTCCTACCTGATCATAGTTACCCTCACCCTCCGGATGCCCTCTGGGGACCAGAACTACCCTGTGGTACAAACCCCTTGAGTGGAATAATTCTTGAAGTATGGACAATTTGCCCAACAGCAGGCTGCCTCAGTCTACAGTTGAATCCAGGAGGCAAGGGAAGGCAGAAGTTAAAACACAGCCCCAGTTGGGGGAGGGTACCAGCTGCCGAGCACTGGCCCGGAGAAGCCACTCCAGCCAATGGGAACTCGTCAGAGCTGGGGGTGGTGGGAGGAGCTGGAGGAGGGGAAGCAGGGGAGACATAGGAGCCCTCTGGGAGAGACAGAGCTGCAACTGCAGCCCAACCAGTCAAACCAGCTGGGGCAGTCCCCCCTGGTCCTGGCAGCCTCGGCAACCTAGTCGGGATAAAGCAAATAAATGACAACAGTTTGGCATTCAAGAGCTGTGTCTGAGGTGAGGAAGGGAATGCATCCAGGTAGGCGAGGTGCCCATTCTGTGCCCTGCGCTGCTCCCTTCTCACCTGAGATGGAGAGGGATCGTCAGGCCCTTCCCAGAGCGGGCTGGAATACGTGGTTCCATAGCTGGGAAACCCGAGAGCTCCATAGAAGAGCTCCAGCTTCTAGACTACAGCTGGACGCCTGCCCTAAACGGGAGGTGAGAGGGCTGGGTTTGCCCTCCAACCTTGCCGTTTGCCAGGCGTAGGGGGCGGGGGCATCCATAGCCAGGTCTCCACATCTCCTCTAAGCTCCTACCTTTGTAACACCCAGCACACTCTCTGTTGCCTAAGATGACACATTAGCTATGCTGTTCTTCTGCCTTGAAGTCACTTCTTCTTCTTCCAGTATCTCCTACTCATTTTCTAGGACCCCACTTCTGACTTCCCCTTCCCTCAGCTCCCAGGAGGGGAAGGAACTGCATTCTCTTTTGAGTTCCCCTAACTCCAGGCTCATAAGCTGCCATATTATAGACTTTTTTTTTTTTAAGCACAGGACTTATGCAATTTTTCATATTTATATGAAAATGTGTCCATACCTGTCAGGTTTGGTACCTGACATGAAATACTTATGCAGTATTTGTTGCGTGAATTAAGGACATCCCGGAGTGCTTGGTCTACCAAGGTCATGTCCTCGTGCTCATGCTGAGTCGCTCAGTCGTGTCCCACTCTTTGCAACCCCATGGACTGTAGCCTACCAGGCTCTTCTGACCATGGAATTCTCCAGGCAAGAATACTGGAGTGGGTACCCATTCCCTTCTCCAGGGGATCTTCTCAACCCAGGGATCGAAGCTGGGTCTCCTGCATTGCAGGCAGGTTCTTTACCATCTGAGCCACGTTCACTTCCATCAGTCTGGGAATTCAATGAAGAGCCAGAACCGTGACACCCCACATCATGGTTCTCTTTTTAAAAATATTTATTTTATTATTATTTTTGGCTGCATTGGGTTTTAGTTGCAGCATTCAGGATCTTTCACTGTGGCAAGTGGGCTTCTCTTGAGTTGAGGCACATGGGCTCAGTAGTGGTGGTGCATGCACTTAGTTGCCCCGCAGCAGGTGGGATCTTAAATTCCCCTACCACGGGAATGCAGGGATCAAACCCATGTCCCCTGCATTGGAAGGCAGATTCTCAACAACTGGACCACCAGGGAAGCCCCACCTCATGGCTTTTACACCCCACTGAGGGACACACTGTAGAATGCAGAGCCTTTGACTGCTCAGAGGAGCCTGCTGGTCCAATTTCTTTGTTTGCAGTTGAGGAAGAAACTGTCTCCCACAGGTGGGAGGGCTGAGCCTCTTTCACACCTGTCTGTGAGGCGTCATCTTCCCCATGACAGCCGCCATAAGTAATACGTGTCCAGGGTCTGTCTGTCCCAGACACAAGGCTCTCAGTTGGTAGAAGCCATCCTCTCAAATACCACAGCTCCCCTGGTGAAGTTACAAGGACCACAGCTGGTAGATGTCCCTGGGTCACTTTTCTTGGAATGCTCACTGCCTTCTCTAACTCCTTACAAAGGGTCTGGATGGAAAATCAGAAACAAGATCAGATTGATCTACTCTTGTCTTTAGCTGTTAGGAGATGATGTTTTTCTAACTCTGCCTGTTTCTGGATTCTTTCTCCCTCCTTCACTTTGGGAACCTGCGTTGAAAAAAAGACATGGAAACTTCCCAGAGGCAACATGTTCTGAAGACCTCCATGGAGAAAGGAAGCTTGTATGGTTCTGATCCAGCTCAAGAGCTTAGGGTTCTCATCACTGGCACGTTCAAGCCCAGGAATGAGCCTGGGACTCTGAAATGTGAAGAATTTCCCTAATGTTGCTCTAGAAGTGGCCCAAGTTCAGGTTTTCCACTGGCTCTCAGTCTCAGAATTGACTTAAGAAAGGAACGGTGTTGACCAGTCCTGTGAGGACCCACCCTTCCAAGCAATGATCAGAAAAGGACAGCCTGTAGAGGAGCAGGAGGAGGTGGGAGCAGAGGTCAAGTAACTTGTCACATCACTTAATTCTCTGAATCATCTCCCATCTAGCCACGGCCAGCTTTTACTGTGCAATCCAAACATTTCCATGCTTGGCTCCCACATTCAGCCAAACTAAGTTGTTTCCAATCATCTCATCCTGTCCCAGCCTGGGGGCCTCTGACCTCTGGTCATTTCTTGGAAAAGCATCACATAACCCAGATCCACAGAAAGTCTCCCACAGCTGGGCCCCTCAGAATGTCAGAAGCAAACTCTCCAGTCTGCACCACGCCCCAGGAGGCAACAACTGAGAAAGGGAGTGAGGAAGCCTTCCAGGTGGAGAAGTAATGGGAGGTGGGGTACCCATGCCCTACACACTCCATCCTCCTGTCAGTTTTCCCACACTGGTTGGCTCTGCCAAGAGCCATCCCAGTTGTTGTCCACCTAGCATGGCATCACTACCTCCTTGAATAAGGACGGACCAGTATGAAATGCATTCTTCAGGTCTCAATGCTATGGAGCCACCTGAACATGAATAATGAAAATTCCACTGGCTCTTCCATAGGCTATCCAGACCCAAGGTCTTGGTTAACACATACATTGCTTTGCATGAATTAGAGAAAGGAGGTCCCTCTGGGCACATTCCTTTTTAAAGTGCCTACGCTGAGTGAATGAAGCAGGAAAAAGCTTCTCCATTCGTGTCTCTGGCCAGGCACTCTTGGGCATAGCATAATTTGGACAACTATATATGAGGGCCTGACTCAACCTCCCTTTCAAAGCCTCCCCCAGGTCATCTGAGTGTTTCCCAGGGATCTGGCACTCAGCAACCAGTCCATTTCCCACTGTCGCCACCCAGTATTTGCCATGCTTTTCCCTTCCTGCTCTAGCTCCCTGGTTGAAGGTCTCTACCTCTGAGACCACCAGAGGATATTTCCCCTCTGCTGGAGCCTGCAGCAAGGGTGATGATGTGGCACTAGCACGGGGTCCAGGAGTGGCCTCCCAGTGCTCTCACAATGGCCAGAAATTGAGATGTTGGAGCTGGGTTGTGCCCTTGGCAATTGGGCCTGAAGACAGTGCTGCTGGAGGCCAGCATTACACAGTATCAGTTTCCACAGCCTCTGCCTGTCAGTCCTTTCTCTACAAAGCCAGGGTTCCTTGGGGCCAGGTCAAGAAGGGTCACTGCCCAAGACAGATATCAAGTGGCCCTCCCCATTCCAGTTCTCCCCAAGCCTATGGTTCCACCATCTTCCTCAAAACAAACAAAACTGCCTGCCAGGCGACCCATCCATTTTTTTTTTTTTTAATATCCAACATGTTGGAATAAGTGGAGGTTCCCACTCTTCATGATACTAGTTTCCTCCCCAAGAATTTGGCACCCAGAAGCTGAAGTTAATTAAACATAAACTTCAGTTCAGTTCAGTCGCTCAGTCATGTCCGACTCTTTGCAACCCCATGAACTGCAGCACGCCAGGCCTCCCTATCCATCACCAACTCCCAGAGTTCACCCAGACTCACATCCATCAAGTCAGCGATGCCATCCAGCCATCTCATCCTCTGTCGTCCCCTTCTCCTCCTGCCCCCAATCCCTCCCAGCATCAGAGTCTTTTCCAATGAGTCAACTCTTCGCATGAGGTGGCCAAAGTACTGAGTTTCAGCTTTAGCATCATTCCTTCCAAAGAAATCTCAGGGCTGATCATAAACTTAGGTTGAAAGAATCCCTTAATTTACAACTGAGATTTGTGGCACCCAGAGCACTGGTCTAGAAGTAAGAAGCTGGCAGCATTCAGATCCTGTTCTGTTCTTCCTATAATGGGTGACTCTCATTGCCACTCACTTCCTTGAGGTTGGATCACCTCCTGTATAAATCGAGTACAATGATGAATATTTGGCAACTCTCTAAATTCTCCAAGACCTTTCTATAGGATAAAACTCTGGTCGGGCTAATTCCAGATCAAAACAGCCTACTTTTGCACTTCTTATTGATAACATAGCTTGTATCTTACCTCGTATCTTAATGGCCCTGCCATATGAATGCTTCTGTTCTTAGCTTGTGATCCATTCTGACCTTTTGGCTGTTTTCTGCCAGATGCAGAAAAGTTGATAACTGGTATCTTCTTGTTCAGTATGTGTATTTTTTGCATATATCAGTGTGGAAATTCAGGGTCAGGCAATTTCCAGTGACTTGAGAAGACCCATGAAAAGTAGGGTAGTTCTTCCGAAAAGCAGAATAGAGTCCAGAAAGAAGTTTTCATAGAATTGGAGGGAAACCCAGCTCCTAGGACAGTTCCCCAATACCTTGTCACAACAGCTACTGTGAGATGCAACTAGGCAGCAGCCAGTAGCTGCCAGCCCTGGGGTTAATGCATCTTCTCATCCTTCCTCCTGGCAACACAAAGATAGTTTGGATTATTATGCCTCCTCCTCATTGGTTCTTCTACCTCAGGACAACTCATCACTGGTAAACACAAGATGTAACCACTGCCCTGATTGGCTGATCTGTTGCTGGGGTAAAGGGCAGCACGGTGATGCTGCTTTGCCAGATGTGGTTTCCTTCAGGTCCTGAACACACACACCCTCATTCAGTCTCTCTTGACCTTCCTCCCATCCTCAGAAAGTCCCTCTCTCCTCCTGTGGTTGCACAGTAAACAAGCAGTTTGCCCAGGGTTCCCTGGAGACCCAGAGGTTTTCATCTTTGCGGTGTTTAGCCTGCTAAAGTAGGGTTTTGTATAATTCAAGAAGGCAAAGTTGGGGAAAATCGGCCTTTGACAATAAAGAACACACACATCCCCCCCATGACCAAGCAAGAGAGTGTAGATTTTCTGACAACTAAACTAAACTAAACTACCACTGATGCAGATAGGTATGGCTTTGCACGTAAATGGGTGAAAATGAGAGGCTTGCTAGTCCCCAACTCCTACCAGTTGCCACTGAACCCGAAATTCCATCATTAAGTTTTAGTCTATGAATTTTCTTCCCCTGGGACCTACTGTTAGAATACAAAGAGCCAAAATCTGTTTTGAAAGATGTGTGAAAAGGCTTCTTTAGGGTCAAATAAGTCTAGAGATGCCAACATATTTTAGCATCCCCTGTGGTAGGCAGAATAACGGTCCCCAAAGTGTGGTGTTGGAGAAGACTCTTGAGAGTCCCTTGGACTGCAAGGAGATCCAACCAGTCCATTCTGAAGGAGATCAGCCCTGGGATTTCTTTGGAAGGAATGATGCTAAAGCTGAAACTCCAGTACTTTGGCCACCTCATGCGAAGAGCTGACTCATTGGAGAAGACTCTGGTGCTGGGAGGGATTGGGGACAGGAGGAGAAGGGGATGACAGAGGATGAGATGGCTAGATGGCATCACTGACTCGATGGATGTGAATCTGAGTGACCTCCGGGAGTTGGTGATGGACAGGGAGGCCTGGCGTGCTGCGATTCATGGGGTTGCAAAGAGTCAGACACGACTGGGCGACTGATCTGATCTGAAAGATGAGTATGTCCTAATCCATGGAACCTGTGAATATGTTACCTTATGTGGCAAAAGAAACTTGGCAGTTGTGATTAAGGTTTAGGACCTTGAAACAGAAAGGTCATCCTGGATAATATGAATGGGTCTGATTTAATTACATGAGTCCTTCAAAGCAGAGAGATTTTCCTGATTGTGATCAGAGAAAGAGATGTGGTGACAGATACTGGGTCCAGGAGAGTGATGCTGCTGGCTTTGAAGGTGGAGGAAGGGGCCACAAGCTAGGGAATACTGGTGAATGTCTCTAAAAGTAGAAAACAGGAAACAAATTCTCCTGAAGGGCCTCCAGAAACACAGTCCTGCCAACACCTTGTTTAGTGTGAGACTTGAGTCAAATTTCTGACTTACCAAATTGTAAGGTAATAAATTTGGATGTTTTAAGCTTCTAAGTCTATAGAAGTTTGTTAGAGAGCATTAGAAGACAGAATATACTCCCTCCCTCAGAGATTCATGAGTGTGCATTAGCTATTAAGTGCTCTAGTGAATCTTTCAGGACTGCTGTGCAGCTAGGCTTGTTCAAAAACCCTCCTCCCCAGCCACATCTGAGCTTACCATGGTTTCTTCCTCAAGAAATCAGAACTGGGGCTAAAGAATGTCAGTAGAGGCTGGTCTGCTGAAGGGGAAAAGAGGCAAAACCTCCGGAGCTGTAGCATAGCTGTATTTTCTGCCTGGGACTGCAGCAGAGAAGCAAGGTGGTGTCATTACCACATTACAGATGAGTTAAAACTGAAGTTCAGCGAGAATAAAATATGTCGCTTGCCTAAGGTTGCACATTTGGTACGATTTCGACAGAATTAGATTCTAGTTTTCTTCATTTCAAGTGCAGGGCAGGAAACAGGTGGGTCAGAGCCGCCTAAGAACTCTGGACACTTGTGACACTTGGGGCAGACAGCAGGGGGTGGTCATAGCCTGGCCAGCCAGTCCAGAAATCAGGTCAAGCTCAAGCGCTCAGAGATATCTCACTATGCTCATTATATCACAGAATTCCGATGCTTAAAATGTTTCTCGCTTGGCTCAAAGATTAGCTCTAGAGCCTGGACGCAGAAAGTACCTGTTGAGAATTTACATCTCCTGAATTTACACCCGCTAAGCCTGCGGCACCTGGACAGCTACATTCCCCGGAAACTACCACTCCCACTATGCACCGCGACAGCGTCGACTAAACCAGGGATAAACTACAAGTCCCAGGATTCCTTGGGCACGAGCGGGGAGGAGCGGAGGGGCGTAGCACGTTGTCCGCGCGGGACCGTTAAATTTGAAACTTGGCGGCTGGGTGTGAGAGCTTGGGGTGGTTGGTTCGTGAGAGAATTAGGTGCGTGCTTTTTCTGGGAGCACCCCCTGGTCGCTTCAGTGCCTCGAAGGCCAGGTTGCAGAAGGAGGCCCAGGCGGTCTGAGGCTCTGAAGAAAGGCCCGCGGGAGGACGAGGCCCAGAGCCGGGAATGTAGGATGGCGGCGATGCAGAAGGAAAGGGGTGCTCCGAGGTAGGTACCGGAGAAGGGCGGGCGGGAGCTGGGCCTGCGAGCTCCTAGGGTGCCTGGCAGTGACAGAGGCTCCGCTGAGAGCAGTCCAGGAGAAGAGCAGGCCCGACCGAATCGTCCTCCCTGCTGGAATTGGACGCGGGGAGTGGAAGTGAAGGCACAGGATTAGCCCTGACCTCAGTGCGCCGAGGGCGCGTGAGAATCCTGCTGCATTCAGCTGCAAAGCCAAGGAGGCTGTGGGACCCCGGGGGTCCAAAGGGCTTGGAATTTGTGGTCTCTGTATCTCAGCCCAGCCATTCGCTAACCCTGTGACTTTGAATACGTCTTTAAATGGAAGATGCTCCTGTTAACGCTACCTACCGTTCCGAGTTCTGGGAGAATTCAGAGTATTTGTAAAGTAACTGCCTCCAGATAAGGGCTTAGCACATGGTAGGTGCTGTCTTTAAGTTAGTAGCATAGTTAGAAATCTAAAAAGCCCTTCTCTGCATGCTTGCTGCTCTTCCTTGCTGCTGCTACTGCTAAGTCGCTTGAGTCGTGTCCGACTCTATGCGACCCCATAGACAGCAGCCCACCAGGCTCCTCCGTCCCTGGGATTCTCCAGGCAAGAATACTGGAGTGGGTTGCCACCCATTCGTGTTCTTGCCTGGAGAATCCCAGGGACGGGGGAGCCTGGTGGGCTGCTGTCTATGGGGTCGCACAGAGTCGGACACGACTGAAGCGACTTAGCAGCAAGCTCTTCTGGATTGAAATTCTTTGTGCGTTTTCACTAGAGGGTACACGGTACTTATGGGCTTCCTAGGTGGCGCAGTGGTATAGAATCTGCCTGCCAATACAAGAGACAGTAGAGAGACTCGGGTTCGATCCCTGGGTTGGGAAGCTCCTCTGAAGCAATAAATGGCAGCTCCAGTATTCTTGCCTGGAAGAGTCCATGGACAGAGGAGCCTGGTAGGCTACTTCCCATTGGGTCACAGAGAATCAGACACCACTGAGCACTACCACCACCACCCAGTACTTAGATAAATGTCATTTTACGAGCTCTTTAATTCATGCAAAAGATATATATACTTTTTATTTTATATTGGAGTATAGCCGATTAACACTGTTGTAATAGTTTCAGGTGGACAGCAAAAGGACTCAGCCATACATGTATCCATTCTCCCCTAAACTCCCCTCCTATCCAGAGTGCCACCTAACATTAAGCAGAGTTCCCTATGCAATAGGATAGGACCTTATTGGTTATCCATTTAAAATATAGTGATGTCATGTGAGATATATTTATTAACCACCTACAAAGTATTAGGTGTAACAAAAACACAAAAATCCCTATCCTTATGAAGCTTAAGTTCTGGGTGGGATGAGGGTAGGGAAAACAAGATAAATAAGCTAAAAGGTAGATAGTGGTTGGTACAAAACAAACAAAACTGGGGAGGAGGAGGATTGGTGCAATTTTTGATAGTTTTGAACAGAGGGCCTCACTGAAAAGGTGTCATTTGGATCAAGACTGGAAGGAAACTCAAGAGTTAGTCATGCATCGATTTGGGGGGAAGTACAAAGGCTGGAGGGTGAGAGTTGGGGGAGGCAGGGGCACTGGCTGAGTAATTGGAGCAGAATGAACCAGAGAATAAAAGGAAGTAAAAAAGGTGAAGATGCAGGCATTGTAAGGACTTGGCCTTTACTCTGTAGTTGAAAGTTATTGGAGAGTTTTGAGCAAAAGACAGACATGATCTGACATGGGTTTAAACAGGATCACTTTGGCTGCAGTATCGAAAAGACTAAAGGTTGAGAAGGATGGAAGCAGAGAGACCAGTTTAGACGTTATTGAAATAGTCCAGGCAAGAGAAGATGGTGGCTTGAGCCAGGCTAAAAACAGTGGAGATGCTGAGAAGAAGGTTCATTTCTGGATACGTTCTGGAGGTGGAACCAATAGGACTTGCTGGATGACTGGGGGGATGTGGGAGTTGTCTAGGTTGGCATTAAGATTTTTTACTTGAGAGCTGGATAAATGAAATTGCCATTTATTTGAGATGAGGGAAAAAGCAGGTCTTTGAGGAGGCAAGAGGAGGAGAATGGAGGGAGGAAGCAATCCCAGCTCAATTTTGGACATTTATTTAGAAACCTCAATAAATATTTATTCACTGCTTATTACTGTTAGATCCTGTGTTAGATCATGAGGATAGAAAAAAAATAAATGACATGGCCCTTATATTTACACAAAATAGTTAAAAAGATAAGAGTAGTTACAACTTACATTGTTAATCACTTACAGTTTGTTTTCCTGAAGGGAGTTTTCAGCTGTCGTCTAGACTGCGGTCACATAAAACTTTGACTTTATTTTTGAAGAATAGTGCCTGTCTGTCTCTGTTTTAAACACAGAAATAGCATCTCTTGGTGAGAAGTAAGCTTCTCTTCGAGGATTGTAGAGCTCTGAAGTTCAGAGTATATACCCTTTGTGGTGATTACCTCCAAAAAGCTTTTGCAGATTCCCCCCATAGAATTGACATAATTGGAGGAGCCATTTATGACCAGTAAACTGTATTTTTGTCTGCTTCTACTCTGGGCTACCTATATGTATAAACTTCAGCGTTAAGTAATCAGTTGAAACATGGGGTTAGTCTGATAAACACTTTGCTAATTTTAAATTAAACAAGGTGATGCATTCAGTGGTAGGCATCAAACTGACTTTTGTCTACTTTGCCAAATTTATAATATTTTTTTCCCTTCTTTCCTCCTGTCATAAACTTTCTTCTTAGGATATTGCTCACAATACTGTAGCCATGTTCGTTCTTCCATTAGGTAATACTGCAGGCTTGACCTTGGAAACCAGGTCACAGATAGACTCAGAAGGTTAGGAGTATAACATTAATAACACTACTAATCTGCCGGCCCACTGTATTTAACCCAAAGATCATGAATTATCACTTTTCTGAAAACATTTACAATAATCCAGTGTTATAACAATTCAGTGTTAGTATGAGATTTACTTTTGTTTCTCTCTTCACAGTGAAGTCATGTCCTTGGAGGGAGATGAATGGGAGCTGAGTAAAGAAAATGTCCAACCTTTAAGGCAGGGGCGGATCATGTCCACACTTCAGGGAGCACTGGCACAGCAAGAATCTGCCTGTAACACTACTCTTCAACAACAAAAACGGTGTGTAGGATGGTTGGGGCTCCACCAGTCATCATTCACCCCCAGCTGTGGTAGTTAATGTGGCCGTGGACCCATGCAGGATGGCATAGGAGTACTAAACTACTCTTCAAAAATTGGTCGTCTGAGAATCTGTTCCCCTCCTGCTTTCTTATCACACAACAGCTATCTAAAGATCCCCTCAAGTGCACTTAAGAACAAGACTATAGGATTTCATTTCACTGGAGCAGCCAAGCTCTTCTATCAATGGAAATATTTCTCATACAGGGGTAACCGATAAGTAAAGCAAGTATCATATTATAGTATTTACCAAAAGAATTATGTCATTCTGAATCCTGAAACAGAGTTAACTTTTTGAGACTAATTAATTAATGAAATTGCTTCTTATGTGTTCTGAATACTGAGGGAGAGTGCACCTGTTTATCCTTTGTCTGTACTCAATTATTAATGTTCTAGGAAAGTATTTTTGAGAATGTGTGCAAAAGAAATAGTGGTCTCCAAAGAAAATGTAAGCCTTGGAGAAACGGAATTTAAGGAACTCAGGGTGATGAAAAGCTAAAAAATACCACTATATTGTTCAATATAGTGAACGATAAAACTTGCTCTCCTTTGACAAATGTTTTGAAAATACATTCGTTTCAAAAAGGTAAACTAAAGTATTGGTTTCTACCTGCAGTCTCGTGACCAAAAAATTCTTGTATTATCAGAAAATTATCATAATTTTGATCTAATGTAATGAATACCCTTGATCTTTAAAAATCAAGGGTCTTTGAATCTTTAAAAGCATTGGATTTTATGGTTTTGTTTCACAGATGGTGTTCTATTCTTAAATCTTTTTGATGACATTCTGTGACATTGTACTAGTTTTGCCACTTCACTAACTACTCTTCCTTTTTGCTTATTGGCTTCCTACTTCATTTTACCTAAGTTTCTGTTCTTTGCCCTCTGTTCTCATTCCATATTCAAATTTTCCAGCATTATTTAACTACTGTCTACATCTCTTACTTGCCTTCTAAATGTCTTTTTATCTTCCTGTAACATATGATGAGATAAATATTTCACTAGTGTATTAAATACTGAATCTCTTCTCTCATGTAGGACCTTCCTTTTTCTACTCCATTTTGATTAATGGTATGAATTAATCTGAATGATCTTACCTCATTGCTCTCTCATACTCATTGATTTAGTCGATTGCTAGGGATTGGTGATTTTTTTTTTTTAAAGATCTATTATTATTTTAAACTTTTGACTGTGCTGGGTCTTTGTTGCTGTGTGCAGGCTTTCTCTAGTTGTGGTGGGCAGGGAGTACTTTTTGTTGCAGTGCGCAGGCTTCTCATTGAGGTGGCTTCTTCTGTTATGCACAAGCTCTAGGCACATGGGCTTCAGCAGTTGTGACTCTCAGTCTCAGTAGTTGTGGCGCACGGGCTTAGTTGCTCCAAGGCACGTAGGATCTTCTCAGAGCAGGGATCGAAATTGTGTCTCCTGTGTTGGCAAGAAGATTCTTAACCACTGGACTACTAGGGAGGCCCCTGATTTTTTTAAGTATAATTTGCATGTAGTGAAAGGCTCAAATTTTTAAGTATGCTTAGGTGATTTTGGTATACATTTCAAGACAGAACATTTTATTACCTCTGAAGGTGCTCTCCTGCACCTTCCCAATCAATCTTCCCCTCCTCCATGAAGAAACCAGTGATAACATTTTATCACCATAGGTTAGTTTTGTTTATTATATATAAATGGAATCATGCAGTACTTTCAATATATTTTTTAGGCATTTTCACATTGCATGTATTAGTAGGTTGTTCCTTTTTTTTTTTTTAATTGAGTAGTATTTCATTTGTTTATCCATTTATCAATTGATGGACAAATGGATTCTTTCCAGTTATGTGTTTTGTGGGTAAAGCTGCTACTTACATTCTAGAATAAGACTTTTGTGTGGACATTTCTCTTGGAATAGCATTTCTCTTGGAATTGCTAGGTCATAGAATAAGTGTTTGTTTTCCAAAAAGATTATATAACATTTTACACTCCCATCAGACACGTATTAGAATCAATTTGCTCCAGATCCATTCCCGTATTTAGTGTGGTGTTGTTTTTTTTTTTTTTTCCACTTTAGCCATTCTGGTGGATGTATAATAGTATCTCATGATGGTTTTACTTCCCATCTCCCAGGTGACTACTGAAGCGAGCCCTTATTTACTTGTTTATTGGCCATTTATATATCTTCTTTTGTGATGCGTTTGTTCAGATATTTTGCCTTATTTTACAATTGGAAGATCCCCTGGAAGAGGGCATGGCAACCCACTCCAGTGTTCTTGCCTGAAGAATTCCCATGGACAGAGGAGCCTGGTGGTCTACAGTTCATGGGGTCCCAAAGAGTTGGACATGACTGAGCATCTAAGAATAGGACTGCAAGAGTTCTTTATGTAGTCTGTATACAAGTCCCTTATCAAATATATGTGTTAAAATATTTTCTCCCATTTCATATCTATTTTCTTGGTGGTATTTTTTGACAAGCTGAAGTTTTTAATTTTGATGTCTGATTAATTAGTGTTTTTCTTTTAGTACCTTTTGTGTTTCCTCTAGGAAATCTTTGCCTGCCTAAAAGGTCCTTTTTTTGAAAAAAGGAAAAAATCCTGTAATTTTTGTTTCCTCCTAGTAGCTATGTTTTAGCCTTTAAGTCTGTGATTCATCTTAAATTTATCCTTGTGCATGGTGTGAGGTTAGAATAAAAGGTCTTATGCCTCCGTCCCTACCCTCATATGCCTATCTAGTTGTTCTGCCTTCATTTGTTGAAGAGAGTTTTTTCTTTCCCCATTAAATTGCTTTGGGGCTTTTGTCAAAAATCATTTGGTTGTGTATGTGTGGATCATTTCTAGACTCTTTTCTGTTCCGTTGATCTAACTGTCTACCTTTTCATCAGTTGTATGTTGTCTTGATTAGCTTTATATAATAAGACTTGAAGTCAGGTAGAATAAGTTCTCCAACTTGTTCTTTTTCAAAATTCTTTGAGCTATTATTGGTCCTTTGCTTTTCCAAATTTTAAAATCATTGTGTCAGTTTCTAGAAAAGAGACTGCTAGGATATGAATTGGATTGCATTGAATCTAAATTTGGAGGTTTGCTGATTTTTATCAATAGTGTCTTGAATTTTTTTTTCATTATTTCATTATCTTATACTTAAATCACCATTTTAGTCACACTATTGTGGCCCCTTTTCTAAATTCTCCTATTCTTATACTGTTGTTATCAAACAGGGTTCTTGGATTCTTTAATCAATAGAAATTGATAAGAGGCCAAACAAGTCATTCAAGCAAGGCTTTACTGGGACTAGAGCTGCAGGGAACAAAAACAAGTAACAGGTTCCCTTGCTTGCTTCCTGAACATGGGCCAACTGGTTCCCTAAAGGGAATGAGGGTAGCGGTGGGTCCAAGGTTTGGGCTGGAGGGGTGGCTCAGGTGATCTGCCCACCCCCTTGGTTTTACTGTATGCAGGGATCATACTGCAGTACCCTGCTTTTGCTCTGGACACCTTAGAAGTAGCAGTTGAGTTTTTGGTCTTTTTATATCTTGTTCAAAATTTGTTCCAGCTGCTCATGTACACAGTTATTTTTGACTCCCTTATAGTTTCTTTATATTCTGTTGCTCCAGAAAACATTTGTCCAGGTGCAAGCACTGTAGCCAAGGGTCCCAGGTCTCAGCCTTTTTCAGTGTTACCTGATTAATCTTCTTGATCTCCAACTGAAGAACCACTACTGGCTTGAACAGGCAGAATCCAAGCTCTTTAAATTTGCATTTAGAGCGTTCTCTTACCTCTCCAGATATCTCCATTTATTCTCAGTACCGACTTTATGTTATAGCTGGATAAGCTCTCTGATTTTGACAACTGTATTTAATACTGATTTCCCTCTCTCTTGGAAAACTCTCTTTTTCTTTGAAATCTTACGTTTCCTTCAGAGTCCCACCTTCTACGACTGCTTCTATAACACCTCCTTTTGACATCATGAAGCCTTTACTATCAATTCTTGGCAGTTGTCATATACTGCTCTGTATTGTTAGTTTTTCATTTATGTACTGTCTTTCTTATTAGAGTTTAAGGGTCTTTTGTGTCAGGGACTACTCTTATTCTTTATGTTAAACATAATCCCTTATACATAATACTTCCCCTCTATTCTGACTGGTCAATCTTTAACTTCTTCTTAGCCCTCTGCCTTTGTAAGCACTTTATAAAGTCATATTTCACACTTTCTCTGAAACATTCCTCCAATTTTTATACGGTCTAATTCTTTGACTAATGTTATCCATGAAATTTCTGTTTAAGAGTCTTATTTCTGGGTATATATTTATGTTTGTGTGCATATTTAGCTTCTTCAGTACTATCATATGCATATAAAGGTAATGCGTGTAATTTATTGAGTACTTAACTACTTACTTTGTCTAAACACTTTACACTTAAGACTAATCAACCTAATAAGATAGATCATATTATTGTCCCCATTTTACAGATGAGGTAACTGAAAGCAGAGTTTCAATAGCTTTTCTAATGTCAGTTAGTGATTAGTGGAGCTGCACTGGAACCTGGGGAGTCTTGTTTCAGAGCTTTTCTGTAAGTTGTCTTGAAATTTCTCTAATTTCTTCATATTTTGTCTTTCCAGTTATGTTATCAAACAGAATCCTGATTATTTCTATTCTTTTTCTTTCTGTTTAACAAGCTCTCAAACTCCAATACAGTTATCTAGATTGATATTAAATACTTAATAATGAATAAAAATAAAGGTGACACTCGTTCATTTGGTTGTTATCACTATTGCTTATGCTAACATTTTCTGTTTAAATTTCAGGGCATTTGAATCTGAAATTCGATTTTATGCTGGAAATGACCCTCTGGATGTTTGGGATAGGTGAGTCTTTTTTATTTAACAGGGCAGTAGAAACTCAATAGATGGAGTTCTTTTAGCTATGCTTCTCAAACTGGGTTTTTGTGAAGCAGTGTGTTAGAGTAGAGAGTAGTGTTTTTGAGTCACAAAGAAGCAGAATAATCATAGTGTATCTTCCTGAGGTATGACTGTGAGCTATACCCATTTGCCACCATCCTCATTTTTTCCTACAGGTACATATTACCAATATTTAGAAAAGTTTGAGAGATACAGGTTTAGGACATGTCACTGAAAACCTCTAAATAAATATTGTCAACATACTAGATATTTCTGCTTTGAAAAGTCCAGAATGGGTCTTGGAACAAGACATGTTAAACTGGAAAAATAATTCATTTCCTCTCTTCCTATTCAGATATATTAACTGGACAGAGCAAAACTATCCTCAGGGCGGGAAGGAAAGCAATATGTCAACGTTATTAGAAAGAGCTGTAGAAGCACTACAAGGAGAAAAACGATATTATAATGATCCTCGATTTCTTAGTCTCTGGCTTAAGCTGGTAAGTCTTTCTGAAGTGCCATCTGAGTTTAAAATATTAAATTAAGAGATTTTTCTCTATAGGTATCTTATACATCCAAAAACTGAGCTGTTCAGTAGATACTAAACATTCCATAAATACTCAATATTTGTTAAATTGTTTCCATCTAGAGATGCATTTTACTATATATTTTTTAACCCATTAAAAGTGATCATAAGGCCTATATATCTTTCTGTAGGAATGGGTTATTTATCGATTTTAATCATCAATAGTCCGTGCAGCTGTACTTGGGGAGTACATATAGGAACCACATGTGGTAGGTAGTAGTCCAGTTGTTTGGGAAAAGCTTTTGTAGGTGATTCTGCTGTTCCTTTCTTCCATTTTTTGAATCATCACCATAAAAAAAAGTATTGTTTATATTTTATCTTTCTTTCATTTTTTTTCATTTAGTATGTTGCTATAATTAGAACTATTTACCTGACCACTTTGTACTGTCTTACTTGACATGTAGTTCTTCTAAGAACACTTGAGGGTTTTTTATGAAAACATCTTTATAAAAATGATGACCAGAGTTTCTTAGACATTAACTCTTCTCTTTTATCCTTAAAGAGATTAGAGAAAAGCAACTAGGGACTTCCTGGTGGTCCAGTGGTTAAGAATCTACCTTCCAATGCAGGGGACACAGTTTCAGTCCCTGGTTGGAGAACTAAGATCCCGCAGGCCATGGGGCAACAAAGCCCACAAACGACAACTACTGAGCCTGCACACCACAACTAGAGAGAAGCCCACACATCTCAAAAAAAGGTCACCTAACCCAACTAAGACCTGATGCAGACAAAAATAAATAAATAAATAAATTTTTTTTAAAAAAAGGAAAAAAGGCAAGTGGTAAATATTTAGAATAGAATTTTAGGTGATAGAATTAGATATTGGATAAAAACTTTAAATAAAATATATAAAAAATTAAAAATAAGTAGTCAAGTAATTCTAAATAATAGACTATTTTCAACAATCATTGTAATATGATGAAATACCAACATTGGAAATTAATAAGTTTTCTGGCTAAAATATATCTATATTTCTGGCTAAAATATAATAAAATAATTATTAATATAGTTAAATGAATCTTGAAGACATAATTATCTTGATTCCTGCAGGTCATTTGACATATCTTGGCATCCTTATGTAAGTTGGTGACATTACCTTAGGGATAGTAGTTATGGGAATTTATAAGAAAGGGTGGCACACAAAGAATGCTAAACAGATTTGTTAGTATGGAGACTGTGGTTCCTGATTGTGTACCAATAGATTTTGTTGTTCATTCTATATATAATATTCTTATATGTGACTTATTAGAAGGTTGAAGTAAATAAACCCTCTAAAGTGACATTTAATCCCAGGTTTCTATGATTATATTTAGTTGGGGCTATTAAAAGTAGTAATTGGGATAATTTCTCTGTTCAGTTGTGTTAACCCAATGTTTATAGTGAGGAGTAATGATTATAGAGTAAGAAGCACAATCTAAACCAGTTCTCCTGAAAGAATGATCTATAGTCTGTTCAAGGTAAATACAAAAATTGAGAGTAAGTGTTTAGAAATTTTGACAATTTAATGTTGCGCCTCTATGCACATCATTTTTCTTGTAACATCTATTTTTATTGTCTTTTTAAAAAATATCAGTCAACAATGCACGCCTAAAAACTTTAAACACACTTTAAACTTTAAACACACACGCCTAAAACTGTCCCCTTCACCACAGGTAATTGGAAAAGCACTGGTCTAGATAACCGTCAAATTCAACATTAAAAAAAAAAAAAAAAACCCTCAAATTCAAATTATTGGTCCTAGGGTGATCAGCAGTAATCTAAACTTTGTACCTGGGAAACAAGGTGCATATTAAATTATTTTGCTCTCTTTCTTAGTCAAAAGGAATAAAGATGGGTTCTTCAAACTATTTTGCTTTGCAGAAAGTTTTCTCCAGTCATTTTTATAAAGGATAACTAAAATCTAGCTAAATAAAAATTTGTTCTTAGAAAATATCCAGTATTTTTAGTTAAAATTTTAAAATGGTTTTAATTTGGCTTTTTAAGAGTTACCAGAAAGATATGTTTAACTTTTGAATCGATTAATCTAACCATCTTATCCTTTTATTTATGTCTTAAGTGATCTTATTCAGCACTCTGGAATAATCCAAACTGTATTCACTGCCCCATGCTGCACCACAGCTATTCAGAAAACCATTATTGAAGTGCAGTCAATTTTAAACTTTATTTATGTAGTAATAGATGTCAAGGACTTGCTCTTACAGTGATAAACATTGAGAATTATTACATTGCTTGAAATATCATCATGTGTGGGAAAACATCTCTAATTTGAATAAACAGAAAAACTCCATTACTGAATTACTATGAAATTAAACTATAAGATACTAATGGATTTTGTTAAAGATATAAATGGAACATTTCATTTTTTTCTACTAGACCGTGGGTAGGGACTGGAATGTAGTAGAGAGCAATGTTTTCTGCCTTTGTGGAACTTACTTTATTGAGGAAGACAGATGGTAAGCAATTAATTTTAAGTGTAACAGAAGAGAAAGGGAAAGTGTTGAGATATATGGTAAAACATGCAAGGCAGACTAAACCAAGGCTACACAATCAGGAACAGAAAGATATGAATGAAAATACATGTAGTAAATGAACAGGAGAAAATATTATCCCCTGCAGTAGTAAAAGAACTCTTAATGAGAACACTGAAATGTTATTTTTATATGAAAGTAGAAACTTTCAAAAATAAATATTAGCTATGAAATTATATTTGGAAATAACTACTAACATTTTAAATTTGTATAACCATCTTAGAAAGCAATTTACTTTTTAACATAGTTCCACTTATAGAACTTTATCTTAAGGGAATAATGTAAAATGTGAAAGGCAATATGCTTAAAGGTATTCATTACACAATTATTTACAATTGGGAAAAATTAGAAGTGGTTTGTCCAAAAAATAAGGAAATAGTTAAATGATGAAAGATCTGCTAGATGGAACATTGTTCACCCGTTCAAAAATATTAATTTAAGTAGCAGCATGGAAAAATGAATGATGCACAGTTAAATGGAATAAAAATATTTAATTATGATTAAAACTATGACAAAAATCTTTTTATCCTGTGGAAAAATGATATATGTTCCTTTTTTTCCTCAAGAGAAAAATAAAGACTGAAAAAATATATCAAACTTGTTAGTGGTGTGGGATTTTTACTGATCCCTTCCCTTTCTCTTTTTGCTGCTTGAATTATCTGTATTGTAGCTGGTCTTAATAAGGTCCCTTTTAAAATACAGATTTGACCATGTCATTTCTTAGCTCTCTTACCCCAACACATATAACATTGACTATCAGGTATATTTACAATTGATGAGCTTGACTTTCAAGCCTGGTCACACCTTTTTTCCCCAAACTTCTATCTAGCCTACACCTCCACAAATTTAGTCTTCAGTGTCTTTGATTATGCTTTTTTCTCTGCCTAGAGTGCACTTCATTTCCCACTCTTTACCTTATATAAGTCTATTTCTTCTCCTTAAGGGCCACATTTAAATGTCATGCATTCTTGAAAGCTTTCTTCCCCATTTCTTTTTCTTACAAATTAATTCCTTACTTTTGTCGGATAAGGGATTAGTATAAATGTGTTTTAGGTCCTCCCAATATATTCCTTATAATCTTGTGTTATAATAGATAATATTTTTTTCAGTGCAGAAACTACATATTGTATCTCCAGCAACCGGCACATAACAGACATTATGTGAAGAAAAATTGGTTAACTGCTAATGCTTTTAATTTGTTACAGGGGCATTTATGCAATGAACCTTTGGATATGTACAGTTATTTACATAACCAAGGAATTGGCATTTCACTTGCTCAGTTTTATATCTCATGGGCTGAAGAATATGAAGCTAGAGAAAACTTTAAGAAAGCAGATCTGATATTTCAGGAAGGTATTGAACAGAAGGCTGAACCCCTGGAAAGACTGCAGTCCCAGCACAGGTAAACTTCCTCTCTGCAGCTTTTTGTAACTCTTTAATAGATACAAAAAGTTGTTTTGCATCTGAATAAAGTGCTCTCTGTGGATTGGCAAGTTAATTTCATTACTGTTCGGTTTTTTAAAAGACATATTTCGATATTTTCTATTTAACATACAGTAAAATCTAGTCTTTGATGTACAGTTCTATATGTTTTCACAAGTAAATAGAAACCTGTAACCATTATCATCATTAAGATATATTTGAATTATTTCATCACTCCTTAGAATTCCGCATTCTGTCCCTTTGTGGTCAACACATACTCACAGTCCCGACCTCTGGCAACCACTGATCTATTCTCCAGCCCTATAGTTTAGACTTTTCCATAATGTCATGTCAGTGGAATCATAGTATATAGTCTTTTGATTCGGACTGCTTGCATTTAGCATAATGCATTTGAGTTGTAAGAGTTCTTTATTCTGAATACAAGTCTTTTGTCAGAAGAGTGATTTGTAAACCTTTCTCCCAGCTTAATTCTGGAAGTGACTTTTATGGTACAGAAGTTTTTAATTTTGAAGAAGTTTAATTTATCAATTATTTCTTGTATGGGTTGTGCTTTTGGTATATCTAAGAATTCCATCTAGCTGAAGATCACAAAGATTTTTCTCCTGTATTTTTATCCTGAAGTGTTATAGTTTTACTGTTTGTTTTTAAATTTGTGATCCATTTTGAGTTAATTTTTGTAGAAGGTATTAAGGTTCTTTTTTTTTTAACCTATGAGCCTTATTTATTCATGTGCCTTTTGTTGAAAAGATTTTCTCCATTGAAGTACCTTTGCATTTTTGTCAAAAAGCAGGTGATCGTATTTGTGTAGGTTTATTTCTGTTACTCTGTTTTCTCTTTTGATCTTAATGTCTGTCATTGGTATATATTACCCTTATCTAGATTGCTGAAGAGTTATAGTAAGTCTGGAAATCAGTTAATTGTTCTTTTTAACTCTGCTAGTTCATTTGACTTTCTGTATAAATTCTAGAATCACCTTTCTAGGATTTTGATTAGTATTATGCATGAACAAGATGTATTTCTCCAATTTATTTAGATCTTTTATTTCTTTGAATAGGCTTTGGTAGTTTTTGTCTTTCAAGGACTTGGTCTGCTTCATCTAAGTGATGAGTTAATAGGCATAGAGGTGTTCATAGTATTCCTTTATTATCTTTTTAATGTCTATAGGTTAGGTAGTGACCTTCCTTCTTTGTTTTTTCATATTGATAATCCTGATATTGGTCCTCTGGTTTATCAATTTCTGTTGATCTTTTTAGGAAATCAGCTTTTGCTTCCATTGATTTTTTTTAATCTTAATTAATACTCTGCTCCTAATTTTGTTAATTTCTGCTCTTTATTATTTCCTTCCTTGTGCTTACTTTGGGCTTAACTTGTCCCTTTTCTAATTTAAGGTGACACTTAGAGCACTGTTTTCTAGAGCTTTTTTCCCTAATATAAAAGATTTTGGTCTAAGCACTGCTTTAGCTGTATCCACAGATTTTGATAATAATACTATATTTTCATTTTCATTCAGTTCAAAATATTTTCTGATTTTCCTTATGTTTTCCTTTTGATCCATGGGATATATAGAAGTGTATTATTAGGAAGTGTTTGGAGATTTTTCAGATATCTCCCTGTTACTGATTTCTAGTTTAATTCCATTATGGTTAAAGAACATAATTTGTATGGTTTCAAGTCTTTCTAATTTATTAAGGTTCATGTTATGACCCAGAATATGTGAATGAAGATCATGACATTTGGTCCCATCACTACATGGGAAATAGATGGAGAAACAGTGGAAACAGTGTCAGACTTTATTTTTCTGGGCTCCAAAATCACTGCAGATGGTGACTGCTGCCATGAAATTAAAAGACGCTTACTCCTTGGAAGGAAAGTTATGACCAACCTAGATAGCATATTCAAAAGCAGAGACATTACTTTATCCATATAGTCAAAGCTATGATTTTTCCAGTAGTCATGTATGGATGTGAGAGTTGGACTATAAAGAAAGCTGAACACCGAAAAATTAATGCTTTTGAACTGTGGTGTGGGAGAAGACTCTTTAAAGTCTTCTCCCATTTACCTAAAGGAAATCAGTCCTGAATATTAATTGGAAGAACTGATGCTGAAGCTCCAATACTCGGGCCACCTGATGCAAAGAAGTGACTCATTGGAAAACACCTGATGCTGGGAAAGACTAAAGGCAGGAGAAGAGGATGACAGCGGATGAAATGGTTGGATGGCATCACCGACTCAATGGACATGAGTTTGAGCACGCTCCTGGAGTTGGTGATGGACAGGGAAGCCTGGCCTGGTGCGGTCCATGGGGTTCCAAAGAGTCAGCTACAACTGAGCAACTGAACTGAACTGAACTTACTAGCAGTGACTCTCCATTCCCTCTCAATCCAGTTCCAGGCAACCATTAATCTGCTTTCTCTCTCTGGGTTTCCCTATTCTGGACATTGCACATAAATGGAATCCTACGTTATGTGGTCTTTTGTGACTGGCTTCTTTCACTTAATGTATTTTCAAGGTTCATTATAGGTGAACATAGTTGTGGCATATATCAGTATTTCATTTTTATTGCTGAATAATATGTCATTCTATAGATATAGTGCGTGACTTATCCATTCATCAGTTATTGGGCATTGGGTTGTTTTCAACTTTTGGCAATTATGAAATAATGCTGCTACAAACATTCATATTACAGGATTTTGTTTGGATTTCCTTTTATTAACAAAGGGGGTTCTTTTTATTGAAGGGTAATTGATGTACAGTGCTGTAGAAGTTAAAAGTATACAATGTAGTAATCCACAGTATTTAAAGGTTATACTCCGGGCGATGCTAATGGTAAAGAATCCACCTGCCATTGCAGTAGGCATAAGAAATATGGATTTGATCCCTAGATCAGGACGACCCTGCATGGCAACCTCTAAAGTATTCTTGCCTAGAGAATCCAATTGGCAAAGGAGCCTGGCTGGCCACAATCCATAGGGTCACAGAGTTGGGCACGACTGAAGTGACTTGTGTGTGCACATACTCCATCTATAGTTACTATAAAATATCGACTATATTCCCTATGTTGTACAATATGTCCTCGTAGCTTGCTGCTGCTGCTAAGTTGCTTCAGTCGTGTCCAACTCTGCGTGACCCCATAAACGGCAGCCCACCAGGCTCCCCCGTCCCTGGGATTCTCCAGGCAAGAGCACTGGAGTGGGTTGCCATTTCCTTCTCCAGTGCATGAAAGTGAAAAGTGAAAGGGCAGTTGCTCAGTCGTGTCCAACTCTTAGCGACCCCATGGACTGCAGCCTACCAGGCTCCTCCATGTATGGGATTTTCCAGGCAAGAGTACTGGAGTGGGGTGCCATTGCCTCGTAGCTTAGTTTATACCTAATAGTTTGTACGTTCCTATCCCCTACCCCTATTTTGCCTCTCCCCACTAGTAATGACTAATTTGTTCTCTATATCTGTAAGTTTCTTTTTTGTTTATTCTCTAGTTTGTTGTATTTCTTAGATTCCACATATAAGTGATATTATGCAGTATTTGTCTCTTTGTCTGACTTATTTCACTTAACATAATCCCCTCCAAGTCCATCCATGTTGTTGCAAATGGCAAAATTTCATTCTTTTCTATGACTGAATAGTATTCTACTATATATGTATACCACATCTTGTTTTTCCATTCATCTGTTGGTGACACTTAGGTTGCTTCCATATTTTGGCAGTTGTAAATAATGCTGCTCTGAACACTGGGGTGCATGTATCTTTTCATATTAGTGTTTTTGTTTTTTTCAGATATATACCCAGGAATGGAATTGCTGAGTCATATGGTAGTTCTATTTATAGTTTTTTGAGAAACCTCCATGCTCTTTTCCACACTGGCTGTAGCAATTTACATTCCCATTAACACTGTACAAGGATTCTCCACGTCCTCGACAACATTTGTGATTTGTGTTGTTTCTGATGATGGTCATTCTGACAGGTGTGAGGTGATACCTCGTTGTGGTTTTGACTTGCATTTCCCTGAAGATTACTGACGTCAAGCATCTTTTCATGTGCCTTTTAGCTATCTGCCTTTCCTCTTTGGAAAAAGTCTGTTAAGGTCTTCTCTCTATTTTTAAATCAGGTTTCTCTTTTCCCTTTTAACCTGACAGTGTCTTTTTATTAAAAGTTGGATGCTGTGTTTCCACAGCAAAGAGTTGGATGTTGTGTTTTTCTCAACTCTCAAAATATTTTTTATGTGGTTTATTTAAAACATTTTGATGGAATAACCAACTTTGTGGGATTTAGATATGTTATTTTAATATTTGTTTTCAGTTTCTCTGTCTTTTGTTCCTTTGTTGCCCCTTTCCTGTCTTCTTTTGGATTGTTTGATTTTTTTTTTTTTTTAGTATTTCACTTTAATTTATTTTATTGACTGTTATTTTTTTAGTGGTTCCTCTAGGGTATATAATACATATACCTAACCTTTCAGTCTGCTGCTGCTGCTGCTAAGTCGCTTCAGTTGTGTCTGACTGTGCTACCCCATAGACGGAAGCCCACCAGATTCCCCGGTCCCTGGGATTCTCCAGGCAAGAACACTGGAGTGGGTTGCCATTTCCTTCTCCAATGCATGAAAGTGAAAAGTGAAAGGGAAGTTGCTCAGTCGTGTCCGACTCCCAGCCACCCCATGGACTGCAGCCTACAAGGCTCCTCCGTCCATGGGATTTGCCAGACAAGAGTACTGGAGTGGGGTGCCTTTGCCTTCTCCAACCTTTCACAGTCTACTTAGAGTTAATATTTTGCCACTTCAAGTAAAATAATACAAGCTTTATAACCATATAGGTTCTATATCTTCCCTACTTTCTTGGTATACTGGTGTTAAGTATTATATTTACATACACTGAAAATCCCATCAGACAATGTTATAATTTTTGCTTTCAAAAGCCATATGTATTTTAAAGAACTTAGGAGAAAAATAGTCTGTTATATTTACCATTTTTGTTCTCCTTATTCCTGAAGTTCCAGGTTTTCCTCTGATATCATTTCCTGTCAGACAAAAGAGGTTTTTTCCTAGCCATTCATTTAGAGTGAATCTTTTCCAATAAATTCTTAGTTTTGCTTCATCTGAGAATGTCTTCCCACCCTCCCCGCCCCACCTCCAGCCTCACAGCATGCAGAGTCTTGATTTCCTAACCAGGGATCAAACCCGTGCCTCCTGTTTTGGAAGCGTGGAGTTTTAACAACAGTTTTAATAACCCCCAGGGAAGCCCCTAAGAGTGTCTTTATTCATCTTTATTTCTGAAGGATATTTTCATTGGATGTAGAATTGTGGTCCAACAATTCTTTTAGCATGTTTCTGTCTTCTGGACTCTGTGATATCTGATGGGAATCTATAGTCATTTGAATGGTTCGTCCCCCTTTTTGTAATAAGTTGATTTTCTCTGGCTAAGTTTTTTTTTTTTCTTTAACATTGCTTTTCAGCAATTTGATCATGATGTATCTAGGTATGATTGCCTTTATATTTTTTCTATTTGGGGTTTACTGGGCTTTTTGAATTTGTAGAGTCATGCCTTTCACAAAATTTGAAAAGTTTTGAGCCATTATTTTTAAAATACTTTTCTATATCTTCTCTTCTGGGACTTCAGTTCCACATATATTAGACTCTCTGATACTGTCCCACAGATCCATGAAGCTCTGTTCATTTAAAAAAAAATTTTAACTTTATTCTTTCTATTCTTTAGGGTGGGCAATTTTTATTGATTTGTCTTCAGGTTCATTTACTCTTTTTTCAGTCTTCTCCATTCTCATATTGAGTATATCCAGTAAATTGTTTATTTTAGATATTGTGTTTTTCGGGTCTAAAATTTCCATTTGATTCTTCATAGTTTCTGTGTGTCAGTTGAGAATTTCTATCTTTCCATTCATTTAAAATATTTTTACCTTTATATTATGGAGCATCATTGTGTTAGCTGCTTTAAAATCTGTCTGAAAACTCAATACCTGTGTCATTTGATGTTTTTATTTATTTTTTATTAATTAGTTTATTTTAATGAAGGATAATTACTTTACAATATTGTCATTTTTTTATATTATTCTTTAAACTATATATAAACTTTCTACATAAATACCAATCATGGTTATGCTGTGATTTCTATATTTATATTTTTGGTCACTGTGCTTTAATGTACTTAGTCACTCAGATCAGATCAGATCAGTCGCTCAGTCGTGTCCGACTCTTTAAGACTCCATGAATCGCAGCACGCCAGGCCTCCCTGTCCATCACCAACTCCCGGAGGTCACTCAGACTCACATCCTTTGAGTCAGTGATGCCATCCAGCCATCTCATCCTCTGTCATCCCCTTCTCCTCTTGCCCTCAATCCCTCCCAGCATCAGAGTCTTCTCCAATGAGTCAATTCCTCGCATGAGGTGGCCAAAGTACTGGAGTTTCAGCTTTAGCATCATTCCTTCCAAAGAAATCCCAGGGCTGATCTTTAGAATGGACTGGTTGGATCTCCCTGCAGTCCAAGGGACTCTCAAGAGTCTTCTCCAACACCACAGTTCAAAAGCATCAATTCTTCGGCACTCAGCCTTCTTCACAGTCCAGGTCTCACATCTATACATGACCACAGGGAAGACCATAGCCTTGACTAGGCGAACCTTTGTTGGCAAAGTAATGTCTCTGCTTTTGAATATGCTCTCTAGGTTGGTCATAACTTTCCTTTCAAGGAGTAAGCGTCTTTTAATTTCATGGCAGCAGTCACTATCTGCAGTGATTTTGGAGCCCGGAAAAATAAAGTCTGACACTGTTTCCACTGTTTCCCCATCTATTTCCCATATAGTGATGGGACTAGATGCCATGATCTTCGTTTTCTGAATGTTGAGCTTTAAGCCAACTTTTTCATTCTCCTCTTTCACTTTCATCAAGAGACTTTTGAGTTCCTCTTCACTTTCTGCCATAAGGGTGGTGTCATCTGCATATCTGAGGTTATTGATATTTTCCCAGCAATCTTTATTCCAACTTGTGTTTCTTCCAGTCCAGCGTTTCTCTTGATGTACTCTGCATATAAGTTAAATAAACAGGGTGACAATATACAGCCTTGACGTACTCCTTTTCCTATTTGGAACCAGTCTGTTGTTCCATGTCCAGTTCTAACTGTTGCTTCCTGACCTGCATATGCATTTCTCAAGAGGCAGGTCAGGTGGTCTGGTATTCCCATCTCTTTCAGAATTTTCCACAGTTTATTGTGATCTACACAGTCAAAGGCTTTGGCATAGTCAATAAAGCAGAAATAGATGTTTTTCTGGAACTCTCTTGCTTTTTCCATGATCCAGCAGATGTTGGCAATTTGATCTCTGGTTCCTCTGCCTCTTCTAAAACCAGCTTGAACATCAGGAAGTTCACGGTTCACATATTGCTGAAGCCTGGCTTGGAGAATTTTGAGCATTACTTTACTAGCGTGTGAGATGAGTGCAATTGTGCGGTAGTTTGAGCATTCTTTGGCATTGCCTTTCTTTGGGATTGGGATGAAAACTGACCTTTTCCAATCTTGTGGCCACTGCTGAGTTTTCCAAATTTGCTGGCATATTGAGCGCAGCACTTTCACAGCATCATCTTTCAAGATTTGGAATAGCTCACCTGGAATTCCATCACCTCCGCTAGCTTTGTTCATAGTGATGCTTTCTAAGGCCCACTTGACTTCACATTCCAGGATGTCTGGCTCTAGGTCAGTGATCACACCATCATGATTATCTGGGTCATGAAGATCTTTTTGTACAGTTGTGTCCAGCTCTTTGCAACCCCACAGACTGGAGCCCTCCAGACTCCTCTGTCCTTGGGGATTCTCCAGGCAAGAATACTGGGGTGGGTTTTTATGCCCTCCTCCAGGGGATCTTCCCAACCCAGGAATCGAACCCAGTTCTCCTGCATTGCAGGCAGATTCTTTACTGTCTGAGCCATGAGGGAAGCTGTCATTTGATGTTTGTATTTCTGTTTTTCCTTTGAGAATTGGTCACATTTTCCTAGTTCTTTATATGTCAGATGATTTTGGATTATATACTAGACATTTATACTGGTATTATTAGACTCTAGGTCCTGTTAGTTAATGTAGATGCTTTTGTCTTATTAGGTAACCAGCCTTCAGATATAATCTCTTTTTCAACTTATGTGAGTAGTGGTTCTAATGTCAGTTTAATTTTCAGAGACCTTTATGTCTATCCCATTTGTCTGTTGCTCCAGGATTAGTGTAGTGCTTGGACAGTGGTTTATATTATAGTTCAGTTCTCAAAGCCTTTTCTGTGCTGCTTTGGGTCTGCTGTGTGTATGCATAGGTCAGGGGTGGTCCAGGGCTTGTGCCAATTCATGTACAGAATCAGGATATTCTCTTCTTCATCTCATCCCGTCCAATATTTCTCCCATACTCATTGGCCTTCACAGTCGACTTTTTCCTTCCCTCTGGACAAAAAGATGAGGTTTCTTTAGGAGTTTTAGCTTCCTGCACTGCTAATGTAACAATTCAAAACCAAAGGGAAAAGAGAAGGGGAAAGAAAAAACAGGAAACAGCCTTGAGTGGGTTGTTTCTTTGACTCCTCTCCACAGTCCACTTGCTTTTGTTTACTTTTTAGAGACCTTGGTTGCTTTTTTGTATTTTGTCTGGAGTTTTTAATTCTTTTTAAGGTTTTGTTTTTGTTTTTTTTTAGCATTTTTTATTCTAATCAGTTAGAAAGAGAGAAACTAATATGGGCTTATTCCATCTTGGCCAGCATTTTGTTTATTCAGTTTCTTTACCCTTTTGATAATACTTAGGAAACAGCACAGAAGTTTAGTCTTCAAACTTCTACCAGCTTTACTGAAAAGTAAAATGTCATGTTTAATGCAACTTCATTCATCTGATTCAGGGAAAATGTTGGGGTAGGGAGTCCAGTGGGGATTCTATGTCACAAGATAGACAATAAAATAGATGTGTCAAGATGTTAACAGTTAATCTAGGTTAAGAATATATGGGTGCTCACTCTTTCATCTATTTTGTGAGTTAAAAAAGTCATAATAAAAAGTTGATGGGAAACTCTGATCTTAATATATTCTATAAGCTTAATCAGAGTCGGACACGACTGAAGTGACTTAGCAGCAGCAGCAAGACACTGATCTAATCCTGAGGTCAACCTGCTGGTGCTCTTCAGAGTATTTTTGATTGGTCGAATTTGGACATACAAATTTGGACCTTCTCTGATTTCAAGGTGTCTTTCTTTGTTTCTGAGAGAATAAACACTTTCATTTGGCTAATTTTATATATTTCTTCCCTTACATCCCACTCTTTTCCCCTGTTTAGCAAATTAGGAAATTGAATCTGGATAGTAGTGTTCATCTCACCAACTGTTAATTGTCCCTTCTCTTACTTTAGACAATTCCAAGCTCGAGTGTCTCGGCAAACTCTGTTGGCACTTGAGAAAGAAGAGGAGGAGGAAGTTGTGGGATCTTCTTTACCACAACGCAGCACACTGGCTGAACTAAAAAGCAAAGGGAAAAAGACAGCAAGAGCTCCAATCAGCCGTGTAGGGGGTGCTCTCAAGGGTAAGTTTGTTAAGTGTTATTATGGGAAGCTTTTAGTTTCTGGTGGTAGGCAAATTATGTAAGGAAATCATGTATAAATATATATATATGAACACTGTCCTGTTCTGACTGCTGTTGCTGCTGCTAAGTCGCTTCAATAGTGTCCGACCCTGTGTGACCCCATAGACGGCAGCTCACCAGGCTCCCCCGTCCCTGGGATTCTCCAGGCAAGAACACTGGAGTGGGTTGCCATTTCCTTCTCCAATGCATGAAAGTGAAAAGTGAAAGTGAAGTCGCTCAGTCGTGTCCGACTCTAGCGACCCCATGGACTGCAGCCTACCAGGTTCCTCTGTCCATGGATTTTCTAGGCAAGAGTACTGGAGTGGGGTGCCACTGTTCTGACTACTAGGCAGCAAAAAAGAAGTCTAAGGAAAAGCTGAGATCACAGTGTGCAGTAACGCTAAAACATGTCAACATTTTGTGTCTTTAATTAAGAAAAACCCTACTCGGACCCTTATATAATGCAAAGAAAGAGGGAAAGACAGAGAGAAGGAAGGAAAAAAAAAAAGAAAAACTTAATCTAATATGTATCTAGAGTAATAAGCAACTAGAGTTTCTGAGTTTCAGTTATTAGTTGAAAGATATGCAGTAATACAGCAAGTATTATCAAAGTAAAGCTTACGTATACCAAATTCACAAAGTATTAATTTGGTGTTCAGTTTTGGAGGGTCAGAAATTGGGCTCTCTTTGTATACTTAAGGATGATCAGCAATAGCTGTTTTTTAAATCTACTATTTTTTTAGGTAAATTTTAGGTTCCCAGCAAAACTAACCAGAAGGTACAGAGAGCAGTAAGCTTTTATTAACCACATTTATAACAGTTAGACACATAGACCAGATATTTAGATCTCTTATCCCTATCCTGATATCAACTTTGTAATACTCAGAATGTTCCTTGGAGATCTGAGAATTAGAGTACAGAGAATATAGTCCTAAAAAATATTTTATCCAGATCATGATGAAGCTTGACTCTAACAAGCAGCCCCACTAAAGAGAATGCCAATAATAAGTGGGCTAACTTGGTTTTTTTTTAGATTCAATACATTTCAGCTGAGAGAAAAATTTTACCTGAAAAATGAATATTAAGATTTCACTTAATCCTGATAAAATTAAACAATGTTAGAATGATGACTGAAGGAAGATACAGAATTTGTTTTTTGGATATCTATATGTAAAAGATTACAGGTGAGGGAAAAGAGGGAGGATGTAACAAATGCAGAATAGACTTAAAAATTAATAATTTCATGCATTAAGGTTTTTTAAAATTATTATTTTAAAAAATCACTGATTCTTTGGTAGTAGAAATAATCTTGATTTGGGAAAGGTTCAGGTATACCTTATTGGGCATTTAAATTGGTGAAGATTTTTTTTTTTTAACTTTACAATATTGTATTGGTTGGTGAAGATTTTTAAATTTAGATTTTGAAAGTATAATATTTTTCTCTTAGCTCCAAGCCAGAACAGAGGTCTCCAAAATCCAGTTCCTCAGCAGATGCAAAGTAATACTAGAATTATTGTTTTTGATGAAAATGCTGATGAGGCTTCTAGAGCAGAGCCATCTAAGCCTACAGTACAGCCATGGATAGCACCTCCTGTGTCCAGGGGCAAAGAGAATGAGCTGCAAGCCGGCCCTTGGAACACAGGCAGGCCTTTGGAATACAGGGTAAGGACTCTAAGATCCAGTTTATTTCCTAACATAACAAAGGCTTCAGAGTTCAAATAGAGGAGTATTTTTAGCATCTCTTTTAATTCCTCTTAAATAATTAGGCATGGTCTGCATATGATGCATCAGAATGTAAAACCATGGTAATTTTAGTTTTCTTCTTCATCGCCAGCCTCGAGGCAATACAGCGTCTATGACAGCTGTACCCTCTATGCTTCCAAGTTTTACTCCATATGTGGAAGAGACTGCACAACAGCCAGTTATGTGAGTTTGATTTCCAGATATTTTTGAGGTGGAAATTACTAAAGATGGGCAGGGGCACCTATCTAATTCCTAAAGCATTTTCTTCTTTGTGGAAATGAAAGTAAACGAAAGTTTTATTTCCTTTATGTCTTTTTTTTTTTTTTTTAGTGTATTAGGGCCAAAAGACCACTTGTTATTCTTATTAAGGGATAAACTCAATAGGTTTATATTTAAATTGATGTAGTCAAAGATAGTCACTGTTATTTAAGGGAGATGTTCTACCTTTATTATTAACAGTAGTGAGGAATTATGGCTGTTTTTGCTCATAACCTGCTTTTTCTTTCTGGATATCTTTTTCTTGGCATTTCTATGAAATATAATAGATGATTAAATAATCAGGCCGTCTAAGAGTCAGTCTAATATATAACATTGTGGAGTGGTAATATTAGGTCATATTTTGTGTCCCATTGCAAGAGTTTCTTCATATATAATTTGTAACCCCTCATTATATGCTAGGTATGATGTTTGTGTAGGTTTTTTCATAAAGTCTTTTTATCAGTTGAGCAAACTGAGGAAGCTTTAAGAATGTAGATGTTTGGACCATTAAAAGTTCTGATCCAGTGTATCTGAGGTGATGACCAGATTATCTTTAGTTGTAAAAAGATAGACCAAAAAATAAAAGATATATAAGTGATTCTGATCCTGACTGAGGTATGCTCCATATTCAAACCTGTATTACCATTCTCTTCTTTTCCCGTTCAGCTGATAATGTTGAATTTTACATCATCAGTTTTCTAAATGCTGTATTTCTAATTCTTCTGGGTTCAGAACAGTGAGAAATGGGCATAAGTTAGCTTCATTTTGTACACTGGGTTCTATTTAGATTTGGTTATTCACCACAGTCATAGAAAACAAGCTTATGGTTACCAAAGGGCAACGTGTTAGTCGTTCAGTCGTGCCCGACTCTTTGCGACCCATGGACTGTAACCCACCAGGCTCCTCTGTCCATGAAATTCTCCAGGCAAGAATACTGGAGTGGATAGCCTTTCCCTTTTCCAGGGGATCTTCCCAACTCCGGGATAGAACCTAGGTCTCCCTCATTGCAGGCGGATTCTTTACCGAATGAGCCACCAGGGAAGCCCACCAAAGGGGAAAGGTATGGGACAAATTAGGGGATTGGGATTAACATATACATATAACTATATATAAAATAGATAACCAACAAGGACCTACTGTATAGCACAGAGAACTATACTAAGTATTTTGTAATAACCTATAAGGGAAAAAAAATCTGAAAAGGAACATATATATATATATATAATATATAACTGGATCACTGCTGTACATGTAAAACTAACACATTATAAATCAACTATATATACTTCAATAAAAATATTATCTCCTTTGAAAAAAAGATATGTTATTCATATTTATTTTTACCTATAAGTAATATATAAGCTATTTGTTGACTCTTATAGCTGATTCCTTCCTCATCATAGTAGTACTCAGAACATAATTGTTGATGGACTCTGTAAATTATTTTTAGCCTCTTAATCATTTTTGTTTTTTGGAATCCATCATATATAGCCTTACAGCTGACATCATCCCTGTGTTTTGTCAAAATGTAAGAAACAGCTCATTTGATCTATATGATAATTATCTTGCTTCTTTTAGGACACCATGTAAAATTGAACCCAGTATAAACTACATTCTAAGCACAAGAAAGCCTGGAAAGGAAGAAGGAGATCTGCTGCAGAGAGTTCAAAGTCTTCAGCAAGAGTCTGAGAAGAAGGAGAAAATGATGTATTGTAAGGAGAAGATTTATGCAGGAGTTGGGGAGTTCTCCTTTGAGGAGATCCGAGCTGAGGTTTTCCGGAAGAAATTAAAAGAGCGAAGAGAAGGTATGTGTATTTATCTAGCTCAAGTTTGTAAAAATAACTTAGTTGTAGGAAGATTGAGTTGCTATTTTAAGCCTGAGAAAAGTTACTGCTGTTGTGTATACGTTTGTGTGATGCTTCTGTGGTTTCTATGTCTTTCTATTTAAGCTGAACTTCCATTGCTGCTTTCTATGAAACCCATGAGGGAAAATTTTAAAAAACTAAGTTTGTGTTCAAGAGTAAAGAAACTGCATGATCAGTTCATATTCCCTGCAATAGGCAGACAGAAAAGTGCTTTTCCTAATATTTCCTAAATATTTCACTTTACTTTTGATACTGTGCCTGAAATTTCTCCCAGGGCTAATTTAGATTAACGGACTGTCATTTAGATGATAGTTGTATGTCCTGTTTATTAAAGAATTCTTTCTGAGTTAAGGGAGGCTTATACATTGAAAAACTGGAAATTTAGGAAAAGTAGGGAGTGGTTGATTCTGAAGCCTAGAAGTGCTTGGGGGCAAAAGATGCCCAAAACAGGCTGAAAGTAGGGAAGTTTAGCATTTGGAATTTAAGGCATTAGAAGATAAGTGAGAGTATAGAAAAGGAGGTTTGGGGGTGGGGGGAGTACAAAAATAAATTTTATCCATTTAGGCATTTTGACTAGGATATACCAAGAATGAAGAAATATATATATATTTTTTAACGCAATCATCCAGAGTAACCTGCAGCTCAGCTCACCTAAAGAGATGTGACATTCATAGGGCTAGCTGGGAAACTTAGCCATCACTTATAATTTGTTTAAGAAAAAAAAATCATTACAGAGTTGCAGGTGGCAAGTTAGAAGCAAAGGTCTGTAAAACAGCCTGTTAGTAAGTTTGGAATTGCCTTATTTGTTACATCAACTAGTGCCTTCCAAGATTGACAGAAGTGCTCTGGCCTCAAATAATATATGAAAAAATGGAATCTATGTGTCTAGGTAGGAGAGAGGGAATGCGTAAAAGATAAGGAACTAGTTGTGTGAAGCTTTTTAAAAGTGGAAACCACCACAGCAAAGAAGTAGGCTAGCAGAATAGGCAAATATGAGCTGGGAAAGGAGCAAGGCACTTAGGTGAAACTACTGCTTCCTAAAGGGAAGGCTCTAGCTATACCAAGTATATAAAAGTAAAATATTACATTTTATTCTCAACTAGCTAAAGAAGAACCTGAGCTAGGGTTAGTTGGGATTTGAGTACTGAAAGAAGTATTGATCTCTGAGGATATTGTAATACTCTTTTCCTAATCTTGTCTCTGAATCTAGTTTGTACTCTTAAGAGATCCTCATGCCTATAAGAAAGTGGTTGCTTGTTATATTCAAAACTAGCTTCAAAGATTGTTGCTGACATTCAACTCTCAGGTAGGGACATGAGAAATGAGGAAGCCACAGCCTGGGTCTAAAGACAAGGCTGTTATCCTTTCTTCACATTACTACTTCTAAAGCATTTTCCCCCTTCTCCTTCAAAAAGTTTCCTTCCATTCATGTCTTCCAGTTTTTTCCCTACCCATCGAACCTCCTTAGTATTCTACATACCTGGCTCATTTCTTATTTCTACCCCTACACCATCCACTCTATTGTATTCACCTGGCAAAACCTCAACCCTAGTTAAATCCAGCTATCTCCTCACACTCTGTTCTGCATCCAAATATAATAGTTTAAATGTAGCTGGAGAAAAATGCAACTATGAATTGGTCTCATTTTAAATCCTTTTTATTTTTTATTTTAGCTATGCTGGATCTTTGTTGCTGTGCATAGGCTTTCTCTAGTTGTGTTGCACCAGCTTCTCATTGTGGTGGCTTCTCTTGTTGCAGAGCGTTAGCTCTAGGACACGTGAGTTTTCCTGGACCAGGGATCGAACTTGTGTCTCCTGCATTGGCAGGCGGATTCTTAACCACTGGACCACCTAGAAAGTCCTCATTTTAAATTCTTGATCACGACATTTACCAGTGCCTAACAATCTTACTAGTTACCTGATAGGTGAATTTCTTTTTTCTGCTAAACAACTAATTTAATTTTCTTTCATTTTCAAATATACATCCCTGTACCTCCTGACCTAGAATCTCCTTTGTAACCTCATTGAGAAAATAGAAGGAATGTGATGGTAACTCCATTTTCTTCCACCAAATCTGCCATCTCTGCTATCTGTACACTCTTTCTTCTTGTTAAAATTTAGCATTTCTCTGTTCCTATCAAAGGAATGCTCCTTATTTCTTCCCCCTCTAGCATTTTCCCTTTTTACTAAACCATTCTTACTAATTTAGGCAAATATAATGTCTCCATTTTTTAAAAAGAAAGAAAATCTTTATTATCCTTATTCATTTCCAACTACAACCCCATTTTCATACTCCCTTTCACAGCAAGATTTGGGGGGAATTGTAATCTTTTGCTGCCTACTATTTCCTCAACTGAAAAAGCTGGCTTAAAACTCAACATTAAAAAACAAAGATATGTCATCTGGTCCCATCACTTCATGTCAAATAGATGGGGGGAAAGTGAAAACAGTGGCAGATTTTATTTTCTTGGGCTCCAAAATCACTGCAGATTGCTGCCACAAAATTAAAAGATGTTTGCTTCTTGGAAGAAAAGCTATAACAAACCTAGACAACGTATTAAAAAGCAGAGACATTACTTTGCCAACAATGGTGCATATAGTCAAAATTATGGTTTTTCTAGTAGTCATCTACAGAAGTGAACTGAACCATACAGAAACCTGAGTACCGAAGAATTGATCCTTTCGAATTGTGGTATTGGAGAAGACTCTTGAGAGTCCCTTGGACAGCAAGAAGATCAAACCAGTCCATCCTAAAGGAAATCAACTCTGAATATTCATTGGAAGGACTGATACTGAAGCTTCAATACTTATGGCCACCTGATGTGAGGAGTCAACTCATTGGAAAGACCCTGATGCTTGTAAAGATTGAGGGCAGGAGGAGAAAGGGGCAACAGAGGATGAAATGGTTGGATAACATCATCAACTCAGTGGACATGAGTTTGAGCAAACTTGGGAAGATAGTGAAGGACAGGGAAGCCTGGCATGCTGCAACCCATGAGGTCGCCAAGAGTCAGACATGACTTAACGATTGAACATTTCCTCAAGCATCTTTTCTATTCCAGTGATCACAGTGACCAGAAACCTCCTTTTTGCCAAATCCAGTGGTTGTTTCTGAGTCCTGATCTTTATTGACCTCTTGGCTTCATTGAGTACAGTTGATGAAATGCTTCTCTTTGGCTTCTTCCGTGATGGTGTATTCTTGCTCCATTTCCTTTACTGTTCTTCTCATCCAGGACCTCTTCCTGAGGCCCAGGAGAGTTCTGAAATATCCCAATTATCTCTTCTTTCCATAGCCATCTTTATGTAATGGATTAAATACTGTTTACAAGCTATCGACTCTCAAATTCATATCCCCATCCCTGACATTTCACCTGATCCCCAGACTGATATTTAGTTGCCTGCATTTATTTGCTGTCCTAATAGACATCTTTTAAAATTTATATGTATTTATTTGGCTGTGCTGGGTCTTAGTTGCAGCACACAGCATCTTCAATCTTCATTGAGCATTATGGGGGTCTTTAGTTGAGGCATATGGAATCTAGTTCCCTGACCAAGGATTGAACTCAGGCCCCCTGCATTGGGAGCTCAGAGTCTTAGCCACTGAACCACCAGGGAAATCTCTCCAATAGACATTTTAAGCTCTACATAACCAAAAACAGTTACTGATTTATATCACAAACCACACCCCAATATACAAATGTACCACAGGCTTCCCTATTTCAACAAAAGGCATCACCATGCACCAAGTTGGTTCAGTTCAGTTTAGTTGCTCAGTCGTGTCCAACTCTTTGCGACCCTATGAACTGCAGCACGCCAGGCCTTCCTGTCCATCACCAACTCCTAGAGTCCATCCAAACCCGTGTCCATTGAGTTGGCGATGCCATCCAACCATCTCATTCTCTGTCATCCCCTTCTCCTCCTGCCCTCAATCTTTCCCAGCATCAGGATGTTTTCCAATGAGTCAGCTCTTCGCATCAGGTGGCCAAAGTATTGGAGTCTCAGCTTCAACATCAATCCTTCCAATGAACACCCAGGAATGATCTCCTTTGGGATGGACTGGTTGGATCTCCTTGCAGTCCAAGGGACTCTCAAGAGTCTTCTCCAACACCACAGTTCAAAAGCATCAATTCTTTGGTGCTCAGCTTTCTTTATAGTCCAACTGTCACATCCATACATGACCACTGGAAAAACCATAACCTTGACTAGACGGACCTTTGTGGACAAAGTAATGTCTCTGCTTTTTAATATGCTGTCTAGGTTGGTCATAACTTTCCTTCCAAGGAGTAAGCGTCTTTTAATTTCATGGCTGCAATCACCATATGCAGGGATTTTTGAGCTCAGAAAAATAAAGTCAGCCACTGTTTCCCCATATATTTGCCATGAAGTGATGGGACCGGATGCCGTGATCTTCGTTTTCTGAATGTTGAGCTTTAAGCCAACTTTTTCATTCTCCTCTTTCACTTTCATCAAGAGGCTCTTTAGTTCTTCTTCACTTTCTGCCATAAGGGTGGTGTCATCTTCATATCTGTGGTTATTGATATTTCTCCTGGCAGTCTTGATTCCAGTTTGTGCTTCCTCCAGCCCAGCGTTTCTCATGATATACTCTGCATATAAGTTAAATAAGCAGGGTGACAATATACAGCCTTGACGTACTCCTTTTCCTATTTGGAACCAGTCTGTTGTTCCATGTCCAGTTCTAACTGTTGCTTCCTGACCTGCATACAGATTTCTCAAGAGGCAGGTCAGGTGGTCTGGTATTCCCACCTCTTTCAGAATTTTCCACAGTTTATTGTGATCCACACAGTCAAAGGCTTTGGCATAGTCAATAAAGCAGAAATAGATGTTTTTCTGGAACTCTTCTTGCTTTTTCTATGATCCAGCAGATGTTGGCAATTTGATCTCTGGTTCCTCTGCCTTTTCTAAATCCAGCTTGAACATCTGGAAGTTAATGGTTCACATATTGCTGAAGCCTGGCTTGGAGAATTTTAAACATTACTTTACTAGTGTGTGATGAGTGCAATTGTGTGGTAGTTTGAGCATTCTTTGGCATTGTCTTTCTTTGGGATTGGAATGAAAACTGACTTTTTCTAGTCTTGTGGCCACTGCTGAGTTTTCCAAATTTGCTGACATATTGAGTGCAGCACTTTCACAGTGTCATCTTTTATGATTTGAAATAGCTCAACTGGAATTCCATCACCTCCACTAGCTTTGTTCATAGTGATGCTTTCTAAGGCCCACTTGACTTCACATTCCAGGATGTCTGGCTCTAGGTGAGTGATCACACCATCGTGATTATCTTGGTCATGAAGATCTTTTTTGTACAGTTCTTCTGTGTATTCTTGCTACCTCTTCTTAATATCTTCTGCTCCCCCAAAAACACTCTGAAAGGCATCTTTTATCCCTCTTTCCTTACCATTCCCCCACATCTAACGAACAAACCAACTTTGCCACCAAAAAGTTTCATACGTCTTTCATTTATCACCAGTCCCATTATTACCTCAGTCCAAACCACAGTCTTTTAGCTGGACTACTGCACTTAAGACTTTGTGTCCTCTTTCTGGCCTTCCCAAAACTCATTGTGTTCACAGCACATTATCATTTTTGGAAAATCAGATCATGTCCCTCCTTTATTTAAAATTCTCCCGTGTATTTTCATTGTCTTAGAATGCAGTACAAACTCTTACAAACTCTACATGATTTGGCCCTTGCCTACCTTTCCAATCTCATCTTTTACTTTGCTCCCTATTTCTATGCTACAATCATGTTGGTCTTCTTTTGCGTCCTTGTACCAGTGATCTTGTTCCTCCATTAGGGCCTTTATGCCATGTAGTCCCTTGCTCTAGAAACTTTCCTCAGATCTTTATATGACCAGCCTCTTGTTATCCAGGTTACAGCTTTATAATGTAACTGACTTAGATGATCTCCCCTGATCACTGGTTTAGTAGCTCCTGACCTCCATTCCCCTACCCAATAACACATTTTCACATCACCTAATTTTTATTTTTAGCACTGATATCTTGTTAATTTCTGTGTGTTTGTCTCTGCCAAATTGAACATTAGCATCACATGACCAAGGACTTTGTATTATGTGCCACTAAAATCTAAATACCTTGTTGTGCTTGGCACATAATAGATTTCTATTTCTTATTGGCTGAATAAATAATAGAGACCGAGACCTCAAGTTGAGGACTTTGCTCCATTTGTGTCATTCTTATCTGTAATATTGACTGTCCCAAAGACAATCTTTGACAGGATAAATTGCTATGAGGAGTAATGCCTCAGCCAACTTTACTATTTCTAGCTGAGCTACTGACCAGTGCAGAGAAGAGAGCAGAAATGCAGAAACAGATTGAAGAGATGGAGAAGAAGCTAAAAGAAATCCAAACTACTCAGCAAGAAAGAGCAAATGAGCAGGTCATTTTCTCTTTTCAGTACATAACAACTAATGCTTATTGAAACAAATTTAAAAATATGAAAATATAGAAGGTAAAAGTCCTGCCAGTGCCCACTCAGTTTTTGGTAGTTTCTTAGCTACTAGTATCAGCAAAGTTGAGCAAAAAAGTAATTTTAACAGATGACTTCAAATGGAATTTGTGGCATATAGTGATACAATTTATTGACATCTTAGTTATACTCTAAATCACTGTTCTGTTACTTCTGACTTTAGTTTTTTATTCTAGTCATGTTCCATTAAAATGAGATTAGCTAAAGAAATTTAGTGTGTGTTTTCTTGCCAGTACTTAGTTAAGCACAGCACTATCAGTTTATACTGGTAACATAAATTTAAGAACTTCTGTGGGACAGACATTCTATATGGTTAGTAAATATCTTGGGAGAGTGTGTAGTAAAGCTAATTTTGGCACTAAAACTTGAAAATAGTTAGCATTTTGTAGATAAGAGGAACATACTAATTTTGTTTATTTAATGCAAATAGCAAGAAGAGAAGATGCCTACAAAGGAGACAGCTGAACTGCGAATTGCTTCAGAGTCTCAGGAAATATCAGGAATGGCTCTGTCCAATTTTGTTTGCCCAGTAAACTCTTGTGCCAGGTAGGACTACATTGGTGGAAGGAATGGTGCTTATAGGAAGGAGGGCATTTAGAACCAGCCTTTGACTCTCTAGATTTGAAGTCTCCTTAACTTTTGTAGTATTGAGACATGATTTTTGCAACTCTTTGTCACAATGTCAGCTTTGATGCTAATGAAGGAGGTCTAGGTACTGGCTTTTTTCCATTAAAAAAAATAACATATTTCTTATAATAACAACCAAATAATTTTTTAAATGATAAAACCACTCATTTCTACCACTAAAAGATGACTAGTATTAACATTGCTTTATTTCTTCTTTATGTGTTGTTTTGGATTTGTTTATAAAAATGAAGGTTTATCATTTTGTAATCTGCTTATATTGTTAATGTAACTTGATGTCTGCTATCAAATATATTTCTGTAACAATTCTAATGACTGAAGGTTCTATCTTAAAGAATTTGGTTTAATGGTACTAGAATATTTTCTTTATCTTAGAATGAAGATTATATTTAATTTTTTAAAAAGCCTCTTGGTCTTCTGAGAATTAAATAATTTGTTCTGTGGGTAGTAAGCCACATATTTAAAATCAAGTTTCTTCACAGGGAAACATCACTTGCAGAAAACGTTTGGCAAGAACAACCTCATTCTAAAAGTGAGTTGTATTTGACAATCTCATGAAGTATAAATAATTTTATTGATTGTAGTAAAAGGAGGTGAAAGAAAGCAAAGAGAGGGACTCAGGTTTGTAATCTTTGAATCATGGAATTCAATTTATTAGCATATAATTCAAGATAGGATAGACATTTGAAAGAGTATTTTTGTAAAATAACTCATTGCTTAAAAATATTTGATTTTAAATGTAATTTAAATTTATACTAACTATAAAATTATATTTCACTTTAGTTAGTGTACTCTAGCTAAGCATAGCAGTAGCACCCAGGAGCCAAGACTGGAAAGTGGTTTTTTGATAGGAAGAGGGAGGATAAGCTTAAAATTAAAGCTATTTTATATTCAAATTTGGTCTTTTCAGAAACATGTTAAAAGTGGTAGAAACATGAATATCCACCTAGTAGTTTAAAAAATTCAGTAGACTCTGATTAAACCTTTAAGTCTAACCATCAGTTTATAGGAAATGCAAGGCATAGAAGAACATTTGAAACAAAAATATAATTGGCCAAAAATCCAGCATTATGGAGTATACAACCCAGTTTCTAAAACAAAAAATTAATAGCAAAAACAAAGACCCTATAAAATAAAAGCAATTTAAGAGACAATTTCAACTGGTCACAGTGTTTGAATCTACTTTGCATTCCTAATTCAAACTTTCTAAAAAGTTTTGGTAAAATGTGATACTTCTGACTGTATGTGTGAATTCAGAAATGGTTAATTCTGTAGATACGATAATGTTTTGAGATTATGTTTTTTAAAAAGACACTATTTCTAAGAAATGTGTACTGAAATATTTACATATGCAATGATATGGTGTTTTGTATTTGCTTCAAAAATAATTCAGAGTTGAGTTAGATTTGGGGAGTAGTGATGGGGAATAAAGATGAAACAAGATCGTCCATGTTTAGATCATTGTTACTAAATGATCTTTACTTTTGTACTTTGGAAATTATTTATTATAAAAGATAAAATTGTTTTTCTGCTTTCAAACAGCAAAAATGTTAATTGACCTAATTGTCTTGAAGAGTAGGGCATTTACTGTAAAGAGTGTAAATTTAGTCTCTCTTTCTATAGGTTCCAGTGTACCTTTCTCCATTTTTGATGAATCTCTTCTTTCAGAAAAAAAGCCTATCAGGTTTGAGGTTTTTTTTAATTTATTTTATTTCAACAGTTAAAAGTTTCTATTATTATAAATAAGGGTGAAATAGGAGGTTACTGTTATCTGTGTTAAGAGAAAAATTGCTAAATGGGATATGTCTTTTTCTAGTCCTTCTGCAGCTCCCTCATGTGTTTTAGCCCAACGAAGACCTCTTGCAATTCTCAAAACTTCAGAAAGCATCACCTCAAATGAGGATGTATCTCCAGATGTTTGTGTAAGAAACAGTATCCCTAAGTTTATATAAATGGGCTAGTGTATAGTTTCATTCATTTCTCACAGAAGTTTAGAGTTAAAGTAAAAATCATTGGCTTGAAATAAGCACATGAAAAGATGCTCAACACTGTTATCAGAGAATGCAAATCAAAATCATGGTGAAATACTATACACATGCACTTGGATGGCTATAAGCAAAAAGACAAAATAACAGCTGTTGGTGAGGATGTGAAGTAACTAGAACCCTCATACATTGCTGATGAGGATGTACAATGGTACAACCTGTTTGGAAAACAATCTGGCAATTCCTCAAAATGTTGACAATAGGGTTACCATATGGTCCAGCAGTTCCCTCCTAGGTAAATATATCCAAAAGAATTTTTTAACTTAATTTATTTTTAATTAAAGGATAACTAAAAGAATTTAAAACATATCATCACACAAAAACTACATAAATGTTCATAGCAGCATTGTTCGTAAGAGCCAATAACAGGAAACAACCAAACATTCATCACCTGATGCTTGGATAAACGAAATGTGTATCTGTAAAGTGGAATAGTGTTCAGCCATAAGAAGGAATGGAATATTGACATACCCTACAACATGGGTGCTAAAATGAAAGCACGCCTAACAGAACACATACTGAATTTTTCTGTTTATGTGAAATAAACAGAAGTCTTTCATAAAGGCAGAAAATAGATTAGGATTTCCAGGGGATTAGGGAGAGAGTAGGTTGGAAAGTGACCACAAATTGATATAGTGTTTCTTTTTAAGGTGATGAAAGTGTTCTGAAGTTAGATAGTGATGATGGTTGCAAGTGAGATAGTGGTGACGGTTGCAAAGCCTTATGAATGTGTGATACTAAAAACCACTGAAATGCACATTATAAAAGTGTATTTTTTGGTATGTTAATTATATCTCAATTTTTTTAAGTAGGGAAAAATCACTGTCTTCAAAGCCCAGGATCTTTTTTCTTTATAAAAAAAATTTTGTAGCAATGAAAGTGATGTGAACCAACATTTTTTTTTTGGTAGTAATATTCTGTTTAACCACTGTGGACTAGTGACCCTGCACACATTCAAGTCAAAGTAAATAAACTTTATCAGTGACATTTTATTGAAGTTTTAAACCAGCATCTTTAAACTTGTCTTAATATTTAAAGAGAACTGAGTATGTTTAATCTGAAGCTTATAAGGGGAGACATGATCAGTATCTATAGTGATTTAAAACAGTGTTGAATCAGTGTATTCCAATGAATCAAACATGTTTTTCTTTTTGTTTACTTATTTATTGAGGTATATCTTATATCCATGGGCCTCCCTCAGTAGCTCAGTTGGTATAAAGAATCAGCCTACAGTGCAGGAGACCCAGGTTTGATCCCTAGGTTGGGAAGATCCCCTGGAGAAGGAAATGGCAACTCACTCCAGTATGCTTGCCTGGAGAATCCCATGGACAGAGGGGCCTGGCAGGCTACAGTCCATGGGGTCACAAGAGTTGGACACGACTTAGCAACTAAAGAGAGAGAGCTCTTATATAGATACATTATACAAATATTAATTGTACAGCTAGGTAAAATTTAAATATGTGAATATCCATGCAGTCTTCACATATATCAAGATACAGAAAATTTGCAGCAACCCAGAAGAACCTCAGGAGCCACGTATGACTGAAGGTGCTGCGGCCCCATTCCAACTATACTGAATTGGAATTTCCAGAGATAAAATCCAAGCATGTATTTTTGTCTGTTTTAAATACTTGCCCAGGTAATTCCAATGTAGGTAATAAAGATGATGATGTAGAAGAGTAATTTTTACATACTGAATTCTGGAGAATACCACCAGAGAATAGGCTGGATTTGGAGGTAGTGGTTCTAGGTTCAGATGTTCAAGGATGGACTAAATTATATTAAGAGGATATCTTAGGGTTTTTTGTCTTAAACCTTTTACTTGAATTTTGTTAATAGATACCTACCAGCATTTTTTTCCCTAAAAAAAAATCATATTTAAAGTGTCTAAACTAATAGGGCCATAAATAGTATTTGCATAAAATGTATCCATAGACTACAGACATCTATTTTACTCTAATCTTAGGATTCTTCAGTTGTTTCTTCTAGATGTATCTCTCACCTCTACTTAATTATGTTGAGCCAAAAATTCAGAGTATATGTCATATTGGTAATGATCTAGAAAATTAATATCTAGTATCAATGAGGGTTAAATGAAATAGGTACTTTTGTGTACTTCAGGTATGTATAAAGTGGTACAATATTTCTGAGGGAAGTTGGCAGTATGAATAAATACCCTTAATGTCCCATTACCTTTTTGACCTGATAGTTCTATTTTTATGAATTATTCCTGAGAAAACTAACATATTCCTAAAGATTTAAATCTGTAAGAATATTTAAAATAGTTTCATGATAGTAAAATACGGGGAATAGCCTAAAACAGTTGGTCAACTTCTGATAGACCCACAGTGTTACCAACATGTTTTTAAAGAATTTTTAATAGCACAGAAAATAAACTAAAAAATATAATGATAATGAATAATATGGACTAGCATATATGCTGTAATTTCACTTGTTTTAAAACCTCTTTTTAAAATGCATAAAATATGCATATTTCCTACCAGATGTATACGGTCATAGCAGTTGTCTCTGGATAGTGGAAACTGGGGACTTCCCAGGTGGCACGAGTGTAAAGAACCTGTCTGTCAATTCAGGAGATATAAGAAATGTGGGTTTGATCCCTGGGTCCAGAAGACCCCCGGAGGAGGGCATGGCAACCCACTCCAGTATTCTTGCCTGGTAAATCCCATGGACAGAGAAGCCTGGTGGGCTACAGTTCATAGGGTCGCAAAGAGTCAACACAACTGAAGTGGCTTAGCACGCACACACCAATAGTAACTGGAGTGGAGAAGTGGGAGGATCAAGTGTGGGAGGGAGACTTTTTTACTACAGATTCTTTTAAACTAGTTGACTTTTTAAAACTATATACTTGTATTACTTTTAAAGACAAAGGCATATTTTAAGTGTTTTCCATTATTTTATAGTTTTTTCCCCCCATATCTTCTATCATCATGAATTGTTGTTTAGTCACTAATTCATGTCTGACTGTGACTCCATGGACTGTAGCCCACCAGGTGCCTCTGTCCATGAGATTTTCCTGGCAAGAATTCTGGAGTGGGTTGCCATTCCTTTTTGCAGGGGATCTTTCTGGCCCAGGGATTGAACCAATGTTTCCTGCATTGGCAGGCAGTTTCCTTACCATTGAGCCACCAGGGAAGCCCATGATCATGAGTTACCTTTAAGAAATAAAATAAAAATTAATTGTGATAGAATAAGACCTAAAAGCTAGGAGGATAGTTGATTACCAGAGGGTATTCTAGGCCAAAGCCAGAAGAAAAATGCTATTGGTTCTTTGGTTCCTAGGTGAAATTGATGGAGGAGAAAACATTGTCTAGTATTTTTCTTTGTGTGGAGAATCTTCAGTGTATTTTTGATGAAATACAGTTTGCCGTTTTCATAATACAGAACCTTTTTCCTCAGATGTAAAGATGTACTTTTAAAAATTGTCTTTCTCTAGAGATTCTGTGTTAAAAATCACTTATCTAACGTCTCTTTCAGTAAAAAATATAGGCCATTCATATGCTCATTGAAATGTTTCAGCTAAATTTTATGTGGTTTTTATTTCAGGATGAATTTACAGGAATTGAGCCCTTGAGTGAGGATGCTATTATCACAGGTTTCAGGAATGTAACTATTTGTCCTAACCCAGAAGACACCTGTGACTTCGCTAGGGCAGCTCGTTTTGCATCCACTCCTTTTCATGAAATACTATCCTTGAAGGATCTTCCTTCTGATCCTGAGAGACTGTTGCAGGAAGAGGATCTAGATATGAAGACCTCTGAGGACCAGCAAACTGCTTGTGGCACTATCTACAATCCACCTCTCAGCATCAAGAAGCTGAGGTGAGTGGTGATTATAGGTTGCACAAACCAAATTGTTTGAGAGCTCTTATTCTGTGTGTGCCTGTCAGTTATAGCCATCAATTATCAAGCTTTTCCTACCTGCCAAGTACTATGCTAAGTGCTTTATATGACAATTAAGCTCCCTCAGATAAAATGTTAATGGGATTTAGTAATTTATTTGAATATGAGGGTTAGAAGTAAATTTTTTAAAAAATATTTGTTTATTTATTTAGCTGCTCCAAGTCTTAGGTGCATCATGTAGTATCTTCCATCTTTGTTGCAGCATATGGGACCTAGTTCCCTGGCCAGGGATCAAACCCAGGCCCCCTACATTGGGACCATGGAATCTTAGCCACTAGACCACCAGGGAAGTCCCATGGAAGAAGTAACTTGGGGTTATTATGGTATCTTTGAGAAAACTCAGAAAGGGTACCTGATTGGTAGAGAAGAGGCATGTATTTTTCCTTTAATATTGAATTTAAAATAATGGTAGAGTAGCTTGATGCTAATTTTAAATAGGCTATTAGAGATATACTTTTCAAAAGTATCTTGTGATAGAGAGAAATGAATAAAGTAATAGCGGGAATGGCATCAAGAGCCAGGGACTAGGAAACCTTGTGATCTATCCGTATTTAAAAGTCACCTATTTTAAACAAGTTCCAGTTTTAGGAATATTCTTTAATTTGCCAGTTTGTGCTTTTAAAGCTGTATTTTCAAACTTTCTCCCTAACAAACTTTTCTCAGTCTCTAGCGCATAGTCACCTTGATTAATTTCCTGTTTTCTTTCTTGACCTTTGCTTATTGAAGAGTTAAAAAGTCCAAAGAAGAGATAAAGAGGAAGAAAGCTAGTGTCTTAATCAGTTTTTCTCGGTCTAGTTTAGAATAGATGTAGAATAAGGCATTTGCTATAGATTAGGTTGTTGTTTAGTTGCTAAGTTGTGTCCAACTCTCTTGCGATCCCATGGACTCTAGCCCTCCAGGCACCTCTGTCCATAGGATTTCCCCGGCAAAAATACTGGAATAGGTTGCCATTTCCTTCTCCATGATAGATTAGGTTGATAAAGCACAAATTTAATAGTTGGCATTGCTCATCAACCATGGTAGATAAAGTTACCTAGATTCTGATTATGAATCTTTTTTTTTTTTTTCAGGAAAATAATAGACTTTAAAGTGAGATTGAATAGTGGATACTTTTTTTTTTTTTTTTTAACTTTTGTATATATTTATTTTTTTTTGCAGCATTTATTCCCAGGCCATAAGTTTTTGTTTCTTTGGTTTCTTCTAGGGTATCTTTTTCTTCTGTGCAGCTTCCTCTTCTGGTTTAAGGACCGATTTTTTCTTTACTCTCTGCATTTTCGAGCATGTGCAGTAAACATTCAGCACTCTTTTTGGGCCATTGACCCTGTATCCACTGCATTCCTGACCCACTGTTTAGCCTATGCCCACATTACCAGCTCTACCATTGTAATGACAGAATGGTACGCATGGCTTCTTAAAGGTGACATCCTTTAGATACTTGGTTGCCTTTCAGATATGCATACCCTTAATGGCCTGGGCAGTTTCACGAATGTTCTTAAAGTGAACTGGAAGATTTGAGCCTCTTGATTTACATGATTTTGTGGGGTTTTCTGGGTCAAATGAATAGCACACAATTTTGAGAGGTCACCTCAGGCCACTTATGCTTCCCAGGTGGCTCAGTGGTAAAGAATCTGCCTGCCAGTGCAGGAGACCCAAGAGACGGGTTTGATCCCTGGGTCAGGAATATTACCTGGAATAGGAAATGGCAACCCACTGCAGTAGTCTTCCTGGAAAATTCCATGGACTGAGGAGCCTGGCGGGATACAGGGGTCGTGAAGAATTGAACTTGACTGAGCATGCATGCAGGTCACTTACTAGAAAAGAGCAAATAAAATTAGAACAAAGATAAGTTGATATAAATTATCCTCTTGAAGACTGATTCATTTGTGGTTCTTTCAGCCCAATTATTGAAGACAGCCGTGAAGCCACACACTCCTCTGGGTTCTCTGGATCTTCTGCCTCAGTTACAAGCACCTCCTCCATCAAAAGTCTTCAAATTCCTGAGAAACTGGAGCTCACTAGTGATACTGCAGGTAGGTTCATATATACCATTTGTGAGGAAATATCTACATCTGCATCCAGTGAGCACTTGTTTATCAGAGCAAACTGAGGTATATGTATTTCTTCTCTGGAGAAGTTGCCATAAATTGTGAAATCACTAGACTAAATGAGTGCAAACTGAATTCAGTATCATAAAGACCTGAGATAGATGAGTGTTGTTAGATTAACAGTTTTGATCATCCAGTCTTGGGGTTTTTTTGCCCTCCTCTGTTAAAATACCCGTTTTGGTTTTAAGGTAATTTTTTTCTCAACTTTTTTCACCCAGACAGCCCTACTCAGTCACCCTGGTGTTCACATTATCGCAGACAACTGGTAAAATCCCTACCAGAGCTGAGTGTCTCTACAGAGTTTTTTGTAGAAGATAGACCAATGCCTAATTTGGAAATAGAGAAGGAAATTGAATTAGGTAAGTATCATTGAATGCATGGCCTTTTGTGTGTGACAGTATATAAATGACTATTTATACTTGAACTTGATGCTTAAGCACAATCAATATTTCTAGAACATAAGAAACAGCATTATAGAAGTTGACACATTCATAAGTTTATGTCCCAGTAACAATAGGAATTCTGTCTTCCCCTCTTTCAATTTTTAACAAATGATTTTGAAAAGTATTTGAGATGCTACTAACTGGCAAATATAAAGTTCCTTTAGCCCTTAAACCAGGAAATAAAACCTAGGGGGCTGTACATATTCACAGTGATTTTTAAATGGAATCAAACCACCTTCTCAACAGATAATGAGGAATATTGCGTTAGACAAGAATACCTGGTATGTGAAGATTACAAATTATTCTGGGTGACACCAAGAAACACTGCCGAGTTAACCATAATAAAGGTAGGACTGATTCTTTGTCATTTCATTTACTTCATAAATAATGTCAGTTGAAGCAGTAATTGTAACTCCATGGCACCATCAAAATTCTTCTGATAGTCTAGGAGCTGCCTTATATGAAAGCCAGTGATGCATCAAGAAATAGCTCACCATTATATGCCAAGGTCTGATGTGAAAAATGATAGGGTATTGTGTAAATCTCTTAATGTGTTCAAACATGTTAGGTATTCTATCAGTTTTATCTTCTTGAGGACATCTGAAATTTCCTGGCTTCCTTCAATCTGAACAAGTTACATTCTAGGATACACGCACACACACTATATTACTTTGAAATTTCCATTCACCATCGTCTCAGGGATTCATATTACCTCTTTTTTATATTGACTGCCTAGTTACCTTGGATCCCTGCTTTTTTTCTTCTTTCTTGATTTAAATCCTCATATTTCAGTAGCTCCTTGAGAAAGGATGCATAGGATATAAAATTTTTGAAACCTTGGATGTCAGAAAATTTCTTATTCCACTTCTTTATTTGATTGGTAGTTTAGCTAGATATCAAAATTCTTGGTTTAAGACTTTTTTCCTTAGAATTTTGAAGATGAGCTTCACTAGCTTTTGGCTTGTAACCTTGCTTTTAAAATCTTTTGCCATTCTCTGATTTCCACCTGCCCCACCTCTGCCCCCCAGATCCTTGTAGGATCTTATGTTTGTCCCCAGGATTCTGAAATTTCACAATTACATGCTTTGGTAAAAGTCTATTTTCACCCATAATCTTAGGCACTTGATGGCCATTTCAACCTGGAAACTTCTTCAGTTCTGAGAACTTATCTTCAAAGAAAAAATTATTTCTCCTCTCAGTCATTGCTGTTCTTATATCCTAGAATTCCTTTTGTTAGGATTAAGGGTTTCCCGAACAGATTTCTTTAAAAATCTTACCTTTCCCCCCCCCCGTTTCTCTTTATATTTTTGCTTTACTTTCTGGAATGTTTTATCAACTGTTATTTTCAGCCTTTTTACTGGGTTTCTCATTTCTTTTATCATGTATTAAATTTGTAAACTTTCTTTTTTATACTCAAATTTTTTATTCTTTGTAGAATTCTGTTCTTCATTTCAAAGATGAAATATTCCTTACCTCTCTGACTATATTAACAGTGCTTTAATTTTGCTTTTTCCCTGCTTCATCTATTTTCTTTTGTCTGTTTTGATCTCCATCTTTCATATTTGAGGCTTTCTTCAAGTCTTTGGCTCTCTCTTCATATTTAAGTATGGGTCTCTAGAAAACCAGTTAAAACTATGTATATGGAGGGACCTTGACAGCTGTAGGCCTCACAGTACAATGATCTCATTTGACCTTGATGCTGGAAAAACCTCCAGTCTTTAGGTCTTTTCTCTTTAGCTTATCAGATACCTCAGAGAAAACTTCAGGTTTCTTACCTAAGGTATATAATCCTGGCTGCTAGTCTCCTAAAAGCTTCATGGGGAAATTAGTTTGGAAAGTAGAAGGGCAGGAAGGTACATCTTAACATTTGACATATAATAAACTTTTTCTTCTGTTCCTTATGGCATTCCCAACTTCAACAGTGCATAAGTGTCCTTTAGTCTAGAGCCCTTCTGTTTTATATTCTCTAGGGGAAAAAATGGTCTTCAAGAGTGAAAGAGAGGCTGGGCTACAGGAGCCAGAGGGGTAGTCAGGGGTCTAACTTTCTCTTTAACAGAGTTCAACCCCTCCAGTTTTAGCTCCACATTCACTCTTACCTCTATAGATAATTAGTGCTGCCAGTTTCATATTACAGAAAGATGGTCTTGTAATATAAATTTGGTTGCTGTCAGCTTTCTCCACTGCTAGAATCAGCTTTCTTGGGTCTGTTAAGTGGATTGTTACCTCTTAATATTCTGTTTCCAGCTTCCAGAATATCCTGCTGCTCTGTTCTTTGCTAAAGGTTTATGCCTTTTCATATATACCTTTTTTATTATTATTTCTGTCAGGATATCAGAAGGGCTGGAGGGAATGTTTTCAATCTGCCAACCATTACCATAGATTCTAATGGCTTTTATTTTTAAAATATATTTTCTTACAGGTATCTTCTCAACCTGTTCCATGGGACTTTTATATCAACTTCAAGTTAAAGGAACGTTTAAATGAGGAGTGTGATAATTTGTGTAGCTGTTATCAATACCAAGATGGCTGTATCATTTGGCATCAATATATAAACTGCTTCACCCTTCAGGTTTGCAATAATATGAAAACATACCATTTAAAATCCTCAAGTAGAGAGATTTGTATGCCATTTGGCAAAGGAATTTAGTATACAATTCCTATTAATCTTCTAGAAGTAGACTAATTTATTTTCCGAAGTTATTTTGACCAAGAACACATTTTAACTCTTTATTATGTCAATTTTCAAACACATAAAAGGAGACAGAATTGTGTAATGACCCGGTCATTTATGATCATCACCAGCTCATGGCCACTTTTGTTTTAAATTCCTGATCTGGTAATTCCAATATCCCTGCCATGTCTGGCTTTGATGCTTGTTAAAATTGTGTTTTTTGCCTCTTAGTATGCCTTGTAATTTTTTCTTGATAGCCAGACATGATGTACTAGGTAAAAGGAATTCCCTTTAGTAATATGATGATAACATGTGAGGGGAAGGAAAGTGTCGTACAGTGCTATTATTTATCATCTTTTGTAATGCATATATGCCTTTGGACTGTGAACTTCACAACTTTCTCAGTTTCCTAAACCGCCCCCCATAACCTCCCACCTGCCCAGCTTAGGTGGGACAAAATAGCTGGAGTGGGCTGGAATTGGATATTTCTCTTATCCAAGGTCAAGTAGACTCCGATAATATCCCACTATGTTAGGCTCTGGTTAACTAGTTTCCCCTGAAGGCAGGCCTTATTAAAAAGAACAGAGTGCTCTGGCCTGTTTCAAATGTTTCTTTTTCCCCTCCCCCTGCTGGAAACAGTAAGGGGATTTTTCTATGATATTTACTGTGAAAACCTGATCCGCTCCTAGAGGTGAAATTCACAAAAATGTGGGTGCTTCCCCTATACCTACAGATACTAGAAGAGTTGTTGATTTTTTTAGTTTGTTCAGCTTTTTACATGTTCAGACAGAGTAGCAACTTCCAAGTTCCCTACATGAGGAATGGAAACCAGAGTCTATTTTTGCCACTCTTGTTTTATCTATACTACCCCTCTGGATTATTTTTAGAACCCAAACACAATATATCTTTTTCTTTGACCATGCTGCAGGGCTTGTGGGAATCTGTTCCCCAGCCAGGGATTGAACCAGGACCCTTGGGAGTGAAAGCCTGGAATCCTAACCACTAGGCCACCAGAGAACTCCCTATAATATGTGATTTTATTCTTTGGACTATTCTTAAGACAATTTTATGGCTTTTTTTTTTTTTTTTTGAGATTATTTCTATCATTTTTTTTTTAATGTTTCTGAGATTATTTCATTTCTCATCTCTTTTTTTAAGTTGAAGTATAGTTGATATACAATGTTATATTAGTTTCAGGTATACAACATAATGATGGTTTTGCTGCAATTTTGATGGTAATATGAATTCTCCAAAATTGTTGGCATGAGGATAATTTTAAACTACCATTTATATAGAGATCCTACTATGGGCCAGCCTCACCCTGTATGAACAGTCTTACTGGAGAGCAGCATTGTGGGACAAAAACCAGCCTACAAAGGAGCCCACATTCTAACAGAGAACCAGGAAGAGTACAGAGCAGCAGTAAGCAAGGTATTGAATATGTCACTCCAATTTAAATAATTTCCTGTCCTTCTATTTCCAGGATCTTCTTCAACACAGTGAATTTATTACCCATGAAATGACAGTATTGATTATTTATAACCTTTTGACAATGGTGGAGAAACTACACAAAGCAGAAATAGTCCATGGTGATTTGAGTCCAAGGAGCCTGATTCTTAGAAACAGGTTGGTCCTTTTCATTCTCTTATAATTCTATCAGCTTTGGCTTAAAACATGGGTAATGTCCATTTTCTTTTGCCTTTTGATAAATACCATATTAAAGAATACTGTATGTTAAGAGGATATTTGCTTCCTAAAAGTCAGTAGTCACTGAGAATGGTTTAAAAGTATTCAAAGGAAAAAAAACACACACACATTGAGGAAATAATCCAAAAAAAGGAATTAACTCTATTGTGATGATTCCTGTTTAGAGAGATGTACAAGATTAATATTTGGGGAATGTGAAGTACATTGTCTAGTGTTTCTTTGTGTGCGGCCAGCACAGAGGTAGATTGCTAGCAAAGTTGAGGGACTGTTCAGTTTCAAAGACCAAAGTTTAAATCATACCAAGCTGAGGTAATTGCTGGGAGAAGTAAGTAAAATCAGAGTGCGAATGCAAACCATGCCAAGAAAAGGGGCTTAGTGTTGAAATCCAGTTTAGCCATCAAGTTCAAGGAAGGAAATTTCAGAGCAGGAAATAAGAGATGAAACTCAGATACTCAATTAAGAAAATATAGAAAACATTGAGGCATAAACAAGGCAAAAATGGTCAACAATTTTTGTTTTATGCAAAGGACTATAGGACCAGTACACCCTTCTAGTGGTCATTGATCTCATGGTGTTTGAGTAAGTAGTGTAGTTTAAAGATGCTTTTTCTGTCCCAAGCTTGTGACTTGGGTAAACAGTTAACTTTCTCTTTGAGGTCTTTGGTGTACATGAAAAGCTGGAATCATTCTCTACATTTCTCCCGACTACTTATTCTGTAAGAAGAAACTGAATTAGACTCCAGATCATAGTTGGCATGGAAATTAAATAAAAGAATCTGCAGTGTATTCCTGCAATCATAACCTTTTGGTTATGAGCATCCTGCCTTCTTTCCTGAGATGGTGGAGTCTTAAAGGCTTCCCCAAGCATAATACAGAGCAATTCTCATCCAGAGTACCATAGGTACTTAGTGCAAGTCTGGTCCAAGCATTTCAGGAATTTTTTATCTATTCCCCTATAATTACCTTCCACCCAATTAAATACAAGTTACAGTCAACCAGTCATTGTGATCACCATAAAATCTCCCCATGTGTTTCTAAATGTGAAAAACCCTGGTATAGTTTTTATTTTGACTCTGTTTCACAGCACTGAAATTTCAGAGGGATAGTACTAGAGTTCACAGGGCTTTTCTCAGGACTTGTAGGCAAAGAGATTTTCTAAGCCTTTTTAGGATTGGGCATTTGTATTCTGTATATTTAGATATCCTCTCAGTCCTCAGAGAGGACTCCAGAAAACCACATAGTGTTCAAGGGACATTGCCTTTTAATATGTCACAACTTTTCAAATTCGATAGGAAATTTTGTGTAGATTCACAAGGAATTGAAAGAGCCTTTTGAAATGATTTAATGCAGTTTCTATATTGTGTGTGTGTAAAATGAGATCCAAGAAAGTGGAATGTCTTGCCCAGGGTAACAGTGAATGGAAAATTAGAGAGTTAGGAGACCTTTCTGCTTTTCATTATTCTAAGAAACATTTTCCTACCTCTCCCAAGTTTTGAGAATATTTGGGGATTACAGTTTTATGGCCAAAATAAAATTGTAAAGAAAAATGGGAACAGTTGTAAATTTTAAAGTAAAATAGATAAGCTGGTGCTGTGGAGGTATATGTGATAGGATTAATCAAAGCCTCTATTTAGAAATATAGGACCTGCCATTGATATCAATCAGGAACTGAGAAAGCAGAGAAAGAAAAGGAACACATAAAAAGTAATTCATTTTTTCCTCATATAAATAATTCCTATATCTCTTTGGAGAACAGCTTTATTACATGGAATAGGTAATTCCAAGGAAAATCAGTAGTGAATTAGTGCTGTAAAGTTGTTTGTGTGTGTATTTTTTAAGGAAATAAGGGTTGGAATTACAGATAAGTGTAAGATAGAGTATGGTATTAGTTTAATGTAAACAGGATAGTTTACAGTATTTTGTAAAGGTGTCACTTTACCAAAAAACAGTCTTACGTTGTTTTTAATTAAACTCAGTGAAGGAGTCTGAATGATACTCAGAAAGCCTAACCTATAATAGTAAACAAGAAAGGCTATGCCACCTATAAAAGCTTAATTTCCTCCATCATAATCCTTGTTAGTGTATGAATTATTGCTATTATATATGTTAATATCTATAGTACAAGGCCGAGGCCTGCATTCTGCTTCTAGTACTTAGTTTATGTAATATGGAAACTTGGTAAATGTTCTGTTGTGACCATGCACTTTGGCTTCTATTGCTTATGCCAGTAAACTGCTCTTGACATTCCCCAGTTGGGTGGATACAGGCACTTCTCTTATAGGTGCATTTTCATAACTCACCACTTGAGGGAGCTATTGGCATAGCTAAAGCACACCTGCGGTACCTCCTTTTTTTTCCTTTGCCTTTTTTTTTTTTTTTTAAAAAGACCAGCTATGCAGCTTCTTTCATGGCCTGTTTTTTTAATCTCCTTCTCTTAAATTTGGGCTTAGAATCCACGATCCCTATGATTTTAATAAGAACAATCAAGCTTTGAAGATAGTGGACTTTTCCTACAGTGTTGACCTTAGGGCACAGCTAGACGTTTTTAACCTCAGTGGCTTTCGGACTGTACAGACCCTGGAAGGACAAAAGATCCTGGCTAACTGTTCTTCTCCCTACCAGGTAAGTGTAAAATAAGCCAGAGCAAATATGGAGAGGGTTTCTTAATCTCTTTCTTACCTACATAAGCCATGAAAGCTAATGTTTACTGATACTATTTCTCCTGAAACAGATGACCTAGTTTTCATATATCACCAAGTCAAGCAAAATGTACCATTTTTCTGTCACAACACTGAAGAATATACACATACACATGCAGACACATGACTAACTCAGTAACTAGGTGTCAGGGCCGTTTCTGCCACACCTGTGTTGTATTTTGTAAATCATTCTCTGTGATCTTCTCTGTAAAATAAAGATAATAGTTTGCTATATGTACATTAGAATTCTTGTGAGGAATAAATGAAATAATGTATATAAAAAGGACATTAGGACAAATGTAAAGTGTTTTATATGGTGGCATTATATGCAAAAATCCCTTCTGACTCAGCTCTGGATATATGGCGTTTGCTGATTGAATATACAGCATAACCCTGAACTAATCATGTGCAACACACTTAGATCACAGCTGGAGTCCATGCATATTTAGTAGGTATACAAATTTGAATTTGACAGTCCAGATATTTTGTCATCTTTTGTTCTTAAGGATAATTCCTAGAGTTGGCCCTGCTGCTCACTTCTTTGGGGAGTTTCTCCCTTTACTGTAAGGATAAGAACAGTCTACTAAAGTGTATGTCATAAAATAGACTTAGCCAAGCACTATAATGCCTGTCAACTTCCTATATAAATAAATTGGCATCATAGTAGCAGAGAATGATTTTAGCTGATGGTGCTTTTTGTGATTTCAGGTAGATCTGTTTGGTATAGCAGATTTAGCACATTTATTATTGTTCAAGGAGCACCTACAGGTCTTCTGGGATGGTTCCCTCTGGAAACTTAGCCAAAATATTTCTGAGTAAGTACTGGTGATTTCAGGGTCTCTGCCTGTCCAAATGATCTTCTCTTTGTCTCCAGTGCTCTCTCTGCTTTGACAGCTTGGTTTCTTAATCCAAATGCCATGATTTCATTAATTTTAACCAGTTTTCATTAGATCTTCAGTGGAGTACCTTGTTCAGGACAAGGAATTATTAATAAAAAGGAAATCAAACTATTCAGCTTCAGGACATTATTTTGAACCTAGATATATAAATATGACATATAGGTTGACTAGAGTATGGAAGTCTCTCATTTTAGAAGTCTTAATAGAAACATTTTGTGAGAATAATTTTCTAACCAATTGGTGTTAAGTCTTATACCCCTTTTTAATTGCTTTTATGAAAAGGTAATAAGCATCTCTTGAAGAGAGTTAAATTTCTAAATTACGTAATAATTTTAGGCTATTATTTATTTAATGAATGGATAAAACCAAAGCAGAGAATTGAATCTCCTTGGTGAGGAAGTAAATGCTCTCTTAATAAGAATTGCTTGGTCTCAGAGCCTTAGTATTCCCTCAAGCCTGCTCATAATACTTACTCAATATCCCATCTTCCATCTTACCTTATCATAGCTGTTAACTTCCCAGAATAAGTATAACAATCTCTCACCTACTAATAGATTCTTTAGTTAAAAGAAAAATCATTATTGATACTGTAACACCACTTTACTTCCATTTTCCCCTCCCAACAATCGAATTGTTGTTTTTCTTTACTCAGAATTTGACCAGTCTTATTTGTCTCTAACATATACTTTCAAAATGGGTTTGAAATACAATTAAAGCATAATACAGGATAGAGTTAGGTATCTCCAGTTGGTTATGGTCCTAGATGAGTCTTACATAAGCAGAAGCAGGTAGGGGCAGGTAGGATTTTCTAACAACCTTGCCTTATACAATAATGGAAGCTTATCTGATTAAAAAAAAATTTTTTTTTAATACAAACATCATAGACTTAAGTAGTAGTTACTTCAGTCGAGCTTAAGATTCTGAGAAGGTTGTAAAGATAATAAACTACTGGGCATTTGAGAGAGGAAGCTGTCATCTTTCTAATGACCTAGACGTTAGGAAAGTTAGAGAGGAAACAAATTTTGTTTTTCTTCTAGTCATAGAAGAGAAGTGCTGCATCTCAGTACATTGAGGAAATTTATAGATTCAAATGAAATATTTTCTTTCCCTTTAGGTGCATTCATTGTATTATAACTTTTCCCACTGTGGTAGTCTCTCTTTTTTTTGTAGTTTCACCTTGCGGTTTCAAAGGACACTACTTGAGTGATCTCTGACCCTAGAGTTAGGTATTACCTTAAACCATGTTGGTGCATAAATGTACCATTGAGTTAAACACAGAAAGAATTCAAACTCCTATATGCCTAATCTTGATGAAAATGGTTTTATATATTTTTAGGCTAAAAGATGGTGAATTGTGGAATAAATTCTTTTTGCGGATTCTGAATGCCAGTGATGAGTCCACAGTGTCTGTTCTGGGGGAACTTGCAGCAGAAATGAATGGGGTGTTTGACACCACATTCCAAAGTCACCTGAACAAAGCTTTTTGGAAAGTGGGGAAGTTAATCAGTCCTGGGGCTTTCCTCTTCCAGCAAGATAGGCAGTCAAGCCTCTCACAGATTCCTGCCTAAAATCAATGGTTGTACTATGGAACACTGGATCTGTATATGCTGTGATTTAATTTAGGTACACTATTAATACTTTTCTACTTTTTGATAGAAGTATATTTCTAGGTAACTGGCATTTTCTTATCAACAATGTACCTACTCTTGGCCTTGACTAAGTTTAACAAAGAACAGTTTTATTCTAAACGGATTCAATATTAATGGGTACCTTGCTGTCATTTAACACATTTGCCTCAACTTTTCCTTGTACTTTTCCCATTTGTAATTTGTTACATGTATCCTTGTGATTACTATGTATTTTGTAAATAATAAAATAGTGTTTGTTAAATTTGTGCTTCTAACATCTCATCTACTTTTTGCCAACTAAGATAATAAATAGCCTTATTTTTGCAGACAGGAGCTACTTTACCATGGAAATTTGTGTATTCTAGACTTGCAACTGTTATTATAGGATCATAATAATACAGAATAGCCAACCATTCCTATAGGTGTTCCTGACTTGCCACTAAATGGTCTAGATTGAAAAGTAGATAAAATGGTTTATACAAGGCCAAATTTTATTAAGTTTCAAGTGGTGAAGTTGTTTTTATTATGTCTTAATGTTTTCATTTTTGTATCCACCATGCCCCTTGGTCATCTTATATAGTCTGGTGGTGCTGTTGCTGCTGGGCCTCTTGATAAGGGCTGTGTGAGTTAGAGGAAAAATGATTTTGAATGGACTTTAGCAACCTTTCAGAAATGGAATGATCATCATTCTGTTACATGCAAAATGACTTGTTAGGGGCAAGGTTAATGAAGGATTAGAAGAAGGTTTTTCATTTGAAAAATTTGAAGAGGCAGAATATTAGAATAAAAAGATGACTTTGACACAAGGAATCATTTGGGAGTGCATAGGTCTAGATGAAGTATTAGACCACTAAACAAGCTTGAATTACATCAGGTTTGGAGATAGAGAAAAAAATCCGTAGACAGGGCAATGAAAACTATTTCATATCTAATATCAAAATTATCAAATGTGCCTCTTATGTTGGTGCCTTTTTTTTTTTTTAACTCTAGTTGTCACTGTTACTGCTCTAAAATTGCTGGAAAGCAGAAGATTCTAAGTATATCTTAACTAAAAATATTTAAGCATATATACTTAAAGCACTGAAACATGACTTGCATCTGAAGGATAATCAACTTAGAAATTTTTGCTCTTAACCAAAATATGACTTTTGATACATTTCCATGTTTGTTTCTTGTACAACTAAAGATATAAAATTATATACTGTACCTTTTATGTAACTGAACCCATCTATCCCTCTGCTGTTCTCTCATTTCTCAATCCACCGCTTTGACATGTAAAGTCATTAGTCTGAGGCTGGATGGTAAATTTAGATTCTTTCTTAACATAGGCTTAGCTTCCATCTAGTGAATTTTTCAGCAGCCTTGACAGCATGACTGACAAAGCACTGCTTTATGGATACAGCTTTATTTCTGAAAGTCTGCTCTGAGGAGAGGGAGGGAAATCTGAGGAAGTTAATTTATTAGGGAACTTGGAGCTGTTTTGCTGCCTCTTCCTGCATTCCCCATCCCTTCCAATCCTTTCTTTGTAGAGGGAAGAAAATAGTACCTGATCAGTTAGGACCTATGATGTCTTTGTTTTCTCTTAGCCTGAGCGTGAAACTATAAAGTGGGTGTGTTTGCCTCTTCCTTATAGTTTATGTTGTTTGTCTTGGGAGAAGGAAGCCTCTATTTGGCTTCCTTCAAGTGGTTATTTCTTGTCTGACTAAGGCAGGGATAGTGTAACGATGGACCTGAGGAAAAGAACACAGTTGAAAAGAGGATTTTTGCTTTTGTTTGAAAAGAAACCATGGAAATATAGAGCCTCACCATTCACAAAGTGTACATCCACTAATTTTCTACCACTGTTAGCATCTTCTTCACCCCCTGTGACAGTTGCACAAGAAAGCTTCCACCCAAGTCACAGTGCTCTGCTGCCAAACCTGAATCTGGAAATAAAAAGAGCTCCTATAGCATTAGGACTTTTGACTGTTAGTTGGGCTCTTATCTCAAGATAGATAAGAAAGCCTTTCAGAGGGTTAGCAGAAAGCTTTTTGAAATGACTCGTATTTAGGCTAAAATCTTTAAGCAAAGACAGCAAAGAAATTCTTCTTTTCTATTGCTTTGGAAAAAGAGGAATTCTTCCTCCAGCCTCATCAACTCTTACACCAAATTTGCTTGCAATCTGGCTTCTAAAATTAAGACTTCCCTAGTGAGGAAAATGCATTAAAAATATATATATATTTAGTATGGCAAACTTCAATCTTAATGAGGTTCACCAAAGATATAAGAAGCTACAAATATTTAATAGGATAAATAAGGTGGCAGTTCAGGTAACTGGTACTGAAGCATGGATTAGAGTTTGAACTTAGAAGATGAACCAGTACCAGCACTAGTTCATAAAGCGTCCATGCAAGCTCAGCTGTGTCCTACTCTTTGTGACTCCACGGACTGTAGCCCGCAGGTTTCTCTGTCCCTGGTATTTCCCAAATAAGAATACCAGAGTGGGTTGCCATTTCCTCCTCCAGGAAATCTTCTGACCCCTGGATAGAACCCAGATCTCCTTGGCAGGTGGATTCTTTACCACTGAGTCACCTGGGAATCCCTAACTCATAGAGCACGCTTGTGTACATTAGAAAAAGGCTCCTCCTCCTAGAGGATTCAGTCCCTTCCTATGCACCAGAGCTTGACTGGGTTTCAGTCCCCACTTACCCTCTCAACCTGGTACCCTTGTGCAGGGAATACATTGCACTGCTATATGCAGTAGTCTTTCCTGTTTCACAGCTACCTATAAAAAGAAAGATCAAAGGCATGAATGTAAGAAGCTGAAAATATACTAGATAACTTTGTAATTTTTTATCTGTGACATAAAATGAAGAATAAACCAAGAAGATTGCTATTTATTACTATAATAAAAACCAAAACCTAACATAGTCACCTATCTCTCCTCGCCCCCGCCAAAAAAAGAAACTCTAAGCTCAAACTAGGAATAATCACTGGCCACATGTCTGCGTCATTTTTCACGTGCATCATCTCAAGGTCTTATAACTAGTCTCTCTGCTTCCTCCCCCCGCCCCGCCGCCACCTCCAGTCAAAGCAGAACCCTCCAGTGGCTTCCAGTCTCACACAGCTCAAAATGGGAAGACTTCTCACAGCCTGCGAGACCCTACCAGGTCTAACCTGGCCCTTCCCTCACCTCTTCCCTGACTCCTTTTCCTTCCTCACTCCACTGTGGCATGCCCACCTCTCTTCTCTTCCTTAAACATGCCAGCTAGTTTCCTTCTTTATGAACATTTAGCGTTCCATTTCTTCTGCCTGGAATATTCTCTCCCATAACTTCACATGCATTACTCCCCTCCTCCCCTTCAGGTGTCTTCTCAGATCGCCACCTTATCAGAGGTCTTCCCTGGCTGTTCTGTACAAAATACCACGCCTACTCTTATACACACTGCTGTTCTGCTGTTACTCTGTCGTTCTTTACCTGCTTTATTTTTTCCATAGCACCAATCGCCTATTTTTTCCATAGCATATATAGAAATATATTTTATCCTTTCCCCCTGTATCCCACTACTAGAATTTAAGCTCCTTAAGGGCAGAGATTTCCTTTGTTTTAACCCCAGTGCCTAGAGCACAGTCAAAGCACTATTTTATACCTAAGGTACAAAGAACTCAAAAAAATGAAAACCAGTAGAAATAGACGAAGGACATGAACAATTCACTAAAAACATTTCAATGGCCAACATGTGAGTTGTTCACTCTCATTCCTAATTAAATAAAATGCAAAATAAATGTGAAATTTTCATCATTCACATAATAAATGGTTGAACATTATATTTGTGAGGGTGAGTAGAAATAAGCACTCGGATGCTATTAGTGGGAGTATACTACTAGGAGGTGATTTGGCAATATTTATTTAATTTAAATCTGAGAAATTTTCCCTAAGATTTTACCTTAAAGAAGCGTTGGCACAGATGCTCAAAGATGAAGCACTGTTTGTGATAGCTGTCCTTCCTGCCTCCAAGTCTCATGAGTCCCACTGGGGTAATCAGTGCAACCAACCCTGGGAGAAGAGGCGCCTGAAACTAATGCAGAGGTAAAATCAGACCCTTTCTGTAGATGGCGGTGGCGCTTGGGCATTGGTGCTGAAGCCCAAGTCTTCCAATTTGGCATGAGCCTGTAGAGATGTCAGAACCTGAGTTAGACTTTGAAAGTAGAATTCCACACATTTCAGCTTATGTTTAAAAAAAAAAAACTGAGGGGGAAAAAGTGGTTGTCTTTGAGGAGAGGGGCAGCGAGAGGAATGAATAAAGGCTTTTACTTTTCAATTGTGCATTTCTGAGCACTTTGAACATTCTGATCACTTCTTTTATGTCTGTGGGACAATCTAGGCTAGGAAATTATGGGCTATGGTTTTGTCATCTTTTCCCTTCTCTACAGTAAAAAAACAAAAAGCCCTAATAAATGTTGGGTTTCTGTTTTTTAAGCAGGAAATTTAGGAGACTTTATCATCCAAATATAAAAATAAGATTAATTTGGAATTAAAATGAGAGAGTAAAAGCAATTTTACATTACTGAAGATAATATATCTAAACTTCCATCTTAGGTGTGTTAAAAATCCATACATGTTCAAATATTTTATAATGTTTCTATTCAAAATACTCTTTCTAAAATTATCATCTTCCTACTATTGCAACTTCCTATGTCTGAACTGGGGTTTGAATGACAAAATTTGACTTTTCAAAACAAAAAACATTTTATAGGTTTCGTATAAAAGCTTATTGAGTTTCCACAAACTGACATAGTATGATTAAGAAAAGAGCAAACTAATAAACTCAGGCTAAATGTCTGTAAACATGCTTTTTTCCATCAAAGCATACTAACTCCAATAGTCTTGCTCTTGAGAGGTTCCTACGGCAAAGTCTCAGCTTCCTAGCATTGTCCCCTAATTCAAATTGACTTCTCCGTGGGGAGTAGTGGTTGCCCAGTCACATTGCTAGTTCTCAAACCCCTTGTGAGCAAAGGACTGTCTATTAATTTTATATATAGTCCTAGAAATTAGCAGTGAATTAAATATGTAGTGAGTTAAAAAAAAATAATGAATTAAAATGTGAAAAATGTGGCCACAAGTTCAAAAAGTAGTTGTATCAGAGTCTTGGTGAGGAGGAAAAATCTCTCCTAGGCTGCAGATGTGTCTGGAATCATCTCACTTTGTGTATGTTTCTTTAATCTTACCGGCCTGGTCATGTGATACATTTAATTGCTTCAGTCCTACAATTAGCAAAGTGAGGATGGCATTTCATAAAAACAAATACCCATTAAAATCTGTGAACAGAAAGATGAATATACATTTGCCTTTGCATTTTTAAAACAGAATTGAAAAAAACCTGGTAATTCTAGAATGAAGTGATAAAAATACTGAAAAGGATGACACATGAAGCTTCAATGAGACTGGCTCATTCCAGGAAATGAGACAGCTAAAGGTGAGTGAGTATGTGGTACAACAAGTCAAGGAGTCCCAGAGAATTGAAAGAATCAGGCAGGCAGAAATATGAGCTAGACAGAGCAGTCAAGTTAACTGGCATTGCTAGGAGAGACCTTCCAGATCACCTACCCTGTCACTGAACAGATAAGGAAGCCACTCGCTCAGAACTCACCCAAGCAGGCACATGCAGTACCCGACCTTGCATGTAAACAAGTGGGGTAGGCCCCTGGGGTAGCCCCTTAGCTCCTGGCTGCATTACACCATTGGTTGCCTTGCATAGGTGCTTGTACATGTGTCTTTTTATAGTAGAGTTATAGCTTATATGTGGTGCTCACGTTATAGGGGGTCAGCTGCACGGGCGTAAGGCCTACCAGAATCTCCTCAATATTGAGGTGGCCCCCTGCTTATGGTGCCACTGCTTGGAGGTTAGAGATGCTGCCTCTATGGCCAGAATGCCTGGCTTTAAGTCCTGGCTGTGTGGCAATGAACAAGTTACTTATCCTCTCTGAGCCAGTGTTGTCCTCTATAAAGTGAAGATAACCTGAGTGCCTACTTTACAGAGTATTTAGAAATAAATAAAGCTTTTAGTACAGATGCTTGTAGATGTTTGTATTGGTTTAGTTCTAACGTGGTCTAAAGTCCTGTAGAAACTTCTTGAGTAAATTGGAACCTCAGCTAGATTAGGGCCTTACTATAATTTACTGTACAGAGTACAGCTAAATCTTTAATATAATAAAGGCAGTTGAAAGAAACATGATGTTCTGTATTCTAAAGGGGAAATAGTTATTTCTATTGGGAGTGACCTTCAGGAAACCAAATACAACAAATAATTGTACTTAAAACAGTCTCAAGATCAGCCAAGTTCTAAGCTATCAGGAAGGTCCATCTAGTCCCATCATCACCCCACAGGGCTGTTCAGTCCTGGCTGGCAGCTCCCTGCGGCTCCTCAGCCATGTTCAGAGCACTGCTACTGCTAAGTCACTTCAGTCGTGTCCGACTCTGTGCAACCCCATAGACGGCAGCCCACCAGGCTCCCCCGTCCCTGGGATTCTCCAGGCAAGAACACTGGAGTGGGTCGCCATTTCCTTCTCCAGTGCAGGACAGTGAAAAGTGAAAGGGAAGTCATTCAGTTGTGTCCAACTTTGCGACCCCATGGACTACAGCCTACCAGGCTCCTCCATCCATGGGATTTTCCAGGCAAGAGTACTGGAGTAGGGTGCCATTGCCTTCTAGGAATCTTAAATGTTGCCTCAGGTCCTGTTTGCCCTGATGATGCATATCAGACAGGGTCTTGCTGCCCACACTGGTGGGAAGCATGATGAGATTCCCTCTCCTCTGGCCATCTGTAGATGTATCTCACTCTTCTGCCCTCTCTTCTCTCCTTCACCAGGGGAACTCACCCCATTTAAGGCCAAGATACTTAGTCTCTTCCTGAGACTCTTGCTGCTAGAGCTTAGGCTTTCAGAACCGTTTCTATATTACCTTCTGCTGCATCCCTCCCCAAGCCAGTGGATGAAAAGTGACCACTTGCTTGATAGGAAAAAGGAAAGATAGAACACAAGAAGTCCTATGAGTTTGATTCATGAACTGGAAAACCTAGGCTGCAACCCCAGGTCTGCTCCACACTCTGGCTGCTTGATCAGGGCAGGTCAATCTGCTATCTATAAACTAGCGCTAAGGGCTGTTGTGAGAATTAACACAATATGGTTGCTCAACTTGAAAGTTCCATGGTTCCTGGCAAGCAGTGGATTCATCTCTCTCTGCCCAGCAGTCAGCCCAGAGCTGGGTACAGGAGGCAGCCAGAGCCAGTGTAACCCATCGTGGAATCTACAGCACAGTGGAGATACCTGACATTCCTATTCACTCAGGCTTCTAGCTGCAACCTGTTGACTCCTGTTCTACTCTTTGTTGGAACATGTTCATTTACCCACTTCAGGACAGCAAATGCTCTCTTGGAATGTGGCAAAAATGATTAGCCAATAAATATAAACTCTACTGAGGATCCACTTTTAATGTCAGGCACCATGAAGGATATAAAGAAATATGAGGCATGCTCTCTCCCTTCAGAGAGTTTATAATTTAGTTAGTGAAACAGGATATTATAGGTTAAAGGCTAAGAGAATATAGAGGGGAATATGTCAAAGGACATCTCAAGGTAAGGCTTGACCAAGAGCTAAGGAGTTGAGCAGATGTGTTGGGACACTTTGAAGAAGTGAGGGCCAGCATGGGTTATGGGGTCCTGGGGGTCATCAAGGCATGGCAGGGATTGGAACTTGTCTGTATCAGGTAGTTTTCAGCTGCAAAAATCAGAAAATCTGAACTAGCATAAGGGATAAGAATATCTGTTATCTCACATAACAGCCTGAAGCCCAGCAATTCACAGAAGACCCACGCTTCTCCCTATTTCTCCATCCTCAGCATGTTGGCTTTTGTCCTCAGGCTGGTCCCCTTCTGGAACCCAGTTGCCTCCCGCAGCAAGCCAAACAGCTTGGAGCAGCACAAGGAAATTCTTCCCAAAAACTCTTCGGCAAACTTGTACTCCTGTCTGGATTGTCACATGCCTAGGGTCTAAACCAGTCCCTGGCAAAAAGAAGGGAATTACCAAGATTGGTTCAAACTAATTGAGATTACCTGCAGGGCTGGTGTCAGGGAGGAGCCCTTCCCTGAGCACACAGGAAGGGGAAGAGGATACATGCAAATAAGCGGGGCTTCTTCCAGCAAGTCAAAAGGGGGATATGAGACAGATTTAGAGAGGTGACCAGTAGTGTCTTGCGCATGGGTGGTGTTAGGAAGGGAAAAAAAGCAGAATTTGGTAGGAAAACACCACCCTGGACTCTGAAACGTTGCCTGGGTTCAAACCCCTGCCCCGTCACTTGGTGACCTGAGCAAGAACTTCAGGAGGCCTGATTCATCACCTCTAAAATGAGATAGTTAATAGTTCCCACGTAGATTGTGAATTTCATGAGGACAGGGACTTCTCCACAAACTTATTCCTAGTGCCTAGCGCAGAGCTTAGCACCTAGCAAGTACTGAATAGCTATTTATTGAATGGACTCATTAATTGGATTGTTGGGAGGATTTAATGAGTTAATGTGTGACAAGGGCGTAGCACTGTGCAGTCTCTAACGTGTGCTCAAGAAAATGAGTGTTTTGGCAGTCACTGGTGTAGTAGGAACCCTCCATGTACGTGCTTCTGCTGTTGTGCTTTCTCCTGTGCTGCCAGGCTTATCACTAGCCCTTGCTCATTGAGCAGAAGCTCAGGTGTGTCTGGAAGGCTCTCCTGGGGCAGTGGGCCTGGGATGGCAGAGGCCATCACTGTGCACTTGGGACTCTGCAGTTTGCAACTTTGCTCTGACCAGTTTCTGAGCCAGCCCCCATGTTACCATTAACGCCTCAGGGTTAATCCCCTGAAGCCTCCGGAGACCAGCCTTACTCACCTCTAAAGCCATATGTGCCAGAGTGGAGAAGGGGTGCCCATGTCACCAACAGAAGGCTTTTCTTTTTAGCTGTGTCTCAAGTGAAGTTTCTTCTAGTCCCTCCTTTTCCCTGCTCTGACAGAGGGGGTCCAGCCCCTCCCATCGAGGCTGCTCCCAGGAAGTCTCGTTTCTGGGAAATGCCACTGCTGGACCTGTTGCCAGCCACTAAACTGGGAACTGGGGGCTGACCCCCTCCTGAATTCTAAGTTAAAGTCTGTGTCCTTGTCACACAGCAATGAAAGTCAACCAGAGGCAGCACTCAGCCCAGTCAGAGCAGGTTGTGGCCAGACCTTGACTGAGTGGCTCCCTTCAGCCGAAGGGTGCAGTGTTCCCCAAAGCTTCCTGCCTTGGCACAGGCGTTATAGCAGGAGCCAGGGCTTGCACTCCGACCCTGGCTTTGCCACCTCCTAGCTGATTCAGGGAAAGCTATTGAAACACTCTGAGCTGCAGACTCCTGGTCTGTATGAACTGGGATAATAATACCTCCCCCTTGGTGTTTTAAGGATTCAGTGATCTAACAAGCAGGGAGAGCTGAGCCTTCCTATCCTGGAACATGGTATATACTTGATTAACATGTTTTCTTCTGTGGCCACCTCCATCTCATGAAACCAGGAATTTTCACAAACTTGATTCTGGAAAAAGAATTCCATTCCCTATTCACTTACTTTAAAAATCCTATTTGTCCTGGAAACCTCTCCTGGAGGTCAAGATCAGGACCAGACTCACCAGACTCGCTCCAAATCCTCCCTTGTGTCCCCAGCAGCACTGTGACAGGCGGGGCCGGAAGGCAAGGCCATACACAGTGACATCCGCCTTCTGCTTTCCCAGGCCATCTGCTAACACTGCCGTCTGCTCTGGGTCTGTCTCCCAACCAGCCACGATCCCATCACCCTTTCTTCTAGCTTTCCCCAGGAGCAGAGGGGCTGGCAGGGTCGGGGCGGTGGCAGAGGCATGTGTGCTCGGTCACTCAGTCGTGTCTGACTCTGCAACCCCACGGACTGTAGCTACCAGGCTCCTAGCATGAGAGCTGTTACACCAGCTTCTCAGGGAATGATACCTGTCTCCCTCAGTCTGCACCGTGGCCCCTCAGCCTCCTCCCCACCTGCCCTGCCCATCAGTGTCCAGGCAGGTTCTACAGCCCGAACTGGGCTTCTGGAAGGCCTCATCATCCCTCCTTTACTTCTGGTCAGAGGGCCAGTGCAGGGCCTTCTGTCGAGGCCAGAAGGGGAGTGGCCAGGCAGCAAGGCCAGCAGCGATAGTAATTCCTGCTGCTGCTGCTAAGTCGCTTCAGTCGTGTCCGACTCTGTGCGACCCCATAGACGGCAGCCCACCAGGCTCCTCTGTCCCTGGGATCCTCCAGGCAAGAACACTGGAGTGGGTTGTCATTTCCTTTTTGAATGCATGAAAGTGAAAAGTGAAAGTGAAGTCGCTCAGTTGTGTCCGACTCTTTGCGACCCCATGGACTGCAGCCCACCAGGCTCCTCCATCCATAGGATTTTCCAGGCAAGAGTACTGGAGTGGGGTGCCATTGCCTTCTCCGGATAGTAATTCCTATTGGAGTCAAATTAAGTTTTTCCAATTTGCTTTTATTGAAAAAGCATTCCCAGAGAAAGTCCCTAACAGCAGCTCAGCAGGCACTCCTACTCCAGGAGCACAGTGGAGAGTCCCACCACCACACTTGCAGCCCCCTGCCAGGCATTCTCCACACACCTTGCTCCACCACCAGGGCGTGCCCGTTACCCTGGGAAATGGCGGCGCGGGAGGAGAGGCACAGAAGGGGCCCAAGCACCCTTATATGACAAGGCTTTTTAGGCTCCATTCCACACAGGACCCCCAGGACTTGGCTGGCCCTTCTCCCTTTTGCTACCAGCACCTTGGAGGGTGGGTGGGAGCTCTGGAGGCATCTGCTATGGGAACCCCACCTGCCCTGTGGGAAGCCATTTGGGAAAATCTCTTGAAGGTGGGGCCCCTACCTCTGACCTGGAGGCTGTGGGCTGAGGGCCACCTCTGAGGCAACACCAGCCCTGGAATGCAGGACACAGACCTCCAATGACGACAGCTGCTTGTTAGTCCCAGCCCTTCCTTTCCAGAGCCTGCCTCAGCTTGGGACGGCAGTGGGGCAGGCAGATCTGTTCCTCCTTCCTGGCCCTTTGGCAAGAGGTGCTGACGAGTGTAGGCAGGTGGAGACAGGCCCACACGGCCGTCAGAAAGGCCTACGTGAAGCACCCTCTATACACACAGCACAAAGGAGGCGGGAAGTATAGGAAAGAAGCTAAAGATCTAGAAAAGGCTGGCAGTAAAAGGGCATTTTTTCCACACGTTAGAACCCTAGACTTTGTTTCTGAAACTTGTTATTCTTAAGGAAAGCCTGGGAAGCATTCGTCTATGAAAATGTGAGGACTTCACTATTACAGTGCCTTTCCAAACCAATCCCCAGATGATTTGTTTAAAGCCGTTCGGTGGGATATTTCGGTGTCAGCTTTCAATCCAGTGGAACCTGACTCACCAAAATGGTGCCGACCAGACAAGTTGCTTTTGAGGCTTTAAGAACATCACCATTTTCAACAGTAAAATTGAGAAAAGTGAAAGACTGTATTAATTAGTTGTAAGGACACCATCTAGGCCGATTCACACACTGCCACTCCCTGGGAGCCAAGAGTAAAAGGCAGAAAAACCCACAGTGACAGCACCGCTGCTGCCTTGGACTAAACGACAGATACCTCACTCTGGGGGCTTCAGCAGAACGGGCCTGCATGGGCAGCAAAGGGAGCATCACCGGCCTGTGAGGAGGAAGGCTGAGTTCCAGTCCTGACTGCCTCTAATTTCCTGTGTGGCTTTGCTGAGTCACTTCATCTCTGGGGGCTGCAGTTTCCTCACCTGCAGAAGGCGGGGTGGGGCTGATGATTTTAGAGTCCCCTGCAACTCCATGACTCACTGTGTTCCAAGTATACGGGGGGCCAGAGCACATAGAAGGCAATGGCACCCCACTCCAGTACTCTTGCTTGGAAAATCCCATGGACGGAGGAGCCTGGTGGGCTGCAGTCCATGGGATCGCTAGGAGTCGGACACGACTGAGCGACTTCACTTTCACTTTCCACTTTCATGCACTGGAGAAGGAAATGGCAACCCACTCCAGTGTTCTTGCCTGGAGAAACCCAGGGACGGGGCAGCCTGGTGGGCTGCCATCTATGGGGTCACACAGAGTCGGACACAACTGAAGCGACTTAGCAGCAGCAGCAGAGCACAGAACCTCCTCACGCTTTCATTCACTCAACGAAGTATGCATGAGCATCTACTGTGTGCTGGGCACCATGCTGGGGTTCCTGCCCCCGAGAGCTCAGCCTGCTGGGATCAGCAGAGGTGACCCGCTGGGGTGACAAAGGGTGCAGAGCACCCAAGCAATGGCCCAAGAATGCAGGCATCTGCCTGGCTGCCCCCTACAAGAGGCAGCCAAGCCTTTGAAGGGTTTCTTCCAATGGCTGACAGATTTCCCCTTTTCTACAACCTGTGAGGAAAGGGGTCTCAGTTGGCAGCAATTCTCACCAAATCAAGAATCCCTGTAAAAAAAAAAAAAAAAAGAATCCATGCAACATTACGCAGAGGAATGAATGAGTTCTACTCTGTGCAGGCGTCAGCTTCCCGAAGTCCCTGAAGACAGAATCAACAGTGTCTGATTATCACTCTCAGGAATTTGGAAGGATGAGCGAAAGTGGCCAAGACCCATGGTGACCCTTGACTGGTTTCTGAACTCCAGCAGCCTTTCCTTTGGGGCTTCCCAGGTGGCTCAGTGGTAAAGAACCCACCTGCCAATGCAGGAGCCACAGGAGATGTGGGTTTATCCCTGGGTCAGGAAGACTCCCTGGAGGAGAAAATGCCAGCCCACTCCAGTATTCTTTCCTGGAGAATCCCAGAGGAGCCTGGTGGGCTGCAGACCATGGGGTCGCAGAGAGTCGGACACGACTGAATAGCTGAGCACTCATGCACATACCGTTTCCTTCAGCGCCTCCACCCTAATTTTCTTCCCGCCTCATGTGGGTAATGGGAACCCTTGACGAGCCTACCCTCTGCTCCACCAGACCAGAGGCACACCAGGTGGAGCACGTGGTGGGAGCACCTTCCATCCAAGCGGGGGAGGCATGGAATCTGCAGTCAGGTCTGATGCCTAGAGACCTCTGTACTGCCTGGCTTCTCCCGGACTTGATTCTCCAGATTTCTCATCAGTGCTGGGAGCTAGTTACCTGATGGCTGTCCAAAAAAATCCCTTTTCTGCTCAAGATGACTAGTAATTAGAAACCCTAATTGAGTTTTTATGACTAAACAGGCCACGTGGTCCCATACTGCACAGCTCAATCAAAATGTCTATGTGCACAGCCTGAGACCGTCACATGGAAGGTGACTGAGGTCATCGTTCTAAAGATTAATCTGCTGCTGTTTGGTGAGTGGATAAGAGTGAGCCCCAAACAGCACAGTCATGAAGCGGAAAGCTGAGAACATTGTTTTCTGAGCTCTCAGGATGAGCAGTTCCTGTGCCGGGAGCTTTGTTCACTTATTTCCCACAACCCTGTGGGCAGATGAAATCATCCCCATTTTACAGACAAGGAAATCAAGGTCCAGGTGGTTATATAACATGCCAAAATTCACTCAGCTGATGAACGGTAAAGCTGGGATGTGAACTCGGGATGGAAAGCTCGGAACCTGGGCTTTTAATCAAACACCACACTGTTTATATATGGAAGAAAATTCATGAAGGAGTTTTCAAAAATAACATGAGTGGCCTAGAGCCACCTTGGATGTAAGGGGTGGGGATGGGGAAGCATCCAGAGGAATGGTGGGTTTCCATCTGGCCGTCAGCAGCAGTGGGCACTGGGGTGGGAACTGGCTGGTGAAGGTGGTGCCCATGTTGGCAGCTGTGGCTTGGGCTCTGGAGTGAGCATTTCCAGGTTGATGGTCAAAACCACGGATAGGATGGTTTTCCAATAGGACCATGGGCGAGTATGAGAGAGAGGAGCAGGGGGCCGAGATTGGGCTTGGGCACTGGGAGAAGATAAAGAACCAGCGAGGGGTGGGTGGGTTCGGGGACCCGGAGGGCATTGTGCAATGCTGAGCTCTCCCTGGCCCCAGGGGAGCTCAAGCACCCACCTGCAAAGGCCGATACTTCAGATCAGAGGCTGGGAAACAAAGGGTCCTTGCCAAGCCCTGAAGCTGATACCCATGCTGCCCAGCACCCTCTATGTGCCGCTTTCTCACTCTTCACAGCAAAACCAACCGAGACCCCAAAAGCGGGGCTCAGCCAGCTGTGGCCCGGCAAGGTCTTGCAGCCCTGGGGGCGGGGAGCCTGGGAGGTCCGGGGCTGCAGAGGGGAGGCTCGCTCCGAGAGCACAGGCAGCCCTTCCCCCCGCCTCCCCCTCAGTAAAGGAAGGCAGGGAAAAACGTGTTTTTATAAATAGCTCCAGCCCCAGCTGATTTGTAAATTCAGTGGGTTTTTTTGTGTCAATGACATCACCCTCCTCCCCATGGCAACCCCCGACGATATCAAAATTGCCAAGCAACGTTGGAGCAGCTCAGCGCCCCAAACGAGCAGGTCGCTGCCTGAGGATTTAATGGAGAAATCCCAAAGTGAGCCGGGGTGCTCGGTGGAGGAGGGACAGGCAGCCGGGGAGGAAGCCGGAGCCCGCCTGCCGGGAGCCCTGGGCCAACTGGGGCTCCGTGGCCACACTCCCTTTGACAGCCTGCTGCTGCCGGCTGCAGGGGGCAGGGCATCGCTCCCAGCCTGAGGTGCTGGGAGCCAGGAGCAGCTATCCAGGTGACTAAGCCGGCCCACGGGCACTGAGTCACTCACTGGCCTGGAGATTTCTTCCTTCCCTTTTGCATCTGATTATTTTGGGAGCTGGAAACTTGGAGCTGCACCTGGGTCCCGCCCCTTGCAGCTCTCCCCTCCCTACCTGGGGCTCCACGGAAGATGGGACCTGCCACAAGCCTGCCGCCACCCCCTAAGGATATGGAAGATGCTGTGGGGGCCCGAGGTGCCCGGGGAGAGACATCAGTCGGCAAAGTGCAATAGCAGATAAGGTGATGAGGCGGCCTATCCTCTGGAGGTGTCGGGAGAGAAGGGGAGTCTGGTCCAGCCGACCGGAGTCCTCCTGCCCAGCTTTGAACACACCTCCTGCGAGATATTTCTATAAATGAGTGGCTCCTAGGGTCAGAGTGGCACTTGGAGATCGAGGCTGGATTGGCTTAGGCTGGCCTGGGGAAGGTAGGTGGCTCTGCTGGGTGTGGCCCCACGTGTGTGTGTGTGTGTGTGTGTGTGTGTGTGTGTGAGAGAGAGAGAGAGGAGCAAGTGTGTGAGAGCAGACCACAGCGGGGCCAGTGAGAGCTGGGGGTGGGGGATCCAGCATTCATTCACCATGACCAATGCTGGGCCTGCCCAAGACGGGTGCTGTTGAAAAGGATGCCAGGCACCCGGCCTGAGCAGGTGAGGCGCAGTTCCAGCTCAAATGGGCCCAGGACCCACTGAGTCCATGGGACAGAGACACACAGGATGCCAGGGTAGGGAGTGGTCCAAGGTTGGAAACCAACCCCCCAGAGTGCCGAACAGCACTTGGGCTGCCCCGTCTTCTGGCAGCCCTGGGCACTCAGCTTCCTACAGGAATTCAGTCCCTCTCCAGCAGTGCCAGTCGGCACCCACGTGTGTCTCCCACCAAGCTTGTTTGAGGACATCCCTGCGGAAGATGTTGCCCAGGGCTCCGGTCCCCCATACTCAGGACCCAGAGGGCCAGCCCCTCGGGCCCTTGACCCCATGCGGCATGCTCCAGTGTGTGTCAGGCCGAGGGGCGTGGGCCCCCGCCTCCCCCACACAGCTGGCAGCCTCACAAGCACACCGGTGAGTAAGCCGCCGGGAGGGAGGAGGCTGTGTGCCCACAGAGGCAGGACGACACCAACCAGGAGCCTTCGAGAGAAGCAGCTGAGTGAGAAAAGCACTGAGGTTTTCTTTTTCTTTTCCTTTTTTTTTTTTTTTGCCTGAAGGGAGTGCCGCTTCCTGAGCTAGAGACAAGCGGCGGCCTGCAGTGGGGAGCTCGGGGCCCAGCTGCCCAAGGACAGCTCAGGTAAGGTCCCTGCGGCTCGGGCCCCCCGGGCAGGGTGGGGGTACCGAGGTGTTCAGGTTGTCTACCATCTGGAACAGGAGCGGCAGCTATGGGTTTCTGGGCTCAGGAGCCCCACGCCCACACCCCACCCCATCTGCCCCGCTTCCAAGATGGATTTGGAGGCAACCCTGTCCAAGCTGGCCTCTGGCTCCCCAGCCAGAGGGAGAAATGCTTGTTTCCACTGCTCCTGCCTTCACCTCCCCTTCCTGCTGGGTGGTGCACTGCCATCAGGATGCCCCTCCGGAAGGCCCCACCACCTCTGGGACACTCCCCTCATGTGTTCATCCCACAAATATTTATGGAGCATCCACTGGGGCCTGGGATCCAAGTCACACCCTCATGCTGAGCTTGACTTGGCACAGATTCTGACTCTGAAACTTGGCATCAGCCCAGTTCAGGGGACTGCTGGGCTGAGAGCAGGCCCCAGGGCTAATGACCTAGTCAGAGCTTCAGGGACACCAGGCCCATTGAGTTCCAGTTTATAAAGCACTAGGGACCCCCCACATCCCGCCCCCACTCCACCCCGCAAGAAGCAAGGCCATATGGTGTAGTTTGCTTTTTCCCTGATATCACACACCAAGGTCAGAGCGTCCTGCTTGGGGTCTCTCCCTAAGTGATTTTGGTGGGAACCAGGTTTCTGAAGTAGAGGATGAGCTCTGGACTGCATGGTCCCCAGGCCTGGTGGGCCTGGGACTCAGCCTCACAGAAGCTCACCTGGCCAAGAATAAGGCCTTTGGGCTAAGCAAGGGGTCCCCTTTGCAGCTCAGGAGTGACAAGGTGACCAGGGTGCCTTGTGAAGAGGAGTTGGCCCCAGGAGCAGGCCTGGGAGCCCCTGATTTGGGTGGAAAGTTCTGTGTACAAGGGAGGAAGATGGGGGCTGCGTGGACATTTCAGTGCCCCAAGGACAGACATTCTTGGTGAGCTGAGCAATCTGGAACATGCCAGGCACAGAGACAGGTGCAGGCAGGTCAGCGGCCTCCAGCCAGGGCAAACCCACTCTGCACATTAATCCCCCCAAATGACCAGGAATGCTCCTATCCCGGAGGAGCTCAAGGGACCAGAATCAGGATGAACACAAGTGTCTCCCACCCATTTAATCCCCATACCGGGTTCCAGGGCAAGGAAAAAGGGAGTCTTTACTAGCTGTGGCATTACCAGCTGAGGGATATTCCCACTGCCTGGGAAAAGGCCACTCCACGCCTGGCAGTGCCCTATGTATGCAGAGCTGAGCAGCAGCTGGTGTCTGGCTGGGGACAGAGAGGCAGCAGCTGGGGAGCACCAGACAAACAGCAGACCAGCAGGGTGGTAGCTGGCTGGGCCGGGTGGGAGGGCCGGACAGGGAGGAGGCACAGACCCTGAGAGACCGCACTGCTCACCCAAATGGCCTCAGAGGCCCTCTGTGCACTCTGTCCTGGGTTCAGAAGGCCAGAAGGACTTGGGGGAAGCTGACCTGTGGCCAGAAGCAGAATCCTTCCTGCTGGATGCCCCCCATACCTGAGTGGGAAGGAGACTCAGGCGGTACGAAGCGTGCTAGCAAACCTCATAACGGGCCCTCTGCAGCCCGTCCCTAAAAGAACTAGCCGACAGGTTGGACTAGATGATGGAAAATGGAAGCTTTGGAAGCTGGAAGAGCTCTGACTTCCTCAAGGCGGGCTGGCCCTCCTGTCTGGGATTAACAGGCCCACTGGTCCTGGAAGCTGCCCTTTCCAAGCTCAGTCCAAGGGCCCATGGGGGGCTAAGGTGAGAGGTGTGAGGGGTGGGATAAAGGAGGGGACTTGTCTTTTCTGGGTGAGGTGTGGACTGTGGAGGATGGCCACTGGTGCCTTGTGCTGGCTCACTGGCTCGCAGGCAGTGAGGAGCGATGGCCTGACTGCAGGCAGCCAAACTCTGGTGGCAGGACGGGGTGAGGGATGGGAGTGATGAAGAGTGAGCAGGACAGAACCCTTGCCCTGGGGAGCCTACAGCCCTTCAGCAGGCAGGGGAGAGGAAAGCTGAACAGGTTGGATTTTCATACCCTGGGGGTAGTTAGCACAGGAAGGGGTGGGGCAGGGGACAGGTTCCCTTACAACTCCATGGCACCATACCCACCCCAACAAAGGGACACTCATGATGGCCAGCATTTTCTATAAAACCTCATCACGACTCACCAGGTGGGGCAGAGACTTTACAGAGGGACAATGATGGCTTTTTGTACATCCGTGGGCCCTCTGTGGTGACCTTTCACCCTTGAAGTGCTCCGTCAGCAATGCTGACACCTTTCTGCTTGGCTCTGGTTTTCCCAAGTTCACCAAGACTTGGGGGCCTCAGGCCTCTGGCTAATGGGTAGGGAGGAGGGAGGCAGGGCTGTGTTCTCTTGCACACTCAGGCTGCCCAGGACTGGGGACAGGGAGGGGTTCTGTGTGCTCAGAGAAGCCTGACCAGGAAGCTCAGATCTGCTGGTTCCCAATTCTGGTCTCTGAATCCCATGCAGCAGGAACCCTGCCCACTCACTCACTGCAGGGCAAATAGCAAGGAACCAGTCACCTTGCTCAAGGCCCCCACTGCCTGCTCGCCGCCCCGCCCCTGAGTGCAGGGTTAAAACCTTAAAACCGGGAGGACTAGTTCTCTGGTTCAGTCCTGGCCTGGCGCCTCCAGCCTCCATTTCCTTTCAGCTTCAAATGAGGTTCCCTAGGGAGTTGTGCAAGAAGACACAGAGGGTGCAGGGAGACAGGGACCAGCTGTGCATGCAGAGCACAATCCCAGTGGGCAGGAGCGCAAAGGAGGGAAGGGCTGCCCCACACAGGAGCTGGCCACCCGGGATGGATCGCTGTACAGCATCAAGCCAAAGGGAAGCCCCAAGACTGTGTAACGCAGCCCTCATCATTTCTCAGAGTGAAACAGAACCAGAGAAGGAAAGCGGGGTCCTGAGATCACAGAACTGACTGGCAGCAGAGTCAGTTTCGGGCCTGGGGGTCCCAGCCTTTCCCTTAGGAGCATTGGTAAGGGCGCCCCCAAGCAGGGCCAGATGAGAGCTGCCAGGTAACACAATGGTTGGGAGAGGCATCGGGCCTGACACAGGAGGAGGCCAGACAGGCTCCCTTGCTCCTTTGTGCTTCCTGCCCTAACAGGGCTGGGCCCTGCCCTTCCCCCGCCCCTCCTTGACGCGGAGCCCCAGCTCAGCCCGGGCTCTTTCTCCAGCTCCCCACAAGGAGACAGGCTTGACCCCCTCCTGGGACCAAGCCACTCTCTGATAAACAGATCCAGCTAATTTGTAAATAGATAGACTCAGCTCTACTTGTCCCAGGAAGCATTTTCTATTTTAAACATAAGCCTGTTAATGTCTGAAGCCAAAGGATGGGGTAATGGTGATAGCATCTAGGAAGGAAAGAGATTCTGGAGCTGACTCTGTGACCGGGAGGCACACAGGAGATCCTCTGCCTCAGGTGGTCTTTTCTCTGGTTATATGCCATGACCCCGGGCAGGAATTTAAGTGTCCACCATCAAAGGTCAGATTCCAGGAGCAGGCGGCCTGTCATCTGTCCTTTGTCTCCCTGACACCAGGCCCAAGCTGGCTTTTATATCCCATGATAGTGAGTTTTTCTGGGAGATGGTATGTCAGGGATCAGGAAAGGTGGAGGTCTCAGAGCCAGACCCAGGGAAGTGAATGCAAGGCCAGGAGTTAACAAGCATGCAGGCCTCCTATAGAGAAGAGGTTGGTCAGACAGGAGGTGGAGCTGCCTTTCAGCAAGAACCGCTGGGAGGAGAGGCAGGTAGGGCAGTGCACACCAGGACCCTTATTGTCAGTGTTCACATAAAAGTCCCACAGGCCCAACCAGGATGGTTGAAGTGTGGTCTGGAGACTGAAGAACCAAACACCCTAAGAACAGATGATGGTAGCTGTCTGCCCACACCCCATCCTAGCACCCTCTAAGCATAGCCCAGCCCAGCCAAGTGGCAAGTCATGTCTTCTCACACTGACCGCGCGGATGCAGAAGATGGAGTGCCACAAGCTTTATAGCAAGATGGTTAATGCTCCCAAGAGGCCACATGGGCCAGAGTCTGTGAACTTCATGCATTTAGAGCTAAGATGTCCCCCAGAAGGTTGTAGATGTGGCTTAGGCAGCCAACATCATGCTTCCTCACTCTTTCCTTCCCTGGATTCTGGCTGGAGTTCATACCTACTCGGAGCACAAGCCTGCTGCTGCTCCAACTCACTTGTCCCTGAAAGTCAGGCCTTGGGCTCCAGGACATGGGTGCCCATCAGACCCTGCCCTGACCTTAGACTGGGGGCAGCTGCTGGAGGTTCCTGGGAGAGAGGAAATGACAGTGAAGGGTTTCCATTCAGAAAGCTTCCAGCTGTTAGTTCTGCCAGCAAAATGCCAGCTAGAGAACTAAACTGCCAACAACAGACATTTGGATGGAACTTTGGAGCCCATTAAGAGCAGGGGCTGCAAAGTGATCATAGTGAGAAGATATTAAAGGAATTCATCATGTCTCTAAAATGCATGTCCTTAGCACAGAGGTGGCTCTTTCTGGTGCCACCCGCTCCAGCGAAGCTCATGCCCCCATGTACCCAGGAAGGGTGCTGCAGTCTGCCCTGCTCCTGCTCCAGCCCCTTGAGGTGGGTGGACAGTGGCCCCTGCATCTGGGTGGTTCGTCCAGGTCACCAGGTCCCTTTGGGACTCTCGGGCAAGCTCAGCCTCAGTGTCAACTTTCATTTAGAGAAGACAGGCCTGTGTATTCTAGTTGGCAAAGAAGCCCAGTAGAGATGCATGCTCGAGGAAAGGCAGGGTGTGGTCATTCCTTCAGCTGAGGTACAGAGTGGCAGTGACCAGGCAGGGGAGTCCTATGGACTTTCCCCAGACCTAACTGGGCCCCGGTGGCGCTGCCAGATGGGGCTGGGGTTCTCTCTCTGGGATGTGGAGCGATTTAGTATCAAGGTCTCCTGGGAGAACCCTGGGATTCTGCCCTGGTGGTGCGCTAAACTGGGCTCCATTGCTCCCAGTGGCAGCTTGTGCATACTTGATGTGTGGGAGGGGTGTTTTCTCCTTGGACCCTTCAGCAGCTGTGAGGGCCAAGAGCCAAGAACTCTTACCCTGTTTGGGGGTGTTGGTCCTTTGGGGCCCCTGTACCCCAATGCTCTAGACCTCATCATTCCACCATCTTCCCAAGGAAGAAGGGTACATGTATGCATGCTCAGTTGCTTAGCTATGTCAGACTCTTTGCTCCCCTATGGACCGTAGGCCTCCAGAGTTCTCTGTCCATGGCATTTCCCAGGCATGGGAGTCTCTGCAACCAAGGAACTCTGAGCAGTACTAAGAATGGACTGGGGACAGATACTCTTAGGTTGAAATTCTGGCTCCACCACTCAGTAACTACAAGACCCTGAGCTGGCTGCTTAACCAGTCTGGGCCTCATCTGTTTCCTCATCCATAAAATGAGAATAACAACAGTACAGTCCTTCTGTCTCAGGGGTGTTGTGAAGACTTGAGTGATGATACATGTAAATAGCTTAGTATGGGGCTGGCCCATTGGAAGCATTCAATAGTCAGTAGACATTATTATTACTATTATTAGAGAAGGGCAGTCATCCAGAGAAAGGACCTTGAGGAAGCTTTTCGAGTCACGGAGCAGAAAGGTGCCTGGAAAAGATAATGTGTTTGTGTTTCCAAACCACAAGTCGATCTGTATCTCTCCTCCTTGGCCCTAACCAGGTCTCTCAGCTCAGATGTTACAACAGGCCCCGACAGCCACAGGCTGAGAGCCAGGGAGTGCCTGCCCTGCCCATGTGCCCTCTCTGACACCCTCCCAGACCAGGCTGGTTGACCAGTGCCCCAGAGCTGGTAAGGTTCTGAGAACCACAGCCCATGGGGAAATGCCAGCTTTCAGTGCCCTAGTCCGCACTCCTGCCCAATTTGTGGAATGGCAGTGCATGGACAACTCCCTCGACCAGAAGGCCTATGCCAGCTGCTGAGACTCTTCAAAGGAGGGTGTGCCTGGTCCCTCTCCCTGTGCTTGGGGTGGCAACCTGGCAATAGGCCAGAAGGAGGCTTGTAGATGCTGGAGAAGAAGCTGTACCTAGACTGTCCCCGCCACTTCCGGCACTGTTGTTCTGCCTCCTCCTCCTAGGCAGGGCTGAGTTGGGAGTGGATGAGAGGAAGATGGGGAAGGGGAGAGAGTCACACACAGAAGTTACTCACTCAGGATCCATTCTGCACCTCCCAGCCATCCAGATATGCAGAGGGTCATTCAACCCACCGCAGCCGACCCATCTGTACCCCAGCCTGGAAGTGCAGCAATGTGGAGCTATGATGGGCCCAAGAGGCCCCCTAGTCTAGTCTGGTATTCACTATGGGAACCTTTACTCTAGCACAACTGACAGATAGTTATCTGCTTCTTGAATACCTCCAGAGATGGGGGATTCATTACTTTCTCATTCAGTCTTACTTAGGTAGGAGGCCTCTCTCTCTTAAGGCCCTAAACCCCACTGCAGCTCTCAAAGATGAGAGGCCCCCAAGTTTCCCTAGACTTTCTCCCTATGGGGTAAGGATGGGACTTGGCTTATAGCCTTTCTGGGATACTCAAGCCTGGATCCAACCAAATTAAATACCAGTTCATTTCTGAAAATCCTATAATGTTCACACTTTAGTGTAGCTTAACAGTTCAGAAGTCCTGCTTGGAACTGTGGTTTTGGTATATAAGGCATTTTAATTAAAAGAAAATAATTCATGTGTGTCAATTAAAAAAATAATTTAGGGTGTTGATTCTAGGTTCAATGGTGTAATGCATTTCATTCTAGCTTTGGTTCCTGCTTCGTTTCAAATCCTCAACAACCATTTTCCCCTCTCCCTCCTTCTCCCACCCAGCACAACCAGCTTCCCATAGTCAGCCTGTCCACCTGGCATCACCATGCCTTCCCCAGGGATGCTGAGGACAGACATCTGGGCTTTGTGATGCAGCCAGACAGGGTGCAGGCCTGTTTAGGGTAATGAATTCCCACTGGCCATCTCAGCTCTGTTTGGTGGGAGCCTACAGTAAACCGTGCATAGCAACTGAGCCTAAAATGCAAATCCTTTATCCATAAATTGCATAATGTCTAAAGAATCAGTGAGCAAAAATGTACATGGCAACAGTGACCTCAATGATAAAGTTTGAGGTGCTCAAAGTGATGAAAATCCCTGCATTGTCCCCAGTGCCTGCCACTGCTTTGGGGGCAGCCATCTGGGGTCCAGATATACTGAATTTCTAAGCTAGAATCCCCTGGATACTCAGTTGGACACAGCCCTCTCTCTGAACCCAAGAACAGCAGGAGTCTTCTCACTTCCTTGTTTGGGGAAGAGACAGATGGCCCCTGCCCCTCTCCCACACATATAAACACAGGACAAACCATCCTCCAATCCAGGGGCAGGGCAAAGGGCAGCCCAGAGTGAGCCACTTGGGATAGCCATCCCTACCCTCGGCCAGGGCACTGCTGGGGACAACTAGGAGATATTGGCTCTAGAACCATATCTTCTCTGTTTGGCGAGGGTGGGGGTCCAGGGCTCCCGGAAGCTTTCTTTCCACAGAGGTGCCCTACAATCCTGAGACCAGAGGATTCTCAAAACTGAGCAAGATCTGACAAAGGCATTGGGATCTCTATAATTTCCGCCTTCCTGCCCACACAAGGGGGCTACCCCAAGGCAGTCGTGGGACCTTGTCCCGATGGGACAGGACAGGCCAAGGTGGCAGGTTTCAGGGCTCCAGCTGCGCTCTCCATGGTGTGCGGGTGGGCACATGCCGCCCGGGCGTGCGTCTTCAATGCAAATCAGGGAGTTAATTACAGAGAGGCGCTCGGTGGACAGTCCAGGTCAGGCCTCTACGCGGCAGCCCAGGGTCCGAAGGGAAATGTATAGGTCACGGTAGGCAGAGGCCGGGACCAGTACCGGAAGGCAAAGGGCTGGCCGCTGCTGGAGCCGAGCAGCCAGAGAAAATGCGTTGAGCATAAGGGCGCTCCTCGGGAGAAGAGGCCCCCTGGCCGCTGCCCCTGCACGCCTCGGCGACTTCTCCCGGGCTCTGCGTTCGCCGCGTCCTACCTGAGGCCACACCCCGAAATCAAACTCCGGGCAGGTGAAGCCGGCGCGGCACAAACATGTAAGCCTGGCCTCTCGTCGTTCCCGGCGCCTCCCGGCGGAGGGTGGGCCGGACTGCCGCGGCCTCTCGGAGAGCTCTGGGGGCTTCCCGCTCTGCAGGTGGGTGTCCTGACCGCCGAGGGGCTGTGAGCCCCGCCGGGGCGGGGATCGGCCTCCCCGCGCGCGAGGCTCCGGGTCCCCGGGTTTCCCTTCCCCGAAGTGCGGGGACGCCGGCGCGGGCAGAGGGGACTCGGCTGCGCCGGGAGCCGACCTCCCTCCGCGTGTGCGCCCGGCGCTCGCGCCCAGGCTGGCGGGGGCGGGCTTCGTCCAGAGAGCGCCTCGCTCGGGCTGGCGAGGCGGGGCCGGTGGCCGCGCTGGATCGGAGCAAGGCGTCCAGAGGGAGCGCTGAGCCTACCGCCCCCTGTCCCCGTGCGCCCCGCGGGGAGCCCGCCGCCTCCCCTCGCACCTGAGAAGGTGGCTCAGTCGGAGGCCGGGCGGAGGGGGTTGGGGGGCGGTTCCGAAGCCTTTGAATTCCGGCCAGTCGCAAAATCCGCGGGGATACTTACTACCTCGGTCACAATGAATTTCTGATCTGTTTCCACCCAGGCCTGGCCCTGGAAGGTGTCAGGCCTTCCCTTTCCTCGGTGCCTGAAAGCTCTGCCCGCTAAAGAGTGAGGAGTTGGGAGAAAGAAGAGGCCGGGAAGGCGGCCCAGAGGTAAGTGAGCCCCGGGAGGGTGTCCAGGGGACTTCTCGGGACCTGCGGGAGGCACAGGCTGGGACAGGCAGGTGGCCCTCCTGTGCTGGCCCGTTTTCGGTACTGTTAGGCAGTGGTCCCTCCCAGTCCTTAGTGGGTGTGCATTGTTACTTCAACCGCCTGCACTCACAGCAGGCTCAGGGCTTCAAACGGCCCGCCCTTGTTCCTGGCCCAGGTCTGATGCCTGTCTGGGGAGAGGCAATGTCAGCAAGGCCAGTGCACTGAATTCTTGTTTGGGAAAGAGGTTCCCAAACAGGAGTGAAGCGGGCCCAGCCTTTGGGCAGAGCAGGTCAGGAAAGAGCCCCAGCCAGAGGTGCTGGTCTGCATATCCCAGCCTGCCAGCTCACTCCCCAGCTCTCCAACCTGCTAAAATCTCTCCAACTTCACCCACACCCAGTGAGTGGATTCCAATTGGGAGGGAGTTGCCGCTGAGGACACCAAGGGCCAAGACATGAAGATTTCCAGTGTGCAGGCTGCATTTTCTCTACCTTGCCTCATTCTGGTGTGTGTGTGTATATGTGTGTGTGTGTTTAAGATGTATTTATTTATTTGTTGACTTTGTTGCTGCACTCAGGCCTTTTCTACTTACAGAAAGCAGAGGCTACTCTTCATCGTGGTGTGCGGGTTTCTCACTGCAGTGGCTTCTCTTGTTGCCAAGCAGAGGCTCAAGGGTGTGTGGGCTTCAGTAGTTGTGGCTTGAGGGCTCTAGAATATGGGTTTAGTAGTTGTGACACATGGGCTTAGTTTCTCCGTGACATGCGGGGTCTTCCCAGATCAGGGATTGAACCCGTGTCTCCTGCATTGCACAGTGGATTCCCAGCCACTGGAGCACCAGGGAAGCCCGTGGTGTGAGTTCTGCTGTGAGCTCTTCCCGGCCATATGTAGGACAGCAGTGGCGGGCACAGCATTTGGAACTCAGAAAGAGCTGGGTTCGAAGTCTGACTCTTTGCCTTTGATTCCTTAGGCAAGTTACTTTGTTTCTCTCCTACCTTTGATGTAATTATCAATAACATAGGGGTGATCATGTCTTCCTCACAAGGCAGCTGGTGAAATGACAATAATAATTGACACAGGAGGACAGCCCCAGCAGGAGCCTACCTGCCTTGCCTCCAGTTTTGGAAAAGGTTAAGCCACCTGAGCCCTCTCTTGGAGAACTTGAAGAATGGTCTGGCTGTGTGGCAAGAGACTGTGGAGGATGTTGGAGCCAAGCAGTGGGAATAGAGTCAAGGCCGAGGGTCTGTGGAGGGTGGGTAGTGAGGCGTCCCTGGGCAGGGGCATTTCTGGAAGGGAACTGGCTTTGGAGGCAGAAACAACAGCATGCTCTGTGAAGCCTTGCAGGGCTTCACCTGTTCATAGGTGACTCTGGACATGCTGTTACCACCCAGTGCAGACTGGGCCAGAGAGAGACTCTGCTTGAGGCTTCTGGTCCTACCTCTGCCTAGAGGATCTGTGCAATCTGGGGCAGGTCAGTTGGCTTTTCCGGGTGTTTCAATCATCGTGGAAGAGCTTGGGAGTTGGGCTTGAATCGTAGCTGCACACTTACCATCTCAGACAATGACTTCCCTCTGAGCCTCAGTTTCTCCACCTGTAGACTTAAGCTCTTAAAATCTACCTTGTAGAATCGTCACTGTCATGATCACAGTGTCTGACACGTGCTGGGCATGTAATACACGTGTATGTGTAGATTCCCTTTCTCGGCTCTGCCTTCCTCTCCTTGGTCACCGGTCGTCCTAAAAAATATACTCATTCAACAGGTTTGGCCCATCTCACTGCAATTTTGTGAACTTGGAGTGTGGAGGGGAGCAACATAGAGATAAAGTTAAAACAATAACTGTAAAAACAGTCTTTTTGTGACTAGGGGACTCTGGAGGTTCTTTGGGCGAGGCACTGAGGGCTTGTGATGAGGATTTGGGCCTCTCTGTCTGTGTGGAAGCTGGTGAAAATCAAATAGCAAAGAGGGGCCAGGCCTGCAGCCCTGCCGTGCGTCCCTCTGCCCTTGGAGATAATCCTGTGCCCAGGAAATCCCAGCGCTACCGACTGGGGAAGCGGTTGAGATTCTGAGTATGGTGAACAGAGGTCAGAGGGCTGCTCTGGCTTGAGCTGTGGCTGGACCGCAGCACGGCACTTGCAGGCTGGAGCCCGGCCCAGGAGGCAGGCCTGAGTCAATATTGACCTTCCCTGGCTGACCAGCCTGACTCTTCGGCCTCTCATTTAGCTGGAGTGTTGACACAAGTGATTGAATGAGACTTATTATCATATTCTTTTCAACAGCAGCCCCATTATCTTGCCCTTGGGGATTCACTAAGACCTGTAGTGTGCGTAGGATGCCAGGGGTGGGGAACCCAGACATTCTGGCGCATTCTGTGCACAGGCCCTCTGTCCTGCACACTGGGCTTCTCTCTGGGCCACTGTGGTGGGGCAGAAGAACCTCAGAGTACTGCTTTGCATCCTGGGGATGCTCTGTCCACATTTCCACACAGCACCCTGGGCAGATCTTACAAAGCCTGCGGGCAGGGGCAGTAAGGGGCACAGCCTGTGTCTAGGACCCACCTACACTGCAGGGGACAATTGGGCAGAAGAACAAATGAAATTGTCTTCAGGCCCTTTGCCTGGTGCATCTCTAGGGGCCAGGAAGGGTGCTGGGGTGCCACCTCTCTTATCACGTGCAGAGGGCAGTTTGAGGCCCAGACTCCTGGTGAGCTGAGGGGGGACAGAGCTTAGCCCTACACGAAGGATGATGAGCTCTGAGGGGACAGAGGGCAGGGGCCTTAGGAAGGGGGATATCCCCATCACTGAATGCATTGGCACAGGCTAGCAGAGTGTGGGCGAGCTCCTACAGAGAATGCCAACAAGGGATGGAAAATGAGGCAGGGGCTCAGGGGAAGCCAGACCCCAGCAAGTCCTACAGGCAGGCCATGCAGGTCAGGGGACTAGCAACATCTATTTAGAAAAGCCAGCTAAACGCACAAGAGCAAGGATTCTGTTTTGTTCACCACGATCCCCAGAGCCTTGAGCAGAGCAGATGCCCAACAAATGAAATTTATTGAATAAATGAATGAATAATACAATTTTATAAAATTTTGAGAATAATCTTGCTGACGGATGAGAATACTCCAATGAAAGACTGGCTTCTGTCCAGGGTATTCTCAACCAGGGGGCTGGTGAGGCACATTCCTTGTCATGGAAGGGTGGGGGGGTGACAGTTCCCATAGAGCGTGATGAAGAGGCCGGGCAGCAGACCTCGGGGTGAAGGGCCCAGCTCTGGAGGTAACAGGGTCCCCCGTAGGCCCTTCTGTGGCTGGACGACGGCAGCAGTGGGGCGCCTTTGTACATACTATAGGACTCAGGGCCTTACCTCTCCTCCGGGTCACAGAGCCTCTTGCGTGACTCTGAGAATGACATGGGTGGGGTGGTAGGAGGTGACAGCTGACTGCAGCTGCGTTCACATCAGGGTCTGGGTCCAATTGACAGAGATCTTTCCCTTCTTGGCTGCTTCACTGGGGCAGATCAATCTCTGAGCAAGGGCTTCCTCATCTGCAGAATGGGTACAATGATAGGCCCATCTCACGGGCTTGTGGCAAGGATTCCGTGTGTGAAATGCTCAGCCCAGAGCCTGGTGCTTACACCAGGCACTCCCTGAGGGATGATTACTAAAAATACCCCAAACGGCACCTCCAACTGGGACAGATGGTGTTTCTCGCCTCACTGTACCTAGAGAAGCTGGCAGAAGTGAATAAACCCATTCCCCTATCGCCTCCAGAAATGCTGAGTCCTAGAAAGGAAGGGGGTTCAAGATCACAAGCAGAACTTAGGGACTGCACACCCTGATCCACGCTGAGCCAGCACATATCCCGGACAAACCGGCCCCAGGCCTCCCTCACGGGGTCTAAGTGTGCACGCCACTCTCACTCCCTAGCCCTTGGAGGGAGTGGGGCCCCGGCGGCAGTTGCAATCTCTTTTCCCGGTCATCTGAAGGTGGAGGGGAATCCCACCAGCCTCATCCTAACAGAGGGCTTACAACATCCCAAAACTTATACAGCCAACCAAATCCTGTTCCCTACGAGTGGCTGCAAACTCTTTCAGGCTCGCTTTCTGGAAAGCACCTTCCCAGCCTGTAGTGTGCTCTTGTGAATCCCTTCAGTGGGATAGTGTCCTTTCCTTGAAAAGAATTCAACATGTGGGAACAGCCAGAGCCCACTGGAAGCCAGGTCTGGGGGTGAGGGAGCCACATTGGACACCAGCTCTTCTGGTGAAAAGCAGAGACCACAGGTTAAGAAGACAGTTGACGCTGGCTCTAGATGGGCCCCAGAGTGACGTCCCAAGAGGACTTCTGGCAGGAAGGCAGTCTTGGAGCACATCTGGAGTGGGCAGTTTCACTCCCCAGGGTCTGCCTCAAATGGCAGTGCTCACTGGGAAGCCTGTGCTCTGCTTTGTGGTTTAAGCGCAGACTCATGCCTTCGTGGCTCTGCCTTGGGTTGGGGGTGTCCCAACAACTGGGTGGTGCTGGCACCCCAGGCCTGGCAGACCGATGTCTCTTCACTCAGAGGAAGAGCAGCTTGAGGGAGTGACCCACCCAGTGCAGCTGTCTGCCACCCCTGTTATGGACCCCGGACCAGCTGAGCCACAGCATCTAGTCCGGGGGCTCCACCAGCCAACCGCCCCTCACACCCATCACCATAGAACCCTAGCATCAGCCACAAAGCTCTGCCCACTCTCCTTGAGCCAGGCTTGCCAGTTGCCTGACTTTAGGCTGAGACCCAACTGAGGGGACGTGACCTGTGCTGGAGAAAATACTCTCCTGCTATTTCTGCAGTCTTTGCGCATGTGCCAAGCCCTGCATCACAGCTGCCAAGGCAAGCTCTTTAGAACACCCACACCGCCACCATTGCAAAGCAAAACAAAAACAAATCCTGGTTCCAAAGTAAGGGTCAGCTTACAAGTCAGGACAGCACCCGTCTCCCTTGGCCTCTGACTCACAGATCAGAACAGGAAAAAAACCCAGCAATCTTGGTTGAGGGAGCGGGCCCTGGCCCACCCCCTTCTACACAGGCTGTGCAGCCCCTTCCTGTTCACAGAGGCCTCTGGGAAGGAGACTAACAACAGCCTGAGTCCTTCCAGGTGGGCACGGTGGATGGAGCGGGACTTGGGAATCAGATCTGGGTTCAAACGCCAACTCGGTCATTTCCTGGTTCTGTAACCCCGGCAAGTTATTCAGCCTCCCTGAACCCCATCTGAATTTGCAGATGATAATAATAATGAGGATTAAATTAGTTGGTGCTTGGAAAGTGCCTGACACATAGTAGGTGTTCAAGAAAAGTTACTTCCCTTTCTCTCTGGAGTCTCCTGCTCCTCTGACATGAGAGTCCCACCCCTCAGTGACCCCGGGCCTGTGGCTCCCTGAACTCTCCCGCCAACTCCACCCTCAGTGTCACTGGGTGTGGCAGCTCTTCCTCCAGAAGGCTCTGCCAGGAGCTGACCGGCTCCCCAAGTGCCAGGCTCGGCTCGCACTGGAGGGAGCAGCCGCAGGAGCTGTGCCCGGAGCTTCCTTCTCAGACTGGTTGGGGCAGGGCTCTCCCCTCCTCTCCCTTCCCCTCCCCTTCCATCCCCTCCCTGGCGATGGTCATTCTTCTCCCACCCAGTCATGGGCCAGCCTGCTGGCTGGAAGGTAACTTCCTTGGCCATTCAGAAGAGGAATGTGCAAAGCATTCCTGGGGCCGTAGAAACGCATCCCAGCCTAAGGAAGACTCCTAACCTCTCCCTCCCCTGGTCTGGCGAGGTGTCAGACCAGAAGGGAGGGGCCGGGGCAGCGGAGTTCACCCTGAACCAGAGCGGGCGCCCTGCCTCTGCCCACTTGCTTCCGCCACTGAAGCCCACATAGTTTCTGTCAGGCTGGGCAGGAGGCAAGGCCGGGAGTCTGAGGGGACAGCACCCCTCTTCCTGCGTCCCCCTCCAGAGTATCTTCTTTAAGGAGAGCTCTTCCACTGGGTGAATGGGGTGTGGACTCAAAGCGCTGGAGCTTCTGGGTGACAGTTTTAAACATGGGCGTGGCCTGGTTTGATTTACCCTCAAGGCTGACTCAGCACCCGCCCTCCCTCAGCCCAGGGACTCCTGGGCTTGTCAGAAGGTGGGAAACTGCGTGGAAGATGGAGACCTAGGAATGGCAAGGGAGGGCCCCTGTCTGGGCATTCGTGTGTGTCTAGGACACAGAACTGGAGACAGGCACTCAGGTGATTAATACCCAGTGACCTGGCAGCATCAGACACTTAAGTGGGTGCTTATCTCTTAGGAACTCAGTCCTTAGGGATCACTCTTTTCTTTATTTAAAAATATGTTGTTTTCTTTTGGAGAAGGCAATGGCACCCCACTCCAGTACTCTTGCCTGGAAAATCCCATGGATGAAGGAGCACGGTAGGCTGCAGTCCATGAACTAAGAGTCAGACACGACTGAGCAACTTCACTTTGACTTTTCACTTCCATGCACTGGAGAAGGAAATGGCAACCCACTCCAGTGGTTCTTGCCTGGAGAATCCCAGAGACAGGGGCGCCTGGTGAGCTGCCATCTATGGGGTCGCACAGAGTTGGACATGACTGAAGCGAATTAAAAAGCAGCCCATTGTCTTTAAGGAAAATTCGGAAGAGTGCAAATTTCGAGGAAATTTGTAGGAGGAAATCACCTGGGGCCCCACCAGTCAAACGCAACGATAATGAATATTTTGCTATATTTCCCTTCAGTTAGTCATTGTGTTCATACTGCATTTACAAATTAATCTTTGTAAAATCTTTACAAAAATCCTTGTGAAATCTTTAGAAAGAAATCACTATTGCTAACCTAGGCCTGCTTGGGACAAAGAAACCCTTGGCAGTTTAATTTGTCCTTGGGACCCGTGGGTATGGACAGGTTTGGGCCCCAGCACGTCAGGGCCTCCAGGAGAGGCCCGCATAGTCACTCACAGCAGACCTAGGGCAGGGGATGGCCAGACTATGGGTTTCCCCCTCCAAGCCCCCACCATCACTTTATTATTTTACCTTTCACATTTAGAGCCAGTTAGTTTGGGGATCAGAGAAGGCAATGGCACCCCACCCCAGTACTCTTGCCTGGAAAATCCCATGGATGGAGGAGCCTGGTGGGCTGCAGTCCATGGGGTCGCTAAGAGTCGGACACGACTGAGCGACTTCACTTTCACTTTTCATTCATGCGTTGGAGAAGGAAATGGCAACCCACTCCAGTATTCTTGCCTGGAGAATCCCAGGGACAAAGGAGCCTAGTGAGCTGCCGTCTATGGGATCGCACAGAGTCGGACACGACTGAAGCGACTTAGCAGTTTGGGGATATGATATGAATTCATTTTTCCAGATTCTTTTTTTTTTTCAGATGAATATTAATTGCTTCAGCTGCATTTATGGAAAAGATCATGAGTTCCCTACCATACTGCAGCGTCACCTCTGTCATAAATTAAATGACCTTATGTGAGTGAGTCTATTTCTGGATTCCCTTTTCTGTTCCACTGGTCTACTCATCAATCTGTGTGCCAGTTCCACACTGCATTAATTATGGTAGCTTTATAATCAGTCTTGATATCTAGTAACGTAACTCTCCAACTTTGTTCTTGTTCAAGACTGTCTTGGCTATTCCTGATTCTTAGTTTCTCTGTACAGTTTAGAATCAGTTTATCAATTTCTTTTTTTATTGAAGGATAATTGCTTTACAGAATTTTGTTGTTTTCTGTCAAACCTCAACCTGAATCAGCCATCAGATCAGATCAGATCAGATCAGTCACTCAGTCGCTCAGTCAGATCAGTCAGATCTGACTCTCTGCGACCCTATGAATCGTAGCACGCCAGGCCTCCCTGTCCATCGCCAACTCCCGGAGTTCACTCAGACTCACATCCATGAAGTCAGTGATCCCATCCAGCCATCTCATCCTCTGTCGTCCCCTTCTCCTCCTGCCCCCAATCCCTCCCAGCATCAGAGTCTTTTCCAATGAGTCAACTCTTCACATGAGGTGGCCAAAGTACTGGAGTTTCAGCTTTAGCATCATTCCTTCCAAAGAAACCCCAGCGCTGATCTCCTTCAGAATGGACTGGTTAGATCTCCTTGCAGTCCAAGGGACTCTCAAGAGTCTTCTCCAACACCACAGTTCAAAAGCATCAATTCTTTGGTGCTCAGCCCTCTTCACAGTCCAATTCTCACATCCATACATGACCACAGGAAAGACCGGAGCCTTGACTAGACGAACCTTTGTTGCCAAAGTAATGTCTCTGCTTTTGAATATGCTGTCTAGGTTGGTCATAACTTTCCTTCCAAGGAGTAAACGTCTTTTAATTTCATGGCTGCAGTCACCATCTGCAGTGATTTTAGAGCCCAGAAAAATAAAGTCTGACACTGTTTCCACTGTTTCCCCATCTATTTCCCATGAAGTGATGGGACCAGATGCCATGATCTTCGTTTTCTGAATGTTGAGCTTTAAGCCAACTTTTTCACTCTCCACTTTCACTTTCATCAAGAGGCTTTTGAGTTCCTCTTCACTTTCTGCCATAAGGGTGGAGTCATCTTCATATCTGAGGTTATTGATATTTCTCCTGGCAATCTTGATTCCAGCTTGTGTTTCTTCCAGTCCAGAGTTTCTCATGATGTACTCTGCATATAAGTTAACTAAGCAGGGTGACAATATACAGCCTTGACATACTCCTTTTCCTATTTGGAACCAGTCTGTTGTTCCATGTCCAGTTCTAACTGTTGCTTCCTGACCTGCATACAAATTTCTCAAGAGGCAGATCAGGTGGTCTGGTATTCCCATCTCTTTCACAATTTTCCACAGTTTATTGTGATCCACACAGTCAAAGGCTTTGGCATAGTCAATAAAGCAGAAATAGATGTTTTTCTGGAACTCTCTTCCTTTTTCCGTGATCCAGCGGCTGTTGGCAATTTGATCTCTGGTTCCTCTGCCTTTTCTAAAACCAGCTTGAACATCAGGAAGTTCACGGCTCACATATTGCTGAAGCCTGGCTTGGAGAATTTTGAGCATTACTTTACTAGCGTGTGAGATGAGTGCAATTGTGTGGTAGTTTGAGCATTCTTTGGCATTGCCTTTCTTTGGGATTGGAATGAAAACTGACCTTTCCCAGTCCTGTGGCCACTGCTAAGTTTTCTAAATTTGCTGGCATATTGAGTGTGGCACTTTCACAGCATCATCTTTCAGGATTTGAAAGAGCTTAACTGGAATTCCATCACCTCTACTAGCTTTGTTCGTAGTGATGCTTTCTAAGGCCCACTTGACTTCACATTCCAGGATGTCTGGCTCTAGGTCAGTGATCACACCATCGTGATTATTTGGGTCATGAAGATCTTTTTTGTACAGTTCTTCTGTGTATTCCTGCCACCTCTTCTTAATATCTTCTGCTTCTGTTAGGTCCATACCATCTCTATCCTTTATCGAGCCCATCTTTGCATGAAATGTTCCTTTGGTATCTCTGATTTTCTTGAAGAGACCCCTAGTCTTTCCCATTCTGTTGTTTTCCTCTATTTCTTTGTACTGATCACTGAAGAAGGCTTTCTTATTTCTTCTTGCTATTCTTTGAATCAGCCATGGGTATACATATATCCCCTCCCTTTGGACTTCCCTCCCATCTCCCTCCCCATCCCACCCCTCTACACAGCCCCTGTTTGAGTTTGTTAGCCATACAGCAAATTCCCATCGGCTATCTATCTTACCAAGGAGGCTATGTGGGCGCAGGAGGGCCTAGAGGCGCTATTGCACGTTCAAGGTCAGGAAGGGCGGCGGTGTGGAGAGACCCCTTGTCCAAGGTAAGGCGCGATGGCTGTGCTTTGCTGGAGCAGCCGGGAAGAGATACCCCACACCCAAGGTAAGAGAAACCCAAGTAGGACGGTAGGTGTTGCAAGAGGGCATCAGAGGGCAAACACACTGAAACCATACTCACAGAAAACTAGTCAATCTAATCACACTAGGACCACAGCCTTGTCTAACTCAATGAAACTAAGCCATGCCCATGGGGCAACCCAGGATGGGCAGGTCATGGTGGAGAGATCTGACAGGATGTGGTCCGCTGGAGAAGGGAATGGCAAACCACTTCAATATTCTTGCCTTGAGAACCCCATGAACAGTATGAAAAGGCAAAATGATAGGATACTGAAAGAGAAACTCCCCAGGTCAGTAGGGGCCCAGTATGCTACTGGAGATCAGTGGAGAAATAACTCCAGAAAGAATGAAGGGATGGAGCCAAAGCAAAAAGAATACCCAGCTGTGGATGTGTCTGGTGATAGAAGCAAGGTCCAATGCTGTAAAGAGCAATATTGCATAGGAATCTGGAATGTCAGGTCCATGAATCAAGGCAAATTGGAAGTGGTCAAACAAGAGATGGCCAGAGTGAATGTCGACATTCTAGGAATCAGCGAACTCAAATGGACTGGAATGGGTGAATTTAACTCAGATGACCATTATATCTACTACTGCAGGCAGAAATCCCTCAGAAGAAATGGAGTGGCCGTCATGGTCAACAAAAGAGTCTGAAATGCAGTACTTGGATGCAATCTCAAAAATGACAGAATGATCTCTGTTCGTTTCCAAGGCAAATCATTCAATGTCACAGTAATCCAAGTCTATGTCCCAAGCAGTAATGCTGAAGAAGCTGAAGTTGAACGGTTCTATGAAGACCTACAAGACCTTTTAGAACTTACCCAAAAAAGATGTCCTTTTCATTATAGGGGACTGGAATGCAAAAGTAGGAAGTCAAGAAACACTTGGAGTAACAGGCAAATTTGGCCTTGGAACACGGAATGAAGCAGGGCAAAGACTAATAGAGTTTTGCCAAGAAAATGCACTGGTCATAGTAAATACCCTCTTCCAAAAACACAAGAGAAGACTCTATACATGGACATCACCAGATGGTCAACACCGAAATCAGATCGATTATATTCTTTGCAGCCAAAGATGGAGAAGCTCTATACAATCAGCAAAAACAAGACCAGGAGCTGACTGTGGCTCAGACCACGAACTCCTTATTGCCAAATTCAGACTTAAATTGAAGAAAGTAGGGAAAACCACTAGACCATTCAGGTATGACCTAAATCAAATCCCTTATGATTATACAGTGGAAGTGAGAAATAGATTTAAGGGACTAGATCTGATAGAGTGCCTGATGAACTATGGAATGAGGTTCATGACATTGTACAGGAGACAGGGATCAAGACCATCCCCATGGAAAAGAAATGCAAAAAAGGAAAATGGCTGTCTGGGGAGGCCTTACAAATAGCTGTGAAAAGAAGAGAAGCGAAAGGCAAAGGAGAAAAGGAAAGATATAAACATCTGAATGCAGAGTTCCAAAGAATAGCAAGAAGAGATAAGAAAGACTTCCTCAGCAATCAATGCAAAGAAATAGAGGAAAACAACAGAATGGGAAAGACTAGGGATCGCTTCAAGAAAATCAGAGATACCAAAGGAACATTTCATGCAAAGATGGGCTCGATAAAGGACAGAAATGGTATGGACCTAACAGAAGCAGAAGATATTAAGAAGAGGTGGCAGGAATACACAGAAGAACTGTACAAAAAAGATCTTCAAGACCCAGATAATCATGATGGTGTGATCACTAACCTAGAGCCAGACATCCTGGAATGTGAAGTCAAGTGGGCCTTAGAAAGCATCACTATGAACAAAGCTAGTGGAGGTGATGGAATTCCAGTTGAGCTATTCCAAATCCTGAAAGATGATGCTGTGAAAGTGCTGCACTCAATATGCCAGCAAATTTAGAAAACTTAGCAGTGGCCACAGGACTGGGAAAGGTCAGTTTTCATTCTAATCCCAAAGAAAGGCAATGCCAAAGAATGCTCAAACTACCACACAATTGCACTCATCTCACACGCTAGTAAAGTAATGCTCAAAATTCTCCAAGCCAGGCTTCAGCAATATGTGAGCTGTGAACTTCCTGATGTTCAAGCTGGTTTTAGAAAAGGCAGAGGAACCAGAGATCAAATTGCCAACAGCCACTGGATCATGGAAAAAGGAAGAGAGTTCCAGAAAAACATCTGCTTTATTGACTATGCCAAAGCCTTTGACTGTGTGGATCACAATAAACTGTGGAAAATTCTGAAAGAGATGGGAATACCAGACCACCTGATCTGCCTCTTGAGAAATTTGTATGCAGGTCAGGAAGCAACAGTTAGAACTGGACATGGAACAACAGACTGGTTCCAAATAGGAAAAGGAGTACGTCAAGGCTGTATATTGTCACCCTCCTTATTTAACTTATATGCAGAGTATATCATGAGAAACGCTGGACTGGAAGAAACACAAGCTGGAATCAAGATTGCCAGGAGAAATATCAATAACCTCAGATATGCAGATGACACCACCCTTATGGCAGAGTGAAGAGGAACTCAAAAGCCTCTTGATGAAAGTGAAAGTGGAGAGTGAAAAAGTTGGCTTAAAGCTCAACATTCAGAAAACGAAGATCATGGCATCTGGTCCCATCACTTCATGGGAAATAGATGGGGAAACAGTGGAAACAGTGTCAGACTTTATTTTTCTGGGCTCTAAAATCACTGCAGATGGTGACTGTAGCCATGAGATTAAAAGACGCTTACTCCTTGGAAGGAAAGTTATGACCAACCTAGATAGCATATTCAAAAGCAGAGACATTACTTTGCCAACAAAGGTTCACCTGGTCAAGGCTATGGTTTTTCCTGTGGTCATGTATGGATGTGAGAATTGGACTGTGAAGAAGGCTGAGCACCGAAGAATTGATGCTTTTGAAGTGTGGTGTTGGAGAAGACTCTTGACAGTCCCTTGAACTGCAAGGAGATCTAACCAGTCCATTCTGAAGGAGATCAGCCCTGGGGTTTCTTTGGAAGGAATGATGCTAAAGCTGAAACTCCAGTACTTTGGCCACCTCATGTGAAGATATGACTCATTGGAGAAGTCTGATGCTGGGAGGGATTGAGGGCAAGAGGAGAAGGGGACGACAGAGGATGAGATGGCTGGATGGCATCACTGACTCGATGGATGTGAGTCTCAGTGACCTCCGTGAGTTGGTGATGGACAGGGAGACCTGGCGTGCTGCAATTCATGGGGTCGCAAAGAGTCGGACATGACTGAGCGACTGATCTGATCTGATCTATCTTACGTGTGGTAATGTAAGTTTCCATGTTACTCTTTCCATACATCTCACCCCCTCCTCGCCTCTCCCAGTGTCCATAAGTCTATTCTCTATGTCTGTTTCTCCAATGCTGCCCTGTAAGTAAATTCTTCAGTACCATTTTTCTAGATTCCATGTATATATGCATTAGAATACTATATTTATCTTTCTGTTTCTGACTTACTTCACTCTGTTTAATAGATCCTAGGTTCATCCACCCCATTAGAACTGATTCAAAGGTGTTCCTTTTTATGGCTGAGTAATATTCCATTGTGTATACGTACCACAACTTCTTTATCCATTCATCTGTCGAGACATCTAGGTTGCTTCCATGTTCTAGCAATTGTAAATAGTGCTGCAGTGAACAATGGGATACGTGTGTCTTTTTCAATTTTGGTTTTCTCAGGGTATATGCCTAGGAGTGGGATTGCTGGGTCATATGGTGGTTTTATTCCTAGTTTTTTAAGGAATCTCCATACCATCTTCCATAGTGGCTGTATCAATTTACATTCCCACCAACAGTGCAAGAGCGTTCCCTTTTCTCCACACCCTCTCCAGCATTTATTGTTTGTAGTCTTTTTGATGATGGCCATTCTGACCAGTGTGAGGTGGTATCTCATTGTCATTTTGATTTGCATTTCTCTAATAATGAGCAATGTTGAGCATCTTTTCATGTGTTTGTTAGCCATTTGTACATCTTCTTTTGAGAAATGTCTGTTTAGGCCTTTTCCCCACCTTTTGATTGGGTTGTTTGTTTTTCTGGTATTGAGTTGTATGAGCTGCTTGTGTATTTTGGAAATTAAACCTTTGTCAGATGTTTCATTTGCTATTATTTTCTCCCATTCTGAGGGTTGTCTTTTTACCTTGCTTATAGTTTCCTTTGCTGTGCAAAAGCTTTTTAAGTTTAATCAGGTCCCACTTGTTTACTTTTGTTTTTATTTCTATTGCTTTAGGTGGGTCATAGAGGATCTTGCTTTGATTTATATCATTGAGTGTTCTGCCTATGTTTTTCTCTAAGGATTTAGTTTCTGGTCTTACAGTTAGGTCTTTAATCCATTTTGAATTTATCTTTGTGTATGGTGTTACTACTACTGCTAAGTCACTTCAGTCGTGTCTGACTCTGTGCGACCCCATAGACGGCAGCCCACCAGGCTCCCCTGTCCCTGGGATTCTCCAGGCAAGAACCCACTGGAGTGGGTTGCCATTTTCTTCTCCAATGCATGAAAGTGAAAAGTCAAAGTGAAGTCACTCAGTCGTGTCTGACTCTTCGCAACCCCGTGGACTGCAGCCTACCAGGCTCCTCCGTTCATGGGGTTTTCCAGGCAAGAGTACTGGAGTGGGGTGCCATCGCCTTCTCCGGTATGGTGTTAGAAAGTGTTCTCATTTCATTTTTTTACATGTAGCTGTCCATTTTTCCCAACACCATCTATTGAAGAGGCTGTGTTTGCCCCATTGTATATTCTTGCCTCCTTTGTCAAATATAAGGTACCCATAGGTGCATGGGTTTATTTCTGGGCTTTCTGTCTTTTTCCATTGGTTTATGTTTCTATTTTTGTGCCAGTACCATAGTGTCTTGACGACTGTAGCTTTGTAATATAATCTGCAGTCAGGAGGGTTGATTCCTCCAGCTCCATCTTTCTTTCTCAAGACTGCTTTGGCTATTTGGGGTCTTCTGCGTTTCCATATGAATTGTGAAATTTTTTGTTCTAGTTCTGTGAAAAACACCATTGTTAATTTGATAGGGATCGCATTGAATTTGTAGATTGCATTTGGTAGTATAGTCATTTTCACAGTATTGATTCTTCCTACCCAGGAACATAGAATATTTCTCCATCTGTTTATATCATCTTTGATTTCTTTCATTAGTGTCTTATAATTTTCTGTGTACAGTTCTTTTGTCTCCTTAAGTAAGTTTATTCCTAGAAACTTAATTGTTTTTGTTGCAGTGGTGAATGATTCCTTAATTTCTCTTTCTGATTTTTCATTGTTAGAATATAAAACAGTTTGTCAATTTCTATCAACAGAATTATGCTGTGACTTTGATTGATATTGCAATAACTCTGTAGGTTAATTTGGGAATAATTGATAATTTTATAATATTGAGTTTTCTAACCTATGAACATTCTTTATTATCTTTAATGTTTGATATTTTTCCATGTAGAGACCTTGCACCTCTTCAATTAGATTTATTCATAAAAATCTGATATTTTTAATGTAAAATGGGAAAGGATGTCTGAAGGGTTTTACCTAACAACACTTCTGACATCAAATGAGAAGGGTTTTTTTTCTTCCTAAAATCACTTCTCCAACTCTCTGGGATCAACTGGGTGTTCCACAATGCAGTTTGATTCTAACACTAACTCCTGGAATAGCACAGACCCCTCAGGCTCAGCCCTACAAACTGCCCCCTATTTTGGACTCCCCCTCCAAAGCCAGTAATTCTGACCAGCTGGCTATAAATTAAGTTTACCACAGCCCTCTTCTCACATTTGATAATTTGCTTTGATGGCTGGTGGAAGTCAAGAAATCACGTTACTACGACTAGTTCACTAGAAAAGAGACAACTCAGGAACAGCCAAAGGGAAGAAGAGATTCTGGGCTGGAGAGGGGAAGGGCATAGAGCTTCCATGCACATCAGCCTTTCGGCACCTGGGTTCACCAGCCCTGAAACCTATCCCGGAGGGGTTGAATGGCAGTTTCATTAAGTAGGCACAATCGATTAAATCATTGGCTATTGATGACTTTGGGACGGGGGGTGCTGTGCTAGGTCCTCCTTGCCATGTGCACACTTTCCAGTCATGGCTAGTTGCCCTGTGGCATGTGGGATCTTATTTTCCCTCCCAGGGATCAAACCCACATCCCCTACATTGGAAGGCAGATTCTTTACCACTGGACCTAATGATTAACTCAGTCTCCAGGCCCCTCTTCCCTTTGCAGAAGTAGGAGAGGGTGAGGCTGAAAGTTACAACAGTTTTATCACTCTGGGGATTCCAAGAGTTTTAAGAACTCTGTACCAGGGATGGGGGTGGGGGGTAGGGTTGGGGGACAAACCCCAAAGGTCTATTTCCCATTGTGCCATAGAATTTTTTTTTTAAATTTCCTTTTCTATTTGTTTGTTGCAGGTATGCAAAAATACAGTTGATTTTTTTATGCCAATCTTGAATTAGGGACTTTTAAGATTGACATTTAATCCCAAAAGATTATGTGTAGATTTTTCTCTGTGCAAAATCGTGTTATCTCAAGCAGTGTTGGCCTTACCATCATTTTGGATGAGTCCTGGAAGCCTCCCTTTAGGTGTGGATTTCCCACTCACTAAGTGACTGGCTCCGATTCCTAAATCTCTGCTTCCCCTCCCCTGAAGCCTGAGCTCAGTTCACTACTTCTGTCAGCTCCTGACCTCCCACCCCAACTCCTGGGCCCTAGGACCCTGCACTGTCTTCCTTTCTCCTCAGGCCATTCCTGATACCTGTGGGAAGAACTTTATTCTGGAATAGTTGTTAGGGTGATTTCGGAGTCACATAGACCATTTACTAAAGATGCCGTCTCTGCACATTCCTGCAGCAAATGCTGGGCCCTTGAGTGGGGCCAAGAAGTTAGGGTGGGGGGTGTTCTGGGTGGGCTTGGGGGGAGTATTGTTGTTAAGTCGTTGTCCAACTCTTTGTGACCCCATGGACTGTAGCACACCAGGCTTCCCTGTCCTTCACCATCTCCAGAGCTTGCTCAAACTCATGTCCATCAAGTTGGTGATGCCATCCAACCATCTTGTCCTCTGTTGTCCCCTTCTCCTCCTGCCTTCAATCTTTCCCAGCATCAGGGCCTTTTCTAAAGAGTCAGCTCTTCCCATCAGGTGGCCAAAGTATTGGAGCTTCAGCTTCAGCATCAATCCTTCTAATAAATATTCAGTTAATTTCCTTTAGGATTGACTGATTTGATCTCCTTGCAGGAGGGAGTATTAGCCAGCTCTTTTTCAACTCTTGGCTATTCCCTGCACCTCTAGAAGAGTTCACAGAGTAGGGAGGAGAGTGAAACTGTCAGCTGAGCTAATCCAGAGATTTCTGGACAGATCCAGAGGGTCTGAGATGCTCTAAGAACAGAATTGCAGAACTGAGATTCTTCTGTAGCCAAAGACCACCAGGAGGAGGTCAGGTTTTACCAAACCATGAAGAGTCTACATTATGGAGAAGTAGCAAGGGCCCTAGTACCAGAAATCACGCATAACCCCTGCCAGATGACTCCAAAGGATAGGGGTTGAGCATCACTTCCAGACTCTTATCTGCTCAAGTTCTGCTGTCTGCAGGGCCCTGAACTGAGAGGATGCTCAGAGTGGTAACAGAGCAAGAGAAAAAGCCCCTGTTTCATGGGAATCTGCTCACTTAACACTCCCTAAACCTGTGTGTTGTCTTTTATTAACCCCACTTTATAGATGAAGAGTGCTGAGGGTTGCAGCATTTATGTAGCTTGCTCAGAATCTCCCCAAATTAGTGGCACACTTCCTGCCACTCTTCTATAACTCAAAGGTATATTTCATTCTAAAGTCCTTGGTTCTTGGAGCTTTGGCACATGTGGCTTTGCCTGATGGGAATGTTTGATAGATTCCTGAATTTCAAGGTCCCCAGAGTGATGGCCATTCCAAGAGATATGACCTTGATTCAGATTGATTCATGCTTTGTGAATGTGGAGAGGCTGTGGCTGTTTGAGCCCCCTTCCCTCCAAGTGGGCACCAGCTCTGTCCTAGATCTGTGACCTACTCCAGAACCTGTGAGAGTAACCAGGAAAATTCTGCCTCCAGAGCAGAAGCAAAAAGAGAATGCCATGTTCTGATGCCATGAACATATTCAGTTCTGTGGATAGATGAATGATCCAAGCATTCAAGATACAAAACATGTCTTGTTGAAAGTGACCTTTCTATCTGACACAAGAGCCTACTGAGTGTCTTTTGCACACACACCCCCCACCCACATACACACACAAACCCATTGAGCTATTTTGAGCCACATCAGATATAAAAGTATTTGAGTGGGTACCCCAGCTGTGTCTTCCATCACATATGGTCCCAGCCTAGGGCTCCCTGAAGGCAAGGCCAGAGCAGCACTTGGAAGGGTCAGTGCTTTGCCTCTTGGGTCTCCAGTCTCCCTCACTCAGATCTGCATGCCCATGTCACTCAGAGCTATTGATGGAGCTTAGTAGGGCCTTAGGTGGTGGTGGTTTAGTCGCTAAGTTGTATCTGACTCGTGCAATCCCATGAACTGTAGCCTGCCAGGCTCCTCTGTCTATGGGATTCACCAGGTGAGAATACTGGAGTGGGTTGCCATTTCCTTCTCCAGAGCATCTTCCCAACCCAGGAATCGAACCCAGATCTCCTGCATTGCAGGCACATTCTTTACTGACTGAGCTATGAGGGAAGTCCCTTAAGGCCTTAGGCAAACCCCCAACTGCAAAGTAAGGGATGGAGGTTTGACTGCAGGGGATGTTTTGTATAGTCAGAGTTCTGAGACCAGAGAGAAAGGAGCCCAGGCAGAGGTGGGCTGTCTTTTCCCCCTAAGATAGTGGCCCTCACCCTCCCCAGCAGAGCCCTTGGCTCAGGGCCTTTCCAGAATTAGGGTCAAGCACCTGGGGACCACAGGGGTCCTTTTAGCTTGGTCCCTGACTGGGCAGCATGCCTGTGAATCAGCAGCTTGCTTTTCTGTGAAGGCGCATGTCACATTGACAGGTTTTGTTTTAGAACCATCCTGGGACAAACCCAAGTTGACTGTGATATAAAAGAAAAAACAAAAACCTTTAATGCGCAGTTGGATTCAATTTGCTAATTTTATTTAGAATTTTCTTTTATGTTCATAAATGAAGTTGGCTCACATTTTCCTTTTCTTGTACTAGTCTTATCTGCTTTAAGAATCAAGATCATGCTCACTTCATACAATGAGTTTGCGGGCTTTCTTCCCTCTTCCCCGACCCTGCTTTTAGCTCTTTGATGGTGGAATGATATTTGTCATGTCTTTGGATCTTATAAAAACACACCGCCAGAGTCTGCGTGCTTGGCAGGGGACTTGGCGCAGACAAGAAAACAGACACCTCTTTTCCATGTTTGTAGTCTGTGTTGGCTTATTTATGGGGCTCTTGCTACTTCTGGGACCGCTCTGTGGGGAGCTAGCCCATTCCCCCAAGGAAGAGGCCTGCTTGGTGGGGTAGGGGGAGCCTGGGTTGGTACAGGGGGGCTGTGCCTGGGAAGGGAGCCTGGGGCCCCAGCACATGCTGCAGCCCCCTGTGCTTCCCTGGGGCCAGGCCCCTGTGGAGCCGGAGCTCAGCCTGAGCCTCCCCATGCAGGCACCATGTTCCGCAAGAAAAAGAAGAAACGCCCTGAGATCTCGGCCCCACAGAACTTCCAGCACCGCGTGCATACCTCCTTCGACCCCAAAGAAGGCAAGTTCGTGGGCCTCCCCCCACAATGGCAGAACATCCTGGACACGCTGCGGCGACCCAAGCCCGTGGTGGACCCTTCACGCATCACCCGGGTGCAGCTCCAGCCCATGAAGGTGAGGTGGGCGGGAGGGTGGAGGGTGGGCTTCAGACCATCCCTCTCCAGGGAGGGCAGCTGGCAGGACCACCCAGGCACCAGAGGAAACGTGACAACCAGCTATCAGTTAGTTACCTCGTTTCCTTTCCCTGCTAATCAGTGTCTTCTCTTCTCCCTGGGGAGAGGGAGTCTCGTTTGAAGGAGGAGGGGTATCCCAACCCACAGGGTGGGGGGGTTGCCAGATTTAGTAAATAAAAGATACAAGAGGCCCAATAAAATTTGAGTTTCAGATAACAATGAACAATCTTTAAGTATGTCCCAAAGCAATATTTGGACCTGGGGCTCTCACAGACCAGGGGGATTACGTTGTGTAGGTCAGGACACAGTGTGATGAAGAGCCTCACAGGGGTTGGGGTCAGGGCCCTGGTGGGGTTTGGAGGGCATGAAGCCCATGTGTGTGGAGGAAAGCGTTGGACTGGAGCCTCTCCCCCCAGAGAGCTCTGCATGGCCCCCCAGAAGACCACAGATAGAGCTGGAGAATGGCAGCGAGCCCTAGGCAGGGTCTGAAGTCCCACCAGCTCCTCAGGCTCAGCCACCCACACCGTCAAGCATGCTGGATTAAACACAGTGGTTACTCACCTGTCCGCCCTGCCAGACTGCAGAGCTCTTGAGCCCATGAGAATGAACCTTCTTCCTGTATGCCCACCCCAGCACAGGCCTGGCCCTCTGTGAGCCAAATTAAGGAACAGGTAGATGATGCAGCAAGCAAGGTACTCAGGTGTTCCTCCTCCTCCAGGCCCCCCTCTCTGACCTGACCCCCACCCTCCACCATGAACAGGAGGCTCACCACACTCTTCCTCCACCCCTCCTGCAGACAGTGGTGCGGGGGAGCTCCGTGCCTACAGACGGCTACATCTCCGGGCTGCTCAGCGACATCCAGAAGTTGTCGGTCATCAGTTCCAACACCCTGCGCGGCCGCAGCCCCACCAGCCGGCGGCGGGCACAGTCCCTGGGGCTGTTGGGGGATGAGCAGTGGGCCGCTGACCCGGACATGTACCTTCAGAGCCCCCAGTCTGAGCGCGGCGACCCCCACGGACTCTACCTCAGCTGCAACGGGGGCGCACCAGCAGGACGCAGGCAGGTGCCGTGGCCCGAGCTGCAGAGCCCACGGGTCCTTCCCAATGGACTGGCCGCCAAAGCACAGTCCCTGGGCCCTGCCGAGTTCCAGGGTGCCACACAGCGCTGCCTGCAGCTGGGCACCTGTCTGCAGAGTTCCCCAACCGGGACCTCATCCCCCACGGCCACGGGCAGGCGTGGGACCAAGACTGCCAGGCATGGCCCCGAGGAGGCCCGGCCGCAGTCCTGCCTGGTAGGCTCAGCCATGGCCAGGCCTGGTGGGGAGGGCAGCCCCAGCCCTAAGACCCAGGAGAGCAGCCTGAAGCGCAGGCTGTTCCGAAGCATGTTCCTGTCTGCTCCTGCCACGGCCCCGCCAAGCAGCAGCAAGCCAGGCCCTCCAGCGCAGAGCAAGGTAGGTCAGGCCGGGGCCCCCACTCTCACCAGGGTAGGCAGCTGGGCCCACTGCATCCACTGGGGACACAGGCCCTGCCCGCCTTTCCTGCTTACATGGTCGGGTTGGGGGAATCCTCAGATCATCAACTGAGGATTCTACCCTGAACCAGCTTAGTGCTCCTCCTCCAAAGGCTTAGCACGTGTGAGTCAGAGGTTGCAAGCCAGGTCGCTTTGCAGGGGCTTCTGAGGGGCTCCAGTATGCCCCAGCTGATACTTCTGCTCTCTGGGATGTGTCTAGGCAGACCACACAGGGAGGCAGGTACGCCCCCTGAAAAAGCAGCACTTTTAACCACAAGCCCAGACTCTCCCCTGCCCCCAGTGACCGGCAGTGACCTGGGTGCCCCCTCCACCCAGGCCCCAACAGAAGGAGGTGCTCTAGGACTTAGGGGGCAGGGTCTCTCTGGCTCTCTCTCTTCTCAGATCTTCTTTTGGCCTCAACCCCCTGCTTATCTCAGGGCTCTCCTGAGGTCAGGCACAGCCTCCCTGCACTGCTTCTCCCATAGGCATTCAGAAATGCCCTTGTCTAGTGAGGATTTCTTCCTCCTCACTCCCTCCCTTCCTGCCTACCCTTTTTCTAGTGGTTGTTGCTCTGTTTAACATTTCTATAATTATTTTTTTCTCATATTGTGCGCCCTATGAAAAGCTAGGAACTGAATTTGCCTGGATCTGGGAGCATCGGGAGAACCAGCTTCCAGCATGTGTGACAGTATCAAATGCGCACGTTTTTCTTGTTAAAAAGGAAACAGTGAATGGAGCCCTAACAGTGACATTTCTTGGCAGGCAGAGGAGAAAGCTTTGGCTTCTTCCATACCCTATGACACACCGTCCGTGGTGACAGTAACATCCTTTCCCATTTGGCAGATGAGAAGACTGACTCAGAGAGTCAGCCAGGGGTGGGGGGCCCTCTGGGCTCACACCTCCAGCTCATGAAAGCCTTTTCACAAAGGCATCTTTTAGCTCCTTCCTAAGGGACAGGCAGAAATAAGCTTAGGCCGCAGCACACGCTTGTTGCTGTTTAGTCGCTCAGTTGTGTCCGACTCTTTGCAACCCTGTGGACTGCAGCCCACCAGGCTCCTCTGTCCATGGGATTTCCCAGGCAAGAATACTGGAGTGGGTTGCCATTTCCTTATCCAGGGAATCTTCCAGACCCAGGGATCGATGTGTCTCCTGCTTGGCAGGCAGGTTCTTTAGCACTGAGCCGCTAGCGAAGCCCACGGGGGTTATAGGTCAGATCTAAGAAATAACCACCACAGCAGCGTGAGTGACAGAGTCTCCCCTTCCAGACGGTGCCTCTGTGTCCCACCTGAGCGTGGGGGACAAGGGGGTTGGGAGTGACCTGGACCCTCAACCCCTTCTAAGTCGCTGCCAGCCAGAGGAGGTCTGGGCTTCGTGCCCTCCAGCCCCCACTGGGACAGAGGACAGTGGGCTGGGATCCTCTGCAGGGCTCGGTTTTGGGGAGAATAGATGAGATGTGGCTTGATATGTCATGTGAGAAAACATGAGTACCTGTGAGCGGGTGGAGGGGTTTGGAAGGCTGTGTCCCTGGTGAGACATTCCCCAGAAAACTAAGGAAGGAGCAGGACAGTGCATATCACCTGAAAGTGCACTTAGAGGGTCCTGACGGAGCAGGGAGGTGGTTTCAGGGATTTGGAGAAAGGGGGTGTCAAAACTGGCATGCATGGCCCAGGGCTCCCTCCTGCACCCCACCGCAGGGGGCCAGGCCATCCCCCATCTCTGCACACTTCACCAGGCACCTACTGTGGGCTGCTGCTGCAGGGGGTGCAGCATCTCCCCTGTACCTGTGGAGGCAGGTGGCGCTTGTCTGGCACTCAGAGACACCACAGTTCGCAATCTGGCCCCCTGGACACACCCTTCTGGACAGATGTTCTCAAGCCAGGCCCCTAAAAGGCAGGGTCAAGACTACCCCTTAGCCACTCTGGGTCCAGGCTTCTCAACCTTGTACTGCTGACGTTTGTAGATAATCCTCTGTGGTAAGGACTCTCCTGTGTATTGAAGGATATTCAGAAGCATCTCTGACCACTGCCCTCTAGATGCTAGTAGCCCCCCTCAGATGGGACAACCCCAAATTCCTCCAGACATTGCCAAGTGTTCCTCAAGGGAAAAAATCATCCCCAGTTGAGAACTACTGCCCTCAGCTCTTGGGCCACTTGTCCTGCAGTCACTCACTTTGACCAAAGAGCAAAAGAGGACCTCAAGGAGGGACAGGAAGGCCAAGGAGGTAAGACAGAGCTTGAGGGATTTAGAAATGGTCCCACTTAGTGGCAGAAAGGCCAAGTCAGAAAGACCTCAGCAATCTGCAAACCTGGGTTAAATACCTGCTGTGTATCATGTACTCCATTATATGCCAAGGACCCCCAGTCAGACCACTGCATAGAGGTCAGAGGTTAGGCTGACTGGGGCTGAAGTCTGCTTCCTACTGAGTGACTCTAAGCAAGTTACTTAACCTCTCCGAGCCTATTTCCTCATCTACAAATGTAGATAATATTACCCATGGCTTAATAAAACAATCCACAGGGCCATGAGCATTAAATGAGATAAGGCACTTAATGCCCTTGTTAAAGTGGTAAGTAAGCCCTCTGTAAATGGCTTTATTATTTCTTAAATATTATGAGATGGTCTCTGCCTGTGCAGCCCTGACAGAACAGCCTCCTGAGCCCACAGCTGGAGAGCCCGACCTCTTCACCACAGCCCAGGAAGGGAACATGGGGCAGTGTTGTAACTCCACGAACGACTTTTCTTTCTAGTGGCTTCCTGCCCTGAAAGAGGCCTCAGTCACACAAGTAACTCCAGAATTAATCCAGAGTCCTTAATTAATTCCATGCTTTGTTGCCCTTTCGCTTTCTTGGAGTGGTTTAACAAGCTTCACCCGGTCCTTTCTGGTGACTCTGTGAGGTAGAAGCTCCCTCCTTGTGGAGACAGGCAGCAAAGCCCACAAAGGGACACTTGGGACCAGACCCTGCAGAGGTGAAGACCAAGCCTGGCCCACCACCCCCACCGTGTAAGCCTGGCCCACCACCCCCACCGTGTCCTAGACCACATGGGTGCTGGCCTCTCCACCGGGTCCATCTACTGCTTCCGTCCACCCCCTGTAACCTCGGGCCCTGAGCTCAGGGTCTCCGTGGGGGCCTTGATGGCAGAGAGGAATGAAGCCCCCTCCGCAGCCCCTCTGCATGGCCTGTCCCCCCCCCGCCATCCCCACCCCTGTGTCCACACATCCTCAGAGCAGAGAGCTCATGCAAGAAGCTGAGAGGCCAGAAGGAATGGGAAATTGTCTGCCTTCCTTAGAGATCCAGGGTGGAGAGAGGTCAAGGACCAAGAGGATAACGTTGAGGGCAACTTTAGGAGCTTTTCACGTCCCCAAGCTCCGTCCACACCAATGCTGCTCAGAGAGCACATTTTCTACATTAAATCCACCTTGGCCAGCAGGCAGCCTTTTTACAGAGCCTTGGGTGCTGCTTCTGGGTGACAGCGCGTGGTACTTCTGTTCCCGGTGTGGCCCCACAACCTCAGTGGTGGCCATGCTCCCTCTATCCCTAGTCCCAGCCCTCCCATGAGCTCCCCACAGCCATGGAATCACAGAGCAGCTCAAATTGTGGTTCGAGTTCCTCCCACCTCAAAACCCAGTGCTAGTGTGTTAGCTGCTCAGTCATGTCTGACTCAATGCAACACCAGGGACCAAGCTTCTCTGTTCATGGAATTCTCCAGGCAAGAGTACTGGAGTGGGTTGCCATTTCCTCCTCTAGGAGATCTTCCTTACCCAGGGATCGAACCTGGGTCTCCAGGGCCTTGTTAAAATGCAGAGTCCCTGCTCTCAGAACCTACTGAGGCCATTCCCAAGGCCCAGGACTCTGCATTTTATCCAGCTCCCCAGATCAGAGGAAACTGGGGCTCAGAGAGGGGGACTGGCCTAGGATTCATGGCAAGACCAGAATCCGGGTCCTTTCCTGACCCTCAGCTGGAGGTCCCACTGCTTCACCACAACAGACTAGGGAAAGGCAGGTGAGGGTTGGGTACTGGCAGGGACATGGGACAGTCTACCTACTGCACAGATGTGCTCCCCAGGCAGGGGTGGAGTGGTCTCAGCGGTCCCAGGAGGTGTTCCTACTCCTTCACCTCGAGGACTGAGCTGAAGCCAGGCACGGCCTGCCTGAGGCTGGAGCACGCCCAGCGGGCACATGGGACTGGGGCTGGCAGAGCAGCCGCGGCAGTGGCCTTGTGCACTTGCTCAGTCCTAGGCCAGGCCAGGCCAGGGATTGGGGTGGGGGCTCTGAAGTCCAGGGGGAAGGGATGCTGAAGAGGTTGAGAAGGCTCTGGCTGAGCCTGGTAGGACCCAAGGCCCAGACTGACGCAGCCAAACCCAAGCTGAGTGCTTGAGCAGATTCTCTGGAAGCTGATTCAGTTGTGAGGGTGAGGGAGGGCCAGCACCCTCTAGGCATCTAGACAAACCATCTATGAAATGGGCTCTGAGATGTTCTCAGAAAGTCCCTTTGTAGCTCCTAAAGTGTCCCCCCAGTAGGTCACTTTGGGGGATGGCCCTCTCCAGATGCCCTTGGGAGGTGTTGTGTGGTACTTTACCAGCTTCTTGGGGAAAACCCAAGGATGGGACTCTTTCTTGCTGGGGCTGCCAGGAGGGCTGGAGCTGTGCAGGGCTCACTGGGGGCCCAGTCTGTACTCAGTTCCACCTTCTCTCCCTCACTCCCTGCCAGAGATCAGAAACATGGGCCCGCTGCCCTCTCTTCCTTGTTGGGGGATACATGGGAGTTGCATGTATCACCCAGAGGGGCTGCTCCGGGGAGCCCTTAGGAAACCCTCTCACCCCAGCCCCAAGGCTTGTGTTTGGCCGGACCTACCCTCCTGACTCTACATCTCTCTAGTACCAAATCCCCAGTCCAGGGGACACCCAAGGACCACCCCCCCGACCCCCAGGTAACATGGCTGTGTGGCTCACAGCACACACACGCAGACTCCCCATTGTCAGGAATGAGCAGGACTATCAGACCTCGACTGGGGCCTTCCTTCCCTGCCCTGGGAGTCAGGCACAGCTGCGCCACTGTGTTCGCCGCCCTCCACCCCATGCCCAGGGCCTCTTCTGCCCACCTGAGCCCTTGGGTGGGAGAGACACAGCTGTGAATGCCTCTGACCCAGATTTCCTGTGCAGCCCCACAGCACAGAGTGGGGATCGCCTCCTGGCGGCCTCCCTGGGGTCTGACTGTCCATCACCCAGGGAAGAAACACTCAGCCCAGGACAGTCCAGGGACCTGGCTTTGTCTTCCCAGGAGGGGCAGAGTGGATATAAACAGCTGTTATTTTTTCTGCTCACCTTGGAACACTGGGGGTTGGCTTCTCAAGCAGGACTGTGGTTTGACTTCAGTTCCATTTGAAAATCTTTGCTTGAGGCACCTCCCACATTCATCCGATGCCCTGCCTGACCCTACACTTGTGCAGAGATCACGGCAGCCACCCACTGTCCCTGGGAAGGGCACTCCAAGTGCTCTCACAGCCAACCTTCTTTCTGTTTCTTTCTACAGCCCAGCTCCTCCTTCAGACCGGCACTGAAAGGCGGCCCCTCCAGCCTGGTGGCCAAGGCCCAGTCCTTGCCCTCAGACCAGCCCGTGGGGCCTTTCAGCCCTCTGACCGCCTCGGATACCAGCAGCCCCCAAAAGTCCCTCCGCGCAGCCCCAGCTGCAGGCGCTCCTCCAGGCCGGTCTTCCCCAGCGGGGTCGCCCCGCACCCGGCATGCCCAGATCAGCACCAGCAACCTGTACCTGCCCCAAGACCCCGCGGTGGCCAAGGGCGCCCTGGCTGGCGAGGACACGGGCGTCGTGACGCACGAGCAGTTCAAGGCTGCGCTCAGGATGGTGGTGGACCAGGGTGACCCTCGGCTGCTGCTGGACAGCTATGTGAAGATTGGCGAGGGCTCCACGGGCATCGTCTGCCTGGCCCGGGAGAAGCACTCGGGCCGCCAGGTGGCCGTCAAGATGATGGACCTCAGGAAGCAGCAGCGCAGGGAGCTGCTCTTTAACGAGGTGGGAGGAGAGGGTGTGGCAGGCGTGTGGCGGGTCAGTGATGGACCTCCGGGAGCAGGGGTGCGTTGGGGAGAGTGCCGGCACTCAGGCATCCCCTCCTGCCCCCAGGTGGTGATCATGCGGGACTACCAGCACCTCAACGTGGTGGAGATGTACAAGAGCTACCTGGTGGGCGAGGAGCTGTGGGTGCTTATGGAGTTCCTGCAGGGCGGGGCCCTCACGGACATCGTCTCCCAAGTCAGGTGGGCAGCTGGAAGGGCGGGGCCGGGCACTGGCTGCCCCACTACTGCCCTGGCAGGGCTATCAGGTAGCCTGAGTCCCAGATGATTGAGGTACCTGTCACATTGTCCTGAGCCATCCTCCCCACTCCCATCGGCTTGGGTAAACCAACCTAGGGATAAGACCCTAGGGGGTCTTAGGGGAGTGAGGAAGACACTGGGTCTCCAGCCTAGGCCCAGGCCCGTTTCCACCAGGGCTCTTACCTGACTCGGTTCCCCCACACATTGCCCAGGAGCTATGGGGCCCAGTATTGGGGCACCCACTCTGCCCAGCCCCTCTGCCCGGCCGCCCCGCCAAAGCTAACATTCTCTTTTGCTGGTGGCCATGCCTTCTACATCCAGGCTGAATGAGGAGCAGATCGCCACTGTGTGTGAGGCTGTGCTGCAGGCCCTGGCTTACCTGCACGCCCAGGGTGTCATCCACCGGGACATCAAGAGCGACTCCATCCTGCTGACTCTCGATGGCAGGGTAAGCCCTGCCCACCCTGGCACACCTACCACCCCCTTCCCGGCTCTTTCAGCTATCACTCCCTTTCCTCCCCCTCACCCTAACTCCAGGTGAAACTCTCGGACTTCGGGTTCTGCGCACAGATCAGCAAAGATGTCCCTAAGAGGAAGTCCCTGGTGGGAACCCCATACTGGATGGCTCCAGAAGTGATCTCCAGGTCTCTGTATGCAACTGAGGTAACCACTCTCTCCAGCCCCCAGTCCTCCCAGAAGGGCATGGAGACACGTGGTTCTTCTACTTGTGGTCCTCCCCAGAGCTTCCCACCAAAGATTGCCCCCAGTTCTTAGGTTCCCGCTTAGTCAGTCCTCTCCACTGGCCCCTTTTGCATGGTTCTTTCTGGCCTATGACTTTGCTGCCACAAGCTGGCCCCCCAAATGCTCTCCCCTAAGCCCAAGGGCAGGTCGGGGTGTGGCCAGGCTTCCCTGTGTGTGATGGCCTTTCCAAGAGAGTGGCTGACAGCTGTGTCGCTGCAGCCAGTGGTCACTTAAGCAGGGCACTGGGCGGGTGGCCAGGAAGGAAACCAATTCAGCAGGGAGACCTGGGGCCAGCTGCTCCTCTCCGCCTGCAGCCTGCTGCTCACTACCAAGGGGCCAGACTCCGGCCAGGGGAGTCAGGGACATTCTCCTCTTGCAGGTAGATATCTGGTCTCTGGGCATCATGGTGATTGAGATGGTGGATGGAGAACCACCTTACTTCAGTGACTCCCCGGTGCAAGCCATGAAGAGGCTCCGGGACAGCCCCCCACCCAGGCTGAAGAACTCTCACAAGGTCAGTCAGCACACAGGTGTGAGCCTGCAGGCCCGGTTCTTCCTGAGGCTTTAAGGATCAGAGCCTGGCTCTCAGGCCCAGCTGCACCTGGGTGTGGAGCCTAGTCACAAACTCTTATGGTCACTCTGACAAGTTTCCACCTGCAGGCAATGACAGGAGCCGAAGAGAACAGAACCAAGGCTGTGGGAAACCCTGATGTCCTGGAAAAGAATCTAGAGAAACTAACTGAGCAGGACCCCCTTCTATTCCATGTGCTGGGGAGCTATACCACGGCACATGTTCCCAGTCCATCACAGAGGACTGGCTTGCCCTCCCCGGCAGTGTATATCCTAACCACATCTAAACCAGTTTCCCCTTAAAACCAATGTTCGTGTGTGTGTGTGTGTGTGTGTGTGTGTCTGTTGAACCTTTTTCTGCCAAATCCACCCAAACCCCTAGTCCTTACCTGTGGGTACCCCCTGCTGGTGGCCAGCTCAGCACAGAGCTCCAAAATGGCACTGCCATCTGGTGGCCAGAGTAAGAAATGTCCCAGAGGGTTGAAGCCGGGTGCATAAATGGCAAAATAGACCAAAGCAACTTAGCAGCAGCAGCAGCCCAGCTGGATGACAGGACAGACAGGAAACACTTTGAAACAAATGGTCCTTAGAGCCTGCACTCCTGATCCCTAGACTAGCAGATAGTTCTAATTAGCTACTTCCCCAGAGGATGCTGCTTTCTGTTACAGCCTAAGACTCAACCTTATCCCAAAATATTTCTCAGAATGAACCAAGGCAAGACGCCTTGACTTGTCAGTGAACTAACTCAATGAACCTTGACTTAGACTCCAAGGCATCAAGCAACAAAGGAATCTTCTTTTCAGGTCTCACTTTGTTCTTTTCTAGTTTTCAAAACACTTCTTCATCCCTGACCTCTTTTAAAAAAAAAAAAAAAAACTTCACTAAAGCTCTATGTGAAAGACAAGGCAAGCAGATATTATCATGAGCCCAGTCTACAGATGAGAAAACTGAGCTGTAGAGAAAAGTGCAACTTGTCAGTGGATCAGGGATAGACCCAGAACTGGATCACTGGCACCTTTCCACTGAGAGCCCTGAGAAGCAGCGTAGTAGATAGGCTGTATTGGGAGCCCAGCTCTCCAGGTACCCTAATTCCATTGCTCAACAGCACCCCTATAGGTGAACTGGCCACTTTTCCTGGACTGATGCTGATTTTCTTTGGTTGTTGTTTAGTCGCTAAGTCATGTCCCACTCTTTTGTGATCCCATGGATTGTAGAGGCAATGGCACCCCACCCCAGTACTTTTGCCTGGAAAATTCCATGGACAGAGGACCCTGGTAGGCTCCAGTCCATGGGGTTGCTAAGAGTCGGACACGACTGAGTGACTTCACTTTCACTTTTCACTTTCATGCATTGGAGAAGGAAATGGCAACCCACTCCAGTATTCTTGCCTGGAGAATCCCAGGGACGAGGGAGCCTGGTGAGCTTCCGTCTATGGGGTCGCACAGAGTCGGACACGACTGAAGCGACTTAGCAGCAGTAGCAGCAGCAGCAGGCTTACCTACCTGATAGCCCAAAAAGTGCTGAGCCTGGGAGGAACCAAGAAGTAAGAAACAAGAGAACATAAGGCTTTCATATGATGGTGGAGCCAGGCAGATTGGGTCACCCCAGAGTGGCTACCAGCTATGGCTTCCTCTCACTGCCCTGCCTCCCCAGGTCTCTCCAGTGCTGCGAGACTTCCTGGACCGGATGCTGGTGCGGGACCCCCAGGAGAGAGCCACAGCCCAGGAGCTCCTGGACCACCCCTTTCTGCTACAGACCGGGCTGCCCGAGTGCCTGGTGCCCTTGATCCAGCTCTACCGCAAGCAGACCTCCACCTGCTGAGCCCAACCCCAGAGTGCGCCTGCCACCTGTGCCCACAGGCAGGGGACACTGGGCCACCAGCTTGCCAACAGGCCTGCCTGCCTGCCTGCCTCACTCAGTATTCTCTCCAAAGATTGAATGTGAAGCCCCCAACCTACCCTCCTGTCCCTCAGCCCACTGGGCCAGGCCGGACCTGCCCCTCGGTCACTCTCCCTCCCAAGAGTCCCCAGTTGCCTTTGGGATGATGGAGACCCCTTCTGCGGGATGACCCTTTGTTATTTGCACAGGGATATTTCTATGAAACATGGAGACCAGCGCTTCTGGCCACGGCGGCCAACACAGCAGAAAAGGCTGCTGTGGTTCTTTTTTATATATATATAACAGTAGTTGTAAACGAGCATCCCAGGTCACCCAAGAGGCAGACTGCCTGTCTTCACTAGGATGCTTGCTGTTCTCAGCTCCAGCTCCAAACCCTGGGGTCTGAGAGGGCCACAGGGAAGGTGTTTATTGCCCGAATCCATCTTCCTCCCTTTGTGTCTGACTTCCTGAAGTTGCAGTTCCTCCTACACTGGCTTCCTGACCCACCTGTGATGACAACAGGGCCCTAGCACAGCCAGCACCCGAGTGTGAACAGCCTGCTCGGAGGATATGCGTGAGGGAGGGGAATTTTCTGGGTGAAAGAGGAAGGAGGCAACTAGCAGTAAAGGTGGTCTCACTTTACAGGGTGTGTGTGTGGCGGGGCAGGGGGGAAGGTCACCCATGGCCGGCTTCAGTGAGGCTTCTCCATCTTTTCTCCCACTAAGTTCTGCTCTGAAGGCGACCTGCCTGGCTTCCTATCACTTAAGTCCCAGGTTTCTAACTGACCAATGAAGAGGTCTCTATTGTCAAACATATCCCAGGTGCTTGGCAGTTTTCTCCTGTACTGTGGAGTCTGAGAGCCAGGGACCAGAATGGTGAGAGAACAGACTTTGTGAGCTTCATCTCAACAACCAGGTCATCAGGGACCCGCTCCTTTTTGTGTATGCGCGGGGGACTGGTTCATTTCAAAATCCTGGTCTGGGGGAGGTGAACCAACTCCCAGGGGCCATCATGTCACTGGAGTGGGCAGCCCACCTGTGCAGACCACCCACCCCTAACTCCTCCTCATATACCTGTCTCCTTGTCCTCCCAGCCTTCAGGGCTGTTGTGAGACAGGGAATCCCAGGGAAGAACTCCAGGTGTCTGGACCCTATCTAGATAATATTTTTAGATTCCTCTGTCCCTAGAGCCCTGCTTTGGGGCAAAAAAAAAAGCAAGAACTTTTTTTTAAGGGTCAGAGTTTTAAAAAACAAAAGCATCTTCCCTTTTGTGACTTGTTTGCACTTGTGCCTGTTTTAAATTAAACTGAGTGTTCAAAACCTCTGGCCTCCCTGTCGTCTCTGGGAGTATAGCCAGGCTGTCTTCAAACTAGACACACTGTAGTGGGTATCCAGGGTGGTCCCCCTTCCTCCCTGACGTGAGTTCCCCAATGGCCATCCTGAGTCACAGAAAATCCAGCTCTCTGGTGGCAGTGAGGGCCGAGAAGGAGAGAAACAGGAAGTGAAAGGCCCTTGGGACTGAATGAGCTGAAAAATAGACAAAGCTCCTTCCCAGGGAGAAGAACTCAACCCAGAAAGCCAGAGCCATGGGCCGTGCTTGCTGCCACCACGGGGGCTCTGGGGCAGCCAGCAGGGATAGTGACCACTTTCTCGAGCAGCGTCTCCCTTTCCCCGTGTGCTTCTCCCACCCCCGGAAAGTCAGCTGCGGCTCTCCTCAAGATGTCTACAGGAAGTGGCCTGGAAATGCCTCTAGTGAGAAAGTGGTCTCTGTTTTGGTTCTCAGAAAGGAAGGAGACCATGAGGAGCTGTGAAGACCACAACTGGAAATCAAGAAACCTGGGTCTTTAAACTTCTAGCTCTGACACTGATTCCAGCACTTCCTTCCTGAGGTCTCATCCTACCCTCTCTCTGTAAGGGTCACTGAAACCTCTTACCTAGGAGGAGCAAGGAGTCCCACAGACTTTCTCCCCACTGCTCCTTACCACAACCCCACCTAGACAGCTGCCCTGGTCTGAGGGTCCCAGTCCCACCAGCTCAGCAGCACCTGATTCTTACCTTCAGGAGGCAGCTGCAGTGGGCTGGGCAGAGAAGGAGTCTGCAAGAAGGCGGGACCTTCCCCTCCCAATGGGAGCCCACAGTCAGGAGTGGTTGGCAAGGCAAAAAGACACCAGTCCTCTTAACTGAAGAACACTGGGTTTATTAACTGTTCCTTTGAGTTCTAAGAGTCGTTCCACTGCAATGTCATTCCCAAAGCATGTGCACTGTGTCATTAGCTTCTCACACAGACCAGTTCTGAGCTTACATCAGCTCCAGTGGCACAGGTGACTTCACAACGATGAAAGCAACAAGAATTTGGAAAAGCAAAATGTTTCGAAAAGTCTCTGCTAGACCAGAGTGAGCTCAAGAGGACCCCAGCCTCAATGTTCTGGGGCTGACAATGAGAGGAAGTTCAGGAGAGCGAATTGTGGTGAAACGTCAAACTTTTGCACAGAGCTGGGTCAGGTAAGTCTGCAAGAACAGCAAGGCAGTCAAAATACACAATTTAGTTCAGACAGGAAAGATCTGCTGTGGTTTTTTAGAAACAGCACTTTCAACCATCAAACCCTTGGCAACTCCACAGAGAGGAGCCCTCGAAGTTGTTTACCCAATAAAGAGGGCCTAAGGTGACCTTCAACCAGAAATCCCATGTCAGTGACACGTAAAACATGACAGCACCTTCAACACAACGTACAACCCAGACCCACGTCTTCAATGTGGTATTTTGAAGAAGCCAAAATAGTCTTACACCATTAAAAACTTCATAAAAATTAAACACAGTTGGAAAAGGATAAGTGAGCAAGCAAGGATCAGGAAAAAAAGGAGTTTGCACTTGGCACATCCAGTTATCACCGGCATCCCACCGCAGATCCTCTCCCTCTGGCTTTCCAGGTGCTTTTTCAGAACTTTTCAGTTCACCCACCACTCAGACAGGGGGACTGAGAGGCAGGTATTTTGGGAGAGAAGAGTGGGGAAAAGGCAAAACACCCCAGAAACAAAAGCAAATCTCATCAGAAGAAAACAGTGCAGAATCAGTAGGCCCCACGGTTCAGAAACCACAAAGGACTGGTTGGAAGCTTCCAGTCTCTCAGAAGTCAGCAGGAGCTCTCCACATGCAGCCTTGGAAGATCTTGGGGTCCTAAGTGAAGGGTCTGGGCTCCTGCTACTCCACATGTGAGTTTTTTGTTCATTGTCCCTCACTTGACTGCTGTGAAATGACTTCAAGTATCCGGATTTAACATACTACAAGAGGAAGAGGATTCCATGGGTAAGTGCACAGGAACGGAGAAGAACACAGCGGTGATTTCAAGCAAAACCAGAAGTCTGAACTCCGAGCCAGGGGCCAATTAGAGCGCAGTGTTGCCACCAGGGGGCACCAGAGATCACGTCCAGAGTCTGGGCCCTGGCGGCCTCGCGGACCCTGGAGGGGTGGAAGCCCTGCGGAAGCGTCTGATACCTACACGAGGCCGGCCTCTGATCACCCACCTGCACCGCAGGCCCGATTTCTCATCACAGGTTATTCTCGCTCTGGGCAGTTTCCTTAGAGTTACTGGCGAGAACCCCTCCGTTCTGCAAAGATGAACAGATCGACGTCTTGAAAGGACCCCACTGCTGGCGCTGCAAACTCAACCTCTGGGGTTCACAAAAACTCCCCCACGCACCGCTACCACGACCTCTGGGCGCGCGGGTTCGTGTGCTGGCGCTTCCGCAGGGCACGCGATTCGCCGGACCCTCCGGACCCCTCCCCGCTTGGCTGACACAAAGAAGAGGGCGGGGGCGAGGAAGGAGGGGACCAAGGGCCAGGCCAGGAAAGGGCCTTTAACCACCTCTCCACAGTTGCCTCTGACTCACTAATCTGTCCAGTATTGAAGCTGGGCTGAGCCTGCGTCCCACGCGTTGGAGCAGAGGCAGGGGTCCTTGGTCTCGACCTCTAGCATCCATCATCTGCCCTGCCTTCCATTAACGGCTCAGCAAGAAGCAGGAACCGTTTAACAGCCCCCTTCTAGCTCTCGCCAGTTTGATATAATTTAAACCCGGACCTGAGGCTCGTGTGGGCTTCAGACTCCCTCGCGCCGCAGCCGTTTACCGTGGCAAACACTTCAGTCAATTATCCCCCTCGCGGAGCTTCTATTTAAAGAGACATTGTCAGATTCTTAAGCCTCGGATCAGACCCGCTGCTTTCTGCTTCACATACAAAGACTCAAAACATGAGTTCTTTGAGGATTGGAAGAAATACAATTAAGCAAAGCCTTCGCAACCGTTCCACCCTGCGGGAGCACCCACGTGCGGGACCGGGGAGCTGGGAGGCGGTGGGGACGGGGGAAGGGCTATGTTCTTTTCATTTCAGGTCTCCGAAAGTGAGAGGAAATCAGTCAAGAGTCCAGAACTGGGCTGGGCAAGGGGAGAGGGGGCGGAAGACCCCACATTGTCAATGAAGTTGAATCTTTGGATCAGGCAGAGGGAGCTAGAACTACTCAGCTGCTGGTTCAAGGGACAACTGGCATTCCTGCCACCCCCAAAAGCTGCTTTCAGTGTCTTGAGGCAGGAGTTTCTCCCCATAAAAACTAAACTTCCAGATTCCTTCCCTCCTGTCCAGAAGGGCTCCCCTTCTCCAATACTCCAGCGCTTAAGGGGAAGGGAGATTTAGGTGGGGGCGTTATTGTCAGCATCATTGGAGTTGGAGTGGGGAGCCTTTGTCCTACAGGTCAACTCTTATCTCTGCCTGGCTGATGAGGGTGTGAGAAAACCCTTCAAGGGGATGGAAACCCTGCGGGAGCCAGAAGGACTCTGGACTGCACCTTAGCAAGGAGGGAAGGAAGTCCAGCTGGAAGGTTGTAGCCTATGGATCCAGTCTTCTATTCCTTGCTTTCACAACAGGAACAGCAAGCCTTCAGAGAATGTGAGACTTAGGAAGTATCAACAAGCACAAAAAAGAAATGATAGGGGTCCCTTTCAGAGAGAGGGCTGAGGGAATGAGATCTCATCTCAGCAGTAGGGACAAGTTCTAGGCTCTCGGGGTAAGAAACTGCCAGGAAAGTGAGGGGCCTAGGAAAAAGAAATCCCAGTAGGGCAGAGATTGGAAGGTGGGGAGAGCAGGACTCAGCCTCGAGACTGTTTACCGCTGAGCGTGCAGCACCACGGCCTCCGTGCCCCCCTGCCAAGGCTGAGGCCCGGGCACCGAATGTGGCAGAGCATTGGGCTCTAATTCCTGGCCGCTCTCGGGCCCAGATGCCTCCCCCGACCAGGCTGGGGATGTCTGGAGCTGTGGAGCGTCGGCGCAAACCCAAGCGTCCAGAGCCGGGATCGCCTTCGGGGTGGGGGCTAAGACCAATGGGGGCTTGCACTAAGGTTGGGGGTGCTCCCTCCAGCACCTCCTGCGACCGCCACCGCCCAGCCCCCGAGGACTGGGGCGAATGCGGTAGGGCCATCAGGGCTCCCGCTCGCAGTCGCGCCGCCTCCTCCTCGGTCACGGCGCCCAGCGCCAGGCTCATGCTCCGGCCCAGCTCCGGCCGCTCGCAACCCTGTGCCCGGTGCCGACCGAAGCCCTTACCCCCTGAGCCAGCCTCGCCGCCGTGACCATGACCGCCCGCCGCTCGGGCAAAGCGGGCCAGGAGAGGCCGCGGTAGGCGGCGGGGGCTGGGTCGTCGGCGCTCCGGGCTGGGCGCGGGGACTGGACGGCCAGGGGGGCTGTCAGAGTTGGAGCCCCGGGCCGCGGCGGCGGCGGCTGCGCGGCCCCACGGCCCTGTGAGGGCCTGCACACAGGTCCCGTGGCCGCGGGCGGCCGCCAGCTGTAGGGCCGTGAGGCCCGCCCGATTAGTACGGTCGAGGCGTAGGCCGAGGCGGCGGAAAGAGCGCACCAGGAACTCGAGCACCGCCCCGTGGCCGCACGCGGCCGCCCACATCACCGGGCTGTTGCCTGCTGAGTCGGCCGCCTCGGGGTCGCCGCTGAACTGCACCAGCAGTTGCACGGCGTCCAGGTGGCCGCGCTCGCACGCCAAGCTGAGCGCTGTGCGGCCGCGCTCGTCCCGCAGGTTCACTGCCGCACCCTGCTCCAGCAGTAGTCGCACAAAGCGCGCGCGCAGCGCGGGGTCTGGTAAGCCCACGGCCACCATTAGCGGCGTGCGACCCTGCTCCGCCCGGCAGTCGATGATGCTACGGTCCAGCGCATCCAGGACAAAGCGAGCCAGGTGCACTTTGCCCGCCTGCATGGCCTCCAGGAAGGTGCGCGTACCCGCTCGGGGGCACAGGTCCTTGGGCTTAAGCATGGCCTCTGCCGCCGCGCCCAGGCGGCCCGGCAGCTCCGCGCGGGGGCGCCCCTGTTCCCGCGCCCCGCGGAGCTCCGGGGCGCTCCGGTATAGCCCCCTCCTTGCGTGGGCGGCTGCAGCCGAGGGTCCTGAGGTTCCGGCTCGGTCCCCAGTTGCCCCGCCGCTCTTGGGCTGCACCCCTGGTGTCTCGCTGCTCCTTCTTGAGCTTCCCGCCTGAAGGTGTAGATTGCTTGCTACTCGGGGCTCCGCGCCTGGCCCGCCACGAGACGACGGGAACCGAAACTCAGGCCCCTCCTGACTCTCCCGCTGCTTTCCCGGTGTCCGGCGCCTCTCAGTCCCTGGTGGCTGGGAGCCACACCACTCACCCGCACCCGGGGCAGCCCCGCTCCCCCGATGAGACGGTGGCGCCCGCCGTGCGCGCCTGCCTCTAGCCCTGGCGGGGCGCGCCGCTCCTCATCTGCTGGCGCCGCTCCTCCGCCTCCTCCCCTCTCGCGGGGGCCGGGCCACGCCAGGGCGCTTGCTCCTTACTTGGGGGGCTCGGCGGCGCGGGAGCTGCCGCCCGCCTGGATACCTGGTTTTACAGCCTCGGGGGTCTCCATGACAATGGCTGCCCTAGAAGCGGGCTGAACTGTCTGGGCCGAAACGGACCCAGTGGGGGAGACCGCCTCTGACCGCCACCTTCGTGGGCCACGATGTCGGGGAGCAGCTCCTCCTCCGCGCTTCCCTGGGACTGCGGCAGCAGGGATGGGGCGGGGGCTGCTCGCCGAGGGCTCTGTGCACCCAACCCGGCCAATCCCAGTGTCACAGTCTGCTATCCCCACCCTCCGCCCCCACCGGAGTTGGTTCCCTGGGCTCCTTAGAAACTGACGGGACCCCGAGCCCGTCGGGGAAGAAGAGAGCTACCCCCAGCGGTGTGGGTGGAAGGAAATGGAACCCTATGAGGGCAGAACTCGACCATAAGCGAGCTGGGGGTGGCGGCGAAAGGCGGACTGGGAGTAAATCACTCCCCAAATCCGGGGAGGGGGTACCTGCGCTGCGCGGGGCTGGGGCCGCTCGGTCTGGCTGGGAACGGCCACTGGAAGTGTAGCGAATCACGCGCGCACACACAATCGTTCCTCCCGCACACGCTCATTCGGCGCGGGGGTGGGAGGGGGAGTGCGCTCTCCAATCTCAGACGTTTCAACCCCGACAAAACGCCCGCCCGCCAGCTCCCGGCGGCTGAGACACTGGCGGAGCGGAGACGCGGCGACCGGAGCGGGCGTCTTAAGATCCGAGAGTGCGGCAGCCGCGTTAGCAACTCCTCGGCACTGCCTCCCCGCTGCTTCAGGACCCGTCGCTACCCCGGAAAGAGCAAGGGACATGCAAGCCTCGCCCCAGGGTCCCCTTCTCCCTCTTGAGCACAAAACCACCCCCAGACCACAGGACTCTGACCTTTACCACTCGCTGACCTCTTCCGAGAGGAAGACAGCACCAGTCGGAGGGGTGGGGAAACCACCATTCCCTCTCTCCCTCTGGCCCGCTGCTCCACCCTGGTCAGCGAGGGAGGGGGTGTGCAGGCCTCGAGCGCCCAAGAGCTGCTGGGGGTGGCGGTGTGTAGGGTGGAATGAATATTTGTGAAATAAGAAGTGAGTCAGGAATCCACTACAGAATTCACTGAGACTTTTAGTGAGCCAGGTATTGTGTGATCCCTCCAGGATGGAAGAGACCTCCCCTCTCAAGATGGAAGACAAGACCAGGACATAAAAAGCCGAGTTTATGGCCTGGGGGCTGAATAGGTCTGTAAAATACAAAACCGAGACAGTCCTTCCCTGAAGGAGAAAAGGGAACTGTGGAGCAGGGGCGAGCCCTAGGATCTTCCCAGGATAGGCCTTCCAAGATGGACTCTGGCTGCTAAGAAGCAAGGTAGACATCCCTGTGGGGTTGCTGAGGCCAGGGCATGGAGACAGGAAAAACACCTTTAGGGGACAATGTTGAGGGCTGCTTTACGGGGTCCTTTTATATGAAAGACAGGAAAATAAAGGAAGAATGAAGTCCAGGCTGAGGACAAAGCAGTGACCAGAAGCTTTGCAGCAGAATCTGCCTGGGGAAAAGTATGGGCAGGAAGATTTGTCTCTAGGAAAAGCCAGTGGGCCCAGATGGCAGAGAGGCAAAGTGGATGCCTGGCCCTGCACCCTAAGCATCCCACCTCTCTCCAGCTCCCAGGCTTCTGAGATGTCCACCTGGCATCAGGGCCAGTCATGGAGCTGCTGCCGCTGCTGCTGCTAAGTCGCTTCAGTCATGTCCAACTCTATGAGACCCCATAGAAGGCAGCATGGAGCAGGAGCTCCCAACTCCCCTCTTGCCTGGGAGAAGCATGTGATGTATGCCTGCGCACACCATGAAGCCTCCCCTTTTACTTTTTGCATTTTTTAATCCCCCTACTCTGGGGTCTGCCCATTCTCTCTTAAGGTGTCACAGAAAGGGCACAGTATTTGACAGTAGAGTTAAGTCTCAGCTTGAAGGCATTCACTAGCAGTGTGGCTCCAGGCCGGAATACTCTTATCTGCAAAAGAAAGCCGATAATTCCAGCCCTGCCTGCTGCAAGCAACAACAGCAAGCTAGAGAGTGTCAAGAAAAGAGCTGCTCAGTTAGAGGACAGAAAGTCCAATCCCACCCCTAGACCGGGGCAGGGAGGAGGCATCCTGGGGTAGGAATAGACTCTCTAACCCTAGCAAGAGCTCAGGAATGATCTCCCTGTTTTCTCAGGCTTTAGAAGAAAGGCATTCCTCTCTTCGTGACTCAATTTCCCTTTTCCACAGCATGAAGGAAATTGCTGTCTTCTCTTCTTTCTCTGTTTCCAGGACTAAGGGAGGGAGTATCCCAGGAGTCTGTGTGGCAGGCCGGCCTGACAAGCCAGGCCCTGACATCCCAATGGGGAGGAGAGAAGCAGCCAGAATACAGAAGGGGCACTGGTCCCAAAGAGCCATGCCCCTCCTTCCTGGGCCACCCAACCTCATTTATGTCCTTTTTCTCTGTGGTAGATGAAGAGAGTTCGAAGGAAGAAGCGGAGTTGAGGCAAGGCCTCTCTCTGGCCTGTCAGGGTGTGCTGTGCTGTGTACGCTAAGGGAGGAGCAGCAGTTCCATTGCTCCAGCCCGTGCTACAAGCCCAGTGAGGCTATGGCGGAATGGTGTAGAGGTGGGGTAGGATGGGGTGGAGGGGGTGGGATGGGGTGGGGAGGGCAATGCCAGGTCTCATGCCCTAAAGCCTTTTTGCTCTGACTTCCCTGTGGGCTCAGTATGTTCTGAGCAGAAAAGAAATAGCAACGATGAAAAAAAGCCGAGACTTTGCTTTGGAGCACAGAGGCACCAACAGCCGGAATTAGAAGCTGTCGCTTAGGGAGCTGAAGGCTGACAGGCGATGGAGCTGAGGCAGGCAGGGGGCAGGCGGGCCGCCACACTCCCCTCCCTCCCCCACCTGCTGAGCCTCCCCCCTGTGGGCCCCAGGCTGGCAAAGGGCTTCCTCCCAGAGGCGGCTGGGGTCTGCAGTCTGTCACTCTGTCTGCAGCTGCCCCCCTCCGCAGGCTCCCTTCTTTCTTCCTCAAGTGTCACCAGCCCCCTCATCCAGTCACGTTGCACCAGCTCAGCAGGGTTGGGCCCGGTGGCACGTGGCTGGGAGATCCAGAGAGCTGGGGGGAGGGGGGTGTAGGGGACGGGGGTGAGTCAGCAGGGGACTCTGGCAGTGAATCAGCAGTGGGACTGGGAAGGGGGTAGGGACCTTTCTCTTTGTGAAAAAGGTGAAACTGAGGCATGCTGCTGCTGGGGCATCTGGCCCCAGCCCCCCTAGATCTGCAACAGGAGTGGAACTCAGGTGCCCTTCCCTGGCCCAGAGCCCTGAGAGAGGGCATCCGTTCTTCCTCTGCACATCCCTGGGGGCCAGAGATTAATGCACCCCCAGGGTCCAAGGACTATGGCATGTTCCCAGGGGCACCCTGCCGTTTTTCTAGAGGACAGAAAGCAGCAAGGTGGATATTTGCCCCGTTCTTCTGGGAAGCCCCCAGCCTCTCCAGGAAGCAGGACTGCATCCTCTCCCCCATTCCTGGGCATCTTAGCCCTGGGCTGGAGGCCTAGGGACACTGCCCAGAAGTGACTGAGAGGCAGAGAGAAGGAAGTCTACTTCCAGTGAGTGGCCATTGACCAAAGCTGGGAACTGCCCAGTGGGCCCTATTTGGTGCTGGCTCTGGCTAGGTCAGTGAGTTCCTTTAGGCCTGGATGCTCATCCCTGTGAAGTTCTATCCTTGGGTTGAGGAGGAAAGGGGGCAGCTGAGTGAGTGCTCAGCTGGAGGGCTGAAGACGGGACACTGGCCTGGGATGTAGATGTCCCGGGCTTAGCTGCCTCCAGCGTGTATGCAGGTTGATCAATGACAGGCCTTACTTCTGTGAATGAGCAGGGCCCCAGCCTCATCGTGCCACGAGAGACTGCTAGCATCCCAGAGATTGGCCCCCAGAGGGATGGGGGGAGGGGGCTCCTGTTTATTTACCAAAGGCACAGGTGCTCATAGCTAATGGCATTTGCTATAATTCTCTGATAAGAAAACAACCTCTTCCCAGAATCTACCCCCTCCCCCACCCTGCCTCTCCCAAGCCAGGGCCTGTCTTCATGTGGGATTTGAGACTGTGTCAATAGGTGATAGGCTTCCCTGGTGGCCCAGCAGTAAAGAATCTGCCTGCAATGCAAGAGCCTCAGGAGCCGCAGAGACTCGGGTTCAATCCCTGGGTGTGGAAGATCCCCTGGAGAAGGGCATGGCAACCCACTCCACTATTCTTGCGTGGAGAATCCCCATGAATCCCCATGGACAGAGGAGCCTGGCAAGCTACAGTCCATAGGGTCTCAAAGAGCCGGAGACGACTGAGCAACTTGGCAGATGCAAGCACAAAGCCTCCTACAGCACATGGTGGGGTCAACCCTACCTGCCACAGGCATATAAAAATCTGACCACTCTAAGTCTGTCTCAAGGGGCCCAGTTGGCCTGAAATATTCCGATTCCCCAACAGGGTGGGGGACACCTTTGCTCTTTTGCCCCAACCCTGAGGGCAGAGGCAAGGAGGCCACATTTGGGTGGGGAGTGGAGCAGAAGGGTGATGTCATCTTCCAGTGGTTATGGCATCAGGGCTGGCAGAAGGGGAAGTGAATCCTCTTCAAACCCAGAGGCAGGGCTTTTCCACTGTGCTCTGGAAGGGACCTCGTGCCCAGTTCAACTCATAAGGGCTTTTCCCCCAGTGCACTTCACTTGAGGGGCACTCTACTCTGCTGTCTGCCCCCCATTTCTCAGCCAGAGAACAGAGGCCAGGCTTAGGCAGAAAATCTTGGGACAGGGTTCTTTAGTAGGAGTTAGAGAAAAATAAATAAACTTCATACAGTCAGGAGAGAAAATGGTGCTGACCTTGTCAGACAGTCTGTGTGGGGGGCACATGCTGGGAAATGCCCCCAGGTCTCAGAAAAGGGGTGATGGGGCTTTGGGTGGAAGAGAGCACAAAAGACGGTCTTTCTCCCATCTCCCCCAGCCCCAGTTGTCTCAGTGGCCTGAGGGTCATACAGCTGAGGCAGCTTTTCCACATCAGCCTCTCATCCCCCACAGGCAGGAGGCAGGAAAGGCATCTCTGTCTGGGATCCTGGGAGCAGCCATCCATCCCCAAAGAACTGGAAGGAAGTGCCAGACTCTGTATCTGGGAATTGACAATGAGGTCAACTCAGGGCAAGCCGGAGATGGGGCCTAGGAGCCAGGCTGAGCCGCCCACCTTAGGGCAGGAGCTTTTGGAGTTTAGCCCTGCTTGAACTACAGGGGCAGGAGTGGAGGTTCCATGTAGCCAAGTCTAACCCTCCAGGAGAGGAAACTGAGTCCAGAGAGGCTCACTAGGAAAGGCAAGACTGGGGGGCCAGGACCCCATTTCCTGCTTCCCAGGTCATATTTTTTCCCTCCACAAATATGTGACACTTATTCAGAGAGGAGGGGAGGAGGAGCAGGATGTTGGCTTGGAGAGGGCCTCAAGGCCCCAGAGAGGCCCCACATGGTTCTAGCCTCCACCTTAGCCTGCAGCTGAGGGAGGGGCTCCAGTGTCCAAGGGAGCTCCAGCTTCCTGCACCTCAGAACACAAGGGGCCCTCTCCTCCAGGGCTTGGAGCCACGTCCCAGGAAAGAGTGGATGTCCTTGCAGGATGTCCCCATGGGATGGGGGCATCAGAGGTGGCTCTCCTGGGTCTCTGCCTGCTCTGTGAGTGTGTCCTGCTCACACAGCTCCCTGGAGACCATGCAGGGTCTCTCAGGCTTGTCCTCCTCCTCAGAGGGGAAGCCGGCCCGGAGGCAGGTCCTCACTGACTCCTTCACTTCCATCTCCAGGCCCTTCATCTTGGCCTCGTACTCTGCCATCGCCTCCTGCTGGAACTGTGGAGACAGTGAAAGAGCACCTCCTGGCTCAGGATGGGCCACCTGCCCCTCTCTCCCTCCCCGTGACAGTGGAACTGAACCGGAGATGCCTGGTTTGTTCAGACTGCCCAGGAGATCAGGGTGGGAAGTGGAGCCCATCAGGGGGTTTCTCAGGGGAGGGTCTGCCAACCAAGCGAAGAGATCTGCAGAGATGCCTCATGACCGACCCCTGGGAACCAGAGGCCTGACCCCCCAGGAGAGGGGCCAGTCCCTCTCCTCCCACCTCCTGACTGGCAGCTCCCCAGAGCCTGGTCCCTTTACACCCTGGAGCCAGGCCAGCTCTGCTGTGGGCCTGGGTAGTGGCCCACGCCCCTCCACCCCACCTGTTTTTCCATCTCCTGGATCTGTTCCAGGCAGGCTGCCTGCTTCTCCTCCAACTTCTCCTGGTGCCTCTCCAGGTTCTCCGTCATCTGGGCAGGAGTAAGTGGCAGATACAGACCCCTTTAGGCTGGTGTCCCAACCTCTGCACAAATACTAGAACCCCGGATGGCCAAGGGGCAGCCCCTCCCCCACTGCCTCCTGCCCTATCCCTAGCTGCCTGGGCCAACTGAGACAGCGCATCTCCTAAGGGCAGAGTAAAGGCCTGGGACCACCTCTTCCCTCAGAGAGAGTGTGTTTGGGAAGAACATAGCTCTCACACACCTGCTTGATCACCTGCACCACTTCCTGGATATGGGAGTTGTTAATCTCTCTCTTCAACCTGTTGGGGTGATCAGAGTTTCAGATGGGGTAAGAGGCCGCTGAGAAGAGCTGGGTGGGACAAAGTCTCCACAGGGTGTAGGCAAAATGAGAACTTCATGGTAGAATCATCTGTGGCTGGCACATCTATGTCTGGTCTGGGAACCAGCCAGAGGGGTAAGCAGACGGACCCATGGAGGACCTGAGGAGCCTTTGGGAGCCCTGCAGGCCTTCTGAGGGAAGGGGCTTCCTCACTAAAATGCACTGTTCCTCAAGGCATGCATGGGCAAGTGTAGGTGGAAATCAGCTGTCCCAAGGTTTCGCTTCCCTCTTGGCCTGTTTAATTTTCCCTTAAATTCTCCTCTCTGCTCAAATAGTGGTGGCATCTGTGTTTTGCCTAAGGAGGACATTCTCTGATTCAGAGGTGACAGAAGTGGAATCACCTTTCAGGAACCAGCAGACTCCGGGAAGCAAATCAGGTTCCCCTTGTAGGGAGGCCCCTTCCCACTGGACTGGCTCCTGCTCAGCACCAGGCCTGGAGCTAAGTCCTGTGCCTCCCCTCCAGGGCTCACCTCTCCTGAGCCATCTTGTCTGTGGTGACCTTCATCATGGCCTGGATCCGCTCCAGCCTCTTGGCCTCCAGCTTCTTCTTCATCTCTTTGGTGTCACTGCAGAGAAACAGGCATCAGGAAGACATTTCCTGCGGCCTGGGCCTTCCTGGGAGGTAAGAGGAGTAGAAGGGAGGAAGGCCTACGTCTCCAAGGTCTCCTTGAGGGTCTTCCGTTCTGCAGCCTGTTTCTCCCTGGCCAGCTCCATCATCTTGGTCATTTGCTGAGGGAAAGGAACAACCGGCTAAGCCAAGCAGATGAGAAGCCCTTCGATGTGCGATGTGCGGAAGGTGGGGTCTGGCCGTGGCTTCCTGTCCTTCCCCTCCCCTCCCCGACTCTGGCACCTGGGCCGCGTGCTGCTCCTTGAGCTTCATGACACACTCGCATTGCTCCTCGCCCAGCTGCAGTAGCTCCAGCTCCAGCCTGTCCCTCAGCTCTCGCAGGCGCACGTCCTCGCCCTCCTGGCCTTCGGCCGACGCCGCCCCGGCGGTGTCCTCGCCCGGCAGGGTCCTGAGACGGCCACGTGGGAACAGGCCGTGAGTCCCAAGCCGCCCGCGCTGCCGAGGGCAGGATGCCGCCACCGCCGCCACCGCCACCGCCCTTACCTCTTTTTGCGGGATCCCTTGCCCGGGCCGAGCTTGCGGCCCCGGCACCCGCCGCTGCCCCCGCGCCTGGCGGCCCGAGCCCGGCCAGCTGCGCCGCGCCCCTTTGCAGCAGCTCCTCCCAGCGCCGCACGCCGCGCCGCCCCAGTTCCCGAAGCTCCTTCTCCTGGCGCCGCTGCAGCTTCACGACGCCCTTCAGCTCCCGCAGTTCCTCCAGGCTGGCGGTCTGCGGTTCTGTGGGGGCCAGGGTGAGGCGTGCGCCCCCCGGGGACCGCCCCCCGGCCACAGAGTCCCCGACCCTCCCCAAATTCGACCCCAAAGTCTCCCTCGAACTCAGCAGACCTTACCCGCAGTTTCTTTCGTGGCCTCCTCCATGGCCTTGGCCCCGGCTGCTGCAAGAGCCAAAGACGAGGCTCTTGGGGTGCCCTACGGGCCCCTGGGTTCTGCTGCTCCCCGCCCAGTCCCCTGATAGTGTGGGCCGCCTGCTGAGCACTGCCCAGCCCGAGGCTTCACACGCAGCTGTTTCCTCCCCAGGTGAAAGTTTTCGCTTTTTTATTTTTATTTTTGGGATGCGCCTATGCATGCAGCGGAGAGGTCAGGCCCCTTCAGATGGGTGGGAGGACACTGAGCGCGTACCTGCTGACCCGTTGCTTGTTGGAGCCGATGCCCCGTTGACCTGGCTGGCAGGGTGATTCCCAAGAGGGAAGGGACTCTGTAGGGAGAGCGGGTTGGGAAGGTGCCTCTCACCCTGAGCCCAGGAGACCGCCCCCACCCTCATCGTCCGGCAGATGGGGCAGGCCTGTGGGGGGCTCTGGCAGGAGACCTGGCAACACAGACCTCGGGCTGGCCTCCCATGGCTTCCTTGAGCTTCACAGCCTTCTTATCATGGGCACTGAAGAACTTGATAGGATTGGCGAGGGCCACCGTGAGATCTGGGTGCACAGGGATATGGTGGGCCTGGTAAGACGTGCCTCAGAGTCTCTCCCATCCTCACCTGCCCCAGGATACCCTGTTCTGCCTTCCTCTGGAGGCTGGCTTGAGGAGAAAGGAGAGAGGATGGACAGCCTGGGACTCCCAACATTCTATGGGCCTTCTACCTGCCCAGGTGTCAGGCACATAGTCCTTCATCTCCAGGAAGACGAAGAGCGCAGGCATGGTGAGCGGCATGTTGCTCTCATTGTGCAGACAGAGATGGTGGTATCCTGTGGGACATGACCAGGTGGCCAGTGAGCCAGAGCCCACTGCTTCCAGCGCTGCTTACCAGCAGCCCAATACTCAACACTCCTGCCTTTAGTCTGGTTCCTGGCTGTGTGGTCTTGAGTAGATTACTTTAAATCTCTGAGACTTTCCCCATCTGTGAAATGGGGGTAACAGTGTCTACCTCATGTGGTTGCGTGCATGCTAGGTGGAGTCAGTCGTGTCTAACTTTGCGATCCTATGGACAGTAGTCCATCAGGCTCCTCTCTCCATGGGATACTCCCAGGCAAGACTACTGGGGTGGATTGGGATGCCCTCCTCCCCGGGATCTTCCCGACCTAGGGATCGAACCTGTGTTTCCTGCAGCTCCTGCATTGCAAGCAGATTCTTTACCACTGAGCCACTGGGGAAGCCCACTTCACGTAGTTATGCTCAAAATAAAGTGTGAATGTGTTATAAGCCATTAAAGCACTTTAAGTGCCCAGTGAGTGTCAGCTGCTTGGGAAATTGCCCCAGTAATTCCGGAAAATTAGAGACATTCTGTTGGGTGGACAGAGGCCTCAACCTCTGTCAGTTTCCTGGAGAGGTACTATTCCTGCCCCACTTTCTTGGGCTGATAACATGACAGGGCTACCTTCCTGAAGCTGCCCCATCCTGTGGATGGGTTCCTGATGCTGGTCTTGGTCTCAGATCCACTAGGAACAGCAAAGAAGTACCCTTGTCCTTACCAGAATTTAGGGCACTGATGGGAATGATGCGGTGTCCAAGAAACTTGTTGCCTTCCTCCATCACAGCGACTCTCAGGGAAGCCAGCTCAGGCATCAAGATCTGGGGAGAGTTCAGGACAGGACAGGCTGAAGTTGGGAGGGGGCGGCCAGGCTTTCCCCCTTCCTGGCTCCAGAAATCTAGGGTCAGTGTGAGAGCATGTTACCAGGTTTGCTGAGGACAAAAGGCCCACTCTAAGCCACGCACATAGCCATCCTAGCAGCTCCTGTCATGGCTGGTCCGCACAGGGCAGAGAGCTGGATATATGGCCTGGGCTCCAGGGGCCTGCTGCAGACAGCCCTTGGCAGCTTTGTCAACAAGTACCCAGTGGGAGCAAAAGACCCCCATGATTCCTTGAGCCCCTGCATCCTGGTCTGGAAGTGAAAATTTCTGCCTCTAATCCTAACATGAACAAGCATGTGCATACATACCTGTACACACACACAAAACCTGCCCACCAAGTAAATTTCTGTAAACTTGATTTTTGAACTCTTAAAACTCAGGAGGGCACAGGGTGAGGGGTGGGGAGAGGAGGAGATTCAAAGAACTCCTTTTATGTATTTCCTCTTCTACAAGTAGAGACCAAGGAGGAGGGGCATGTCCCAGCCCCTGCCTGCCCTGGGCCCCACCCCAACCTTCTCAAAGACAAAGGGCTCCTCCTTCCAGACTGGATTGATGGAGTTGGTACTGGGTGACAGCTTGGTGCGATAGCGCCTCTTGGGATCTCCCGGAAGGCCAAACAGCTCCACTTCCACATAGGTGCGCACACTGCGTTCTGACAGGAACTGCCCAGAGATCACCTGGAGGGGCGAGGAGTGGCACGGGAGATCAGCATCAGTTTCCCACTCAGGCCATGCCCAGAACCTAAGTCCTCCAGCACCCTGGCTGAAACATCCATTCTTGGGTACTGGGAAGAGCCCGGTTCAATTCTGGCCGCAGAGTAGAAGCTGTGTGGCTCAAAGGTTACAGCTAAGCTCTGGCATCCAGGCTGTTTCCAGCATTCAGGGAAGAGGTGTGGGCTTCCCCACCTCCTTCCCCAGTGAGAAAGGAACAGGGCCCTCCCCCAGGGCCTGGGGCTCCTGCTGCCCCACTCTGCCCACTCTTCTCCCCTCCCCCAACCCAGCCTCAGCCCTTCCCCTTGGTTTCCATGGGGACCAAGAGGCAGCCTCCAGTGCAGAGGAGGAGGCAGTTTCCAAGGCAACTTGCTACTGCACGAAACTGGCTGGGGCTGAAGTTTTCAGGATATCAGGGGAGGGGGTTGGGAATGGAGGGGTGGGGCTCCTGTGCTTTTTCCTCAAGACCCCAGCCCTCCCGGCTACTTGTCCACCTCAGGGCCTTGCCGTAATGGAAAGGGTGGTGGCTACCACCACGTCGATGCGGTCCACTGAGAAGGGATTGAACTGCTTGTCCGACCGACGCATGAACTCATGCTTGAGGAGGTAGCCACTCTGCCCGTTGAACTCGAAAAGCGCCATGTTCTGCTGCATGGGCAGGTCTGGGGGGACAGGGGCAGTCAGGCAGGGGGTCCCAGCTCTGAGTATGCACACAGCCTCTCTTTCCACATTTCCCCGCTTTCCCATCTTGTGAGCAGGGACGCTGGGAGGGCTGAGAGGATGAGGGTTTCTCATATCCCATATTGGTTCCTTAGGGTCTCATCTCTCAGGAAGGGCCCCCAGCCCAAAGTTAGCAGGAGCAAAGCCACGACCGGACCTCACACACAGAGTGGGAGCTGAGACCAGTGGAGCAGGGGTTCCCACAGCACCACTCAGGCTGAGCAGCCAGAACACCAGAACGCTTGCCAGCACTCTGGCATCACCACATATACACTGGTGTACCGGCAGTCACGCAGGTATGAGCTGAGGCACTGAAGGCTCACACACCTGCACGTGCACCCACCTGACTGCATCAGCCTAACTGAACATCAGCTCCCCCAAGTCTGTTTCAAAGACGTCCCCCTCCCCAGGGAAGGGGTAAAGGTGGGAGGGGCAGGGGAAGGTTCTTAAGGGCCTGATCATGCCCTTACCCATCGTCTGGAAGTTGAGGGCAACCATCTGACAACCAGCATTCCAGAACATCTGGGGCATGTAGTTGGAGGAGTCCATGCGGGTACCCTTGGGGTAGATGCGGCTCATCTGGCGCTTGTTGTAGCTGCCATGGAGTATAGGAACCGAGAGGACCACGGACCTACGAGCCTCGTCTCCGGGCCCCCGCCCCTCCACCCCACCAGGGACCCTGGCTACAGAGGTCTCAAGGATACTCCACAAACTGCACTGAGGACTTGGAGAGCAGGTCGTAAGCCTTGAGCTCCGTGAAGGAGGAGATAACATAACTTCGGTTCTTCTCTGCATAGAGAATGACGGAGAGTCCACATCAGGCTGTCCCCTCCCACAGACCTGTCCTCCCCTTAGGTATGGCTTCCACTGAGGCTTGAGAGTTGAGGGGCCAGCCCTGGGGTAGGAAATGTGCAGATCTCTGTGGGTAGCAGTGTGTCCTGGGATAAAGGGTATGCACAGTGGATACACACAGGGGGGCACTGTGAGTGCCAGAGTCCTGGAGGGTGGGGTGCATGCCCTGGGCACGCATAGGGAGTGTGGGGAACACACAGAGATGACCCCAGAGGTCAGGAACATGCCATGAAGTACAGGGCACAGAGGTTAGGGGCCCACAGCAAGAGTGGTGCACAGGAAAGGGTGCAGGCTGGGGGTTCAGGGATGAGAAGGGTCGCAGAGTGGACACAGAAACAGGTGTTGGTGATGGGGACGTGCACAGAGAGTGAGAGAACTCACTGTGAGCATGTCCGGAGAAGATAAAGGTAAACAGCATGGGTGCGCTCAGAAAGGGAAGGGGACAGGCACTGTGTCTGGCTGGTGTCTTTGCCGTCCACCCCCTCCTGGGAGTTCTCATGCCCCAGAGACCACAGGAGCCCCCGGACACCCAGCTGAGGTGGCCTGTTGTAAATGACCTGCCTGTCACCGACACATTCCAGAGCATTCTGCTTGCTGCCAAGTTCCCAGTACAGGGACAGCACACTGGGAGCCACTTCCACTTAAACATGCCCTTTGCCTGGCTTCTCTGCTGGGTATTTATAGACAGGGCTCCCAGCCCAAGGGAGGGGAGGACCTGCCTGGCTCTCACCCCTACCCATCAGGCCGCTCTGGTGTCAGGACACACTTCCAAAGGGCCTTCTCCTGCATCGAATCTTGACTTCCAGCTTCCCACCACCCCGTGCTAACTCACGGGCAGAGAACTCGAAGGAGATGAACTTGGTGGGCTGGATGTAATTGACTAGGCTGGACATCTCCTTGTAGGCCGTCACCTCCAGGCCCGCTGTGCCCTAGGGAGGAGGGGGAGGGGTAGAGAAGAGATTAGAACAGAGCCTGGTCCCTCACCCGCCCCACCGGAGGACTCCCCACACACCTCATCTGACTGCATCTTCTTTATCTCTTCTTCATCCAGGTTTCCCGACTCCTCCTCTTCCTCTTCTACCTCCTCCTCCTCCAACTCAGCCCCTTCCTCACCAGCCCACACTGCCACATACAGCTCTGTCAGTACTGGGGGCCCTGGGAGACCCCACACCAGGCTGGCTCTCCCCTTCAGGCCCAGCCCCTCTCTCTCCCATTCCAGATGCTCCCCCATGCCCATGCCCACCCTCACTCCTCCCCGGCCAACTCACCTGTATCCTCACCCACAGGGGCATTGGGTGGGCTGCTACCCTCAGCCTCCCCATCCGGCTCTTTGCTGGGGGATGCAGAGCCAGAAAACTGGTTCTTCTTGTTCTTGATTAGGATCTTGCCTCGGAGATCCTCAGGGCTGGGCAGGGGGATGCCAGGTTTCAGCTATGGGAGAAGAGAGAGAGAGCCTCAGCCATCTCCTCACCTTCAGGGTATAGCCTAAGCTCCTTCAGGCCAGGCCGCCCTCTACTTGCCCTCTGCCTACTTCTCCAGCCTCGTGTCTCCTCACTCCACCTAGTGTACCAGCCCTCTGTCTGGCCCAACTTATCCCAGCTCCTCAGTGATGTTTTCTCACCTTATTCAGTCTGCCTGGAACACCCTTGCCCACTGTCATCAAGATAAATCTATTATCTCCCTTAGGTTACAGCTTAATAATCACCTTCTCCAGGAAGCCTTCCCTAATTCCCAGGACCAGATCTGGAGCCCCAAGTACTCCTAAAGCAGCCACTGGTTGTAATGGCATGGTTACTTGTCTGCCTCCCAACTAGAGGGTAAGCAGTCTGAGCCCTGGGACTGGCCTCTTTGCCACTGACATGTCCCTCAAGCCCAGCATGGTGTCTGACATGTGGTAAACAATAGGACCCAACAATCCTCGAGGTGAGCCCCAACATCCTGGCACCCTGCCTGGGGTCCCCAGCCCTCAGCCCCAGATGCCCCACAGTGAAGTCTTCTCACCGGGAACTTCTCCAGGGGTTCTGTGAGCAGCATATCCCCAAACATCGTCCGGCAGTACTCGGCCATCTTAGCCTGTTGGCGGGGTCTGCAGGGAGCAGACGTGGGTGGTGTTCAGCTGCTCCTCTCTACCCTCTTATCCATCTTTTTGGGATAAAGGGTATGCACAGTGATAACCCAGATCAGAGGCTCAGGAATTTGGGGAGGCAGGGACACAGGCAGGAGAGCCCACAGTCCCAAGGAGATTGTGAGGAGACGTGGGAGGGAGCTGGAAGGCATGGCTAAGAGGTTGGGGAATGACTGTAGGGAGAGTAGCAGCAGGTGGGAGACGGGGCCAGGGTAGAGAACAAGGCTGGGTGGCCTGGATACACACGAGTCCACGTGGTTTTCAAATGACAGGATGACCGGATAAGGGGAGGTCTTAAAGGCACTTTCTGCAATGGCTTCGATTGCTTCCTGGAGGAGAAGGGGACCCCACGGGGGAAGAAGGAGGTCAGTGCTATGCTGCAGGCTTCCACTGCCCCAAAGGTACCATTGTCCACTCCCCAGTTTCTACACACGCATAGAACTGGAGGGCGACTCTTGGTCCCTGTCCCTTCTGGTCCCCTCTAGTCCCCACACTGGTCCAAGGCCTCCCAGCCATCCCTCCTCTCCTGCTTCACCACCCCCAACCCCCAACCCCCAACCCTCTGGGCTCTTGGCCCAGGGCCCTTCAATAATGCCCCTGTCACCAGCCTCTTCACACCGAGTCTCACCTTGAAGTAGATGTCTGTGGTCATGGTGAAACCGTGGGTGATGATGGGCTCCTCGTCGGGGGGCTTCCCCTTCCAGCAGTCTAGCTCCACGCAGCGGCAGCCTGCCAGCAGCACTTGGCGGTACATCTCAGCAGAGGAGAGGCCTGAGAACTGGCCGGCTGAGCCGGAGGAGGGGCGAGGGGCGGGGGCGTCATTCAAGGGCAGTCCTGCTCTGTCCCACCCCTCTCCATCGCGGGGCTGTCCTGTGGGCAACCCCTGCAGGGGGATTGAGGGGACAGGAACAGGGCCCAGAAGAAGAGAGGTTGGCTGTGAGGTCGCCAGGGCCCACCTGTCAGGTAGGTGTTGTGGGAGGAGTTGATGAAGTAATGGTTGAGCGGCTGGGTCATGTCGTGGTGCAGCAGCAGCTTGTCCTGGGCCAGCACACTGTTCTCCGGCCCACAGAGAAACCACACCATGCCCTCGGGTGACAGCTGGCCTGGGGGACGGGGTGGTTGTCAGGACTGCAGCCTAGCTGCGGGGACGGGAGGGCCCAAGTTTCCCTCCGTCCTCACCCCGCTGCACATTGATGCCGCTGGGCTCGTACTTGTCGATGAGGCCCTGAACCTGGTCAGGCCGCGCTGGCGGGAACAGCAGGGAGTTGAGCCTGGAGTCGCGCTGTTTCTGGTTGATGAATTTGGCCAGGTGCTCCTTAGTCATATAGGGTTTGGCCTTGGAATGGCTGCAGGCCAGAGAGAGGAGCACGGGTCCCCCTCTAGATCCCCTGGGCTGGGGTGGGAGGGGCCTCAGACAATCCCCTTCTCCAGCAACATCACCTAATTATCAGCATGGCAGGTGGGAATTTCAGCCACCACCCCTTCCCCAAGCCCAGCCCAGCCCAAGAAGCTCACTAGGAAGTGAAGATCTCATCTATTTCTGGCCGAGGACAGAGGCTCATGAGGAAGCTCTTGTACACGGACTCTGGGAAGTCCTCAGGATTGATGGCATCGTTCTGGGAGATAGAGAATCACTGATGACTCCTGGGTCCACCTCCTAATACTGGGAACCTCAGACTAGGTCCAGCCCCGTGCAAGTGGACCTGGGGAGAGGGACGGCTCAGGACAGACAGAAGAGCAACAAGGGCACCCTGAGCCCCTACTTTTCAAGGCCCTTGTTGCTGAGCAGAGAGCATCTTAGCTGGTTTGCTTTGCCCCTGAATTGACCTCAGCTAGTCACTTCCCACGGGGAAGGCAATGGCACCCCACCCCAGTACTTTTGCCTGGAAAATCCCATGGACGGAAGAGCCTGGTAGGCTCCAGTCCATGGGGTCGCTAGGAGTCGGACACGACTGAGCGACTTCACTTTCACTTTTCACTTTCATGCATTGGAGAAGGAAATGGCAACCCACTCCAGTGTTCTTGCCTGGAGAATCCCAGGGACAGGGCAGCCTGGTGAGCTTCCGTCTATGGGGTCGCACAGAGTCGGACACGACTGAAGCGACTTAGCAGCAGCAGCAGCAGTCACTTCCCAGGTGGCTCAGTGGTAAAAGAATCTGCTGCCTGCAATGCAGGAGACCCAGGTTCAATCCCTGGGTCAGGAAGGTCCCCTGGAGGAGGAAATGGCAGCCCACTCCAGTGTTCTCGCCTGAAAAATCCCATAGACAGAGAAGCCTGGAGGGCTATAGTCCACGGGGTCACAAAGAGTCAAACACGATTGAGTGAATGAGCACGAGTCTCTTGGCTAAGACAGAATTTGAACTAAGAATGACCAGAACAGGGAAGGAAAGAGGTGAGAAGCAAGTGGGGCTGTTTGTCAAAGCTGTGGGCGATCTTTTTCTTTTTAAGTGAAGGATAAATTTTCAAAAGAAAGCAATTTACATACAAACAATGCACTTAACAACAGAACCTCAAAATGCATGAAGCAAAATTGACAGAATTGAAGGGAGAAATAGACAGTTCAACAACAACAGTTGGAGACACCAAAAAAGCACAAGGAATGATAACAAAACATAGACAGAGTGGACTTCATCCAAATTTAAAATTTTTATATTCCTTTAGAGAAGGTTAGCATGGCCCCTGTGCAAGGATGACATGTAAATTCATGAAGAGCTCCATATTTTAAAAAAAAATTGTATTCCAAAGGAACCACAGAATGGGAGAAAATATTTGCAAATCAGATATCCAATAACTGACCATGCCACAGTAAAAGACAGTCTAATTGAAAGATGGGCAATGGATTTGAATAGATATTTCTCCAGAGAAAATATGAAAATGACCAATAAGCATATGAAGAGATGCCCAACCTCTTGTGTGCTGTGCTTAGTTGCTCAGTCGTGTCCAACTCTTTGTGACCCCATGGGCTGCAGCCCTGCAGGCCCCTCTGTCCATGGGATTCTCCAGGAAAGAACACTGGAGTGGGTTGCCATGCCCTCCGCCAGAAGATCTTCCCAACCCAGGGATCAAACTCAGTCTCCCACATTTGCCATCTGAGCCATGAGGGAAGGGGATTCTGCTGGGCCAAATTCTGAAAATCATCAGGACAAGGAACTCCTTTCTATGTCTGTTCCATTTTCTTCCTTCTGGAATAGGAATGCCTATAACTATTATCATATGCTTATCACACCACTGCATTTTGGAAGCAGGAGCCCTGTTGTCTTTTTTACTGATTCACAGATGCAATAGGGCTTCCCTGGTGGCTCAGAGGTTAAAGCATCTGCCTCTAATGCGGGAGACCTGGGTTCGATCCCCTGGAGAAGGAAATGGCAACCCAGTATTCTTGCCTGGAGAATCCCAGGGGTGGAGGAGCCTGGTGGACTACAGTCCACGGGGTCGCAGAGAGTCAGACACGACTGAGTGATGTAAGTTTCACAGATGTAACAGGATTTTGACCTGTTGCCGATTTAGATGATCTAGATGAGATTTGCCTGGAAAATCCCATGGATGGAGGAGCCTCATAGGCTACAGTCCATGGGGTCAGAAAGAGTCAGACAGACTGAGCAACAACACACACAGATGAGATTTAGGACTTTCGAACTGATGATATTTGGACGAGAGTTTAAACTTTAGGTTTGAGACTTTGGGGAATATTAGGGTAGGGTGAATATATTTTGTACAGGGGACAGACATAAATTTGGGGATCCAGAAGGCAGACTGTAGGGGGCTAAAGGTCACCTCCAAAAAGATATGTCCATATCTTAATCCCCAGAACCTTTGAATGTCTCCTTATTTGGAAAAAGGGTCTTACAGATGTAGTTAAGTTTTGGCTTTTCATATGAAATTATCCTGGATTATCTCAGTGGACTTGAAATTACAACAAAAGTGTCCTTATAAGAGAGAGGCACAGGGAGATTAAGTGCACAGAGCAGAAGGTAATGTGAAGACAGAGCAGACAGAGAGAGGTGACCGTAACCCAGAGAATGCCAATAGCCGGCTGAAGCGGGAATATTTTCCTCTAGAGCCTCTGAAGGGAGCATGGCCCCTGATTTTGGACGTCTGGCCACAACAACCATGAGAGAATAAATTTCTGATATGTCAGGTCCCCTAGTTTGTGGTAATTTATTATAGCAGCCAGGGAAACCAATACAACTAGTAAACATTTTAAAGGGTTTTGCACTTTTAAAAAACATTCTGAAGAAAACCTGGATAAATTTAGTCGCTCAGTCGTGCCTGACTCTCTGCGACCCCCATGAACTGTAGCCTGCCAGGCTCCTCTGTCCATGGGATTTTCCAGGTAAGAATACTGGAGTGGGTAGCCATTGCCTTCTCCAAGCTAATGCCTTCTCATTAGCCTTAGGTAATTGCAAATCGAAACCACAGAGGGGGAATTCCCTGGCAGTCCAGTGGTTAAGACTCCACCCTTCCACTGCAGGGAGCACAGGTTCTATCCCTGGTCAGGGAACTAAGATCCCACAAGCCAGGGGGTGTTGCCAAATGGAAAAAGAGCATAAAACCACAACGAGATACTATATACACAGAATGACTAAAGTGAAAAATAAAAAAAGAGAGTAACAAGTGTTGGTGAAGACGTGGAGAAATTGGGGCACTTGTACAATGCAAGTGGGATTGTAAAATGGTATGGTCATTTTGGAAAACAGTCTGGGATTTCCTCAAAATATTAAGAATAGAGTTACTGCTGCTGCTAAGTCACTTCAGTCGTGTCCGACTCTGTGCGACCCCATAGACGGAAGCCCACCAGGCTCCCCCGTCCCTAGGATTCTCCAAGCAAGAACACTGGAGTGGGTTGCCATTTCCTTCTCCGATGCGTGAAAGTGAAGTCGCTCAGTCGTGTCTGACTCTTAGCAACCCCATGGACTACAGCCTACCAGGCTCCTCCATCCATGGGATTTTCCAGGCAAGAGTACTGGAGTGGGGTGCCATATGACCCGAAAATTCCACCCCTAGGTATGTACCCAAGTGACTTGAAAACATATGTCCAGACAAAATCGTTCACAGAAGCATTATTCAGAATTGCCAAAAAGTGGAAATGACCCAAATGTCCATCAACTGTTGAACAGATAGATAAAATGTGGTATATCTACACCATGGAATATTATTCCACAATAAAAAGGAATGAAGTACTGATGCTACAGCATGGATGAAGCTTGAAAACACTGTGCTAAATGAATGAAGCTTAATATCAAAAATCACATATTATATGATTCCATTTACATGAATTGTCCAGAAGAGACAAATCTATAGAAACAGAAATGAAAAGTAGATTTGGTGGCATTCAAGAATTCTGTGCCTTTGCATTTCATTCCAGAAAAACCCACCAATTATTTTCCAGGTTCACTCTGAAAAGCCAATATTGGTCTCAGTTTGGAGCAGAGGCTCTGAGCAGATGAGCTAGACCGAATCTTGGACCCATCATGTATAAGCACAGATGGCTCAGGGGCTCCTACTGGGGTGCTGGAGAACTGATCAATAAGGAGGACATGGCCGAGGTGGGAGCTCAGGAGGTAGGAGCGGAGAAGTGTGGATGTTACTGACAGCAGCCACGGTGCCCTGGCAGGAGCCCATTCGCACCTTCTCCCAACCCCCAGCTTGCATCCTCTGCAACTCATGGTGCCAAGGGGTCCCCAGCTCTGTAGAGCTGACCGCGGGGAAGGATTCCTCCCGGATTCATGCGGACAGGTGATCAACGAGGCCTCAGTTCTATTTATTTATAACATTCCAAATTCTTATCAGGAGAAAAGACTCCATGGATTCTGGGTGGTACTTTATACTGAGGCACTGGCCAACAGAGGGTGGGGGCCTGAGATCCACCCCCGCCAGGCAGGAACCCTGGCTCGGGGCTGTGTCTGCCCAGACAGCTCCTTTCTGTAAGTCACATGAGGTACCTCGTGGGTGACCCCGCATACGACTTGTAATTCAAAATTAATTACTTAAGTAAAAAGAAGGGGCTTCCCCGATGGCTCAAGTGGTAAAGCATCTGCCTGCAATGCAGGAGACACAGAGACCTGGCTTCAATCACTGGGTTGGAAAGATCCCCTGGGGAAGGAAATGGCAACTCACTCTAGTACCTTGCCTGGAAAATCCCATGGACAGAGGAACCTGATGGGCTATAGTCCATGGGGTCGCAAGGAGTCAGACATGACTGAGCATGCAAGCACACCAGTAGAAAGAAAGATGTTTTCATGTGTTGAGTTGAAGGAATGAAGACCAACCTACTCTGAACTTGGGCATCTCAGCCCCCTGCCCTGGTTCTGTCACTGCTCCTGATGTCAGGAATCGGCGGCTCTGGAGTTACCTGGCTTTTCAGGCTGTTGGCCAGGACTGTACCATCATTTCTGCTCTCCCCACTCCCATGAGGCCTGCCTAAGTTGTTCTCCAGCCAGAGGCAACTCAGGTGAGAAGGAGAATGCTGGGAGTGGGCTGGAGAAGGAGAACCACTCACCTTGCCTTTGGGGAGGTGGCAGGCGCTGAGGGCAGCTTCTACCCGCTTGCGGTCAGCAGGGAACATCTGGAAAAAACTGAGAGCAGAGAAAGTGAAAGTTGCTCAGTTGTATCTGACTCTTTGCAACCCCATGGACTGTATAGTCCATGGAATTCTCCAGGCCAGAATACTGGATTGGGTAGCCTTTCCCTTCTCCAGGGGATCTTCCCAACCCAGGGACCGAACCCAGGTCTCCTGCATTGCAGGCGGATTCTTTACTAGCTGAGAAAGGCATCAGGCAAAGAAGGGGTGTCTGGCCTGGAGAGGGAAAGCCTTGAGGAGCTTGGGGGAGGGGAGGGGAGCATGTGTGGGGAGGGAATAGGGGAGACTCACTTCTTCACGGGAATCTTCCCCTCAGGGTTAAGCTGCATCTTGAGCTTCACAAGGCTGGTGGGCAGAAAGCAGCCTGTCAAGGCTCAGTCCCGCACACTTAACCCTGCGTGCACTAAGGCCAGGCAGGTGGCCACTTACATCTTGTCCAGGAAGGTGCTGCGGGAGGCGTTGGCCGTCAGTGGGTGCTTGGCCAGAGCCAGTACGTCTTCAGCCCAGTCCTGCAGGATCCCAGAGCACAGAGGTCATGTCCCTGATCCCAGAGATGCCACCACACCCCACAGCCCAGGCCTGTGCCCCCCACACACCTTGCCCACGTTGTCCTTATAGGAGACGAAGTTATGGAAGGTGAGGTCCACCATGTCAGGGCCGGATACCACTGTGAGCGTCTTCAGCAGGAAGTTGTCGGTGATGTTCATGTTGAAGACTTCCCGGAGCTTCTGGCTCTGCAGCGGGTGGTGACGCGGTGGGGATCAGCAGTGTGCCCCTGGCCCTCTGCACCGTGGCTCCCCTGTCTCTCCTTCTCAGCCACGGGAAGTCTGGCCCACTGGAGGGTATCTCATCTGTGCCCATCGTGGGAGCCACGGAAGGACAGGCCCACAGGAAGGACAAACCAAGGCCATGGGGCTTGCAAGTTCTGTGTATTTTGTTTGCCATTTCTCATTTGAAGACAGATTCTTAGTCCCCAGTTTCAGGGAATCTTGCTTCCCACCAATCCCTTCCTCCAACTTCCCTACCAGCATTAGGCAAAAACAGGCAAAGCATTTGGAGGGGAGGGGAGAGGGGGCTAGCCACACCTCCCAGCCTGGCGTGCTCTAGGGGCAAGAGCTGGCCATGCAACGTCTCCATTCTCTGTGTCCTGATACCAAAGCCCCTGCAAGCCAGGGGGCAGCCACACCCCTTCATGGCTTAGGGAGAGACCCTCAGCTCACTCCAGAGATCAGGCTCCCCGCCCCCACAGGGACCCCTACCCTATGGAGCTGGTGTCTGTGCTGAGCCTGGTCTCCTCCAGGCCCACTTACCTTGGGCATCTTGGCAAACTTTCCAAAGCGGGTGTCCCGGATGCTGGTGATATCCAGAAGCTCCATCTCCTGGTAGCAGCAAAGACAGGATGTGGACCAAGACATCAGATCGAGGCTGAAGGGCAGGAAGCTTTACACCCCTTCACATCTTGGCCAACTGCCTTTTCTAGATGCCAAGACTGTGGGGTCTCCCAGACTGCAAACTTCCCTTCTCAGCTAGTGGTTCGCCTTCTTCATGCGACCCTCCTCTCTTCCTCTATAGCCACGCCTCTCCTGGCCACTCAAATTACTGGGGAGCTGTGACCTCATCTCCCCACCTCCATCCCAGATGCACTCTCCCCAGACTCCCCCACCCTTCTTTCTGCCCAGGTGCTGAGACTTCTCTGATCTCTCTGGACCCTCAAGGTTACCCAGAACCATAGAGAGGGAATCAGCCTTTGGCAGCAATTCTAATTCCATTCTCTCTCTCCAAGGGATGCTAAGGGTGGAGCATTGGGGCCCAAGGCAGTCATGGTCCTCACTGGGGTCCTCCCTCCCAAAGCAGCCAGACCCTGCCCACAGGAGGTCCCGTGGAGCCACCCTTTCAGGTCACTCTACACTGCTGGCATCCACACCTTCACCCCTGTGTCATCAAGAGGCTGCTTGGATTCGATGGATTGGCAGGAATTCGGGGCTGTGGTAGACAGGGGCTGCCTCACCTTACTCTGATATGTCCAGTACAAGTAGTAGCCCTTGGGATCCACACGGAGGATAACCGGAGAGGCTATCGTTGTTTCCTGCAGAGAGAAGGAGTCAGCCCCCTGCTCTGAAACTTCAGGCTGAGCACTCCTGGCCCTAGCTAGGGGCCTCAGAGCTCACTGTCTGCCTAGGAGGTGGCTGTCCCAGGGGTCTGTGGGTATTTCTCTTTGTTCTCCAGAGCTAAGGATGGGGTATAAGCCTTAAAAGCTCTGAACCAGGGGTGGGAAGGGGCAGAGGGTTGGAAATGACATTTCTGGAAGAGAAGAGGGTTTCCCCTCTAAATCCCAAATAGAAGTTCTCCCTCTAGACCCCAAGCAAGGGTCTTGGCTCCCCACCTTACCCTGTTTTCAAGGCCCACAGCTCAACCAAGGGGGTAGAATGTTCCTCACCAAAACTCCACGCTACCTCCAGGAGAACTAAACACGGTGAGAGCCGAGAACCCAATCCCTGCAAAGCAGCCTAGCTTCCTGCCTGCCCAGTCCTCCCATCCGTGGATCCCAGCTTCTCAACTGTCCCACATGCCTTCCCACCTCCCAGCACAAGCACCCAAACTTTCTTGCCTAAAATATCATCAAAGACTAGCTTCTGGAAAGTATTTCCTGAGACACACTGCAACAAAACGGTAAGAGCCGGTTCTCAGACCTAGAACCCTATCTAAGAAATCCCCAGGGGCTCACAAACTCCCAGGAGAGAAGCCTCAACTAGACCGTGAGCTCTGTGCACCATGTTTGCTGAAGGAGCGAGTGAATGAAGAATGAACGCACTTCTGAACTCCTGTTCCGCTCACAGAGCACACAGGCTACCTTTTATCTTAATGGTCTTTGTATGCACAAATAACAAGATACTAAAGTTGAAGTTTCCAACAAGGCATGGTAGTTGCTACACACCAAACCAGAACAAATGCAAAACTTACAAAGGAAATGGTCCAGAAAAATGTTCTCAAATCCGGGGTGGTTAGGATATGAGAGGGAAAAGAACACTGCTAATTCTGAAAAAAAAAAAGCTGTGTTGTGAACTCCATTCCTTTGCCTCCCCAGGGGAGGGTTGGGGTGCCTGACCCCTCACCTTAAACCTCCTGCACTTGGAAAGCTTTTGTCACCCCTGAGGTTGTGGGGTCTGACACCTGCCTGGCAAAACAAATGGGTGACAGATGACTATTGGAGAGAGAGAGTGATAGTGGTGTGATAGTGAGCCCAAAGCCCCAGAGTCTGCAGGGCAATGAATCCGTGAGTATTTTCTGGGTCCAAAATGGGCCTGTGGGAGAGAGGGGCAAAGCCAAAGTTGCAAGATACTGATAACTGGATTCTGAGGGGCTGAAGAAGTAATGTCAAGTGACCTCCTGAAATAGAAATGATAGGAGGACCCTGAGCTTCCCTGGTGGCTCAAGGGTAAAGAATCCATCTGCAATGAAGGAGCTGCAGGAGACATGGGTTCAATCCTGGGTAGGGAAGATCCCCTAGAGGCGGGTAGGGCAACCCATTTCAGTATTCTTGCCTGGAGAATCCTATGGACAAAGAAGCCTGGCAGGCTACAGTCCATGGGGTCGCAAAGAGTCATTCATGACTGAAGTACTTGGCACAAACCCAGGAGGACCCTAAGTAAGAGATCCCCAGGTGCTTCCCTGGAGGGTCTGGTGATTAAGATTCTTCACTTTCATTGCAGGGTGGGGGTGCAGAGGTTCCATCCTTGCTCAAGGAATTAAGACCCCCCACATGCTGTGTGGTACGGGCCAAAAAAATTTTTTTTAATTAAGAAAAAAAGGAGATTCCCCAGTTCGGGGAAGGTGGTTGGTGGGTCTCCTAAGAATCCTCAAAAATATGCATGAGAAAAAAAGAAGTCTTACCCTTTTGCCAGGCCCAGTCCATGATAGCAGCCGCTCAGTTAAGGGCATCAGTACCTCTTTACCCAATCCCTCTGTGAGCCCCACTCCTAGTAGGCATACAGGAGGAGCAGGGGATCCCCCCACAGGCCTTCGCAGAGCATCTGCAGCTCATGTGAAACCATTCTTGGAGTTGGGGTAGAAGATGTCATTCTAAGTCAGGTTGGAGTTTTGAGATAACTAGTCTCTGAAGTTAGGAGAAGGCAATGGCACCCCACTCCAGTACTCATGCCTGGAAAATCCCATGGACGGAGGAGCCTGGTAGGCTGCAGTCCATGGGGTCGCTAAGAGTCGGACACGACTGAGCGACTTCACTTTCACTTTTTACTTTCATGCATTGGAGAAGGAAATGGCAACCCACTCCAGTGTTCTTGCCTGGAGAATCCCAGGGATGGGGAGGCCTGGTGGGCTGCCATCTACAGGGTCTCACAGAGTCGGACACGACTGAAGCGACTTAGCGGCAGCAGCAGTCTCTGAAGTTAGACTGGGCTTTGTGAGGAAAAGAGTCCATAGGCTTGTATGGACTCTACTCCCCAAGAGCAAATGGAATGTCTCATGATTGGCTGAGTGTCCTTCCAGGGGTCATAGGGGAGCTTCTCCCACAGAATACATTGTAAAGGAGCTCTGGGACACAAAAGTAAGTTGGGAGCTCATGACATTCCATGCACGGTGCTTATCCAGTACCCAGGTCATCTGCTAACTGGACCAAAGGCAGAGCCTCATCTGCCAGGTGCATGTGCCCTGAGACCGGGCGCTTCCTGCTTGTGGGAGGCAGGGTCCAGGACCCTGCAGTGCCCTGCCTCAGGGCAGGCATCGGGCCCGCTGGGTACACGGAGGCTGGCTTGCAGAGAAGGCGACATGGCACATCCCCATCCATAACGATGCTAAGGTTACGCACATTTCCCAGAGGAACTGAGAGAGGCCACTTCACTTTTCATTCTGAGCCACTTCCCTCGTCCCACAGACTCTGGGACATACCTCCACCATGCCGCGGTGGCCACACCACTCCTGTCAAAGCAGAAGGCCCCTTTCCACGGGCCGCTCCTCACCGGATTGGCAACCGGATTACTCAGCCGAGCCCAGTCCCAAAGGCCTGAGAGCCGTAATCGTGGCCCCTGAGCCCCCTCATCCCGCCTGTGAGGAGGAGGAACCAGCCCTAAGGGACCCACTCCTGCCCCACCACCCAGCCTTCAGGTTCCCTCCCTGGGACCAGCCAGCTCTGACTCTCACACCAGGCCAGCCCAGCAGCCTCCCCTCCCTGAGGAGGACCCCAAATCCTTCCCCTTCCCCCGCCCCAGAGAACCCCTGGCCTGTGGCAACACACATATTTTCAGGGTCCAGGAGAACCAGAAGCTAGGAAGCAGGCCCAGTTTGAGAAGGAGCCGACACAGTGGAGACAGAGGTGCAGGACACAGCGAGGTTTCCCCATTCTCTGCAGACAGGCAGGCGTCAGGGAGCCAGGCAGAGAGCAGCCGGCAAAAGCAGAAGTCTGTAACTTCCCTCCCAGGCTCCGGGGAGCAGAGCCTCCAGGTCTCACTTGCTCCTTCAGGGGCATCCCACAGCCGCAGGCGGGGAGCAGGACATCCCCGGGACAGGCCGGTGTGGGTGCGGAGGAGCAGGTGCTTATGCTGGGAGCAGAGGCCTGGTTCACCTCTGCTTCTGCTCCGGCCTTGGCTCTGGGGCACCTTTCCTCTCTCCCTCACTGAAACCAGGAGAAACACACCCTGCTCTTCTTGGGGGTTAGGGGGAAAGGAAGACCCAGACCCAAAGAGGCTTCTTCCTCCTGCGACCACCCAAGCAGCCATCCTCCTCTCACATCCACACACAGAGCCTTCGCCCCTGGCCGCTGAGGGATACAGGCTTGGGCGCACACCCTCACCCCCAGGTTTGTTTATCTGGGCAGCCGTATCAGCTGCCTGGCCAAGCCACATGGGCGCCTGAATCCTGGCAGACATAAACCAACCCAGTCCCCCTGGCAGAGCCCGCAACAGCCCATCCGCTACCCCGTCACCGCATCAGCCCCCTCCAGCCCCACTCACATCATCCCATTTGATGAAGCGCTCCCCTTGGCTCAGGTAGGCCTTCACCGTGGGGGGCAGCAGGACAGGGTTGAGAAGAGACATGGTGCCAAGCGTCCCTCTTTGGAGAGGCTGGGCAGGCAGAGCGCACGGGAGGAGGGGAGGAAAGAGGGCGGGCAGGAGGGGAGCCTAGCCGGGCTCACATGGCACCCGCCCCAGCTAGTCCGGAAGTCTGGGTGCTCTTACAGCCCACAGGGTGCAGGACGGAGTGCTTCGGCCAGAGGCCCATCTGCCTTTTAAATCAGCCTCCTCCCGCCAGCCTGCAGTGGGGGGCTGTGGTGACTGCTCCTGCCCATGGAGGCCGGGCTCCCCTCCCCAAAGCCCCCGCCCTCACCCGGCGCCTCGGCACTTCCTGCTCAGGGCTTCCTTCTCTGTGCTGCTCGGCCCTGAGAGGCAGGTCATGAGGTCTGGTCGCCTCAGAGCAGGGGCCTCTCAGTCCCAGATCAGATACGGCAGGGGCATGAGCTAGGGGTACTGTTCCCCAGGTGGATACTGAGGGGGGAAGGGCCCCCACAGAGGTGGGGTCCTGAGCACCAGAGTCTGTCTTTCTCAGTGGCTGAGGAGGAGGCTGGGACCACCCTGAAGATGGGAGTTGAGGGTGGGGCAGGGTCCAGCTGGGATTGAGTGCTTTGAATAAACAAAGTTTGCTCAACAATCAGCTCCTCTTTTTCAACCCTTCCTCCCCATGAAAATGAGGTGCAAGGGAGGCAACTGCACCCCTCATCTGTCACATGACTCCCTCCTCTTAGCCCTCCAGAATGGCCAAGGCCTGGACCCTCATTGACTAGCCGCCACTCGGTACACAACTGCCCTGAGCACCCTTCAGCCACCACCCTCCACTGTGATCTCCTGCAGGCTGCCTCCTCTGCCCTGCGCTGGGGCCTGTCGGGGAGAACGCTTAGGGCAGAGGGGCTGTTCAGAGAGGCCTCTGCTCGGTCAGCTCAGGGCGCGTGACCCTAACTCTGCTCCAGCCCAGGGCCCAGGCCCTGCGAGCTCAGTCATAGCCCAGGGCAGCCCAGCCCACTTCCTCTTGCCCAACCTGCTCTTATCACCCTTCTTAACCCAGCTGGGGGAGCCAGAGCTCTGACCAGGACTTCCTTCCCCTCTCAGGGCCCCACTTTCTGCCCCAGGTCCCATCATGGACCCTGGTGCCACCCCTGGCCACCACGGGACCCTTGCCCAGGCCCTAGAACTGCCTCCGATGGCCAGTCTGGCCCAGGGCAGGAGGAGGGGGCCCTTTGGGGGCTGGAGCTGAGGGGATTCCTAGCACAAAAATAACTCCCTGAAGAACAATTCTAAGACCAAAGACCATTGGGGTGGAGTAAGGCCTGACAGCCTGTGGAATCGGCTTGGGAATCCTCCATGCTGACCTGCCCTCTGCTGAAGCACTCAGCCAGGCTCCCCTCCCTCTAAGTCCTGCTGTCTCTCACCTCTCCTCCCCCATGCCTCCAGCCCGGGTCCATCTGTGGGCCCCTCTGGTGTCTCCTGCTCTTCCGATGAGTCCCTCCCTGGGATCAGGTTCCCTCTCTGTCTGTTTGAATGCATTTTGCAAGGGAAATCCTTGTCCCTTCCCAAAGCCCCTGCACCTGTCACCTGCAGCCACCCCGTTCCTGCACCCAAGTCCCTCCCTCTTGTCCACGCTGAAGCCTTCTCTCTGGATCTGGAAAGATGACAATCCCCACCCTGTACAGACCCCCTCATTTCATGGGACTGGGGCAAGGATTTCAGGGCTCTTTACTCTCTTATCCTTTCTATCTCAGCCTCTGAATGTTGAAGCTCTGAATCCACAGGATAAAGTTTCACTCATCTTTACCCAGTGATGACATTCACTACCTGGACCCAGTTCTTTTTTTTTTTTAATTGTAGGATAATTGCTTTACCATGTTGTGGTGATCTCTGCTGTACATCAACTTGAATCAGTTATAATTATATATTTCCCCTCCCTCGTGACCCTCCCTCCCCATCACACACCCAGTTCTTGAGACCCCAAGCTATAGCTTCAACTGTCCTCTCCTGCCCACATCCTGCAAAGCAGCCCCCAGAATGCAGGAGACCCATGCAGCGAAGGGAGCGGGGAAGACGTTCATCAAAAAGGGTTTGAAAGTGAAAGTGTTAGATGCTCAGTCATATTTGACTCTCTGCAACCCCATGGACTGTAGCCTGCCAGGCCCTTCTGTCCATGGAATTTTCCAGGCAAGAATATTGCAGCAAGTTGCCATTTCCTTCTCCAGGGGATCTTCCGGACCCAGGGGCTGAACCCTGTTCTCCTGCATTGCAGGCAGATTCTTTACCGTCTGCGTCACCAGGGAAGCCCAAAGAAGGCTTGTTTTCCTTCAAAAATACATTTAGGTATTTTAAAATATGAATGACAAAAATATTGTGTAAACAATGGTAGAGTGGATATAGAGAAAATCAGAGTGGTCACATGAATACCCAGTTTGGTAAACTGACTCCTGGGCTGAGCTGAGTACAGAGTGCCTCAGCCTGGCTCCCAATCTCATCCCCAGGGCAGAAGTAGGAAGGGCGAGGATGCCCCCTGCTGGGCACACTAGAAAGCACGGGCCTCCTGGGGAAAGGCTGAGAATCTGAGCAGGGCAAGGTCCTGGAAGACCTAAGCATGGTCCTCCTGGGGAAAGGCTGCGAATCTGAGCAGGGCAAGGTCCTGGAAGACCTAAGTTCCTGGAAGTTGAATTTAGGTCTTTGGGTGGCCCCCTTACCAGACAAATGAGTCAGATTAGGTGGATTTCTCGCCTGCTGCCATGACTTACCTGATGAAGCAGTGGGGTTCAGGAGCCCGGAGGCCTGTGGTGAGTCTTGGGCCAGTGGCCAGCTTACTTTTGAAATGAAAATGGCTCAGATGTTGCATCCTTGAAGACCAGTTTTCCTAGTCAGGCACAGGGAGCCAGGCTAGGATCGCTGCTCTATGAACCCAGCCACCTACTAGCTGATTTGTCTTGTGACATCTTTATTCCTGTGCCTCAGCTGTCTCACCTGTAAAATGGGGATCATTATGCCTCACAGGACTCTATAAGAATTAAATTATATAATGGATGTAAAGTACTTCATACAGGGCCTGCACATGAGCACAATAGTATTATCATTGTTGTTGTTAATATTATGACTTGTTAGCAGACACAGACAGGAGAAAATCAGTTTCTCATTAGTCTCTCCTCAGTATATTGCTATCCTTTCCACAAGCATCTTCACTGACTTGCTCTTGGGATTATTTTTTGGCAGTTTGTGTGGATCAGGGGCTGATCCCCAGGTTATGACCCTACCCTTCCCAGGGCAGATTGAGTTAGGGGTGCTCCTGGTTGTAGACCTGAAGCAGAGTGTTCCCCAAGCAGCCTGTACTCCTGACGTCATAAGCACAAAGGCTCACATCACGGACAAGCAGCAACCTCCCACCACCTTACCATCATCACAGTCCCCATAGCTGATGAGCCAGACATGAGAGTAAGGACCAGGGGCTGGCCATTAGCCTGACTATATGTCCAGCTGTGGCTCCAGACCCAGCCACCAAAGGCATGCTGAGAGCTGAGTATGAATGGAGGCAGGGACAAGGCTGGGTAGCAGGTGCTGAGCTTCTAATCCCTTAGGGAAGAAAGCAGGTGATCAAGAGTTCTCTGCAGAAACCCAGGAGGAAGGTATTGCCTGTCCTCCCATGCCAATCCCTCCTAGAATCAGAGAAGAAACCATCTGGGACTTCACAGTGGAAAAGAAGCAGTCCCATGTGTGTTTCCCTTTGAAGTGTCATTTTGGATCAAACTTACATGGAGGTATAGCTAGGGGAAGCCTGGATCTACCCTCAAGAAACGTTGATTTCAATCTCAACTGGAGAAAAGCTTTGCTATGAGATCGTGGCAAGCTACCTGAGCTCTCTGATCTTTAAGCTTTTGATCATTTCCTAGATTCATTCCAGCTCTAAAAATCTTTCCATTCAGAAGGGCTAATCTTGTCACTTTCCTCTGAGAGATGACAAACCTAGAGATGAGAGCTGAAGACAGCAGGAGAAGGATTGCCTCTTCCTCCTATAGGCTCTTCTTGGACACATTTCTCGTTTTCTCTGCCGCAGTTTATCTGTCTGTGAAATGGACCTGTTTTCGTAAGTGTGATGGAAATAAGTTAGACACATTCTTCTCCAGGCAGGCATGGTGACTTGTGCATAAGGAATGCCCTCAGAACTGATTGATTGCTTCCATCCTTACTCCTGTCCTGGTCCATCTTTTTATCAGGACCTGGGCAAAGCCACAGTGAACCAGCCCTTCAACTTTGCAAGTAGCAGGAAGCCAGTGAGGACAGGGAAGGTGTTGAGAGACACACTCAGGATCTCCAAACGTTCTAACCTGCTGGAGCAATAGCCTGAACCTCACAAGGTAAAATGAACAGGGCTTAACTGAGAGATCTGGGCTTGGCTCCAAGGCACCGACTGTACAAGGACGGGGAGGGGGGAAGTAGCGGCTTAGCAGAAGCATGTGTGAATAAAACTGAGGGTTTTTGCTGACAGCCAGTTCCATATGAGTCAAATGAAAAGGCTGCCAAAAAAACGGACAGACTCTTAGGCTGCTGAATTAAAGTGGAATACTGAGCCCAGTGACTCTCCATTTTGATATCAATCAGAATCGCCTGGGAAGCTCTGGAAACACTGCCTATTCCTTGCTATACCCAGACCTTCTGAATCAGGACCTGGGATGTGTGGGTGGGGAAGGGGAAGTGAGGAGTTTGGATTTCTAAAGAGCTTCAGCCTTGGTTCCAAAGTGTAGCCAGGGCTCTAGAACCAAGGAAGACTCAATCCCATCCTCATTCTTGGCCTGTCAGACCACATTGACTGTACTCCGGAACTTCAGTCTCTGTGGCTTTATCATGGGGAAAAGCAAGCTGGAGGACATTTGGTGGAAGGTGGCCAGGATGTAGGAGGCACCCGACGCTCTGTGAGGGCTGGCGCAGGGAGCCATAGCACAGAAGATGATGGTGAGGTCTACCTTCAAATGGATGAGATTTGTTCACCTTTGGGCCCCAAAGACTGGAATTTTAGGTGGTTTAAGTGACTATCTTAGATCAGGTTTCTCACGAAATATTATGAAATGAAGATTTGCTTGTAGGAAGTTTATTGGGAGTTATTTAGTGCTCTCAGAAACAACATATCTGAGGGAGCGAAGGAATCAAGATTGAGCAGAGGAAGAAAACGATCAAGGATGCAGTCACAATCAAGGACTCCTCCACAGGGAGCTTGAAGGTGGGGAGGACCTTTCAGAGTTGGTCCCGACTGAGGTTGAACACCCTCCTGCAACACTGACCTGGTAGTTGATCCTTCGTGAAGTCAGGAAAGACAGCTCACTTTGGCATTTGAAGGAAATGCCTAGGGAGAGACTCGGCTGTGAGCCACCAGCAGCAACACGCCTACCAACTTGGGGATAAGCTTCTTGGTCCCAGAGGCAAGATCTGGGTGGTGCACCCTAACAACCAGGACAGTATTCCCCTTTGCACAGCTCAGAAATATTTGCATCATATGGTAAGCACTCTCTGCCTGGGAAGAGCCACTCCAGAATTCTGGTGATTGTTTCCTCTGGGGAACTCACAGGGAGGCAAGTAGGATGAACTATAGTCCTCATTACTGAAGCTTGTCTTGGTGTCAGGCTGATATTCAGCATCCCTCCATTACCCCTTCTAGATTCTCTTTCCCTTCAGTTGGTATCTCTCATGATCTACGTGGCCCACCTAGCTCAGGAGTCTGAGCTCCTAATCACCATGCCCTTTCCAAGCCATGCTGCCAAACCTATCAGAATTGGGCAAAAGAGTATCAAGAGACATCCTAGAGGATCGCCTGGGTGCCAAACATATCCTTCCCTGGCCCCATGATAGAGCAGTAGCCATGTCTTCCCAAGGATCAGGGTCAAGTACCCCCAGCAGGAAGTGACTCCTTTTTCTTGCCTGCCAGTCTCTTGACACAAGGAAACTAAGAGGCAGGAAGCTGCTGCTGCTGCTAAGTCACTTCAGTCATGTCCGACTCTGTGCGACCCCAGAGACGGCAGCCCACCAGGCTCCCCCGTCCCTGGGATTCTCCAGGCAAGAACACTGGAGTGGGTTGCCATTTCCTCCTCCAATGCATGAAAGGGAAAAGTGAAAGTGAAGTCGTTCAGTCATGTCCGACCCTCAGCGACCCCATGGACTGCAGCCTACCAGGCTCCTCTGTCCATAGGATTTGGCAGGCAAGAGTACTGGAGTGGGGTGCCACTGCCTTCTCCATTTTTCTCCTGTGCCCTCATGGAAATGTTCCACCTCTAGGAACTAGATTCTCTAAACCCAGAGATCCTAGAACTGTAGGAATAGGAACCATAAATTCTCCCAAAGTATCATTGGGAGTGATGGTGAGTGGGGCTGCTCCAACTTCAACCCCATGTTTATTAGGGTTCTGTATCCTACTGCTGGGCCATATTATAATTAGTAAACAGGGTGCATACTTCATCCTGGAGCATGATGTCCCACCATCTCTGAAATGGTGCTTCAGCTGCACCTTTGAAAGACTGTTCCTTCACTCTATCAGCTCTTTTCACCAGTAGATAAGTAGCAAAGAATGTGATAAGACCAGAAGATTCTGTGACTATGTGCACATTGTTTTGCTGTGAAGTAGGACTCTTGGTCTGATATAATGTTGTGTGAGATCCCATGTCTATGAATCAAACACTCTTTAAGCTCTCAGAGAACAGTGCTGCTGCTACTGCTGCTAAGTCACTTCAGTTGTGTCCGACTCTGTGCCACCCCATATACGGCAGCCCATCAGGCTCCCCTGTCCTTGGGATTCTCCAGGCAAGAACACTGGAGTGGGTTGCCATTTCCTTCTCCAATGCATGAAAGTGAAAAGTGAAAGTGAAGTCGCTCAGTTGTGACCGACTCTTAGCGACCCCATGGACTGGAGCCTACCAGGCTCCTTTGTCCATGGAATTTTCCAGGCAAAAGTACTGGGGTGGGGTGCCATTGCCTTCCCCGGAGAACAGTGCTACTTGAGGCCTTTAGCAAGAAGGAGAAAACAATCCAGAATACATGCCGATTCAAGTCGGGATAAATCACCAACCCTTCTACATTAAAACCGGTACAATGTAGTCAATTCATCACCAAGTAGCTGGTTGGCCGTCAGATGTTGGCAGGTTGGAGATTTGGCAGGAACAATAAAAAGTCAGCCTTGGTGAATGAGAGCCCATTCTGTTAGGCGTATCCCTGCCACCATACAATATGTGTAGCCTCCGCCTATGCCAACATGGCCACTTTATCCGGGCACCCATTGGGCCAGTACAAGTGGTCAGTAACAGAGACTGACTAATGTCAACTAGCCAAACCATTATATCTACTTGACTATTTAGCCTCTCCTCCATGGTGGGTCCCCTCGGTTGGCCATTAACATACAATGTGTGGGTCTCGACACTTTGTGTCCACCCCTGTAGATACATTCACGGGCCTCTTCTCGTTGCCAGTTTTCCATTGTTTCTCTTTCTATGCTATGCTATGCTAAGTCACTTCAGTCATGTCCGACTGTGTGACCCCATAGACGGCAGCCCACCAGGCTCCCCAGTCCCTGGGATTCTCCAGGCAAGAACACTGGAGTGGGTTGCCATTTCCTTCTCCAGTGCATGAAAGTGAAAAGAGAAAGTGAAGTTGCTCAGTCATGTCCGATTCTTAGCGACCCCATGGACTGCAGCCCACCAGGCTCCTCCATCCGTGGGACTCTCCAGGCAAGAGTACTGGAGTGGGGTGCCATTGCCTTCTCTTTCTAGGCCTCTGATCAACTCATCAAGCCATTTGCTACAGCCCGTGGGCCTGCACATATTTTTATGTAGGGCTACTCTACCAGGCAGCCATGAAGATAATTCAGGTCTCCAGATTTCAGTGTCAACTTAGACACTGTATGACCTTAAAAAGTTTGGCTATTCCACTTTCCCCCCTGTACAGTTACTCAAGTAAATGGCCATAGGTCCCTCTGGGGAAGGAGTAGAATGATCATTACTGTATTGCCACAGTATTACAGAAGCCTTCCTCCTGGGACCCGGTCTCTCTCTTGGTTGCTGTGCAGGCTTTTCTCTAGTTGTGTAGAGCAGTGGCCACTCTCTCATTGTGACATGTGGGCTTCTCTTTGCAGCCACTTCCCTTGGTGTGGAGCACAGGCTCTCAGGCATGGGCTTCTGTAGCAGAGGCCCGTGGGCTCAGTAGTTGCAGCTCCCGGGCCCTAGAGCACAGGCTCAGTAGTTGTGGTTCATGGGTTTAGTTGCTCCACAGCATATGGGATCTTCCAAGATCAGGGATTCAACCTGTGTCTCCTGCTTTGGCTGGTGGATTCTTTACCACTGAGCCACCAGGGAAGCCTGGTGTTGACTTTTTATTGGAGCAACTATCACCAGTCTCCTGGTCTTTCATTCTTGATTTCTTTTCATTGTACAACTCAGCAATTCTGTGTGTGGTTTGTAGATCCCTGGGAGTTCCTGAAACCATTTCAGGTATTTCACAAGGTCAAAATATTTGCATATAAGACTTTTTAACTGTGTTGATATTTGTACTGATTGTGCAAAAACAATGTTGCATAAAATGTCTGGCACCTTATCAAACCAAGGCAGTGGAACTAAACTGTTCTGGTAGTGGCCAGGGAGGGAGGAAAGGGAAAGAAGGAAGGCAGAGAATAAAACAGTCAGTTTTAGTTAAGAATGTCCTTAATGAAGCAAAGAAATTTGTTAAATTTTATTAAATCATAACCTTTAAATACATGTCTTTTTAATTTTCTCTGTAATTAAATAGAAAGTACTGTATTACGCACAGAAATAGAATGGTTCTCTCAAAAAAGTACTTGCACAATTGAGAATAACCTACACTAGCCATTTTTTTTTTTTTCATGAAACATCACTTTCACTTGAAAAAATAACTGACAGATAAACTGTGGTCATTGGACTTGGTTATTTGGCAGATATTTTCTCAAATTCAAGCCAAGTAAGCCTGTAACTCTGAGGAAAACAACCAATAGTATCTGTTGTCAATGATACAACTTGAGCTTTCAAATGATAATTAGAATTTTAGGAAACTTGTATGCACTATCATCAAGTTGACAGATTCCCAATATTTCTGATGATGATAACAAATTTGATTTTTAGTATTATATAATGAATTGTATCAATACATGAAAGATCTGTATAATTCAATGACCTAATATTTTCCAAATGACCAAAGGATGTAACAAAATCATGCACAGGTAGAAAAGTCATTCAGAATGCAAGATATTTTTTTTAACAAGAGTATATATTACCTTCTAAAATAAAAATAAAGCTGGTGAATGCTGAAAAAAAAAATAAAAGAATACAAGATAGATCAATAGACTTTAATGCGATTGAGTACAAAAGTTCATTGAAAGAGTTTCATATTCTACATTATAACTACCATTTAAGAAAATACCACTTGTTGAGTTTTGGTGTAGTATCAAAGAAAAATACCCACAATTAGTTGAAAAGACTATTAAAATGCTTCTTTTCCAACTACATATCTTTGTGAGGCCAGATTTTCTTCACATATTTTAAACAAAATAACATATAGCCAAGCACAGCTGATATGAGAATCCAGCTGTTGTCTATAAAACCACATTTAAGAGACTTGCAAAATTGTGAAAAGGGAACTCTTTGCACTAATTTACCCCAGTAATGTTACATCCTATTAACCATCTGCATGGCTCTACCATCAGAATCCCCCCATGGCCAGTCCAACTTGCTGCTCCTTACAATGGTGTGCCAATCTCCGGTTTCCATCATTTTGTGGTCCTGTCATCCCCACTGTTATTAGGGAGCCAGTTCTGTTTTGATTTCTTGCTGTCGGCCCTGACCTGAAGAAGACAGCCAAAACTCAGCTTCTCAGTAAGTGCACTCCTCTGCCCTGATAACAAGAGTATCCTCTGGGCCCTCCTGCAGAACTGAAGTGGATTTCTGGCCTTACACAGAATATCTACTAAAGCATGATCACTTCTCTGGGTTTTTGAACCCTCCTTCTACCTTCTGCCATGATACTTCTGGCATTTCCATTTCAGTTGGTGGCCTGTCTCCCAGGATCCTCATCAGGATATGAAATCCTGTTTCATGGGAGAGTGCTCCTAAATCAATAAACACCCCCTCATTCGACTTATTAACAGTATTCAGCTCCCCCTTGATTCAGCCTATACATTCTCTCCTGGCTCCTGTCAATACATATTGGCTACTTCTGCAGCATTTTGGAGATGGAGCCCTCCTTCTCTTCCCAGGTTTGTTGCAACTTGGCTCTGTTTGTTGGTCTTGTGTGCCAAGAGAAAGATGCAGCTTCCTTCAGTGCCTACGGGCAAGCCCAGAGGCAGTAGCAGCTGTGAGCCATCAGAGGTCAACATCCCTAGCAGCTGGAGGAATGAGTGCCTTGATCCTGAGGGTGATGTGGGCAGTACTCCCAACATCCATTACAGAGACAACTTTCAGCTCTATCTATGAGGCAGAAAGCAGAAATCAGGATCTAAGGTCCTAGAGTCAGAAAGACTCAGGTTTGAATTCTCTCTAGTTATGAGACTTTGGGCAAGTTGTTGAACTTTTTTGGAGGCAATTTATTCATCTTTAAAATGGAGATAAATAATAACTACCTGATAGATTATTGTGAGACAAATGAGACAAGGAATGTGAGTGCTTAGCATAGTGCCAGCTGCGTGCATGTCAGTTGTGTCTAACTCTTTGCGACCTCATGGACTGTAGCCCACCAGACTCCTCTGTCCACAGGATTTTCCAGGCAAAAATACTGGAGTGGGTTGCCATTTCCCCCTCCAAGGGATCTTCCTGACCCAGGGATAGAACCCGAGTCTCCTGAAGCTCTTACATTGGCAGCTGGGTTCTTTACCTCTGAGCCACCTGGGAAACTCCAGCATAATGCTGAGCATATAATAAAGATGTGGATGTCGCTGCTGCTACAATTGGTCAGAACTTTCCAAACCCTGAAAGGGCTGCCTTAGGGAGCAGACAATAAGGTACACCAACATGGAGGGTCTTTTAGCTGATGCTGGAGGGTGCTCCATAGGATGCTGTGGGCAAGGTTCTAGGGTATTTACAAAAGAGGACCTTTGGGGCCTATTCTGTCCCCATGCTGCTTTGATTCTCTGCTCTGACTCTGCCTACCCTTAGTCCAAGAGAGGCTCTTAAAGAAGCATATTCACTTTCAGGCCACTAGGGGGCCATTTAGTTGCCTGCAATAGGAATACACTAATGGTTTCTTAATGGCTCAGGCACCGCGGAGATCAAGCTCAATTATATCTGAAAGCATTTTGAGTTCCTAGGGTAAAAGACACTGTGTAAATCCAGATAATAAATAGAGCTTATTGATGACAGGTTAAAGAAGCTGGCACTGTTTAGTTTGGACAAGAATAGGGTGAGAGGATTTGAATAGGGACTGCAAGTATATTTATTCTTCGGTATGGAAAAAAGTGACAGGCTGTTTTCCTACTTCACTGGGAGCCAAGCAAGAAGAAGGAAGTTTAATTTGCAACAGAAGAAATTGAGTGCATTCAAAGATGCCGTTGGAAGGAGGCTTTGGGTTGGATGGACTCACTTGGAATCTTTACTAATAATTCACCTTGGTATAGCTGGTACGAACAGTCCTACCAGGAAGGTCAGAGAGTAAGGGAGAGAAGAGAGTTCAACATCCAGAGACAATCCAGGGGTTTTGACTTAACAGGTCATCCTGCATGATGGGCTCTGGCCACAGTGGGAGCAGAATGGGGAAGGAGTGGTTGTCTTTTCCCCATCAGCCTGCAGAAGGCAATAAGCACTTCACACGTTCAATGTCCTTAAAATTTCTCAGAAAAGTAAAAGGGAATGCTGTTCTTGGAAATAAGTCCAGCTGGCCATTGCTAGTGGCAGACTCGCACCTGAGCTTCAGGAATCACCTGGCTATGGTGCTGCAGTTCCAGACACTCATCAGCACACTCAACTCTGGCAGCCACTTGACTTGTGTGCTGCTGAGGAGGCAGGGAAGCAGCGTTGAGGTGGGACTTCTTCGTAAGGGGGCATAGTGTCTTGAAACTAAGAAGCTGGAGAAATGGAAAAGATAAAGATGGTTCAGCTCCACAGAATCTGAAGCCAGGAGCCAGGAGGAAAGATTCACCCACAGAACCCCATAAGAACTGTCTTCTCCCCACCCCACCCCCACCCCTCCAAGGCAGTTCCCCCACACCCATTGAGATACCCAGGCGGCCCATAGACACAGCTCTGGGAACTAAGGAAGCAGAACTCAAGGAGGAGAGAACCAGAAATTTTAGAAAATCTCAGACAGGGAATGCAGGCGGGGGCGGAGAGAAGACAAAAGAGAGAAGTGGCTACTGAGAGACCGAGCTTGGAGAGGGGTCCTCAGCACCTAAAGGAGGGATGACAAGCCCCACATGGGAAGGGTGGCAAGGGAACACCGCCCAGGCTGAGACCTGAATTGGGTCAGAGGAGGGGAGAGCCCTGTAAGCCGCCCCACCGGTTCAGTGGAGCCTCCTGAGTCCATGGATCAAGCCTAAACTCGGGAGCCAGAATCCCCCTAAAGCGGGATCTGGGACCTGTTGCAAACTTCAGGACTAAGGTGGGAGGAGAGTCTGGAGAACCAGCTCAGCACGTGTACTCTCCCTACTCCGGAATCTAAGAGGACAGAGAATCGGGAGAGCGCCTGAAGACCAGGCGGGATGCGGCTGCGAGTGGGAGTGAGGGCTAGGAAAGGAACCGACCAGCTGCAACCTCAGTGCATTCTCCAGGTTCCTGGGCTGCCTACGCCAGACGTGGGCCAGGCTCGCTAGGAGTAAAGGGGTCTGAAAGACCCGCCCGGAGGGTACATGGGACGGGGCGCGAGTCGAGAGCACCAATGTGAAATCACCCCCCGCCTCTGGAGGTAAACTGAGGCCTGGGAGCGGAAGCCGCTGCTGCTAAATAACCTGTCACTTCGGGCAGTCTGAACACAGAGGGGAGGCGCCAGAGTTGACAGCTCCGCGCTCCGACCGCCCCTCCCTGCCCGGCTCCCAGTTCACCACTCCGCCCCAAAAGACGCTGTTCCCCTTTTAAAGAAGCGCCGGAGGCTCCCACCCTCGCCGCGTCAGCCCAGTGCGGGGCTGCGGCGACGTTGCCCTTTTAAGAGAAAGCCTCTGTTAACCCTCTCTTAACGAGGCGTCCCGGCGGGGGTGGGGGGGCTCCCGGAGCCCGCCTGCAGCCAGCCTCCTCCCCGCGCGGCACTTCCGGACCCCCGCCGTTGCCCTTTTAAGAGGCAGCCCCCAGCCGCGCTTTCCCCCGCCCCTTGTTGCCGGCGCGCGAGGCGGGGGAGCCCGGCTGGAGCGGAGAGCGCTGTCCGCGCGGCCACTGGAGACCGGGCGGCCGGCGGCCGGGCAGGCGGTGGCGGCGGCGGATGGGGACTTGGAGTCGGGCGACTGTGGCTGTGGCGGCAGCGAGGAAGCAACTGACGGGCCGGCGGCGGCGGCGGCGCTGGCGGCGGTGACTGGTCCAGGCCCCGGCGGCGGCTGCAGCGACGCAGTGGCGGGCTGCGGGCTGGCGGCGTGAGGAGCGGCTGCGGAGAGCCGAGCGGCCGGGAACCGAGGGCGCCGGGCCGCCCCTTGCCCAGTCCTTGCAGGCCGCCAGGCCCCCTCCAACTGGGGCCGTGGAGCACCGGGGCAAAGGCCGGGGCCCCCCCATGAAGGAGCGCGACGCGACCCCGGCCGAGCGGGGCAAGCCGGCCACCTACACCGGGGACAAGAAGGCGAAGATGGCGGCCAAGACCAACAAGAAGTGGGTCCGGCTCGCCACCGTGTTCGCCTACGTGCTCTCCGTGTCGCTGGCCGCCATCGTGCTCGCCGTCTACTACAGCCTCATCTGGCAGCCAGTGGGCGCCGGGACCTCGGGGGGAGCCGCCGGCCCGCCCCCCGGCGGCTCCAACGCCACCGGCCCGTCCGGGACTTCGGGGGCGGCGGCGGGGCCCAACAGCACGGGATTGTCCCGCCGCGAGGCGCCGCGCGACGCGCCCCCGCTGCAGGCGGCGCGGCCCGTGTCTCCGGAACCCTCTGCCGACAGCCCCCAGGCCGGGCCGCTGGAGCAGGCGCGGGGGGCAGAGGAGGACGTGGAGGAAGCGGCGGCGGCGCCGGGGAGTCGTTGAACCCCTCGCTGGCAGGGGCGGCCGGAAACCATCCTCAAGCCCGGAGGCAGGACTTTGCAGCAGGACCGGGCGGGGAGCCCGCGGAAGTGACCCCCACGGGAGTGAACGCCTCTCTTCCTCCGATGATCGCCGGCTCGCCCCAGGGGTGAGGGCCCTGCAGCTCATCTTCAGCCAAGGGACCACTATTCCCCGGGGGCTCTGGGTTTGGTCTTCCTACGGACGGTGCTGCGCCAGGGCCCTGAGCCATAAGGGGGTGGGGGAGGGGTGGGGAGATCCCAGCACTGAACCCTTCTGCGCCGCTAGCTCTTATATATCCTGCGTGGAGGGGTGACTTGGGCTTTCCCCCAAGACTTAAAGAAAGGAGGGAGCTGTAGGGGCTCTTTTTTACTAAACCGAAGCTCTTGCAAGGAGGCAGGCACGGAAAGTATTGGAGCTCAGGTACGTCAACCTAGTTGCAGTGGCCACAGATGCATTTAATTTATAGATCCCTGTATATAGTTGTTGACATATGCACTAGAAGCTATAATTACATAGAACTACATGTATCCTCCCACACCCTGGGTAGCTACTGACTGATGGGGTTAAGCAAGGGCTATTTGCTGGCCCCCAAAGTGCAGCTAGCCAGAAGGGCATAAACACTTTTTCATTACCCACTTTTTTACCTTTTTCCCCTCCTATTTCAGAAAGATAGGTTTATGACACAAAAGAGTATAATCGTCCTCAAACCTGTTGAAAGGATGATGGAAGAAAAACCTTTGAAGAAGTAGAAGCAGTTTGGGGAGGGTGAGGAATGTACCGGTCCCCTCCTCTTCCCACCCTAGTGCCCCCACCTAAGAGGCTTTCTGTTCCAGCCTTTAGTATCTGGATACCCGCCAGGGAAGAAAGGAAGGGAAAGAGCAATGTCTCTGTGCTTCAACTCTTAGCCTTCTCACAGAGATTAGGAAGAGCAAGCTTTTGTAAGAAGAATGGCTCACAAGTGTTTTATCTGTCTCCCCCCCCCCCCCCCCCCCCCCCCCCCCCCCTGCTCTTCAAGGTTAGATGTTGTTCTGTAGTCACCTTCACCTTGCCTCTTGCCTCTTGCCCTGAGCCTGTAGTGACGGTGTAGCCTGTGTGATTAGAATGAAATCTGTTGTAAATCCAGAGCTTTGAGCACATCCTCTGGTTTTGAGTTGTTCTGTGGAACTCGAAGGGCTGAAAGACGGGCTTCAAGCTCAGGATTGTGTTTTGATAGCCAGATAATAGACCACCCATGGAAAGTTAAACTGGCTAGTCTTTACCTCTCCAGATAAGCCCTACTTATATGCAGCTATACTTTCATTGAGATGAGAAGCAGCAAGTGAAATGACAGATGTAAAGCTAGCTCTGGGGCCACAAGAATTCTACATCCTCAATTTGGATTCCATTTCCTTCCGCCACTTGCTTTTAGGCAATTGAGTGTGGGTAGTGACAAGATATCAAACCCCTTCGTGTTTCCTTTTTGGGAAATGAGGCACTTTAAAACAACGACAACAACAACTTATCCACCTGAGTCCTGAAACAATTTGTCTCTCCAGTTTTCTGGCCTATACTCCAGTTAGCTCTGATCCAGTTTACAGGACCATAGCCTCGATTTCAGCCATGTCCTGCTGTGGGCAAGATAAAAGCAGCTGAGCTGTCATTGCCTAGGGGCAGGCTGGTAGCACCCTCAAGGTGTCTTGGCTGAAGGAGATTTCCGAGCACTTGACTTTGGTCATCAGGAAGCCTTTGAGACCTTTTTAAATTTTTGGTGAGGGCCTGGGGGAAGAAACATAGAATGCCACTTTATAACTTCAATAATAGCCTGTAATTTATATTTATTGTGTGAATTTTTAGTCCTATATTTTAATAATTTGTAAATCGATCTCTTATTCCAAGAATCCTTTGAACTGGCAGGAGAACATCTGGGACTCCAGTCCCCTGTCCCCATTCTGACCCCTGCATTCTGGACTGTTGAATCCACTTTGGGATGGATCGGCGTCTAGAGAGACCACTTGTGGGTTCAGCTGTTGGCCTCCAGACTCTAACGCCTTCACTGGAATTAGGACATCAGCTCCAGCCCCAGCTGTGAGCATGACCAGAGACATTATTTATAATTCAGCCATTTAAGATATACCTGTACTCAAAAAGTCCTGTATATTTTTTAAAAAGTTTTATTTTTCAGGTGAACAAAAATACATTCTAAGAACTCTACGTCAGCCTGTGTAAGTTTATCGTTTCTCTTTTCATACTTCTTGGGGAAGGAGTTAGAGGTTGGAAGAGGCAATGGTCTAAGGTGTGGTGGATGGGTGATGATAAATAAGTGTAGAAGGGAAAAGAAATTGCTCTAATGTTCTCTGTTGCCTGATGGTTTGACCAAATTGATCAATGAAGGGTGGCAGGAATCCATCTTAGTCCGGAAGCAATCTCGGGGTGGGAAGAACAGTGATATCTAGTTCAGCTACCTTTGGCTAACCACAGAATGGTTGGAAAAAGTTCTTTTAAAGGACTCTGAGCAGATGCCTAACTGAGGAAGCTAAGGGACCAGTAAGCATGCATTTAAGAATTATTATAAACACTGAGCTGGCTGAGACCTAGAGGATCAGCTGCCTGATAGAATCACTGTTCTCACCTTTAGACCATTGGCCCCTAGAAAGCTCAAGAAGCGCTAATACTGGGGGAGACAAATGGATGCGTCTGCAGTGGTTGGTCAGAGTGTTGTCTACAAGGGAGGAGGAGGCAAGAGAGCCACAGGGCAGAGAGAAGGTGTGGGTTGCTTCAAAGGTGAGGCTTTTTCTTCCCTAGAGCAAACAATAAAAGACTTGTGGGTGAAAAGCACAAATATGAGGGATTAGTTGTGCTGCAAAATACACAGCAAGCAATTGAGCTCAGCTCATTATTAGACAGTGCTGCCCTGCGCAGACCAGAGTGAGAAGCCAGTGTCGGTGGAGCCCCCTGAGGCCTGCACTTTTCCAGAGCTGTTGGGGGCGGCTGCTGTGCTTTTACATCACCTTGTAGTCCGCAGGGGAGCCAGGAAAAGTCCGCCCTTCTTTTCTTTCTTTCTTGAACCTACACAATGGCTTTCTGTGAGAGGGCTTGGTAAGGCAGAGCAGAAGGGGAGTGAAAGAGTTTCCAAGGTTCTAGCCAGCCCCTCCTTTCTGGAGCCAGGAACATGTGGCTTTTGCAGTTGCACACGGCTTCACACATTGGGCGCATATAGCAGTGTGTGCAGCGAGAACCTGCTGACCAAAGTGAAGGGCACTGCTCCACCACAGCAGGGCCTGGTGGTGGGAGCAGCGGTCAGAATCGGTTTATTTTCAAGGGTTAGAGATTAGCTGCCAAATTGCCCATCAGGTTTTGAGCCAGGAAGAAGTCTGGGCAAAATTACTTTCCTTTTAACTGCTTTGCACCAGGACTACCTGGACCATTTCTAGGTATTTGCTTATATTACAAGTGACTGTGTGATTTATTTCCTGACAGCCTGAATTTGATGAAATAACCACCTCTTATGAAAGTGTGTTTTGGAGAATGAGGGCTGAGGGATTTGCCGAGACATTTAGACTGGGCTTGTGTGGGTATCATTTCTGTCCCCCATTGTGCTGAGGAAGGGTTTCTCTGAAGTTTCCAGGATAAGAAACATTTTTCTTCCTAACAGCTCTAGATTTTCACACATATGAGACCACAGCTTTGGAATTTTTTTCTGTCTACCTTGTTTTTTGCTTTTCACTAGGGAGTCCTAAGATAGTTTGTTCTTGCATTGAGTATTTATATCCTGTTTTGAAATGCTGAGTGGAGAGCATCAACTTGTTTCTACATGTTTCTTTAAGGGGAACTGAAAGGTCAGGTCCCAAGCTTTAGGGCTACCACAGCTATTTAAAAGAGGTAGTAACTGTCCCCCTCTTCCTGTCTGCAGAGAATGGAGGGATTTCTGGAATTGCAGTGCAGTTACAGAAAGGCCACCACGATACTCTTTGTTGGTCTCCCTGGGCGGAGGGAGGGACCACAGTGGCCTTGCTCGTTTCAAAGGCCATCATTAAGCTCAGGGCCTGGCGCACAGGAACAGGCACTCGGGGTTGTCGATCATCTGCTTGATGTGTGTTGGATAGAGCTGGCCCTAGTGTCATTGTGGTGTCACCATCGTGATCCACTCGTGTACCTACATCCACAGTCGATAACCTGGGTTCAGGGGGTGAATTGCTAGATGACAGCCTCACTGGCCACTCTGGTCAGAGTTTCTTCACTGTCAAGTTGAGGGGCTTGGGCTTGGCTGCCTGTTCTCGCCAGGTGCCGGAAGTCCACAGTTGGGTTCCATGTGGTGCTGTTAACAGAGCAGCATGAACTATGTAACCCCTCCATTGTCCCCTTTGTTCTGGCTCCGTGGCCTAATCGTGAGTTATAAAAATATCTGCTCTACAGACAGTTTTTTGGTCGCATTATGTCCCACAGGACATAGCCTGTGGGTTTGGTTTCTACTACCAGAAAACCTGTGTTATGCTCTTTTTTCCCTCCAGTAGCTAATTTTAAAAGACAAAGACAAAATTCTTTTTTTCAGCCACACACCCAGATTCTACCAGGCCCTCTATCCTGAGTGCAGAAACAGCCATGGCTCCCAGCAGCACACTGAGCACGTGAACCACCAGAACCAAACCAGCTTCCCGTGCCCAGTGCCATTCTGTAAACAGTTGTTAAACTACTGTGGGACCAGAAAATTACCGTACAGTGTTTGCCCACAAGGAATGTATAGTCATTCCAACAAGAATCTAGTCTTATTACTTCTGTTTTCTTAACTTCAGTAATCTGCTTTTGCAATAGCCTATCCGTTGATCAATGACAAGATTCTTTTTAAAAAATATTGATTTGGCTTCGCTGGGTCTTTAGTTGCAGCTTGCCAGATCTTTGGTAAGGGATCTTTAACTGTGGCATGTGGGACCTAGTTCCCTGACCAGAGATCAAACCTGGGACCCCTTCATTGGAAGTATGGAGTTTTAGGCATTGGACCACCAGGGAAGTGCCAGCAATAAGATTCTAACTTTTCTTAGAACATTTTCCATAAACTGCTACCATCATTTCAAGAACTCTTTATTTATCACTTATAGTGTACCAAGCGAGCCTCAGGAGTCCCCAAACCAACTTGTTCAAAAAAGTGGTTGTTGGTTACCAAGGATTTCCTTTTAGCCATCCCTCTCTGCTAGCTCAGTGTTCAGAGGATGAATTGAGGCCTCCTCTCACTTCGTCCTGGAGGCCACCTGTCCCCTTAAGCTCCCTGCTAATAGTCTGGGTGTCTGGGCAGTGTTGAGTCACAGCCAGTCTCTGAGCTGTAGGCAACTCACAATATCACCAGGACCCAGGCTGACCCGGCAGCGGGCTATAGGGAGGGACTCCTGAACTGGAAGAGAGACAACCTACAGACTCAACATTGCATTAGTTATCACCCTTGACCCCTCTCTTTCCTTCTCACCAAATGGGAATTCATGAGGGCAGATGGAGCTAATAGATATGACAGGGCTTAGAGATCTTGGGAATAAAAGTACAGTATATCCACATGGGGTAATTAATATATTTTCAAGGGAGTGTCTGTCCCTTTGGGCAAAAATGCTGCATAGAAAGAAATGTGAAGGAGCAAGGAGTAAACATTACACCAGAGCCCAGACCATCAACATCAGCATCACCTGGGAACTTACAAGAAATGCCATGGCTTAGCTCCCAACCCACAACTACTGAATGAGAAAGTCAGGAGATGGAGCTGGGCAGGGCGTTAACTAGGCTTCCAGGTGATTCGGATGCACACTAACATGTGATAAGCACCGACCCACTCTCCCTCTGATTCAGTAAGTTGGGGTTAGGGTATTACTGTTTGGACAGATGGTTATCAAAGGTGACTTTTGACCTTCCTTCTTGGTTGAAGCCAGCTGCCCTGCTGGGGGAAGAGGAAGCACTGTGTCCCTAGAGTTTTAAAAGGGAAAAGGCCTTCATTGTTGGTTCTTTTTGAAGGTTGCAGGAGAACTTGCCCTGGAAAGCTTGTTAAGAAGGAGGCAGGCCTGAAACAGTCCTCTCTCCCTGTCCCACAAAGATACTGATGTGTTTGCCTGACCTCCTGCCTTGGGGCCTGCTGTTCTTCGAGCCAGTCCTTAAAAGGAGCAGTGGGTGCCACATTTGTTCCTTCTGGTGCCAGGTCTGTGCTATTTCACTTCACTGGCGTCAAGTGGATGCTTAATGAGAGGCCATGACGTAGGCCAGCAGACTCGTTGAGAGAAAGCAGCCTCGGACTGTGCTTTCTGCAGCTTCTCTCACTGCCTTCCCCAGACTCACATTCTCCCCCCACCTCCTGTGGGGCTGTGGTCAGCCCTCACCGTGTGTCTGCTCTTCCGCATAAGCCCTGATAGCCCTCATTCAGGACAAGATGCTTGTCTGTAGACACTGATAAATGACTCAAGAGGCAGAAGTGAAGCGGTGCTTTTCGTTTCTCCTATTCCCTTGAACTCCCCACCCAGGACTTAATCCCCCAATTAAGAAGATATGGCCATATTGGGATTTGGGGCATTTCCTTTATTCTTTTCTGGGGCCAGTGCCATCTTTTCCTTTTATTCCTGTCCCTGAGGCTAGGGTTTGGGGCTGGAACTGATTGGTGGTCAAACCTTCCAAACTTGGACCTTGTTAGATAGCGGGGGATCCTCCACTTCCAGGGATCCCCAGTTACCCAACCCTTGATTATATGAAAATACAGACATGCTACTCCTTCGGGTGGTAAAACTTCGGGAGGCATGAAGCCAACTCCACAAAGGAGTCTGTTTCTGGGGAGTGAGTTTGTGAGATTGCGGCTGATGTAAACAGAAGGAAAAAGGAAATGCCTGAACTGCAAAAGCCAGTGTCAAAGTTAGGGGGAAAAGTTTAGGACATCCTTGTGATCCAGTGGGTGGATGAGGGCAAAGAACATTTCCTGTAAGAGGAGAGTCGCTTCATGATGCTTTTAACTCACCCAGACCACCCCAGGGAAGTAAAGGCAGCTTAGTGTCCTAGAAGGGAGTGCCCTTTACAGACCTCCCTTCTTTTGAGAGTGTGTTGACCCCAGTGAAGATGAGACTAGAAGAGAAGGCAATGGAAAAGATAGAAGACAAAGTAGACCAAGATCACACCAAATCACTACTTCATTTATTCAACAAACATGTACTGAGTGTCTTCTTCATGCCAGGCTACTGTTAATAGAGTGCCTACTGTGTGCCAGGGGTATTTTGCATATTTTCACCTTTAATTTTCTTAACAATCCTTCAACATAGGTATTACTAGCTCCTTTTTGCAAACAAGAAAACTGAGGCTTTTAGACATTAAAATTGACCAGAGTCATCCAGCTAGCAGGTGACAGACCTAGAATTCAGATTCAGTCTCTCGGATTCCAAGGCCTGGGTTTGCTCCGCTCTACTGTGCTGCCTGTCATCCCCGAATACCTCCCTCACAGTGTGGTCTCCGCTCCCCTCTGTGAGGTGATCGGAGCCAGGATAGAGATGCTTCCCACCTCTTCTGCCTTGTTTTGAGACCTTGGGTAAAGCTGTCATGTCCCTGCTGGCCCCCTACTGCCCTCTGCACTCTCCCTCATCAATTCCTCCAGCTCTGTGCCTGGGCTCCTGAAGCCATGTCCCATGAAGAACTTCCCACCTTTGATAAGCAGTCTTGTCTGTTGGTTGGAGAGGAGAAGGACATCCAAGAAGGCTCCCAGCCAGGCCTTTAACCAAAGGATCCAGGAAGAAACAGAGCAGCCTTCCATGGCCCTGAGCTTTGTGGAGGGATGTTTACCCTTCCCTCCTGCCCCTTAGCTGGTTTCATCCTGGAGCAGGGTTTGTTGCCACCAGAAGTGCTGGCTCATTGCTCCTGAAGAAGGGCTCCCCTTTTCTAAGGAAAGCTCAATGATACTTGCCTTGTGCTATAGTTCTTCCTATAATGAAGATATCCTATGCCAGACTCCATTCTCTCCAACTGCTAGTGACTCACTCCCGTGACATCCCTTTCTCCTAACACCCAGAGAGAGAGAAGCCCATTTTTCCTTAGCCCTTTAGCCCAGCTTCCTTTCCCGCTTAGGTTTTGTCATGAGGCCTCAAGCAGACCTCTGCCCAAACTACATCTCCAGCCCACAGTCAAAAATGACTTGGAACATACCCTTTAATGAAGGCACATCTGTATAGTTGGTAGCATTGGCAGTTGGGGGAAGTTTGTTATTCTTAGAATCCAAATTCTGGTTCACAATTTGGGAGACATCTGAATTCAAGGGCTCTGCTTGAACCTGCTCTACTCCAACTCCATCCTTGGGAGTCATGGGTTCCAGGGCCAATTTCATGCTCTGAAGTCACAAATGTGTGACCAGATGGCAAGAGGAAAACTTAAGCTTGGAATCTTTCACCCTTGCCTTTTCATATCTCACAGAGGTCTTCTCCCTACATGCACAGAGTGTTCCTAAGCCTTTCCAGAATTCCTCTGATCAATACCCACCTCTTCCAACCACCTTCACCTCACCCCATTCCCAATCAACTTTCTTACTCCCCACTATAGGAAGTCGGCACCACCAGCTCTCAAGCCTCTAACCCAAAGCCTCAGCTTCCCACCCAACTCTGAGATCAGGAAGCTCCCACCTGGCAGGGGCAGCCTGCCACCACCCCATGTAGAGCCAGCAGCCAGCCCTTAAGAGTCTAGGGTCTGTCTCTGTCCTCAGCCCTCCATATATTCTAAACCAAATACTTCCTCTCAAAGTGTGATCCAGGAACCTGCAGTAAAGGCAGCACCTGGAGCCTGTGAGAAATGCAGGTTCCCAGGCCCAGCCTAGAATTAGAGTCTGCATTCGTCTGAACCTTAATGTGTAAGAAGCACTTCTCGAAACAATCTGATCTGCTGAAAAGTCATCCCCTCCACCCTCCTCCTCGATAGAGGGGGTGGCTCGTGGAGCAAGAACCAGGGAGGAAGCCTGGCCTCACAGTTGAACCACAATTCAGACCTCTTTTTGACAGTGGAGAGAAGTGCTGGGGATGATCTGGACACTCCAGAGAGAACCCTGAGAAGCCAGTGAAGCCTGGGACCGTCAGCAGAGAGGAACAGCCACGGCCGGGCTATGTGGGGATATCCAAGCGGGGGTTTGGGGGCAAAGGGGACACCCGATGAGAAAGAGAGGCATGCCCACCTTTGCACACAGCGGTGCAGTGGTTCCCTCTGGGCTCCTGCCACCATCTTCAGCCCCTGTAGGGCACCTACAGCCAAGAACAGCTCCTGCTGTGCAGCCTGAATCTGCCGGATGACGAGGCTTCTTCCCTCCCTCTTGCTGGCAAAGTTACCATCGCCCACTGGCTGCATTGCTGGTAGTGGGTGCTCAGGAAATGTTTGTTGAATTGAGAGGAAGCCACAGCTTGTGCGGAGTCTGGATAATTCACCAGACGTGGGTCTCAGTGGTTGGGGTGGGGGGCGGGGAACAGAAACTGAGTAGGAAAGACGAGTCCTGATGTCGTACTTAGCTGGAGTTGCTGTTTCTCTGCCTCTTGAGTCCCTGCCTGAGACCTCGCTTTGGCATGACACAGTGCAGGGAGGCGGTGGGAAGAGGAAGTTGGAGATGGCAGAAAACGACCCCAGGTGGCAGGCTCCCCCCCCCCATTCAGGATGCACTCAGGTCTAACCTGGGGGTGGGGGAGGAGGTTCCTGAAGATGATCTCCCCAACCCTGCTGTGGGGAGAGACAGCCATCTGTCCCCTCTTCACCCTACCCCGCTTCAGAGACTTTCTCGAGATCCTTCCTTTCACAGAGGAGACCTGAGCTCTGCTCTTCTGTCCCCAGCTCCATCCCTGCTGGCTGTGGCCTCCCTTCCTCTGGGCCTCAGCCTCCTCTTCCCGAAAGGTAGTAGGCAGCCAGGTGATTGTGAGATTCTCCCATTGGTCATCCAGTGATTCTGGGACAGAGAGTCACATGGGTGCAAGGCAGGGGAAAGTGTAGGAAAGGGCCCCAGGCCTGGGCTAGCCATGCCAGCTGCTGAGGCTGGCAGCAGTTGACAAGCTCGCAGTACCTGACAAGCCAGGAGCCAGCAGCTGGAGAGGGTGGCCAGGCCCTGAGGGTGACGGGTGCTAGGTGAGCCGGCTGCTGAGTGCTTCCAAGCCTTGTCCTCTCGTCATGGCAGGGAGCCTGTGGCCTGGGCAGCAGTAGGCTTGGGACAGAGCTCACCAGCCTCACAAACCAGGCATGGCACGGGCATGCATCAGGGGCCGCACCTGCAGGTGAGAGCACATGCGTGCACAGGGGGTGCCTGTGAGGGCAGGGGCTGGCTCCTGGCCTTCACGGTCTCACTCCCCTGGAGAGTTTGCCAAACTGCTCAGCCAGGCTGCCACAGCCACCAGCCACCACACACCCATGGCGCAGACTCTGGACAGTGCCTCCTCTCCTCTCCCCAGCCTGGCCCCCTGCTCCCATGAGCTTTGCTCAGCATCTTCCTGCAGGGTCAGGACCCCCTGTCCTGCTCCTCACACCTCCTGCACCCCTCGCCCTTTGGCTGCCTCCTCTAGGGGCCCTGCTCCGAGGTGTCAGGCCCTGCTGGGCCCCAGCCTTGCCAGGCCTGTCTTCTCTGGGCTCCAGGGGCTCTGCCCCTTTGGGGAGCCCGGAACAAGTCTGGGCTTCTGGCCCGGCCTGGGGCTCGGTCGACCCTAGGGGCTGCTCCTGGCCCTCCAGCTGGGACACAGCACTCTCCTGGGCCCCAGGCTTTGAACTGAGCACACACGCGCTCTCCTGAGGCCCAGAGCTACTGGCACTTCCTAGGGAGAGATCGAGGGGAACCAAGTCTGAGTTTGGTGGAGAGCCCGGACTGGCTGGACTGGCTGGACTGGCTGGCAAATCTCCTGACTCCTCTTTCAGCCCCTCTGGTGATTCTGATGCTGGGGTGGGGGTGGTTCTGCCACCCGGAGCACTGGTGGGTCCGCCGGGCTCCATCCTGCTCTGAATCTGCTCATGTTCCTTCTCATTCGGAGTCTTTCTGGTGCTTTGGCTTCCCTGAAAACAAGAGGTTGGCTCTACTGGTTGGTGAATTTAGGGCTCATGTCCCTAGCCCCGCCCCATCCTAGGTCCGAGTACCCACCTCCTGGCTCTCCGGCTCCTGCTTGTCTTCCTTCTTTTCCCACCTGCAGAAACACAGCACGTGGCAGGCCCCACTCCTAACCCACCCCATCTCACGTCACCTGCTCCATAGCCGGCAGCCCACGTCCCCCAGGGGGAACCGAAAGCCCAGGGGTCTCAGAGGAGGATCAGAGCCACAATGAGGCTCCAGGATGTTTCCCTTCCAGCCTGACCTTCTGCCCCAAACCCAGCCATTTCCTCTGAACACTGCCCACTCTAGCGGGTCCCCAGCTGCTGTTAATGGCCAAGCCTGCAGCACCTTGAGTTCTGTGGGGACAATGGGCGTGTCCCAGACTGTGCTGCCTGGGAAAGGCCCGCCTGACTTCCCCTGGGAAAGGAACTGCTGTAATTACCGCCGGCCTCCCAGGGCACCAGGCTCTTGCTGCAGCTGCCTTTGCCGATGGCCTCTCCCCGCATCTCATTAACCGGCCACCAGGCAGCAGTCAGCCAAGAGGCAGAGGCCCTGGGGGCTGGAGCAAGCACCTGGGCCAGGCGGCCTGACCTCCCAGAGATAAGGCAGGACCAGAAAATCCAGGAGCCCAGAACCTCCCCCCGATCTTGCTCCCTGTCTCATGTTACCTGCGGGCCCTGCCAGTCAGCCTCTCTGTCCCTCGAGCCTTGCTGCGTGTGGCCAGCGCCACCACGGGTCTGCCCTGTTGCCCACCCCAAGTAGCACTGCCTGCAAGAGATGGTACACATCAAGAGAGAAGAGGGTCATGGCAGCCCGGTTCCTTCACCAGCTCCTGGGACCTGATCCTCTTCCTCTCTCAACTCACCTTTGCCTTCAGGGGGCAGTGGTGGGGGCTGTGGCTTTCGCTGACTCCTGGGACCTAAGGGGGAAGAGGAAATTGGGAAAGGGTAGGATCACAAAAGAGCCAAAGCAGCAACATCAGCTCTTTCAGGACCAGGAAGTTGTCAGTCCTTCTCTTGGTCCAGTTGTGAGTGTTCTGGTTCCCAGAAAGATGTCTGGCCTGGGTGCTGGGGTTGGGGGGTGCGGTTAGGGCAGTATCAGGGGAGCTGGGCCCCTGTGCTAGCTTTGCCACTCCTGGCTAGGTGACCAGCAGAGCAGCCTCTCCAGCCTTGGCTTCCTCACGTGTAAAATGAGGGGCCAGAGATACAGTGGAATTATCCCTATATAGATAAGGAGCAGCTGACACCCAGGAGGGTCCAACACCTCAAAACGACCCCAGTACTGACTTCCTAGTGAGCCTTCTCTCCAGACCTTCTGGGGTCAGAACCCAGGACAAGGGTTGTGGGTTTAGAGGATGCGAAGGAAGGTCATGGTGCCTCCTCTGATAGGGAGCGGAGGAAGGAAGATGTTCTTTCAGGCTTCTTTCCAGCTCTGAAAATAGGTGGTAAGCCAAGAGACAGAGGACAGAGAGAAAGAGGGAGCAAGGGGTGAAAAACTCCAGGAGGGGTGGGGGTTGTGGGGTTTTGGCTCACCCCTCGTGCTGCCCACCCTGGCTGGGCCCTCTTCCCGAGGCTTGCTGGAGCCCTGTCGCCTGCATTGCAGAGAGAGGGAGTCAGGCTGGCTGGTGGCGGGAAGGACAGAGGCTGCAGAGCTGCTGGTGGGCCAATACCCCCTCCCCCACCCTAGCCCCAGGCCTAAGGACAGCTGGGAGAGGACGAGCCCAAGAAAGATGGGAAACCGCCTGCACAGAGCCCTTAGCCCAGGGCCCAACCGGAGGGCCAGGCAGATCCTCACCACCCTGGGGAGGGTCCCAGCCGCCCTCCAAGAGGCGCCCACAGTTAGCCTGACACAGCCCCACAGCATGTCAACCCAGCAGCTGCCGGGCCCTGCCACCCACGTGGGTTTGGCCTTGTCCAGGTCCCATGGGCGGCGCCAGTCACCCTGTGCGTCTCTGTGCCGGGCCAGGCGAGCCTGGTCGATCTGCTCCCGCTCCTGCTTCCACTGGACATAGTCCCAGCTCACCTCCAGGGGGCCCCCCAGTGCCCGGCGGGGAGCTGGGCCTGGGACCAGGGCTGGACTCCTGGGCTCCCGGACACCCTGCAGGGAGAAGACACTAAACACCATAGGGTGGAAGCAGAAACAGCCCTGGGTTTGGGATGGGGATCCAGAGAGTCTGCTAACCCCTTCCTCTCTGAAGGTTTTGACGTCCCCACCCCAAAATTAGATCCATTCCATGTCGGTTAAATCCTGTTTGCCATAGGCATGGTTTCCATCCAGGGTTAGCTGTGTCTTGGGGGCAAGATGACCTCTCCGTTGGTCATTTCCTCATCTGTGAAATGGGGATAATAATAGTGCTATTCACGGGGTTGTTGCTGGGGTGTGTGGTCAGGCTGAGGGTGGAGAGACACCCAGCTGCTGGGAGCAAGAGCCAAGACTAGGGACTGCTGCCATCTAGAGGTCACACCTGGCACATAGCCAGTCTCTCACACCCTAGACCCACCTCCAGACCCCACCAGCTTGCCACCAGAGGTCCAGGAGGGTTAGGGCTGGGACATGTCTCTCACTTGCACTGTCTCTCACTGCATGACCCACCCGACCTGAAGACTGGTCAGAGAAGGGAAGAAGGAGTGGGAATTCTTGCCGGTGCTGCCTGGGCCACATTCCCCCAGATGGGGACATATATGACTCAGCTTCCATGCCTCCCCCAAATGGGAACCACCACATTCATGTCCCTATCCCTTCTTGGGAAGGTACCTTGCGTGCAGAATCTGAGCTGATGGCCATCGGCATGGAGGGGCTCCGGCCCAAGCCCCTCTCCAGGTGACCCTTCTGCTCCCTGGTTCCGTGCTCTGGTGGGCTTCTCACTTACGACCCGCTTGGCCTGGGGGAGGTGAGGATGGGCAGTGTGGCACAGGCAGGGAAGAAGAGGAGGCTTCCTGGCTCATAGGCTTCCCCTACCCACCCTGCTCACCTCAGCTTTGTTTTCCATGGTCACGGCCAGATCCACCCGCTCCCCTAAGCAGAAGGTGCCAGTGTGGGCCTCTGCCTGCTCATCCTCAAGCATCTCACTGGCTGCTCCAGGTCCACGGGCACTCCTTGCCCAGTTCCGGCTGACCACCCGCTTCCCCTGCAGAATGAGGTGCCATGCCGTGAGACCACATGGGCAGCACTGGGCAGAAGTTGGGGGTTGGGTCCTTTGGGTGCTTCCCCAGGCTGGGTTCCAGCCCTGGCCCTCCCTGGAATGCCCACTGAGGAGCTGCCTCTGTGAGGCGTTCACATACCAGTGGCATTAGGTTATCCAGGCCTGGGGCCACCCAGGGGCCCAAGACGCCACAGTGGCCCATCTCTGAGCTGGGAAATCCAAAGCACTCAGACAACAAGGCTCTGTTCTCAGACGCTGTTCCTGGCATTCAGCCCCAACGTCTCTGTGCCCTGGGACTTGGGGTTTAGGGGCAGCCTGTGCGTGGGGGCACAGGTGCAGAGCTCTGGGGCTGGAAAAGGGCATGGTCACCTTCCAACTGTGGCTCTTTGGGGTGGGGGCCAGCAGTGGCCTGGGCTGCATGAGGTTGGTAGGTACGCCCCTGAAGAGAAGTGGGAGAAGCAGAGGAGCAGGGGCGACTGTGCTCCCCCGGCACAAGCTGGGCCGCCACCTCCCTGCCACCCCACCCTGTCTCTCAGGTGGGTCCTCCTCCAGGAACCTGGCTGACGGTGACAGTGAGGCCATCAGGACGAAGGAGCTCCGGAGTGGTCACAGCCATGCCCCCCTGCTCTGCCTGCCGCCGGTCTTCCTGGATCTCCTGTGGGAGGGCCCCAGGGTCAGCACAGGCCATGGCCACCCAGAGGCCCAGATACACAGACGCCGACAGGCCTACACAGAGAGACTCCAGTGGGACACCAGGGGGCAGGCGCACCACGTCACAGAGTCCCCAAGACCCTCTCAGAGCCTCTGAGATGGAACACACCCACCCTCACCCGGGTCCCAGACCCAAGCCTGCAGGGAGAGACCACCATGCCGGAGTCTGCAGGCCACCCCAGGAGTGCCAGCCCGGTCGGTCCCCCCGCCTGGCACAGCCCACTCACCTGGTACCTGCGCAGCAGGGCCTGGTTCTTTTGCGAAGGGCGACTATCCTCCGGTCCAGCTCTGCGTCCTTCTCCTCCTGCCTGCTCATCGGGGACTCAGCCCCGTGAGGCCCCTGTGGAGGGCAGGGGCCCAAGCTCCTGACTGCTGGGCCCATCCCCTACCAGTTCCTCAACTTTTACATCCGCCCATTCTACCCTATTCTTACCACCCAAGAAACAGCCCCAGACCCAGAGCTAGGGTTGAGTGGGGAGTTGGCCCATGGAAGGCCGTAAGCTCCCGCCCTGCTAGGCCCGTCTGCCATCTCCCTGAGTCCTCTGGGTCGGGGTGGGGGGTGGTGGTGGTGGGGGGGCTCAAGTCAGAGCCTCATGCCCAGACCCGCAGCTCCCAGCAGTGGCTGCCCCTCCCCCCGGCTCTCCAGGGAGCTCAGCTGCGGAGCAGAGCCCAGAATGGGAGTTATAAATGGCTCTGGCAGCGGAACCTGCCGTGACTGGGAAGTTGCCAGGGGATTCAGGAGGTCGAGGGGGGAGCTGTTGGGCTCCCAGGCCGAGAACCACAGTGAAAAGAGAGGCCCCTGCTCTGTCCTGGGCTCCCAAGCCATGGACCCCACTTCTCAGGCCTGCGCCCAGCCTGTGGGAAAGAGCCACTTCCACAGGCCCAGCCTTTCCGGGCCGAGAGCAAGAGCTGCCGGCAAGAGTCAGCTCCGTGGGTGGGCCCCACAGCGGAGACCCCCAGGCACACTGTGATCTCTGGGACCCTCCTTGTCTGGCTGCAGGGACTCTGTCGTGGCCGACACCCCTGCCCAGCTCCTTCCCCTCCCGCCTAGGCACAGCCCTCTTCCTCCTGGGCCCAGCTGTCCCCGGCTGCCCTCAGAGTGTGGCTGCCTGGCGTCCCAGCCCCAAGAAGCCCCCCGCCAAAGGCAAGGTGCCACTCACAGCTGAGTGCATGGCAACAGCGGGCACGGAGAGAATTCCAGAGCAGTCCTGGGGGGAGCTAGAGCGGGAGGGAAGCCGGAGCCACCGGAGCCGGGCCTCCCTCCGCCGGCCTCTCCCTGCCGGCTTCGCTGCTCAGCACACGAGATCATGTTGTGATTACAAAAGACTCCTCTGGGCTCCCAGCCAGGAACGCCGGGGCCACCGCCCCCACCATCCACTCTCAGAGGGCGAGGACCAGGGCACCGGCAGCCAGCTGGCCCTGCCCAGCACCTCTCCCTGCCCTGCCCCAGTGTCCCCAGACAGACTGGCAAGGCCCACACAGGGGGCCTTACGCTCCAGTAGGACCCCAGCCTGGGCCTGCCTGCAGACAGATGGGCAGCCGAGTAGGTCTCTGTCCCTCCCATTAGTAGAGAGAGGCCTATAGCCCAGCCCATTGCCCTCCCTGGTCCGAGAGCCTCCACTCAAATGAGTGTCCCCTGGCCCCTCACTCTCCTCATCAGTTCTGGTTTAAGTAATGCAAAGGGATCAAGGAGTCCACCTCCCCTAGGCCATCAAGTACTACTACATACCTAAAATAACACCATTAGTCATTCATTCCTTTGGGTTCAGCGTTGTCTTCCCTGTACTTCCAAGTACAGTTGCTCCTGGGACGCTCAACTGTCCAGGTCACCCCTTGGTGTGGGGTGCCTCCCTCAGGGCCCATGCCGCCACAGCTCAGGCCTGGCCAACAGCCTTTCCCCTTGGCTCCTACCTGGGAGCCCTTCCTGGCCTTGCTCCCCAGGGCTGGCCCTCTCAGCCTCTCTGACCCTGAGACTGGAAGCAACCATTTCTGGGAAAGTCTCCCCCCAGATCTTGCCGGTACACCCGAGGCTGCTGTCTCTGCCCTGGACAGCAGCTTGCCTGGCACCCCTAGTGCCTCCAAGACCAGGAGTTTGGGGGTGCCAGGAGGAGAAGTGGTCTTTGTATCAGGAGCATCTGGGGTCTGGTTCTGTAGTAACAGGTCCCCGATCTCCAGGCCCTGAAGGACAGGTCAGAGGTTCCTGCATTCCCCCCTCAGCCTTAACTGATAGGGGCCTATTTCCCTAATCCCGTGGACACTTTGTCCCCTCCTGTTTCCCTGCTGCCCTCTCCTTCCCACCCAGACCAGCCCAGGCAGCCAGAGAGCCAACCCCTGCTCTCCTCGAACCACCTCTTCCTATCTGCCCTCCCCTGCGCACCACACTGAGCCTCTTTCCAGGCCAGGCCTTGGAGCAGCACTGCTGACCTGGCAGCTGATCTCTGCCACCCTAGAGTTCCCATCCTGCTTGGAAATGCCACTGTGCTCTCTCTTCCTTTCATGCCGGATGTTCCCACTGAGTCAGACTCGTCTACATTCCCAGCTACAGTGACGCACGCACCCAGGCTACACACACACACACACACACACACACACACACACACACAGACTTCTTCTCCTACCCTCTCCACGTGCTGCCTACTGAGTTCCAGTCTAGTCTCTGACAGCCAGAGCAGGGCCCTGGTGGGGTGGCAGTCGGGACTCCTGTCACTCCTGTCCCATGCCCTGTGGTTGGAGCTGGAAGGCCCTTAGAGCACCAGCCTGGGAGTGAAGGAGGCAGCTGAGACTTAATGTTCTCCATGATCTTTGGAACCCAGGTCTGGGGAGGAGGAATGGAGATAGAGGAGACAAGGTCTGTTTTCCCCATTGCACCTGTTCCCAGCCAGGGTGGGGGCCAGACAGCAGTGAGGAGCAGCAGGCTGAGTAGAAATCCAGCCATCCTGCAGGGTGGGCGACCCAGATCTCTGGAAGGGCCTGCAGGAAAAGACTCCCCTAAGCTCGTGGCAAAGGCCTCTGCATCTACCAGGCTGAAGGCTCATGTGACCAGGACGGACCATTAGTCAGACAGCCCCACAGCTGCGGGCCATGTGCTTCCCAAGTGTTACTCACACAATGTCAGCCTCAGAGCAGCTCCTACATTGTCCTATCTTCTCCAGAGTCTGTGGTGTGCCTGTCTGCTCCCTACTGGAAAGAGACTCTCTATGGGAAGGAATGGTGTATTGCTGCTGCTGCTGCTGCTGCTGCTAAGTCGCTTCAGTCGTGTCCGACTCTGTGCGACGCCAGAGACGGCAGCCCACCAGGCTCCCCCATCCCTGGATTCTCCAGGCAAGAGTACTGGAGTGGGTTGCCATTGCCTTCTCCGGAATGGGGTGTATCGAGGCCCTCTAAATCCCCAGGGCCTGGCACAGTGTCCCTGAAAACTACAGCGCCTTCCTGGGGGCTTGCAGAATGAATACATGCGCTGTCCCACGCATGGCTCTGGGTACCTGTGCTTCAGCTGGGGCTGCTGTTCTCTCCACCCAGAATACTCGCAGCCCTGAGGGAGGAGGTGGCCGGTAACGTGGCTAACTGTGCATTTCCTTTCCCTGTCTGATGAAGGTAGGGCGTGACCAGCATGGTCCCCGGTGTAGGGGATGGGGACCACGCCGCTATTAGTCTACGTCACCACTAGGGGGCAGCAGGGCTTCAAAAAGCCTGGTTGGAGGTGGGGGATGGCTCTTCCCTCGCTTCTGCTGCCAGCTCCTCTCCAGCAAGTCTGAATCAGCTCCACCTCCCACCTCCATCAAACTAGAGAAGCCACACAGGGTGTAGCGCCCCATTTTATTGGTGATGAGACCAGAGAGGTAGCACCCACTACCTGGGCTGCTCAGTCTGTTTGTGGCTCAGAAGAAACCAGCATCTAGACATCTGCCTCCTGCCCATTGCTCTTTCTGGCTGCTACAACAGCACTGTTTCTGTTGACACTTCATGCTGTGCCCTCCCTTTCTTTGCCCAGGAACAGGCCCATTGTCCCAATACCTCAACCACAGGTCCTAGGTCATGTCTCTTCTGTGGCTGGTTCACCACCCTCTCAAGCAGCCTGCCAACTGGGCCCATAGCCATAACTACCCACTTCCAGTACCTTCTTGGATCAAGAAACTGCTGTTACAGTTCCTATTGACTAGGGCTTTACTTTAGGCCCCTCAGCTCAGGCCAGGCCTGGCTCTGGGTAAGGCGGACTCAGAGTGCATGATGTAGGGGCAGACGGACGAGCTCTTGTCAGGCTCCAGCTGCCAGGGACAGTCGGGGCCCTATGGCTCCAAGAACACACATGCCAGAGAAGTTGTTGTTGTTGTTGTTTAGTTGCCCAGTTGTGTCCGATTCTTTGTGACCCCATGAACTGCAGTACACTAGGCTTCCCTGTCCTTTACCATCTCCTGGAATTTGCCCAAACTCATGTCAATTGAGTCAGTGATGCCATCCAACCATCTCATCCTCTGTCACCCCCTTTTCCTCCTGCCTTCAATCTTTCCCAGCATCAGGGTCCTTTCCAATGAGTTGGCTCTTCTCATCAGGTGGCCAAAGTATTGGAGCTTCAGCTTCAGCATCATTCCTTCCAATGAATATTCAGGGTTGATTTCCTTCAGGATTGACTGGTTTGATCTCCTTGCTGTCCAAGGGATCTCGAAAGTGTTCTCCAACATCGCAGTTCAAAAGCATCAGTTCTTTGGTGCTCAGCTTTCTTTATGGTCCAACTCTCATATCCATACATGACTATTGGAAAAATTATAGCTTTGACTAGATGGCCCTTTGTCAGCAAAGTAATGTCTCTGCTTTTAAACATGCTGTCTAGGTTTGTCATAACTTTTCTTCCAAGGAGCAAGGGTCCCTTAATTTCATGGCTGCAGTCACTGTCCACAGTGATTTTGGAGCCCAAGGAAATAAAGTCTGTCACTATTTGCATTTTTTCCCCATCTATTTGCTATGAAATGATGGGAACAGGAGCCATGATCTTAGGTTTTTGAATGTTGAATTTGAAGCCAGCTTTTTCACTCTCCTCTTTCACCCTCACCTAAAGACTCGATGGATGCGAGTCTGAGTGACCTCCGGGAGCTGGTGATGGACAGGGAGGCCTGGCGTGCTGCGGTTCATGGGGTCGCAAAGAGTCGGACACGACTGAGCGACTGATCTGATCTGAAAGGCTCTTTAGTTCCTCTTCGCTTTCTACCATAAGGGTGGTGTCATCTGCATATCTGAGGTTATTGATATTTCTCCCAGCAATGTTGGTGCCAGAGCAGGAGGGTGAAGCCAAAATCCTTTGAAGCAGCGGATGGCAGAAAGATGGTCCAGGGACCCCTCTTCCATTCTGCTCTCCAGGGCACACCCTGGGCTGTGGTATCCTGAGCTTTCCAGCTCCAGGCCAGCAGTGGGAGGAGAGCTCTGATATGGACTGAATTCCTAATCTACTTCACTGGCCCCCTTCAGCACAGGGAACAAAAAGTGAAATCCAGGCTCCACCTCAGAGGTGTTTGAGGATACCAGGCCACCTTAGCCTGAGGCCAGGGTGACATGGGACCCAGACCAACTGAGGCGTTTTCCAGAAGATAAGCTTCCAGGGGATGAGCAAGACTCAGCAAGGGGCTGGCAGTGAGAATGTTGCATGAATGCAGCCTGAGAAGCGGTAGTGGCTTCTTACCAGTGAGGAAACATCAGCTTAGGAGGGTGCAGTCCTAAAGGGGAGGTCACTGAAGGGCAGACCAAGAGGGCAGAGGAGTCCAGAGGGGCTCACCGAAGGTTTCACAATGGGGGCCAAAGAGTCCATGCAGCGGTTTAGGAAGCCAGGGAGGAGGCCGAGTCCAGATCCTGGAGGGAAGGGTCTGCACCAGGCAGGACAGGGGACTTTACAGGGAAGAGTGAGTGCAAGCACCTCAGAACATCAGTGTGTGGCAGGGGTGGGGTGGGTACATTCAGTGAGAGATGGGGCAGGGCAGCCAAGACAGTGTCAAGGACTGGAGCCTAGGGCCCTCATGGTTGTAGGGAGCAGGCGGGCTTGCCATCACGTGCCCGGGTGCTCCTTCCTCCCAGCAGCCAGAGAGGCTGGAAGGCTCTCCCCACCTTGACACTTACCATGGAGGGCTGACTCTCAGAGGGGTGAGATGTGGGTGGTTTCACCCCCTGCAGGGATGGTGAAAAGATCTGGCACAGTTCTGAGAGTAGGCCACCTCGCCTATCCCACTGAGAAGATGACAGGGCCTTTGGAATGGTGAGGCATGGCATGGATGGCGTCACCCAGCCTGGAGGCTTCAAGGCGGGAGAGGGCCACTGGGTGAGAGAGAACCTGGTCACCACAGGGAAGAAAAAGCAGCCTGGGTGTGGGAGGGCAGTAGGGTGACCTGTTGTCCAGGTTTGCCTACAATGGAACCCAACTCAGCACTGACAGTCCTGTGTCCAGAGCCCCCCTGGTCATAGGTGAGCCTGGCTGTTTGGTCACTTTCTGGGGAAGGAGGCTGCGGCAAGTGGCTGGAGCAAGGAGGGAACCTCTCAGGAGCCTGTGAGTGAAATATTCTGAGTGAAGCTAGAGGCCAAAGGTAGGGATGTGTCCTGAACAAAGACCCCAATGTGAGCAAGGGGAAGAACAGTGAGGCCAGTAAGACACCTGGGTCATCAGTGCTGATACTACCAATCATCACAATAACACCTCGCGCTTACACCCAGCACTGCCAAAGCCCTCACACACACACTGTCATCTGATCTCATCATGCTTCGAAATCTGTGAATTAGTCAGTGCTGGTGTTTTTCACTTTTTGGAGATCAGGGTCAGTGACCTGCCCAGAGGTCTCTGTAGTGAGGTGGAGGTCTCCCACCAAACCTGCCTGGTCCCCATGGCACTCTCTCCAGCCCAAGCCAGAGCCAGCCACCTGTGCCCTCCTGCCATGGGAAACTTGTCCACCCCCTCCCCAAACCCTGCAAATGTGCCTGGCTCTCCTGTCTCCCTCTCCACCCTATAGGACAGTCCAGGAGCAGGGGCCTTGCTGGCTCTGCTGAAAGCGATTAGGGGGTCACAGAAAGGGCCGATATCCTGCCTTTTGGCCTTCACATGCTCCCTAGGACCGCCACCCTTGGCCTCTCAGCTTCTCCTCTCCCTGAGCCCAGAAATGTCTCTTCTTGTCCCCTGAGTGCCTTTATTCTCCATTTGGTGCCTTTCTGGCAGGGAAGGGCCACCTCTCTCTTCCAGGCAATAAACCCAAGCACTTGGTAAGAGCTTAGTATCTGTCAACTAAAAAGACGCACAATGTAAGAGTTGCAAGTTAAGTTTTATTGGGGGCAAAAAGAAGGCTGCAGCCTGGGAGACAGCACCTCAGATAGCTCTGAGAAACTGTTCCAAAGAGGAAGTGGGGGAAGGTCAGTAAAATGATTTTGGTGAAGGTGGAAAAGCAAAAGTGTTAGTTGCTCAGTCGTGTCCAACTCTTTGTGACTCCATGGACTGTAGCCTACCAGGCTCCTCTGTCCATGGAATTCTCCAAGCAAGACTACCGGAGTGGGTTGCATGTTCTTCTCCAGGGAATCTTCCGGACCCAGGGATCAAACCTGGGTCTTCTACATTGCAGGCCGATTCTTTACCATTTGAGCCACAAAAGGCAGAGTTTAGTGCAGTCAAGGCTTACTTTACAAAAGGTTTTCTTAGTCATGAGGAGCTGATGTCACCATGAAGGGATTTAGTGATTTTCTAGATATGAGGAGACGCGAGGGTTGGGATCTTGACATCAGTTCCTACAAATATCTAACTATGTAAAGGCCTGTTCCACCAGTTTCTCTGCAGCACAGAGTGCCTCAGTATCCACCCTGAACCCCCCTCAGAGGGTGCTGAAGGTCAGCAGCTGCACAGGGTTCAATCTCCTCCAAAGAACAGATGGCAAATGCCCTTGCTATTCTTGTTCAGTCACTGGCAAATGCTCTTGGCTGGTGCCAGTCTGTAGCTGACCTATCTGTAGTGCACAGTGCCAGAGGGTGGGGGGACTCACACGTGGTCTAGGCTCTGCTCACCCACAATATCTTAGGACTGGGAAGGGGGATCCCATGAACAACATGCTCAGTTGCTCAGTAGTGTCTGGCAAGAATACTGGAGTGGGTTGCCACGCCCTCCTCCAGGAGATCTTCCCAACCCAGTGATCGAACCCATGTCTCTTACATCTCCTGCATTGACAGAAAAGTTCTTTACCTCTAGCACCACCTGGGAAGCCCCATATCATGCTCTGATATAAATTGACTACAGTGTGCCCACCACTGCTATGGGCACTCTCCTCGCTTTCCAAAGGCCTGTGCGTCACCTGTCTGAGGACCCACTCAGATGATTCTCACTTCTCTGTCCACCCTCGGTCAGGATGGGTCTCCCTCCTCAGCCCAAGACCTCAGTACTGCCTACTACCTACCTGCCTGTCATGACCCAGACCCTGAACCCAGACCCTGACTCCAGAGACACAGAGAACTGGGGTACTGAACTTCTAGCCCAGACCTGCTACTTCCCTCCTCAGCCCTGCAGCCCCTCTCCCCTTGGGGGTCCGTGAAGTCATAGGCCTCTTTTTTCAGCTTCCAGCTAAAGGCTGGGGCTAGAGGTGACAGTTCATGTCATCAGGGTCCCGGAAGGGGAAAAGGACAGTTCCTGAAAGAGCGGGCTGGGAGGCCTGGGGAGGACGGGGTGTGGTGGCCACAGGTGGTGCCATTCAGGCAGCCCAGGCTGCAGGGTGAAGCATTTCTGGCCCCTGCCTTTGTGAGCCTCTGCCTGCCCTCCATGCCCTGGCTCCCTGAAGGCTCACAGCAAATGTATGCATGATGGATTAATAACTCCCCACCCGGCCATAAACCAAAGCCCTTTGTCCACAGTGTTACCAAAGCAGTCTGGAATTTTTCAGAAGAGCATTCCTGAAAAGAGAGACAACATAATGTGGGGAAGGGGTCCAGGCTCTAGACTCAGATGGTCCCCAACCGGGACCAACTAGCTAGGTGACCTCAGGCAAGTGTCTTAACTTCTCTGAATCCTGGCTTTTTCTAATCTAGAAAAGAGAAGATAATAACACATATCCCCAAGACCTGATGTGAGATAATTGGTATTTTAAAAGAAGCTGACACACAAAATACTTTCCATGCCTGCCCACCATGGAAATAAAGGAGAATCACTATTTTCCGCCTCTCTATTTTTCAAATTGTTTTCTGATGTGGTTATGTTGCTTCTGTTTTTACAGCTCTGATGGAAGCCAAAATGATATACCAGAAACAGCACAAATTGTACAGTTTAATAAGTTTACGCCATGAAAACATCACCACAATCAAGATAATGAACATATCCATGAAACCCAAAATTTTCCTGTGTCCCTTCCTAATGGCTTCCTCCAGCCCCTCCCCTTCCCACCACATTTTCCCTGAGCAACCACTGATCTGCTGTCATTATCAATTAGTTCACATTTTCTGGAATTTTACACCATTCTAGAATTTTATAGACAATTATATAGTGTGGATTCTTTATGTCTTACCTTCTTCACCAGCAGTGATTTTGCGGTTCTGCCCTGTTCTCTTGTGTAGCAACAGTTCATTCCTTTTTACTCTGGTGTTCCACGGAGTTCATGTATCATGATCCATTTATTCATTCATGTATTGATGGATGTTTGAGAAGTCCTGCCATTTTAATTATTCCAAACAAAGTTACTATGAACATTCAAGTATAAACTTTAGTGAGGCCCAGGTTTTCCCTTCTTACTTTTTTTTAAAATATTTTTTTATTTTTTTGGCTGCATCAGGTCTCAGCTGCAGTACTCTGGATACTTGGATCATATGGAACCTTTCACTATGACATGTGAGATCTTAGTGTCCTGACCAGGGATCGAACCCGTGTCCCCTGCATTGAAAGGCGGATACTTAACCCCTGGACCACCAGGGGAGTCCTAGGTTATTTTTTTTTAATGAATTTAATGCAGTTCAGGTCAGGCTTTTTCCAGGCCAACCTGGAGACAGCAGCTGCTTTAATCTCTCTGCTTCCTCCTGTGTGTTCTAGATTTCACATGATCATTGTTCTCCTGGATTGAAACAGGGCCCAACCGAGCCCCTTGGCGTGAGGGTGGGAGGGTCGGTGGGCCTGTTTCATCCAGCACGGTGAGCCCAAGTGTAGGCAGCCTGAACTCAGGTCAGCCAAGGAGCTGCCTTTCTGGGAGAGATCCTCCTGCTCCTTTCTCTAGAAAAAAAAAAAAAAGCTTAAATTTGTAGAAGAGAAAGAAAAATAAGCACAGAAATCAAGACCAGTTATAACCCAACAGTAACTACATAAAACAGATTCAAGTGATGGGTGATGGGTGTGTATTGATGAACATAAAGATTGCTTCCAGGACTACAGAGTGGATACTTTTCCCTCATGTGTTAAGCTTTTAAATTATCAGCTGTATTGATTTAGTGGCTTCCCAGGTGAAAGTGGTAAAGAATCCACCTGCCAATGCAGGAAATTCAGGAGACCAAGGTTCCGTCCCTGAGTCAGGAAGATCCCCAGGAGGAGAAAATAGCAACCCATTCCAGTATCCTTGCCTGGGAAATCCCGTGGACAGAGGGGGTTGCAAAGAGTCGGACGTGACTAAGCAACGGAGCACACAGCACACAACTACACTTGAACCTTGCCTTCATTCACCAGATTGTTACTGGACACCTGCTGAGGGCCAGGAGATCTGCTAAAGGCCAGTCCCTAGGAATACAAAGGTGAGCACACAGTCCTGTGGAGCAGGAGACAGGAGAAGAACTAAGGGAGAGAGGGGACCTTGTAACAGGGGCACCTGGTCTGTCTGCAAGGGCCTAAGGGAGGTCAAGGAGTGTGGCTCACAGCAGAGGCCAGCGGGCTCAGGGGGCCCAGGGGCTTACGGAGCACAGACAGCTAGCCCACTGCAGCCTGGACTGCAAAACCCCTTCCTACTTGTCCATATTCCATCCCCAAAGTCCTGCCTTTGTTTAGGTTTTCTTTTTTTTCAATATCCTGGCAAATGATTCATCTTATCCTGAAAACATTTTTTTAAATTGAAATGTAGTTGATTGACAATTATTTTGGTAGATTATATTCCATTAGAGGTTATTACAAGATGATGAGTATAGTTGCTTATCTTCGTTGCTATCTATTTTATATATGGTACTTTGTATCTGTTATTCCCATACCCCTGATGTGTCCCTCCCCTCTTTGACAGCCACAAGCTTTGTTTTGTTTTTTTCCTGACTCATTCAGTTTCCACTCCCAGGCAGCTCCCTGAGCTGGGGTGCACATGGGAGAGGTCAGGCCTGGGGTTTGCTGTGCAGGGCAAAGGTTCCACAGGCCCCTCCACGAGGCGCATCGTTTCCTCCTCCACCCATGGGAACAGGCGATAATCTCACTGTTGTGTATGAGTCAGTGGGTTAACTAAAAAGTGTGAAGCACCTTGTGGCCTGACATTCAGTAGAAGCTTTGTAAGTGTTCAGAGATGGCCTCTGGGTGCTAAACAGCCTTGCCATGGTGTGGGCCCCGGCCTTGGTTCTGTGGCATCTTGTTACCAGACTGATGGGGTACTGGATTCTTCCCTGCTCCCTCCCACCCAGCCTCCTTACACACACACACACACCCCACCCTGCACACACACACACACACCCCACCCTGTATGCATGCATGCGCCCACGCGCGCACACACACACACACACACACCCCACCCTGCTTCCAACCACTCTGCCCTGTTTAAGTTTAGCCCAGCCCTGTTCATTCCTCCACACCCTCTGCCCGGATCCTCCCTGTGGACCTGACCATGCTAGCCCCTCCCCATCCTTTACAAATACTCCTGAGGACAGACAGCGCCTTAGATTGCCTATTGCCCCCTGTTCTGCACTCCCAGGTAAGGGTCCAGCTCCGTGGGCTGTGGAAGGGGACAGGAGGGGCTCTGTGAGCTTGTGTTGTGGCCTTTGTGATCATGGTCTCCCTGGGTATGTGTGTCTGTGTACTGAACTGGTATCTGTATCACTGTGTCTTTGTGTGGGTGTCGTGTGTGGGTGTTGGTCTGTATCTCTCATAAATGCAATGTAGATCTGTGTGCTGTGTCTAGGTGCCTGCCCCCTGCCTGGCCCTGCCCTGACTCCTGGGTCTGCTCTCTACTTGAGTTAGAATTGAATTTACAGCCTCTAATGTGCCAGGCACAGGGGTTTAGCTGAGGTCAAAGGGATTGTATTAGTTCCCTTCCAGAGCCACCAACTCCTATCCCTCAAGCACCTTAGTCTGAACTGGGGAGGGACAGTCTAAGGCCTGTCTTTTTTTAATTGAGGTATAATTATCGATATCAATATCTATATCAGGTGTACAACAGCTTGTACCATTTGACCCCCTTCACCCATTCCACCCAAGTTCTACTCACCACCTCTGGCAACCACCAATCTGTTCTCTGATTCTATGAGCTCAAAGTTTTGTTTGTTTGTAGATTTTTTTATAGCCTATGTTAGTGAGATTATATAGTACTTGTCTTTCTCTGACTTACTTCATTCAGCATAATCCCCTCAAGATCCATCTATGCTGTCACAAATGGCAAGATTTCATTCTTTCTTATGGCTAAATAATATTCATTGTGTATAATATACATTTTATTTATCCATTCCTCTGTTGATGGACACTTAGACTGTTTTCATGTCTTGGCTGTTGTAAATAATGCTGCAATGAATATATGAGGGTGCATAGATTTTTTTCAAGTTAGGGTTTTTGTTTTCTTTGGATGACTACCCAACAGTGGAATTACTGGATCATATGGCAGTTCTATTTTTAATTTTTTGAGGAACCTCATAGTGTTTTCAGTAGTGGCTGTACCAATTTACATCCCCTTTTCTCCACATCCTTGCCAACATATTTCTTGTTTTTTGGATAATAGCCATTCTAACTAGTGTGAGGTGATATCTCATTGTGGTTTTGGCTTCCATTTCCCTGATGATTACTGATGTTGAGCACCTTTTCATGTACCTGCTGGCCATCTGTTTGTCTTCTCTGGAAAAAAATGTCAAATTCTCTGCCCATTTCTTAATGGGATGGGTTTTTTCCAAAGCCAGTCTTTTCTCTTTCTTCCAAGTCAGATCCTGGCTGGCCCTAACATTTTATTTACCACTCCCTCCTCCAGAACTAGTCCCACGAATCTCTTCCAGACTCATCACTCATTAAGGGGAAGGAGGAGGGGGCAAGAAGGATCATAGCATAGCTCAGAGGCTGACCTCAACTCAACATTTGTGGCCCAAGTAAAAGCCAACAAAATAGGTGACTCAAAAGGTGCCAGGGTCCTGTGTTGCAAGAGGCTTGGGCTGTTGTAGTACAGACATGTGTGCGTGTATGTGGTGTGTGAACATTTGTGCTTCTATGTTCAACAACCAGAGTACCCTGATATCAGGCATTTGGTCTGTATGTTACATACTATATTCTGAGTTGTGGGTCAGAAAAAAAATGAATATACCGAATTTGCACTGGGTCCATTCTGGAATTGCCCATTATGACTTATGCACCAGCCCCATGCAAGATAATGCCAGCCTTGGCACCAGAGCACCTCAGAAGCCCAGAAGCTCCATCCTGTGATAGCACACTTGTTGGCAGATGACAAATTGACTCAGACCACCAAGCCAGCTTCCACTCCTAGTGGGAAGAGGCAGGAACAAGCAGCTTGGATCAGGGAAGGTTTCCATTCATTTGTGGCTTGGAGGCACAGGTCTTAGGATCCCTTGCATCCCCCGGAAGCACCCACCCACTAACCCAGTCCTCCCAGCTTTGGGTGCACTGATCTCCAATCTTCCCCACCCCCCACCACTGCCTTTACACCAGACATCACACAGGGACAAAAGTCTCTAGGGACTGACTGAGTACTATGGCCTGACACATGGCAGGCAAGCTACACAAATAACTAACATGATTGAAACTGGCCCAAGTAGAAATGAGTTCATACATGATTGTGAGTCTGGGGGTGGATCTCGAGAGGTCACATGTAAGGGTATATGGTTCAGGGATACATAATATTCTCATGTCTCTGTCTACATACCAGATGGATAAACCCACTGCATTCACTCAACACCCAGGCCTGGCACCTACTCAGTGCCCAGCTCCATACGGAGTCCCAAGCTAAGCTAGAGGGAGCAGTTTATCCCTTTCATCTCTTAAGGGGCTATGTGGGTACATCCCTGGGAGGAAGAAGGCGAGATTGAGGTTTACAGGAAACTAAACTTTACCCTTTGACTCATAGGTGTTCCTTTTGTTATTCCCTGTGCCTGCTCCAAAAAGATGGAGCCACGTAAGTACTGTGGTGGGAGGCTGTAGGGTGGAAGAAGGAATAAGAAGGAAGGGAGGGTCATGAAGTCAGGGCCAATCAGTCAGTCACATCTACTGCAAGCCGTGTGTGTGTGTGTGTGTGTGGTAGGGTTCCAAAATGAAAACAAGCCCTATGTTTTTAATACACTCTACAGTTTAAGACACATGCCCACACATCCCTCAGGTCACTAGGTCTTCGACTTCAGGAATGAAACAGACAGGGGCTCCCTCCATTGTACACGTGAGCTCCAGGGAAGTTATCCATCTTTCTCAGGGTGAGGCCCTGGAGGTGTGGCAGGATCTGGGGCTCAGAACTCAGCTCTCAGCAGCTATGCCATTGGCTCCCCTCAAAAGGAACAAAAGACCATGATGGCCCTCAATATAAATCTCATCAAGTAGGTGATTCCCACCAACAGAGCACTACAATATACTCAGGACCAGTCAGATAGGTTATGGCAAGAATGAGCCCACTGGACCCGAAGGTGGGCAGGCAAGGCAGGCAGGATGGTCCAACCCAAGCGAACTTCCTGCAGGAATGTAACACAGAGTGAAACTAGAAAGATCCAAGTGTCAGGAGACAAGAGCAAAGTCTGAGAGCTGGAACCAGAAGATTATAAGCAGGAGCAAAGAAACAGCTGAGGATCTGAGCAGAGATCAGCCTGAGAAAAGTGGAATCTAGGGGGAGGGGGTAGAGGAGGAGGCTATGTGGGGGCCCACCTGAAGGTGGAAATAAAAGAACCAGGGCGCCTTCTTTAGCGTCATGGAGTTTGATATAGGTTGGGGGTACACTTTGTACAGTTTCTGTGCTGCATCAATTAACCCAACATTGTAAAACAATTATACTCCAATAATAAAATTAAATTATTTTTTTTTTAAGGTTGAGAGACTTCCCTGGTGGGCCAGGTGGCTAATACTCTGTGCTCCCAGTGCAGGAAGTCAAGGTTTGATCCCTGTTCAGAGAACTAGATCCCACATGCCACAACTCAGAGTCCACAAGCTGCAACTATGACCTAATGCAGTCAGATAAAAAAATATTAAAAAAAAAAAAAAAAAGGTCAAGGAGGCAGACAACTGACAGAGTGAGGACTAGAACCCACACTTCCTAACCAGCCCCACTGCACCCAGGAGAACTCAGCCAACTCTTGAGCAAACAGGGACACACCACTGAGCTTTGCATTCACACACACAACACACACACTGTATGTGTTGAATGAATGAATGAACAAAGGAATGATGGTCAAGCAACTGGTCAAGTCTGAGGAGCCTTGCTGGGGGAGGGCGGTGGAAGCTGGGCACACAATCAGCACCAGGAAGAAGACAGGATTCTCACTGCAGAACCAAATAACCAAAGCTCTTTTTTTTTCTCCTTCCTTTCCCACAGGCCCACAGGTAGGAAAGTTCCCCAGCCATCTCCCTTTTCCCTCCCTGCTGTCAGTCCCCTTCCTAGACAGTCTGGCGGCAGCCAGGACATCCCCCAAATGTAGAGTAGGGAGGCCTCGGCCCCATGGGTGGGGGTGGGGTAGGGAGGGGAGGAGCATCACAGTACAAGTCCAACCCCTGCTGGCGGCAGCCTTCTCCACTCCTCCCCAGTTTTCCCATCTGTCTCTCTTCTTTTCTCACATCCCCTCCCTGCCTCAGCAGCTCATCCTCTCTCCTGCTGCTTCCCCTCCTGTTCCATGCTTCTCTGCTTTCCTGGCTACCCACAGCCCTCTCAGATGGCTGGCTTGCTCCCAAATACCAACCACACTGTGGGGCCCCCATGACCTGCCTCTGCCTGCCCTCCTTCCTGCTTCCCCTCCCCCAGCCCCCCACCACTAGCAGACCCAACTCCTAGGCCTGGAATGCCCCCACCACGGAAGAGTCATAGAAGAGGCAAGCAGGGTGGGAAGTGACAATTTCCAGGCGTCACTGAGCCTGGATGGGGCAGCAGCTGCCTTAATATTGTCACAGAAAAGACTCCTAACCCTGGAGCCTGCCTCTTTCTCAGAGGTTATAGGCCATTATCAGGCCCTAGGAAGCAGAAGCAGACTGGGGAGTTATCCAACCCCTAGGGACTTCCCAGGTGGCGCTAGTGGTAAAGAATCTGCCTGCCCATGCTGGAGACTTAAGAGACATGGTTTGATCTCCGGGTCAGGAAGATCCCCTGGAGGAGGGCATGGCAACCCACTCCAGTATTCTTGGCAAGAGAAGAGTCAGGTCGCAGAGTCAGATACACCTGAATCAACTTATGCACACACACAGAGTAGGGCCATAACCCTCCACTGCCTGCTCCCTTGGGGGTCCCAGGCCCCCAGTACCCAGCACCAGAAGCAAAATTGTGTCTCCTCTCTTCCCTGGGTCTGTGCCAAGAGGCAAAGAAACTCCTCTGGCTTTGGGGCCTCAGGAGTGGTCCCAGCCAAGACAGAAGGTTAAACCACCCATTCCATGACTCTTCTGTCTCAAACAATAAAACCTTGATTTTACTCTCTGTTCTTCCTGATTTCATGAGTCTGGCACCTGCTCAGGGACAGGCATGGGCTCACATGTACTCCCGTTGACATGTATACACATAGCCAGGCACATGCACCCATAGGCATGTACCTGTGTACACAGAAGGCCTTTATAGGCTCATGTATATAGACATAACTATTTTTATGTAGAGGCAGTACAGATCTTTACCTGCACACGTGTACTACCTACATAGAGAACAAGCACATCCTTACCTTTGTCTCCTCCCACCCTTCAGCTGACTCCTCCTTCCCCTTGGCTCCTGCATCTCTCCTCACTGTGCCTCCCGTCTCTTCCATGCCCCTGGTCCTCACCGAGCTCCTCTGTAGCCTCCCCCAGCCCTACCTTCGTTTCTAAGTAGTCAACATGGCAAAACCTCTAATCACTCTTCATGTGTTCTTGGGTGAAGGAAGTGAGAAAATGAGATACTTCAGCTTCTTAGTCACAGATAAAATAAACCGAGGTTCAGAGGGTGGGAGTCATATCTCAGCTCAAGGAATAGAACCCAATTAATCTAGTTTCCTCCCATTGTGTCTGCTCTGTGCTCTGGTTTCATCAAGGCAAAAGGCCTAAAACTAGGAGCAGTCACTTGCTATCTCTGTCTCCCAGACCTCTACCATGAGCCCCTACTAGTACCCAGGAATCCTGAGTCCTCTAGAGGAGGAGCAGCAGAGAGACAAGGGGAAGGGAGAGGAGGAGTTGATCTCAGGTAAGACTGGGACTGACCTCTGACTCTAATATTGTTCATCTGATTTTCCACAGGGGCACGGCCATGGCCATGGGCACCCCCTGGCCCTGGGCACAGCCACGGAGGCGGGCACCCCCCTGGCCCTGGGCACCCCCTGGCCCTGGGCACAGCCATGGAGGCGGGCACCCCCCTGGCCCTGGGCACCCCCCTGGCCCTGGGCACCCCCTGGCCCTGGGCACCCCCACCCTCCATGTCCCCACCCTGGATCAGGGCACTGTCCTGGAGGGGGCCACCCACCTGGGCCCCCTGGGCACCCCCATGGCCCACATCACTGAGGAAGCAGAAGAAACAGGACCCAAGAATGGGGAGCGTGATCTAGCATTGGTGCCTGAACCAGAATCTTCTGTTCCTAATAAATAGCCTCCTAGAGGCCATATTCTACTCTTAAAAGAGCCAATCTTCCTTCACATCCAACCTGACACTCAGGGGGCCCAGTGGTCTCTGAATTTCCTAGTTATGAAAATTGGTACCCAGTCAAGCATACTCAGTAGTTTGGTTCAGTGGTGCTCACAGCACACGGTTGAATAAGGTCACCCCTCCTTTGTTTTTACTTCTGTGCCATCCCCCGTTAAAGGATCTCAAGGATGGTCTCATCACCTCTACCACATCACATACACTCAGACACAGTGGGCTGTGCATGCCTCCTTCTAGAAGGATCCACAGAAGCCTTCAGTGGATCCTGAACTAACTGTCCCCTGAAAATATATAGAACTTTCCAGACTCCTTAACTTTGCACAGTTTCTCCATCACTACCACCTCCACCTCAGCCCCGGTCAGGAATGTCTTCCTTCCAAGCCAACCAAAGCTCTACCATCAACATGAAGCCTTCTCTAAAGCCCTTTAGGATGAGTGAGGTCCTCTCTGTCTTTGCACGTTGCTCCTTTCTCTGCAGCTTATATCGACCATTGCATGGGCCCAACCACACCCTACCCAGTTGGCATCAACTAATGGGACAGCTTTTATCTCTCCAACCAAATTAAGCTACTCAGGGCAGGGCCAGCACTTCTACACCTCTAGATTCTCCCACCTTCATCCCCTACTGGTCTACACCTTGCATAGAGTGGCATTTGCACACAGTTTGCTGCTGCTGCAGCTGCTGCTAATAAGCTTCACTCGTGTCCGACTCTGTGCAACCCCATAGATGGCAGCCCACCAGACTCCCCCGTCCCTGGGATTCTCCAGGCAAGAACACTGGAGTGGTTGCCATTTCCTTCTCCAATGCATGAAAGTGAAAAGTGAAAGTGAAGTCGCTCAGTCGTGTCTGACTCCTAGCGACCCCATGGACTGCAGTGCACCAGGCTCCTCCATCCATGGGATTTTCCAGGCGAGAGTACTGGAGTGGGATGCCATTGCCTTCTCCCGCACACAGTTTAGGGATACCCATAGTCCAGACACTACTGGGTTCTGACTCTTCCCAGCCCTATTCTTCAGCCAAGGCATCTCCCAAAATATAGACAGCCTGCTTGCTGTAAAACCCCTTCTACCCATTCAAATTCCACATTTGGGGGCCTCTCCACTTCCCAACTCCTAGGTTTTTCACAGGGACTCTACCTATTCTAGTGCTACCACAGCTCTCCAACCATGCCTCTCCACCTCCCAACACACTGCCCCTCTTCACAGCCATTCCCTGATGGGGGAGACAGCAAGAACTCGGAGATGAGTGGCTAATGATTACATTTCCAGGTTGAAGTGGGGTAGTTATAAGAAAAGGAGCTGGGGATTCTCTGAGTCGCTTCTCTCTCTTCCGGGTCATAGTCGCACTTGAATAACAGAATCGAGGCTCCACATTTGAGGGGCACAGACCCAGGTCCAGACCAACTTGAACAGGTGCCTAGCCTCACTGGAAAGGAAGTGGTGGGGGTCCGCTGAGGGAAGCTCAGAGAAATATGGGAGTAAAAGTAGCCCAAATTTTCAACCCCTCAGCATTCTGAGCGGTAAAGTGCCGGTATGGAGCTGCCTGCTCTTCTGGGCTTGAAGAATCAGAATTACAAGTTATGAGGCTCTAGACACGGAGCCTGGGGTCGCGTTTCCTGGTCCCTCACGGAAGACTGATCCCCTCGCCCCCCCACCAGAAACGCTGGTGTGCGAGCTACAGCCAGATGGCCAGACTCCTAAGAGCAGCTGTCAGACATGTCTTGGGTAGAGGGGCCCGCAACAGCAGTTCGGGGGATCTTTTACAGCTCCGCGGCGGGAAGCCTCTGTCCCCGCCCCCCAGTGGCGCGCCCATTGGCCAAGCTCTTCCTCGGCCCCGCCCAGCGACCGGCCCGCTTGGCGTCGACGCATGCGCAGGAACTCGCCGCCGCCGCCGCCGCTGCCGCCGCCGCTTCAGCACCAGCGCCCGGACAGCGGCGCCGCCCACGGGCATGGACGGTGGTGGCGGCAGCAGCAGCAGCGATCCGGTTCCCGGCCCGGGTCCGGAAGGGGAGCAGCGGCCCAAGGGGGAGCTTTTGGCCCCAGAAGGCAGCTCCCAGGACAGGTAGGGGCGGACTGTTCCGCAGACCCAGCTCTCAGTCCTTCCCAGAACCCGCGCCCCAGATATTCCCAGTAGCCGCCATATGTCTCCCCATTCATTCCCCAGACCCTCCCAGAGCCCGCTCTGGCGCCTCCAGACTCCTGGCCCCCTGGCCACGCCCTCTCTCTGCCGATTTTCATTCTCCTTGATACCCCCTAATATCAGCCCCCTTCGCCCTCGCTGCCCCCGGGACCTGCCCCACCCACTGTTTCTACCTTACCTCTAAGACCCCGAGTTCCCCCCCGCCCCTCCGGCCTCCAGAACCCCTCCCTCTAGGCCCTGCCCCCACGTCTTCTCTGTAAGCCCCAAGCCTGCAGCAACCTCAGTCCGGGTTCTAGCATGTCAATGTGCTCGAGGGTGCGTGTGTGTTGTAGATGGACTCGCCAAGGTGTATGTCCTAGGGAGAGGCCAGACACTCGGCCGCCAAACTAGGGTCTGTCTTTTTCCATCACCATCAGTCTCCAGTCTGCCACCCCGCATGGCCAGCTGCGCACGTGTGGGCTGGAGTCCCCACGTGTGGCAGCCACCTGCACTCTTTGGGTGTGATGGGTTGGTAGGCTCTGAGGCTCAGGTCACAGTCAGTACCTTCCCTGAAGGAGCACCAGGCTGGTAAGACAGAAGGAAAACCTTCCTGCTGAGGGCCCAGATCTTGGTGCCTCTCCTCTCCCTTCCTCCACCATATGTGTGAGGAAACAGCCCAGCCAGGTAACAATATGGCGCAATTTCTGTGCCCTGCCTGTTCTGCCGCCCCCAGGATCCCTCACCTGACATGACGCTGCCTCTCTCTCCTGCCTGGACTGAAATAGGAAACATTCTTTGGGGGCAAAAGCAGAGGTGAACACATTATCTCCAGACTGCCCCAGTTAAATGTATATTCCGTACCTCAGAGTGAAGAAGAGACCCCACAAACAGAGAGAAATGTTTCCTTCCCTCTACTGTCAAACCAGCCTGGATAGATTTAGCCACCTTTCAGACTGAAAGGCACAGAACTTTCTGCGATGGGATGAAAGACAGGATTAATGTGCTCCTTGGACCAGGGGACTGCCTGGCACTATGGCCCGACCAAAGAGCCAAGGATGGCCAAGGCAGAGATAGTGACAGGGCAGGGGCCAGGAGCAGCCATAGAAGAGGCTGGAGAGTCTTTTGCTGCCTCAGATATTTTGCCCAGGATCAGCCCTATCTTGGACTACTCACTTCGCCTGCACATAGGGCTCATACTTGAACACAGGAACTATTTGCTGTCTTCTAGTAACTCCCTGAGACCTCTGGCCCCTCTCTGCCCCTCCACAGAGACCCTGGACAAATCAGGCAAAGGGACTCATTTCAGTCCAAGAAACAAAAATCATCCCTGCTGAACTAAGCAGCACCCTGGAGAATCAATAAGACAGTGGATGTACGTGCTCATGTGCGCGCGCGCGCACACACACACACACATTTACTAATGTAAAGACAACAGGGCAATTTGAAACAATTTATTCTTTGCATCTTTAAAATTACTTTTTATTTTTCTAGTGGCATGAACTGGAGCTCCCTCATCTGCCCTGACCATTCTGCCTGATCACATGGATGTTCATATAGCTATATGTCTGTGGGCTTGGGGCATGGTTAATACTCCTGTATATTTTTGCCCGTTATGGGGCTCCCAAGTGAGGGTCTGGGGCACTATTAGCCAGGCCCTGACTTCTATGGCCATGAGTCAGACCTGTGTCTTCCCTTTTCATTGACCTTCCTACCTGCCCCAGTCACTTGGCCTACAGGCCAATGTGCCCAGGCAAGCAGCCTAGGAAACTGCTCATCCCAGTCAGAGCCATGGAACTGAGGGCGATAGTGAAAGCCCCCAGAGGAAGCAAGGCAGACAGCTGATCCTAGGTTCCTGGAGAGGGATAAAGGATTGACAGGAAGGGGCTGGGCTAGGGAGATCCCAGTAGAAGCAAACCAATGGTGGAGACTGAAATCCCCTTGAACAGGGGCCTGCTAAGCAAGGGGGCTGCTGATGAGATTTGGTAGGCTGGTTAAGGAGGACTGAGTTCAGTTCTCAGCCACTACCCCCTGCAGTGCTGGCTTCCCTTCATGAAAAAGAAACTGACACTCCAAGTGGGGACTTGACCCCTAAGACAAGCCCAAAGCTCAGCGATGCTTTAAGATCACAGGCAGCTGAAACAGGCACCCTGGCTGCTCCACCCTCCTGACTCTGGAAAGCAGGCTCTACTCTAAAGAGGGAGATCAAGACTAAAATGGGTCACCTTGTGCTTCCCTGGTGGTCCAGTGGTTAGGACTCCACCTTTCAAGGCAGGGGGCATGGGTTCAATCCCTGATCTGGGAACTAAGGTTCCACACCCCACAGGGTGCAACCAAAAATGTATACAAAATAAAATGGGTCACCTTCATGCCTTCAGGGTCCAACCCAGACCAAGCACAGTGCCCAGCATGTGGCAAGTGCTCAGAAAAGACCTGCAGAATAAAAATCTTAAAGAAATAGATATCCCCACTTATACATATGAAACCCAGTTCATTTTTCCAGCTTCCCTTGGCCCATGGGGATGGATGTACAAGGGATTTATCTGCCAGGACACTGGTTGCTATATCATTAACTTTATGGGGTCATCTGAGGTCTTGTTTGAAAATAACTTCAGTCAAATTCCTATTTTTCTAAATGTAGAGTTAGTAAAAAAAAAAAAAAAAGAAGAAGAAGAAGTAGTGGTTTAAATCATGAGATAAATTCTAATGCAGCTTTTGATAACAAAAAGAAAGTATTGGGACTTCCCTGGTGGTCCAGTGACTAAGGCTGCATGCCCCTGATGTAGGGGGCTGGATTCTATCCCTGATCAGGGAACTAGATCCCACATGCTGCTGCTAAGACCCAGCACAACCAGAAACAGATAAATATTAAAAAAAGAAAAGTAATTATAATTATATATGTAGAGAGATTCTTAAGGTGTGAGAAGTTCTCAAATGGAGACATATTATCTGAAGTGCCTAAAGAGTTCAAATTGTAAATATAAATATACTTCTTAATCTACACACTTCCTGCAGCACTGAGTGTGAAGAGGCAGGAAAGCAAATGTCTTCCACATGCCAGGCTCCATGCCAGGCACCTCACAGATCTTACCTCAGTTAATTCCTGTACTAACTTGAGCTGCTGCTAAGCTGCTAAGTCATTTCAGTTGTGTCCGACTCTGTGCGACCCCACAGACAGCAGCCCACCAGGCTCCCCCATCCCTGGGATTCTCCAGGCAAGAACACTGGAGTGGGTTGCCATTTCCTTCTCCAATGCATGAAAGTAAAAAGTTAAAGTGAAGTTGCTCAGTCATGTCCAACCCTCAGCAACCCCATGGACCGCAGCCTTCCAGGCTCCTCCGTCCATGGGACTTTCCAGGCAAGAGTACTGGAGTGGAGTGCCATTGCCCTCTCCAACTAACTTGAGAAGTGGATCTTATTCTCATACCCCCGCTCAGCATACAAGGATGTCAATGTTCCAAGAACTGTTTATCTTTTCCAAGACCCCAGAGCTAAAGGATGATGGGGCCAGGATCCCACCTCCACTGCTCCCCCATTTTAGTTTCAGCATGAGGGTTATCCTCTGCCTCTTGACTGTCTGCCACCCAGCTTTATGGCAGGAAGAAAAGGAGCTTACTTTTTTTCAGTCCCTCTACTTGATTTCTGGGCAGAACCCAGCCTCTGTGGACAATGTCCACTTGCCATCACAGCCAGGACCCTGACCCACGGCCCCTTCAGCAGGGCAGCAGGCAAGACTGGAAGCCAGGGTTGGATCAGCAGACACCTGGCTGTTCCATGGGCTGTTCCATATGCAAATTCTAGCAGGCCAGGTGAGCCAGGAGGATGGAAGGAAGGAGACTCACTGGTGGGCCCAGAACCCTCTGGGAATCACCCATGGCCCTCAGGCACTTGGTTCTGTGACCATCTTCTGTCCTAGGTCTAGCAATCCTGCCACTGGGTTCAACTCCCCCTGCACCCAAGGAGTGGGCCTGGGTCCATGCACAGAATACTGCCCCCATGAGTAATTTGGAAAGATGAATCTATTGCTGACTCCTTCCTGGCAAGTCCCTTGGGGGTCCTAACTCCCTCTCCCAACTGTGCACACCCTTGCAGAGCAAACCTCTTCCCAAAGTCCTAGGGTTGGTAAAAAAAAAAAAAAAAGGCAATAATTGCTTATGCCAAACTTTCCCTGGCTTTTAAGGTGGGAAAAAAGTGCAGCAGGTGCTTAATCAGCGTCTGACAAGAGAATGAAGAGACGATTGCAGCAGACAGAGCTGGGCTCAAGGCCTGGCTCTTCAGGGCTCACTGAACCTCAGTTCTCAAATCTATAAAAGGAAAATACTTCTCCTGTACAGTTTTTAGGTGCAAATTAAGATCATATGTATTTGGGGGTGCAGAGACCGATGAGGGAATGAGACAATGAACCCCAAGAAGTAGGCTGGAGGTATAGACCCAGAGCCCCCATCCTCGTCACCTCCTGCCAGAACGAAAAACCCAAGCCCCATCCATCTCAGCTAACTGAACACTGCTGGGGCATGGTATGGACCACCCTGTCCCACCCCCATTTTTCCTGCCTCCTCCTCCCTCAGGTCCCAGAGCAAGGCTGTGGCTCCGGAGGCCAGCCCAGAGAAGAGCTGCTCCCTCCACAGCTGTCCCCTTGAGGACCCTTCCAGTTCTTCTGGACCACCACCAGCAACTTCCACCCTCCAGCCTGTGGGCCCGTCCAGCCCCTTGGCTTCTGCTCACTTTACCTATCCCGGAGTACAGCAGGAGTACCGGGGGGAAGCTCCCTGCCAGGGCTTGGGGACCGTGCAGGACTGTGCTCCCATGGCTGCAGCCTCAGCCCTTCGCCAGCCCCCTCACAGCGTGATGGGACCTGGAAGCCAGCATCTGTGCAGCACCACGTGGTCAGCGTCAGGTAAGGAGGAGTCCAGCAGCTGGCCAGCTGCCCTGGAAGGTAGGGCAGGGCTTCAAAGTGGGGCCAACTCCCCGAGGTCTAGATTCCTTCACTAGGAGGCAGCCCAAGTGTCTCCTGTCTCATGGAGGAGGCAGCCTGGAGGGAAGAGGAAGGAAGGGTTGGAACTCGGGAGTTGGGGGGCTTGCAAGGGTCGATGCCAACTTCCTCTACCCTCTACCCCTTCTCCAACCTCCCACCTTACAAGAGGGCTCCAGCAAGCAAGTGTCTTTTCTTCTCTCTCATAGGCAGGAACGGGCTTTCCGGATGCCAAAGAGGTAGGCCTGGGCCTTCTCTGGACCCATGGGGTGACCAGGCCCAGTTTAGCTCCACCATCCCTTTTTGGTGGCTTCTAAGCTCACCCATTCCCTGCTACCATGCCCAACGCCAACTCATGTGGGATCTCTTCCTCTTTCCCAGCTATTCCCAGCTGATTGCGGAGTGCCCAGTGGCCGTGCTGCTGCTGTGTCTGGCTTTCATCCTCCTCTGCACCCTGGCTGGACTGCTGGGGGGCCAGCTACCTGATTTCTCCAAGCCCTTACTGGTGAGGGGCCACAGGGAGGGATGGGGCCCCCATGCCTGACCACCTCAGCTCAGTCTGGGGCAGAACTTCAGAGTGGCCCTGCTGGGAGTGGACTCTCCAGTGAGAGCTCAGAAAGGGTACAGAGGTGACCCTTGGGTCCAACCATACAGCCAGGCAGGCCAGCCCTCCCTGCTCCAGGACCCAAAGGAGCAGAACTGAGAAGGAAGAAGAACTCCCCCTCTTTCTGGTCTGATCTTCTCTGCCCTCCCCTCTCCAGGGCTTTGAGCCTCGGGACACGGACATTGGGCGCAAGCTAGCGGTCTGGAGAGCACTGCAGGCCCTCACAGGCCCCAAGAAGCTGCTTTCCCTTTCCCCAGACCTTGAGCTGAACAGGTAATGGCTTCCCATCTTTCACTTTTGGGGACAACCGGAGATAGAATGAGGTCTCCAGAGAGGAGCCAAAGACAGGTCAGGGGACTTCCCTGGCTATCCAGCAGTCGGGACTCTGCACTTCCACTGCAGGGGACACAGATTTGATCCCTGGTCGGGGGAGCTAAGATTCCACATGCCATGTAGTGCAGTCAAAAAAAAAGTTAAAAAAAAAAAAATAAGGCAGGTCAGAGGGCCTTGCTGGAACCCCCTGGGCAATGGTATCTGGCCTCTTCTGAGCCCCTCACTTTATGGAGAGTGCCTGGTGTAGATTTTTTCTCCACCTTAGCTCAAACCCTCACACCACCCCTGAGCCCTGCCACACCCTGGAGCAGTGCCCAAGAGCGGATGGTCCGGCCTCGGAGGATGGTGGAGTCCTTGGAGGACAGAGGGCAGGAGAGCTTCTTCTGTGGCCCCCCTGGTAAGCTGCAACCTGGCCGGTTCCTGGCTTTAATGGTGGTTCTCCCTCTCCCTATCTACTAGAACTGAAGGGCCCAGGAGAACAAATCTGGGCAGACAGAAGGGGAAGGAGACTGGCCAGTCACATTCAAACCAAGGAAATAGGGTTACAGCTGGGAGGATGAGGCAGGTCTCAGTTGCTCCAGCCAGGAAGGGTCAAGCTGGACAGGGGTATGGCACAGGGGAGGGATGCAGGCCCAGCATCAGGCAGCCAGGCACAGGTTTGAGGCTCCTGAGAATCTGAGCCTCATATGGCCTGGAGTAAGCATCTTCCCTTTGGTGGGCCCAGGATTGGGGGCCAAAGCACTAAGCTCCGGGCTGTGTGTTGCAGAGAAGAGCTACTCACAGCTGGTGTTCATGTCCACCTCAGCGGGCAGCCTGTGGAACCTGCACGCCATTCATTCTATGTGTCGCATGGAACATGACCAGGTGAGCCAGCTGAGGAGGTGCCGGGGCTTGGTGGGGGTGGGGAGAGGCAGGGACACCAGGGACCTGATCATAAGAAAATACAGTTGAACCAAGGTTGCCAGGCTGGGCTAGGAAAGCACATTCCCCGCTTAGAAAATGATTGCAACCCTGCTAAGAGGCTCTAGGTTGTGGGGGAGAGGAAAGCAAAGAGTCAGCTGCTTCCAGAAGTGCCAAGACAGCTGCTGGGAGACAGACCCTCAGAGCCCGGGGATTTTCAAAAGGTCCTGAGGCTCCTCCTTAAAAGAGTCAAGATGTAGCTGCTGGAACAGGGGCCTGACCAGTCAGGTCAAGATACCTCTCTGCCTCTGCCCTGCTGCCTCAAAAGAAGTGAGAGAGTCTGGGATAGTGCTTGGAAACCTGGGCCCCAGCAGTTCCCCTGAGCTCTCTCCTGCTGTGTGTGCCCTACAGATCCGCTCCCATCCCAGCTTTGGGGCTCTGTGCCAGCGTACAGCAGCCAACGAGTGCTGCCCAAGTTGGTCCCTGGGCAACTATGTGGCTGTGCTCTCCAATCGCTCCTCCTGCCTAGACATTACTCAAGCTGATACAACCCGAACACTGGCCCTGCTGCGGGCCTGTGCCCTTTACTATCACCGTGGTGCCCTGGTGCCCTCCTGTCTGGGACCCGGAAAGGACAAGCCCCCACGCTGTACCCAGGTTCCCACCAAGTGCTCCCGGAGCAGTGCTGTCTACCAACTCCTGCACTTCCTGCTGGACAGGGACTTTCTGAGTCCCCAGACTGCAGACTACCAGGTGCCCTCCCTTAAGTACAGCCTGCTCTTCTTGCCCACCCTGAAGGGTGCCTCCATGATGGGCATCTACCTGGACCGCCTTGCTATGCCCTGGGGGCTCTCCGACAACTACACGTCTGTCACCGGCATGGACTTGGGCCTCAAGCAGGAACTGCTGAGGCACTACCTGGCCCAGGACACGGTGTACCCCTTGCTGGCCTTGGCCGCCATTTTCCTCAGCATCGCCCTCTACCTGCGCTCTCTCTTCCTCACGCTCATGGTGCTGCTGGGGGTGCTGGGCTCTCTGCTGGTTGCCTTTTTCTCTACCGAGTGGCCTTCCGGATGGCCTACTTCCCCTTCGTCAATCTGGCAGCCCTTGTCCTGCTGAGCAGCGTCTGCGCTAACCACACCCTCATCTTCTTCGACCTCTGGCGCCTCAGCAAGAGCCAGCTGCCCTCCGGGGGGCTGGCGCAGCGCGTGGGCCGCACCATGCACCACTTCGGCTACCTGCTGCTGGTCTCGGGCCTCACCACGGGCGCGGCCTTCTACGCCAGCTACCTGAGCCGCCTCCCGGCCGTGCGCTGCTTCGCGCTCTACATGGGAACAGCTGTGCTGGCGCATCTGGTGCTCACGCTGGCCTGGCTGCCCTCCTCCGCGGTGCTGCACGAGCGCTACCTGGCGCGCGGCTGTGCGTCCCAGGCGCGTGGCCCGTGGGCCGGCAGCGCGCCCCGGCGACTGGCACTGGCACTCCACCGACGGCTCCGCGGCCTCCGGAGGGCAGCCGCCAGCACCTCGCGCCTGCTCTTCCAGCGCCTCCTGCCCTGCGGGGTCATTAAGTTCCGCTATATTTGGATCTGCTGGTTCGCCGCGCTGGCGGCTGGGGGGCGCCTACATCGCTGGCGTCAGCCCCCGCCTGCGGCTGCCCACGCTGCCGCCGCCCCGCGGCCAAGTGTTCCGGCCCAGCCACCCCTTCGAGCGCTTCGACGCCGAGTACCGTCAGCAGTTTCTGTTTGAGCGGCTGCCTCAGGGCGAGGGCGGCCACATGCCCGTGGTCTTGGTGTGGGGCATCCTGCCCGTGGACACGGGCGACCCCCTGGACCCTCGCAGCAACAGCTCGCTGGTGAGCGACCCTGCCTTCTCAGCCAGCGGTCCTGAGGCCCAGCGCTGGCTGCTAGCCCTCTGCCACGGAGCTCGGAATCAAAGCTTCTTCGGGGCCCAGCCGGAGGGCTGGCCCACATTGTGCTTCGTGGAGGCCCTCCAGCGCTGGATGGAGAGCCCTGGCTGTGCCCGCCTAGGGCCGGGCCTCTGCTGTGGCCACTCGGGCTTCCCCTGGGCCCCGCAGCTTTTCCTGCACTGCCTCAAGATGATGGCTCTGGAGCAAGGCCCGGAGGGCCCCGGGACCTGGGACCCCGTTTCAATACCCAGGGCAGCTTGGCTGCCCTGGTCCTGCAGTTCCAGACCAACTGCCCCTACAGTCCAGACTACAACCAGGCTCACCACTTCTACACTGAGGTCAACCACTGGCTGGCAGCAGAGTTGGGCAGGGCACCCCCTGGCCTGCGCCGGGGTTGGTTCACCAGCCATCTAGAGCTGTACAGCCTGCAGCACAGCCTGAGCACTGAGCCTGCAGTGGTGCTGGGCCTGGCGCTGGCGCTGGCCTTTGCCACACTGCTGCTAGGCACCTGGAATGTTCCACTTAGCCTGTTCTCAGTGGCAGCTGTGGCAGGCACCGTGCTGCTCACTGTGGGGCTCCTGGTTCTACTCGAGTGGCAGCTCAACACTGCCGAGGCCCTCTTCCTCTCTGCCTCGGTGGGCCTCTCCGTGGACTTCACTGTCAACTACTGCATCTCCTACCACCTGTGCCCGCACCCTGACCGCCTGAGTCGAGTGGCCTTCTCACTGCGCCAGACCAGCTGCGCCACAGCAGTGGGGGCTGCAGCCCTGTTTGCAGCCGGTGTGCTCATGCTGCCTGCCACAGTGCTGCTCTATCGCAAGCTGGGCATCGTCCTCATGATGGTGAAGTGCGTCAGCTGTGGCTTCGCCAGCTTCTTCTTCCAATCTCTTTGCTGTTTCTTTGGACCAGAGAAGAACTGTGGGCAGATCCTCTGGCCTTGTGCACACCTGCCGTGGGATTCCGGAACTGGGGAGCCTGGTGGGGAGAAGGCAGGTCGACCACGACCAGGGCCGGTGGGAGGGGCACCTGGGTCCTGCTCAGAGCAGTACGAGCTACAGCCGCTGGCACGACGCCGGAGTCCCAGCTTTGACACCAGTACAGCCACTAGCAAGCTGTCTCACCGGCCCTCAGTGCTCTCTGAAGATCTACAGCTGCATGATGGCCCCTACTGCTCCCGGCCCCCGCCAGGCCCTGCATCCCCAAGGGAGCTGTTCCTGGACCACCAGGCAGTTTTCAGCCAGTGCCCGGCTCTGCAGACTTCCTCTCCCTACAAGCAAGCTGGACCCAGCCCCAAAACCCGGGCCAGGCAGGACTCCCCAGGGAAGAAGGCTGAGCTGGTGCAGGCCTCACTAGAAGCCCCAGCCCACCCTCCCAGGCCCAAGCCCCAGGTCGTGGAGCCCTCTGATTGCCTCTGCTCCTCAGCCAGCACCCTGGAGGGGCTCAGCGTCTCTGATGAGACCTGCTTAAGCACCTCCGAGCCCAGTGCCCGTGTGCCAGATTCCGTGGGTGCCTCCCCAGAGGACCTGGATGAAGCTGAGCAGACAGTACCTGAACGAGGCCAGCTCAATGAGAAGCGGGACACACTGTGGCTGGCGCTGAAGGAGACTGTTTACGACCCTTCTCTGCCCACCTCACACCAGAGCAGCTTGTCCTGGAAGGGCCGTGGGGGGCCAGGGGATGGCAGCCCTGTGGTGCTGCCCAATAGCCAACCAGATCTGCCAGATGTTTGGGTCCGCAGGCCCAGTACCCACACTTCAGGCTACAGTAGCTGAGGGAGGCCCAGGGAGGCCCGAATGGGGCACAGAGTCTGTCAGGGATGACGAGGCTGGAGCAGCATCAGGCTAGAGCCTGATAGTGTTTCCCCGCATCAGCGTGGGGAGGTCTCGCTCTCCAGCTGTGGACTTTAAACCCTGCCAGATGTTCTAGCCCTGGTCTTGGCTGCTGCTTACTCCCCACACCTGGAGGATTGATATGGGGGGTGGTCTTTGGAGTGAAATGCCAAGCTCTCCTTGTGACCTGCGAAGGGCTCATCTGCTCCCACAGTGCCAACCAGGACCCACCCTCTGGAAGGGCAAAGGTCATGTGTGCAGCTCCATGTATCAGGGGAGGCTGACTTGGCCCCCATGCCAAGGGGCATGAAGGTCAGTGGGACTAAGGGACCCAGTCCTTGGGATCCTGTGGGCCCCTTCATCAACCAAGAGCCCTGGGAAACCTCAGCAGCTTCCTGGGCCTCTATCTCACTTTTCAGAAGCTTTTTTTATCAGGACACTTCCTTTTCTTTGGGATAGCCTCTTGGAGTCATAATTGGGCTGGGGTCTCTGTGCTGAATGGTCTACCCTCCTCACATTACCCAATCTGTCAAGAAATTGGTGCCAGCCAAGCAAAGATGGCTTCTGGGAGTAAAGTAGGTGGTGGAGAAATGGTGAGTCCCAGAGCATCCCTGAATTGCTAACGGTCCCTCATGGGAAGCTGCTCTGGCATGGAAGTGTCCTCTCCCGTGTTAACACCAGTAAGAATCCTTTACGTCTCGCCTGTTTTGGTTTGCAGAACATTTCCATACCCATTGTGTCCTGGGAATCTCACCACTTCTGTGTGAGGTAGCCTGTAGTTGGTTAGGTCCTTTTGCCCCCAGGTTACAAAACGAAGATTACCTGTTTTCACAAAGTCCCATAGTGAGTGGGTGGCAGAGCAGGTCTCCTAACTGACTCCACGGCAGCTCCCACTCTCCTCCTGTTTACCTGCCCCAGGGACGTTGGCTTACAGCTGTCTTGATCTTTGCTCTGGCACCTTTTAACAACCTGTCTTCACAGGTGCCTCTGGGTACCACTTTAGGCCTCCGTCTGCAGAAGAAGCTACATTCTGAGCAAGCCTGGAGTTCCTCCCCATAGCCCCTGGGCTTCCTTCCAGCTCCAGCTGAGATGCCTACCATCCATGAGGCGCCTAAGCTGATCTGATTCCCAAGTTCAGGGTCAGGAGAAGGCCTTGTCCATGGCTTCAGTGTGCAGAAAGCCCCTGCCAGGAGAGGCACTGAGGGCAGTGGAGGCTGAGCAGAATCCAGTTAAGGCAGGAACTCAGGCCTGCCCTCTTTGGGGGTATGGCAGTCTGAAGGTGTTTCGCAGGTCAGGGTTCTGGTTCCCAAAAAGACAGGTCTCTCTAGGGCACTCAGCAGACAAAAGGCTGACTCTCCTTCCCCAAAGCAAAAAGTCTCTCTGGAAGGTTTTATCTCACATGAGAATTCATGACACCTGGAGCATCAACAAATTTACTGAGCACCACTCCACCTCTGGCACTATAAGAGGACAGAGGCATGGAGGGAAAATCAGACATCTGCCCTCAAGGATCTCACCCTCTAGCTGGGGAAACAGCCCCCCCCCCCCAATACATGCAGGCATCAGTGGGTCACTGGTGGCACCATACAGCACTTGCTGAGGGCCATATGCCTGTCACCATGAGCACTGCTGGAGCTCAAGCACCCAGGACTGGTAACCAGGAAGGATTCCTGAGCTGGGCTTCAGTATCTCAGCCTGGAAGTGACCTTAACAATCATTTGTTTCAGCAGTTCTCAAACTTTGGAGCCTCAGGACCCTTTGTTCAAAGAATCCTTGTGTGCAAACACTGCATATAAAGCTGAGAAAAAGCAACTTCACTGTTGGGTGTTGGGGGTGGGGAAGTCCAGAGCCAGGTCAGCCTCTTTTTCTACTGTGCCTCTCAGGGGACCCTGGGGAACCCTGAAAGCTCTTGGTGGCTCTGAAGAATGTGTTTTGAAAACCACTGATCCAGGTTATTTTACAGATGAGCATCCCAGAGGGGAAGGATTTTTCTGAGGCCAAAGAGACAGAACTGGAGGTAAATTCGGGGGTTTGGGCTTTATATATATATATATATATATATATATATATATATATATAGCTGAGACTTACCTCCCACGCCAACTTATAAGAAGTGGGATATGGCAATATCAATGAGATATGGGAGTTGTGGAAGTGCCAGAAGACCATGGGCAGGAATGACAGGTGCATTGGCTTTGCAAGATAAAGATGCCCATCTGACTCCTGGTGTCAGGAAGGAGAGACAGTGACTAGGACTAACTTGGACCATCTCCCTGGAGTTCTGAGGGACCTCTCTCTCTCCACGTCAGAGAGGAATTCAGCCTCTGGCCTAGGGCTGCTCATCCGCCTCTGAGTCCTGGCTTCCCTGACTACGGACTGTCTCCTGTTACCACACAGCCAGGTCGGCAGAGCTCTGGTCATCTGGAATCATCACCCAGAGGGAGGACAAGCTGAGCTCTTCCTCCTGAACATGAGCCGAAGTCTGGCCTTGACTCCATCACTGTAGCTGCCTTTCCGTGACTCACTGCAATGCTTCTGCCCTGTGATGTGGGAGGACAGCAGGGCCCTGGACCAAAAGAACCTGCTCCCCCACACCCTCTTTTGTGTCTTATAGGGGGAGACATTGGTGTCTGGGACTGAAGCTTCAGAAACTTGGCCTGAACACAACCACTGACATGTTTGAGAGAGTATGAAGAGATGGATGGGGTGGGCATCAGGGATCTGAGCACAACGAAGAGCCCTCCTCGGGGACTTCTGGGTACCCTTCCCACAGACCAGGGCCACACAACCCTTCAGGAAGGCAGATGAGCTGGAGGAGCCAAAGTACTGACTGGATTTGTTCTTTACACCAGCGTGCCCAAAGGCCTGGAAGAACTCAGTGTAATCCCAGTCAGCACCTCGAACCTGGAGTGGCCCAAACCAACAGCAAGCATCACAGCAGTGGGTAATCCCACCCGCATCTCTTGCTCCAACTTTGGTGTTTGTTTTTTTTTATTTGACAGGGTCTTAGTTCCCCAACAAGGGATCAAACCCGTGTCCCCTGTAGGGGAAGTGCAGTGTCTTAACCACTGGACTCCCAGGAAAGTCCCCCTTGCCCCAGCTTTGGAAAGCAAGATTTGAAGTATTTTCAGCAGATTTACTATCATCATTATGGTGGTTACAAAGAGTGTATGGCCCTGGACACACATAGAGAGAAGCTTAGAAGCATGCTGTGAGGCTCTGGAAAATTCAAGAAATGGCTCCTTAGCACTGAGACACTGCATTAACACTGATTTGGGACTTGCAGTCATTTCTCCTATTTGTGCCACAGATCCTTGAACTCATACACAGAGCATGATTATGTGTTATTGTATGTTTTAAAAATGTAACTTGGTATAGTTTGTTACTATGGGAAAACCCATCCTTCCATGGCTGTGGCACTTTGGTGACAATGTCAGAGATTGAGTTGACTGGTAAATCTTAGATTTTATAGGCACGGGGCCTACTCTATACCATGATATTTAGGCAGTATCTCAGCTTAAGCCTGATTCTGAAAGAGACATCTCATGAGAGATTTATAAGCCAAATGCCCTTAGCCCCCTCAAATTCATTCCTCTCCTTCCAGTCCATGACAAGGCGAGTGAGGGGTCAGGAAAGAAGATACATTGGAGAGTTTCTGATCTTTTCTTTCGTGGTGGCCTTATCTTGGCCTTTGATAATACATGTGGGCAATTATGAGCTCTCTGGCATCCATGACATGCATCAAGATTTGCTTGGGAATGAGAAAAAACAGACATTCCTTACCCTTTCTACCCTCACCCTTGTTCACAGGGATGACAGTAGCTCAAGGTGGTGTAGAGGTATTTATGCTTAGGATAAGCTGTCACTCAATTAACTGGGAAGATGAGAAACGAAAGCCACCGCGTGCTATGTAAATGGTGGGCTGTCCCAGGCCACCTTGTGCTGAAGAGCCCTGGAAGGACCTTGATAAACTTATCGTGATCATCAGGCCTCTGTGTGGTTATTCATGTTATACCTCAACATAAGGGGATGATCAACAGTTTACCAAATTCACAAACAACAGATTAGAGCTTCAAAATCGCTAAAGAGAATCCCTCAGCTGGGCAGACTGATGTGGATTTGAATTAATGACCACAGCCTCACCTGTAACCTCAGCTCTGCCTATAGCCTGCTTCCATTCTAGTTACTAGTTTCAGTTCTTTGCAGCAGTCATTTCATACTTTCTCCTCTTGCTTCCAACATCAGATGCCCTTCACCTCTCTGCACACCTACTTTCAGTAGTCAAAAAACTCATTATTCATAATGGAAGCTGGAGGCATCAGATAGAAATTTCCTCACCTTCAAGGCACCAAGTCCCCAGCTTACCTACCCTGCTCCTACTGGCTTCTGGCCTCATACCTTCTGTTACAAAGAAGGAAGCACTTAATGTCCCCACCAATGGTTTATAGCAGATAGGTAGATACAGATAGCTTGGAAGTCAATTTCAAGAGCTTCCTTCTTCATAAGTTCCCTCTCCTCATATTGATCAGCCTAAGAAGGAGTCTTTGGCCAGAAATCTCTCCTCCCCAGCAGTGACCCTTCCTTCATTCTGACTCCTACTACTCTGGCACCATTTTCTGCACTATAAAAAAATTAATAAAGGGACTACTTGAGAATGTTTTGCTTGAGGAAGTCTTTGAGAGAGCAAAGCCAAGAACATATGAACATTATCATAACTGTATTCCATATGGTCACATAGCTTAAGTAGAGACTTGGAGAATGTATATATATATATATATATATATATAAAATGGGGCTTCCCTGATGGCTCAGCAGGTAAAGAATCTGCAGGAGTTACAGGAGATATGGGTTTGATCCCTGGGTCAGGAAGATCCCCTGGAGGAGGGCATGGCAACCCACTCCAGTATTCTTGCTGGGAAAATCCCATGGACAGAGGAGCCTGGTGGACTATGGTCCATGGGGTTACAAAGAGTCTGAAGCAACTGAGCACATATTTTAAATATCCACATTGAACTTGTAGAGATGAAAACTAAAATGTCTGTGATTAAAAAAAAAAAAAAATCCCTGGATGAAATTAACAGTTTAGAGGTTTTAGATCAAAAGGATTAGTGGACTTGAAGATAGCAATAGAAATTACCTAAAATGAAACATCAAGGGAAAAAATAAGCTTAGAAATAAATACAGAGCATATACAACAGGCAGAAAAAGTATCCTTTACAGTTATTCAAAATTATGAAATAATTTAGGCAATAACCAAAAATGAAGAGGGTACATTTTAAAAATAAATATTTTGTGAGGGAATGTGAATAAAGGAGTCTGAAGATGCTGCTCTATTTGCTTACCATCTCCCTTGCCCCTTTCTCTCTGACTTTGCTCCTTTGATCATCCCATCTTCCTTCTAAAGCATCCTTTTCTTTCAGCTGGCTCATTCCCATAAGCACATGTATCCACCAGTATCTCCATCTTTGAGAAAGTTCTACCTTGACCACCACAACCCACCTCCAGTTACTGCCCAATTGCTCTAGTCCATTCACAAACTCTCTTTGACACCTGCCGTCTCTGCCTCCTCATCTCTCATGTACTCTTCAGTCTGCTCCAAGGTAGCTTCCACTCCAGCCTCTCCACCAGAATTCCTCTTCCTAATACTCACCAATGACTTCTGTGTGTGTGTATGAGAAAACATATGCATGAGTTTATTCATTGCAGGATTTTGTACTCACCAATGACTTGTTTGTTGCTAAATGGATCCATTTAAATTCTCATCTTGCTTGCCCTTTCATTTATTTTTTTAATAGCTATTTTATTTAACTGCAGTAGGTCTTTTGTAGCATGCGAGATCTTTTTAGTTGAGGCATGTGAATTTTTAGTTGCAGCATGTAAGATATCTAGATCCCCAACCAGGGATGGAACCCAGAGCCTCTGCATCTGGAGCTTGGAGTCTTAGCCACTGGACCACCTGGGAAGTCTCGAGTTATTTTCAATAGTTTATCACTTCCTTCCTCAGCAGTTTACCATTTCCTCCTTCCTAGCTTCTAGGACTCCACTCTTTCTTTGTTTTCCTCTCACCTCTCTGGCACCTCTTTATCAGATTTCTTGGCTCGGCACCTTCTTATCATTGCAACTTCCAAGTACCGGCATCAATGTCCTAGGTCCTAAGGCTCTCTGTACATTTCTTCCCTTGGTAATCTCATCCAATACTGCAGTTTTAAATAGGTGTGTGTGTGTGTGTGTGTGTTAGTCCCTCAGTCATGCCCATAACCAATCCAGGCTCTCCTCTGGGCTCAAAGGGTATGTTTTCAACTGCCTACTTGACAGCTCCACTTGAATGTCTCAAAGGTATTTCAGGTCTGTCATGCTCAAAACGGAACTCTTAATTAATCTCTCCCCAACACAAAATAATGACTCTGATAGCTTACAGTGATTGATGTCGGATTCATGATCTCTGAAGAAGGTTTAGTTTTGGGACCAGGAACCAGGCTTGATCACTCAGAGCTTTTGTGTGGCAGAAGTTCTATTGTGACATAGATATCAGGAGGGGGACAGAGGGTGCCCCACTTCTAGTCTTATCAAGGCCTTATATGCTTTTACCAGACCCACTCCTACAACATACATCTTAAATTGACAAGATTAGAACTAATCACTAGGGCTTCCCTGGTGGCTCAGAGGTTAAAGCATCTGCCTGCAGTGCAGGAGACCCAGGTTTGATCCCTGGTTAGGGAAAATCCCCTGGAGAAGGAAATTGCAACCCACTCCAGTACTCTTGCCTGGAGAATCCCATGGAGGGAGGAGCCTGGTAGGCTACAGTCCATGGGGTCTCAAAGAGTCGACTGAGTGACTTCACTTTCACTTTCAGAACAGAAAAGTATTACCACACCAACTCTTACAACATAGATTTAGGATTAAAAGATCAATAAAATGTTATTGTTAGGAAGGAGAAACATGCCCTCGAGCAAGATACATCAGATCCGATCATATCAGATCAGTCGTGTCCAACTCTTTGCGACCCCATGAACCGCAGCACGCCAGGCCTCCCTGTCCATCACCAGCTCCCGGAGGTCACCCAGACTCATACCCATTGAGTCAGTGATGCCATCCAGCCATCTCATCCTCTGTCGTCCCCTTCTCCTCCTGCCCTCAATCCCTCCCAGCATCAGAGTCTTCTCCAATGAGTCAACTCTTCGCATGAGGTGGCCAAAATACTGGAGTTTCAGCTTTAGCATCATTCCTTCTAAAGAAATTCCAGGGTTGATCTCCTTCAGAATGGACTGGTTGGATCTCCTTGCAGTCCAAGGGACTCTCAAGAGTCTTCTCCAACACCACAGTTCAAAAGCATCAATTCTTTGGCGCTCAGCCTTCTTCACAGTCCAGCTCTCACATCCATACATGACCACAGGAAAGACCATAGCCTTGACTAGGCGAACCTTTGTTGGCAAAGTAATGTCTCTGCTTTTCAATATGCTATCTAGGTTGGTCATAACTTTCCTTCCAAGGAGTAAGCGTCTTTTAATTTCATGACTGCACTCACCATCTGCAGTGATTTTGGAGCCCAGAAAAACAAAGTCTGACACTGTTTCCCCATCTATTTCCCATGTAGTGATGGGACCAGATGCCATGATCTTTGTTTTCTGAATGTTGAGCTTTAAGCCAACCTTTTCACTCTCCACTTTCACTTTCATCAAGAGGCTTTTTAGCCCCTCTTCACTTTCTGCCATAAGAGTCGTGTCATCTGCATATCTGAGGTTGTTGATATTTCTCCCAGCAATCTTGATTCCAACTTGTGTTTCTTCCAGTCCAGCATTTCTCTTGATGTACTCTGCATATAAGTTAAATAAACAGGGTGACAATATACAGCCTTGACGTACTCCTTTTCCTATTTGGAACCAGTCTGTTGTTCCATGACCAGTTCTAACTGTTGCTTCCTGACCTGCATACAGATTTCTTAAGAGGCAGATCAGGTGGTCTGGTATTCCCATCTCTTTCAGAATTTTCCATAGTTTATTGTGATCTACACAGTCAAAGGCTTTGGCATAGTCAATAAAGCAGAAATAGATGTTTTTCTGGAACTCTCTTGCTTTTTCCAGGATCTAGCGGATGTTGGCAATTTGATCTCTGGTTCCTCTGCCTTTTCTAAAACCAGCTTGAACATCAGGAAGTTCACGGTTCACATATTGCTGAAGCCTGGCTTGGAGAATTTTGAGCATTACTTTACTAGCGTGTGAGATGAGTGCAATTGTTCGGTAGTTTGAGCATTCTTTGGCATTGCCTTTCTTTGGGATTGGGATGAAAACTGACCTTTTCCAATCTTGTGGCCACTGCTGAGTTTTCCAAATTTGCTGGCATATTGAGTGCAGCACTTTCACAGCATCATCTTTCAGGACTTGGAATAGCTCAACTGGAATTCCATCACCTCCACTAGCTTTGTTCGTAGTGATGCTTTCTAAGGCCCATTTGTCTGGCAAGATACATAGTGTTTCATAATCATTCAGTTCAGTTCAGTTCTGTTGCTCAGTCCGACTCTTTGCGATCCCATGGACTGCAGTGCACCAAGCCTTCCTGTCCATCACCAATTCCCGGAATTTACTCAGACTCATGTCCATTGAGTCAGTGATGCCATCCAACAATCTTATCCTCTGTCGTCCCCTTCTGCCCTCAATCTTTCCCAGCATCAGGGTCTTTTCAAAGGAGTCAGCTCTTTACATCAGGTGGCCAAAGTATTGAAGTTTCAGCTTCAACATCAGTCCTTCTAATGAATATTCAGGACTGATTTTCCTTTAGGACAGACTGGTTAGATTGCCTAGAAGTCTAAGGGACTCACAAGAGTCTTCTCCAACACCATAGTTCGAAAGCATCAATTCTTCAGTGCTCAGCTTTCTTTATAGTCCAAATCTTATATCCATACATGACTACTGGAAAAGCCATAGCCTTGGCTAGACGGACCTTTGCTGGCAAAATAACATCTCTGCTTGTTAATATGTTGTCTAGGTTGGTCATAACTTTTTTCCCAAGGAGTAAGTATCTTTTAATTTCATGGCTGCAGTCACCATCTGTAGTGATTTTGGAGCCCAAAGAAATACTATCTGCCACTGTTCCCACTGTTTCTCCATCTATTTACCATGAAGTGATGGGACCGGATTCCATGATCTTTGTTTTCTGAATGTTGAGTTTTAAGCCAACGTTTTCACTCTCCTCTTTGACTTTCATCAAAAGGCTCTTTAGTTCTTCTTCACTTTCTGCCATAAGGGTGGTGTCATTTGTACATATGAGATTATTGATATTTCTCCCAGCAATCTTGAGTCCAGCTTGTGCTTTATCCAGCCCAGCATTTCTCATGATGTCCTCTGCATATAAGTTAAATAAGCAGGGTGACAACATACAGCCTTGACATACTCCTTTTCCTATTTGGAACCAGTCTGTTGTTCTATGTCCAGTTCTAACTGTTGCTTCCTGCCCTGCATACAGATTTCTCAGGAGGCAAGTCAGGTGGTCAGATATTCCCATCTCTTTCAGAATTTTCCATTTTTGTGCTCCACACAGTCAAAGGCTTTGGCATAGTCAATAAAGCAGAAATAGATGTTTTTCTGCAACTCTCTTGCTTTTTCGATGATCCAGGGGATGTTGGCAATTTGATCTCTGGTTCCTCTGTCTTTTCTAAATCATATAATCATTAGTACAGAGCTTAAGGAAAAACATACCTTTGAACAAGATGAGTTGTTTTGTTATTTAATCACTGAAGTGAAAGTGAAAGTCATTCAGTCCTGTCCAACTCTTTGCGACCCCATAGACTATACAGTCCAGAATACTGTATAGTCCAGTATACTGAATTCTCCAGGCCAGAATACTGAAATAGGTAGCCTTTCCCTTCTCTGACTTCCCTGGTGGCTCAGATGGTAAAGCGTTTGCCTACAACGCGAGAGACCTGGGTTCAATCCCTGGGTCGGGAAGATCTCCTGAAGAAGGAAATGGCAACCCACTCCAGTATTCTTGCCTGAAAAATCCCACAGACAGAGGAGCCTGGTAGGCTACAGTCCATGGGGTCACAAAGAGTTGGACACGACTGCGCGACTTCACTTTCACTTTCCCTTCTCCAGGGGATCTTCCCAACCCAGGGATCAAATTGTCGACTGAAAAAAGATGTACAACTTGAGAGTTGCAAGTTAAGTTTTACTTGGGGAAAAATGAGGACTGCAGCCCAGGAGGCAGCATCTCAGATAGTGCTGAGAGACTGTTCCTAAGTGGCAGAGGGGAAAGGTCAATATATAAGGTTTTGGTGAAGGAGGAGTTCCCTTATGATTATACAGTGGAAGTGAGAAATAGATTTAAGGGCCTAGATCTGATAGATAGAGTGCCTGATGAACTATGGAATGAGGTTCGTGACATTGTACAGGAGACAGGGATCAAGACCATCCCCATGGAAAAGAAATGCAAAAAAGCAAAATGGCTGTCTGAGGAGGCCTTACAAATAGCTGTAAAAAGAAGAGAAGTGAAAAGCAAAGGAGAAAAGGAAAGATATAAACATGTGAATGCAGAGTTCCAAAGAATAGCAAGAAGAGATAAGAAAGCCTTCTTCAGTGATCAATGCAAAGAAATAGAGGAAAACAACAGAATGGGAAAGACTAGGGATCTCTTCAAGAAAATCAGAGATACCAAAGGAACATTTCATGCAAAGATGGGCTCGATAAAGGACAGAAATGGTATGGACCTAACAGAAGCAGAAGATATTAAGAAGAGGTGGCAAGAATACACAGAAGAACTGTACAAAAAAGATCTTCACGACCCAGATAATCATGATGGTGTGATCACTGACCTAGAGCCAGACATCCTTGAATGTGAAGTCAAATGGGCCTTAGAAAGCATCACTACGAACAAAGCTAATGGAAGTGATGGAATTCCAGTTGAGCTATTTCAAATCCTGAAAGATGATGCTGTGAAAGTGCTGCATGCAATATGCCAGCAAATTTGGAAAATTCAGCAGTGGCCACAAGATTGGAAAAGGTCAGTTTTCATCCCAATCCCAAAGAAAGGCAATGCCAAAGGATGCTCAAACTACTGCACAATTGCACTCATCTCACACGCTAGTAAAGTAATGCTCAAAATTCTCCAAGCCAGGCTTCAGCAATATGTGAACTGTGAACTTCCTGATGTTCAAGCTGGTTTTAGAAGAGGCAGAGGAACCAGAGATCAAATTGCCAACATCTGCTAGATCCTGGAAAAAGCAAGAGAGTTCCAGAAAAACATCTATTTCTGCTTTATTGACTATGCCAAAGCCTTTGACTGTGTAGATCACAATAAACTATGGAAAATTCTGAAAGAGATGGGAATACCAGACCACCTGATCTGCCTCTTGAGAACTGTGTATGCAGGTCAGGAAGCAACAGTTAGAACTGGACATGGAACAACAGACTGGTTCCAAATAGGAAAAGGAGTTCGTCAAGGCTGTATATTGTCACCCTGTTTATTTAACTTATATGCAGAGTACATCAAGAGAAATGCTGGACTGGAAGAAACACAAGTTGGAATCAAGATTGCTGGGAGAAATATCAATAACCTCAGATATGCAGATGACACCACCCTTATGGCAGAAAGTGAAGAGGAACTCAAAAGCCTCTTGATGAAAGTGAAAGTGGAGAGTGAAAAGGTTGGCTTAAAGCTCAACATTCAGAAAACGAAGATCATGGCATCTGGTCCCATCACTACATGGGAAATAGATGGGGAAACAGTGGAAACAGTGTCGGACTTTGTTTTTCTGGGCTCCAAAATCACTGCAGATGATGACTGCAGCCATAAAATTAAAAGACGCTTACTCCTTGGAAGGAGTTATGACCAACCTAGATAGCATATTGAAAAGCAGAGACATTACTTTGCCAACAAAGGTTCGCCTAGTCAAGGCTATGGTCTTTCCTGTGGTCATGTATGGATGTGAGAGCTGGACTGTAAAGAAGGCTGAGCGCCGAAGAATTGATGATTTTGAACTGTGGTGTTGGAGAAGACTCTTGAGAGTCCCTTGGACTGCAAGGAGATCCAACCAGTCCATTCTGAAGGAGATCAGCCCTGGGATTTCTTTGGAAGGAATGATGTTAAAGGAATGATTTCTTTTGGAAGGAATGATGCTAAAGCTGAAACTTTAGCACCACCTCATGCGAAGAGTTGACTCATTGGAGAAGACTCTGATGCTGGGAGGGATTGGGGGCAGGAGGAGAAGGGGACGAGAGAGGATGAGATGGCTGGATGGCATCACTGACTTGATGGACGTGAGTCTGAGTGACCTCCGGGAGTTGGTGATGGACAGGGAGGCCTGACATGCTGCGATTCATGGGGTCGCAAAGAGTCGGACAGCACTGAGCAACTGATCTGATCTGATCTGATCTGAAGGAGGAGTTCAATACCATGAAGCACTTGTTTTTACAAAAGGTTTTTTGTTATTCATGAGGATCTGATGTCACCATGACGGGATTTAGTGCATTTCTAGATATGAGGAGATTGAGGATTGAGATCATAAAATCTGTTCCTAAAAATACCCAACTATCTAAAGACCTGTCCCAGCAGATTCCCTGGAGCACAGAGTGCCTCACTCCACCCTGAATTCCCTCAGGGTTTTTTGAAGGTCAACAGCTATAGCAGCATAGCGTTCACGCTCCATAGAGGCAGATGGCAAATGCCTTTGTTGTTCAGTCATTGGCAATGCTCTCGGTAAATGCCAATTTGTAGGTGACAGAACCCAGGTCTCCAGCATTGCAGGTGGATTCCTTACCAGCTGAGACACAAGGGAAGCCCAAGAATACTGGAGTGGCTAGCCTATTCCTTCTCCAGTGGATCTTCCTGACCCAGGAATCAAACTGGCGTTTCTTGCATTGCAGGTGAATTCTTTACCGAGTTACCAGGGAAGCTAATAACCATTAGATTTAATCATAAGCTAATAATCATTAGCTCTGAGCTTCAAGAAAGTTAGTCTTAAAGATTGTTGTCATAATAACTCAGAGTTTAAGAAAAAAATGTATTATGTGCCTAAGACAAAGCAATGTAGAAAAAAAAAAAGTTTGTACCTTTCTCCTCCTCCAGAGCCCTGGACCCCTTTCTCCTCCTTGAGGGCCCCAGACCCCTTCCTCCTTGAGGACCTTGGACTCTTTATTAACCTACCTAAGAATTAACTCTCTCAACTCTACCCACAAGATTATTCAAGCCTGGGAGTCATCCTTAAGATCTCTCTACCCCTCAGCCCTCCTTCTCCCACATGCAATCTAGCACTGAGTCCTGAGATTCTGCCTCCAAAAATGGTCTTAAATATGTCTGCCTCTCTCCATCCAAGCCACCATAATCTCTCACTTGAATGATCAGAGTAGCCTCCCAACTGTCTTTCCAATTCCTCTTTTGTTCCCCTTCAATCCATTGTCCATGGAGTAAGCAGAGGAAACTTTAACAAATATAAACATATTTAAAATATTATATTTTAAAATATAAATTGGGGGATTCCCTGGCAGTCCAGTGGTTAGGACTCTGGGCTCCTACTGCCAGGAGCTCAGGTTTGACCCCTGGTTGGGGAACTAAGATCCCGCAATCCAGACAGTGTGCCCAAAATATTTATATATTGAATGACACTCTCCTCTAATATTTCAATGACTTCTAATTAGTCTTAAGAAATCTTTCTACTTTTGGTCTACAAAGACTTTGATTTCCATTTGATTTCCTATCTCTCTAGCTTTATCCCCAAGAAAAATAAATGTAAAAAGGCAAAATGGTTTTCTGAGGAGGACTTACAAATATCTGAGAAAAGAAGAGAAGTTAAAGGCAAAGGAGAAAAGGAAAGATATACCCATTTGAATGCAGAGTTCCAAAGAATAGCAAGGAGAGATAAGAAACCCTTCTTCAATGATCAATGCAAAGAAATAGAGGAAAACAATAGAATGGGAAAGACTAGACATCTCTTCAAGAAAATTAGGGATACCAAGGGAATATTTCATGCAAATATGGGCACAATAAAGGACAGAAATGGTATGGTCCTAAGAGAAGCAGAAGCTATTAAGAGGTGGCAAGGATACACAGAAGAACTATACAAAAAAGATCTTCATGACCCAGATAACCACAATGGTGTGATCACTTACCTAGAGCCAGACATCCTGGAATGTGAAGTCAAGTGGGCCTTAGGAAGCATCACTATAAACAAAGCTAGTAGAGGTGATGGAATTCCAGGTGAGCTATTTCAAATCCTGAAAGATGATGTTGTGAAATGCTGCACTCAGTATGCCAGCAAATTTGGAAAACTCAGCAGTGGCTACAGGACTGGAAAAGATCAGTTTTCATTCCAATCCCAAAGAAAGGAAATGTCACAGAATGTTTAAACTACAGCACAATTGCACTCATCTCACACACTAGCAAAGTAATGCTCAAAATTCTCCAAGCCAGGCTTCAACTGTACGGGAACCGAGAACTTCCAGATGTTCAAGCTGGATTTAGAAAAGGCAGAGGAACCAGAGATCAAATTGCCAACATCTGTTGGATCACAGAAAAAGTAAGAAAGTTCCATAAAACATATACTTCTGCTTTACAGATTACGCCAAAGCCTTTGACTATGTGGATCACAATAAACTGTGGAAAATTCTTCAAGAGATGGGAATAGCAGAACATCTTACCTGCCTCCTGAGAAATCTGTATGCAGGTCAAGATGCAAGTTAGAATTGGACATGGAAAAAAGTAAATAAATACATAAAAAAAAAAAAAAAAGAATTGGACACGGAACAACAGACTGGTTCCAAATTGGGAAAGGAGTACGTAAAGGCTGTATATTGTGACTCTGTTTATTTAACTTAGATACAGAGTACCTCATGCGAAATGCCAGGCTGGATGAAGCACAAGCTGGAATCAAGATTGCAGGGAGAAATATCAATAATCTCATATATGCAGATGACACCACCCTTATGGTAGAAAGTGAATTAGAACTAAAGAGCCTCTTGAAGAAAGTGAAGGGGAGAGTGAAAAATTTGGCTAAAAACTGTTAGGTAGTTAGAATAGGGAAAAGGAGTCCAAAATGGCGGTGGCTAAAAGACAAGGAAGGGAAAAGCCCACGAAAATAGAACAAAGGAAGGTCAAAAGACGGTCTGAGGATCGGAGTGAAGACCTCAGGTAGAACAAACAGCACTCCTGGCGAAGCCCAATTTGCATAGAGCAGGCCCAGGTGGAGGAAAAAAACATACATAAAAGGAGAAGCCACAGAGCTTTCTCTCCCCTCCCCCCACCCCACCCTACGCCTGAGCTCTCTCTCTTTCTCACTCTCTCTCTCTCCCTCCCCTGCGCGCTGGCGAGCTCCTCCGCTCACTTCTCTTCGCGTCTTTGGGTTGGCATGCCCTCACACTTCGAGTATGGATTCTCCTGCTATCTTCTAAATAAAATAGAGCTGTAACACTGATTTGTCTAAGAGCTATAAACACGGTTTGTCCAAGACCCGAGAGCTGTGACGCGCTGAGGGCTTTAATGTCCATCACTCCAAATCTTTGTTGTGACGAGACAGAACCGAGGAGCATATAGTCGCCTGACAAAACTAAACGTTCAGAAAACTAAGATCATGGCATCCAGTCCCATCAGTTCAGTTCAGTTGCTCAGTCATGTCCAGTGCTTTGCAACCCCATGGATTCCAGCACACCAGGCCTCTCTGTTGTAGGGAATAGGCTATGCACCGGCCTCTACTATAATTAACAGGGCTTCTTTGAAAAATAAGAATGATTTTCTCATCACCCCCAGGTGAAGGGCTCGGAGAAGTAAAAAGTACATTGTGGAAAAATATCTTGAAAACAAACTGTTGATGTACTGATGTGACTGATGGAAAACCATTAGTGACTGTTTCCATAACTAGAGCCTTGAGGGAGTTGCTGAGAACGGGCGTCACTAGCCGAGGGGCTAAACAGAGTTGTGAAAGGCCTGAAGGTGTGACATTGAGGACTGTGCATTTTATATCTTTATCCCCGATCTGAGATTGTAAAGAACAGATATCTCTAGAGCATGTACAAGGACGTAGATGTTAACAATAAAAGGCATACAAGGCTTAGGATCTGGGCTTTTGCCTGTGAATGGCATCAGCCCCCTGATCCCCATGTTATTTCTGAGTCATTTTTCCTTATTCTTCTGCGGTACTGCCCCCTCAGGTAGGTTCATTGTTGAGCTGGTCCTGACACCTCTCCATCACCAACTCCCAGAGTTTACTCAAACTCATGTCCATGGAGTTGGTGATGCCATCCAACCATCTCGTCCTCTGTCGTCCCCTTCTCCTCCTGCCTTCAGTATTTCCCAGCATCAGGGTCTATTCCAATGAGTCAGTTCTTCGCCTCAGGTGGCCAAAGTATTAGAGTTTCAGCTTCAACATCAGTCCTTCCAATGAATATTCAGGACTGATTTCCTTTAGGATGAACTGACTGGATCTCCTTGCAGTCCAAGGGGCTCTCAAGAGTCTCCAACACCACATTTCAAAAGTGTCAATTCTTCGGCGCTTGGCTTTCTGAGCCAGTCCCATCACTTCATGGCAAATAGATGGGGAAACAATGGAAACAGTGACAGACTTTATTTTGGGGGGCTCCAAAATCACTGCATATAGTGACTGAAGCCATGAAATTAAAAGATGCTTGTTCTTTGGAAGAAAAGCTATGACCAACCTAGACAGCATATTAAAAAGCAGAGACATTACTTTGCCAACAAAGGTCCGTCTAGCCAAGGTTATGGTTTTTCCAGTAGTCATGTATGAATGTCAGAGTTGGACTATAAAGAAAGCTTAGCGCCCAAGAATTGATGCTTTTGAACTATGGTGTTGGAGAAGACTCTTGAGAGTCCCTTGGATTGCAAGGAGATCCAACCAGTCAATCCTAAAGGAAATCAGTCCTGAATATTCATTGGAAGGGCTGATGTTGAAGCTGAAACTCCAATACTTTGGCCACCTGATGCAAAGAACTGACTCATTTGAAGACCCTGATGCTGGGAAAGACTGAAGGCAGGAGGAGAAGGGGACGACAGAGGATGAGATGGTTGGATGGCATCACCAACTCAATGGACATGAGTTTGAGCAAGTTCTGGGAGTTGGTGATGGACAGGGAGGCCTGGTATGCTGCAGTCCATGGGATCACAAAGAGTCAGACATGAATGAGTGACTGAACTGAACTGAAGAAAAGCCCATTCTGACCTTAGGATTATGGATTCCTCATCAGGTTAACTCCTAGTCCCCCTTTTAGTCGAACATCACTTAAGATATCTTCCCTGACTCTGCAATTTAAACTAGGTTTCCCTGCTTTTCTCTCATAGCACGTTGTACTCTCCTCTAATAGTTTTACTATAGTTGATAAATACATGTTTGTTTGTTTTTTCTAGTTTAATTGAGATACAATTGACAGGTTTGTATGATTATTTGCTGGTCACTGGATTGTAAACTCCAGGAGGGCACAGCCCAAGTTAGTCTTGATATTTGTTGTCCTCATCCCACCAGCCCACTTAGAATTATGTCTGACACAAAGTAGGTGCTCAATGAGTATTTGTTGAATGAAATGAATTAGTGCACTAAATGTTAGAGAACTCTGCCCCATTGGCTAGGAGTAGCTTTGAATCTCGGCTTAAATTCTGTATAAGTGTTTTAAAAGTTAGGACTGAGGATAGGTGTCTCAGGTATTTCAGCTCACAGATCAGATCAGATCAGTCGCTCAGTCATGTCCGACTCTTTGCAACCCCATGAACTGCAGCACGCCAGGGCTCCCTGTCCATCACCAACTCCCGGAGGTCACTCAGACTCACATCCATCGAGTCAGTGATGCCATCCAGCCATCTCATCCTCTCTCGTCCCCTTCTCCTCCTGCCCCCAATCCCTCCCAGCATCAGAGTCTTCTCCAATGAGTCAACTCTTTGCATGAGGTGGCCAGAATACTGGAGTTTCAGCTTTAGCATCATTCCTTCCAAAGAAATCCCAGGGCTGATCTCCTTCAGAATGGACTGGTTGGATCTCCTTGCAGTTCAAGGGACTCTCAAGAGTCTTCTCCAACACCACAGTTCAAAAGCATCAATTCTTCGGCGCTCAGCCTTCTTTACAGTCCAGCTCTCACATCCATACATGACCACAGGAAACACCATAGCCTTGACTAGGTGAACCTTTGTTGGCAAAGTAATGTCTCTGCTTTTGAATATGCTATCTAGGTTGGTCATAACTTTCCTTCCAAGGAGTATGCGTCTTTTAATTTCATGGCTGCAGTCACCATCTGCAGTGATTTTGGAGCCCAGAAAAATAAAGTCTGACACTGTTTCCACTGTTTCTCCATCTATTTCCCATGTAGTGATGGGACCAGATGCCATGATCTTTGTTTTCTGAATGTTGAGCTTTAAGCCAACCTTTTCACTCTCCATAACCAGTCCATTCTGAAGGAGATCAATCCTGGAATTTCTTTGGAAGGAATGATGCTAAAGCTGAAACTCCAGTACTTTGGCCACCTCATGCGAAGAGTTGACTCATTGGAGAAGACTCTGATGCTGGGAGGGATTGAGGGCAGGAGGAGAAGGGGACGACAGAGGATGAGATGGCTGGATGGCATCACTGACTTGATGGGTGTGAGTCTGGGTGACCTCCGGGAGCTGGTGATGGACAGGGAGGCCTGGCGTGCTGCGGTTCATGGGGTCGCAAAGAGTCAGACACGACTGAGCGACTGATCTTGATCTTTTTCACTCTCCACTTTCACTTTCATCAAGAGGCTTTTGAGTTCCTCTTCACTTTCTGCCATAAGGGTGGTGTCATCTGCATATCTGAGGTTATTGATATTTCTCCCAGCAATCTTGATTCCAACTTGTGTTTCTTCCAGTCCAGCACTTCTCTTGAGGTACTCTGCATATAAGTTAAATAAACAGGGTGACAATATACAGCCTTGACGTACTCCTTTTCCTATTTGGAACCAGTGTGTTGTTCCATGACCAGTTCTAAATGTTGCTTCCTGACCTGCATACAGATTTCTCAAGAGGCAGATCACAAACCCTCTCCAAATCTCATCTGCCACTCTCCTCCGTGTAGATTTTTTTCTACAAATCCCTCTCTGCGCTCCTGGCTTTCTGGCATCATGCACCATCCCTAACAATTACAGACCAAATAAAGAGAAGGATTGTGACAAGGACCCTAAACGTGACTGCGTTTCCGTCCCAAGGCCAGAATATGACGCCAGTGGCTCATAGCTCCATTAAAGACAGCAAAGTGCACCACTTCCCTTCCCCCGCCCAGACCTGGGGACTCCTTTACCCAGCGCCAGGAAGCTCAAACTCTGGCATTGAATCAGATCTTCCGTACAGCATGGCAGCCGCCGAAAGCGTCGCCCACGCCAGTGACTGCAGTACAACATGGCCTCCTACGGAGAGCGCACCACACCCACTTCCGCCCGGTCGCCGGAAGTTTCCATTTGAAACCCAGGCGGCAGACGCGGTCGGTCGTACGGCAGTTATTGCTGAGCATCTTTTGAACCAGAGCGACGAGGCGTGCGGGCAGGAGCAGCAGGCACCTGGGTTCGGCTCTCCCGGGGCAGGAAACTGGGCTTGATGTGGGAAGTCGATAGGGTGGGCTGGGAATGGTGGATTTTCGCTCTCCTGAGTCGCGCTCTCCTGAGGCCTCCGCCTGCTTGGTCTCCTTGGCCCAGCCCTGGGTAACCATTCACCTTGTAACTTGTAGGCCCCAGCCGTGCCGCCTCGTTACGATGACCAGCGTGGTTAAGACAGTGTACACTCTGCAGCCCTCCTGTGTGCTGAGCAGCGGTCTGCCCGCAGGTGGGTGTCAACGGGGCCCTTGCCTCCTGGCACTGCGAACCGGCCCTGGAGTGGTCAGGCCAGGAGTCTGGGGGCGTCAAATCTGTTGTTGGGGATGGGTGGCACCGGCAAGGAGGGGCATTCTACCGGCTTTGACAGCTGACTAACTTCCCTAGAACCGGGCTGTCTAGTTTATGACGGGAGTTAGGAGAAGGCCAGTAAGGTAGAAATTTAGACTTGCCCCACCCCCTGCTTCTTCAAACCGAACTCTGCTGCACTCACCAATTAGATTCAAGTTGCTGACTATTTTACAATATTATTCGCAGTAAGCTAGGATCCCTTTTATACGTATCTGTTTTATTTCCAGACTTGGGCTGTCCTGAAGGACTGGGTTTGTTGTCAGGGAGGAGAGAAGAGAGTCATTTAAAAAGCAGGATAGTTAGAGAGTTCACACCGTGTCTGGTTCCCATTTGTAACTGCACAGTGTCCTTTATATAGTACATTCTCAGCAAACATTTGTTGAGTAAAGAGAGAGAGGGATCAGGCCTAACTAATGCTCCAAAACTTTGGGAGAGGAGACATGATTAAAAGCAATGTTTGATTGCTTTGCCATTTTGCTTTGTGTGATTCATCTTGGAGTTGAAATCATCTCCTAAATTCTCCAACTGTTGAGCTGCCTAATCTAGAGATTATTGCAGAGAATTGGTTTCAAACATGAGAACTGGGTGGTGGTGGAAGGTTTTGAAGCAGCTATTTAAGATCGTTTCCCAGGTGACTCCATGCAACTGATTGATGAGGCTAGTAGGATTGACCTATGAAGTAAATAGGCTTTTCGCCAAAGGCCTTACAGGATTTTGTTTGTCTTGTATTGCTTCAGAACACCTGAATGGCAATCCCGTCATCAGCAGGGCTTAGGAGTTGATGTTAGAACTGGAGTCAGTTTTACACTGCCTTTCCCTTAGAAAGCGGCATCTTTAGTGCAGTGGGGAGTGACTGGCATCTCCCCACCCAAACTGGAAGTTTTCATCTCTTTGCTTCTTTCCCTGTCACAGCTTTACAGTCATATGTAACCTCAATATTTAAAAATTTTTAGGCTACCTCCCAGGTTTTTTGATGTTGGGCAAGGGTTGGTTGCTTTTTAGTTTTTTTTTTAACAGATAACATATACACATGTTAAAATTCCAAAATTTGGAAACGATATACAGTGAAAAATTAGTCTTTCCATCCTTGGCACTAGCCATCCAGTTCCCTCCTTAGCATCTCTCATTTTAAGAAGATAGTCTTTGTTAAACCCTGCTAAATTTTTCCTACAATACCATCCTTAGATTCTAACAAACATGGGTTATTGGAACCAATTCCAGTCAATGAAGAGTGTTAACTTTGATCAGTTTGCTGTTGATACCTTTTTACATGAGATATTTCTTATCATGTATGACTTATTAATACCTGAGAGAGAAGAAGGTAAATTCATCCACCCAAGGTTACCTTTTCTGACAGATCTCAGAGAGAACCCTTTTAATACTTGCTTTATGTGAAAGAGTGTGGAAAATAGGATGTAAGTGCCCATTGAGTGTACCTATAAATGAAATAATTTGTTAGCCTGAGAAATAATATTTATTCCAAACTGTTGTGCAGCTGAAGTCATCAAAATAAATCTTTATCAAACACAAAGTTTCCTAATGCCTGCAATTCAGTGCTTTGTACCTCATTTCTTCATCTTGATTTAATCATTGATTTCTTCAACTTAAGATAGGTCAAGGTTTTTACTTTTGGTTGCGCAGTCTTTCTGTAGTTTTGGAGAGCGGGAGATTCTTATTGTGGTGGCTTTTCCTGTTGCAGAGCACAGGCTCTAGGCAGGCTCAGTGATTGTGACACTAGGCTTAGTTGCCTCAGGGCATATGACATCTCAGAAACCAGGGCCCAGGTTTTTAAAGGAGCCATTTTACAATGAACAAAATGAAAGTTGGTGTAAAGTAGAAGAATCCTTTGCGTGTATTTGACGGGCTAGGGTGAGTACTTAACTCCAGAACAGGTTACTTGGATTTGCTCTGGAATGAAAGTGGTAGAAAGAGGTGTGTGGCGGAGGGTGGCGTAAGGACTAGGAGGCAGATGCTCTCTTCTAGGGAAGAAGAGTGTCACGTCAGGGCCATTTCTCTGGTTATCTGGCAATAGCCTACCAGGATCAGAACAGAATGCCAAATAAGGAACCTAATATGAAACTCTAAACTTAAAGATAGATAAACAAAAATGGATGATGGTAAAGGCCAGCATGGAAGAGGGAAGACAACGAAAGGAGCTGCTTTAGAGATGGTCTGTGAAACTGACATGTTCCGTTTACTCAGTAAGCAGGTTTTGAATTTTTGCTAATATGCCAGATACTGTCCTAGATGCTGAGGTACAAAGACATCTGCAAAGCAGGGGGCCCCAGCCTCCGGAATCTAATGCCTGATGATCTGAGGTGGAGCTGATGTAATAATCATAGAAATAGAGTGCAGGATAAATGTAATGCACTTGAAGCATTCTGAAACCTTCCCCACCCCACCCCTGGTCTGAGGAAAAATTGTCTTCCAGGAAACTGGTCCCTGGTGCCAAAAAGTTTGGGGACCACTGTCTTAGAGAACTAGTTAGTGAGCCAGTCTGGTCAAAACAACTAAGCAACAGCTGAAGCTTGAAACAGCTTGCGTGTAGCCTAGGGGAGCAGGCAAGGTGCCTAAGAGCAGAATGAGATAGTTCCATTGAATTGCTGTGTGAGGCAGGGTTCAGCTGTGTTTTGCCTTGCTGGCAGCCACACTGCCTCTTGTGGTCTTTGCTTATATGAATCTCCACCTTCACATCTACACCCTCTGGCCATTCGGTTTGCTATATCGTCAAGCTTCTGGCCACTCTCAAACACACTGCACTGTCACATTTAAAGAATTTTGGTTTCTATTCCCAATTGGTCTACAAGTCTTATTCTTCAGGATTTATAGAATTGGCAGCTGTTGGTCATGATATGTGAGGTTTCACCCTCTTGTTTTCCTTTGCAGATGCACAAACTCGAGCCACTTTTAAGAGCCAGTTACCTGTTAAGTCCAAAGAAGTTGATGTATCCAGACCTCATTCAGGAGCTTCAGAGAATGATGTTACAAAAATCATCAAACCGAGACGGGAGAATGGGTGAGAGTCAGAACATCAGTATCCAAATAGAACTTCTTGTTAGAAATTGCTCAGTACCAAGAATTAGGGTTTTGAAGAGCAAAAGGTGTCTGATGGATTGGCCTGTGTAGTCAGTGGCCCAGAGCATCACAGCATTGCTGAGCTGTTTTTCAGAACCCTCGGTATTGATAGCTCAGAAGAGGTGCAGCCAGGGTTCTAATAGATACTTTTTTCCTCTCTCAGCATTTGCTCTGCATGTGCAAATAGCAGCACTGCAGCCAAACACCAGCCGTAAGTGGTAGTCATGGCAGGTGAGTGCTAGTTGTGAGCCTAAGTTGCAGTGTGAGCACAGGCCAGCCTGGTGTAGTGTGTGTGTGTGTCCTTCCCCCAGTGCTCAGCTCCCACTGAGTCAGGTTGACATGAGGTAGCCACACCATTCTGAGCAGGAGCAGGTCTCTCAGGCTGTCAAAGCGATCAGGAAGGGAGCCCATTCCCTATTCATAAGCCTTTTTCAATAGTCTGGGCGGAAACAAAAGTGTGTGGTGCCTCAGAGCTTCTCAAGCTTGTACTGTCTGCACTGTATGTAACCTCTGGTTCTTTCCTTAGAAAATCAAGCTCTTTTTTCTGCCTTGTTCACAACATATGTAACAACAGTACCATGATTCCCTGTGGTTGATTCCTTTGTTATTATTATTTAATGGAGGTATAGTTGACACATAACATTGTGTTAGTTTCAAGTATACAACATAGTGATTTGATATTTGTGTATGCTGTTAAATGATCACCACAATAAGGCTAGTTAACATCCTGATTTGTTTTTGCTTCTCTAGGCAGGTAAAGGCTACAGACACCTCCAGGAGGAACCTCAGGAAAAGGTGAGCAGCAGGGTAAACAAAACATGGCCACCACTTTAGGGTAGTGGGGCTTAATACAGAGTGGGGCTCTGGTTGTACCTCAGAATCACTCATGGGAATTGTTTTACCATGTTGGAGTCTGGTGCCACCTCAGAAATTGGAATGGAATTTTCAGGGGTGAGACACAGCCAGGCCTAAGACTCAATGTCAGGGCAAGAGTCGGCGATGCGACAACCTTGAGTAACAGACAGGAGTTTGGAGACTCCATGCCAGGACCACTGCTTAAACCCAGTGATGGCCCATTAACAAGGGCAGGAAGCCCTCAGGATGGGAGAAGCTGCATGTGTTAGTGATTTCAAAATGAGTGTTCTACTGCTGGTGGTAAAATCTTGGAGAAAACTGCATCTTTCTATGCTTGAGGCTTGCTTGGCCATTGTAGTCTTAAAGGCAGAAATAATATAAGCTGGAAAGTTTGTAGAAATAGGTTGTAATTCCACATCTATTATTTGAGCATATCTTAAAAGTTCTAAAGACAAAATATTATTAAGACAGACTCAGTTCAGTTCAGGTCAGTCGCTCAGTCGTATCTGACTCTTTGCGACCCCATGAATTGCAGCACGCCAGGCCTCCCTGTCCATCACCAACTCCCAGAGTTCACTCAGACTCACATCCATCGAGTCAGTGATGCCATCCAGCCATCTCATCCTCTCTCATCCCCTACTCCTCCTGCCCCCAATCCCTCCCAGCATCAGAGTCTTCTCCAATGAGTCAACTCTTCGCATGAGGTGGCCAGAATACTGGAGTTTCAGCTTTAGCATCATTCCTTCCAAAGAAATTCCAGGGCTGATCTCCTTCAGAATGGACTGGTTGGATCTCCTTGCAGTCCAAGGGACTCTCAAGAGTCTTCTCCAACACCACAGTTCAAAAGCATCAATTCTTCAGCACTCAGCCTTCTTCACAGTCCAGCTCTCACATCCATACATGACCACAGGAAAAATCATTGCCTTGACTAGACAGACCTTTGTTGGCAAAGTGATGTCTCTGCTTTTGAATATGCTATCTAGGTTGGTCATAACTTTCCTTCCAAGGAGTAAGCATCTTTTAATTTCATGGCTGCAGTCACCATCTGCAGTGATTTTGGAGCCCAGAAGAAGAAAGTCTGACACTGTTTCCAGTTTCCCCATCTATTTCCCATGAAGTGATGGGACCGGCCGCCATAAAAAGATTCCGTATTGATGATGATAATGGTTATTACTGATTAAAGTTTACTGTGGGTCAGTAGCTGTGTCACAAATTGCATGTATATTCTCCTTTATCCTTCACAATAATAATAATATGAGGTGAGGGTATTCTACAAATGAGGAAACAACCTAAGAGGTTACAGAGCTCCCTGAAGGTCATATTCCACTATGTGGTGAGGCCAGGATTTGAACCATCCTGTTTGTGTAACTCCATAGCCCATACTATTAACCCCTCCACCTCTTCATCTAAGTACAATTATCATTACAGCTACAAACCATTGAGTAAACAGAAATCGGAAGAAGAGCTCAAGGATAAGAACCAGCTCTTAGAGGCTGTCAACAAGCAGTTGCACCAGAAATTGATTGAAACTCAGGTAAGAGACCCACCAGACCTCTGCCATCAGCTGCCCTGGTGATGCATGTGGACTTCTGAGGGACCACACCATGTAGTCCTGAGGGCAGTCAGAAAAGACACTGGGCTTGTACTGTGGCTGTTCCCAAGGAATGGGATGGGCCTGACCTGTCTGCATGTTCACCCCAACAGGGAGAGCTGAAGGACCTGACTCAAAAAGTAGAGCTGCTGGAGAAGTTTCAGGACAACTGTTTGGCAATTTTAGAAAGCAAAGGCCTCAACCCAGGTAAGAACTGCCTTCAGAGGAGTCCGTGCATGTGTCCTTTCCTGAGTGATTCTGGGCTGTGTGGCAGGAGTTCAGCATGGTGTCAGCTGACCCCTGGTCAGGGCAGGGGTTGCCTAGTAAAGCCCCGAAGATTTCAGGGAGCTCCTCTCTGGTCTCTGGTGGTGTTGACTCTGCCTGCCCAAAAACGTTTCAGATGTTGTGAAGACAGGGTTATCTCTTTCTTACCTGAACACTTTATGCCATTCTTTTGATGCTGACAGGTATGATCTTGCAAATAGATCAGAAATATCTTCTTTGTTTCAAGGGATATGGCACACAAGGAATCTTCATGGGTGGAGAGAGAGAGATGATACTGTTGAAAAGGTTCTGGAGCTGGCTAGTAATCTCTGAGTCATGATGGTCAAAATGTGATTCTTGTTCTTACCCTGTCCCTAGAGGGCAGTCTGTAAGAAAGAGGAGACAGCGGAAGGGATTACCCAGAGACTGTCAGAGAGCCTCAGTTGAGGAATTTCGGAATAACCAGGGAAGGAGCCCATGCTTCTTTGAATTAGAGTACTGATTTTGAATACTGCCATTAAAATAGTGCATTTTAGGATGTATTCGTTATAGTCACCTTATATGTTTTTGCATGATTTTAATTGCCTATATATGTGCATTGTTTTTACAACAAAAATGTTGAAGACCTATAGAGATTTTAGAAATACTTTTATGTACTATAAACAGACCCAAAACCTATACATTTCTTTTGGACAAATTTTCTGCTGAGCTGAGAAGAAAGTTTTGGCCATATCCATACCTGGAGAGGAAGGGGAAGTAAAATCCCGCTCTGGAGAGCAGGCATGGGGGACAGTGCCCAGGTGAGAGCTCAGGAGAGAGAGTCCAGGCCCAGACCCTCAGAGAAGTCTCCCTCATGAATACTCCTGTGGAGAGCAGGCATGGGGGACAGTGCCCAGGTGAGAGCTCAGGAGAGAGAGTCCAGGCCCAGACCCTCAGAGAAGCCTCCCTCATGAATACTCCTGTGGAGAGCTTTTTATTTTCTTTTAAGTTGCTTTCCCTAGGCAGGGCTGACTCTGTTCTATCTACTGGTTTTAGGCAATGAGACCGTGGCGTCACAGCAAGACTCCACCGCAGATCACGTGGACTCCATGGTGAGGGGGCAGGTGTGAGGGGCTGAGGGCCCAGTGAGCATGGGGCCTTGCCGATCTAAGCAGTTCTCTGCCATATTGTCAGCAAAGCCCGCGAAGCAGCCTTTGGTTATCCGGGAAGAAGGTTGTTGGATGTGTACTCAAAATAGCATATTTTCCTTAAGGGTGACTTTGTGCTTACAAATAAGAGTGAGTCTAAGTTGAAAATGTACTACTTTAAAACCCATAGTAGGGTGGGCTAGTGGAGACAGCTTTCTGGTTTCCTGTTCTACGCTTTACCAAATTTTTCCCCTTATTCCTTTGCTAAGAACTATGTCTTACAAAGGTCCAGCCTGAATTAAATTAGTTCTCTCTTTGGTTCCTTCCCCGAAGTAGGAAGGTAATTTGTTTGGGATTAAAGCCTTTTGAGCTTCTGTGATCTCTTCCCCAGGAAGATCAGTTGTCATCTTAGAATACTAGGCATGGACACATTCCTCAGCTCCTCAAGGCAACTTAGCCCTTCAGTGGCTCCTGCCTTTCGCTCATATTGCCTGTATAGCATGGAGCATGTGGAGGTGTAGTCCTCTGTCCCTCCTGTGGACTCTGTTTCTCAGAGGAGCCTGGCACGTGTGTGGACACTCAGTAAATGACTGAATGCAAGGGATGTTAGTGATCATCTAATTCAACTCCTGTGAGGAGAAGAGTTTATATGAAGAAAAGTTCTTTCAATAAAGGTCTGTTACTATATTTGCTACTCTTTTTCTCTTAGCTACTGTTACAAACTTTACAAGATGAACTGAAGCTTTTTAACGAAACAGCCAAAAAGCAGATGGAGGAGTTACAGGTGAGAGGCAGACATCACCCCAAGGCAAAATTACCATTTCTTACCACAATAGGCGGGTCTTTGGAGGACTGTTTTATTTATCTATTTATTCATTTTTAATAAACTATTTTGCAACAATTTTAGATTGTAACAAAGTTGAAAAAACAATCAGATCAGATCAGTCACTCAGTCGTGTCCGACTCTTTGCGATCCCATAAATTGCAGCATGCTCACCAACTCCCAGAGTTCACTCAGACTCACGTCCATCAAGTCGGTGATGCCATCCAACCATCTCATCCTCTCTCGTCCCCTTCTCCTCCTGCCCCCAATCCCTCCCAGCATCAGTCTTTTCCAGTGAGTCCACTCTTCACATGAGGTGGCCAAAGTACTGGAGCTTCAGCTTCAGCATCATTCCTTCCAAAGAAATCCCAGGGCTGATCTCCTTCAGAATGGACTGGTTGGATCTCCTTGCAGTCCAAGGGACTCTCAGGAGTCTTCTCCAACACCACAGTTCAAAAGCATCAATTCTTCAGCGCTCAGCCTTCTTCACAGTCCAGCTCTCACATCCATACATGACCACAGGAAAAACCATAGCCTTGACTAGATGAACCTTTGTTGGCAAAGTAATGTCTCTGCTTTTCAATATGCTATCTAGGTTGGTCATAACTTTCCTTCCAAGGAGTACTGCTACTGCTAAGTCGCTTCAGTCGTGTCCGACTCTGTGCGACCCCATAGAAGGAAGCCCACCAGGCTCCCCCGTCCCTGGGATTCTCCAGGCAAGAAGAGTGGAGTGGGTTGCCATTTCCTTCCCCAATGCATGAAAGTGAAAAATGAAAGTGAAGTCGCTCAGTCGTGTCCGACTCTTAGCGACCCCATGGACTGGAGCCTACCAGGATCCTCCGTCCATGGGATTTTCCAGGCAAAAGTACTGGGGTGGGGTGCCATCGCCTTCCCCGTCCAAGGAGTAAGCGTCTTTTAATTTCAGGGCTGCAGTCACCATCTGCAGTGATTTTGGAGCCCAGAAAAATAAAGTCTGACACTGTTTCCACTGTTTCCCCATCTATTTCCCATGAAGTGATGGGACCAGATGCCATGATCTTCGTTTTCTGAATGTTGAGCTTTAAGCCAACTTTTTCACTCTCCTCTTTCACTTTCATCAAGAGGCTTTTTAGTTCCTCTTTACTTTCTGCCATAAGGGTGGTGTCATCTGCATATCTGAGGTTATTGATATTTCTCCTGGCAATCTTGATTCCAACTTGTGTTTCTTGCAGTCCAGCGTTTCTCATGATATACTCTGCAAAGAAGTTAAATAAGCAGGGTGACAATATACAGCCTTGATGAACTCCTTTTCCTATTTGGAACCAGTCTGTTGTTCCACGTCCAGTTCTAACTGTTGCTTCCTGACCTGCATACACATTTCTCAAGAGGCAGATCAGGTGGTCTGGTATTCAATTCCCCTAATATTAACATCTTACATTGTTATGGTGTATTTGTCAGGACTAAGAAACCAATATTGATGCAGTACTATTAACTAAATTCCAAGACTTTGATTTCACTATTTTTTGCAACTAAGTTTTTGTTCTAAAGATGCTTAGAAATGTTCACATCCGCAGGGCACAAGACAGTGCAACATACCAGATTACTCCAGGTGAGAGTTGATACCTGTGCAAAACCTGTGCTGTGGAAACCTGGTATCTCAGGGAAACCTGTAATAGGAAACCCAGATTCTTGGGTCTGGACTTCTTTGAATTGTTTGGATGAACCGTGGGATACTACATGGAATCCTAGAGGATTTCATTGCTCCAGCTGAGGTAACAGATTCTGTAGTAAAGACAGTTCTTAAAGCCAACACAGATAAATCTAAAAAGAGACAGTGTGTGTTAGTGTTCCAGTGGTCTTCCTCAATGGAACAGAATGTTCTGGTTATTGTCTTTCTGAGTCAATGTTTTGTGGGGTTTTTTGTTTATTAATGTCTTTCCGTGCAGGCCTTAAAGGTAAAGTTGAAGATGAAAGAAGAGGAGAGAGCCCAGTTCCTTGAACAACAGACCTTATGTAGCAGTCAAGTAAATGATTTCACAACAGCCCTTCAGGAAATGGAGCAGCTATTAGAAATATGATAAAAAGCAGGTGGCCACATGGCTCTCGATAGACTCTCAGAGGAAGCTACCTAGGACATCTGCTTCTTGGCCATGATCTTCTAGGACTCACCATCCCCAGAATGAAAAGTTTCTGCAGTAGGATTAAAGATAGTTGATGTTGGAATGGCAATTACTCCCTTAAGCAAGCATTCGTTCCCAGCCTTCAGGTTGTCCAGCTCTCCTGAACCTCACAGTTCATAATTAGGGCCTACAGGAGAGGAGGCCTGAAAGCTTGGATCAGCCCCCTAGGATCAAAAGGCAGCACATCATTAGCATCAGGAGACTAAACCAGCCACAACCAGAGAAGCCAAAAGATGTGCAGGAAGAAACAGTGAAGTACACATGCTCCATGGGAGACATCACTGAAGAGTCACGTGATCCCCTTCCTAACTTGGAACACATTCTGTCCCATCCTGGCTGGGCTCTGTAACCTCACGGTAAATTTATGAACTAAAAGTTACCTGAAGTGGCTTAATAATGGGGTAAAGGTATAGATAGCAATAACAGGTATGAAACAATACACCTTGGAGCTTTTAATCTAAATCATTTCTGTGTTGTTTTTTTATAAAGTGTTACTTTAAATAAATATTTCTGTAACTATTCAGACTGCAACATTGACAGATGAAAATAGCTTTTTAATCTAAATATGGCCACTGAATACTACTGAACTAATCTGTTAACAAGTTCAAGGTTACAATTTCACCCAGAATGTTTTTCTTCTATTTAACCCAGAGTATTTTTCTTCTACTTATTTTAAGTGCTCTATGACTGGCCCCCCTCCCCACCCCCTCTTCTGTGAGCATTAGTTAGTCTTCGGTGGGTGTTCCCTGTTTCCAGCAGTGTGTGCCAGACCCCTTCCACCAGGTTTGTGTCCCTAGCTGCCTGTATTCCTAAATATGCTGTTGCCTTGTGTGGCCAATCCTGGACCTGGCATGCTGGATTGTTAGCTGAAGTCAACAGCACGCCTTCCCTCCCCTCCTTCCCCCATGGTTCACCAAAGGTGTGGCCATAATTCCTTTTTTTTTTTCTTACTGGATCCCAGTTCTCCAACCAGGGATTGAACCTGGTCCCTCAGCAGTGAAAGTGTGGAGCCCTGACCACTGGTGTGCTTGGTCATTCAGTCATGTCCAACTCTTTATGAGCCCATGGACTATAGTCTGCCAGGCTCCTCTGTCCATGGGATTCTCCAGGCAAGATCGCTGGAGTGGGTTACCATGCCCTCCTCCAGGGGACCTTCCCAACCCAGGAATTGAATGCAGGTCTCCCACATTGCAAACAGATCCTTAACGTCTGAGCCACCAGGGAAGCCCCTAACCACTGGACCTCCTAGGAATTCCCCATATTTCATTTCTTAGTCAAACTAGGCAGACTTTGGCTTTAGCCATCTCCCATTTTTCCCTGGACCTCCCAATTTCTTCACCAACTCCCCCTACTCTTTAGTATTACTGGGACTGTCCAGAGGCACCCAATCACATCAACTAACATCCCACCCTAATTTATAGGGCTAAAATTCTTTGCCTTCATGCCCATATTGCATTCACACAGTTGATTATGTCTCAAATATTTTGAGGGGGAAACCCAGTTAAATAATTCACAGTGAGAAGAGCTGGATATTCTAACCATTTTCAGGATATTTATAGTTTAAAAGGTTATTTGAAAGAAAAAAAGTGAAAGTATTAGTCTCAGTTGTGTCCAGTTCTTTGTGACACCATGCACTGTAGCCCACCAGGTTCCTCTGTCCATGGAATTCTCCAGTCAAGCGTACTGGAGTGGGTGGCCATTCCCTTCTCCAGGGGACCTTCCTGATGCCAGGAATCAAACCCAGGTCTCTTGTGTTGCAGGTAGATTCTTTACCATCTGAGCCATCAGGGAAGCCCCAAAAGGTTATTTGCCCAAGTGAATCTGTAATTGGCGTTTCTGGTCCCCTTAAGAGTTCTCGCTTCTTGAGAGAAAGGGTAGGAAACTCAGCTGTGAAATCCTCACCTCGTCCTGCCTCCCTAGTTAACTCCTAAGAATGAACCTATCTCAGCTCCTCCATGACTCATTTTTCCCAATGTACAAACCCTGTCAGCTCGAGGCCTGGCCTCACAGGGGCCCTTTGCCCCACAGTTCTGCTTTGCTCCACCAATCAGCATTTGTGCACTTTGCCTTTTCTCCTGTGCCCTCTAACCTCTGCTCCATCTCCCTTTTGTACATGTGGAGGTGTGTGGGTATTTAATCTGATCTGGAGCCTGGATAAATTCATGCATTACCTGAACTCCGTGTGATCTGCAACCTCCACGTTGCTAGTTGCTATAGGAAACTTTAATGTCACGTGACATTCTTAACCTCAAAGATACTTGCAATGCATGCAGCGAAACATTGCACAGGTGACATAAAGGTGAATAACAAAAGCAATAATTTATTACACAGTGGGTCCTGTGATATGGTTATGTGCTACAGTAGTTAACTGAGTTAGTTTGGTAGGGGAAGGCTTGATGGAGGAGGTAGCCTGGGAGTTGACGGAAAAGTAATACTTGGAGAGGCTAGCTAGAGGGTTGAGAACTTCCCAGGTTGATGAATGTGTGGAGATTAGGGGAGAAGAGCGCACACAGGACCTTGAAGCTTCATGCCTTTTCCCCCGGCCTTGCCCCTTGTGTCTCTCCCATCTGGTTGTTCCTGAGTTATATCCTTTTATAATAAACTAGATCTGAGTCTGTGAGCATTCTAGCGAGTCAAACCCAAGGAAGGGATAATTGGAACTTCCAAGGAGAAAAAACTATGAGAGATAGAAAACAAACAAACAAACAAAAAACACTTGAGGGAATATCCAGATGAGTCTTGAAGAACTGAGTAAGAACACTGATTGGGCTTGGTCAGAGGGTTGAATTTAAGAGATTAGTTCTGATGCTTAAGGGAACACTTGCAATATACTATATGTGATGTTTATGTGTACATGTTTATGGGTACCTAGAAGTTTTGAAGAACCTTAAGTGCCAAGGCAGAAGGTACAGATTTTTACCACTCAGGCCAGAGGTTTCCAAACTGTCTTAGTTCAGTGTTCCTAGTATCTCAATATTTTATGACATGCCAAAATAAACATGTAAAAGTTCTGTTTTTTTAATATCCAAACAATAAGCACTTAATGTCTGAACAACTTAATAGATATTTGAAAAAAGAATACACAAAAATCTAAAGGTATTTTTATTTTTAAATAACTGCAGTTATTACTAACAGGATGTTGGGCACCTACCTTAGCTTCTCAGACCTTGGAATCAAACTGGACACTACCACCTTTCTTTCCTGTTTGATACTGAGAGGAATATTGCATGATCTAATATTGAAATTGGCCTTCTTCAAGCTAGTAGTTCACATGTTGTCTAATATGTATCACTATGATTTCCCCTAAAGTTTATTCTGTAGCATCCCAGGGAGCTTGCTGCCCAGTGGTGTCCTGGATCACAGTCCGGGAACCATGAATCTAGGTAATAATGACTCACTAACACATTTTGATCAGGTAATCATCATAATGAATGTTTAGAAAAATTAATCTAGCACTGTATGAAAGGTGGATGGCAGGATTAAGAGAATAGGGTCAAAGACATCGGGAAAACAGGAGTCAAATGTATTAGGACCATGAAAGCAAAGGTATAAAGAAAGATTTGACCATTAGGGGGAACAGCATGGAAGTCCCTTTAAAAACTAAAAATAGAGCTACCACATGATCCAGCAATCCCACTCCTGGGCATATATCTGGAGAAAACCATAATTCAAAAAGATATATGGACCCAAATGTTCATTGCAGCACTATTTACAATAACCAGGATGTGGACGCTAAGTGTCCATCATTGATGGAGAAATGGATAAAGAGGATGTGGTACATATCTACAATAGAATATTACTCAGCCATAAAAAAGAATGAAATAATGCCATTTGCAGTGACGTGGACGCACCTAAACATTGTTATACAGAGTGAACTAAACCAGAGAAAGACAAATACATTGCTTATATGTGGAATCTTAAAAAGGTATGAATGGATCTATTTACAAAACAGAAATAGAGTCACAGATGTAGAAAACAAAATGATGGATACCAAGGGGGAGAAAGTGTGGGGAAAGAGGTAAATTGGGGAATTGGGATGGATATATACACACTGCTGTATATAAAATAAATAACTAATAACCTACTGTTTAGCACAGAGAAATCTGCTCAGTACTCTGTAATGACCTACATGGGAATAGAATCTAAAGAGTGAATATATGTATATACATATATAACTGATGTACTTGTCTTATAGCAGAAACTAACAACATTGTACATCAATTATACTCCAATAAAAATTAATTTAAAAAATTTGAAACACAAGAAAACTATAGGTATTAGTTGATGGCATATGGGTGTGGGGAGAAAGAATCTACATACATAAAGGTTTTGAGCAAGGGTGACAGAATAAAATTGGTTATAAAATTAGAATGTAAAAACCAGCTTGCAGCCCATTCCCAGCCTACTCACTAAAAACTGGTCTTTTGCAAATTCTCTCAGTCTAATTTCTTACCCGTTAAGTAGAGATAATGTCTGTCTTAATGGATTGCTGTAAAAGTGAACTATGGCCAGCACCAAAGTCTGGCTGCTGCTGTGGCTGCTGCTGCTAAGTTGCTTCAGTCATGTCCGACTCTGTGCAACCCCATAGACGGCAGCCCACCAGGCTTCCCCGTCCCTGGGATTCTCCAGGCAAGAACACTGGAGTGGGTTTCTATTTCCTTCTCCAATGCATGAAAGTGAAAAGTTAAAGTAAAGTCTCTCAGTCGTGTCTGACTCTTACTGACCTCATGGACTGCAGCCTACCAGGCTCCTCCGCCCATGGGATTTTCCAGGCAAGAGTACTGGAGTGGGTGCCATTGCCTTCTCCGAAAAGTCTGGCAGAGGTACTCAAATCCTGATGATTATTGATAAAGCTCAAAATGTACCTTGGCAAATGATAATCTTCTTAATCTTGCCCTTTACCTTTCACTGCTGCTGCTGCTGCTAAGTCGCTTCAGTCGTGTCTGACTCTGTGCAACTCCATAGACGTCAGCCCACCAAGCTCCCCCATCCCTGGGATTCTCCAGGCAAGAACACTGGAGTGGGTTGCCATTTCCTTCTCCAATGCATGAAAGTGAAAAGTGAAAGTGAAACTGAAGTCGTGTCTGACTCTTAGCGACCCCATGGACCGAAGGCTACCAGGCTCCTCCGTCCATGGGATTTTCCAGGCAAAAGTACTGGAGTGGGTTGCCATTGCCTCCTGTATACTATATCCTTCTTTCTCTTCTCTCTTCTCTGTCTCTGGCTGTCTCCTTAGTTCCCTGATTTTACCTTGTATTGGCAAGCCTCCAATACTCAATATCCCTCTTAACTGGGAACTCTCAACTTTAACTGGGGCTCAAATTACAACCACCTTAAAAAACAAAGCACCTCCTTCCATTCCTTCCAAGTTACTACCTACCCTCGATTATGTCAAAAGTCTCAAAATAAATAAATGAATATTTTTTAATTAAATAAATTGTTTTATCATTCCAGGACTTTCTTGGCAGTCCAGTGCAAGACTTTACCTTCCGATGCAGTGGATTTGGGTTCCATCCTACATGCTTCGAGGCCAAAAAAACCTAAACAGAAAATAGAAACAGTATTATAACAATTTCAATAAAGATTTTAAAAAAATATTCCACATTAAAAATGAATAAAGGGAATTCCCTGGTGGTCTAGTGTTTAAGACTCTGCTCTTCCACTGCAGGAGGCCCAGGTTCCATCCCTGATTAGCAAACTAGGATCCTGCAAGCTGTGCCACGCAGCCAAAACAAACAAACAAACAAATCTCAAGAACTCACTGTTGTCTTGCCTTCCAATTTGGCTTAAAGGCAAAAACGATTTTATAAGGTACCTAGAGTTGGCAAATTCAGAGGGACAGAAAGTATACAAGGTTACAGGTTACCAGGGACAGAGGGAAAAAGTGAAGGGGAAGTTATTTTTAACATATGCAGTTTTTGTTTGGCATGATAAAAAAGTTCTGGGAATGGAGTAGTGATGGCTGCACTGTATTGTGAATGTACTTAATGCCACTGAACCGTATACTTAAATATGGCAAATTGTGTGTATATTTTACCCTGGCTCAGATGGTAAAGAATCTGCCTGCAGATGCAGATGACCCAGGTTTGATCCCTGGATCAGGAAGATCCTCAGGAGAAAGGAATGGCTACCCACTCCAGTATTTTTGTCTGGAGAATCCCATCAGCTATAGATCAAAGAGTCAAACATGACTGAGTGACTAAGCACCACCACCACCAGAATTTTAAAATAAAATGTAATGAGGCTCAACAAAGTGTACCAACTTTAAGCACACAGGTCGATAAATTACTGCTCCCTCCAGAGATGAGCACTAATCTGACAGGAAATCACCCTCTATGAGTACTGTCTCTTCTCGAACTTCACATAAATTGATGTGTCCATTTCATCACTGTTAAATAGAACAGAACGAATTGCTCAACATATCGTCTTTTGAATCTATAAAGGATCTGAAGTTTGCCCTTTTATTCTCAATATTAGTAAATTACAATTTATCTTTTTTCTTCATCTGTCTTGTTAGGGCTTATAATTTTTATGTTGATTTTCTTGGTTATTTCATAATTCTATTGTTTATTATTCATTTCCATCTGTATTTGGGGTTATAATTTACTGTTCTTTTTCTAGATTCTTAAAATAGAAGGATAGATAAATCCATTTCAACTCTTACCTTTTACAGTATATGCATTGACAACTATAAACTTCCCTCTAAGAGCCAGGTAGTTGAATCTCGCAAGTTTTGCTAAGTCCTATTTTCATTACTCTGTCGTTTTTGAGATTGCATCCAAGTACTGCATTTTGGACTCTTTTGTTGACCATGATGGCCACTCCATTTCTTCTGAGGGATTCCTGCCCGCAGTAGTAGATATAATGGTCATCTGAGTTAAATTCACTCATTCCAGTCCATTTGAGTTCGCTGATTCCTAGAATGTCGACATTCACTCTGGCCATCTCTTGTTTGACCACTTCCAATTTGCCTTGATTCATGGACCTGACATTCCAGGTTCCTATGCAATATTGTTCGATAAAGGACAGAAATGGCATGGACCTAACAGAAGCAGAAGATACTAAGAAGAGGTGGCAAGAATACACAGAAGAACTGTACAAAAAAGATCTTCACAACCCAGATAATCACAATGGTGTGATCACTCACCTAGAGCCAGACATCCTGGAATGTGAAGTCAAGTGGGCCTTACAAAGCATCACTACGAACAAAGCTAGTGGAGGTGATGGAATTCCAGTTGAGCTATTCCAAATCCTGAAAGATGATGCTGTGAAAGTGCTGCATGCAATATGCCAGCAAATTTGGAAAACTCAGCAGTGGCCACAGGACTGGAAAAGGTCAGTTTTCATTCCAATCCCAAAGAAAGGCAGTGCCAAAGAATGCTCAAACTACTGCACAATTGCACTCATATCACATGCTAGTAAAGTATTGCTCAAAATTCTCCAAGCCAGGCTTCAGCAATATGTGAACAGTGAACTTCCTGATGTTCAAGCTGGATTTAGAAAAGGCAGAGGCACCAGAGATCAAATTGCCAACATCCGCTGGATCCTGGAAAAAGCAAGAGAGTTCCAGAAAAACATCTATTTCTGCTTTATTGACTATGCCAAAGCCTTTGACTGTGTGGATCACAATAAACTGTGGAAAATTCTTAAAGAGATGGGAATACCAGACCACCTGATCTGCCTCTTGAGAAATGTGTATGTAGGTCAGGAAGCAACAGTTAGAACTGGTCATGGAACTGGTTCCAAATAGGAAAAGGAGTACATCAAGGCTGTATATTGTCACCCTGTTTATTTAACTTCTATGCAGAGTACATCATGAGAAACACTGGGCTGGAAGAAACACAAGTTGGACTCAAGATTGCTGGGAGAAATATCAAAAACTTCAGATATGCAGATGACACCACCCTTATGGCAGAAAGTGAAGAGGAACTCAAAAGCCTCTTGATGAAAGTGAAAGAGGAGAGTGAAAAAGTTGGCTTAAAGCTCAACATTCAGAAAACGAAGATCATGGCATCTGGTCCCATCACTTCATAGGAAATAGATGGGGAAATGGTGGAAACAGTGTCAGACTTTATTTGGGGGCTCCAAAATCACTGCAGATGGTGACTGCAGCCATGAAATTAAAAGACGCTTACTCCTTGGAAGGAAAGTTATGACCAACCTAGATAGCATATTGAAAAGCAGAGACATTACTTTGCCAACAAAGGTCCGTCTAGTCAAGACTATGGTTTTTCCAGTGGTCATGTATGGATGTGAGAGTCCAACTCTCACATCCATACATGAAGAAGGCTGAGTGCCAAAGAATTGACGCTTTTGAACTGTGGTGTTGGAGAAGACTCTTGAGAGTCCCTTGGACTGCAAGGAGATCAGCTCTGGGATTTCTTTGGAAGAAATGATGTTAAAGCTGAAACTCCAGTACTTTGGCCACCTCATGCGAAGAGTTGACTCATTGGAAAAGACTCTGATGCTGGGAGTGATTGGGGACAAAAGGAGAAGGGGATGACAGAGGATGAGATGGCTGGATGGCATCACTGACTCTATGGACGTGAGTCTGGGTGAATTCCGGGAGTTGGTGATGGACAGGGAGGCCTGGCGTGCTGCCATTCATGGGGTTGCAAAGAGTCGGACATGACTGAGCGACTGATCTGATCTGATCTGATCTGATTTTCATTATTTGTCTTTCCTTTAAAAGCATATTCTAATTTCCATTGTGATTTCATCTTTCACCTATGGGTAATCTGGCTTCATGTCTCATTACTCTACCAAAGCAGTTTTTGATAAGGTTGTATGAAAGAAAATTTTATGGCAAGACAAGAAAAATTGTATATTTGGCCGAATCACATAGCATGTGGTATCTTAGTTCCCCAGGGCCAGGGCAACCTGGCATTGGAAGCTCAAGAGTCAACCACTGGACTGCCAGAGAAGTCCCAAGGTAAGAATAAACAATATAAAAAAAAAAAAATGTTCTCTGCCCTTTAGCTTCCTGTTTCCCTCTATTGTGCATTGTGTATCTGCATTTTGCATGAGCAAAACCTTCCCTATTGGCAGGAATGGGGCACCACAAAGGCTGATAACTTAGCACTCCAAGCATGCAAGACAGTCTAAAGAATGTCACCAGGAGAAACTGAGACACGCAACAGAGACACACTGATGCAAGGGTAACTCCTGCTCAACCGCAAACCTCAAATGTTGCAAGCAGCAACATTCCAGTATCAACAAGACAACCCCTTAAAATAAGATTCCTATGACAGTGGACTGATCTGGATTATGTAAACTGCATAAACTGGATTGTGTAAACACATCATATAATCTCCAAAGTTTTTGGCACCAGGGTCCAGTTTTGTGGAAGACCATTTTTCACAAGAGTAGGGCAGGGTGGGTGTGGTTTTTGGATGATTCAAGTGCATTACATTTATCATGTACTTTATTTCTATTGTAATTACATCAACTCCACCTCAGATCATCAGGCATTAGAACCCGGAGGTTGGGGACCCCAGATCTGATGTATGGTCCTCTGTCTCAAAAAGTTTATGTAACTGACTTCTCACAGGCAGAACAGTTCTCAGAACCCAAGTTTGAGGGTTACAGTCCTCAAATTTGGCTCGAATTTCTTTCATAGATTGACTCTTGATTAATTTTTCATTGATATATGCTTGGTGTAGTGGGCAGGATACCAGAGACACCCACCAGAAGATACCTGGAAGACACCTCAAATTGGTACTCAGTACCAGCATGGGTATTTTGAGCCTCACTAGCTTCTCAGCATCTCTCACCAGGTGTTCTGGTGAGTTCTCCTCATACATCTAGAGCTCATGTATATATCGTGATGATCCTGAAAGTTTCATTTGGACTAGTTTTTATTCATCTTAAGGGGCATCCATGCATTTCCTAGGTAGGGTCCCAGGGGGAATCTGTAGAGTAAGTCCAGGGAAGACATATGTGGCTGATTTTTGTTAAGTTCAACTTAAACTAAAGAAAAGGGGTAAATTAATACATGGTCTGAACAAAATTTTTTGTTAGTGAAATGAGAGAGAGTTCTTCAGCTCTGAAGAATAAAGGGACATTTTGCTCCTATCGGCCACAGGCTACCCTCAGATGTGTCAATCCTTACCACATGCAGTGGTCCTACAAGGGAACCCACTAGGAACCTGCTATGACCATTAAGTAAATACTGCTCCTCTGGGGGGCACCACAGAGGCTGATAAGTTAGTGCTCCAATCATGCATGACAGTCTAAAGGCTGTCACCAGGAGATACTGAGACACGTGACAGAGACCCACTGACCCAAGGGTAACTCCTGGGGAAACTAGTGCACATCCAGTCCACCACACTGTCCTCAGAAAATTGTTCCGATGGTATCTCACACCTGAACCAGACTACCAAATCAATAATGGGAACCTGTGCCTCAAGGGCCCAGCAACTCTTGGATGAGCAGCCACCTATAGGAACTTGAGCTGGGTTTAAGAAACTGACATTTGCAAGTATGTAACTTAATGGCAAGGTCTGACCAAAAATCATTTGTTCCTGAGATGGCTAAAATGGGGCACTTTTGATTTACCTAAGTTGGTTTATTTGCACACTAAATTAGAAAAAACAAGCTTATGATCAAACAGCTAGAATGGAGACATTTTAATTGGCACCTGGAAGCCTAAAAGTAAGGGAAAGATAAAATGGCTTCACTGCAAGAGACAAATCAGAAATTATCAGAAACAGTGACTAGATTAGAAAAAACCTCATAAGTCATCACTGCTTCTCCTCCTTTCTCTTCTCCTTCTTTGGCTCTTTTGTATCCTCTTTTTTCTGAGCATCCCTATCCTGATCTCTCTGCTCTTCCACCTGTAATCCCAAAGGAAGAACTTGTGGAATCTAAGGGAAAGGACAAAGATACCCCTAAGGTAACAGTCACCCTCTTTAAGGAGAAAGCTACACGCAGAGGGGAGCCTGCTCTTACCTTTACACCCTTGGACTAGGACAGAATTTTAAGACCTTAACTAAGGAATTTCCAGATTATTCACAGGATCCCTTGGGTTTTGCTAAATAATTTCATTTTATAGTAAGAATTTATAAGCCTGATATTTAAACTTATACCAGCTAGTACTTACTAGTTCTTGAAAGTGCAAGTAAAGCAAGGGAATGGCTCCAAGAGATAAACTGGAAGGCACCCATAGAAGATTTTCACAGTCATGAGTCTGCAGATCACCAGAAATGTAGAGAACTTGACCACAATCTATATCAGGTTATTCTGAAAATCTTCCCCACCTGCGAGGTAGGGGATGGGGCATGATATGAAAGGCAGTGAGCTGAAGAAGAAAGCATTTTGGTCTAGACAAGCTGACAGAGCCTGGCTTCTGTCTTAGCTGTGTTTGAAACCTTGGGCTAATGGGGTACTGTAAGAAGGATCAAAAAGCATTGCTATTAAATATGTAATTTACTGTATTCCTCTTTGCATTAGGTGGTATTATTTTCATTTAAAAATGATGAAAGGAATCACTTGCCTGGCAGTTCAGTGGTTAACATATTGGGCTTCCACTGCAGGAGGCACAGGTTCCTACCTTGGACGGGGAACTAAAAGTTGCATGCTGCATTGTAGCCAAAAAATAGGGGAAAAATAAAAAATAAAGACAATGAAAGGGAATTCCCTGGCAGTACAGTGGTTAGAATTCTGCACTCCCACTGCCAAGGGCACAGGTTCAACCCCTAAACTGTGAACTAAGATTCCACAAGCCATGTGGCACAGCCAAAATATATATATATATGTATATAATGAAGTAAAGTCTGAAAAGATCCAAGAAACTTTTCTAAATTCCATATCTAGATAGCAGGATTGCAACACTGTTCCTGGACTCAGGGCACTAAACTATCTGAGATGAATTGTTCAAGAGCATTGACATCATCCTCTATCCCTAAACACACACACACACACACACACACACACCTCACAACAGAACTGGAAAACTGTAAAGCAGGGAAAGGGACAGAAGCTGAATTCTATCTGCTCTCCTCTTTCCCCTAATACATGATTCTTCCTTTCTGCCTCCCTGAAATGGAGTGGTGTTGCAGCAAAAACAGAGGTGAGTGAACAGCCTTTGGCACATAACAGCCAAACAGGCCTACGAGAGTTAAACAATCTCCGTTATTCTTTATCTGTTACTACTAGCAAACACTTGTAGCTGGACTTGTACTTCACAAAACTAATGACTCTCTGACTCTGTATAGATTGCCCCCTGGACTGGTATTCTTTCCCCCTACACTCTCTTGTAGCATTGTGCATTTCAGAAAGAAGGTCATGGGCTGATAACCTCAGGGACACAAGATCGGTTGCTAAGTTGTCTGATGCCAGCTGTGGCCATCAGAAACTCTGCAAGAGAAAAAAAATAAAGCAAGACCTCCAAGAGGATATAAAACCTCTCCCTATTCCCCCAAAGGGGAGCATAGTTCTTGAGGCACTAGTCTGCTGTTTCCCTTTTGCCTGACAAAAATAACAAAGCTACTCTCTTCTGTTTCCTCCAAACCCTGTCTCTATATACCTATTTGGCATTGGTGGACAGGGAGCCAAGATTAGGACCCTGTGATGGGTACAAATCCTTTCTATGTCCCTGTTTCTTATTTGTAGTAAAGAGGCTTCAGCCTCCTAGACCTTCCCTGAGTGCCAAAGGGCAGGTTTAAACAGTTGCTAAACAGAAAAATCACAATAAACTGTGGAAAATTCTGAAAGAGATGGGAATACCAGATCACCTGATGTGCCTTTTGAGAAACCTATATGCAGGTCAGGAAGCAACAGTTAGAGCTGGACATGGAACAACAGACTGGTTCCAAATAGGAAAAGGAATACATCAAAACTGTATATTGTCACCCTGCTTATTTAACTTCTTTGCTGAGTACATCATGAGAAACGCTGGGCTGGAAGAAGCACAAGCTGGAATCAAGATTGCTGGGAGAAATATCAATCACCTCAGATATGCAGATGACACCACCCTTATGGCAGAAAGTGAAGAGGAACTCAAAAGCCTCTTGATGAAAGTGAAAGAGGAGAGTGAAAAAGTTGGCTTAAAGCTCAACATTCAGAAAACGAAGATCATGGCATCTGGTCCCATCACTTCATAGGAAATAGATGGGGAAATGGTGGAAACAGTGTCAGACTTTATTTGGGGGGCTCCAAAATCACTGCAGATGGTGACTGCAGCCATGAAATTAAAAGACGCTTACTCCTTGGAAGGAAAGTTATGACCAACCTAGATAGAAAATTGAAAAGCAGAGACATTACTTTGCCAACAAAGGTCCGTCTAGTCAAGGGTATGGTTTTTCCTGTGGTCATGTATGGATGTGAGAGTTGGACTGTGAAGAAGGCTGAGCACCGAAGAATTGATGCTTTTGAACTGTGGTGTTGGAGAAGACTCTTGAGAGTCCCTTGGACTGCAAGGAGATCCAACCAGTCCATCCTAAAGGAGATCAGTCCTGGGTGTTCTTTGGAAGGAATGATATTAAAGCTGAAACTCCAGAACTTTGGCCACCTGATGTAAAGAGTTGACTCATTGGAAAAGACTCTGATGTTGGTAGGGATTGGGGGCAGGAGGAGAAGGGGATGACAGAGGATGAGATGGCTGGATGGCATCACTGACTTGATGGACGTGAGTTTGAGTGACCTCCAGGAGTTGGTGATGGACAGGGAGGCCTGACGTGCTGCGATTCATGGGGTTGCAAAGAGTTGGACACGATTGAGTGGCTGAACTGAACTGAAACAGAAAAATGAGGGACAGCAGAAACAAAGGAGCAGTCAAGAAATTATAGTACAATAACAAAGCAGGGGACTGGTTCCTCCTCAAGGAATATACCTAACAATATTTTTGAGCTCTTCTGCTGGAACTAAGGCCACCCCTGTGGAGAACAGTAACTTTAGGCTGAGCACCAGATTTCTGGAATAACCCTGTTACCTCACCACCAACCATTGAGAAGAAAGTCTGCACATAGTGGAAGATCAGGAAGTCTCTGACCCCCATCCCCTTACCCACTGCCCCAAATGGTTAACTGCAGTTAGCTTCCCTGGTCTCTCCCTTTAAAAACATTCAGTTAGTGCAGCATCTTCACAGAGTTGGTTCTTGGACAAGAATCTGCCTTCAACTCAGGTTGCCCTCTGAATAAAGCAATCCTTTCTATCCAACCAACACAAGTCTTTCCAGTGGGGAGCAGCCCAACCTGAGTTGGGTCCACCTCTACCCCACCCCTGTTAAAAATAAGCCCTGACTTCTGTTCTTAGGTACATTAATTTGGAAAACAACAACTCCTTAATAACCCCCTTCCCATAAAATTCTATCAAAGTCAAACTCTGCTACATAATAAAGCAAATTTTCCTGAGTTATAACCAGCGTGCACCCTAGAGCAAGGGTTCTTCTCCTAGATTTACTCTGACAATGTATTGCCAAGTATGGGGCGTTCTGTGTATTTCCATTTGCAGGTTTGTTGTGGTTGTTAGGGCAGAAATTGAAGAAGAACTAAAGAGCCTTTTGATGAAAGGGAAAGAGGAGAGTGAAAAGTTGGCTTAAAGCTCAACATTCAGAAAACTAAGATCATGGCATCTGGTCCCATCACTTCATGGCAAACAGATGGGGAAACAGTGGCTGACTTTATTTTTCTGGGCTCCAAAATCACTGCAGATGGTGACTGCAGCCATGAAATTAAAAGACACTTACTCCTTGGAAGGAAAGTTATGACCAACCTGCTGCTGCTGCTAAGTCGCTTCAGTGTCCGAATCTGTGCAACCCCATAGACGGCAGCCTACCAGGCTCCCCCGTCCCTGGGATTCTCCAGGCAAGAACACTGGAGTGGGTTGCCATTTCCTTCTCCAATGCATGAAATTGAAAAGAGAAAGTGAAGTCGCTCAGTCATGTCCGACTCTTAGCAACCCCATGGACTGGAGCCTACCAGGCTCCTCCGTCCATGGGATTTTCCAGGCAAGAGTACTGGAGTGGGGTGCCATTGCCTTCTCCCTATGACCAACCTAGACAGCATATTCAAAAGCAGAGACATTAGTTTGCCAACAAAGGTCCATCTAGTCAAGGGTATGGTTTTTCCTGTGGTCATGTATGGACATGAGAGTTGGACTATAAAGAAAGCTGAGCGCCCAAGAATTGATGCTTTTGAACTGTGGTGTTGGAGAAGACTCTTGAGAGTCCCCTGGACTGCAAGGAGATCCAACCAGTCCATCCTAAAGGAGATCAGTCCTGGGTGTTCTTTGGAAGGAATGATATTAAAGCTGAAACCCCAGTACTTTGGCCACCTGATGCTAAGAGCTGACTCATTTGAAAAGAACCTGATGCTGGGAAAGATTGAGGGCAGGAGAAGGGGACGACAAGATGGATAAGGATGTGTTTTTCCTTGGATAAGGACGACAGGAGAGGATAAGATGGTTGGATGGAATCACCGACTCAATGGACATGGGTTTGGGTGGACTTCGGGAGTTGGTGATGGACAGGGAGGCCTGGCGTGCTGCAATTCATGGGGTCGCAAAGAGTCGGACACGACTGAGGACTGAGCGACTGAACTGAACTGAACTGAACTGTGGTTGTTAATTGTTTTGGCCTCGACAGCGTCAAAAGTGAAAAAGTGAGTTAGTCGCTCAGTCTTCTCCGACTCTTTGCGACCCTATGAACTGTAGCTCCCCAGGCTCCTCTGTCTGTGGAATTCTCCAGGCAAGAATACTGGAGAGTGTTGCCATTCCCTTCTCCAGGGGACCTTCCTCACCCAGGGATCAAACCCGGGTCTCTGGCGGGCGAGATCCTATTTCTCCCACCAGGAATCAAACCTTCCTCGGTGAGTGGAAGCGTTGAGGGACATTCAGTGAATTTCCTGATTATGGTTTTAACAGTTGTTTTCCCACAGATGTCTGCAGTTAGGTACTGCTATTTTTAACGCCGCGGAGATACTGCATCCTCTACTCAAAAAGACTTTCTGCTCTTCCACTTGAAAAAAAAAAAAAAAAAAAAAAACGCGACCTGGACAGTCCCTGGCAGATCAAGCTTACCCACCAAGCTTTCTGCTCTTCCACTTAAAAAAAAAAAAAAAAAAAACAAAAAAAAGCGACCTGGACAGTCCCTGGCACATCAAGCTTACCCACCAAGCTTTCTGCTCTTCCACTTAAAAAAAAAAAAACAACAAAAACAAACAAACAAAAAAAAGCGACCTGGACAGTCCCTGGCAGATCAAGCTTACCCACCAAGCTTTCTGCTCTTCCACTTAAAAAAAAAAAAAAAAAAAACAAACAAAAAAAAGCGACCTGGACAGTCCCTGGCAGATCAAGCTTACCCACCAAGCACACTCTCCTCACCGTGTTTGTGCCTGATTTGGCTGGTGCCTGGATAGCTTGTCCTTCGGCGGTCAGCTGAGGATGATTGGCTGCTGGAGACCCACCCCTCGCCGATTGGGTGGCGGCAGCGAAGCCGGGGATTGGTGGAGCTCGCAGGGCGGGCTCTCAGCTGCCTGGGCTCCCGCTCCAGGGGCAAGGCAGAGATGGCGACTGCAGCTTGGTTACTGGGTCAGCGCGTGGCAAGCTGGAGGATGCGACCGCCGCTGCAGTCGCTTGCTGGCCTGATTACCCAGCGGGCCAACTCGCTGTTGCCCGTGGACGATGCAATCAATGGGCTGAACGAGGAGCAGAAGCAGGTAGGGAGGCTCACCCTCCTGCCCCTTGTCGGTGGTCGGTGGTCGGTGGTCTCCCGGGCGCTTTTCTGCCTGGCGCTCACCCAGTAGCAGTGAATGATCTGGGGACTCTGAGCGCGCCAGCGCAAGGGCGGCTGCGGGCCTGAGCCTCCCGTCTGTGGGCCTGAGCCTCCCGTCTGTGGAGGCATCAAGGCCTGGTTACGGAAGTTAGGCGAGGAGTCGAGGACAGGAAAGCTCCTGGGAGACAGAAGTGGGGGGAGCATGAGGGGATGTTTTGGTGAATCGGCAGAGGATTACCCTCGTTTGCCAATAGGGCCCTCAATCTCTCTGAAGTCCTCTTACACCTCAATACTGTCTAAGGCTATGGTTCTCAAACCTGGTTAATCATCACCATTAAATCTTTTTCAAATACACACCTTGGGGTTGAGGGTGGAGTTGAAATACACAAGGGAGTTTGGCTATTTCTTCAACCTATGGGGTCAAAGCACAAAGCTGAAAAAAACTTTAAAGAGGTTGTTACAAATGAAGCGGAACCAGAGTTATTCCTGGCGGAAGGAGACTGTTCACTTGGACACTGGCTTGAATTTCCAAGAAATGTGATTCTCCTGTGGGCCTAAGCTTACTGAAAACTCCAAAAATCCAGTTGCATTAGGCAGCAGACCGAGCTTTGAATCTTCTCAGGCAGGAAGTGTTCAGTTCCAATTCTCAAGATTTCCTGCCAGAAGGAGTTTCTAATCTCTTTTGTTCTTATTATCCCTGTCCTTCAATATCTCCTGGAGCTTGCTCAAACTTGTGTCCATTGAGCCGGTAATGCCATCCAACCATCTCATCCTCTGTCGTCCCCTTCTCCCGCCTTCAATCTTTCCCAGCATCAAGGTCTTTTCCAGTGAATCAGTTCCTTGCATCAGGTGGCCAGAGTATTGGAGCTTCAGCTTCAGCATCAGTCCTTCCAATGAACATATGCTATCTAGGTTTGTCATAGCTTTCCTTCCAAGGAACAAGCTCAACTCTCTTTTTGAATTATCCCTTTTAGTCAAAAGTTAATGAGCAAAAAAAAAAAAAAGCCTGACACGTGCCATGAACTGAAGGGAGCATGTCTGGAGCACCGTGAATGGGAGATGAGAAGGGTTCTGGGGAAGGCTAGAAGAGCTGCAGGGCTTACCTCACAGGACCTTCTGGTCCTGGATAAGGAGTTTGTCTTTCTTTTTAACAATTAAAAATTGAAGTATAGTTAATTTACAACGTTGTGCTAGTTTCAGGTGTACGGCAAAGTGATTCAGTTATCATGTATAGGGAGTTTGTCTTTTAAAGACAATAGAAGCCCATGGAATGATATACGTAGGGGAGTGACATTTAAAAAATAATCTTTAAAAAGAGAGGTGAGAATCACCTCTAAGGAAGCATAAACTAGTGGGGCCTCTCAGTTTGATGCTGTTTGGTGAGGCTATTTGTGTCCTGTTTCCCTGAAGGTGTCCTCAGTAGTGGAGACACCATCCTCAGCGGCAATTATGTACTGTTTCAGCAACATCCGTCCACCTCTCTCCTTCTAGCTTCGTCAGACCGTGGCTAAGTTCCTTCAGGAGCATCTAGCCCCCAGGCCCAGGAGATCGACCAAAGTAATGAATTCAAGAACCTTCGAGTAAGTCGTGAGGCCCAGACTGAGAGAGACGGGGGTGGGCAGTCTGGGAGCTGGACCAGACTGGGCTGGGAATTGCACTGTTACCTGGCAAGACTCACACAGTCTTCTGGTGAATAAAAGCCCCCTAAGAATGCAGCCCCTTTTGGGGAAGCCCTTGCATCTCATTGTTCCAGAGGTGCCTGGCACCTGTGAGTGGTTGCCTTCTCACAACCCACTGTGCGTCTCTGTTGGCAGGAGTTTTGGAAGCAGCTGGGGAACCTAGGAGTCTTGGGCATCACAGCCCCTGGTGAGTGTGGTTTCTTTCCCAATAGAGAGCTTTTTTTTTTTTTGCATGCCCTTTAACACATTCCCCAAAGAAGAAGGAAGGGAGAGAAAAGATCTTACTCAAAGTAAACCAGAGTCTCCTCCTTCTTGGACCTGAGAAAGTACCCAATAAATCACCCAGACAAGAATGAGCTATTTCTTTAGGCAGTGATGTTAAAAGATAAAGGATTTAGGTCAGTGTGGTTCACTTGGGTCACCCAGACTCTTGAACTCTGCACACTTAAGAAGTTCCCCCAAATGATCTGGGGAGTTTAGAAAACTCTGGATTGAGCAGTGATCTTAATACCCCAGGCTTACTGCCTCCCCTAGTCCCTAAGTTCTGCCCTACCAGTAGTGTGAAGGCAGAACCACTCAGGGCAGTGCGTCCCTGTGGAGGATGCCTGTGTGTCCTCTGCCTACATCTTGGCCCGAGAGCTCATTTGGAAGCAGACTTGGGGGTGGTTTGGGAGAGGGACACCCATCTGAGCCTCCATGTGAGGTGGCCAGATGGTATATTTAATAGACTATCCCTCGGCCCGTCCAGAATCCCCTATAGGCCTTACTACTTGTTTCCAGGAGATGAGGGTAAGGAGCTGGGGGGCTTTGTTTCAGATGTTAGCCTCTAGTGCAAAGGCCAGCGTTGCTTTCAGTGCTCAGTAAAGAGATCAGCCTGCAGCTTGACCAGCCAAAACCTGGATGGCCCACCCTGCTCTGGCCTGTGTTCACTGGGCATTAGAGTAAAGGTGGACCACAATATTCTCCTTTCACCACCCCCCTCACCACTTGGAGACAGTTCTTGGGATTTTAAGCTGATTGTAGAAATTTTACATCATGAGTAATGATGTAACCACTTAAAAATTAATTTAGACTTATGCACTTCTTAAGCTCTCTGAGTAGTGGATGCTCAGGTCTTCTTGTCTTCATTAAGAGATCTGTCTGAAATACGGAATTCCCCAGTGATCCACAGGTTAGGACTCCACGCTTTTACTGCCAAGGGCCTGGGTTCAATCCCTGGTTGGGGAGTTAAGATCCCCAAAACTGCATGATGTGGCCAAATAAATAAATAAATCATTTTTAAAAAGAGCTCTGTTTGGGATAAAGCAGGAGTTGCAATGACTATTTTCTGAACCACATCTTAGTTGACCAAGTGAAAGTGAATTCGCTCAGTCCTGTCCAACTCTTTGCGACCCCATGGACTGTAGCCTAGCAGCTTCCTTCATCCATCCATGGGATTTTCCAGGCAAAGAGTACTAGAGTGGGTTGCCATTTCCTTCTCCAGGGGATCTTCCCGGCCCAGGAATTGAACCTGGGTCTCCCTCATTGTAGGCAGACACTTTTACCATCTGAGCCACCAGGGAAGTCCTTAGTTGACCAGAGGCGGCAGAAAAAACTAAAACGAGTCCTGTGAGCTTGCAAGCAGGGTCCACAGCCATCAGCCTATTGACTTTGCTAGAGGGAACTTGGAATACGTGCTGTCACAGTATTCCTCTACAGCATGTAAGACAGTGTCTTCATTTAACCTGGTCTGCCTTTTCCACTCCCCTGCACCCCCCACCCCCCACCCCCAGTTCAGTATGGTGGTTCTGGCCTGGGCTTCCTGGAAAACGTGCTGGTGATGGAGGAGATATCCCGAGTGTCTGGAGCAGTGGGGCTCAGTTATGGAGCCCACTCCAACCTCTGTATCAACCAAATTGTGCGGAATGGAAACGAGACCCAGAAGGAGAAGTACCTTCCCAAGGTAAGGAAATGGGACTGGAGGAACACACCAGCATGAAGCTCCTCTCCCACTAGGGAGGGCTAGTCAGACTTGCTTTCTGTAGTGGGCTGCCCTGAATTTGCTAGGGCTAGGAAGGGGTCAGAGATTTGCTTTATAATGCTTCAGTCAAAAAAAATAATTAAACAGAGTCAAAACACCCAAAGCATCACTGAACGTTTACTTGAGCACTTTAAGAAACAGAAGCCTCAGACTAGCTTCCCTTGCAAAGGGAATGATGGGAAAAGGAGAAAGAGCTTCAGCCTTGTGGATATAGAGCTTCTCTTCTAGGACTTTTCCTGTACCCGGATCTGAGAGGACTTGTAGGGGTGTCACATGACCAGGCAAGAAGTGGTTCCAGTGAGCCCCTACTGGGTACTTCAGGTCATAATGAGGCCCTTTGGGGTTCTTCTTGCAGCTGATAAGTGGTGAATACATTGGAGCCCTGGCCATGAGTGAGCCCAATGCTGGCTCTGATGTTGTCTCCATGAAGCTGAAAGCAGAAAAGAAAGGTGAGGCTGCTCTTGATTTGGGAGCTGGAATGGGCAGAGTGACAGAACTATGGGTTGATTGGAGGTGCCTCTGCTGGGTTTCCAGAAGCATTTGCCAGCTGGACAGTTTTTTGTCAACAGAAGTGGTGGTGGACTGACTGGCTGAGACAGGCCCACACCGCTTGTACAAGTAGCCAACTTCCTCTTCTTCAGTTCAGTTCAGTTCAGTTGCTCAGTTATGTCTGACTCTTTGCAACCCTATGGACTGTAGGATACCATGGTTCCCTGTTCATCACCACCTCCTGGAGCTTGCTTAAATTCATGTTCATCAAGTCGGTGATGCCATCCAACCATCTCATCCTCTGTTGTCCCCTTCTCTTCCTGGCTTCAGTCTTTCCCAACATCAGGGTCTTTCCCAGTGAGTCAAATCTTTGCATCAGGTGGCCAAAGTATTAGAGTTTCAGCTTCAGCATCAGTCCTTCCAATGAATATTCAGGGCTGATTTCCTTTAGGATGGACTGGTTTGATCTCCTTGCTGTCCAAGGGACTCTCAAGAGTCTTCTCCAACACCATAGTTCAAAAGCATCAATTCTTTGGTGCTCAGCTTTCTTCACGGTCCAACTCTCACATCCATACATGACTGCTGGAAAAACCATAGCTTTGACTAGACGGACCTTTGTTGGCAAAGTAATGTCTCTGCTTTTTAATATGCTAAGTTGGTCATAGCGTTTCTTCCAAGGAGCAAGTGTCCCTTGATTTCATGGCTGCAGTCACCATTTGCAGTGGATTTTGGAGCCCCCAAAATAAAGTCTCTCATTGTTTCTGTTTGTTTCCCCATCTATTTGCCATGAAGTGATGGGACCCAATGTCATGATCTTAGTTTTTTGAATGTTGAGTTTTAAGCCAACTTTTTCACTCTCTTCTTTCACTCTCACCAAGAGGCTCTTTAGTTCTTGGCTTTCTGCCATAAGGGTGGTGTCATCTGCATACCTGAGGTTATTGATATTTCTCCCGGCAATCTCCTTAGGAGATCACTATGTCCTGAATGGCAACAAGTTCTGGATCACCAATGGTCCTGATGCAGATGTCCTTGTTGTCTATGCCAAGACTGATGTGACTGCTGTGCCGGCTTCTCGGGGCATCACAGCCTTCATTGTGGAGAAGGTGAATGTGGGGGAGTTATGGTGGGAGGCTGAGAATGGCACTAGAGATGACCTCCTTCAAGTGATCGTACAGACCATCAGTGTGGTGCGCAAGGCTCCCTCCTGGGATGGGGCTGGAGCAAGAGAGGAGACTGAAGGGAGGGTAGCCGAAAAGTGGAGCCTGGGGAGGAGGGGGTCAAATCTGAGGACAGTGGAACTGTCCACAGGGCCAGGTTGTCTTGGACGTCCTGAAAGATGAGGGCCATCAGGGTGTTGGGTGACCTGGAGCGAGCCGCCCGCAGGGTGAGGGTGGGAGGATGCTGGTGGGGACCAGAGACTGCACCTTCCAAGAATTGTTAGTAGAGGCACAGGCCAGACGGCAGGAGTTATAGTGAAAAGTTGGCAGTTGCAGTTGGCTTTTAGGAATGGGAGAGAACTGAACCATTTTTTTGGTAAAGAGAAAAACAAAATAGGAGAGAGAGAAAGTGAGATGTGTGAGAGCGAGCAAGCAAAGCACAATGGTGAACTGAGGGAGAAGAAGCAAGGCAGGGTTGGAGGAACCCCGACCTTGTTAGTTAGTGGAGGAACCAGCTGCTTAATGGTTCCTAAGGAGGAGGCCAGGGCCCCAGGGAGGGTGGGCAGGGGAGTGGACAGTTCCAAGGATGAGTATTGTAAAGGTTTCCAGTACCCTGCGTGGGGAGAGGGTGGAGATTGTCCCACAGGGACTGGAGAACACGGACGTGGCCAAGACGAGAATTCTCCTGGCTGAGCCAAGGTGTTTGCGTCTCCTAGAGGAGAGGGAAGTGCCCTCCTGGAGGGCATTGCTCTGCTGGGCACCTGCCTGACTGACCGTTCTGCATCTGATGAGTGCAAAGCACACAGGTAGTTGAGTTGACCCCAGGGGGGCTCCATGAGGTGCAGGTCACAGAGGGACAAGGGGGGCAAAGGAACTGAGGGGGCTGTGGCAGTGTCTTAGAAGTGTCTTCCCCAGAGGAAAGGAGCCACAGCCAGGAAGAGTCAGGAGGGCCCCAGGGATCAGGTATTTAGCTGGGAAAAACACTGCTCCTGTGAGAACTGGGGGAAATGCAGCCAACGGCAGGGAGGCTGGGGTAAGGTGTTAGGGCTGGCTTCTCTAGGAATGGGGCAGTCGCACACAGAGTAGAGCCTGGTGAGTAGGATCTGGTGTATCAGGCAAGGATGGGGACTGGATAGGAGGATGGATGCTTCCCAGGGGTCTTCCCTTTCCTTGGCCCCCTGGGGGCTGCTCTGTAATTAGGACCTCCTTTTATGGAGAAGGAAATGGCATCCCACTCCAGTATTCTTGCCTGGAGAATCCCATGGACGGAGAAGCCTGGTGGGCTACAGTCCACGGGGTTGCAAAGAGTCAGACATGACTGAGCGACTTCACTTTCACTTTTCACTTTATTTCCATAAAGGGGATGCCGGGCTTCAGCACCTCCAAGAAGCTGGACAAGCTAGGGATGAGGGGCTCCAACACCTGTGAGTTGGTCTTCGAAGACTGCGAGGTTCCTGGTGAGTCTGTGAAAATGAGGGAGGCCCTGTCCTGACCCCCGTCACACGCTGAGAAAGCCTGACTCTTGGTCAGCAAGCCTCACCAGTGTTAGCTCACCAACCGCATGTGGCCAGAGAGTAGGCCTGCCACTGTGCCCTGGCCCGCTAGCCCAGAGGTGTGGGTCTCAGGCTGGACAGCTGTCCTTCTCGGCCAGAGCCCCTGCAGCTGCATGCCCGACTGTGGCTGCAGGGATGGGTGATGCTTCCTGTGTGGACACACACCATGCCTGGGGCTGGCATTGCAGTCTCTGGGCTAGAAAGGTAACCTCTGCCCTCTCCCACTTGCATCCTTTGGATTGCCTCATACGTACAGTTGCCTGTGGAGCCAGTGTGAGGTAATCATTAACGATGCTGAAAAGCTGTCTGAATAAATGGGTCGAACTGGACTCAGTGAAGGAAAGGCAGTTCAGTCTATGAGTATTTCTGCCCTGAAGTGAAAATGTGCCATGTTGTGGGAGAGCCAGCAGCCCCGTGATGCACTGGGGAGATGGAGGGCACAGACTTGATCAGTTAGGCTGGCTCTGTGCCTTAGCCAGAAACCATCCCTTCCCTGCTGCAGTCCACCATCTGAGGTTATAAGGTGCATCTAGAGAGGGGTGGCAGAGAAGGCAATGGCACCCCACTCTAGTACTCTTGCCTTGAAAATCCCATGGACAGAGGAGCCTGGTGGGCTGCAATCCATGGGGTCGCTGAGAGTCAGACACAACTAAGTGACTTCACTTTCACTTTTCACTTTCATGCATTGGAGAAGGAAATGGCAACCCACTCCAGTGTTCTTGCCTAGAGAATCCCAGGGATAGGGGAGCCTCGTGGGCTGCCATCTATGGGGTCGCCAGAGTCGGACATGACTCAAGCGACTTAGCAGCAGCAGCAGCAGAGAGGGGTGATGGGTGCAGACTCTCCTCTGTTGGCAAGAAAAACTCCACTAGCATTAAAGACGGGTCAGGGGTGTCAACCCTTTGCACTCAGCTTCTTGCCCACAGCCCCCGAGGCCACCCAGTGTCCTTGCTTCCAGGGTGGGGATGTGCTCAGCAGTTTCCCTCACCAGCTCCAAAGGGCCCATCTCCTGGACAGCTTCGTCCATGGACCTCGCTGGGGAGGGAGGAGGGTTGTATTGACCAGAGCCATCTCAACATAACCTGGCTTGTGAGAGAGCCCAGTTACTAAACCCAGCAGCTTTTCTAAAAATGAAGAGGCTATGAACTGCCCGCTCCCCTCTGACTGGCACTTTTCCCCGTAGCTGCCAACATCCTGGGCCACCTAGGTAAGGGCGTCTACGTGCTGATGAGTGGGCTGGACCTGGAGCGGCTGGTGCTGGCCGGTGGGCCACTTGGGTGAGTGCAAGGCTTGGGGGTGGGGGTGGGGAGGCTCTCACAGCTCTTTGGCAAGTGGCCCCACTGTAGCTTCCCCTTGGGGGCCCACGGGGGCCACCTCCCAGCTGCTGCGCATCCTCTCCCAGAGACAAAAAAGTTACCTTTCCTGTCACATTTGCTTTCTTCACACTGAAGACAAATATCATTAGGTGACAGACAAAAACCCTGAGGAGCCATCCTGACTAGCTACTCAGAACTTGAAGCAGCAGGGTGCCTGGGTTACATCTCTGTAGGGTCCCACCACTCCACCTGGTCTCAGGGGAAGGGACATAAGTGCTGGGCATCAGTGCGGTGCCTGAGCAGGGGTGACGAGCGTCCTCAGCCTCGGACACCAGCTCCTTGTCTCCCCTGGCTGCCCCTGCCTCAGGCCTTTCCCCACTAGCATCCCCCTCTACACACACACAGCTAGCGGTGGGATGAGAGCGAAGCCCCTCCTCAGTGTTTCTCTCCTTCTCGCAGGATCATGCAGGCCGTCCTCGACCACACTATTCCCTACCTGCACATGAGGGAGGCCTTTGGCCAGAAGATTGGCCACTTCCAGGTGAGTGGCATGGTTTTGTGAAGATGTACTCATTCTCTGGTTTCAAGTTTTAACAAATGAGCAAATGGGGCATGTGCTGTGGGCATTTACTCTTCTTTGTCCAAAAATGAGCTTGAGGGAGTTCCCTGAGCAAGCCTCGGCAAGATCCAGCAAGCCTTAAAGTGTGGCCAAAAAACAAACAAAAATGCGTTTGAATACTTGGGGCACTGGTTTCCTCAGCCTGCTACCTGGCTTTGGAAGCTGTCAGGCAGTCCGTCTCCTGTCACCTCCCTGCTTGTTTGAGGTGAATAACCTAGGAGGGTTGGAGAGTGAAGCCCAGTTGGTTGTGGGGAGGGAGTAACATTCCAAGGCATGCTTTCTGGTCTGTGAGTAGACGACCAGGTCTGCGATTCAGCGGCAGCTCTCTGGCCTGAACTGCAGGCCCGCTGCCGTGTCTGCCCTCCTAGGCAAGTCCCATCGCCTCTCTGCCTGAGGGCCCCCAGTCCTGGCTGTCAGGTTGCTACTGTGGACAAGGGAGCGATTCTGAGAGGAGCGTGTCTCCAGCACACTGACCTGTGGCCTACTTTTGGGCACAGTTGATGCAGGGGAAGATGGCAGATATGTACACCCGTCTCATGGCCTGTCGTCAATACGTCTACAATGTTGCCAAGGCCTGTGATGAGGGCCACTGCACTACCAAGGTGAGGGCTGGCCCCAGGGGATGGCACACACCAGGGAAGGGGTGGGGTTGGGCCCCCTCCGCCCAGTCCTGGCTGACCCCGCTGACCCGGAGCCTCCGCCCGCAGGACTGTGCAGGGGTGATTCTTTACTCAGCCGAGTGTGCCACACAGGTAGCCCTGGACGGCATCCAGTGTTTGGGTGAGTGCCCCTCCCGCTCCCTATTCCCAGAGCCTGTGGCTGCCTCCGGGAAGAGGCTCCCCTCCACTCCTCACCCTGTGCTGTAGCTGACCTGTACTTTTAGTACAGTTACCAGGAGGACATGGAAAAGCAAATGGGAAACCACCAGAGGCTGTAAATTGCTACTGTCTTCGGCAGTGCCCTCCTCTCATCTCCCTAGCCTGGTCCCATCACCGGGAAATGGGGGAAAGGAGACACTTCAGAGGTGGAACAGCCTCAGTTCACTGCTGCACAGTGGTTAAGAGTGCAGGCTTGGGCCAGATGGCTGGGTTCAAATCCTAGCTCTGCCACTGACTGGCTTTGTGACTTGTGCAGATTACTTCCCCTCTCTGGGCTTGGTACCCAATAAGTACTATGCAGTAGTTTCCTCCCGCTGCCTTTTCCATGTCTGCCAGTGGTTACCCTGCCTCTGCCTGGCATCCTCAGCACTCTGAGTGGCCTTCCAGCCACCCCCCCACCCCCCATCCACCCTCCCTCTCACCACCTTTTGCTGCTTCTCTTCAATCAGTCTCTCCTCCTGGCCCATTTCTAGATGCTTGATCTTGTTTGCTTCCCTTGCTTTGCCCACTGCGTATCACTTTTCCCATTGTCTTTCTTCTCTGCCCCATCCATGGCTGCAGGTGGCAATGGCTACATCAACGACTTTCCCATGGGCCGCTTTCTGAGAGATGCCAAGCTGTATGAAATTGGGGCTGGGACTAGCGAAGTGAGGCGGCTCGTCATCGGCAGAGCTTTCAATGCAGACTTCCACTAACCCCTAGACCCTTCACCCTGCTTCCCAGCACCTTGAGGCCTTTCTCTGGAAGGACACCTGCCGTAGCTCTCCTCCCAGCAGTCCCCACCCACCAGCCCAGAAGTGTGCAGTGACTTAACATGGACTCCTCAGGAAACAGGCTGGCTTCTCTGGGGCTTTGGTGACTGTGCCCTTGCTCTCTAACTTCAGAGCCTGCTGCTCCCCCTCCCAGGAGGGGCACTTTTCCCTCAGATGAGCCTGTGCCAGGGAACCCTCTGCTCAAGTACACCAGAAGTATTACCAAGTTCATTAATCTGAACTTGGTAGTCTGTTTTCTTTATGGGGAAAAATACCCACAAAACCCAGCCTTTGTTTCTGCCAGTTTCTATGGGGCATTCGCTTTCATCAGTGTGTGAGTGGGCACTCCCACTGCAGCCTCCTCCATCCCTCATTTTTTAGAGCTGGAATTCCATCACTCTGGGGCAGAGCTCTAGGAACAGGCATTTCAGAACACCTGTGCCACCCAGAGTCCACAGTGCGCAGAGGTCTGCATGCTCGTGAAGGCCGGGCTCAATGCCTCCAGCACTACCCTGCCAGTGCCACTGTCCATTCCTGGCCATGTGACAGCCCCCAGCTGACTGGGCAGCAGGCCTGGGTTGGCTGGCTCGACTCCAGCCGAGCCTGTCTGCGCACATTTCTCTGGACACCCTATGGCTATTTGTTACCACTCAGTGGCTGCTGCCATTTTGTATTAAACATATCATGAAGCAAACCCATCTGCTTCTAAACTGGTGTTTTGGGAGAGAAGCAGTCTACTTGTTCCTGCCTTCTGTCTGGCTCCAGCCTTGTGTCCTTGGAGCGCAGCTGATCCCAGGCCCTGCTTCCAGCCTGCTCACTGGTGATGGGAGACGCAGGGGTGGAATCAACCCACAGGAGAGAGGAGTACTCAGTCCTCCTTTTCCAGATCTTGCAGTGATTTTTAAAGAAAGGAGGGAGCCCAGGGTGGAAAAAGTCTTGGAGCCAGAAGGAAACTTATAAATTGCCGGAAACCATCCCCATGTTTTTTTTAAAAGATCAAGACAGTTTGGTTTTCCCCAAATCAGAACTGGAGCTAGAATCCAGATCAGCAGAAATAGGGGTTCTGAGAATGCCAGCATGGAGCCCCACTGCATGGCCGCTTGGATGGAGCACAGTCAGGGTGTGACAGTTTTGGGTTATCCCACCCCATCTGAGTTCCCTAAAAGAGACCTGGTTTTCTTGGTCCGCAGCCCAGTGGCGCCTGTTCTGATGTTTGGTCCTGGCCTGTAGCCAGGAGCTGTTCCCAGCCTGATGCTTGTGACAGGTGCTATCGGTTCCTTGCCAACCCCAGCCCAGTCCTATGCTAAGGGGCTAGTGGCCCTGTCCCTTCAGTTTCCCACCCTGCTCCCTACTGTGTTGGAGATGAATGTGGCTAAAATGGTGGTCTTGCTGGGCTTAAAATGTAACTGGGGACTTCCCTGGCAATCCAGTGGCTAAGACTTTGTGCTTACAATGCAGTGGGTGCAGGTTTGATCCCTGGTTGGAGAATTAAGATTCCACATGCCGCATGGTGCAGACAAAAAATAAATAGTAATAAATTTTTCAAAATAATAAAGTGTAGCTGGAAGCCCAAAGACATCAGAATGGGGTATTTCAGCCAGTCAGTGAGCATAATGTAGCTCTGCCTCCAGCATGGGGAGAACAGTGATTCCCCAGATGCTATATGTGAAATAAAAATATTTTAAAGTAAAGCCAAAATGAAGTCTGAGTTGTGAACAATGGGAAAGCAGGGGCCACGGGGTTCTTGGAGTGGGGTTGATTACATGCATTGTGCAACTCTGCAGCACCAGCTGCCATGACCACTCCTTCCTGGGGCTGCCTCCTTACACTCCAGTTTTAGGCAGGTCACTATCAGCCCAGTTCCCCTGCTGACGACCATCCGGTTCTTTGTTTTCCTTGCCTGCCTGTCCTGATGGCAACAGAAGCTAAGGGAATGGTTTTCCAAGTGTGATCTGGACACACCCTTTGTCAAAACTTGGCAAAAAAAACCCAAAAATGGATTCCCATATGGGCCCCAGACCTAATCACACCTCCAGGGATAATGAGGAGGTACAGGGCAACCTTTTAAAACAGCTGAGCTGGGGCCTAGAGGACACGCCTCCAGCGGCCTGAGTCCCAAACTCATATAACCTGGTAATGACACTTCTTCACCTATATAAATATTTCAAGTCTCATTTTGACATACTAACTCCTTGATCATGACAATCCAGTGCAAGACACAAAGTTGGCGCCGGGCCTGCTTCCGGAAGATGGGTGAGTTGCCCACCATAGGCGAAAAAAACCTTAGGTGAACCGGCCACGCCCAGACGTGGAGCCAAGGCTGGTGTCAGCCAAGCGTGGGGGACTGAGAAGGAGCGCCTCTTTTTGATTTGAGGACGGACGCCCAGTCCACGTCCGCCTGACGGAACCGAGACCCGGGACCCTCAGTCGAGAACCCCAGCCTAGGGCAGATGCAGGGTGCAGGATCCAGGGCCCTCTCTCTGCCAGACGGTCTCACCCGAGGCGTCGCGCACCGCGGAGCTCGGCTCTGGCTCGCGAGCTCGGGCTCGGGCGCGGCTCGGCCAGCCCTGAGTGGAGCTCTCCTGACCCCTGTCGGCCGCTCGCCACAACTGCAGGGTGCTTGCGACTAGCGGCTCCCAGCCTCGTATCTCAAGATGCATAGGGAGGGCTCAACAACAGCCGGCTGTTCTCTATCTTATATCGCTTCATACAAGAAAGGCCACTTTTTATCAATTAAAAAAAAACATAAATTCAGAACAAAGGCCGGTTTGTGCGGGGGTGGGGTTTATTTGTTTTATGTGAATGGTTTTTGAACTATGATAATTTAAAGAAACAAAAACTGCAAACCCTCCCCTCCACCCAGTTCCATGGTGAAACTCCTTTTGAATCTTTAAGAGCTTTCTGTTGGTAATTCATTTCATGCTTTTAAGCGATATGGCTACTTTACTGGTTTAATCGCAGATAGATCTTTAAAGTGCACACGTTTGATTTATAAGAAGTTCACTACATGCCTCATGTCCACAGGCCAACATGTGGGGCCCTGGGATCAGATGATTCAAAGCCCCATCCACATTTCTGGCTGTCCCTGCCTCTGCCCACACTAGTCCCAGAGGGGAGCCCTGTGTGACACACCTGGTAACTCTGGCAAGGAGCTGTTCCTGAAAATGGCCTCTCCTGCACCCACCACCCACTCTCAGACACAGCTAGCCTGTCAGAATAGTTCTTTGATCCACAACAACTTGACAACTTGCCTGTCTTCTTCCAGTCCATATACCTCAACCCTTCCTCTGTATTGAGCTAGGGTAACTATCAAGCCCCTCTAAAGCCTCCAGTGGCTCCCAGCACTTATAAGATCTAGAGTTTGCAAGGCAAATGCGACCCTGATCTGCCTTGGCCATCCCTTGCATCTGCTCCTCTTCCATCCCTGCTGAGTACTTGTATTCTGGTTGGAAACAGTCCTCCTGAAACTGTTTATTACCCTGTACCTTTGCTCCAGCTTATCCCTCTGCAGAGGATGTCCTCGCCCTTCATCTTGGTCTTGTTTCCTCATCCCTGAAAGCTTCAGTTCAGGAACTGCCTCCTTCAGGAAGGCCTCCTTTTTCCAACCTTTCCCAGTCCTGTGTCCCCATCTCACCCATCCTGAGTGGGGCCTCTTCCTGCTTCTCCTGGGCATCTCTACATCAGGGGCTTTCCCCACTGTCGTATTTATCTCATCTGTGTCTGTTCCCATGCATTAGACTAAGAACTTAAGGGTCAGGGTTGTGATTGAACTGCCCTTTTATGTTCACTATCCAGCACAGTTAGGGTGTGAACACATAATAGGTGTGTTGAACACATAATAGGTGTTCAACAAACATTTACTGAATGTTCAAATGAAAGGTCATGTGATACTTAGCTCACATTTTGCCTGTATTGATACCATAGTTATTTGTGCATGTGATTACCTCTGTATATGGTACAGATCTTTGAGGTCAAAGACCATTTCTTACTTATCTGAACCCTCCTGACAGCACCCAGTACTCACAGCAAGTGCTCAGTGGCTATGTCCATGCTGAATGAGTAAAACAACAGGTGGGCCAGAGCCCTGGCCTAATCCCCAGAGTTGGCAGAGACAGCAGAGCCAGCCGGCCTCGCCTGGCCCTGCTTCCCCTAGGCCTTCCCACTCTGGAGTAGCAGGGCCCAGCTGCAGAGGGAAGGCCCTCACCTCCCATAGTCCTCTGACCCCCTCAGAAACAGAAAGGAACTGTGATGAAGGACCCCTGCCCCCTCTCTGCCATCTGAAGACAAGTGTAGAGACTGGATATGAAAAGAGGGCAGAGTCAGGGCACACACCGTCCTTTTTTTTCTTAAATAAAACATGTAGTATTGAACATATACAGAAAAGTATATAACATGTATGTACGCAGTATGAAAAACGACAATAAACTCCTTTGTACCCAGCACCCAGGCCAATGAAGAGAACATTGTAAGTATTTGGGGAGGCTGTGTGCCTCATGATCCTGAATTTAGTGACAGTCCTCTCCTCACTTTTATGATTTCCTGCCTCTGTGTGTTTCCTTTAACAGTATTATTTTGATCATCTGTTTAAGCTTTGTGCAATGGGACTCATATTAAATATATTCTTCTGTCTTGCTTCTCTGGCCCATCATTGTGTAGTTTTTAAAGATTCATTCGCATTAATGAGTGGAGCTTTAATTTGGTCACTTTTGCCCTGTACCATATTCCATTGTGTGAAAATACTACAATTTAATTATCCATTCTTGTGTTGATGGACACTTGGGTGGGTTCCAGTTTGGGGCTATTCTAAAATATTCTGTATGTGTCTCCCGGTTTATGTGTACAAGTCTCCAGGTACATTCCCAGGAATGGGATTTCTATGTTGTAGGTATACGTGATCACCTTTATTAGGTAATTCCATATTGTTTTCCAAAGCTGTTGTATGCCTATATTTTTTACAGTGATGCCACCAGAAGTGACCCAAGGTAGAGGTGGCATACCAGCCCTGTGCCCAATACCATGGGCTTCTTTTCAGCAAAAGGAATTGTCAGATAACAAAAGAGTATGCATCACTGCTTTCCTGCCCAGGCCTATAAGCCATAGTCAACAAACCTTTATGGACAAGCTGAGAACCATGCCCTGGACCAGCACTGAATTAGCACAGACCAGCCTCAGAGAGGGACAGTTTTATTTCCACTTACTCTGCCAGGCAGCCTGATGCAGCTTTACCCTGGAAGACATGGAAGAGTACAGGCTAAACAGGTAAGTGGGAGTTGTCTTGGAGAGAGGAACGATATTCCGAGCCTAGGGATATCTCAGCACAGGCAATATCTTCCCTCTGCAGAGGATAGGGGCTCAATGGAGGAAGTACAGAGGGCTTCCCTTACCAGCAATAGACCAAGGGATTAAAAGAGAGAAAAGCAGGGCCATGCAGTGAGCCCCAGAGATAGGCCCATCTCCATCCAAACACACCTGTGCCCTGTGCCCACTGGGCAAACACACATGCACACATACAGATGCTCACATGGCTGCACTCACCAAGAGACAGGCTGTTAGACATGCCACAGGAATGGAGGCAAGGAGCGTGAGCTGGCAGCTGCCCGAGGGAGATAAGCCCTGCAATGGGGGCCACCTGCCTGGCCTGCCTTGAGAGTCCCTGGGTTGCATCTGCCTGGGTTTCAGGAGGCAGCCTCTGCAAAGCTGAATATTTTCAGGGCAACCCAAGACCCACCCCAAATGCTGGTTCTATTTATGGGAACAGAGTAGCAAAGTTTCTGTCCATACCTGTGTACCTTGCCTGATGCTGCCACATTGGGCAAGGTTGGGTATACGGTAGGTCCTTTTACTTACTAAAGTACAATGATTTACTTAAATGTATTGTAAGATAAATTAAGATATAAAATCAGGGGAGGAGGAATCGGAAATGAGAAGAGGCTAGGGATGTGAAATCTTACATCCTTCCTAACTGGCCTGCAGCCTACCAGGCTTTTCTTTCTTTCTTTACCAGCCCTTTTCTCTACCCAGCCCTTTCTTTCTTTCCAGACTCCTGCTGTGGCCCAGAGTGGAAGGGTGGGGTTGGGGCCATCGCAAAGTTGTTTGTGAAGACTGCAGGGATGTGAATTTTGTATGACTACACTGGCTGGGGAGAGCGGGGATCTGCTCTCCAATGCTGAGACTATTTCCAAGGTCCAGAGCTAGCAGTTAACAGTTTCCGTTAAAGAATCACCACCTAGGTGTGTAGATCCAGCAAGAGCTGGCCCCTCTCACTACCTCTTCCTGCCCCCACCTCCTGGGTGCCTCTGGGCACAGTACACCTTGTGGTAGGTCCTACAAGGCTGAGAAGAGGGCTGTTGGGATCTCCACCTGCCTCCATACCCTTCTTTCCTGGGAGACTGCCTGGCTCCAGAGAGAAGGAAGATGAAGTCCTCACTGGAAAACAACTGGGACCTCTCTTGTCTTCTCCTATGCAGGATGCCCTGGTGCTTGAAACCCTGCCACACATACCCCTAAGCCCCATTCACTGATTCCTAGGGTCCTTTCAGTGTTTCATGCTGCAATTTTTTGGCCCTCCCCACTTGATCATCCAAACTTCCAAGCAGACTAGAGACTCATATCCTGGACTCCTGAGCCATGAAGATGCCCTGGAGGTGCCTCAGAATATCCCATATTTGGGACTTCCCTGCTAGTTCAGTGGCTAAGACTCTGTGCTTGCAAGGCAGAGGGTCTGAGTTCAATCCCTGGCCAGGGAACTAGATCCCACATGCCACAACCAAGAGTTTGCATGCTACAACTCTAAAGATCCCATGTGCTGGAACTATGACTAGGCACAGCCAAATAAATAAATATTAAAAAAAATATTCCATATTCTGCATTCCTTAAACTTCCACATTACCCTCTGCTCTGAGGATGGGAGCCCCAAGTGGCTCAGCCATTTTTCTTCTCCACTAGATTCTCTGATCTGCCCCTTCCCACCACTCCTTGCCACCCCAGCCTGCCCCAATCACCAGAAAAAGCCAGTCAACTCATTTCCCTGCAGCCTCATGGAAACTCCATCACTTTGGACCTCAGAGTCTCGCAAGGGTTTCCTGGGGTCCACCACCCAGTCCCAGCATCTGTTGGTGGATGGACCAGCTTATCCAGCCTCATCCTGCCCTTCAGCCTGGCACCCCAGGCTCAGAACACTTGAGTGACCCATGTCTCCATCCCCCCGAATCTCCAGGTCAATGAAAAACAACCTTCATTTAGGAGTGCCAGGATTCAAAGGCAAGGAACAGTTATGGGGCCAAAGGAGTTTGCAGTCTACTTGGGGAGATAGATGTGAAAACACTGATAAACACTTAATCACCCCAATTAGTTCTTTGTCAAAGTATACTTTATTTTATTTTTTATCATTATTATTTTTGGCAGCACTCTTTGTTGCTGCTTGCGGGCTTTCTCCAGTTGCGGCGAGCAGGTGCTATTCCCTAGCTGCACTGCTCAGGTTTCCCATTTCAGTGGCATCTCTTGTTGCAAAGCACAGGCTCTAGGCACGTTGGCTTCAGTAGTTACAGCACACTGGTTTAGCTGCTTCACAGCACGTGGGGTAGTCCCAGTCCAGGGATCAAACCTGTGTCCCCTGGACTGGCAGGCAGACTCTTAACTGCTGGACCACCAGGGAAGTCCCCCCAGTGGGTTCTACTGTTATCCATTTCTTAAGACCCAGCAATAGCACTGCTCATCCAAATATTAGTATCTGGTTTGCTGCGAATCCCCAGCACTGAGCCTGGCTTAACAGAGGTACCCACCATTAAGTACTTGCATAATGAATGCCTTCCTTGGGGGGCTGCAGGAGGGGACCACCTCTCTTCCTGTCAACCTCCACCAAGCTCATTTAAATGAAGTCACATTTAACTAAAACATCCAGAGTGGACTTGCAAGAGGAGGGGCAGAAGAGGGCAGGGGAATCCCAAGGCTTTGCCTTGAACTGAGTTCTCCAATCTTTTCAGTAGCAGCTAAAAGAGCAGGATTCTGGGGCCACAGATTCTAACTTCTCTACGAAGCCATCTGGACTGCCAAAGCCAGCACCATAACGTTTTTGTCTCCAGATTTCAAAGACTCTTCCCTGTGGAACCCACAGGTATTGTAATCCAAGCACTGAATTAATCATCAGAAAATTTTATAGGAAGAATAAACACAAATCATAAAACCCACATACGTTGGAAACTTAGAGGCCAAGGTAACATCACAATTACTCCCGCATCCAGGAAACCAGGCTGAGAGGAGAGGGTGTAAGGCCAGCAGCAGGGCCTGGCACGCAGTGTGGCTACAGGAGAGAGTTTTCTAAGCTGATATGAAAGTCCAGCACTGTGACCACCTGGCAAAGCAGGCAGACCGCAGAGCTGCTGCTGCAGCACAGGCAAAGGCTTGCTTTTTCTGCCAGTCATTCATTTATTCATTCATCATTCAGTAACTGCTACTAAGAACTAGTGTGTGCAGGTACCCTGCCAAGCTGTGGGGAAACAGTAAGACCCAGTGCAGGCATGGTCTTCACCCCAGGCCTTACCCTCAGTGGCCCAGCAAGGCTTGGTGTGAGGGGAGCATTGCCGGTTCAGGGGTGCATCTGGACGAGGTATGGGGGTAGGGATCAGAGAGCTTCCCAGCTGGAGCAGCCTCACTTTTCTGTTCCAGATTCGGATTTTATCCTGACAGCTAGCAGGAACCATAGAAGGGTTTATGCAGGAGAAGGAGGTGATGTGATCCGTTTGGAAAGATCCCTCCAGCTGCTGCGTGGAGAACAGGCTGCGGGATTGGGTGGGGGGATGGGGTTGATCTGAGCAGATGCCATGGCTGCTGTCGCTGGGGTGGGGAGGAGGTGCAAGGAGTGGAGGTAAATGACAATCAGGTTGTGGTGACGAATTAGATATAGATGGTGGCTGAGAAGGGAGAGGGAGGTGCCAAGGATGACTCGTGGGTTCCTGAAACACTGAGAGAGTGCGGGGTTTGCCTGTAGTTGGAAGCTGGTTAAGGTGTATCTGATGTCCTTGAAAGACTACATTATTTCAGTGTCAAAATGAGTGCAGAGGGCAAGGAAAGGGTATTTTTGCTAAGGCTTTGCAAAAAGAATATTCTTTTTATAAAGAAATATGATAATGCACTCATAACATTTTGCCTCCCAGTCTAATAGTGAGATGAATGTTGCTCACAGCAACTTCATGTGTAAAATTCAAACTAGTTGCTAACAGACATTTGGAAAACACAAGAATAGGGAATTGTTTGGAAAACCTCTTTTAGGAACAAGAGATGAAGGAACAATTAAAAGTGACAAGGCTGGGATTTGACTCCTGACTCTGCTACTTATTAACTGTGTGATTCTGGGCAAGCTATCAAACCTCTCTGCCTCAGTTTATTTATCAGTAAAATGGGAATAATATCTTCCTGTTTCATAAGACTGGCTGAAGATTGGAAGAGAGTATATGAAGAACTAAGCTCATGGAATCTCTCTGAAAATGTTATCTGTCACTACAGAACACCCTCCAACAGAGAGAAACAAATGAAAATGAAAGTTGCTGACTTCCCCATATGCATTTCAGTAAAGAAGAGTTGCCCATATAACCAATCATGATTTTTGCAAATCCCCTCAAAAGATGTTTAAAAATTAGAATAATATTCCCAAATCAGGGGAAGTGCTTGTCAGACCTCATGCCTGAGTCTGTCACCTGCCTTGCTACTTACTCTCTGGCTCACTCTTGCTTGGGTCATGTACTCAGCTGGATTCTTCAGTTTCAGAGGGACTCTTCTTAGCTGCGTGGAGGGGAGGCTGTCCAAGTCAGACACGATATAATTGCCATCACGTTCCAGGTCCACTGGTGCCAAGTATCAGTGGTGCTGTGGTTGGTCAGCACTGCCCTTGTGGCCCAGACTTTAGTTTGGGGAACTCTCCAGGAGGTGTCTCTGCTGGGAGGAGCTGATTCTGGGCTCCCGTGCATTCACTGAGGTTAAAGGAAGATGGCAATTAGCCACCAGCGATTCTGCCTCTGCTCTAGGTTTCAGAAGACTTGGGGGGAGAGGTCCGTGGCCTATGGCTAAGAGCCTATAGGAGAAGGAGGCTTGGGGGATGTGATCAGCAATGCCATGGAAAATCTTTCCAAATGCAGAAGATGGCTGTAATCATGGAGACTGCTCTGGTGTTGGGAGGGTAAAGTGGGAAAGCCACGGGGAAATCAGCTGGCTCCTCCCCCAGATGCAGCAGAGAGGCACCCAGCCACCTGAGACCAGAGTAGGGCACGCTGCAGTAGGGCAGACAGAATACAGCCATGGGCACCATGTAGTAGGGGCTCCCCATGTGAGACCAGTGAGGGGGCGAGGCTGGGGGTGGGCGGGGGGCAAACAGAGGTTGCAGGACTGCATTCTAATACCAATACAGAAACAGGGCAGATGGCAGGATGGATGGGGTAATGATTCATAACTGCTAGTGCTTTGAGGGGATTCACTGAGGGTCAGGCACTGTTCTAAGCACTTCGCATGTTTTAAAAAGCTATAGAGCCAGGACTCCAACTCAAGAAGTCTGGCTAAAAAGTCTGCATACTTTTATCTCTACACTATGTGAAATGTGGAAAGAGCAAAGGTTTTAGACCCACAAAGGGTGAGACCTCTGTTAACCCTTTATGCTAAGTGCCATACTCAAAAAAGCAAAGGTTTGGAACCACTCCAAGCCTGTGTGCTCTTGAGCTGTTACTTCAGACTCTACAGGTCTCAGTGTCCTTATTTATTTGTAAATTTGAGAATATATAAATGTTAACCAAAAAGGTTAAAGAAAGAAATGCATGCTGAGTGTCTACCCACACCTTCATTAAGTCTCCTGGCTTTGGAGGACATGGTCCATTCCAGATCTCTGTTTTCTCATGGTCCCAGGAGTCTGCAGGTCTGAGTTCAAGGAATCACAGTGGATACATCCCTGAATTTCCAGTTCACAGTCTTCTGGTTCCTCATAAGTGGGGTCCCCTTAACATACTCCCATTTGACATCTGAGCGGATGAAGGTCTTGATCTGATAGCAGTGACCCTGAGGAAGCTGAGGTCCCAAGGGACCCAGATCGTCACAGACATTTCATGTTTCGTGGAACCATTCCATTAATTTATTCAGTTCCCATTTACTAACTTGTCAAACATTATTAGGCACCTATTATTTGCCAAGCATTACACCATGTTCTTCAAAGTAGTCACCAGAGGAGTCCACACACTCTGGACCACATTGAAATTATCTTTTCATCTGCAGCCTGGGTCCATGGGTCTTAGAGTGTGCTCAGTAAACAACAATAAAGGTATTATGAGAAACAGGCTGTCGGGATGTAATGAGGCTTTCCCAGCAGGGCCAAGGGAGGCAGACACTCCAAAGGCCTGGACCATGACACCTGCCTGTGTCTCTGTAGTCATAATGCAAGGATCACAACCTGAAGACTTTCAAGGATCAGCCACACAGAAATGCTGGAAGAGGGCAAGGTGGAACCATGGTACACTGAAGCACACCTGCCCTATAAAGATGGCATTTGCTACTTGGGACCAGCCTATTGTTGCAAGTGGAAATAGGGGCCAAAGGTAGCCAGATATTCTGATTTTCCAAGAGGAACTGTAAATCTGGATTTTTATTTGAAATCTCCAAACATTTCAGCATTCATTCTTAATTTTAATCTTTTTTAAAAGGCTTGTGAGAAAGAAAAAACTTGTCAAAAGGAACTTTCCTGCCTGCTAAAATCTGCTCAAAGTTTGCCAAATTGGGACCCCTGAGTGGATCTGTTCAAGGGAAGAGGTCAAGGGCTGTACTGGAGCTAGGTTCTGAGGGACCTAGAATGCCAACCTTCCTTGAATCCAAGTGTGTGCAAGACATGCAGGATACCATAAAGAGGAAGTCAAAGCCACAGTCCTGCCTTCCAGGGGCTTACAGTCTCAACACTGAGACCCAGGCAAAGAGGCAGATGGTCAGGAAGGCATAGCAGGAGGCAATGTGGGGCCTCTAGGAGTCCAGGACATTAGGGAGCAAGGGGCTCTTAAGCTCTGGGGAGAACTTCACCTGAGCTTCAGAAGACACTCCCAGGAAGTCAGGTTTGAGACTCCGAGGATAAGGATTCGGGAGGCAGAGAGCCCGGGGAGATCTGGGAACAAACTTTTCTGGAGACTCCAAAGAAAAGCCCTGTAAAGTTTGATTCCAGGTGTCATGGGGAAAGGCTGGCTACAAAGTGCAGGGCTATAGTATAAAGCTTCACTGATAGCTCCCACCCTGTCCTACTCTGTCTGGCAATACCAGCAATGGTCTTGGTCCAAAGGGGCAAACAGCCCAGCATGGCTGTCCAGACTCATAGAAAGCAGTGCTGTGATCTGCTGCCAGGGGATCCAACCCTGACCTGAAAGTCGGGCAAACTGGGGTGTAAGTCTCACCTGTGCTACGTGAGACGGGCTTTAAGCCTCAGTTCTCTAATCTGTGAAATGGTGCCAGTGATCATGCCTGTCTCCTGGGACTGGGATGAGGATGCAACCAGCTTAACAGGGTTTTTATCATCAATGTCCACTGCCTGAGAATTCCAGTCCCAAGTGGCAAGCAGGAGGGTAAAGGCGGTCTCCCGGCTTGCCGACGTCTCTCCCGTCGCTGCTCCAGGAAATGGCAGGACTACTTTGAAGGGGTGAGGGAGGAGATGGAGGCACTGTACACTCCCCATCCCTTTGGGGGAACAAAGGTAGAACCTGTGATGGGCGGTGGGAGCCGCGTTGAGAGAGGACTCTTCCTCAAGGGCAGACCTTTTCCTCCCAGTGCTTCTGGAAGGGAGCGGGGAGATCCGAGGTAAAACATCCCTCTGAGAAGCCAGCGCTGTTGGGGAACAGAGGGACAACATCACACCACTCCCACCCCCTTCCCCGCTCTGCTACTCCAGATCTCTGGCATACTCGGATCTGACCAGGACCTTCCTTCAAGAGCCTCCGGTGCGCGATGCTTTGAGAGGAAGCCCACTGGCAGGGCTTACAAACCCGCGTGGCTCTTGCCGCTTCTCTGGCCTCAACTTCTGACTCACCCCTCTACTTCACAGCTCTGCGCCTTTGCTCAAACCAGAACCCCTGCCCGGGGCGTCCTTAACTTTGCCCCTACAGAAGGCAGGTCTGCGTGGAGAATGCCTGCTCCTTCATAAAGACGTTGCTCACGGCTTAGCCCCTTCTCGAAAGTTCTCGCACCTCACCCCAGCCCCACACCAGGGGAGACCTTGGCACCCCTCCTCTGGCTTCCTCAGCAGCCACTGTGTGTTCTAGTCAAGCCACTGCGTGTTCCAGACAAACAAATTGTTTGTCAAGCTGTTTTCTGTCTACTTGTCCTTCTACCCCGAACACATCTCAGCCCCCGACTGAAAGCTTCTCGAGAGAAGAAAAATTAAAAAAAAAAAAAAAAAAAATCGGTCTAGTTACTCGTGGTAACCCAAGGGCTAGCCCTTTGGGTGGGGGGCATTCTGGCCCCTCAAGAATTCCTCAAGGGGTGGAGGGCTGGGCGGAGGCGAGGGCGAGTGGGTGGCTAGATGGAAGAACTAGAACGACGGATGGGGCCGCTTTTGCAGAACCGGCGGGGTGGGGGTGGGTGAGGTGAGTACTTGACCCTCTGCAGTCGGCGCCCGTAGAACCCAGCCCACTCAGCCCCGCTCCCTCTCCCGTTCCCGGGGCCGGTGCCCACTGGGCCAGGTGATCTCGAACCTTCTCCCTCTCACACCCCAACAACAAACAACCCTCGCGCTCTCCCTCCGGAGAAAGGAGGTGGAGCCTGACCTCAGCCGGAGGCTGCAGCAGCTGCGGGAGGTGCGGGGGGGTGGGGGGGAGAGGGCTTGAAGCTCCGGTCCTTGGGGGAGCCTCTCCTCTAGGGAGTGGCACGGGTGGGGGCCTAGGCGGGTCCTAGGAGCCCGGAAAGCCCTCAGGCGGCAGCCTCGACCCTCCGCGGGCGAAGGGAGGAGGGGCAGAGGGGTGGCTTCATTGGGAGCCTGCTTCCGACTCTCCCTCTCGGTCTGGAGTGCCCTCGAACCCCCTCCCCCCTTCATATCCACCCTTCTCAAACCCCAAGGGCTTGGTGGGACTAGGTGCCGAGTAAGCGGGGTGGGAAGAGGATGTCGCTCGGCTGGGCTCCGAAGAGCCGAGATCTGCCCATCCCCCACCCCCTTGGCTGGGAGGGGGGTTGGAAGGCGCACGGGGGTGACACGAACCCTCGGGACTCGGCAACAAGAACAGGAAAGAACCTGAAATGGGGTTTGATCTACAATTGTTGGGGCTTTGGTGGAGGCAATTTGGATGAGGGGCAGAGAAGGCACCCCAAGGGGAAGGCCTGGGGCCCTAAGAGGGTGGGAGTCGGGAGTTGTGAGAAGGAAGGAGAATGAATAAACAGCTTTTTCGGGGGCAGGAGGGCAGCCTGCAAAGACTTCCCCTGGCCGGCAATCTGGAGACTAGCACTGGACAGATGGGGGTTTTGGACACCGCGCCATGGACGTGTTCCCCAAGGTCTGGTGCAGGAAGCCCCCCTCCGGCCCCCCTTGTTCATTGTGCAGACACTGGGCCCACACGGGCCGCTGCCTCACCTTGACCTTCCCCTCATCCTGTGGCAGTGGGTGCCATTAGAGGAAACAGAGGTCCTCTTCCTAGCTAGGCACTGAACACCTGCTCTTTGGCGGCGCGGGGGAGGCTTTGCCCCTCCAGCTCAGAGTCACAGGGAGAGCACTACAGTCTCCCCTATCCATAGGGGAAAGGGCCCCAGCAGGTAAAGACCAAACAGACGGCAGCATGTGGATTTGCCTGGGGGCAAATAATTTCTGGAGATCCCTTTAAGGAGGGGGTTTCGATCCCTTTAAGAGGGAGTGGGTCAGATAAAAAGGATTATAAAAGTCCAGCTTCCTTTATTTCCCAACACCCCCCCCCCCATGATGGGGGAGGGGGGCAAGTGCTGCGGCCGCTTTTAAATGGTGTGCTGGTATCCCTGCCCCAAGGCACCTTGACCTCCAGTTAGTCCAGTGGGGCTGAGGGACTAGGTAGCTCAGTCAGAGATCCTGACTCCTAGAGTTCAGGCATTCTTGGGCGGGGGGAGGGAGGAGAAGGGGGAATGCAAGGGAGCTGCTGCCCCACTCTCAGGAAAGATGGGACCGTGGCGTGGAATGGAGGAGAAAGTGGTTACCGCCACCACCGCAAAGACTGCGCTGCCTTGGTGGGGTGCCTTGCCCGGTGCCAGGTGGTTGGAACCGAGGGCAGAAGGTCTGCAGGGACTGCGGCGGGCAGTGGGGGAGGTGCCTGGCGGCTGGACTGGAGATGACGGAGCAGCCAGTCTGTCCCGGCTGTCAGTCTGGTCGTACGTGGTGGGGGAGGGGTGTGCAGCGTGTTTTCTCTCAGCCCTGGATGTTTTCCCTCTCCGCATCTCCCTCTCACTGCTCTCCCGTTCTGAGGCAGTTTAACCCTTCGTGATGGGTCTGAAGGGGCCGGAGAGTCCCTGCCTCCAGGCTCCAGAGACCTGATGAATCCAGTCCTCTCTCCAGATGAAGCAACAAATCCTTTTCAGTGAGGGACCCCCTGGGCTGCTGGGTGTGCCAGGGTGAGGAAAGGTGAGGGTTCCCCCTGGCTTTGGCACAGCCCTGGTGGAATGGGGTGGGGGCAGCATTCATTCAGGAAAGGTTTAGAGGGAGAGGTGGAGCCCTTCCACACCTGGGACTGGAAAGGAAGGAAGCCCAGGTGAAGAGGTCCCTGGAAGAGGGGTGAAGAAGGAAGACAAAAAGGTCCCTTGGGGAACAGGCATGGTGTGCAGCCCCTGGCTTCTTAGCTGGCTTGTTGACCAGCACTGACAAAGGGGATGCAGAACAGAGGTAGATTGGGGGCTGACATGGGGGAACATCAGGTGCCTTTAGCCAGCCTGTCTCCAAACCATAGCTCACTCAGAGCCTCCTGGGGCAAAGGAGACAGCCACCCACATGGGGGAGGCTCTGAGAGTAGAATTCCTCCAGCTGCTGGGCAAGCTGGGCAGGCTAGGTAGGCTGGAATGGGCTCTCATGACCACTCGGCCTCCTCTCCAATCATTGGTCCCTTTTATTCCTCCCACCAGGGCCCCAAATAAAGACAACTCTTTCCCCATTATCCCAGCCCAGGGCCATTAGATCTTCACTCCTAGATGCTGGGGAAAAGTCCAGTCCTCCATCTTCACCCTGCAACTACTTCGTAGGCCGAGCTCGGGCTTCCTGCCACTTGGGTCTCCTTCCCTGTGACTAGGTACATTTTTCTGAACCTCTTGGCCTCGATCTCTGCCCATTAGTGGGCATGAAGCCAAGGTCACCATAGGCTGAGCTGCTGACGGGGGTCCTTTCCCCTCTTCTGTCTTGGTTCTAGGCTGCCAGAATGGCGTGGCTTAGCTCCAGTGGTCACTTCTGCTGTTACCCTCTACCACTGGGCTCTGATGATGGGTGGGGGGTGTCATCCTAAGGAACAGACTGTGACAGGGGAGGGGGTATTTTGTGACGGGGTAGGGCTAGCCTGATGGTAATGGGGAGACCGCTAGGAATCTTTGTCTTGGGAGGCTCAGAGAGGGGGAAATCCCTGAGTGTTGTTCTACTTTTATAGGTTTAGAGACATTGCTTTCCATAAGGGTGTGAGGTAGGAGAAGCAGGGGACGGTTGTCTGAGAAGGACCTGGCCCTTTGAGAAAAGGTTGTGCCACTGTCTTAGCTTTCAGCTTCCATTCACACCCTGTTCAGTGGCCTCCTCCTTTAAACATGTTCCCCAACACAGCAAAGACAGTCTGGGCCCCATCGACAGCTCTACAGGCAGACAACACAACTGTCTTTAGAGTTCTGTTTCCCAGCCATAGGGGTTGGCCGCCCTGATCTTCATAGAGAGCTGAGTCTCAAGGTCTAGGAAAAGCTAGGCATAATGTGTGGTGCAGGAGGAGAAACATGCCAAGGCTGGGTTTCTCCTCTAGGAGCCCCAGCAGTGGGGTGCTTCTCTCTGTCAGAGGTGTTCCTCCACCCAGTCTCTCCCTGGGCTACTCCCAGGCTCTAGTCACTCGATAGAGCCTTTTTGCTGCGCCTCCTTTTACCTCCCAAAGCTCCCCTCCCCCGCCTGAATTGGGAATGAGGCTTTGTTCTAGGGTGGACTCAGCATTTCTTAAGAACCTACTATGTGCGCATCCAGTGCCTGCTGAAGTGAAGCCCTTTGCCGGCTCTGGCACTACAAGGTGCCCAAGACACAGCCCCTTCCCGCACCTCCCAGGGACTCCCACACCTCCGTGTGACCTCAGCCTGCTGTGCCCACCCACCCCGCTGACCCCGCGGAGCGTGCTCGGGCTTGGAAAGGCACGTCTGTGGGTGTGAGACGGAGCCACAGCATTCGGTGACTAGGGGGAAGCCAGGTAAGTGTCCACACTTGGTCCCATCCTCGCTTGGGGACGCGAGGGAGGGAGTCCAGCCTGGACTGTCAGGCCGCCCGCCCCCACCTCCCTCCCCCGGAGAGCTCGGATGTTCCCCGCGGTGGTGGAAGAGGGTGTGTGGGTGTCAAGGACTCACAGACCAGGCTCTGCTGTCGGCTGCAAATGGATGAGGGTTCCACACTCTGCTTCTAAGAAGGGTGAATGAGGAGCTGGAGTGGGGGGTGGTAGGTGAAGGGGAGAAAGAGGAAAAAGAGATGCGGGTGAGGGGTTACCAAGCCAGGACCGACCTTGCTTGAAAGGAAAGGAGACGTGGCAGGCAGGGAAGTCGGAAAGATGAGGCAAGGGCGGGAGGGGCTTCTCAGCAGTCGGGGCCCTTTCGTTGGAGTCTGGGGCCCTTTCTGCAGGAAAGGGGGGTTGTCCTCGCTTGATTTTCAGCTGGTCTTCCCGAAGCTTTGCCCTGGGGGCAGCAGCCGCTGGCGAGCGTGGGGGTGGTCCTCGGCCCGCAGTTTTCTCCCGAGGGTGTTGGAGAGAAGGGGGACAAGGGATGTAGAGAGGTGACCGCCGGGGGGGGGGGTGAGATTAGATTTCGGGGTGGGGGGGTATCAGCTAGGGGATTGGGGCTCCAGGGTCGGGTCACCATGGTATACTGGCTCATGTTCCGGAGATGAGAAAATCCAAGAAGCCGGCAAAGAAAACCACCTTCCTCCACCACCCTTGGCACCGTACCCCTCCCCCCAGGCCCCACCACTCCCCGCACCGCCTCCCCCGGCCGCCTCGTGCTGCCCCCTGCGTTGGGACGACCGACCCACGGTTCTGATTGGTTGGAGACCGGGAGGGGGGAGCCGAGGGCCGGATTGGCTGGCGGGGCCAGCGCAGGGCGGGGCGGCTGATTGGCGGAGCTGGCAGAGGGGCGCGCTGCTGATTGGCTGGGGACGAGGAAGCAGGAAGGAGGGCGGCGGAGGCTCAGCTCTCGGGGAGTTTGTGGGGGAACCGCGAGCGGCGTAGCGGATCCCGGAGCCCGGCCCCCGCCGCCCGCCCGTCCGGCTGCCTGCCCCGCCCGTCCGGCCCCCGCCGTCTGCCCGCCCCGGCCAGGCGCGCCCGCCCCCCCGACGGCCCCGCCCGGCTGCGGCCCCCGCTCCGCCCGCCCGGCCCCGGCCCCCAGGAGGAGGCGCTGACGCAGCAGCGTGGAGCCCGGGAATTGAGCGCCCCCGGGGGGTTCCAGCCGCCGGATTCCAGCCCGGCCGGGGCCTGCGGGCGCCCAGAGCCGCGCCGTCCGCGCCGCCGTCCCGGTGAGCTAGGGGCCTCGGTCGAGGAGGGGGGGGGAAGGGGCGAGCGGGCGGGCGGGAGCAAACGAGGGAGGCAGACGAGTGAAGGGGAGAGGACCGGTCGCCCGTCAGCGCGCCCCACCGAGCGCGCAGCGCCGCCGCCCCCGCCAGCCCGGGGAAGGGACGGACGGACGGACGACGCGAAGCAGGTGCGGCCGCCCGCTCGCTCGCGCCGCCTCTCTCCCCCGGGTCCGGCGCCACGGTCCCGCCATCGGGGAGCGCGGAGCGCCTCGAGGTGACAGCCCCCGGGGGCCGCTCGCTTCGCAGGCCGGGGGCGGGGTGGGTGGCGGCCGCCGGGTGGCAGCTTGGCCGGGTGGCGGCGGCGCGGGCGTCCCGGGCCGCGGAGGGCGGGAGGACGCCGGTCGTTTCTTGGCCTCGGCGGAGCCGGCTCGCCTCCGAGTGCGCGGGCGGCGAGGCCCCCCGCCCCCCCCGTGCCCCCTCCCCCCATCGCGGTCCCTGAGGCAAGGGGCCGCGGCCGGGGGCGGCGCCGCGGGATCTCCCGCACAGGGTGGGGGGAGCCCTCCCGCGCTGGGAGCTGACCGGTTATTGCTGGATGGGGGGAAGGGGATGGGGGCCACGCCAGGGCAGGGGGTAGTATAGACTCGACCTGATCGGACTGGGAGGAAGGGAGGCGCCGAAGAAGGAAAGGAACCGGTTCGAGAAGCGAGTGTGGGCCGCGGGAGGCCCGGCGAGGACCGTGCTGAGCGGCGGCCGAGTCCGAGGTGGGGCGGGGGGATCGAAGTTGTCAGACCGCCTCCAAGTGACAGCGGGACCCAGTGCTCGCGGCCGGGCCTGGCCCTGCCCTGCCCGCCTCGCCGCCTCTTCTCCGGGGCCGGGGGCCGGGTCAGGTCGGGCCCGAGGGGCCCGCTTGGCGGCGAAGCGCCGGACAAAGGCGGCGCCGGAGCGGGCGCAGGTGGTGGCGTCGGGGAGGGGAGCGGGTCCGAGCCACCCACCCCGAGGGGCGGGCGACCGGGCCGGACTCTGCCCCGGGGATTGCGGGGGCCGGGGCGACCGCCGGGAGGAGCTGCGGCACTGGCTCACGACTCCAGTCTCAGATCGACTTGCTGTTCTGGAAAGAGGGGTCTAGCCTGTGGGGCAGAGGTGGGGGTGTGCACGCGGTGGGCTTGGCCAGTGGAGACCCGGTAGCTGGACTTGGCTAAGAGACAGTTCGGTGAGGAGCTCTCGAGCCTGCCAGGAATGAGGTGTTTCAGCGAGAGGAGTCTGCCCAAAAGGTTAATCCCACCTGGGACATCTCCCAGTCTCCTGTTGTCACTAGTATTAAGAGGACAGAAGACCAGTTGGGCTAGGGACTCGGAGATACCTCCCAGCAGTGCTCCTGGACAACCGTCTTCAGCACTTTTCTTTAGCTAAAGAAGGTACTCACAGAGAGAAAGGAGAAGCTGAGTTGAGGCAGGAATTTAATGATTAAGTTTAAAAGGTTTCCTATCCCCTAAGAGACTTCCTCCCACTCTTTACACGCCCGTGCCTTCTGAAAAAGAGCGAAAAGGGCCCTAGAGAGACCGTGTGTTCTGGAGGAACACCACTGTCCTTGACCAACTAGAGGACATTTGGGAACCAGTGGCTTAAGCCGTGAGCCCCTCTTACCCCACCAGTGACCAAGCTGGGTGCTGTTTTTCCAGTTGTAAAAACCCACTCGGAGTTCCTGTCCTCTATCCTGTGATCCCATACTTAATGGAAGAGTTGGGACCACAAAAACAGACTCAGGGTGTTTAGAGTGTAGACTTTTGTTAAAAATCCGGGTCCCACCAGGGGAAGGTTTTGATGATGAGCTGCTCCCAGCTGTGGTTGAGTGTAATCCCTCTTTGGGAAAGCAGCCTGTCACCCTTGCTTAGTCTGAGCATGGAGTTAATTCATGGCCACCCTCCGTCCCTCTCCCCAGGAGGGTCTAGACCCCAGCCTGGGTGGAGTTGAGGCTTGTGGGAAAGAAAGGGAGGTATTACCTCATACAGGAGACTTAAAGTTTTTTCTGAGGGAATTTAATTGTATGTCTAAGATCCAGAGGATGATGAAGCATCTCAAGGTCTTTGTGTCTTCTGTGGGGCTACCCAGTGTGTATGTGATTCTTCTGGGGGCATCAGAAGAGGGTGACCTGCTCTGACCACCAGAACAGAAAGGCGAATGGCCAAAACAATGGTTCCCTCTTTGGCTCTCACCTGGCAGGAGACTCATGCAAGTCAGATCAAGTAGTTAAGAGTTTGCTCTGTAGAATTTAGCCATTGAAGAGTTTCTCTCCTTTCTATCTCCCTCTCTTTCTTCCTTTCTGTTGCCCTGCTGTTCCCATGTCAGGCCTATGTTGTTGTCATGGCCTTCCTTTCCCTCCGTTTGCACTGGCCCTTCTGATCCATTTCCGTACACAGCTGCTAGATCATTCTTCATAAAGCACTCCTTCCTCCATGTCACTCCCCTGCCCACAAACTTACAGTGACTCCCCGTTTCCTGCAGTCTCATCCTGGACAGTGTCCCTTAAGGCTTTCCCCTAGCCCTGATGTGCTGAGCAGGTTTATCACCCTGCATCTTTGCTCCTCTTGACTTCCCCAGTTGTCCCCAGTTAAGAGTCCCTTGCTGCCTCTTTCTCCTGCCTGAACCCTACTCATTCTTCATTTCAGACCACTCCAGGCCAGCGTTGCTTGCCTCTGAGATTGTGACCCTGTGTTTTATAACATGTCATCCTCTTGAGTGCTTTTGTCCATTGGAAGTTTCTTAAGGATAAGGACAGTATGAGTATTAAACCTATGTGTGAGTATTCCAGGATTTGTGATACAGTGCTGTGCATGTCATTTTTATTGAATGAATAAAAGCAGTTAGTTGACTGTTTAGTTGAGTGGGAACAGAGGGGAAACCTTCCCTTCTGTTTCCCCAGAACTCCAGATAGTATGGAGTCCTCGGTGGTTTCCGACCTTTTCTGCCTAAGGCACATACATAGGGTGTGTTTGGGGTGCTTTAGCATGGGGAGCAAATGATTGCTTCTGATTTTCCAGCTGGTGAAGAGTCTGTCCTGTGGATTGCTCACATGACACCATATAGACATGAATTGGAAAAGGGCTGTAATGCTGTTTTCCTCCTACCTCACCAGGCCATTCTCCCCACCCGGCTTTGCTGCTCTTATGCAATTTTCCTTGTTGTCCATGCTAAATGAATCCATATGTTTTATCTCTTCGCAATCCTGGGTGTAAATAGGGGAGAAAATGCGGTGCTGAGAGCAGAAGAGAAAGATTCCTGGTCTGGCCTGTGAATGGGGCTTTGGGGACTGATGTTGGAGATGTTTATAGGGGCATCGCTGACATGGGAGGCATGATCAGGCCCACACTGGACCCATCAGAAAGGACAGCTATGATCCCAGCTCTCTTGGAACTTCCATTTTTTGTTTACTACCAACCCTGGACCATGGGGAGATGGGAGAGGGGACTGGTGACTGGTTTGAGTCTAAACAGTGGAAAAAATAAATTCTGCATCCACCCCCTTTCCCCCAAACCTCCCTTTTGTGCCCCAGTTTGATGATTAATGGACCAGCATTTCCCTTCTAAGCGGGAAAGCCACCCCTCACAGTTGCCATGGCAATGCAGACCGCTCCCCCGTCAATTAAAAAAAAAATCCCTACTAGTTCTCTCCTTCTTGCTTCTACAGTAGCAGGAGACAGGCTACCTCTGAATGAATCTGCTGGCCTCTCTTCTCAGCTGCTCAGGCTGTTTTCTCTGTGTGTCCTAAAACACAGCCCTTCCTCTTTTCTGAGGTTCGTCTGAGTTTCTTCAGTCTGAGCAAATCTTGCCCCTCTTAGATCCAGCAGCCCATGGAACACTTTTACAAAGAAGCAGAGAAATTTTCTGCGTTTTTATTCATCCACAATGTAGATTAAAGACCAGAAAGAACCTTCTATCTTTTCCTTTGGGGTTAAAAAAAAAAACAACCCCTCCACATCACCTCTGGTTTGTAGAGGCTTAAGTTCGGGAGCATTTTGACATCCTTAAAGGAAGTTTCAGTAAACCTGGAAGGGATTCAACCTTCAACATGAGTAGTTCACATTGGAGTTCTATGGGGATTTTCAATTTATTTATTTTCATTTCTCTCCACCTCTCTGTCCCAGCACTCAGGAGGACTTGTGTGTTTTCATTTTTATCTGTTCTTACTCCTCTTGGCCTTGCTCCGGCAACATCTGGCCCGAGCGCCCTGTCGCAAGGTGAGTCATTAAAGAGGGAAAAAAAAAAATCTTAAGGGGAAAAAGTTGAGAGGCAGCCTGTGTCGAACTAAGGCTGCCAGTTGAAGCTGCTGGGTTTATGGAGCATTATATGAACAGCCCCAACATTAAAGGGCCTCCGTTTTATGAATGGGTTGTGAGGAATGTAAATAAAGCAGCATCTCTCAATGGGGAAGCATTTTACATAAGCAGTACTACCCTGGCCCAAGCATTTATGGGAATTTGCTAGCATAGTCTGGCAGGACTCACTTCCTTTGTGAACTTGCCATTGTGCGGGGGACTTTGTAGGGACAAGAAGAGTACACTTGGACACGGAGGGCAGCCCCAGCACTCTGTTCTGCGGGTCCCCAGCCTTGATGGCCCAGCTCACCTTGAGAAGATGGAGTCAAGAGCCTGTAGTGATTAGAAGTGTAGGCTCCCAGGGCCTGGGGTCCTGAGATTCTGCAGGTTCCCGCTTCAGGCTGCTTCGACCTCCAGGGAACAAGGGACAGGGAGGTCCTGGGTGATGAAATCCTTTTCGGTTTTATGGGAGGCACCTAACTGGAGTAAAATAGACTGGTTTGAATTTCAGCTCCTTTATGTTTCCCCTGCCCACCTCCTGGTTCTGCCACTAATGAGCAGTAAACCAGCTAATAGGGAGAAGGGAGGAAGAGCAGCAGCAGTCGGGGGTGCTGCAGGCTGCCTGCTCAGGGCCAGGCAAGTGCCCTTCGCTCCACTGAGCTGGCTTTGCAGAGTGGCTGAGCACTAGCCTGGCCCTGGGGTTCCAATGGAGGGATTGCTGTCCTGCCCTAGGCAACTTGGTCTAGAAGCTGAGAGTCTGAGATTGTGGGTTTGGTGAGCAGGCCTCAGGGCAAAGTCATGTCCAGGACTTTGTGTCATGTCCTGGGAAGGATTTTCATCCAGATTCCATTTTTCCCAGTGAGAAACACCTGCAAAGTTGGGTGGTTATTAACCTGACTCAGCCTCCCACCAAATAATAATAATAAAAATAACACTACCCTTGAGATAGATCCTCTGCAAGCATCAGGAGTAAAAGAATGGCTTTTTCTCTCAGCCTCTCTGAGGTTTGAAACAGGAACTTATTTCTGAGGCACCATAATAACCAAGTTACCTGGACAAAAAATGACAAGTAACTTGTCTTAGTTAACAGGATCAAGCCAGGCAGAAACTCAAAAATTTTTTTGGTGTGTTGCTGCCTCTGTGATGCCCAGGTCTCATCTGGAGCGGTGCTGACCACCCTTAGTTCCCTCCCATTTTCAATGCCTGTTTAGGCCTTCACCCTCCTTAGATGCAGCTCTTTCAGTTTCCCGCCTGAAGAGGAGAGGGGTGGCCCACCTTCTCCAACTGCAGCTGAGTGTCTAAAAGTGTCTGGAGAAAATTCAGTTTGTTAATCACGTTTTCATCTGGTCAGATGGTTTAGAGGTGTATTATTATTGGCCATGCCGCGTGACTTTAGTCCTCCAACCAGGATTTGAACCCCAGCCCGGCAGTGAAAGCATCACGTCCTAACTGCTAGACCACCAGGGAATGCCTAGAGTTGAATTCTTAGTTTTTAGAGGATCTTTGTAGATATCACAGAAAAGGCATTAGGGTGCTGCTTGATGCCAGGATATTGTGATGTGTATATCAGAATGGAAGATGGAGTCAGGTTTGGCAAGCCTGTCTCAGTATTGGGGGCTGAGCTGTTCTCTGCCTGCACGGGTTCACGCAGTTTGGACAGAGTGTAGAAAAAATTGTAAAATAATGAAATGACTGTAAGAGATGATCATCAGGGAGAATTGGAAGGACTTGAATTTATTCAGCCCAAAGAGGTAGCCAAGAGGTCAGGTAATATATCTTTGAATATTAGGATGGCTGATAGGAGTGTGATGACCAAATTTCAGTCTTCATTGCAGTTCATGCTGGAGATTTCATCTGATTCAAGAGACGTGGTTAGATGTCGGGGGGCGGGGGGGTGCAGGGGGCGGACTCTAGATTCTTTTCCTAGATTTACTGTAAAATCAAGAAAACCTGTCTTTGCAGCCCCTACCCCTTTCAAGGATATAAAATGGGTTTGTTTTAGAAGTGCATCTAAGAACATACTGGGAACTTTGAGTAGATTTTTCTATAATAACAGTCTGTAAAATTATGTATATGTTCCCTGGCCAGTACATAGATGCCATTTAATTGTAGTACATCTTCAATTCCTTTGTGGTGAAAAATCAGGAAAAACTAATAATGTGTTAATGCCAATACTTAAAACAGCTCAGAAAAGCAAAATTGCACATGCAGGATTATTGGCCTGTGACTCAGCAGCCATCCTGTGTTGCGGTTCGGGGCGTGGATTTGGGGTCTGACACCAGCCGCCCTGCCTCCGCCCTTGATGGTGCGGGAGTGTGGGCAAGTTCTCTTACCTCTCTGTGCTTCTGTTTTCTCCTTGTTAGGATGAGATGATAATAGCCCCCAGGGGGTGGGGAGTGGCAAGGATGAATGAGAGTGATGGTGACTGTAAGATGTGGAATGAGAGAAATAGTCTCCCGAGATAGCTGGGCAGGTTGGGAGAGAGGATAGTAGTGGAAGAAGGTTGTGCTGTGTGACACGAGAGAATTCCTAAAGTAGCCCATTGAACTGTGGATTACACTGAAGAGGCGAGGTGGACTCCTGGGGATGAGGGAGAGCTTTGAGGTCAGAGTTTCTTGTCCTGGGCTCCAAGTGGTGCCATCAGTCTAGGGTAGAAATGTTATATGAAGGGGAACAGATGGGCAGCTAGATCTTCATTTGTTCAGCAAGCTCTTAATCAGCCCTGTGGATGAGATTTACTGGTAAGGAAGGCAGACCCTGCCTGTCCTGGTAGAGCTTGCATAATGGGAGTGGCACTAAACACTTAGTTAATTAGTGAGTTATTCAGGTTAGGTGCCTGTAGCTCTAGTAGGGGCTGCCTGTGGTTCTGTTCCTGCTGGTGGAATGTTGAGAAGGCCTGGTCTTGGGTCTTGTTCCCCACGGCTGTTTCATTCAGGAGGTCAGCACTTCGCTGGGAAGCCCAAGGGCAGAGCTCCCATGTTGGCCTGGCTGGCCAGTTTATTCATTCAAGACACTAGATAGCACCTCTGGTCTTGGCAAGCCATCTTAGACATCTAAGTTATTGGTTCCTGGAGTGTCCTGGTGGTTGAACCAGCCACATATCTTTTGCCATTCCTGGGCAAGTGCCTAGAGCAGGCTGGTGAGCTGTTGTGTTTTGTGGAGAACAGGGCATCAGTTCTTGAGACTTCCTCCTGGTGGGCCTGTTGCTGCTGTATCTCTTCCGCACTTTTACTGCCAGGAACAAATAGGTCCTGCCCCCGCGGGAGATTTGCTTCTGGCCTCGGAACTGTGGAGTCTGAGAGGGGGAGGGTCTGTGGGAGACTTAGCCCAGAGCTCCACTGTCCCTTAGCCTGGAATAATCCTGTATGGAGCCAGTGGTGGGCAGTCTGGGGAAAGTTGCCTTTGTCTCCTGCCCTTTGCAAATGTTTGTGAAGCAAATTTTCTAGAGTGCTACCCATTTCCCACTGGGCTTGGTACACCTGGCATGAAGTAGCCCCTCAGGAAGAAGCTGCAAGTCCCGACTCGGGTGTGCCCTCTGGGAAGCTGCCTTGGAGCTGAGCTCTCTCCACTAAGCTCTGAGCACTCTGCCACAGCCCTCTCACACACTCTTGTTCTCTGTCTTCCTACCAGCTCAAGCTCCAGTTTCTCAGTTTTACATTTTTTCATTTCAATTTTGCATTTCCAGTCTGTTTTGCATTTTTCTTCAGCTCTTTGCCTGATAACTTGACATGTAGGGGGCAAGAATGAGCTTGTGTTGATTGCCATTGTTGTATACCATTCTTATTTAACCAGGTGCTCACAACTCTGCTTTGTCGATAAGGAAACCAGGGTTCGAGAAGTTCAAGCTGTTCGTTGATCAAGCCCACTTGGGATTAGTGGCGGCATAAAGTGGCCTCCAGCCCTGTGTGGGTCTCACCTCGCTGAATTGTGGCGAGGGGCCAGCAAAATGTTGGATGAATGAGCAAAGGTCACAAGAGGTGCCATGTGCCTGGGCGTGAGTGGCAGGCGCTCTGGCTTAGACCGACACCTGCCCTGAGAGGTCTGCCTGGTGCACACTGGAGCAGGGCACCTGAAAGAAACTAGGGGAAGGCAAGTCGCCTTTGGCAAGGACTTGTGCCTTTAAAAGAAAGCCTCTAAAGACTAGTTTTGTATTGCATGTGATTACCTTCTAATTTGTCAGATTTGAGTTTCTTAGAGCAGAACACTGCGATACGACTAAATACAATGCTCTCTGCCCACTGTCCCAGCTCAGGGGCCTGTGTGTATAGATTGACTTCTAGATCCAAGGAGTAGGTCTTGTCTGTCTTACTCTTAGCCCCCTCCCTGCAGGACGGGCCTTGCCCTAAGACTAGAAACTGACTGTTTCCAGTGAGAAAGAGGAGATTCCACCTATTCTACTGTTCCTGTATTCCTGTGTGTGTGTATGCTCAGTTGCTCAGTCATGTCTGACTCTTTTGCAACCCTATGGACTGTAGCCTGCCAGGCTTCCCTGCCCATGGGATTCTCCAGGCAAGAACACTGAAATGGGTTGCCATGGTCTCCTCCAGGGAAATCTTCCCAACCCATGGATTGAACCATCTTCTCTTACATATCCTGCATTGACAGGCAGGTTCTTTACCAGTCGGATACGGATCAACTTAGCACACACGTGCATGACATCTGACTTTGTGTCCAGAGCCAGAAGTTCTTGGAGGTTCTGGACACGTGTGTCTGGCACTCCTGCAGGGAGGGTCAGAGTGGGCAGGGGTAGACAATGCTGGGGCTGTGGGACTGGGCTGGTTGCCACATCAGACCCTGTGTCGGGTAGGGGTGGACCTTTCCTGTACCACTGCTCCCACCTCTCTGGGCTTTTGGGAGCCCCCAGTGTGAACTGTGAGGAGCAGGTGGTCTGACAGACTGGAGATAGGCTTGGTGCCTCCAGGCCAGGCGAACCCAGCTCCTCAGATGGCTGCCAGACCCCAGGGGCAGCCTATAAAACCAGCCGCATCCAGACGGGTCAGGCCAGTTCCCTTTGGTCGGCCGCGGCACTTCCTGCCCAGGTGTTTGTAGGAGCCCAGCCTGACTGCAGAGTGAATCGAGTACCCACAGCAAGTGAGGCTGAATGGGCACCAGGCAGGCCTTCTCTCCTCAGGGGCAGAACTCTGGGGCTTGAGCTCTGAGCTGCCAGAGCCAAGACTTCTGCTCTCTCTGAGTGCCTGTGCTGAAGCCACAGTCAGATGGTGGCAGCAGGCAGTGCATGCTCTCTGACCCCATCCCCTGGGCCTTTAGCATCTGAAGAGCTCGCCTTTCTTGTTTCTTGGAGGCCTGGAGCAGTTGTTCAGGGTCTGTGGGATACAGTTTCTGCCCCTGCCCTCTCGTTGCATTGTAAACTGAGCCCCTCACAGTTCACCTCACACTGGGTCTTTCTCGGGAAAGCAGTGGCACTGCCGTGTTCCCTGGGGCAGACTCTCAAGGGTTTTCAGTGGAACAGTTGCAGGACAGGGTTCAGATGCAGGCTGCATTTTCAGATTTCTCACCACCCCTGCTGGCTCTGGACTCCTGGTGTGGGGATTTGAGGGCCACAGCTGGGCTGCCCTCCCCTGTCTGTGGGATCCCCGGGATGTTGGCCTGCCGGGTTCCTACTCTGTTTGGTCCTGCGTGGTGACTAGTATCATTCTCACCACCACTCTTAAGTAAGGTTCCTTCTGATGTGTCTCTTTGGGATGAGGAATCTGAAGTTCAGCAAATTTAAGTTTTTCATGATGGGCAGACTTGGCATTTAAATCCAGGTCTGCCTGACTTAAAGCTTTGGTTTTTTCCATTTTACCAGCTCTGGGGGATTCAAGAGATACCAGCCGCATCTTTATCTGGCTTTATCACAAGAATTTCAGCAGCTTCACCTCTCTGTTTTTCCATGAAGTAACATCAACTGAGTTTAAAAGAACAGTAGCTTGCCTTTGTGCTTTTGCTGCTTTTCTTCTCTGATAGAAGCTTCAAGAAACTCAGTGTCCATGAAAAAGTATTATTCCTTTGAGAGGTGGGGATTATTCCAAAAGAGATTGCAGAGGTGGGCAGTGCTTAGCTTGGTGCCCGCTGCGTGGCTTTAGGTGTAACTGTAGGGAAGTGGCTTGAGACAGGGCCTTTCTTGACCCTCACCCAAGGGGCCACCTGGTCAGCTCTTGCCTAAGACCCCCCCCCCCCCCCCACCAAAGTACTCCCTCCCATTAAGAATAAACCAAAAAGACCGAAAGCCAAAATTTAAAGTGTAGTGGTAAGAGAAGTTTCAGAAAGAGCACTGGGGAGGACATGGGTCCTGAACCCCTAAGGGTGAGGTGGGGGTGTGGTCTAGAGCCAGGTAATTTAGGGAGACCCACTGGCAGGGCTGAGGGCCACTTTCCAGCCCAGTGCAGCCTCTGCAGGAGTGAAGCAGACTTGATCTGCTCATTCAGGCCCCCGCCCCCCTCCTCCTTTCCCCTCTGGTGCCCATGGCCCATCTCCTCCAGGCCTTTGACCTGTTCTCACACACAGTACCTTGGGGTGTGCTCCACCTGGCCTAGTGGGTGGTGGGGGCTGGGTATAAGGTGCTGCTACAGTTTGAGGGCAAACTCCCCTTTTTCTGTTTCTGTGGAGATAACTTCACCCAGCCAGGCAGACTTGTGATTTTGGATTCAACTTGTGATTCGATGGGTCTTCGGCTCTGAGGACTACCAGCCGGCCACTATGCTTCATGGCAGCTGTCAGACTGGTTTTCTTCAGTGAGAGCTTGCTTGACATGGTCTCGGCAAGCTGTAATATGCCCTAGGGAGTCTCTCCTAGGAACCTTCTCCCAAGGGTGCCCAGACTACCTGTCCCTGGGAGGACAGGGCTTCCCAAAGAAGAGGAAGGTAGTCTGAGAACCTAGGCACCCTGGTGGTATGTTGGCAGAGGTAGGAAGTTCCTGGTTGAGCTAGTCTGTAAGTGGGAGAGACAGACGGCAGGGGGCTTGGCAGGGCTGGAAGGGAAACCAAGCTTTCCTGGTTCAATGGGATCTTCCCCCATTGAGCTAGGCCCCCCTGCAGGTTAGAGGGGCCCTGGCAGGCTGGGCGCCCCGTCCACCCAGCCCCACCCCAGGGAAAAGCTGCTGCTGAAGTTCTCACGTGTCCATCTGGCTTCAAAGCATGACTCACTCTCTTCAGCCCTGGAGTGAGTGTGGTAGACAGCAGAGACCCCCAGCCTCTCCTGGGGGGTTGTGGGGGAGTGCCGTGGCTGCCTTAGGCACCACATGAGAGCTGGGAGTTGTTCTAAGGGTGACAAGATTTGGCAGATTCAGGGGAGGCTTGCAGGAGGCCTTTATGCTTGATTTGGAAATGTGACTTGCACCCTGTGATTTAGAGGCTTCCCTGGAGCGTTAGCCTCAGGGACAGTGAGTGTCCCTGAGGGACTGGAGGGCTGAGAGGGAGATGTAAGAGTGAATCCTCTGCAGGAAACAAGTTCTCAGGTTCTGGGGACAGCTCCAGAAAATGGAAGGCTCCTCTCCTAATATTTCATGTTGAGAGGGAAAGACTGAGTGGGACCAAGTATCCCAGAATCCCTGGGCCATCCATACATGTGGCCGGTCTACCAGCCAACTGGGGGTGGAGAACAGACCAAGTCCTTCCTTGGTCTGCTAAGAATTCTTCATTGACCAGACTTGAAAACACCTCCCTCTGTTCGCTTTCCATTTCTCCTCTACCCCTCCTTATTCTGCACTTGGTGTTCATGTCCTTAAAGGCCAGGTGACCTCAGCCTTGGCCACCAGCCATTCCCAGGCTGATTGCTGTAGTAATTTGGGGCCTGTTGAGGGGCTTTGGCCCCTGCTCAGCTGTGTGGTCTGTTCCCTGATCTCCAGGCCTTTTGGGAGTGGAGGAGGCCTGGGTGCAGACTTCCCCAGGAAGTACTGATGTCTTTCTCCTAGTTCTTGCTCCTTCACCTCCGGCACAGGGGTGCCCTGCCAGTGAGGGAAGGGCCTGGGGTTGTAAGCACCTGGGATGCTTTTGAAGGTGAAATGAGGCATTGCTAATAAGTGTGCTGAGCAATCAGGGATGGGTGGTCCCCCTGATGAGAAGCAAGAAAGAGTCTTAGGGAGCCTAGCAGATGCCTGGAATTTTTCAGGAGCACTGCAGTCTGTGCTTCAGGAATGAATGGATTTGCCTTCTGTGACTCTCTGTCCTGCCTGGGGCCTGGTCTCTGGATATGCAGGTCCCCGCACGTGGCCAGAGCAATGCCTGGCATGCTGCGTCCCTTTTCCAGTTTTCCAAGTTCATTCTCAGGGGTGAGGGAAACCCACGCTGCCCTCAGCCTGGTTTTCGAAGCACTGTTTCTCGGCTAGTCTGGCTTATCTCTGGAGAGAAGAGACCCAGTGATCCCAGACACTGGCCCAAGGCCACAGGAGTTACTGGAAGGGCTCAGGACTTGGGATTTTCAGGGTTAAATCTTGGCCCTGCAGCGACTGCTCCCAGCTCCTCTTGTGGAGTGAGAGTGAATAACAATAGCAGTAGGGAAATTTAGCTGAAAAACCTGAGGGGGGTCGCAGAATGCTGGCGAGGGCAGAGCCCAGTCTGACACCTTACTTGGCATCACCTTGCTTTGTTGGAGTATAGGTAGAGAGTGAACAGACCACCACCCCCGCCACCTCGCCCCTCAGTTCTTCATTGCCTATGCCATGCCTATGCCTATGCCTATGCACACAGCCTACTTTGGCCTTTTTCATTTAGGAGGAGACTCAGGGGGCCCCAGGTATGTGGGAGGTGGGGGTGTCTGCCATGCACATTTAGGGGGCGATGCTTGGTCATGGGCATCGTCCTGGGGCTCTAGGTTTCCAGTGATTCTCTCCTCCATCCTGCCCCTTTCTGGCATCTTGCCTACCTGGAGGGAGTCCTGATAAAAAGGGCTGGACTAACATGGCTGAACGGCTTTGTCCCCTGAGTCAGTTCTTCCCTTTGATACTTTCTTTTCCTAGCTCTTGGTGGCTGGTGGACTTTTAAGGGTGTACCACAGGTCTAGAGTGTGGTCTGTGGGTCTCCTACCTGGGAACCCTGGCCCCAACCTTACTGCCATCCCTCCCCCAGATACTGGGCTGTTTGGAATCTGAACTAAGGTGGGGCTGGCTCCAGGGGCTGGGTGATACCTCCCCTCACAGGCTCCTCACAGCCAGGCCTTCACCCTTCAGGGGGCTTTGCAGCAATACCCAGGTTATAGCCGTCCACTGTACTTGCCAGGCAGGTGTCCTCACAGAATAGACTTGGCCTTCTCCACAGCCCAGCAGGCAGGTTCCTCATCTCAGCTTCTCACTGTCCATCGCCTTATCCTCCTTGGCTAATCTCCGAGGCCCCAGGAAGGGGGAGGGATTGATCGTGTCTTTGAGGGACTAGATGGACTTCCACCACCCAAGCCCCTATCCTGCTTCAGTGTCCTCAGGGTCTCTTCCTGTCCTGTGATGAATATCCAGTGGGAGAAAAACAGGTGGAAACAGCTGCATATTTTGTCCCCAGCCTTTTCTGTCTTCTGACTCTGGGTTTGCATCACGCCATAGGCTCTCCAGGTGCTTGGTTCAGAGGAGAGTGGGGTAGCCAGTCCACGCACAGCTGCTGGTAGCATGACCCCACTAGACTTTTGCACTCTGGAAGAGGGGTCCTAAGAAAATCCAGGCTGGAAATGCAGTGAGGGTAGGCCAGAGTTACTGCAGTGGATGCTGGAAGGACTTCAGTGGGGGAGAAGGCAGACCAGGACAGGCTTCTTCTCATTGCCTGCTTCTGTCCTGCAGGTTGGAGATACTCCATGACACATACTCGGAGGAAGTCTCTTCCCATGCTGAGTTCAGGCCCCACAGGCCGCCAGGAGCCCCTGCAAATGGAAGGCAGCAGTGTGGAGCAGCAGGCAGAGGGCGTGGAGCCAGGTCCTCCTGAGAGCCGGGAGCATCTTACAGGGCGCCGCAAGAACTACCCACTGCGGAAGCGCCCGTTAGTTCCCGAGAAGCCCAAGACCTGCAAAGTGCTGCTGACCCGCCTGGAGAATGTGGCCGGTCCACGGAGCGCAGATGAGGCTGATGAGCTGCCCCCCGACCTGCCCAAGCCCCCTAGCCCAACCCCATCCAGCGAGGACACTGCCCTCTCACAGCCCCGCAAGCGGCGCCTGGCCTCCCTCAACGCCGAGGCCCTCAATAACCTGCTGCTGGAGCGGGAGGAGACCAGCAGCCTGGTGGGCACCCGCCGCAGCCGAGGAGGAGACCCCCACCGCAGCCGTGACCGTGACCGGGCCACTGGAGGCTGGGCCTCCTCTAAGAAGCGGCCCCGGCTTGGGAACCTCGGAGAAGGAAGTCGGGACCTGTCTCCAGAGCTGGCACCGGATGAAGGGGCCCGCAGAGATAGTGATCCAACTCCCAAGAGACTGGCCAGCCTGAATGCAGCTGCCTTCCTGAAGCTAAGCCAGGAGCGGGAGCTCCCCCTGCGGCCACCTCGTGCCCACCCTGAAGCAGATGGGCACTCTGTGGAGCCACCAGCACCCAAGGGCCTGAGGCCTAAGTGGGCCAAGGTCAACGGCAAGAACTATCCCAAGGCCCGACAGGGGGCTGGCGGCTCTGGGGAGGCTGCAGGCCCACCCGGCTGGCAAGGGTGCCCCGAGGAGCCTTGGCCATCTTCCCCCCTCGTGAGCCAGCCAGCCAGCCACCTTACCAGCCCCTGAGCAAGGCTCTGGAGAGCCCTTTAGGGCTGCGCCCACAGCTGCCCCTGCTGATGGGGGGCCAGGCAGCCCTGAAGCCGGAGCCTGGGCGCCCAGGCGAGGAGTCACCTGCCCCCAAGCAGGAACTGCACCAGCCCTCGTTCTCCACACCGCAGCTCTCCCCACTCCCGATGCCTGGCAACCCTGCTGACTACAATGGCCTGTATGGTCGGCCTGAGCTCACCGCATTGGGCAACTTCTATCTGTACTGCAGCCAAGACGGGCTGCAGTGTGGGGGCTACTCTTCCTGCCCCATGCTCCCTGAGGGCAAGCTGTCCCCAGTGGCTGCACCTAACGAGGGGCTTCTCTTGGCTCCAAGCTCAGTGCCTGCAGGCACCCCTTTCCAGCACCCTCCGTGGGGTTCTCGCTATTGCTCCGACGAGGACACTGGAGCGAATGGCTACGGCATCTGTGAAATGTTGTCCACGTCTCTCACCCACATCGGCACTGCCTGTGGCGGCTGCCCCTACAAAATGCCTTTTGCAGCAGGTATGGCTTCCTAGAGGTGGGGTATCCCAGGGCATCTCTGAGATGCGGTGTCCCAGGAGAGTGGGCCGTGGACTGGGGTGGGGTGCCTTGGCATCTACAACTGCATAGGAAGGCAAGGGGTTTTGAGAAGGGCGGATTCCTCTGATTTTGTGCGATCAGCCTAGGAAATTCCCAGGAAAGAGGCCCATGTTTAGTTCTCAGCAGCCCTGCTGTGTCCCTGCTGTCTGTAGAGGTTTCTCAACTTGGCAGTTGGCAGCATGGTGGTGGTGGAAAGGGCAAGGACAGTTTCTCCTGCCTCCCCACTGGGATACTCATTCTTAGACTTTGAGTAGCAAGTTAGATGTTGAAATTAGCACTTGTGCCATATTGTTCCCATGTCCCTTTTGCCTTCCTTGAGGAAAACTAGAATTCGTTACTTCCCAGGAACCCAGACCATCTGCTTGCCAACCAAGTGCAGTATCCATGGGAGGGATGGTGGATACCAGGCTTGGTAGGTGGTGCCAGCTGTATTAGGGTAGTTTCATCCTGGCTGTACAGGCCTTGAAAGAGAAGTAATGCTCAGACTTAGTATCGCCTTGCTAGGTGTGGACCAGATGGGCACAACCCGGAGAACAGACAGGCTGCTGTTGGGGCCTGTGGCTTTGGTGTGTACCTTCTCAGCAAGAACAGATACCTGAGAGCTCATGCTGTAGCTGATGAGACAGCCCTAAGTGATCTCTCTGCCCCCAAACTGGCAGGAGTGTCTTCACATGCGTCTCCAGGCTCCCTTCCGGGCAGAAATGACACGACCAGAGCCATGCTGGCCAACACATCTGCCGTGCTGCTGGTGAAGTGAGGGGCCATGCCTTCTCAGGGCTTTATGCCTTCTCCTCCACAGCCCTTCTCGAAGGGGTCTATAAAACAACTTAATAGACCGCTTGACTCTCGCCAGACTGGTTGTTTCAGGTTCTGGCGTGAGTAGGAGCTCTGGAGAGATGAGAACAGGCTTCTTCTTAGGCTTTTATTTCTTTTCTGTACCACTCCCTAAGTTTAGTCACCCAACCCGTGGGACCCAAGACCCTTAGCCCTTTGCCCTGGGACACCGGAAAGTACCATGTGCCAGGTGCTTGTTGTTGGTGCTTTATATATCGGAGGCCATACGGCATGTTAATTGAGCACAGACTCTGTGGCCAGACTGAAATGTTCTCCCCTGCCACATGATCGATAGTGTGACAAACCAGTAACTGCTCTGTGTCTCAGTTTCCTTAATTGTAAAATGAGAGTAGTGGTACCCACTTCCTGGGCTTGTTGTGAGGATGAGATGAGTTGATAGAAAAATGCCTAGGACATACTGCATGATACTCGAAACTACTGCTTTTGTGGCAAGGCACTGAAAGGTAAAGTGACTTGCCTGAGGTCACACAGCTGGCGAGTGGCAGATCAGGAACTCACATCCTCATCTAGCTTCAGATCCCCTGTTCTCAATCACTACAGAGGCCTTTAGAAAAGGAATATTAAGTCAGAGCTAGAGATGCTGTTCCCATCCTACTTCTTTCAGGCTAGAAGAGGAGATGGAGATGTTTATGGGCCAGTCTCCCAAGGTCAAGGAAAACCGTTGGCAATCACTGATCATCTACCTAGAGGGCCTCTGACCCACCTGCCACTGCGTTGGCCTTTGGGTTCACACTTAGAATTAAGATGGAAGCGGGCTTCCCTGATAGCTCAGTTGGTAAAGAATCCGCCTGCAATTCGGGAGACCTGGGTTCAGTCCCTGGGTTGGGAAGATCCCCTAGAGAAGAGAAAGGCTATCCACTCCAGTATTCTGGCCTGGAGAATTCCACAGACTGTATAATCCATGGGGTTGCAGAGTCAGACACAACTGAGCAACTTTCACTTTCAGGCTCTGAAAGCAGAGGTGCTGGGGATTCACTGCTTGTCCTTACCTGCCTTGATTCCCTCTCTCATTTTCCCAGAAGGCTGCAGATCCCTGGGCCAGCTGGAATTTCCTCTCCCGGCAGCTGGCCACCCTGCCTCGCCTGCCCACCCCCTCCTGGGGTGCCCTGTGCCCAGCGTGCCACCTGCAGCAGAGCCCGTCCCCCATCTTCAGACACCCACCTCGGAGCCCCAGACAGTAGCCCGCGCGTGTCCTCAGAGCGCCAAGCCTCCTAGTGGCTCCAAGTCGGGTCTGCGCACAGGCTCCAGCTGTAGGCACACTGCGCGGAGCAAGACCGCCCGCAGGCCCAGCCACCCCAAGCAGCCTCGTGTCCAGCGCCCACGTCCCCGCCGCCGCCGCCGCCGCCGCACTAATGGCTGGGTGCCCGTCGGGGCTGCCTGCGAGAAGGCCGTCTATGTCTTGGTGAGCGCTAGCTCCCAGCCAATGGGGAGAAGGGAGGGTGGTGGCAGGGACACAGGACCTGCAGCGAGGTGGATCCCAGCCACCCCTGTCTCTGGCCACTCTGAGAGGTGACAAGGGGTTCCAGCTCAGTTTTACCCTGGGGAAGTGATCACACTGGCCCAGCCTGCTCCTCCAGCCCCTCCTGATCCGGTGCCCTGTGCCTTGGAGAGTCAGGGAATACACAGTCAGTCACAGCTGGTGGCTTCCATCTCCATCACTGACTCTCAGAGAGGCCTCCTGCTGAGTCTTCACCTCTCTTCCTGGATTGTAAAGTAGAGGACTTCCCTGGAGACTTTTTGGATAAGTATGTTCAAGGGAAATGGGGATAAGCATAGGAAATTAGTGACACAGGAATGTCTGTGATGATGAGAAGAATGTTGGCTAAAATGTATTGAGCACTTCTGAGGGGCCAGAACTGAGTGAAGTTTTTGCATGCATTATCCGCTTTCATCCCCACCACTGCCCTGTGAGGTACGCCGCACCCTGTGGTCCTGTAACTATCCTCATTTGAAGACAGGCTTAGCAGTAGATTAAGTAATTTGCCCAAGGCTTCGCCACTTACCGTGGTGGTTTAAGAGTCAAAGTCAGACTGTCCATTAGGAAACGAGGACCACCCGGTGCTGGGGGCTTGGAGCATGAAAGCCGGCTGTCAGGGGTCAGGTGTTCAGACACAGCTCCAGAAGTTTCAGGTCACTCTCTTACCTCTGCTCTCGTTTATCGCCCTTTCTCCCACCCTGCCCTGAAAGCCAGGCTCAGGGAGGAGGGGACAGAGCACTCACCGCTTTTGTAGTCTGCTGTCCCCAGTGGTTTGAGTGCTCTGAGGAGATCACAGAGGGAAACAACATCACTCCCTCCCCATGCTGAGTGTGACCCCACAAGCCTTGTTTGTGTCACTGATTTGTTGCTCAGGATGAACCGGAACCAGCCATTCGAAAGAGCTACCAGGCAGTGGAGCGGCATGGAGAGACGATCCGAGTCCGGGACACTGTCCTGCTCAAGTCAGGCCCTCGAAAGACATCTACACCTTATGTGGCCAAGATCTCTGCCCTCTGGGAGAACCCTGAATCAGGTACCCCCTGCCTAGAGTTGAGCTGAGCACTAGTGTCCCGTGTTCTTAGCAGAGTCTGCCTCCCTCTAAGCCAGCGTCTGTCTGTTGCTCAGGGCTGCAGACAGCCTTGGGCTGGGCTTGGATCAGCTCATTAACCTTTCTGGCTAGCAGGGACCGGGCACCCGTCACCCTGCTTCACCTGTCAATGCCTTTTTCTCCTTCTTCCTCCACGCCTAACAGCATTCTCGGCCACTGAGTTACCAGACTTGGCCCAAGGCAGGGGATAGGGGTGGCCAGAGCCCACAGGATTGGCCCAGGCTTTGAAGTTGGATGAGCCTCCAGGGCAGGTGGCCAGCCCGCCTGCCCATCTCAGTCATTCTGGAGTTGCCGGCTCAAGCCCTGATTGCTTCTGTTTCCCTCAGGAGAGCTGATGATGAGCCTCTTGTGGTATTACAGACCAGAGCACTTACAGGGTGGCCGTAGTCCCAGCATGCACGAGGTGAGCTGCCTGGCGGCGGGGAGGCAGGGGCATGGAGAGCATGGTATGGGGCAGCAGCCTGGCTGGTCTGGTCCCTGGACTTGTCACCTTGGATACAGAGAACCTGGGGAAGGGCCTGAGTTGTAGCCTCTTTTGCTAACACTGCCCAGTTCATGTTTCAGTGGCTCTTTTGTCCGGAAAGGCGGGGCAGAAAGGGGCCCCCTAAGGCAGGGGGTGCCAGAATGGGAACAAGTATATACGTCCTCCTGGTGACAGGAAGGGGGAGTGCACACTTTTAGTGTCTGCAGCGGGAGAGGGAGGGGAGGGAACACTCTCCTGACACACCTGGGTATCTCCCAAGCCCTGCACTCGGAGAGGTCATGCCATCTGGGTGTGGTTGCTCCACCCCCAGACTAGACTCCCTTTTGCTCTTTTTCCCCCTGCTGGGAACTTTTTCCTATAACCAGGAGGATGTGCACCAGTTCCTCTCTTCTCCCCTGGGCTGGGTTGGGGGTCAGGAGGCTGATGTCAGTCAGGGGCTGGAGCAGGCACCTGGCTCCTCCTGAGAAAGACAGGACCTAGAAGGAATGCCCTGGGCTGTTTGATGAGAACGGTTAGGCTGAAATTCCAGGGAAGCTCCTTGGCTTCCTGGGCGCTAGCTGGAGTTAAAATATTTCGGGTCAGGACTCCCAGCAGAGTTCATGTCCATCTTGCTCTTGGAGTTAGGTGCTTCCCCCCACCCTGGTAGCCAACCTCCTTCTGTCTCCCCTTGAGCCTTTGCAGAATGAAGTCTTTGCATCGCGACATCAAGACCAGAACAGCGTAGCCTGCATCGAAGAGAAGTGCTATGTGCTGACTTTTGCCGAGTACTGCAGGTGAGTGGCGCCCTGTACCTCTGGCTCGCCTCTCCCCTCAGACTCCCCAGACTATTTGTGGGTTGCCTGTGATCCCCAAGGTGATTTTTCTTATTGGACCTGACCTAGAACTTTTTTCCAGTCTGCTTCCATCATCTGATTTTTATAGGAAAAAAGATAAAATTGTTCCCCTTTTGAGGCAGAGTGAATTGGGACAGAGTTTCAGGGGTGGGGATGGTCACAGTACTGCTGTCAGAAGGAAATTGAGGAGAATTGGCAGGTGTTTGGTAGGGAGGTTCAGTAGGTGTGGGTTCCCAGTGACCAAGAAGATGGAGTGGTGGTTGGCAGAGAGGGCATAAGCCCCAGGACAGGAATGGAGGTAGCAGCTGCCCTTGTGGAGGCGGGAGGGGATGTCCAGCTCTTTGGGCAGGGTGGGAAAGGAACTGGTCTTCTGCTAAGAAAGCTGTGAATGGTATGTCACTGCAGATTCTGTGCCATGGCCAAGCGCCGGGGTGAGGGGCTCCCCAGCCGAAAGACAGCACTGGTGCCCCCATCTGTGGACTACTCCACCCCGCCACACCGCACAGTGCCCGAGGACACGGACCCTGAGCTGGTGTTTCTTTGCCGCCATGTTTATGACTTCCGCCATGGCCGCATCCTCAAGAACCCCCAGTAGCCTCCTTACACCCATGCTGGGGCTGCCCACGGGCAAATGGGGCTCAGGGCAGGGGGCACTGCTTGAAGCACAGCACTTGGTTAAGGGGCCACAGGAGCTCAAGGTGGCTGGCCTGTGGTTCTCTTGTGGGGGAGGGCAGGGGGCCCTGTGGGATTGGGCCCCATGGGAGGGAAGGGGAGGCCAGGGTATAAGAAAGGCATCAGAACCTTCAGCTTGGCCCAGGGTGCCTCTCTGGGGTCCATGGGCAGAGGCTCCTAAAGAAGCAGTCTTCCCTGAGGCTGGGCCAAGCCTGAGGGGCATGGGTCCTGGAGGGACTGGGGGAAGGTCATTCAGGAACCATGCCCTTCTTTATCCTCCCCTGGGCCCTTCAAGGGGGCATGGGAGCCAGCTTTACCTCACCCACTGTGACCCGCTGCCTCCCCATTAGCCTGGGACCAGGCTCTCCCAGATTCTAGCACAGCTCCAAGCCCATTCCTTTGAGACCTGGAGAGCCAATGTCTGGCTCCCAGAGCATTGACTTTCTCTTCCTGGACTTGGGGCCTTTCTCTGGCATTCCTCTGCCCTTGCAATGGCCCTTGGTGCTGGGACAAGTTACCAGCCCTCACAGTCATGGGTGTGGCCCCCTCGTGGGAGTCAGCTTCCTGTCCACCTCCTGGTGAAGGCCACCCAGCAGGTCTGGCTTCCCAGAAGTTAACTGATTAACTTGGGCTTTGTCATGTCTGGGAGAGCAGAAGGGAGCTGGGAGGGGGTGGGGGCAGGGGGCAAGGAAAATTGCTACCTGATTTATTGAAGACTTCTCCTCTTGCCTTACACTTGGAGGTTCTAGGAAACCTCTTGCAGAACTTCACACATGACTCTTCAAGCCACACCCACCTGAAATCAAACCAAAGGAGTGCTGTGGCTCCCTTTGCCCCCTACACCCCTTCCCCTAGTCTTTTGTAGATTGCACTAATTTACATCCCAGCAAGAATCAACACTGTATCAGTCCACAGACCTGCTGAGCTGCAGCCACTCACTCTAGGAGCTAAGGACCTGCATTTTTAGTTTGTTCCTGTTGCCAAGGGGCCCTGTTCTCACCTCATGCCGCTCCCCAGAGTAGATTAGGAGGCTCAGCCCCCTGCTGTCCTTGCCAGGACTAGGCCCTGGCCCTGGGGCACTCTGGGGGCGCTGGAGCAGCCTGGTTCTTTCCTATTTGTACCAAAGAGGAGCCTGATGGGGAGAGGGAGAGTGGCTTGGACCTGGTGCTGGGCGTATGCTCAGCAATTCGGCAGGGTACCACCTTGGGGACAGGAGCCAAAGAGGGCAGCACTGGGTCCCCCTCCCCTGGAGAGGGGCAGACACGGACCCCACAGGCTGAGGAGGTGGCACTGGGTGAGGACAGTTGGGCAGGAGCTGGAGAGGGAGGTGGAAGCAAACCCTGAGGGCACACCCAGCAGTCCCCAGCCCTGCCCTGTCCCTGAGCAGACGGCTCCTCCTGATTAGTCACCAGGCTCAGGTGAGGCCTGGACCATTCAGACGTGAATTCACACATGGGAAACCCAATCTCAAACCCCAAGGGAAGAAACTTCGGTCCCTTCTTACTAAATAAGCTGTTTGGAGGAAAACATCAGTCAAGGAGGGTGGGGGAGTAAGAGAGGGTGGCAGAGTGGGAGCTGCTAAGCAGCCCAGCCTCACGCAGCAGGAGAAGGTCAGGCCTCCTCCAGGGAGGCGGGGTCCACTGCCCAGAACTTAAATGCTTTTGAAATCTCTTAGATGTGGAAATATTTTTCGAACCTGAAAATGCAGCTGGTAGAATTTCAGTGGAAGCATAATTCATGTAAAATATATTTTAGTTGATATTTTGTAAAATGCACTTTTTGTGTGTGTCGACCCTGGTTTCTCAGATCTGTATTTCAGTGTTTACAAGGGAGGGAGGACCTTTCTTCACCTCCCTTTTGACAGAGATTAGAAGTACTTCTTTAAGAAAAAAATAAATTTGAGAAATTGTATTAATTTAGAAAAGGACCATTTTCTGTGTGTCCTGTCATCTTTTTGTGTGTGGGCTCACACAGAGGGGCTCACTCCTCTTTATTTTGGGGGGGCTCCTTCTTAACCATTGCAGTGCAGGGACTCACTGAGGCCAATAAGCCAAGAGCACAGGAAAGGGGAGGGCGGGTAGAGAACAGCAGGAGGAGAGGACACAGGGACTGGCCACTTGGAGCTGATTTCTTCGCATCTGGTAGCTGAAGCCACCTGCGTGGGTGAGGGAAATCCTTGGGTCGCCAGTTCTCACCTGGCTGGTGACCTGGGAACTTGCCTCCAAGTGGTTGCATGGTGAAGATACTACTTCATCATCTTCGGTCATGCCCCTGGAGAACTGGTCAGCAGAAGCTGTTTGAGGGCCTTGGCATCTTGAAGCTGTCACTCATGAGGAATTGAAGGCCACATCATGAGGCAAGGACTCAAACCTAGACCATTGGTTCAGTCAATCCAGCCCTCGCCCCAAAGCCTCAGTGTTGACTGTGTCCAAGGTGGGATGTCGTCTAAGGCTGGGGGTGTTCCCTGGAGGCAGTTAATGTTGCTCAGCCGTCTCCTGTGTTTTGTAAGCACATCTGGGTGGGGGCATATCCATAGGGGTTATTGGTGACACAAACACCACCATGGACCTTCTGTAGCACTGACATCAGTGTGCTGCCCACAAGAGTCCCATGAGATGGGCGGTATCCTATCATTTTACAGACAGGAAACTGGTGTGGAGACAAGTATTTTGTCTAGGAACTCCTTTAGAGTAAGTGACTATTCCTGTATTCAGACTGCCTCACTGTGACTGTTAACAGAAAACTGCTCAGAGAAGTGAATACATGTGACCCATTCAGCAAACACTTTCTCAAAGTTGTTTTTCCTCTCCTGGTATAAAAGATGTTGCTCAGTCACTTTAGTCATATCTGACTTTTGCAACCGCATAGACTGTAGCCCACCAGGCTCCTCTGTCCATGGGATTTCCTAGACAAGACTGTCGGAGTGGGTTGCCATTTCCTTCTCCAGTGGATCTCTGCAACCCAGGGATCGAACCTGCATCTCCTGCATTGGCAGGTGGATTCGTTACCACTGAGCCACCTGGAAAGCCCATAAAAGATGTACTTTTCTTCTTTTCTTAAAAAGACTTCAGTAAAAGTAATCCCACTACCATAAATCTACCTTCAGTGCTCTTGGAAACAAGGAGCAGTTTAGTGAGGAGTGAACCCTGATGCAAACTTCTAAATCAGTGAATGGTGCAGCCTGAGATGCACTCTAGCATTCAGACTGGGAGTAGGGAGTCTGCTCTGAGGGGCTGAAGGCCTCCAGGCTTCCCATTCCTGAGGACTCCTCATCCTCTGAATTCTTCTCATCACTCACTAAACTCAGAGCCTCTGGCATCTTCTTTGCCGTTTCCTCCTCAGTACAGTGTGTTCAGGGGTCACCTGCTTTCTCCCTCCACATTTGTGCTCCATTAATCTCAGAAGGATTGTGATTGGGAATTTAGGTTTAGAATCAGACCAATCCATGTAGTCTCAGCTTCCCTGAGCCTCTCTTGTTTCTTGAGCTGCTCAGTGGGAATGCGCAGCATGGCTATGACAACTAGAGAATGAGTACAGAACACTGATGACACCTGCCTCAACACCTGTGGACACTGCTCTGTCTCAGAGCCTTGCTGGCTGCCCGCTTGTAACAGTAAAGTGTGGATACAGTTCAGATCAATAAAAACTGTCCACTGACATCCAAGTCTTTCCCTGTCTCTGCCTCTAGTCTACATGGCTAGCCTGGTGGTGTTGAGCACACAGTTTGGCTCCAGGCAAGGAAGTTGCTACTCAGTGGCCCCAGCTCCTCATCCTTCAAATGTGTGCTGATCACACCAGTAGTCATGAGGTACCAACTTGTCACCGGCCCCTCACCAGAGAGTGTCCCAGCTCTTCAGGCCTGGAGGAGGGAAGACAGGAGAGGAGAAGATTCCATTTCAATACATCCATTGGGTAAATGGATAAACACTGTAACCACCAGGTGCTGTTTTAAATACTAAGGGTCACCATAGAGCTGATCCATTGTCACTGCCTGACAGTCTAGTGGCTTTTTATTGGAGTAGCCCAACACAGCAGATAGGGGAGCACACTGGGACCTCCAGAAATTTGGGAGAAGGGTGTAGCGGCGCCTTGCCTCCAGACCTGTTGGAGCAAGGGCTCTGCGAGGTCAGAGGGTGCGGCGGCCGGGCATTGCGTGCAGGTTCTGTCCGTCCAGCTTCCTGAGGACGCGCTGCGCGGGAGAGGAAACCGCGGCTTCGGTCTTTTCTGCCTTTGGGGCCTCGGCAGCTTTTGTGCCCGAAGGCCGGAGGACCAGAGCGACTCTGGCTCACGCGCCCTTTCCAGGGTAGGGGTCCGCACACTCCCTCCCAGCCCGCTCACTGCAGGGGGCCCGCCCCTCTCCCCGCCCCTGGCCTGGGCCCGCCCCCGCTCCTGTGTCACCGCGGGGCCGGGGGAGGAGAGCGGCCGGGCGGGACATCCGGCCCAGGTCCCTCGCCGCGCTCGCGCGCTGCCCGCTGCCCGCCGACCGCTTCGGCGCCGCATGCCGGGAGTGGGCCACCCCGCGCGCGCCGGGGGCCTCCAGCCAGCGCTGCTCTCCCGGATCCCTTCCGGGCTCCGCGGGTCCAAGCCCTCGGGCCCGCCCCCAGCCCGAGCCCGCCTCCCGGACAGCCCTCGGATCAGCCTGGCCCACGCAGGCCCCCGCCCCGAGAGCACGATGTTCCCCCGCCCGCTGACCCCGCTGGCGGCCCCAAATGGCGCCGAGCCCCTGGGCCGGGCGCTGAGGCGGGCGCCCCTGGGCAGGGCCCGGGTTGGGCTGGGCGGGCCGCCCCTCCTGCTGCCGTCCATGCTGATGTTCGCGGTGATCGTGGCTTCCAGCGGGCTGCTGCTCATGATCGAGCGGGGCATCCTGGCCGAGATGAAGCCCCTTCCCCTGCACCCTCCCAATCGCGAGGACGCGGTCTGGCGCAGGACAGTCCCCAGGCCTGGGAGGCTGTCCCTGGATGCGGGGGACTCGGACCTGCAGGTGAGGCAGGACGTCCGGAACCGGACCTTGCGGGCAGTGTGCGGACAACCGGGCATGCCCCGGGACCCCTGGGACTTGCCGGTGGGGCAGCGGCGCACCCTGCTGCGCCACATCCTCGTGAGTGACCGCTACCGCTTCCTCTACTGCTACGTGCCCAAGGTGGCCTGCTCCAACTGGAAGCGGGTTCTGAAGGTGCTGGCGGGCGTCCTGGACAACGTGGACGTCCGCCTCAAGATGGACCACCGCAGCGACCTTGTTTTCCTGGCCGACCTGCGGCCTGACGAGATTCGCTACCGCCTCCAGCACTACTTCAAGTTCCTGTTTGTGCGGGATCCCTTGGAACGTCTTCTCTCTGCTTACCGCAATAAGTTTGGCGAAATTCGAGAGTACCAGCAGCGCTACGGAGTTGAGATCGTGAAGCGGTACAGGGCTGGTGCGGGGCCCAGTCCTGAGGGGGACGATGTCACCTTCCCCGAGTTCCTGAGATACCTGGCGGATGAGGACCCTGAGCGCATGAACGAGCATTGGATGCCCGTGTACCACCTGTGCCAGCCTTGTGCGGTGCGCTATGACTTTGTGGGCTCCTATGAGCGGCTGGAGGCAGATGCCAACCAGGTGCTGGAGTGGGTGCGGGCACCGCCCATGTCCGATTCCCAGCTCGCCAGGCCTGGTACAGGCCAGCCAGCCCTGAAAGCCTGCACTACCACCTGTGCAGTGCCCCACGGGCCCTGCTGCAGGACGTCCTGCCCAAGTATATCCTGGACTTCTCCCTCTTCGCCTACCCACTGCCTAATGTCACCAGGGAGGCCTGTCACCAGTGACCATGGGTGTGGGCCAGCAGTTTTGGGGGACTGGTTTTGACAATGCCAGCTTCTTTGTTGCCATACAGTGAAACCCTGGCTCCAGCGTTTCTCTTTGTCTAAATGCCTGGCTGGAAAGGACTGCCCTGGGAAATTCCTTGTCCAGGGCGGGTGCCCACCGTGGCTCAGACGACAAGGTTGGACAGGTGGCCTGGTGCTCTCCATAGGGGCGTTTCTTGGGAGCCAATATGATCCTTCTTGCCCTGGCAGGGCAAGATACCAGTTTTTCTAGTGAAGCAATACTTCTCTTCTCAAGACCGGCTCCACGGCCCTGCCTGCAGGGATTTTACTGTCCACTTGATCAACCTTAATTTAACCTGTAGCCAAACCCAGAGGTGGCGCCAACCAGGAGCATGACCGGAGCTGGGGGCCATGTGGCTGTGATCTCCCGTTCATCCACTTCATGTACCTTAGGGCTGGAGTCAGTTGTGCCTTATAAATGACTTCTGTATCGTTTTGCTTCAGACTTAGAATTTCCTATGCTTGCCAGGTTCTTTCCATTTTTTCCAAGGAAAGGAAAACTGAAAGGGCCCCTGCCTGGTAGCTCCAGTACCTGGCCCTACAGCATCCAAAGACCCCTGTGCCCAGCCTCTTCTTGGGGCTCTGGGCACTTTCTCCCATCCCCCAGGGTTGTGACTGGCTGGTGTATGTGGCTGCCACTTTTCTGATGCATTTATTTAAAATTTGTACTTTTTTTTTTAATAGAACCTTTGAGAAGGCTTTGTTTTCCTAATAGCTGAATTTTTTAATAAAGCCATTTTGTATACAAGGTCAGTATCTCTGATTCTCCCTCTGAGCTCCTGTGTGTCCACCAAGTCTCCCTGATGTCCCTCTCCCCAGAACAGGGAGAGAGCTTGCAGGTAGAGAAAGTTGTCACTTGCTAGGGCTAGTGCAGTGGGCCATCATCATACCACGGAGCCTTTGAGAGCTTCCCATAAGCCATACCAATCACTGACTCAGCTTCTGGGCCGCCACCATTAAGAAAGGCCCCAGGCCTAGAGCACATCTACACGATTATTCCCTGAAGGTAAGTAAAGATATTTCTCCTCTTAGGCAGGAGTACTTCTTGACTGAGGAGGCCCTCAGTTGAAAAGGGAGATCATTGCATGGGCTGGGGGAGGTTATTCCTGGCATTGAGAATTATAAGGAAGGCAAGGAGGTTGAGTGGAGGGGCCAGCTTTTGCTGACTTAAATTCAGAGGAAGTTGTGAGCAATGTGGGAGGAGTACGATCAGGGTAGTAGAGGACAGGCCTCAGTGTGACTCATTCAGCTTCTTCTCTCCAGAGACCCCCAGACCCACCAGGGGATGAAGAACAAGAGGCAGGGCCTGCCAAGCCCCTGGGAGAGAGTCACGGCCAGAGCTGGCTCTAGTCCTAGTTCATATGTCCCCCATGGGAACCGCTGTAGTTCAGGGAGGGGGTTGTGGTGAGAGGTGATGCCTGAGGGAGGGAGGGAGGCGGGAAGGGCCTCCTTGCAGATGTCACTTTTACCTGGCCTTGCTATTGGCCTGACTGTGGAGAAGTAAACTAACCACATTTGGGGGAAGGGGCTTCTTTGGGCACTCATGTTTCTTTGCTATGACTCAGCAGGAGGCTTTAACTGATCCCCTGTGTGGGATCCTCAGCTCCTGGAGGTTCCACCTCAGATAACTCCTACCATGCTCGCCATATCTGGCCCGTTACTTGTCAGTCTCTCATGCAGTTCACAGAATGTGAATTGAATCTGTCCTGTTCACGTGACATTCCCAGGACCTAGCCCAAGGGACCGGCAGGAGGTAAATGACCTGGCAGAACCAAGGTGGACATCTTGATTCAGGACAGAGAGTACTGTGCTTGGAGTCACCTAGACTGATTGAGTCCCACCTCTGCTCCTCACCAGCTGCCCAACCATCTCTCTGACCCTCCATTTGCTCCTCTGTATCATGGGAATAATTATGTTTATCTTACACGTAGATCACTGTGAGGAGTATCGAAGAAAAAATGAGTCAAAGGGCCCAACCCAGCACCTGGTTTGAAAGATGTTCTCTGAAATGCTAATTGAACACCTGATCCCTTGGAGGCCAATGGGGACAGGGAGAACCCAGGACACTGTGTCCACTCAGCACTGGGGATCAGAGCTGCCTCTCAGCAGGGCCTTTTGGCCTTTCACTTCCTCTGCCAACTGGTTAGATCTTCTCTGAGTTTCCGGCCCTTCAGGACTTCCCACCCCTATCCCCACCCTCATCCCCAGTCTGTCCCCAGTCTCTTGCTCCTTGCCTGGAACCTGCAGCCCCAGATCCAAGGCAGCGCCTCAGTCTTTCTCCCAAGGCCCTGCAGCGTCGAGCCCAGCTGCTGTGTTTGCCTCGTCTCCTTTCAACCCCACAACAGCCGGGTGCTACAGGTTTTAGCCTGTTCTACAGATGCAGAACCTGGCACAGAGAGAGTTAAGTATCCTGAGTGAAGTCCCTCCCAGGGACCTCCCAAATTGTAGGGGCATGGGTGTGCAGAGTGACAGAGGGAGAGATGGTAGAAGCTGAGGGTGTAGAGAGAAGAGGGGATGGAAAGGTTAAGGAAGATGAAGGAGGGGTAGGGGGGACGTGGGTGGGTTTAGGGGCATTCACACACGTTCTACCTCCGCAGCTCTTTCAGTCCTTCATTTGCAGAGAACCCAGTTCAGCCCAGCTGACATTTGCCAGTCCCTGCCCTGGAGGAGATGCCATCCTTGATGTGATTAGCTTATTGGCTACTTTCTACTACACAGAGAAGGGTGCCAAGCCACAGAGCATCCTGACAGCCAGAACCAGACCCCTTGTGGTGTGGGAGGAGGGTTTGAGGTAAAAGAGGGCCTGCTTAGATGAACTGCCACCTTCTGTCCTTTTTCTCCCTAGAATCAGCGCCTGAGGAACTTCACTGGGGATCTACCATTCCTTTCAGAAAAATGGACTTCTTCAAAGAAGCTGCCATGGAGGTGGCAGAGAGTTGTGTGGGTGCGGCTAGTCCTAATGGGGCTTGCCTTATACTGGGTACCCAAGTCAGAGCTGGAGGTGTGTGGTGAGCTGTGGGTAGTCAGGGTTGGGCCGAGGGCATTCTCAGACACCTGTCCTGTGTCTACTCAGGATTCCCCCTTTCACTGGGTCCATCACCCTCATCCCCACATGGAACCAAGCCCTACGCCACTGCCTGGTGACTCTGAAGACAAAGCCCCCTTTAAAACTCACTGCATCCCTACCACTGAGTCCTCTTGGGCACAGGAGCATGATGCTGGCAGCTTAACTCCTCTCAGCTGAAGGTTATGAACAAAGGAAAGAGGAGGAACCCAAAGGGGCCTGGCCTTCTGGGTCTGGGTCCTGGCTTCACCTCCAGGATCCAGTTCTGATCCATCTTTCATCCATCTGAAGCTACTAGAAACCATGTCACCTTAAATTCTAAGGTCCTTTCCCCTCCGCTTCCCACCTCTGTCCCACCCACCACACAGACCCTATGCAGGAAACACCAAAGTCCAAGTGGAACCACTCACCCTCCCCCTGGGTGGATACAGAGCCCTCACCTTTCCCAGGGGCCAAAAGGAGAGCAAGCCTGCTGGCCCCCTCCCAGGGTGAATCCAGTGCTTTTATTTATTTATTGAACCAGTTCCTCCCTGGCCTCAAACAAGAGAAAAGACATTCTTTCTCTTCCTAAAGGGAAATAAGAATTCACAATGGCTACTCTGATCTGAGAGTACCTGTGCCAGCCGCGCAGTGGAGTACTTTAACTTATCATCCTCTCCCTTCTTACAACAACCCAACAAGGTAAGTAAAAGTATTCTCATTTTATAGATGAAGAAAGTAGGACTGAACGACTTACCCAAAGAGGTGGTGGGGCTGAGCTGAAAACCCAGCTCCATCAAGTGTTTAGTCCTCCCTAGGTGAACATGTGTCACAAGTTACCCAGCTCATTGCGTTTGCTGCAAAGCATCGTGTTCATTTTCTCTAATTTTTGAGCCCTTTTCCTCCAAATCTCCTTCCAACACTCCCCTAGCAATTCTGTTTGCAGGCCTCTTCAGCTATTATAAAACTGTCCAGAATTCCCAACCCTGAGAATCTACTTTCCAGTAGATCCAGACTGAATATAGTAGATTTTCAGTTTGGGTCTTCTGAGAAGCAGATACCAAGACAGAATTAGATATGCAAGACATTAATAGGAGAAAACAGCTGTGAAGGGGGAAGGAAGCAGGAATAGGAGCAGAAATAGGCAGGCAGTGTCTCCTGACCCTTGAGAAAGGAGAGCAGGAAGGAAAAATTGGGTGGGAAGAGTCTCAGATTACAGTGCCCCTCTAAGAAAGTCTCAGCAAGGTTAGTGGGGAGTCCCAGGTCAAGACTGCTTTTTGGAAGAGTCCTCCACTGAGCAGAAAAGCGGGGACACGAACATCGTAGCAGACTGAGGTGCAGCAGCTGGGACCTATCAGCCAATTCTCTCCTCACAGCAGGTTCTCTTGAAAGGAGATGTGAGCCAGGCACTTCCACGGCTGCCACACAGACCTGGTTACTCCAATCTGTGGGCACTGGTCTCCATAGGTTCTGTTGACATAACGACCTTTTTCACAAATAGAAAACAGCTGTTAGCCTAGCAAGAGCCTCTAGGTGTTGGGCATCTGGAAGTAAACTATTCCCCATGGTCATTCCTTGGCTTTATAGCAGGACTACTGCCCCTGCTCTTCGTCTGGGTGTTGGAAGACGTGTGCTATCACTGTTCCCAAGTGCCCGTACTGTAATTTTCATGATGTTTTCTCTGAAATTTACCCAACACTCTGCAGGTTTTGGTTATCTTTGTTCTGCGTCGTCACTGATTGGGTGGATATTGATGATTATCTTCACTTAGCTTCCATGTCTCATAGGCTCACCCTTTTAGCTGAGAGCAGAATCACCCAGAGATTGAGTCTGGGTGATGGAGCCCCAGATCTCCAGGGCATACAGTCTAGATTTTCTCCCAATAGGCTCATCCAGATGGACTTAAGCCACAGGACAGCCTGAGAGGGAAGCAGAATTCCCCTAAAGAGAGCTTCTAGGGACCCGCATGCCCAGGAGTACCAGGTACTCTGTAGACTCCTCTACCGAGCTCTTTGTACTGCCTGGCCCGGACCCCTCTGTAGAGGAGTCCCCATGGAAACAAAGAGAATCATAGTGTTAGTTCTGATGGTGCCCTTGTGGGGAGATCAGGAGGACCAAGTTTGGGTCTGGTCTTCTTCAGCTCCTCAACCCTCCAGCAGGAAAACTTTGCTGGTCTCAGCCTTTGGGTGGGGCTTGGGAGACAGAAACACTCAAAGAGCTTTGGAAGGAGGTGCCTGTTATGTTACTTCTTCCACTGGCCCTGCAGTGCCTGCCCCCAGATCTACTGGGCCACCACCTCCGGGACGATTTGCAGATGGAGGGAGCCATCCATCTCACAGCAGCCTAGGAGGCAGGAAGTCATGAAGCCTCCACTGGACCATTTCTCTGTCCTCAGCCCTGGAGAGCTGAGCTGCATCTGAAACCCCCACGAGAGCCCTAGCAGAGTCCCAAGAGTCCAAGCACTGTGGTCAGAGAGACCATCAGGGCAGAGGAGTCCATGGGAGCCGAGTTTCAGGCTGGCCCCGAGCATACTGGTGCTGAGGGCCACGGGCTGCCTGGAGGAATGCACTGGAGGCAGGCCCAAGAACGTTGGTTTGGCTAGTTGAGGGGAATGGGGCAAAGCTTTCTGGATGAGGAGTTAAGCCAAACTGGGGGTCAACTGATCCCTGGAAATGTAGACATGCCTCCATCACACACACACCCACCCCACGTCCCCCCTCCCACCACCTGCCTAGTGAGAAGCCATAAGGAACCTCTTCCCCAGAAACTGCCGGGAAAGCAGCAGTGGTAGGCTGGTTCTCTGAAGGTGGGGGTAACTCCTGCTGCCTGAGTGCAAGTGATTGCAAGTGTCCAGTGATAAAAATAGAGCTCTTCTGATAGATGAAAGAGAAGGCTGGCCTAACTAAAGCAAGAAAGCCAGGAGGTAAAATCCAGCCCCTGTGCAACTTTTGGGGAGGAGTCTTTGCTTTCTGTCCACTGGGACTGCCCTCAGCCCAAGCACACAGATAACAGAATGAATGAATGGAGTACCAGGGGAACGATGGGCGCAGAGGAAGGATAGAACAAAGAAGACTCAGAGTCAAAGCTCAGATACCTGGCCCTCCCTGAAGCTTTTCTCCTGACTAGTTAGCCCCTTCCTCCTCTGAAGTCCCATGGTCCCTAGTACATACTTCTAGGAGAGCTTTCTACCCATGGTGTTACTTGTCTGCCCCTGCCCTATAGCCTGGGAGTTTCTCAAAGGCAAGAGTCAGACTGTTTCTCTTTGTATTTGTAGCACATAGTAGGTGCTCAATAAAGGCTGAATAAGTGGAAGGTCAGCAGAATAGATGGATGAATACATGAATAAATGGATGAATGGATAGATGGATGGATGGATAGGTGTGTGTGTTTACATTCCGAATGGGAGGATGAATGCTAAATGGATAAGTAATTGGATGGATGGCGGAATGAATGGATGGATGGGTATGTGGATGGATGAATGGATAAACAGCAGCAAGGAGAATAGAGGAAGAGGAACTTCTGTAGGAAGAGAAATCAGGAATCACAATGAACATCCACCTGGTGGCTAGCATATTGCTTCTTAAAAGGAGAGAATTAGAAGGAAGGATAGATATTCCACTAAGGAAGCAATGCCAGAGGGTTGTGAGATGGAGCAAGCAGCCCAGGATTTGGCCCTAAGCTTGCTGTGATGCAGGACGGAAAGTAGTGCTACCAGGATTGGCAGGAAAATAGATGAGAGACAGATGTCATGAAAAGTAAAACTGAGAGAAGCCTGGGAGTTGAAGTGTGACCATGTGAATTCCCCAAAGGGAGGAACTTTCAACAGTCGAATGGCTTCCCTAAAGCAGAGGTGAAAGGGGGCCCTGTTCGTTTGTTCCTAAGCCAGCCAAGCTTCCAGAAGGAGTGGGTAGGAGTCTCCAGGGGTTAATGGGGGGAGTACCTTGGAGTACCCCTGGAGGAGGAAATGGCAACCCACTCCAGTGTACTTGCCTAGGGAATTGCATGGACAGAGGAGACTGGCAAGCTACAATCCATGGGGTTGCAAAGAGTCAGATATGACAGAGCATGCATGAGCACAGTTAGCGTGTTAAGGACACAGAGTGACCCGATTCCTGAATTCCAGTCCGCACTCTGCCACACACCTCTGATGATCTGGAGCAAGCCCTTCTCTAAGGCTCACTTTCCTCACTTGTCATCTTCTCTACTTTGTGGAGTTATGAGGACTTGCAGGCCACACAAGGAAAGGAGTTTGACGTGGCATAAAACTCTGTACCAACAGAAGGCTGGAGAGTGGTCATCCATGGGGTGGAGCTCAGGAGTCAAGCAGTCCTGGCTTCAGGTGCTTGGTCTCTTGCTCACACACTCACTAGCTAGGTCAATCAAACCAACCTCTGAACCGTTTCCCCCACAAGTAAAATGAGCAAAATGAGACCTGTCCTGGAGAGTTGTTGTGAGGTTTCAAAATAAGTCACAGAACATGCCTGGCATTCAATAAATGAAAGCTAACATTACATTGTCATTATTCAGTCGTTCAGTCGTGTCCGACTCTTTGCGACCCATGAACTGCAGCACACCAGGCTTCCCTGTCCTTCACCATCTCCTAGAGTTTTCTAAATGTCCACTGAGTCAGTGATGACATCCAACCATCTCATCCTCTGTTACCCCCTTCTCTTCCTGCCCTCAATCTTTCCCAGCATCGGGGTCTTTTCCAACGAGTAGGCTCTTTGCATCAGGTGGCCAAAGTGTTGGAGCTTCAGCTTCAGCATCAGTCCTTTCAATGAATATTCAGGGTTACATAGAAAGGATTAATCAGGGCTGCTGTGTGCAATTACATGGCTGGTGCCTGGACACAGGCTGGATCTCCCAGAGGAAGAGCACCTGTTTTTCACTCTCACAGAAGTATCATCCACTCCACAACTAGGGGGCCGCAGCCGTCAAGCCTGGGATTAAGAGTGTTGTTTTCAGGTCTAATCTCTTATCCAGCCTAGAGGAGAAGTCTCAAGGCCAGGCTGTGAACACTGCCAATGGCCCGGGTTGGGATGGCTGGAACATCCTCTTCCCAGAGGTGAGAGAAGGAGCTCTTGCCTGTGTCAGGGACACTGTCCTCACCCCTTGGGGGCCAGCACAGCAGGAGCCCCAGCACTCCGAGTCCCGCCACCATCCAGCGCGAGAGCCTGTCATTCCATTTTCTATGGTCATTCTTTTGGTTTATGAAATCATCCCTTTGTAGATGCAAAGGTCAATCATAGTTTATTAATTACTTCCTTGTGCCAGGCCCTGTGTGAAGAAATGTCTGTACACCTCTTCTTCTTTTATTTTGAAAATGTACAAACCTACATAAATGTTGTAAAATTAATACAGTTAACACCCACAGACCTGGATTCATTGGTTCATATTTTGCCACATTTATTTTATCTCTCTGTGTATGTTTACCTGAACCATTTCAGGATGGATTACAGACATCGTAATGCTTCACTCTCCAAGTATTTCAGCATGTATCTCCTGAGGAAAAGGACATTCTGCTAGGTAACCCCATACTACGATCAAACCTGGGTCATTTTATATTTATGCAGCAGTATTAAGTCCGTATTCAAATTTTCCCATTAGACTGGATAACGTGTTTTGACTTTTTATTTCTTATATCAAGGCTCACACTCTGTACTTCGTCATGTCATGACTTCTTAGTATGCTTTCATCTAAAACAGTCTCCCACTCCCCTACCCCACCCCCAGCCTTTTTGGTCTTTCATGCTGTTGACATTTTGAAGCATTCAAATCAGTTGTTTGCAGAATGTCCCTCAACTTAGATTTTTGGATAGGCTCCTCCTGGTTAGATTCAGGTTGGCAGGTCTGATGCTCCTGGTGACTCTCTGATGGAATTTACCTCTTTATGTTACGGAAATGGAGGCTGAGGGTCAGAGGGGGCTGTCACACACTTACTGAGAGGCTGACCCGGGGTTGATGCAGAGAGCTTATTTCTCAGCCCGTGCTTGTTCTCCATACTGTTGGAAGCAGCTGGAAAGTCTTATCACTTGGATTCTTACAATGGATGTGTTTAGTAGTCACTTTTAGCCCCTTGACCATGAATGGAGAGCAGATTTTGATAGGATTTCAAAATAGTGTGGGAAGGAGAGGGACACCCCAAAGGGATGAGGGAAGGGGTGCCTTCAGCATACTACGGTGAAGCCTAGCCTTCATTGTCAGCCTTGCTGGAACCCCAAATTCCCCTTTAAGTTCTTTTAGAAATTTCACTTTTTCTGCCCCTTTCTAGACCTTCAGGGAAGGGATGGGTCACATCATACATACACACTACATGCCAGACTACCAAGGGTGTAACAGATTTCTGGGTATCATCATCAGTGAATTCTATCCTGTTGCCTAGCAATCGTAGGGCATTTCAGCCCTTTCCAGCTAGAGGGTGGGTAGAGAGGACAGTCAGGTGACTGACTGGGTGTCTCTTGCTCTGGAGGTCTTCTGGCCCCCACTTCCTCATGACCCGTTGCCTAACAACCAGGGGGTCCCTGTACTCTATGTAATTACCCTCTCCCTCATAGGAAATGAGCAAAATCTCTAGGGCCTTTCTTCCTGACTTGGGATCCATACAAGTGCACTGTAAAATGCGGGGCTCCTCCCAGGGAGGAGTTCCTGAAGGCTAAGGGGAGGATACATACCTCACCCTGCAGTGAATCTTTGAAGAGAAAAAGGTAAAGGAGAAGATGGAAGTAAGAGCCTTCTCATACCAGGATAGTTCAGCTCTTCATGGTATGTTGCCACAGAGACTCAGAGATCTGCTGGCCAGAAGTGCTGGGTTTGGGTCCGGGTCAGGGCAGCTCCTTAATCATCCAAGCTTGCCTTTAATCTTGAATACATGTATATAATTTTAACCATTTTATTTGGGTAAGATTTAGACCAAGGGTTCTTGTCTAGGGTCCTTGGGACCCCTTAGAGGTCTGAGGACAGATTTTAAGAGGTTGCTAATCTTGGGAAAAGTTGTATATTTATTTTCTCTAACCTCTTCTGAAATATGAGATATTATAAATTCATAGTTTTATGAAATACTAGTAAAATTGGTGACTTTGACATTTAGAGACATCACAGATATTTTTAATATCACTTTACCATCGTTGAAGATATCACAAACTATCAATTATACTCATTACTACTTAGAAATTATGTAGTCAGACCTGCCACTAGATCCTGTGAATAATATATTCATAAAGAAGCATGTATTAATACCACATTTTCATTTCTTAATATATTGATAGCTAAATTTCAATATAATTGGTTTCCTTTGCAATCCTATGATTTGTTTATGCAACATGCAATTCTGAAGCTTCACCAGACCGCCAAAGGGAGCTGTGGTACAGAAAAGGTACCTCAGGTTTGGGCTTTGGAAATTTTTGTCAGACTGTGACCTAAAGACGTATTCTGGGGAGTCTTATAATTTTGAATGTTGTTTGGTGGTGACCTAAGCAAATTATCGTATAATATTCCTGATGGTTTGAAGCACTACCTTATAATCCGGTGCTTCTGTGTCATCTCCGCTTCCAAGTTTGCGTTTACAACAGAGGTGGTGCAAGCAACTCTACCAGAGCGCTTCCCTGATGATAGTACCAAAAAATGGTGTGGAGATTGATAGAAGGAAGCAAGCTGAACTCAGAGAACCTGCATCTTTGCAGTTGGCACCATAGTCGGGTGGACAGAATTCAGTGCAGGAACAGCACCATTTATCACATAAAATGAATGATTTTAATTTGAATGATTTTTAGCTGTGATTTTCTTTGAACCTATAATTTTTTTTACAGTAATATAATAAGTATTTCCATAAATCTACTTAGTTTTATACTTACTTGAGTAACAAGTGGATGCCAGAGAGATGGGCAATTTTTTTTTCTCTTTTAATGGAGTGTATGTTCCTCAAGATTGCGAAATGCTGGGCCCTGGCACTTACTGGTAACTCTTCACATTTCCCTCTCTAACTCAACCCTTTTTCTTTTGAAGAATAACTGAGTTAGGGTCTCAAACATTAGAGTGACTCGATTTCAAAGGCTTCCTAGATACAGGATCAAACAGCAAATTGCCTAGTAATTTCTGGAAATGTCTAATGTGTGATTCCTTGATTCGTCCAAAATGACTACATTGTGAAGACTGAAGTGTATAGGTGCATTTATTCCGGGGAATGCTTTGGACTGTTATGACTTTCCCAGGATATAGCTTCCTCATGACGTGAGCAGTAATCACTGTGGCGGGGGGTCAGGGGGATGGGGGTTGGGGAGAGTGCGGGAGGTGCCTTACTGTCATGAAGTCAAGGAGACAGGCCAGGCTGAGCATATGGTATATGTGAAATAGCCCTTCTTTCCTAATCTACTTTGCAAGGCATTTAAGTTATGTTTTCTATAGTTCCATAGTTTAAAATTTTTATATATATATAATATTGGGCTTCCCAGATGGCTCAGTGGTAAAGAATCCACCTGCCAAGCAGGAGACACTGGTTCAATCCCTGGGTCAGAAAGATCCCCTGGAGAAGGAAATGGCAACTCACTCCAGTATTCTTGCCTGGAGGATCACATCACAGAGGAGCCTGGTAGGCTACAGTCCTTGGAGTTGCAAGAGTTGGACACAACTTAGCAATTAAACAACAATATACATAATTATATATATGTGTGTGTGCTACAGAAAAAAGTATATATATATAAAGTATAAATATATAAAAGTATATATATATATTTTCTATAGTAGGACCTAAAAACTTGAAAACCTAAAAAAGTATGAGTTCAACTTTAAAGTCTGTCTCAAAGGAATCAAAAATGGTGATTAACTTTGACCCTCTTGAGGATTAAATATCAAGCAATTTACCAGGATTGGCTTTTTGAAATAGTGCATAGCCCTTGTTGGATTCTGAGTCTCATTCATTCTGGCAGTGTCGTTCCCAGAACTAAAGGCTCCCTCTCTGAGAGTCTGAGCTGCTCACGTTGCCCTTCCACTGCTGGGGGCGCGTTTCCAGTTGTCCTGGTGACCTTCCTCTGTCTCCAGGCTGCACACCAGCCTGTAGAGTGGCTCTTGGCCCCAGCTCTGCACCTCCTCAGGGCAGCTTCCTCCGGCACCGCCTCCTCCCCACCCTACCAGTGTTACTCTGGGCTGTCATGTCCTTACTTGCAAATACAGCTCCCTGTATTTGCCCTGAACTGCCCTGCCTGACTCCTTGAGGTCAGGATGGTTTCTCTTCCATCATTCTAGTTTTTGAAGTACCCGGAAAAGTCAGTTTTATATTTCTTTTCTAGAAGAAACTTGGAAAATAAGTCTTCCAGGCTCTGACTGGAAGATACTGCTTGAGGAACATTACTCAAAGCAGAATCTGAGGAGGTTACTGGACAAGGCATTTTTTTTGGCGTGTGGTAGAAAACACGTAACATAAACTTGTTGTCTTAATTTTTAGGTGTACAATATGATAGTGTCAACTAAACGCACATTGTTGCACAGTGATCTCTACAGCTGTTTGATCCTGCATGACTGAAATCTGCTCATTAAACTACTAGTTTCCCTTCCCCCAGCCCCTGATAACCACCTTTCTACTTTCTGTTTCTATGAATTTGACTATGTTAGATACCTCATATAAGTAGAATCATGTAGCATTTGTGTTTTGCGGTTGGCTTATTTACATAACATAATATCCTCGAGGTTCTGTGTTTTGGCAAATGACAGGACTTCTTTCTTTTTTAAATGGAATAGAATTCCATTGTATCTATATCCATTCATCTGTTGATGCGTGCAAATTTGCACTGGACATGGGTGTGCAAAGAGCTCTTCAAGATGATTTTAAATTATTTTGGATATATACCTAGAAGTGGGATTGCTAAATCAGATGGTAGTTCTGTTTTTATTCTTTTAAGGAAGCTCCATACTGTTTCCTAGTGCAGCTACACCATTTTACAATCCCATCAACAGTGTGCAAATGTTCTAATATCTCCAGATCCTTGCCAACACTTGGCTATTTTGTGTTTGTTTGCTTGCCTTTTCTTTTTGATAGTGGCCATCCTAAAGGGTGTGAGGTGATATTGTGATTTTTATTTGCTTTCTCTGATGATTAGTGATGTTAAGCACCTTTTTATGTTTTCTTGGTCATTTTTACATCTTCTTTGGACAAATATCCGTTAAAGTCCTTTCCTCATTTTAAAACTGGGTCTTTCGTGGGTGTTTTTGTTGTTGTTACTGAGTTGTTTGAATTATTTATATATTCTAGATATTAATCCCTAATCAGATATGCTATGCTATGCTATGCTATGCTAAGTCACTTCAGTCGTGTCCGACTCTGTGCGACCCCAGAGACAGCAGCCCACCAGTCTTCCCCGTCCCTGGGATTCTCCAGGCAAGAACACTGGAGTGGGTTGCCATTTCCTTCTCCAATGCATGAAAGTGAAAAGAGAAAGTGAAGTCGCTCAGTCATGTCCAACTCTTAGCGACCCCATGGACTGCAGCCTACCAGGCTCCTCCTCCATCCATGGGATTTTCCAGGCAAGAGTACTGGAGTGGGGTGCCATTGCCTTCTCCAAATCAGATATATGCTTTGTAAATATTTTCTTACATTTTGTATGTCGCCTTTTACTTTCCTGATTGCATCCTTTGCTGCACAGAGGTTTTTAAGTTTGGTGTAGTCCCATTTGTCTATTTTTGCTTTCACTTTTGTTGCCTGTACTTTTGATACCATATTCAAAAAATCATTGTCCATTCCAATATCATGAAGGTTTCCTCTATGTTTTCTTCTAAGTAATTTTATAGTTTCAGGTCTTACATTTAGGTCTTTAATTCATTTTGAGTTCATTTTTGTAGACGGTGTAAGAAAAGGGTCCATGTTCAGATGCTGGTTGGGGGCAGCTTCACAATGCGTTGACACATGTTGCTTAGCAACTTGTACTCTTAAACATAATAGGACAACAAAATTTTGTACAATAATTGTTAAGGCAATCATTGTTAATGAGACTGCTGTGGACTGAATGTTTATGCCCCCTCAAAATTCATATGTAGAAACCCCAATCCCCAATGTAATAGTATTTGGAAGTGGGGCCTTTGGGAGGTAGTTAGGTTTAGATGAGTTCATTAGGATGATGTGACTAGTGTCCTTCCAAGAAGAGGGGGAGACTGGAGTTTTCTCTCTTTCTTCATGTGAGCGCACAGTGAGAAGGTGGCCATCTGCAAGCAAGAAAAAGAGCCCTCAGCAGACACCAAATCTGCCAGGATGTGGACTTCCTGGCCTCCAGAACTGTGAGCAATGAAAGTTTGTTGTTAAGCCTCCAGTCTGTGGCTCTCTGTTACAGTAGCCTGAACTAAGAGACTCCAACACAAAGCAAGTAACAGGCTTTTATGCTTTATTTTTCATGATTTCCTCCTGGAAACCACCACCCAAGTTGCACAGCTGAAGGTAGTATTGTCTTGGACCAGCAAAGCAAACTTCTAATTTTGCGTTGGCTCTCACCTCTGCTCATGTCCTTGACTAGACTCCTCTGACTGTCCCCATTCCCCCCAACCTCCTGAACCTCTACTTTTCTCAGGAGTCTAGAGGTTTGATCATTCAGACTGTGCTCCATCAGCGTCACTGGTCAGGAAAGCTTCCATTTATGCCCTAGTCACCAGCAGGCACCTGTGCTGGCATTTCCCCAGAGGAAGACAAATTGCACTCAGGTTGAAACAGGCCGCGTGAAAGTTTTTGATGGTCAAATATGTTGGGGAAATCCAGAGTTTCTCAGAATTTACAAAATTTTAAAAAAACTTCAAGAATTTAGAAGATTCCTGCACATTTAAAACATTCCTGATACATTAGTATGTCCCTTCCAGATTTGAGTGGAAGGTGGAGATGGAATATGCACTGTTCTTCCAAACTTATTTGACTATAGAATCCCTTTTTTCCACAGGTCTGGGGTTCCTCTGAATCTATTTTGGAAAAGACAAGACTCTAAGAGGCTCAAACCAGCTCTTAAATCAGCTTTGCACTTTTGACTCTCTCCTATAGATTCCCTGGTGGCTCAGACAGTAGTCTGCCTGCAATGTGTGAGTCCCAAGTTCGATCCCTGGGTTGGGAAGATCCCCTGGAGAAGGAAATGGCAACCCACTCCAGTATTCTTGCCTGGAAAATCCCATGGACGGAGGAGTCTGGGGGGCTACAGTCCATAGGGTCGCAAAGAGTCAGTCACTCTCATAGATAAGCACATGTACGAAATGTTTCCATCTACTTCTAATTTCCAAAAGTAGTAGAAATTAGTAGATACAATTCAGGTAGAAAAATGGGTCCATGAGTGTTTATTTTATTACTCTTTGAAATGTACATATATTTTATGTATTCCATTTTATATGTATATTTTGTCCAAAATTATTTTTCTCTTTTAATTCTAAGTATCATAGCTTTCATAACCCACATACCACTATTTGTGGACTCTAGAAATGGAGAAATGAGCTTCCTGAAGTTTTACATTACAGTAACCAAATCTAAAAATTGGTCATGTGGAACTCCCTGGTGGTCCAGCAGTTAGGATTTGGCACTTTCACTGCCCAGGGCCTGGATTCAATCCTTGGTAGGGAAACTAAGGTCCCACAAGCTGCACAGCATGGCTAAAAAAAATTTGGTGATGAAGAGGTTTATTCTTGTCTCACTTATCTACTATTTTAAATCTGTTTTTTTCAAAGTATACATAAAGAGATTGTGAGGCTTGGAGCACATGTAATTATCACTTAGTTAAACTGTGTACCACAGGATAGAAAGCGTCACCTTCTATCCTTATAAGCCCATGTTTTCTCCAGGATATCTAGCATAGTGGTTAAGAGCAAAGTGTTGGAAATCAAGGAGATCTTTATTCAAATCCCCACTTCATTACTTACCTCTATGACATTGGATAAATTGCTTTACTTTTCAAAGCCTTAGTTTCTGGATATATGGATTGTGGTTTGTTTGGAGATGGGATAACACATGTAATGCTCTTTAAATTGCAGCCTTTCATATAATACCAGCACCATTACTAGGTCTGGCCTTGTAAATGAGCCAGCAGAATGAATGACTTCTTGTTGATGTTGGGGGAGCAAAAAGTATTCCTGCCCTCTGCTTCTGTGATGGGTAATTTTGTATATCAACTTACATGGGCCACAGATATTTGGTCAGACATGTGATTAACAGTTAAATCAGTAGACTGATTAAAGCAGATCGTGGTCCCTAATGTGGGTGGGCCACATCCAATCAGTTGAAGGTCTGAATGAAAAAATGGCTAACCCTCCTGGGAGTAAGCTGGGACATGTTTTTTTTTTTTTCCCCCACCTTCAAACTCAAACAGAAACATTGATTTTTCTTGAGAATTGAGCCTGCTGGCTTTGGACTGTAACTAATACCATCAGCTCTCCTAGGTCTCGAGCTTGCTAACTGCAGATCTTAGGACTTTTCAGCTTTCATAATTGCCTGAAGTAATTCCTTGTAATAAATACACATACACGCACATAAACATGCACACACATGCACAATAGCCTATTGGTTTTGTTTCTTTGGAGATCCCTACTAATATAATTTTGAAGGATATTCTTAAAACATCACAACTGAGGACTTCCCTGGTGATCCAGTGGTTTGAGACTTCATCTTCCAAAGCAGGGGGTGAATGTTCGATCCCTGGTTGGGGAGCTAGGATCCCACATGCCTCATGGCCAGAAAGCCAGAACATAAAACAGCAGTAATACTGTAACAAATTCAATAAAGACTTTTTAAAAAAGTCACAGTCAAGGAAATTGGTTATGGGAATTTCCTGGTGGTCCAGTGGTTAGGACTCCACACTTTTATTGCCAAGGTTGCGGGTTTGATCCCTGGTTGGGGAACCAATGTCTCACAAGCTGCCTGGTGCAGCCAAAAATTTTTTTAATTCACAATTAAGATAATCAAAATGACTAGAAAATATCAACGTAAGGACTGGTGTGAACATTAAATATAGGGTTACTCATAGAACTAAGACTGTGTGTGTGCCTGCTAAGTTGCTTCAGTCGTGTCTGACTAGGACAGAGCGAGAGGTAAAACAGAAAATATAGGGCACAAAGGCCATATGCTTGTATAATATAGCTATGTTGCTGTTGTTTGGTTGGTAAGTTGTGTCAGACTCTGTGACCCCACGGACTATAGCCCCCTCAGGCTTCTCTGTGCATGGGATTTCCCAGGCAAGAATACTGGAGTGGGTAGCCATTTCCTTCTCAGGGGGATCTTCCTGACCCAGGGATCAAACCTACATCTCCTACATTGGCAGGTAGATTCTCTACCACTGAGCCACCAGTGTAACTATAGACAACTGTAACAATGGGACAATGCAGAGAACATATGTAAAAACCCAGTTTTAACTGTTCTCAGTAATTACATTGATCAGATCAAATCAGTCGCTCAGTCGTGTCCAACTCTTTGCGATCCCATGAATCGCAGCACGCCAGTCCTCCCTGTCCATCACCAACTCCCGGAGTTCACTGAGACTCACATCCATTGAGTCAGTGATGCTATCCAGCCACCTCATCCAATTACATTGATAGTGGTAGTATTAATGTTACTTACATTGATAGTGGTAGTATTAATGTTACTTTGAGACTATTGTGTGTGTGACGTGGGATAAAGTAGATTATTAATTATGTGATATTCTAATTTTATCCTGCCCTGTGTCCTTAAGAACCAGGCTTCTTGGAGCAGAAGAATAAGATACAGATGTGATACGGAAAAGGTTAAGTGAAAACCCAGTAGTCCTGCATTCTTTTCACAAGCTACAGCCACCTTCCCTTGTGCCCACAGCTTTTATGCTCTCATACCCCTCATGACATGGACTCCACGTGACTAAGATTCCCTTTTGCCTGGAAACGGCCCTTCCTTTTCCATCCCCAGTCTCCACCCCCAATACCCATGTTTGTAACACAGGAAAATGCTTACTGCCTAGAAGTGTTTGGACACCTTTTACCAAGCACGTGGATGATGAAGTGGAGAAAGTAGATCTAATGAAAGAAAAGCAAGAAGCTTCCCATAGAGAAGGGCTGCCCAGATCTCTGATAACTTTCTTGTCCCTGGTTCCACCACCTTCTCGAGGCCTGGCTGCATTTGCATCTTTGAGCTCTGAGTATCCTTATACTAAATTTCCCTTTTCTGCTTAAGCTTGCTTGAGAACTTATTCTCATCTTTCAGTTTGGGAAGGGACTAGCAAATTCTTGGGGGCTTCCCTGATAGCTCAGTTGTTAAAGAATCTGCCTGCAATGCAGGAGACCCCAGTTTGATTCCTGATTGGGAAGATGCCCTGAAAAAGAGATAGGCTGCCCACTCCAGTATTTTTGGTCTTTTTGGTCTTCTCTTGTTGCTCAGGTGGTAAAGAACCTGCCTGCAGTGTGGGAGACCTGGGTTCGATCTCTGGGTTGGGAAGATCCCCTGGAGAAGGGAAAGGCTATCCACCCCAGTATTCTGGCCTGGAGAATTCCATGGACTGTTTAGTCCATGGGGTCGCAAAGAGTCAGACACGACTGACAGATTTTCAGTTTCACTAGCTAATTCTTACTGAAGTATACATGACTAATAAAACTTCCTAAGATTAAAAACACGAAAGGCAGGGGAGTTCTCTAGCTGCCTAGTGGTTAGGATTCTTGGCTTTCACTGCTTGGCCCAGATTCAATCCCTGGTCAGGGAACTGAGACCCTGCAAGCTGCAGCCAAAATAAACACAAACAAATAAACAGAAAATATTTTAGTCCCGAGTCTGAATGGGAAGTATTAGTAGGCACTCATGAGATAGTTTATATTTATCTATTGATCTATCACTTGATCTATCCATCCTAGCTCTATCAGCTGAAGAGGCCTAGGAACAATGACCCATCCAGGAGCAATAAATATCTATAGTACCCAGATTGTAGTCTTGATATACCATTTTCTACTAAAAATAAAAACAACAAAAACAAACAAACAAACAAAAAAATAGAGTTTGTTGGAGAAACGGTTGGTTCCAGTTCTGGAATAGGAGATATAAAAGACCAGCCTGGACATCATGTTTTATCAGATAGCAAGAGAGTGATTAAAGACTTATCATGAAAGTCAACTTAGAAAGACTCCCACAGTCAAAGATGGGACAATTGTAACTTCAGAAAGGATCATTGTAACCAATTGAAACAATCAGCTATGTCCAAATTTGAGTTCGTACTGGTATTTTAAAAGTCATCTTCAGAAAATAATAGTCCTTATTTTTAAAAACTAGTAAATTTAAAAGAATCAAGCATTTATTTTGAGTTTCTATTGAATTTTACCACTTGGCTACCAAGCAGTAAGGGCCTTGCTGGAGAAGGAAATGGCAACCCACTCCAGTACTCTTGTCTGGAAAATCCCATAGGCAGAGGAGCCAGATCAGCTACAGTCCACGGGGTTGCAAAAGTCGGACAACTTAGCAACTAAACAACAACCAAGTAGTAGACGAAGGGAAGCATTTTTAAGATAAAGTATCCTAATTAATAAATAAAAAAATAAGTGATAGAATGTCACCATTTTGAAATCCCCAATGAATTAAAGAATCTAGGCACTCAGCAACAGCAGCCATTAACACCACAAAACCTTAAATAACCAGCTGCCGATTTGCAGGAAATACAGAAGACAGAGGAACGTCTTGAACTGTGGCTTAGGGAACTGGAAGGATATAGGAAGCAAAACCCTAAACCACCAACAGAAGTGGCTGACATTTATTAGGTGCTACTACATGTCAGATATGGGCCTGACTTTCCATGTATGATTTCACTTCATCTTCATAACAACCCTAGGAAGCAGGTACAGTTGTCATGTCTAATTTATAGATAAGGAAAGTAAGGCACAGAGAGGTTTAGTAATTTTCTCAGGGTCACACAGCTAGCAGAGAGGTGAACTGGAACTTAAACTCTGGTCATCTGGCTCCAGGACCTACTCCCTCAAACACTAGGTTATATTGTCTCACACACACACACACAAAAGTGCTGTTTTTTTTTAAAAAGAAATAAAAGTTTTAAGCTAATCATGATAAGTTCGTGTATACCCAGACACATACAAACTCTTAAGATCCAAATGTTATTTAAGAATATATGTGTAAATGCTAAAACCATATTATTAAACTAGAGACAGAAGAATTCATCAGGGTCCTTCCCCTAAATCTGGTTTGGTCCCCACCAACCATCACTTTGATTTTCTCAGAAAGTGAAGGTGGTGGACAGGATTGATTCTTCTAAGCATATCCGAAAATGGTGTCTTGCAACCAATTCTAAGGTCCTGTGCCTACATTGCAGTTGTCAAGATGGATAAAAAGACATTGGAGGCATCTTTGTGAACCAAGTGCCTGAGGCTTGCAGAGAAGGCAGCCAAAGGGTGATATCTTTTTGAAATGTGCCCACTCTCTGACAAGCCCACCATCCTGCTCCCAGGAGTACAGAAAACCCACTCCCATCTCTCACACTTTCTCTCTCTGTGTGCCTGCCTCCCAGTCAGACCCAAAGTGAAGTTCACTCAGTCGTGTCTGACTCTTTGCGACCCCATGGACTATACAAGGAATTCTCCAGGCCAGAATACTGGAGTGGGTAGCCTTTCCCTTCTCCAGGGGATCTTTCCAACCCAGGGATGGAACCCAGGCCTCCCACATTGCAGACTGATTCTTTACCAGTCATACCCAGTTCTGAACCAAAGCCAGAATGTGGCTCCTATCAGCCTTCCTTCACACCTCAGCCCTTGAAGCAGCCCTTGCCCTCCTGCCTGGTCTTTCTCCCACACTCCTTCCTTCAGGATCAACCGGTTTTCTGGAAGCATCATTTCCACCTGAGGGTGAATTTAAATCTCTGAATTATCTCCTGCAGAGCCATAAGCATTTACATTTTATCTCTAGCTCGTTAGAGGGATTCCTGACTTATACAGTGGGGGAGTTTTATGGTTGTAATTCATCATCCTTCCCACCCACCTTCCTGAGGGTCCTTTCCAAGCACTCTAAAATCACCCCAGGCAAGAGGTTGTCTTCTCTCCCTTGTTATAAGGAGACCCCAGGGTCCTCTGACACTGCCCACACTGTCCTCAACCCACCTGCCTCGTTCTCCTCCTCCGAAGACTTGGAGACATCAGTATTTATTAAAGTGAATTGTGGCGCGCAAGAGATATTTTGGCAGTGTTGGCATCTTTCTTAAACCCAACAAGGAGCTCAGGCTTGAGAGACAAGCACCAGATGTCTGAACATAGATAACTGTCACTGTCAGATAACTGTTTCTGAAAACCCTTCCCTTTAATGTATGCATGCTCTATGAATAAATACGTTTCAAGTGTGCCCGAAGCCGTGATGAAGTGAGTACCAGCGTTCTCACTGTATGGTATGTCTGCTGTCAATGTGATGTGCTGTCAAGATACTTGCCTTAATGAACACCAATTGGAAAGTTTCAAACATTCTCTCTTTTCCTGACATGTGTTTCAACTTTCCAGGTAAAAAGGATAAAATATAAAAACAAGTATCTGCCTCTAAATCAGAGCCTTTGGTATCAGAATTTAGAGTTAGGAGTTTTGAGGCATATGTACACAGATCAAAAAAATATATATATGCTGATTTAGAACCAAGTGAGTGTTGTCAGTATCTTCAAATGAGTCAAAATGTCTGAAGTATTGGGATCCAAAATGACTGAAATAACCCTCTGCCTTTGACTTTAGGCATCAAAGCTGTGGGTACTAGTAAATGTTTCAGGTTCCAAAAATCTGGTCCCACACTCTTGCTTGCCCTTGTAGTTCACATTCGTCAGAGTTGAATGAATGCCACATGCCTGCGTTTCCATAGCAGACCTCCCCCCACAACCTTGACTTTGCTGCTGCTGCTGCTGCTAAGTCACTTCAGTTGTGTCCGACTCTGTGCGACCCCATAGACGGCAGCCCACGAGGCTCCACCGTCTCTGGGATTATCCAGGCAAGAACACTGGAGTGGGTTGCCATTTCCTTCTCCAGTGCGTGAAAGTGAAAAGTGAAAGTGAAGTTGCTCAGTCATGTCCGATTCTTAGCGACCCCATGGACTGCAGCCTTCCAGGCTCGTCCGTGCCTGGGATTCTCCAGGCAAGAATACTGGAGTGGGGTGCCATTGCCTTCTCCGACCTTGGCTTTAATGCTGTTTGAAGTGTCATAGGCAGTGGTGGTGAGACCTGGGTGCTGATGCATGCTATGAGTCAGGAATTCTGATGCACACATCCATCACTGTGATTAGTCTCTTTTCCTGTCACTTCCTGTTCCTAGTAGATCAATGGGCTAAAAATGCCTCCCCTCATCAGTAATTGTTTACAAAACCATCTGCATGTACAGATCATGCTGTTGAGGTTTACAAGTACATACCCCAAATGAAAACATTTGTCTTGATGCCACGATATATGTAGCAATCCCACCAGAATCCATGCTCCGCAGATTCATTAAGAAGGGCACTAGTGCTGTTAGTATGTGGATTCCCCATTGACCAACGAGGGCTCTCTTTCCACTGAAATATGATACTCACTTCAGTGAGTCCTGATGCACAGGATTCAAGTTCACATTTGCAAGCTCTAACAGAATAATCAAGCTTCCGGAAAGAGTTGTTTACACCTGTTGTCTCCATTTCCCAACTTACTATTTATTTCCAATCCCTAGCCCCCATCACTCCATAGAAACATCTTCCGCCAAGATAAAAAAATGACCTATGACCCACTAGATCCAGTGGGCATCTTCAGGCTCCATTTTTACTTCCTAGGAACATTCAACCCTGGGGAACCACATCCTCTTTCCTACAGCTCCCTTAGCTTTCTGGACAACGTCCTCTATGGGTGTCTCTCCTCATTGTCTGACCCTACTGCTCTGGCTGTCTTGTGGACTCATTTTCATTCAGCTGTTGCATGTTGAGGCTCTTCAAGGTCTTTCCTGGACCCCTTTCTCTCTTGCTTTCTCCCCTAACCTTGCATTCATGCCCAGTGTTTCAAGTGCTATGTATGTCGATGAGCTCACACACAGATCTCTAACCCAGGTCTCCCCCTCTAAGTTGCAAACTAGTTACCTGTCCAGCCACTAATTAACATCATTTGGATGTTTCAAAGGCACTTGCAACTCGATGTGTCCAAAACTCATGGTTTTTCCCCAAGAAAAAGAAGGAGGAGGAAGAAAAGAGAAGGGAAGGGAAAGGAAGAAAAGAGAAAGAGAGAAGGGGGTAGAAGAGGGACACAGCTCCCAAGTCTAGACATTCTTTTGATGGCGGGGGTCAGGGTGGGGAGTGGCAGGCCATGAAGCATGGCTTGTGGGATCTTAGTTCCCAGATCAGGGCTTGAACCTGGACATTCTGCAGTGAAACTGTGGAGTCTCAACCACTGGGCCACCAGGGAAGTCCCAAATCTGGACATTTTTTGAGCTTTATATTCTCACAACCTGACAACCTGGAGGCCAGACACGGGCATTAAAAAATGCAGTAATCTCTAGTGACAAGCCCCCAATACATTGAAGTCACTGGGTGAGACCCCAGCACCCCAATCCATCCTCTCCACTCCCTCATACTCAGTGGAAGATGCCCTTGCTGTTCTTCCCTTTCCCACACCTACCACATTCTGTATCTGCTATTTCCTTATTGCTCCACCCACTTGTTGACAAAAGAGACCAGAGCCACCACCCTGCCCCTCATGACATTCAACTCTTGCTGCCATCAATGCAAGGGTGGGAAGATGGTTCCTCCACTGTTAGCAAGTTCAGTTTTCTCAAGTCTGGACAAACCTGAAAGATCTGGTTTGTGAGCAGGACACCAGTCACTGCTCCCAGATGGTGCCCAAGTAGCCCAACCCTCTCCTACCTGCCCATCCAGCTTGCTTCTCTTAGAAGTTTGGGACAGCATTTTTCTCTTTCTTATTTAGGAGAGTTTTTTTTTTTTTTTTTTTGCGTGGCCATGATAAACAGTTTGCGGGATCTTAGTTCCCTGACCAGGGATTGAATGGGATCCCCTACAGTGGAAGTGCTGAGTTCAGCCATTGAACTGCCAGGAATTCCCTTGGAGAGCTGATTTTGGAAACGCCATTTCTGTAGGACACACAGTGGACCTTTGTATAATAGAGAGTCTTGATATGCAGTCTATTATCCTAGACCTGAGATGACCCCAGCATAATCCTTGCTACACTTTCCCTTCTGCCAAGACACCTCCTCTATCCCTCCAGGCCCTCACTTACTCTAAGCCTTCTCAGCTCAGACCTTACTTTCTCAGGGCAACCTCCTCTGACCTGCAGATCACATCAGATCTCTCTGTGGTTTGCTCCCTCTCGTCTGTAGCTCTTACTACAGTTGGTAATTCTATATTTGATTTCTATCTACATCCCCCTCTAAAGATAAGGTCATTGAAGGCAGCAATTCTTTTCTGCCCACCATAGCTTACCCAGCACCCTGCACAACACCTGGTCCATGATAAGGGCTCAGTGAATATCTGTTGAATGGGTGAATGAACTATGATTCACTTCATTATGTGTCAATCTTTTGAGAGCCTGTGTTCGGTAAAGCCATGCCCTTTGATGACCAAGAAAACACTCTGGGGGGCAGCCATTAACCAGCATGCATTTCATGTGTGAGCACCACAATATTACTACTTGTGAGTTTAATACTCCAATCTCATATTTTATTAAAGTATTTTGTTCAGGGTGGTAAAAAAAAAAAAAAAAAACACTGTTATTGGCTTGTGGGCAGTTAAACCTGGCTCTAGGGGAAGGGGTCATGTTACAACACTGCAGATAAGTGGGGATACCAGTGCCAGGCAGGGAGGAGACTGTGTGAACACCCCAGCTTTTGCTTGGGGACATTCTACCTCCTGCCTTCAGCCTTGCAGATTGCAAAGGGCATGAAGAAGGGATTGGACAGTCCCGAACCAAGTGACAGGTACTCCTGCAATCCCTGCAGTCATGAGGGGGTTCTTCGGAGGGGTCTCAGAATGAGAGTGTGTGGCTGGCTTCCAACATTGCTGGGTTTATTAAGTCATCGCACCCTGTGCTGTTGGAAGATGACAACAGCAGAAATGACAGCGAAGCAGCTCTAATGTATTGGGATGAGACTGGTAGTAGAGTCAGAACCATCATCCAGTTCCTTGGTTCCTGGTGGAAGTCACACATTGAGAATGAACCCTCGGTGAATGGAAGGTGAGGCTCCAGGAAGCCGTGTGGGAAGGAGAGAGGAGCACTGGGCTTGTTGTCAGGGTGATAACCATGAGCTTCCATGGAGCCCTTGCCATGGGTGGGTGCTGCGTTGAGCATTTTGCAGGCATAGTCTTATTTAATCCCACAATAGCCTATAAGTGTTCTTATTATCACCAGGTTTCAGCTAATGAAATAAAATGTCAGAGTGAAAAAAGCGTGTCTGAGGTAACACAGCTGAGCAAATGTCAGAGCCAAGATCTGAAGCCAGTTCGTTTGACTCCATGTCAGCCTACTTAACCCGAGATATGTTGCCCATCAGGAAGTGGGTTCCAGCCCTGACTCTTCCATTATGTCTGGGTGTCTTGGAGTAATTACTTCATTTCTGTGAAAGTTTTAAATCTGTAAAATGTGACTAATAATACCTTTGGCAGAAGGTTTCTATGAAGATTAAATGAGACAATGAACTCTTTAGAACTGTGCTCATGCAGCAACCACTAGCCACGTGGGGCTACTAATACTTGGAACATGTCTGGTGAACTGAGACGGGCTGCTAGTGTAACATATACACTGGAATTTGAATATTTGGTATAAAAAAGGATAAAATATCTCATTAATAATTTTGCATATGGCATATATGTTGTTGAGATGACCAGTTAAATAATATCTATTACTAAAATTAATTTCACCTGTTTCTTTTTCCTTTTTAATGTGGCTGCTAAAAAATTAAAAGTACATATGTGACTCACATTATATTTCCAGTGGACAGAACTGCTCTAGAGCACTATAAAGATGAGTGATTATTGTTATGGTAATTCCACACAGAACTCTATTTCCCTGCTGAGGTCAGCACCTAGAAGAGTCTGACATAGAATGAGTTCCCCTTTTTTCTATAAACATGAGTTCTAATGAATTTGGGGGCTTCCCTTATGGCTCAGCTGGTAAAGAATCCGCCTGCAATGTGGGAGACCTGGGTTTGATCCCTGGGTTTGGAAGATGCCCTGGAGAAAGGAAAGGCTACCCACTCCAGTATTTTGGCCTGGGGAATTCCATGGACTGTTAGCTCAGTTGGTAAAGAATCTGCCTGCAATGTAGGAGACCTGGGTTTGATTCCTAGATCAGGAAGTTCCCCTGGAGAAGGAAATAGCAACTCACTCCAGTATTCTTGCCTGGAGAATCCCATTGACAGAGGAGCCTGACAGACACCTCTGTCAGAGTCAGACACGACTTGGAGACTGAACTACCACCACAATGAATTTTTAAAACTGTGGGTTTTAATCTTTTAAATCCAGTCTTTCTGATGTGTGCTTTATTGTTGTTTTTCAAGTAAGCAAGCTTTTCCAAGTGAAGGGAACTCTATGTCTGAGCCATATACACTTAAAGTATATAGATGACAATCTAACACATTCTGCCTCAGATTTTTTATTCAGATAACTGGAGAGTAAACTGCATCACTCAGAGCATAAGAATCACTTTTTCCTTACACATCCCTTTTCTCTTCCATTACTAATCAAACATGGCCTATCCCAGTTCATAATAATGTCTGAATCATTACAATTGTTTCAAACCACTGTCTATGAAAGTGTATCATTTTAATGCATGCCGAAATTTCATCTTGTTCTTTTTGACCAATCTAGATAAATTTTGAATCTTGAGTCTCTCAAAGAACATCATGCTACCTCTTTCAGCTTTGTCTGCAAGTTTTTTTCTAGATGCTCTATTGTTCATTCACGTCACTAAATGAGAACATGGCTAAAGACAGAACAGTTCACTAAATTATAACCTCCATAAGGACAGAGGGACCAAGCTTACATAGCTGAAACAGAAGAGTGAGCTACATTCCATACTGGAATTATATTACAAAAAAATGATATATAATAAAAGGTTGTTTTTTTAAAAATTAGGGTAACACTACCTGCTATAACACATAAACCCCAACATCTCAGAGATTCTGAGACAAACAGCTTGGTGTTACTGTTCCTGCTCAGTGGGTATCTGTCTTCCCTCTGGTGATTCAGATCCAGGGGGTTCCTCCCCTCCCATGGCTCTGCCATCTCCTAGGGCCTTGTCACTCTCTGCAGCCAATCAGCAAAGAGAGAACTTGGCGATGGCACCCACATTTCTTAAACCTGACCTGAAAGTGATATACAACTGCTTCTGTTCATATTCCACCAATGCAAATTTAGCAAATGGTCCCTCCCATAAGGGGAGCCGGAAATACAGATCTAGGATGGGAAGGCCCTTTCTAGAAATATATTACCCTATGAAAGAGGATCATGAAGTCAGGTCTACAGCTCCCTGTCTTTTTATTTATTTATTTGGCTGTATCAGATCATAGTTGCGGCACATGGGATATTTTTGCGTCATGCAAGATCTTTCGTCATGGCTCATGGACTCTTTAGTTGCGGCATGTGGGCTTCAGAGTTGCTGTGCATGGGCTTAGTTTCTCCAGAGCATGTGGGATCTTAGTTCCCCAACTGGGGATCCAAGGCTTGTCTCCTGCATTGCAAGGCTGACTCTTAACCACTGGACTACCAGGGAAGTACCCAATCTCTGCTATCTTCTAAATGGTACTGACTTCCATAAGGCTGCAAAAATGCATGCAAAATAATCTAGATGTATTTTCAGACTTCACAAACCTTTACATATTATCACTGTCCCCCAAACACTTAAAATGCATGGCATTTAGAAATAACAAAAAAACTGCAGAACCATTTATATTTTATAGGGATACTATTAATATATTAGTGCACCAAAGGCAATGATTATGAAACTGTATTCCTAAGATGGAAGGAGTTAGGCATAGAGTGGCAAAATGACCAAACTTTACCTCTCTTCACCCCACTGTGGGAGCAGTTGCAGAGAGAGCGCAAGAGAAATCAATTTAAGGGAGGCTGCAGTTGGTCTCCTTCTTATGCCCTTCAAGTTTGTGAAGAAGTGAAATGTCAACTGTTTTCTTTCTTTAATTTTAGTAACAAAAATCTCATGGTTACTCATATTTGCTCTCTCTTGGCCAAAGTTTCTAGATAACTTGCCAGCTAAATACCTTAGAAATATACCTTAATATCTAAATGATCACATAAATATGTGAAAAATAATGTGAAATGTTGAAGAGTAAACATGAACAATGACCCCTCAATTTCTTTATATTCCCCACAGTGCCTAGCAGTGCCATGCCACAGCAGGCACCTGCTAAATATGTATTGATTTTTGATGGATTAAGGTGGATCCAGAATTTGTTATGACTGCCTTACCTGAGTATTCAGTTCTGAAATATTTAATACTTATATATATATTATAGGCATCAATCCCCTTCATGGAAATTCTTTCTTTGATGTGAAAATGTAACCCATTTAAATTTTTTTTAGTTTTTTTATTTTTTTTCTTCCTTGCCACGCTGTGTGGCTTTTGGGATCTTAGTGCCCTGACCAGAGATTGAACTTGGGCCCTCAGCAATGAGAGTGCAGACTCCTAACCACTGGACTACTAGGGTTGCTACTGCTAAGTCACTTCAGTCGTGTCCAACTGTGTGACCCCATAGATGGCAGCCCACCAGGCTCCCCTGTCCCTGGGATTCTCCAGGCAAGAACACTGGAGTGGGTTGCCATTTCCTTCTCTAATGCATGAAAGTGAAAAGAGAAAGTGAAGTTGCTCAGTCATGTCCAACTCTTAGCGACCCCATGGACTGCAGCCTACCAGGCTCCTCCGTCCATGGGATTTTCCAGGCAAGAGTACTGGAGTTGGGTGCCATTGCCTTCTCCGAGGGAATTTCCGAGGGAAAATTATTTGTGCTTTAATTTAACTTTTTTGAGGGGGGGACTATATTCTAAATTGAGATCTTTTCATGTCTTTGGGCTTCCCTGATAGCTAGTTGGTAAAGAATCCACCTGGGTTTGACTCCTGGGTTGGGATGATCCCCTGGAGAAGGGAAGGGCTACTCACTCCAGTATTCTGGCCTGGAAAAATCCACGGACTGTATAGTCCAAGGGGTCGCAAAGAGCTGGACTCAACTGAGTGACTTTCACTTTCATGTCTTCAGTTTTGAACCTGCTATCTAGCTTTGAATGTGACAGTTAAGGTTTTCTGTTCTATATGTCACTAGAATATAACAAATTAAAGTGTCTAAAAATATCTGAATATGGACATTTTCTGTTTAAAAGAGTAGTCACAGGACTTCGCTGGTGGTCCAGTGGCTAAGGCTCCATGCTCCCAGTGCAGGGTACCCGGGGTCGGGGTTCGATCCCCGGTCAGAGAACTAGATCCCACATGCTGCAACCAAGACTTGGCACAGTCAAATAAATAAATAAAGTAAATAAAAACATGTTTTTTTAAAAAGAGTAGTCCCTTTTGATCATATCATGCTTATCTAACGTACTAATGTGGGGCAAGGAGGGAGATCAATTTATGCAGTGAATGTCTTGTTGTAAATAATCATAAAAATATAATATGTTGAGCTGTTTTAATAAGTTCCTCTCTCAAAGTGGGAAAATGCTTTTAACTATGAGTAAATTCCAACAGCCATACATACCAAAAAGACTGATATATTTAGCAACATTACAAAGAAAATATTCCCACATGGCAAAAATACTATAAACAAAGTCAAAAGACAATGTAGACTTTGAGGAAACATTTGTAACTTGTATAACTAGAAGCTAATTTTCCTATTATATAAAGAACTCATAAATAAAAACAAAAAGCAAAATCTACTATAACCCAATATAAAAAAATAAAATAAAAATGAGCGAAGAATATAAAAGACCACACAGAGAAAAGAAACACAATGGGCCTAAATATATGAAAAGATGTTCAACCTCATTCATAAAATAAGTGTAAATTAAAACTACACTGAAAACATATTTCACTAAGACTTTTCAACTTACAATAACACACTCTGAAGGCAAGGGCCTGGGGAAAATTAGGAGGATAATATAGGACAACATCTGCAGAGAGCAGCTTGACAATCTCTCTCAAAACAGAAAGTGCACTTACCTTCCCACCCAGCAATTCTACTTCTAAAAGTCTACCTGAAAGATATCATTCATGCATATAGTGACATGTATACTGTCACTATGCATTCATTCCATTATTAGTTATGATAGCAAAAGTGTTGGAAGAAACTTAAATGCTCATAGACAAGAGGACTGGATAATTAATTTATGGCTCATTCATACAGTGAAACACTATCATATTTTGGGAAAAAATTTTTAATGAGGAAGCTCTCTGTGAGTAGATACAGAAAGATCCTCAAGCTATATATTAAGAGGAAAAAGTCAGATGTAGACCAGCGTGAACAGTATGCTACACTGTGTAAAAGAGAGATTATTCCTGAATGCTTATTGGCACGTAAAGAAACTCAGACTAACAACAGTGGAGGAGAACGGATGGGGAACCAAAGACTAAAGAGAAGCCACAGAAGGGAGATTTTTGTGAAAACGCTTCAGATATCTTCTGATGTTTTAGCCTTGTTAATGTATTATTTATTCAAGAAGTTAAATTTTTAGAGGTAAAAGATCTCAGTGAACTTTTAATTCAACTTTGGTGGGATGATGGTGGTCTAAGGATGTTGTGAATTTTCATGACTAGTGACATAACTGTTTGATACAGATAGTCTTGTATGGCTCACTGACTTCTTCCGCTCAAGTCTTGTCTTCGCATTGAGACTAATGGCCCTCACCTCTTCTTGAGCATCTACAGTATCTAACCTAGGTGTCCCTTCAGGTTCTGAGGAAACTTGCTGGTTGATTAGATCACGGACTTTCATTTCTTTTCATCATGATTATCTGTTGTGTGTCTCCATTTCTTCAAATAAATCAAAATATTAGAGCAAAAGGACAAGTAGAGTAGAAAGTTGCCAGGTAAATTAGGCCTCCTGAGAGTATATCTTCAGGTTTAAAAAACAGCAGTCTCCATCTCACTGATGAAAATGTGTTTGCTTTCTATTCAGTCCATTACCTATTGTATGTTGGATGGTATTTTTCTGGTTCAAATGGCTGTCTGTTTCAAATGCCAACATTTAAAAATCTTATTTCCTCACTATAATAAAAAGTCTATTTCCTCCGCTCCTGTTTCAATGTTGACAACTCTATTGTTAGAATCTGCAAGTTGGTGTCTTTCCAGCCAGAAGATAATTCAGCTGAGATGTTTGATTGTTACGATATAAATGTGATCTCACTTCTCCATGTGAGCTGCTTCCTGAAAAATCACTTAGTGGAACAAAGAGAAAAAGACGTGAAGAGTCCAGAGCATGCTGTGCTGACTGCTGGGGTTGGCGGCGGCAGGGGCAAACCAAGTTTGAAAGACTCCCACCACCGGCTGAGAGGCCTCCTGGGATCCGGGTCCCACCCACAGGATCCACAGAGAATCGTCCTGGGCAAAGCATTCCAGCCTCATGTTTCCCAAGAGCTGAGAGAGCCGGGTGTAAAGAGCAGTTTACTGCCCTGCCTGCCCGCCGCTTCCTGGTGGGGGAGTCTGGCCAAGCAGTGGCAGGCCAGTGGGGCTGAGACTCGCAGTGAGGAAGGTATCATCTGACACCCCCCAGACTGGACCCCCAGGGCCCAGCCTGGACAGCACTGCCCCTGACTGCACACAGCCCCTCCACCAGGCAGAGAGATAGTGCTTTAGGCTGGATCCCCAGGGTTTAGCATCCTCTTTCCTCCCAGCGTCAGCGTTCCCTTTCTTCAATTCATTCCCCATGGGAGAAACTCTAGAACACATATGCTTGGGCAAGCTACTCCGGGACAATTGATTAATCTGGCTGGGCCTCAGTTTCCTCTTTTTTATAGTAATATCAAACTTTACACCCTTTAGAAAACTATTCAGTAGTTTCCTATAAAGTTAAATATACACTCTGTATTTGCTCAAGAGGAACTAAAATCTGCTTTCACTGAAACGCTTGTCTACAAATATTCATAGCAGCTTAATTCACAATAGCCAAAGACTAGAAACAACTCAAATGTCCATGGACAAGTAAACTGAAAACACACTGTAATGTAGTCATAAAACAGAATACCACTCAGCAATAAAAGGAACAACTCCTGACACATGCTTCAGCATGAGCGAATTTCAGAAGGGTTACACTAAATAAGCCAGACTCTATGATTCCATTTATAGGAAGTTTCTCGAAAAAACAAAGTGGATTTATGGTCTGAGAAATCAGAACAGTGTTTTCTTTGGATGGTAAAGACTGAGAAGGGCAGAAGGAAGTTTCTGGAGTGATGGAAATGTTCTGTGTTTTGATTAAGGTGAAGGTTACATGAGTATATATATTAATCAAAAATCATATAATTGTACTTTAAATTTTGTATGTTTTATTTTATGTAAATTAAACTTCAGTTTTAATATTTTTGAAAAAATAATAGGCCCTACCTTAGAAGATTGTTTTAATTATTAAATGAGTATGTAAAGTGTTTAGAGTAATGCCTGGTATATAGATATTGCCATATGAGTATTTATGTAGCATTTGTAGTAGTATATACACATAGTATTTATATAACATTTACTTTGGCCACCTGATGCAACTTGCTGACTCATTGGAAAAGACCCTGATGCTGGGAAAGATTGAGGGCAGGAGCAGAAGAGGGCGATAGAGGATGAGATGGTTAGATAGCATCATCAACTCAATGGACATGAGTTTGAGCAAACTCCGGGAGATAGTGATGGACAGGGAAGCTTGGCGTGCTGCACTCCATGGGGTCACAAAGAGTTGAGTGACTGAACAACAACAAATAGTATTTATAATTAATCTGATATCTGTGGCATTATGGGGAAGACATTTTAAAGTACTATATGTCATATATATACTACTGGGTGTAAATAGATACCTAGTGGAAAGCTGTTATATAACACAGGGAGCCTAGCCTGGCACTCTGTAATAACCTACAGATGTGGAATTGGGGGCTGAAGGTGGGAGGGAAGTTCAAGAGGGAGGGACATATATACAGTTTGACTGATTCACTTTGTTATAGGACAAATCAACACAACATTGTAAAGCAATTATCCTCCAATTTAAAAAAGTAAGGTACTATATGTCAGAATTTCCTTTTTTTCCTTTATTAATATATTTTATTTAACCCGACATATCCAAAACATCTTCATTTCAATATGTAATCAATATTAACTTATTAATGAGCTTTTTATATTCTTTTTTTATGTCTTAAATTCTGTGTATATTTTGCCATTACATTATCTCAATTTGGATGATAAATTTTCATTACAAATATTTGATCTGTTTTTAGATTTTAAAAAACATACAGCTGAGAAAGTAGATTCACATATCTAAATTTCTCCAAAGAAGCTTTAAAGTTTTCCAAGAGGGACTTCTAAGGTGGTACAGTAGTTAAGAATCTGCCTGTTGGCACAGGGGACATCAGTTCAATCCCTGGTCTGGGAAGATCCCACATGTGACACAGCAACCGTACCCATGCATCACAAGTAACTGATCTGGTGCTCTAGAGCCTTCGAGCCACAACCAATGAAGCCTGAGTGCCTAAAGCCCGTTCTCTGCAAGCCACCGCAATGAAAAGCCCTTGCACTGCATCAAGAGTAGCTCCTGCTCACCGCAACCAGAGAAAGCCCAAGTGCAGCAAAGAAGACCCAGCACAGCAAAAATTTATAAATAAAACAAAACAAAAAAAACTCTTTGAAAAAAGTTTTCCAAGGAATGCATCCAAATTGCATTGCCTGTAAATGGAATAAGATAAAATGGAATTTAAAATGTGATTCTTCAGTCACACCAGCCATGTTACAAGGGCTGGACAGCCAAATGTGGGTAATGGCTACTGTATAGGACGTCTAGTTCATTCAGGTATTCATCCTTAGCACCAGAAGAGACTGCTGCATTTGGAGGCAACAGAATTCGCTATAAAGGAATTCACACCGGAGGAGGTAGAATCACTTTACCACTGTCCCTACCTTGTAGGGAGTTGTGAGGATTAAATGGGCCATGTTGCCCAGCTACATTTGTATGTGATTCATAATATTATAAATGTGGATCGTTAAGTCATCCAATTGAACTTTCTGACATAATTTCTATATCTGAGAAACGTTGCTTCAAGTACTCATATCAAAGAACCACAGAATAATGCAAGGGATACCACATATCCAACAGTTCCATAACAAATACTTATGTGTGTGCATGCTAAGTCACTTCTGTCATATCTGACTCTTTGCAAGCCTGTGGACAATAGTTTACCAGGCTCCTCTGTCCATGGGATTCACCAGGCAAGAATACTGGAGTGGGTTGCTATGCCCTCCTCCGGGGGAATCTTCCTGACCCAGGGATCAAATCCCTATGTCTTATATCTCCTGCATTGGCAGGCAGGTTCTTTACCACTAGTGTCACCTGAGATAGATGCCCCAAAAGATGTCACATCAGCTGTGGCTATTTAAACTGCCCCTTTAAGAGGCTGCTTGTGACAAGAGAAAAAGCTTGACTGCCTAGGTTTGAATGCTGGCTCAGCTCCTATTACATGTGATACTGAGGAAGTTACTTAATCTTCCTAAGCCTCGGTTTTCTTATCTGTAAAATGGGAAAAATACCAACCCCATGTGGATTTTTGGATGAAGAAGCCATATGTTTCAGAAATAAAAATTGTTGCTGATCTCTGCAGAGAATGAATGCTAGTGATGAGAGGATCTTTGTTGAGCAGGCTGTCTGGTCTGGGTGAGAACGTATGTTCCCATGAGCAGTTTAGGGAAGGCATGACCCAGCTGTTTTCTGCCTGAGGAAGGAGAAAAGATGCAGAAGCCCAGAGGAAGACCCTGGAGGGAGTGCCTGGGGCTGGGCAAGATTAAGAGGCCTCTCAGAGAAAGAGTGGATGAGGAACAGTCAAAAAGGCAAATAAGGGAAGAGATGTCTAACAATGAAACTCTGCACCTGTGCTGTGTGTGTAAAACCCCCTCTTTCCTTGGTCTGCCATATAAACCGTCAAACAACAACAGAAAAGCACTACAAGATTTACTAAAGGTCTTGTGTACGTGGATTTTTTTTTTCTTTCTTTCTTTCTTGAGAGAACTGAAAGTAATTGCTAAGTCCTGTTTCAAGGGTGGCACAGAGAGGAAAGATAGTCTGCAAATACTCAAATCTGGGTTACCATGCGCTTTGCACAGTCCTGGGTTCAGGTTACCCGCTTAAAAAACGACACATATATTTTGTGCGCGTGTACTCATCTGGTGAAGAACGTATCTGATTGAACGCGGTGGGCTCGCGTAAGTGCTCCAGCCCAAATGTTTGCGTTAACAATAAAGGTGTCTTTGAGCCTTTGGATGGGCGCGCGAATGTGGGGATGTGGCTAGAGCGGGCACCTGTTTTGCTCGGCTAGTGGACAAGCAAAACCTCCCTCTTTGGGGTGCAAATTACTCTCTCCTATTTAGCTTCAGGCTGGTGGGAGGCGCTAGGCAATGAGCCCCGAGCAGTCTCCCAGCTGTCGCGCCCCGCGGCGGCCTGGTGTGACTCGCGTGCGTTCTCCCCGGCCCCGCGCAGCTCCAGGTCCCGCTCTGGGATCTGGCGAGTGGCCCGGACCCTGGGCGCTCCGCGAGCTTTCCGCGCTTCGGCCTCTTGCTCGTGACTCTGGCCTCACGCCCGCCAGCCGCCCAGATTCCGCACCAGGAGAGGCCCAGAGTGCGCCCAGACACGTTCCCCGGCCCCGCACGCTTCTCCCCTGGGGCCGAGCCAGGGTCAAGGTCTCGGCCCTGTCCGCTCGCAGCGCCGCCTTCTGGCGCTGAGCCGGCGGAAACTTGCTGGCAGCTCCAGCGCGGATCTCGCGCTGCCGGTTCCATCGCCGACAACAGGGCGGAGACTGGGCGACCCTCTGGACTCCGAGGCCGGGAGGGGAGGGTCCACCTGCTGGGTGGTCACCCGCGTCTACCTTTGGGGGCTGCGCTTTGCCAGGTTGGAACAGAGTGTTTTAGACGGGAGGTCTGAGACGACGCTCCGGCTGTTGCTTGGATTGGATAGGAGTGTGTAAAACAGGGTCAGCAGCCATAGTGAGCTCAGCTGGTGACGAAAGGCAAGCCTTTTTGAGGGATGGTCCCAGGAAAGCAGCTCTCCACCCACCGAGGAGGTCAGGCGTTCTTCACCTCTCCCCATGGTCGCACCCCACACGCCTTTGGCCCCGCCCCTCTACTCCCCAGATCTCTATTTTGGGACTAAGTAAAGAACCTTGCCAACAAAGGTTCGCCTAGTCAAGGCTATGGTCTTTCCTGTGGTCATGTATGGATGTGAGAGCTGGACTGTGAAGAAGGCTGAGCGCCGAAGAGTTGATGCTTTTGAACTGTGGTGTTGGAGAAGACTCTTGAGAGTCCCTTGGACTGCAAGGAGATCCAACCGGTCCATTCTGAAGGAGATCAGACCTGGGATTTCTTTGGAGGGAATGATGCTCAAGCTGAAACTCCAGTATTTTGGCCACCTCATGCGAAGAGTTGACTCATTGGAGAAGACTCTGATGCTGGGAGGGATTGAGGGCAGGAGGAGAAGGGGACGACAGAGGATGAGATGGCTGGATGGCATCACTGACTCGATGAATGTGAGTCTGAGTGACCTCCGAGAGCTGGTGATGGATAGGGAGGCCTGGCGTGCTGCGGTTCATGGGGTCGCAAAGAGTCGGACACGACTGAGCGACTGATCTGATCTGATCTGAAAGAACCTGCCTGCCGATGCAGGAGGCGTAAGAGACAAGGGTTCGATCCCTGGGAGGAGAAAATCCCCTGGAGGAGGGCACAGTAACCTACTCCAGTATTCTTGCCTGAAGAATCCCATGGACAGAGGAGCCTGGCGGGTTACAGCCCATGGGGTCACAAAGAGTCGGACACGACTGAAACGGCTTAGCAATGCACAGCACGTGAACTCTCCTGGCTCTGACACCCTCTCCTGTGGAGTGTGCATCTGTAGGGACCTGGGTTGCCCTCTTTGTCCTCCAACCCTGCCCTACCCCCCGCCCCCCCCCATCCTGTCTTCCCCAGTGACCCAGTCTCCCCAAGATCCTTCCTCAGCCCCACCCCTGACCCTTATCACAGCTCAAGCTCACTTACTCAGCAGCTTCAGCAATAACCCTAGTAGGTAGTCAACTCCTATCCCCATTCTCATCCCTGTTCCCCAGTTTTTACAACCCTGTGGCTATTTCTGGCTCCCTATTCCCCTACCTCACTAATCTCCATCCTTAACATGTGCCCCAAACTGTACCCTCACCCAGCTGTCATCATGGTCCCTGACTCAGGCCTCCACCATACCTCCCTTGAATCTGGAATCACTGTCCAAGTTCAGCACAGGAACTTATGACCCAGCTTGATGGACTATATGTGACCCATTGGTGTCCTGTGCTGCCCTGGGTTCCACTCCCAGCTGTACCCTCACTTGTGCTCACAGAGCTATCAGTGGAGCCCAGAGGCCTGGCAGGATCCTCTCTTCTTGTCCAATAGGCCTGCTAGGGTCCACGGAGCACATTCAGGATCCAGCTTTTTCTGTCCAAAAGTTTGAAACCCCATTTCTTTTCTTTCTTTCTTAATTTTATTTAAATATAGTTAATTTACAATGTTGTGTTAATTTCTGATGTACAACAAAGTGCCTCAGATGTATATACATATATATACTTTTTATATTCTTTTCCATTATTTATCATATATTGAATATGATATTGAACATAGTCTCTGCTATACAGGAAGACCTTGTTTATCCTTCCTATATATATCCTTCCTATATATACTGTGGCTGTGCGGGCGCAGGAGGGCCTAGAGGAGCTATCCCACATTGAAGGTCAGGAAGGGTGGCGGTGAGGAGATACCCCTCATCCAAGGTAAGGAGCAATGGCTGCGCTTTGCTGGAGCAGCCGTGAAGAGATATCCCACGCCCAAGGTAAGAGAAACCCAAGTAAGAAGGTAGGTGTTGCAAGAGGGCATCAGAGGGCAAACACATTGAAACCATACTCACAGAAAACTAGTCAATCTAATCACACTAGGACCACAGCCTTGTCTAACTCAATGCAACTAAGCCATGCCTGTGGGGCAACCCAAGATGGGTGGGTCATGGTGGAGAGATCTGACAGAATGTGGTCCACTGGAGAAGGGAATGGCAAACCACTTCAGTATTCTTGCCTTGAGAACCCCATGGGCAGTATGAAAAGGCAAAATGATAGGATACTGAAAGAGAAACTCCCCAGGTCAGTAGGTGCCCAATATGCTACTGGAGATCAGTGGAGAAATAACTCCAGAAAGAATGAAGGGATGGAACCAAAGGAAAAAGAATACCCATAAAAAAAAAAACAAAAACAAAAAAGAATACCCAGCTATGGATGTGACTGGTGACTGAAGCAAGGTCCGATGCTGTAAAGAGCAATATTGCATAGGAACCTGGAATGTTAGGTCCATGAATCAAGGCAAATTGGAAGTGGTCAAACAAGAGATGGCAAGACTGAATGTTGACATTCTAGGAATCAGCGAACTCAAATGGACTGGAATGGGTGAATTTAACTCAGATGACCATTATATCTACTACTGAGGGCAGGAATCCCTCAGAAGAAATGGAGTGGCCATCATGGTCAACAAGAGAGTCTGAAATGCAGTACTTGGATGCAATCTCAAAAACGAGAGAATAATCTCTGTTCGTTTCCAAGGCAAACCATTCAGTGTCACAGTAATCCAAGTCTATGCCCCAACCAGTAATGCTGAAGAAGCTGAAGTTGAATGGTTCTGTGAAGACCTACAAGACCTTTTAGAACTAACACCCAAAAAAGATGTCCTTTTCATTATAGGGGAATGGAATGCAAAAGCAGGAAGTCAAGAAACACCTGGAGTAACAGGCAAATTTGGCCTTGGAATACAGAATGAAGCAGGGCAAAGACTAACAGAGTTTTGCCAAGAAAATGCACTGGTCATAACAAGCACCCTCTTCCAACAACACAAGAGAAGACTCTATACATGGACATCACCAGATGGTCAACACTGAAATCAGATTGATTATATTCTTTGCAGCCAAAGATGGAGAAGCTCTATACAGTCAGCAAAAACAAGACCAGGAGCTGACTGTGGCTCAGACCATGAACTCCTTATTGCCAAATTCAGATTGAAATTGAAGAAAGTAGGGAAAACCACTAGACCATTCAGGTATGACCTAAATCAAATCCCTTATGATTATACAGTGGAAGTGAGAAATAGATTTAAGGGCCTAGATCTGATAGATAGAGTGCCTGATGAACTATGGAATGAGGTTTGTGACATTGTACAGGAGACAGGGATCAAGACCATCCCCATGGAAAAGAAATGCAAAAAAGCAAAATGGCTGTCTGGGGAGGCCTTGCAAATAGCTGCGAAAAGAAGAGAAGCGAAAAGCAAAGGAGAAAAGGAAAGATATAAACATCTGAATGCAGAGTTCCAAAGAATAGCAAGAAGAGATAAGAAAGCCTTCTTCAGTGATCAATGCAAAGAAATAGAGGAAAACAACAGAATGGGAAAGACTAGAGATCTCTTCAAGAAAATCAGAGATACCAAAGGAACATTTCATGCAAAGATGGGCTCGATAAAGGACAGAAATGGTATGGACCTAACAGAAGCAGAGGATATTAAGAAGAGATGGCAAGAATACGCAGATCAGATCAGATCAGTCGCTCAGTTGTGTCCGACTCTTTGCGACCCCATGAACCGCAGCACGCCAGGCCTCCCTGTCCATCACCAGCTCCCGGAGGTCACTCAGACTCACACCCATCAAGTCAGTGATGCCATCCAGCCATCTCATCCTCTGTCGTCCCCTTCTCCTCCTGCCCTCAATCCCTCCCAGCATCAGAGTCTTCTCCAATGAGTCAACTCTTCGCATGAGGTGGCCAAAATACTGGAGTTTCAGCTTTAGCATCATTCCTTCCAAAGAAATTCCAGGATTGATCTCCTTCAGAATGGACCGCTTGGATCTCCTTGCAGTCCAAGGGACTCTCAAGAGTCGCAGAACTATACAAAAAAGATCTTCATGACCCAGATAATCACGATGGTGTGATCACTGACCTAGAGCCAGACATCCTGGAATGTGAAGTCAAGTGGCCTTAGAAAGCATCGCTATGAACAAAGCTAGTGGAGGTGATGGAATTCCAGTGCAGCTATTCCAAATCCTGAAAGATGATGCTGTGAAAGTGCTGCATGCAATATGCCAGCAAATTTGGAAAACTCAGCAGTGGCCACAGGACTGGAAAAGGTCAGTTTTCATTCCAATTCCAAAGAAAGGCAATGCCAAAGAATGCTCAAACTACCACACAATTGCACTCATCTCACACGCTAGTAAAGTAATGCTCAAAATTCTCCAAGCCAGGCTTCAGCAATATGTGAACTAATGTTCAAGCTGGTTTTAGAAAAGGCAGAGGAACCAGAGATCAAATTGCCAACATTCATTGGATCATGGAAAAAGCAAGAGAGTTCCAGAAAAGCATCTATTTCTGCTTTATTGACTATGCCAAAGCCTTTGACTGTGTGGATCACAATAAACTGTGGAAAATTCTGAAAGAGATGGGATACCAGACCACCTGATCTGCCTCTTGAGAAATGTGTATGCAGGTCAGGAAGCAACAGTTACAACTGGACATGGAACAACAGACCCGTTCCAAATAGGAAAAGGAGTACGTCAAGGTGACATGTATATTGTCACCATGTTTATTTAACTTATATGCAGAGTACATCATGAGAAACGCTGGACTGGAAGAAACACAAGTTGGAATCAAGATTGCCGGGAGAAATATCAATAACCTCAGATATGCAGATGACACCACCCTTATGGCAGAAAGTGAAGAGGAACTAAAAAGCCTCCTGACGAAAGTGAAAGAGGAGAGTGAAAAGGTTGGCTTAAAGCTCAGCATTCAGAAAACAAAGATCATGGCATCTGGTCCCATCACTTCATGGGAAATAGATGGGGAAACAGTGGAAACAGTGTCAGACTTTATTTTGGGGGGCTCCAAAATCACTGCAGATGGTGACAGCAGCCATGAAATTAAAAGACGCTTACTCCTTGGAAGGAAAGTTATGACCAACCTAGATAGCATATTGAAAAGCAGAGACATTACTTTGCCAACAAAAGTTCGTCTAGTCAAGGCTATGGTTTTTCCTGTGGTCATGTATGGATATGAGAGTTGGACTGTGAAGAAGGCTAAGCGCGGAAGAACCGATGCTTTTGAACTGTGGTGTTGGAGAAGACTCTTGAGAGTCCCTTGGACTGCAGGGAGATCCAACCAGTCCATTCTGAAGGAGATCAGCCCTGGGATTTCTTTGGAAGGAATGATGCTAAAGCTGAAACTCCAGTAATTTGGCCACCTCATGCGAAGAGTTGATTCATTGGAAAAGACTCTGATGCTGGGAGGGATTGGGGGCAAGAGGAGAAGGGGATGACAGAGGATGAGGTGGCTGGATGGCATCACTGACTCGATGGACGTGAGTCTGGGTGAACTCCGGGAGTTGGTGATGGACAGGGAGGCCTGGCGTGCTGCAACTCATGGGGTTGCAAAGAGTTGGACACGACTGAGCGACTGATCTGATCTAATCTGATCTGATATATACTAGTTTGCATCTGTTAATCCCCAATTCCCAATCCTTCCCTCCCCCCATCTGCCATCCGCCTTGGCAAGCACGAGGCTCTTCTCTATGTCTGTGAGTCTGTTTCTGCTTTGTAGAAGTGTTCATTTGTTTTGTATTTTGGTGGTGGTTTAGTCACTAAGTCGTTTCCAACTCTTGTGACCCCATGGACTGTAGCCCATCAGGCTCTCTGTCCATGGGATTTTCCAGGCAAGAATACTGGAGTGGGTTGCCATTTCCTTCTCCAGGGATCTTCCCAATCCAGTAATCAAACACGGGTCTCCTGCATTGACAGCTGAGTCTTTACCAACTGAGCTATGAGGGAAGCTCTTGTTTTATATTTTAGACTCCACATATAAGTGATATCATATGGTATATGTCTTACTCTGTCTGAGTTATTTCACTTAGTACAATAATCTCTTGGTCATCCGTGTTCCTGCAAATCAAATGACATTATTTTATTCTTTTTTATGGCTGGATAATATTCCATTATATGTATACATACATACATACATACACATATATCACATCTTTATCCAGTCATCTGTTGATGAACATTAAGGTTGCTTCCATGAAGCTTGCTGTGTGTATGAGCATAGGTACGTGTATTTTTTGAAATGCAAAAACTTATAATTTTGTTTGGTTGTGTGCTCAGGTGTAGGATTAGTGGATCATATGGCAACTCTATTTTTAGTTTTTTGAGGAACTTCCATACTATTTTCCATATTGGCTGCACCAATTTACATTCCCACCAACAGTGTAAAAGGGTTCCTTTTCCTCCACACCCTCTACAACATTTATTATTTGTATACTTTCTAAAAATTTGTTTATTTATTTTATTGGCTGCACCATGTGGCATGTGGGATCTTAGTTCCTCAACCAGGGATTAAGTCTGCACCCCCTGCATAAGAAGCAGAATATTAACCACTGGGCTGCCAGGGAAAATCCATTTGTAGACTTTTTAACGATTACCATTCTGACTGCTGTGAGGTAGTACCTCATTGTAGTTTTGATTTGCATTTCTCTAATAATTAGCAATCCAGTGCTAAGTCACCTGAGTCATGATTCTTGGTGAACCCATGGACTACAGCTCACCAAGCTCCTCTGTCCATAGATTCTCCAGGCAAGAACACTGGAGTGGGTTGCCATGCCCTCCTCCAGGGGATCTTCCCAACCCAGAATCAAACCCAGGTCTCTTATGTCTCCTGCATTGGCAGGTGGGTTCTTTACCTCTAGCGCCACCTGCTAAGCATAATTAGCAATAATGAGCGTCTTTTCATGTACTTATTGGCCATCTGTATATCTTCTTTGGAGAAATGTCTATTTAGGTCTGCTGCCTATTTTTTGATTGAGTTGTTTGGTTTTGTTTTTTTTTTGTAATTGAGTTGTATGAGTAGTTTGTATATTTTGAAAGTTAGACCCTTGTTGGTTGCATCATTTGCAAATATTTTCTCCTAGTCCATAAGTTGTCTTTTACTTCTGTTTATGGTTTCCCTAGCTGTACAGAAACCTGTAAGTTTGATTATGTCCCATTTGTTTATTTTTGTTTTTATTTCTATTGCCTTAGGAACTGAGCTAAGAAAACATTGGTATGATTTAGGTCAGAGAATGTTCTGCCCATGTTCTTGTCTAGCAGTTTTATAGTGTCGTGTCTTGTATTTGTCTTTAAACTATTTTGAGTTTATTTTTGTGTATGGTATGATTGTGTGTTCTAACTTCATTGATTTACACGAGGCTGTCCAGCTTTCCCAACACCACTTGGTAAAGAGACTGTCTTTTCTCCATTGTATATTCTTGCCTCCTTTGTTGGATATTCGTTGTATATAGGTGTGTGGGTTTATTTCTGGGCTCTCTACTCTATTCCATTGATTCATATGTCTGCTTTTGTGCCAATATCACACTGTTTTGATTACTGTAGTTTTGTAGTATTGTCTGAAATCTGGGAGGGTTATGCCTCCTGTTTTGTTCTATTTCCTAAAGATTGCTTTGGCAATTCTGGATCTTTTATGGATCCATATAAATTTTAGAATTGTTTGAATTCTGTGAAAAATGTCATGAGTAATTTGATAGGGATTGCATTAAATTGCTTTGAGTAGTATGGCCCATTTTAGCAATATTAATTCTTCCAATCTAAGAGCATGGAATATCTTTCCATTTCTTTGAGTCATGTTCAGGTCCACTTATTAATGTTTTGTAGTTCTTGGTATATAAGTCTTTCACATCCTTGGTGAGGTTTATTCCTAAGTATTTTAATTTTTTGCTGCAGTTTAAAAGGGATTGTTTGCCTTCCCTTTCTGATACTTCATTGTTGGTGTAAAGAAATGCAACTGATTTCTGTATGTTAATCTTGTATCCTGCTACCTTACTGAATTTGTTTATCAGTTCTAGTAGTTTTTGTGTGGAGTCTTTAGGCTTTTCTATATACAGTATCATGTCGTCTGCATATAATGACAATTTGGAACACTGTTTCTTAATCTCACCTGCCGTTGAGGGTCCTGCATCCTTCAAGAACCTCCTGGGATGATGGAAGTAGAGGGGAGCTTGCTTACCATCCCAGCACATCCAGGGATCCTCTTTGGTCAGCTAAACATTTCCACTGAGAACTGATAAAGGAAGCAAGTCTGGCTTGATCCAGAGTCTCAGCTGCCCTGTTTCCTGAAGTTGATGATGGCAACATAACCACTTTCTGAGTACCTACTGAGTGTAATAAGGGAAGATCATCACCCTCTCCCCTGGCTTAGCTAAATCCTACCCTTTCCATCAAGGTCCAAGCTCCATGCAGCTGAGGGCTTAATTAGGAGCCCTTATAACTTGCTGTGTTTTTCTCGTTCTGTCTTTGCTATCTCCAGAAAGAGCCAGTAATGTTAACTCTGTCCCTTTGGTCAACTCTGGAGCACCCCATCACACCTTAGACTGGACAGCCAGGGACATGCCAAGAGAGGCAGGACTTCCATTTCCAGAGACACTCAGGATGTGTGCTGTGGATGAGTGCTCAAGACGTATGTGTGCAGGTCTCTTACGCCCCATGTGGCCTCCACAGAGCTCTTCTTGGCTCATCCTGAAGACAGAGCATCCTGCCCCTGGATGAAGGCAGGAGTCCATTCTTTCAGGGATACACACTAAAATAGTGCCTCTCACATTTTAGGACATTTTTTTCATACCAGGAAAGACACTGGACAAGGGGCCAACAGGAAGTGGCTAACTTTTTAGTGTTCCAAGAAGTTCACTGATAATAATTACCATCTACCATCACTATCATTTCATTCATAAACAAACTTTTTTTAATTCTAAAAATATGGAAATGACATCATTGAAGGATTACTAATAGATTTTGGTTTTTTTTTACTTTTTGTTTTGAAATGATTTCAAACTTACAAAAAAGTTGCAAGAATAGTACGAGGAGCTTTTCACTGAGATTTGCCAGTTACCAAATATTTCGCCCTGTTTGGTTTGTCATTTTATACACACGCACACACACACACACACAGAGACACAGAGAGAAAATAGTGTAGCTATTAATACTTAAATTTCTTAACTGAACTGTTTGAGAATAAGCTGTAGACATAGTATCTCTTAACCATGAAATACCACAGTACTCTTACCAAATCAGGAAGTCTGACATCTTTGGTGCAATGCTATTATCTAATCTGCATACCTTCTTCAGTTTTTGCCCGTTGTCCCAGTAATGTCTCCTCCCCTCCCTGCTACTGTTGCAGCTCCCCCTCCTCCTTCCTCTCCTCTTCCTCTCCCCCTTGTCTCATCCTTCCGCTCCTCCTCCTCCTTCTAAGAGCTATTGTCTTTTCTGGTCTAGGGTCCAGCCCAGGATCACATGTTGCACTCAGTCGTCATGTCTGTTCAGCCCCCTATGGTCTGGAACAGCTCCTCAGCCTTTCTTTGTCTTACATGACACCGTTGTTTTTTTTTTTTAGTATATGGGCCAGTCATTGTGTAGACTGTCCCTCAGTTGGAATTTGTCTGATGTTTCCTCATGATTATATTCAGGTAATGCATTTTTGCCAAAAATACCACAGAAATGATGTGTCCCTCCTCTGTATATCACAGCAGGAAGTACGTGACATTGGTTTGTCCTATTTTGAGACATATTAACTTTAATCACATGGTTAGAATGGTGGTGACCATGTTTCTCCACTGTTACATTAGTCTTTTCTCCTTTGGAATTGTCAAGTAATTTGTAAGGTGAATTAACACGTTTTTTTTTTTTTTAGATGAAATATAATTGTCTTTTTGGAAATCTCTCTCTTGAGTCCTTCATTTCCTCATTTGCTCTTGTTTAGTGAAAATATCTTCAAGATCATCAGCGATCCATATACTGGCTCTTGAAAATCACTGCACAAGTATACAAGCAAATCATTCATTTATCAAACAAATACTTGAGTACTATATAGGCCAGGCACTTCAGAGGAAAGGCTGGAATACAGTCGGAACAAATAAATAATATAATCAAGTATAGTCAACCTCTTTTGTAGAGGGGTCTGGAAAACACAGGGAGTAGAGGAACAAGTTGAACAACACCTAGAGGAAACAATCATTAAATTCAGTGAGTGGAACATTCTGTAAGAAAGCTGGCCTGCAGTTAAGCAAAATAAAAATAAACAAATAAATAAAAATAAATAAATAATTAAAAATTCCATATATATGCATTAATATATATGCAAAAAAAAAAAAAAAAAAAGGACAATGTCTTGGAAAAGAAAGGAGTAGGTAACCTAGATCAAATGATACAACAGTTTAGAAGCTTTGATTCAATCTGATTTTTTTCCCTAAAGCTATAACTGGGGACAATTGGGGAAACTTCCATATAGACTTGTATTAGCTGTATTATGGAATTATTCTTAGTTTTCTTAGATGTGACAGTGGTTTGTAGTTATGAAAGGAAATGCCCTTATTTTAGGAGATGCATGCTAATGTATTTAGGAGTGAAGTGGTGTGATGTTTGCAATTTATTTTCAAAAGGTTCAGCAAAAAATGTGTTTATGTATAGTGAGAGAGCGGAGAAGGCAATGGCACCCCACTCCAGTACTCTTGCCTGGGAAATCCCACGGACGGAGGAGCCTGGTAGCTGCAGTCCATGGGGTCGCTAAGAGTCGGACATGACTGAGCGACTTCACTTTCTCTTTTCACTTTCATGCATTGGAGAAGGAAATGGCAACCCACTCCAGTGTTCTTGCTTGGAGAATCCCAAGGACAGGGAAGCCTGGTGGGCTGCCGTCTATGGGGTCACACAGAGTTGGACACGACTGAAGTGACTTAGCGTAGCATAGCATAGCATAGTGAGAGAGAGAGCAAAATGATCAAATATTAACCTTTGTTAAAGTTGGTAGAAAGCGTAGGGGTGCTCATAGTACTATTTTTTCAACTTTTCTGTGGTTTTGGATTTTTTAAAATAAAAAATTTGAAGGAAAACTCTGTAGGTGTGATTGTGATTAATACAAGTAAAACTCCCTTTGAAACACTGCTGAACTTATAGTAGATTTTTTTTATCATTGTAAATTTTCTCCATCAATTTCTATTCACTACCATATGAGGGAAAATGTCCTCAATTTTTTTATATTTAAAAAGGCTCCCAATTCAGCCTCTCTGGAAAGTATCTGGGTAATATAAGAAACATCTTAAAAACTTCATGTCATCTTTGACTTGGGAAATTAATCAAGAAAATAACCATGCATTTCTGTAAAGACTTAGCAATAAAGATGTTCATCCCAGTATAACAGTATGTCAGTGTAAAACTGGATATAATTTAAATGCTCACCAATAAAGAGTTGGTTAAATAAATTATTATTTATTTAAACAGGGGCTTCCCTGGTGGCTCAGATGGTGAAGAATCTGCCCCAATGTGGGAGACCCAGGTTCAATCTCCTGAAGGGAATGGCTACCCACTCCAGTATTCTTGTCTGAAGAATTCCATGGACAGGTAGGCTACGTTCCATGGGATCAAAAAGAGTTGGACAAGACTGAGCAACTAATACTGCACTGTACTGTAAGTAACTGTGGCCCAGTCAGCCAAAGAAAGGGGTGTAATGCAGCCATCAAAAGTACTGTGGGGTCAGCTCTGTGCTGACAGTAGTTGAACTGAGTAATTTGTATATAGAAGCCCATTATACTAGGCTCTCTGCTTTCCTACATTTTTGGAATTTTCCTTAATTAAAAAAAAAAAGTTCCAGAACAATGTTTAACGATGAATGGAAAGTTATTTGGACAATATATTTACTTCATGAAAAAAAATCCATATGTACTGTATAATGCCATTTTTGCTAAAAAAAAAAAAAAAAAATAGAAGAAAAATGAAAAATATACACTCAAGTGGCCTTACCTTGCTTATCTCTGGGAGTTGGGCTTACAGATAATTTTTATTATTTTCTATAACTTTATTTCCACTTTCTAAAATTTATAAGGCAAACGTGAGTTACTTTTATACTAAGAAAGCAATAAAAATGAAATTTGAAGGCATGCTGCTGAGTTACTGAATGTGTTCCTTTGAGGAGTCTAAAGAAGCCCCACTGAGGGTCCCTGGGGCAGAATCCAGAAGTGGGACCATCCCCAGCCACAAGGTGGCAGTGCTGCTTGCTGAGGCCACCCTCCTTCCCTTGAGCACCCCGCCACACCCCTGAGCTAGCCTCGTAACCCTGAAAACCCAGGGACTCGCCTGAAAGTAAAAAGACAAACTGGTGAACACAGAGGTTCCTCCCCTCTCCACACCTAGGTTAGGGATGTAAATGGTGTGAGTGAGCAGAGGAAAAGTTCCTTTCCTTGGGGAAAATGGACAGCCTTCCCCACTAGAGCTTGTCTAGTTATCTCTAGATGTGTCAGCAGCTGCCAGATTGAGTGTGTGTGTGTGTAAGAATATGTTCTGCATGTTCTATTGATTGTGTCATTTTCCTTGTTTGTGTGTGTGTGTTTTAATGTTTAAGAACTTGTTCTTTATTTCAGAACGACATGGATAGAATGTTGACAAAAACACATTTACTTAGTACCCAATTCCATGTATATTTTCTTCTGTTTCAGTTCACATATTGTTCATCATATTGGAAATCTTTTCTATACCTGCCTCTGAAGCAGGATCATTTGACTATACTAATATACTTTCAGCAAATAACTTGACAACCAATATGCAATGTATTGAGTAATGGCATAATTTCGCATTATGCTCTGTGAACTTCGTCCATTGGTAAAGAATCTGCCTGCCATGCAAGAGACCCAGGTTTGATCCCTGGGTTGGGAAGATGCTCTGGAGGAGAGCATGGCAACCCACTCTAATACTCCTGCCTGAAGAATTCCATGGACAGAGGCTGGCAGGCTAAAGTCCATATCGTTGCCCAGAGTCGGGCCTGACTGAAGTAATTAAGCAGCAGCAGCTGTGAACTTATCTTAAAAGTACTTTATCTACAGAACAACAGTGTAAGTATATAAAATCATTTCCCAATTAATAATTTATAAAAGTTGACATTTGTACAATGTTTTTTATTTTTTTTAATTTTTATTTATTTTTTTTTTGTACAATGTTTTTTAAATACAACTCACTTAATTGTTTAAAGTGTAAAGTGAGTGTGAATGAATGCTCATTCATCCAGTCATGTCTGTCTCTTTGTGACCCTATGGATTATAGCCTGCCAGGCTCCTCTGTCCATTGGATTATCCTGGCAGCAATACTGGAGTGGGTTGCCATTTCCTACTCCAGGGGACCTTCTTGACCCAGGGATCGAACCTGTGGCTCCTGCAGCTCCTGCAATAATATGAGGATCCTTTACCCCTGAGCCACCTGGGAAGCTTAAAGTGTAAAATTTAATGTTTTTTTAGTATATTCACAGAGTTCTTCACTCATCACTGCAATCAATTTTAGGATATTTTTGTCATCCCCAAAAGAAGTCTGTATCCATTTGTAGTCATTCCCCATTTCCCCCCAGTTCCCTCCCTAAACAAGCACTGATCTGCTGTCTATATATATTTGCCTGTTCTGAACATTTCATATAAATGGAATCATGCAATATATGGTCTTCTGTGACTGATTTGGCGTGTTTTCAACATTCGTGTATGTTTTACATGTATCAGTAATGAAGTCCTTTTTATTGCTAAATAATATACCATTGTATGGAATTTTACTTATCCATTCATCAGTTCATAGATGTTTGAGTTGTTTCCACTTTTTGATTATTATGAATAAAGCATATAAACATTCATGTACATGTTTTGTATGGATATATGTTTTCATTTCTCCTGGTTATATACCTTGGTAACTCTGTGTTCATCTTTTAAGGAAATAGCAGGCTGTTTTCCAATAGCAATGTATGTGGGTTCCAATTTCTCCACATCCTAGACAATGATTATTATCTGTTTTTTTTGTCATAGGCAGCCTGGTAGGTATGAAGTGGTATCTCATTGTGGTTTTGATTTGCATTTCCCTGCTGGCTAGTGGTCATTTGTCACTAGCCATTTTCTTCTTTGGAGAAAAGTCTGTTCAGATCCTTTGCTCATTTTTTAGTTGGATTATTTATCATTTTATTATTGTAAGAGTTCTTTGTATATACTAGATACAAGCACCTTATAAGACATCTGATTTGCAAATATTTTTGCAAATACTTTATCTGATTTGCCTTTTTACTTTCCTGATGGTGTTTATTCTCTGAAGCACAAAAGTTTTTAATTTTGATGAAGTTCAGTTTATCTATTTTCTCTTCTGTCACTTGTGTTTTGCTCAGCCCAGGGTTACAAGGATGTATGCTTGCATTTTTTTCCTGTATTTCTTCTAAGAAATATATGGTGCTTATGGTCTCAGGTAGGAGGCCAACTTTGGATAGCCAGTTGTCCCAGCAGCCTTTGTTGGAAAGACTGTTCTCTCCCCCTTCATTGAATTGTCTTGGCACTCGTATTAAAAATCAGTTGATCATAAGTGTAAAGGTTTATTTCTAGACTCCTAATTATATCCTATTGCTGTATACCTATCCTTATACCAGCATCACACTGTCTTGATTACTGTGAATTTGTATTAAGTTTTGAAACGGGGAACCACAAGTCTTTCAACTTTGTTCTTTTTCAAGAATGTTTTGGTAACTCTGATTCCCTCTGATCTCCATATGAATCTTGAGTCAGCTTGTGAATTTCTACCAAAAAATCCAGTTAGGATTTTGAGGTGAATTATATTGAATCTGTAGATCAATTTTAGGAGCATTGGCCTTAACCAATTAAGGTTAATTGATTAAGGTTAAGGATCAATTAAGGTTTAGGATCAGATTAAGGTTCTGATCCATGAATGTAGTATATCTGTTAATTAGGTGCACATATGATATTTTACTTTATTTTTACTAGGCAGGAAGCTAAACTATCAGATGGTCCTGGTTCACTCTCAAACATCTGGGTACCTTGAAGAAAGTCTACTAAGCAGGTAGGTGTGGTTCACAACAGCTTGAGGTTAACAGCCCCTTCTTTGCAGACAGTTGCTCAGAATAATTTAGACATACTGGCACAGATAGCTGGTTTTGTACTATAGGAAACTTTGGGTAAGTCTTCTCTGGACTTACTTTCCTTGCCTGTAAAAAAGCAAGGTAATCATGATTACCTCAATCACATCAGTAAAAATTTGCTAAATGAAAAAATTTTTTAACATGTTTGTTTATTTATTGTTGGCTGCCCTGGGTCTTCACTGCTGCGTTCAGACTTTCTCTAGTTGTGGTCAGTGGGGGCTCCCCTCTAGTTGCGGTGCCCGGCTTCTCACTGCAGTGGCTTCCCTTGTCGTGGACCACAGGCTCTAGGGCATGTGGGCTTCAGTAGCATGGCACATGGGCTTAGCTGTCCTGGAGCACGTGGAATCTTTCTGGACCAGGGAGTGAACCCGTGTCCCCTGCATCAACAGGCATTCTTAAGCACCAGATCACCAGGGAAGTATGAAACAATTTTTTTTTAATTATTAAAATTCAATGGACAAAAGTTTGAACAGACATTTCATTAAAGAAGATATGCAAATGACCAATAAACAAATGAAAATATGCTCAGTATCTTTAGTCAACTTTTGAATAAAGGCCGTGTTGAGATACATACCCACCAGAATGACTAAAATTTAAAAGACCAATAAAGCCATCTTTGGTGAGAATACAAAACAATTGGGACTCTCATTCACTGTGGGTGGGAGTGTTAAATGGTACGACCACTTTGGAAAACAGATTGGCCATTTTCTGTAATGTTAATATACGTAACAATATGCGATATTTACCCAAGAGAAAGGAAAATATACATCTATAGAAAGATTTGTATATGAATAGTCAGAGCAGTTTTATTCACAGTAACCAAAAATCAGAAACAATCCAATACCCATTGATAGCTGAATGGATAAATAAATCATGATATATTTAATACAATTAAAGATAAGTCAGGGACTTCCGTGGTGATCCAGTGGTTAAGAGTTTGTCTTCCAACGCAGGGTTCAATCCCTGGTTGGGGAGCTAAGAACCTACATGCCTTGTGGTCAAAAAACCAAAACATAAAAACAACAGAAGCAATATTGTAGCAGATCAGATCAGTCGCTCAGTCATGTCCGACTCTTTGTGACCCCATGAATCGCAGCACACCAGGCCTCCCTGTCCATCACCAACTCCCGGAGTTCACTCAGACTCACGTCCATCGAGTCAGTGATGCCATCCAGGCATCTCATCCTCTATCATCCCCTTCTCCTCTTGCCCCCAGTCCCTCCCAGCATCAGAGTCTTTTCCAACGAATCAACTCTTCACATGAGGTGGCCAAATTACTGGAGTTTCAGCTTTAGCATCATTCCTTCCAAAGAAATTCCAGGGCTGATCTCCTTCAGAATGGACTGGTTGGATCTCCTTGCAGTCCAAGGGACTCTCAAGAGTCTTCTCCAACACCACAGTTCAAAAGCATCAATTCTTCAGCACTCAGCCTTCTTCACAGTCCAACTCTCACATCCATACATGACCACTGGAAAAACCATAGCCTTGACTAGACAAACCTTTGTTGGCAAAGTGATGTCTCTGCTTTTGAATATGCTATCTAGGTTGGTCATAACTTTCCTTCCAAGGAGTAAGCGTCTTTTAATTTCATGGCTGCAGTCACCATCTGCAGTGATTTTGGAGCCCAGAAAAATAAAGTCTGACACTGTTTCCACTGTTTCCCCATCTATTTCCCATGAAGTGATGGGACCAGATGCCATGATCCTTGTTTTCTGAATGTTGAGCTTTAAGTCAACTTTTTCACTCTCCACTTTCACTTTCATCGAGAGGCTTTTTAGTTCCTCTTCACTTTCTGCCATAAGGGTGGTGTCATCTGCATATCTGAGGTTATTCATATTTCTCCCGGCAATCTTGATTCCAGCTAGTGTTTCTTCCAGTCCAGCATTTCTCATGATGTACTCTGCATATAAGTTAAATAAGCAGGGTGACAATATAGAGCCTTGATGTACTCCTTTTCCTATTTGGAACCAGTCTGTTGTTCCATGTCCAGTTCTAACTGTTGCTTCCTGACCTGCATACACATTTCTCAAGAGGCAGATCAGGTGGTCTGGTATTCTCATCTCTTTCAGAATTTTCCACAGTTTATTGTGATCCACACAGTCAAAGGCTTTGGCATGGTCAATAAAGCAGAAATAGATGCTTTTCTGGAACTCTCTTGCTTTTTCCATGATCCAATGAATGTTGGCAATTTGATCTCTGGTGCCTCTGCCTTTTCTAAAACCAGCTTGAACATCAGGAAGTTCACGGTTCAAATATTGCTGAAGCCTGGCTTGGAGAATTTTGAGCATTACTTTACTAGCGTGTGAGATGAGTGCAATTGTGTGGTAGTTTGAGCATTCTTTGGCATTGCCTTTCTTTGGGATTGGAATGAAAACTGACCTTTTCCAGTCCTGTGGCCACTGCTGAGGTTTCCAAATTTGCTGGCATATTGCATGCAGCACTTTCACAGCATCATCTTTCAGGATTTGGAATAGCTCAACTGGAATTCCATCACCTCCACTAGCTTTGTTCGTAGTGATGCTTTCTAAGTCCCACTTGACTTCACATTCCAGAATGTCTGGCTCTAGGTCAGTGATCACACTATTGTGATTATCTGGGTCATGAAGATCTTTTTGTACAGTTCTTCTGTGTATTCTTGCCATCTCTTCTTAATATCTTCTGCTTCTGTTAGGTCCATACCATTTCTGTCCTTTATCGAGCCCATCTTTGCATGAAATGTTCCTTTGGTATCTCTGATTTTCTTGAAGAGATCTCTAGTCTTTCCCATTCTGTTGTTTTCCTCTATTTCTTTGCATTGATTGCTGAGGAAGGCTTTCTTATCTCTTCTTGCTATCCTTTGGAACTCTGTAGCAATACTGTAATTATTGTAAAGACTTTAAAGATGGTCCATATTAAAAAAAATCTTAAAAAAATAAAGACAAATCAGTAATTTAAAAGAACAAATTACAGATACACACAACAGGCATGAATCTTAAAAATATGCTGAATGTAGAACCCAAACACAATGATTTTAGTTGTATGAAATTCTGGAGCAGACAAAACCAGGCTATAGTAACAGCAGGTCTGTGGTTTCCTGTGAACAATTTTGGATGGGAGGGATGACTGCAGAGTTTAAGGAAACTTTCTGAGGTGATGTTAGGGGTCTGTCTTCATTGGAGGGGTAGTTATATGAGTATATAGCCTTGGAAAAACTCATTGAGCTGCTTTTTGTGCACTTGATGTACGTTAAAATTAATATACCTAAAATGGATACATTCCTGATAAAATAAAATTAATATACTTAAAATGGAGTACATTTTATTGTATGTAAATTATACCTCAAAAAAGTTGATTTGAAAATGAGTCTACACTCCAGAATTAGCTATTACAAGTGCTCCAGCTATCTTTCTATCTTATCTGTATCAGGTGCTCATTAATTATCAGAATTAATGTTAGAAATGGGTTTTCCTTGGTGAAAATACTTAGTGATCTATAAATTAATAAATACCTCCCTCAGGAATTCCTTGGCAGTCCTGTGTTTAGAACTCTGAGCTCACTGCCAAGGGCCTGAGTTCAATCTCTGGTCAGAGAACTAAGATCCCACAAGCCATGCAGCACAGCCAATAAGTAAATAAATAAATAGACGAATAAATAAATAAACGCCTCCCTCAGTATTATCGTGAGGATCAAATGTGATAACGTGCAAAAACATCTTTGATGGGGTTTACAAGCAAGTCTTGGCTTATAAATCAGAGATTTCCCCAAGTTTCAGCTTTTCCAGCCTCTCCACAATCCTGACCTAAATGCCTGAGAGGTCCCCCTGGTGGTCCCCTGCCAGGGTCTGGGCTTGTTTACAGTCACCTCCAGGTCACATCCAGTACCCAGGCCCCTGGGGATTCTCTTTCTGGTGTCTCTCCTTAAATAAAACAATGTCCTGAATAATTGCACATCCTGTCCTTGGCTTTTTTCTCCCTGACCCTGCCAGTTACCCTGAGTGGTTGGAAGTAGTTGGGCTTTACTGTTCTTTCCCACTAAGAAAGCAGGACTGAAGACCCCTCCAACAAAGACTCCTCTGATGCTGGTGTGTGGGTGGGCTGCCCACTGCAGCCTCACCTACCATGATGTGGGCTCTGTAGACCAGAGCCAGGGAAAGTTAAAGTTGCTCATACCCCAGGGGTAAACATGGTTGACAGTGTTCACTGTCCTTCCAGAATTTTCTTTAGGCACATGAAGATATATGGGCTTGTTTATAAGTGTGTGTTGGGTAGTAATTTGAAGGAAAAAAAAAAAAACAGACCAGGATCATAGTCTTTCAATTCAACAAGTATTTGCTAACTATATGCTATATGCTAGGTATTTCTGAATTACTGAAAATAATTCTGCATCTTGCAGATTTTGTTTAAAAGTATAAAAATCTTTTATGCCAATATATAATGATCTGTCATTATTTTTTCATTATTATAAAACAGTACACTTATCACTTCAATGTATTTCATGCTCTGATAAATATGAAATTGATAGAGGTGCCCATAGCTATTTCTATCAGCAGCATTGGATGGGATGCAATGAGCAGATTTCCTAAGATTAAAGAATCAGGCAATAGCATGGGTGCAATGATCACCACAGTAAGTTTAGGTAACATCCATTAACTCATATAGTTATAATTTTTTTCTTGTGATGAGAGTTATTAAGATCTACTCTCTCAACAACTTTCAAATATACAATTCAATTCTATTAATATAGTTACCATGCTGTGTATAACATCCCCAGAACTTATCTATCTTATACTGGAAATTTGTACATTTTGACAATCCTTACCCATTTCTCCCAATCTCACCCTCTACGTCCTGGCCCTGGCAACCACCAGTCTGCTCTGTTTCTATGAGTTGGGTTTTTGTTTGTTTTTAGTTAGTTAGTTTTGGCTGCGCTGGGACTTTGTTGCTGCGCACGGACTTCCTGTAGTTCCAGAAAGTGAGGGTTACTCTCTAGTTGCAGTGCTCTGGCTTCTCATTGTGGTGGCTTCTCTCTCTGGGGCACAAGGGCTTCAGTAGTTGTGGCTCGCAGGCCCTAGAGGGCGGGCTCAAAAGTTACGGTGCACAGGCTTAATTGCCCTGTGGCATGTGGGATCTTCCAGGATCAAGGATGGAACCCATGTCTGCTGCATTGGCAGACAGATTCTTAACCACTGGACTACCAGGGAAGTCCAAGCTGGGTTTTTTAGGTTCAATATGTAAGTGAAATGATACACCATTTGTCTTTCTCTGACTTATTTTGCTTAGCATAATGCACTCAAGGCCCATCCATATTTTTGCAAATGGCAGGATTTTCCTCTTTTAGGTGGCTGATTAATATACCATCATCAGATCAGATCAGATCAGTCATATATACATGTATATATATATACACACACACACCATATTTTCTTTACCTATACCATATTTTCTTTGTCCACTCATCCATCAGTGGACACTTAAGTTGTTCCCGTGTCTTGAATATTGTAAATAATGCTGCAGTGAACATGGGCGTCTAGACATCTTTCTGAGATAGTGATTTCATTTCCTTTGGCTGTGTATCCAGAAATGGAATTGCTGGATCACATGGTAGTTCTATTTTTAATTTTTTGAGGAACTGTTTCCCACAGTGGCTACACCCATTTATATTCCCACCAACAGTTCACAGGGGTTCTATTTTCTCCACATCCTCTTCAATACTTATTGCTTGTCTTTTTAATAATACTCATTCTGACAGGTACGAGAAGATATTGTGGTTTTGATTTGCCTTTCCCTGGTGATTAGTGATGTTGAGCATCTTTTCATGTGCTTATTGGCTTATTGGTCTTCTGTTCAGACCCTCTACTTATTTTTAAAACCAGAGTTTTTTCTATTGAATTGTATGAATTTTTAATATATTTTGGATATTAACCATTTATTGGACATATGATTTGCAAATATTTTCTCCCATTATATGGGTTGCTGTTTCGTTTTGTGGACTGTTTTCTTTGCTGTGCAGAAGTTTTGGATGCAGTCCTGCTTGTTCTTTGCTTTTGTTCCTTTTGAAATCCCCACTTTCAATGCCAAGGAGCTTTTCTTCTATAATTTTTATGGTTTCAGGTCTTAGGTTCAAGTTTTAGTTCACTTTGAGTGGATTTTATGTATGGTATTAGTTAATGGCCCAGTTCCTTTTGCATGTGGCTCTCCAGTTTTCCCAACACCATTATTTTCCAAGTTTTTAAAACGTAATTTTTAATCAGAAGGTAATTGCTTTACAATGTTATGTTGGTTTCTGCCATACAACAGTGAAAATCAGCCATAATCCCCTCCCTCGTGAGCCTCCCTCCCTCCTCCCATTCCATACCCAACATCATTTACTGAAGAGGCTATCTTTCCCCCATTTTATATTCTTGTCTCTTCTGTCATAAATCAGTTGACCATATATGCATGGGTTTATCTCTGGGCTCTCTATTCTGTTCCACTGATCTATATGCCTGTTTTTATGCCAATACCATACTGCTTTGATCACTATAGTTTTGTAATAAAGTGTGAAATCAAGTTTATGCCTCCAGCTATGCTCTTTCTCAAGATTTCTTTGGCTCTTTGGGGTCTTTTGTGGTTCCATCCACATTTTAGAAGTATTTTTCATATTTCTGTGGAAAATGCCATTTGAATTTTGATAGGGATTACTAGGCTGCAGTCCATGGGGTCGTGAAGAGTCAGACACAACTGAGTGACTTCACTTTCACTTTTCACTTTCATGCATTGGAGAAGGAAATGGCAACTCACTCCAGTGTTCTTGCCTGGAGAATCCCAGGGACGGGGGAGCCTGGTGGGCTGCCTTCTATGGGGTCGCACAGAGTTGGACACAACTGAAGCGACTCAGCAGCAGCAGACATTCAGATTGTCTCCATATATTTTTCTATTACAAATAAAGTTTCAGTGAGTGCCTGCATCATATGACATTGTGCACATTTATGAATATTTCTGATACTTCTATGAGGTGAACTGCTTAATTAAAGGCAATGTACGGAATATTCCTAATTGTTTCCAGGTATCAAGATGGTACCCATTTATTCTCCTACTACTAGCATATGAGAAGACCCTGCTCCCTGTGGTCTGTGAGTAATTTTGTCAATCTGCAAGGTGGCATTGGGCAAAACCTTTTCAATGGGATCAGCCTCAGCCATCAATGTTAATTGAGCAGTTTATGACCTTTAGTACAGGGCACTTCTAGACTATAAATTAAGAAAGGTCAAGCTCTGGATGCTCCCCTGGGGAGCTTCAGATTTGAGTAACACTGGCTCAGGTTAGTCGTGCACTTTCACAAGCAAAATTTCTTTTTTCCTGAAGAAACAAGTCCAGAGAGGTTGATGCCTCCAAATCACAAAGTTAACAAGCAACAGAGCCAGGAAGGAAGGAGCATCTGTGGGTGAAGACAAGAGTAGCAAGGGCAAGGCCATTATTAACCCTGGGGCATGCCAGGGACTAGGCTTGAGCATCTAGGCCAGACCAGTGGGATGAGAGCTGGAAATGAGACTAAATTCCTTCTCAGGCTGCAGCGTGTGTGATCTGTTCTGCCTGGGTTTATCTTGGTGGGGCAGGAGACAGAGGCTATGAATATGGAGAGAAGGAGGCCCTGGGTCTCCTAACTCAGAAGGACCAAGAGAGGAGTGGGGAGTTACCCTGATGATGGTGGAGGTGTGTACAAATTGATTACCTGTGTGCAAGCCTTGTCTAGATGCTAATGAGAGACCTCACCCCTCTGCCCAGCTGGCTGCTGCTAAGTCGCTGCCCTGAGCCCTCTGTAGAGACCTCTTTCCTCCCAATAAAAGCATCTCCTTAAATAATCCTTGCATGACTGTGGCTGTAAGCCTAGGATTGCAAGGACAGACTCTTGTTTGACCATTTCTGGTTCTAGCACTTGTAGATTGGTTCCCAGAGCTCAGTGCTCTGAAGAAACATTCTCAGAAGTTTCTGGCAGACAGCTGAGTGCCTTTCCCCTGAGAGTCCATTCATTCCCCAGGGAAGCTCAGCTCCAGTGGACAAGCTCACAGGATCACAGAAACTGCTATGGCTCTATACCTGCAGAGTTTCAGTCTCAAAACAGGAGCCTCCCCAGAGGCAGTACCAAAACCCAGGAGAAGGCACAAGATACCTTCTCCTATGCCAGGTGTGTTAAGGGGGCCCTGCCCACTGGCAGCATGATTGACCTGGTGGTTTTCTGCTGTTTTCAGATCTGAGGGGCCCAAGGGCTACAGAGAAGAGCCTTGTGTCCTAATGAGAATGTGCCCTAGGATCTCAGGAAGGTACAGTCGACTTTCTTATTTGTAAAATTAGTAGGAAATTATCCATGGTGTGGTGATGCAAGGGGATGTCTTTTTTCTTAGAAAATTCTATATTTATATAGGGAAGGTGGGAGTGGAGAAAGCAAATATGCAAATAATTAGTGAAACTGAGTAAAAGGTATTTGGAAATTCCTTGTACTGTGCAACTTTTCTGTTAGTGTGAAATGACATCAAAATTAAATGGTGACAGAGAAATAGAATTACAAAAATCAAAGGTGCATATTTAGGTGTATACCCGACTAGCCCAGGAAAAGTCCTAATTTTGTGTAAATTTTGAATTATTTTTATCCAGTTGTAATCATGAACAATTTTATAGTCTTTTGTGTGTGTGTGAACATAGGCCATAAACTGTTTTACATGCTGGTACATATTCCTGGCAACCATCATTTTAATGACTTACGATATTCCATTAGATGTCATAACTTCTGCTCTCTTGCTGATGGACATGCAAGAGGAAGAAGAGGATTGATATCAGGTCACCATGACTTGGCACCGGGTGCTATCCACCACAGGCCATGCATTATCTTTTTAAAAAAATGTTCTTGAAATCTAGTTGATTTACAATATTGTGCTAATTTCTGCTGTACAGCAAAGTGACTATGTGATACACACACATATATATTCTCTTTCATATTCTTTTCCATTGTGGTTTATCATAGGATGTTGAGTATTGTTCCCTGTGCTATACAGTAGGACCTTGTTATTTATCCGTCCTATATATATATGCATTATCTTATTTGACCCTCACAATCCTACTATGGTAAATATTTTTTACCCATAATGTGTGGATGAGGAGCTTATAAGCAAATCTTATTCCACTGGGGCAGATTCCGGATTCAGTTCCGGTCCCTCTGACCCTTCAGCCCATCCTCTGCTCTGCTCATGCCATCACTGTTTTTTTCATGACCAAAAGCTTTATTTCCTTCCTCCTCTAACTGCACAGCTCTTTTTCTGTACTGCAGTTTATGTCTTGTATTGTGATTAGCTCAGTGTCTCAACTCAAAGCTAGACTATGGGTTCTTTGAGTGTAGAGTCACAGCAGAGTCATCTCTGGAACAGACTCACCTCAACAGGCTTGATCCAGCATCTTAGACACAGCAGGAGTTCACATTGCTTATTCTCTTAACAAATTCTGTCTTTATGGAAGGCCCACTATGCCCTGGATAGTGTTCTAGATTCTTCAGACATATCAGCAATTCAGTACACAATGGAGCTTACATTCTAGGGGAAGCAGATGTACAATAAAGAATATATATGACAAACAAGAAAAGTAATGTAGAGGGTGCCAAGTGATGTGGAAAAATAGAACCAAGTAAAGGGAATAAGCTGGTAAAGAATCCATTTGCAGTGCAGGAGACCTGAGTTCGATCCCTGGGTTGGGAAGATCCCCTAGAGAAGGAAATGGCAACCCACTCCAGTACTCTTGCCTGGAGAATTCCATGGACAGAGGAGCGAGACAGTCTGCAGTCCATGGAAACACAAAGAGTCGGACACAACTGTGGGAACTAACTTTAACTTTCACTTTTCAAGGGGAATAAAGGAGGACGGGGTGCTTCAATTTTAAATAGAATAATCAGGATAGGCCACATTGAGAAGGTAACATTTGAGCAAAGATTAGAGGAGATAAGAGTGACTCATGTATAGCACGTGAATGAGCAAGTGCATGAATAAAATGACTCATGATACATTCTAATTATGCAATTAGAAAGCAGGCTTTAGAAGGGCTAGGACTCTAAACTGGGAAAGATCAATTCCAAGGAGAGATAAGATCAAAGTTTAAAAGATCATACCAAGCACAGATGGGGTGGACAATGACTCATTCCCCAAATGAAGCACCAATTTGCTACTTCAAAATAATTTTGTAGCAAAGAAAATTGCTTTCCATAGCAGGGAATAAACACGTGAGACTCACTCCCTAAAGATGGTATAGGCTGAAAGCACAGGACAGTTTTCCTTAAACCAATAGATGTGGGCCCTGAGGTCAGTGACTGAAAGAAGTTGGGGATATTTTCAGGGTATGGAAAACAATGGAATGGAAAGACTAGAGATCTCTTCAAGAAAATTAGAGATAGCCAATGGAACATTGCATGCAAAGATGGGCTCAATAAAGGACAGAAATGGTATTGACCTAACATAAGCAGAATATATTAAGAAGAGATGGCAAGAATACACAGAAGAACTGTACAAAAAAGATCTTCACGACCCAGATAATCATGATGGTGTGATCACTCATCTAGAGCCAGACATTCTGGAATGTGAAGTCAAATGGGCCTTAGAAAGCATCACTACGAACAAAGCTAGTGGAGGTGATGGAATTTCCGTGGAGCTATTTCAAATCCTGAAAGATGATGCTGTGAAAGTGTTGCACTCAGTATGCCAGCAAATTTGGTAAACTCAGCAGTGGCCACAGGACTGGTAAAGGTCAGTTTTCATTCCAATCCCAAAGAAAGGCAATACCAAAGAATGCTCAAACTACCACACAATTGCATTCATCTCACACCCTAGTAAAGTAATGCTCCAACTTCCCCAAGCCAGGCTTCAGCAATACATGAACTGTGAAATTCCAGATGTTCAAGCTGGTTTTTAAAAAGGCAGAGGAACCAGAGATCAAATTGCCAACATTCGCTGGATCATCAAAAAAGCAAGAGAGTTCCAGAAAAACATCTATTTCTGCTTTATTGACTATGCCAAGGACTTTGACTGTGTGGATCACAATAAACTGTGGAAAATTCTTCAAGAGATGGGAATCCCAGACCACCTGACCTGCCTCTTGAAAAACCTATATGCAGGTCAGGAAGCAACAGTTAGAACTGGACATGGAACAACAGACTGGTTCCAAGTAGGAAAAGGAGTACATCAAGGTTGTATATTGTCACACTGCTTATTTAACTTATATGCAAAGGACATCATGAGAAACACTGGGCTGGAGGAAGCAAAAGCTGGAATCAAGGTTGCTGGGAGAAATATCAATAACCTCACATATGCAGATGACACCACCCTTATGGCAGAAAGTGAAGAGGAACTAAAAAGCTTCTTAATGAAAGTGAAAGAGGAGAGTGAAAAGGTTGGCTTGAAGCTCAACATTCAGAAAACGAAGATCATGGCATCTGGTCCCATCACTTCATGGGAAATAGATGGGGAAACAGTGGAAACAGTGGCTGACTTTATTTTTCTGGTCTCCAAAATCACTGCAGATGGTGATTGCAGCCATGAGATTAAAAGACACTTAGTCCTTGGAAGGAAAGTTATGACCAACCTAGACAGCATATTAAAAAGCAGAGATGTTACTTTGTTAACAAAGGTCCATCTAGTCAAGGCTACGGTTTTTGCAGTGGTCATGTATGGATGTGAGAGTGGGACTATAAAGAAAGCTGAGCACTGAAGAATTGATGTTTTTGAACTGTGGTGTTGGAGAAGGCTGTTGAGAGTCCCTTGGACAGCAAGGAGATCCAACCAGTCCATCCTAAAGGAGATCAGTCCTGGGTGTTCATTGGAAGGACTGATGTTGAAGCTGAAACTCCAATACTTTGGAATCTTGATGCGAAGGGCTGAATCATTTGAAAACACCCTGATGCTGGGAAAGATTGGGGGTAGGAGGAGAAGGGGACGACAGAGGATGAGATGGTTGGATGGCATCACCAACTCAATGGACATGGGTTTGGGTGGATGCTGGGAGTTGGTGATGGATAGGGAGGCCTGGCATGCTGGTGTTTATGGGGTTGCAAAGAGTTGGACACAATTGAGCAACTGAACTGAACTGAACTGATGCCCCAACTCTTTGTTGGGATCCTGGGTAAAAGTCTAGCCTCCTGCCATGTTAGAACATAGAATCTTGGTAGATTGAGCCCTGGACTGTGTATCCTACATCAACAAACATTGAAAGTCCTTTCTTTTACACTTCACGCCTTGGATGTTCATTAAATTACAAACTGGACAGGTAGAATGATTGCATTTGTGGCTTTTTTTAAAGTACAGGAATTACATAGCATCAATTTTTTCAAAGATATGATCATGCTTTCTGGCCAGGTCAGGATATGCCACCTTGTATTCAGTTCAGTTCAGTCGCTCATTCATGTCCGACTCTTTGAGACCCCATGAATCACAGCACACCAGGCCTCCCTGTCCATCACCAACTCCCAGAGTTCACTCAGACCCACGTCCATCGAGTCAGTGATGCCATCCAGCCATCTCATCCTCTGTCGTCCCCTTCTCCTCCTGCCCCCAATCCCTCCCAGCATCAGAGTCTCTTCCAATGAGTCAACTCTTCACATGAGGTGTCACCTTGTATAATCCTTAACAATTGATTTGCTTAATAATTTCAAAATTAAACAGCTTTTGTTCTTTACAGAATGTTTCTATTAGAAATTGTTGTAGTTGTTTAGTCGCTAAGTCATGTCCGACTCTTGTGGAACCCCATGGACTATAGCCCGCCAGACTCCTCTGTCTATGGGATTTCCCAGGCTCGTATACTGGAGTAGGTTGCCATTTCCTTTTCCAGGGGATCTTCTTGACCCAGGGATTGAACTCACATCTCCTGCTTGGCAGGTGGATTCATTATCAGTGAGCCACCAGAGAAGACCTTTTATAGAACTATATAAACTTAATTTTGATGAAATGAATCATAGCTGAAATGTATGAAGTTGGCTTAATAGATAATTTCTTTACAATAGAGGCTCACTTGTGAAGCAAGTACCTCCTGAAAATTTTCTCTGTGTATACACATTTTTGTTTATTGAGAACACCCATTTGACATTCCAGTTTTTAAAAAGACTTAAACTTTTTATATACTGATATGGAACGTTCTCAAAAGACTGGCATGTATTTGATGCTATTATTTTTATTAAAAATATACACATACAGCTCATATATGCATAGAATATCCCTGGAAGGATGCACCAGGAGTTGGGGATAGCATCTGTCTCCAGGGTAAAAAACAGGGTGATTAGAAAACAGGGGAAAGTGGCAGAGGTGATTTTTAACTCTATATCCTTTTATGTCTTTGGCCTTAGTACCATGTGTATGTATTATTTAGTAAAAAACTAAAATAGTTTTAAACGCAACATAAAAATAAATCATTTCTGTTCTAGGGTAATTATGTAGTCACCAAAATGACTCAGAAATTAAATAATGAATGTTAGTGTTATGACACATTGACAAGGTCAGGGAAAGTATTGTCTGAGTCCAGGAAATGCCTTTTCCTAATTCTCCTTTTAAATGTAGACTAGTATTTTAAGCCAGTTGATCTCAATTTTAACAATTTACTCAAAATACAACTTCTTTCTATGCCTTTATCAGATAAGGACCTCTGCTCTGATTTCACAGCATCCACCATATCTGCTCTTCCAGATTGCCTTTTCTTTTTAAATTGCAGCTTCTGAAACATGAAGGCTTTAATAATTATATGAACAACAGATATAAACACACAACTTGCACAAGATAAAATACAAGTAGTAAACCTAAGCATGGAAAATAGTCCACCTCAAAGATCAAAGAAATTCAAACTAAAAAAAAAAAAGAAATCCCGTATTCAATAAGCAATTTATTCAAAGGTTTACTCCAGTGGAAAGAAGGGTCTGGTAGAATCTGTATATATTGATATCACTGGCTAAAATATAAATCAGCTCAACCCTTTTACAAAGTGTACATCAATTCATGCAGCCATAAAAATGTTAATGTTTTTTGACCTGGTAATCCCACTCCTGGGAATTTGTCCTGAGAAAATTTTTCTTTTTTTCTTTTTTTTTTTTTAATTAAATTTTGTTTTGCTTAACTTTACAATATTGTATTGCTTTTGCCATACAACGAGATGGATCCACCACAAGTATACACGTGCTCCCCATCCTGAACCTTCCTCCCTCCTCTCTCCCCATGCCATTCCTCTGGATCGTCCCAGTGCACCAGCCCCAGGCATCCATTATCAGGCATCATACCTAGACTGGCGACTCATTTCAGATATGATATTATACATATTTCAATGCTATTCTCCCAAATCATCCCACCCTCTCCCGTTCCCAGAGTCCAAAAGTCTGTTCTATACATCAGCGTCTCTTTCGCTGTCTCGTAAACAGGGTTATTGTTACCATCTGTCTAAATTCCATATATATGCGTTAGTATACTGTATTTGTGTTTTTCTTTCTGGCTTACTTCACTCTGTATAATAGGCTCCAGTTCCATCCACCTCATTAGAACCGATTCAAATGTATTCTTTTTAATGGCTGAGTAATACTCCATTGTGTATATGTACCACAGCTTTCTTATCCATTCATCTGTGGATGGACATCTAGGTTGCTTCCAAGTCCTGGCTATTGTAAACAGTGCTGCTATGAACATTGGAGTGCACGTGTCTCTTTCAATTCTGGTTTTCTCAGTGTGCATGCCCAGCAGTGGGATTGCTGGACCATAAGGCAGTTCTATTCCCAGTTTTTTGAGGAATCTCCGTACTGTTCTCCATAGTGGCTGTACTAGTTTGCATTCCCACCAACAGTGTAAGAGGGTTCCCTTTTCTCCACACCCTCTCCAGCATTTATTGCTTGTGGACTTTTGGATCGCAGCCATTCTGACTGGCGTGAATGTAGAAAGCTCGTCATTGCAGGTCTATTCATCAAAGTGAAGAAGTTATGGGCTAAGAAAGAGCATTGGTTTGGGAGTCAGGTGTCTGGTGTTAGAGGTCTTGTGTAGTCTTGGGTAAATGACCTGAACCTGCATCTGCCAGGCTGGAAGGAGGGAAATCAGGCTGGGAAAGTTGGGTAGAACCAGATTATGGAGGATCCTGGCTGCTAAGCCAAGGTCTCCAGGCCCTATACTGTCAGCCAGAGGAAGCATTGCAAATACCGGATTAGAGCTCTGCATCAGGAAAATTAACCCAGCAGTGGGTTATAAGATGAACAGAACAAGCAAGGAGGTGGAGTGGGGAAGCCACTTAGAAGGCTTCTGCAGTAGTCTCTGAGAGGCAACGACTAATTAAATGAAACAGCCTAAGATGTGTGAGTACCTTGTGGGTGATGAGCCATTATCATAAATCTCCAGCCTCCCCAAGCATCTGGTTTACAGTCTGCCTGAGCAGAAATATTTCATAATAACACCTTATACTTCTATAGCCCTTTAAAGTTTTCTTTTTTTAAAGTGCTTTCATGTATATTATCTCATTTGATTTTCTAGGGTGTTTACAAGTTAATATTTGTAAAGTTTTCACATGTAACAGACCTAGGTCTATGGGTTTATAATTTCCAGGGTCCACCCTGCCTCTCCTCCTTCCTTCAAGCTTCCCTTTTTTGTTCAGTGTTCAGGTGCTCCATAGTTCTTTATTCCATTTCACTGCAAAAAAAAAAAAAGTGACTGAACAACGCATAGGCTCCTGGCTTAAGTCCCCCGCCACCCCACACATACCACCCCAACAAGGAAGGTAAGTCATCAGTGTGCTGGATTTGAGTGCATTTGGTTTATTTAATCATTTGTTCATCTTTCTTGAATTGCAGTGGCATTTCACGTTCCACCGTATGCTGTCCCCCGATGCTCTGCATACACGAGCGAGCCCACAAGGGGACCTAGCCTTCCCTCACCTCCCTCTAGCTCCAACCCTTCTCCATCCCAGGGAGGAACATCTCCCATAGGAGGCCCTCAAAGGGAGCCCAAGTCAGACAGACCCGATCCACAAGAAGTGGGTCTAGCGATCACCCAGGAAACCTGGGGCCTGGGCTTGCACTGTGCTGGAGACTTCATAACTCGGGGCTTCTCTAGCTTTCAGAGGCACTAATGAGCAGGGCTGAGCAGTAATTAAGTCTGTGCTCAGCTCCACATCAGGCAACACAGCTGCAGCCAGCCAGGAGGCGGGAGAGGGAGGAAGACAGGAAGGAGGCCCCAGCCCTCTCTTCCCACTCCAAGCCCGCTCTCAGGGGCTCTTTCAAGAGGAGGCTATAAAGCCATAGGTTGAGGGAACAGCTATAGGAAACAGCTGCTCGGGGCTGGAGGGAAGGCACCCGGATGCCAGCCAGGTGTTGCTCTCCAGCCCATGGGCAGCCAGTAGGCCAAGCCGCAGGTGTGTCAGAGGTGACGTTTACTCTGTCTTGCAACCAGCTTGGCACTACAGGGCCTGCAGCAGGGTGGGGCTGAGGTCTGGCAGGAAAGAAGAGGGATGACACAAACCACCCATTACTCATTGCCATGCAGGTACACCATTGTCTCTGGGGAGCCTGGGACCTTCTCTGGCTCACACCCCAGACCGAGCAGCTCTTGGTGAAAACCAACATCGATGTCCATTACTCAGGGAGTGATCCTCTGAAAGTCCCCGGGTCGATCAGACCCCCTCCACACCCTCCAGTGGGAAGCCTGATGTGAAAACAGAGACATGCCTTTATTTGGGTGTCTTTCTTTGGACATTTGCATTTTTAATTTTCTATGTCTATTTTTGGGAGAAGGCAATGGCACCCCACTCCAGTACTCTTGCTTGGAAAATCCCGTGGATGGAGGAGCCTGTTAGGCTGCAGTCCATGGGGTCGCTAAGAGTCTGACATGACTGAGCGACTTCACTTTCACTTTTCACTTTCATGCATTGGAGAAGGAAATGGCAACCCACTCCAGTGTTCTTGCCTGGAGAATCCCAGGGACGGGGGAGCCTGGTGGGCTGCTGTCTGCGGGGTCGCACAGAGTCGGACACGATTGAAGTGACATAGCATAGCATAGCATAGCATGTCTATTTTTGAGAGAATCATTTGGCGTTTATGTTTTAGCATATGTGTCTTGGAGCAATAAAGATGTTTGCAATGTGGAAAAAGTGACATTTGATCTGAAGGAGGGGATCTCTGAGTGTAGGGAGCTGACCTTTTGTAACCACCCACCCAGAGCATGGGCTGCGAAGTGTGAGCTGAGCCTCCAGGAAGGTTGTCTGGTGCCCTCCACAGGTCAAGTCCCCACTGGAGCCTTGGTGACAGCCGCGAGAGCGTGTGTGTGCTGTACTCCGTTGCCTCTCTCCCGTGGTTTCTCTAGATGGCTGTGGCTAACCTTCTGTCCCTCTCTCACTGTGTCACCAGCTGTCCCGGTTCTCCGTCTCTCCCTCTCTCCGTCCCGCCCAGCCCGGATGCCTGAGGGCTGGGCCGAAGGGAAGCAGTTGTTGCTGTTTTTCCCCAGCTCCCGCTCAAACCCACAGAAAGGTCATGCCCACGTGGTTCAGCACATCCCTGCCTGGCCCGCCCCAGCTGTTGCCATGACGACTGCTGGGCTGGAAATGTCCTTAGCCACCTCTACTTAGCACATTGGGTGGCTGTCCCAGGCTCCGTTCTCAAAAAAGCCATTCCTGCCAGGCATTCCGGAGTTACAGGGCTTCTGGGAATACAGACAGACAGAAAAACAGACCAAGTCAGAGGCACACACTCTGACCTAGACAAAGAGAAGCAAGCAGACTTAGGGACACAGAGACTATGAAGATGCAAGAGAGACGGTGACAGAACCTTGGCAATGCAGGACAGCGGGGAAAATAAAGTGAAACAGAGTCGGAGATGGAAATAAGAAAAAGAAAGAAAGAGAGGCACAGGGACCCCTGATGACATAAGCAGAGAGAACCCCAGGCTAAAAGGACAAAGGAGAGGCTCTAAGGGAGGGAAGGGAGAGGAAGAGGGCAGAAGTGTGAGAAAAGCCAGTTTTCACACCCTCTCGCTCCCATCCCAGAAAATTACCTTGTTATATGCAGGGCTCGGATCCAATATTTCTCTTTGTCTCATACTTCCAAGGGCTCAGGTGGAGTCTGAAAGGATTTGCTGGCCAGGCTCTTCCTCTGGCTGGATAACATTTGCCACCTTAGGGGAGCGATCTTGTCCTAAGCTAATAATGGTAAACTTGAACCCCACTCTACACCAGCACATAAGCACACACACACACACACACCCCTCTTCCTGCCCTAGGGAGGTCCTTGGTTCCATCTCACCCCTAACTCATCATAAATACTCTCAGCCTCACTTCTCCAAGGTGGTAAAATGGGCATCAGAACACTGAGCAGGGATGAAAAGAAAAGAGGGAAAATTAAAGACTTGTGGATGTGAACATCAGAGATGATGAAGCAGCCCTGGAAGGTAATTAACATTGAAGAGGAGAGAAGAGATGGTCTGGAAAGACTGAATACCAGACAGGAGTGTGAGAGTAAGAAGATAAAAGGAACCAAGGAAGGAAGAGAGAGAGGTGTTCAAGCTCTGACCAAAGCAGGCCAGAGAAGTTAGAGGAGTGGTGAGCCAACTTGGATTGGTCCTCTGGGTCTGGCCAGGAACCCTGCCTCCAATGTTAGTGCTCTGATTTCCCATCTTTGAAGTGTCTCCATGGCCTTGAGTGAGGTTTCTCGGGGTCTTTGAGTTCTTGGTTGTGCTTAGCCTTTTCTTTTTAAGATATAGTGAGAGGAAACTCAGAGCCCATCCAGCCTTCAGCCTTCCCTGGCCTTGAACACACTGTAGGACAATGGAGCCAATGTCCCTGATGTCACTGTTTCCAGCTCACACGTGAATGGAGAAGAGAGCAGGTGCCAGCTTAGACGGCCCAGCCCGGTGCCCCCAGCCTGGAGAGGCCAGAGAGGGAGTCAGGCCCAGAAGGGAGACTGGAACCCAGTAGAGCTGTGGGTGGACACTCAGGGCTGTGCTGAACTAGCCAACCGGCAGTGTGCCATCAAAGGTCCCACACTGAAATGTGCAAATCAAAGGTCCCATGCTGCCCTGGAAGGTAGGTCTGGGCCTGGGTGGGAAAGGGGCTGTAGCAGATGTTGTTGTTAGTGCCCCATGTCCTTCCAGCCCACTTTGGTGTCCAGCTGCAGCTGCAGTGGATGGTTCTGACACATCCTCTCTTCTGCCAGAGGCTCTCCTCAGCCCCTGCCTGGCAGCCTGGGAGTCTCAGGAGCTTAACTCTCCCAAAGGGCAAACCTCAATCGACAATGGATGGCACTGGTGCAATTACTTTATCACTCGGGGAGGAATTCTGATCCGTGATCTGTATGGTTCCTCAGAGTGGTCCCAGGAGGACTGAGCTGTAAGTAGCCGGAGTGGGCCCCTCAATTCAATTTCCCCATCTCATTGCTCCCTCACTCCAACTCAGCCCCTAAAATAATGCCTACATCCAAGTCCTTGTCTCATGATATGTATTCAGAGAGCATAAATAGCATGAGAGCTGTCTTTCTGTGACCTTCAGAGCCAGAGTCAAAGTCAGTTCCCTTAGGGCTGAGCTAAGATAAGAAGTGTTGGAAAGGGACTTCCCTGGTGGTCCAGTGGCTAAGACTCCCAATGCCAGGGGACCTGGGTTTGATCCCTGGTCAGGGAACTAGATCCTCACATGCTGCAACTAAGAATTTGCATATTGCAACTTTAAAAATCCTAAGTGCCACAACTAAGACCCGGTGTAGCCAAATAAATAAATATTAATTTTTGAAAAAAAGTGTTGGAAGGCTCTATTCCTGACTTCTGGTTGGTAGGTGATCAGGTGTTTGTTGGAAGGGTCATTATCATCTAGGGAAGGGAAAGCGCTCACCAGCTCTACCTGCCAGATATTGGGAAGGCCAGGGCAGACTTGTTAGCAGCAAGCTTACATAGATCTCCAACAGACAGCCATGAACTGTTGTAACTGGGAAGGACCCTCAGGGGGTTATCTGATCCAACTTTCCCGCAATTTGGGAATTCCCTTTACAACCCTAGTGTAAACACCTCTAGTGACAGGGAACTCACTACCTTTACAAGTAAGCATTGTCCATTCTTGGATAGCTATTAGAAAGTTTTTATGCTAAATGGTCACTGGCCTCCTTGAGACTTCTCCACACTGGACCTCATTGTCCTTTGTATTTCGATGTCTCATCTTTCTATCCAAGGCTGCTCCAGATATTCTAAGGCCAACCATGTCTACTACATCTTCTCTTCTCTAGGCCAAAACCTTTTATTGCCCTCATGGTTCTTCAAATGATTCAATCTTCTGAGCCTCCTCATCCTGGACCCCTCCTCCAGGGAGCACTGTGATTTGTCAACATTCCTCTTTCAGTGTGGTGCCCCAATGATGCTTTGGAGCAGTACGACCAATGCAGAATGTATTTTTCACTACTATGGCCCTAAGTACATTTACACTATTGATTTCTAGAATTATAATTTTTTGGCAGGTACACAACTGGGCTTCCCTCATAGCTCAGTTGGTAAAGAATCTTCCTGCAGTGCTGGAGACCTGGGTTCAATTCCTGGGTTGGGAAGATCCCCTGGAGAAGGAAACGGCAATCCACTCCAGTATTCTTGCCTGGAAAATCCCATGGACAGAGGAGCCTGGTAGGCTACAGTCCATGGGGTCGTAAGAGTCAGACACGACTTAGTGACTAAACCACCACCAACACTGTTGACTCAACTGAACTGAAGGCACTAAATGTCTGTGCTTTTGGCTTCTCTGCATCCCTTTTGCCTTTTTTTTTTTAAAGATTTATTTATTTATTTTTGGCTGTGCTAGGTCTTTGTTGATGTGCAGGGGCTTTCTCTAGTTGCAGGAGCAGGGGCTACTCTTCATTGCCAAGTGTGGCCTTCTCATTGTGGTGGCTTCTCTTGTTGCAGAGAACATGCTCTAGGCATGCATGTTTCAGTAGTTGTGGCTCTAGAGAGCTGGTTTGTTAACTGTGGCACATAAGCTTAGTTGCTCTGCAGCATGTGGGATCTTCCTAGACCAGGACCAGATCTTCCCAGATTGAACTCATGTCCCCTGCATTGGTAGGCAGATTTTTTAAGCCCTGGATCACCAGGGAAGTCCCTCTTGCTCTTTTTTCAGGTAACAGCAACTCTTCCCCCACTTGCCATTCTCAAATGGGTCTGGTCTAATTGCCAACCCCCAAACTCTGTACCTATTACCCTGGGGTTGGACCTAGGCTCAGCCAAGAAATGAGTATCCTTTCCCTGGTCACAGTAATTGTTTCAATGAGCATGTGACCCCAGCCAGGCCAATCAGATTCCTTCCCTGAGATTTATTATATAGAGCTAGAGGGAGAGCCCTACCTTTGGATTTGCTAAACTGGGATGATGTGCAGAACTCTCTGTGCCACACCAACACACACATCAAAGTTTATAGTGAAAAAAAGACTGAAGATACTGTTTGAGTCCTTAGATCTAGCTGGCCTTGAGGCCAGCTCCACTTCTGTTCTTTCCTGTCAGTGTCCCTTTATAGCTTAATCTAGTTTGACTCTGCTGCTGCTGCTGCTGCTGCTAAGTTGCTTCAGTCGTGTCCGACTCTGTGTGACCCCATAGACGGAAGCTCACCAGGCTCCCCCGTCCCTGGGATTCTCCAGACAAGAATACTGGAGTGGGTTGCCATTTCCTTCTCCAATGCATGAAAGTGAAGTCGCTCAGTCGTGTCCAACTCTTAGCGACCCCATGGACTGGAGCCTACCAGGCTCCTCCGTCCATGGGATTTTCCAGGCAAAAGTACTGGGGTGGGGTGCCATTGCCTTCCCCGTAGTTTAACTCTGCTGCTGCTGCTGCTAAGTCACTTCAGTCGTGTCCGACTCTGTGTGACCCCAGACTGCAACCCACCAGGCTCCTCCATCCCTAGCTTCTGTTAATTCCTTTCACAAATTCATGGATTCTTTCCTCAGCTGTGCTACCTATTGACAAGCCCATTGAAGGAATTTATCTTTGATATCACGTGTGTTTTATTTCTAGCATTTCCTTTCCACTTTCTATTTATTTGGCTGTGCCAGGTCTTAGTTGCAGCACACAGAATCTTCCGTCTTCACTGTGGCATCACAATCTTCAGTTGCAGCATGTGGGATCTAGTTCCCTGACCAGAAATTGAACCCAGGCCCCCTGCGTTGGGAGCATGGAGTCAGCCAGGGAAATCCCTCCATTTGGCTTTCTTATAGTTTCTGTGTTTGTGCCAAAATTACCCCTTTGTTCATGTAAGCTGCCAACTTTTTTTTCCAACAGTTTAACATACTAAGTTGTTTCTATTTTTAAAGTTTCTGTCTGATGGTTTCAGTATCTGTGTCATTTGCCAGTCTAGCTCTGTTGATGTTATCTTTTGACAATGGATCGGATTTTTTTCTTTGTTGACTTCTTGTATGTTTTGTAAATTCTTATTGAGTGCCTATCCTGTGTAGAACAGCAGAGACTGAGGTAAACGGTATTTATGTCTGGAAATGGTCACGCCTCTTCTGTCTGGAAGTTGGTCTGAGGGGTGGGCGCAACATGGAATTAATCTAGTTAGGAGTCAGGCAGGGTTTGGATTTTGTTGTTGCTCTCATTATCTCAGTGTATCACAGACACATCCTTCTAGTGATGCTGCTTGGAGTGGAGACCACGTGTCAGAGGGTTTTTCTGTATTCCTGTATTTTTCTGTATTTTCTGTATTCCTGCTCCACCCTCACCTTTTCAGCCATCCCAGCATACCAGCCCCTCAACCCAGAGGATACTCCCATAGCTTGCTCTTTGGTGCCAGGCTCATGGGGGTTAGAGCAGAGTCTCTGACATCCTGCTTCTGCTTCAGTCTTAGGCAGGTCCTATGTGAGTTTCAGAAGTGGGTCTTTCTCAGTATTTCTGCTCCTGCTCCCAAACTCCACCTCCAACCTGTAGTTGGTTTTGGGTCAATCTTTCTTCCCTTTCCCCTAACAGAACAGACCTTGGCTTGAATTTTCAGCCCGAGATAGTTCCCTGCTTCTCCCCTTGGAGTAGAGGGCTTTTGCTTCTGTTTTCCCCCCAAAATCAATGGGTTTTCAAGTGTCAAAGAAGGACAAGGAGGTTTTTACCCCTCATCTAGAAGTAAAGATGAGGGCTTCCCTGATGGCTCAATGGTAAAGAACCCACCTGCCAATGCAGGAGATGCAGGTTTGATCCCTGGGTCAGGAAGATCCCCTGGAGGAGGAAATGGCAACCCACTCCAGTATTCTTGCTTGGGAAATCCCATGGACAGAGCAGCTTGGCGGGCTACAGTCCATGGGTTGCAAAGAATTGGACATGACTTAGCAACTAAATGAAAACAAAAACAACTTAAGCAAAACTCTGTTGCCCCTCCCTCAGTAACTTAAGGCTGTTGCTTATTGGAGAAAAGGATTGTGGGAGCACCTGAAGCCTTTTGCCTTCCCCCAGCAGCTCCCTTAATCAATATATGCTTGTATCACCAAAGAGGAAAGCTCTCTCGTTTCCTGCTCTGCTCTCACTTTTTCTCAGGAACCTCAGGGGGAGTCGGTAGAATAAAGCGTGCCTATGAGTGCCCCTCGCCGGCTGCACTGCGCACTGAGAGCCCCTCGCCGGCTGCGCGGCGCACTGAGAGGAGCTACCCAACAACCGAGGAAGGACGGCGGTGAGGACTGGCCCACTAAGCACAGCCGAGAGGAGCTACCCCACGACCGAGGTCAGGAAGGGCCGCGGTGAGGAGAGACCCCTCATCCAAGGTAAGGTGCGATGGCTGTGCTTTGCTGGAGCAGCCGGGAAGAGATACCCCACGCCCAAGATAAGAGAAACCCAAGTAAGACGGTAGGTCTTGCAAGAGGGCATCAGAAGGCAAATACACTGAAACCATACTCACAGAAAACTAGTCAATCTAATCACACCAGGACCACAGCCTTGTCTAACTCAATGAAATCAAGCCATGCCCGTGGGGCAACCCAGGATGGGCGGGGCATGGTGGAGAGATCTGACAGGGTGTGGTCCACTGGAGAAGGGAATGGCAAACCACTTCAGTATTCTTGCCTTGAGAACCCCATGAACAGTATGAAAAGGCAAAATGATAGGATACTGAAAGAGAAACTCCCCAGGTCAGTAGGGGCCCAATATGCTACTGGAGATCAGTGGAGAAATAACTCCAGAAAGAATGAAGGGATGGAACCAAAGCAGAAAGAATACCCAGCTGTAGATGTGTCTGGTGATAGAAGCAAAGTCCGATGCTGTAAAGAGCAATATTGCATAGGAACCTGGAATGTTAGGTCCATGAATCAAGGCAAATTGGAAGTGGTCAAACAAGAGATGGCAAGAGTGAATGTTGACATTCTAGGAATTAGTGAACTAAAATGGACTGGAATGGGTGAATTTAACTCAGAGGACCATTATATTTACTACTGTGGGCAGGAATCCCTCAGAAGACATGGAGTGGCCATCATGGTCAACAAAAGAGTCCGAAATGCAGTACTTGGATGCAATCTCAAAAACGACAGAATGATCTCTGTTCGTTTCCAAGGCAAACCATTCAATGTCACAGTAATCCAAGTCTATGCCCCAACCAGTAACGCTGAAGTTGAATGGTTCTGTGAAGACCTACAAGACCTTTTAGAACTAACACCCAAAAAAGATGTCCTTTTCATTATAGGGGAATGGAATGCAAAAGTAGGAAGTCAAGAAACACCTGGAGTAACAGGCAAATTTGGCCTTGGAATACAGAATGAAGCAGGGCAAAGACTAACAGAGTTTTGCCAAGAAAATGCACTGGTCATAGCAAATACCCTCGTCCAACAACACAAGAGAAGACTCTATACATGGACATCACCAGATGGTCAACACCGAAATCAGATTGATTATATTCTTTTCAGCCAAAGATGGAGAAGCTCTATACAATCAGCAAAAACAAGACCAGGAGCTGACTGTGGCTCAGACCATGAACTCCTTATTGCCAAATTCAGACTTAAATTGAAGAAAGTAGGAAAAACCACTAGACCATTCAGATATGACCTAAATCAAATCCCTTATGATTATAGAGTGGAAGTGACAAATAGATTTAAGGGCCTAGATCTGATAGATAGAGTGCCTGATGAACTATGGAATGAGGTTTGTGACATTGTACAGGAGACAGGGATCAAGACCATCCCCATGGAAAAGAAATGCAAAAAAGCAAAATGGCTGTCTGGGGAGGCCTTGCAAATAGCTGCAAAAAGAAGAGAAGCGAAAAGCAAAGGAGAAAAGGAAAGATATAAACATCTGAATGCAGAGTTCCAAAGAATAGCAAGAAGAGATAAGAAAGCCTTCTTCAGCGATCAATGCAAAGAAACAGAGGAAAACAACAGAATGGGAAAGACTAAGGATCTATTCAAGAAAATCAGAGATACCAAAGGAACATTTCATGCAAAAATGGGCTCGATAAAGGACAGAAATGGTATGGACCAACAGAAGCAGAAGATATTAAGAAGAGGTGGCAAGAATACACAGAAGAACTGTAGAAAAAAGAGCTTCACGACCCAGATAATCATGATGGTGTGATCACTGACCTAGAGCCAGACATCCTGGAATGTGAAGTCAAGTGGGCCTTAGAAAGCATCACTACGAACAAAGCTAGTGGAGGTGATGGAATTCCAGTTGAGCTATTCCAAATCCTGAAAGATGATGCTGTGAAAGTGCTGCACTCAAGATGCCAGCAAATTTGGAAAACTCAGCAGTGGCCACAAGATTGGAAAAGGTCAGTTTTCATCCCAATCCCAAAGAAAGGCAATGCCAAAGAATGCTCAAACTACCGCACAATTACACTCATCTCACACGCTAGTAATGTACTGCTCAAAATTCTCCAAGCCAGGCTTCAGCAATATGTGAACCGTGAACTTCCTGATGTTCAAGCTGGATTTAGAAAAGGCAGAGGAACCAGAGATCAAATTGCCAACATTCGCTGGATCATCAAAAAAGCAAGAGAGTTCCAGAAAAATATCTATTTCTGCCTTATTGACTATGCCAAAGCCTTTGACTGTGTAGATCACAATAAACTGTGGAAAGTTCTGAAAGAGATGGGAATACCAGACCACCTGATCTGCCTCTTGAGAAATGTGTATGCAGGTCAGGAAGCAACAGTTAGAACTGGTCATGGAACAACAGACTGGTTCCAAATAGGAAAAGGAGTACATCAAGGCTGTATATTGTCACCCTGTTTATTTAACTTATATGCAGAGTACATCATGAGAAATGCTGGACTGGAAGAAACACAAGTTGGAATCAAGATTGCCGGGAGAAATATCAATAACCTCAGATATGCAGATGATACCACCCTTATGGCAGAAAGTGAAGAGGAACTAAAAAGCCTCTTGATGAAAGTGAAAGTGGAGAGTGAAAAGGTTGGCTTAAAGCTCAACATTCAGAAAATGAAGATCATGGCATCTGGTCCCATCACTACATGGGAAATAGATAGGGAAACAGTGGAAACAGTGTCAGACTTTGTCTTTCTGGGCTCCAAAATCACTATAAATGGTGACTGCAGCCATGAAATTAAAAGACGCTTACTCCTTGGAAGGAAAGTTATGACCAACCTAGATAGCATATTGAAAAGCAGAGACATCACTTTGCCAACAAAGGTTCGCCTAGTCAAGGCTATGGTCTTTCCTGTGGTCATGTATGGATGTGAGAGCTGGACTGTGAAGAAGGCTGAGCGCCGAAGAATTGATGCTTTTGAACTGTGGTGTTGGAGAAGACTCTTGAGAGTCCCTTGGACTGCAAGAAGATCCAACCAGTCCATTCTGAAGGAGATCAGCCCTGGGATTTCTTTGGAAGGAATGATGCTAAAGCTGAAACTCCAGTATTTTGGCCACCTCATGCAAAGAGTTGACTCATTGGAGAAGACTCTGATGCTGGGAGGGATTGGGGGCAGGAGGAGAAGGGGACGACAGAGGATGAGATGGCTGGATGGCATCACTGACTCGATGGATGTGAGTCTGAGTGACTTCCAAGAGCTGGTGATGGATAGGGAGGCCTGGCGTGCTGCAGTTCATGGGGTCGCAAAGAGTCGGACACGACTGAGCGACTGATCTGATCTGATCTGATGAGTATATAAACTCCCCTGTGTCTGGAATGGTCTCCAGCTACCCTAAACTGACATGCTAGCCCATGACACCCTAGCTTTTAAACATTTGTTAAAATTTTTGTTGGTTTCATCTTGTCCGCTTGTATGACAGCCACCCCTGTTTCCTGTGCTCTGCTAAAGTTGAAACAGTTCCTGTGTGTGTGTGTCTCTCTCTTGAAGAGGCTTTACTTAGTTGCCTGGTGACCTCAGCTTTCTGAGGGCTCAAGAAAAGCTGTGATTTTGTCGATTATCTGGCTATTCCTCATTGTTAAGGTGGCAGTGATGTTTTCTTGCAGCATTGTTCATCCTCAGTAGAAATACAAGTCCTCAAGTCACTGTCACCACTTAGGGAACTGCAACCACCTCACAGCTAGTGCCTGCACCCAATTTTGTTCTCCTCCGTGCTACATCCAGCGTTAAGTATTAAAATTTTGTAACCATCGGAAACTAAAAGCGGCTGCAAATTAGCTATAAAATCTGAAACCTAGGTTATGGTGTATGCACACACTCAGTCACGTCCAACTCTTTGTGACCCTCCGTGCTATAGCCCGCCAGGCTCCTCTGCCCTTCAGATTTTTCAGGAAAGAATACTGGAGTGGGTGCCATTTCCTTCTCCAGGGGATTTTCCCAATCCAGGGATCAAACCCGCATCTCCTGTGTCTCCTGCATTGGCAGGCGGATTCTTTACCACTGAGGCACCAGAGAAGCCCAGGTTACAGTGTACCAGTTATCTATTGCTGAGTAACAATCCAACCCAAACTGCAGTGGCTTAAACCATGACATTTACTCTGTTCATGAATCTATAGGGTTCGCAGGGACAGCTTGTCTCTGTTCCACTTGGAGTCAGCTGGGGTGGTTTGAAGGCTGAGCTTGAACTTATTTGAATCACTGGGGTGGGAAGACTCAAACAACTGGGGGCTAAGCTGTGGGAGCCCCTCTGGCTCTCTGCCGGGCCTCTCTTGTATAGAGGCTTCAAGGTTGCCAGACTTCTCACATGCTGGCTCAAAACTACCAAGGAACATTTTGAAAGAGAAAGAGAGAGGTCCCAGGTGGAATGTTTTTATGACCTTGCTTCAGAAGTCACATTATTTGTGCTGTGCTCTATTAGCAGGGCAGTTACATAGGTTTAACCAGGCTCCAGGGGAGGGAATATTGACCCTACATCTCAGAGGAAGTGTGTCCACACCACACTGTAAGATGAACGTGTGGGATGTGATATATTGATAATGGCCATCTTTGGAAAATACAAGCTGCAGTACATGATTCTATTTGTTCTATAGTAGTGAAAAAATAACTTCAAAGAAATCAAGCTAGAAAATAAAAACACAGAAAAACCACAGAGCCATCTGATTCCATTATTTCGTGTCGACACATCATTTCCAAGTGTGAATTTGTGTTCCCCTCATCAATTTAAACACGTCAAACCCACGGCAGCTATAACCATCTTTCTAGATGCAATCCTGATCCTGTCACTGACCCTCTTAAAATGACCCTTTAGCTCCCTGTTGCTCCCCAAATATATTCCAAACTCCTGAACATGGCTTATAAGCCCTTCACACCTGGCCTTGCTTATTAATTTCCAACCTCACCTTTGATGCTGCCTCCTTTATGCTCCAGCTACCCTGAACCATTTGCCAGTATCCAAACTTTCTTTGGGCTTTTGTACTTGTTTTCCTCTTCTGGGACTTTTCTCTGCCACCGGCCTCTTAACGCCTCTCGTCTCTCCAGCTGCTATTCTTTTTTCTGGACTCAGCTTCCCTAACTCGATCTTCCTCCTACCTCCCACCTAACTGGCCTAGGGCTCTCATCTCTCTTTCCCATATGCTCTCAAAGCACTCTGTGCCTCTGCTGAGGCCCTCCAGCACCAGTTAACCAGGCTGCATCACCCGCTCCATTGACCCACGTGGGAAGATAGTTTTATTTTATTCCCCACTGTATGCAGTGCTTGAAGCATGGCAGGGGCTCAACGAATATTGGTTAGAGAAATTAATCTGTGCCTTAAATAGCCCACTAGGTTCAAGTAAACAGCCCTCCCACAAGCCTGAGATAGCTATGGCAGGGTCCCGTCTTGAATGTTATAACTGAGGTAGGACCAAAGCTGGTTGGGAGAGTTTGGAATTTCAGGAACATATCAGCTGCTTTATGTGGCTGGAGCCGTTCCTAGCTTTGGAGGACGCATTCCAAGGCAAGGCCAGGGAGTAGCTCCAAGACATTTTGCCTCTTCCCACAACAGTCCTGGTGGGCAGGTCTGCCTGACAGGGACACACCTCAGCAACAGCTGGTAGGATGTTTGTTTACTTGCTGTGCTCCATCCAGAGCCTATTTCTGGAGCAGGTACTGGATGCAAGCCTGTACCATTCCAGCACTGATCTTGCCAAGCCCTGAGCCAGGAGAGACAGCGGCAGTCACTTACCTTATCTCCCTGGCTCTAACCCAACCTTCTCTGGATATACCCAGTCATGATCTTTTTGCCCTGTTGGGAACTGCCCTTCTCTGCGCTAAGGTTTAGCAGTAAATATTGCTCCATGTGCTCTTTCTGTTTCATTAAGGACAAGAGGAAGGAAGAAAGTTAAGGGTGATAAGAAAGGCTCTCTCAACTCATAAATTTTACTGATTTGAGGAAGTCTTAACTGGAGTTCCTTGGGAGTTCCCAGGGTCAAAGGAAACAGATCAGCATTTTTGGCCAATAGAATTTTTCCTATGGTTAGTCTCATTTCTGAAATGGAGAATACTAAGAGGTCATTTGACTAACTTACGATCCCACAGTAAGCCACAGCATGGATAAAGATAGCACCCAAGACTTGGTTTCAAATTTAGGACTGATACATCCATTGTCTAAGTTAAATTTATATTAAAAAGCTAGCTTTGGAAACTAATACCAAATTTTTTTTGGGGGGGTAAATAGTTTCACCTTGTTTTTAGACAAATCACTTAAGTTGTCAGCTCTAAACCAATTAAGAAACCACTGGACTCCCTTCTGTGGAAGCCTGTCTCTGCTAAGAGTGAAGTGAAAGGGCAGCCAGAGATCCAGGGCCTTCCCCTCTCCCCAGCCCCCAGTTTTCACCCTGGGCTAACCACCTTTCAGCCCTACAGTTCCTTCTCAGCTCCTCTAAATCAACTCCACCTTTATTCATACTAAGATTCCTGTTACTTAGGTTGACAATGGGAGAAAGGGAAAAGGCAAAGTTGGAATCCTGCCTGAATGAGAGTAACACTGTTTTCTGGTTCAGAAGCGTTCTCTAGCCATCGATAAGCAGCTGCTCTTTGGGAGAATATTTCAGACCTCACTGCTTTTCTTAAATTGTTGTTACTGAGGAAAAATAATTTTGTTTATCATGAAAGAAGGAAAATCTTTTTTTCCCCCCTTTCCTTTTTAAACATACCCCTTCATCTGAAAGCCATCAGATGGCTCTGTAGGAAGAGTGAGGGCTGGCACCTGAACCAGGCAGAATCCTTTGCAAGTTTAGTCCAGGACCAGATGATTGTCAGTGTCTGGCTTCCTCCAAGTGTCTGGGGAACAGAGAGTCACTCACTTTATCAAAGACATCCTACTAATAAAAGGCAGTAGGAATAAAGTTAACACCAGTAGTCAATGGCAAAAAACAAAAAGGAAAATAAATCAGGAAATTATGACAAAAATATTCATATAACCTGGTTGGTTCCCATCCTTTTGGACAAGGCAAAATTTCTAAATCTACTTGAATTAGAAATGAGCAAATGTTTGCTGGAGATTTTTATGGCTACCTGTTTATCATTAGGGATTTGGAACCTACTACCCAAAAAGAAGCTCCATTGGAGCCATAAACCCAGAGCTCCTACCCTCATAGCACTAAAGTTTGGCTTGTCAGAGGGCACGTGTTAAAAAAGGAATCTTCCCTGGTGGTCCAATGGTTGAGAATCTGCCTGCCAATACAGGGACACCGGTTCGATCCCCACCGTGGGAAGATCCTACATGCCCAGGGGCAACTAAGCCCATGTGCCACAACTACTGAAGCCCATGTGACCTAGAGCCTGTGTTTCACAAGAGAAGCCACCGCAAAGAGAAGCCCACGCACTGAAACTAGAGAGTCAACCTCTTCTCTGCAACCAGAGAAAGCCTGCTCACAGCAACGAAGACCCAGCACAGCCATAAATAAATAAATAAACAAATATATATATATATATATTTTTTTTTTAAAAAAAACAGTAATCTGGCAGAGGTTATCAGCTCTCCTGCACTGACATGTGTTTGTCTTTAACTCCTCACTGCCTGGAAGCACCTCTCTCGGAGGAATCGGGTTAATAACACCACACACACGGCTAGTTTGAGACGAAGAGTTTTATGTGGGCGATACAAACTGAAAAAGAACACCATAAACAAGGAAGGAAGCACAGGCTCAGCCAGGAAAGCGTCCACAAGGAGCAGGCGTGGAATTATTCAGGAGCGGTTTCAAATACCAACACCATATTTACATGTCTAATTTGGAACCTGGCTCTTTTTAAGCATCAGAGGAAGTTAGGGGAGAAACCATGCATGAGATTAAAAATATATATACATGTATACACAGAGACACCAACATTTTCACACTTCTTTCGTTCATTTTCCCCACAAGAAACAAATCAGATGAAGGAAAAGCCCAGCCTCTTTTTCCCAAAGTCCCTATATTTATTATGGAGTTGGCAGAGAAGCCCCAGCTGGGGCTTGGATTCAAGGAGGCAGACTTCACTCTCTTTGACCCTATATACCCCTGACAGTTTACCAATGGAACACTTGGAACCATGGGCGGGAACGTTCAGAAGAGGCAAGAAAAAGTACAGCTCATTTAACCTATGCATTATATACAAGGGCATCAGTTTTTCCAAATACCTTCACACTTCGTCCTTTACTAGGCTCTTAGCAGACTTCTGACCTGCAGCAACAGAGCTCAGACAAGCTGTGAGACATAGAGTAAGGTGGTACTTTGATCCAGTGCACACTGGGTCAGTCACTTTACTCAAGACAGTCACACATGCCAGGCCCTGGCAAATCCTCAGGGGGCTGTGGCTTCATGCTTGGTGGAGTAGAAGGCTGGGCTTTTTCCCTCCCTAGATACCTCCTTGCTGCCGCCGTCACCACCAATGAGTGCTCCACTGTTCCCTCCGGACCCAAGACAGCTGCTGGGCATGTATGTGTGTAATTTATTGTTCTGCTGCTGTTGGCTCATCCCCGGGTGCTGGCTTCTCAACCTGTGACTCTGGAGGAATCAGATACTGGACCTCCTCTGCACTGATGGCTACCTTATCTGGCTGGAGCCACCTCTTGAAATGTTCCAAGGTGCTAGGAAAGAAGAGGAGGAAAGTGTGACTGCATCAGACTTCACTGACTAATTACTTAATGATTATCTCAGATACTCCAAGACTGCCTTCCCACCCACCACCGATTTCTTCCTACAGTTGTTTTTCACTGCTAACACGGGGTGCGGGGCACAACAGCTCCTCTGACAGCTGTGCATCCTAGCAGCTCCATGGTATAATTTACCCCCTAGGGGGCTCTTGGGCAATAAGCAGCACTAGGGCCCCTTCAAATGCAGTTTCTGAAGACTTGATGAGAACAGCTGAAGAGCCTATGCCTGTCTGGTCTTTTTTCCTCCAAACTGGACAGAAGAGAAATTTTCAAGGGGAGGGAACATTTCAAATAAATACTAAATTATTGCATGTTAAGTTGCTTCAGTTGTGTCCGACTCTTTGTGACCCCATGGACTGTAGCCCGCCAGGCTCCTCTGTCCATGGGGATTTTCCAGGCAAGAATACTAGAGTGGGTTGCCATGCCCTTCTCCAGGGCATCTTCCCAACCCAGGGATTGAGCCCACGTCTCTTATGTCTTCTGTATTAGTAAGGCAGAAACCTGAGCATCTTGGTATCTGTGATACCTGAAGTAGTCTGAGGCTCAATTATACTTACAGCACTTAGTTGCACTAAGTGTGGTTTTTTTGGGTGTTTTTGTTTATTTAGTTCATTCTATAGCAAGATGCCAAGATGGAAACATCTGAGTAGCAATGTCCCCCACAAAGGAATGGCCACTATGCCAGGGGCTTTTTTTCGTTTGGCTATGTGGGAAGGAGGAGGGCTTCCCTGGTAGCTCAGCTGGTAAAGAATCCACCTGCAATGTGGGAGACCCTGGTTCGACTCTTGGGTTGGGAAGATCCCCTGAAGAAGGGGTAGGCTATCCACTCCAGTATTCTTGGGCTTCTCTGGTGGCTCAGATGGTAAAAAATCCACCTGCAATGCAGGAGACCTGGGTTTGATCCCTGGGTTGCGAAGATGCCCTAGAGGAGGGGATGGCAACCCATTCCAGTATTCTTACCTGGAGAATCAATCCCATGGACAGAGGAGCCTGCCAGACTACAGTTCATGGGGTTGCAAAGAGTCGGCCATGATTGAGCAACCAAGCACAGCACAGTGGCGAGGGGGAAGTATCCCTGCCTACCGTCCTTGAGCATTCAGGATCCTCCTCTAAAGGTATTAGATATTCACAGTAAAATACAAATGACCAGAAATAGTGGAAAGCTCATTCTATGCTCTTCAACAGCAAAAAGTCATAAGCCAAGAAATAAAGCCGTAACCAGCAGATTTCAGATACCTACAATGGGGGAGTCATGTGGACAGTAATTTCCCAGCCCATTGCTCCCTTGCCAAAAGCATTCGATGAGGAGGGGTCACCTATCTAGTCTTCACATACGTGAAGAAACACACAATTCCACTACAAAATGGCCTGTGCTTAAAACATACACTTTTAGGTTTAAAACCAAATGCATATCTATTTCCTGTGCTTGTTCTGAACAGAAAGAAGCATTCCCACAGATGTAGGCTCGAGGCAACGCAGTGTGGGTATTTAATCTTCATTTACCACACATTTCATAAAATGGTTCCAGTTATTACTACAAGGAAGGGAAAACCACATTATTTTAGGTATTAATAAATACACAGAAACATGAACTTGAGTCTTGGTGCTGATCGGATTTCAGAGAAAAAGAATTCCTATTTGAGAATTATGCAAAAGAAAGTTGTCTTTGCTTCTCAGAACTGGAGAGGAAGGAAATATTAATATTAGAGGGGAGAGAATATAATACCAAATTATTAGTGGCTTGGGAATCGGTGTGTCTTCATCTTTTGTGTTTGGGTCAGTTTACCGGGAAAAAAAAAAAGAGTAAATTTTATATTATTTTCTGAACCCTTGGTGGGTAGCTGGCCTGACCTTAGATGCCATCCTGATTTCTGAAGGATCTGGGGCCACCTTGAGTATTTGAGATAATGTAAGTGAAAATACTTTGCAAGTTAAAAAATAAAATGTAACTATGAAGTTCTATTTACATACTGTCCATGATTTCAGCAGCAGTATTCATCTGATACCATGGGACTCTGAAAATCAATGTTAATGATAGGTTGTGAAAGTGAAGTCACTCAGTCATGTCTGACTCTTTGCAACCCCATGGACTGTAGCCCACCAGGCTCCTCTGTCCATGGGAGTCTCCAAGTAAGAATACTGGAATGGGTTGCCATTTCCTTCTCCAGGGGATCTTCTCGACCCAGGGATCGAACCCAGGTCTCCTGCATTGCAGGCAGACACCTTAACCTCTGAGCCACCAGGGAAGGTTAAATCATAGTCCCTAAAACCGTACGTTAAAATTCAGGTTTTTATTTCCTTCATTGATTTTCATTTTGAATAATTTCTTAGTGAATTTTAAAATTCTGTTAGGAAGAATAATATTAGGAATAGCTAACACTTTGTACTGACCCTGTGCCAGGCACAAGTTCTAAGAGCTTTATACACAGTAACTCATTTAAGGCTCATAATAACCTTATGCGGTAAGAGCTACTACTCCTGCTTCACAGAGCAGGAAGCTGAGGCACACATGGGTTACTCACCCAGTAAGTGGCAGAGCTCCTGTGCCCAGTGTCAAGCATCATCCTGCTCTTTGTGACAGAATGCCCTCTCCTCCTTTCTGCATCTGGCCCACCTGCAGATACTGTTTCCCTTTGGTACAAAACTAGAACCCAGAAGGAGCTCAATGGTCTTTCAACTCTTAAAGCACATTGTCACTTCTGCTCATCTGGCTCTTATGCTGCCTCGTTTTGTTAGCTATGTCCTCATATATATTCTTCTCTCCCCAAACTAGTTCTGATGATCAAAAGAAGGGTCTAGAACGTTGTTACATCTCCCCCTTCATGCCCATGACATCAAGCACAGTTCCTTCACACCAGAGATGCTTAAGAAATTCATTCATTTGTGCTACACAAATTTGAGTGTCTACAATATGACAGAAACTCTGTAAAGCAGTGGAGATTCATAGGTAAGAAGATGGTTCCAGTTGTTGATTGATGACTAGTTTCTCATGTGCAGTGTGTACTTAAAAATGAAGACGGTGGTTTATTCTCAACTCTGTTCAACCTGTGATCAAGACGTAGATGGGGTATTTGCTTTTTGGCAAAAATATCCTTTCTCAAAAATCTGCCACTGGACTAAGATCAAATAAAGCAACCTTAAAAAGAATGATATTTAGCTCAGAAAAGCTGCTATTGATATCAACTTATATCTGGACTCAGATGTCACTCTCCCTGACTTCTTTAGAGGAAGAGAAATGCTTTTGGTGAAACATACTATCACCTGGAGCAGGACTAGGAATCAATTACCTCTCATCAGAATCAAGTCCATCCACAAAGAACTCAGATGCTAACTTCTCCTGGAGGAACCGGTCCCAGCATTCCTTCTTTGCTTGGGCCAGGGTTCGAAGCATGTCCTTGGAAGTCACTTCCTGATTTAAACCTTTGATTCTTCTCAGTTTCTTCTCTAACGGGAGAGGAAATTGAGCTTAACAAGGAAATTGAATATGAAACAAAAGTAATCTAAAACGCAAAATGCCAACTGAAAAATTCTAATTGATGAGTATAACCATATTGCTCTCATTTTTTTAAGGACAAATGTAATTTTTCTTTTTCCTTCACAACATCTTCACTCTACATTGTATCAAACAAATGTTTAACTCCAGAAAAGGGAAAACTATAGATTCTCATAAATAAACTGATGGCATGTTTTCTTTGAAATCATAGAAGCCCAGCAAGTATCTCTCTAAAGAAAGCTTGTTTTCCCTGGCGTGTGATGTGTATACTGTCGTCTTTTTTCAACTCCTGAAAATAGTTTTTCTGAGGAGTAAATGGTTGCTGTTGTTTTTTTTTTTTTTTGTAACGGTGTCATAAAGTGGTTTTCAAACCTCATGAGAAAGAATCAGAGAAAATGGAGAGAGATTCAATGGTTCATTAGACACTAAAATTAACTTGATGAGAACAAAATAATAAGAGACCTTTAAGATCACGATGTGTGATTAAAGTCTTGATTAAAGAAAAGGAATCGCCTAACAGTTTTTTCTGAAAGTTGTTCTACTTGTGGCCAGAATGTTGGAGCCTTAATAAAAGCAAACATCTTATAATCCCTGTGAGAGTAGTCCATATGGCTTCCTGACGATACACGTTTAGTTACTCTTTGCAGTTTAAGTAAGAACACAAGAAAGAGGGACTTCTTTGGTGGTCCAGTGGCTAAGGATCCAAGCTCCCAATGTAGGTGGCTCGGGCCGAATCTTTAGTCAGAAAACTAGATCCTACATGGTGCAACTAAGATCAGAGATCCTGGGTGCCTCACTTAGACCTGGTGCAGTCAAATAAATAAATATTTAAGAATAAAGAATCCAAGAAATGGTATCACCATTTGTCTTCTGCCTTGATTTAGTCTTGCCTCCAACTATAATAAATGGGTAAATAATGGCTTTTTGGAGGGGATAAGTGGACATCAAGCCCAGGAACAATAGAAGCTTTATGATTTGCAATCTGGTTTTCATTTCTAAGCAAGCCACATCAACTTGAACCCACTTATCAAAACAAACACCTTTGTTGCTACAAGTTACCACCAAAAGCTCACCATGTGAAAAAAAAAAAACCCTACAGTTGATAAATGTTAAATATTTGAGTTTTTTTTCTCCAGGAGGATGTGAAAAGGATTATGTATATCTCATGTTGAATTGGTTAAAAGTTTTTAATTGTTGCTCTTAGTGGATTCTCTGATATAAGTTTATTTGGCAATAAAAACAATCTTTATATTGTTAGACCTTGTCGAGGTGGGGGCTGGAAGAAATCTTCCCCTCTCTGTGTGCTGAGTCCCTAGTTAGGTGTGATCAGGCAGAAACAGGCGCCCTTGCATCCTCCAAACCTGCCTGCCATTGTCACCCAGACTCTGCCATAGGCAACAGAAATGCTTCTTACTTTCTTCAGGGAAGGACATTTTAATCCTTGGGCTTGATGTCCACTTATCCCCTCCAAAAATCATGTTAACTGATTTTAGAAAAGATGAGTGGAAATTTTAACTTCCTGAACCAGTCCTCACCAATCAAAGACATGACTGATTCCATGAAAGATTCTTCTTTTCCCAGGACACAGAGCACCAACAAGCCAGAGGATCTGGTTCTCCAGCTTCCTCAGACTGTTGCTTCTTCTCCTTACCATCACTGAAGACAGATTCTGACTGTCACAACAAAACTGTTAACCTCCTTGGCCATTACTGCATGGATGACTATCCTATTTCTGAAGGCTTCTGAAGGCTTCCCAACAAATTTCACATTACACTCTCATCTTTTTCATTAGCCATCATTCCACATGTGTTTTTCTCACATTTTTGCTTGCACATCATTAACCAAATGCTTTTGTTTTTCCAAGACATTTCTTAGCAATATGTAAACCCTATTCTGACTCTTCTTTCTGTCCTTCCTCAAAAGCTTCTTCCAGAATTGTCTTTCCTTTTTCAAATAATTATTCCCAGGTTTGGCTTTGTGACATGTTGATGGGTCTCATGGATGTTTAATAAAACAGGATAACACAATTCTAAAATTTGGCAATCCTGTCCAAGACTGATATTTGTCTTTACCCTATCAAGGGACGATCTGAATCTCTTTCCTGAGTTAGGAGTCTCTCTAAATACTTAAGGCCATAAAGATAAGTGAAGATGTGTTCAGGAAATATTTCAAAAGTGAAATGGCTAAGAAGAGGAAGAATGAACTGTATGTCAATATGTTGTTGTTTAGTCGGGAAGTTGTACCCAACTCTTGCAACCCCATGGACTGTATCCCACCAGGCTCCTCTGTCCATGGGATTTCCCGGGACAGAATACTAGAGTGGGTTGTCATTTTCTTCTCCAGGGGATGTTCCCAATCCAGGAATTAAACCCGAGTCTCCTGCATTGGTAGGCGGATTCTTTACCACTGAGCCACCAGGGAAGCCCATTATGTCAATATACTCCCATCCCAACAATCATTCTATTAAATATAACAGTTTCTCAAACTGTAACATCAGAAATCCAAATGGAGCTCTGGGGTCATGACCTTTTTCTTTCAGGAAGGTACAGGTTTGACACTTTTGGGTAACCTGAATACATGAGCCACTAAGAGTAGGTAAGAATGTTCGGTAGAATGCCAACAAATAAAGCAAAATTTAGATGAAACAGAGGCCAGAGATGACAAAGATTGTTTTAAGGGATATACTGGGAAAAGGGGGCTCCTTCCCAACAACCAACCTGAAACTCCCTGTAGAATTACATCTGACAGATATATGTGGTGAGGACAAAAAGAAAAATTAAGAATAGAAAACTAGATTTGATGTAACAGAACTTCAACATGCTTACTTAAAACCTCCAGCTTCAGATTTAAACAAACAAACAAAAAAGCCATCTAACTTACCTAAAGATGCTAAATACACTTCTGAATCCTGCAAGGGAGCCCAAGGCTTTACAGCTGGCTGTTCAGCAAAGTGTGGTGCCTCCCTCTGGCCTGTGCCTGCAGGGTAAGAATCCATAAAGGAGTCTGAGAAGGCATTGCTGGCACTGTCCTCTTGGTCAGGATGTGGCAGGCAGGAACAGATTTCAGCCCAAAGATCTGGGCCAGATCTTGTGGTTGTAGAGTCAATGCTTTCAAACATTTTCATTTGGAATCTGAGCTGAAAAACAAAACCTCAAGTGAATAAGAACTGACTTGGGAAGGAAGGTTACAGCCTTTTAATTAGTTTTTCCTAACAAAATTTAAAATGTCTTCTATTACATTCTTATGTTATAGATAAAAAGATGACAAAAAGGTAATTGGGTTTCTCTTCTGGCTTTGCACTTGGGTTGTTTTCATAATGAAGTCTGTCTTTTAAAAAAATTTCTAAAAGCCAGACACAAAAGACTGAATGATTGAATGATTTCATTTTCATGAGGTCTCTGCAGTCAAACTCACAGAGACAGAAAATAAAATTGTGGTTGGAATGGGGATGGGGTGGTTGGAATGGGAGTTATTGTTTAATGGATAGAGTTTTAGTTTGGGAAGTTCTAGAAATGGATGGTGGTAATGGTTGTGTGATAATGTTAATGCCACTGAACATTACATCTAAAGAAGGCTAAAATGGTAAATGTACATTATGGATGTTTTACACATGTGCGAGCACACACACAGAGGTATTTCTAGGACATTTCCAGTGAAGACAACCGTCCTGCACTTTCCTCCAAAGATCTCCAAGATGCGACCACTCTGTCCTCAACCAATTAAATTCTGTTTTCAATAGGACACAGACTAAAAGTCCTGCACAGTTCCATATACAGTACACCAGGATAATAAAAATGATGCTTGGTGAAACCTGTCTGTCAGAGTACTGACTCATTGGCTCATTACATGGAGAAGCTGAGCTATATGCCTCATGTTCTTATTTTAAAAAAACAAAACAGATAGACATTTTCATCATTTTACAGATGAAAAAACTGAGGATCAGAAGCATAACTTGCCAAAGACACATTACTGGTATACAGTGAATCCTTGATTGGAAACCAGACCCCCGCCACTCCAAAAGCCATGTTTTTACCCAATAAAACTCACCCTGTTTGTGACTATACTGAAAATAGCACGAGCAGAGCTAAGAGGGAACAGCTACCCACAAAGCCCTGGGGGCTTTCATAACTATCTAGTCTAGGAGGATGAACTGACACCTCCTTTTAGGAGGGACCTTTGAGATTAGGAAGGCTGCTTAGGAAAAGATCTGAATAATTTCAGGAGCGAGAGCCCAGGAAGCGCAGGGCCCGGAAGTAAAAGGCCAGATGTGACGGAGGCCCAGTATGAACTGATGCCAAGGGTCACAATGAGGCTCCACTCCCGTCCCGAAGTCGTTTGAACCCACCCACACCAAACTTTGCTAGCATCAGTGCGCTGGTCCCCCGGTCCCCACTATGAAGTACCGTCCAGAGCGGAGAAAGAACCCTCGTTCCAGATCCAGGGCCTCAATCACTCCAGTCTCAAGGACTGGCTAGGCGGGACGACTCAGGCCCCCAGGCACCTCTGTGGTATCTCGGAATGCGACCAGAGCCAGGGATAGAAAACCCTGCGCAACCCTGCGCCTCTTCCCCTTACCACAACCGCCTGCCAGCAGCCCGCAAACGCTCGGCTCAGTTTCTTTGCAGGCAGCAGGGAAGAAATAAGGAGGCGGAGTCTCCAGGTGACGGATCCCGGGAGTCCTCCAACCACCGCCCAACCTGGCGATGTTCTGTGCGTCGATTGGTCAAGAGGAGTTCGGCTGGGTAAGGAAGTGAGCTGCATAGCGCTTCGGAAACGACGGGCGGGACTGTTGTTGCCTGGATACGGTAGAGCACACACCCTCTGCCCCTGTTTTCCAAGGGGCCAGGTTGATTCCACCTGTATCAGTGCGTTCCAGCCGCGCGGACACGCTTTCCACGTGATTCCTGCTCGGACAGGGAAGCCCAGCTTCCAAGGCCTTGACTTTTCTTGGTTCCCTAAGCAAGTTAGTCTCCTCAGCAGTTCTCTGAACTGGTGTTGGTCCCCGAAAATTTCAGACCTTAGACACGCAAATTAAAGAACTTACGCACTTTGAATGGGGGACGGAGGCGATTACTTTCCTTACTCCCACAGGAGATCCATGTCCTTTTCACCAGTTATGACGCTTTCCCACATTAATTTAGTCAATAGGCATCAAGCTCCTGTTGTGTTCCAGGCATTGTGTTAAGCGGGAATTCAAGACAGGTAAGACTTCTTATGGCTCCCAGCTTTACGGCTTAGGAGGAAGCGCCATGGAGACAGACACGTTTACAAATCACAGCAAAGAGTTATAGAGATATGACGGAAATGTGGCCAGAGTATATAAAGGAGCCAGTGGTCATGGGAGGTGTGTGTCAGAAAGGCTTTTTTTTTTTTTTTTTTTAAGAAGATGACCTTTGATATCCTTCAGGGGTTCGCTGAGACATAACCCTCCCAACCTGATCTCCAATTTCCAGGGCTGATTACTCTCTCATAAAGATATATGTGAGAAAAGACAGTAGCCACCCATCTGTAGAAGTAGCTTGGCTGAGGGTATCGTCTCTAGATGTGTCTGAAGCTTCTCAGTGTGCCTATGGCGGTGATAACTACCACCATGTGAAAGGGAACTACAAGGTACTCTTACTGACATTTATGACCATTCTTAGAATAGGCAAACAGAACGAAGTGGAAAGCAAGAAGTTAGAAAACAAAGGAGCAAATAATAGGCAAGATTTTTGCCAGTGCTTATTCATAGAGAATATATGAGGATGGGTGGTTTCTCAGAGTCTTCCAACTACTGCCTGACCTGGTGACATGAATCTTGTAGCATCTGATTCATAGAAAGGATGACTATCATCGATTTATGGATGCTTCATTGAACTACTCCATAGCCTTTCAAGTCACTTATGAAGTTTTCTCTAATTTCCCACTCACCAAAAAATACCCTCTTGATTTCAAATTTGGCCACCCATCTTACATATGTTGATACCAGAATGAGGGTTCCTTTAACAGTAGGCACAAATAGTGGCTGATGTAAAATTGAATACACCTTTCAACTTAAAGTGACAGTTGTAAATTAACAAATGGTCACCTTTTCTGATAGGGCTGCCCAGGTGGTACAGTGGTAAACAGTCTACCTGCCAATGCAGGAGATGCAGTTTCCTGGCTTGGGAAGATCCCCTGGAGAAAGAAATGGTAACCCACTCCAGTATTCTTGCCTGGAAAATTCCATCGACAGAGGAACCTGGCAGTGTACAGTCCATGGGGTTGCAATGAGTTGGACACCACTGAGCACTGCTGCTGCTGCTAAGTCGCTTTAGTCGTGTCCGATCCCACAGACGGAAGCCCACCAGGCTCCCCCGTCCCTGGGATTCTCCAGGCAAGAACACTGGAGTGGGCTGCCATTTCCTTCTCCAATGCATGAAAGTGAAAAGTGAAAGTGAGGTCGCTCAGTTGTGTCCGACTCTTAGCGACCCCATGGACTGGAGCCTACCAGGATCCTCCGTCCATGGGATTTTCCAGGCAAAAGTACTGGGGTGGGGTGCCATTGCCTTCCCCACCACTGAGCACAGCACACCCTTACTAATTCATCCATGATCGTTTGAGTTTTATTAGTGTGTGTGCTGAATAAACCCAAACCAGATCCTGGACTTGCAAAGGTGAAACCATAAGCCCTGATGATCTCCCTCTTCCCAAGGACTGCTCATACTTGTAAGCCACATGACAGCAGTCAACATCCTTCTGTCTTAGACTCTGTTTTCTCACAGTGTGATTAGTACAAATATGTTTTTTATTTGTATTCTGAAGCAGCCTAGGCCTTCACTGAGGTCAGAAACCATGTCTTTCTTACCTTAGTATCTCTGAAGCCAAGTGATGCTTGGCAAATGTTCAAAATTTATTTGGTGTCTGAATGTTTAAATTAGAAACCTTTTGGTCAAAGACTACACTGAACTGGAGCTAGATCTTGTCATTCACTCTTCAGTCTCTTCTCCAAGTGGCAACCAGGTAATCTTTTTGGAATGAAAATTGGATCACCACACACACACACACACACACACACAAATTGGATCATCACACACACACACACACACACACACACACACACCAGAAACTCTTTGATAATTCCCCATTGCTCTTATTGGATCACCACACACACACACACAAATTGGATCATCACACACACACACACACACACACACACAGAAACTCTTTGATAATTCCCCATTGCTCTTAAAAGCTTAAATTCTTATCAGAGTAAGTTAGGTAGAGTTCTTAGTTCAAATAATAGAGCTCATTCTAGCCAGTTTAAGCAGCAAAGATCAGATTAGATCAGTCGCTCAGTCGTGTCCGACTCTTTGCGACCCCATGAACCGCAGCACACCAGGCCTCCCTGTCCATCACCAGCTCCCGGAGGTCACTCAGACTCGCATCCATCGAGTCAGTGATGCCATCCAGCCATCTCATCCTCTGTCGTCCCCTTCTCCTCCTGCCCTCAATCCCTCCCAGCATCAGAGTCTTCTCCAATGAGTCAACTCTTCGCATGAGGTGGCCAAAATACTGGAGTTTCAGCTTTAGCATCATTCCTTCTAAAGAAATTCCAGGATTGATCTCCTTCAGAATGGACCGGTTGGATCTTCTTGCAGTCCAAGGGACTCTCAAGAGTCTTCTCCAACACCACAGTTCAAAAGCATCAATTCTTTGGCGCTCAGCCTTCTTCACAGTCCAGCTCTCACATCCATACATGACCACAGGAAAGACCATAGCCTTGACTAGGCGAACCTTTGTTGGTAAAGTAATGTCTCTGTTTTTGAATATGCTATCTAGGTTGGTCATAACTTTCCTTCCAAGGAGCAAGCGTCTTTTAATTTCATGACTGCAGTCACCATCTGCAGTGATTTTGGAGCCCAGAAAAACAAAGTCTGACACTGTTTCCACTGTTTCCCCATCTATTTCCCATGCAGTGATGGGACCAGATGCCATGATCTTCGTTTTCTGAATGTTGAGCTTTAAGCCAACCTTTTCACTCTCCACTTTCACTTTCATCAAGAGGCTTTTTAGCCCCTCTTCACTTTCTGCCATAAGAGTGGTGTCATCTGCATATCTGAGGTTATTGATATTTCTCCCGGCAATCTTGATTCTGTACAATAAAATTTCTGTAATGATAGAAATGTTCTGTATCTAAGTTGTCCAATAAGGTATCCACTAGTTTTATGTGATTCTTGAGCACATGAGATGCAGCTTCTGTAACTGAATAGCTGAATTTTAAATTTTATTTCATTGTAACTAAATAGCCACACATGGCTAACGACTATTCCAATGACCACAGGATTAAAATATATTAAACAGTTCACAGAACCTCAAGATGGGCCAGAGTCAGACTTGGGGTCTATATAGCCAGGAGTTTCTAAACCTCAGTGAAGGACTTCTCAGGGAGCACCCCAGTGCCACTCAATGTAGATACTGCAGCTGGGCACTGGTCACAGGAACTTCCCCCAGGTTAGTCCCCAATATAACTCCATATATAAATATATAAATCCCTCCAGTGCTGTCTTGTCAGACATGAATTCCACACTGCCTGCTTCCTCTGCTATTATGCCTCTGAACCAAAGGCTCTGCCTGATCAAAGGAGCCCAGAGGATGGATGCCCAAGTTGCTAGGGAGTCTAGGAAGGCCATTTTCTAGATCCTACCTCTTGGAAACAGTACTTAATGTGGGAAATTCCCCCACAAAAAGAAGAGTGTTGAGAAGATGCTGGATGTCCAAAAAGGTATGAGAACAGTCTACTTTGCATGGTTTATGTCAGTGCTTTCCAAACTTTAATATGTGGTCAGATCATCTGAGGACCTTGTTAAAACAGAGATTCTGACTCGGGGGGTCTGAAGGGAAGAGGGAAAAGATTCTGCAGTTCCAACAAGTTGCTGGATGTTTCCCACGTTGCTAATTCACACATTTTGAGCAGGAAGGCTTTATACAATTCCACAAGGACTCCCTCTCTAGACCTCTCTTATAGCTTTCTCCTTGTCTGTGTTTCAGACACATTTTGAAACAAAAAAACTCAAAAAACTTTACTGAAATATAATTCACACTCCATAAAATTCACCCTTTTGTCATGTGGCGGGTTCTCAGAGGTCTTGGCTTATCTTGATTTGGCTGTTTCTGAGCCTGTTCTCCAGCTCTCTTATGAATCCTATGAGGCACTAATATCCTTTCAATAATTCTGTCTCTTATGAAGTTAACTGGAGTTGGTTTCAGTATTTTGCATTCAAGAATTCTGACAAATACATCTTCTGATCTACTTGGAGTTTTAATCTCAGGACAGGAGCATATGGAAGGCAAATGGGAGATCTCTAGCCCTCATGCTGTTAAGGAGAAGGACAAATGTAAAAATTTTTTTCTCGGGTGTGTGTGCTTAATTACATATATGACAGCTTTATTGAGTTATGAGAAGTGAAAGTTAGTTGCTATTAGTGTCTGACTCTTTGTGATCCCATGAACTGTAGCCTGCCAGGCTTCTCTGCCCATGGAATTCTCCAGGTAAGAGTACTGGAATGAGTTGCCAATTCCTTCTCCAAGGGGATCTTCCCAACCCAGGGATCAAAGCGCACGCCAGGTCTCCCTGTCCATCACCAACTCCCAGAGTTTACTCAAACTCATGTCCATAGAGTCAGTGATGCCATCCAGTCATCTCATCCTCTGTCGTCCCCTTCTCCTCCTGCCCCCAATACCTCCCAGCATCAAGGTCTTTTCCAATGAGTCAACTCTTCTCATGAGGTGGCCAAAGTACTGGAGTTTCAGCTTTAGCATCAGTCCTTCTAATGAATACTCAGGACTGATTTCCTTTAGAATGGACTGGTTGGATCTCCTTACAGTCCAAGGGACTATCAAGAGTCTTCTCCAACACCACAGTTCAAAAGCATAAATTCTTCGGCGCTCAGCTTTCTTCACAGTCCAACTTTCACATCCATACATGACTACTGGAAAAACCATAGCCTTGATTAGAAGGACCTTTGTTGGCAAAGTAATGTCTCTGCTTTTTAATATGCTATCTAGGTTGGTCATCTCTTCACACAGCTGCTGCTCCTTACCTTGGAGGAGGGGTATCTCCTCACCACTGCCCCTCCTGACCTTGAACCTTTGATGGGGAAACAGTGGAAATAGTGTCAGACTTTATTTTGGGGGCTCCAAAATCACTGCAGATGGTGATTGCAGCCATCAAATTAAAAGACACTTACTCCCTGGAAGGAAAGTTATGACCAACCTAGTTGCATATTAAAAAGCAGAGTCATTACTTTGCCAACAAAGGTCCGTCTAGTCAAGGCTATGGTTTTTCCAGTAGTCATGTATGGATGTGAGAGTTGGACCGTAAAGAAAGCTGAGCGCTGAAGAACTGATGCTTTTGAACTGTGGTGTTGGAGAAGACTCTTGAGAGTCCCTTAGACTGCAAGGAGATCCAACCAGTCCATTCTAAAGGAGATCAGTCCTGGGTGTTCTTTGGAAGGAATGATGCTAAAGCTGAAACTCCAGTACTTTGGCCACCTCATGCAAAGAGGTGACTCATTAGAAAAGACTCTGATGCTGGGAGGGATTGGGGGCAGGAGGAGAAGGGGACGACAGAGGATGAGATGGCTGGATGGCATCACTGACTCGATGGACATGAGTTTGAGTGAACTCCGAGAGTTGGTGATGGATAGGGAGGCTTGGCGTGCTGCAATTCTTGGGGTCGCAAAGAGTTGGACATGACTGAGCAACTGAACTGAACTGAGGTTGATCATAACTTTCCTTCCAAGGAATAAGTGTCTTTTAGTTTCATGGCTGCAATCACCATCTGCAGTGATTTTGGAGCCCCCAAAATAAAGTCTGACACTGTTTCCACTGTTTCCCCATCTATTTCCCATGAAGTGGTGGGACCAAATGCCATGATCTTAGTTTTCTGAATGTTGAGCTTTAAGCCAACTTTTTCAGTCTCCTCTTTCACTTTCATCAAGAGGCTTTTTAGTTCCTCTTCACTTTCTGCCATAAGAGTGGTGTCATCTGCATATCTGAGGTTATTGCTATTTTTCCCGGCAATCTTGATTCTAGCTTGTGCTTCTTCCAGCCCACCATTTCTCATGATGTACTCTGCATATAAGTTAAATAAGCAGGGTGACAATATACAGCCTTGACGTATTCCTTTTCCTACTTGGAACCAGTCTGTTGTTCCATGTCCAGTTCTAACTGTTGCTTCCTCACCTGCATATAGGTTTCTCAAGAGGCAGGTCAGGTGGTCTGGGATTCCGATCTCTTTCAGAATTTTCCACAGTTTACTGTGATCCACACAGTCAAAGGCTTTGGCATAGTCAAAAGCAGAAATAGATGTTTTTCTGGAACTCTCTTGCTTTTTTGATGATCCAGTGAATGTTGGCAATTTGATCTCCGGTTCCTCTGCCTTTTCTAAAACCAGCTTGAACATCTGGAAGTTCGTGGTTCACATATTGGTGAAGCCTGGCTTGGAGAATTTGGAGCATTACTTTACTAGAGTGTGAGATGAGTGCAATTGTGTGGTAGTTTGAGCATTCTTTGGCATTGCCTTTTTGGGGATTGGAATGAAAACTGACCTTTTCCAGTCCTGTGGCCACTGCTGAGTTTTCCAAATTTGCTAGCATATTGAGTGCAGCACTTTCACAGCATCATCTTTTAGGACTTGAAATAGCTCAACTGGGATTCCATCACCTCCACTAGGTTTGTTTGTAATGATGCTTTCTAAGGCCTACTTGACTTCACATTCCAGGATGTCTGGCTCTAGGTGAGTGATTACACCATTGTGATTATCTGAGTCATGAAGATCTTTTTTGTACAGTTCTTCTGTGTATTCTTGCCACCTCTTCTTAAGATCTTCTGTTCTGTTAGGTCCATACCATTTCTGTCCTTTATCAAGCCCATCTTTGCATGAAATGTTCCCTTGGTATCTCTAATTTTCTTGAAGAGATCTCTGCTGCTGCTGCTAAGTCGCTTCAGTCATGTCCAACTCTGTGCGACCCCATAAATGGCAGCCCACCAGGCTCCTCTGTCCATGGGATCCTCCAGGCAAGAACACTGGAGTGGGTTGCCATTTCCTTCTCCAATGCATGAAAGTAAAAAGTCAAAGTGAAGTTGCTCAGTCGTGTCCGACTCCTAGTGACCCCATGGACTGCAGCCCACCAGGCTCCTCCATCCATGGGATTTTCCAGGCAAGAGTACTGGAGTGGGGTGCCATTGCCTTCTCTAGAAGAGATCTCTAGTCTTTCCCATTCTGTTGTTTTCCTCTATTTCTTTGCATTGATGGTTAAGGAAGGCTTTCTTATCTCTCCTTGCTATTCTTTGGAACTCTGCATTCAGATGTTTATATCTTTCCTTTTCTCCTTTGCTTTTCGCTTCTCTTCTTTTCACAGCTATTTGTAAGGCCTCCTCAGACAGCCATTTTGCTTTTGTGCATTTCTTTTTCTTGGAGATGGTTTTGATCCCTGTCTCCTGTACAATGTCACGAACCTCCGTCCATAGTTCATCAGGCACTCTATCAGATCTAGTCCCTTAAATCTATTTCTCACTTCCACTGTATAATCATAAGGGATTTGATTTAGAATTATAAATCACAAAATATGCTCACCCTTTAAAGTATACAACAGTGTTTCTTAGTATTTTCAGAGTTTAGCAATCTTCATTTTGTTTTGTTTTGAAATATTAATAACTCTTTCAAGAGTTTTTCCAGAGTAAAGGAACTTCGAGCATATCTACATGGAATCTACACTTTTAATGAGTCATTCTTACAGCTCTCAACTCATTCAGCTACCTCCTTCACGCCTGTTCTCAACGCGGTCCCGCCTCGGCACTAGGTCTCACTGATTGGTTGGTGCCGAGTGACGCCCTCAGATCGCGACCTAGAGGCCGCGGCCGCTGGGTCATGTGGCTGGGAGGCCGGTTGTGGCTCCCTGTTCTTGGGCAAGTGTGCTCCAATCTTCGGTACCTCGCAATTGCCAGGACTTGGAGTGCCTGTAGAGGACCCATGGCGGAAAGACTCTCGACCGGGGCTGAGGCAGCGAGCGGGCTGGGAGCTCCAGCTCAGCAAAACGGAGATGCGGGTGGCGCCGCGAAGGGTGAGCAGCCCCCTGGGCACCCGGAGCCGGGGGGTCCTGGAGTGGAGCAGGTCTCGGGGGACGCGAAGCAGCCCTCAGGAAACGGGGAGCGGGCCCCGGCTGCAGCCCTGGGCCCTGGCAAGCGGAAGAAGCGGAGGGGCGCGGTTGGAGAGCGCGTTGTGCCGCCCCCGAAGAAGCGGCGGGCAGGGGTTAGCTTCGGCGATGAGCACTTTGCTGAGACCAGCTACTACTTTGAAGGCGGCTTGCGCAAAGTGCGGCCCTATTACTTTGACTTCCGGACTTATTGCAAAGGCCGCTGGGTGGGCCACAGCTTGCTGCACGTCTTCGGCACGGAGTTCAGAGCCCAGCCCCTGGCCTACTACGAGGCCGCTGTCCGGGCGGGACGCCTGCACCTCAACGAGGAGCCGGTACAGGACCTCAGCATTGTGCTCAAGGTGGAGTCCTGATGGGGCCTGCCCGAAAGGGGGCATGGTGTTTTCGGTTACTAGGGCATAGGTACCGGAGTAAATTCGGGGTCATTCTGAAGCGTTATCGTTTTAACTTGTAACACTCTTTTACTGCTCCATTTCCACAGGTAGACTGCCCGTATATTTCAGACCTCAGCCCTCTTATCCCCTCCATCAAAGCGACTTTGGTGTTTCCAAGGCACAGAAATTGAAATTCTTGTGAAAGTGAAAGTTAGTCGCTCAATTGTGTCTGACTCTTTGTGATCCCATGAACTGCCAGGCTTCTCTGTCCATGGAATTCTCCAGGCAAGAGTACTGGAGTGGGTTGCCAATTCCTTCTCCAGGGGATCTTCCCAACTCAGGGATTGAACCCTGGTCTCCTGCATTGCAGGCAGATTCTTTACCGTTTGAACCACCAGGGAAGCGCCAGGGAATTCTTACAGCTCCTTTTATGCAGTCTTCTGGCACTGGCACTGATGATTTTCTGCCTTGCATTGTAGATCTCTGTACAAATGGTAATAATCGAGACTATCATTTGTATCTCCCGACTGTGTGCTGGGCACAGCGTTAATTAAGCATTTTATGTACTTTAACATTTAATTATAATGACAACTCTGTGGAGTAGATACTGTCACTTCATTTTGCCTGTGAGAAAGTTGAGGAAACTAAGATCACCCTCACAGAAGTAAGGCACAGTGCCACCTCCAACACCTGTGTTCTTATAAATGAAGTGAAAGTCAATCAGTCGTGCCCACTTCTTTGCAACCCCGTGGACTATACAATCCATGGAATTCTCTAGGCCATAATACTGGAGTGGATAGCCTTTCCCCTCTCCAGGGGATCTTCCCAACCCAGGGATTGAACCCAGGTCTCCCACATTGCAGGGGGATTCTTTACCAGCTGAGCCACAAGGGAAGCCCGTGTTCTTCCACTTGAATTATTTATCCTAGAGCCTGATAGGATCAGATCAGTTCAGATCAGTTGCTCAGTCGTGTCCGACTCTTTGCGACCCCATGAATCGCAGCAAGCCAGGCCTCCCTGTCCATCACCAACTCCCGGAGTTCACTGAGACTCACGTCCATCGAGTCAGTGATGCCATCCAGCCATCTCATCCTCTGTCGTCCCCTTCTCCTCTTGCCCCCAATCCCTCCCAGCATCAGAGTCTTTTCCAGTGAGTCAACTGTTCGCATCAGGTGGCCAAAGTGAAACGACAGAGATTGAGACCAGAATTGTGTAGCCCAGTGCTTTGACCCTTCTTTAAATTTCCATCACAGCTAAGAGGTACCAGATATTGTCATTAACAGTGTCTCACCATATTTGTGAGGGGATGGCAAGGCATTTGGAAAATGAGTGGTTTGAATCAGTCACAGTTTTGAAGCACAGGTCTGGACTGATGCTCACATTTTACAGATAAGGGAACTGAGGCCTAGAGAAGTTAAGTGACTTCCCTAAAAGCATGCAGTAAGCCTGTAGCAAATCCAGGGCTAGAACCCAAAACTCTGAACTTACAGCTTGGTGTTTGTTCAACAGTAACACCGTCACAGTAAGTGATGGTTTATGGAGCATTTTCCCCTTCATTTTAGAAAAATATGTTGTTAAATATAACTTTATTGTAGAGAAAATACAAATAATCAGAACAGCAAAAACCATAATCGCACCATCCAGAGATAGCTAACATTTTCGGTATATCCTTCTAGCTCTTTTTCAATTCCTGCTTCTGCCTGTGTGTCTGTGTGTTTACCAGATAAGAATACATGGTGTATACTGCTTTTTCTGCTTAAGGATGTACTGTGCCCATTCTTTCATCCAGTAAGGAAAATGGGGGGAAGTTGTGTGTGCAGTTGACTGATCATAGGTGGCTGGACCCTGGGCTGACCAGTTGCCTGTGTCATTGGCAGGACAATGACTTCTTACGGAACACAGTGCACAGGCATGAGCCACCAGTTACGGCAGAGCCCATCCACCTGCTAGCAGAGAATGAAGATGTGGTGGTTGTAGACAAGCCTTCTTCCATTCCTGTCCACCCCTGTGGCCGCTTCCGACACAACACGGTCATCTTCATCCTGGGCAAGGAGCACCAACTAAAGGAGCTACACCCATTGCATCGGCTTGATCGCCTTACCTCTGGGGTCCTCATGTTTGCCAAAACAGCAGCCGTCTCAGAGAGAATTCATGAACAGGTTCGGGACCGGCAGGTGAGCCAAACTGAGCTTGCTTCTTGCAGGCCACTTCTGGGCTCACAAATGCTCTGCATCGAAAAGGTGTCACTGAGTTCTAGATCTGAAATGAGCCTTTGTGTTTATCTGCTCAAGCTTCCCATCTTTAGGAAGGTCAGCACCTAAGGAGCCAGAGACAAGTTCTTATCTCTTAAGTTTCAAAAGATCTTTAGAGATAACATATACTGCCTCTCTTGGTAATTTGCTGTTTTGAAAATTTTAAATGCTGACAGGCTGAGCAAGGTTTTTAAGACTGGAGAGAGTCTACTTGGTGGAAAGATTCTGGACAGAGTTGGAAGAGGTTTGAGTAGAAGAGTTAAATAGTGGTGATTGTGGTCTTGAGACTTGTAATTCTGGATCTGATTATAATGTATTTATTGTTTACTGTTTACCAGGCTCGATACCAAGTATGTTAGAACCCAGCTAACTAAATCCTTGGAATAGCCCTGTTGCGATAAATGCTTTTCTAAGCAAACCTTTTCTAGACAAGTTAATGGGTTTTAAAGAAGCTGGGTACTGTAATGTGCCTAGGATTGTGCAACTGGTAAATGGTGGAGCTGGGGTTTGAACCCTCTTCTGTCTGATATGGGTGCATTTGTCATCACTGAAAAGGGTTTGGGCTTCATGCACTGACTTTCTCCCTCTTCCCTCCCTTGTAGCTGGAGAAGGAGTACGTGTGCCGGGTGGTGGGGGAGTTCCCCACTGAGGAAGTAACCTGCAAGGAACCCATCTTGGTGGTATCTTACAAGGTAGGGGTGTGCCGTGTGGATCCTCAGGGCAAGCCCTGTGAGTCAGTGTTCCAGAGACTGAGCTACAATGGCCACTCCAGTGTGGTACGGTGCCGGCCACTTACAGGCCGCACCCACCAGATCCGAGTCCACCTCCAGTTCTTGGGCCACCCCATCCTCAATGACCCCATCTACAACTCAGCCGCCTGGGGTCCCTCACGAGGCCGAGGCGGCCACATTCCAAAGACAGATGAGGAACTCCTACGGGACCTTGTGGCAGAGCACCAGGCCAAACAGAGTCTGGATGTGCTAGATCTCTGTGAGGGTGACCTGTGCCCAGGAGCCCCAGACTCTACAGCACCTTCCTCAGAGCTCAGCAAGGACTGCCTAGAAGAGATGGCTGCATCTGCCCAGAAGATAGATGGAGCAGTTGAGGCAGCCCCTCGGGATCTGGCTGGAGTGCCTATGACATCAGAGAAGGCAACCAAAATGGATGTTGTGAATCAAGAGACAGACCCACTCTGTTCAGAGTGCCGGGGAGTGCCACAGGATCCCTCGCCCCAGGACCTTGTGATGTTTCTGCATGCCCTGCGCTATAAAGGGCCAGACTTTGAGTACTGTTCACCAATGCCTGCCTGGGCACGAGATGACTGGCAAGAACACTGAGGGCTATGGCCAGTGGAGGGATTATTTATTGGAACAGGAATGGGCCATGAAGTAGGAGCTAACCACATGGGCTGGTACAGAGTTTCTCAGGGGTGAAGTTGGGCTCTTAAAGGACCTGCTCATACTTGCTAGACCTTCCTCTCCCTCCAGCTAGAGTTTGGGAACTTTCTGGTTTGTAAATAGAGCTCTTTTTCTAATACCTTGTGTGTCTAGTTTTTTCACTACTTGTTTCTTTTTTCCTTTTTTTAATTGAAGTAAAATTGACAACACAATTGCCATTCTAAAACATAGAATTTAGTGACTTTTCTTACATTCACAATGATGTGCAACCCTCACCTCTTAATTAGTTCCAAAACATTTCATCACTCAAAAGGAAACCCATATTCATTAAACAGGCAATCCCCATTTCCTCTTCCACCTAGCTCCTGATTCGATTAGCCAATCTTCTGTCTTTATGGTTTTGCCTATCCTGGACATTTTTCATACAAACGGAATCATATAACATGTGATCTTTCGTGTCTGTCGTCTTTTGTTTGGCATGATGTTTTCAGGCTTCATCCAATTCATAGCATGCATCAGTACTTCATTCCTGTTTATGGCTGAATAATATTTCACTGCATGGATACACCACATTTTGTTATACCCATTCATTGGACATTTGGGTTGTTCCCACTTTTTGGCTATTGTGAATAGTGCTGCTGTGCACATTTGTGTACAGATTTTTGTTTGAATACATGTTTTCTGTTCTTTCAACCAAGGAGTGGAATTGCTGGGTCATATGGTAATTCTTGGTTTAATTTTTAGGGGAATCACTAAACTTTTCCACAGTAGCTGAACCATTTTACATTCCCATAGGAAATGCACAAGGGTTCCAATTTCTCTCCATCCTCACCAACACTTGTTATTTTCCATTGTTTTGATTATGGTCATCTTAGTGAGATTGAAGTAGTATTGTGGTTTTGATTTGCATTTCCCTTGGGACTATTAATGTTAAACATCTTTTCATATGCTTGTTGGACATTTGTGTACCTTGTTTGGAAAAATGTCTTCAAATTTTTTGCCCCTTTTTAATTTGGATTGGCTTGTTGTTGAATTATAAGACTATATATTCTGGGTATAAGACCCTTAAGAGATATATTTGCAAATATTTTCTACCATTCTGTAGGTTGTCTTTTCACTTTATTGGCAGTGTCCTGTGACTCACAAAAGTTTTATTTTTTTATTATGGTGAAAACACTTAATGTGAGATCAGCCCCTTAGCAAATCAGTGTGTACAATATGATACGGTCAACTATAGGCATAATACAGCATCTCTGGAACTTAAAAGCTTCATGCATAACTGAAACCTTATACTTGTTGAATAGCAGTTCCTTATTTCCCCTGCCCCCAACCCCTGACATCACCATTCTACTCTCTGCTTCTGTGTTTATTTTAAATATCAGAAAAGAAAAACTCACTTTTCTGTATTCACAGAATACTCTGTACTTTTAAAATATGTGGTGGTTTCCCCACATCAAGCAATTCTCTGACACAGGCTGGGTATCCTACAATCTGACTCACCTCTGACACCATCTACCCAGAGATAGGGTCAGATCCCACAAATTAAGGACTCAGTCCCACAAAACTTGTCCCCACTTCAAATGACAATGGCAGGTCTAGATTGTTACCTGTGAATCAAAGTTTCCCACAACTCCCTCCTCCAGTTCAACCATTTATTAGAATAACTCACAGAATTCAGGAAAAGTTTCCTTTCTTGATTTATGGTTTATTACAAACGATATTAAAGGCTAGGAAAGACCAGCAAGATGAAGAGATACGTAGGGCAAGGTCTGGAAGGGTCTGAGCACAGGAGCTTCTGACTCTATGCATAGAGTTCAGGTGGGTCACTCTCCAGTATGTGGATGCCTTCTTGTTCACTGACTCCGAAGCTCTCTGAACCTAGTCAGGGGTTTTCAGGGCCAATGGCCTTTTATTTAGCCCAAAGAGAAATATGAAAAACTTTCTACTCCACAGTACCACAATCAGAAAAGGAATTACTGCTTCTGTTTCTCACTCCATGGGTCACCATCATGTCCTCAGGTCTTGCCATCATCCATTAATTTCACCCTATTGAAGTTGAGTTTGACCCAGTTTTATTTCATTCTGAAGATCTCAAATGAAAATTTTGAAATTTGAATTCTCAGGCATTGCTCATTCTCACTATGATCAGGAAAAGTGTAACTGTTGCTTGCTGTCTATTCATAGCTATCTTTGCAGAAGTTACAAAGCATGGGCTATAGCAAATGTTATTCCTCATTTCCCCAATTCTATTGGCATTTATTCATTTTGTCTTCCCCAAGCAAGTTTACTATAAGCTAGATTTCAATTTTTGCTCTAATTGATCTTCAATATGACATATTATTTAGTTTTCAGCTTACTAGGCATTCCCAGAAGTTATTTTGGCAAAGTAGAGGTTTTCATATGATAGCATGAAGCTAAGGGAATGATTTGAGAAAAAGTTTTGAGTTGGTGCTGCACCAACTCAACAGAGAATTCTTGGATTAATTCTTGAACTTCTTCAGGCCTTGTTGGAGCTTCCCTCATAGCTCAGTCAGTAAAGAATCTGCCTGCAGTGAAGGAGACCTGGGTTCGATCCCTGGATCGGGAAGATTTCTCTGGAGAAGGAAATGACAACCCACTCAAGTATCCTTGCCAGAAAATCCCATGGACAGAGGAGCCCATGGGGTTGCGAAGAGTCGGGCCCGACTGAGTGACTAATGCATCACATCACAGACCTTGTCATGACTGACTGTTTTCCCAGAGATGTTTCCCAGTGGGACTACACTTCCTAATGGTAAGGAATAGAAGGATTTAACTTATATCATTGCCTACTTCTCAAAACCAACCTTTGCAAGTCTTACAGCCCTGGGTCTGGGTTTTTCTGATAAGAGTTTAAGAAACAACAGGAGGCGTGCACATGCACACACACACACACACAACACACACACACATTTTACTTCTTCCTTTAGAACTTTGTGAGGGCTCACACACACACACACACACATTTCACTTCTTCAGAGCTTTGACTGTGAGGGAGGCTGCCCAGGCAGCAGACCATCACCAACTATACACTGGACAATTTTTTCCAGACCACCTCATTCTCCATTGAGAATTGGTCTTCTTGAAGTTGGACTCAGAATGGAGATTAATTCCCTGGCACTGAAATAATAAAGAGATCTGGAATATCTTGGTAATGCAATTTGGCTGTACAATAGTTCTTTATTTCTGGTCTTCCAGAGGTTGAGGGGTCCTGCAACAGTTCAGGATAGGACTTATGAAGAACTGGTGTTGATGGAGAATGATTTCATTGATCTGTGGTTTGTGACAAATTGGGGGTGGGGGGCAGTAATGGGAATCTTGCAAAATGTATTAGCAGATCAGGGAGAACTATCTTGTCCAAATCTTCAGTTGCAGCTCCTCCAGTAGATGGCGCCTCTAACTCTTACTGCCTTCATTTATTATAAATTTCTTTTTCCATTACTAATCCAAGTCCCCACATCACCACCCCTGGGCTTTTAAATAATCTGGCATGTTGTTAATCCCCCTTTTTTTTTTTTTTCCCAGCTGTGACTCCAGACAGAATCCAAGAGGATATTTACAATCTTTTCTCTGGATTTGAGATGTACTCTACCTTTCTGTGTTAGCCTTAATCCTTTTGAGTCTCATAGAAAGAGGTAAAATAAGCACAACTCTTATACATCAATAGATCACAGAAATGCAAAAAAACTGGGACCATCACAGCAAGACTTATTGCAATTTCATATGAAAGAAACCACAAATGAACTAAGCATGAAAACAGGTAAAGAAATGAGGAATAGAAAAGTGCGCTTCCACTCATGATTTCTTTTTCTTTTTAACCTCAAGACACTTCCAGTGCTTTATAGTTTCAGAATTTTTACAGCTGAAGATGTTCCTTTGAGAAAACAACCCGCTCACTTTTTATTTATAGAGACTAGACACATTGATAGACCTTATCAGTTTTCCATAGGAAGTCATCACTGTGAGAAGCAGGCAAAACTCAGAAAAATGATGCAGACTTGCCACTCTTTGGAGAGGTCAAAGCACCAATGGACAATTTAAATACCATGTGGCAAATGCCGAGGAAGACACACAGAGCTACAGGAACATCTAGGAGGGGTACAAAGACCCACAAGAAGGAGAGCATGGGACTAGGTGAGAGAAATCTAAGAAGGAGTTGCAGGTTGCAGGGCTAGGAAAGTCTTCCTGATGGGGATGACATCAAAGCTGAGATCTGAAGGAGGAGCAGGAGCCAGCCAGGAAGGGGTTGATGGGAAGGAGGTGTTGGGCAGCAGGAGCATGATCCAGGGAGAGGAGTAAGTAAAGCATCTGCAAAGGTTTTAGGGAGACAGAAAAAGGCCCAATTCAGGGGAGGGGTTTTAAGACCGATGTGTTGAGGACACTTCAGAAAATCCCTCAGGAACTCTTAACCTTTTCTTGTGACACAGAACTTGGGCAGTCTGGTGAAGCCTATGGGTCCCTTCTCAGAATATTGGTTTTAAATGCATAACATAAGTTTGTTGTAATATAAAGTCAACCAATTATGTTGGAATACAGTTATCAAAATAGAACAGATAAGAACAGAAGAGAGTTTATTTGAGCCAAACTAAGAAGTTTAAATAGTATGTGAACCGAGAACTAGGTTTCAACAGTACATGAATATCTTGAACTTCCAGATGTTCAAGCTGGATTAGAGAAGGCAAAGCAACCAGAAATCAAATTGCAAACATCCATTGTATCAGAGAAAAAGCTAGAGAATTCCAGAAAAACATCTACTTCTGCTTCATTGACTATGATAAAGCCTTTGACGGTGTTCAGTTCAGTTCAGTCTCTCAGTTGTGTCCGACTCTTTGTGACCCCATGAATTGCAGCACACCAGGCCTCCCTGTCCATCATCAACTCCCGGAGTTCACTCAAACTCACGTCCATCGTGTCAGTGATGCCATCCAGCCAGCTCATCCTCTGTCGTCCCCTTCTCCTGTCCCCAATCCCTCCCAGCATCAGGGTCTCTTCCAATGAGTCAGCTCTTCTCATGAGGTGGCCAAAGTATTGGAGTTTCAGCTTCAGCATCAGTCCTTTCAGTGAACACCCAGGACTGATCTCCTTTAGGATGGACTGGTTGGATCTCCTTGCAGTCCAAGGGACTCTCAAGAGTCTTCTCCAACACCACAGTTCAAAAGCATCAATTCTTTGGTGCTCAGCTTTCTTCACAGTCCAACTCTCATATCCATACATGACCACAGGAAAAACCATAGCCTTGACTAGACGGAGCTTTGTTGGCAAAGTAATATCTCTGCTTTTCAATATACTATCTAGGTTGGGATTAGCAAATGCAAACTATTACATATAGAATGGATAAACAACAAGGTCCTACTGTATAGCACAAGCAACTACATCAATATCCTGTAATAAACCATAATAGAAAAGAATATGAAAAGGTATGTATATATATATGAATTATTTTGCTGTACAGCAGAAATTAATAAATTATGCTAAGTCACTTCAGTCATGTCCGACTCTGTGCGACCCCATAGACAGCAGCCCACCAGGCTCCCCCGTCCCTGGGATTCTCCAGGCAAGAACACTGGAGTGGGCCGCCACTTCCTTCTCCAATGCATGAAAATGAAAAGCGAAAGTGGAGTCGCTCAGTTGTGTCCGACTCTTTGCGACCCCATGGATTGCAGCCCACCAGGCTCCTCCGTCCATGGGATTTTCCAGGCAAGAGTACTTGAGTGGGGTGCCATCGCCTTCTCCTAATAAATTATAAATCAACTATAATAAAATTAAAAATAAAAAAATTGGTGACCTAATAACACAATGCATATACTTCCTTATGAATGCTTAAGTTTACAAGATCTAATGGTAGGTCCAATAACTACCAGTATCTTGAAGTACTATAGCAGTAATGAGCATAAAACAATAGCAGTATTGCATATTGCTAATATGATACAACAATATCTGTTATTTCAGTTGGTGACAAAAATCACAGGTAAGGTTAATATTACTGTATTTTGTTGCTTACCTTTATTAATAGAAGGAGGAAGTGTTTTCAATTAGAGATTAATGAAGATAAAGCTGCAATTTTTTTCTCCCAACCAAATAACCAATTCAGTTCCATCCATGGACCCCTTGGGAGTGTGTGGAACCCAGGTTGAAACCCTTTCAAGCAACAGGGTGGTGAATGGATTAGACAGCAAAGTGCTTGGGTGGCGCTCAGCCCTCAGCTGTGGGAGGTATCTACATTCCTAAGGGATTTGGATTGGTGTGGGAGCAGTCACTGGAGCCTGATTGCCACTCTCAGGGCTGAAGATACCACCCAGTGTCAGGTTCTGGGGTACCATTCAGTGCGCAGAGAATGTGTAAACCATGACCGCAAAGGATTGATGAGCACTTTTTACTAATTTGGAGGAGACGGCAATGGCACCCCACTCCAGTACTCTTGCCGGGAAAATCCCATGGACGGAGGAACCTGGTAGGCTGCAATCCATGGGGTCGCTAAGAGTCAGGCACGACTGAGCGACTTCACTTTCACGCATTGGAGAAGGAAATAGCAACCCACTCCAGTATTCTTGCCTGGAGAATCGCAGGGACAGAGGAGCCTAGTGGCTGCCGTCTATGGGGTCGCACAGAGTCGGACACGACTGAATCGACTTAGCAGCAGCAGAAGCAGCACCATAGAGGGTGGTGGTTAAGGGCCACCAGAGTTTGATAGACTTAAATAAATGCCTTTTCTGGAATTACAAAAGCTGTATAACCTTGGACAAGTTTATCTTTTAGTGTCCTCATCTGTAAAATGGAATAATAAACATGTCTGTCGTGATCACAGGGTTATTGTGAATTAAAGTGCTGTAATTCATTGGGGTGCCTGTAGATAAATACTGGATAAATGACAGTGGTTAAATGTAGTTGAAAGACTGCCTGATGACCCTTCAGGAGGAGAATCTCTATTCTTTTTCTACTCCCTCTCTGCTTAAATCCAAGAGAATTAAAACTTTCTCCTCTGGGAAGACAGCTATGTCTTCACCTCTCTGACTTCTAGATAATTACCAAGTTTCCAAGTGCTGTCAACATCTTTTTTTAACGTTGAGTACTTTTCTTGAGCACCTGCAGCCTTCTGGGGACTGAAAGAGAACCCTGAACACTGAGTCTCACGGTAGCTTTTGAAGTAAAATCTGATTTTTCATAGTAACGACAGGTATGAAAAACGCTGGGGTTAGAGTCCACAATAACCGAAGTTCCTCAATCAGGAGCTCGGTTAATTAATACTGAGCAGACCACCACTAGAAGATACGTAATAATAGATATAATCGTGGGATTCTATGCACTGTTTTTTGCTACATTAAAAATACACTAAACGCATTATTTAACTCTGATTCCCAGAAAATGTCTCTTTCCCTTTTTCTTTATACGTGAGATCAGAATGCTCCGAAACCTGTCTTTCAAGAGTCAAACCGGAGGTTTCAAAGTCGACTAGTAAATCATACTTGCAATGAATAAGCAACTCTTTCCATTCTGCAAGGAAATTTACCGTCATCGGTTCAAATCAGTGGCGAAAAAAATAAAACCTACGTTCGACGAGGATGGGATTCGAACCCACGCGTGCAGAGCACAATGGATTAGCAGTCCATCGCCTTAACCACTCGGCCACCTCGTCCCAGAAGCCTACTCCTTCCTGGTAGCTATAGGGAGTAAAACTAGAGGGATGTGACGCAATGGAATGGGAGCCGCCATTTTGTACGGAAGCAAAGCTCCGATCTTTTTTACAGCAAGAAATAAAAAGAAGATGGCCGCTCCCATGCAGTGAGGAATCTGCAGTGGGGAGGAATAAAGGAAAATTCCGTAGAAAATGAGATAACCTTGAAAGAAATAAAATTGGCATTCAAACTGGGAAAGATTTTTGACTGAAGTAATCTTAGGGAGGGTCTGCCGCCTAAGGGGCGGGGCCGACGCGTTGAGCGGCTTTGCGCCTGCGCTTCCGCTAGGCGGTTAGATTTGAATGCTTTACAGAGGTCCTCTGGGCGTTGTGAGGAGACGTGAAGGGGTGGAGTGAGCTATGTGAGGAGCGTGCGGACCACAAACAAGTCTGAGGAGAATTTGTGAAGCCGTTGGGCCGCGGCGAGTAACTTTCGTCCTGGTCTTCGCCCGCGGGATTTAGGTTTTGTTAGAGCGGACTCGAGGCCCCACGCTGGGAGGAGAGGGACGCGCCTACAGCCAGGCTGCCTCAGCACTCGCTGGGCTCAGGTACGGACGCCCTCCCCCCGTGCAGGACTCGCTCTTCTCTCACCTCGGCCTGCACTTGGGCCGCCTCTCGCCCCGCTAGCAGTCTCCATCCACACCTGGGCCCCGCGAGCGGCCCTGGGTCGCTGGCCCGCGGCTCTCTCCGCGTCCCGCCCCGCCATCTTCTGTCAGGGCTCCGGGACTGTCCTTAGCACCTACCTCCTTCTCCCTTCTTTGGGGAACTCACGGGTGTTTGCATTTCTTACTGTCTTTTCTTAGCTATAAATGAAGTGACAGAAATGTGATTTTGAACTCTCGGTTTATGGTTTATTTACAGTGTCTGATCTGAGTGCTAGCGGCACTGAGCAGATTTTGAGTCTTCAGCGGATGTAATAACATAAATAAAGCCAGTATTAGTACTCCACAAATAAGTTTTTTAAAAATCCTCGGTGCTTTATTAAGCCAGAGTTAAGGAGTCTTTTCTTGCTGTTTGTCTCAATAGTAGAGTTTCAGAAAAAAGTTCTAAAAATATGTTTTATCGATTGAAATCTTAAAGATAGGTTTATAGAGGTATGACAGAGAAGACCAAAGCAGAGCTTACTTTAGGTATTAAGGTTGAAGTTTTCAGTTGAATTGAATCAGTCTTAATTCCTCAGATCTGTACTGGATTCCTGGTCTTGTGCCCGGGCAGGGAGCAAATGATTGAGTCCCTCATCTAGAATTTACAGTCCAGAACGGGAAGGAATTGATATACACAGATAACTATAAAGCAAGACTGTAAGGCTTACAGAACATCCTAAAGGAATGTGGGAACACAGACCAGCTTATTTGATGCTTTTTGGCAATGGAGACTAGAGGAGGCTTCTTGGAGAAAGTGGTATTTGAGGTGGAACTTGAAGGAAAGAATGATTTGAGATGTGAATTTAACGTACTGTAAAGGTTGCGTTCCAAGTGGTATGATTTTTCTTGACAACGTGAAATGGCTGGAACTGTTTACAAGGTGACAAGTAGATGTAAACTGAGTGAAAAACACTTGGAGTGATAATATTAATGATGTGTTTGATGCTAAGTAAGAGACAGTAAAAGATACCGCAGATATTAGTAGTAGGACAGTGCTGTCCAATAAAACTTCCAGTGTTAATAGTAATGTTTAATTTCTGCATTGCCCAGCACGTTACTCATTAATCTCATATGACTATTGAGCACCTACAGTGTGGCTAATTTTGACAAGAATGGTATTTTAAATTTTATTGCATTTTAATTAAATTTAAATTATCTGATATAGCACAGGTCTAGAGTCTATATCACTGGACACTATGAAATATATTAACTGTTGTTCAGTGGCTCAGTTGTGTCTGACTCTTTGAGAGCCCATGGACTGCAGCAAGCCAGGCTTCCCTGTCTTTCACCATTTCCCAGAGCTGGCTCAAAGTCATGTCCATTGAATCGGTGATGCCATCCAATCATCTTTCTCAGCGTCAGGGTCTTTTCCAATGAGTGGGCTCTTTGCATCAGGTGGCCAGAGTATTGGAACTTCAGCCTCAGCACCAGTCCTTCCAATGAATATTCAAGGTTGATTTCCTTTAGGATGGACTGGTTTGATCTTCTTGCTCTCCAAAGAACTCTCAAGAGTCTTCTCCAACACCACAGTTCATAAGCATCAATTCTTCTGCGCTCAGCTTTCTTTATAGTCCAACTCTCACATCCATACATGACTACAGGAAAAACCATAGCTTTGACTATGTGGACCTTTGTCAGCAAAGTAATGTCTCTGCTTCTTATTACACTGTCTAGGTTTGTCATAGCTTTTCTTGCAAGGAGCAAGTGTTTTAATTTCATGGCTGCAGTCGCTGTCCGCAGTGATTTTGGAGCCCAAGGAAATAAAATCTGTCACTATTTCCATTGTTTCCCCATCTATTTGCCATGAAGTGATGGGATCGGGTGCCATAATCTTAGTATTTTGGATGTTGAGTTTTAAGCCAGCTTTTTCACTCTCCTCTTTCACTTTCATCCAGAGGGTCTTTAGCTCCTCTTCATTTTCTGCCATAAGGGTGATGTCATCTGAATATCTGAGATTATCGATATATACATAAACTGAATGAAAAGATATTTTATTTTGTTCTTAAATAATTGCAATTATTTGATTGGATATGTGCACCTGTTCTAACTGAAAATGGGGTCCGACTGCTTATCGCTCAAAAGTCAATAAAGAGGCAAGGTTGGTGGAAAGGAAAGTTTGCTTCTTTTTGGATGCAGGCAACAGGCTAGGAGGACAGACTTCTGTTCAAAGCCCACCTCTTCCCCCACTGATGATCAGTGGGCAGCAGATTTTATAGGGAGAGGCTTCATGCAGAAACAGCACCGTCAGCTCTGACAGTCATCTTGAAATTGATCATGTGGTGGTCTGACCAACATCATCTTGATTGTTTTAAATACAGTTGATCTTCAGTTCTAGGATGGGCTTGTTCCCGTTTCTTTGAGACTAATTCTGTGAACAGTAGCAGCCTATGTCACGGCTACAGTCTAGTCATCTTGTAGTTCACTTCTTCCACCTGGTGGGAGTTTCAGTATCTTTAAGAGCTCACAGGATATGGCCCAGAATAGTATCTATAGCCCTTGAGAAGGAACTAAAGGTCCTTTACTATGCTTGATGACTAAACTATTATTATGTGGTCTCTTTGGCTGTTTTCCTTTGTTTCTGCATTTTCTCACTTCTCTGATTATGCTTATTCTTTGGGTAAAGTTTTTCCATAGACAAAAGGCAGGTGGAGAACATGAGAAACAAGGTTCATAGTGTCCTTCTCCATTTCATGTTGAACACTACACAATTTTCAGATCTTGGAATCAGATACTACCATGCTCATTTCTGGGGCCACACTGATCAAAAGTACTTGCTTTATATCACGGCAACTGCCAAAAATCCAGCTTTGCAATAATATGTAATCAAAACTAGTGTAAGGTCAATGGGTAATCTTTTGAACTAGCAGTAGATAGATGTTGAGAATTGTTTCTCTCAGAAATTTAGCACCCCTCCTTATGTGCCAGGTACACAGTTTTGGAACCAATTAATAATCAATGAATATGATGATGATCAAAAGTTCAACCATAACAGCATTTTACACATGAGGCTTAGTGTGAGAGTCTGCAGTCTATTTCTGTTGGAAGTGGAACTTACAGATATGTAATAAATAGAGTATTTTTAAAAGAGGACATCAGTAAGCTTCGACTCTTATCACTTAAGTGCTAACTAAGTCTGGCAGAGAGACAGGGATTATGCACAATGACTGTTTCAAACAATGAATATGTTTAGATGACTCAAGGCTACTATGGTTTTTCCAGTAGTCATGTACAGATGTAGAAAGTGAAGTCGATCTTTTGACCTGACTCTTTGCTAACCCATAGACTATAGCCTACCAGGCTTCTCTGTCCATGGGATTTTCCAGGAAATAGTACTGGAGTGGATTGCCATTTCCTTCTCCAGGGGATCTTCCTAACCCAAGGCTCGAACCCAGGTCTCCCATGTTAGACAGACGCTTTACCGTCTGAGCCACCAGGGAAGTCCAGATGTAGAGCTGCACAGTAAAGAAGGCAGAGTGCTGTATAATTGATGCTTTTGAACCGTGGCACTCTTGACAGTCCCTTGGAAAGCAAGGAGATCAAACCAGTCGATTTTTAAGGAAATCAACCCTGAATACTCTTCGGAAGGACTGATGCTGAAGCTCTGATACTTTGACTACCTGATGCGAAGAGGTGATTCATTGGAAAAGACCCTGATGCTGGGAAAGACTGAAGGCAGAAGAGGAAGAGGCTGACAGAGGATGAGATGGTTGAATGACATCACTGATTCACTGGACATGAACTTGGGCAAACTCTGGGAGGTGGTGAGGGACAGGGAAGCCTTGTGTGCTGCAGTCCATGGTGTGAAGAGTTGGACACAACTTGGTGACTGAGCAACAAAAGTTTGATAGTACTTTAAGTTTTATTTGTGAATTTTGAATATGGACTTGAAAATACTTCCAAAAGGAGAAAAAAATATGGAAGGCATTGAATTTATTGAGCTCATATTATTTACTAAGCACTGTGCCAAATTCTTAAAATGTGACAGTAAACGTAAGAGACACCAGCCCTATTCTCATGGAGTTTACTGTTTAGGCAAGGATATGTTGATGCAAATAATAGTCAATCTATAAATAAGAACAGAAAAGAGTTTTATTTGAGCCAAACTAAGAAGTATAGCCTGGAAGACAGCTTTTCACTTCTGAAGAACTGTTCCAGAGAAGTATGATTTTCAGTGCAGCTTTATATCTTGTCAGAACAAAGAACATCAAATATAACAAGGGTACCTTCCTTCAATGTTTCTTAAAGAAAGATTAACACATACACAGCTGGTCATTATGTTCTTGGAGCCTGGGAAGGGAGCCTTATCATCAAAGGAGTATTAGCACTGACATCACAGAAAGGGAGGCTTTTATGTCTATCTTCAAAACAGACTTTCTTTACTTCTGGAGAGTGTACCCTCTTCTTTAATGGCTAAAGCACATGTATAGTGTATGTTAGATAAGCTTTAACACTGGCTGTTCTAATTAGAATAAAGTTCAAGCCAAATCATGTGTAATCTGGCTTGATTACAATGGCTTCACCATACTTCAATATGTGAAAATTTCTTCTATCAGTTAGTTTGGGAAGATAAAAGGGATAATTAATTTACATAACAGACTTAAATTATAACAGACTTAAATTACAGTTGTGGTGATGCTACAAAGGAGACATACCCAGTGATACAAAGAGTACTTTTCTTGGCTTTCTTGCCAAGAAATAATAGCAAATAAAAATTTGATGACTTGGGAAAGAGCTTTGTGCAGGAATAGAAATGCCAATGTGTCTAGCACAGAGAGAGAAACAGTGGTATGAGATTTAAGTATGAAGTCTGAGAGGCAAGCAGGATCCAGATCTTGTAAAGCTTTGTAGGTCCTGGTAAAGAGTTTATTTTCAGTACAATGGTAAGCTTTTAAGGGGTTTTACATAGGGAATGTCTTAAAGGTGATTTATGTTTAAGAAGATAACTGCCTACTATGTGGAGAAAGGACTTCAGGGGGATAAGAGTGGAAGTAGGGAGACCAATGAGATGGAAATTGTAATATTCTACTTGAGAGATGAAGGCAGCTTGAATTATGGTGGTGAAGATAGAAGGGAATGAATTTGGGATATATATTGGAAATAGAATCACTAAGACTTAGTGCTAGATTGAATAGAAGTGGAAACAGCTATCATACTTGGTTGATCTTGAAAAGTTTTTAGTTTTACTGTTAAGTTGATGTTTGCTGCTTTTAAAATAGATACTGTTTGTTAGATTAAGGAATTTACTTTCTATTCCTAGTTTGCTAAATTTTCTTAATTTGAAAGGATGTTAAAAATCATCAAACTTTTTTTAATCTGTTGAGATAATTTATGATTTTTCCCTTTTAATCTGCTAGGATAGTAAATTGTAAAAATGACTTTCTAATGTTGAACCAATTTTGCATTTCTGGAATATAACCAATGTGACCATAACACATTCTTCTTTTCACAAATTGCTCCTTTTTGCTATTTTTTTTTTTTAGGATCTTATATTTATTGTAGTAAAATTAGCATGTAATATTTACTTTGTTGTACTATATATATCTGGATATAGAGTGTCTGTGTATGAAATGGAGATGATTGCAGGTAAGAGAGTTTTCTTTAAAACAAAATAATTAAAGTAGTAGAGGTAGTTGCTTTTGGGAAAGAAGACGGTATGTACTATCTTAAAACTTTAAATTAAAAATATTATTTTAAGTAGATATGGCTATAATCTGTGAACAAGAGATAAGTAAAACCAGAAAAATGGATAAACAGGCTGAGAAGGTGATGGAGGACAAAAGGAGAGTCAGAGATCGAATCCTAGATGATTCCCATTGCCTTATATATCTATGCTGCTGCTGCTGCTAAGTCGCTTCAGTCGTGTCTGACTCTCTGCGCCCCAGTGGACGGCAGCCCACCAGGCTCCCCTGTCCCTGGGATTCTCCAGGCAAGAACACTGGAGTGGGTTGCCATTTCCTTCTCCAATGCATGAAAGTGAAAAGTGAAAGTGAAGTCTCGCAGTCGTGTTCGACTCCTAGCGACCCCATGGACTGCAGCCCATCAGGCTCCTCCGTCCATGGGATTTTCCAGGCCAGAGTACTGGAGTGGGTTGCCATTGCCTTCTCTGAAGTAGGAGCTAAGACCAACTAAAGAAACTTCAAGTTATGCTTCTTTTGCACACTCTTTCCAAGACAGATAGATACTCACTGAGTGGGATTGTAAGCATAATCAAATACATTTTATTTTTTTATATATAATTTTATCGATTGATTTTTTTTTGGCTGCACTGGTCTTAGTTGCTTTGCGAGGTGAATGGAAGCTTTTCTTCATTATGGTGCATGGGCTTCCCATTGCGATGGCTTCTCTTGTTGCAGAGCACAGGCTCTAAGCTCACGGGCTTTAGTAGTTGCAGCTTGCAGGCCCTAGAGTGCCTGGGCTTTGGTGGTTGTGGCGCATGGGCTTAGTTGCTCAGCGGCATGTGCTATTTTCCTGGACCAGAGATTAATAAACCCGTGACCATTGCATTGGCAGGCAGATCTTATTCACCCACCACCAGAGCAGTCCCAATTACAGTGTTTACAGCGCTATTTTTATGTCTTAATTATTTTTTTTTTTGCTGAGTAAAGTTAAATTTTCATGAGATAAATATTCATTTTGTGCAGATTTTATTAAGCTGTATTGTGATGGCTGATTGACTACATTTTGAGATTGAATTATTGTGTAATCCATAAACTCCTATAAACTAGGACAATTTTTTATTTGAAGCAATAAAGTCCATATCCCAATCAGTATTGGTCACTGATTTCATCTTGAATATGAGAATTTTCCAAGAGTGGTAATTAGAGCAGTGTAAAGTCCTCAAAATTTTTCATATTTCATATTCCTATAATGAAAATTTTTCCTTCTTTCCTTCTTTTTGGCCCTCTCACAGAAAGTAATCCTAAAATCACAATTCTGTTCTTAATCTCTTCATTCATTAGTTTCTCCTCCTTTTTTCTCACCTTTTCTCTTATTGTATATTTGTTACAGAAAAGTTTTTCTTCAAAAATGGATGGGATGTCTTCAGAGGCTAATGACGAAAAGTAAGTTCTTGAAATGCAGCTAAAAACATTAACTCCTTATCAGAGAAAGATATTTTTCCAATTGGTAAGACATGTGGATAACTTCTGAAATGTTTTCCCAGTCTGTTCCAGGGAAAAGAAGTAAATGTTACAGAATCACAGCACTTCTTGTCATATCTTTGTATAAACTCACCTAGAATCAAAGTTGAGATGGATTTAGAGACTGCCTCCCATCTCTTCAATTTAAGGATGAGAAAATTGAGGCCCAAGGAAATGATTTGTCTAAAGTTGGCATCACAAACTAGCAACTGTTTACAGCCTATAGGCATATGTATATATGACAAAGAAAAATATTGTTTAAACATTGTTTTTTAATTTTTGAATTAGTTGCCAAAATTTCATACAACAGTTAGATTTTCAGTTTTTTCTGAAAAATCAAGTGTGTGACACTGGGCTCATATTCTTGCTTGGCAACAACTAGCCTAGTGGAGTACATAGTAGCTGTAATGATCAAACCAGGCAGGAAGCAATTCTCTGTAGTCTCAACACCACCTATTTTTCTTGACATCTGCTAAATTATCTGTTTGGCTTTTTCAGTATTCAAAACCTGGTCTAAAAAATCGCACAGTAGTAAAACCAGAGCTAGAGGCTTTTGATTTATGATCCATTTATCTTTTGGGGTTTTTTTAGCCCATACTGCTGCTTATAGAATCTTAGTTCCCTGACCAGGGATTGAACCCATGCCCCCTATAGTGGAAGCTCAGAGCCCTGACCACTGGACCACCAGGGAATTACCTTTCTTTTTTTTTTTTTTAGTCCATTTATCTTATAATCGTACTTATATCAATACGGTAAACTATGTTGTACTGTTTTTCAGGAAATAGTTGTATGATATACCGTATGTATTTTAAAATGCTGACTTCCTAAATACTGAATTTAAGTCTTGTACTATAAAGTTTATTAAGTGAAAGTGATGACTGATTTATAAGCATGGAAGGATATTGTAATGATGGGTTTTAGAATTCAGTCTTTTACCACTGTATATGTAAAATTTTTTCCCTTTTTCAGTGGCAATGTGGAGAGACCTGTTGGAAGACGACATTCTTCAGTAAGAAACACTTATTTGAGCTATTGTTACCTTTTATTGATTGATGACTATATACCACAGTAATTTTGAATGGCATCATCATCCCAACCCTGCTGGCTTCTATTACTCTCTGGATAAAGACTCAAATATTTAACCTGATTACACAATTCTGTAGCTATACTAAAATTCCTATTTTATGGATTTCATGGTAATTTAATTCATTATGTTCTGTGTAAATTATTCTTTAATAAATCTGTTTAAAAAATATATAAAAACTATTGTACAGAGCTGCAGCAAAGCACAAAATAATCCAGCTAAAATCTATTTAAGCACAAAACTTTTGAGTTATGAAATTGAAAAAAATCCAAAGATAGGGATGATATTAGGCACAAGTTAACTAACAAGGGGTTCTAGCAATAGCACCAGTGGTTCTGTGATACTTTCGCCATAAGAATCTTTGCCGCAATCACTTTTGCCGCATTACTAATTGGCAGCAGTATTATCATTGTGGAAGGGTTTTATAACGCAATACAAAGCTCAATTACAAATATGTATCCTAGTGTTTGAAAACTGATAACCTATCTTAGTAGAAGAAATTTTAGTGAAAAACTACAATGCCAAATGAAAAGTATGAATCAATAAATTTTTTTTAATGTATTAAATATACTGTGAGCAAAAGATAAAAGGCAAGTGCTTAGGTATAACCCACAAAATAAAATCAGTTATATATGCAGTATTGCCATGAATTTACACACATTTTAAATGTATTCAAGTATTCTGTATTTTGCAATAAAGTCTTTAACTTTGTTATTCATTTTTCATGTTTCATTATGACCTTTTTAATGTCCCTCTTTTATCTTTTATAGCAAAATTGCCTTCCGGTCAATTAGTTATGCAGCAAAAGTGTTTGTAGGACAGATGTCTGTGCAAGGACACTTACAGTGAAAGTACTGGACCCAATTAGTACTTGATTTCCTTTCATTTTTATACTCTAATCTCTTCCTCTGGGTAATGAACAGCTCTCTCTCTCATTATTATTATTACTACCATACAGCTAGCTCACCCAACTTCCAGGTTCCAGTTATACATAAAAAATAGTGTCTGTTTCCCTAGGATTAAAAAATAAATAAATAAACCCAGAATACTCAGGGTTGAATCATGTTGGCTCTGTTATTTTGATATGGGTCAAGTCCTCGTTCCCAAACCAGTCACTATTGATGAAAGAATGTTTGTGCAGATTGATCTTGGCCCCGGGTTACCTGCTGAACCCTAGAGCTGAAGTAGAATTTTACCCAGACCACATGGGACAAGAGTAAGCAGAATAACTGGGAAATGGAGGCAAGGAGAAAGGAATGGAGCCAAATATTTAAAACCGCCACAAAGTACAAAGCAGTATGAATTTGTGGTGTTTTAGAGGTTTCTACAGGAATTTTAGCATCTCTACCTTTCTGCTCATGATATAACTTGAAGTGATTTCAAGTTATATCATGAAATAATAATAGATAATAGCAGACTTTCTTGAATATTTCTCTTCTAGATTTTGAAACCCCCAAGGAGTCCTCTTCAGGACCTCAGAGGTGGAAATGGGAATGAAACTATTCAGGTAAGTCTCTGGCACAAATGCATCATAGATGAGTATTTTCAGTGATACTTTCAATAAGTAGAAAATTTGCTAGCTATTGAAGGGAGAGCACCATAAATGATTCTCAGTTGACTATGTATAAGTAAGCATTCCATGGCCCTCAGGTTATAATCCAAACATTTGAGCAAGCTGGCACTCTTGATTTTTAACCCCTATTTACTTTTCCAGACTTCTTGCCACTCTCATACATGTATCTCACCATTTAGAACTGCTTACCATTCCCCAAACAGACGTGAACTGTCAAGGCTGCGGGTATTTATATGTGATATTACCTCTGTTAAGATGGCTTGTCCCTCATCCTTCATTTACCTACCAGTATTTTATTAAAAATTTTTCCAAACACACTGAAAAATAGAAAGAATTTTGTAGTGAATGTTCATATAGTCATTACCTAGATTCTACAGTTAATATTTTATCATACTTGGTTTATCGTATATTTGTAGTCCTCTTTGCCCCATAATTCCTGTTTGATCTCTAGGACTCAGCTTTGCTGTCACTTCTCTCAGAAAATCATCCCTTAACATATTCTATTGTAGTTGTTTACTAATGTCCGATATAAATTAAGAACTCTCTTGAGATTAACTTTGTTTTGTGTTTTTTTAGTGTATTGTACGTGGTATATAATTCACTTTCAGTACATTTTGTTGAATGATGAAATGTGTATAGCTTTGGAGACCATTTAATTCTCAGTGCTTACCCTACTTTAGCCTCTATAAATAAATTTTTCTATTTCTCAAATATATCAAGCCTTTGCACATGATCTGAATCAAATGCTTTTCTGTTCAACTCTTCATCTGACTACTAACTAATCCTTCAGATCTCAAATGTACTTCTTCACAGAAATCTTCCATAATTCTCAGGCTAAATTATTATTTTTTAATGTAGTTTTTATTCATACCACTTATTACATTTTGAATTTTATATTTGTGTAGATTTTTGTTTTAATGTCTGTGTTACCATTAATCCCCAGTAGAGTAGAAACTGTACTGTTTGCTTTACCATTCTTTTGCTGTCACTCAGTGTGAGATTTAGTATGTGTGTGTTTTTTTTTTTTTAGTTTAATGAATGTTTGAATGAGTAAATAATGTATTCATAGATTCATAGAGCTTTAAAACTAACAGAACCTCAATAGTAATCTTGAATCTTATTCCTTAATTTTATAAATAAGAAATAGGAGGTCCAGAGAGGTTAAATGTTTGTTTGCTGCTACTGCTAAGTCACTTCAGTCGTGTCCGACTCTGTGTGACCCCATAGACGGCAGCCTACCAGGCACCCCCATCCCTGGGATTCTCTAGGCAAGAACACTGGAGTGGGTTGCCATTTCCTTCCTTTGTCTAACCCCACACAATTAGTGGCAGACTTTAGACTGGAGCTGTAATCTGCTTAGTGCTCTTTCTAATATACCACACAAATTTCAAGGGGTTTTAAAAGGTAAGAAGTATAGTAGTATTTATTATGTCCATATTATTGTCATTATTAAGCTCAAGGCCACCTGTAGTGTCTGCCAGGATCTTAACAGAAAGGATGAACATTCCTGGTTCTTTGTAACAAAATTTATGCTCAGGTATCCAGAATTAGGAAAGCAAAATTCTCTATGGATTTCATTTGGTTTTGTGTTTGGTATCTATATGAGTAAAAATGTTTATCCTTGTTAAGGAAGATGAAGGAAAATAAAAATAATGAAAATATGTTCAGCATCACTAATCATTGGGGAAATGCAAGTCAAAACCACAGTAAGATATCAATATATATCTGTTAGGATGGCTACTATTAAAAAAACAAAAAATAGCAACAGTTGGCTAGGATGTAGAGTAATTGGAACCACCTGCCTCTTGAGAAATCTGTATGCAGGTCAGGAAGGAACAGTTAGAACTGGACATGAACAACAGACTGGTTCCAAATAGGAAAAGGAGTACATCAAGGCTGTATATTGTCACCCTGCTTATTTAACTTATATGCAGAGTACATCATGAGAAACGTTGGGCTGGAAGAAGCACAAGCTGGAATCAAGATTGCCGGGAGAAATATCAATAACCTCAGATATGCAGATGACACCACCCTTATGGCAGAAAGTGAAGAGGAACTAAAAAGCCTCTTGATGAAGGTGAAAGAGGAGAGTGAAAAAGTTGGCTTAAAGCTCAACATTCAGAAAACAAAGATCATGGCATCTGGTCTCACCACTTCATAGGAAATAGATGGGGAAAGAGTGGAAACAATGTCAGACTTTCTTTTTTGGGCTCCAAAATCACTGCAGATGGTGATTACAGCCATGAAATTAAAAGACGCTTACTCCTTGGAAGGAAAGTTATGACCAACCTAGATAGCATATTGAAAAGCAGAGTCATTACTTTGCCAACAAAGGTCCATCTAGTCAAGGCTATGGCTTTTCCAGTAGTCATGTATGGATGTGAGAATTGGACTGTGAAGAAAGCTGAGCACAGAAGAATTGATGCTTTTGAACTGTGGTGTTGGAGAAGACTCTTGAGAGTCCCATGGACTGCAAGGAGATCCAACCAGTCCATTCTAAAGGAGATCAGTCCTGGGTGTTCTTTGAAAGGACTGATGCTAAAGCTGAAACTCCAGTATTTTGGCCACCTCATGCAAAGAGTTGACTCATTGGAGAAGACTCTGATGCTGGGAGGGATTGGGGGCAGGAGGAGAAGGGGACGACAGAGGATGAGATGGCTGGATGGCATCACTGATTCGATGGACGTGAGTTTGAATGAACTCTGGGAGTTGGTGATGGACAGGGAAACCTGGCATGCTGCAATTCATGGGGTCGCAAAGAGTCGGACACAACTGAGCGACTGAACTGAACTGACTGTGTACTATTGGTGGGAATGTAAAATGGGTGCAGCTGCTATAGAAAATAATGATTCCTCCAGAAACTAAAATAGATTTACCATATGATCCAGCAATTCCACTTCTGGATATATACCCTAAAGAATTAAAAGCAGAGTCTTGAAGAGATGTACACCACTGTTCATAGCAGGGTTATTCACAGTAGCCAAAAGGTGGCAGCAACCCAGAATCCATTGACAGATGAATAGATAAACAAAAGGTGGTATTAATGGAATATTATTCAGCCTTAAGAAGGTAATTCTGATACATACTACAATGTGGATGAACCTTGAGAACATGATGTTAAAAGAAAGAAAAAAGCCACAAAAGACAAATACTTTTATGAATTACCTGGAGTAGTCAGATTCATAGAAACAGAAAGTAAAATTGTGGTTGTGGGGAAGTTGGGGCATATGAGGGAGTTGTTTGTTGAGTATAGTTTCAGTTTTGAAAGATGAAAAGATTTCTGGGAATTAGTTACACAACCATATAGATGTATGTAACAGTACTGAAGCGTACATTTAAAAACAGTTAAAAGAGGCTTGAGTATGTTAAGTAAAATAGTCACAGAAGTACAAAAACTCCATGATTCCATTTATATGCAATGTCCAAAATAGCCAAATTCGTAGAATCAGAAAGGGTGGGAGTGGTTATCAGAGACTGAAAGGAGAGGGGAATGGAGTTGCCAATCAGTGGGTGTAAAGTTTCGGTTATACATGATGAATGAATTCTAGAGATTCACTGTATAACACTATGTCTATAGTTAACAACATTGTATTATACACTTAAAAATCTGTTAAGAGAGTAGATCGCATCAAGTTCTTACCATAATAAAATTAGAAAAATTATAAGTGATTTTATGTTAATTGTATTTTACCACAATTTAAAAAATTCTTTTAATCTTAAAAATAGTATGGTAAGGTTACCATGATAGGCAATATATCACTTGTTTTGTTTCCAGTCTTTCTTCTACTGGATAGCAAAATTAGCATTTATTTAAAGGAGAGAGAAAAGGTTAAGGATGATAATCACCTTCCTTAAATATATGTTGTTTGTATCAGTGAGCTTATCATCATTCACATTGAAAATCATATTCATGTTAAGTGCTTCTGTATTGGAATTTTTTGAGGGATCAAATTATCAAAATTAATAATATCTTAAAATAAGACCTGGTGTCTGTCATAGCATACTCTTGGATACATACTTCTTAGTGGTTTCATTAAGAATCTTACCATATATTCTCTGCCCTTAGGAATCCAATGCTTTGAAAAATAAGAAAAACTCTCGTCGAGTCAGCTTTGCAGATACTATAAAGTAAGTTGAAAAAAATAATTTAAATGTTACTGGTAATACTTTTTTGTGTGTTACACCAAATATGTTGGTACTAACTGATTTGGATAATTGGTGTGTCAATTAGATAAACGTTAGAATATTGTTATTTAAAAGTCTGTTATGCTTAAAAGATGGAGAAGGCAATGGCACCCCACTCCCGTATTCTTGCCTGGAAAATCCCATGTTACGGAGGAGCCTAGAAGGCTCCAATCCATGGGCTTGCAAAGAGTCTGACGCAACTGAGGGACTTCACTTTCACTTTTCACTTTCATGGATTGGAAAAAGAAATGACAACTCACTCCAGTGTTCTTGCCTGGAGAATCCCAGGGATGAGGGAGCCTAATGGGCTGCCATCTATGGGGTTGCACAGAGTTGGACACGACTGAAGCATCTTAGCAGCAAGCAGCAGCAGCATGCTTAAAAGAAACACTGAAAGCATCCCCTCTAAAGTCCAGAAGAAATACAACTATGTTTTACTGCTGTTATTTAACATTTTTTTTGGAGGTGGTAAACAACAAAAAGAGAAAAAAAACAGAGTTATAAAAATTTGAATATATTTCCTACATAATAATCAGAAGATAAATGTCTTTTTTTCTTTATATTATATTTTGTTGCTATAAATTTAATAATAATAGCATATAAAGAATAAAACATTACTGAAGGATACTAAGTTAAGAATTGTACAGGGAATTCCCTGGTGTGGCCCAAAAAAAAAAAAAAGAATTGTACAAATGAAGACGAGTACCTAAAGAAAAAGATTTAATATCATAAAGATGTCACTTCTCCCTAAGTTATTAATTTAATGTAATTTTTATATGTAGTATTTTTATGATTATTTTCTTGATGCTCATCAATATATTTGTATTTCCTCACTGAAGAGTTATTTGAGAATTTTAAAATTCATATCTAGTAAAGGCATCTTGTGGTCATTTTCAGTTATATTGTAGTGAGAAAATGCTAATCTGTATTATTTTGATTTTTATTGACATTTTCTGTGTGATCTTATATATGATCAATTACTGTGAATTATCCATAAGTACTTGGAAAAGAAGATAATATTTTGACTATTGGAGTGTATGTATGTGGTCGTGTATGGATGTGAGAGCTGGACTGTGAAGAAGGCTGAGCGCCGAAGAATTGATGCTTTTGAACTGTGGTGTTGGAGAAGACTCTTGAGAGTCCCTTGGACTTTAAGAAGATCCAACCAGTCCATTCTGAAGGAGATCAATCCTGGAATTTCTTTAGAAGGAGTGATGCTAAAGCTGAAACTCCAGTATTTTGGCCACCTCATGCGAAGAGTTGACTCATTGGAGAAGACTCTGATGCTGGGAGGGATTGAGGGCAGGAGGAGAAGGGGACGACAGAGGATGAGATGGCTGGATGGCATCACTGACTTGATGGGTGTGAGTCTGGGTGACCTCCGGGAGCTGGTGATGGACAGGGAGGCCTGGCGTGCTGCGGTTCATGGGGTCGCAAAGAGTCGGACACGACTGAGCGACTGATCTGATCTGATCTGATTGGAGTGTAGAATTTGGCATATCAATTCTATCCATTTTCTACCTTTTATTATTTGGGTCTTCTGTAATCTTATATAGTTTCAGTCACTCTAATTTCCATGAATTATGAGAGGTAAATTAGTCTCTAATTGATACTGCATCCCACTCTAACTCTTTATCCAATAGTTTTGCTCTGTGAATGTTTATTCTATGTTTATTGGTACATATTATCATTGTTGATCTTTATTCAAGATTGTACTTTCTGGCATTGCAAACTAATCATCTTTGCTTTGTTTATTGCTTTTTGATTCAGATTCTAACTAGACTGCTAAGATTTCTGTCTCGGCTAGATTTTTGCTTTTATATTTGTGGTACACCTTTTTGTATTGTTTGACCATGTACGAGCAATTGTAAAGTTAGTCTGTTCCCTCCCTTCCTTGTACTATTTAATATGCTTAAACTTCAGTTAAAACTTCATTGTTTTATATGATATCCTTTGGCATTTATAAAGGATGAGGTAGTTAGCCTACTTCTTCTGTTCATTTTTCCCCCATCCTCATTCCTTTCTTAATTTTTTTTTTTTGAAATGTTTATCATGTCTCTTTCTCTCTCTCTCTCTCTCTGGGAATTTGACGTTAGGGAATCTGACACATTTGCGTATCAGTTCTATTATATATATTTAATTGTTCATATCAGTTCTGTCACAATAGTTGCCCTAATTATCTCTTGGTTGATTGAAGCTTTTTCCCTTATAATTGAGGGCTCATTTGAACAATATTCTCTGACTTCTTGGGTACTCAAACTGTTAGTTACAGGCTTTATACTTGACGATTTAGCTGAATATAAAATCTTCAGTTCATTTTCTCTTTAAAGAACTTGTTAATGTGGTTCTGTTCTTTTAGCATTGAATGTTTCTATGAACAAGTCAGAGGACAGTCTTTTCATTTCCTATCTTTGAAGTTTATTGACTTTACTAGAATGCATCTTCATTTTGGCTGCTTTGGGTCTTGAATCTTGAGTCAACCTTTTAATATTTTTTCTATTCCATTATGTAAATTTCATTCAATTCACTTCAGTCGCTCAGTCATGTACAACCTTTTGTGACGCCATGGACTGCAGCACGCCATGCCTCACTGTCCATCACCAACTCCTGGAGCTTGCTCAAACTCATGTCCATCCAGTTGGTAATGCCATCCAACCATCTCATCCTCTGTTGTCCCCTTCTCCTTTTGCCTTCAATCTTTCCCAGCATCAGGGTCTTTTCAAATGAGTCAGTTCTTCAAATCAGGTGGCCAGAGTGTCGGAGGTTCAGTTTCAGCATCAGTCATTTCAATGAATATTCAGGACGGATTTCCTTTAGGATGGACTGGTTGGATCTCCTGGCAATCCAAGGGGCTCTCGAGTCCTCTCCCAACACCACAGTTCAAAAGCATCAATTCTTCAGCATTTGGCTTTCTCTGTAGTCTAACTCTCATATCCATACATGACTACTGGAAAAACCATAGGTTTGACTAGACAGACCTTTGTTGGCAATGTAATGTCTCTGCTTTTTAATATACTGTCTAGGTTGGTCATAGCTTTTCTTCCAAGAAGCAAGTGTTTTTGATTTCATGGCTGCAGTTACCATCTGCAGTGATTTTGGAGCCCCCCAAAATAAAGTCTGTCACTGTTTCCAGTGTTTCCCTATCTATTTGCCATGAAGTGATGGGACCAGATGCCATGATCTTCTTTTTCTGAATGTTGTTTTCAGCCAACTTTTTCCCTCTGCTCTTTCACTTTCATCAAGAGGCTCTTTATCTTCTTCACTTTCTGCCACAAGGGTAGTGTCATCTGTATATCTGAGGTTATTGATATTTCTCCCTGCAATTTTGATTCCAGCTTGTACTTCATCCAGCCTGGCATTTCTCATGATGTACTCTACATATAAGTTAAATAAGTAGGGTGACAGTATACAGCCTTGACATACTTCCTTTTCCTATTTGGAACCAGTCTATTGTTCCAAGTCCAGTTCTAACTGTTGCTTCTTGACCTGCATACAGATTGCTCAAGAGGCAGGTAAGGTGGTTTGGTGTTTCTATCTCTTTAAGAATTTTACAGTTTGTTGTGGTCCACATAGTCAAAGGCTTTGGTATAGTCAATAAAGCAGAAGTAGATGTTTTCCTGGAACTCTCTTGCTTTTTTTATGATTCAACAGATGTTGGCAATTTGATCTCTGGTTTTTCTGCCTTTTTCAAATACAGCTTGAACATATGGAAGTTCTCGTTCATGTACTGTTGAAGCCTCACTTGGAGAATTTTGAGCTAGCATGTGAGATGAGTGCAGTTGTGTAGTAGTTTGAACATTCTTTGGCATTGCCTTTCTTTGGGATTGGAATGAAAACTGATCTTTTCCAGTCCTATGGCCACTGCTGAGTTTTCCGAATTTGCTGGCACACTGAATGCAGCACTTTCACAGCATCATCTTGTAGGACTTGAAATAGCTCACCTGGAATTCCATCACCTCTACTAGCTTTGTTTGTAGTGATGCTCCTAAGGCCCACTTGACTTAGCATTTCAGGGTGTCTGGCTCTAGGTGAGTGATCACACCATCGTGGTGTCATGGGTCTTCTGGGTCATGAAGATCTTTTTTGCATAGTTCTTCTGTGTATTCTTGCCACCTCTTAAGATCTTCTGCTTCTGTTAGGTCCATACCATTTTTGTCCTTTATTGAGCCCATCTTTGCATGAAATGTTCCCTTGGTATCTCTAATTTTCTTGAAGAGATCTTTAGTCTTTCCCTTTCTATTGTTTTTCTCTATTTCTTTGCATTGATCACTGAGGAATGCTTTCTTATCTCTCTTTGCTATTCTTTGAAATTCTGCATTCAGATGGATATATCTTTCCTTTTCTCCTTTGCCGTTCGCTTCTCTTCTTTTCTCAGCTATTTGTAAGGCCTCCTTAGACAAACATTTTGCCTTTTTGCATTTCTTTTTCTTGGGGATGGTCTTGATCACTGTCTCCTATACAATGTCACGAACTTCCTTCCATAGTTCTTCAGGTACTCTATCAAATCTAATTCCTTGAATCTGTTTGTCACTTCCACTGTATAATCATAAAGGATTTGATTTAGGTCATACCTGAATGGTCTAGTGGTTTTCCCTACTTTCTTCAATTTAAGTCTGAATTTTGCAAGGAGTTCACGATCTGAGTCACAGTCAGCTCCCAGTCTTGTTTTTGCTGACTGTATAGAGCTTCTCCTGGAGAAGGCAATGGCACCCCACTCCAGTACTCTTGCCTGGAGAATCCCACGGACAGAGGAGCCTGGTAGGCTGTAGCCATGGGGTCGCTAAGAGTCGGACATGACTGAGCGACTTCACTTTCTCTTTTCACTTTCATGCATTGGAGAAGGAAATGGCAACCCACTCCAGTGTTCTTGCCTGGAGAATCCCAGGGATGGAGGAGCCTGGTGGGCTGCTGTCTATGGGGTCACACAGGGTCGGACATGACTGAAGTGACTTAGCATAGCATAGCATAGCATAGAGCTTCTCCATTTTCTGCCACAAAGAATATAATTGATCTGATTTTTATATTGACCATCTGGTGATGTCCATGTGTAGAGTCTTCTCTTGTGTTGTTGGAAGAGGGTGTTTGCTATGACCAGTGCATTCTCTTGGCAAAACTCTGTTAGCCTTTGCCCTGATTCATTTTGTACTCCAAGACCAAACTTTCTTATTACTCCAAGTATCTCTTGACTTCCTACTTTTGCATTCCAGTCCCCTATGATGAAAAGGACATCTTTTTTAGGTCTAGAAGGTCTTGTAGGCCATCGTAGAACTGTTCAAATTCAGCTTCTTCAGCATTAATGGTTGGGGCATAGACTTGGATTACTGTGATATTGAATGGTTTGCCTTCAGAGATGACTCTATCATTTTTGAGATTGCACCCAAGTAACCACATTTTGGACTCTTGTTGACTATGATGTCTACTCCATTTCTTGTAAGGGATTCTTGCCCACAGTAGTAGATATAATGGTCATCTGAGTTAAACTCACCCCTTCCGGTGAATTTTAGTTCACTGATTGCTAAAATGTCGATGTTCACACTTGCCGTCTCCTGTTTGACCACTTCCAATTTACCTTGATTCATGGACCTAACATTCCAGGTTCCTATGCAATATTGTTCTTTACAGCATCAGACTTTACTTCCATCACCAGTCATATCCACAACTGGGCATTGTTTTTGCTTTGGCTTCACCTCTTCTTTCTTTCTGGAGTGATTTCTCTGTTCTCCAGTAGCATATCGGGCACCTGTCAACCTGGGGAGTTCATCTTTCAGTGTCATATCTTTTTGCCTTTTCACTAGGGACTCAATAATTTATAAGTACAATGTTTATAATCTTTGCTTTTCTGTGATATAGTCTCTCTTAATTCCTTTTATTTTCTTTTACTTTGTTTAGTTAAATTTTTCTGTTCTTTATCATATTTTCCAAAGTACTTACTCACTCTGACTCTTCCAGTTTCACCTTCTTTCTGTTGATGATTATATTTTTTCTTCTGCTTCTTTCGTTAATTTTATCTATTTGTGTGTCATTTTCTGTCTTCTTATCTTTTCCTTGAGTTCTTGCATTTCTGCCTTTCAGAGAGATGATTGCTTTGTTATGCTTTTTAAATCCATAGCAAACTGTGTGTACAGTTTTCATCATCTTTGGGACATTTTTCTCAGTATTTTTTTATGTTAATAAAGTATATTATGCTTTGCTTTCTTTTAATCTTTGGTGTCTTTATGGATTGTATGCTTTTTCCTCATCATTGAATATGTTGGGTGTTCCTGAACCAGTTATTTTCAAGACATTTCTGTGAAGGAGGAGGGGATATGGTGGTATTCCGGGGTAGCTGTTTTTCTATAGATAGGCTTTCTTTTTAGCTATCGTAAAGACAGACTGTCTATTTAATATCACCACCTTCAAATTTTATTTTCTGTATAACTTAGACTCCTTTGACTTGGCCTATAGTGAGATGAGCTCCTAGATTAATTTGACCTTGGATTTGAACAGTTTTGGATGAGACTTGATTGTTTTCATGTCCAGAAATCTTCTAGGAAAGTCCTAGGCTTTAATCTGCATTATTTCCCATTCCTCATTTGTTCCTCTGTCTCCTCCAAATTTTTTACCTTAATAAACTTTTAGGATCAGACAGATTAAAGAAATTCAGTTCTGCAGTTGCCACATAAAACATGATTTTGCACTAGGATGCCCAACATTTCAGTTGTGGGGCTGCTGGGAAAATGTTTTCTTCTTTTCCTTAGACGAAGAGTAAGTAGATGTTGGTAAGGGGTGAAGTAGGGAGTTCCCTCTTAGCAGACACCGTGTGACATCTTTCTGTTAACTGAGTAGTTCCAAACAGTAGGTGTCTTCTGAAATATAAATTTGTTGTTGTTGACTCGTAGTAATTGTAATTGTTTTATTGCTCTTTTCTGTTTATCTTTTATCTGTAAGTCAATTAATGCCTTTCTGGATAAACATGAGTTGTCAATGTTTTATATGTATTGAATTCCAAGGGTGGGGGGTGGGAGAGACATTATAAGATTTGGTATTACCAGGGAAGGCTAGCTATTGCCTGCCAGTAGGCTTCTCTTGGTGGTATACTCCTTGGTGAAGCTGCCACTATCTTCTTAGATCCTGCACTTGGTTTTGCAGACTATGATTTTTTTTTCCCTGTACCAAAACTGGGTGGATCTTTTAGAAATGGGCTTGTATTAAACAGATTCATTAGAGATTTGTTTGTAAATAAGAATGCTACTACTAAATATGGGCTTCCTTGGTGGCTCAGACGGTAAAGAATCTGCCTGCGTTACAGGAGACCTGGGCTCCATCCTTGGGTCAGGAATATCCCCTGGAGAAGGGAATGGCTACCCACTCCAGTATTCTTGCCTAGAGAATTCTGTGAATAGAGAAGCCTGGCAGGCTACAATCTATGGGACTGCAAAGAGTTGGACACGAGTGAGTGACTAACCATTTCTTCACTTCACTACTAAGTATATCATGAGAAACAAATGAATCAGAACCCTTATATGAGTACATCAATACATTCCTCAAAGGCATTCTACCTAAGAAAATAAATTATACTGTCAATATGGCTTGCTGATCATGGAATCTGAACTATTAGTTATGAATCTGAACTATTAGTTATGATTCAGAATGTTTAAAGGCACCAGGCTATGAAACCTAATGAATCTACCTCCACAGTAAATACATACACACCTATTATTACATGTCTTAAAAGATTCTATTTGTACTCCCTGTATACTTCCTGAATAACTGTGGCCTGCTACTGCTAAGTCACTTCAGTCGTGTCCGACTCTGTGCGACCCCATAGACAGCAGCCCACCAGGCTCCCTGTCCCTGGGATTCTCCAGGCAAGAACACTGGAGTGGGTTGCCATTTCCTTCTCCAGTGCATGAAAGGGGAAAGTGAAAGTGAAGTCGCTCAGTCATGTCTGACTCTTACGACCCCATGGACTGCAGCCCACCAGGCTCCTCCGTCCATGGGATTTTCCAGGTAAGAGTACTGGAGTCGGGTGCCATTGCCTTCTCCAAACTGTGGCCTAGGTTTGATTTAATAACTCACTTTCTCCACTTTGTTTCAGACTGACTTTTCCTTCACATGTTGTTGCTGCTGCTGTTGTTGTTTTGTTGGCTTGCAAGATATTAGTTCTCTGAGGAGAGATTGGACATGGGTAATTTTACTTAATTGCGTGCTAAGTCACTTCAGTTGTGTCCAGCTTTTTGCAACCCTATGGACTGTAGCTCGCCAGGCTCCCCTGTCCATAGGATTCTCCAGTCAAGAATACTGGAGTGGGTTGCTATGCCCTTCTCCAAGGGATCTTCCTGACTCAGAGATCGAACCCTCATCTTTTAACATCTCCTGAATTGGCAGGGGGGTTGTTTACCACTAGCGCTGAATATTAATGTAAAAATAGCTATTTTAAGTTTTCTGTTAAGCATTTGTACTGTGTTAGATATTTTTATGTAAATTAACCTTTTTTCTTTTGAATTACTTCGTTGGGATTATATTCCTCAAAGTAGAATTCCCAGGTTTAAAAGAAGCAGCAGTTACATAATCATTATTACATTTTTGTTACTGGTTTTAGTTACTTTAGTAATGTACCTGTTTTTCCTCAGGGTATATTTTAACACTTAATTTTAGCTGATTTGATTGATTTTATTATCTTAGTTATTTTAATTTGGATTTTATTTTTCATTACTATTTTTTCTGTATTTTGCTCATTTGTGCTTTTTTTCATCTCATTTTGAAATGTTTTATTTTTCATTTCCTCATCTACCTAGACAATATTAAAGAAAATATTTTAAAGTTTTTGTGTAATTGAACTCTTTGTTATTAAAGCATGTGTCTTTCCTGGTTCATAAATAATTTTTGCAACAGATTGTACCTTTGAAAGCTTTCCCTATATCATAGATACTGTATAGGTTGAAAAAAAAATGAGAGAGCAAGGGATAAAATAATTAAGATAAATTTACAGGAAAATGGAGGAAAGAACTATTTTGCCATTTCAGTTAAGTGTCTCCATATGTTTGCTAAATATGCTTTAGTAAATATGTTTTATACATTTACAACTTACTATTTGCCTACTTAATGTGTGGTATTCCAAAATTTGGATCTTACATATAAAATAGATAACTAATAATAACATGCTATATAGCACAAGGAACTCTACTCAAAACTCTATAATGGCCTAAATGGGAAAAGAATCTTAAAAAAAAGAAGTAGATATATATATACATATATATGTATATGATTCACTTTGCTGTGCACCTGAAACTAACACAGCATTATAAATCAACTATACTTCAGTAAAAATAAAAATTTGGATCTTGAGGCATGTAAATATATTTTGGCATTTTCTTGTTTGTATTTCTTTCATTTTTTTTTTCTCTGACTTTTTACATGTAAATTGGGTTATTCATTGTTAGTTTTCATTAATAACTTTCCTCTTAGTGTATAATAGCAACCTTGTTTAGTTCTAATACTTTTTTGTTATGAAACATAATATGTTTAATTACTTCATAGTTATCTTCACTTTTCTGTTGTTTGTCCATAGATAATTTTTTAAAATATTTTTAATTTATAACTTGCAGGTTGTAGATTGAGTTTAAAATTTTTAAAAATTTAGTCAATAGCCATTTTTAATAGGGTATTTCAACATGTTTACATTTGTTAAAATCAGTACGCCTATTCTCTCTGTATTATTGGGTAAATTTAACTTTATTGTTGCAGATTTTTGGTTTTATTTTTAAATTTTTATTGGAATATAGTTGATTCACAATGTTGAGGGTTTTGTTTTGTTTTTAAACAAGAATGGGTTTTGTAAATGCTTTTAGAGCAATTATTAAAATAACTGAGTTTTTAGTAGTTTAATCTTTAATATGATAAAATAAATTTTTGGATGTTGTGTTATCTGCATTCCTGGGATAAATCCAATTTAATCATAAAATAACTTTGCTAGCATTAATTTGCTAATATTTTGGGTTTTCTGCACTAATATTCATATATGAGATTGGTCTATAGATTTTGTTATGTGGTATTCTTACTTGGTTTTACTACTGAGGTCCTATGAAGTTTTATAAATCAATCAGAAAGCTTTATCTTACTTATCTCAAAACAGATTGTAAATTAACATCATAGTGTTCTAATTAAAACTTGAAGATTTGGGGGAGTTCCCTGGTTGCCTAGGGATTAGGATTCCAGGCTGTCACTGCTTTGGCCTGAGTTCAACCCCGGGTGGGAGAACTGAGATCCCACAAGCCATGCAGTTCAGTCAAAAAAAAAAAAAAAACTTGCAGATTTTCAGTAATCTTTATTTTCTTTTCTAGAGTATTCCAGACAGAGTCTCATATGAAAATAGTGAAAAAGTCAGAAATTTCAGGTAAATTTGTTCTGTAACCCCTGCTCAATCTGTTTTCTATATGATTATGCTGTGGTTATCTAACCAGATAACTGATATAACTTAATATCTATCTTATTGCTTAAAAAGTGTAACTTGAGCTGTGAGGGACAGAAGGTAAGGTGCGGCATTAGTATTTTTTTTATTGTTGTTAACATCCTTATGTAATTTTTATAATACTTTATTACTGTATTTTTGAAAAACTTTAATAAGCTTTTCTCTATTTATAGAAACAGAAGCAGGAGAAAATGTCCTATTTATACAGTAAGTAAGAAAAGTGTGATGCAAATTATACTTTAAATGTTGTTTATTCCTGTTATTTAAGTGTTTTTAAAGTTAATATTCTTTTTGTTTTTTACTTTAATTCCCTTTTGTGTAATACTTAGGATTAATTCTTAAAACACATTATTTGCATAATAATTTAATATGCTGCTATGGCTGTTAAGTATAGCTTATCCTCTTAAGAGGGATGAAACATTCTACTTTCATATGTAAATCCTTAAAATACATTCGCTAATAGAAAACAATAAATACCAGGTCTTCAGATTTTTTTCATTAAATGTTTTTATTATAATATTAATTAAAAAATTAAATAACCATAGAGCTTGAACAGATGGAAATATGCTTATCTTCCTCATAAGAGAAATATAACTTAGGCTATATTGAGATATAATGTTTATCTAATCAATTAAGAATCTAGGTAAAAAGTCACTCATTGGTAGTAGGTAAATATTATAGAGGGCTTCCCAGGTGGCACTACTGGTAAAGAATCTGCTTGCCAGTGCAGGAGACACAAGAGACTTGAGTTTGATCCCTGGGTTGGGAAGATCCTCTGGAGGATGAAATGGTACCCCACTTCAGTATTCTTGCCTGTAGAATCCTTGTTGGGCTATAGTCCATGGAGTCACAGAGTCAGACATGACTGAGCATCTGAGCATATACTGTAGAAGACAATTGCCAATGTCATTCCAAATTTTAACTTCACATGCTCTTTGGCACAGAGATTTCATGTAAGATGCAAAAGATTCTAAAGATCTATCACTAAGAGGTTGGTTAAATATCAGTTTTTCCATGTAATTGACTAGAGCTGAGCTGGAAGGAAAAGATTCTCTGTATATACTTAAACAGAAAAATCTCTAGGCCATATTATCTCTAGGCCATATTACTCAGGCTTCTCACAGATAAACACTATTGATAATTTTGGATGTCCTTGGAGAAATTATATATATATATGGAGAAGGCAATGGCAACCCACTCCAGTGTTCTTGTTTGGAGAATCCCAGGGACGGGGGAGCCTGGCGGGCTGCCGTCTATGGGGTCGCACAGAGTTGGACACAACTGAAGCGACTTAGCAGCAGCATATATATATGTATGTGTATATATATATGTATCTAACTACATGTTAATCTTTAGCTTTAAAAAAAAATGAGACAAAAATGGGATCACTTAATGTCTTGTAGCACTTTCCATGTTGTTACATATAGATCTACCTCAGTCTATTATAATATGCTGTATGTCAGCACCAATGTTTAGTCAGCTCCCCATTGATAGACATTTGGGTTCTTTCATTTTACTTACCTTTTTTTCCTAGAAAATGAGCTGCTTTAAAGGTCATTCTTTTCCCAAAAATTAGGGAATTCCCTGATGTTCAGTGGTTAGGACTCCGTGCTTCCTAACCACTGCAGGGGGCATGAGTTCAATCCTTGGTTGAGGAGCTAAGATCCTGCAAGTCACAAGGCACAGCCAAAAAAATTTAAGAAAAAAAAAGGAAAGAAAAAGCAAGCAGCATATGTTAAGCATATTTTTATAGTGTTCTTGGTATTTAAATTTCTGAAAAAATTTAATGGTAAGTTCCTTTAATTGCCTTATAATTTTTTCTTCCAGATTAGATGTGCTCAGTTGCTAAGTCATGTCCAATTCTTTGCATCCCTGTGTATTGTAGCCTGCCAGGCTTCTCTGTCCATAGGAGTTTTCAGGCAAGAATACTGGGTTGCAATTTCCTTCTTCAGGAGATCTTCCTGACCCAGGGATCAAACCCAATTCTCCAGGGGCGTCTCCTGCATTGGCAGGCATATTCTTTACCACTGATCTATGTGGGAAGCCCACTTATTAGATGCTGCTGCTAAGTCACTTCAGTCATGTCTGACTCCGTGCGACCCCATAGATGGCAGCCCACCAGGCTCCCCTGTCCCTGGGATTCTTATTAGATGAGTCTTTTTAAAAAGATATCTTTGGAGTTTTCTGCCAGTTATCCTGTGAAAACATTTCACCTTCCCTCCTCTTTCAACTGTTGGAATTCTTGGTAATTGTCTGGAGTATAGATTTTTAATTACTTATTAATTTTTAGGAATAAGAATCCAGAAGATAACTACGGTGAGATAACTGGTAAGTATGATCAGAATACTTTTCTTCTTATCATGTGTTTTTCTCTTCATCTAGATTCCTTAAAAAGTAATATTTAAGAGTACCGTGAACAAAAAATATAGAAGAAGTGTTGATCTTTACATAAGCTCTTTAATTTAAAATTTAACAAACTTACTAATATTTCTCTCAAACCTGCTATTCCTCCTTTCTATGTTGAACTCCCATTCACAGTCACTCACTCAAGTCAGGAATTGAGTCATTTTTAAACTTTTCCTTCTTTCCATTTATCCTTTTGGCCCTATTCTCTTTCAGTTCTGTCTTTGAAATATCTTGCCTATCTGTTACTTATTCTCTGTACCTTCTGCCAGTATTTGAATTCAAATCCTTACATGAATTCTTTCTTGGACTATTGTATTTACTTTCTTATCCTTCTAATTCATTCTATGTATTTTGAAATCTTATTGTATTACCCCTCATCCTAAAATTGTTCAAAAGACACTATTTTGCTTACAGGATAAAACCCATACTCCTTAGCATAAACTTAGAAAGCCTTTTATAATTGCACTTGTCTTTTTCTCAAACTTTATCTCCAGCCCTTTACAGGCATATTTTGCTCTGGCCCATGAATAACTACTTGCATTTTCCTATATGGTCTTTTTTCTGACTCTGTCCATTTGAAAATGCTGTTTTCTTTACCTGAAGAGATCTTCCTAATCCAATTTGTCGAACAGTCTTCTCATCTTTCACTTAATTTAGCTTTTCCCTTAGCTTAACTTAAGTGCCATTCAAAGTAGCCAGTCCACAACTGTTATAGTCCATGATAAGAAAGGAACTTGCACTATGGTAGTAAGCTACTGTTTAGTTAGTGACTTTTTTTTCCTTAGTAAAGCTTTACTGACGAATTTTACAGTGACTGCAAGCTCCTTATATTTTAATTGATATTAAGCACTTCATAGACTGACACCATACATTAAGTGGTCCTGGCTTAAATTGAGCCTTCTCTATCAAAACCAAGCAGTTAGTTACTCTGATGTGTGCTCTCAAAATACCCTTTTTATTTTTCAATCTATTGTAGAATTTATCATATTGTATTTTAGGTATTTATTTTTAGCTCTTTTATTAATCTAGAAATTCTTTGAGTCCAGAAACTTTGTCTTGTTTTTTTGTGCTTTGGCATATAGTTGAGTTTTAGGGCACATATATGTTCTGAATCAATATTTGTTAAATAAATGACAAGAATGCAAGCTTGATATGTAAATAAAGCTTTAATAAAAAGCCCATAATCACTTCATTATATTCAGTCAGGGGTGCCATAACTATTGAAAATATTCTAAAGATTTGTCTTAAACCTAAGTATTTTTAGATATATTTCTTGTTTTATTATAACATCTTCAGTCACTTCCTTGTTTCCAAAGTCCAATTTGTCCCCCAAAACTTTATATTTCAGTTCTAACGTGTCTTGAATCTAATCTCTTATTTCTGTTCTTACTGTCTGTTGCCCTAACACAAGTTCAACTCTCCACAGTGCTACATCTGAACTATTAGAGTAGCTTCCTCATTGGTTCATCTTCTCTTGAATCTATTTTCTTCTCTTGAATTATTTTTATAAAATGCACATCTCATCTGGGAACATCTAGATTCCTTAGCATAGAATAAAAGATGCTCAAAATCTTACCCTAACAGGGACTTCCTTGGTGCTCCAGGGGCTAAGACTCCATGTTTGCAATGCAGGAGGCCCATGTTTGATCTCTAGTCAGGAAATCAGGTCCCACATGCTGCAACGAAGATCATGTGTGCCATAACTAAGACCCAGTGTAGCCAAATAAATACATTTTTTACCCTAACATTTCAGTCTTAGCAGTTGGTACTCTTTAGTGTGTAACTTCTACTATCCAGAAAATAAAAATGGAGACGTGGAGGAAAAAAATTAATCGATTTTTTCCATTAAAAAATTAATCTAAAGCTTTACATCTTTAGAATCCCACCTTTAAAAATTTCTACCACATTCTAAAAATATTTCAGTATGCAGAGAATACAGTAATCACTGATCTGTCTGTTTCTAAAGTGGGACAATTTGAAAGTCTCAGTAAAATTTAATACCTAAGTCTTTAGAAAGGACTTAGTAACTGAAAAAACTTTAGTAAATACTTATAACTGATGAAACTCCTATGAATAGAAAAATCAGGCTCTTTGTGATATATACTTTTGTCATGACTATAGTTTTTCTTTTTACTCAATAGGAATGAACACATTGCTTTGTGCTCCCATTCAGACCCAGATGCCCCAGAGAGAGGTATGAGTTCATTCAAATGCCTTCATATTTTAATTTTGTTTGATAGTTTAAAACAAAAAAAATTTAATGTTAATGACATGATTTAGAAATTACTTACCAGAATGAACCAACATAGATTGGAAAAGCTACCTACCTTTCCAGTTAACTTGTTCAGTTGCTACATTGTGTCCAACACTTTGCGACCCCATGAACTGCAGCACACCAGGCTTCCCTTGTCCTTCACTATCTCCTAGTTAACTAAGTATAATTAAATCACTTCCAGTTTAAATAATACAGAAATATGTTAATTATATCAGAAATTCTCAAACTTTATGAGGCATATGAATAATCTAAGAATTTGGTTAAAATATAGATTCTTATCCCCTAGATCTGGGATAGGTCCTGAATTTCTATACATCTCTCCCAGGTGACAGTAATGCACTGGTCCACAGACCATACTTTGAGTAGCAGAGTTAGACCATGTCTTTACAAGTAAAACCACTGCATTCAAAGAAAACTCAACCCCCAAGAACTTAGAGTGTACTATAATTTAGCCATCATGCGCTTATTCCTTCTAAGTTTTTTTTTTTATTTAGAATGAGAATGACCTGTCTAATATAATTTTCATTTCAGTTACACTTGGTATTGTCAGTCTTTTCATTTTTTAGTCATTCTAGAGGGTGTATAATTAACATTATAATTAATGGTTAATTATAATTAACCTGCAAAAACTGCAAGTATTCATAGACTTTAGAAAAACATTTTAATAATAAATTACATGCTACTCACCACACCATTGATTCACACAAACCAGTGTATCATGAAACCATCATTTAGGATTGCTTGTATAATCTTTTTACATAGTACATGTTATAAAATACCCTTTTAGAAGTTTGCACTTTATCTGATCTCTTACATTTTGCTTTTGCTGTAGATTTCAATGACAGAATACAGCCATGAAAGGACACATGCAAATGACCAAACAGTCATCTTTTCAGATGAAAACCAGATGGACCTGACAGCAAGTCACACTGTGATGATCACCAAAGGCCTTTTAGATTGTACCAAAAGTGAAAAGTCCACCAAGATAGATACTACATCGTTTCTGGCTAACTTAAAACTCCACACTGAAGATTCAAGAATGAAGAAAGAATTAAATATTTCTGTAGATCAAAACACTTCTTCAGAAAAGAAGATAAATTTCAATGACTTCATAAAAAGATTGAAAATAGGAAAATCAAATGCTTTTCCTTTTACAGGACCTGATAAAGAAAATTCTGAGATGCCTGTTCATTCCAAAGAAGCAAATAAGACTACTTCTGTACATCAAATGCATGTATCTCTTGGTGTAGATGAAAATACCAGGAATATGACTAGACTCTTTAGAGAACAAGACGATGGAATGAATTTTACCCAGTGTCATACATCCAATATTCAGACTTTTGTTCCCACATCCAATGAGGCCAGCTTAAGGGAATTTAAAGGTGATGATATTACAGTTTATGGCAATGACTTCATGGACTTGACAGTTAGCCACACTGTACAGAAGTTACCTTCAGCAGATAATCTGCCTGAAATAGAAAATCAAACTCAGGATGCCATGATGGATGTTTCAACATGTTATGAAACTAAAGCACTAGAACAGAAGACAGTCTTAAAGGATAAACCAAATGATGCTTTCCAAGACCTTTCCTTAAACCCTGAAGCTAACATACATATGATCAGAAGTCATATTACAGGGACAGAAATTCAAACAGTCACACAGGCTACCAACCAGAATATCAGACCATTGGCCATGATCCCAGAATCTAAGTATTCTGGTCCAGCTATTCAAGATGATAAGACATTTATCTCTTCTAGTTGTAATGATGCCATGGAACTGACCAAGTGTCACTCAAGTATGAGAGAGGAGAAAAATTTGGTAAAGCATGACAATAATTATTCTAAAATGTATCGCAATCCAGATGGCAAGTCTCTTCTCGGAGAGAAAACTGTTTATTCAGGAGAAGATAGCATGGACATTACCAAGAGTCACACAGTCAAAATAGATAATCACATTTTTAAACAAGTTCAGACAAATGTACAGAAAGCAACTGCACCAGTATCTGAAAAAGAAATGATGATCCAAAATCACAAAATTGTGTCAGAGAATTGGAGCGTAAATGTAAATTGTCACCCCGTTCCTCTTGTATCTAAGGAAAGATTACAGCAGAGCCCAGAAAATCCTTTATTTGTTTCATTGACTGACAAAAGGACTCAAATCTTCACAGATGAAGATATGGATTTGACTAAAAGTCACACAGTTAATTTAGGAAATCAGTTTCCTCTTGCATCTTACAATCTGACATCTGAGAATACCAGTAAATCTCACTCTCACAGCAAAAGCCTTTCAGATGAATGGGAAAAAATGACGAAAGATCGTATTGACCTATCCCAACAACAAAACATAATATCCAAGAACATCCAAGTTAATACCTGGGACAAAGAAAAAAGTCAAGTTTTGAAGATTTCACCCTTTATTGATAAAGATTCTCCTCAGTCACCTGATATTAACCAGGACGTAGCAACAAAATATAATGTAGTATACTCTCGTGAAGATCTTGACAAACAGGTACCACTGGGAAGTAACAGAAATACAATTTCATGTGAGCAAGCTTTGTTTCCTACTACAAAGCCATTATTTTCATCAAGAGGATGGTCTGCCATGAGAAATCATAATGTTGTTAACAGTCAAACAGTAAAATCTGTACTAGGCCAGAATTCTAAACTGCCTGAGCCACTGAGGAAAAGTTTAGGTAATCCCATTCCTGACTGTTCTGACAAGACAGTTATTTGTTCAGAGAAGGAAGAAGATATGGATCTAACCAACAGTCACACTGTCATTACTGGATTTGGTCCTTCTGAAGTACTAGAACAAAGTAAGACTAATTTAGAAAACATTAATAGCCAGTTATCAACAGTAAACAGACAGAAAGCTGTAAAAGTTAAAAAATGTAATGAAAGTCCTATAGAAAAAATGGGAGTGTTTATTTCTAATGATATCATGGATGTGTTGGAGGACAAAAGTGTACAGAAATCCGAATTCTGAATGAAAAACAAGACGTCAAAATTTGTGGAAGAAAAAGTCTTGGCACTCTAAAAGTTGATAAGACTGTTGTATTTTCAGAGGGAAATGAGAATGATATGGATATCACCAAGAGTTGTACAGTGGAAATAAATCATAGACCTTTACTAGATGAACATGATTCCCATTTGGTGCCTTTGGCAGGAAATTCTAACACTGTTTGGTATGCATGTGGGCAAGATGACATGGAGGTCACCAGAAGTCACACAACCGCTATAGAATGTAAAACTGTCTCACCAGATAAAACAACTACTAGGCCTGTGGACAAAACTGTAATGTTTGTAGATAATCATGATGAACTAGAAATGACAAAGTCCCATACTGTTTTCATTGACTGCCAAACAGAGGAGAGAACTGTGCTTCCAGATAGACCTGACTTTGAACTATCCAAAAGAAAAAGCCTAGAAAAATCAAAAATGACCCCTACTTCTACTGAGGAGTGTGTTTTTTTCCCGCAAAATGTCAAAAGGGATCATTCAGTTGCAAAAGTCAGCCAGCTAACACTACCAGGGAAATGGTCTAATCATGGTCCTTTAGAGAAAGCTGAAGCATTTATAGCTGATAACATGGAAGTGTCTAAATCAACCATTTGGAAAAATGACAGAAATGTACAAAAGCCTATATTGCTGAATGAACCTCTATCAGGCAAAAATCAGAGAAGGAAAAGCCTTAGACTCAAAAATGACACGACCATTGCATTTTCAAAGAATGATAAAAATGATATGGATGTCCTCCAGTGTTGTACAGTGGAAATAAATAACAGAAGTGTCCTGGAAGATAGAGAGGACTCCCATTTGGTGCCTTTGGAAGGAACTTCTAATACTGTTTTGTATACCTGTGGACAGGATGACATGGAGATCACCAGAAGTCACACGACTGCCTTAGAATATAAACCTTTCTCACCAGATAAAATAACCACTAGGAGTGCAGACAAAACTGTTATGTTTGTAGATAATCACAGTGATCTGGAAGTTACTAAGTCACATACTGTTTTCATTGATTGTCAAGCCACAGAGAAAATACTTCAAGAGTGCCCTGAATTTGGAATAGCAAAAGGAAAAACCTTGGGTGTTTCTTTTCCACAAGATGTTAATTCTGTTCAAGAAGTCACTAAAATACATACACTGGCTGTAGAAAACAAAATCGTTCTTCACAGTGAGCAAAAGCTTAATGTGATACCCTTTATTCCTACTAATACATTGTCTAGGGGTCAAGGTGAGACAGATGTCAAATTCCATAGCACTTCTGTGGATGAAGAAGTCATGAAAGTTGTAGGCCAGGCCTATACATTGGAAAAAGCCAAAATTGAAAGCTGTCAGTTAAATAGTACAGATAGAAGAAATATGGATTTTACAGGTAGTCCTGCAACTGCTATTTGTGGATCTGGTGATAATTATTCCTGTTTACCTAATGTTACTTCCTTTTTTGGTAATTTGGAGAAGAATGTCATGTCCTTACGTGATGAAGATTTAAAAGCCAGTCATTGCCCAGTGCAAAATGATCTTCCTTATGCAAACAGTTCAGCCAGTGATAATTATTTGAAATCTGAGGGACTGCCTCATTCTGTTCCTTTCTTGTTAGAGAAGGGGAAAGTTGTTCAAACCAATATCCAAGGACAGTTACATTATGACCCCAAAGTGCTAAAAGATCAAGATCTGATTAAGGAGCCCCCAAATCTAATATCAAATGAAACTTTAGTATATGGTGAAGATTCGGGAGAGGTGGCTAAACTTAACTCAAAGCCAGTGTCTTTTAAGCTTCCAAGGGATCAAGTGGAGCCCTCTGTTGATAAGGCAGAACACAGTTTAAAGAAGACCTTTGTTGATGATGTTTGTGTTGTTTCTCAGCATCATCTGTTAACCCAACTACCTCCATTACCTCAACAAGGACAGAATAGTGTCAATAAAGATGAAGCAATATTGTCTAAAGCTGGAAATAATTTAAATATTGTTGGAGGAAATTCCTCTGAACCCACATGTGAAAACGATTCCACGATGCTCCATAATGGGAAACAGTTTACTACGGCCTATAAAAAAGAACCAAAGAAAAATATTCAAACAACTAAATGTAATACAGCTATAGATATCCACAGTAACTCAGCCTTGACTAAGCAAGTTATTCAAACTCTTATCAATCCTCAGGAAGCATCAGATCCTGTGATGGCATCCAGTGTTGCAACTTGTAGTAGTGTCAAACCAAATCTGAATAACTTAGATGGAAAAACTGAAGAATTTTTACATTTCCAACCAGTTCATTTACCACCTTCTCCAGAACAGTTACTTGAATTAGTAAATAAGGCACACAGTGATATGAGTATAGTGCAAGCTACACAAACACATAATGTTAACACAGTGTCTAGCAATGCTAAAGATGATAGAGATGAAGAAAATAACATTCCACATAATGGAGCTGAAGCCACCTCTGTACCATTAATGACAACTGTAAAAGATAAAATGAGGAGATGTTCTTTGGGAATATTTTTGCCCAGATTGCCAAACAAAAGAAATTGTAGTGTCACTGGTATTGATGATCTGAAGCAGGTTCCAGCAGACACAACTGATTTAAATCACTTAGAAACTCAACCGGTTTCCAATAAGGATTCAGGCATTGGAATTGTTAGAGCTAAACTGAACTTAAGTCCATCTCAATATATAAATGAGGAAAATCTCCCTATATATTCTAGTGAGATTAATTCCTCAGACTCTATCAGCATAGATACTGAGGAAAAGGCTTTGACTGAGACATACCAAAAAGAGACTTCACCCTCTGAAAATAAAATGGAAGAAACCTGCAATAGCCAAAAAAGAACCTGGGTACAAGAAGATGATGATGATATTCAGAATGAGAAAAAAATCAGAAAAAATGAAATTCGGTTTAGTGATACTGCACTAGATCAGGAGGTAAGCCCTGTCTTGAACTAAGAAATGTTCCTGGTTGTCTTCTTTTAAATTATGAGTATTCTTGAATTTTAATTTTAGTGTTAGGTAAGCAGGAATTATTTCCACTTATAGGCCTGGAGAAATATTCCTGTATAAAATCTTAAAGAAATTAATTGACTAGCAGGTAGACTTAAACACAGTTTGAAGTGACAAATGGTCACAAAAATTGAAATGGGAAGTAGAAAAAATTAATATTGATTGTGTAATTCTAAATATTCTGTCACTTCTAGTGATTTGTCATTATGACTTTGCATATAAAAATCTCTAGGCAGGGTACATGGAGTTTGACAAGTCATCTTCAGTGTTAAAATGTTTGGAGGGTAAAAAGATTTATTATGCAGACTGCATAAAGAAAAGATGGACTGAATTTTCTTGACTAATGAAAATATGTAGAAGCTGAGAGTCCGTTTCTTTTGAGGATGGGAGAATGCCTAGATCAAACCCAGTACCTCAAAGTGATGTAAGATTTTGTGTTTATTTAAAAACACTGATTTGGATAACTTGGGGAGAATACAGGCTTCCCTGGTGGCTCAACTGGTAAAGAATCCTCCTGCAATGCAGGAGACTCCGATTCGATTCCTGAGTCAGGAATATTCCCTGGAGGAGGGATAGGCTACCCACTCCAGTATTCATGGGCTTGTCATTTAGACTGAGTTTTGTAAGTGGAGAAATAAAGGTTAGAAAGTATCATAGGTTCATAGAAACAAAGTTTAAATTCTGTTAAGAAGTTTGTAAGTAAGCTTAGAAGATGATTTCAGTTAAATGAAAATGGCAGATAGAAAATGGTTTCAGATAGATGAAAATGACACTTAAGTCTGTAAAGTAAAATAGTTAAAATGGTAAAACCAGGACCATGTGACTTATTTGACTTCAACCAAAGGAGTCTTGGTCATCTGGGGAAGGAAATGCTAAAGCCTAGAAATAAATTTTTTCTCTGTACTCCAGACAGGGCTATTTTGTATAGTCAGTATTCTCTTCTGTTTTCTACAGTGTGGTAGCCCTGATCCTGGTGTCTAGTAGATGAATAACTGGATAGGTCAACATTTGGTAGCTCATAGGATCTGGTTATAACCTGGATACTGCTGAGAAACAATTTTCTTATATAGTATAATGCATAATGTTATTTCATTATATTTTTAAATAAAATTACTTTGAACTTCTAAAAGCCTTCTAAGCTGCTTGTTACTTATTCTAATTCTTTACTAAAGTATTTTATATGATTACAGATAAATTTTATGTTAGAAGTATTTCTCCTGGCATTCAGCATTTAGTCATTATAATTAATAGTGTAATGACTTTACTCTTATGATGTTCCTTTATTGATGATTTCAGATTTCTGATCTCCGTGCTGAAGGAGATATGGATAAAAATGCTAACAGTGTATTGATAAAAAGCCTGAGCAGAACTCCGTCTAGTTGTAGCAGTTCTCTGGATTCAATCAAGGCTGATGGGACTTCTCTGGACTTGAGCAGTAAGATTTTAATGAAGGCTAAATAAGAGAAATCATCTGTTACTTGACTAATAATATATGTATTTCAGTTCAGGAGATATTTGAAATTTGTGTAAGATTTTGGGGAGTAATAAATAGTTGATAAGTAAAATAATACTTAGTTTATTTTTAATTCTTAGTTGTTTTAACAAATTGAGAAGTGTTGTATTACAAGACTGATTTTCTTAAGAAGCTTAAAATTAGTAGAAAAATAATATGGAGCCCTTAAAACTAATATACTTTACCCTACAAATGACTGTCTTCCCAGAAGGATCCTAGCAGATAACTTCAAGAGCATGAACCACACATAAACCTGAACAATAATTAAAATTAAGTTTATAATTTAATTTAACTTGTTCATCACTTGAATTTGCTTTACTTTTAGCACACCTTGGTAGTCAAATAGAATCACAATTTCTCAGAGATACCGTTTGTGAAGAGAGCTTGAAGGAGGTATGAAAGTATTTCTCATTTTTTTTTAATTAAATTTTATTTTGCTTAACTTTACAACATTGTATTGCTTTTGCCATATATGCATCAAGATGGATCCGCCACAAGTATACATGTGTTCCCTATCCTGAACCCTCCTCCCTCCTCCCTCCCCTCATTTCTTTTTAATAATTTTATTTATATATTTTTTTGGCTGTGCTGGGTCATCTTTGCTTTGTGTAGGCTTTTTTCTAGTTGTGGCAAGCAGGGGCTACTCTCTGGTTGTGGTGCATGGGCTTCTCATTGTGGCTGTCTCTTGTTGAGGAACACAGGCTCTAGGATGTGCAGGCTTCCATAGTTGTGGCACGTGGACTCAGTGTTGCGGTTTGTGGGCCGTAGAGCACAGACTCATTAGTTGTGGCACGTGGGCTTAGTTTTGCAGCATGTGGGATAGTCTCGGATTGGGGATCGAACCTGTATCTCCTGCATTAGTAGGATTCTTTACCACTGAGCAACCAGGGAAACCCGTTTCTCAAATGCACCTGATTTCCTCATTTTGTTTTCTCTTGTTTAATTTTTTTGAATTATGAAATATTTCAAATATACAGAAGACTAGTTTTCATTTTTTTTTGTTAAGGACAGGACATGTCAGTTATGTGGAGTAGAATCACAATTGGAAGGCCTACGTTTTGTTGTTTTTTTCTTCCAATTTTACTATTACTGAATAAACTTAAGAAATAATATTAGATGAAATCTGCTTGTGTATAGCCTACATCAGAATAATATTTACACATATGCAAAGTACTTTAAGCAATATAGAAACAAAAGAGGTGGTTCTAGTCAAAATTGCTCATATAAACTTTGAGCAGTGGTCAAGTTTTACCTTGAATGGTCATGCAAACTTTTTTTTTCTTCCTCAGAAACTCAAAGATGGAAGAATAACAATAAAGGAGTTCTTTATACTTCTTCAGGTACACATTCTGATACAGAAACCCAGACAGAGCAATCTTCCAGCCAAAGTAAGTACAATTTCTTGGCAAAATAGTCATCTCAGTTAAAATATATTATAATTGTTTACTAAACTGTATCAGAGCAAGTGTTTATTAAAAAAACAAAAAAAAATCTAAGGAAGCAAATTTTCCTACAGAAAATTTTGCTATAGAAGGTACATTTGGGGTTAGCATAAAAATTTATTTTTAAAAAATATGAATTTTGAAAAGGTGGAGTTTTTTTTTCATTTCTTGCCATCTGTTTTGTTTTTTATACTTATTCCTGAGCATACGCTTTCCCCCATTATTATAAAAAGCCAAGTATAGCAGAGGTTTTAATAAACATTTTTCAATATAAAAACTATTTAAAATCATAGAATATTTAAATAATACAACCAAGAAGCTTAGTTTAAAAGATTAATAGATAGATACACGATACTGGATGCTTGGGGCTGGTGCACTGGGACAACCCAGAGGGATGGTATGGGGAGGGAGGAGGGATCAGGATGGGGAACACATGTATACCTGTGGCAGATTCATTTTGATATATGGCAAAACCAATACAATATTGTAAAGTTAAATAAAATAAAATTTTAAAAAAAGATTAATAGAAAACTCATATCATTTACATATAAAATTACATAGTATTTTTTTAACTTGTCTGTTGAACATTTACAAAAATTAGGTATGCCCTTGATCACAAAGAAAAACATGAGAAATTGAAAAACAGATTTCATAGATATCTGATCTTAATCCAATAAAATTAGAACTATTAAAAACACAAACATCTTGGAAATTAAGAAACATGTTTCTAGATAATTCATATCAAAGAGGAAAGCAAAACTATTTAGAAGGCAAAGGAGAACAGTCTATGGTATATACAACAGAACCTACACTTAGCAGGAAATTAAAAGTCTCAGATCACTGTTATAAAAGAGAATCTAAAACTAAAGGACTTTTTAATACTTTAAGAAATTGGAAAATGAACAATGAAATGACATCCGTAAAAAAGGTAGGAAGACAGAATTCAAGTAAATAGAAAATTAATAAAATAGAAAACAAAAACTAGTAGAAAAGATAACAGATCTAAAAATTGGTACTTTGGGGGAATTCCATGGTAGTCCAGTGGTTAGGACTCTGTGTGCTCTCTGCCAAGGGTTTGGGTTCCACCTCTTGTCAGAGAGCTAAAATGAAGCATTTAGTGCTTCATTTATTAGTGCAATGCAGCTAATAAAATAAAAGCTGGTACTTTGAAAACACAATTAAAAAAACTCTTAAAGAGCTTAATTAAGTCAAAGGAAGGCTTCTCCCTGTGATCCAGTGTATAAGAATCCCCCTTGCAACGCAATGGACACCAGTTCAGTCCCTGGTCTGGGAAGATCCCATGTGCCTCAGGGCAACGGAGCCCCTGCAATGCAACTACTCTGCTATGCACTACTCTAGCCAGTACTCTAGAGCCCATGAACCATAACTGCTGAGCCCATGTACTACAACTACTAAAGCCCATTAACCTTGAGCCCGTGCTTCCCAACAAGAGAAGGAAGCCAGTGCAATGAGAAGCCCATATTCGACAACTAGAGAAAGCCTGTGTGCAGCAGCAAAAACACAACACAGCCAAAAATAAATCTAAAAAAAAAGGGGGAGAGAGAAAACTAAAATACATATAACTAAGAAAGACACATCCACAGATTAAAGGAAAGATAAAAAGAATTTTTTTTAATCCTTCAACTGTGATGACAACTTTTAAGACATAGATGATTTTTTAGAAAAATACCAAATTTACAAAAATACCAAATACAAATTTTGTAATAATACAAAAATTACCAAAATTAACCCAAGAACTCATTAACTACCATTGAATATTTGTTTTGGCTACACCATCTGACTTGCAGGATCTTAGTTCCCCGACCAGGGATTGAACTCACACCCTTTTCCACGAAAGTAAGGAGTCCTAACCACTGGACAACCAGGAAATTCACACCATTGAAATTTTTAGTTTGCAATTTACCATTAAAATTGTCACTAGGACCAGATGACTTCTAACTTTTAAAGAATAGACCCACACATTTTATGGCTATTTGGTTTATGACAAAGATGCCCCTATAGAATAGTGGCCTTTCCTATAAATGATGTTGAATCAGTTGGCTATCTACAGGAAAAAAAATGAACCTTGATCCATACTTCACATTATACATTAAAAAAATCAATCCTATACAACACCAAAGCACAAGTGCCAAAATTAAAAATTGGACTTCATCAAATTTAAAACTTGTGTGCTGCAGATGATACCATCAAGAAAGGGCAAACACAACCCACAGAACAGGAGAAAACATTTGAAAATCATACAACTTAGCCTTGTATCCAGAATATTTAAAGAACTCTTACAACTCAAAAAAATAACCCTACTGGGGACTTCCCTGGTGGTCCAGTGGCCACGGCTCAGTGCTCCCAACTCAGGGGGCCTGGGTTAAATCCCTGGTCAGGAAACTGAAACCCATGTGTTGCAACTAAGACCCAGTGCAGCCAAATAAATAAAAAGAATTTAAAAAAAGATAACCCAATTAAAAAATATCAAAGGATCAAAATAGATGTTTCTCCAAAGAAGATATATGAATGGCCAATTAGCAAAATAGTGATAAAGGAAGTACAAATTAAAATAAGTTACCACTTCACACCCACTAGGATGCCTGTAGCTAAAAAGACAAAATAACAGGTGCTGGCAAGGATGTGAAGAGGCTGGAATTTTCATACATTGCTGGTAGACTTGTAAAATGGTGTAGCCTATTTCCCAAAAAGTTAAACAAAACTATTATATGATCCACCAATTCTAATTCTAGGTATTTACCTAAGAGAATTGAATATGTACCGCTACACAAAAACTGGTACATGAACATTATTCATAATAGCCAAAAACTGAACTGATTAGTGGTTACTTGAGGCTAAGGTAGGGGTGGAGGAGGAAGGAATGACAGCTAATGGGTACAAGGTTTCTTTTAGAGGAATGAAAGTGCTCTAAAATTAGCTGGTGATGATGTTACACAACCTTGTGAATGTATTTTATAAATAATTTAATCGCATACTTAGTGAACTATATGGTGTGTAAATTAAATCTCAATAAAGCTGTTTAGAAAGAAATCAGTTACAGGAGGAGCATTGATATCTAAAGGTGAAAAGTAAATCAAACATAGAAAGGAGAAGGATACTCATGTATCTTTTGGGTCCCCAACCTCATTATTTTCATCACCATAATAGTGTCCCTTCCCGGTAGAATCCCCTTGCCTCAGCTGCAGATGGGAAATAGAAAAGTGTCTAGGTATGTTATGTAGAGTCTTGGGAAATGCAGAAACAGTGCCAGGGGGCAGAGAAAGCAAAGGGAAAACGTAGAAACAGAAAGGTTGCTGGCAGAGTAGAAGAGTGGAGGATATCTGGGAAGCTAATCTTTGAGGGATGAATCAAGAGAATATTAGTATGAGTTAGTATAACTCTTCCCCTTTGGTCTCAGGCTTTGTAGAGGTCAGGAAAGGCAGTGGTAGGGAAATACATCTGGGAAAGAACCATCAAGAGGGTAAGACAAATCAACTATACTTCAGTTAAAAAAAAAAAAGATGGTAAGAAGAGTTCATGCTATCGCAGGAAAGAAATTTAAAAATCCCAAAGTAGGGACTTCCCTGGCAGTCCAGTATTTAAGACTCCATGCTTCCAGTGCAGGAGGCACAGGGTCCACCTCTGGTTGGGGAACTAAGATCACACATGCTATGTGGTGCAGCCAAAAAAAGTATTAAAAAAAAAAAATCCCAAAGTAGAGAAGGGCCAAAGAAATGGGTAATGTATGGGCTGTGGAAAAGGAGGTTCATAACTATGGGCATCTGTTACAGGATTTAGATGACCATGAGTCTCCTCTAGAGTGGAACTGGGAAGGCATTCTTGAGGCAGACAAGGAGATGTATGTTTGGCACCCATGTGTGTGCAGTTGTAGGAGTTCAGCTGGTAGCACCAGCTAAAGATACTATGTAGAGATGCCATATTGCTATATTGTGTAAGAAGAACTAATAACATAGTATTGTAGTTCAGTTATATTTCAAAAACAAACAAACTCATAAAAAATGAGATCAGATTTGTGGTTTACCAATGGGATGAGGACAGGGGGAATTGGATCAAGGCAGTCAAAAGGTACAAACTTCCAATTATAAGATAAATAAGCACTAGGGATGTAAAGTACAACATGATAAATACAATTAACACAGTTGTATGTTGTATATGAAAGTTGTTAAGAGAGTAAATCCTAAGAGTTCTCATCACAAGGAAAATTTTTTTCCATTTCTTTAATTTTGTATCTATATGAGGTAATCAGTCAGTTCAGTCACTCAGTCATGTCCGACTCTGCAACCCAGGGACTGCAGCACACCAGACTTCTCTGTCCATCACCAACTCCCAGAGCTTACTCAAACTCATGTCCATCCAGTTGGTGATGCCATTCAACTATCTCATCCTCTGTCATCCCCTTCTCCTCCCGCCTTCAGTCTTTCACAGCATCAGGGTCTTTTCCAATGAGTCAGTTCTTCGCCTCAGGTGGCCAAAGTATTGGCGTTTCAGCATCAGTCCTTCCAATTAATATTCAGGACTGATTTCCTTTAGGATGGACTGGTTGGATCTGGTTACAGTCCAAGTGATTCTCAAGAGTATTCTCCAACACCATAGTTCAAAAGCATCAATTCTTCTGGTTTCAGCTTTCTTTATAGTCCGACTCTTATATCCATACATGACTACTGGAAAAACCATAGCTTTGACTAGACAGACTTTGTTGGCAAGGTAATGTCTTTGCTTTTTAATATGCTGTCTAGGTTGGTCATAGCTTTTCTTCCAAGAAACAAGCGTCTTTTAATTTCATGGCTGTAGTCACTATCTACAGTGATTTTGGAGCCCACCCCCCAAAAAAACTCTCACTGTTTCCATTATTTCCCCATCTATTTGCCATGAAGTGATGGGCCCAGATGCCATGATCTTAGTTTTCTGAATGTTGAGTTTTCAGCCAACTTTTTCACTCTCCTCTTTGACCTTCATCAAGAGTCTCTTTAGTTCTTCTTCACTTTCTGCCATAAGGGTGGTCATCTGCATAAATGAGGTTATTGATATTTCTCCCTGCAATCTTAATTCCAGCTTGTGCTTCATCCAGCCCGGCATTTCACATGATGTACTCTGCATATAAGTTAAATAAGCTGGTAACAGTATACAGCCTTGATGTACTGGTTCCCGATTTGGATGGTTCCATGTCTATTGTTCCATGTGATAGATATTCATTAAACTTGTGATAATCATTTCATGATGTATGTAAGTCAAATCATTATGCTATAAAGCTTAAATTTACACAGTGCTATATGTCAATTATATCTCAATAAAACTGAGAGGGGGAAAAAAAGGTTCTATGTTAGTGCCCCATGACCTTCTGCATGCGGAAGGAGTGTTTCATACGAAAATACTCCCTTTCAGTGCAGTTGTGGAACTATTGCAGGTACCCTTAGTTCATTTCAGTCGCTCAGTCATGTCCAACTCTTTGAGACCCTATGAATTGCAGCACTCCAGGCCTCTCTGTCTATCACCGACTCCTGGAGTTCACCCAGACTCGCGTCCTTCGAGTCAGTGATGCCATCCAGCCATCTCATCCTCTGTCGTCCCCTTCTCCTCCTGCCCCAATCCCTTCTAGCATCAGAAGGTGCTCATTTTCAATGAGTCAACTCTTCGCATCAGGTGGCCAAAGTACTGGAGTTTCAGTTTTAGCATCATTCCTTCCAAAGAACACCCAGGAATGATCTTCTTTAGAATGGACTGGTTCGATCTCCTTGCAGTCCATGGGACTCTCAAGAGTCTCCAACACCACAGTTCAAAAGCATCAATTCTTCGGCGCTCAGCTTTCTTCACAGTCCAACTCTCCCATCCATACATGACCACTGGAAAAACCATAGCCTTGACTAGACGGACCTTTGTTGGCAAAGTAATGTCTTTACTTTTCAATATGCTATCTAGGTTGATCATAACTTTTCTTCCAAGGGGTAAGCGTCTTTTAATTTCATGGCTGCAGTCACCATCTGCCGTGATTTTGAAGCCCAAAAAATAAAGTCTGACACTGTTTCCACTGTTTCCCCATCTATTTCCCATAAAGTGATGGGACCAGATGCCATGATCTTCATTTTCTGAATGTTGAGCTTTAAGCCAACTTTTTCACTCTCTACTTTCACTTTCATCAGGAGGCTTTTTAGTTCCTCTTCACTTTCTGCCATAAGGGTGGTGTCATCTGCATATCTGAGGTTATTGATATTTCTCCCAGCAACCTTGATTCCAGCTTTTACTTCCTCCAGCTCACTGTTTCTCATGATGTACTCTGCATATAAGTTACCCTTACCAAGCCTGAAATATCTAAGAGCTGATAGTGCATAAATTGGGCACTTAATTAAAATAGATAAAGCAAGGAAAGGGAGTGACTTGTATATGTAGTCCTGGAATCAGGGAGCAGCAATTTAACCAATGTTTTGTATTACAGCATAGGCAACTGCATTCAGTTGTATCCACAGTGCATAAGCCTGATATCCTTTGCATTTGGCATTCCTGGTGAATCTCTGGGAACATAGTCCTGTGTTTCACTTTGTGGTTATGAAGGTTCAAGAGAAACCTTGCTCTTTAGAGAAAAAAAACTTAGCTCTTACAGGAATTTTCAAACATATACAAAAGTAGATAATAGTTTAATGAACTTCTCATGTATCTATCACCAAACTTCAAAAATTATCAACTTCTGGGACTTCCCTGGTAGTCCAATGGTTAAGACTTCACCTTCCACTGCGGGGAGTACAAGTTTGTTCCCTCTTTGGAGAGCTAAGATCCCACGTGCCTCAGGGCCAAAAAACAAAAACATAAAACAGAAGCAATGTTGTAACAAATTCAATAAAGACTTGAAGAAAAATTATCAATCCTTGTCTCTATATTTCCCTACCTTCCCATCCTGTTATTTTGAAGGAAATCCCAGGTATCATCAATTTATCTGTATTTCGGTATGTATCCCTGAAAAGATGAGGACTCTTTAAACTATGTCCAAATATGATAATCTTATCTTTAAGTGATTAATTATTCAGTCAGTATTATATTTCCCTGATTGTCCGCATTATTTTCCAGTTTGTTAAATTGCAACCCAAATGAGATTGATCGCTCTTTCTTAATTATATTTTAAAGTATAAGGTCCCCTTCAATAACCCTCTCTCTCCTGATCTCCCTTCTCTCTCCCTCTTTTTTTTTTTTTTTGGAGGAAAACAGGTTTTTCGATACTCTGCCAAGTATGTGTTTTGCTCATTTTTCATACCCTAACTTTTATTTTAACGTGTCCTTCTGTCCTTTGTATTTTCTGTAAATCGGCAGAGGCTTTATCAGATGACATGTTTTTGTTTTGCAAGTTTACTTTATATTTGTCCTTCCATCAGGAGTTAATGTTTGGTGATGACCACCATTAAGTTATCGTTATCTAGATCTAGCAATTTACTAAGAGTTGTAAAGTAGTGATACCATGATTTTCTTCATTTTTTCATATTATATCCAAATACTTATGTAAAAAAAAATTCCTTTATCAAGTATTTGGCTCCTATATGAAAGACAGTCAGCCATTTTCCCAAGGAGGCCTGATTTCTTTGAGAAGTATAGAGCTTTGATTTTTCTTTATAAATTTAGCTTTAAAAGTACTTTTTAAGAAAGAGAGTCATCATCAGTAATCATTGCCTTTAGCACGTTTTTACACTTTTAACAACATGTTAGAAAACTAGTTACAGATGGAGAAATGAAATTAAAACCTCATTTGTATTTCCTTTTAATTTAATTTATCAACTGAAAGGAGAGCATGAGAGGAAACTAAAGTTTGTTAGATTATTTAGCAGGCCCTGAGCTTTGGTACCTTTTTAAAAAACTTTTACTTTGATCTTAAGAGGTTGGTCAGTATTGTGCCCACTTTATAGATGAGGCCAAAACCTAGAATGCTAAAATGACTTATTCTGTGCCACACTGCCTATGAATAATAGACATTTGTAGTGTTTTCTTTGGATTTTATATGTAATAGGCTAACTTGGTTTTTCCAACACTGCATTAGGGACATCAGAAAGTCATTGGGTTAGAGCTATAAGACGTTTTTAAAAATGTCCAAAAGACATTATAAGACATTTTAAAAAATAACCAGATTTTTACTGCTTCATTTTATGTATGCCAGAAAAGTCTGAGTTCAACCTGGGATAGAAGTAAGGATCAGGGCTAGTGAATGAGAATAGAAAAGAATAATCTTGGAAACTGGCATCTTTTTTTTTTTTTCAATAAAGAGATTTTTTATAAGTTTGAATTTTCAGATATTGATAGTTTTAAAACAATGTGTAAAACTCAAACAGGGTCTCTGTATCAATCTAGAGGGGTGGGATAGGGCGGGAGATGAAAGAGAGTTTCAAAAGGGAGGGATATATGTATACCTATGGCTGATTCATGTTGAGGTTTGACAAAAAACAACAAAATTCTGCAAAGCAATTATCCTTCAATTAAAAAATGAATTAAAAAAAACACAATGTGTAACCATTTCTCTCTCCCACCCAAGTTTATTGAGGTGTTTGTACAAGTAATGCATAAACATTTTCAAATCATTTTTAGGCCTATGTGTGGAACTTCCACAGTTCGTCTAAACATCAGTGGGAAATGACTTTGATGTCAGAGACTTTATTTCAAATTCCAACTGTAGCTTACTAGGTATATGAATTTAAAGTTTTCCATTTTTCCTTTGTAGAACTTGTAAAAGTAAGCACTCACGTCTCAAACACTGTTTGAGACTCTTAACAGTCCTTGCACGTGGTTTGGTCTTCAAAATACCAGTTTTAAGGGATTTTTTTTTTTCCAGTTTGCTGTAAACACATCACCTACTCTGGAAGACCTGATGTTAAGTCAATATGTTTACCGACCCAAGATACAGATTTATAAAGAAGATTGTGAAGCTCTTTGCCGCAAGATTGAAGAGTATGAAAAAAATTTCCATTTTTTGTGTGTTTTGTTGGATGGGTGAATAATCTGTGTGACAAGATTTTGATTAGAATAACACTGGCATAAGAAAAGCTGACCACATTAATTGGCAGTATATATAGTACATGGGAAAGAATTTCAGGTTTGTAGTCAGATGGAAGTTCAACTCTTGGCTACTTATGTAGGTTATTTAACCTTCATTTTCACATTCATCAATTGAGGATAATAATACCTACTTAGTAGTGTAGAAGTAGTGTATATAATGAGCAGTAGAAGTAGTATATATAAGAAGTTTGCATGCCATTCTTAGCAAAGAGTATGTCCTTAATAGGGATTCCCAGGTGGCTCAGTGGTAAAGAATCCACCTACCAAGCAAGAGATTCAGGTTTAATCCCTAGGTGGAGAAGATCCCCTGGAGAAGGAGATGGCAACCTGCTCCAGTATTCTTTCCAGGAGAATTCCATGGACAAAGGAGCCTGGCAGACTATAGCCATGGGGTCACAAAAGAGTTGAACATGACTTGGTGATTAAACAACAACAACAAAGGTCCTTATAAGCAATAATTATTAGATTATGGTATCATAAATTCCAAAAGAACATGTTTAAAAGAAGATAGTACCCTTTAGAGATTTATATAGTGCCTAAAAGTAAGATTGCCTTTGGGTTTATAGTTTTATCACATTTGCCCTTAGTTTGCTTTATAAAAGAACATGGTTTTAATCAAGACTGTAGCTCAGTGGTTTGGTGTAAGTAGATGCAGCAGACTAATTTACAAATTAGGTATATCTAGATTTTCACAGATAAACCAAAACTTACAACTCAAGGCAGTGTTTATATCATACTTATCTAGAACTGTCAAACTGAATTTGAACCAATCTAACAGAAAAGAAATGAAGTAATCTTTTAAGCATCATGCAGTTTTAAAACTTTTGGTGGTAAACACACTGTAGTGTACATAGATGTCAAAAGATAATGTACACATGAAACATATAACCAGTGCTTTAAACCAGTGTCTTAAACCAATGTTATCTCAATAAATAAAAATAAATTAACGGGGATTATAGTTTTAAAGGGCTTCCCTTGTGGCTCAGCTGGTAAACAATCCACCTACAATGCAGGAGACCTGGGTTCGATCCCTGGGTTGGGAAGATCCTCTGGAGAAGGGAAAGGCTACCCACTCCAGTATTGTGGCCTGGAGAATTCCATCGACTGTATACTCCATGCGGTTGCTAAGAGTCAGACACAACTGAGCGACTTTCACTTTGACTTTTCATAGTTTTAAAACTAGAAAGTTAAGATGCTGTTAAATTATAGTACTGCAGATATGCCTGTTGATGGCTTATTCATTGAACGAACATGTATTGAGCACCTACTGAGTGCCAGGCACAATACTAAATCCTGGGGTTCATCCCTGAACAAGACAAGTTTCTTACCTTCATGTTATTTAAAAGAGTTGGGTGTCTCAGGATTTGTCTAAGAATGTTTTATTTTGAATAAAATAGATTCATTGCATAGAATGAAAAGTTTGTTTAGATGTGCTCTACTGTTTGATTTTGTACCTATGTGCCTGTTTATAATATCTTCTAACTCTGATAAAAATTTATTCTCTATACTTATTAACAAGGTAACTTTGCTACTTTTATTAATGCTGTTCTATAAAGGTGAGGTAAGACTGAACTGAATTGGAAACTTTAACTTAATAGCTACAACTTTCCAACAATTATGCATTCACAAGCCCTTAAAGGATTCTTTATAAGCAACATATTGAGTTGACCAAAAAGTTTGTTTGGTTTTAAGTAAAAATAAAAGACATGTTTTTCATTTCACCAAGAACTTTATTGAACAGTGTATTCATTAACCAAATAAGCTTCTTGACCAAAACAGTATTTTCACTTTGGAACAAGTTGATGCATTGAGATGAGAATTCTATTTGGGAGGGAAATATTTTTGAATCATAACATTCTTGAACTGTTCTACAAATGTTGAAATAGTCAGACTGGCCACTATTCCTGAGTGAATTCCCCTCTTTATGTAGAAAAGAACTAGGAAAAATTAAGTATGCCTGTAGATCTAAATTGAATCATTCTGGTTGACTTCTGAACTCTGTGCTAATTAACTTTTCTCTATTTAGATTAAAGCTTTCTGCACTAAACCAAGATAAACTGTTGACTGATATAAATAGGAACCTGTGGGAAAAAATGAAACACTGCTCTGATGAGGAGGTACTTTTGTCTTATTTTCTGGATGGGAATCAGTATAGACATTACAGTGTTTATTGTGAAATTAGTACCTGTTACTGGATAATTGGACTTCGCTGGTAGCTCAGCTGGTAAAGAATCTATCTGCCATGCAGGAGACCTTGCTTCAGTTCCTGGGTCGGAAAGATCCCGTGGAGGAGGGCATGGCAACCCATTCTTATATTCTTGTCTGGAGAATCTCCATGGGCAGTAGAGCCTGGAGGGCTACAGTCCATGGGGTCGCAAAGAGTAGGACACAACTGAGCGACTGAGCACTCACACACACATACATACACATACCCACACTTGATAATTAGTGGTGAGTTCTTTAGTTTACTTCTCAGGTATAATATGTCATAAGATTTTATTATACATGAATGATTGTTAGTATAGAATCTTACATTTCTTACATGATCAATTTAATATATGAAATACATCTTCTTGTTTGCTTTTCACTTAGATTTAGATAGGGAAGAGATAGACTTTAATTGATTAAATAAGCAACTCATTTTATATTTGCCCTGATTGAAGTTTTATTAACTAAGAACCTGTCATTTTCTAATTTGTAATATAAATTAATTTTGTACTGGAATTATTCAACTGGAATCAAAGTAGAAATCTTTGGTTCTGGACTTAAGCTATTAAGTGAAATTAAATATGCAAATAAAAAGCTTTAGGAATCATAGTTTAGGATGGGCAAATCTTAGCACATAGCAGCTGAACCAGCCTTCCCAGACCATTTGCCTTTTCTAACTCTTGTTTTAATGCAGTGTAATCTTTGACTTTACAGCTGAAGGCCTTTGGAATTTACTTGAACAAAATAAAATCGCGTTTTACCAAGATGACTAAAGTCTTCACTCACCAAGGAAAAGTGGCTTTATACCGCAAGCTGGTGCAGTCAGCTCAGGTAATTTGAGACTGTAAGAGCTTAGAAAGATCTATTAAAATTACTTTATAGTGATTATGGAATATGAAGAATGTTCCTTAGGAGACATGTGAATGAGAGTTGGGCAAAAACTTAAAATTGTTCATAAGAAGTGAGATTCAGTTTAACAAAAGTAGTAAATCCTGGCATATGTCTCATCTCAAATTATATATATTGAAATAAAACAATATAGAATTATGATCTTCCTTTGCTACGGACTGTGCTCTGGTATTATCTTCCTCATAGTCCATACTCAGCTATGCATGTGTATGCATGTATTTTTAAAAATAGCATTTTCCAAAATGATCATCCCTGAAGAAAGGTCCAAATAAAAAAACTTTTCATTGGCAAATAAGTCTGGGAAGTATTACATATAGTGTCCCCCTTTTGGAGAAATATAATAGCTAACATATTAAAGTCTAAGGTGAGAAATTTTGTTTTTTTTCTAAAAAGAAAAAATGCTATAATTCTATTTGAACAGTGTTTCCCAAATTTATTTGACCATAGATCATTTTTATAAACTCTAATTTATATATATTAATAGAAATCTAAAATAAAGTATAAAATATGAATATTAATCTGTTATGTATGCTTAAAAAACTTTTTTTAAGACAAGACTAGAAGTTTTGATCTTTTAGATTTGCCTTTTCATGGGACTTCCCTGGTGATCCAGTGGTTAAGACTCTGCACTTCCACTGCACAGGGCCAAAACAAAAATAACAACAAACAAACAAAAAGATTTGCTTGGTCATAAATTAGATGTAGCAGTTATGTTAGCAGTTTGAACTGTTTATAATGTTATAATGTTTTGTTTTGAGGTTTAACTTGACAGTCTATGATATTGTGTGTTTAGAGTGAAAGAGAGAAACTTCACAAAAGGATAAATGAGATGGACAACACACTTAAGAAGATTGATAACTGTCTTACCGAGGTGGAAATAGGTAAAATATCTTGAATACTTTTCTAGAAGATAATTTAATTGTATCTAAATCCTTCCCTACTTTGCTAGTAGCACTATGCTGAAGCCTGGTATTTAGCAGCTTAAGACATTAAATTGGAGCAACTCCTTTACTGTGGTCATTCATAACATAATCAAGAAATACCCAAAATAATAAGTCTCTTTGGAAAACTCTTCATAACCTAGACCGTAATCTTGTGTTTGTTTTTTTTTTTAATAAATGAACTTATTTATCCTTTCAGTTTGGTCTCTCATTATCCCGACTTGTTAGTTTTGTCTTGAAACCGCTTTTTCAAAGATCACAAAATTTCACATAATCATCAAATTTGGTCGCTCTCAGTCCTTAGCCATCTAGACCTCTTTCAGTATTTGACACTGCTGATTATTCTTTTCTTCCTGTAACGTTCTTCTCCCTGAACTCTATGATATTGCTCTATCTTGATACTGTTCTTTTCTCCTGACTCTTCCTTTTAGCTCCTCTCTTGTCCCTTATCTAACTAACCCCTTGTGTAGCATTCATCTATTCATTTCTATATTTTCTCCCCTAATACTTTCATCTGCCTTAACAATTAACGTTTATATGAATGATTCCCAAATTCAGTTAAATTCATCCAGCATTTGTTCAGCACCTACTACCTGCCAGATACTGCACTTAGTGTCATAAAAAATATATACACAGATTTTTGCCCGTTTTTAAATGTTTATTTATTTAGGCTGCTGTGGGTCTTCACTGTAGTGTGCAGGGTTCTCTAGTTGTGGCATCTGGGCTTAGTTACAGTATGTGGCATCTTGGTTCCCCAACCAGGGATGGGACCTGAGCCCTGTGCATTGGAAGCTTGGAGTCTTATCCACTGGACCACCCAGGATGTCCCACATTTTTGCCTTCAAGTGACTTGTAATCATTTTGCATGAGGGCATCTTTCTTTTCTCTTGAGTTCAGACTTAACATTTCCAGCTTCTTGCTGAACCTTTCAACAAGTGTCCTTTAAGCACCTTAAACATTATGTGAAAAAATGAAAGTTATTGTCTTCCATTTTCAAAATAATATCTGAAAATTTGTTGTCTATGATGCTTCTCATTTGTATTGTCACCATTCTTATAAATTGTAAAAGGCTTATAACTTTTATTGTCGTTGAGTTTTATTGTCTTTTATTTCTCTTTTATTGTCTCTTATCAAATCCTGTTATATCCACTTCAGTATCTTCTGTATTCTTCCCCATTCCCATTAACACTATCATTAATTCTGACATGTGCTATTTCAGATCTTCTAACTAATCTTTCTACGCTCTTAATTTCATTCTATCTCTTTCTAGTCCAACCTGTACATTGCTGCAGGATTAATAATTATAAAGGACAGTATTCATTATGTTCAGTTCAGTTCAGTCACTGTCGTGTCCGACTCTTTGCAACCCAGGGACTGCAGCACACCAGGCTTCGCTGTCCATCCCCAGCTCCTGGAGCCTGCTCAAATTCATGTCCATTGAGTTGGCAATGCCATCTAAACATCTCCTCTGTCGTCCCCTTCTCCTCCTGCCTTCAGTCTTTCCCAGCATCAGGGTCTTTTCCAATGTGTCAGTTCTAATCAGGTGGCCAAAGTATTGGAGTTTCCGCATCAGTCCTTCCAATGAATATTCAGGACTGATTTCCTTTAGGATGGACTGGTTGGATCTCCTTGCAGTCCAAGGGACTCTCAAGAGTCTTCTCCAACACCACAGTTCAGGAGCATCAATTCTTTGGCGCTCAGTTTTCTTTATGGTCCAACTCTCCCATCCATACATGACTACTGGATAACCATAGCTCTGACTAGATGGATCTTTGTTGGCAAAGTAATGTCTCTGCTTTTTAATATGCTGTCTAGGTCAGTTGTAGCTTTTCTTCCAAGAACAAGCATCTTTTAATTTCATGCCTGCAGTCATCATCTGCAGTGATTTTGGAGCCCCCAAAAATAAAGTCTGTCACTGTTTCCATTGTTTCCCCATCTATTTGCCATGAGGTGATGGGACTGGATGGGACCCATGATAGGACTGGATGCCATGATCTTCATTTTCTGACTGTTGAGTTCTAAGCCAGCCTTTTCACTCTTCTCTTTCTTTCACTTTCATCAAGAGGCTCCTCAGTTCCTCTTCAATTTCTGCCGTAAGGATGGTATCATATGCGTATCTGAGGTTATTGATATTTTTCCTGGCAATCTTGATTCCAGCTTGTGCTTCATCTAGCCTGGCATTTTGCATAAAGTACTCTGCATGTAATTTAAATAAGTAGGGTGACAATATACAGCCTTGACGTACTCCTTTCTCAATTTGGAGCCAGTCTGTTGTTCCATGTCCAGTTTTAACTGTTGCTTCTTGACCTGCCTACAGATTTCTCAGGAGGCAGGTCAAGTGGTCTGGTATTTCCATCTCTTTAAGGATTTTCCACAGTGTGTTGTGATCCACACAGTCAAAGGCTTTGGTGTAGTCAATAACGCAGAGTTCCTGGAACTCTTTTTTCTACCATCCAGCAGATATTGGCAATTTGATCTCTGATTCCTCTGCCTTTTCTAAATCCAGCTTGAACTTCTGGAAGTTCTCGTTCACATACTGTTGAAGCCTCACTTGGAGAATTTTGAGCATTACTTTGCTAGTGTGTGAGATGAGTGCAATTGTGCTGTAGTTTAAACATTCTGTGACATTGCCTTTCTTTGGGATTGGAATGAAAACTGACCTTTTCCAGTCCTGTGGCCACTGCTGAGTTTTCCAAATTTGCTGGCATATTGAGTGCAGCACTTTAACAATATCATCTTCTAGGACTTGAAATGGCTCACCTGGAATTCTACCACCTCCACTAGCTTTGTTCGTAGTGATGCTTCCTTAGGCCCACTTGACTTCAGACTCAGGGTGTCTGGCTCTAGGTGAGTGATCACACCATTGTGGTTGTCTGGATCATGAAGATCTGTTCTGTATAGTTCTTCCATGAATTCTTGCCACCTTTTTTTGTGTTCCTACCCTGAGAAACTTCTGGCTTTCCATTTATTACAAAATAAAATCCAAACTCCTGAGTTTGACATTTAGCATTCTCAACCATCGTTTTCAGATATTCCCTTCTTACATGATTTTTACTATTATTCCCTTACACATTCTAAATTCCAACCAAATCTTGTCATTTCTATGCAGTTCTGCCACTCTGTGTTTGCCTAATACAGTCTCCTTATATTTTTACCAAGGGATAGTGTTCTCTCTCTTGAGCTGCTATGGCTATTTTATTGTACCTATCATATCTAATTGTAATTATAGTTACTTCTATATAGTTTACTTTCCTATCTAACTTGTAAGCTCCACTGGGGACAAAGATCAGCTTTTATTTTTCTTCATATCCTTCAAAATTCTTAGCACTTTATGCTTTACACAGAAAAAGTGCCTGGTGCATATTTTCTGCATTGAACTGGTAATAAATATATGAAGTCCATAATCTTAGACTATCACTCCCCTTTGTTCATTACCTTGCTTTTTCACTTCATGAAAAAAAAAAAACATAGAAGCCATTAAGGCCAGAATTTTTAAACTTCCAGCTACACAACAAACCAAACTTTTATATATCTGTATGCATTCTTTCATCCTTTCTTTCTTTTCCCTAAGATCAATCTCTCCACCTAAACTTTGAATTGCAGCCTCTCTTGTCTTCTCAGGAATCTTATCGCACTGACTTTCCCTTATCTCTTGTATTTACAACCTCTCTGCCTCCTCCACTGAATATATTCACTTCTCACCTTTAAAAGTACCAACAATCACACTTTTTCTCTAGTGCCACTGAATGGCTCTCTATTTCTGTCTTCTTTCTTCATTATTCCTTGAGCAAATTACGAAGTACCTATCATGTGCCTTGTATAGTGGTTGGTGCTAAGACTACTGTAGTGATTAAAAACAAAACTTTATGCCCTTGTGGAGTATTTTTTTTTTTTTGTCAATTCTCCCATTACTGTCTTTTAATTCAAACATTCATACATTAAGAAAGGCTTCCATACTTTAATTTTTTACATTACTATACAGAGCTCCAATGCTATTTTAGTTTCAAATTACAGGAGATCACATTCAAATATGTTTGGATTTGACAATTTGCTTTTACAATATTGAGGAAAGATTATAAGCATTAAATAGTTTTATGGTAACTGCTATGGAAGAGTGGTTCCATGGTGCTGTAAGTTCCTGAAGTAGAAATCTGTCAGGTCAGGAGAGGCTTCTTTTTGAGGAAGTGGCGTTTAAGCCAAGGTCTGAAGAATAAGTTGGGGCTAAAGTGAGAAGGGAGGGAAAAGCAGACTGTTCAATATGAATAACACAGGCAGAAGCCTTTCTATGCAAAAGAATATACCAAGTAAAAGGATCTGAAATAAGGCAAATGTGGCTAGAATAGAGAGAACAAAAGGGAACATAGTCTGAGATAAAGCTGGAGATGCCAGCTTTAGGGACCAGGTCAAGGAGGGCCTCTTGAGGAATTTTGACTTTTTCTGAGACCAATGAATAGCCATTTGAAGGGTGTTAAGCATTGGCTGTAAATTAAGAAGTTAAGCAGTTATTGGATAGTATGGTTAATAAAGGAGCCATAGCTTATATAAAGGGAACTTAGTAGTGGTGAAGGAAAAAAGTAGATTCACAAAATATTTCTGAGGTAAAAGTCTAAAGTTGATTTGGATGTAGGGAGAGAGGCTTTTAAGGATGATTCCAAAGTATCAGAAATAAATTTAAATATGTGTGTGCATTTATATATGGTATGTGTTCCTGCTTAGTCCATGGGGTTGCCTAACAATAATTTTGATGTATGCAAATTATGTATGAACAATTTCCATCTGCCACTAGAAGCAAGTCTTCTTATGAAATTATTATTGTATCTCAGTGCTTTTTGTCAAGGAAAAGGTGGGTTAACATAAATGCTTGTGAAATATTCTTAACATGACATTTTGGGACCATCTCTTCTTTTCATCTCTGGTTGTTCAGTTATTTTTGACTGAGTTATTTTAATCCATGGTCTACTTTAGAAACTAAGAATTTGGAGGATAAACAGAAAGACAGTCCTGTGGAAGAACTGAATTCTGAAGTGAGAGCTGCAGAGAAAGGTAACTGATTTAATTAGGGAGGTAAATGGGGAAAAAATCCTCTGAGTTTTTTATTTAAATGAGATTAATGAGATAGACTTTTCAATAAAACAGATGATTTGTATACCAGTATTTTAATGTGTACATTCTTATAGATTTGTTTTTGTTTTTCTTTTCAAAGAACTGGAACAGCTGAAAACTGAAGAAGAAAAGCTTCAAAGGTTAGCCTTCAGTTTGAGTGTTAGAAAATACGCTAACCTCTACATGGTTAAGTGATTTCCTACCTCCAGAAACTGACAAGATTGAGAACATGAATATTGACTAAGGTTGAGCCAGGGCTTCTACTCCACTTTGAACTTGACCTTGGAGTCCATCTTAGCAGTATTCTCTAAGGATTTATTGCTTACAAAGCATTAATCCAAGGCAGTAGTTCTCAAGCTTGTGTAATATCAGGATCCTGTTAAAGAAAATCTAGCATTAAACTACTTTTATATGACACTTAACTGTAAATAAATATAAAATGAGGTGTGTTTCTTTTACTCTGGATCTTAATTTAACTATAAGACTCAAAGAAATCAAATACAGATAATGACAAAGCCAGTAAAATTCCAACTGGAAACATTAACTTGATAGGTGATAATAATTTAGCTAAAATTAAATTGATGCTAGCAAAATGACTAACAAAATATAAATTCTGTTTAGCTCTAGTAAGCTAAACAAAACCAAATGTATGCACCAAAATTATGGCATGTTTAATTTTTAAGGTGTTCATTTTTATGGTCTATATTATGCTTACATTTTTAACATCAAAATGAAAATTAAATGTTTTTGAGGGTAGTTTTTGTTAATTTATTTTTAATTGGAGGATAATTGCTTTACAATAAATATCGTGTTAGCTTCTGTCATACAACAATGTGAATCAGCCATAAGGATACATGTTCTAGTGAGGTGGATGAACCTAGAGCTTGTTAGAAAGAGTGAATTAAGTCAGAAAGAGAAAAACAAATACCATATATTAATGCATGTATATGGGATCTAGAAAAATGGTACTGATGAACCTATTTGTAGTGCGGGAATAGAGACATAGACATAGAGAACGGACTTTAGACACAGCAGAAAGAGAGGATAGGATGAATTGTGAGACTAGCATTGAAACATATGCATTACCATATGTAAAATAGATCGGTAATGGGAAGTGTTGTATAACACAGGGAGCTCAGTGTTTTGTAACAACCTAGGAGGGTGGGATGGGGTGGGGGGGGAATGTAAATTTTAATAATAATAGATCCTAACTTCTAGTTTAATGTTTATTTTAAAAAAAACCTAAAAATGCAAAAATATACGTCATTCACCTCACTGGGGAGCCATTTAGCACAGGGCTTTTTGTCATAAACTTTTATTTTAGTGATGTCTGAATTCTCTAGCAGTGACCTTATCTTTCTGTGAATACCTGGTTTGATTTGCAGAAATTTCTTAGAGCTGGAGATACAGAAAGAGCAGATCCTTGCTCAATTAGACTTTGTGCAAAAACAAACAAAGAGAACTGAAGAGCTACTGGATCAGTTGAGGTAAGGGAAAACAGGTAGCATTAATTTGTGTTTTATCCTGTATCTTTGTGGTTGTCTCAATCCACTAGTGCAGTTGACATGTGTTTGTAATGTATATCACTGTTTTTAACCTATAATGCAATGTATTCTCAAAAAGAATAATTTTTGAAGCTGAAAGTATACAAGATGGGAAAGCTATGAAATTTGTAATGTTAAAATATTTAATATTTTATATTGCCCAGACTTGGCTTTTCTCTGACATATAACTCAAAATTGAGTCAGTTCTTATTTCTTTCAAAAGCATAAGTTTGTACATTCACAGTATTGGAGTTAAAATAATGACTGTCTCCCAAGCCAGTAGAAAACTCCAGTAGCTGCTGATGGTTCTATTCAGGTGGTAGAAGAAGTTAACTCGCTTCTTTTATCTTAAAAAATGTTTTTTTGTCTTTTCTCTTTCTTCAGCTTGTCTGAATGGGATGTCATTGAGTGGAGTGATGATCAAGCTGTATTCACCTTTCTTTATGACACAATAGAACTCATCATTACATTTGGAGAGCCAGTAGGTAAGTAGCAATAATAAGATAATTCCTCTGCAGATAAATGTATGCTTAAACTTACCAAAGATTCATATCTTTGTTTTAATATAATATTAACATATATTGACATGATGAAAGTACTGCTGAAAATCTTAAAAGAGGCAATCACTTTAATTAGTGATAATAGAATTTTATTTTATTAAATAAAAAGTAAAAAAATTCAGCTAGTGAAAAGTTGCCCTTTGTTGAATTACATTAAATAGAATTTTTGCCTATCCAGAAAAATGGATCAACATGCTCTTCACATCTATTTACTCTGATTTCTTTTTTTTCATCAGTCTGTCTGTTGTGATAGAGTATTTGCTCTAATGCTGATGATTCTTGACTGGGTTTTTGATGTACATAAGTTAACCCAAAAAGCTAATTGGAAATTCTCTGTGTATTGATTGGTAGGTTTATCAAAATAGGTAAACATCACTAGATGGTAACTTGATAGAGTCCTAGCTATTTTGTTATAATCTCCTGTCAGTATCTTTAGGTCTCTTCTCTTGAAACAGCTTCAGCATGGCCAGCCCTGGGTGAACATGGCCAAATTGAAACTTTGAATCTTTATAATTTCTCAGCCTCCAAGCCCAGTTCTCCTTAAAAATTCCTGGGAACTCCTTGTCTGTCCAGTGATTAGGACTTGCGCTTTTACTACCATGGTTCAGTCCCTGGTTGAGAAACTAAAATCCTGTGAATTGTGTGGAACAACCCCACCACCACCACCACCGCTGCCATAAAAAGTTCCTTTTCTAAATGAATACCATCAACTTCTGTTCAGGTCCGAAATTAAAAATTAGGAATCACTCTGTACCATTTTCTTCTTTACCTGGCATATCTAAATTATGCCTTACTGATTCATATTTAACATTCATCTACTTTTTTGTGTCTCTTCTGCCAAGAGACACCTCCAGTCTGTACAATAACATATAGGTAGTCTTTCTGGAACTTTTTCTTTTCCCCTCTATTTCTTTCTCCTTCCTATAGCTGTAGAAATTGTTGAAAATTTTATCATGTACCTCCTACTCTTAAACTGATGATCAAAATGCTTAGAACCTGTAAAGTCTTGAATGAATTGAATTTTTCCTCCTTTTCTTGCCTCATCTTACACTGTTCTCTGCACATCGGCCACAGTGAATTTCTTTCATTTCTTTAAAAGATCATGGTCATTCATGCTCAGTCATATTCCATCTAACCTCAGGACATTCATCCTGATATTTCTTATGCCTGGAAACTTTTGCCCTATGTTAGTCCTTCTGGGTTGCCATTTTAAAAATACCATAAACTGGGCATTCCCGGGTGGTCCAGTGGTAAAGAATCTGCCTTCCAGTGCAAGGGACATGGGTTCAATCCGTGGATGGGGAACTAAGATCCCACACACCTTGGGACAGCTAAGTCCAGGCACTGAAACTATGGAGCCACTGGTATGTTCTAGAACCCATGTTCCACAACAAGAGAGGCCTGCATGCTGCAACTAGAGAAAATTTAAAAATATAAAATTTTACATACCATACACCAAGTAGCTTATAAACAACAGAAATTTATTTCTCACAGTTCTGGAGGCTGGAAGCTCAAGATATGGGTGCCAGTATGGTCAGGCAAGGGCCCTCTTCCAGGCTGCAGACTCTTCATTGTATCCTCACATAACTAGCTAGCTCTTTAAGGTCTCTGTTTTAAGAGCACTAATCCCATTCATAAGGGCTCCATCCTTATGATCTAAGCACCTCCCAAAGGTCCCACCTCCTACAACTATCACAGGGGGCATTAGGTTTTCAGCCTATGAATTTTCAGACCATAGCACCTCCTCTTCACTAAGTAAATGTCTACTAATAGTCCTTAAGAGCTCAACTAAATTATCACTTTCTCAGGAAAGTTTTCCTTGACTCTTCTTTTACTCACTCCCTCTGCTATTTGCCCTCCTGGTATATGTTGTAATTGCTTCATGCAGTTTTCTTAATTGTTCTTGGTGTGTTTATTAGTGCAATTATCTGTGTGTCCCCCTGAGTTGTAATTCTTTAGAGCATAGGTTGATCATGTTTGTTTGTCTCACCAGCATATCCTCAGTGCCTAACACGTAGAAAATATTCAATAGAGTGAAAAGAATCAGAATCTTAGAGACAAGAGATAATTCTGGTGTATGGAAGAACAATCAGCTCTCCTAGCTACCTAAAATTCATTGCTGTTATTTAGTCTCTAAGCCACATCCAACTCTTATGTGACCCTATTCACTATAGCCCGCCAGACTCCTCTGTCTATGGGATTTCCCAGGCACGAATACTGGAGTGGCTAAAATTACTGTGATGCTAAAAGCATAAATTGTTTTCACTGTATTTGTACAAAGATAATAGGTGTGGGGAGGTTGTAGTCATCTTCTTTATATGATTCCTAAAAAGAATATTATTTTTTCACAGACGTTAGTGTTCAAAGGAGGAGGCCCTGATAAATTTACAAAAATGTCCCACACCTTAAATTTCCTTAAAGGCCTGCCAGTTAATATAGTTCAGTGTTCTCAGGGGAAACTTTACATACACAGAGAATAGTATGATTCAGGGATAAAGCTTCAACTGTCTATGAAAAAACCCTGCTACCCAGAAAGAATAGGATTCTAAAGTACTGAGTTGTATGTGGCTTTAAATCAAATGATAAAAAGAAATACTGTTTTTGTGCTGGTTTTTCCCTAGTTGGTCTCCCTTTCCTGGGCAAGGCTTATAGGAAGATTGTTGATCTGAATTTTCAATCTCTGTTAGATGGTAAGTTCAGAACATTTAATCCAACAAAACTTTGTTGGAAATTTATTTAATATTAATTAAATTATTTAATAAGTGTATATTGCTTCTTGAGAACTCTTTTATGTACTAAATTAAATATAAACAATAATAATAATTAGAAATGTGTATTAGACCAAAAACTGCTTGAGAATTGTTCTAAATATTGTGTGGGCTTTAAAAGAAATTTTAAAAAATTATTACTAAATCTTGAGTAATAGCTATTTCCATAATTTAAAAATTACCATTATGGGTACTTACTCTGTATCAGACATGTGTATTACTTACATCAACACTATTCTCCATTTTGCGATTAGAGAACTATAGCTCAAAAGCAATAAGTATTGTGCTTAGGATCACTCAGGTAATAAAGCCAGAATTTAAACTCAGGGTTATGTTACATTTAAACCTACACATTTATCTCAGTTTTATTCTGTATGTGATAAAGGCTTGAGTTTTATATCACAGTGACTTATGTTCACTATATATGATGATTTATGTGTTTGAAAATAAAATGGAGATTATAATAGTTAGATACCTAGTTGTTTGAAGGTATTTCTAGTTAATATTTCTTGTGTGTGTGTGTGTGTGTGTGTGTGTGTATAATACATGAATGATAAGTAATACCCTGCTTTTGATTTTTTTTTTTTTTTTTTTTTGCTTCCTCAGAGGATAAAGCTCCTCCTTCCTCCCTTTTAGTTCATAACCTTATTTTCCAGTACATTGAGCAACAGGAATCCTGGAAGAAGACATGTACAACACAGCATCAGGTACCCAAGGTAAATTCCCACTGAAATATTTAAAGGAAATTATGTCAACTGTCCCAAAAAGCAGAACTGAAATTTTATATATGTAATAGTGAATCCTGAAATGATAAATACACTAAAGATATACTAAACTGTTTAACTTTGGGGGATTCTTTATAAAAGAGTCACTAAACCCTGAAATGTTTTTATACTTCCATCTTTTCTTTTTCTATTTTTCCCAGATGCTTCAAGAAATCTCACTGATAGTGAGCCATTGCAAACTCCTTGGAGAGGAGATTGAGTTTTTAAAGCGATGGGGGCCAAATTATAACCTAATAAGCATAGATGTGAATAATACTGAGTAAGTGTATTAGTTTCTGTAGAGCTGCCATGACAGAGTACTACAAACTGGGTGGCTTACACAATGGAAATTCATAGTCTCACAGTTCTGGAGGCTGGAAGTCTGAGGTCAGAGTGTCAACAGGATCAATTCCTTCTGATGGCTATGAAAGAGAATCTATTCCATGCCTCTCTCCTAATTTCTGGTGATTTGCTGGCAGTCTTTTGGCATTCCTTGTTTGTAAATATGTAATCCCAGTAGCTTCTTTTATCTTCACATGACATTCTTCCTGTGTGTATGTCTGTGTCCAAATGTTCCCTCTTTGTTAAGACACCAGTTATTTTGGATTAGGGGCCCACCCTATTCTGAAACGATCTCATCTTAACTAATTAATTCTTCAATGATCCTCTTTACAAATTAGGTCACATTCTGATGTACTAGGGGTTAGGGCTTTAATACATGAATTTTAGGGGACACAACCCATGACAGTAAGTAGTTAGTCGAAAACTTATTAAAATAATTTAATTAATAGTTTGATGACTACTGATGAAAATACAACCATAAGCATGCTTTGTTCCAGATGTTTTACCCTCTGTTCATTTGATAAGCAATGATGTATACCATAGTTTCAGTATAAAAAGAAAATGTATTTGTGTTTCATTCCATTTTTGTTTTGTATTTTTAATTGAGGATCTTGTCTTTTACAGATTGAAGCTTTTATTCTCCAGCTCAGCAGCATTTGCAAAGTTTGAGATAGCTTTGTCTCTCTCAGCCCACTACCCATCAGTCCCATTACCTTTCTCTATTCAAAATCACCTTGGAAACATTGGGTGAGTAAAAAACAAGCAAAAAAGGGCTCCCAACTACTTTTTTACCTTTGTTCTTTCTTTTGAAAGATTTCTCAAAGTGGTCAGAAAATGGATAGACCATAGTGAAAGCCAGAAATTACCTCTCTCTCTGATTTCATTTTGAAGAATTTGTTCTTTTAAAGTCAGTGACCTTCATTGCTATCTCCAGTGAATACTGGAGACCACTGGTCTATTTTTTTATATTTGCTCCATTTTATGATCACTCCTAAAACAGGAATCAAAAAGAAAAAAAAATCCTGCTTAAGTTTAGCCCAAATCACATCTGAACAACTTTTATGGCCTTAAAAACAGAGTAATCACTTTAAGAATTGTGTAGTCATAGTGCTTTTCTCAGTTTGTGGAACAGACTTAAAAATTAAAAGTACTTCATTTCTACTGTATGTTTTGTGACTTTTTGTATACACTGCTGGTGGATTGCAAGGTGATAGAGTGTAGAATATGCCCACCCCAAATCCATCAGCAAACACCAATGGTTTAGATTTTTATTGCCAGAGAAAGCAGCTATGTCACAGTACCTCACAATTACATACATAATTGGTTCTTAGACCTTATTTTTAGAATCTCAGTTCAGATTGGACAGTCTTAATTATTTCCAGACATGCCTGTTTGTGCTTCCTAGTAGATAGAGAAACCCTACTCAAAATATGAATTTCATTGAAATGAAGACAAGTTTCCAGAAAAATTAATTAGCCTTTTGTTCTTTCCAGCCAAGATGAAGTCACTGCCATTCTGTCTAAAGTGCCACTGGAAGACAACTACCTAAAGAATGTAGTCAAACAAATTTACCGAGATCTGCTTCAGGACTGACTGCCATTTCTACCACTAGAATCATGGATTGCAGTTGTAACAGTCAAACACAGTACACTTAATAATAATACTGTCAGTGTTTCAACTACTGTTTAATATTCATCTTTAGATCATAGAAGACTAGTAAAGTTTCTTCTGATGGAAATTTCTCCCACTAAAGTTATGCTCTCTGCTTTAGTACAAACCCTTTAAGAATTAACTTTTAAGTATAAGAGGAGGGGTCACCACAGACAAAAATATTAGCCGTTTTCCCAAATCTAGGGCTGTGATATTTAGATTTCTGTCTTCTGCCTACCAGATATTTCCAGGGTAGTCAGGTCTATCTACAAACGACTCATCCTCCTTTTTTCTGCATTCCAGAGATATTATTAAGAGAAAGCAGTAGCACTCAGCTATTGGAGTGGTTGCCATCTTCTCTTAAACACCTTGTATTCTTTTATATAGTGTCTACTAGTATTTTTCTAATAAATATAATTTTGTAGGGAAAAATTAATTTTTGGTCTGATACATATATGTAAATATATTAATACTGTTTTTGTGTTTGTGATATAGTAAAGAGATGTATATAGAAATACATAGAGATGTATAGAGAGACATCCCTCTACCCGGGCAGTTTTAAAACATCTTTCTGAAGGATGCTTTACAACAAGATTCTCAGTCTCTTTCATTTAATAACAGCTTCAAACAATATCACACCCAAAACACAGGTTTGTCAAGTTTTGGTAATGGTAATGAACTTTTAAGTATTGTTTTCTGAAGCCAAACACTTTCTTATACACAAAAATAGGCATGTCCATTGATAATTGAATAATCAGTATTATCTGTAAGATAGACAAATGTGAAAAAACTTCATTTACTCTTTAGTCAAATCCTAATCATGATAATTTTTGTTTCCCTTATATATTTCTCAAATATATTTACATTTTTAAACTAATTTGTCTTAATATTTTGCTTTATATTTTGGGATCAGATTAAAGTTCTATGGGTCCCATGAATGTTATCTGCCCTCTTGATTGGCTTTTACTCCTGAACTACTAGTCAAAATAGTAAATGGTCTTTTAAGCTTCAGAAGTCAACATAAAACTCATTTGCCATAAAAATCAATATTTAAATGCTCCCTGTTTCTGTAAACTCCTTGAAAAAATTTTAAGGTCATCAATATGATGTGTTTCCCTGAAACTTCCCATGAAATTTGTTTTCTTATTGGAGTTGTTTTATTTCCTTCTGTAAACCTAAAAAAGTAGAAGTTTTGTTTTATGCATTTTGGCAACCTGGAATGACCAGTTCCGAGGATGATTTGGCTTGTAATGATAATCTCTGCTTTCTTGGGTTTGTAGTACATAATTGTATTATTTATCTAGTTATTTGCTTTTCTATTTGTTCAAAGTATTGGCTATTTTTATAAAATTCTTTGGAAGTTTCTTCAGTAGTGATTGGAAATAGATTATTTTTTGCACTATTAAAGTAAGTTTAGGTCGTGCCGGGTCTGAGCCTCAGCGCTGTGAAGGTGACAGCGGGCGGTGACCGGCTTGCCTCTCCCCGCCCCGCCCTGCGATGCTGGCGGCACGGCGGCTGCTCGGCGGGTCGCTCCCCGCGCGGGTGTCTGTGCGATTCAGCGGCGACACGACAGCACCCAAGAAAACCTCATTTGGCTCACTGAAGGATGAAGACCGGATCTTCACCAACCTGTATGGCCGCCATGACTGGAGGCTTAAAGGTGCCCAGAGTCGAGGTGACTGGTACAAGACGAAGGAGATTCTGCTGAAGGGGCCTGACTGGATCCTGGGTGAGGTCAAGACGTCGGGCTTGCGGGGCCGTGGAGGTGCTGGCTTCCCCACTGGCCTTAAATGGAGCTTCATGAATAAGCCCTCAGATGGCAGGCCCAAGTATCTGGTGGTGAACGCGGATGAGGGGGAGCCAGGCACCTGCAAGGACCGAGAGATCATCCGCCACGACCCCCACAAGCTGGTGGAAGGCTGCCTAGTAGGGGGCCGGGCCATGGGCGCTCGAGCTGCCTACATCTACATCCGTGGGGAGTTCTACAACGAGGCCTCCAATCTGCAGGTAGCCATCCGAGAGGCCTACGAGGCTGGTCTGATTGGCAAGAACTCCTGCGGCTCTGGCTATGATTTCGACGTGTTTGTGGTGCGTGGAGCCGGGGCCTACATCTGCGGGGAGGAGACAGCGCTCATCGAGTCCATCGAGGGCAAACAGGGCAAGCCCCGCCTGAAGCCGCCCTTCCCGGCAGACGTGGGAGTGTTTGGCTGCCCTACGACTGTGGCCAACGTGGAGACGGTGGCCGTGTCCCCTACCATCTGCCGCCGTGGGGGTGCCTGGTTTGCCAGCTTCGGCCGAGAGCGCAACTCAGGCACCAAACTGTTCAACATCTCTGGCCACGTCAACAACCCCTGCACCGTGGAGGAGGAGATGTCTGTGCCGCTGAAGGAGCTGATTGAAAAGCATGCCGGGGGTGTCACGGGTGGCTGGGACAACCTCCTTGCTGTGATCCCTGGCGGCTCGTCCACCCCGCTGATCCCCAAGTCCGTGTGTGAGACGGTGCTGATGGATTTCGACGCGCTGATACAGGCACAGACAGGCCTGGGCACGGCTGCCGTGATCGTCATGGACCGCTCGACAGACGTTGTGAAAGCCATCGCCCGCCTTATTGAGTTCTACAAGCATGAGAGCTGTGGCCAGTGTACCCCGTGCCGCGAGGGTGTGGACTGGATGAACAAGGTGATGGCCCGCTTTGTGAGGGGAGATGCCCGGCCGGCAGAGATCGACTCCCTGTGGGAGATCAGCAAGCAGATCGAGGGCCACACCATCTGTGCCCTGGGCGACGGGGCTGCCTGGCCTGTGCAGGGCCTGATCCGACACTTCCGGCCGGAGCTCGAGGAGCGGATGCAGCAGTTTGCCCAGCAGCACCAGGCCAGGCAGGCTGCTTCCTGAGCCCATGGGGCCGGTGTCCGTCTGTCTGGACGGCTGGACAATAAAGCTAGCGATGCCCACTCAAAAAATAAAAAAATAAAAATAAAGTAAGTTTATTATGTAAAATATGTTTAAAGCGGTATCTCTTTATGAAGTTTTTTTTTTTTTTTTTTTTACCCTGTATCCAGTATATCCTTGAAGATATGCCTAAGCAGGCTCACTTTAGGAATAATCACCTGTTTGAAAACTCAGATAAAATTAAAGTATGTCAGGACCTTAATAAAAGAACCAGATACAAATCGTAGTTATCCCTTTGTCTCTGCTGCTGCTGCTAAGTCACTTCAGTCATGTCCAACTCTGTGTGACCCCATAGACAGCAGCCACCAGGCTCCCCCGTCCCTGGGATTCTCCAGGCAAGAACACTGGAGTGGGTTGCCATTTCCTTCTCCAATGCATGAAAGTGAAAAGTGAAAGTGAAGTCGCTCAGTCGTGTCCGACTCTCAGCGACCCCATGGACTGCAGCCTACCAGGCTCTTCCATTCATGGGATTTTCCAGGCAAGAGTACTGGAGTGGGGTGCCATCCCTTTGTCTCTAAGGCACAGTAAAAGAAAACTATTTTGAAGTCCCTTAGGAAACTATCATTTCTTAAGAATTAATATAGTGGTTCTCAAAGTATAGTCCCTAGACTAGTGGTCCCCAACCTTTGTGGCACCAGGGACCAGTTTCATGGAAGAAAATTTTTCAACAGATCAGGGGCCAGGGGACGGGTATGGTTCAGGTAGTAATGTGAGCTGTGGGGAGCAGCAGATGAAGCTTGCCCACCACTCACCTCCTGCTGTGCAACCTAGTTCCTAACATGCTGCAGACTTCTACCAGTCTGTGGCCTGGGGGTTGGAGACCCCTGTTCCAGACAACCTGCCTTAGCTCTTCAAAAGTATCCATGTTGTTGACCTAAAGTCTAGACTGCCAGATATTTCTCTAACAAAAATGGATTTCGGATCAGAAGAAAACTACAATTCACCGTCTGCAACCATGGTGGGCCACATGTAATTTCCCCCTCTCTACAAGGAAAGGGAAACACATACGGAGAGGAAAGGAAAGCTAGGAGGCTACAGTAAACAAAGGCTTTTCATTGGCTGAACCCTTCCCAGAAAAGGAATCTTTCTTCTTTTTGTTGAACTCTGCCAACAATGCAAGCCATGAGAATTCCCCTTTCTGCTCTTCTACTTAATCGAGGTTTTTGATTATTAATTTTTTAAAATATCATGAAATCAAAACAGAAAGACTGGAGAATGCTCCTAGATTACAGGAGACTAAAGAACTTTTGAAAGGCAATGCTTGATCCTTGATTGAACCTTGTATCACAAAAATTCATAAAAGATATTTTGGGGATGTGGAAATTTGAATATTAAACTATATATTAGATAATAGTTTTGTATCAGTGTTAAATTTCTTGTGTGATAATGGTATTATGTAGGAGAATGCTCTTATTAGGAAACACATGTCTGCACTTTACTTTCAAATGATTTTTTTATATCAGATTAGATCAGTCGCTCAGTCGTGTCCGACTCGTTGCGACCCATGAGTCGAAGCACGCCAGGCCTCCCTGTCCATCACCAACTCCCAGAGTTCACTCAGACTCACGTCCATCGAGTCAATGATGCCATCCAGCCATCTCATCCTCTGTCGTCCCCTTCTCCTCTTGCCCCCAATCCCTCCCAGCATCAGAGTCTTCTCCAATGAGTCAACTCTTTGAATGAGGTGGCCAAAGTACTAGAGTTTCAGCTTTAGCATCATTCCTTCCAAAGAAATCCCAGGGCTGATCTCCTTCAGAATGGACTGGTTGGATCTCCTTGCAGTCCAAGGGACTCTCAAGAGTCTTCTCCAACACCACAGTTCAAAAGCATCAATTCTTCGGCGCTCAGCCTTCTTCACAGTCCAACTTTCACATCCATACATGACCCCAGGAAAAACCATAGCCTTGACTAGACGAACCTTTGTTGGCAAAGTAATGTCTCTGCTTTTGAATATGCTATCTAGGTTGGTCATAACTTTCCTTCCAAGGAGTAAGCGTCTTTTAATTTCATGGCTGCAGTCACCATCTGTAGTGATTTTGGAGCCCAGAAAAAGAAAGTCTGACACTGTTTCCACTGTTTCCCCATCTATTTCCCATGAAGTGATGGGACTGGATGCCATGATCTTCGTTTTCTGAATGCTGAGCTTTAAGCCAACTCTTTCACTCTCCTCTTTTACTTTAATCAAGAGGCTTTTTAGTTCCTCTTCCCTTTCTGCCATAAGGGTGGTGTCATCTGCATATCTGAGGTTATTGATATTTTTCCTGGCAATCTTGATTCCAACTTGTGTTTCTTCCAGGCCAGCGTTTCTCATGATGTACTCTGCATATAAGTTAAATAAACAGGGTGACAATATACAGCCTTGACGTACTCCTTTTCCTATTTAGAACCAGTCTGTTGTTCCATGTCCAGTTCTAACTGTTCCTTCCTGACCTGCATACAGATTTCTCAAGAGGCAGGTCAGGTGGTCTGGTATTCCCATCTCTTTCAGAATTTTCCACAGTTTAATAATGTGATCCACATAGTCAAAGGCTTTGGCATAGTCAATAAAGCAGAAATAGATATTTTTCTGGAACTCTCTTGGTTTTTCCATGATCCAGCGGATGTTGGCAATTTGATCTCTGGTTCCTCTGCCTTTTCTAAAACCAGCTTGAACATCTGGAAGTTCACGGTTCAAATATTGCTGAAGCCTGGGTTGGAGAATTTCAAGCATTACTTTACTAGCGTGTGAGATGAGTGCAATTGTGCGGTAGTTTGAGCATTCTTTGGCATTGCCTTTCTTTGGGATTGGGATGAAAACTGACCTTTTCCAGTCCTGTGGCCACTGCTGAGTTTTCCAAATTTGCTGGCATCTTGAGTGCAGCACTTTCACAGCATCATCTTTCAGGATTTGGAATAGCTCAACTGGAATTCCATCACCTCCACTAGCTTTGTTCGTAGTGATGCTTTCTAAGGCCCACTTGACTTATAATTTTATTTATTTATTTTTGGCTGTGCTGGGTCTTCGTTGCTGAACAGGCTTTTCTCTAGTTGCAGCAAGTGGAGGCTACTCTAGTTGCAGTGCATTGTCTTCTCATTGTGGTGGCTTCTCTTGTACAGCACAGCTCTAGGGCGTTTGGGCTTCAGTAGTTGCAGTGTATAGACTCAGTAGTTGTGGCTCAGGGTTCTAGAACACAGGCTCAGTCGCTGTGGTGCATGGGCTTGGTTGTTCATGGCACATGGGATCTTCCCAGATCCGGGATCAAATGCATGTCTCCTCCATTGGCAAGAGGATTCTTTACCAGTGAGCCATCAGGGAAACCCTCAAATGTTTTTTTAAAAGTATATGTGGGTATGTGCATATATGCATGTGTGTGATAGATGCAGAAAAAAATGAGAGAAAACAAATACAGCAACATGTACATAGGTGCTTAAATGCACTGTTCTTTCAACATTTCTTTGGGCTTCAATTTTTTCAAAATTGGAGATGAAGAGAGGTTTGCTTGAGGACTTCCCTGGTTGTCCAGTGGTTAAGGCTCTGCATTCCCGTTGCAGGGGGCACAGATTCTATCCCTAGTCAGGAAACTAAGATTCCCACATGCTGCACAGCGTGGCCAAAAAAAGAGAGAGAGAGAGAGAGAAAAAAAAAGGTTTTCTTGGTGGCCAGGCATGAGAGGTAGTACAAGTCTAAGATTTCATCGAGGCTCTAGGAAAGACTGATGAATTGCTTTTGTTCCATAAGGAAGTATATCTTCCTGCAGCTGTTTCTGATGCAAATTTTAATTCTTTCCTTCCTAGACTATGCCAAATTCTTTCTGGTGATGTTTCCCCATCCTTTCAAAATTTTCCAAAATGAAAAATTGTATTGTGTTCTTTTTTAAAAATCGTGCTTAAATCACAAGGAAAGTAAACATTTCTCTTTTATTTTGCCCCTAGACACTCAGTTTCCCTTTTTAGAGACAACCAATATTACTTGTTTCTTACCTGTTATTCCAAACCTGTCTGTATACAAAAGTAAACATGTATGCAAGTAGGTATGAGTGTGTAAATATATATTTCTTCTCTCCTTTTTTACTCAAATAGCCCATCAGTACACACTGTCCTTCACTTTACCATTTTCACTTAAGGACATATCTTGGTAGGTTCAGATCAATACATAAAGGACTTCCAACACATATTTTTGCTTTTAGTTAAATCGTAGACCACTAGATAGATGTGCTATATCTATTGATAAGCATGTAGGTTGTTTATCACCTTCTGCTACTGTAAATTATGCTGAAATTTTGCATATGTGTAAGTTTATAGGATAGCTTCCTAGAAATGGAGCTGTTAAGTCAAAGGCTAGTTGCATTTGTAACTTTAATAGATGTCAGCAAACTGCCCATTAAAATAGTCAAATCAATCCTACTAGGAATGAGTACCACAAACTTGCTAATACAGTGTGTCCCAAGCTTTTTGATGGTTATCTCTGTATGGTTTTGATTTATATTTTTCTCATGTGTGAGATTGTGCTTCTTTACAGGTGCTTTAGAGCAATTTGTATGTCCTTTTCTGTGAACTGTTGATAATCTTTGCCCATTTTTCTGAGTTATCTTTCTCATTGACTTGTAGCATGTGTTTATAAAAGAACTCTTTTTGATATAGGTTGCCAAATTTCCCCCATTTGTTGGTTTACTTGACATTATTTATAATGGGTTTTGCCATTTCAAATCTTAAAGATAGATATAATGATGAAATAAAATTAACATTTTAAGGCAAGACAAAAAATTTTTCACTGCCCTTTCAGGCCTCCTCCCTTCCCTCGAGTGTGCATTGCGCATCTGCATTATGCATTAACTAAACCTCCCCAACAGCAGAAATACCTGTTCAAACATAGAGACCAGTTTTTCTTCTGGCACCAGCTGTGTAGTCCTTAGAAAAAAAAATTCTTTTCTCAATCCTGTAAGAGGTCTCAGTGAACTACCACCTACCTTGTATATGTGGACATCTTTGGTGAACTTATGTTTAAAGATTATGCCTGGTACAGAACAGACTGGGTCAGGTGACCTGGACAACACCTAATGGAAGAAAGTTCTTAACTACTTAACGACTCTATTAATGTTACTAGCCATATTACTTGTATTCTGCCTATTTCATAAGATTACTGGGTTGTTTAGTTGGTTTGTGTGTGTGTGTGTGTTTACATTACAGAATGTGTGACTGAGCCTCCAATATAATAACAATGACTAGGGGACTTGAAATGATTGACCAAATATATAGTTGGTGGCTCAGATAGTAAAGAATCTGCCTGTAATGCAGGAAACCCAGGTTTGATACCTGGGATGGGAAGATCCCTGGAGAAGGGAGGGGCAACCCACTCTAGTATTCTTGCCTGGAGAATTCCATGGACCGAGAAGCCTGGCAGTCTACAACCCATGGAGTCGCAAAGAGTTGGACATGACTGAGTGACTAACACTTTCACTTTTCTGGTGACTTGAAATGATTGACCAAATGTATAGTTCAATAAGATCAATGTTTATAATAGTGTAGGTATGGGAATAAGCCATTTCCTGGACCATAAGAGACAAGTAAGACAGGCAGTCCAGAGGCTTTGGGCAACTATTAATAGGCCCAAGTCCAGTAATAGCACAGTGAGTGGCATATCAATGAAATCCTCACCTGACCTGGGAATGAGTATTCCTAATGCTGTGGGACAAATTGGTTATGAAATGCCTCCCAAATCTTTGTCAAAATTGAGACACAAAAGGAGGGTTTTGTAAACGAAAAAAGGTTGGCCACCATCCAGTTCTATAAGATTCGAGTCATTAGCAGTGTACATACAGTACATCCTAGAAGGGAATTCAGGGCAAAGAGCAGGATGAGGCATTTCATGCTCTGGCAGAACTGGCCCTCATATATTTTCTGGAGAAAATGTTATAAACCCAGTTTCTTGCATCTTCCCATACTTAGAAAAGTACAAACACCATTAACTCAGATATCTATTCTTTTTGAATAGTAGTCACCTACCAAGATGTGTGCTTGGTTGCACACACGCCTTCATCAAAAGTCACGTATATACCTGGCTTCCCCCTTTATTTCTTTGGAACCTGTAAAGCCCATGGTTTCTCTTAGAACTTTTATGGTTTAACACTTTACATCTTTGATCCATTTAGAAATTTATCCTAAAACAGATATGAGATAAGAATCAAAATTAATTTTTTTCAGATGGCTATGTGGTTATCTCAGCACCATTTAATGAACATCCTTTTTTCCCAGTGATTCATAATTTCTCTCTTCTCATATACTAAATTTATCTATATATTCATATCTATAGCTGAGCATGGTAGACAGCATAATGACTAGGGGACTTGAAATGATTGACCAAATATATAGTTGGTGGCTCAGACAGTCCAGAGATGTCCACATCTTAACTCCTGAAACTTATGAATGTAACCTTACATCGCAGTAGGGACTTTGCAAATGTGCTGAAACATCTTGACATGTGGAACTATCCTGGATTAGCTGGGTGGGTCCAATGTAATCACAAGGGTCCTTATAAGAGGGAGTCAGGATGTCAAGAGTCAGAGAAGGAGATGTAATGATGGAAGCTGAAATCAGAATGATTGTTGGCTTTGAAGATGGAGGAAGGGACCTCAAACCAGAGACGGCAAATGCCTCTGGAAATTGGAAAAGGCAAGGAAACAGACTCTCTTCTATGACCTCCAGAAGGAACAAAATCCTGCCAACACCTTTAGTTCATTGAGACCCAGAATTTAGGAATTCTGACTTCTAGAATTGTAAAACAATATATCTCTGTTGTTTTAAGCCACTAAATTTGTGGTAATTTGTTACCAGCAGCAATAGGGAACTATAACACTGGGATAACTAGTCTGTGCCCTTGACCTACTTTTGTGTACAAGTACATTTTAATTATTATAGTTTTATAATTTAGTTTACTGGCTGGTTGATTCAGACCCTTTTATTTCAGGATGTCCCTGGCTCTTCCTGCTTTTTATTTTACCATATAAAGGTGAGAATTAGCTGGTTCAGTTGCAACAAATCCTTGTTGACATTTTACTGAGATCATGTTGTATTAAATTGAAAGATCAACTAATGGAGGACTGCTATCTTAAAGATGCTGAGTCTTCCATTACAAGTAGATAGTATGCTTTTCTGTTTTGTATCCTTTATTATCTTAAAATTCCTTTTAATGTGTACTTTTGTTAAGTTTATTCCAAGACACTTTATATTTTGTTACAATTTAAAACTATCATTGTAAAGTCAAATTTGTATAAAAAATTCAAACCATACACAAAAGAATATTGATGAAGACAAACTCATTCATATCTTACTAGAGAGCATCCTTCCACATACCAAGTTTTTTAGCCATAAAGAAGGGCAATGACTATTGGATAGGCAACTGCCAGTGATTGACACAAATCCCACTGGGATTTCTATTGGAAATTCTGCCATAAGGTGGTATCATCTGCATATCTCAGATTACTGATATTTCTCCCCGGCAGTCTTGATTCCAGCTTGTGCTTCAACCAGCCCAGTGTTTCACATGATGTACTCTGCATGTAAGTTGAATAAGCAGGCTGAAAATATAGAGCCTTGACGTATTCCTTTCCAGATTTGGAACTAGTCCATTGTTCTGTGTCTGGTTCTAACTTGCTTCCTAACCTGGATAAAGGTATCTCAGGAGGCAGATAAGGTGATCTGGCAATCCCATCTCTTTAAGAATTTTCCACAGTTTGTTGTGATCCACACAGGAAGCAAAAGTTAGAACTGGACATGGAACAACAGACTGGTTCCAAATAAGAAAAGGAGTACGTCAAGGCTGTACATTGTTACCCTGCTTATTTAACTTATATGCAGAGTACATCATGAGAAACGCTGGGCTGGTAGAAACACAGGTTGGAATCAAGATTGCCAGGAAAAATATCAATAACCTCAGATATGCAGATGATACCACCCTTATGGCAGAAAGTGAAGAGGAACTAAAAAGCCTCTTGATGAAAGTGAAAGAGGAGAGTGAAAAAGTTGGCTTAAAGCTCAACATTCAGAAAACGAAGATCATGGCATCTGGTCCCATCACTTCATGGGAAATAGATGGGGAAAGTGTCAGACTTGATTTTGGGGGCTCCAAAATCACTGCAGATGGTGATTGCAGCCATGAAATTAAAAGACGCTTACTCCTTGGAAGGAAAGTTATGACCAACCTAGATAGCATATTCAAAAGTGGAGTCATTACTTTGCCAACAAAGGTCCATCTAGTCAAGGCTATGGTTTTTCCTGTGGTCATGTATGGATGTGAGAGTTGGACTGTGAAGAAAGCTGAGTGCCGAAAAATTGATGCTTTTAAACTGTGGTGTTGGAGAAGACTTCTGAGAGTCCCTTGGACTGCAAGGAGATCCAACCAGTTCATTCTAAAGGAGATCAGTCCTGGGTGTTCTTTGGAAGGAATGATACTAAAGCTGAAACTCCAGTACTTTGGCCACCTCATGTGAAGAGTTGACTCATTGGGAAAGACTCATGCTGTGAGGGATTGGGGTCAGGAGGAGAAGGGGATGACAGAGGATGAGATGGCTGGATGGCATCACCAACTCAATGGACATGAGTTTGAGTGAACTCCGGGAGTTGGTGATGGACAGGGAGGCCTGGTGTGCTGCAATTCATGGGGTCACAAATAGTTGGACACAACTGAGCGACTGAACTGAACTGAACAGAATCAAAGGCTTTAACATAGTCGATGAAGCAGACGTAGATGTTTTTCTGGAATTCTCTAGCTTTTTCTCTGATACAGTGGATGTTTGCAATTTGATTTCTGGTTGCTTTGCCTTCTCTAATCCAGCTTGAACATCTGGAAGTTCAAGATGTTCACATACTATTGAAACCTAGTTCTCGGTTTACATACTATTGACACTTAGCTTGGAGAATTTTGAGCATTACTTTGCTAGCGTGTGAAATGAATGTACTTATATGCAGAGTACATCATGCAAAATGCCAGGCTGTATGAAGCACAAGCTGGAATCAAGATTGCTGGGAGAAATATCAATAACCTCAGATAAGCAGATGACATCACCCTTATGGCAGAAAGTGAAGAGGAACTAAAAAGTCTCTTGATGAAGGTGAAACAGGAGAGTGGAGAAGCTGGCTTAAAACTCAATATTCAAAAGACTAAGATCATGGCATCTGGTCCCATCACTTCATGGCAAATAGATGGGGAAACAATGGAAACAGTGACAAATGTTATTTTCTTGGGCTCCAAAATCACTGCAGATGGTGATTGCAGCCATGAAATTAAAAGACACTTGCTCCTTGGAAGAAAATCTTTGACAAACCTAGTCAGCATATTAAAAAGCAGAGACATTACTTTGCCAGCAAAGGTCCATCTAGTCAAAGCTATGGTTTTTCCAGTAGTCATGTATGGATGTGAGAGTTGGACCATAAAGAAAGCTGAGTGCGGAAGAATTGATGTTTTTGAAATGTGGTGTTGGAGAAGACTCTTGAGAGTCCCCTGGACTGCAAGGAGATCTAACCAGTCCATCCTAAAGGAAATCAGTCCTGAATATTCATCAGAAGGACTGATCCTGAAACTGAAACTCCAATATTTGGCCACCTGAAGCAAAGAACTGACTCATTGGGAAAGACCCTGATCCTGGAAAAGATTGAAGGTGGGAGAAGGGGACAACAGAGGACAAGATGGTTGGATGGCATCATCAACTCAATGGACATGAATTTGAGCATGCCACAAAAGATGGTGAAGGACAGGGAAGTCTGGCATGCTGCAGTCCATGGCAAAGAGTCGGACACGACTGAGCGACTGAACAATAACAATTAGAAATTCACTGAGTTTGGAGAATTTTCAACTGAATAATATTGAGCTCTTCTGGGAACATAAAGATTTCTCCATACAGGTCCTGATCATTTCTTAAAGTTGATTCCTAGATATTTATGGGTTTTATTGCTACTGTGAATGGGATCTTTTTTTCTATTACATTATCTAGTTAGATATTGTTAGCTCTTAATAAAGCTCTGATCTTTTTATATTTTGTGATTACACTACTATATTCTCTTATTCTCTCTTAAAACATTCAGGTATATAATCATATCTATAAATCTTTCCCAATATTTACATCTTTATTTTATCTTTTATTATTTCATTCTTTTGTTACTACACTTAGTAGCACTTTCTGCACAATAGTAAGTAATAGTGGCAATAGATAACTTTGTTCTTGATTTTTTTTTTTTTTTTTGGTGGAATCTTAGTTCTCAAACTAGGAATCGAACCTGGGCCCTTGGTGGTGAAAGCATGGAGTTTAGGACTCCACTAGATCGCCAAGGAATTGTTCTTGTTTTTAATGAAAGTATTTCTAATGTTTCATTAGCAACGAGATGATGGCAGCTCTCTGGGATATCTATATCTATGTATTATTGATCATGTTAAGCAAACACCTAATACCTTGTTACCTTTTTCTCCCCTTAATGAGGGATTTACGTTGAAACAGATGGGAATACCAGGCCACCTAACCTGCTTATTGAGAAATCTGTATGCAGGTCAGGAAGCAACAGTTAGAACTGGACATGGAACAACAGACTGGTTCCAAAAAGGAAAAGGAGTATGTCAAGGCTGTATATTGTCACCCTGCTTATTTAACTTATATGCAGAGTACATCATGAGAAATGCTGGGCTGAATGAACCACAAGCTGGAATCAAGATTGCTGGGAGAAATATCAATAACCTCAGATATGCAGATGACACACCATTATGGCAGAAAGTGAAGAACTAAAGAGCCCCTTGATGAAAGTGAAAGAAGGGAGTGAAAAAGTTGGCTTAAAGCTTAACATTCAGTTGGCTTAAAGCATAAGATCATGGCATCCAGTCCCATCACTTCATGGGAAATAGATGGGGAAACAGTGGCTGACTTTATTTTTGGGGGCTCCAAAATCACTGCAGATGGTGACTGTAGCCATGAAGTAAAAAGATGCTTACTCCTTGGAAGAAAAGTTATGACCAACCTAGACAGCATATTAAAAAGCAGAGACATTACTTTGCCGACAAAGGTTGTCTAGTGAAGGCTATAGTTTTTCCAGTAAGTCATGTATGGATGTGAGAGTTGGACTATAAATAAAGCTGAGCGCTGAAGAATTGATGCCTTTGAACTGTGGTGTTTGAGAAGACTTTTGAGAGTGCCTTGGACTCCAAGGAGATCCAACTAATCCATCCTAAAGGAAATCAGTCCTGAATATTCATTGGAAGGACTGATGTTGAAGCTGAAACTCCAATGCTTTGGCTACCTGATATGAAGAGCTGATTCATTTGAAAAGATCCTGATGCTGGGAAAGATTGAAGGTGGGAGGAGAAGGGGACGACAGAGGATGAGATGGTTGGATGGCATCACCGACTCAATGGACATGAATTTGAGTAAACTCTGGGAGTTGGTGATGGACAGGGAGGCCTGGCGTGCTGCAGTCCATGGGGTCTCAAAGATTCAGACACAACTGAGTAACTGAACTGAACTGATGTTGAATTTTATTGGATATGTAGAACAGAACTTAGCACTCCAAAATATCTCTTTGGTTTGTAGGTTATTTCAAATTGAAAACAATCAAGACCCGATCAAGATCAGAAAGTAACTTTGACCTTTCCCCTGCCTAAAAAAAATTCAGAGGTTTGTTCCTGGTACAGAGGTATCACGAGTCTACTCTGTGTTCCATTGTCTCTGCATGACCCAACAAATATTTGTTTGCCAAACATTTGCCTTTCCATCTGTTTTCCTCTCCTTTAAAGTCCTAAGCCACTATCCCCAACATCCTGTTTTGTCTTTTGCTAAAGATGGTTTTTAAGGTGAGGGTTTCTGCTCTTTTGCAGAGTTACTCAGATTTCCTGCATCACTCCAAATGTCAGATCAGATCAGATCAGTCGCTCAGTCATGTCCAACTCTTTGCAACCCCATGAATCACAGCATGCCAGGCCTCCCTGTCCATCACCAACTCCTAGAGTTTACTCAGACTCACGTCCATCGAGTCAGTGATACCATCCAGCCATCTCATCCTCTGTCGTCCCCTTCTCCTCTTGCCCCCAATCCCTCCCAGCATCAGAGTCTTCTCCAATGAGTCAACTCTTTGAATGAGGTGGCCAAAGTACTAGAGTTTCAGCTTTAGCATCATTCCTTCCAAAGAAATCCCAGGGCTGATCTCCTTCAGAATGGACTGGTTGGATCTCCTTGCAGTCCAAGGGACTCTCAAGAGTCTTCTCCAACACCACAGTTCAAAAGCATCAATTCTTCGGCGCTCAGCCTTCTTCACAGTCCAACTCTCACATCCATACATGACCCCAGGAAAAACCATAGCATTGACTAGATGGAACTTTGTTGGCAAAGTAATGTCTCTGCTTTTGAATATGCTATCTAGGTTGGTCATAACTTTCCTTCCAAGGAGTAAGCGTCTTTTAATTTCATGGCTGCAGTCACCATCTGTAGTGATTTTGGAGCCCAGAAAAAGAAAGTCTGACACTGTTTCCACTGTTTCCCCATCGATTTCCCATGAAGTGATGGGACTGGATGCCATGATCTTCGTTTTCTGAATGTTGAGCTTTAAGCCAACTTTTCACTCTCTACTTTCACTTTCATCAAGAGGCTTTTTAGTTCCTCTTCCCTTTCTGCCATAAGGGTGGTGTCATCTGCATATCTGAGGTTATTGATATTTCTCCCGGAAATCTTGATTCCAACTTGTGTTTCTTCCAGGCCAGCGTTTCTCATGATGTACTCTGCATATAAGTTAAATAAACAGGGTGACAATATACAGCCTTGACAAACTCCTTTTCCTATTTAGAACCAGTCTGTTGTTCCATGTCCAGTTCTAACTGTTGCTTCCTGACCTGCATACAAATTTCTCAAGAGGCAGATCAGGTGGTCTGGTATACGTATTACTAAACTTTTGATTTTTCTCCTTTTGTCTTAATGTCAATTTCTCAAATCAGCCAGAAGAACCTGTGAGGGTAGAGGAAAATTTCTTCCTGACAAATGCTTTCCAATGTGATAAAATTAGTCATTTGATTTTTGTCCTTGACACATTAATATAGCCAATTATAACTGAATTTTTCTAATATTGCATCATTCTTGCACTACTCAAATAGATCATTTGGATGTGACATGGGATTCCCTTTTTGTGCTCCAGGTTGATTATGCTAATGAGATCATATCCTTGAACAAATGATCAGATTTCTGCTGATTAAGTTTTGGTTTTGTTAGAAGTTGCCTCCTTGAGATTTCAGATTGGTTACTTACCTTGTAACTTAGGATATATATATTCAAAACTTCAACTACACATTTATATTCTCGTGAATTGCTAATTGAACTGTTAGTAAGAAATCTTTGTCTCACTTCCAGCTTAGTTGGTTGTCTTGGAAGAAAGGAACATAAAAGTACTCAAATTTGTTTAAGCAGAAAAAAAAAAGGAGATTATTGGAATGTAGGGAGATTATTGGAATGTAGAGCTATCTCATGGACCTCAAGAGCATTAAGTGCTGCTGGGCCCCTGAGAAACTGGAAAGATCTGGGAAGCAGTCAGATTTCAAAACAGTTTCTTTCTGTTTGACTCTTTCCCACTTCCTTATCTCTCAGTCGGAGAAGGCAATGGCACCCCACTCCAGTACTCTTGCCTGGAAAATACCACGGACGGAGGAGCCTGGTAGGCTGCAGTCCATGGGGTCGCTAAGAGTCGGACACGACTGAGAAACTTCACTTTCTCTTTTCACTTTCATGCATTGGAGAAGGAAATGGCAACCCACTCCAGTGTTCTTGCCTGGAGAATCCCAAGGACGGGGAAGCCTGGTGGGCTGCCGTCTATGGGGTCACACAGATTTGGACACGGCTGAAGTGACTTAGCATAGCATAGCATACCATAGCATATCTCTCAATTTCTTAACCTTTCTGCAAATGGGTTTCTCTGGTTTGCCATCCCCACAGCCACAGGAATTCTATTTTAATGAAAGGTCAAAGTTAAGTATCATCACACAGCCAACGGGGAAGGCAATGGCACCCCACCCCAGTACTCTTGCCTGGAAAATCCCATGGACAGAGGACCCTGGTGGGCTGCTGTCCAAGGGGTCGCTAAGAGTCGGACACGACTGAGCAACTTCACTTTCATTTTTCACTTTTATGCATTGGAGAAGGAAAAGGCAGCCCACTCCAGTGTTCTTGCCTGGAGAATCTCAGGGACGGGGGAGCCTGGTGGGCTGACGTCTATGGGGTCGCACAGAGTTGGACACGACTGAAGCGACTTAGCAGCAGCAGCAGCAGCACACAGCCAAGAGGGGCTGTGGGTTTGCAGGTGTTCTAAGGATAGTATGTGAAGAATAGGCATAGAGGTGTGTATCTCTGGTATGGATGGCCGTTCACTATTATCCCCAATTACTATCTAGAATCACTAGTTAGGTTAATTCTACCTTCAGAATGCTTCCTGAATCTGTTCTGTCATTGCTCTAATGCAAACCTTCATCTTGAGAAATGGAATTATTTCCTGCCATATCAATTAACAAGGATCTCACCAGACTCTTGTATCTTCCCAGACATGGAAAAATCACCAAATTTCTTAAGTTGGAATATCTGGTTTCCTTTAACAATAATCTCTGATATTCAGCCTGCCTGCTCTTTGTTGTAGAACTTCTATATAACCTGGGTCCTCCCCTTGCCTCCTCTGAGCAGTTCTCTCAAGGCTACTTGAGATTCTGCCTCCTGGGTTTAAGTCCTAAAAATTCCCACCAAATAAAACATAACTCTCAATCTTTAGGTTGTGACTATTTTTTAAATCGACAATCTCTTCTCTGAAATATTTCAAGCATTTCTTAACAGTTTCTGTTGTTTTTACTCTATCCTGAAATCTGTCCTTCAATGTCACAGGGTAACCATGTGAGGATTAAATAAAAAGTACATGAATTTTAAAGCACTCCACAAATACAAGCAGAACAAAAAACAGGTCTAAAGCATGAGATTCATTGGATTAAAAACTTTCAGATGTACCCATTACCTAAAGAATAAAGATCAAAGTTCTATAATGGTGTTATACGTCTATTCATGCTGCTGCTGCTGCTGCGAAGTCGCTTCAGTCCTGTCTGACTCTGTGTGACCCCATAGACAGCAGCCCACCAGGCTCCTCAGTCCCTGGGATTCTCCAGGCAAGAACACTAAAATGGGTTGCCATTTCCTTCTCCTTACTTCTCTTCATAGAAATGATATAAATGTAAACTCTCCGCACCTGGTAAGATACTTTTCCTCCCTCATCAGACAGTATTCCTTAACCACAGTTAATTGCCATACCCACACAGCGCTATTCGCTTATAATGTCTTCCATTTCATCTACGCCCAGCAAACACTGCTGCTAAGTCGCTTCAGTCGTGTCCAACTCTGTGCGACCCCACAGACGGCAGCCCACCAGGCTCCCCCGTCCCTGGATTTTCTAGGCAAGAACAATGGAGTGGGTTGTCATTTCCTTCTCCAATGCATGGAAGTGAAAGTGAAGTCGCACAGTCGTGTTCGACTCTTCGCGACCCCATGGACTGCAGCCTACCAGGCTGCTCATCCATGGGATTTTCCAGGCCAGAGTACTGGAGTGGGGGTGCCATTGCCTTCTCCACCAGTAAACCCTGCTGCTGCTGCTACTGCTAAGTCACTTCAGTTGTGTCCGACTCTGTGCGACCCCGTAGACGGCAGCCCACCAGGCTCCCCCGTCCCTGGGATTCTCCAGGCAAGAACACTGGAGTGGGTTGCCATTTCCTTCTCCAATGCATGAAAGTGCCACTAATCACCCTTTAAAACTGGAATCAACTTTTAATAAACTACGAAAAGATTTACATTCTCAAAATCCGGAGTCGTGCAAATTTCCAGTAAAGTACCACAGCTTGACTAATATTTCGGTCCTTTCTTTCTCTCCATTAGCTTTCTGTTCCATTTTCACCCATGTACTTCAGCATCATCAGCTCCACCATCTACAAGAGCCTAGAAAGCACCTGAACTCCGCAATTGGTCTAAGTGAGAGGCTCAGCGCAACCTGAAGGGCCAAATGCCCCAGGTTAGACACTTAAGCAAATTAAGAGCTCCCAGGACTGTGCTTAGTCGTTCAGTCGTGTCCGACTCTGTCACCTCATGGGCTGTAACCCGCCTCTCCTTTGTCCATGGGGATTCTCCAGGCTAGATTACGGGAGTGGGTTACCATGCTCTCCTTCAGGGGATCTTCCCGACCCAGGGATCGAACCCAGGTCTCTCGCATTGTAGGCGGATTCTTTACTGTCTAAGCCACCAGTTCCCAAGAGTCTGTGTATTTCGGAGAGGGGCTGAGAAGCTACAGCTGAGTCGCCCGCCCGCGGTGCACACTGGGATATGTGGTCTCTGGAGGCCCACAACCTCTTGGGAGTTGTAGTCCTCGTTCAGGTAAAGGGTGAGAAAAACGCAACTCTCAAGTTCTGGATTAGTCCTAATGGAGAAAAAGAAGACGGGAATCCATAACATCCTGCAAGCTCAAGTTCCTCGAGCCCAGCTCTCGGTCTCACGAGTGGTCGAAGCGGCTGGAAGGCGGGCCTGAGAAGGGTGGGGAGATGTTACGTTGACGCGAACGTGACCTTGCCCAATAGGATTTGGCGGGATTTCCGAAAGCTGTAGGCAGAGCGCGCGCTGCGGCTTGAGACCGAGGCCTAACAGGGGGCGAGACGCGCTTTAGGAGCGCAGTTGAAAGCTGAAACTTGCCAGGGTATTGTGCAGAAGGCCGAAGCAAGGGAGTAGAGAAGCGGGGCACAAGCGAGGGGATCTACAGTCCGTCCAGGATCGGGCGCGGGCGGGTCCAGCAGACGGTAGTCGGAGTGTGCAGCCTGCCCTAGCGAATACCAAAGCACCGCAGGTCCAGGTGAGTGTGAGACGCAGACCAAGCCCCTTCCGCCGCCAGGTTAGTCCCGGTATAAGCCGGACCCAGGTTTAAACCCAGATTTGGGCCCCAGCTCCGCAGCAGGCTTAGGGGCCCCCTCCGTTTCTCACAAGTGAGAAACTCGTAAATGGCGAGGCGGAGCCGGGACGTGTCCGGGCTACTTCGACCGTCGGAGTTCGCTGAGGGGAAAATAGAAGCGCACTCTAGCGTTTAGAGCTGGGAGGAACCTTGGGAGGCCTTCATTTCCAACACTTACTTAATGGGCGTCCGCGAGGAATCCAAGATCCAGAGACGTGTAGTGACAGAGTCACAGCTCTTAAGCCAGAACCACGGTTTCCAGGTTTCTGGTCAGTGCCTTTCCATTACACAAAATTTTGCTTACCAGAGTACCCACCTCCAGTTGCCGTAAGATAATTTGCTTTTTCTAATGCGGAAGACCGTTTACGTGATGTCTAGGTAATGATCTGTAGTAAAGTATGCTGTTTTTTCTTAATCTTGTAATCCAAGTGTAGTATACAAATAGAAAAATGCACAGATCAAAAGTGTGTACAGCTCCATGAGTCATTACAAAATGAATATACCACTCAGATCAAGAAAGAATGCTGTCATCACCTAGAAGCCTCCCTTGTGTCCCCTTCTCTAATACTCACCCTCTCGCCAGAGGTAACCACTATATTGACTACTAATACCATTGATTAATTTTGCCACCCTCTCGCCAGAGGTAACCACTATATTGACTACTAATACCATTGATTAATTTTGCCTGTTTCTGAATTTTATGTAAAGAAAGACTATTTTTGTGTCCCGCTTTGCTCAACGTTCTGTCTGTAGGTTCATAAGTGTCTTTGCATTTAGCAATACTTTGTCGTTGCTATGTTGTATTCCTCCTATTCATTATACCAGTGATGGATATCAGGATTATTTCTAGTTTTTAGCTTTCAGGACAAAGATGGCTGAGAAAATTCCTGCATACAGTGTAGTGCACACGTATGTTTTTCAGTGGGTTAATAATAGAGTGGCAAAATTCCTGGGTCAAAGCATTTGTCTGCTTCACCTTCTATATTTAATACAGTACCAATACACTCAAACCAGCGGTGAATCAGTGTTCAGTTGTTCCACACGTTTGCTAATAGTTAATGTTAATCTTTTAAAATTTTAGCTATTATCTTGTTTTAATTTTAATTTTCCTGATTATTAATGAAATTGAGCATTTGTGGATACGTTTATTAACCATTTGAGTATCTTCTTCTCCTGTGAAGTGCTTGTTCAGATCTCTTTTGCCTATTTTTTATTGGGTTGTCTTTCTTGCTGATTTGCAAGAATTCTTTATATATTCTCGTTATCAGTCCTAAGTTATATTTGTGGTAAATATTTTCCCCCCTCAGATCAGATCAGATCACATCAGTCGCTCAGTCGTGTCCGACTCTTTGCAACCCCATGAATCGCAGCACGCCAGGCCTCCCTGTCCATCACCAACTCCCGGAGTTCACTCAGAGTCATATCCATCGAGTCTGTGATGCCATCCAGCCATCTCATCCTCTGTCATCCCCTTCTCCTCTTGCCCTCAATCCCTCCCAGCATCAGAGTCCTTTCCGATGAGTCAACTCTTTGCATGAGGTGGCCAAAGTACTGGAGTTTCAGCTTCAGCTTCATTCCTTCCAAAGAAATCCCAGGGCTGATCTCCTTCAGAATGCATTGGCTGGATCTCCTTGCAGTCCAAGGGACTCTCAAGAGTCTTCTCCAACACCACAGTTCAAAAGCATCAATTCTTCTGGGCTCAGCCTTCTTCACAGTCCAACTCTCACATCCATACATGACCCCAGGAAAAACCATAGCATTGACTAGACGGACCTTTGCTGGCAAAGTAATGTCTCTGCTTTTGAATATGCTATCTAGGTTGGTCATAACTTTCCTTCCAAGGAGTAAGCGTCTTTTAATTTCATGGCTGCAGTCAGCATCTGTAGTGATTTTGGAGCCCAGAAAAAGAAAGTCTGACACTGTTTCCACTGTTTCCCCATCGATTTCCCATGAAGTGAAGGGACTGGATGCCATGATCTTCGCTTTCTGAATGTTAAGCTTTAAGCCAACTTTTTCACTCTCTACTTTCACTTTCATCAAGAGGCTTTTTAGTTCTTCACTTTCTGCCATAAGGGTGGTGTCATCTGCATATCTGAGGTTATTGATATTTCTCCCAGAAATCTTGATTCCAGCTTGCGTTTCTTCCAGGCCAGCGTTTCTCATGATGTACTCTGCATATAAGTTAAATAAACAGGGTGACAATATACAGCCTTGACGAACACCTTTTCCTATTTGGAGCCAGTCTGTTGTTCCATGTCCAGTTCTAACTGTTGCTTCCTGACCTGCATACACATTTCTCAAGAGGCAGATCAGGTGGTCTGGTATTCCCATGCCTTTAAGAATTTTCCACAGTTTATTGTGATCCACACAGTCAAAGGCTTTGGCATAGTCAATAAAGCAGAAATAGATGCTTTTCTGGAACTCTCTTGCTTTTTCCATGATCCAGCGGATGTTGGCAGTTTGATCTCTGGTTCCTCTGCCTTTTCTAAAACCAGCTTGAACATCAGGAAGTTCACGGTTCACATATTGCTGAAGCCTGGCTTGGAGAATTTTGAGCAATACTTTACTAGCGTGTGAGATGAGTGCAATTGTGTGGTAGTTTGAGCATTCTTTGGCATTGCCTTTCTTTGGGATTGGGATGAAAACTGACTTTTTCCAGTCCTGTGGCCACTGCTGAGTTTTCCAAATTTGCTGGCGTCTTGAGTGCAGCACTTTCACAGCATCATCTTTCAGGATTTGGAATAGCTCAACTGGAATTCTATCACCTCCACTAGCTCTGTTCGTAGTGATGCTTTCTAAGGCCCACTTGACTTCACATTCCAGGATGTCTGGCTCTAGGTCAGTGATCACCCCATCGTGATTATCTGGGTCGTGAAGATCTTTGTTGTACAGTTCTCCTGTGTCTTCTTGCCACCTCTTCTTAATATCTTCTGCTTCTGTTAGGTCCATACCATTTCTGTCCTTTATCGAGCCCATCTTTGTTTAACTTTCCTTCTTGCCATGGTGTCTTGATTAGATGTGCTCAGTCACTCAGTCATCTGGCTTTTTTTTTTTTTTTTTTACTAGTTTATTTGGCTGCACTTGGTCTCAGTTGTGGCATGTGAAATCTGTTTCTCCAACCAGGGATCGAACTTGGGCCCCCTGCAGTGGGAGTGTGCAGAGTCTTAGCCACTGCACCACCAGGGAAGTCCCAGTCCTCTGACATTTTGCAACACCATGGACTGTAACCCTCCCATCTCCTCTGTCCATGGAATTTTCCAGGTGCATTTCCTACTCCATGGGATCTTCCCAACCCAGGAATTGAACCCATTTCTCTTGCATCTCCTGTATTGGCAGGTAGATTCTTTATCACTGCGCCACCTGGGAAGCCATAGCCTTTTTTTTTTTTTTTTTGCTGCACTGGGTATTAGTTCCTGTATATGGGATCTAGCTCCCTGACCATGGATTGAGCACCAGCCCCCTGCATTGGGAGCTTGGAGTCTTAGCCACTTGATGACCAGCGAAGTCCCAGCCATAGCATTTTGATGGATAGAATTTCCAAATTTAAATATAGTCCAGTTTTTCAGCCTATTGCTTTTTGGTTATTGCTTTATGTATACAGTTCAAGCCATCTTTTTCATAAACTATGAAGGAAGACACTTTAAGTTGCCTTCAGATGATTCTGATATTTGGAATTATAAACTCACATTATGCTAAGCATGCCATCTAAGAGAACTACACCTGAACCAGTCAAGAACAAATGGTTACCTTCTGTCAAGCCTCTAAGACTGGAGATCCTTACCTGTTATTTTTTGAATTAAATTTATCTTGATTGTTACATTGTCCAGATTATTTTGGTGTGACTTAAGTATATTTATCCTTGTAGACATCAAGACTTGTTTGCTTTTACTAATACCTCATGAAGATAATTAAAATTTTTTGTTCTCCATTCTTTCAATCAGTGCAATCTTAACTATTAAAATAATCTGACTTTTGGTATTGGCCTTATATGGAAGATTTCAAACTGAGCAGGGTACTTCCACATTACTTACTCATTTGTGCATTCAGTGAAGTCTGCAATTGGTTAAAATGTTGATCTTTAAATTTCATACACTTTTGTTACAATAGAAGTAAAATGTGGGACTACAAACTATGATCATTGCCTAAGGTGGGGAGAATTCTCATCTCAGTCCACTGTTTCTGTATCAGGAGTGGAGATTTATGGCAGTGATTCTGTACCTTCATTTCACTCCTTTCCCATCACCCTGAAACTCTGCTTTCTTGGAAGGGAACAGTGGAACTGAAACACTTTAATCCTAAATCAGTTTGGGTTTTTTTTTTTAAGTAGAGTCCTGGAAAATCTGCATTCAGTTGCTGAATATTTAACAAACACCTAACATTTATGATGTATCATAAGTTATACACAAATAAGACTTGGCCCTTATCTATAAGAAATATGAAGCAGGAGAACTGGGGGACATAGTTCATATAGTTAAGCTGTCTAGGTAGAAGGGAAAGCTGGTGAGGGATTTCTTCTTTTTCCTGCCATGGGTAGGTCAGTGATTAAACCAAAAGCCTAGTAGTCATTTTTTTTTTCTTTATATATATTTTATTGAACTATAGTTGACTTACAATGTTTCAGGTGCACAGAAAGGTGATTCAGTTAGACATATACACATATATTATTTTTCACTTTATTTCCCATTGTAGTTTATTACAAGATATTGACTATAGTTCCCTGTGCTATACAGTAAACTTTTGTTGCTTTTTGTGTATCTATTTTTTTTTAATTAAAAATCTAGCATTCTGTTCATACTAAGTCAAACAAGTAGAATCAAAATGCCATAAATTTTTTAGCTAGGCATAAGTTCATAAGTTTTCTTAAATATATTATACATACTATTTATATATATATATATCTCCAGAGGAAAAGCCTAGTAAGTAATTCTTTAAGAGATTTACTGTAAAACTATGCGCATCTCTACTTTCTCTAGTGTTCTTCCTGATGGCCATCTGTGTTTTTCAGTATTGAACACTAAGTGATGGCTATGCAGATGCAGCTTGAAGCAAATGCAGATACTTCTGTGGAAGAAGAAAGCTTTGGTCCGCAACCTATTTCCCGATTAGAGGTATGTGCTTGGTTGTTAATTTTAAAATTATAATGCTGGATAAGATTGTTCTACCTACTGGGAGGAATCACAACCTTTACATAAACTAAAATCCAAATTAGAGTTTTCAGAAGAGTTGTAAAGGATCCTGTGGAAAGACTTAATCTAAGACAGTTGTTAAACATAACTGCCAGGTCCCTTTTTTGTCAAGAATTCTTCCCCTCCTTCATCATTTTTCTTTCTTAGAACTGGATGTCAGAAACTAAGAAGCCCTAGGATCCCATGAGAATCTGTGCTATTTGTACTAAGTATGAAATTACCATCCAGGGAATTGTAGTGGCCTGGGCCAGCTATGCAGGAAGTGGAGAGGAACAAAATCCCTCCACCAGCTTGGATCTGTGATGAAGTTACTAAGAAGACAGCTGTCATAGACTGGCTTGGGGTTAAGGTGCGAGAGTTCAAGACTCTGTGCAAGAACATCAAGCACCAAACCTGGGGCCTTGCACTATTTCTGCACATTGTACAGCGGTCCCACAGTGAGTGCCATTGGCTTGGGCTGAAAGAATCAGGAGAGTATACTGAGAAAGTCCTCATTCTGGTCTCTTTATGCATATTCCTCCCATCCCCCACCTAAGCTTCAGCTCTTCAGAGGATACTTAAACGGGTTTGTTAAACACATTGGAGAATTCAGAGTCATAACTTTTGGTTTCAGTGAGCATCCTTATAACCACACATGTGTATTGCTTATTGCTTAAATCTTTATAACAGACCTGGTTTCTAGGGGTATGTACTATTTCTCTCCCCTCTCCCAAACCTTCCCTGACCCCAGATACATACATATCCCGCTAATAATGCATGCTTTCCCCAAAGTCATGGTTTTGGTGGCTAATAAAACCAAAGCTGACTTTGTTTATCAGTAGAAGGAAGTGCCTTTGGGTGGTTTGTTTTTGAGAAGTGACATGTAAATCCCTGACCAAAAATAGTTTTCCTCATTCTTAATATCAGTTGTTAAAGCCGAGCTTTCCGGTTATTGGGCAACAAAGAATGTATGCTAAGGTATGCTCCCCTTAGCTCTGGGACAGTCTTAATCTGTTTACCCAGCTTAGTGTAAAACTTATTTATTCTTTATGTGTGCTTGATGTAGAAAACTTTGGGAAGCACCAGTTTAAAGTGGCCTTTTAGGGCCCAGGTCTCAAAGTTCATTTAGAGTTCCAGTCAAAAGGTTTAGTTACAAGTTTAATCCCAATTCATGATAAGAGTCTTTTAATATACATAGTGCTAGTTTAAGACTACTGGTTTTGATAATGAATGAAAACTAAAAAAAAGTGAAAGTGAAGTCGCTCAATCATGTCTGATTCTTTGTGACCCCGTAGACTGTATGTAGCCTTCCAGGCTCCTCCGTCCTTGGGATTCTCCAGGCAAGAATACTGGAATGGGTAGCCTTTCCCTTCTCCAGGGGATCTTCCCAACCCAGGGATCAAACCCAAATCTCCCGTGTTACAGGCAGACTCTTTACCATCTGAGCCACCAAGAGAATACCTTTGATGATGAATAGATTGGTAATTTGTTATGAAATGCATCATATGTAGGGCATACTTTTTAAAGCTTTTGCATATAATATCACAGTTAAAAACAGCCCTGTGAAATAAGTAGGGCCAATATCCACATTCAACAAATGAGAGAACCAAAGTTTAGATTTATCCGTAGTTTTCTTCACTTGCAGCAGTGTGGTATAAATGCCAATGATGTGAAGAAATTGGAAGAAGCTGGATTTCATACCGTAGAGGCTGTTGCCTATGCACCAAAGAAGGAGCTAATAAATATCAAGGGGATTAGTGAAGCCAAAGCTGATAAAATTCTGGTAAGTACCGCTTGTGTGACCGAAAGAGGAAGCAGTAGGAGTGGTATAGAAGAGTATACGGTGAAAGGCCGCAGTTTCCCATCTTCCATCCCCTGTGTGCCACCCTCTTTTCCCTTTTCCAGAAGTGACTATATTACCAGCTAATTATCTTTGTGTGTCTCCTTGCATAAACTGGGATTTTTCCTAGGGAACTGCAGTATCATGGGGGTATGATAAATATTGCCATAAATAGTGCCAGTTTGCACTCCTACCAACCGTGAGTGATGTGTGCCTTATCATTTCTGGATGTTATAATTTCATGCCTTTGAAATATACTCATTAGTATGTAGCACTGAAAATAGTTTTGAAGAACATTCATTGACATATGAAAATGTTCCTGATATAAGAAAGCAGGTTAAAAAATGTGTTTGCCTGCTTATGTCTTTATCTTTTTAAATGTGTGTATTTATATACATACAGCATGTACACTGGGGATAACTACAGTCAAATACTAACACTGTTGTTTCTGGATGGTGAGAATGTGAACAGTTTTTATTTTTGCCTCAATTTTCTGAAGTTTCTGCAGTTTCTATAATAGACTTGTATTACTTTATTTTTTAAATATTTATTTATTTATTTGGCTGCACTGGGTCTTAGTTGCAGCAGGTGTGATCTAGTTCCCTGAGGAGGGATCAAAACCAGGCCCCTTGCATTGGGAGGGTGGACTCTTAGCCACTGGACCACTAGGAAAGTCCCCTAAACATGTATTACTTTAAATAGAAAAGTTGTTTTTATTCCTTGAATATTAGAGTCATGTTAATTAGGCTGCCAGTGTGTACAGTCTATGAATTAACTAGTTATAAGCAAGATTCTTTATAATCATGAGAAAGTTGGATTACAAATCATTAATGCTTATTTTTTTTTAACTTTAGTAAATGATGTAAAAGTGATTTTACAGGCTTAACCAAAATAAGGTATAATAATCCTTTATATTATATTGCACTTTAACTTTTTTAATTGAAATTTTACATTAGACTATAGTTGATTTACCATGTTGTGTTTCAGGTGTATAGCTAAGTGATTCCTATGTCAATACATATACAATATCCATTCTTTTTAGATTCTTTTCCAGTACAGGTTATTATAGAATATTGAATAGAGTTCCCGTATAGCACTTTAACTTTGAAATCCCATCCCTTTTGTATACACAGTATTCTCACTTGCCCTGCGTACCGACACTGGGAGAGAGAGGTAGGACCAGTGTTATCTCTGCCTTACAGATAAGGAAACTTAGGCACAGTGGTTCAGTTATTTATCCAACGTTACGCAGTTGATTGCAGAACTAAGACTAGAATCCAGTTAATTTCATCCTGATATACTGTGATACTTTCTTATTTCCCTCCAATGTTTTGCAGCTACTATTCATTTTTCTTGCTCCATGTATTCCTTTGGCACTCATAGTACCCTGTGATTACATTTTATTTTATGTATTTTATCCTTTGGCATTTATAGGCTATACCTTGGAGATAATTGCAGGTTAGGTTCCAGACCACCACAACAAAGCAAATATCGCAGTGAAGCAAGTCACACGAATTTTTTGGTTTCCTGTTGCCTATAAATATTATGTTTACACTATTTTGTAGTCTGTTAACTATACAATAGTATTAGATCTACAAATAACCTTGATTTAAAAATACTTCACTATTAAAAAATGCTAACCATCATCTGAGCCTTCAGCAATTTATATTCTTTTTGTTGGTGAGAGTCTTGCCTTGACGTTTATGACTGCGGACTGATCAGGGTGGTGGTTGCTGAAGGTTGGGGTGGCTGCAGCAATTTCTTAAAATAAGACCACAGTGAAGTTTGCCACATAGATTGAATCTTCCTTTGTTTTCATGAATGATTTCTCTGTAATATGCAATGCTATTTGATAGCATTGTAAAATTTTTATTTAATGTTTTGGCTGCCCTGGGCATTTGTTGCTCCATGAGGGCTATTATGGTTGCAGTGCATGGACTTTTCATTAGCTTCTCTTGTTGCGAAACTCGGGCCCTAAGCGTGGGCTTAGTTGCCCCATGGCATGTAGAATGGTCCCAGACCAGGGATTGAACCCATGTCCCCTGCATTGGCAGATGGATTCTTAACCACTGAACCACCAGGGAAGTCCTATTTTATAGCATTTTATCCCCAGGAGAAATTTTACTAGATTGGCATCAGCCCTCTCAAACACTGCCATTGCTTTATCAACCAGGTTTATATCATATTCTAAATCTTTTGTTGTCATCTCACCAATCTTCACAGCAATTTCGCCAGTAGATTCTATTTCAAGAAACCACCCTTTGCTTATCCATAAGAAGCAGCTCCTTATCCGTGAAAGTTTTCTCATGATACTGCAGTGTTTCAGCCACAACTTCAGGCTCCACTTCTAGTTCTTTTGCTGTTTCCACCAAATCTGTATTTACTTCCTCTGCTAAAGTCTTGAACCTGTCAGAGTCATCCATGAGAGTGAAAATCAACTTCTTTCAGGCTCCTGTTAAATGACAGTTTGACCTTTTCCCATGAACCACAAATTTACTTCTTTTTTTTGTTAATACTTTCTTTTTTAACAAATGTACTTAATGGCATCTTGGATGGTAAGTCCTTTCCAGAAGATTTTCAACTGATTTTGCCCAGATCCATCAGAGGAATCACTGTCTATGACAACTGTGGTCTTACAAGATGCATTTCTTAAATAATAAGATTTGAAAGGCAGAATTACTCCTGATTCACAGGGTGCAGAATGGATATTGTGTTAGCAGGCATGAAAACAACATTAAATCTCATTGTGCATATCCAAAGCTTGTGAGTAACTGGGTATGTTGTCAGTGAGCAATAATAGTTTGAAAGGATCTTTCCTAAGCAATTGGTCTCAACAGTGGGTTTAAAATATTCAGTAAACTGTTTTAAACAGGTGTGCCATTGTCCAGACTTGTTGCATTTATAGAGCACAAGCAGAATAGATTTAGCATAATTCTTAAGGGCTCTAGGAATTTTAGGATGGTAAATAAACATTGGCTTCAACTTAAAGTCACCAGTGGCATTAGCTGCTAAAAAGAGAGCCGGCTGATTCTTTGAAAACTGTTGAAGCCAGGCCTTGACTTCTCTTCTGTAGCTATGAAAGTCCTCGATGGCATCTTCTTCCAATATAACGTTATTTTGTCTACATTGAAAATCTGTTTAGTGTAGCCACCTTCATTCTTTATCTTAGCTAGATCTTCTGGATAATTTGATGCAGCTTCTACATTAGCCCTTGCTGCTTCACCTTGCTCTTAAATGTTATGGAGATGGCTTTTTTCCTAGCTTCAGATTTTTCTTCTGCAGCTTTCTCATCTCCCTTAGCCTTCCCTGAATTAAGAGAGTAGGACTTTGCTCTGAACTAGGCTTTGGCTAAAGGGAATGTTATGGCTGCTTTGATCTTCTACCCAAGCCACTAAAATTTTCTTCATATTAGCAATAAGGCTATTTGTTACTATTCATGTATTTCACTGGGGTAGTGCTTTTAATTTCCTTCAAGAAGTTCCTCTGCATTCACAACTTGGTTAACGGTTTGGCACAAGAGGCCTAGCTTTCAGCCTATTGCAACTTTTGACATGCCTTCCTCACTAAACCAAATCATCTCTAGTCTTTTTCTTTAAAGTGACAGATGTACAGGTTCACTCCTTTCACTTGAACACCTGAAGGCCACTGTGCTGTGCTGTGCTTAGTTGCTCAGTCATGTTCAACTCTTTGCGACCCCTTAGACTGTAGCCTGCCAGGCTCCTCTGTTCATGGGGATTCTCCAGGCAAGAATATAGGAGTGGATTACCATGCTCTCCTCCAGGGGATCTTCCCAAACCAGGGATCGAACCCAGGTCTCCCGCATTGCAAGTGGATTCTTTACCATCTGCGCCACCAGGGAAGCCCATTGTAGGGTTATTTATTGGCCTGATTTCAGTATGGTTGTGTCTTAAGGAACAGGGAGACCTCAGGGGAGAGAGAGATGGGGATATGGTCAGTGGGTAGAGCAGTCAGAACACACAGATTTATCAGTTAAGTTCACTGTCTTCTATAGGTGTAGTTTGTGGCACCCCAAAACAATTATAGTAACATCAAAGATTGCTGACCACAGATCACCATTGTCTAGTTAAAGAGTTTGATTAGCTTTGCTGTTGAAGTTTTCTATAATGTAAAGCAAGTGTTTAATTTATAAAATTATATTTTATAGTTTTATGTTGATGGCTGTTATAGTTTCACAGAAATTTTCTCTGAAAAAAAATCATCTTCAAAAGCTAAAGAATCTTCAAAAAATGCTTCCTGCAGCTTCAGTGCATGTAGTTCTACCACATAACCTAGTCTGATGGACAATATCTGAGATTTAATTTAATATCTCATATAATATATATACAACTCAGTAAATTCTGTTTTATCAGGTATTATACTAAGAGCTTTGAATTTTTAAGTGCTAGCAAGGCTGTTTTATAGTATTAATTCATTCAGGGCGCAAATATCATAAGTAATTCTTAATTTAAATCTTTAAACATGTTGCCCATCTATGGAAGTATGAAGTTGTCATTTATTGGATTGCTCAAGTAAATAAATTTGTTGAAGTGGTGACTTAATTGAATAAGAATTCTGAATACCTAATACCTCTTTGAAAGATTGTGATACTATTAAGCCAGTAGGTGTCCCTAAAGTCTGTTTGTTGTTTCTCTCTGGGTATCAGTTTTTGTGACTCAGTGAATCCTGACCTTTGCTTATGCCTTGTCAGACATTAAAAAAAACTTTGTCAGACAGTGAAAATTCCTACAGATATAAGACAGATGAAAGCAAGCTTATTATATAAACAAAAGAAGTCAAGTTCTGCCAGACTCTGCAGTTGGCAGTTTGGCAAAACCATGCCAAATTACTTATGATATTTGTGCCCTGAACGAATGAAATTACTTCCAATTCCATATTGGTTATAATATGTTCCTTTAAAGTTCAACATTCAGAAAACTAAGATCATGGCATCCGGTCCCATCACTTCATGGCAAATAGATGGGGAAACAGTGGCTGACTTTATTTTTCTGGGCTCCAAAATCACTGCAGATAGTGATTGCAGCCATAAAATAAAAAAAATACTTACTCCTTGGAAGGAGAGTTATGACCAACCTAGACAGCATATTAAAAAGCAGAGACATTACTTGTCAACAAAGGTCCATCTAGTCAAGGCTATGGTTTTTCCAGTGGTCATGTATGGATGTGAGAGTTGGACTATAAAGAAAGCTGAGCAAAGAAGAATTGATGCTTTTGAACTGTGGTTTTGGAGAGGACTCCTGAGAGTCCCTTGAACTGCAAGGAGATCCAGCCAGTCCACCCTAAAGGAGATCAGTCTTGAATATTCATTGGAAGGACTGATGCTGAAAGTTGAAACTCCAATACTTTGGCTACCTGATGCGAAAAGCTGACTCATTTGAAAAGACCCTGATCCTGGGAAAGATTGAGGGCGGGAGGAGAAGGGGACGACAGAGGATGAGATGGTTGGATGGCATCACCGACTCAATGGACATGAATTTGGGTGAACTCCGGGAGTTGGTGATGGACAGGGAGGCCTGGTGTGCTGCGATTCATGGGGTCACAAAGAGTCAGACACGACTGAGCAACTGAAATGAACTGAAGAGCTCATAGACTAGAAAATGTAGGGGCTAAATGACAAGAAGGGATAACATCTTCTTCTGTGAGTTTGATATTTTCCTTCCACATTTTTGAGTAAAATTTTTGAACTTACTGTAAAGTTGAAAGAATTTTGCAATGAACACTCATTTATCCACCATCTGGACAGTACTATAACATTTTAATATACTTGCTTTATCATCTATCTGTTTATCTATCTCTCTAGCCATCAGTACATCTTGGCTCTTTTTGTGCTTTTTAAAGAAAGTTGCAGTACATTTCCCCCTAAATATTTTAGCATTTATTAAACTAGAGTTCCATATTGACTTACAATTTCTTCTCCCCTTTCTTTAGTATTCTTACTTTTTAATTTTCATTGATCTTCATTTGTCCTAAAGATTGGTAGAAGTTATGGGGGAAATGAAGTAAAGAAATTCTCAAAAAATAAAAAAAAAAGATTTCTCAGAGCTAAAGGCAAACAGAAGTCTAAGGCCCCATAAAATGTCAAAGACCCACACCTGGACTCCTGAGTGTGAAATTTTCAGTATACCAGTTATAAAGAGAAGACTGAAAGGTTTCAGAGGAAAAAAAGTAAGTGACCTCTAAAGGAACAAAAATCAGAAAGATAGCATGTCTCTTATTAGAAGTCTAGGTGGTAGAAGCTAGTAGAGCAGTCCCTTCAAAATTCTGAGGGTAAATGATTTTAAACCTATAATTCTATTGGTAACAATATTACTCACCCAGTGTTAGGGCAGAATACAACATTTTCAGAAATACAAGAATTCCGAACATTTTGCTCTTATCTATTCTTTCTTAGGAAGTTATCAATACTTGAGGATATGCTTTACTAAAATCAGGGTAGAAAATACAGAACCTAGGTTGGAGTGGCTCTATGTCAGGTAGCCAGTGAAAGAGCAGAGAGCCCGGTTTGGAGAAAGAAGGAAAGGATGTCTTTAGGGGAAAGGAGTCAATAGAATACATAGTAAGACTGAGAGACTGGAGATTTTGAGAAGTGATAAAGTCAGAGAATACTAGAGAAAGATATGGCTCAGATATAAAAGCAATGTAAAACAGAGCATGATTTTGAAACTAGTGGCATTTAAAAAAATTTATTTGAACTTGACAGATAACTTTGAGAGACATCATTTGTTAACATTGGAACTTCAGTGAAGTAATTATATTTCTAGCATACCCTTTGGTTCTGCAGTAACTATAATACACACGTTATAATCAATTTTTAAGTGAAGTATTAAACATATAGAGAAGTTTAGAGAATAAAGCAAGTCCACTATTCACCTTTTCATTAGTTTTTTCCCTTTGTGGAAAGTTTTTAAATTACAAGTTTAATCTCTACTTGCTATAGATTTATCCAGATTTTCTCCTCCCTCCCTCTCTCTTTTTTTCTCTCTTCCTCTCCCACTTTCTTTCTCTTTCTCTTCGTGTTTCTCTTTCTTTTAATTTCCTTCATTCCTTCCTCCCTCCCTGTTTTCTTTCTTTTGTTAGATTCAGTTTATTTTACTGAATTTAGATTCAAGTTTGGCTAATTAGTTGGGATCTGGACTTGAATTCTTTTTCTACTTCAGTGAGTTTTGATAGTTTGTGTTTTTCTGGAAGTTTCTTTGTTTCTTGTAAATTATTTAATCTGTTGGCATAGATTTATTTTTGTAAGGGTTGTAGAAATGTCCCCTCTGTCATTTCTGATTTTAGTGATTTGACTCTTTATAAATCAATTTTGTTGATTTTTTTCAAAGAAGCAACTTCTGGTTTTAATGATTTTTCTCTATTGTATTTCTATTCTCTATTTTACCAGTTTCCACTCAGATTTTATCTTCTTCCTTCTGCTTGCTTTATGTTTAGTTTGCTCTTTTTTCAATAACTTAAGGTGGGAAGATTAGACTATTAATTTAAGATCTTTCTAATATAGGTGTTTACAGCTGTAAATCTCCCTTTAAATACTGCTTTTGCTATATCCCATAAGTTTTAGTGTGTTTTGTCTTAATTTCATTGATTTCAGTGACTCTTCTAAATTGCCTTGTGATTTCTTCTTTGGTTCATTGCTTATTTAGGAATATTATGTTTAATCTCCATGTATCTGAAAGCTTTTATTTTTAAATTTTGGAATCAACCTATAGACTGATCGTTAATGGCTTATCAGTGACTACAAAGTAGAATTAAATGTTTTCAACCTGACAGGGTAAAAGAAAATGTACAGTTGACAGAGATGGAAAAGTAGATGAGAGGGCAAAGATCAAAGGACAAATGTCCTCATTTAACAAAGTAGAAAGTTAAGAGATACATTCTGTGGTTGATGGAACAGGAAACAAAGGTTTAAATACACTGAACTTTGTACCATATTGTCAGGCAAACTATGTATGTGTTGGTCTATCAGTTTGTTGTTTTTAACTACATGAGTGTATTATTTGAATTGACAATTATTTAAACAATTGCCTGTCTTCTTGGAGTCTCTAAATTAGTTTATCCTTTATTTGCCAGAGAGAAAATAATCCTAGAACTAGAACTTACGAGTGTTTTGATAACTTTTTAAAGAGAAATCATTATGGAAATTTTGTTAGATGTTACCTCTTCCCACTACATGTCTAATTTTTACTTTATTAAGTGTATTTCATCAGTTTCACATTTCTTATTTTACCCCAGACTGAGGCAGCTAAATTAGTTCCAATGGGTTTCACCACTGCAACTGAGTTCCACCAAAGGCGATCTGAGATCATACAGATTACTACTGGCTCCAAAGAACTTGACAAACTGCTTCAAGGTATCATAATCTCTTAACCTATGTCATGAACTACGGTTAGCAAAGCATCCAGGTTATAGAACATAACTAAGATATTTGGTTCATGTTTATGTGTTAGATAGAATTAAGAAATAAAGGAAAAGTAAGACTGAAGGGTGAGGCGACTTTAAAAATACTAAAATTATCTGCCAATTCAATAATTTAATCTTCAATTAATAATTGCATTCTTGAGAGTCATCTCCCTCTGCCTAAAGAAATAATATAACCTTTTACTCTACCACAAGGTAGAAAATCTGATGGCTGGTTAACATACTACATTGTAGTATCAGTACATTGTGGTGCACACTAATTTTCAGGACCTGATGAAAAGCTGTGAAGTTTTTGAATTTTGAAAGCATCGCTGTCCTAAATTTTAGTGTTAGATTTGGTTCTTGTTGCTTCCCCAAATATTTGATCATATCTTACCTTTTACCTCATAATGAGGTCAAAAAAGCTTCCTACCTTATAAGTTATTGGAATTAAATGAATTGATAGCACAATGACAGATATACAAAAAATATTTGGTAAATGTTAGATATTATCTATAATTTATTTTTTAAATGACTGCTTATGGACTTGTGATGGTATTGTTCTGTATATTGGTTGTGGTGATACTTACATGAAGCTACAAATGTGATAAATTGCATAGTACACCCCACCCCAGTACTTTTGCCTGGAAAATCCCATGGACGGAGGAGCCTGGTAGGCTCCAGTCCGTGGGGTCGCTAAGAGTCGGACACGACTGAGTGACTTCACTTTGACTTTTCACTTTCATACATTGGAGAAGGAAATGGCAACCCATTCCAGTGTTCTTGCCTGGAGAATCCCAGGGACAGGGGAGCCTGGTGAGCTTCCGTCTATGGGGTCGCACAGAGTCAGACACGACTGAAGCGACTTAGCAGCAGCACACAGACACACAAATGAGTGCATATGTAGCTGGAGAAATCAGAAGAAGCTCTGTGGATTGTATGGATGTCAATTTTCTGATATTTATACTATAATTATATAAAACATTAACATTGGGGGAGGCTGGATGAAGAATGCATGGAACCTCTATATTTCTTTGCAGTTGTCTATGAATCTAGAATTTTTTCCTAATGAGGTATTTTTAAAATTACTGCTTGTTGAAGATTGGGTCTCTAAATCATGTAAACATCTTTCTGATGAGCTACTGGGACGTTTCTATGGTTATGCTTCTAACATTTGTATTGTGCTAAGAGATGTTTCTTTTTTTAGGAGGAATTGAGACTGGATCCATCACAGAGATGTTTGGAGAATTCCGAACTGGGAAGACCCAGATCTGTCATACATTGGCTGTAACATGCCAGGTGAGCTGTTGGAACTCTGCCTAATCATATCAGCAAGAATGAGTTGATTCCTGCTACTGGCAAGCATCTGTTAGCATGGACCAAAAAAGCACTTTATCTGTCTTCAAAAATGCTAGGGGGACTTTCTTGGCAGGGCCAGTGGTTAAGACTCTGAACTTCCTCTCAGGGGGCACAGGTTTGATTCCTGCTTGGGTATTGAACCTGTTCATACTGCATGACTCAGCCGAAAAAGAATGCTATAGCTAATTAGAAGACATATTGCTACTGTAAGACTTCCAAACAGCTCGGAAACTTTTAGATTATTAATTTCACATACTTTCTTACTATCCACTAGGCCTCTCTTGGCTTTTTTTGCCCTCTTCACTAGTTTAGATTTATGATTCTTCATTAGAGTCATTCCTTTACAGATGCCCTCAGATTTACATTCCCCATCTGAAGAGATGCCATTCTTAGATGAACCCTATCTATGTTTTCAGTGCCTGATTTCCCCAATAGCTGATCATACTAGAGAAAAATCTTAACTAGTTGGAGGAGCCTGGTAGGCTACAGTCCATGGGGTCGCTAAGAGTCAGACATGACTGAGCGACTTCACTTTCTCTTTTCACTTTCATGCACTGGAGAAGGAAATGGCAACCCACTCCAGTGTTCTTGCCTGGAGAATCCCAGGGACGGGGAAGCCTGGTGGGCTGCCGTCTATGGGGTCACACAGAGTCGGACACGACTGAAGTGACTTAGCATAGCATAGCATAGCATAGTAGTTAGGTAGTTAAAGCTGATTGACCTCACTTAAATTTAAGATGACAGGCTTTAACATTTAATACTGCTTGGCAGATCTCCTGAAAATTTTTCATTCAGGCAACGTTTTCTCCCACTCAGTAAGAATCTCGTAATTTGTCCTTTTTCTTCAAACTTTCATGCTTCTCTTCAGCCAAATTAATCTAAACTGTTCTCCACATCACAACTATAAACTCATGTAGCTTTTATAAAACTTTTATTTTATGAAGTATAGTTGATTTACAGTGTTAATTTCTGCTGTCTAGTGAAGTGATTCAGTTATACTAATATATACATTCTTTTTCATATTCTTTTCCATTGTGGTTTGTCATAGGATTTTATTTATTTATTTATCTGGCTGCATTAGGTCTTAGTTGCAGCATGCGGGATCTTGTCTGTTGCATCATGTAGGATCCTTCATTGTGGTGCACAGACTCTCTAGTTGTGGCACCCAGGCTAGGTAGTTGCATTGCGCAGGTTCCAGAGCATGCGGGCTCTAGTTGTGGCTCATGGGCTTAACTGCCTCACAGCATGTAGGATCTTGGTTCTCCAGTGAAGGATCAAACCCATGGCCTTTGCATTGCATGGTGGATTCTTAACCACTGGATCACCAGGGAAGTCTCTTGTAATAGAACATTGAATGTGGTTCCTTGTACTGTATAATAGGACCTTGTTGTCTATCCATTCTGTATAATACTTTGCAACTGCTAATCCCAAGCTCCCAATATATCCATCCCCAGCATCCCCCTCCCCTTTTCTCTATGTCTGTTTTGTAGATAAGTGTGTTTGTGTCACATTTTAGATTCCACTTGTAAGTGATATCATATGGCATTTGTCTTTCTCTTTCCGACTTAGTTCACTTAGTATGATAATCTCTAGGTCCATCCATGTTGCTGCAAATGGCAGTGTTTCGTTCATTTTTATGCCTGAGTAATATTCCATTGTATATATGCACATCTTCTTTATCCATCTGTCAGTGGACATTTAGGCTATTTCCATGTCTTGGCTGTATGATAGTGCTGCTGTGAACACGGGTGCGTGTATCTTTTAGAACTAAAGTTTTGTCTGGGTATATGCCCAAGAGTAGGATTGCTGGAGCATATGATAACTCTTATTTTAGTTTTTTGAGGAACCTCCATACTGTTTTCCGTAGTGGCTATACCAATTTACATTCCCACCAACAGTGTAGGAGGATTCCTTTTTCTCCACACCCTCCCCAGCATTTGTTATTTGTAGGCTGTTTAATGAGGGCTATTCTGAGTGATGTGAGGTAAATCCATCTATCTATAGCCACCTTTTCTTACCTTGGGTTACAATAGAGAGTGTCTCTTTTCCTCTCAAAGGTCCTACCATTGTGATCTGGTTACCATGCCTTGCCACTTTTCCAAGGACTCTGCTCCTTCTAGTTTCTGGTCTACCTCTCTATTAAATTATTTTCATTGTTATACAAGCATGCCTAGTATCTCCTACATTAGGGAAAAAACTTCCCTAGATGCCTTCTGTTTCTTCTTTGTTTGCTTTGCTAGGATGGATTTGGAAACAGACGCAATGAGTTAAACAATTCCTAAGATCATATCACATTTAAGTAGTAGCTACAGGAATCAAACCCAACTTCAGAGCCCATGCTGTTAAAACTCATTAAAGTAGTACCTGGCTTATAGTAACTGATTTGTTTACTACTGTACTGCTAGTGCCTAAGTCAGTGCTCAGTAAATACTGGAATGAATGGAGATGATTGAATTAGATGTCCTAAGGCATGCCAGGCTTCAGCAATACGTGAACTGTGAACTTCCACATGTTCAAGCTGGTTTTAGAAAAGGCAGAGGAGCAGAGATCAAATTGCCAACATCTCCTGGATCATGGAAAAAGCCAGAGAGTTCCAGAAAAACATCTATTTCTGCTTTATTGTCTATGCCAAAGCCTTTGACTCTGTGGATCACAAGAAACTGTGGGAAATTCTGAAAGAGATGGGAATCCCAGACCACCTGATCTGCCTCTTGAGAAACCTATATGCAGGTCAGGAAGCGACAGTTAGAACTGGACATGGAACAACAGACTGGTTTCAAATAGGAAAAGGAGTACGTCAAGGCTATACATTGTCACCCTGCTTATTTAACTTATATGCAGAGTACATCATGAGAAACGCTGGGCTGGAAGAAGCACAAGCTGGAATCAAGATTGCCAGGAAAAATAGCAATAACCTCAGATGTGCAGATGACACCACTCTTATGGCAGAAAGTGAAGAGGAACTAAAAAGCCTCTTGATGAAAGTGAAAGAGGAGAGTGAAAAAGTTGGCTTAAAGCTCAACATTCAGAAAACGAAGATCATGGCATCCAGTCCCATCACTTCATGGGAAATAGATGGGGAAACAGTGGAAACTGTGTCAGGCTTTATTTTTCTGGGCTCCAGAATCACTGTAGATGGTGATTGTAGCCATGAAGTATAAAGATGCTTACTCCTTGGAAGGAAAGTTATGACCAACCTAGACAGCATATTCAAAAGAGGAGACATGACTTTGCCAACAAAGGTCCATCTACTCAAGGCTATGGTTTTTCCAGTAGTCATGTATGGATGTGAGAGTTAGACTGTGAAGAAAGCTGAGTGCCAAAGAATTGATGCTTTTGAACTGTGGTGTTGGAGAAGACTCTTGAGAGTCCCTTGGACTGCAAGGAGATCCAACCAGTCCATTGTAAAGGAGATTGGTCCTGGGATTTCTTTGGAAGGACTGATGCTGAAGCTGAAACTCCAGTACTTTGACCACCTCATGCAAAGAGTTGACTTATTGGAAAAGACTCTGATGCTGGGAGGGATTGGGGGCAGGAGGACAAGGGGACGACAGAGGATGAGATGGCTGGATGGCATCACCGACTCGATGGACGCGAGTTTGAGTGAACTCCGGGAGTTGGTGATGGACAGGGAGGCCTGGTGTGCTGCGATTCATGGGGTCTCAAAGAGTCGGACACGACTGAGTGACTGAAGTGAACTGAAGGCATACCTGATATATTAGTAAATAGAAAATACAGGGGAAATAGCATAAGTATTTAAGGAAGAAACAGGATTCCATCACACTAGAGTAATCATTGAATACTTTATGGGAAAAAGAGATTAGGCCAGGATCCTGAAAAATGTTAAATTTTACCAGGTAAATAAACTAAAAAGCATTTAGCTATAGGGAATGGTATGAACAGGGCAGAGACAGGGGAGCATAACATAATAAGACAAAATAAGCCCATTTACCTAGCTCAGAAGTTGTATTTGAACAAATTGTAGGGGACAAAACTTTGAAAAGGACACGTCAAGATCATTTTATAAGGTCTTGACCAAAGTATAAGAAGTATAGACTTGATTCTATAGAGAGTGGGGATCATTCAGCATTTTTCAACAGAAGAGAAGCATGAGCAAATTTTCAGAAATATTCTGGTAGCAACTTGTGTAATGAACTAAAAGGAGAGGCAGGAGCTAAAGATAGCTGAGGGATCAGATCAGATCAGATCAGTCGCTCAGTCGTGTCCGACTCGTTGCGACCCCATGAATCACGGCACGCCAGGCCTCCCTGTCCATCACCATCTCCTGGAGTTCACTCAGACGCATGTCCATCAAGTCAGTGATGTCATCCAGCCATCTCATCCTCTGTCATCCCCTTCTCTTGCCCCCAATCCCTCCCAGCATCAGATTCTTTTCCAATGAGTCAATTCTTTGTATGAGGTGGCCAAAGTACTGGAGTTTCAGCTTCAGCTTCATTCCTTCCAAAGAAATCCCAGGGCTGATCTTCTTTAGAATGGGCTGGTTGGATCTCCTTGCAGTCCAAGGGACTCTCAAGAGTCTTCTCCAACACCACAGTTCAAAAGCATCAATTCTTTGGCTCTCAGCCTTCTTCACAGTCCAACTCTCACATCCATACATGACTACAGGAAAAACCATAGCCTTGACTAGATGAACCTTTGTTGGCAAAGTAATGTCTCTGCTTTTGAATATGCTATCTAGGTTGGTCATAACTTTCCTTCCAAGGAGTAAGCATCTTTTAATTTCATGGCTGCAATCACCATCTGCAGTGATTTTGCAGCCCAGAAAAAGAAAGTCTGACACAGTTTCCACTGTTTCCCCATCTATTTCCCATCAAGTGATGGGACTGGGTGCCATGATCTTCGTTTTCTGAATGTTGAGCTTTAAGCCAACTTTTTCACTCTCCACTTTCACCTTCATCAAGAGGCTTTTTAGTTCCTCTTCACTTTCTGCCATAAGGATTGTGTCATCTGCATATCTGATGTTATTGATGTTTCTCCCGGCAATCTTGATTCCAGCTTGTGTTTCTTCCAGTCCAGTTTCTCATGATGTACTCTGCATATAAGTTAAATAAACAGGGTGACAATATACAGCCTTGACGTACTCCTTTTCCTATTTGGAACCAGTCTGTTGTTCCATGTCCAGTTCTAACTGTTGCTTCCTGACCTGCATACACATTTCTCAAGAGGCAGATCAGGTGGTCTGAATTTTCTTTCAGAATTTTCCACAGTTTATTGTGATCCACACAGTCAAAGGCTTTGGCATAGTCAATAAAGCAGAAATAGATGCTTTTCTGGAACTCTCTTGCTTTTTCCATAATCCAGCGGATGTTGGCAGTTTGATCTCTGGTTCCTCTGCCTTTTCTAAAACCAGCTTGAACATCAGGAAGTTCACGGTTCAAATATTGCTGAAGCCTGGCTTGGAGAATTTTAAGCATTACTTTACTAGCGTGTGAGATGAGTGCAGTTGTGTGGTAGTTTGAGCATTGTTTGGCATTGCCTTTCTTTGGGATTGGATGGAAAACTGACCTTTTCCAGTCCTGTGGCCACTGCTGAGTTTTCCAAATTTGCTGGCATCTTGAGTGCAGCACTTTCACAGCATCATCTTTCAGGATTTGAAATAGCTCAACTGGAATTCTGTCACCTCCTCTAGCTTTGTTCGTAGTGATGCTTTCTAAGGCCCACTTGACTTCACATTCCAGGATGTCTGGCTCTAGGTCAGTGATCACCCCATCGTGATTATCTGGGTCGTGAAGATCTTTTTTGTACACTTCTTCTGTGTCTTCTTGCCACCTCTTCTTAATATCTTCTGCTTCTGTTAGGTCCATACCATTTCTGTCCTTTATCGAGCCTATCTTTGCCTGAAATGTTCCTTTGGTATCTCTGATTTTCTTGAACAGATCTCTAGTCTTTTCCATTCTATTGTTTTCCTCTATTTCTTTGCATTGATCGCTGAGAAAGGCTTTCTTATCTCTTCTTGCTATTCTTTGGAACTCTGCATTCAGATACTTATATCTTTCCTTTTCTCCTTTGCTTTTTGCTTCTCTTCTTTTCACAGCTATTTGTAAGGCCTCCCCAGACAGCCATTTTGCTTTTTTGCATTTCTTTTCCATGGGGATGGTCTTGATCCCTGTCTCCTGTACAATGTCATGAACCTCATTCCATAGCTCATCAGGCACTCTATCAGATAAGCCCTTAAATCTATTTCTCACTTCCACTGTATAATCATAAGGGATTTGATTTAGGTCATACCTGAATGGTCTAGTGGTTTTCCCTACTTTCTTCAATTTCAGTCTGAATTTGGCAACTAGGAGTTCATAATCTGAGCCACAGTCAGCTCCTGGTCTTGTTTTTGTTGACTGTATAGAGCTTTTCCATCTTTGGCTGCAAAGAATATAATCAATCTGATTTCGGTGTTCACCATCTGGTGATGTCCATGTATAGAGTCTTCTCTTGTGTTGTTGGAAGAGGGTATTTGCTATGACCAGTGCATTTTCTTGGCAAAACCCTATCAGTCTTTGCCCTGCTTCATTCCATATTCCAAGGCCAAATTTGCCTATTACTTCAGGTGTTTCTTGACTTCCTGTTTTTGCGTTCCAGTCCCCTATAATGAAAAGGACATCTTTTTTGGGTGTTAATTCTAAAAGGTCTTGTAGTTCTTCATAGAACCGTTCAACTTCAGCTTCTTCAGTGTTACTGGTTGGGGCATAGACTTGGATTACTGTGACATTGAATGGTTTGCCTTGGAAACGAACAGAGATCATTCTGTCGTTTTTGCGATTGCATCCAAGTACTGCATTTCAGACTCTTGTTGACCATGATGGCCACTCCATTTCTTCTGAGGGATTCCTGCCTGCAGAAGTAGATATAATGGTCCTCTGAGTTAAATTCACCCATTCCAGTCCATATGAGTTCGCTGATTCCTAGAATGTCGACATTCACTCTTGCCATCTTGTTTGACCACTCCCAATTTGCCCTGATTCATGGACCTCACATTCCAGGTTCCTATGCACTATTGCTCTTTACAGCATCGGACCTCGCTTCTATCACCAGTCACATCCACAGCTGGGTATCTTTTTGCTTTGGCTCCATCCCTTCATTCTTTCTGGAATTATTTCTCCACTGATCTCCAGTAGCATATTGGGCACCTACCGACCTGGGGAGTTTCTCTTTCAGTATTCTATCATTTTGCCTTTTCATACTGTAATTATTATAAACTCATGTTCATCGAGTCGGTGATGCCATCCAACCGTCTCATCCTCTGTCGTCCCCGTCTCATCCCACCTTCAATCTTTTCCAGCATCAGGGTTTTTTCCAGTGAGTCAGCTCTTCGCATCAGGTGGCCAAAGTATTGGAGTTTCAGCTTCAGCATCAGTCCTTCCAGTGAATATTCATGACTGATTTCCTTTAGGGTGGACTGGCTGGATCTCCTGGCTGTCCAGGGGACTCTCAGGAGTCTTCTCGAACACCACAGTTCAAAAATATCAATTCTTTGGTGCTCAGCTTTCTTTATAGTCCAACTCTCACATCCATACATGACTACTGGAAAAACCATAGCTTTGACTAGACGGATCTTTGTTGGCAAAGTAATGTCTCTGCTTTTTAATATACTGTCTAGGTTGGTCATAACTTTTCTTCCAAGGAACAAGCGTCTTTAATTTCATGGTTGCAGTCACCATCTGCAGTGATTTTGGAGCCCAGAAAAATGAAGTCTGTCACTGTTTCCATTGTTTCCTCATCTGTTTACAATGAAGTGATGGGACCAGATGCCATGATCTTCGTTTTCACTTTCATCAAGAAGCTCTTAATTCTTCTCTTTCAGCCATAAGGGTGGTGTCATCTGCATATCTGAGGTTATTGATATTTCTCCTGGCAATCTTGATTCCAGCTTGTGCTTCATCCAGCCCAGCATTTCTCATGATGTACTCTGTATATAAGTTAAATAAGCAGAGTGACAATATACAGCCTTGATGTACTCCTTTCCCAATTTGGAACCAGTCTGTTGTTCCATGTCCAGTTCTAACTGTTCCTTCTTGACCTGTATACAGGTTTCTCAGGAGGGAGGTAAGGTGGTCTGGTATTCCCATCTCTTTCAGAACTTTCCACAGTTTCTTGTGATCCATACAGTCAAAGGCTTTGGCATAGTCAATTAAGCAGTAGTAGATGTTTTTCTGGAAACTCTCTTGCTTTCTCGATGATCCACCGGATGTTGGCTATTTGATCTCTGGTTCTCTGCCTTTTCTAAATCCAGACTGAACATCTGGAAGTTCACAGTTCATGTACTGTTGAAGCCTGGCTTGGAGAATTTTGAGCATTACCTTGCTAGCGTGTGAGATGAGTACAGTTGTGCGGTAGTTTTACAGGTTAAATATGCATTTAATGCATCTAGCCCACTGAACATCGTAGCTTAGCCCAGCTTACCTTAAACATGCTCAGAACACTTACATTAGCCTGAAGTTGGGCAAAATCATCTAACACAAAGCCTGTTTTGTAACAAAGTGTTGAATTTGTCATATGTGGTTTATTGACTACTGAGAAAGTGAGAATCAGAATGTTTATAAGTGTACCAGCTGTTTACCCTCTGGCTCAAGCAGCTGACTGGGAACACAGTGTGGTTGCCTAGCACCCTGAAAGTGTTGTAAAGCAAATGACTCACCTGGGAAAGACTGAAATTCAGATTTTTGGTTTGTACTAAATTACTATCACTTTCACACGATGGTAAAGTTGAAGGATTGCAAATCAAGCCATAGTTAAGTTGGAAACTCTCTAGATAGATTACACTCGCTTCTCCCAAGGACATAACTTACCAGTGGAGTTAGAGAATAACTGAAAGGAAATCTCCCTTCTTCAGTCAGTGTGACAGAGGGGACTTCCTGGTATCTTACCATCCAGTGTGAGTTCTTATCCTCTCAACAAAATAACATTTATTCTTAGAACTTATAAATTTAAACATCAAATATATATTGTTCTTTTTTTTTTCCCTTATGAAACAAATTACAATCTACTGTTTTTAATTTATTCTGTACTTAAGAGCACTTTATAAAAGTGTTTGTTACATCACTGTAGTGCTATGTTATACAGATGGTATGTGCCATTAAAAAAATATGGATTTTGTTAGGACTGTCTTGGATAGAGTTCACATTTAGTGAAACACATGTATCTGCAGAGGCTTATGAGACTGATTCTCTCAAGTCACCCAAGAAAATGTTTTTTTTCCCATTTTACAGATAATGTGGATCAGTCAACACTACTGTCTTGAAGTGGTCAATACCATTTCTTGAGATAGGAAAATATTTTCATTCTGCATGAATAAAAGTTTATCTAATAACAAGAGGCCCAACTTGGTCTCCTGTTTTTCTCATCACTTTCTGTTCTCATTTCTCATTTTGTTTCTGTTTCTCTCCTCAGTAACTCTACTGATCTTTTCCATTGCAACCAAAATGTCACCACATGCAGCCGCATTAGGATTCCAGTATCAGGTAGACATAAGCTATGTTGGCTTATCTCATAAGTAACTCCAAGGAGTAAAGAGGGGGGATATAAGAACTTTTAGGATAGAGGGGAAGCATGGAGAAGAGGAACAGTGGTACAGTCAAGCTGCCGGAGCTACAGCTTACTGCTCAAGCACCATTAGAAAATTTTAGCTAAAAGGAAATAGAACTATTTAAAATATCACTCAGATATGGGTCATCTGATATGATATGTGACCTTTATAAATAGAAATGTTTTCCTTATGTTGTTTTGACAGGGATTCACGTGGAATAAATATTTAAAGTACATTACACAATATCTGTAGTTGCCATTGGCAACTCAGCGTAGCATGCTGATGCTCTTAAGTTGTACAGACAGACTCCTATCTCGGGAATGTTTATTAGTCAGATAATGCCTGTTTACAATAAACTGAAGCAAAATTCTAAAACCTACCCTCTCTATAAAAACAACTGAACATTCATATTTGGCTGAATAACTGGATCTTTGATATTTTTGTCAGAGGAAAAAAAGTTCTAATTCATTAGTAATGGAAAGGATTACATGTTGCTAGACTAAGAGCTGGAACCAGAGGTATAGAGAGGCTGTTAGATTAGTATTTAAATCTAAATATTATCACCTCTTATTTGTTCAGATTTTCTTGACTTAATGAAGTAAAACCCTGTTATGTATCAGATCTGTCTAATAGTGAAGTTATATAAAGTTAAGAGTCATACTTAGGTTATAAAAATGAATAGCCCGTGTTTGTTCACAGTACTAGAATAATTTTAAAATCCTGAGAGGACAGTATTAAGTACCAATTTTAAATGCACATGCCCTTGACAGAAAATATGTCTTAGAAAACTTGTCACATACAATCAAGAATATATGTAGAAAGAATTTACACCGAGGCATTATAAAATGGTGGAAGTTCGAAACAGCTTGCATGATTATGAAATAAGATTAAATTATGGTTGTTGTGGTTGTTCGGTCACCAAGTCGTGTCAGACTCTTTGCAATGTCATGAAGGGCAGCACGCCAGCCTTCTCTGTCCTTCACTATTTCTGTGAGTTTGCTCAAACTTACGTTCATTGAGTCAGTGATGCCATCCAACTGTCTCATCCTCTGTTGCCCCCTTCTCTTGCCCTCAGTCTCTCCCAGCATCAGAGTCTTTTCTAGTGAGTCAGCTCTTTGCATCAGGTGGCCAAATATTGGAGCTTCAGCATCAGTCCTTCCAATGAATATTCAGGGTTGATTTCCTTTAGGATTGACTGGTTTGATCTCCTTGGCTGTCCAAGGGACTCCCAAAAGTCTTCTCCAACACCACAGTTCAAAAGCATCAGTTCTTCAGCGCTGAACCTTCTTTATGGTCCCACTCTCACATCCATACATGACTACTGGACAAACCATAGCTTTGACTATATGACCCTCTGTCGGCAAAGTGATGTCTCTGCTTATGGTACTAAGCAGTTATTACAAATAGCTACCTTGGTGGTCAGCCCAGCAACACGAGATGGCTGAGGTGACACTGGAAGGGTGAAACAGAGGAAACAAAATGAGCAGGGGTGTACAGTACATAGTCCGTCCCCCTGTGACCAGGCCAGCAGTCCACTTCTCTGCTGTCAGTCTGCCTACCAATGCCCTGTCTACTCATGGCCTCCCTTCTGCCCAAGGAGGTCTGTTTAGCTGGAAAAGAACTCATGCTAGTACTAAAGATGCAAGAAAGCGAGAGAAAGGAGAACCTCATTCATTTTAATTCCTATGGACTTAGGGCCCTGAATGTCAAGATTTTCTCCTCCCCAAAAACCAAGGCAGTTTCTGCTTTCTGAAGACATTTTTCTGTTGTATATATATCTTTTGCTCTTTCCACAAATTCCTATGGTTTGAAAAATTTTATCTGCCAGCCTACCAAATGACAACATAATCATTTTCCCCTTTCCAAATTAATGAAGCCTTCTGTAATTTAATATATGCTAAAGTCAGTGCCCTAGAGGTGGAGGATAGCTTGAGTCTTCCAGATGCCTTCTGTATGTCAGGCACTGTGCTAAACACTTAGCATGAATTATCTAATCTTCAAAACAGTGCCATAGGTAGGTTTTATTACATTTTACACAAAATGTAAAAACTGAGAATTAATATTTTATTAATATTAATATTAATAAAATATTAATTAATATTAATATTCTCAGTCACATAGCAAGTGGCAGAATCACATATATAAAAGTGTTTGTATGAAAATACACAGAAAATGATCTGGGAGATGGGAGTTTTTTAAAAGAAGAAATTTTCCTTTTTTTTTTTTTTTTTCACTCTACTTATTTCTATATTGCTTGAATTTTTAATACAAGCATGTAGTACTTTTGTAATTTTGAAAAACATCCTTTTTCTCAGAATCGGAAAATACAAAATTTTGGCATTACCAGGCACTTAATGTAAACCGCTGTAAGGGATTTTCCTCAGAATTTAAAGGTTCCAAAGTAGATTTCAAGGGTGGAAACTACCATTTATCCACATTCACTTAAAATTTGTAGAACTCAGTATCTGGTATGGGATAAGTAGCCTAAAGCAGATTTCCCTGAACAGCTCATGAGACAGTTTTCCTGGCATTCTTCCATTTTCTTTCTTTTTTTCTTAAAACTCTGATTATTTTTCCTTTTCTATGTTTATTTTCAATATCTGTGTACTATTGGAGCAAACACCTATTAAATGTGCTAGGGATGCCCCTGGGGTATTTGCTTATCTCCTTCAGCAACCCGAAGGAATGAACTCTGCTCGGTAAATATGAGCTCTGCTCATTTAAGTGTGATCTGGATATGATAAAATGAATTGGGTATTGGATCAGAGTCTCCTGCTTATTAAAGCTAAGTAAATGATCTTCCAAATTGCCTTGAGAGACTTGATCAGTCTTTTGCTGGTATACAACGATAGAAATTTTTTTTTTAATTGGAAGAAATGTATGTGTTTAAAAAAAAGAATTTTATCAACTACTTTGGTACATATTTCCAAGAACTCTTCAACTCTGGCCAGACTCTAGCCTCACAGTGACCTCCATACCTACTATTAGATGTACTTCTCTCAGAAGTGAGTGTCTCCTCCCTAGATCTTATTATCACTTTACTTTTCCTTTTGCTTTACTGGGAGCAGAAGCAATTATAGGCCCATCAGAAGGAAATTGTTCAGTTATATCAGAAGTACAGTGTCATTTCCATTGTTCTTTTTCTCTCTAGCTTCCCATTGATCGAGGTGGAGGTGAAGGAAAGGCCATGTACATTGACACTGAAGGTACCTTTAGGCCAGAACGGCTGCTAGCAGTGGCTGAGAGGTAGGTTACTGGATCAGACAAGAGAAACATGGCTCCATCTGTCACTGTAGTGATTGCCAGGGTTAGTCTGGCTGAAGGGTGTCTTTTCCTCTCTCTTATTGCTCCATATCCCAAAGTTGTATGTGTGTTTCAAAAGAATAACCTTAGAGAAAAACATGCTTCTTTAGTCAAAAAACCTGTGAGTTGCTGTCAAACTGGATAAAAAACAAGATCAACTATATGCTGCCTTCCACAGAACCAGTTTAGATTCAAAGACCCAAATAGGCTGAAACTAAAAAGATGGAAGAAAATATTGCATGCAAATAGTAACCATAGAGGGCTGGAGAAGCTATACTAATACCAGACAAAATAGACTTTAAGACAAAAAAAAGTACTAATTGAGGCAAAGATGAACATCTTATAACTAAAAGGTCAGTTCATCCAGACAGTATAACAAATATGTACACACTTAATAGAGCCCCAAAATATGTGCATAATTGTTGGGGACTAATACCTTACTCTCAATAATGGATAGAGCATTTATCAGATGCTCTGATAAAGAGCATACAAAACCTACAGCTGGCATCATTTTTAATGGTGAAAATCTGAATGTTTTCTCCTTAAGATTGGGAATAAGGCAAGGATCTCCACACTCACACATATTTCACATTGTACTGAAGGTCCCAGCCAGTGCAAGAAAATGAAATAAAAGGCATCCGGATTGGAATAGAAAATATAAACTCTTCATTAATCAATGACATGATCCTCTGTGTTGAAAATCTTAAGAAGCTACATACACAAAAAACTACTAGAACTAAATTAGTTCAAAGGATGCAATCTCGATATGCCAAAATCCATTGTATTTCTATATACTAGCAATGAACAATTCAAAAATTAAGAAAATAATTCCATTCGCAGTAGTATCAAAAAGAATGAAATAGTGATAAATTTATCAGAAGTCCAAGACTTGTACACTGATAGCTGACATTGCTGAAAGAAACTGAAGATCTGCATATGAAAGAAACTGAAGATCTGCATATGAAAGAAACTGAAGATCTGCATAGAGAAACATTTCACATTCATGGATCGGAAGATGTGATGTTATTAAAAATGGTAATTATCAGTCAAATTGATCCACAAATTCAATACAGTGCCTATTGAAATTCCACCAACCTTTTTTCCAGATACTGACAAGCTGATTATAAAATTAATATAGAAATATCAAGGACATTCTTGGAGGAGAAAAAAAAAGAACAAAATAGGTCTCAGTTTCCCAATTTTAAAACTTACTATAAACAATAGTAATCACAACAGTGTGGTGCTGCCTTAAGGATAGACATATGGATCAATGGAATAGAATCAAGAGTTGACAATAAAAACAGTGTGACATTTAAACATAAATTTGCCATATAACCCAGCAATTACACTCTGGTTATGTACCCAAGAGGTATGTAAACATGTCCACATAGAGACTTGTTTGTGGGTGTTTGTAAGTATTAAATAGCCAAAACCTAGAAACAACCCAATTGTCCATCCACTGATGAATGAATAAATAAAATGTGGCATATCCATACAAAGGAATACTACTAAACAGCTAAAAGGAATGAAGTAATGATACATGTTATAACATGGATAAACCCCAACAACATGCTAAATGACAGAAGCTAGACAGAAAAGACCAAATATAATTCCATTTATATGAAATTTCCAGAAGGAAAATCTGTAGAGACAAGATGCATGGTTGCCTGGGGCAGGGAGTAGGAACAGAAAGTAACTGCAGATAGATTGGAGAAATCTTTCTGAGCAATGGAAATGTTCTAAAATTGAATTATTAAAGTCATTGAATTTTACACTTAAAACACATGAATTTTATGGTATATAAATTATACCTCAGAAAAGCTGGTTAAGAATTTGTACATTTTTTCAGGACCTCCCTAGTGGTCCAGTAGCTAAGACTCTGCACTCCCAATGCAAGGGGGACTGGGTTCAATCCCTTGTCAGGGAACTGTTAATAGATCCCACATTCTGCAACTAAGACCTGGTGCAGCCAAATAAGTAATAATTTATTTTAAAAAAAAAAGAATTTGTAATTTTCCTACATCCCCTAATACAGCTTTCAAATAAACTTTCAAAATTGTTTTCCTTAATTTTCCCTTGTCTAGGGTCAAATATGATTATTTGATTCCTACCACACATATTACTGAAACCTAGTCATGATTAAATGAAATTTAATTGCATTTTGAGATGTTAGATTCACATCGGAACCTGCCTTGCTAAATTAAGGAGAATTCTCTAGTTTTATAACAGAATTCTCTTTCCCATTTTACAATTGGAGGAATCCAAGTCATCAGATATACACCGTTGAGGCCTAAAATTAGGCTGGAACAATAATTGTAGCCCTTTGCTTCTTCTTACAAAATCCCTGTCAGGAAAAAAGAATTACTTTCTTGCAACCGGATTTTAGTTTACCAAAGATGACTATATCGAAATTTATATTCCTTCCCAAAGTTGATTTTGGTGTTCTACAGAAAACACTTTTAAGTACGCTATTTTATTAGTTGAAGAGTTCTTTTGGATAAAGTCACTAAGATTTTGTCCAATAGTATAAATGAGTGTTGAGATAAGATATATGAGATAGTAGAATGTTATGAGGACTGGGACTTTGTTTTGACCATTCACTGTATCCCCAAGCCCTAGAATGGCGCATTCGATGTTTGTTAATGAACTAATATTTATTAGAGCCATGTTTATGGCTGTTTTGTCAACTAAAAGAAAAATGTTTAGAAATTTCTTTAATTCATTTTAATCACTTCTATCAAGAAAATTTTTATAATTGAGTATATTTATGTATATTGCATTTAAATTTATATTTCTGAGAAAGTTACAGGACAGGGCCTCCTAAGATAATTAATACCTAATTTTCCTTCCACAAAAGAACAACCCTTATTGATAAATTTTTGCCATCTTCTATTGAAGAATATTAACCCACATTCAGGTAACTAGCTCAGAGGTTTCTAAGACTCTGCTGCTGCTAAGTCACTTCAGTCGTGTCCAACTGTGCGACCCCATAGACGGCAGCCCACCAGGCTCCCCCATCCCTGGGATTCTCCAGGCAAGAACACTGGAGTGGGTTGCCATTTCCTTCTCCAATGCATGAAAGTGAAAAGTGAAAGTGAAGTCGCTCAGTCGTGTCCGACCCTCAGCAACCCCACGGACTGCAGCCTACCAGGCTCCTCCATTCATGGGATTCTCCAGGCAAGAGTACTGGAGTGGGTTGCCAGTGCCTTCTCTAAGACTCTAGTCCTCCCTATAACTGCATTAGCATCACCTGGGAAATTGAAATGCAGATCCTCTGATTCCCTGGTGGCTTCCCTGGTGGCTCAGAGGTTAAAGCGTCTGCCTATCCCATGGAGGGAGGAGCCTGGTAAGCTACAGTCCATGGGGTCGCAAAGTGTCGGACACGACTGAGCGACTTCACTGTCCTCTGATTCCACTACAGATCTACAGAAATAGAGAAGATCAAGAGACTGAGGATAGGGTCCAGCAGTGGTGTGACAAGCTCCCTAGGTGATTGGGATGCTTGCTGAGTTGGAAAACCATGGCCACCATTGCTTGCTACAGTGTCCCTACCTTTTTGGAATGTATTTAAAATACTATGAAAGAAAGAACGACAGAACTCCCTTGAGGCAATACAGCTGAATTTTTCAAGCATACATGTTAATCACCTGAGATTTTTTGTTTTTACTATGAAAATTCCCATTTTTTCTTCCAGTTTGAGAAATAATTGACATACAGCACTATATAAGTTTTTATGTGTGTATAGAATACTTGATGTATAGTTGATTTTTTTATATTTGGTTGCATCTGGTCTTTTTTGCTTTTTGATGGAATTCATTTTATTATTATGTTTGGCTGTGCCACGTCATGGTTGCAGCATGTGAGATTTAGTCAGGGGACTAAATCTCAAGGGATCAAACCCAAGCCCCACACATTGAGAGATCGGAGTATTAGCCACTGGACCACCAGAAGTCCCTGCAACTGGTCTTAGCTGTGGCATAGGGGCACAGTAGCCCTGCAGCATGTGGGATCTTAGTTCTTCATCCGGGGATTAAACTCGTGTGCCCTGCATTGGAAGGTGGATTCTTAACCACTGGACCTCCAGGGAAGTCCCACATATAGTTGATTTATAATATTGTATTAGTTTCAGGTATATAACATACTGATTTAATATTTTTATAGATTATACTCCATTTAAAGTTATTAGAAAATATTGGCTATATTACCTGTGCAATATATCCTTGTGGCTTATTTATTTTGTTAATATATATAATAGTTTGTACCTCTTAATCCTTTACCCTTATTTTGTCCCTCCCCTATTCTCCCCACTGGTAACTGCTTGCTCCCTGTATCTTTGAATCTGTTTCTGTTCTATTTATTTATTAAGTCCCACATATAAGTGATAACATACAGTATTTGTCTTTCTTTGTCTGACTTATTTCACTAAGCATAATGCCCTCCAGGTCTATCCATGTTGTTACAAATGACAAGATTTCATTCTGTGTTATGGCTGAGTAATATTCTATTGAATATATGAACATTGGGATGCATACATCTTTTTGAATGTCTTTTTTCTTTAGATATATACGCAGCAGTGAAATTACTAGATCATATGATAATTTAGTTTCCTGACGAACCCCCACACCATTCTCCATAGTGACTGTACCAATTTATATTCCACAAGCAGTGCATGAGGGTTCACTCTTCTCCACATCTTTGGCAGCATTTATTTTCTTTTGGAGAATAGCCATCCTGACAGGTGATAAACTCATTGTGGTTTTGATTTGTATTTCCCTAGTGATTAGTGATACTGATTTCCAGCCAGCTTTTTCCAAGTTGTAGGAACTGAAAATTCTCTACTACTTCAAGAATATCAGCACAGAGATCCCCATAGTCATCTCTATGAACTCTGCTGAAATAAAGGTCAGGATGACTCTGTTTTTCTAGTAACATCTGTATTCTGACAGCAGAAATTAGTCTTCATTCCTGATAGTTGATTATATCAATGTTTCTTGAGGAAAGACTAGAAGGTTTATGTAGTATAGTACTTAGGCCTCTTCAGTCTTTTTTCTGTCTTATAATTATGACTTAAATACAGAAAATTTTATCTTTTTATCCCCATTTGGTCATGATCCTAAGGTAAAACTGTGTTTGCTTCATTTTCTGGTCTCCATGCCTAGACTCAACAAATTTATCATCATCAATCCAGTTTAAAAAACAAACAAAACAGCTAAACTTCCCTTTGTATTGATAATGGCAAAGAATAACTGGTGAACTGTCCAGGAAAGTGCAAAGACTGGGTTTGCCAAATATGATGAATCCATTGTAAGATGTAGAAAATTCAGTTGGGTGGAGTGGGATCTCCTGATATCAAGGCTCATCTTATTGCAGGGTTATTTCAAGTGCTAGAACATTCTTTTGTTTTTCTATTCTTTTGGGTAGGAAAACTGAGAGGAAAGCTATTAAAGCTAAGTCTCTGAAGAGTAGGTTTGACGTAGTATATGCTTTTGTAATGATCAGAATCTTTACATAGAAGAGATTGCTTCTCTTAAAAGATAAACTCTTAAGCATAGAAACTTCTGGATCTCAAGAAATTATAGCACATAGATTTTATTTCAACAGACTATCTTTTGAACTGTTACATAAGGGAGTCAGTATTATACTTTTGAATTATAATGATTTTAGGTAACCTTAATCTGAAAATATTACTTGAGTTAAAGTGATGACATATGATTCTCCTTTTGTTTGAATTATAGTTAAAAACTTCATATTCAGCAATGTTCAGAATTTACTAGGTATTAAAAAAATGTGCTAGTTGGAAAGGCATAGTCTTTTCCCTCAAGGAATTTTTAGTCTAGTAAAAGAATGGCAGGTAGCTCCTCGCAAGTGCCATAAAAAGGCCTAAATCAAGTTTTCTCTAAGTGCAGAAGAAGGGGACTCATTATCTATTCAAGAGATGCAGGGAAGCTTTTATAAAAGTACTGGCATTTAGCTGAGTCTTGATAGATGAATAAATCAAACCACTTTTGAGGAAATGGGATCCTATTAAGATACATTTAATGACAAGTTGACTATGCCAAAGCCTTTGACTGTGTGGATCATAATAAACTGGAAAATTCTGAAAGAGATGGGAATCCCAGACCACCTGATCTGCCTCTTGAGAAACCTATATGCAGGTCAAGAAGCAACAGTTAGAACTGGACATGGAACAACAGACTGGTTCCAAATAGGAAAAGGAGTACATCAAGGCTGTATATTGTCACCCTGCTTATTTAACTTATATGCAGAGTACATCATGAGAAACGCTGGGCTGGAAGAAGCACAAGCTGGAATCAAGATTGCCGGGAGAAATATCAATAACCTCAGATATGCAGATGATACCACTCTTATGGCAGAAAGTGAAGAGGAACTAAAAAAGTCTCTTGATGAAAGTGAAAGAGGAGAGTGAAAAAGTTGGCTTAAAGCTCAACATTCAGAAAACGAAGATCATGGCATCTGGTCCCATCACTTCATGGGAGATAGATAAGGAAACAGTGTCAGCCTTTATTTTTCTGGGCTCCAAAATCACTGCAGATGGTGACTGCAGCCATGAAATTAAAAGACACTTACTCCTTGGAAGGAAAGTTATGACCAACCTAGACAGCCCATTAAAATGCAGAGATACTTAAAAAAAAAAAAAAACACAGATATTACTTTGCCAACAAAGGTCCACCTAGTCAAAGCTATGGTTTTCCCAGTGGTCATGTATGGATGTGACAGTTGGACTGGGAAGAAAGCTGAGCATCAAAGAATTGATGCTTTTGAACTGTGGTGTTGGAGAATACTCTTGAGAGTCCCTTGGACTGCAAGGAGATCCAACCAGTCCATTCTAACGGAGATCAGCCCTGGGATTTCTTTGGAAGGACTGATGCTAAAGCTGAAACTCCAGTACTTTGGCCACCTCATGCGAAGAGTTGACTCATTGGAAAAGACCCTGATGCTGGGAGGGATTGGGGGCAGGAGGAAAAGGGGATGACAGAGGATGAGATGGCTGGATGGCATCACTGACTCAATGGATGTGAGTCTGGGTGAACTCCAGGAGTTGGTGATGGACAGGGAGGTCTGGCGTGCTGCGATTCATGGGGTTGCAAAGAGTCGGACACGACTAAGCGACTGAACTGAATGACAAGTTGTCTAAACTATCTTGAGTATTTATGTCTTAGGTAGCAGTTACAAAGGTGAGAAGATATAAATTGTTCTAAGGAAGGTATTTTTTTAATGCAAAGGTGAAAAATCATTATTGAAATATAAGATGAATTAAAATATTACCTATTTAACCATACTAGATCCATGTCACAGATTCTATAACTTACTAGCAAGAAAAGGGGGAGAACAGATGGAGTATACTTATTTCTCTTAAGTATAGGACTCTTACAGTTTTGAGTCCTTAGGTTTTTGAGTTTAGGAGGTTTTATTCCTATACAACAACAGTTTATGATTTTAATTGATCTTTGAGTGACTGTTTTTGTTTCAGTCCTAAATCTGTCATGCTGCCTTTTGTTTTTCCAGGAGAACATTGATTGTTTCCTTATATTTGGAAATTTCTCATTCTAGTTCAAGAGTCCTCAAAGAATAGATTGATTTATTCTGAAGTCCTGCCACATAGATCTACTCTAACGCAGTTGCTGTTTTATCTTTCTCTGTAGTTTCCCTGGGCTTCCTAATAGAAAGGGAATTATATTCTTTAGCCTTCTTACTACCACTTCTTACCTACCCATTCAGGTAAGTTCATTGCCTTAGTTTTGTATCAGCCTCAAAATGTTCTCTCTTCTAGATATGGCCTCTCTGGCAGTGATGTCCTGGATAATGTAGCATATGCCCGAGGGTTCAACACAGATCACCAGACCCAGCTCCTTTATCAGGCATCGGCCATGATGGTAGAGTCCAGGTATGTGGGCAGTAGAAGATACTGAGCATGTTTTCCCAGAGCCCTTGGCTTGAATCTTGTACAGGCTATGGCAAATTTGATAGTAGCTTGAATTAGAAATGGGGAGATTCGAGTTTTAGTTCCTATTTTGACACCCTTGCTTTGTGATTTAGGTCAAGTCACTGTTAAAATATGAAACTATAATTTCAAACTGAACTTGTTGGAAATTTTGTTATAGGATAACTCAAGTAAGTGCATGTTGTATAAATAAATAAATGTAGCCATAAATATAAAATGTTAGGGTAGTGGGAAAGGGAGCAAAATCTGACATAGGTGTCTAGAAACAGGCTTCAGAGAATCTGTGTTCCCTGTAGGTACGCACTGCTAATTGTAGACAGTGCCACTGCCCTCTACAGAACGGACTATTCGGGTCGAGGTGAACTTTCAGCCAGGCAGATGCACTTGGCCAGGTTTCTGCGGATGCTTTTGCGACTTGCTGATGAGGTAAGTTTTGGGGTAGGGACAGAGAATGCCTAATTTCAGGAGCTATGAATTCTAGTAGCCTTGCCAGGAGGCCAGAATACTGGAGTCTGGTATCAAGATATCAGTTAGATATAGAGACTTTAGTCATTCATTGCTTTGTGGGGGATGGAGTGGCAGCAGTAAAGTTCTTGGAATGTCTGACCACAAAAAATGACATTTATCCTTTCCCTGTCAGTTTGGTGTGGCAGTGGTAATCACCAACCAGGTGGTAGCCCAAGTGGATGGAGCAGCCATGTTTGCTGCAGATCCTAAAAAACCTATTGGAGGAAATATCATTGCTCATGCCTCAACAACAAGGTACAGTGATGGGACAGGTGCTTCATTGTGGAATGTCATATTAACTGTGAGGTAGACATGAAAATAACATTTCTATTTAAACCTTGTTAAAGTCCTAGTCTGTAATTAGACACAGGAGCCTTTGCTTAACCTAATTGTCACACTCTGGTTAAAACAAATGTTTGCTTTTAGTTTACAAAGGAATTAAAAGCCCAAGTGTGGAAGAATATATTTGAAGAATTAATAATGTTTCATCATTTTTTTTAAAAAAGTTTCCATATAGGAAATCCACTGGGGGCAGGGGATGAGCAGAAATGGATTTCTCTGGATTAGAAGTGCCCTAAGGAATACAGAAAGATCCCCTAAAATCCTTCTAGTTAGCATATAAGTCTAAAAACCTTTTAGATCTACCATAAATAAATCAGGAATAGAATTTTTTAATTATAGTAATTTAGGTGCTTTGGTCTGTGTCTTTGCCGCAGACTGTACCTGAGAAAAGGAAGAGGGGAAACCAGAATCTGCAAAATCTATGACTCTCCTTGTCTTCCTGAAGCTGAAGCTATGTTTGCCATCAATGCAGATGGAGTGGGAGATGCCAAAGACTGAATTGTTTTTTTTCCTGTGATAAACCTTAAGCGCTGCAGACTAATGGAAAGGACTGCTCCCTGGAGTTTTTCACAGGCTTCTTCCTATTGTGACTGCAGAAAAAGGCTTTCAGGAAAACAGCTATTATATCAGCTTTTCTTATGGTGTAAACATGAGACAGGTCAGTAGTCACAAGCTGACCTGAAATGTTTATTCCTTCTAGAGTATATTAATCTCTATGTGAATTCTTTGGTTTGGGGGGGTAGGTGTGAAATACCTTTGACATCTTAGTGCCTTGGGATTGACTCAGAACTAACTGCTGTTGGCCACTCTTATGTCTCCAAGAGAACTAAAGCTGGAGAGACCTGACTTCTGTGCATTAATGGGAAAAAATACCTGAGCTACATAGCAAATGGAGTGGGTTGCCTCACAGTTTCTTTTCCCTCCATCAGTAAAAACTGTTAAATCAGAAGCAGGTTTTTAAGTTTGTATGTCTGAATTAGCTTATGTAAGAATTTTGTTTTAATATTAAGAGCAATTCAAGATACTCATTTCAGAAGCTCTTTAAGTAGATTCAGTATGGGGCTGTTAATAAGAATGTGCTGTTTATAGGAGTTATCCTGGTACAAGCTGAATATTTCAGCATAGGGCCCGCATAATACTGTTTTGGCTCTGGGAAGGAATGATCAGTTTCTATTACTTTGCATTTTCAGTTTTAAAGGGGAAGTCCCACCTTCAGGTGATTCCCTTTATTCTCCTTTAAACTCATAGAAAATATCCAAGATAGCTACTCCATAGCATTCCTGGGGCCTTTGTTTCTATTAGGTTTGTACTGTATAAATCTAGTACTTGCCCAGATTATTCTGCTTTTTAGGGCTTTGAGATTACTCCTTCCCCTTCACTTCTACTCAGCATGAGTTTTAAGCAATTCTTCCACTTTCAGAAGGCCTCTTGGCTAGAATTGGGTGGAGAGGCAGTGCAAATCTCGGCTGTTGCCTGTGTTGAGCCTACTCTATATAAGGAGATAGGAGGACAAAATTTAACGCAACTTTGTTTTAAAAACAGCTATTCCCTGACTATAGACTGGAGTGCCTCCTAAGTCTTCTTCCATTTTTTTCCATCACAAAACAAACCTGGAATGATGTAATAAACCCACAGTGACAGCTCTGGAATGAAAGCTTGGTTCTTATATAAAAGCATCTCAGTCTTTTAGATCTATAAAGTATTTTAAGTGACCTTGACCTAAAAACTTGTCTCAGTTTTTCTTTAACCAAAGAGCTTATTCTAAACTATTTGGTATTATTTTTCTACTTGTCTGCAATAGCCTCCCAGTAGGAAACAGTTATTTAAGTACCAACAAAGAATAAGGAGATGAAAACAAACAGAAAGGGGATTATAATCACTTCTAGTTAAGTTTAAATTTTGGATTTATTTCAAATTTGTACCAAAATATATTCCAGGCAACTCTTCAGATCATCATTTTCAGTCATAAGCCGTATGCACTGCTGTTCCAAAAGCTGCCAGGACTCTGGAAGTCAGGTGGTCCAGCCCTCAGCCCAGGAGTAGTTACGATCCACATGATAGATTGAGCAGAGGCAGTACCCATAGACTCCCCGATCTTCTGCCCTGGTAGGTTGGGGTGTGTGATCTTAGAATTATATACTTTGGTTCTGAATATTAATCAGTGAAAAAGATTAGAGAGTACACATTCTGTGTTTGGTTCCTATAGCTCTTTGGAGTTCATCCACCTCAGCAGCAGTTGAAAGGGAGCCTCCAGTGTTTTATCCACACTCTACCCTAGGGCAGGTGTATACTAGTCTTGATTTTTTGAGAACTCACTTTATGGAAAAAGTAATAGAAACCCAGGTCTCAAGTACTTCCCCAATTTCAGATTAGGTAAGGGATTAGAATAAATTAACCAGTAGGAAGAAATTGGGGAATTGTAGCAAGCAGCAGTCAGACCTAGGAGTCAAGACACTCCCTTAAGCAGTCTTGCTCAGTTTCCTGATATAAGCAGGACCTAAGGGGAAAAGACTTAATTTTTTTCCTTCCTCGAGTCATGAAGCCCATTGAAATGTGATTATTCTCCTAAAATTACTTCCAATTCTTCCAGGTCCTTCTGGAAAGCTGAATCCTAGGAAGACAAGAGAATAAGACTAGGACTTTAAATCCAAGCCAGCATTTCCTAAACCATTGGTACCTGAGAATGGGCCCTTTGCTTCCTTGCTATTACCAGTCTTTTCCCCACTTTCCCAGGACAACCTGGAACCTATGAACTCTGTCTCCTCCCCAGGTGAGATGTATACGAAAAAGCCCACATGCAAAGTGCAGACTGTCTTTTGGAGGGAAATAAGAACCACGGGAAGATATTCTTTCCTGAAAAGTCACATAATGACTCAGTGAAAGAACCCTGTGTTAGAAAAGCTCTTTAAGTATTACCTCTTTAGTGACATTTGGCAGCTCCAGGGCCAGCTTCATCCACTGTTTAGCTTCAGGGTTTTTCCCTAGTTCTTTGTAGCACTGAGAAGAGACAACAGTGAAAACCTGGGAGAAATACCACCAGGAGACTAGAAGGGAATGAGTGTATGCTTTCAAGAAAAAGTATCAACATACATATATTTCATCTATGTTGAAATGGGCAGATGAGTTTACCTTACAAATATATATCCTTCCTGCTTTAGAAAATCCTGGCTGTAGTTCTTCAACCTAGAGAAGGGAGAATGCATTTCAGTAAGAGGTTCCAAAATCCAAGTCAGGCTAAAGTTTATTAGAGTTCCAGTATCCAACCTGGAGATTGATTCAGTGAGTCTACATTTTTTTAATAAGCCCTTCCAGTGGTTTCTCATTTTCCACAGAACAGGCGCACATAAAACCGCCCTCTACCAGAAACCCCTCCCAATACACTAATGTCCTTAGGGAAAACAAGGTCACCCCGGCCTTTCTGGCTGCTGTCCACCCTTCCCTTCCCTCCCTGATACCTTTAGGAAGCTTGAGAGGGCGTCTTGCACAGTAGCACCAAGGGGGCTTTCACTCAAGGCTGTCGCGGTTTTTTTTTTCTAGCCAGCTCAGGTGAGAGACCTGCCATCAAAAGATCAAGGTGTAACTAAAAACTTAAGTATCTTTAAGAACAATGAATGTTCTGTACTGAAAGGAAAAGGGGCCAAATAGGACTGCATCTAGTCATCACTGCCATGACTGTTTGGAGGGAATGGCACATAAGCCAGACCATGTTGAGGACCCTGATCTTCCCTGCAAGGTGATCAGTGTCTCAGGGTAGTTTGGGCCCTTGTGTCAAGCCCTGAAATCTAGCTCACCTGGTAGCACCACCTGCCGAGGAGAAAGTGAGCCATGGGGTTTTCTGGCTTGAGAGCAATGGCTTTGTCCACATGCTCCTAGAGCGGAAATACAAACAAGCTAACATCAGAGAGCAGAGTTACTAAGGAAAGAAAGGCAAGTCACAGAGCTGTAGGGTAGGAACACCTTTGCAAAGAGCTAGGTTGGAGCAAGTAATCTGCACTAGACCAGCACCAGGGAAGGAAGAGAAGCCTTTCTCACCTTGAAGCTAAAGCCACTCTGGATGCGCCTCTGGATGCCCTCATGCTCAGCCAGCTGACCACAAAGCACTGCATACCTAGGGGGAGAGCAGCGGCAGGCTCAGGCACGGGACTGAGGACCATCCCTGCCAGGAAGGGGCTTCCCACCCGTGGCTGATGGCACCGCCCAGTACTTCATCTGTACATGATTCCTCTTTTCACAGACCTATGGTCCCAATTCATATTCTTTAGCAGATACAGTGGTAGGTTCACAGTTCCCCAAAGTACACTGGGTATAAAAAGTGGGCTCTTTTATACTTAAAATTTAGATAAGGTCTCAATCCAAATGTCCCCTCATGATCAGTATAGCCATAGCTGTTATAAAAACTTAAGCAGGTCTCTCAAAATCAGCATCAATGTGTAAGAAACATGAATACACTATGTCTGCTTAGCCTGGCAAGCATACTGGTACGTCACGGGGAAGCTGTTTGGGAAGGGGATACTCTAGAATTACCAACAGAAGCAGAGGAAGAAAAGGCCTCCGATTTCAGCCCTCTCCTCTACACCGTCCCAGGGGAACAAAGCCATCCAGCTTCCCATTTTCTGTCTTCAAAAACAAAGGCCCAAGAAACAGTGACCTGGCCTCTAAAAAGAGGACTGCAAAGCTTCAGTGACAGATGGGGAAATAAGGCCTCTCCAGCTCACACTCTGAGGGTAAAGTTACAGAAAGCAGCAGGAAGGTGGAAAAGGAACACTGACTAAAACTGAGGTGCTAGAACCAGGCCTCCAGGCCACAGGTTGGCCCTGACCCACACAAGGTGGCAGGACTTTGCCCACATGAGATCACAAACGGCTGATGCTTTTGTGGACTAATACTGACTGCCGAACTTCGTGGGGGTGAGCTCACATCTATGTTTCCTCATGCCAGCAAAGCGAAGAAGCCAAAGTCCACCACCAGCCAGGGATCGCAGCTAGGGGAATGAAGAGCTTGTATGGGAGAGGGGAACTGCCACTGTCCCAACCTCCCTGAGGAGCCAGGAGCCTCAAGGTTGAAGCCAGGCATGACATAACAAAGCTACTCATTTCTCCAAGTTTCAACAGGAAGCTTATACTCTCCCTTGTCTCACTCCCAAGGCACTTCCCGAAGGAAACTCCCCTGGGTGCCTGGCTTGGGGAAGGATTGGGACATGCGAAAATAAAGGCCAGAGCTTCCTCTCCTAGTGCCTCTGGCAAATGCCTGTTTGGCCAGGGCAGAGAAAAGAAAGGGCTCTACTCCACTCTAACCCATGCTGGCTCTTTCTGGGGCCCTGCAGGGTGTTATTACCACTGATGACACTCCGCATTCTCATTCCCCTTCTCCAAAGCAACCTCAGCTTCTTCTTTTCCTGTAAGACAGAGGTGATCCAGAGTTGACTCGGGCTCCCGTGACCCCTCCACCGGAAAGGCTGTGGGAGGATGGTCTGCTCTAGCTCTCACAGTTCCCACCCAAGCAGGACTTATAAATAGTTATGCACTTGAGAAGAGTGAAGAGCTGCAAACAGCTTTTCAAGGATAACTTCCATTTTACCTTGCTTTCCCTATCTCTGTCATCAGCTGTCCCAGCTATACAACACCCACCTGACGTGCTCAGAGCACTGCAAATATAAAAGGACTCGAAAGCAATCACAGTTTCCCTAGTAGATCGTTACCTGGAGAGTTTTTGATTTGGGGTCTGTGGATAGGCCTTAGGGTGTCCATGAAATCCCACTGAAATATTAGGCATAAGTCCATTTTCTTGAGAGGGTCCACAGCTTTGATCGAATTCTCAAGAGGACCATGATCTAGGAACAGTAACCATGGCTCTGGGCCAAAAGTCCTCACTAGAGTCAAATGACCTGGCATCTGACCAAGGATGACTCTCATGTAGTCCTTACCCAAGTTTTCCAGGCACCAAACCTAATAGAAATCAAGGCCTAAACACATGCAGGCTCTTGACAAGGGTCCCCTAGAACATCAAGGAGCTGGAGCCCTCCAGATGAGAACCGTTACGCCTACACACTGGAGAGAACAGAACACTGCGAAGTGGGACATCTGATTAGAATCGAGAGGGCTTCCATGAAAGAGAATGAAATAATGCCATTTTTAGCAACATGGACAAACCTAGAGATCATACTAAGTGAAATAAGACAGAAAAAGACAAATATATCACTTATGTGTGAAATACATTTTTTAAAAATGATACAAATGAACTTATTTACAAAACAGACTCAGAAAACAAAACTAGTTACCAAAGGGGAGGGATAAATTTGGAATTCGAGATTAACAGATATGAACTATATATTAAATAGGTAAACGACAAGGACCTACTGTGTAGCAGAGAACTATATTTAATATCTTGTAATAACCTATAATGGAAAAGAATCTGCAAAGTATATCTATGTATAACTGAATAACTTTGCTGTACCTCTGAAACATTAAGTCAACTGTATAATAAAAATTTGAAATAATAAAAAAATTTTCAATGGTGAGGGCTTGAAAGGGAACACAGAGAATGGAACAAAAGTAATGTGTTGAGGTGATAGGCTGGCTAATCTGAAATGTTTCCTCATGTATAAGGGATAGTAATCATGGTATAATTTTGTATATGCAACAGATTTAAAGAGAACAGGTAAGAACCCTACAATTCCCTTATCCAAACAGAAGAACCATGTGGCTATACCACTGAGGGACACAAGTCTTTTCGGGGACTTCACTCTGCCCACTTCAAAGCACTCACTCACTAGGGAAATAACGGTGAAGAATGAGGCAACCAGTTCCTGCAGCCTCCTGATGGTCCAGCTTCTAGAGGCGACACAAAATGAACTTTAGATCCACCAACAATGGTCCTAAAAGGCTAGAATCACAGAGCAGAGCCTTCAAAGTCTCTCCATAGTCCCCTGACCTCCAGAAGGAACAGATCTGTCTGTGGTGCTACAAGGAGCCAGACCAGTGTGGGCATAGCTGCTTCTCTAACCACTGCTCCATCTCCACCTTCAAGGTTCATGTTGGCTGTTAGTACTAAGAGATGATCAAAAGGAAAAAGAAAGGTGGTTGTTGCCACCAAGAGTCCAGACACCAGCCCCAAATGCTGGTCAGAATCCTCACCTGAAACACAGGAAAGGTAGCAGAAACTTTTGAAAAGAAACAGTAATTAAGCACCTTCAGTTACAACTTCCAGGGATTTTTCTGAAGATCAAACATTCAGCTCAACTGACCTTTCTGTATGGGCAGAATTCTACAACAGTTTATAGAATAATGACCTTGAGGTACTGTCAGACTCTACATTATCAAAAATTCAGTGTCTGCGAGGCTGTACTACGAGATGTGGAAGTCCACTGATGGTGCCTGACTCAGAGGCTGTGTAGCTAGGCAGGACACGCCATCTTCCCCGTAAAACCAGTCTCTAAAATCTCAGGAGTCTTAACAACTTCACGACAGTAGAGGACAGGCCATGAACTTGGCACAAGTTAGATGCCCTACATGCCCTACATGCCCCAGGGACAGATTCTGACAACAGAGCTGGCTAGTAGACCCCAGGGGCTTGTAGGCTAGTGGTATTCTCTAGCCTACAATTCTCTCAAACTACTTCCTGGCACTCACCAAACTACTCCACTCATTATATTCTTAAACACCTGCCCCACAGGCTCCATAACTGAAACTAGATTCTTAAACAACAGCAAAAAAAAAAAAAAACCCTCCTCAGGTTAAGAAAGATTTTGCCCTTTGTAGTTAAAGAATTAGGACACAGAATAGTGCTAATGAAACAACTACAATTGACCCTGAACAATGCATGGCTTACTGGCCCTCTGCCCAGTCAAAAATCCACATGTAACTTATAGTCAGCCTTCTGGCTCACCAGTAGAGAATCCGCCTGCCAGTGCAGGGGACGAGGGATCAATCCCTGGGTCGGAAAGATCCCCTGGAGAAGAAAATGGCAACTCCAGTGTTCTTGCCTGGGGAATCCCATGGACAGGAGCCTGGCAGGCTACAGTCCATGGAGTTGCAGAGTCGGACCCAACTTAGCAGCTAAGCAACAACAAATCCTCAGGCCTAAGCAACCATGGACTGTGCGTGCCTGCGCTTCTCAAATCACTGATGCTCAAGGCCAGCTGTGCTACAGTCACGTATGCCTGTGACTCAAGCCCCATGCTGTGCAGAAAAGCAGAGACTGCTGTGTGTCTCCAGGAGGAAATGGGTCTCGAGGAGCCAGTCTGTCCCCGGTGAGTACCTGAGCCCCAGCGGCCCTGATAGCCTGCGTCCTGGGCCCCAAGCCACTGGGCTGGCTCCACCCTCAGAATCAGTCAGTTGCACCAGGAGGCTGTCAGCACTTACCACTTAGGGCATAGGACCTCTTCTCACTCGCCTCCTCTGCAAGCTCACACATGTCACTGTAGGCCCGGGCCAGACGCCAGAGAAAGTCCTGCCGGCTTCCATGCTGCAACCCAAAGAGAGGGATGAGGGCCCCTTCTTAGCTGCAGAGAACTGGAGCCCTGACCCTCTCTGTGTCGTAAACACTGATATCAGGCCATCTACATGGCCTCTCACCTGCAGTTAGCTGGTGACATCATCTCTAGTCAGTAGACTGCACAACCCACAGAGTGGGTGCATCCTGGCCTCCCAATGCTGTGAGGAGGGAAGGCCAACTCCAACATGTAATGAGTCACAGCAAGAGCATGTGGAAAGGCCCAGGAAAACGGAAATTCTAACAGAGGGCATTTATAGCTCAGTTCACTTTAGTCACGTCCAACTCTGCGACACCATAGACTGCAGCACACCAGGCTTCCCTGTCCATCACCAACTCCCAGAGCCTACTCAAACTCATGTCCATCAAGTTGGTGATGCCACCGAACCAAACCATCTCATCCTGTCATCCCCTTCTCCTGCTTTCGGTCTTTCCACATAAATTCTGGCAGTGAACTTGATAAGGGAATTGTGATTGAATGATCCAGACACTTGTTACTGATGATGAAAACTTCAAATGGGGCAAGCAGCTGTGGGTCTGCCTCAGGGAAATAAAAGGGGAAAGTTCCAGTTCTTTCCACATTTCTCCCTATTCTGAGAGGGGCTCTTGCAGTTGCCCTACCAAAGCCAACTACCCAGGGGGTGGTGGGGGAGGAAGCGCTGGGGCAGGGAGTACACAGGCCCCCAGGGGCAGCACTTGGCCTCCTTGGAAAGGGGTGTATGACCCTGAGGGTAGATGCAGAAACTCGCAGTGTCACCTCATTTCCCTTCTCGCATCACCTGGCAGGGTCATTGACACATTCGTGGGAGTGAGCAGGGGGAAGGAGGTAGACGGCCGTTGGAGCCTCACCGCCAGCTTGTTGTTGAGCAGCAGCTGAAAGCCCTCCCGCTTGCCCTGCTCACTGCCCTGGTGCAGCTCGTCTGCCTGCTGCAGGAGCGGCAGCACATCTTCCTGGCCCAGGGAGCCTCCGGCCTCCAGGGCTTCAGGCTCCGGACCGAAAGCCACCTCCACCTCCAGGTCCAAGGAGTCCTTTCTGCCCATCTTCACGGTCTCGCAGCTCACTTCATCTTCACCATCACCGTCACTCTCCCTTTCAGAGTCCCGCTCATAGTCAGACTCAGCATTGGCTGTTGTGTAACTGTGGCGGGGAAACAAAGTGACAAGGGCAAGGGAGGGGATTACTTAACCTCAGATAACCAGGGATCTAGCCTCCTCCACAGAGGGGCTCTCCATGGCGCTGCGGCCATCAGCACTGACCATGAGCCATGCCCCTCACTGAGGGGGCACTCAGTCCTGAGAGAATGCTTCCTAGGGAACCACAGGAAAATGATCTGGGAGGGGAAGAGTGACCAACTCGGAGCCCTGTGACAGTCAGAGGCCGATATGAGAAGCCCCTGCTTAGCTACCACCACATCTGCCAGAAAACAGAGAAAGCCTAGAAAGGTATTAGCAAAATCAGTAGACCTCTCAGGGCAAAGGAATTAATATCCCCCTATATTTTAGTATTAGATGGGATTGCTTTAGGGACCATATATTCTTATAAGTAAAGTAATAAAAGTTTAAGATAAAAACCTTCAGATGTAGGTGGAGCTCGATGGCTCATGAGGGGAAGGGTTTGTCAATCATTTTTGCTTTATCAGCCAAATGCACCTGCCAGAACCAAGACGGGTGGATGCCAGCCTCTGTGGCTGTGGGTGGCCACAGATATACATATTTTCTTTCTCAATTCAATGTATACCTCTGTCCCAAGTCAGTAACCAAACCTCAACCACAATAGGAGTAGCCCTTGGAAACCCTGGGAACTGGTGGGGGGAGCGGGGGAGGGCTGCATCTGGAAGCAGGAAAGGCAGAAGATGCAAGCAATCCCTTAGGAAGGTGTCTGTGGGGCCACCATCCAGGTGTCTCCTGGGGAGCCCAACTCTGATTGCATCCACTGTTTCTCTTGGATCTTTGCCTCCACCAGCAGCTAATGATACTGTTTTCCCCAACTGCCAACTGAGTCAGACAAAAACTGAGCAGAGCAGAAGATAAGGCTTCCAGGGGTCACAACCAGACACCAAAGAGCCCCCAGGCTGAGTGAAGGAAAAGCAGGTTCTGTCTGAGTTAGCAGGTTCCAAGACACAGGGAAGATCCTTGAGTCACTTAAGGATAAGCCTTCCTCCGGTCCTGAAATTAAAGAGAGGTAGGATCCCTGTGGCTGGAGCAAATCAGACCTGAAGGAGAGACATAAACAAAGTCACAACCAGATGGCCTAAGGTCCAGGGGGCTGAGTACTGCAGGCCCAGGTGCTGTCCTCATCCGCAAAGCCAGAGAGGACAAGGGACCAAGTGAGTAGCCAGACCTGGGGTCCAGTCCTTCCATCCTATTTCTTTATAGAGCTTTCGGATGCATTTAACAAAGGGGCCCCAGAAACATCTATTACAAGAAATTGTAAAGTATTTAAAACCTTCCTAACCTTGCTTTTTAAAGAGGTTTTATAAAAGTATCTCCCCCCTCAAGCAATTTGCAGTAAAAAAAAAGGGACAAGGAAAAGTGGTATCAGATTTCACAACCAACCTGGGTGGTGGTGAGCAAGACCACACAGGGGCAGCCTAGAGAATTAGGTTCCTAGGCTTAGACAATAACCTGCCCCATCCAGAAAGTCAAACCAGTGGCTACCAGTGCCCCTACTCAGCCCAACCAGGCCCAGAGGCAAGATGAGTAAATGGATTTTTGGCGGGTATAAGCTTGAGTCTCATCACTTCATGTTGCAAAAAGAAGAGGAGACCCCAGTCATTCCCTGCTCAGCTGAAGGCTGCCTCAGGCACATGGGGAGAGACCCCTGCTCTCATCCCGCCTGAGCACAGTCTCCAGGGAAGGAAGCAGGGAGGAAGGTCCTTCAGTGCTGTGATCCCTCTGGGCCCTAAAGGCCGGGGAGCACACATGGGCAAGGAAAAGGAGAGGTTGGGGGACCTTGCTGCCACCCAGTGAGAGCTGGTGTCGCAGCATTCTCCCACATTTCTTGGACCACATACCCAGCCGCTGGTGAAATCCACCAGAGAAAAAGGGGTGGCCCTTTTGTTCAACATGCCCGGCAGCTTTTGAGAGGAGTACAGACCTCTGAAAAGGTCCTTTGGTCCTGTGCACTCAGGCTAGACACACTGTTCCCACTGTGGAGCAAGGACTCCAGGCTCCCTTGAGGCAAGGAGGCCAACTCTGCTCCTTAAGGAGAGGCCCCAGGTCAGGGATCCAGGACTCTTATACACACAGCCCTCCCAGCAATTACATTTCTTTCCTCCAACTGCTAAGCCCCGTAAGAGGTGCTGAGCTGAGGCAAAGACAAGCAGGCCTGGGCCCTGACCTCACAGTAGCAGGGAAGATAAGACCAAGAGGAATGAGGTGATAAGCGAATGCCCAAGGAGGTGTGGCAATGAGGCTGCTGGCAGTGGCTCCTGGCTGGAATGCCTGGGCAGGTTTGCCAGGGGAGATGGTATTAGGGTGAGTTGGGTTTTGCAAGGAGGGAAGTAAAGCTGCATTTACAACAAGGCTCTGGGAACAAGCTCACTGACCCACCCAGTGATTCCGACTCTGGCATATTCAGCTGATCCCCTGGGAGCTGTTTTATTTGGAAGAAAGCAAGAACACAGCTTTCAGTGGCGCAGAGCTGCCCATCAAATAGTCTTATTCTTTCATCCCTCAAAGAAGCTCTCCCTCCCCAGGGCCCACATGTTTAAAGCCATTCCCAAGGCTTGGTCTTCTCTCCCTTGACCATGACCATGACCAAATGAATGATTCACCACGGCCATTGCTCCGGAGAGCAGTCGGCTAAACCAAAGTCTTGCACCATGCACGACCATCGGCTTCCACATGCCACAGGATCGGTCACAAGGCTGAGCCTGCTGGAGCTGTTATTAAGGAAGCCACCCTTTCTCTCCAGCTGCTACAGGCAGCTGGCAGCCCTGTCCTGCCCTGTATGGCTTTGGGAGCCCCAGTGAGCACCCTAAGCTACGAAGTACCCATAAACTTCCCTGGTTAATCACTCTGGCTCGTGCTGCCCCCAGAAGCTTGTACAATTTCTTAAAATCATCATGAAGGGGTTTGAGTTCTATTATCCTAGTCTTGGGCAGAGCTGTGACCTGTCCTTATGTTCCACACTCATGAAGTTCAAACATCAAGTAACTGGCTTCCTTGGGTTGCTTAGAGATGCTCCTTAAGAGATGCTCCTCTCTCCCCTTTGTGAGACTAAGGAAATACCTCTGAAGTGCTTTCCACCGTGTCTGTCACAAAGCAGGAATAAACTGGTTAATATTATGAAGTGTTTCAGCTGAAGAGGGACATGCTGCAAAGATCATCATGAATGACTGGTTTAGCTTCTGGTTTCCATGTGGTATGTTTGTAGCTACACCAGTCATTCTGCCCTGACAGGACAGGCCTGACTGCTCACTTCACCAGCCTCTTCCTTGAAGAGGAAAAGAGGTCAGCAAAGGCCACAAAGAGAGACCAGCCTCTTAGACCTCACATGGGCCACCTGGATGACTGGGCCTCGAAGCAGACACGGGCAGATGCTGCTATTAACAGCACTGCGACAAAGATGTTCATTCAGACTCCATCCGTGGGACTGAAGTTTCAAAATGGCACCAGTGGTTTAAAACCAAAAAGCCCTCAGCCTGACCAACCTGGGTGTTCCACCAGACTCCTGCCTGCAGCCCTGTCTCACAGTAAAGCCTACGGCCAGACCTGCTGGCCCACCAGTTACTCAGGTGAGTCACCGCCCACCTGTGAAGAGGGCCTGGCACACAAGCACATCTCCCAGTGGGAAGAGAACTTCCCGAGGGAGGGAGCACGCTTAGCGCTTAGACAGCTCTGTAGACCTGGCCCAGTCACTCAGTGAAGGAAATACGGCCGTTAAGACAAAGCTTACAAAGTCTTCCTGATAACAGGAAACCACCCAACTGACGTTACAACAAAACAAAAATAAAGGATCTAATAACTAAGTAAAAAGCAAACCTACAATGAGAAAAATAACATACAAACACTAACTGCTGTTAAACATTTCCATCTGTCAGGATGACGTGGTGGATGGCTTATTCTTATTTCAACCGTTTTGTATTTCATTTGTTTATATCCTTACCTTGTTCTAAAAATTATTTACAGCAGCTTGGTGGGAATTTTTCATTCTGAACATTACTTTTACACAATGTAACCTGGCTGAAGCCACAGCTGTCTCCAGGAGACATGACTCACCCGCCTTCACTCTCAGCATCCGTGAACGTGGCTCCCGAGGCGGCCGTGAAGTAGACAGAGCTGGAGCCGGTAGAGTCACTCCTCTCCCGGGCAAATGGGAACCTTCGCCGCCGAGCCACTTTCTGGTTCTCTTCCATATGTGATCTGAAAAGTAAGGTCCTTTCCAGAGGGTGCCATTAGGCCCTTCCAGCCTGCCTTTCCCCTCACCCTGAGGGAGCCTCTTACTACTGCTGCTCATTAAAGGGCCCAAAGCAGAGAAACTCTGGGGTCTCTGCCCTCAGGAGAGCAAGAAGGGCAGCTGGCGGGACCCAGCCTACAGAGCAGACCAGATTAAACAGGACAAAGTATTTCAGCTGCTGCAACAGACCCTGAGGGCCCAAAGGCAGCAAGAATTCAGGCAAGGCAAGGAATCAAGCACATGGCTTCCCTGCCAGAAAGGTGAGAAGCCAGAAAACTGGCTGTGTCCTTATAGACAGACAACAAAGGCTGAGAAAGCTGTCAGGGCAGGGGAAAAGCTAGGGTGCAGGGGCCAAGGCAGGAAGGAAGGCTCCAATACTCACCGGACCTCCCCCACAATCTGCCCAGCAAGCCCCTGCAGGCTGCTCCTCAGCTCTTCTACCTCCCGCCGCAGCGCCACCAGGCTGGTCAGCACGAACTCCAGGCGGTCCAGTACCACCTCCTGTCCCCGTGGAAGGCTTGACAGCACTGCAGCATCACCAGCCTCACCCGGGACTGCCCGCAACGGCCTGACTGGAGGACAGAGGACAGGAGACAGTGATGCCCATGGGCTAGAGTGACAAGAAGATCCTGCACCCAGAACTCAAGAACTCTTACTTCTCACTGGAGTTCAATTTACAAAGATCTTTGAGGCTCAGATATTCACAAGTCCCAGGTAATAATCCCAGAAAAAAAAAAAAAAAATCAAGGTCCCAATCTTTAAACGAGAGCTCTTCCAGGAATTCTCTGGTGGTTTAGTGGCTAAGACTGCATGCTTTCACTACCAAGGGTCCAGGTTCAATCCCTGGCTGAGGGACTAAGATCTTGCAAGCATGGCCAAAGGGAAAAAAAAAAACAAAAAAGTCCACAAGAGCCCTTTGTTCCAAAAACCTTGCACCCAGGGCCCTTCATGAGCACTGTATACCTTGGCAGATAATGTAGAATGCTCTCGCAAGAGTGCGATATCTAGAAGGCAGGATAGCTGCCCTGCTGCCCAAATCCCAGGCAGTCAATACTTACCACACAGCAAAACTGAGACTGAGCCCACTCAAATCCTGATCTTGCACTTCACAAAGAACAGTGAAGAACACTCTTTCCTCTCAAGAGCTTCATTTCATATTATCAGAGAGTGGCAAGGTAAACAGGGGCAGTTACTGAGAGAAAAGGTACACCAGGAAAAACCCACCCAGACCCCACTGGAAAAAAACATCATCGCCAAGCCCTGAATTGAGCTCTAAGTAAATTCTACAATGCTCGAAAACGGATACCTAAGACAAGTGGACTGGGAAATGTAGAAACAGGAGAGAAACCAGAAAGGCAGGACCCACAGTCCAAGCAAGCATAAAGCTGTTAAAGGAAATCTAGTAACAATAAAGGCTGGATTACTGTACAGACCCAACAATGTTCCAGTATGTAAAGCAAGAAAGATCCCTGGGAATGTGGCTACCGCCTCCCAACCTCAGTAGAAGAAAGACTACAGCTGAGAAATTACAAACCAACAAACAAAATGCAAGGAAAAGAAAGGAAGGGCAAGCACACTTGCAGCGCTGTTACTGCCAGCTTATAAAATGCTGACAAACAATTGCAATCTAATGTGAAAACTCTTAAGACTCTTCAAAAACAAACTGGCATTTGACCATCAGAGGAAACACGTGTTTCCAATGAACATGAGGCGAGATGACTTGAACGCTCTTCTATCACACGCACATGAGGGGAGTGGTGTGGACGAGCCCTAGATGCTTTGCTCTAATGGGTTAACATTAAAGTTTTCCAAAACTGAAAGTACTAACCATTTGTGTCTGGCTCCCAGCCACATTCAGCTTCAACTGCAGTAAGTGCACTCCTGGCCCCATGCTGTGGGAAGTCCACAGGACCAGGTGACCAGGCCCAATCCTGCCATTTACTTGGTCTGTGACAGCCCCAGCGAAGTTACACAACTTTTTTCTATCTCAACTTACTCATAAGAAGGATTTTAAAAAAAAATCCTTGAACTATATAGTCTCCAAGGTGTCTTCGAACGTTAATATTAACCTAATTTAATACATAAGCCTCAAAAAAATTGAATTCCTCCAAGACTATTCTCTTTTTACTTTCTTTTGGACCTTTCCTCTACTTATTAAACACCTCAACCACACTAAGCAAGTAACTTTAATACATACACAGCACTTCTGCGGCCAGAACTAAAAGTGAAAGCTAAGCCTATTCACTATATACTTTCCTGGGATCACAGGAAAAACGACAGAAGAGGAAGACTATCTTTTCCTTTTCGATAAACTTTCCCCAAACTTGAAACTCTCGGGCCCCGCATCCACCCCCCTAATTTTTCCTCTGTTGTTCTGTCACCCAGGTTCTGCTACAAGCAGCCCCGACGCCAAGCCCAACCCCTCAACAGTCACTGAGGCCTCAATAGCCCCACTCCTACCTTGGCGTCCAGGCTCTGAAGTCTGCGTGTAGTCCAGAGAGTTGGACCGACTCTGGCTCTGGCCGCGGCGCTGGGTCCGTTTCCACCGATGGCTATAAAGGGCACACAGGAATCCAAGGCCCGCGGCGGTGCCCAGCAACAGTCCTAGCCCGGCGCGGGCGCCACCCAAGGTCCCCAGACTAGACATGCTACACCTGCAGCCCGCGTGAGCCACCAGGAGCAAGCGGGCGAAGGAAGGGAGAGAGATTCGTGAGTGTGGTCCACCCATCGCCAAAGCCGAACCCTTGAAGATAATCTCCCTGCCCAGACCCCAAGCATTCGCCACCCTCACCCTAGTCCCGACCTTAAGGTTTCTGCTAGCCCCCAGGCCTGACTACCACGCCGCCCACCCGGCCCTTCGCAGCCTCCCCTCCAACACGCCCCCTAACCCTGATACCGGAGTCAGGTCGATGGGTTTCCAAACTCCTCCCCCAGCCTCACGACACTGCAGACCACAAACCCGCCGCCCTGGCTACAAAACCCTGGCCTTCCCGCCGCGCCCTCTGAAGGCGCCCCAGCCTGTCTGGACCTCAACTCACTCTTACTACCGCTACCTACTGTGGCGAAGGCCGCGGCTTCTCTGTCAATGACCGTGACGTCATCAAATGGTGACAACTAGCAGCCTCGCGCGCCTATAAGAAGGCCGGGGTGAGCAGACTTTCTAGACTCCACCTCGTGGCCAGGTTTTTTTCTAGGGGGCGGGACCACAGGCACTACCAGAGGGGCGGAGCCAGCAGAGATCTGGAAAGGCGAATCCAGAATGGGTTAGAAGGCGAGTAAAAGTGGATAGGGCTTCCCAGCTGGCGCCGCTTGTGTTAAAAAACCTGCCTGCCAATGCAGGAGATGTAAGAGACGCGGGTTCGATCCCTGGGTCAGGAAGATCCCCTGGAAGAGGGCATGGCAATCCACTCCAGTATTCTTGCCTGAAGAATCCCATGGACAGAGGAGCCTGGCGGGCTACAGCCCATAGTGTCGCACAGAATCGGACACAACTGAGCGACTTAGCACGCACAAACGGGGGAAAGCTGAGAGACTGCCTGGAGTGGATGCTCAGAGCAGTAACTCCATGATCTGGCCAGCTGAGGTTCCATTTCCCTCCATTCACACCAGGTTACAGCTGGGGTTCCATTTCCCCTCAGTCACACCAGGTTACTTAGTGTTCCCTGAATATGCTCCGCATACCCAACGTTTCTGCCTTTTCCACTGCTGCTCTTTCTGTCTTGAACCCCTACCTGGAAAACGCCACCCCTCTTCACCTTTCCTTAACCCTCGGTCAAAACTCAGACTTTATTTGATTTCAGCTCAATTTGTTTACGTATTTTTACTCAAATCATTTACTAAGCTCAATACAATAGTGCCTTTGGCAATTCAAGTTAAAACAGGTTAAGTTGTTGGTTATCCACAACAGGCCCTGAGTCCCCAGGGCCAGCCTCTGCCAGCTGACATCTGAAAAACTTACATTGTAGATGCACACCCCATCATTTTAAAAAATCTTAAACCTTAAATTGTCGTTGTAACATTAAACAGGGACAGGCTTATAAAAACTGTTTTTAATATCCAGAATGAAAATTAAATTCATTAAATTCATTCCTCTAATGATAACATTTTAAATGTTTGCATGAGGCTGAAACTTGGGTTGATCTCTGTTTGCTTAAATTGGTTGATAGCATTTCAGATTTTGTTTTAATCATTTTTTTCTACCACCTGTGACCTGTACTTTTATAAATCTATTTTACTCCTGTGATTTTATGCAACTTGTAGTTTTAGGAACTAAAAAGAAGAGAATCATCTGCAGTCCAGTTGTTAGGACTCTGTGCTTGCACTGCTGGGGGCTCAGGTTCTATCCCTGGACAGGGAACTAAGAGACCACAAGCCCTGCAGTATAGGTCAAAAATTAATTAATTACTTAAAAAGCAAACAACACATACGGACTTCCATGGTGGTCCAGTGATTAAGAATCTGCCGTCCAATGCAGGAGACATAGGTTCCATCCCTGGCCAGGGAACATCTTAAGATCCCACATGCCTTCGGGGCAACTAAGCCTGCACACCAAAACTACAGACCCCATGCATCTTAGGGAAAGATCCCCAGTTAAGACAAGATACGGCCAAAAATAATAAATAAATATTTTTTTAAAATTAAAGACAAGATTTTTTTTACGGATTATGGTTCTAATTTTATTGTCAACATTTCTTAAAAGTTAAATTTTAGTTTAAAAAAAGTAAAGTAAAAAAATAATAAAAAATTTTTTAAAAATATGTTGAAAAACTATAAAAAAAGTTACGTTGCTCAGTCGTGTCCAACTCTTTGCGACCCTGTGGACTGTAGCCCACCAGGCTCCTCCATCCCTGGGATTCTCCAGGCAAGAATACTGGAGTAGGTTGCCATTTCCTTCTCCAGGGGATCTTCCTGACCCAGGGAACAAACCCAGGTCTCCCGCATAAGTCAAAATATCTAAACCAGTCCTCCCAAATCCTTGACTAGATATTATGTTTATTTACTTTTTAATTGTGAGATTTTTTACACATATAGCAGTACATTTGGGACTTCCTTAAGTGGGCCAGTGGTTAAGAATCTGCCTGCCAATGCAGGAGACATGGGTTCAGCTATGTCTGACCATGTCTGACCCATGAACCCATGTTCAGCTCCTGGTCCAGGAAGATTCCACATGCCTCAGAGCAGCCAAGCCCTGTGCAACAGCTACTGAGCCTGCACTAGAGAACAGCTCCTGCTCACCGCAACTAGAGAAAGCCCTCACAAAGCAATGAAGACCAGTGCAGCCAAAAGTAAATAAAAAATTCCAGAGGCTGTGGTGAAGTCCTTTAAATAAAAAATTCACCAATATCTGCTACTGATTTTTTTTTCCAGCTACTCATTTTTAAGGATTCAGTTTCATTAGTATTAGTACCTCTTGAGATACACTAAGAGATTAAGTATCTTGACTTGGTGGTGAGAAAGGAATGCTTTTAATATCTTTTCCATATTTTTCCTCATTTTTCTGAAACAAGCATATATTTCTCTTGTAATAAGAAAAACTGAGTATTTTTACTTTGGAGGGGATAAAAATCTGTTTAATTAATTAATTCCTTAGTGGAATTAATATTTTCTTTCTTTGCCTTTGAGGCTTGGTTACCTCTATTACAATTGGTTCTATAAATATTTGCTTTCTAGACTCTCTACCCACTGGACTGCTTACTCTTCCAGGATGGAGTTCATGCCTAATCCATTCCCTATGCCTAGCATAGCTCTAATGCAAAGACCATCCATAAAAGCTGCATGGAGGAAGGAAAAAAATAAGGAATGATCAATATCCAGCCCCTGCCGCATTGATAATGCTTTTGTTACCAAACCAGATTTGTTTGCCCAAAGCATGGCAAGTCAAATGCTAAGACACAGAGGTTTGCAGCAGAAAAAGCATTCATTAACAAGGCAGCCAAGCCAGGAGACAGAAGAACAAATTTCAGATCTGCTTCTCTGAAGATTTGAGATATAAAGAAACAGTGGCGGACTTCCCTGGTGGTACAGTGTTAAGAATCCGCCTTCCAATGCTGGGGACATGGATTTAATCCTTGGTTGGTGAACTAAGATTCCACATGCCGGGGAGCAACCAAGCCCCTCTAATCACAACTGGAGAATCCCACCTGCCACAACAAGAGCTAGCACAAAGTTAAAAAAAAAAGAAACAGGGTGATCTTAGGCATGGGGGAAGGTGATCAGAGATAAGAAAAGGTAAGGTAAATGGTGTTCTGTGTGGCCATATCTGGGTTATATGCTTCTTCATGGGATGTATGTTTAAAAATGCAGGCGCTTAGCATGATCTGATGGTGGAGTTTTGACCCTCTTATGTCAAAAGGCTGTTCATTGGACACTTGTGTGGACCCAGTTTTAGGCTCAGCGGTCCCAGCCAGTCTTAGCCAGCTTGAACAGAACATGAACTGATTCCAAGTTCCTAAGAAACAACTTGAGCTCCCGTTGCTATAGCGACCCACACTTCAAAGGTGTTATCTGTAGGGGTGGTTAAGGAGTCTTGTGATATATTACCCAGGCTATGTGATGTTTGAAGGGTATGAAATTAGAGAGAGAGAAAAAAAAACCCACAAATTAAAGCTAGCTTTGAAAAAAAAAAAAAAAGCTAGCTTAATCAGTGAAGGGAGTTTACAAGCAGAGGGGGTTTTTAACAAGTTGTTTCTTATCTATTGTTCTGTAAAACAAGGTAATAATTTGCTAGTCATAAGCCTCTGTTAACCCTGTGGACACAGTTTGATTTTCATAATGAAAAGCTGAGTTGTAGAAGAATAATTTCTCCTCCTTTTATAGGAGAGGAAGATCTGCCAGATAAACTGATTGTGGCAAGAGGTGAAGCCAGATGGAAAAACCAAGTAGGGGAATTCATTTCCTCCTGGATATTAAAGATGTTATCTGGTGTGCATGCCTCTGCCAGGGCAATCAGCAGTGGGGTAGGTGATTCTGGCTGGAGCACTCTATCTTATGCTGCATCTGCAGACCAGTTTTGCAAATTTAATAAATCCCTGGCAGTCTGAGATAGTCTGCCCTCCTGTTTGCTCCCCATCCCTCCACAGTCCAGCCTGAGAGAGTAGAGCACACCCCAAATCCCTGTCCTGGTTTCTGCCCAGAACATGAGAGCCTTATGTACCTGGCTCTTTCAAGAGAGGTGACATATGCCTTGGGATGGTGACCTTACCTCTAAGACACTTGACATTTAAAAAAGATTGTTCTTACAAAATATTGAATGGCTACAAAATAATACTTATATGTATAAAAACTGAGTACATTTATAATCCTCTGCACCCACATCCTAGTGTAAGAAGGAAAACATCACTTTTGTCTTTTAAGAACCCTGCATTTCTGTCTCTCCTCCATCCCTTTCTCTTCTCTCAGAGGTAACCACTACCCTGAATATTACATTTATCATTTCCTTCAAATTGTTTAGTTTTGCATGTTTGTGAGCTTTAGGTAAATAGAATTATTCTGTATTTTTTCCAATATTTGCTTTTTCATTCATTTTTATTGCTATAGTTTCCATTGTATGAATCAAGCAAAAACTTGTTCTACTTCAGATGGCAATAAAGACTGTTTCCAGTTTTTTGTTAATTACAGTGCTTTATGAATATTCTTTTTTAATATTCTTGATGTAGTCAGTGAGTTTTCCTAGGTTTATCAATGAGAGGTTTGGTGGGTCACAGTAATGAACATCTTAAGCTTTACTGGATGATGCCAAATTGTTTTCCAATTATTATGATTGTATCTATCATAACAATTTGTAATCCCAACAGTAACGTTTTATGTTTCAACTGTTAGACATCCTCACCAATACATGATGCTCGCACATTTTGATTTTTTTTCAAATCTGTAAAGCATTATCTCATTGTGGTTTAATATGCATTTCTGAATTTCTAATGATACTGAACATCATGTTTTATATTTATTGCCTATTTCCACTTTCTTTTTTAAAAAGTGCCTGAGTCATTTGCCCATTTTTCTTCTTTTTCTTCCTAATTTGTAAGATTTCTTTATATATCCTGGGCATTAATTTTTAGTTTAACAAATCCTTTGTTAAGCATAAATATGTCTTATCTCTCTAGCTAAACTCCTATTCCTGGAGGTAGAGAATAGGGAAAGAGAGTACAGAAAAACAAATCAGACCAGGAAGGATCCTTTAGGGTTGTTGTTTAGTTGCTAAGTCATGTCTGACTCTTTTGTGACCCCACGGGCTTATCCCCCCAGGCTCCTCTCTCCATTGGATTTCCCAGGCAAGAATACTGGAGTGGGTTGCCATTTCCTTCTCCAGGGGGAAATTCTCAACCCAGGGGTTGAATCCGAGCCTCCTGCATCTCCTGCATTGGCAGGCAGATTCCTTACCACTTCCCTGAGCTATCAGGGAAGCTCCTTCTTTAGTGTTGCTGCTGCTGCTGCTAAGTTGCTTCAGTCGTGTTCGACTCTGTGCGACCCCATAGACGGCAGCCCACGAGGTTCCACCGTCCCTGGGATTCTCCAGGCAAGAACACTGGAGTGGGTTGCCATTTCCTTCTCCAATGCGTGAAAGTGAAAAGTGAAAGTGAAGTCGCTCAGTCGTGTCCAACTCTTCGCGACCCCATGGACTGCAGCCTACCAGGGTCCTCCGTCCATGGGATTTTCCAGGCAAGAGTACTGGAGTAGGGTGCCATTGCCTTCTTCCTTTAGGATTACAACTTGCTATTTATCCCTTGTATTTCTCTCCTCATCGGTCAAAGTGCTGGAGGCACAGAGAGAGCCCTGTAAGTGTCCTTCAGTGAAGATTTTTCAAGAGCCTGGGTGGGGAAGCTTACAGGCTGCCTTTGTTTTGCTTTTCTTTTTTAAAAAACCAATCACAAGGCAGATGTCACAACAAGGCAGATGAAGAATGTTGTCAGATTTTGATACATCCAGATGAGGGCGTGAACACATGGAGGTGAACTCTCTGCTCTCTTTGGTGGCTGGTTCGGGGAAGTTTCTTTTGTCCCAGGTGTTGCCTTGTGGTCCCCTGCACTTGTGCCGTGTCTCTCCCGCTTCATGCAAAGCTCTCTGAACGGCCAGATTCCACTGGTTTCCGTCTCTCTAGGCCTGGCACTCAGCGAAGTGCTCAGTTCTCTTACATATTTACCTACAAGGCCACAGAAATGCAAGGTTCCGCCGCTGTACTAGGAACTACTGTCGGGGAGGCAGGAGTGCGCAGTGCACCGGAGGGGTCTCCTGCCTGTCTTCTGTGCGCTTAAGGAATCTCCAGAGAACGTGTCTTGGGTCGGGAAGTAGGGATCCGATAAACATTTTAGAGGAGTCTTTGGGTGAGGTGGGCAGGAACTTGGGAGACCTCAGTGGGGTCGCCCTTTGCTCCCTGTTGGGCTTCACAGGGGCTGGGACGGGGACCAGCAGGACTTTGGAACCTGTTACTGGAGGTGTTGCAGTAACGGGGTGCAAGGTCAACACGCGCGCTGGGCGCCACGGCCCAACGCAGCCAGCAGAGCTCGGGGGCTGCTCCCAGCTCCGGCACGCCGGTGCGGGAGCGATCCCCCTACTACCCAAGAGAGGTCCCTCCGCTCCGCCGGACGACCCTCGGAAGCGGCGGGTGACAACACAGGATCCAGTGAGCTGCCCCAGGGCTGGGGGCGGGTCTCGAATCCCCGAGCTCCGGGCGCGTCAAGGGCGCCCGCTCCTGATTGGCCGGTCCAGGGGCTTATGGACCAGGAGCTCAGGGATTGGCACAACCGGAGGCCAGAGTCGGAGTAACTGGACTCTAGGCTGCTGGTCTCAGTCCCGGAGCCTGAAGGGCTGGCGTCGGCGCCCGACCCAAAGTCCAGGGAAGGAGCCTGGCCGGGACGCGCACACCATGCCCTACCTGCTCATCAGCACCCAGATACGCTTGGTGAGTACCCGCTGCCCATCCCTGGGAGTTGGCTTTGGGCCCCGGGCGGGGGGACGCTGCCGCCGCACCTTGGCGCCTCCCTCCCGGGCCACGCCTGCGGGTGCCGAGACGCGGAAGCGGCCTGGGACACGCCCCCCGCGGGCGGCGGAGAGGAAGGTTGGAACTCGGACCTTGCCTGGATACAGGGACTAGGGAGCTCCGGCGGCCGGGCCCCTCCAGCGCCAGGAATGGGGGCTACATACGTGCGTCCCCGCTACCCAGGAGTTCCGGGCGCCTGCGGCTCGGGTCCTACCTGCCTGCGGGAGGTCGAAGCCTCTGAGAGGGACTCAGAAAGTCCTGCTCTCTCAAGTGCAGCAACCACTGCCCTACACAGAGCCGCTCCGCCGGGCAATGAGGGGTGGGAGGAGTGGACTAACCTAAAGAAAAGAGGTTTGAAAAAGAAAAGGATGTGCTATGACAATGAGTCCCTTGTGCCAAGTGGCCCGCCTACAGCTACGACCTGCGCCCTTAGGCACTTCCAAGAAGAGCTCTTCTGAGACCTTAGAAAAGAAAGAGAAGAAAGAAAGAACCCAGAGACGGTTAGAGGTGTGAGAACATCCATTCAACAGTCAAGCCACGCCCCTTTCCCTGGGCATAGTTTCCTCTGCAAAAAGAAGGTGCTGACTGCTCAGAATATGACTGGGTCCCCAACCTGGGCGGCAGGATGCTCGTCTGCCCCCTACCTCTCCAGTGCTCCCGTGATCCATCAGGAGGTACACGGTTCCCTAGAGATGCAGGAAATAGCAGACGAGCTCTCCACTGGATGGGAGAAGTCTTGGCAGTGGTTTAAGAGCTAGTCAGCTGTGCAGATGGTAAAATGTAGACTCCTGGGTCCCTTCCCAGATCTCCGGAAGCACTCTGTAAGCCTGGAGTTTGGGAATTCAGTGCTCCTGAAGCAATTTTTTAAACTAGCCATTTCATTGGTACATATAACCACAGAATTTACCAATTTAAAGTGTACAGTTCAATGGCAGTGGGTTTGAGTTTGTTTTGGCTTATTCAGAATTGTTCAACCATCACCATAAGCAATTTTAGAACATTTAGAACATTTAGAACAACATTTAGAACAAAGACCCAAACCCTGACCCTTAGCTGTCACTCATTTCCCCCGGGGCCCCTCAGCCCTAGGTAACCACTCGCCTACTTTTCATCATAATATATGGTCTTTGGCCTCTTTCACTTACATGATGTTTTCAAGGTTCATCCGTATTGTAGCATGCATCAGTACTCATCCCTCTTTATTGTCAAATAAAATTCCATTGAAAGGCTATATCACATTTCATTTATCCATTCATCAGTTGACAAACATTTCAGTTGTTTCTACTTTTTGGCTACTATGAATAATGCTGTGTGTGCAAGTTTTTATGTGGACATATATTTGCATTTCTCTGTTCTCTGGGTGATTCTGATACACAGATACACACAGTGGTACCTGGCATGAAGGTGCCAGTGTTGGGCACTGCCTGGTCCAGCCTAGAGGGGCCAAGGAGGCCCCACATTGCTCAGTCTGATGACTGATGGACTCCACCCCTTCCCAGCTTGTGTTTAGCCCCCAAGATTCCTTCCCTCTCCCTCCAGCCTTTAACTGAAGTGGGCTCAGATAAAGGCTAACTGCACACCTTGACCTGGCAGACAGCCAAGCAGCCTCTGTGGCTTACCTTGCAGGAGGTGGGCCCCACCATGGTGGGCGATGAGCACTCAGATCCAGAACTGATGCAGCATCTGGGGGCCTCAAAAAGAAGTGTCCTGGGAAACAACTTGTAAGTAGTAGCATTTCTAAGACTCTTCTCCCCACCAGCCCCGAGGCCTGTCTTTGTTCCATTTACACAAGAAAATGCCCCTGTCCAGCCTCAGGACCCCTCTGCCTGCATCCTGGGGATCTGTCCTCTGTAGGGTGGGTCCCATCTGCAGCCTCACCACAGCCCCCCAGGCTTGCTCTGAGAGCTTTTCCATTGGCCCTCCCTTCACAAGGGAGCCCCTGGACAAGGTACCAGGACAGAGTCCAGTCCCCTGAGTATAGACTTCTGCAAGTGGACTGCTTCTTGCCTTACCTTTTCATCTCTAAGCTGAATCCCATCAAGGCCAAGATAGGCACAGAGAAAGGCTCTGGCTTGAAGAGCTGAATGAGTAACAGAGCTCAGCCCTAGGAACAGGATGCCTGGGTCCTGCTTCCAGTTCAGCTGCTGCCTGGGGACTTAACCACTTCCCTCGGCATCCTTCATCCCAACTCCAAGTCTAAACAGTGATCATTAATTCCTCTTCTGCCCCTCATTCCTTCCTACCCAGTGGACAGGGAGAACCCTGTCCACACAGGCTGGAACTCCTAAGAAAGGTCACCAGAGTGTACCCCAGTTAAAAGAAGTGAAAGAGGAGGTGAGCTGGCCCGAGCCCCTTGGTCAGGGTTGGAGGGCTGAAGCCAACTCTATCCCTTTGTCATGAGGCTTTTGTCTCTGAGATGCCCAGCCTGGGGTTTGAGCTCTTTATGTATCTGATGGCCCTTCAGAATCAATTAATCCTGCAAGAAGGGAAACCAAGCATTCTCCATCCTAGGGGGCAGCAGCCACAGCCAGGAGCTCTTGAAGGCCAACCTTATTGCTCTAGGACTACAGGACAGTCAGGCTAGACAGAGGCCTGGGGGATGGCCCTGGGAAAAGGAGGCTGCTCTCTCCAAATTGGCAGTGACCCAGGGCATGTGGGCTACTTTCAGACTAACGGGGGTGTTACTATCTGGATAACATCAAAAAAGCTGCTTTACTCCTCTTGATTTTCTCTTATAAATAGGAATAACAGTACCTCCCTTAGGTTGTTGAGAGGAATAAATGAGATGATGCAAAGAGCTAAGCAGGTGACGGGGCAGGGAACATTTGCAGAAGGCAACCTGCAAATAGCAGTCCTGTTAGGAGTACTTGTGACCAGGCCGAGCCTGCAGCAGATACTAGGTTTGTATGCGGGGCTGTGCTGACCTCTCATGCCACTCTCCTTCTCTTCGCAGCTCTGAGTACTACGTGAATGACCCTCCTCGAATCGTCCTGGACAAGCTGGAGCGCAGGGGCTTCCGTGTGCTGAGCATGACAGGGGTGGGCCAGACGCTGGTGTGGTGCCTGCACAAGGAGTGACCCTCCCACATTGAGGAGCACCAGTCACACTTCTTTGGAGTGGTTACTATGGGCCCCGACCCCAAGACCCTGCCTTGCTCACCGCCCTGCCCCTTCGTCCCAAATCATCCTTCTCCTTGGCCCAGCACCACTGGGCAGTGAATGGCCTTCTCTGAAACCTGTCTCAGACAGTGTGGAAGGGTAGGGCCCCTGGCCCTGGTGCCCTCAGCTGCCCCTCCAGCTTCAGGCCAGGCACAGGCCCTGGAGGAGGCCCTGTTCTCTCAAAAACAGGGGCTGACAAGCCAGGCTGCCCCTGGCAGAGAGCTGGGTGCCCCTGTGGAGCATGGCTCCAGGATTGGGTGGGTAGGGCCTGCATAGCTAGTCCAAGCCAATAAAGGGCTGTGATGAGAGGTTGTACCTCTGCTCTGCTGGCCACTGACTCTCACCAAGTGGAGCGCCTCCCTGGGGTCTGCCCACTCCCTGAGAGGGAAAGCCAGGCCTGGGCGGAGCCCAAAAACCAGGGCCATGCTTGGGTAGGCCCATACCCTATACCTATGTATGCAATAGAGGTAGACTCTTAAAAAACAGAAAGTTTATTGGTGATGTTTAAGAAAAGGGCTGTGGGAGGAGAGGGCTGGAGGCAGGAGGTTACGTGGGCTGCCCCGCCTGGTCCTCCTGCTGCATCTGGGCAATCAGCTGCTGCCTCTCAGCTGCCTGGCGCATGCGCATCATGACGAGGCTCTCGTAGTCCCTCTCGGACACCACCGAGCCCTGGGGACAGAGGGAGACAGGGAGGGATCAGGGTGGCAGGGCAGTGTCCCACAGATTCCAGACTTGGAGGACAAGGCCTAGGCAGAGCCGCCACCAACGGTCAAAGAGGGAGGCTGCCCAGGAAAGGGAGGACCCTGGAACATCCCGCAACCCCAAGCCACCCATATTCCCTCACAGCAAGCAGGCCTTTGGCACCAGGCCAGCTGCTCGGCTGCCTCCCTCCAGCCCACCAAGCAGCTGCCACCCCCACCCCGCCTCCCCCTCTCCTAGGCCCTTCGCATCTGCAGTCAGCTCGGTGACTCACTTGCTCATGCTCTAGCCAGGCCCTCGTCTCCCTTCATGTCCTCCACCCCATGGTTTCTGCTTTCCACCAGTTCCCAGGGAAGAGGGCTTATTGAAGGTGCAGAAATATACCGGCTCTTCCAGGAGGAGGTGAGAGCACTGCCTCCTCCCAGTTGCCCTCCCTTCCTGTGGTCTGGCTCCTGCTAAGGACACAGAGGGAGCCCCACCCTAGGAGGAGAGGGAAACAAGAGGCCAGCCTGCCTCCTAAAAATACACACCAGGGCTCCGGGAGGGCAGGGCCCTGGCTTCTTTTATGATCTTGCCAGCACAGTGTGAGGAATTAAAGAGTGCAGTATTTTAATAATCAAAAGAATAATAAACAACCACCTCAGTATGCCAACGCTGTGGGCTGGAGAGGTGGCTCTGCAAGAGAGCCCCGAGCCACCAACCTCATGCCCTGATAAGGTCTGCAGTGGGTCTTAGATCCACTTCCTCCCTCCGTGCAGCTGAAGCTGTGTGAATACGGGGGAAGTCCACCAGAGGTGGCACAGAAGCGAGCCAGGTCTGTGCAGCCCCCTCAGAGAAGCTCTGAGAGAGCTTCTTGTAGTACCCCAAGCCGGTGCACCTTCGCGGAACAAGCCAAGAAGAAAGTCTGGTGGTCAGTGACCCAGGGAATTAGAAGGGAGTGGCTAGGATTAAGATGCTAGGCCCTGGCCAACTGGTTTGGAGTCGGGATGTACGGAACCAGGAAGTGTTACTCAGCCCAGATCCCCCTGTTCCTCCCAACAACCCCACACCTCCTCCTCTCTCCCAAGCTGTAGCAACTTCAAGGAGAGTTGCCCTCCCTGGCAGGCCCACCTCTTAGGCTTGGCCCAGCCCCTTCCCCAGAGGACAGACCCCAGATGAGGTCCACACAGCCTGACAGGAAGGTAGGACCCTGGTCCTCAAGTGTCCTTTCCTGCCCTGAGGCCACCTGGGTAAATCAAGGAAGGGTGAGGAAACAGCAGCCAGGTTTGATGTCAGGGCAAGGGGAGGTCAGTTCTCCCGTCCCCAAGGTAATGCTGCTCTGCTGAGAAAACCTGAAGTCACCCTTGGCATGCCCCTGGGAGGAGCCAGTGCTTTACAGGTGTAGAGCTGCTCACCCTTAACACACCCTCTGCCTTTTTCCTCCTCCCCATCCCTCCGGGTTCTGCTAATGAGGGCCTGTCACTGGGCCCCAGGTCTGAGTCACCCACACCAGTGACAGGTCCCTTCCTTCCCCAACAGTCATTCCACACGTCTGTCTTTCAGTTAACTCCCACCTCTGAGTTCCTCACTCCAGACACACAGGAGCTGGAGAGCCAGGCTGCCCACCAGGCCCCAGAGCACTGGGACTGTGGAGGAAGAGGGGGCAGCGTGGTGACACAGAGCAGACGGTCCCCAGAGGAATCCTCAGCTCCCTGGTGCCCCAGGGTGTTGGCTGCGCAGCCCAAACCCCAGCCTGCAGATGCTGCAATTACCTCAGAGCGTGAACGCGACTTCCCACCTGACTGAGTCAACTGAAGACAACAAAACATCTCCACCGCCACACGCGGTCACAAACAGCCAAGCTACTAATCAAAGTCTGGGAGCTACCAGCGGAGAGGCTGGTCTCCTGCCAGGGCCAGGGAGAAGCCAGCGGAGCCGGTGAGAAGCCCGGCCCGGCGGAAGACAGTGCAGCTCTCATCTACCGCAGCTGCCGGAACTCCAGCTCCGTAAGTGCAGTTTCCTCCTCCTCCTGGGGTTTTTCCACTACCCTATCGAGTAACGAGGCCACTCCTGCCCCTCTGGGAAACTCCTATCGCCAAGCACTCCCAGCTCTCGGCTCTACTGGGCTGCCCTGCATGCCCTCTCATCATCCAGGATGCTCGCCCACGTTCCGTGCTGAGCAGAAACCCGGAGGCCTCTGCTTCTGCCCGCGAGGGCTGCCTGATTCTCGCTGTTCACTGCTCCAGAGGGCCCAATGGTCCCCAGCTGCCCTTGACTAGGCTTCTGAGGTACCAGGCTGGTCTGCGGGCTCCCCAGGGTCCCATGGAGATTTGGCGCAAAAGCTCCTTCCGCAGCCCCTCCTTCTTCAAGCGGCTGAGCCTGGGGCGGCCGCGGAGACTCCGGCGACAGGGCAGCGTGCTCAGCCAGGCCAGCACGGCTGAGGGGGACCATGAGGAGTACAGCAACCGAGAGGTCATCCGGGAGCTGCGAGGGAGACCGGATGGCCGGCGCCTGCCACTGTGGGGGGACGAGCAGCCCCGGGCCACCCTTCTGGCCCCGCCCAAACCCCCGCGTCTCTACCGGGAAAGCTTCAGCTGCCCCAACATCCTAGAGGCCCCCTCCGCAGAGTACACTGCCGCCTACTCTGCCACCCTGCCCTCCGCGCTCTCCGTGGCAGACACCCTCCATCGATCCTCCGAGGAGGACCTGACGGACACGCCCCCATTCCAGAGGACACCTGCTCCGGACCTCAGCGATCCCTTCTTCTCCTTCAAAGTGGACCTGGGGATTTCACTTCTTGAGGAGGTTCTGCAGATGCTGAGAGAGCAATTTCCCAGTGAGCTCAGCTTCTGAATGCGGGGAGGGTGGGCAGAGGTGGGGTGACTGAAAGAGGTGGGAACCTGGGGACCCAGAGAAGGAGGGGACAGTCGGGGATTAAGGTAGGGATAGAAATCCAGGTCCCTGCCTGCCCCCACCCCCTGGGGTCCTGAACAGTTCTCTGAGTCAACCCAGGGTGGAGAGACAGAGGTATAGAGAGGCAAGCCAGAAATGTGAGGGGAGCACCTACTGGCAAGAGCCCTGAAGACAGCTAGCTAGGCTGGGAAGGGAGGCCATGCCTGCAGCCACAGGGACAGGCAGAGGCCTGGGTGGAGGCAGAGGGACGGTGGCATAAGGGCCAAGTCTGGGAGTGGAGGACACAGACTGGGCTCAAAGATGGGTGCGCTGTGCCAGGTCCTGCATGTGGCTGTTTAAAGTCACACTAATTAAAACTAAATACAATTAAAAAGTCATCTCAGTCACACTACCCACATTTCAAGTGCTCAGCAGCCACACATGACTAAGCGTTACCACACTGAATGGCAAACGGTGAACGTTAAGGTCACTGGAGAAAGTTCTATTGGGCCACACAGGCCTAGACCATAGCCTGGTCAGGGGAGGGAAGCATATAGGACCTGCCAGAGGAGGGAGCGGCTTGTGGGGTGGGAAGAGCGAGGCTGGTGGAGATACAGAGAGTGACTCAGGAAAAAGTCCAAAGAAATCACTAGCAGGAAAGGGGGTGTGAGAGACTCAAAATGCCAACACAGCTGCCCAGAGCACTCCCTGGAGCCCAAGGAAGGAACTCGAGGGCATGTCAGGCACAGACAGATTCAGAAGAGAGGCTTTGGGGAATTCTCGGAAATATTTGTGATGGGAGCCCTGGGGAAATGCAACGAAATATGCTGCAATTTTCCCTCCTTCCTGCACCCATGAGAATATGGGAGGTCTGATCAGGGGACGGACACAAAGCTCAAGGCTGTTACAGTGAAGAGGCATAGCTGGTCTCCAGAATTGCCACCAGGACCGAGGAGCTTTGCTCAAAGCCTCTGATGATGGGGGCTGTTGCACTGCCCTGACGCCTGGCCAGAAGACCTGGAGCCAGAGCCTGGCTGGCGGCATGTGGTTCTGGCACACACGGCCTCCACGATGCAAGCCTTATGGCCTCCCCGTTTCTACTCTGTGTGCATGTGCTGAGCAGAAAGCTCCCCTGGGGGTGCAGATGATAAATAAAGTTCTTTATCACACAGCCTATGGCGTGTCATCTGGGGCTGTGAAATGCTGGGACTTAACAGGGGTGATGGGGGAGAGAAACAGTCTCTAAAGAAGAGTCCCAGGTGGGGCTCAGAGCAGTTACTTTTCCTCCTCTGTTCAGGGTCTGGGACACACTCCAGAGAGCACCCCATCCTCATGGGTGCAGGCCATGTCAGAGAGCAGGGGACATGCCAGAGGCAGTGGGAGCAGAGCCCCTGCTGACCTGCTCAGGGGCACTCTTCCCCCTAGAGGGGCTGGAGCACATCAGCCTGAGGCACAGACCCCCTAGACGCTTCAGAGAAGGGACAGCTCTTGCTCCACCAAAGCGGGGGCAGGTGTGACCTGGGCTGGGTTTATGTATATATATGTGTATGGGGGGGAAGTGAACACAAGCCTTCGTGGGGCCATGGGGACTAAGAGCTGGTATGTGGCGTGTGTCAGCTCAAGTCTGTGTTTCCCCCCAAGAGTCGGGCACCAGGTAGCACCTCAGTGTCGACAGGGTAGCCAGTGTTATTTCTAAAGAGGAGATGTTGCCTCTTGACAGTAGGGCCCTGTCTGGGACAGCCACAGACACACCTGGCAGGAAGTTGGGGAAGGAGGCAGCCACCATCCTCACCAGCCCTTCCCTGAAGCCCAGGTCATCTCAGCACCAAATGCTTCACACAGCAACCAAGCGACCCACAGGCCAGGGCAACACCTTTGGATGATGATGAGAGCTCCCAAGGGAGACCAGAACACAGAAAGTAAGCTCTAAGAGTTGTGGGTAGGGTAAGCCAGCCTGGAAAGAGGCAGCAAGGAATCACAGTCCTCCTGCTTGGGTAGGCAGACCTGCCAATCTCTCCAGAGTCCCGATGACGGGTTTGCGAGGAAAGGGCCCTGAGAAGAGCCCAGATAGGAAGAGGCACCCCGAAGCTTTAGTAGGCCCAGGAGAGTGAGGCCTGGCTCCTTACCCGGGACAGTCCTGGGTGGTTGTGGCCCATCGTGCTCTGGGGCCGTCCCTCCAACCAGGAAATCTTCAGAGGGTTATCGACCAGGCCCACTTCATTCTGGACAGCCAGCTCCTGTCAAATACAACCGCCAGTCCCAGTCCCATCATTCCAGTCAGCTACACAGTGGCTCTCTCTACCCCTACAGAAAGAACCAGAACCAGCACTCTCATCCTCCAAGCAAAGTGAGCAGCCTTCATGCAGTGGTATGCTAAAGCTCTGACCCTCCTCATGGGAAACATGAGTCTTCTGACTGAGCAGTGGGGGAGGGGAGAAGGCTCTGTGAGGGTCCCAACCTGGAGACACACTGGCTTCCAGGGGAAGGTAAGGGGTGTGGGGCCGGGCAGTAGGAAATGACACCATCCCTGGGAACATTCTCCTTCTTTCTTACACTGTTTCCTCTCCCAAGACCTGTGGGCCTCGGGGAAATCTTGGCTCTGAGCTGGCCGAAGGAGTGGGGACACCTAAGCTCAGAGGGCCCACAGAATTGAGTTCCTCCCCTGGAATGGCAGGGCTCCTGTTGGCCCCCAAAGCCCCACAGAGCACTCACCGCAGCCTTGACTGTTGCAAACTCTACCACAGCGGTGCCTGCCTTCTTACTGGAGAGCACCAGGTTGAGCACCTCTCCGTACTGTAAGGATAAGGGGTCCTGGTAAGCATGGCCCAACCTTCAGGATGGCCCAGCTCACACTGGAGATAAGCCTAGGCCACCCAGAGGCAACCAAGTCATTTTGGGTTGGGGATAACCTGTTGTTGCTAGGTTCCCAGAGAGGGGATATCAGAAATGGGAAAGAAAGGTTTTTGTGTTTGTTTTTTTTTTTTCCAAGAATGCAGGAGACAGCAAAGGAGAGCTGGGCAGACGTGGGGATTCGGACCAGTAGAGACGAGCAGCTGCCTCCATGATTGAAGGAGATGGAGAGGATGGAGCTTTAGTGCCAGACACCCACCTCCTCTCTCCCCATACACCCAGCCAAGCCCCTTACTTCTAAGGATGACAAGGGCTAGATCTGGCTGGAGGCGGCACATGGCAACACGAGTGACTGGAGGGCCATGGCTCGAGCAGAAGTCTTTAGACTATCCTATGGTTTATGGCTTCCCTCATACCTGAGCGGTAAAAAGATCCCCCTGCAATGCAGGAGCCGCAGGAGAAAAGGATGGAATCCCTGGGTGGGTAAGATTTCCTAGAGGAGGGCATGACAACCCACTCAAGTATTCTCACCTAGAAAACTCCATGGACAGAGAAGCCCAGCCCAACAGGCTACAATAAATAGGGTCACAAAGAGACCCAACTGAAATGACTTACTACATAGCTTATGGCACAGAAAAAAAAAAAGGCAGGTAGAGATGTGAAGGAAGGTTAGGCCTGGAGATCCTGAGGTTTGGGCTGACATGGGGACTGAGACGATGGGTAAGAGGGAAGTCAGCAGAGCAGACCTTCTGAAAGAGCCGCAGGAGGACATCTCTGGAATAGCCGCCTTGTGACTCAGCTTCCTTCTTGCTCTTCCACTTGAGCTGAAAAGACGGCAGTGGGGGCCACCGTTAAACACTGACTTTTCAACAGGACCAGACCCTGCACCTGAGCTTTACAAACTGAGCAGACACCCCTCTGGCCTTCAAGGCAGCAGTGATCTCGGGAGCACCCCCCAGAAATGAATTCCCCTTGGAAAATGGACAGGCAGGAGGCCCGCTCAGCCACAGTCTCAGGGCTCTTATAGAGCCTATAAGATGCTCTCCTTCAAGGGGCCTCAGGGAGGGCTTCCCTGCAGCCTTAAGAGCTGAGAACAGCCTTTCACAGCCAGCTCTGATGGGCCATCCTGATGCCCAGGCCTTGGGAAGACAGAAGGATGGCACATGGGCAGTGGTGTGGCTTCCAGAGATCCAGTGTCCGCACCACAAGCCCCGGTGACCCCAGAAGCATCTCTTCTTGCTGAGAGGAGGCAGAGTGAGATGGCCTGTGGAGCCTGCAGGGCTCACCTTTAGCTTGGGGGTTTCTTTGTTTTCAGGATTTTCTGCCATTCCTAGAAAATTTAGGAAAATTAGCAAGGTAGAATATGATGGAGAGGTTCCCCCAGGGGAGACACAGTCTAGGGCCACAAGGATCTGGCAAAGATCACTCCTGTCCACAGGCAGTGCCCCGCCCTGCTGTGGAGCCTGGCAGGGCAAGTAGGAGCAATCCCGCCCTCGCCCCCAGCCGCCACCTTAGGGTAGCAGCCCAGCTGCCTGCTGGAGGCCATGATCAGCACTCCACCAACGAGGGGCTGTGAATGCCTTCTGGGGGCAAGAGACAGAGGTATAGACCTCACAGTTCTACTGAAACAAAGGGTCCCAGAGCCTTCCCCGCCCTGCCCTGGTGGTGATCTGCTCCAAAAATAGAGCCAACATAAATGCAGCCAGGAGATCTCAGGCAGAGTGAAAAGCCAATATGCCCCAGAGAACTGTAAGAAAGGACAGGTGGCATGTGTCCAAGTGGGATACCTGGAGGGTTCCAGCAGGTAGAAGCTTCCAGATCAACTTCACCGAGCAGCCAGTGTGGCCGCTGTGAGCCACCTCAGAGTGGGAGGCCAGTGTGGGGGCCGGACTCTCACCTGTCACCCTCTGCTCCTGTTCCTGACGTATCTGCTCCCGGATCAGCCTCTGCTGTTCCTCCAGCTGCCGGGAACCCTCTTCTCGCAGGCGTTCGATCTGCAGAGCGGGGGTTGGGGAGGGTGACAATTTTGTGTAGATCCAATTCCAGGTTGGCTCACCTTGCAAAGGTCCCTGGGACGTTCCACCTGCAAGCTAGGCTCAGCAACCTGCGGGTGGGACAGACGACCCAGATCCCATAGGGGAAGATGGGAAGGGCACGCCCGCCCCAGCCACAGCAGCCTCTAGTTGCACCAGCCTCTTCCTCCTGCAGATGGTCGCAGGGCCTGGACGCTCACCTCCTGCTCTAGCGTCCTGGCGTTCCCGCTTTCCTCCTCCTCCTCGCTGCCAAGGGCCTGGGCCTGCCGCTCCCGGGCCTCCAGGTCTAGGCACAAGGATTGAATGACCCAATGTCTGGTCTAAGCAGTTTCCACATGGCCCCAGCCCACCTGGCTCTACCTGCTACCCCAAAGTCTCATGTAGCATGAACACAACCAGTAATTCTGCCCCCTCCCTCCATGCCTATGTGCTCCCAGATTCATTTCCATTGAGAAAAGCTGTCACAAGGAAGAGTATAGGCTCCAGCTGAGTGGCTGGGGTCTGGAAGAGTTACAGCAGCTCCCGCTGACCAAGCTGGTTCTCTGAACAGTGAAGAAGGTGTGGGTGGGTGCTGATGTCAGCAGCCGGGGGCCATGGGTCAGGGCTGCCAGTGGGTGGAGCCGCCGGCCTCTGTTCCTGCGGTTTGGCACCACAGCCTGCAACCTTGCCTTGGCTTCGATGCTCTTTCCCACCACTGTGCTTGAGTTACCACTGTCTCCTCTACCTGCCCCTCAACTCACATTTACCAAGCCTCACTGCAGACCCAGCTACAGGGACAGAAGCCTCCACGCAAGGACATCACCCCAGGACCTGGAGCCCTTCCCACCTTCCAAGAGAAACCTGCCTGTGGCTCTGTCCCAGGCCAGCTGCTGCAGCAAATGCTTCTCTCAGGTCTGGGATTCGCTGCTTTCTTTTCTGTTCACTTTACTCACCTAAACTCCAGGTTTGTTTTTGATGGAGGTACGGGGATGGTATATGTACATAATAAATATATGGATGTGAAACAGGCAAGATGAAGGGGAGAAAAATTGAGTGAAGAATGCCTGAACCAATCTTGTGGGGGTAATGAAAATGTTCTAAAATTGATTTAGAGTCATAGGTGCACCATTTGTTAAATTTACTAAAAATCACTGAGTTGTTCACTTGAAATGGGTGGACAATAGGATACACAAAATAATGTCAATAAAGCTGTCTTTCAAAAGCCGAATGTCTGGCTCTCTTTGGATCCTTCTGAGGGGATTTCAGAGTGAGAGCTCTGTGCAGAACTCAGACAAACGACACAGATACGACAGCACGGCCAACAAGGACACTGACTGTGCTCGTGCCGTATGGGTTCAAATCCTGGTTCCCGCACGTTCTTATCTTTTCGGTGCCTTAGCCTCTTTTGTTTATAAAAATAGGTTTCGTTAACACCCAGCTCTTTGGACAGTCATGATAATTAAAGGAGGCAGTAAAACATCTGTCACAATGCTTAGCTAATAGCACACCTAGTCATTGTTATTATTCCTAAGACTGTCCTTCAGGAGCCACCCTGAGAACAGGGTTCTGCCCAGGACTGGGGCCCAAAGCTCTGAGTGGCTGGAACTGAAGCTACAGGAGCAAAGGTGGCAGAGCTGCATAAAGACAACCCAGGCAAACCGCAGGGCGCCAGCACCACGATGCCACCTACCGAGCTTTACTTTCTTCCTTCTCTCATCAAGCTTCTGGGTCCTCTCTGCCGCCTGCTTCTTGGCTTTCCTGACCTTGTCATACGCAGCCTGGCAGAAGGAAGAGTCAACGGGGTAATACACACAGTGCCGGGCCTCCTCCCTGGCCCCGCCACTAGCCCTGGAGCTAGTCAGGCAGTCTGGTGACAGTCTCCAGGCGAGGACAGCATGGCCGGGTATAGAGGATGAAGCACACAGTGGTCTCTAAACGTGGGGGACAATTCAGACAGAGGAGGATGTGCTTACCCTGGCGGCAGCATCGGTCAATACCTCCAAGGCCTGAGAAAGCTGGTGGAAGAGTTCAGCTAAACATAGAGATCAAAAAAGAGAGAGAAGAAAAGTAAAGTTAGACTTGGTGACAGTGTGCTCCCTCAGAAAATCACCTCAAAGAAGCTACAGGCTGCTGGAAAGGAAGACATCAACAGATGCCCAACCAACAAAGAAGGGTGAGTATATCAGCAATTGATCAGATGCCTTTAACGTGTGAAGTGCAGCCATGGGCCCAGTGCCCAAAGTCAGGCTGTGTGCATTGACCTCCATGGCACTCACACCACACCCAGGTGGGTTGGGCTCCTCCCCATGCCTAGGAGAGGCTCACCTGCTCTCGGATTATCCGGGTTTTTGTCTGGGTGGCAGGAGAGGGCCTTCTGTCTATATGCCTTCTTCACCTGGAAGAGACAAGACTGGGTTATTCATTCTCTCACCCCAAGACAGACAGGAAAACACTGCTAATGGGATAAGGGAAATCCAGGGAGGGCTCTGCATCGCTACAAGAAGGTTGCCACACTGAAATAGTCATCTCACAACCACAGTGGAGACCTTCAGTGGAAGCAAAGGCTACGGAGGGAGCTGAAGGCTGCCCAGCAGCAGGGTTGGGCCTGCTTCCTGCTGAGCGCCGAGTCTCACCACTGTGGATGTCAGAGACTCCTGGCAGGGGCAGATTCCCTCTAGCCACCGAGAAACAGGCACTCACACAGTCTTAGTGTAATGTAATGTACGCCAGGGCAACATTTCCGCAGGGAAACTTAGCCATCAACATTTTAAATGTACTTTTTCTTTGGCTTATTATGGAATTTGGACTTGCAGAAGCATGCCAAAATAAATATACAAGGATGCCCACTAAAACATAGTTTATATAAGCCCCAAAGTAAAGCCAATCAAAATCTCCAACAACGGGGAGACTCATTTAAGAAATCACCATATATAGTAAAAGTAATACAATATTGTAAAGTTAAGAAAAATTTAAAAAAAAAATAATAATAATAAAAAAAAAAGAAAAAAAAAAAAAGAAATCACTATAGACAAAAGTCTGTATGTGCTGTCCAGAAATATCTTCAAATCCTCATTACAAGAAAAAAAAATTGATTAAGTATGATGATAAACAGCAAATCGTTATGTTCTACACCTGAAACTAATCCAATGTGATGTGTCAATTATACCTCAACTTAAAAAAAAAAGAAAGTATCTTCAAGGTACAGTGCATGAAAAAAACAAGGCTTAGAACAGTATATATTAATATGATAATTTGGGGGTTAAAAATAAATCAAAAATAAAAGAAATGTAAACAGTTAGAAACACTCAAGCATGTGCAAACCTTTGTTTTCCTTTTTTCCCTCACAGCAATCACAAGAAACAGTGGTTTCTTTTGGAGAGAAGCTGAAAGTAGAGGGGAAAGAAACATTCACTTCTCATTGTATACTTTTCTGTAGTTCTACTTTTCAAACCTTAAACTAGTCTTTATTATTATTTGTTTTATTGATAACAGGGGTTATCTTGGTGGAGAAGCTATGGTCTATTTTTAGTTTTCATCTTTGCACCTCTTTATTAAAAAGAAAATAAGTATTATTTTTTTATATTAGTAAAAATAAATAAACATAGCTACCAAGGTTCTCTTTTGTATATTCTCCATTCATAAGGGAAAGCAGAGCACAAAACCCAGAAATCCTCTGCTTTCTGAGGCCTTGCCCTCACTCTGCCCGTATACGTTACCGACTGCTCAAATCTCTTGGGAGGAGAAGCCTCTAGCCCAGAACCTCCACCAGTAGCTGAGCAGACTGGCTCTCCAGGCTTCCTACAGGGAACCAATAAACATTTCAATCCAAAGTGTGCTAGAAAAGGGCCTTCGGAGGCAAGCAGCCAGCACCCCCAGGGGAGGGTCTGTGGCCTAGTGCCCCCTGCACCTTCAGCTACAGCTAGCTCAGGACCTCTGGGGTGTGCTGCCACCTGCTGGGCCAGAGCTAGAACCACACCTTCACTTGCCCGGGCAAGCAAGCCCATCTACTAATAGTCCTCCTGGATGAGCCTGAGGAAGCAGGAACCACTCCCAGCACAGGCTTTGGCAGAAAGTGTAAAAGTCCCTCCCTGCCCCCTAACCTTCCCAACTGCCCACCTATGTTCACTTCCTCACCCCAACCTAGGTCTTCACCAACAATAAGTAATGACAACAATAACAAAACCCAGCTTTTTTTTCACTATTTGTTGTTCAGTCACTCAGTCGAGTCTGACTCTTTGCCACCCCATGGACTGCAGCTTGCCAGGCTTCTCTGTCCTTCACTTCTCAAACCCATATCCATTGACTCTATGAAGCCATCCAACCATCTCATCCTGTTGCCTTCTTCTCCTCATTAAAAAATAATAAGGGAAGAGGAGGTGATAGTTTCAGTCTTACATTTGACATGTCATCTTTTACTCTTGAGGCAACTTATCATTTGTCATTCCTCCCTTTATTCTTTCTTTTCCCTTCTCCGTTTATGCCTAGGGCCTTATTTCTTTTTTACTTTAAACCAAGCCTTTATTATATATTCTTTATATTTGCAGGTTTCCCCCATGGCTCAGTAGTTAAAAAAATCCACCTGCCAAAGTAGGAGACCAAGCATCTTTTGTTTCTTCAATAAGTAAAACAATACAAAAATAAATAGAGAGAGAACTAAAAAGCTACTATTCTTTCCCTATCTCCCCAGCCCTCTTTTCCAAGTCCTTCCCCCTAATCATGCCAACAAACAAGTCTCTGGGGTCTTGTTTCTGCCTCTCTGCCCCCACCTCTCCTCTCTCTGATGATCCCAGGCGCTGTGTCTGAACTGGCTGAGAGGAAGAGGAAGGGAGAACGGTGTCTCTTGCCTCAATTTGCAGCACTGCCCTCAGGACCAGGATTAGCAGCCATGCCCTACAAAGGCTGAATTTTGTGGAAGATGGTTTCTTTTGTATCATGGAGCTCTTTTAAAGTGTTCTGTGTTCTTTTTTGTAAATGCAAGAAAGGATAATGAGAGGGAGGGGAGGAGTAAGAAGGAATAGTAGGAAAGCAAAATAAGAGGCAAGAGGGGGCTAGGTGGTAGAACACTCTTCATTTTCTTTTCTTTCTTTAGAGAATGCTTTATAGTTTTTTATTCTAAAGGAATGATATTAAATAGCTTTCTGTTTTATATTTCATTTTAATGCTCTATATCAGAAAGTTGTTTTTTTTTAACTTAAACGGGAAAATTGTTCAAACAAAAAAACTAGTTATATAATAATGGGAAATTAATCTACATATATTAGTTTGTTTTCTCATCAATTCTTTTTCCAGAATACGTTCCTTTGACAAATGCCTTTACCAGTCTCATCAGATTTCACTTGAAGCAACAGTATAACTAGACCAAGGTCACCTCACTCCCCATCTGGGTGGACCCCCATCTTACTCCCACCCCTCCAGCCTCCCACACACTTAACATCTATAACCAAACACAACTGCCCCAATCAACCTGATGTATCCTGAACCCCTTTCCACTCAAGGCCTAGCCTGGGCCTCCATTGCCAAATCACCCCTTAAAGGTGTGAGGAGTTGAACATTCTGTATTTCAAAATCCTATTGGAAAAAATTACCAGTCTCATGCAGTGGCCCAATGAGTAAGGGGAGAGGTGAGGTAAGAAAGTCAAGGTCATGCTGGTATTCATTCTTAGAGAGCAATGTCTACAGATAGGAGGGGAGCTCTCTGAGAGCCCTTTGGTACAGCACCAAATCTACCCCACCTCCTGGGTCCACTCATGGAGCATGGAGGATACGGAAGGACTGAGCTGAAGCTGGGGATACAGAGAATAATCGGGAATTTCCCTGACACTGAAGAGGAAGAACACTGCTTAGCAAGGAAAATGGCTGTGAAAACAATGAATACTACAGTTGTAAGATGCCTGTAAGTGAGGTCCCTAAGAGTGGGGAAAAAAAAAGAAAGGAGTTAATTTTAGCCTTAAAGGCCTCACACGGGAGATAACATCTGAGCTGGATTTGAAAGGTGAGTAATAGTTCTCCAAGCAGAGCCAGAAAGGGCATTCAAGACAGAGGGTGTGGAAGAACCTGACTTCCTTCCCTTCAAGCTCCAGACCAGCTCAGAGGAGAAATATGTTTTCCTTTAATGAGGAAAAGGTACTGAGAACAGAAAAGGACACGAAAAAGCAGAGATGTGGTTGCAATAAAACATGGAAGTAAAAATAATGTTTTTGTCAAAGAATATTTTGATTAATTAAAAAAAAAAAAAAAAAAAACCTTTAACCAAAGAAAAGTAACAGAAGAAAACCACGAAAAGAATAAAATTCACACAAACAAGTTTTAAAAACACAAACTTGGGATGAAGAAATGCTAGGGAGCAAGGGCATATATGAAGGCAAAGAAATGCAAACTGGCCTGAGAATAGAAACAGTGCTAAAGGTAACTCAGGTGTGACTCTGAAAACACAAGAAACTCAGCATGACTCATAAGGTATGTGTGATTCATAAAACAGAGAGTGGGCCAATCAGAAGGAAAAGCCCCACAGTGCATATGAGCAGGGCCAGATGTGGAAAGCCTTCTAAGATCAAAAATAATGAATCAGGATGAATGACTCAAGAGGCTTTAGGGGTCTCCAAGCCCAAAGAACTTGAACCCCAAAGTTCTCTTTGAGCTAATGAAAGTTTGTCGTGAAGCACAAAGACAAGATTAATGGAACATATAAGCATGGCCAAGAAACAAACAGTAATAAATGTAAAATTTCAATGTATGGTAAAAAGTATTACTAAAATCCAACATCACATCAGAGCAGATCAGATCAGTCACTCAGTTGTATCCGACTCTTTGCGACCCCATGAATCGCAGCACGCCAGGCCTCCCTGTCCATCACCAACTCCCGGAGGTCACTCAGACTCACATCCATCGAGTCAGTGATGCCATCCAGCCATCTCATCCTCTGCCATCCCCTTCTCCTCCTGCCCCCAATCCCTCCCAGCATCAGAGTCTTCTCCAATGAGTTAACTCTTCGCATGAGGTGGCCAAAATACTGGAGTTTCAGCTTTAGCATCATTCCTTCCAAAGAAATCCCAGGGCTGATCTCCTTCAGAATGGACTGCTTGGACCTCTTTGCAATCCAAGGGACTCTCAAGAATCTTCTCCAACACCACAGTTCAAAAGCATCAATTCTTCGGCACTCAGCCTTCTTCACAGTCCAGCTCTCACATCCATACATGACCACAGGAAAAACTATAGCCTTGACTAGGCGAACCTTTGTTGGCAAAGTAATGTCTCTGCTTTTGAATATGCTATCTAGGTTGGTCATAACTTTCCTTCCAAGGAGTAAGCGTCTTTTAATTTCATGGCTGCAGTCACCATCTGCCGTGATTTTGGAGCCCAGAAAAAATAAATTCTGACACTGTTTCCACTGTTTCCCCATCTATTTCCCATGTAGTGATGGGACCGGATGCCATGATCTTCGTTTTCTGAATGTTGAGCTTAGTTAGTTCTTCATCTCAAGCCATATACCAAAATAATTCCAGATAGATTAAAAACAAAAAAACCTCAATACAAAAAATGAAACTAAAAGAACCTAAAGAAAGAAAATGATGGGACTATTAATCTACTTTTAGTGTGGGGAAGAAATTCCTAAGCATTAAAGCAAGGGAAGGAATCACACATACATGCACACACATGTATGTGTACACAAAATGAATGGATGTACAGTGAAAATTTTTTAATTTATCTAAGCAAAAAATCATAGACAAAATTAAAAGATGAGGGGGGTGGGAGGGAGGCCCAAGAGGGAGGGGATATATATATATACTTAGATGCTGATTCACACTGATGTACAGTAGAAATCAACATAACATTGTAAAGCAATTATCCTCCAATTAAATATAAAAAAGAAGTTAAAAAAAAAAAAGGACAAGGGAAACGGTAACTGAGAGAAGTATGTGCATGACATCTTTACTATGCAAAGAAGCCATGCAGAAAAAAAAACACAAGACGAACTACAAGAAAACAGAGAACATGAAGAGAGAATCATAGAATATAAATGGTTGACATGAAAAATGTTCAGCCTCACACATAAAAGTTAAGTCCTTTTCACCTCTCAGCTGACAACAAGGAAAACAAAGGATGGTATTTAATGTTGGTGGCTTTGTGGTGAATATGTAAATTAACACAATGATTCTGGTCTGTTTGGGGTTTTTTTGTCTGCACCCCGTGGCTTGCGGGATCTTAGTTCCCTGACTAGAGATCAAAGCCCTGCTCCCTACCCGCTGCAGTAGAAGAGCAGAGCCCTACCACCGGACTGCCAAGGAATTTCTTATACAATGATTTTGGAAAGTAATCTAGCAGTATATATCAGGAAGCTTTGAAAAGTGCAGACCCTTTGATCCAGCAAGGCCTCTTCTAAAGAAATACTGAGCAGTTTATACAGTATTTATAAACACTGCTGTTCATTATAGCATATTTATAAAAGAAAAAGTCAGAAATAATCTACATTCCAAGATGGTTGCTAGCACCTATCATGTAGCAGGCTCTTTTTGAAGTGCTTTACATACAGTAACTTACTTAACTCTATTATTTGAAAATGGGATTTCTCTCCTTTTAAAAAAAAAAAAAAATCTATTTTATTTATTTAGCTTTGTCGGGTCTTAGTTGCAGCATATAGGATCTCTTGGTTGTGGCATGTGAACTCTTAGTTGGGGCAAGCAAACTTGAGCTGTGGCATGAGAGATCCAGGTCCCTGACCAGGGATCAAACCTGGGGCCCCTGCATTGGGAACACAGAGTGTTAGCCACTGGATCACCAGGAAGTCCCAGTAACTTACATAACTCTTAACATGTCCCTATGAGGTAGAAATTATTATCCTCATTTTACAAATGAGAAAACTGTGACACAATGAAGCAATCATTATGATAATGAAAATCCATTTGATGAAAAACTATGCAATCATTATTTCAGACAATAAGTGTTCTATTCTAGCCATATACCATAGGGAAAACTGTGGCTCCTAATCAGCCCTGCCATCAAAGAAGGAACTGGGAGTATAGACTTCCACCCTCACCAGCTATAACAAAGCACCCCAAACCTTTTGCCAGAGTGGTGTCAGAGAAGGCCAAGAAGGGAGTTCACACTCACTAGATAAAAATATAAAAATATTTCTGAAAGAGAGCAATATAATTGACATTTACTTTTCACAGTGAGCTGTATTACACAAGCTCACTGTGTAATCACATCAAGAAAAAAAAATTGTTCAAACAAACATAATTAGCCAGAGCAATTAGACAAGGTAAAGAAATAAAACATACTTTTATTTCTTTTATTTCTGACTTCCACGGTGGTCCAGTGGATAGATAAGAATCCACCTTGCAATGCAGGGGACATGGGACTGATCCCTAGTCAGGGAACTAAGATCCCACATGCTGTGGGGCAACTAACCACTGAAGAAGGAATTCATAGGGCCTGGACTCCATCTTAGGCCTGTTCATGCTGATCATGCTCGGCCACCTTTCCAATGGACTCTGAATTCTGTGTTTAGTGCCTATGAAAATAGCAACAGAAGGATAAGACCCCCTCCAGACAGGGGAACCTTGAAGATCATATCTAGGTTATTCATTGCCTAAAAGAAACATACACGAATCACCCCTTCCTCCAGACAGGCCATTAATTTTTCTGTATCTATCGGAGTGTAACCTCGGGTTTATTGATTGTTGGCTAATTGTTTAAGCACATGAGCACATAGCACGTGAATGATGGGGTTATTGGGATTGTATTTTCCTTGGTTTATGTAAGTCTCAAGGTATTTGGAGTGGTGGGTTCAGACACATACACATGGGGTATAAAAGATTTTCACAAGTGCTGGTCGGGGTCCTTGGCTAAGAGGAGACTCTGCCTTGGGCCCGCCGGTATAATAAACTGCACTCCACCATCTGCACTGTCCTTCTGAGTGAGTTTGTTTCCCGGAACATGTGGCTACAACACCACAACTACTGAACTCATGCAAGATCACGAAAGATCCTTGCATGACACAACAAAGATCCCACGTGCCACACGAAGACCCAACACAGTCAAATAAATTTTTTTTAAAAAGAAAGAAACAAAATGTATCCAAATCAAAAAGGAAGAAGTAAAACTGTCATTACTTGCAGATGACATATTATATATAGAAAACCCTAAAGAGTTCACCAAAAAACTGTTAGAATAAAAGAATTCAGTAAAGTTTGCAGGATACAAAATCAATACACAAAGGTCTGTTGCATTTCTATGTACTAACAATGAACTATCAGAAAAGAGAAATTAAGAAAACAATTCCATTTACAATTTCATCAAAAAGAATAAAATATCTAGAAATTAATTTAGCCAAGAAGGTGAAAAACCTGTACACCAAAAACTATAAGACACCGATTAAAGAAGTTGAAGAAGACCAAGTAAGAGGAAAGATATTCTAAGCTCATGGTTTTGAAGAATTAATATTACTAAAATGTCTATACTACCCTAAGCAATCTGTGGATTCAATGCAATCCATATCAAAGTTCCAAGAGCATTTTCGCTGAAAAATTTTTAAAAATCCTAAAATGTTTATGGAGCCACAAAACACCCCAAATAGGCAAAGCAATCTTGAGAAAGAAGAACAAAGCTAGAAGCATCATACGTCCTGATTTCAAACTATATTACAAAGCTATAGTAATCAAAACTGTATCAGATCAGATCAGATCAGTCACTCAGTCGTGTCCGACTCTTTGCGACCCCATGAATCGCAGCATGCCAGGCCTCCCTGTCCATCACCAACTCCCGGAGGTCACTGAGACTCACATCCATCAAGTAAGTGATGCCATCCAACCATCTCATCCTCTGTCGTCCCCTTCTCCTCTTGCCCCCAATCCCTCCCAGCATCAGAGTCTTCTCCAATGAGTCAACTCTTCACATGAGGTGGCCAAAGTACTGGAGTTTCAGCTTTAGCATCATTCCTTCCAAAGAAATCCCAGGGCTGATCTCCTTCAGAATGGACTGGTTGGATCCATAATGTTACATGTTAATTATATATTAAAAAAAAAACACAAAAAGCAAAAAACCAGGGATGTTTAGCTTCTTTCAATTATCCTAAGCTAGATAGCAACATGCTTCACTGAAAGAAAGAGGGTTCTGGAGTCTAACAGATAATGTTTTAAAATTTTGAATCTTCTGCATGCTATTAGCACAATCTGGGGCAAATTACCAAATCTCACTCAGCCTTAGGTTCTTCAACTACAAAGTGTGGGAAGTATCCCCTACACATAGAGCCATTGTGAAGATTAAAGAAAATAATCCATGTGAAGTACCTAACAAAACCAGGTACTCAATATAAGGTTCAAACGTCTTGTTTATCCACTCCTAGGAGGGAGGTCGGGGAAGGCAATGGCACCCCACCCCAATACTTTTGCCTGGAAAATCCCATGGATGGAGGAGCCTGGTAGGCTGCAGTCCATGGGGTCACTAAGAGTCAGACATGACTGAGCGACTTACTTTCACTTTTCACTTTCATGCACTGGAGAAGGAAATGGCAACCCACTCCAGTGTTCTTGCCTGGAGAATCCCAGGAACGGGGGAGCCTGGTGGGCTGCCGTCTATGGGGCCGCACAGAGTCGGACACGAATGAAGCGACTTAGCAGCAGCAGCAGCAGCAGCAGGAGGGAGGTAAATTGTGACACCAGCCCAGGATGATGCCAACCTGACTTCAGAAGCTTCAGGAAAGGACCCAGGTCAATCCAGTATGAATTCTCAAGGTGTATAAGGCTGGTTGCAGGAATGCTGGGGGCAGTTCTCAAATTCTATCCTTGGTCAGCCCCCAAGGGCTCTGAACTACCCTCATTCAAAGTGTAGGTAGCCTGAGATCCTCCAGAGTGGCCATGAACAAAAACCCAGCTGGCCTAAGAATGCTGGTCAAGTGTGTCTGTCCTGATTAACTAGTTATTACAATCTTTCTGTCCTGATAAACTAGTTATTACAGTCTTTAGCTGCTAAGCCTGCCCTGGGCAAGGCCCATTGCTGGGTTTTAGCCTGGAAGGCCAGTTCTGACTTTGAATCAGCTGGCCTGCAGTTTGGTATTTTGTGCTACCAACAGGACTCCCAGCTCCACCCAGCCCTCCTGGAGTGAGTAGTACCTGAAAAATTTTCTCATCTTATAAACTCAGCTCTCCTACAACAGGCCTCTAAAAATCTTCTGTGTCAATACTGTTTATTATGAAATAATTCCACCTTACTGGCAGCTCAAGAGGGCAAAAAAGATGCAATACTATTTTTCTTAATCATGATAAAATCAGAAGGAAGAGGAACTTTCAGAAGAATAAAGAAACAGAACGACTTCTGTGTTATTACGTGAGAGAGACAGGACTATTTAATTCCAGGGTTGGCAGCTCCTTTATGAAACGGAGTCTGCAGGTGCTCGGACACCCAGGGAGGGTTGAAGCAGCCACTGAAAGTTGCCAAAAGCTACTGAATTATCTCAACACTTGCAGTTTTCCTTCTTTACCTATAGGTTTCTCCTAAAAACTCAGGTCTCCCTAGCACTTGGAAATAGTCGTTTACATTTCCTGAGACTTCACAGAAAGGACCTAGGTGACAATTGAGGGGCTTCTCACCCAAAGCCCCTGCCCAGACCATGATTTTTTCAAGAACCAGGCTGTCTCCAAGACCCAGTCCCAGAGTGACAGAAATCTCAGATGAACCTAAACTCTATGAGGACTTTAAACTCCAATTTGCAAAAGTGTGGTCTTTTCTCTTGATGCCTTTCAAAAATACCACAGATTACTCCCTTCCCTTCTCCATCCTAGGACACTACTTGAGTTTGATCAGTCTTCTGTCACGCAGGATCATCACTCAGAACATAAAACTACTGAACAGTACAAAATGTTCAGATGTTACTGAGGGCAGAGTCAGGCTTTTCCTATGCTTCCTCAGGTGGTGATGATCTTAAATTCTACTTTTAAAATAAGTATATTTGACTGAGCTAGGTCTTAGTTGTGGCATGCAGGATCTAGTTTCCTGACCAGGGATGAAACAAGGGCCCCCTGCATTGGGAGCAGAGAGTCATAGCCTCTGGACCAACATGGAAATCCCTCAAATTCTACTCTTTTATAGAAATATCTTTTCCCTACTATGCTATGTCACTTCAGTCGTGTCCGACTCTGTGCGACCCCATAGACGGCAGCCCACCAGGCTCCCCCGTCCCTGGGATTCTCCAGGCAAGAACACTGGAGTGGGATGCCATTTCCTTCTCCAATGCATGAAAGTGAAAAGTGAAAGTGAAGTCGCTCAGTCATGTCTGACTCTTAGTGACCCCATGGACTACAGCCTAACAGGCTCCTCCATCCACGAGATTTTCCAAGCAAGAGTACTGGAGTAGGGTGCCATTGCCTTCTCCATCCCTACTAGACTGTGCCAGATACCAGCATATCTTTGGAAGTGCTTATAAATCTGCTGTTTCTTTTTGGTATGGCCTGGAAAAACAGACACATTGGTTATGATTGTACTTCAAATGAGAGCACACAGGTATAGGAAATTATGGGGGTTCCTAGAAATAAAGGGAATGCTCTTTAGGGGACAGGGAGTTTTGCTTATCCCTAGGGCCCAGAACAGTGCACTGGGCAGTGCCTGTTACTCAGTAGGCACACAATAAATGCCTTTTGAATGAAAGGGGGAAACATCCATTTGTTCTCAACTGAACACAATTAGGAAAACTCAACTATGTCAATTGCTTCTGGCCTACTGAAGGGCAGAAGGAAGTGGGTGCTGTTCCAAGCCTTGAAGATCCTCCCACACTATTTCATAATTTCTCCTTCTACCTGCTAACACTTCCTCTTAAGGAGAAATCACTATAACAGACTGATAAAAGAACCACAGTGGGAACTAAATGTTATCCCCCTGTATCACAGAGGGGAAGAATGAGTTATGTATTAGCCCAGCCCTTCCTGGGAGCTTCATAACTGGATTGGCCACATGCAGCAACCTAAGCCCAGAGCAGGGAAAGGAGCTTGGAGCTGGGTCTCCTGCCGTCTCCACTGGGCTTGGTGCCAGGCACACAGGAGGGCCTCTGACAATCCACCTGCCTCCAGTTTCACCTCTTGAAAGGAATGAATTCCCAACTTAGACAAAAAAGCCAGGCGCTAAGGGGCCCAATAAATATAAAATAGCCATCATTAACTTAAAAGAAAGGTGCCCTACAAAGAAGAGATCATTATTTTTTAGAAGGCTGTTATCCTTTCATACAATAAAACTTGGAGCCAAGTAAGTATTAATAGTACAAGTAATTAAGTCCAGTTTTCAAAAGCCCAACTCAGAGGGTAGACTCAGATACAGAGGACACACAGAAGAGGCCAGTCCATGTGACAACAGATACCGAATGAACAAATCATGCTGGTGAATCAGCTAGAAGTCATTACAGGCCCAGTGCCAGAAGGAGGAAGAGTTAGTAATCTCAGCCTGGGCAGTATTTTCTTGTCAAGCCTGGGGGAGGCAGACATCTCATCAACCCTGCACTAGCCACAACCCCAAAGGTTATATGACCACCTGATGTCATAGGTAGGAAGTAAACCACAGAGCTCTAGGCACTTACCTGGAAGTCTCCTCTGTCTAAAAGATTGGTCACTTTCATTTCTTACAGCCTATGGTCTACACTGCAACAGCACTACAGAGAAATTTCTAAATTTCTGTGGAAACGGGACTGCTACTAAGGCTCTGAGCAAAGAGGGTGCCAGCCACTGCCCAGACCAGTGCTCTCAGCTCAGCATTTCCAAATGTAGGCCCGCCAGTAGTACTGTGAGATGATTCTGCTGGTACCTGGACCTCACACCAACATCTCTCAGTCTGCTAACCATGGTCCATGGTCCAGACTCAGGATAGTGACCTGTGCAGCCTGAACCAACCAAGACCATGCACAGGGCCTGCGCTGCTTCTGCCCATATGTTGCCCCTATGCGCCTTAAAGGGTCCAGGTCCCCAGCCCATCCCTGAGGTCACTCCTCTGGTCCTCCCTCCCCTCAGGCTCTCCCCTCTGGGTCTCCCTTTGGTGCTCCCAGTATCCATTCCTGGGCCTCAACCCCGGCCCTGCCCTCCTTCTCAGCCCACATCCCCAAACCAAACTGGTCTACATCTGGAGGCCAGCCTCCTTTTCCACCTCCACCTCCTCAGATGCCCTCTTCTCTCAGGCCTGCCTCTTCCTCCCACCCTTACCCTAAGCAGGCTTACATCATGCCCAGACTCTCAAATCCTCACCTGCCTTCTTCTCTCAGGTTGGAGATTCCCACCCCTCAGATCTGACAGATACCCTGGGTGCGGAGGCTCCTAACCTCACCCCCACGGCCTGCTATCACTCTCAACCCCTAACGTCCTCGGTCCCTACCCCCAAAGTCATTCTCTCTGCCTGGGCACACAATTCTTTCTCTCTGAGCCCTGGTACTTCCTACGTCTCATTCTTTTTTTACCCTTAATGCACTGGTTTCCTTCATAAACAAAATTATATTAGTAAAAAGAAGAGAGTTAACTTAAAGAAAAACAATAATGACCAAATAAAAGTATTCAGGAGCAGCAAAAATAGGGAAAGCAATTATGCAAATAGAGAATATTTTGAATTCTACCTTCACTGAGATGAAAACTCCACTATGGTAGTTTTAACACAAATTTTATTTTATTATTATTTTTTTTGATCTTTGGTTTTTTTTTTTTAATTTTGCTTAACTTTACAATATTGTATTGCTTTTGCCATACATCAAAATGAATCCGCCACAAGTATACATGTGTTCCCCATCCTGAACCCTCCTCCGTCCTCCCTCCCCATGCCATCCCTCTGGGTCGTCCCATTGCACCGGCCCCAGGCATCCGTTATCAGGCATCATACCTGGACTGACGACTTGTTTCAGATATGATATTATACATATTTCAATGCTATTCTCCCAAATCATCCCACCCTCTCCCTCTCCCAGAGTCCAAAAGACTGTTCTATACATCAGTGTCTCTTTTGCTGTCTCGTAAACAGGGTTATTGTTACCATCTTTCTAAATTCCATATATATGTGTTAGTATACTGTATTTGTGTTTTTCTTTCCGGCTTACTTCACTCTGTATAATAGGCTCCAGTTCCATCCACCTCATTAGAACTGGTTCAAATGTATTCTTTTTAATGGCTGAGTAATACTCCATTGTGTATATATATATGTACCACAGCTTTCTTATCCATTCATCTGCTGATGGACATCTAGGTTGCTTCCAAGTCCTGGCTATTGTAAACAGTGCTGCTATGAACATTGGGGTGCACGTGTCTCTTTCAATTCTGGTTTTCTCAGTGTGTATGCCCAGCAGTGGGATTGCTGGATCATAAGGCAGTTCTATTCCCAGTTTTTTGAGGAATCTCCATACTGTTCTCCATAGTGGCTGTACTAGTTTGCATTCCCACCAACAGTGTAAGAAGGTTCCCTTTTCTCCACACCCTCTCCAGCATTTATTGCTTGTGGACTTTTGGATCGCAGCCATTCTGACTGGCGTGTAATGGTACCTCATAGTGGTTTTGATTTGCATTTCTCGGATAATGAGTGATGTTGAGCATCTTTTCATGTGTGTGTTAGACATCTGTATGTCTTCTTTGGAGAAATGTCTATTTAGTTCTTTGGCCCATTTTTTGATTGGGTCATTTATTTTTCTGGAATTGAACTGTAGGAGTTGCTTGTATATTTAACACAAATTTTAATACACGTCCTCAAGTTGTCCAGGTTGGCTTAATATCCTTCAAGTTAACCCAGGTCAGGCAGCTTTACTCACAGAGTCACATCTCTATCTGTGTCAAGGATGGGAGCGAGAGGCTTTCTGGGGCCATCTCTTGTTGCCCTAATTGCTCCTAAGTTGTGGGTCATGGAAAACAGCTCTGAAAGAGGCATATAAAATGCAGGTTTGGGCAGGTGCTCTGCATTTACTAGCCACCTTATGCTGGCCAAATCAATTAAACTCTGCAGGTCTCAGTCTTCTCATCTATAAATTGGAGCTAATAGTCCTTGCAAACCTCACAGGCTTGTTTTGAAGATCACATCAAATGAGATAATTTATGTGAAAGCACTTTAGTGTCATATAAATGTGAGGTATTATCTTGAACACTAATGAATAGCTTACAAACACAAATGAATCATTCCTTCTGACTTAACAGGTAGCCAAGTGACTTCAAAACTTCAGAGCTTCAGCCAGACAGCCAAACCCAGGAATGAGTTAATTATCAGAGAGATATCAAGAAGACTTGGAGGTCGGGCTCCTGGTCCCACCCAGTGCTGGTCAGGCCCTTAGTGAATGAATGAATGACAAGTGAAACCAGGCTCAGTGCCCAACCTTAGCGCCTCAAGGCCTGGTCTAGAGGCAAGAGGCTGTAGGCAAGGCACCCATTTGGAGGCAGTGGACTGAGTCCCACAAACCTCAAATCCAGAAATGGCCTCCAAACACCCACAAAATCAAATATAGCCACCCAAGGGCCTAGAGGCCCAGAGATACCACATTTTTCAGATTCATCCCCCACCACATTCTCAACAAATCCTAGGCAATGCCCCAATCCTTGTCATGCCGAGCACTTTAACCTCATACCATTCCTTCAAGTCCTTCTCTGTCTTACTTTTCTTATATCGGTAAGAAACAATGGATGTCAGTGCATCGCATTCTAGGGTATAACTGAAACAAGTGATTTAAATACAAGTATTAGCTAGCAAACAGGTAAAATCGCCTTTTCCTTAAAGCAATAATAAAATATAACCTGAAAAAGTCAATAGTAAGTTTCTATGGTAGTTTTCCTGGTAAATACATTTAAAAGTTGAGTCTTCAAAGGGTTGATCAAAATGCATTTTCAAGCACCTAACTTTACCAAGTAATACTTGCCAAGATACAGTGAGTTATGTACCCTGCAAGGGGCTTCAAATGAAAAGCAAGGCTGCTATAAACAGGACAGAAATTCACACGTCAGCTTCCACGGATTTGTGCAGGGCAGTGGTAGGAACATTAAATTGGGGCTCCAATATGGCCCAACACTCACTCACTGGGTGATCTCAGCAAGTTCCATAACCTCCCTGAACCTCCATCCTCCTGTCTATAAAATGAAGACAGTAAATGACCATGATGATCTTCTTTAACCCTGCTGCAAAATATTCCTTTCTCCCCTCAAGGTCTTGCATAAAAACACCTCCTCAGGGGAAGTCTTCGTTGATCCTACCAATCACATGAATCATGCCTTCCTCTTTATTCTGACAGCATTTTCCTTATAGGCTTTTTAAAAAATTTTTTTAATTTATTTTTGGCTGCTCTGGGTCTTCAGTGCTGCACAGGTTTTTCTCTAGTTGCGGCATGCGGGCTTCTCATTGTGGTAGCTTCTCTTGTTGCAGAACATGGGCCCTAGGGCATGCAGGCTTCAGTAGCTTCGATTCCTGGGCTCTAGAGCACAGGCTCAGTAGTTGTGGTGCATGGGCTTGGTTGCTCCACGGCATGTGGGATCTTCCCGGACTAGGGATCACACCCCTGTCTCCTGCATTGGTAGGCAGATTCTTTACCACTGAGCCATCAGGGAAGCCCTTACATGCTTTTATTCAACCTCTTTCACTCTACCTCAGAATTCATTGTTTACTATATTGTGTGAGCTCTCAGAAAACAGAAGCGGCATCTTCTTCAGCTCTGAAGTCCCACCATGCCCAGACATTTGTGAACTCTGCTGATCCTCAATCTTGTTCTACCTCCCTGATGCCCCATCTCCCTTCTACCCTGACCACTGCCTTGGTTGAGAATCACTGGTGTAGTGTGAAGTGAATCAGGGACTTTAACGAATGAGAAGGGGTGAGGCGTGAAGGGCAACCTTGGACATGCGCTGTGGGAGACTGCACTGGACATTAGAGCTTACAGTGCAGGAAGGTGAAGCTACAATGATAACAGCATGAACGAACTTGCAGTGAGTCTGTGCTAAGTGCCTTCTACGTGCTCTGCCTGGACTGAGCCAGACAACAAGGCCGGTGAGGAGGGACTGCCATCGTTCCCATTTTGCAGATGTGGAAGCCAAGGCACACAGAAGTTAAATGTTTCCTCAAGGTTATGAACTAAGTAAGTAATGGAACCAATATGCATACAGTCTGACTCCAAAGTTCTTTCTTAACTGCCTGCAGTGATTAGTACAAAGATGATTATAAAGGCACATTTACAATCCCAATACAGCTCAATGCTGTATTATGATTTCCATCCATTCTCAATACAGGGATGTAACAAGCAACAATTCTTGGCCTCACTTGTTAAGATTAGTTATAAATGCTGTCATTTTCTACACAAGTTACACTCTCTAGGAAAACACCATCTGATTAGAAAGCATCACCTTCTAGAATTATCAACTTTTGACTTCTACATTTCTAAAGGATGAACTACAAAAGCAAGAGACAGAGAGGCTGGAAACAGACATGATGAGGTAACCCTCCAAGGACTGCTCTCTTCACTTGTAGACACTTAATAAAAGTTTGTGGAATCAAATGGTGTTTGGGGGAAAAGTTTCTATCCTCTTCTAAAACACAGATGGAAGGACTTTCCTGGCAGTCCAGTGGTTAAGATTCTGTGCTTCCACTGCAGGGCACACAGATTTGATTCCTAGTCAGGAAACTAAGATCCCACATGCCATGGAGAACTAAGCCTACATGCTGTAACGAGTGAACCCATGTGCCCGAACCTTGCATGCTGCAACTACAGTCCATGCTCGACAGTGAAAGATCCCACATGATGCAATGAAGATCCTATGTGCTGCAACTAAGATTCAGTACAGCCAATGCAGAGTCTTCTCACCTACCCCTTACTTCACCTGAGTGAAAACTGAATCCCAACCTCATTGTCCTGCTTAGACCTCAGCCTCTTGCCGAGACAACAGCCTCATCTGATCCCCCGGTGACAGCTCCTCTACCCATTGCGTACTATGTCCTTTCTGCAAATTGACTTTGAATATTTTCTTTAAGATCCAATTATGTCACTTCTCTGATTAATATATACATCAGTGGCTCATAACTGCCTTCCTCAGGAGTTCTCAACGTCAAGGTTCCAACACATTGGCTAGATCCAGTGGGAAATGTCCACTAATAATGAAGTACTAATTAAACAATTTATAAATATAGAATACTTAAAATAAGTGTCCAGCACATGATATTATATAGGTGGTGCTGTGCTGAGTCGTGTCTGACTCTTCGACATTATGGACTGTAGTCCACTAGGCTCCTCTGTCCGTGAGATTCTCCAGGCAAGAATATTGAAGTGGGTTACCATTTCCTCCTCCAGGGGATATCTCCGACCAAAAGATCCAACCTGCATCTCCTGCATCTTCTGCATTAGCAGGTGAATTCTTTACCACTGAGCCACCTGGGAAGCCCTTATATCGGTGTTACGTATAACCAATAGTGAAAATTTAAGACTTATGAGACAGGTGTAACAGATGTCTCTGGTGCTCTGTATACAACCCCACAGCCCACTTCTGACTGCAGCTGCAGCTGCAGGAACAGTTCTGTACTGACTGACTGTATCACTCCTCAAGGGCCCTGTGGTCTCCCTGCTTTTCTGTCCCAGAGCTTCCTCTTTCCACAAGCTCACTCAGACAATGAGCAGAACAGCCTGGAAGTACAGGGGCATCTGTAGACACTAATTGTCATTTGATAACTTATCTGCCTCCACTTCCTACACTGCTATAGCCACCACCAAAATCCTGGGGGAAGTAACAGAAATCTTAGTTACAGCTTGATCAGTGTACCACTCCCTAGCACATTTATCAACCTGGAGTTTCCTGTGAAACTCCAATTCCAGGTCATCTGCTACCCTTCTGATCCTCCGGCTTCTGGCCACTAGCACATGTTGAGAGGGCAACACCTGAGCACCTGCTACTAGAAAAGAGTCAATGGGCTGGGGTGTAAAAGAAAACAGAGATGTCAGTCATATAGGTCACACTGCCACGGAAGGTATGAAAAAGGAATGGAGGAGCCTTGAGACCTGGTCTTTCTTCCGCCCTAGGCTCTTAGCATAGTTAAATCAGCTAGCAAGAGAGACAGAATGAAGCACCTCTAGCCGCAGTCTAGACAGAAGGGGCACGAGAAGCTGACATTGCGCAGGCGCAAGAAGTAAGGTAGGGTTGCCTCCCAGGCTCACTTGGCGGCCTCTGCTACACAAGAGCCACCGGAAAGCACAGTACAGTGCCCCGCGGAGTAGCCTCTCGCTCGTGCCACCTCTTCTTCCTGAGGCCCTCAGACTATTGAGGTCTGAGGAAGGTCTGGGAACCCCCCTTCTGAGGCCATTGGACCGCCTCTCGTTCCCCACTCAGGGCCCGGCCGAACCTGGAAAGATGTTGGTACCAGCCTCAGGCGAGGCGCCAAGGCTGGGAGGGCCGCCAGGTCGCTCAGGATCGACTTTCCTCACGCTCGTTCTCACCTCTTTGTCCTGCGCCTTCTCCTCAATACCTAATAGCGCGTACAGGTCCATTTGTAGGAGCTCCTTGGTCACCGCCATGGTTCCAACTCTGATTGGATTAGTACTACAACTCCCAAAAGTCTACGCGTGTGGGGCTTCCCGCGGACGGTCGGCTCCAAGCCCGCTGAATGGTGAACGAACTACGACTCCCGGCAGCCCTCGCGCCCGCCGCTGCTGCTCTCCGTCTTGGGTGACTGTCGTGAATCTCCTGTCGGAGGCCTTGGCTGGCCCGCGCAAGTGGGCGTGGTAGGTAGGGGCGAGGCTGGGTGAAGGTGCAAGGGGCCCGTACCTGACCCGCAAGAGGTCTGCTCTGCGGATCCTGCCGCTGCACCGGGAAACAGGATGGAGAGCAGGTGCTACGGATGCGCTGTCAAGTTCACCCTCTTCAAGAAGGAGGCGAGTCTCTCTTCACGGGCTAGAGGGAGGACGCGAAGTGGAGGGAAATACACGGGACTTGCAGCCCTAGGCTTGGTTTTATGGCACCTCTCCAGACGAGTGGTTTTGATGAAGCCACAGAGCCTCAGTTAACATTTCTATAAAACGGGGCTAACACTCCCTTGCTTTCGGGGTTAAGGTGCTGGATGTGAGTTTCCTGTAAACTGTAAATCGGGCTCCTGTCATTTTCGGAAAGCTAAGCTTTTCTGTCTGCCGAGTGTAGGATCTGGCTGTTTCCCTCCACCCTGCTCCTCCGCAGCCCGGTCTTAGTTAATACTCTGTGACCACTCTCCACCACACCATGCCCCTTACTCTTTCTACTCTGAAGCCCTCACCATCAAGCAGCCTGCCCTTTCTCCTGTCTCCAGGGCAACATAGCAAAGTCTCACTTATCCTCAGCACAAACCTGCCAAGTTCCCATGGTAAACAGCAGGCTTCCTCTGCCTCAGTGTGACCAGGAGATAGGAACCAGATAGGCGGGATGAATAGCTGGTAGGGGAGCAGATCATGGAGCCCTCAGAAACCTGGGTTTTGTAGTCAAAGTGGTCAGAATTCAAATTGGGGCTCTGCTATCATTCACAGGGGTGACCTTGGTTTGGGCAAGTCTAGTAACCTCTCTGATCCTGTTTAAAATAGGAATGATAATGGCTGTCATCAGGATTAAGTATGATAGTGTGTGTAAATTGAGAATTAAATCAAGTGGTGAATGTTAAGTACTGAATTTAGTGCCTGGCTCAGACAATAAGGAATCTGTCTGCAGTGTGGGAGATATGGATTCAATCCTGGGTTGAGAAAATCCCCTGGAGAAGGGAAAGGCTACCTACTCCAGCATTCTTGCCTGGATAATTCCATGGACAAAGGAGCCTGGCAGGCTACAGCCATGGAGTCTCAAAGTGTCCAACATGACTGAGCGACTTTCACTTTTCACTCAAACAGTAAATGGCTTAATAAATGGAGGCTATTGTTACCATCCCATACTGAGTCAAACCTCCTTCCATCTCTGCTGCTGCTGCTACTGCTGCTGCTAAGTCGCTTCAGTCGTGTCCGACTCTGTGCGACCCCATAGACGGCAGCCCACCAGGCTCCGCCGTCCCCGGGATTCTCCAGGCAAGAACACTGGAGTGGGTTGCCATTTCCTTCTCCAATGCATAAAAGTGAAAAGTGAAAGTGAAGTCGCTCAGTCGTGCCGACTCTTAGCGACCCCATGGACCTCGGCCCACCAGGGTCCTCCATCCACGGAATTTTCCAGGCAAGAGTACTGGGGTGGGGTGCCATTGCCTTCCCTGCTAGAACAGAGATGGCATGGGCCCTGCATTCTCTTTCTCCTCTGTTGAAGAGTCAGTGACCTGAAGCATGGGACTTTGCCTATTTGTCATTTACACTCCTGTGTAAGGGAAGACCAAGTAGAAAGCATGTGAATTTTGCATGAAGCTTTATGAGATTTGAATAGAAGACTGAAGACAGGAATCGCTTTGCCCTCCACCCCGCATCTCTCCCCAGGCCTTAGGGGCCCCATTCCCCATCCTCCTCCCAGCAGCTGGTCACAGCTTCAGTGTCTGTTCTGTGTGTGTGTTCAAAGAGTCCCCATGAGGAGCCTTCAGGGTGGGTGAGAGGTAGACTCCTTGCTTCATGTTTCTTGTAGTATGGCTGTAAGAACTGTGGCCGGGCCTTCTGTTCCGGCTGCCTTAGCTTCAGTGCAGCAGTTCCCCGAGCTGGAAACACTCAACAGAAGATCTGCAAGCAGTGCCATGAGGTTCTGACCAGGTGAGAAGCCAACACGGGTGACGGTTCAGCCGAGCATGGCAGCTGGCAGTTGGCCAGGCCTCTCAGCCTTGTGCTCTGGGTCTAGAGGTCAACTCGGGATTGTTTGGGGTGGGGGGCACCGATAGGCAGATGGTGGGTGACTTCTGACACCAGATTTCTTCTCTGTAGAGGATCTTCTCCTGCCAGTGCCTCCAAGTGGTCACCACCTCAGAACTATAAGAAGTAAGTGCTGAAGGGACAGAGACAAATGCGGAGGGGAAAGGACGCAGGAGCCATAGGATAGGAGTCTCTTCCCAGCCTGTAGCTTAAATGAGCCCAGGATCAGGAGGATAGCGGCCTCTCCAGCTCCTGAGTGCCCTCCTGGGCTCAGAGAGCAGCTCATCAGTCCGTTCCCCAGAAAAGGTTCTTGGTAGACCTCACCCTCTCAGCTGAACCCTCCTGCCAGTTGGCTGGGTTGGGGTGCAGGGTGACATGAGCGATGGCCCCAGAAGATGGTCCATTGGAGGCCTCCCTAGCTGCCTAGAAATGATTTGAATGGGAAACAGAGAGGGTGCCTTCACCCTTCCCTTCTGCATTCATTAAGAGCCTCTATCTCATATCCTACCAGGCGTGTGGCAGCATTGGAAGCCAAGCAGAAGCCCAGCACTCCCCGGAGCCATGGACTGACCCAGCAAGATCAAGTCATTGCTGAGCGCCTAGCACGGCTCCGCCGGGAAAACAAGCCCAGTGAGCAGGCCCAGACAGAGTGGAAAAGACACCATCCGGGGCTCCTGGGAGTAGGATCCCTCTGGATATTACAAGGCTTCTCTATGCCAATTGCAGAGTCAGTGCCCTCGCAGGCGGAGATAGAAGCCAGGCTAGCTGCACTGAAGGATGCACCCCAGGGTCCCGTCCCTTCCACCCAGGAGATGGAGGCGCGGCTTGCTGTGCTGCAAGGCAGAGTTCCATCTTCTCAGGCCCCCCAGCTGGTGAGTGCTGTGACTCTGGAGGGATGGAGGTCCTTGGACAAGGACCCAGCAGAAGCCCAGATACATGTATGCTTATTTTGCAGGAGTACCTCCTACTCCTGAGACCTGCTGCCAGGCCAAGGAATCAGGGCCAAGCATCAGGATTGGGTGGGGCAGCAAAGAGTGGCCCCTAGGTTCTGTTGGGGACTGCCAGACCTACCTGATTACGTGGGCTCTTGGTTAGTCCCCTTTCCCTGAGTTTTGGGAACTCCTCAGCACCCAGCCCTGACCGGAACTGCTCTGAGCCTTATGATGTGGCTTCCCCACTACTCTGCTCCCCATTGAGGTTCCCTTCTCTGAGCAGGCACATCAACCACCGGACCCCAGGACCCAGGTGCAGCAGGCACAGGATCTACTGACACAGCTAACAGCGGAGGTGGCTATTGATGAGAGCTGGGAACAAGAAGGCCCAGGTATATTCTCTACCTGGCTCCCCCAGGGACCCACCCCCTACTCTTTCCCCAGGTGGGAGAGGCTCCAATGCTGACACTCTGGAGGTGAATATAAATTAGAGAACATCAACATTATAAGGATTGCCATTTATTGAATGTTTACTCCAGTGGGAGCCAGTGTAAGCCTAGTGGATTAGTGTGTAGGCTTTAGGCTCAGACACTGATTCCCTGTTCTACCACTTAGTAACTGTGTGACCCTCAGCATGTTACTTGACTGAAGTCTCACTTTCCTCATCTGTAAAATGGAAGGATGCGTGGTAAGACCTACCTCATGGATGGAGAAGTCATGAGGAGTAAATGGGCTAATCCAGGAGTACTTAGGACCCTGCCTGGCTCATAGTAAGTAAATGATAAGGAGGAAGAGGCTATTTACTTAAAATTAAATTTAAGATTAAGTTCCTCAATGGTACCACATTTCAAATGCTCAGTAGTCACAAGTGACTCATGGATATGATCTTGGACAGCACAAATACATGACATGACATGGAATGTTCCCATCATCGTAAAAAATTCTTTTGGACAGAGCTCTTCAAAAGCTTCAAAGCAGTGGTTCTCAACTGTGGTGATGATTTTCCCTGCAGGACCCAATTGGCAATGTCTGGAGACATTTTGGGTGTTGCAACTCAGAGGGTACCACTGGCATCTAGTGAGCAGAGGCTAAGGAAGCTGCTGAACATCATACAATACACAGGGCAGCCCCCACCACAAAGAATTACAGGCATACCTCAGAGACATTATGGGTTCAGTTCAAGTTCACTGTAATAAAGTGAAGCACGTGAATTTTTTGGTTTCCTGGCGCATATAAAAATTATGTACACTATACTATAGTCTATTACGTGCACAATAGCATTATGTTTAAAAAAAATGTACCTACCTAATTTTAAAATATTTTATTGCTAACAATTGTTAACCACCATCTGACAACATAGAGTTGCCACAAACTTTCAACTTGTAAGAAAAAAAAGAAAAAACAATTATCTGTGAAGTGCAATAAAACAAGGTGTGCCTATGTCCTGTCCAACATGTCAGTAGAACCAAGATTGAGAAACCTTGCTTTAACACGGAACTCTGCTCAATGTTATGTGGCAGCCTGGATGGGAGGGGAGTTTGGGGGTAGAATGGATACATGTATATGTATGGCTGCATCCCTTTGCTGTTTACCTGAAACTATCACAAGTGCATGCATACCCCAGTACAAAATAAAAAGTTTAAAAACCTGAAGAAAAAAACAAAAGAAACCCTGCTTTAGGGGAATTCCATGGTAGTCCAGTGGTTAGGACTCTGCACTTCCACTGATGGGGGCAGAGGTTTTATCCCTACCTGGAGAACTAAGATCCTGCATGACATGTTGTGCAGCCAAAAAAAGAAACCCTGCTTTAGAGATACAGTCTCACTGAATATCCTCAGTAGTCCTATGATTACTATTATTATCCGTATTTTATAAACGAGGAAATTGAGGCCTGGTGAGCTTAAGGAACTTGACCAAGGTCACACAGCTATTAAGTAGCGAAGCTGGGACTTCAGCCCAAAGCTGTCTAACTTCAAATGTCTTGTTCTAAAACTCTGAGCTAAAGGGGACCATGTCAGATCCACACCCACTCAAGTAAAATTCTTCCCCTCTAGTGACATTCAAGACCTCAGCTTCCCTCGTGTCCTCTCTGTGCTGCTCCCCAGAAATGCTGATTCCAGCCTGTACGGCTTAGAGCCTGGCTGGACCTTGGCCTCCCCATCTTCTGCTCCTTTCGGGCAGTGATTCTCATACCATGGGGCACCCACCCTAAGGGCAACATGTTAAAGTATCAGGTGGGTGGGGATGAATTTAATTGAAAAAACATGTCTAAGATTACTGGTTTCTTATATTTGGGAAAATGAATAAAAATAACTAATTTTATTTGCAATATAAGCCACAGGAACTATTGTGGAACAAAAAGCTGATAATTTGTGGAGGGTTTTTTAAAGTTAAGAAATGGGCTCAGTGGTTTCTGATGAGAGATCCTGAAATGTCTCCCTCCCTGAATGCATCACTCTTTCTAGCCGCCTCTATCCAGAACGACCTCAACCGGGGGGCCCAGGGGCCCAGAGCACCAGTTCCAGGGGGCAAGCCACCTGGTCCCTGGAGGAGGAGAAGAGCAGGTTGCTGGCTGAGGCAGCGGTCGCGCTTCGGGAGGAGAACACGCGGCAGGAGCGCATCCTGGCCCTTGCCAAGCGCCTGGCTGTGCTGCAGGGACGGGACCCTGACAGAGGTAGAGGCTGGTAAAACAGCGGCTCACTCATGTCCCCTGGGTAGGCCCCCCAACTCCCACCCCCAGGCCAAGCTCTGCACAGTGGCTGTACTCTCTGCCAGGCCGAGTCTATTGAGCACTGCCTAGAACCATGACACAAGCGCTAGGGCAAAACGGTGGATGAAGAACAAGGGGCAGCCATCGGGGCAGGGGCCCCGGGTCCCTTCAGGTGCAGAGCCTTCTGTTCATGTTGTCCAGCCCAGCAGAGGGGGCAGAGTGGGGATCAGAGCAGAGGTGGGTCAGAGCCACTCTGATCAGAGTGGCTGCAGAGGCAGGCTTAACTCTGGAACAAGTGCCACTGGAAACCGCACCACTCCTGGGGACAGCAGTACAGCCACTCCAGTGAGCTCTCCACCTCACTCCTCTTCCCCTGCTCCCCGCCCTCCATTTTCAAGTGACCCTCCAGGACTACTACCTTCCAGACAGCGATGATGAAGAGGAGGAAGAGAAGGCCATCCAGAGAGTCCTGCGGCAGGTTGGCCCTGCTTTACCCACCCGACCACCCCTTGTCCGGTCCCTGCTGTGCTGCCCCACCACCCCCCTGGCCACATTCACTCTGTGCCCACCCTGGGGTTCGCTGGCCTGTCACTCTGCAGCTCCTGTTCTAGCTGGAGTTCCTCTACCCTGCGACCCACACCTGCCCCCGGTCCCTTGAGATGGGACATCAGCAGCCACAGACAATAGATCAAGGAGGATGGGTTGAGAGCTTAGGCCACAGAGCGCAGAAATACTGTGCATTGGCAGGGTGCCTGGAGCTAGGAGCTGTACCTCTTCACTCTGTCCACAGCTCACCGAAGAAGCTGCCCTGGATGAGGCAAGTGGCTTTAACATCCCTGTGGAGCCAACTCCCCAACCCCAAGACCAGTCCTGCGGGGCAGAGCCTAAGGTGAGAAGAACCACAGACACAGACCCCCAGGCTGCCATCATAGCCTCCCTCCCACCTCTGTCAGGTACCTGATGTCCCCCATTCCTCTCTGGTCCTTAAAGGCCCAGGTCATGGCCCCCAGGCCTGAGGAAGAGGAAGAGGAGCTCCCCTGGTGCTGCATCTGCAATGAGGATGCCACCCTTCGCTGTGCTGGCTGCGATGGAGACCTCTACTGCGACCGCTGCTTCCGGTGGGTGCAGGTGGAATGTTCTTGGGGCTGGGAGAGTTCCAGGGCTACCTGTGATCTCTGACCTACTCTATGCTCCGCAGGGAAGGCCATGATGCCTTTGAGCTTAAAGAGCACCAGACATCTGCCTACCAGCCCCTGCATAAAGGCCGAGGGCACTGAGGGAACCCTGGTCCTCCCGGGAAGGTCATCCTATGGGCAAGCACACAGGCTGGGGCACCCTCCAGGGCATCTGATGGGAGGACATGACAGGCTGGACTGCTTATGAATGTGCCCTTTCCTAAGCCTCCGTTCCTGGAAGGAGTAAGGATTCTCCACTGGAGACAATGACTGGAGGAGCCAGAGGGAAGGCAGAGGTCAGGAGCCTTCCAGCACTGGAGTCTAGATTGGAAGTGAGAGACAGGGCAAGACCAGTCTGAATCTAAGGAGGAGCCTTGAAACTTGCTCAAGAGCCCAGGGCCCTCCGCTGGCACTTGGAGGATTTAATAAAGTGTGTGATTCATTGGACCAGCATCTTTTATCTATAGAACCCTATGGATCCTGAGCCTGGGACCTCGGAGAGGTACAGGAGCAGAGTCCTGTGAAGTGAGGAAGATGGAAAAAGTTTCTCCAGGCAGGAACAGCCCCACCCCTCCTGGTGGCCTCACATGCAGTAGGCATGCCCCCAGGCCCCACCATCTTGGATTACACAACCTTTCTAGTACTCAGACACTGCCTACACAAACAGTGCATGCATACCCTGCTTCTGGCCTTACTCCCAAAGGATGCCACCTCCAGGGCTCCTGTCCCCACCTGCCTGCCATTCAGACCCACTGTCAGTTTCCACCAGCTCCCTCCTTACCTGATTACTGGGCTCTCAGCCTATACCCTTTACATCTTTCTGCTTAGTCCCTGTTTTTTCTCTTTTAGCCTCTGGCTTGGAGCTGGCTCAAGAAAGAGTCCTCAGCCTGAGGCCTCCTGGATCAGTTAGTGGGGGAGGAAGGTTTAGCTTCTGATGCCCCCAGACCCAACTAGGTTTTTCCAGTTAACTCTCCTATTGGTCTTTGCCACTTAGGCTCCCGTTGGTGGTGCCAAGATGCTGTGTGTCTTAGCCAGGTGCCTTCTGCTTGGCCTCTGGGACCTTGCATGACGGTGATTTCTCTGACACAGAACTGTGACCTGTATCTTTGAATTCTCAAGGCATGTGTGGGTGGGTGGCTGGACATGTGGACGGGTGAGGTATATGGGAGCCTAGTGACTTGGATGCTGGCCCTCTGGTATAAGACTTCACCCTCTCCCTCCCCCATCCGTCAGCACAGATATGCGCCACACTCCACGAAGCTGGGGCTCCTGAAGGTTTTATCCACTTGGCTGATGGGAAGGCACTGGGCAACAGCCACGACTGGCTCGCAGACAGTGCAGCTGACAGGAACCACCTGTGGCTGCACATAGACAGTGGCGTTCAAATGTCCCTCCTCATTCTCCATGTTCCTCATCTGGGTCCCAAGGAGTGGTTTCCCACCCAGCCGAAGATCCAGGGGTTCAGGGCAGACTGGGCAGTGCTGAGGCTGATGAAGCTAGTCTCACAAGGCTTATTTCTGAGGTCGACTGAGTCTCCGAAGTTTCTTGAGTTGACTGAGCAGCTCAGAGATAAAAGGCTGAGAAAGAAACCGAGGAGCAGAAGCAGGGATGAGATCAGGTTATGGGGTCACACCTAGCCCACCACAGTGCTCCCCCTCGTCTCCACCTGACCCCATGGCCTCCGAATCAGGGAAGGGGAGAAGGACCCAGGGCCAAACCTTCCTCTTCACTAGTTGCCGGCCCACTGGGCCCCCCTCTTAGCCCAGACCACCGAGCATCCCTTACCTCTGTGGGGCGGGGGCAGTTTTGGAGAAGAGCCTGGTGGAAGAAAGCAAAGAGTGGGTACCTGAGCCATAGCACTTTTTCACGAGTCCCCAGTCTCCCAGGAATTTCCCCCTCTGAACTGGTTCTCCCCTCACTGGATGGGGAAGCAGAACCTGGGTTCTTGGGTTCTCCTTGGTCCCCCATTCTACCTCCAGCTGAGTCTTCTGCTCCTCTGTGGATAGTTCCATGAGAGCCTCCAGGTCGATCTCAGGCTCTGAAGAAGTTGGCTGATCCTGTTTGGGAACCACATGGGGCTCAGGAGCCTGGCCAGCTGGTGCTGGAGTGAAAGGCAGTCGGGCTCACCCATCTCCCACTCTATTTTCCATGTTCAGTTCCTCTCCTTACTCGCACCACCCATTCATCCTTCCATTCAACAGTTATCACACACCTACTATGTTCTACCTGAAAGTCTAAGGTTCTTTAAAAAGAGTATCTTTAATTTCAAGAGTTATAAACATTGTTGCTGCTGCTATTGCTGCTAAGTCGCTTCAGTCGTGTCCGACTCTGTGCGACCCCACAGACAGAAGCCCACCAGGCTCCCCTGTCCCTGGAATTCTCCAGGCAAGAATACTGGAGTGGGTTGCCATTTCCTTCTCCAACGTATGAAAGTGCAAAGCGAAAGTGAAGTCGCTCAGTCATGTCCGACTCTTAGCGACCCCATGGACTGGAGCCTACCAGGCTCCTCCGTCCATGGGATTTTCCAGGCAAAAGTACTGTGGTGGGGTGCCATTGCCTTCCCCGATAAACATTGTTAGTAGGGATATAAAATGGTGCAGCTGCTTTGGAAAACAATTTGGCAGCTCCTTAATATGTTAAATATAGAGTTATCATTTGGCCCAACAATTCCACTCCTAGGTCTATTCCCAAGAGAAGTGAAAATATATATTCATGTAAAAATCACATATGAGTGCAGTTCATAGCATTATTCATATTCAAATGACCATCCACTGGTGAATGGATAAATAAAATATTATGTAGCCATACAGTATTTTTCAGCAATAAGAAGAAATAGGGGACTGATTCATGCTACAACTGGGATTAACTTTGAAAACATGTTAGTGAAAGAAGCCAGTTACAAAGGCTTCATATTATATGATTCGATTTGTATGAAACATCCAGAGTAGGATGTTTGTGTATAGAGACACAAAGTAGACTGGTGGTTGCCTGAGGCTGGGAGTGGTGGTGATAAGGAATGGGGTGTGACTACTAACAGAGTTTCCTTTATGGATAGTAAAATGTTCCAAAATTAGACCATACTGGTGGTTGTACAACCTATGAAGATAGTTAAAACTATTTGGATTTTACACTTTAAGTGGGAATTGTATGGTATGTGAATCATATCTCAATAAAGCTAACTTTAAAAGTTATTATAGTCATTGCAAAAATTTAAGCAATACATAGTTTATACAATTAAAAATGAAAGAAGGTAAAGAGAGTAAGAAACCAAACCACTGACTGGGAGAACATATTTGTAAAAGATATATCTGATAAAGGATATTATCTAAAATATACAATGAACTCTCAAAACAAATAATAAGAAACTAATAATCCAATTTAAAAATGGGGAAATTTTGTATATCTGCCTCACCAAAGAAGATACAAAGATAGCAAATAGCATATGATGCTAACATAATATGTCATTGCTGCTGCTGCTGCTAAGTCGCTTCAGTCGTGTCCGACTCTGTGCGACCCCGTGGACTGCAGCCTACCAGGTTCCTCCGTCCATGGGATTTTCCAGGCAAGAGTACTGGAGTGGGTTGCCATTGCCTTCTCCTGTAACTGCATAGTGATACACCAATTCAACTTACTGCTATGGGGATTTGCAAATGGAAATAACAATGAGATACCATTACATACCTATTAAAATGGCAAACAAAAACAAACCTAAAATACCAAATGCTGATGAGGCTGTGGAGCAATAGCAATACCTGTTCGTTGCTAGTGGGACTGCAAAATGGCATAGCCACTTTGGAAGACAGTTTGGTACTTTCTTACAACACAAAACATACTCCTATCATACAAAAGAGCACTTGTGTTCCTTGATATTTATCCAAATGAGTTGAAAATATATCTGCACGGAAACCTGCACATGAATGTTTATAGCAGTTTTATTCATAATTGCCAAAACTTAGGTGCAACCAAGATGTCCTTCAGTAGGTAAATGAATGAATGAATGGTGGTGCACCCAGACAACGGCATATTATTCAGTGCTAAAACAAAATGAACTATAAAACCATAAAAAGACATGGAGGAAGCTTAAATGCATATTATTAAGCAAAAGAAACCAACCTGAAAAGTCTACACACTATGACATTCCGGGAAATTACAGAGACAATAAAAAGACCAGTGGTTGCCAGGGGTTACAGTGGAGGAGTGGTGAATGGGTGGAACACAGAGGATTCTTAGGGCAGCCAAACTACGCTGTGTGATACCAGGAGGGTAGACACACGTCGTTCTACATTTGTGAAAACCCTTAGAATGTATAACACCAAGAGTGAATCCCAATATAAACTCTGAATTTTGCTCAGTATAAATTCATGAGCACTAGTACTCTTCTAGGGGGATGTTGATAGTGGGAAAGCTGTGCATGTGTGGGGACAGGGAGAATATGGAAATTCCCAGCACCTTCTGCTTAATTTTGCTGTGAACCTAAAACAATAAAGTCATTAAAATAAAGAATAGAATCATTGTAAGAGAAAAGCTGCATGGCAGAAGAAACCATCAACAAAATGAAAAGGCAACCTACTGAATAGGATAAAATATTTGCAAATCATAAGGGGTAAATATCTAAAATATATACAGAACTCAGACAATTCAATAGCAAAAAAATCTAATTTTTAAAAATGGGCTGAGTATCTGAATAGACGTTTTTTTCAAAGAAGACATGTAGATGGCCAACAGGTAAATGAAAAGATGTTCAAAATCACTCATCATTAGGGAAGTGAAAATCAAAACCACAGTGAGATATCACCTCATACCTGTTAGAATAGCTATTATCAAAAGGACAATAACAAGTGTTTCTGTAAGTTAGTAAAGACATATTTTTCATTTTACATCTTTGTGTACCATTTTATTATTTTTTTTAAAATTTTACCATGTGCATGTATTTTAAAAATAAAGATAGCAAAAAAATAAATAACAAGTGTTGGTGAGGATGTGAGAAAAGGGAACCTCTGTGCCCAGTTGGTAGAAATGTAAATTGGTGCAGGCACTATGGAAAATGGTATGGGGGTCCCTCAAAAACTGAAAAATAGAACTACCGTATAACCCAGTAATCCCACTTCTGGATATTAATCCAAAGAAAATGGAAACAATAATTCAAAAACGTATATGAACCCCCATGTTCACTGCAGTGTTGATTTGCAATAGCCAAGATGTGGAAACCCCCTAGGCGTCCATCAGCGGGTGAATAGATAAAGAAGAAACTGTGGTGTGTGTATATATATATATATATATATATATATAGGAGAAGGAAATGGCAACCCACTCCAGTGTTCTTGCCTGGAGAATCCCAGGGACAGGGCAGCCTGGTGGGCTGTCATCTCTGGGGTCACACAGAGTTGGACACGACTGAAGTGACTTAGCAGCATATATATATATATATATAGGGACGACAGAGGATGAGATGGCTGGATGGCATCACTGACTCGATGGATGCGAGTCTGAGTGACCTCCGGGAGCTGGTGATGGACAGGGAGGCCTGGCGTGCTGCGGTTCATGGGGTCGCAAAGAGTCGGACACGACTGAGCGACTGATCTGATCTGATCTGATCTGATATATATATATATACATACACATACTGCTGCACTGGAAAACTATGCAGCCATAAAAAAAACAAACAAAGAAAGCCTGCTATGTGCAACAATGTGAATTACATTGACAGTATTACGTTGAGTGAAATAAATCAAAGAAAAACAAATACTGTATGATCTCACTTATATGTGGCATTAAAAAAAAGAGAACTCATCAATAAAAGAACAGATTGGTGGTTGCTGAGGTAGGAGGTGGGGAAAGGCAAAATGGGTAAAGCAAAAGGTACAAACCTCCAGTAATAAATAAGTCATGGGGGTCTAATGTACAGCATGGTGACTAGAATTAATAATTTTGTACTGCCTATTTGAAAGTTGCTAAAAGAATAAATCTTCAAAGTCCTCCTTGGGACTTCCCTGGTGGTCTGGTGGTTAAGAATCTTCCACTGCAGGGAGCATGGGTTTGAAAAAAGAAAAAAAAAAAGTCCTCCTGTCAAGAAAAAAAATTTGGTGCCTCAGTGGTAAAAAATCTGCCTGCCAGGGACTCTCCTGGTGGTTCAGTGGTTAAGAATCTGCCTTCCTTCCTTCAGAATCAGAGGACACAGGTTCGGGTTTGATCTCTGTTCTTGCCTCGAGAATCCCAGGGACGGGGGAGCCTGGTGAGCTTCCGTCTATGGGGTCGCACAGAGTCGGACACGACTGAAGCGACTTAGCAGCAGCAGCAGCAGCAAGGGGACTATGATCCCACGTGTCACGGGTACCACAACTAGAGAGAAGCCCATGAGCCGCAACTAAAACCCAACACAATCAAAAAAAAAAAAAAAAAAGAATCCAACTGCCAGTGTAGGAAGCAAGGATTCCATTCCCTTTCCGGGAAGATCCCACATCTGTCAGAGCAACTAAGCCTGTGCACCACAACTATTGCACCACAACTCTAGAGCCTGGGAACCACAACTGTTGAGCCCGCACACTGCAACTCCTGAAGCCCAGATGCCCTAGAGCTTGTGCTCTGCAACGAGAAGCCACTGCAATGAGAAGCCCTCGCACCACAACTAGAGAAAGGCTCGAACGGCAGTGAAGACCCAGCACAGTCATAAATAAATAAAATTATTTTTAAAAAAAGAAAAAAATTTTTGAAACTATGTATGAAGATAGCTGTTAACTAGGCTTATTATGGTAATCATTTTGTAATATACACAAATACAAAATCATTACATTGTACACCTGAAACGAATATTGATTATACCTTAATAAAAATGTTTTTTAAAAATTTAAGATGTAAACTCAAGGTTTTGTAGTGCTTCATCAGGGACTTTCTTAAGTGCAAGTTGCCTGATGGGGAAGATCATGACTTTGAGAAGAGGTTGGTGTAATTTTCTTGATTCATGGCAAGGTCCACCACTGTTTTGCATCATCAGTGCAAATATCAATATAGTTGAAAAGGCAAACAACTTCTTGCATTATTTATGAAAATAATTGTAGACCCGCTGAAAAGGTCTTGGGAACCCCTGGTGTCACCAGAACATACTGCAAGAACGGTGTGTTCTTCTCCATTTTTCTATGGGGTTGTTGAGGGTTTTTTTTTAACTGATTTAAGAAGCTTATTTGTTTGTTTTGATTCAGATTATCCCTAGCATTCCATGTGTCATGGATATATTGTTTGGGGGAGGCATTGGAGAAGTAGGTGTATTATGTAATTGGAAATAATGTTTTTTTCCAGGTTGAGTTTTGCTTCCTTTTTAAAAAAATTTTTTCTACGTTTAGCATGTTCTTCCCATACTGATTTGGGTAAATATTTGATAGTCACCTTACATTTTTCTAGATTTTTGATAATTTCACCTTTTCTATTTGAGTATTTAATTATCTGGAATCTATTCATTCAACAAATGTGTCCAGTGGCTACTATTAACCTGGCACTCTGACCTTGGGAATTTCGGTGAACAAAACAAAGATCCTGACCTCAAAGAACCTATCTTAGGGGCAGTCAAGGAGACATAATAAAAACAGATGCATTAAGTAATTTGGTTGTATAAATTGTTTAAAAGTAAGTGCTATTGCGGGGAAGGCAATGGCACCCCACCCCAGTACTTTTGCCTGGAAAATCCCATGGATGGAGGATCCTGGTAGGCTCCAGGATCTTGATTGATGGCAAGGTCGCTAAGAGTCGGACACAACTGAGCGACTTCACTTTCACTTTTCACTTTCATGCATTGGGGAAGGAAATGGCAACCCACTCCAGTGTTCTTGCCTGGAGAATCCCAGGGACGGGGGAACCTGGTGGGCTTCCGTCTATGGGGTCGCACAGAGTCGGACACGACTGAAGCGACTTAGCAGCAGCAAGTGCTATTGGGGGGAACTTTTTGGGTGGTGGAAATGTTCCATATCTTGACAAGCTAATGTTTACCCTCTACTCTAAAAATAGGCACATTTTATTGTCTGCCAATTATGTTTCAATAAAGTTGATTTAGAAAAGAGAGAAGGGGAAAAAATGTCTCAATTACCCTCTCATTCCTTCCACTACCGACGGTTAATCATTGTTACTAGTTTTGGTCCTTCTATACCCTTTTAAAAGTAAATTAGTGCTAGGATTCTAAGTTAGTTCTTTCACCCTAAGCTCTAGACTTTCTCCTTTGTTTCCTTGGTTTCTAGCTCATCTGATTTAGCATTCATTCATTAAATGCATCCTTATTGAGAGCATGTTGTGCACCAAGCATTGTGAAGAGTCCTGGGGCCATAACAGCAAGACAGGCAGATATGGTTTTGCTCTTGAAAAGCTTATATTCTCCTGAGGGATTCTGACAAACAAAATGGTAGTTATAATACAGGGTGATAAGCACTCTGAGGAGAAGGCAATGACACCCCACTCCAGTACTCTTGCCTGGAAAATCCCATGGATGGAGGAGCCTGGTAGGCTGCAGTCCATGGGGCGCTGAGGGTCAGACACGACTGCGTGACTTCACTTTCACTCTTCACTTTCACGCATTGGAGAAGGAAATGGCAACCCACTCCAGTATTCTTTTTTTTTTTTTTTAAGTCTTTGATTGTCTATTTATTTTACTTTTTTTTTCTTTTTATTTTTTTTATTGAAGGAAATTGTATTACAGAATTTTGTTGTTTTCTGTCAAACCTCAACATGCATCAGCCATAGGTATATATATATCCCCTCCCTTTTGAACCTCCCTCCCATCTCCCTCCCCATCCCACCCCTCAGAGCCCCTGTTTGAGTTTCTTAGCCATACAGCAAATTCCCATTGGCTATTTATTTTACATATGGTAATGTAAGTTTCCGTGTTACTCTTCCCATACATCTCACCTTCTCCTCCCCTCTCCCCATGTCCCTAAGTCTATTCTCTAAGTCTGTTTCTCCACTGCTGCCCTGTAAATAAGTTCTTCAGTACCATTTTTCTAGATTCTATATATATGCATTAGAATGCAATATTTATCTTTCTCTTTCTGACTCACTTTACTCTGTATAATAGGTTCTAGGTTCATCCACCTCATTTTATTTCCCTTATCATTGCCATGGTCAGTGAGCAGAGGATTGGAAGTGCCAGGCCCATATGTGCAGTTGTAAGAGATCACTTTGGCAACTGTGAGAAGGATGGATTAAAATTAGGATGAAAAGCTGGAGATGGGAAGACCAGTGGGAAGTCTGTGTAGTAATAGAGGTACGCAGTGATGAGAGCTGGCACTAAGATGGCACGAGCGGTAAGGAGGCCAAGCCTCACCAGCTGTTTGTGGAAATATTCGGCAGGTAGAATTTAACAAGATTTTTAAAAATTTTTATATAATTTTTAGAGGTTACTTCCCATTTACAGTTATTACAAAATATTAGCTATATTACCAGTGTTGCACAATACATCCTGAGCCTATATTTTACACCCAATTGTTTGTACCTCCTCTCCCCTACTCCTAAATTGCCCCTCCCTGCCCAACTGGTTAGCTCTCTACAAGTGTTAGACTGCTTCCCTTTCACAATGTTTACTACTTGGTTGGATTTTATTTTATTTATTTATTTTTGTTTGTTTGTTTGTTTTATTATTTTTTTTTATTTTGCTTAACTTTACAATATTGTATTGCTTTTACCATACATCGAGATGGATCCGCCACCAGTATACCCGTGCTCCCCATCCTGAACCCTCCTCCCTCCCCCCTCCCCATACCATCCCTCCGGATCGTCCCAGTGCGCCAGCCCCAGGCATCTGTTATCGGGCATCGTACCTGGACTGGCGCCCACTCCAGTATTCTTGCCTGGAGAATCCCGGGGATGGAGGAGCCTGGTGGGCTGCCGTCTACAGGGTCGCACAGAGTTGGACACGACTGAAGTGACTTAGCTTAGCTAAGCACTCTGATGAGATATTATAGGAGCACATGAAAGGGGAACCTAGCCAAGACCAGGGTTTAGGAAGGCTTCCAGGAAGAAGTGATCTCTAATTCGAGACCTGAAGGCTGAGTAGGAGTTACCTGAAGGCTGAGTAGGAGTTAACAAGATGTTTATACTTCTGATGATGGGGTAACAGGGACCAGATTTATTCTCTCAACATAAGTAACTAGTCAGAAAATAATTAGAAAACTAGACAAAAACATATGAACAGTGTTCTCAGACTTTAGACAACAGGTAACTCAGCACTACCTAGGAAAGAAAGGAAATGAAAGAGATAAACTCTACAATTGTCCTGGGTTTCATCCTGAAGGCAACTTCCAGACCACAGAGCAGAGAGGCAGATCCCAAGCAGAGTGCAGTGGGCATACTAAATTGATATGACAGAGATCAGAGTTTGGGGTTGAGGTGGCTGTAAATCGACAAGTTCGAGAGAGTTATGAAGAAAGAGACCTCCAAAAGTCTGCAGACGGGTTCTCCTGAGCTTTTGCTGAACACAAGGTACACATTCAGAGGGTAAAACTTCACGAGGCCAGATACTATGAGACACTGCAGGCACAGAAACGAACAGTTCCCTGACCTCACAGAGGACTGATAGACAAATCAAGTTCCACTCAGCCAGAGTGGAGGGTCATCCCTGATCACCCAGGAACTCAAGAGAGACCTCGGGAGGCACAGGCAATACATTTTTACAGTTGTAAGTTGAATAGATTGTTTTTTAAAATGTCATCACATCAAAAGGGCTGTGTCATGGAAACAACAGGAATGTTTCAAAACTCTGGGGTGGTCAACAGTGTCCCCTGCTGATATGTACACTAGAATTAGCCCCCCAGGTAGTGAGGCTCAACTTTGCCAAGAGGTCTCAATAGAGTGGTGGGAACAGAAGTCAGGTTGCAGTGGTTTGTAGATTACAGTGGTTTGAATAGTGATAGGAAGGAAAGGGGGAAAGTTAGCAAAGGCTCTGAGTACAAATCCATTAAGGAGCCTCGTAAAGGGGACAGGAAGTAGGGGATGGTAACCAAAGCGGAGCATAGTGTTAAACAGGAGTCTCCTTAAAATAGAAGAAGCTCACGAGTGTTTAAGGCCCTGCTTAAAAGCCGAATCTATGCAACCATTTCTGGACAACAGGAGCTCCAGGGCCCCAAGTCAGTTTGCCTTGTTGAATCCAGACTTGACTTTTCTCAAGACCCTAAAACAGGCTGCACACCCAGTGAGAAGAGGTGGGGCCCTCCAACAAAGGAAGGTCGGGTCCCATTAAACTAAACTCAAAGCAGTGATGCAACCTATTCCTGGAACCAGTCCAGCAGGGCTATCCAGGGTGGGCATGTGGCCAGGGGTAGGGGAGCAGCTGGTAAAGAGGGACTCTGCTGCTGCTGCTAAGTCGCTTCAGTCGTGTCCGACTCTGTGCGACCCCATAGACGGCAGCCCACCAGGCTCCCCCGTCCCCGGGATTCTCCAGGCAAGAACACTGGAGTGGGTTGCCATTTCCTTCTCCAATGCGTGAAAGTGAAGAGTGAAAGTGAAGTCACGCAGTCGTGTCTGACCCTCAGCGACCCCATGGACTGCAGCCTTCCAGGCTCCTCCATCCATGGGATTTTCCAGGCAAGAGTGCTGGAGTGGGGTGCCATTGCCTTCTCCGAGAGAGGGACTCCATGAAGGTAGAACTGAAGCAGGGTAAGCTGGAGACTGAGTTGCCTCAATCCCTGCCCAAAGTGACCAGCCTCCACCTAGTGCTTCCCACCCACTTGCCTGCTTTCTGCTGAAAAGAGCAGAGATTAGGACAGGAACTCCCACCTGGCACCTTTGGACAACTGCCATGGCAACCACAGGTCAGGTATTTTATTCCAGTCATTTCCTGGGAGCAGTCTTCCCACATATCCTGTTTTCTAATCTTATGAGTTCATAATTCTACAGCTTTTCCCCACCTTGATCTTGCCAAACAAGATTCTTTGGCTATTGTCTCTCTCTAATGCCTGGAAGGATTTGCCCTGAGGTGTCTGAAATATAAGACTTTTTATGCAAAAGTCTAACAATCTGAAATTGAAACAGGTCCAGAGAGGCAGGGTGCTGGCAGGAATGCAGGGCAGGGCAATGTCCAGTACAGTCAGAGGAGACACGGGCCAAGAAAGCTTGCCTCTCCTGCTCCCAGCTCCAGGCCATCTCTGTCCCCTCCACAAGTGCTGCCAGGGACACTGTCAACACCTGGACCAAACGGATACATGACACAGTGAGCCTGACAAGACAGCCTGGGCCACATGTATCACTCTTCCCCACCCCCACTGCAGGACCACTGACACAGCTCTTACCTGGGAGAGTCACCAACCCTCGCTGTCCCCCAAGAAAAAGACAGGACCTGAGTAAGGAAGGAGAGAAACAAGGACCATGGCATGTGGACAAGGAGGACTCTGGCTTGGTGCAGAGGTTCTTGCTAGCCACACACTAGGATCAGCAGTGGAGCTTATGAAAAAGACCAGTGCCTGGGCCCCACCCTAGTAGACTGAAATTTAGTTGAAGTGCAACAGGGGCATTGAATTATTTCTGAAGAACTTGGGGGAACCACTAAGCTACTTGAATAAACATTCAGACACTACAGGCAGAACCCCTGCTCAGCTCCTGGTCCCAGGGCTCTCTAGTGGTGTGACTCTGGACTACTTATTCAACATTTCTAAGCCTCCGTTTTTTCCACTGCTGCTGCTAAGCCACTTCAGTCCTGTCCCACTCTATGTGACCCCATAGACGGCAGCCCACCAGGCTCCACCATCCCTGGGATTCTCCAGGCAAGAACACTGGAGTGGGTTGCCATTTCCTTCTCCAGTGCATGAAAGTGAAAAGTGAAAGTGAAGTCACTCAGTCGTGTCCAACTCCCAGCGACCCCATGGACTGCAGCCCACCAGGCTCCTCTGTCCATGGGATTTTCCAGGCAAGAGTACTGGAGTGGGGTGCCATTGCCTTCTCCTTATTTCCTCCACAGTAAAACAGTATCTGGGCTTCCCAGGTGGCTCAGTGGTAAAGAATATGCCTGCCAAGCAGAAGATTTGGGTTGGATCCCTGGTTGGGAAGATGTGCTGGAGGAGGAAATGGCAACCCTCCCCAGTATTCTTGCCTGGGAAATCCCATGGATAGAGGAGCCTGGGGGGCTCCAAAAGAGTCAGAAAGGACTTTGTGACTAAACAACAACAAAACAGAATCTACCTAATGGACTTGTGGGGAGGGCTGAGTGAAATAACATAAGGCAAGTGCTGGACACTGTGCCTAGCGTATGGTTAAGTGCTCAAAATGTTATTCTTGTTGTTGGAGCAACCTTTGTTACTATACTAGGATCTCATTTTGGAGGTATCTAGGTAAAAAAATAAAATGCTGCTCTCCCAGGATGTGGTTGAGGGGAATCAGTCAGAGCCAGGGCCAAGGCTAGGTCAGGCGCTCATATCAGCGGTCACTATTGGTCACTCTGACATTCTGCTGCTGCTGCTGCTAAGTCACTTCAGTCGCCGACTCTGTGCGACCCCATAGATGGCAACCCATCAGGCTCCCCCGTCCCTGGGATTCTCCAGGCAAGAATACCGGAGTGGGTTGCCATTTCCTTCTCCAATGCATGAAAGTGAAAAGTGAAAGTGAAGTCGCCCAGTCGTGTCCGATCCTCAGCGACCCCATGGACTGCAGCCTACCAGGCTCCTCCATCCATGGGATTTTCCAGGCAAGAGTACTGGAGTGGGGTGCCATTGCCTTCTCCCTCTGACATTCTGCTCCAGCACTATAAGTTCTAAGATGATGGAAAGGTTTTGTATCTGTCCTGGCAACTTGGTAGCCACCAGCCACCTGGAGGTATGGGGTGGCTGAAGGACTGAACTTTTAATTTTATTTAATTTTCATCAGTTTAAAGTTAAATAGCTGCACATGGCTGATAGCTACAGGAGTGAACAACATTGCACTAGACAGATATGTGTGTTGAGGATGAAAGTAAATACAGATCTAAAATAAAAATAGTTCCTCTACCATCTCATCTGAGCCTCAAAAAGTTCTACAAAAGGGGTACAAGAGGCATTGATAGCCCCATTTTATAGATAGAAAACTGAGTCTCAGAGATGTTAAAAGACCTGCTCCAGATTATAGAGTGGGAGGCAGAGCCCAGACCAATGGGAGGTCAGTTTCAGGACTGTGAACCCATGCCTTGCCTGTGGGAAAAGCTTCCTCTCCATAGAGCACTTCTCTTGTGCCCTCCAGTCCCCAGGCCCGCCAGGTCCTACCCACCTGGAAGAGCTCCTGAACCTGGGTGTCCACCCACTGCTCCATCTCCACCCAGCGCTGCAGCTGCCCCCGGTCATACTTCACCGTCAGCCGGCTGGGTTTCCGGGACCGGGGTCGGAAGGGGTCGGACTGGGACTTCGACTCGGAGTCCGTGGATGATGTCCTCCTCCTCCCAGAAGCCCAGTGGACCTTCTTACTTGGATTCTCCTTGTCCGGGTTGGGAGATGTGCAGGAAGCAGGGCTTGAAGACAGCATGGAAGGACTGGTTTGGGCAAACAGTTGGGAAAAATTGCCAGTCCGAGCAGGAAAGCCAAGGAATGAGGAGCGAGAGCAGAGGGAGAGGCCAGCAAGGAAGAAAGAAAGGCGTGGAGGCAGGGCCAAGTCTTCTGAGGGGGCGGGGGTCAAAGACCAACTGGCCTTTGTCTGGTGTTGGGAATGCCAGGCTCCTGGCTCCAGGCTGCCAGTAAGTGGCACTCCCGAGCTGTGCCCCGGCCTCCCTTTCTGCAGCTGCTGCAAAACAAGGATATAAACTGCACACGAACAAAGGTTAAGAGAGCGCCATGCCTCAGAGGTGGAAGAGGCCCTTGGGTCCTGAGGGGTGTGGGGCTCTAACTTGAGTCACACTCACCAGAGAGACCTTAGCACCACGCTTTCCTGGGACTAGATCCACAGGCCTTCAGAAGCTACGCTCACAGGGATCCTGCAGGAGTGGGGTCCCTGGCTGGCAAGGGCTCCTGCTCAGAGCATGGTGCTGCTGAGGGCAGAGTTGCATCAGGGATAATTAGAGGGGTGGTGACCTCTGGCCCTCATGGGGCAGCACCCTCTTGTGTCTGAGTGTGTGCTGCCTTTGAGACTGTGAGGCAACAGGTACTCCCCTGGCCCTGTGTGTTTGCAAAGGTGAACTTGTCTCCCAAGCCCATTCCCCAGAGGCAACTGCTTAGGAAGCCATGTTTATCACCACATGACCCTCCCCTGACTGAGGTCCACTGAGGAACCCTGCAGACCTAACATTTACCCCAGTGTCAAGGACTATTACTTCAAGACAGACTTGCATGCTAAAGGAAGGGTGTTTTTGTCTCTTCAGTCTTTTGTAATAAAAATTTCCAAACGTTTTAGAAAAGTTACACAACAGAAGAATATATATATATATATTTTTTTTAATGAAGAGCTAAGAAGGACAAATAAAGAATGAAAGCTTCTCTGTTCTCCCCAGCTCCACCCACTAGAGGCAGCCTACCGACAGTTTCTGTTCTTAGTTCTCCTGTGATCACCATATCTCTTTGTGTAATAACATAAATGTGTCCATTTTATTTATTTTTTATCTTCTTCACCATGCTGCGTGGCATGTGGGATCTTGGTTTTCTGACTAGAGTCTTAACCACTAGACTGCCAGGGAAATTCCAGTTTTTCCATTTTAGACAGTGTCTCTTGTCTCCTAACACACTCTCTCATCCCCTTTACTTCCTACATTCCTATTTTTATTCATGTATTTCTTTTTCACAAATTTCTTTTTAGGTCTTAGAGTGGTTGCCTTTGTGATGCTGAGTTTGTCTCCAACTTATCAATTTCAACTCTCATACAGTGACACCTACAAGAGAGTTTTAGACAAAAACTGATTGATGAGTCTTTAATGGTGATATTCTAGGCTTAAGTTAACCGGGTTGGGGAGGTGTTTGAGGGTTGGAAGCCAGGATGGTAGCTTCAGAGGAAGGCTGACAGATCCCAGTTCAAACTCAGCTTTGCCCCGCCTTGGTCTAATAACCCTCCAGTTTCACAACCTGAGTCTGCTTTCTCATCTGCAAAATGGAGTTTGAAGAGGATTCAATGAGATGGTGGGACCTTTCCTGGTGGTCCAGTGGTTAAGAATTCACCTTGTAATTCAGGAGACATGAGTTCAATCCCTGTCAGGGAACTATAGACCTCACATGTTGCAGAGCAATTAAGCATGCGCTGAAACTACTGAAGCCCCCAACTGCTAAAGCTGGAGTACCATGACAGATAGTCTGAGCTCCACAGATTCCATGTACTGCCACTAAGACCCGAGGCAGTCAAATAAATATATATGTAAATATTAAATGAGATGATGTGTGTAAACATTTAGCATGATGTTAAATACAAAGTACTTTCTCAACAGACATCCTTTCTCTTCCTTTCTTTGCCTTCCCATCCTCCCTGCTTTCCCAGTGAGGCTCTGTCTATCAAAGGCTGGCTTTGGAATTTCTCTGCAGTGGCTTCCTTCCTGACCCTCTTTGGAAGAAGGTGGCAGTTAGAAGGGGGTAGGGAGGCCTCTTGGAAAAGGCAATGGCACCCCACTCCAGTACTCTTGCCTGGCAAATCCCATGGATGGAAGAGCCTGGTAGGCTGCAGTCCATGGGGTCACTGAGAGTCGGACACGACTGAGCGACTTCACTTTCACTTTTATGCATTGGAGAAGGAAATGGCAACCCACTCGTGTTCTTGCCTGGAGAACCCCAGGGACGGGGGAGCCTGGTGGGCTGCCGTCTATGGGGTCGCACAGAGTCGGACACGACTGAAGCGACTTAGCAGCAGCAGCAGCAGCAGGGAGGCCTCTAAAATACAGCCCGTAGACTCAGTTGTTCTACCTTGATGACATGTTACACAGTGTGATAGGTATTATTATGATAGTTTCCTCCCCATTCTGTTTCTGTCTCCTGAAGGGTTCAAGAGCCCATTCAGGAAAAGAAACCAGATCAGAAGAGCCTATGGTTTTGTTCATTCATTAACTCATTCATTTAACAAAGATTTTATGAACTCCTCTGGTAGGCAAACATTATGCTCAATACTGGAGACTGGTGATCCAAAAAAGATACAGTCTCAGCCTTCATGGAATTTACAGTCTAGTGTAAAAATAAACATTAATCAACTAATCAAATAAATGTAAAACTGCAACTATATTTCTTTTCTGAAGAAAAGGTAAGAGGTGATATAGAATGTCTAGAGAGGGTATGACCTAACAAGTGGTAACATTTGGACTGAGTTCTGAATGATAAGTAGGAGTTACCTAGGTACAGGGGAGAGGAGGTAATTGGCAGAAGGCACAGAACAGCATATGCAAAGGTCCTGTGGCAGGAGGAAGAGGGTAAGCACCAGGGACTGGAGAAAGGCAGTAGAGCTGGAACAAAGAGAGGAGGAGGGGAAATCTGCTGATAGTCCAATGGCTAAAACTCAGTGCTTTCACTGCTGTGGACCCAGGTTCGATCCCTGGTCAGGGAACTAAGATTCCACAAACTGTGCAGTGCAGCCAATAAATATAAATTTTTAAAGAGATGAGGGAGGCAGAAGTGAGTCTTGAGGCAGATAGGGTGGATCTATCCACTTAGGGCCCTGTGAACCATGGTAAGAAGTTTTGTCTCTATCCTAAGAGCATTGAGAGTCACTGCAAAATCTTAAGCAAGGGTGGTTGGGCAGACTGACATGTTCAGATTTTGAATAGAGAGAGGATTAGAGGGTACAGAAGTCCTGGAGGTCAGTGGGGGAGACCACTGCTGTAGGGCCTGACTGGGGGAGGTACTGCTGGTGATAGTGAGAAGTTGCGGATTGGAGAGCTATTTAGGGGGTAATATTTAACAGAACTTGGTGATGGATTGGAACATGCAAATTTCATGAATGCCAATACAGGAACACAGGTTCATACATGGGACCTCTCTGAGCATATTTCCTCATCTATAAGCTGGACGTTGGTAAGACTCTGCAGGAGCACACAACACAGCCCCAGAGACGCTCAATGGCACACCAAAGAGTGATGCCCATTATTTATGTATAAGTCTCCTTATTTACATTCTTTCATCTCAGCATTGACCTATGCGTGTCACCACTCATCAATAAGTTTGCCCAAGATAAGGGAACTCAAGTTTCAAGATAAGAAAAACCACCAGGACCACAGGTTCATATCAGGGTGGGGAAATAAAGAGGGTGCAGGCTTGGGCAGAGGCGAGGCTGTCTGCCCTGATGTCCCAGCCAGGCCTGCGTCCAACGGTGGAATAAAATCAGCAGCAAGCAGGCCCCATCAGAGCTAGATGTTCTCTTTCTTTCTCTTATTAAAAAAAATTTTTTTTGACCATGCTTCTTGGTTCTTAGTTCCTCAACCAGGGATGGAACCCTTACCACCTGCAGTGGAATGCCCCCTGGCCACCCTATGTTTCCCCCCACCCCACTTTTAGGGAAATTCTAGAGGCTCCTTGAAAGGTTGTACCAAATAAACTGTTTATAGTTTGATATCCTAATTTTTTAAATTAATGAATATGTTAGGGCTTCCCAAGTGGCTCAGTGGGTAAAGAATCCACCTACAATGCAGGAGACACAGGAGACTCGGGTTCAGTTCCTGGGTCGGGAAGATCCCCTGGAGGAGGGCATGGCAATCCACTCCAGTATTTTTGCCTGGAGAATCCCATGGACAGAGGAGCCTGGCAGGCTACAGTCCTTAGGGTCACAAAGAGTCGGACACAACTGAAGCAACTGAGCACACACCAGTTATATATTACTACATAACAAATTACCCCCAAATTTAGCAGCTTAAAACAATTGAGTCGCTAAGTCATGTCAAACTATTTTGTTACCCCAGGACTGTAGCCTCCCAGGCTCCCCTGTCCAAGCGATTTCCCAGGCAAGTGGGTTGCCATTTCCTTCTCCAGAGTATCTTCCCAACCCAGGGGTCGAACCCATGTCTTCCGCATTGGCAGGCGATTCTTTACTGCTGAGCCACCAGCAAAGCCTGCTTAAAACAATGGGTATTTATTATATCAGTTTCAGTATGTGGCTTAGCCAACTCCTCTGGTTCAGGGGCTCTCAGAAGAGTGCAAGCCAGCACAGGCCAGTGTTGTTGGTCAGACATCTGTTCCCTGCCATGTGGACCTCTCTAGGGGGCTACTCACCACATGGCAGCTGGTTTCCAACAGACACAGGGCGCTGAGAGAGGCAGAGGGACAGATAAGATGGAAGCCACAGTCTTCTTGTAACCTAATCTAGGAAGTGATGTCCCATGACTTGCTGTGCTTTGTTCTATTCATCAGAGGCCAATACTAAGTCCAGCGACACTGAAGAGAGGAGATTACACACACGGGCATGATTACTGGCCAGTATGGATCATTGGTGATCATTTAGAGGTTATCCAGCACACTGAACTATTGTGAACGTTTTTGACACTAGCAGAATTCTTCAATAATGCCCCTTTTAGGAAATTCCCTGGTGGTCCAGTGGTTAGGACTCCACACTTTTACTACCGAGAGCTGGGGTTCAACCCCTGGTTGGGGAACTAAGATCCCACAAGCTGTGCAGCACGGCCAAATAAATCAAGCCCTTTGAGGATTGCAGCAGTATCTGAGGGGACTTGTCTCTCTTAAATGAAGATTAAACCAATGACAGTGTCCTCACCTTGACAAATATTGCATTACTTTCCTCAAAGTTCCTTGGCCCTGCATTATCAAGGGAATTATTGGGCTTTAGATGATTAAAATACAACTTATTTCGCTATAATTATTAGATGTGCTGGTGCTCAGTCGCTCAGTCATGTCCGACTCTTTGGTCCCCTGTGGACTATAGCCCACCAGGTTTCTCTGTCCATGGGATTCACCAGGCAAGAATACTGGAGAGGGTAGCCATTTCCTTCTCCAGATAATCAGATAATTAGTACTAAAAAGTGTTCTGTAAATATATTGTCCCTCTGTTTCAGGTATTGCCACAAAACAAACTGTTATCGGAGAAACAGGTTTGCCTCTCAGCGGGTGTCAAGCCAACAGACACAATCAAGCCAAAGATTGGAAGAAGGAAGGATTTATTACTATTTGCAGCAAGTAATACCCCACTCCAGTCCTCTTGCCTGGAAAATCCCATGGACGCAGGAGCCTGGTAGGCTGCAGTCCATGGGGTCGCTAAGAGTCGGACACGACTGAGCAACTTCACTTTCACTCTTCACTTTCATGCATTGGAGAAGGAAATGGCAACCCACTCCAGTGTTCTTGCCTGGAGAATCCCAGGGACGGGAGAGCCTGGTGGGCTGCTGTCTATGGGGTCGCACAGAATCGGACACGACTGAGTGACTGATCTGATCTGATCTGATTGTTGGACTGTCTTCTCTGTTCTGACATTTCTTTGTTCATTCAGGATCCTTGTTACCTACACCTGTTCAAGGGTAAGCACTGTGACCATGGGGTCTCAAAGAGTCAGACATGACTGAGCGACTGAACTGAACTGAAAGTGTTGGTCGCTCAGTTGTGTCCTATTCTTTGAGACCCCATGGACTGTAGCCTGCCAGGCTCCTCTGTCCATGGAATTCTCCAGGCCAGAATACTTGAGTGAGTAGCCTTTCCCTTCTACAGGGGATCTTCCCCACCCAGGGATCGAACCCAGGTCTCCCTCATTGTAGGCGGATTCTTTACCAGCTGAGCCACAAGGGAAGCCCAAACTGAACTGAACTGATACGCATATTCATACAGAGGCTTGAGCAGAAAATTCTGCATAGAATTAGGGCAAAGTTTTAGGAGTCCAAGTCTTGGTGGATTGAAGTCAGGAGGGTCAGTATCATTATTCTGTCCTCCACCAGGGTGGGGGTCTTAGCTCCAGCTGGAGTCAAAGATAAATTATTATGTATATTCCTTGAGGAGGAACTAGGACTCTGCTTTATCACAGAACTATTGTTTGACTGTTCTCTCTGTTCTTTCTTTATTCCCTCAAGATCCTTGTTACCTAGATCTGTTCAAGGGCAAGCACTGTGGCCAGGCTTAGGTCACAAAATGAAAGCGAAAGTCTCTCAGTCGTGTCTGACTCTTTGCAACCCAGGAATTGTCCAGGCCAGAATACTGGAGTGGGTAGCCTTTCCCTTCTCCAGGGGATCTTCCCAACCCAGGGATCAAACCCAGGTCTCCCACACTGCAAGTGGATTCTTTACCAGCTGAGCCATGAGGGAAGCCCAAGAACACTGGAGTGGGAAGCCTATCCCTTCTCCAGGGGATCTTCCCAACCCAGAAATCGAACTGGGGTCTCCTGCATTGCAGGCAGATTCTTTACAAACTGAGCTATCAGGGAACACAAGATAACTTCAGCCTAAATGGCTTCTCTCTCTCTCCTTTTTTTCCTTCGGCTGCTCTGCACAGCTTGTGGGATCTTCTTAGTTCCCTGTGTAGAGATTAAATTTGGGCCCTTGGCTGTGAAAGCCGGGAATCCTTACCACAAGACCACCACAGAATTCCCCCCAATGGCTTCTCTTATGTCGAGAATGCCATTCCTGATTCTCTTTCTTCAGGGACTCCCTAACTTATCTGCTTACAGATATCACCCCAAAATTTAAAGGCTTAAAATGAACACATTTCCTCATGATTCTGCAACGTGGGCAGGGCTTTGGAGGTGTAGCTAATCTCTGTTGGAGCCAGTCAACTGGGGCTAAGGGTGAACAATGGTTTAATGAAGCTACTCAGCTGGGGTGGCTGTGAGATAGCCAGACACCTCTTTCTCCCATCACAACCTCTCATCCTCCGGTCTTGCTCTCCTCCGGTGGCCTCTCTCTCCCTCGGGGTTGTCAAACTTCTTTACCCAACAACTGGTTCTAAGAGGGAAAATGCAAGCCACAAGGCACCACTTCTACTCTGTCCTATTGGTCAAAGCAAGTTACAAATTCAAAGGGAAGGGAAAGGTAAACACCACCTCTTGGTGGGAGGAGCAGCATGCACTTACAAGGAAGGTGAGGGCCTGTCCACCATCGTTGATAGCGGTCTTTGTAGATAGTTCATTAAACCTACTTATAGAAACCACCAGACCACCATCCAAGACAAGGCATTCAGTGTTCCTTTTCTAGTATGGTGTTAAGGACTGCATGTTCTCACCAAACCACCCACTCCTAACATCAGTGGTTGGTACTGGTGGTATTGCAAATATGAAGGAAGCCTATAGCATAAACCCTGGCTTTCTCTTCCCCAAGTTCATATAGGGAGTGTGAACCACGTGGCCTAACAAAAGAGCTAACTCACCTGGACAGCTCCCTTGGGCCTGCAATGTACAATCAGAAAAGAATATCATCTGGGGGAATTCCCTGGTCGCTTAGTGGTTAGTGTTCTGGCCTTTCACTGCCATGGCCCAGGTTCAACCCCTGGTTGGAGAACTGAGATCCTATAAGCCACACAGCATGGCCGAAAAAGGAGAGAGAGAGAAAAGAAAACAATATCATCTGGAAATGCTTTGTAGGAAGGTAAGTCAGAATCACAGAAAGGGCCCAATATTGGCAGTCAAGAGACCTGAAGTGTAGAGATGGCCTCTGCTACATGCTAGCTCTGTTTGTCTCTGAACAAACCAATGACCGATCTCTGGGCCTATATAGGACATACAGCTTCCTATATGTAAGGGGTAGGGCTTTAACTGAGACCCCCAAAAGCTCTGACGCTCTCTGCCTCTCCATAAACCAAATTTTATGAACCCACCCAGAGGATAGCTGGCTTTGTACATACTGCTAGAGAGGCTCTTGGGAGTCACTGAGGACCTGAACAGGTGAAGGGCAGGGCTGGAGGAGGGAACCACATGCCACGTGCAGGGCGGCCTGGAGTACATCTGCAAGCTGGTACAGAGCCCAAAACCAGGGCAGCAGTGGCCACAGACAAGCCAGGATGGCTGTGAGCAGTTACTGAAGAAGACTGCCGCCACCCAGGGCTGGCCGGATGTTTGCAAGGGAAGCCCAAGGAAAGCCAAGGGGCACAGAGATACTGCGACAAAGTGGCCGGGGCGGTGAGATGAGGAGAGAATGTGGAAAAGGAAGTAAGGCGGGGCTAAATATGATGAATGTGAAAGCTGTCATGATGTATTTTTCTCTTTCTCATGGAAACACTCCAAGCTCACCACAGGAAACTTTGGTAATAATTTCTAAACTAGAAAAAAGAAAATGTTACCCCGTATTTTCATCATTCAAATGCCATCACCTTTACTGCTTTGGTGAACTTAGTCTTTTTCCCTTCATGTGTAGCTTTTCTCTTTAGGATGTAAGAACCAGCATAAGGTAGTGTGAAATGTGTAGGGTTGTGTTTTTTTTTAAATATATTTATTTGACTGTGTCAGGTCTTGCGGCATGCAGGGTCTTTGATCTTCCTTGCAGCATGTGGAATCTAGTTCCCTGACCTGGTATCGAACCTGAGCCTCCTGCATTGGGAGCATGAAGTCTTGGCCCCTGGCCCACCAGGAAGTTCCCAAAGAGTAGTTTTTGATGTCTGAGATACTTGAGATAAAATTCTGACTCTGTCGCTTTTTTCAGGTAACATTTATTGAGCACTCAGAGTCAAATGTTTTCTCTGTATTAACTCATTAATTCTCATACTAACCCTAGGAAGTCCCACGTTGTATACAAGAAGGCTAAGGCACAGAGCAGATAAATAAGTTGCCAAAGGCCACACTGACAGTAAGTGGCAGATGAAAGAGTTAAACCCTGTAATCTGAGTCTGAAGCCCACAAGCTGAACACCTATAGTGTCTTGCCTCCCACTCTTCACTACCTTACCTAGGTGGAGTTTAGTGAACCTCCCTGCAAAGTAGAAACTATTCTCAGAGTTGTTGTGAGCATCAGAGGTCACAGATGTCACGCGTCTGGAACCCAGCAGGCATCTCAAATGGTGGCTGATCCCCACTTGAAAATCTGTTGATTTTCAAGGCAAGTTGATCTGAGCTGAGTGTGGAATTTCCAGCTGAAGTCAGAATTGAAAGTGCAGTAAAAGCAGTGTTTAGGTACGAAAGCAGTGGACTTAGCCTGCCTGAACTCCGATCCTGGTTCCACCACCTATCTGTCACATGACCTAACAAGTTTGTCCACCTGTCTGAGCCTGCTTGCTCATTTGTAAAATGGGGATAAAATTAGTACCTACTTTCTTGGTTTGTTTTGACTGAATAGGGCAATGTGTGGGAAATACTTGGGAATAGGTTTTGGGCATTATCAGATGTAGGTTTTTGTAATGGTATATGTGATGGAAGTAATGATTAATCTGTAGTAATATTACCATAGGGTAAGTCTTCTATGTTAGGATTTTTGTATGTATAAGGTATTAAAGGAAGCAGGAATCAAATCTTAACAAAATTCTTTCCAGTAACTACACAACCATAAGCTTCATTCCCCAGCATATCATCCATGTTCACCACCATGCCTGGGGCAGTGGGAAAAAACGGAAAATTCAGAGGGGAGACAGACTCCAGATTCCCACACCCAATACCCATACGCAAAATGTGTGCAGCTAGGGAATGTTGCAGTTAAGCTAGGAAAAAGACTGAGGGTTGGCTGCAGGATCTAGTGGGTAAGAAGACCGTTCCCATTGGGCTGGGGTTTGTTAAGTCATCGTGAAAGTGTGGAATCTCTCTTTTTAAAAAAAAATTATTTATTAACTTATTTTTGGTTGCGCTGGGTCTTCATTGCTGCAGGCCACTCTTTGTTGTGGTGCAAGGGTTTTCCACTGCTGCGATTTCTTTCGTTGCGGGGCTTGGACTCTAGGTGAACAGGTTCACTAGTTGCAGCTCGTGGGTTTAGTAGTTGCAGCTCGTGGGCTTTAGTTGTTCCTGGCATATGGAGTCTTCCTGGATCAGGGCTTGAATCTGTGACCTCTGCATTGGCAGGCGGATTTCTATTCACCAGGGAAGTCCGGTATGGAATCTCTTTTGAGGAGAACATTAACAGGACCAACATTGTTGTGTAAAGAATGGCCTTTAAGAGGAGTTCTTCACTCAGGAAAAGCAATGAGCCTGGTTTCAAGGAGTCCAGGGCTCAGTGAAAGCTCGGCTACTTTGGTGATCCGGAACCTCTAGCTTCCAAGGATGTTATTTTACAGAAAGAAAGAACCAGCTCCTGACCAGGAGCACCCCACCTGGTGAGAGAGGAGAGAAATTCTGTGCTCTTAGAGAACGGATCGTCTGACCAGTGAAGCTAAGTCAGCTTGGACTACGACCCGAACGGAAACGTTAGTACAAAATGAGGAAGGGCCTCAAAACAAAAGGAACCACTGAGGATCAAGAAGGGGAATCTTGCCCGGGGAAATCTCTTCTTTCTCAACTGTAACAGAAAGGAGGATTTCCAGAGCTGGCAAAGGTGGTAATAATACAGCAGGCATCTGGAATTCCAGTTATCAAAGGTGCAGCCACACAGCTTCTGGGATCTCTTCCCGCCACAAGATGGAAATGACTTCCCGAGGGCTGACCACGACAGCGAAATCATTGGCATCGGGCTTTCCCCCGTTTCTCCTCCCCCAGCCCCTTCCCTAGCGCCTCGGGCCTGGGTCTGGGAATGCTAGCCCAGACCGGAAAGGGAGTCGGGCGTCTCTGAGCATCTGACCCACCTTCTGGTGCCAGACATCGTCGGCGCTTCTGGAAGTGTCTGGGCCTCCAGGGATAGGGGTGTACTTCTGGGGCGCATGGAGCCCCGCGAGGTTGGGACCGGGGCAGGGCGCGCCGGCCTCTGAGCCTGTTTGGGCACCAGATTGCAGAAGCAGGGTGGAAGATGGCAGGGATTGGGGGTAGGCGGCCCGGAAGCCCGGACTGCAGGGGCGCACCGGGCGTGGGCGGGGCCGGCGACGCCGGGGTTAATGTTCGCCCCGCCCCGGCCGCACTGACTCAGTTTCACCAGAAACTAGACGGGTGGAGGTGCCGGAACCCCAAAGCACCGGACACCCAGGCGGAAACGGCGGTCCGAGCAGCGCAGGAAACCTGGACCGGAACCTCGGCAGGCCCGGCCCCACCCCACTCACCTGCGCAGGTAACCCGAGCAGAGGAGAGCCAGGAGGAGGCGGAGCGGGTTCGGAGCATGTCTGGCCCTTTGTTCTGCGCCGGTGCGTGTGTCCGGGTACGTGAGCTCTTTAGCCGTCCGACCGGCTGCGGGGTCACCGAAGTGTGCGTGGGAGGACCGGGCCCGCCTGCCCTTCTTCACTCCCGGGATGTTCGTGCTCCTCAATCCTCCCCTTCACTTCCTCCCTGCCGGCCCTCCTCCCTGGAAGTCTCTCGGCTGATCCGATGTCTCCTCCTCCGTCCCCTCCCTCTCTCAGGTCGCTAGCACCCTCGGAGCCCAGAGGCCCGTTCTTTGAAGGTGACCCCGGTGGTGAGGAGGGCGACGATCCCCGGGAGGACAATGGCCGGGAGCCGCCTCTCCCGGGCCCGCATGCCAGCGGTCGCCGTGTGGCTTCTCTGCGCGCTCGTCCTCCGGGGCGCCGAGGCCGGGCCGCCGCCGGTGACCCCCGGTCTGCTCACGGCCGACGGCTGCCTGAACCGCTTTACCCCCGGGGTGCCTGATTTCGTGCTCGACACGGACGCCTCGGTCAGAAACGGGGCCACCTTCCTGCGCTCCCTCACCGCGCGCCGCGGCCGGGACTGCGTGCACGCCTGCTGCAGCTCCAACGACTGCAATCTGGCGCTGGTGGAATTGCAGCCCGACGGCGGGGAGGACGCCATCGTCTCCTGCTTCCTCATCAACTGCCTCTACGAGCAGAACTTCGTGTGCAAGTTCGCGCCCAGGGAGGGTTTCATCAACTACCTCACGCGGGAGGTTTACCGCTCCTACCGCGAGCTGCGGACCCAGGGCTTCAGAGGTAAGGACGAGAGTGCCAGGATCTGGGGAGACTCACAAAAAGGACTGGTTATAGGGTCTTTGCACGAAGCATCAGAAAGGAGTTTGGAGGAGAGTCCCATTCGATCCGAACTCATCCTTAGAAGTAGGCATGGTATAAACAGTAAATAAAGAACAGGCTACACGAGGGGCGAGGGGGGACGTCCTAGAACCCAGGCTGGCTCCTGAATTCAGGATGTTGAGTGGGCAGGTGCTCTGGGATGTGTGAGTGGGAGCAAGGTCCTGGGGATTCCTACTTTGACCCCAATGGGCCAAATCAGGGACTGAGCTGTCTGGAGGCCACCTGATGGCTAGATAGATAGATACTCTAGGCCAAGCACTGTGCTAGGTACCTTGGGGCCCTGTCAAGTGGACCTGGTGAAGGCTGGGCTCCTCACTGCTGGGTCTGGGATTGGTTCTAGCATTTCTTGTACTCCTCTCCCCAGGTACTGGTCTTTAGTGGTCTGGGGGAAAAACTGCCAGACCACCAGAGTCTAAAGAACAAGCCCAGTTGGGGGTGACCCAACTGGGGAGAAGGTGGTATTGTGGACACAGTAGCCTAGAGGCCCTGGGGTCCAGGTGAGGAGGGTTGCTGGATGAGTCAGTCCACTGGTATGTATACCTGGTAGGGGAAGGAAGTCAGCTGTCCAGGCAAGTGTGTGTGTGCGCCTGTGCGTGTGTGTATACTCGTGTGTGCTCATAAGCCTGGCAGAGCTCTTCCTGCTTAAGATCTAGTAGCCAAGCTGTCTGCTCACCTTGTTTACTTCCAGGATAAGGGCAAAGTGGGGCCACGGCTCCTCTTTCCTCCTGGGACTGGGCAGTTAGCTGGGATTGGGGTCCTTCCAGAGACCTTCGTTCCCCATCCTCTCCACCTGTTGTTCTGGCCAGGTGGGGCTCCAGGGCAGGGATGAGTCACGCTGATAACCTCTGTTAGTACTTTACTGTTTGCTGACTGCTATGCCACTCAGCCTCTCACTTAGGCATCATGACAACCTCCCCTGAAAAGGGTGCTATTAGTAGTCATTCCACTTTTTAGATTAGGAAACTGACTCCCATCTTAAATATATACCATCCACAAATGGGACTCAGCCCCAGGCAGGACCTCCTGCAGGGCTGCGCTATTTCTCACACAAGACCATCTTTCTGATAGAAACCTGTCTCTGATCCAAGACAGCCCAGTGGACAGCAGAACCAGAGACTGGGGAGCCCAGGGGCCAGGCTGGGGCTGGTCGGTCTCAGTCCTGGGAAGAAGAGAAAGGAGTTTCCCTCTCCAGCCTTTCCTCTTCTCCCTATCCTTTTAGAAGCTCTGGATCTCTGAGAAGAGGTAGGGTGGAGATTCCAGGAGGGGGACACTGTCTCTAGGCTAGGCTGGGCTACTGAGTCCCAGTGGGCCAGGGCCTGAGCCTATTTCACAAGGAAGCAGCAGGGAGTGTAGGTGGTGATGACCTAAGTGATCTGAGCTGCCTGCCCTCCCGGCTCTGACAGGACCCATCGGAGGGCCAGCACTGCAGGGCCGACACCTGAAACTCTGGGGTCTGGTCAGGAAGCTGAGCTGGACGGAGCCTTCCTCATCTGGGAAGCTCCCCACCTTGCCTGGTTGGCACAAGACAGGACGGAGTGGGGATTTCCTGTCCCATGGGGCCCTGGGTAGAACTTGGACTTAGTCTGGTCCCCAGACCATTTCAGGGCACCACAGTGGTTGGGGGCATGGGGGATGCTGTGTGCATGTGTCCAGGAGTCCATTTTCACCTGAGTCGCACTAGAGAGGTTGAAAGTACAAAGAGGGTCAAGCCATTATGGCCTTCTGGAAGCTGGGCTAGGGTAGACCGAGGCAGGCAAAGTGGGCCAAGTGCTCAGGGCTTCTGAACCTTTGGTTCTTGTACTGGGGGAGCCCTTCCCAGGGTGGGTTGACCTGTACCCCTTTCCCTGCCTGTGGCCAGGCCAGTCCAGTCCAGATTACTGGGGCCTCCTAAACACCCTGCTCTTTCCTCCTCTCCCCTTCCCCTACCTTCCCCATCTTTGCATTGGAAGAGTGGCTTGGAAGATAGAGACTGTGTTTCCCTGGAGAGTCCTGAGGCCTGACGGCTGGGGGAGGGGCTGGCTTTATTGCTCCTCTGGCCCTTTGCTCTCTGTGGGTGGGAAGTAAGGAGTGGTATCTGTCCAGACACCTGCCCCTTGCTCCTGGGGACTGGGGCTTGGAGAGGACCAGCCTTGCGTGTGTGGGTAGACATTGCTGATTGGCTCGAGGTCTGATATGTCACTCTGTTTGTGACTTCTACCCTGGGGCCAGTGGGGCTAGCCTATCTTTCTGCTAGGTAGACTGCCAAGTAGTCTGTCTTGTTTCCCCTTGTGGACTGCTGATTACTTTCTGGAAAATGCAAGGAGGGAGGGACAGGCTCCTCCCAGTTCACTGCCCCTTTGGCTTGGCCTCTCACCTCGGGGCCTGGGCTAGCTCTCAGTGAGCCCTCAAGCCACTGGGTTGGGGCTTGGTCCCTGGCCCTGCTCTCCTGGTCTTATAATGGAGGTTTCCTTTTCTCATTCCTGTAGCCTCTGCACTGCTTGGCTTGTTTCTCTGTGGAAGTTCTCCCCTCCCATCGCTTTGCTGTCACTGTGTGTCCTGGTCTTTTCGCCTCTGGGACCACCCTCTGTGACTCCCCTATTGGCTCTGCTTTCTCTGCCTCATCAAAGAGAGGCAAGGACACAGCCCTGTGATTCAGCCTTCTATCAGTTGTTCTTATCTCTTTACCTTCTCTCCTTCCTTTGAACTCTTAGGCTTCACTAACCTTCTGTGGTGCCTCTGTGAAGGGCAGGCAGTATCCACCAAAAGTGTAAATGCACATAAGCCTCATCACAACTCCACTTGTAGGAACTCATCTTGTGGCTATGCTTAAACATGTGTAAAACAACTTACCAGCCAGCCAGTCACTGCACCATTGTTTATAATGGCAAAGAATTGGAAACAATCTCAGTGTCTGTCAACACATCCTATAATCGGATACTGTGGTGCTGTTTTAATCGTAATATTACTAATAAACCCTGAGGCAGCATGGGCTAGTTTTTAGTAGGGAGGGAGGAAGGTAGGGAAGAAGGACCTAAATCATGAGACTGATGGACTGGTTAAATGTGTTAAAAGTGCTATGCAACCAAAAGTATGTATTACTGTGAATGATTTCCAGTATATATTAAGGGAAAAGCAAGGTGAAGAACTTGCTTATAAATTCAATACTCTCTCTCCTGATAGTCACACATACACACGCCCCCAAACTAGTAACTGAGAATACCTCTGGAGAGAAGGTTCGTTTATGTCCTTATGCTCAGTCATGTCCAGCTCTGCGACCCCATGGACTATAGCCAATCAGGCTTTTCTGTCCATGGGATTTTCCGGGCAAGAATACTGGAGTGGGTTGCCATTTCCTTCTCTAGGTCCATGTATTACCTAAGCTAAAAACAAAATTGAAGATTATATAAGTAATAATAAAAGAAAGTCATCCTTCTAATCAGGTATAACCTGCAGCATGGTGTTTGATGTTTTGCAGAGAATATGAGTCAGACCAGGGTTCAAATCCCAGCTCTGCTGTTTAGAAACTGAGGGACCCTGGGCGAGTCATTCAACCCCTCTGGTGTCAGTTTCACATCTGGAAAGAGGAGCAAGAATGCAGTTTTGGCGGGATGGTTAGGCAGGCCAGCAATATAGATGGGGGCAGCAAACCTCCTGTGACTATTCATATAGTAAATACTTTAGATTTTGTATTGGTTACAACTGCTCAGCTGCTGTTATAACATGAAAGCAGCCACCCACAATTTGTAAACAATTTGGTAAGGCTGTATCTTAATTTATAGACACAAATTTGAATTTTATGGGCTTTTCACAGGTCATGAAGTATTGTTTAAAAATTCTTTTCAACCGTTAAAAAAATATAACAGGTTGGGCTAAATGTGGCCTGCAGGCCATAATTTGCCAGCTCTGATAAGATACTACAGATAAAGTACCTAGTGTGTGCCAGCCACACTTTCTTCTTTTTTTCTTTTAATTATTTTATTTTTGGCTGTGCTGGATCTTCATTCCCGTGCATAGGCTTTCTCTGGTTGCCAAACGGGGACTACTCTCTAGTTGCAGTGTGACAGCTTCTCGTCGTGGTAGCTTCTCTTGTTGTGGAGTGTGGGGTCTAGAGCTCAGACTCAGTACTTCTGGTCCAGGGGCTTAGTTGCCCCAAGGCATGTGGGATCTTCCCAGACCAGGGGTTGAACCTGTCCCCTGCATTGGCAGGCAGATTCTCAGCGACAGGACCACCAGGGAAGTCCTCTGAGCAGTTTCCATTAGCAGCAGCTTTGTTAGTATGACTCCAGGTCTTTCTCCACCTCTGGCTTCTCTGGGGCTCCCACTGCACTCCTCCTCTCCCTCAAATTCAACTTCTCTATGGCTGAAGCCACATGTTCCTGCTAGATCTGGTTTCCCTTCTGCCCGTGCCCTGGCTCTCTGTTGCCAGTTCTCCAGAGCCTGTCAGGCACAGCAGCCTGAAGCGTCTGCCCGTTGTTTCTTAGATCCTCCTTTCCATCTCTGTTGTCATTCAGTTGCTAAATTGTGTCCAGCTCTTTGTGGCCCCATGGACTGCAGCATACCAAGCTTCCCTGTCCTTCAATATCTCCCAGAGTTTGCTCACACTCATGTCCATTGAGTCAGTGAGGCTATCCAACCATTTCATCCTCTGTTGCCCCTTTCTCCTCCTTGCCTTAATCTTTTCCAGTATCAGGATCCATCCCTAAGCTATCTCTTAATTCAGACTGCTTCTGTTGCATCTGCTTTGAACTACTACTGCACTGGTCCACTTGCTGGCCTCCTTGCTCCATAGAAATAATTCTATTCCAGACAGATGGGTAAACAGCTGCTGCCAGGAGCTTAAGAATTCCCCTGCCACCCTGGCCCTTGGCCTTCCCTTAGTACTTCTGGAGCTTGATCAGGCTTTGAGGGAGGTGCAGACTGGGCCTCCAGGCTTCTGTGCCACTATTCATGGCCAGTGTCTGTCCCCTTTCAGTACCACCAGTTGTCAAGTATTTGCATGTCAGTCCTGCTGTGTGCACACGCCCTGACCGAGTGTCCAGGGCCCTTGGAGATCTGGCCCAGCCCAGCTGGTCTCCTTAAAGTCCACCAAACCAGCCTTGCAAATTCTACACTCCTTGTTTCGGCTCATCATGGTTTCTGCTGTCATCAGCAACACAGAACATTCTTCCCCACAACCAAACAAATAAAAATAAAAGAATGTTAAAAATACTTTGTCTCAAAAAAAAATCCTTTGTCTTTTCTTCACAAAGCCTTGCCTTTTTCCTCTAACTTGCTGTGATCTTTCCTTTCTTTAAACATCCACTTCCTTGTCTTGTACATGCACCACAAACCCCTTCATCTTGGTGGGTCTTTTCTCTCATTTTGCTTCCTGTGGCTGGGTCTTAACCTGCCTAACTGGACCATGACACCCTCAAGGGCGGTGTGTCAGTTTCCTAGGGCTGCTATGCCAAAGTACTACAAAGTGGCTGAAAACAATAGCAATGCATTGTCTCAGTTCTGGAAGCCAGACGTCCAAAATCAAGGTGTCCAGAGGGCCATACTCTCTCTGAAGACCCTGGCTGAGGGAGGGTATTTTGTGTCCCCTTGTAACTGGAGGAGGCACCCTCTTCATGTGCCCGGTCATCATGGGACCAGGCTTGACACAGTGCTGCCCGGGAACTCTGTACTTATGGCCTCTGTCCGGATGGGCTTCTCAGCAGTGATCTGGGCTGCAGAGAGAGGGGTGATGATGTTAATTACACATTAACTTATCTGGCATTTCAAAAGTGTTGTTACTCTAACTTTTAAAAAAATATGTTTATTTGGTTGCGCCGTGTCTCAGAGGTGGCACGTGGGTTCTTTGATCTTCCTTCCAGCATATGGGTTCTTTAGTTGTGGCATGCAGGATCTTCAGTTGTGGCATACAAACTTAGCTGAAGCATGTGGGATCTAGTTCCCTGAACAGGGATCATACCCAGGCTCCCTGTTTTGGGAGTGCCGAGTCTTAGCCACTTGGACCACCACAGAAGTCCCCTGACTTTTTAAAACAATTAGTACAAGTACCTGCTTATTGTAGAAAATAGGAAAATTCCTCCTTCCAAATATATGTGTGTATATGTATGTATATATATATATATTTTTTTTTTCCTAAATGGAATCAGATGGCAATGCGTTCAGTTATTTGCTTCAGAAAGTGGCTTTACAACATTAGAATGTCTTAAGTGTAACATATCTAAATAGAGGACAAGAAGAATGGTTTCATTGTGAAATTGTATCTGTGTCTCACCAGGCTGCTGAGTCTTAGGTTGGTCTAATTGCCACCCAAAAGGCACGAGCCCCTCACCTGAGGAGGGATCCTTCCCATTCAGTGAGAGTTCACCTTACCTCACCTTCCTCCCAGGGTCCCGGATCCCCATGGCCTGGGACGGTATAGACTTGAAGGTACAGCCCCAGGAGCCCCTAGTGCTGAAGGGTGTGGAGAACACAGACTGGCGTCCACTGCGGGGTGACACAGACATCAGGGTCGAGGTGAGACACTGGGCGGCTCTCGGACCCCCACCTCAGCTCTCCAGGGCTCCTTTCTGGGGCCGTAGGCCCAACTGCGGCTCCAGGTGGGATGGGGCAGATAAAAGCCGAGGATACATTTAATACCAGGACCATCTGCTTTCCCCAGCTGGGGCAGGGGCTGGGGAGTGGCTTTTTGGGAGGGCCTGGAGCAGCCCCTGCCTGACGGCCATTCCTGTGCTTAGAGGAATGATCCAGACCAGGTGGAGCTGTGGGGACTCAAAGAAGGCAGCTACCTGTTCCAGCTGACAGCAACCGGTTCAGACCAGCCAGAGAGCACGTCCAACGTCACAGTCACTGTGCTGTCCCCTGAGCAGACGGAAGGTAAGGAAGCGGGGCAAGGAGGCCACCATGGGAGGCATCCCCCGCCCCAGTTGCCTGGCCCTTCAGACGCCCCTAACTTCCCTCCCTGCCAGAATACTGCCTTGCATCCAGGAAGGTGGGCCGCTGTCGTGGTTCCTTCCCCCGCTGGTACTACGACCCCGCAGAACAGATCTGCAAGAGTTTTGTTTATGGAGGTTGCCTGGGCAACAAGAACAACTACCTTCGGGAAGAAGAGTGCAAGCTCGCCTGCCGCAATGTGCAAGGTGGGCCTTTGCGAAGCAGTGTTGGGGCTCAGGTGACATTCCCCCAGGGTAGGTGTTCTCTCTTCACGGATCAGAGAGGTGGACGTGGGAATCCCCCCATCCCTAGGCCTCCTGTCAGCTCATCCCGGCTGGGGCCTGGCCCTGCCCCTCTCACTTCTCTGTTTTTCTCTCCTAGGTCCCTCAGCAGAAAGGCATCATCCAGGTGGGCTTTGCTCTTCTCCTTGTTCCCCTCACCCCTGCCAGCTCTCCAGCCGGTATCAAGTCCAGGCCCCTGCCCACACTGCCCTGTTCCACAACTCATGCCTGCCCTCAGAACGGAGGCCCACAAGTGCCTCAACCCCTGCAGCTCAGGAGCCTCCCATCAGCCTTTGCCTGTTTTGTGTGTAGGAGGGTTTGAGGGGCAGGGGTGGAGAGGGGACAGGGGCTGTGTCATGATGCCGCCTGGGGGTAGAGAGGGCCAGGTAGATGATGGACTCGTGGTATTTGCTGGCCTCTGCACCCCCACCTGACCGTGCCCTCCCCCTGGCCTCACCCCTACCCAGTGTGTTCTGGCAGCTGCCACTCCAGCAAGTTCCGCTGCAGCGACGGCTGCTGCATCGACAGCTTCCTGGAGTGTGACGACACTCCCGACTGCCCCGACGCCTCCGATGAGGCCACCTGTGAGAAATGTGAGGCCTGGGGTTGGAGGGCGGCGGGCAGGGCAGGGCAGAGCCAGCCCACTCACCCCACACCTCTGCGAGGCCCTTGTCAGGTCTGCACCTCTGATGATCTTTCATCTTTGCAGACACCAGAGACTTCGATAAACTCCAGAGGATCCATTTCCCCAGGGACAAAGGTGAGCTCCTGCCCTGGTCTCCTGGGTCAGGGCTGAACTACTCCCCTCACTCATGCCATCATGCTGAAGGGGCCTGCGATGGGTACCAGGCTGTGGGCAGAAAGCTGGGGGCAGGGGTGTCCTGCGCTTTTCTTTCTGTGTTTGCTAAGCATCAGACATCCTCTTAACACCTCCTGAAATTCTTATTTTTTTTTAGGCCGTGCCACATGGCATGTGGAATCTCAGTTCTCTAACCAGGGGTTGAGCTCATGCCCCTTGCTGTGGGAACTCATGCCCCTTGCAGTGGAAACTCGGTCTTAACCACTGGATTGCCAGGGGAGTTCCAACACCTTCAGAAATTTAACCATGCCTACATATCACTGAGATGTTATTGATTTAACTTAATATATTAAAAAGGAAATTTCAGGGGCTTCCCTGGCAATCCAATGGTTAAGACTCCGCACTTCCAATGCAGGGGGCATGGGTTTAATCCGTGGTCAGGGAACTAAGATCCTGCGTGCTGCAGCACAGCCAAAAATAAATAACTGAAATTGGAGATTCAAAAAGAAAAAAGAACTTTCACGTCAGTACTGTAAATGAAAAGTCACTATTATATGCCACAATTTGAGATTTGCTTTTAAAATAAGTATAATAAAACATGGTAACAAATTTTAGCTGGACGCTGTTGGCTGCCAAGGTTAAGACCTTGATACAGTCAGGAATGCTGAAAGAAAATTAAGAAATAGTTATATGAGTCAGCCTAGGGTAATTCTGGACCCAAACTTACTCTCCTGCATTTATCTTCCTTGCTTCCAGCAACACTGCAAATGGCCCAGGTATTTCTGGGCCCCCGGGGCCCTCACTGAATCACAGCCATCCCCAGCCTGAGGAGGGTCAGCGGGAGGCGGGCAGCAACCATGTAGAGCCTAGTGGTGGCAGGGAGGTCCCGTGGACATTCACACCTTCGTCTGCTCCTTACCCTGCAGGGCACTGTGTAGACCTGCCAGACACGGGCCTCTGCTCAGAGAGCATCCCCCGCTGGTACTACAACCCCTTCACTGAACACTGTGCCCGCTTTACCTATGGCGGTTGCTATGGCAACAAGAACAACTTTGAGGAGGAGGAGCAGTGCCTTGAGTCTTGTCGTGGCATCTCCAGTGAGTGGGGCAGAGGGGGGCTGGAAGATGGGGAGGTGAAAGGCTCAGCTGGAGCATTCAGCTCTGACCCAAGGCGTCGACTGGTCAGCCTTGTCATCAGAGCACCTGAACTAAGGGTGGGAGAGGATGGTAGTGGGGTGTCTGGGGCACTACTGATGAGCAGCTGAGTCTTCGAACCTTTCATATTGACTTACCTCCCCGGCCTCCATTGTTTTCTAGAGAAGGATGTGTTTGGTCTGCGGCGGGAAAGCCCCGTTCCCAACACAGGTAAGCCCCCCGTCTGCCTGTCACCACTGAGTAGGTATCAACTGAAAGATCAGCTCCACTCAGTTGGTTGTGAGAGCCTCAGCCTGTGTCGAGAGGATCCTGAGGTTGGCTAAAGGGGCAATGATGGTGCCTGCCGGGGCAAGGGAGAGAAGGATAGAGATACATGCCAGGTCTGCGGGCCATCAGGGTCCTCCCCATATCAGCTGCAAGCAGAGTGACCTGGAGCCAAGACCCAGCAGAATCCCTCCCACCAAGCTCCCGACAGAGCAGTTTCAGCTGCTCACACGCCCAGGGTCCTTATTCCACCACCACCACCCCCGTGTCCGTTTGCCTAAGTCCCTTTGATACGGAGTAGGGGTGGGCGTCAGGACCCAGCAGGCTCTGGGAGTGCTTCATCCGGCCCTTCCTCCCCCAGGCTCCCTGCCTCCCCCAGGCCCCTTGGAGGTGGCCATTGCAGTGCTCCTGGGTGCCTGCATCGTGGTGGTGGTCGCCATTCTGGGCTACTGCTTCTTCAAGAACCAGAGAAAGGACTTCCACAGACACCGCCACCCCCCACCCTCCACCCCCACCAGCTCCAAGGTCTCCACCACTGATGACATGGAACACCTGGTCTATTACCAAACAACTAGACCCCTCTGAGCCTGGGCCTCTCCAGGGCTCTCGCCATCTCTCACCTGGCCCTGCTTCCTAGCCAAGATGGAGGCCTGGGCTGGGCAAAGACTTCGGGACCAGACTTCTCCAGCCTGTTTCCCAGGGTTGTTCTGCCTCCAAGGCCAGGGCTCCAGCTCCTCTCGGAGGAGTCTCAGCTAAGTCCAGGCTACTTGTTCCTGAGAAAGCTCACAGGTCTGCAAGGAGCAGAAAACCTTTGAGCCAGGAGTCCCAAAGAAATGGACCTCTCCATCTAGGATTTCAGAGGAAGTTGGAGTTTTGCTTCCCATTCCAAGCTGCCTGCCCCCATCCCATGACCTTGGGAAAGGGCCTGGGACAGCATCGGAGGCTGGAAGCCCCAAGCCTTTCCTCCACATCTGCCCCTCCCATTCTGCAAAGTCCAGGGCTCCGGTGGGCGGCGGTCTGGGGGGAAGGACTTCCCTGTATATTTTGTGTTGTACAGAGTTCCTTTTTGTTTATTTAATGCTGTGGGGGGTAGGTGAGAGGAGTAGGAAGTAGCTCTCTGGCCCTACCTCTTCACTTGCCCCCCATAGTAAGCCCCAAGCCAGCCCGGCCGGCACACGGAGCCAGATCCTCTGCACCCACTGGGGCTCCCTTGCTTCCACGGGCCAGAGTCCACTCAGTGGAATAAAGTGATTTATTCTGTGAATCTCCTGCCTCTGCTCTGTGGGCCAGGAAAGGGACAGGCTGCTGGGGGGAGATGGGACCGTCCTGTCCAACCGGTTCAGGCTTTGGTCATCCTGTTCAGCAGGTTTTCCCACCCTTCCCGAAACTGTCCTAGCCCCAGCCCCTGAGGGTGGAGAGACTTGCCAAGTCTGACCACCATGGGGGAGGGGAGAAAGAGCCCTGGGAGTAGGGACCTAGGGGAGGCCATGGAAGAAACCATGTTTCTTCCTGGTTTGGGCCTGCAGTATGTAGTCGAGGACTGGCGGGGTGGGGGGTGCATACGCTTGAACCCTGGTTTTGTGCTGAGGCTTTCAGGATCTTAATTCCCTGACCAGAGGTTGAACCTGGGCCCCTGCAGTGGAGCCACTGGACCGCCAGGGAATTTAACTGAACCCTGGTTCTTATCTCTACTCCCTTTGGTGTAGGGGCTGGGGACAAGGGGCCCATCTGGTCACCCACAGAAGCCTTTGCTTCTCACAGGAGTGTAGCTGCTCCCCAGGCTCTGAGCTCCTGCCTTTAGTTCAGGTGCTCGCCTCCAATCCACACCCCTCTGTTTGTTTGAGCTACCTACCTGCTTGTGCAAAAAAAAATCATTTTGTTCATTCATTCATTTATTCAACCAATTATTTATTGAGCTATGTACCAGGCACCACCAATTCTTAGAAATTTGGTATTTTTAAGCATATAGGAAGCACTGTGTAAGTGCTTTAACATATCTCAAGTGATTGCCTCAGCACACAATCCCAGGATGAAGGTATTGTCATTATCCGCATTTTACAGGCGAGGAAACCAACTCAGCAAAGATCATTTCCTAAGGTCTTAGCGCTGGTACTGGGGGATTGATTTAAACCTTTACATTACAAAAGAGAGACTTTTTTAAATTGTGGGAAGTGCCACACAGAAAAATCAAATAGCAGTGTGAGAGGTTGAGGACTACTTTTAAAGGGTTAAAGAGCAACTGAGGTTAATGTCCATATTTGAGTCCTAAGTGTACAGCTCAATAAGTTTCCGTAACTGCACACACCCAGGAGCCAAGCACCCAGATCAAGAAGCAGAACCTTGGGACTTCCCAGGTAGTCCAGTGGCGCTCCCAGTGCAGGGGGCCCAGTTTTGATCCCTGGTCAGGAGTGGCACTGGTGGTAAAGAACCCGTCTGCCAATGCAGGAAACTTAAGAGAGGCAGGTTCGATCCCTGGGTTGGGAAGATTCCCTGGAGGACGGCACGGCAACCCACTCCAGTATTCTTGCCTGGAGAATCCCATGGCCAGAGGAGCCTGGCGGGCTACAGTCCAGAGGCTCACAGATTTGGACACGGCTGAAGCGATTTAGCACACACACAGGGAACTAGGTCCCACAAGCAAGAGTTCACATGCCACAACTAAGACTTGGTGCAAGTAAATAAGTAAATTAATTTTTTCTAAAAAGAAGCAAAACCTTATTAACAGCCCAGGACAGGCCTCTTTGATGGCTTTCTCACAGCCCTTGCACCTGTGGTACTAAACTGGCCCATCTTCACCCTTCTCATGAGTGCTCATTCCTGAGATCCTCTCGGGTTACTCCCTGCTCTACATCCTGTGCCTGCTAACAGGACCCTCATCACCAAGCACCCCCTTTTCCATTTAGTTGCCTGTCTTCCCACAGTGCTGCAGACACAGATGGCATCTTAAATCACCTCTGAGTCTGCAGCTCGCCACACCCCCTCTATGACCTTAGTAAATGGTAGTGGTTCAATAAACATTGAGTAGATGGCAGGGGTGGGGCCTTTACGGTGCTTTGGCTGTTTCTATTTCAAAGGGCATTGTATTTTGCTTCCTACTTTGCCAGCCACTCATGCATCCTTCAAGGTTCAAAATGGGCTTGATTCCTCCTCTCGTCCCCACAGCACCAGGAAACTTCATTATCCCTTGGTTCTCTATGAGCACTTCCAGGCTGATGTCAATTCTGTATCTCAATGCCTAGAAGAGTAATCAACACAGAATAAGAGCTTAATAAGTGTTTGTTGGACCGAAGGGAGCATCCTCCTCTTAGGGAGGGTGGAGATGAAGTGAGATGACGGCAGACAAAGTGCCTTCCCTAGCAAGAGCTGCGGGGAGGCAGGCAGGGCTGAGTCAGCTGGGTGACGAGAGGTGGGAGCACAGAGGAGCCACTAGGGGGCTCTCTTATCACTGCCAGGAGCTGTCTTTGCGGCAAGAGTTGAACCCAGAGAACACAGTCCCAGACAGGTGTCAGGTGTGGAGCAATAAAAGTTGACACGCAGCACCTGCTTTTCTGGAGCTTACACACTGGAGTGCAGGCGGAAGGAATGCAAATACTGTACCTAAACAATTTGGTCCCCGAACTGCTGAGACATTCCCAACTGTTCTCTGCTCTGTCCCCAGCCAAATGACTCCTTTTCTCAGAACTTTCACACCTTCCTTTCTTTGTATAGGCAGTTGCCTCCACCTTGAATGTCTCTTTGCCTCTGGAAAGAACCTACTTGATAATCCAGCTGAAAAAGCCACCCTCTCATAGCTGCCCTGCATACACATGACTGGGTGTTAGCTTAAGTGGGGCAAGGCTCCTCCACGCTGGGATAGAGGCCGGGTCTTATTTACCTCAGTATCCACTGTGCCAGGATCCCCCTGGATACAGCGTATCCCACAAATGGATGTTGAATGAAACAGGCTGGTCAAGCCACAGAAATTAAGAGGTTGGGAAATGGCTTCATCAGTTCAGTTCAGTTCAGTTGCTCAGTCGTGTCCGACTCTGTGACTCCACGGAGTGCAGCACAGAAGGCTTCCCTGTCCATCACTAACTCTCAGAGTTTACTCAAACTCATGTCCATTGAGTTGCTGATGCCATCCAACCATTGTATCCTCTGTCATCCCCTTCTCCTCTTGCCTTCAATCTTTCCCAGATCAGGGTCTTTTCAAATGAGTCAGTTCTTCACCTCAGGTGGCCAAAGTATTGGAGTTTCAGCTTCAGGATCAGTCCTTCCAATGAATATTTAGGGCTGATTTCTTTTAGGATGGACTGGTTGGATCTCCTTGCAGTTCAAGTCTTCTGCAACACCACAGTTCAAAAGCATCAACTCTTCGGCACTCAGCTTTCTTTATAGCCCAACTCTCACATCCATACATGACTACTGGAAAAATCATAGCTTTGACTAGACAGGCCTTTGTTGTCTTCTTTTTAATATGCTGTCTAGGTTGGTCATGACTTTTCTTCCAAGGAGCAAGCATCTTTTAATTTCATGGCTGCAGTCACCATCTGCAGTGATTTTGGAGCCCAAAAAATAAAGTCTGTCACTGTTTCCCCACCTATATGCCATGAAGTGATGGGACCAGATGCCATGATCTTAGTTTTCTGAATGTTGAGTTGTAAGCCAGCTTTTTCACTCTCCTCTTTCACTTTCATCAAGAGGCTCTTTAGTTCTTCTTCACTTTCTGCCATAAGGGTGGTATCATCTGCATATCTGAGGTTATTGATATTTCTCCCAGCAATCTTGATTCCAGTTTGTGCTTCCTCCAGCCCAGCATTTCTCATGATGTACTCTGTATATAAGTTAAATAAGCAGGGTGACAATATGCAGCCTTGACGTACTCCTTTTCCTATTTGGAACTAGTCTGTTGTTCCATGTCCAGTTCTAACTGTTGCTTCTTGACCTGCATACAGATTTCTCAGGAGGCAGGTCAGGTGGTCTGGTATTCCCACCTCTGTCAGAATTTTCCAGTTTATTGTGATCCATACAGTCAAAGGCTTTGGTGTAGTCAATAAAGCAGAAGTAAGTGTTTTTCTGGAACTCTCTTGCTTTTTTGATGATCCAAAGAATGTTGGCAATTTGATCTCTGGTTCCTGTGCCTTTTCTAAATCTAGCTTGAACATCTAGAAGTTCATGGTTCACATACTGTTGAAGCTCAGCTTGGAGAATTTTGAGCATTACTTAAACTTGCTAGTGTATGAGATGAGTGCAATTGTGTGGTAGTTTGAACATTCTTTGGCATTGCCTTTCTTTGGAATTGGAATGAAAACTGACCTTTTCCAGTCCTGTGGCCACTGCTGAGTTTTCCAAATTTGCTGGCATATTGAGTGCAGCACTTTCACAGCATCATCTTTCAGGATTTGAATTAGCTCAACTGGAATTCCATCACCTCTGCTAGCTTTGTTCGTAGTGATGCTTTCTAAGGCCCACTTGACTTCACATTCCAGGATGTCTGGCTCTAGGTCAGTGATCACACCATCATGGTTATCTGGGTCATGAAGATCTTTTTTGTATAGTTGTTCTGTGTTTTCTTGCCACCTCTTCTTAATATCTTCTGCTTCTGTTTGGTCCATACCATTTCTGTCCTTATTGTGCCCATCTTGCATGAAATGTTCCCTTAGTATCTCTGATTTTCTTGAAGAGATCTCTAGTCTTTCCCATTCTATTGTTTTTCTCTGTTTCTTTGCACTGATCACTGAGGAAGGCTTTCTTATCTCTCCTTGCTATTCTTTGGAACTCTGCATTCAAATGAATATATCTTTCCTTTTCTCCTTTGCCTTTTGCTTCTCTTCTTTTCTTAGGTATTTGTAAGGTCTTCTCAGACAACCATTTTGCATTTCATTTTCTTGGGGTGGTCTTGATCACTGCCTCCTATACAATGTCACAAACCTCCATCCATAGCTCTTCAGGCATTCTATCAGATCTAATCTCTTGAATCTATTTGTCATTTCCACTGTATAATCATAAATGATTTGATTTAGGTCATACCTGAATGGTCTAATGGTTTTCCCTACTTTCTTCAATTTCAGTCTGAATTTGGCAATAAGGAGTTCATGATCTGAGCCACAGTCAGCTCCTGGTCTTGTTTTTGCTGACTGTATAGAGCTTCTCCATCTTTGGCTGCAAAGAATATAATCAGTCTGATTTCAGTATTGACCATTTGGTGATGTCCATGTGTAAAGTCTTCTCTTGTGTTGTTGGAAAAGATGTTGGCTATGACCAGTGCATCTCTTGGCAAAACTCTGTTAGCCTTTGCCCTGATTCGTTTTGTACTACAAGGCCAAATTTGCCTGTTACTCCAGTATCTCTTGACTTCCTATTTTTGCATTCCAGTCCCCTATAATGAAAACGACTACTTTTTTGGGTGTTAGTTCTAGAAGATCTTGTAGGTCTTCATAGAACCATTCAACCTCAGCTTCTTCAGCATTACTGGTTGGGGCATAGGCTTGGCTTACTATGATATTGCATGGTTTGCCTTGGACATGAACAGAGATCATTCTGTCATTTTTAAGATTGCATCCAAGTACTGCCTTTTGGACTCTTTTATTGACTATGAGGGCTAGTCCTTTTCTTCTAAGGGATTCTTGCCCACAGTAGTAGATATAATGGTCATCTGAGTTAAATTCTCCCATTCCAGTCCATTTTAGTTCACTGATTCCTAAAATGTCGATATTCACTCTTGCCATCTCTTGTTTGACCACTTCTAATTTGCCTTGATTCATGGACCTAACATTCCAGGTTCTTATGCAATATTGCTCTTTACAGCATCAAACTTTACTTCTATCACCAGTCACATCCACAACTGGGTATTGTTTTTGCTTTGGCTCCATCCCTTCAATCTTTCTGGAGTTATTTCTCCACTGATCTCCAGTAGCATATTGGGCACCTACTGACCTGGGGAGTTCATCTTTCAGTGCCCTATCTTTTGCCTTTTCATACTGTTTATGGCTTTTCAAGGCAAGAATACTGAAGTGGTTTGCCATTTCCTTCTCTAGTGGACCACGTTTTGTCAGAACTCTCCACCATGACCTGTCCATCTTGGGTGGTCTTACACAGCGTGGCTCATAGTTTCATTGAGTTGGACAAGGCTGTGGTCCATGTGATCAGATTGGTTAGTTTTCTGTGATTGTGGTTTTCAGTCTGTCTGCCCTCTAATGGAGAAAGATAAGAGGCTATGGAAGCTTCCTGATGGGATAGACAGACTGAGGGGGACATTAGATCTTGTTTTGATGGGCGGGGCCATGCTCAGTAAATCTTTAATCCAATTTTCTATTGATGGGCAGGGCTGTGTTCCCTCCCTGTTGTTTGACCTGAGGCCAAACTATGGTGGAGCTAAATAAGACAATGCAACTCCTTCAAAAGTGCATGCACTGCTGCGCTCAGTGCCCCCAACCCTGCAGCAGGCCACCACTGACCCATGCCTCCACCAGAGACTCCTGGACACTCACGGGCAAGTCTGGGTCAGTCTCTTATGGGGCTCACTGCTCCTTTCTCCTGGGTGCTAGTCACACAAGGTTTTGTTTGTGCCCTCCAAGAGTCTGTTTCCCCAGTCCTGTGTAAGTTCTGGTGGCTCTATGCCAAGAGTGCTTATGCCATACCCAGGCCTACTGCACCCAGAGCTCCTGCCCCTGAAGCAGTCCACTGCTGACCTGTGTCTCCACAGGAGATACTCAAACACAGTTCTGGCTCAGTCTTCGTGGGGTCTCTGGGTCCTGGTGTGCACAAGGTTTGTTTGAGCCCTCGAAGCATCTCTGATGGGTATGGGGTTTGATTCAAAATTTGATTTCTCCCCCTCCTACCATCTTTCTGGGGCTTCTCCTTTGCCCTTGGACATGGGATATCTTTTTTGGTGGGATCCAACAGTCTCCTGTCAACGGTTCTTCAGCGGTGTGTTGTAATTTTGAAATTCTCACAGAAGATGAGCGCATGTTCTTCTAGTCTGCCATCTTTGAGACAGCTTCATGAAGGAGGTATAAAATGAGATGAACAGGTGGCTGTGTGTGCTGCAGGCATAACAAAATCAAACTGAGCAAAAGCTGGGCAGTGGAGATCATGGTTCTTGTTTTGATGGGGGTCCAGCCAGCTGCTCAGTTTGGCTCAAGCACTAAAAGGAAAAGCTGGGAGGCTGGTAGGTAGAGATCACATTGGTGGGCACTTGGGGATTTGAGCAGAGGGACAAGGGAAGGGAAATCCCAATTGAACTTTAAGAAGTGGACATATAAGCAGGCTATATCATTAGAGATGGAAACCCAGAGAGAGGGAAGGGAGGAGGAAGCCACACCAAGTAAGTTAGGCAGAGGGACCTTTATGAAGTACATGGTAGACAGGCAGTAAAGCCTAGTTGGAAAGGTTGGCTGCTAGCAGTCAGTTGAGCTGTGACCCAAACAGTGGTTTAATTTTTTTAATTAGTTATTACATTCAAAGAATTGGGAAACTTTATCTAGCTTGTGAAAACTTAGGACTCTGGCAATCGAGGTCCACATTCCTACAGTGATTTAGGCACTAGGTCCTCTCGATCCCCTCAGGCACTAACTGTCCCCATCCCCCATCCACCATCCACCCTACATCTCTCTAGGTTAGGTGATTGCCTGGGCCCTCCAGGCATTCGACTTTGGGCGTCTTATCCCTAATAGCCCATCCTCCTTCACGTGTTTTCTCTAGAACTTACTGGTCCTAGCAGCTCACATAAGGTGAGGTGAAAGTCACTCAGTCATATCTTTGCGACCTCATGAACTATACAGTCCATGGAAATCTCTAGGCCAGAATACTAGAGTGGGTAGCCTTTCCCTTCTCCAGGGGATCTTCCCAACCCAGGGATCGAACCTAGGTCTCCAGCATTGTAGGCAGATTCTTTACCAGCTGAGCCACAAGGGAAGCCCAAGAATATCGGAGTGGGTAGCCTATCCCTTCTCCAGGGGATCTTCCCAACCCAGGAATCAAACTGGGGTCTCCTGCATTGCAGGCGGATTCTTTAAAAACTGAGCTATCAGGGAAGCCAAATAAACACTGACAAAAACTGTATTGCTTCCAGGGACTTCCCTGGTAGTCCAGCGGTTAGGAATCCATCTGCCAATGCAGGGGCCCCAGGTTAGATCCCTGGTCTGGGGAGATTTCACGTGCCACGGGGAGACTAAGCACGTGTGCCACAACTACTGAGCCCACTCTAGAACTGGTGCACTGCAACAAGAGAAGCCACTGCAGTGAAAGAGCCCACACTCTGCAAGAGTAGCCCCCAACCAGGGCAACTAGTGCGTTGTTCTTGCACAACAATGAAGACCCAGCACAGCCAATAAGTAAATAAATAAATTTTTAAAAAGAAAACAAAACAGGGTTGTTTCTCTAGAACCCATCCCTGCCCCTTTAAACAAACAGCCCTGACTGAGGAGTGGTTCGTCCTATTGCACAAGACCACTCCCTTCCCCACCTTCCCAGGCTTCAGCTAGACTGAAGCCTGGGAAGGCACTTCTCAGCCCACCCCCACCCTCCACCCCCAAGGTCAAGAGTGTCACCTGGAAACCGCAAACCCAGAAGCTGGCTTCAGCCCCCGGGGTGGCCGAAACTCCCCCACAGTACTCTCCTCCTCTACCTGCAGTAGCTCCTGAGGTTCCATCAGCTGAGCCCAGAACCAGGAAGACCAAAAAAATACACTGGGAAAGAAACTAAGAAGAGCTTAAAAAACACACACACACAAAAACTCTTTTACATAAAACTGAAAAAGATTTTTACCCAAATGCCTACAGTGTTTTCTTGTTGATAAAATTATAGGTGGTTTTCACATTCTTCTTTTTGTTGACTTGCATTTTTGAAAATTTTCTACAATGAATATCTATTGCTTTTCTACAATGAATATCTAATGGTTTCTGAAGAGATATTGAGGTCTGTTTTGGAAAGAAACAAATCATTAGATCAGGAATCTCCGAGATGGGATAGAGAATGAAGGGCTGGTGAAGGAGAGAGAAGCTCTGAGACTTGGTGACTGACCGGCTCGTGCAGAGAAGCTGAGTCAGCGGGGCCTTCTGGGTTTTCTGTGCCAGGAATCTGGCAGTGCCACCAATAGAAACAGGGCCCAGGGGAGGAAGGCAGCTTCAGGAGAACCAGGCAGAAGGTGAGGGCCGTCAGGGACCAGATGGAGACTGGTTTTGTTGATCTGATTGTGGGTCTTTGTGGCTCTTATTGTTGATCTTAGTTTTTGTTTGCTTTTGCCTAGCCTTACTGGGGGAAAGATTTAAAGTCAACGTAAAAGGGTCTATAAACTATGCTGCTGCTGCTGCTAAATTGCTTCAGTCATTTCCGACTCTGTGCAACCCCCTAGGTGGCAGCCCACCAGGCTCCCCCGTCCCTGGGATTCTCCAGGCAAGAACACTGGAGTGGGGTGCCATTGCCTTCTCCCCTATAAGCTATGAGATGAGTACAAAGGAACAAGATTTAAAAAGAAACCTGAGAAGGAACATCAGATAGGGCTAGGAATAAGGCAAAAACATACGAGTCTTGTAGTCTTTAGGCCATGCACTTAGCTCTGTGTCCCAGCTGTGGGTGCCTCCTGGTGAGGCCCCCAACACCCTGGAGGTGAGTGTGTGGGCCTAGTGGAGAGAATAAGCCATGTGAGGGTGAAGGGGAGGAAGGAGGAGACTACTTATGGAGAGAGTAAACCTAGAGCGGATAGCAGTAAGTGAAGACAGAGCCTCTGGAGGAAAAGGAAGCTGAGGAGGAGCAGTTGCAGGGGCAGCAGGAGACCCAGAAAGAAAGAGGCTCGAAGGTGAGGGGTTTCAAAGCCTTCCAGGGTCAGGAAAGGAGGATGCTGGAGATGAGTTGCCAGCTGACCTTCATGAATGGTTGAGGAGCCATGTGGACTCCTAGCAGGTGGCAGAGAGCAGAGTCAGAAGGAAATAGTGGGGAAGGGGAGGAGAGGCCCAGGCTGGGTTTCAGGCATGGACGGAGAGGCTGAGAGGACTGGGGACGATCGAACACCGATGGAGTACAAAAGATTATATTGTTGACTCACCAATCCTCTTGGAGTTGTCTTGCCAGTGGATTTTCTCTGATCCACTTACTCTCTCCTGCTCGATCCTCTTTGCAACCAGTTTATGATCCTAGGTTAACCAGAACTAGTCTGTGGCCCCCAGAAAATCCATAGTGCTCTATGAAAAGTGAAGGACTTGGACTAGGTGGCAAAATCCTTTCTAATCCCTAAACTATGGTTACAAGTTACAGATTCTAGGGCCCCTTGAATACACGACTGGTGGAGGCTGTCAGAGCCAAGTTGTTGAGGCCCAGAGATGGGCAGTGACTTGCCCATGGTCACATAGCCAGTGTCTGGGGACAGAATGGGCCAGGAAGTCTGAGACCCAAACTTTTTGCTCTGAGGTCTCATCTTCTCCAGATGCCCAGGCTCCTGGGCTAAGTGTCTGTCATTTTTCTGGAAGTGGGACAAAGGACCCAGGCCAAGGAGCAATCAGGGCTGTTCCCAAGCCTCAGGAGGCTGGGATCCCAAGGCCCACACACCCATGTAAACACAGGCCAGAACTGCTGCTTTGCACACTGGACAGCTTCCTCCAAATCAGTTCCCCACTCTTACCGTGCTTCTCCCTGAAGGTCCCTTGGGAGCCAGGGAGGGGCAGAGAGTACTAACCCTGCTTCACAACTGGGAGAAACTCAGACAAGGAAGAAGGCAGTAATTTGGCCAAAGTTGCCCAGCAAGCTGGGGATAGAACTGAAACCGGAGAACCAATGGGAGATGGGATGGTCGGTGGGACACATGGCCTGTTGGTCAGGGGTGGAACAGTGCCATAGGTAGAAAAACACACATATCCTGGGGAATAGAGTGTCCCTGTCTCACCAGGGGGATGATCTCGCCATCTCCAGCAGGTATGGGGTGCTGCGGAGGGAGAGAAGATGGGCAGAAGCAGTGGAACATGACCACAGCGAGTACAGATCTGAGGGGAAACACACAGTGGGTCAGGTGTCCCTGGTTGGGGGCTTGGCTGCTCGCTTTTCTGCCAGTTTCAAGGGGCCCCAGGGAATCACTGTGCCCCACTTGGCCCAAAGGCCCCCTGCTGCCCCTCACCACCCAGGGGCCAGAGAGTCTGGTACAGACTGGTACAGGCAAGGGTCAAGGAAGCCAAGAAGCGCCAGGCAAGGAGACCGGTGACTGGCTCTGCCTTCCGGAAGGGTATGAGCAGGGTGACCATACGCCCAGGTTATTAATAGAGTTCCCATTCAATCTCAGAAGTATCCCGAGTCTAACGATGAATTCCACAGTCATCCCAGTTAGGGGACAAATCTGTTCAGTGGAGGAAGCGTGGAGAACATTCCAGGAGGAGGGCAGGCCCGCTTCAGTGCGAACATCCCTTCTCACATTCCACTCTGACCCTGTCTCCCTCTGTCCCACTCTGCCTGCTGCTGCTGCTAAGTCGCTTCAGTCGTGTTCAACTCTGTGAGACTCCATAGACGGCAGCCCACCAGGCTCCCCTATCCCTGGGATTCTCCAGGCAAGAACACTGGAGTGGGTTGCCATTTCCTTCTCCAGTGCATGAAAGTGAAAAGTCAAAGGGAAGTCGCTCAGTTGTGTCTGACCCTCAGCGACCCCATGGACTGCAGCCTTCCAGGCTCCCCCGTCCATGGGATTTTTAAGCAAAAGAGTGCTGGAGTGGGGTGCCATTGCCTTCTCTGCCCACTCAGCCTAGGCCAACCTAATCTGTCTGTCCCATCAACCATGCCTCCCAGCCCTGCCCTCTGAGAGGTCTATTTCTAGGGGGCAGAGCCTCCAGGCGGCACACTAGAAAGAAGCCTGGATGCAGGGTCAGGGCCCAGGTCCAAGCGCCATCTTGGCCTTGGCTTCAGTCTCATCTGAAAATCAGAGCTAATAAGAGCCCTCTGGCCCATCTGGAAGTTCAGTTGTAAGAATGGAAGGTAATATTGGAGCAGACCAGGCTGCCTAAGTATTGCCGCAACCAATGACAGAAAACAGTGGTTTCCTGGGACAGTCTGCACTGCCCAGGCCTGGGAAGTCACTCCCTACTGTTGCCACAGCGTGACTAATGTGGCCTCTCGGCTGGCTGAGTTCCGCTCGCCAGAGGATTTGGCCCAGGCCCAGGGAGGCCGCTGACAGTGCAGCCCTGCTGGGAGCGGGGTTTCCTGGCAGCCAGGCACAGTGGGCAGGTCTGACCTGTGAGAGCCTGGTTACCGCCTGGGGCCTGGGCTGGTTGCAAAAGGGGCCGGTACTCCTGACGCAGTCTGCTCTCGGTCTCACTCACTCTCCCAAGCTGGTTCCCAGGAGAATGAGGAGATCAGAGGGTGTGTCACCTCTGCCCTGGGCACCACTCTGCTACCCGGGGGAAAGCAAGTAGGGCCCAGCTCCCTGAAGTGTGCACTCACACACCAGCCCAGCACACACACCCAGCACAAAGATGCTCGTGGAGGAAACCCCCCGCCCCCCCGCCCCTACATACAGACCCACTGAGAAATGAGCCTGGGCACACACAGACACATAGACATACAGGCCCGAAGAAATGAGACCCAAACCTAGATGTACATACACAGGCACAGAGACCAACACACATCCAACACACCTATGCATACATACTAAGTTAAAAAAATTTTTAGCTAGCTTAGGCAGAGTGTAAGATTAATAAAATAGTTTTATTTAGTGGAAAAACAAACACACAAAAAAACTGAAATGTGGTCCTGACGTTGAATCATGGCAGTCATAACGTTTTGTTTCCAAAGTGTCAATACAAGGTGTATGGAGCTTTAGACTTGTGAAGCTTCTTTAGTTTGCTCTATCTCATAAGATACCCAAGTGCGATTGCTGAGCGGTTTGAGGGATGTAGGGGGAGTATATGGGGGTCCAGCAAAGTTAGGAAACTAGCCTCAAGATCAAAGAGGCTCCTAAATGGCAGACCATCCCCAAACTAGCAATCAATAGATTCACCAGAAGGCAATGGCACCCCACTCCAGTACTCTTTTGCTTGGAAAATCCCATGGACAGAGGAGCCTGGTAGGCTTCAGTCCATGGGGTCGCTAAGAGTCAGATACGACTGAGTGACTTCACTTTCACTTTTCACTTTCATGCATTGGAGAAGGAAATGGCAACCCACTCCAGTGTTCTTGCCTGGAGAATCCCAGGGACGGGGGAGCCTGGTGGGCTGCCATCTATGGGGTCGCACCGAGTCGGACACCACTGAAGTGACTTAGCAGCAGCAGCAGCAAGGACAAGTATTATGTGGATACACAAACGTACACATGTGAGCTACACACATCTCACATGAAGACAGACATCCACATTTACACATGTAGATACACAGACTTGCACATGCATGGAAGGGTTCAGAGGTCTGCACAAAGGTAATATCCACTTGAAATACACAAGAGCAAAAACAGGGACGCAGAGGGATGTACATGAACACCAATATGTCATATATACATACCTTGTCATCATGTAGTATTTATTGAACACCCACAATCTGCTAGTCATGCTTCAACAGAAAGAGCCTCTGACAAGTCAACAGGCAAAGCTCCCTCATAGGCCCCATTCACGATCATATGGTGGCCCAGTCTCCAAGCCAAAATTGAAGGATGTTTTTTCTGTAGATGGTCACCAATCCGTGGTGGAAAAAATAATCAACTGTGGATTTAATCTCATTTATAAAAGAAAAAAGTATTTAAAGGAAAACAACCTGAATGCACCCAAATGGGGATCTAGTTGAAGAAATTATGATCAGAGTGAAATAGTAAACAAACATACATAAATTGTTATAGATTCTAATCAGAGTTTATAATAACATGAAAAAGCTGTTAAAATTTTAAACTGAAAATACAAAATTATATCTAGCATAATCACAAGAAATATTTCAAAAATATACAGAGAAAACCAAAAGGAAGTAACATCAAAATGTTACTATGGATTATCTTTGGGAATTAAGACTATTGGTACATTTCAGTCTTCTGGTGCTTTGGATTTTCCAGTTTTTCTGTAAGTGAAGCATTTATTGTGAAAAAAGAAAATAGATGTTTAAAAACATCAACTAAGGGTTGGTTCCACAGATATTAAAAATAATTTTACATCAATAAGCACTAATTTAAGACTGTATATGTAAGAAACATACACGTTTTTCCAGTTAATATAGTCAATGTTCCTTTAGATTCAAGAGCAGAGAAAAGAAGGGAAAAGAGGCAAATGAGAGAGATAAAGAGATAAAAACAGTCCCAGAAAAGTAGAGAGAGATCACACTGTAGAGACACAGTGAGTGAGACAGTGGGTTTGGAACAAGAGGTAAATCCCCTTTTGCTCTGTACAGGCATGGGCCCCAGTGCCTCAGAGGGCCTTTCCAGCAAGCCATCGCTTTTTTAAAAAAATATTTATCTCTACTGTGTCCAGGTCTTAGTTGCATCATGCGAGATCTTCATTGTAGGATGCAGGATCATTTAGTTGATGCATGCGAGATCTTTAGTAGTAGCATTCGAACTCTTAGTTATAGCACGTGGGATCCAGTCCCCTGACCAGGGATCAAACCCAGGCCCCTTGCAGTGGCATCAAGAGCCTTAACCACTGACCACCAGGGAAATCCCAAGCCATTCCATTACTGGACACAGACCTGGAGATGAACTTTATCCTCGGGATCTCCTGCAGGGCGTCACTGCTTGGCTTTTTATCTCAAGCACTTAATGAAACTGAAAGTCGCTCAGTTGTGTCCAACTCTTTGCGACCCCAGATTGTGCCAGTGATCCCCAAACTGGGCATCTGGTTGGGAGAGGAGGTGGGGGGCACTTTCTAGAGGATTTGGCAAAAGCAAAGACTTGGAGTCAGAAGTAAAAAATGATTGGGGATCAGGGAGTGGGGATCACTGGGACAATCTGGACTTGTCCAGGTTGGTGTCAGATTTGTGGTCTTGAGTGCTGAAATGAGAAGTTGGGAGTTCATTGCAGGCACTGAGATCTAGGAAGAGTCTTGAATCAGGGAAGTGCCAGGAGAAAGGAAGCAGCACTAGGGAGACCGGCATGGGAAGCGGCAGTGGCAGGGATGCAGGTGCGAGGCGGACCTCCGTGACCCAGCAGGAGAGAAGACAAAGTGACACGGGTATACTAGTACCATCAGAGAATTAGGGAAGAAGCTGGAGGTGGGAGACCCTAAAGATCACTTGATTAGTCTTCCTCCCCCAACCCATAGCCCCTTAAGTCACCTTGGAGTGGTTTGAAAATTTCTAATCCAGAGACCTGAGTGTTTCATTTTGCAAATGAGGAAACAGGCACAGAGAAGGAAAAAAAAATTGCCCAAGGTCATGGTTGATGACAGACCTTGAACTGGGGTCTCTGCCCCCGGGAAAGGGAGTGTGTCAGGCTGGGTTGAGGTACCAGCCAGCCATGGAGCAGGGGGTGTGAGACTCCATCCACCTGAGGGGGCAAGGGGCAGAGGGAGACAGGTGGCTGGAGCTCTTGGGGAAGAGCCCAGGTGGGGCAGAAGGTGGCCAGTCTTGGCCAAAACTAAACTTGGGGATTATCTGAGGTTTCACTTGGCTAGGATTTTTGTCCCACAGCCACGTTCTTTCTCACACACACACAACTTCCTGCAGAGGGAGCTGGGCTGGGACAGAGGGCTCACTTAGCCCATTAGTTGCCTAGCAAGTGTCCCAGGTGTGCCTTAGAAATATCTCTCTAGAGTTTGCAAAGTGTTCTTATGGCCACTTATAATAGTATATTACTTGGGATATTACCTTTTTTCTCTGAGCCTCCCTTTTCTTACAGGTAAAGTGGTGCCCCTCCCACTCCAAATTCACCTGTTAATCGTCCTTCCAGCTCCAAGTCCAGGGAATATTCTCTGAATCCCTGCTCCTCTCCAAGTCCTCAATCAATGAACCTTCACTCTCAAAGGATTTCTGGGACCAAACTTCTATTTAAATTGTTGACCAGAGTTCCCTTGTGGCCCACTGGTTAGGACACTTCACTCTCACTGCTGAGGGCAGGTTCAATCCCTGGTTGGGGAACTAAGATCCCACAACCTGCACAGAAGAGGCCAAAAAAACAAAAAAAAGCAATATAAATTGTTAACACTGGCATCCTGACCTTCACTAGGTCCTCATGTAGCCTTTGAGTGCTAAGTCTAAAGACTGAGTTCAACCAACCCAAGTCCAAGAAGTTTGGCCGGTGGTTGAGGTTTAAGTTGTATGGGGGTCCCTTTGTGTTTGGGGTCTGAACCAGAGGGCCCTCCCCAATCTGAAACCCTGGGGCACTGTAGACTGTTGGAAGGATCAGAGCAGGAAGGTTAGAGGGCTCAGGATTGCCCCAGAGCCCAGGGCTGAGCACTGTGCTCCAGAAGGGAGGGGGAGAGGGAGGGGCACCACCCGCCCGGTGAGGTCATGGGAAAGCAGCTCTGGCGCTGACACCTGGGGAAACCCGTTTCCAGGCTGCTTCCCACGCTAGCTCTCCTGGGAACCAGCTAAGCCCCAAACGGGGCGCCCCAAACCCCTCCCCGCAGGCCAGTTCCCATCACTGTCCCATCTAGACCAGCCCTCACCTTTCAATCTAGCCTCAGTCTTTTGGTACCCAAGCTGTCTCCATCCAAACTGTTGGGTCTTGAGGGACCAACATGCTGACCTCTCCAGAAAAAGACACAGAGACAGGAGCTTCAGAAACTTAAGGCTTTATTTGCAGATTCCACATTGCCCTGTCTTCTAGGCTATGATTTTGGAGAAAGCCCCTTCTTCCTTTAGGCTCCCATTTGCAGCTCCTCCCCCTCCTCTTGGTGGGCCTTGCCTCTCACTTCCTGCCCTACTCCTGTCCAGCCAGTTTGGGCAGTGCCTAGGGAGCCCTGAGACCCAGTTCTTCTCAGACACCAGCCCCGCCCTCACTGGCCTTGAGGCTTTGAGGACAGCCCAAGTGTCAGCCTTGCTCCTCAGTTGCCCCACTTCTCTACTCTCCTTTCTCTTCTTCGTTCCAGGAGCCCTCTGATCTGTCTTCTCCCTGGCCTGCCTCTGGTCCTAAGGCTCCAAGGCTGTACTTTCTGCTCCTTCTCAATCTCTCACAGACCTCTTTCTTACTCAATTCATTCTAAAGTCTCCAAATCAGGGCTGGACACCTTCCAGCCTTCCGAGATGCCCAGCTGTTCTCAGGCTCTTCCTCACCCCCGGGTCAAGGAAGGGGTGGGGACCACCACAAGGGGTCTTAATTCAGCCAGGCTGGCTTGAGGGCCCATAATAAGAAAATGGGAATTGGATCCCAAACTGCTTGGAGGCAGCTGACGCTGTCAGGATCATCCCATGAAAATCAAAGTATTAGGATTTCTCTGTCAGTCTTGACCACAGAAATCCAAGTCAGAGCCTTTCCTCCTCCAGGGCCTAGGCTCACCCTGGCATATAAAACCGGGCAGTTAAAGGCCCATGGCTCCACAGCGTTCAGATGGGAACTGAGTCCCATGGGGGTGGCCTGGCCCTGCCAGCAGAGCCCCTCAAAGGCCCCATGTCTCAGGTTCTAGAAGTCTGTGGCCACTGGCCTACTAATCATTTTGCTGCCACAGCTGTTCAAACAAAACAGAAGAACTTCTTCCAGCGGCAGCGGGAGAGGGTGCGCACACCTTTGGCGTTCAGTTTCTTCTCCAGCCGGGCTTTGTGCTCAATGGCACTGAGAATGGCCGAGTCAAACACCTCCTTCAAGTTCTTCTGCGTCAAGGCAGAGCACTCCAGGTAGCAGCAGGCCCGGATCTTCTCAGCCAGACCCTGAGCCTGGGGTTGAGGCACCGGGCCTTCCCGGCCCCCCTGGTCCAGCTGAATCAGTACATTGACATCATCCCTCAGGTCGGCCTGGGTACCCACCAGCAGCACGGGAGCCTGGGGATTGTGAGTACGAATCTCTGGCAGCCATTTCTCTGTGATGTTTTGGAAGGAGCTGGGCTGCACCACACTGAAGCAGGCCAGGAAGACATCTGTATCCGGGTAGCAGAGGGAGCGGAGGCGGTCAAAGTCTTCCTAGGATGGAAAGTCCAGGCCATTATTCCCTGCCACAGGATGTAGGGAACCCCTTGTCACCTGGGTTTAGAGACTGAGACTCATAACTAAGGGCCCAGGGCTTTCTCCATTCCTGATGGACCCGGGATCCTCCCAGCTTCCAACCCACCTCACCCCAAACCAGGAGAGGATGTTCCTACTTCTCACCTGTCCCGCTGTGTCCCAGAGCTCAATGCGCACTGGGGCTCCGTCAACCAGGACTTGCACTGCAGGGGAGAGGCAGGGGAAAGACTGAGTTAGAAAAAGCGTTCTGAGATTAGGTTTGACATAAATACACTACTGTGTATAAAATAGATAGCTAGTGGGAACCTACAGTACAGCCCAGAGAGCTCAGCTATGTGCTCTGTGATGGGTGGTATGGCGGGGAGGCGAGTGTTCAAGAGGAAGGCATACATATATATATATATAGCTGATTCACTTCGTTGCAGGGCAGAAACTAACACAACATTGTAAAGAAATTATACTCGAATAAAGAAAAGGAAAGCGCTTCCCTGGTGGCTCAGACGGTAAAGCGTCTGCCTACAATGCGGGAGACACATTGAACCGCCTACAATGCGGTTCGATCCCTGGGTTGGGAAGATCCTCTGGAAAAGGAAATGGCAACCCGCTCCAGTACTCTTGCCTGGAAAATCCCATGGACAGAGGAGCCTGGTAGGCTACAGTCTATGGGGTCGCAAAGAGATGGACACGACTGAGCTACTTCACTTTCACTTTCAAAGAAAAGAAAAAGAGGCTTCCCTGATGGCTCAGTGGTAAAGAATCCATCTACCAATGCAGGAGACACTGGTTCGAGCCCTGGTCCAGGAAGATCCCACATGCTTCAGAGCAACTGAGCCCATGACCACAACTATTGAGCCTGTGCTCTAGAGCCCGGGAACCAAAACTAAACATGCGCTAACTACTGAAGCCGGGACGCTCTAGAGTCGGTGCTCCGCAACAAGTGAAGCCGCGGCAGTGAGAAGTAGCGAACTACAACGAACAGTAGTAGTCCCCGCTCGCCGCAACTAGAGAAAAACCCCGCAGCAACGAAGACCCAGCACAGCCAAAGATAAATGAAAAAAAAAATTTTTTTAAGAAAAACAAAGAGCGTACTGGATCCCACCAAGCCTCAGCAGCGCCACCTCGGGGCCTGCTCCCGCCAGCCTCCCCGGGGGCTTCGGTGCACTGGTTCCTCTGCTCCAGCCGCAGCCCCCGAGTGCACAACCCCACCCCCAGCCACGCGGCCGCCGCGGCCGTTGAACGTACCGGAGAAGGTGTCCAGCGCTGTGGGCCGGTAGCGCGCGGGGTACCCATTGCAGGTGTAGCTGACAATGAGGCTGCTCTTGCCCACCGCGCCGTCGCCCACCAGCACGCACTTTATGCCCAGCTCGGGCGACGCGCTGCCCCGTCCCGGGGGAGGGGTCGGGGATCGGAGCGGGGACGACTCGGCTTCGCTTAGCTCCCGCGGGGGCATGGCCCGCTCCGGGGACAGCCGGGGACCAGGCTCCGCTGTGATCGGTGAAGCACGTTCCGTAGGTTGCCTCTGACTGAATCCGCGGAGACCCAGCTCAACCGTCAGCCTCTACCCGTGGGTATATGTGGACCCCGCCCACCTCATCTGCATACCTCCAAGCGGCCTCGGACTCCGCCCACCCTCCGAGCCTCCTGCAGGACCTCCCTCTACAGCACACCCCAAGAGGTCAGGCAGTCTCTAACACCAGGAGGTAGAGACGCAGGCCGAAAACTGACGCTCAGGGAATCACACAAGTTCGAGAACAAAAAATTGCCCAGATGGGGCAGATCTCGGTATCCTGGCAGAGACAGATATCCAGGATTTATTGTTAGGAAGAAGAAGCAAATTGCAGAACATATAATGCAATATTTTCAAATTAAACGTTTATTCAAATCAAAACAATAAAAAAAGACATGTTTGAGTATTAAAAAGTCTGGATAATAATTTTATTAATGAATTGCTTTTTACAAATAAAGAGATCATGAAGAGGCAGAAGATAAACTCAAGAGGGAACACAGCCGGCAAGAATGTATTGTTGAATGGCGGAATCTAGAGCTTCCTCTAGATTCAGCCTGAAGGCAGGCTTAAACACCTTCACTCTGCTCCTTTAAAGGATCTCGGGATGCTGGAGAAACTAGCTGGGGAGGATCTTCAAGGACAATTCTCCAATTGGATATTTTCTATATCCCCAAAGTCTCTAATATTATCTTCATCATCATCAAAAGCACATAATAATTACCTGTTTGCTGATGCTGTCCTGAGCCACCCATTGTCCTTGCCCTAGAAGGTGTTTATAGATAGAGACATGATATCTCATGTAGCCCTAGGAAGGTCACCAAGAGAGCAAGTGAAGAATAGCCTGATGCTAATTTCATCTCTTTATTGTGGCCACACCAAGTGACACCAGGCCCAGAATCCTTTCTCTGAATTCCAAGCCTGTACAAAGATCTCAGCCTATATAAAGATCATTGAAAACACCTTCACGAGTTGTTGAAGGGAGAGTGTTGGGAGTAGGTCAGTGAAAATTGAAGAAAAGAAATAATTATATTTTTCAAGCAGTAGGTAGTATAAAAATCCCTAAGTCCAAATCTCAAAATCTCTTGAAAAAAGTTTCAAGATTTCTGATTTTTATTCCTTACCTCCCCACCACCACCATCTGTTGACGAAATGTTGAGGACAACAACTAGAAAGTTGCCGATTTAACCATTAAAAACTTGACTGTGCGGAAATGGTAGGATCCCCAGTATTCACTTCTGTATCCCAGTGTCTACATCCTACATTCCTTACCTCCAAGTATCTGTGGATGCTAATAACCCTTAATTATAGCCCCTATGACTTCTCAGACACATGCACATAAGACATCCGGCAAGTGAAAGAAGCCTGAAAGTGCTGCCTTCACACTGTGTCGCCCAGAAGGTCTGAAAGCTATTCTTTTCGCTCTCCTGGAAAGGGAGGCAAGAATGGAGATTTGAAAAGACCTAGACATCAAGAGACCTACCCCAGTATTCCCACTTCTTCAACTCATTAGCTGTATAATTCCTGAGAGATCACTTGCTCCATCTCAGCTATAACATGCTAGGTGAAGCTTCCTTATTTCATATTTATTTTTTAAATATTTCTTATTTCTGGTGCTAACAATCTGTGATTCAGGGAACCTAGGGAAATTGCCCCAGGCTGGGTGTCTGGGACAAAATTACTACACACATACTCTTCTTCACCATGCTCTTATCCTTTTACCCAAACTATTATTAAAAATACTTTTATTGTAGCTGTAAATTTGAGAGTAATCATGTTTAATTCTTTCTGCAGGTAGAAGGGAATAGAAATAATACAAATGGGGGAGGTATCAGCTGGTCATGGTTAAACCCCACTTGGCCTGCTACAGGCCATTCTTTGCTGGCCCTGAGGGTGGGGACACTTTCTAACCTGGGTCTCTCTGTCTGAGCTGGTTTAGGGACAGACTTGTCAGCAAGAGGGGGGAAGGAGGAAACAACCTGGGGAGCTGGTGAGTCATCTATTTCTCACTAAAGACTTGCAATTCTGGTTGCTGCTGTTGCTGGGAAAGTCCCCTCCCGAGGGTGGCCTGAGTCTTATTCCTGTCCACCTGAGAAACTGTCCCAACTTCCAGTCAGATACACATTTGCTAAGATTAAAACGTTGCCTTGACTTTCTCTTTGGAGGGATGATTGAATTTAGGACTGGAGCAGGAAACATACAAGATGAGCCCGGAACATTTTGTAGTACAGAAAGTAAGGGAGTGCCAAACAAACAAAGCAACAGGAAGCTGGAGATACATTAGAGGACCCAGGAGCCAACTGAAAGAGCTTCCACAGGCCAAATCTGGGACAGTTTGAGCAATAAAACAAACCAGCATTGGATTATAACCCAAAATATAAATAGCTATCTATTCTGATATAAATGGGGGATAATATACAAACTTCTCATGAGTGATCTCGTGAATGATCTCACGAGATGATTCTACTGTATGTAGATACGCTACCCTTAAAGAAGAGAGTAAATTGCCACTCTTGTGGGCTATGCATAGTGACTTCCTTGCAAAGATTGAAAAGGGTAGGGTCGAGAAAACTTTACAGTGGAAAATCCAGACCAACACCACCTCAAGCAGGTGATCAAGATTAAGATCAACATTGATAAGTCAAGTTGATGGTATGTACCTTTGATGTGATGCAAAGAGAATGACATTTTACCTCTGTGGCCTTCCTCTCAAGAATTCCAGTCTAATCATGTGAAAAACATAGGAAAAGTTCCAACTGAGAGACACTCTACCAAAAGGTGGTCCAGTACTTCTCCAAACTGTCAAGGTCATCAAACAAGGAAAGTATGGAAAACGGCCCTAGACAAGAGGAGCCCAAGGAGACATGATGACTAAATGTAATGTGGTGTTCTGGGTGAGAGTTTGGAAGAGAAAGAGGACATTAGGTAAAAACTAAGGAATTCTGAATAAAATGTAAACCTGAGTTAATAATAATGGACTAATTCTGGTTCATTAATTGTGACAATCAGTGACATCAAAATGTACAATCAGTTCAGTTCAGTCACTCAGTCGTGTCTGACTCTTTGAGACCCCATGGACTGCAGCACGCCAGGCCTCCCTGTTCATAACCAACTCCTGGAGTTTACTCAAACTCATGTCCATTGAGTCGGTGATGCCATCCAGCCATCTCATCCTCTGTCATCCTCTTCTCCTCCCGCCTTCAATCTTTCCCAGATCAGGGTCTTTTCAAATGAGTCAGCTCTTCCCATCAGGTGGCCAAAGTATTTGAGTTTCAGCTTCAACATCAGTCCTTCCAATGAACACTCAGGACTGATCTCCTTTAGGGTGGACTGGCTGGATCTCCTTGCAGTCCAAGGGACTCTCAAGAGTCTTCTCCAACACCACAGTTCAAAAAATCACTTCTTCAGTGCTCAGCTTTCTTTATAGTCCAACTCTCACATCCATACATGACTACTGGAATATATGTACAATATAATGTAAAATATTTATAATAGGGGAACCTGAGTGTGAAAGACAAGGAAACGCTGTGCTATCTTCTTGATTTTTCTATAAGTCTAAACTGTTCTAAAGTTTATTTAAAAAACAAACAAAAAAACCCTAATTTTAAAAGTATGGTATTAACACAAAAAAAGACACATAGATCAATGGAACAGAATATAGAACCCAGAAATAAATCCATGCTAATATGATCAATTAATCTACAATAAAGGAGGCAAGAATATAGAATGGGGAAAAGATAGGGTCTTCAATAAATGCTGTTGGTGATACTGGACAGCTACATGCAAAAGAATCAAACCTGGACTACTTTCTCACACCATATCCCAAAATAAACTCAAAATGGATTAAGACTTAAATGTAAGACCCAAAACCATAAAACTCCTAGAAGAATACATAAGCGGTATGCTCTCTGACATGGATGTTAGCAATATTTTTCTTTTTTTTGGGCGGGGGGGAGGTCTGTCTCCTAGAAAGCGAAATAAAAGCAAAAATAAGCAAACAGGACTACATCAAACTAAAAAGATTTTGCACATTAAAAGAAACTATCAACAAAACAAAAAGACAGCCTACTGAATGGGGAAGATATTTGCAAACAATATATTCAATAAAGGGACTATATTGAAACTATATCCAAAATACACAAAGAACTCATACAGTTCAACAACAACAACAACAAAACACCTGGTTTAAAAATGGGCAGAGGACCTGAATAGACGTTTTTCTAAACAAGACACACAGATGGCCAACAGGCATATGAAAAGATGCTCTCAGTATCAGTCGTCGTCAGGGAAATGCAAATTAAAACCACAACTGTGAGAATGGCTATCACAAAAAGAACAATGTGTTGGTGAGAATGTGGGGAAAAGAGAACACTTGCATATTATTGGTGGGACTGTAAATTGATGCAGTCACTATGGAAAAGAGTATGAAGATTCCTCAAAAAGTTAAAAATAGAACTACCAGGTGTTAATCACTCAGTCATGTCCAACTCTTTGCTACCTCATGGACTGTAACCTGCCAGGCTCCCCTGTCCATGGAATGCCCCAGGTGAGAATACTGGAGCAGGTACCCATTCCCTTCGCCAGGGGATCTTCCTGGCCCAAGGATCAAAGCCAGGTCTCCTGCCTTTCTGCTTCCCTGGTGGCTCAGACGGTAAAGAAGAGCTACCATATGAACCAGCAATTTCACTTCTGGGTATTAATCTGAAGAAAACAAAAAACAGTAATTCAAAAAGATATATGCACTCCAGTATTCACTGCAGCATTATTTACAATAGCCAAGAAACAACTTAAGTGTGCATCAATAGATGACTGGGAAAATATATTGTATACATGTACCAAGGATTATTCAGTTCAGTTCAGTTCAGTTCAGTTCAGTCGCTCAGTCGTGTCCAACTCTTTGTGATCCCATAAATCACAGCACGCCAGGCCTCCCTGTCCATTACCAACTCCCGGAGATCACTCAGACACGTCCATCGAGTCAGTGATGCCATCCAGCCATCTCATCCTCTGTCTTCCCCTTTTCCTCCTGCCCCCAATCTCTCCCAGCATCAGAGTCTTTTCCAATGAGTCAACTCTTCGCGTGAGGTGGCCAAAGTACTGGAGTTTCAGCTTTAGCATCATTCCTTCCAAAGAAATCCCAGGGCTGATCTCCTTCAGAATGGACTGGTTGGATCTCCTTGCAGTCCAAGGGACTCTCAAGAGTCTTCTCCAACACCACAGTTCAAAAGCATCAATTCTTCGGCGCTCAGCTTTCTTCACAGTCCAACTCTCACATCCATACATGATCACAGGAAAAACCATAGCCTTGACTAGACAGATCTTGTTGGCAAAGTAATGTCTCTGCTTTTGATTATGCTATCTAGGTTGGTCATAATTTTCCTTCCAAGGAGTAAGCGTCTTTTAATTTCATGGCTGCAGTCACCATCTGCAGTGATTTTGGAGCCCAGAAAAATAAAGTCTGACATTGTTTCCACTGTTTCCCCATCTATTTCGCATGAAGTGATGGGACCGGATGCCATGATCTTTGTTTTCTGAATGTTGAGCTTTAAGCCAACTTTTTCACTCTCCTCTTTCACTTTCATCAAGAGGCTTTTTTAGTTCCTCTTCACTTTCTGCCATAAGGGTGGTGTCATCTGCATCTCTGAGGTTATTGATATTTCTCCCAACAATCTTGATTCCAGCTTGTGCTTCTTCCAGTCCAGCGTTTCTCATGATGTACTCTGCATATAAGTTAAATAAGCAGGGTGACAATATACAGCCTTGACGTACTCCTTTTCCTATTTGGAACCAGTCCGGTGTTCCATGTCCAGTTCTAACTGTTGCTTCCTGACCTGCATACAAATTTCTCAAGAAGCAGATCAGGTGGTCTGGTATTCCCATCTCTTTAAGAACTTTCCACAGTTTATTGTGATCCACACAGTCAAAAAGCAGAAATAGATGTTTTTCTGGAACTCTCTTGCTTTTTCCATGATCCAGCAGATGTTGGCAATTTGATCTCTGGTGCCTCTGCCTTTTCTAAAACCAGCTTGAACATCAGGAAGTTCACGGTTCACATATTGCTGAAGCCTGGCTTGGAGAATTTTGAGCATTACTTTACTAGCGTGTGAGATGAGTGCAATTGTGTGGTAGTTTGAGCATTCTTTGGCATTGCCTTTCTTTGGGATTGGGATGAAAACTGACCTTTTCCAGTCCTGTGGCCACTGCTGAGTTTTCCAAATTTGCTGGCATATTGAGTGCAGCACTTTCACAGCATCATCTTTCAGGATCTGGAATAGCTCAACTGGAATTCCATCACCTCCACTAGCTTTGTTCGTAGTCAGGCTTTCTAAGGCCCACTTGACTTCACATTCCAGGATGTCTGGCTCTAGGTCAGTGATCACACCATCGTGATCATCTGGGTTGTGAAGAATTTTTTTGTACAGTTCTTCTGTGTCTTCTTGCCACCTCTTCTTAATATCTTCTGCTTCTGTTAGGTCCATACCATTTCTGTCCTTTATCGAGCCCATCTTTGCATGAAATATTCCTTTGGTATCTCTGATTTTCTTGAAGAGATCCCTAGTCTTTCCCATTCTGTTGTTTTCCTCTATTTCTTTGCATTGATTGCTAAGGAAGGCTTTCTTATCTCTTCTTGCTATTCTTTGGAACTCTGCATTCAGATACTTATATCTTTCCTTTTCTCCTTTGCTTTTCACTTCTCCTCTTTTCACAGTTATTTGTAAGGCCTCCTCAGACAGCCATTTTGCTTTTTTGCATTTCTTTTCCATGGGGATGGTCTTGATCCCTGTCTCCTGTACAATGTCACGAACCTCATTCCATAGTTCATCAGGCACTCTATCTAGCAGATCTAGGCCCTTAAGTCTATTTCTCACTTCCACTGTATAATCATAAAGGATTTGATTTAGGTCATACCTGAATGGTCTAGTGGTTTTCCCTACTTTCTTCAATTTCAGTCTGAATTTGGCAATAAGGAGTTCATGGTCTGAGCCACAGTCAGCTCCTGGTCTTGTTTTTGCTGACTGTATAGAGCTTCTCCATCTTTGGCTGCAAAGAATATAATCAATCTGATTTCGGTGTTGACCATCTGGTGATGTCCATGTATAGAGTTTTCTCTTGTGTTGTTGGAAGAGGGTGTTTGTTATGACTAGTGCATTTTCTTGGCAAAACTCTATTAGTCTTTGCCCTGCTTCATTCCGTATTCCAAGGCCAAATTTGCCTATTACTCAGCCATAAAAAGTGAAATTTTGCCATTTGTTACAACATGGATGGATCTAGAGGGTATTATGTTAAGTGAACTAAATCTGACAGAGAAAGACAAATACTCTATGACCTGACTTATGTGTAAACTCTAAAAACAAAACAATTAGGGACTTCTCAGGCAATTCAGTGGTTAAGTCTCCACCTTTCCACTGCAGGGTGTTCAGTTTCAATCCTATTTTGGGGGACTAAGATCTCAGATGCTGTGTGGCACAGCCTAAAAAAAATTAATTAAAATGTTTAAAAGACAAAACAAAATTAAAACAGACTCATCTATGAGTTCTACAGGGAACAAACAGGTAGATGCCAGAAGGAAGGAGGATGGGGGTGAAATACTTAGGAGATTAAGAGGTACAAACCTCAAGTTATAAAATAAACCATGAGGATATAATATACAGCATAGCATAAGGTGTATGGTCAATAATATTGTAATAACTTTGTGTGGTGACAGATGGTTACCAGACTTATGGTGATCATCTCATAATGCATGAAATGTCAAATCACTATGTAGTACATCTGAAACTAATTTAATATTTTAAGTTAACTATATTAAAAAAAACCTAAGCCTCAAGTTAAAAAAAATTTAGCTAGCTTAGGCAGAGTATAAGATTAATAAAATAGTTTTATTTAGTGGAAAAACAAACACAAAAAAAACCTGAAACGTGGTCCTGACATTGAATCATGGCAGTCATAACGTTTTGTTTCCAAAGTGTCAACACAAGGTGTATGGAGCTTTAGACTTGTGGAACTTCTTTAGTTTGCTCTATCTCATAAGATATCCAAGTGCGATTGCTGAGCGGTTTGAGGGATGTAGGGGGAGTATATGGGGGTCCAGCAAAGTTAGGAAACTAGCTTCAAGATCAAAGAGGCTCCTAAGTGGCAGACCATCCCCAAACTAGCAATCAATAGATTTACCAGAAGGCAATGGCAGCCCACTCCAGTACTCTTTTGCTTGGAAAATCCCATGGACAGAGGAGCCTGTTAGGCTGCAGTCCATGGGGTCGTTAAGAGTCGGACACGACTGAGTGACTTCACTTTCACTTTTCACTTTCGTGCATTGGAGAAGGAAATGGCAACCCACTCCAGTGTTCTTGCCTGGAGAATCTCAGGGACGGGGAAGCCTGATGGGCTGCCGTCTATGGGGTCACACAGAGTCGGACACGACTGAAGCAACTTAGCAACAGCAGCAGCAGCAGGTGTGGTCAATTTCCTAGGCATTTCTTTTAAGCCCTGATCTTATTTAAAATTACTGCATACATTGGAATACCTCCAGCAAAACCTCAACTCAGTAAACCAAAAGAAATCTACCCATACCCACCACCAAGATTCTCCTATTGTTGAAAAAAGGATTAGCAATAAAGGAAGAGTTTACCCAAAAAGTTCAGTGCTGAGGCCCTTTGTCAGTAAAACGTGCCTCTTGTAATCTTTTTCTATATCCTCTGCATACTCCATTCTGAGACTTCTGAATCAGGCCTGCTGCTCAAAAGGAGCTCAGAGACTCAATGAGTAGGTCAGAAGGCTTTGAAATAGAGGATTCAAGAAAAATAATTTTATATCCAACACTTAATAAACCTGGGGAAAACTACTTATTTACCAACATACTGATGATAATAAGATAATAATTGGATTTTTCTCTACATCCTGTGCTGCATCCTGGGAAGGTGTCAGAAGCAAAATTCAGTGGCCTGGGCTGAGTTAGCCTCCTGGTACCAGGGGAACAGATTTTGTTCATCTCCCCTGCAGCCTCTCCACGCCATCTGTCCCAAGGATCTGGCTACCTCCTTGGCTTCTGCCCAGCCCTGCCCTTCTCCCAACATCCAGCCTTAGTCTTTTCTTCTCCCTGCCTTTCTCTCCACCTCATCTCTACCCACTCGATCCCACTGCTTCTACCTCCTCAAACCTCTTACTTATGCCCAGACTTTGCTCTCAAGCCCTGCCCAGTATTTTTGTTTGTTTGTTTTTAACCTCCTGCAGGAGTTCCAGCTAAAAATGTTCATATAAAAGTACTCTTCTCTCATTTCATTAATAGAGCTCTCCTCCTAACTTCCTTATTTCTAGAACACTAATGCAATTCTCTCCAGCTAATGAATTGGAAAGAGTTGGAGCCGACCAGTCTTCAAACCTCACAATGTGCTTGGACTCCTTCCTCTCCATCTTCAGTCCTTTTTGTGAAGTACTTGACACTCCTCTTCCTTTTCGCATCCCTTGCCCAAAGAATCACCTCCTGCTTGCCTCCCTGACTTTGTTTTGCTCCGCAATGGCACCCCACCCCAGTACTTTTGCCTGGAGGGTCCCATGGATGGAGGAGCCTGGTGGGCTCCAGTCCATGGGGTCACTAAGAGTCGGACACGACTGAGCGACTTCACTTTCACTTTTTACTCTCATGCATTGGAGAAGGAAATGACAACCCACTCCAGTGTTCTTGCCTGGAGAATCCCAGGGACGGGGGAGCCTGGTGAGCTTCCATCTATGGGGTCGCACAGAGTCGGACACGACTGAAGCGACTTAGCAGCAGCAGCAGCAGCAGGACACTCAAGCTTCCTAAGACAAGTTTATTCTGTTACTCTCCCACTCAAAGCACTACAGTGAATCCCTATTCACTGCCAGATAGTATATAAACCTCTGCTGTCATCCACAGCTTCTAATTAGAGTATACTCCCAGGATGGGATAAACAGCCACTAAAATAATCCTTAAGAGAACTTCCAATGATGTAGGAAAGTGTTTTAAAAAATAATTTAAAATGATACAGAATTATATAAACAGTTTGAGCCAAGTATTTTTTTTAAGTGTACAGTTAGAATAAAAAAGTCCTATAAGAAGGACATAGACCAAAATGTAAAGAGTCATTGCCACTGGCTGGGAAGCTGATTTTGCCTGATATATAATGAACACTAAGCACAGTTAGCTATTAATATTATGTTGCTTTATCATCATTTTATCTCCCTTTTATACAATGAACAAGTTACTTTTATGCAAAAAAAAAAAAAAATACTGAAATAAAAAATACATGTTCAGGGACTTCCCTGGTGGTCCAGTGGCTAAGAATCAAAGTTCCAACACATGGGGCCTAGGTTCAATCCTTGGTCAGTGAACTAGATCCCACATGCCACAACTAAAACTGAGAAGAGCCAAATAAATAAAATATTTTTTAAAATACACATTCATTGTATATTTAGAAAAAAAGGAAACATGCCAGCATGTCAACAATGTCGGAATGGCAGGATCATGAATTATGATTATGTTCTCATTCATCCCTTCATTCCATGAGGTTCTTTGCAAACCCACTGTGGGGTAAGCACTGTGGAAAATGTCAGTTCACAGCGATGAACAATCAGGGCTCATGTGTTCCTCCACCTTGCTTCATCCTATGTTAACCCTCCTCTCAACTCAAGGTATGTCTCACTCATTTTGAGAACACTCCATGTTTCCTGTGTGCATATCTTATACACAGGATAGGGGACAAGGAGGGTCTAATACAACTTATGGCTCTTATTGCCCTAGCCCAGTAGCATCCCACTTAAGAGGAGCTTATTAACTCTTTGTGGAATGAATAAATGAATGGTGAGGCATGATTTGCCAAATGATAAAGAGACTACCCCCATGTTCCTTGATGTCACAAGCACTTGTCCAAATGGCTCAGCCAATTCTTAGTTCAGTTCAGTTCAGTTCAGTCGCTCAGTCATGTCCAACTCTTTGCGACCCCATGAATCCCAGCACACCAGGCCTCCCTGTCCATCACCAACTCCCGGAGTTCACTCAGACTCACGTCCATCGAGTCAGTGATGCCATCCAGCCATCTCATCCTCTGTCTTCCCCTTCTCCTCCTGCCCCCAATCCCTCCCAGCATCAGGGTCTTTTCCAATGAGTCAACTCTTCACATCAGGTGGCCAAAGTATTAGAGTTTCAGCTTTAGCATCATTCCTTCCAAGGAAATCCCAGGGCTGATCTCCTTCAGAATGGACTGGTTGGATCTCCTTGCAGTCCAAGGGACTCTCAAGAGTCTTCTCCAACACCACAGTTCAAAAGCATCAATCCTTCGGCGCTCAGCCTTCTTCACAGTCCAACTCTCACATCCATACATGACCACAGGAAAAACCATAGGCTTGACTAGACGGACCTTTGTTGGCAAAGTCATGTCTCTGCTTTTGAATATGCTATCTAGTTGGTCATAACTTTCCTTCCAAGGAGTAAGCTTCTTTTAATTTCATGGCTGCAGTCACCATCTGCAGTGATTTTGGAGCCCCCCAAAATAAAGTCTGACACTGTTTCTATTGTTTCCCCATCTATTTCCCATGAAGTGATGGGACCAGATGCCATGATCTTCATTTACTGAATGTTGAGCTTTAAGCCAACTTCTTCACTCTCCTCTTTCACTTTCATCAAGAGGCTTTTTAGTTCCTCTTCACTTTCTGCCATAAGGGTGGTGTCATCTGCATCTCTGAGATTATTGATATTTCTCCCGGCAATCTTGATTCCAACTTGTGTTTCTTCCAGTCCAGCGTTTCTCATGATGTACTTTGCATAGAAGTTAAATAAACAGGGTGACAATATGCAGCCTTGACAAACTCCTTTTCCTATTTGGAACCAGTCTGTTGTTCCATGTCCAGTTCTAACTGTTGCTTCCTGACCTGCATACACATTTCTCAAGAGGTAGGTCAGGTGGTCTGGTATTTCCATCTCTTTCAGAATTTTCCTCAGTTTATTGTGATCCACACAGTCAAAGGCTTTGGGATAGTCAATAAAGCAGAAATAGATGTTTTTCTGGAACTCTCTTGGTTTTTCCATGATCCAGTGGATGTTGGCAATTTGATCTCTGGTGCCTCTGCCTTTTCTAAAACCAGCTTGAACATCAGGAAGTTCATGGTTCACATATTGCTGAAGCCTGGCTTGGAGAATTTTGAGCATTACTTTACTAGCGTGTGAGATGAGTGCAACTGTGCAGTAGTTTGAGCATTCTTTGGCATTGCCTTTCTTTGGGATTGGGATGAAAACTGACCTTTTCCAGTCCTGTGGCCACTGCTGAGTTTTCCAAATTTGCTGGCATATTGAGTGCAGCACTTTCACAGCATCATCTTTCAGGATCTGGAATAGCTCAACTGGAATTCCATCACCTCCACTAGCTTTGTTCATAGTCAGGCTTTCTAAGGCCCACTTGACTTCACATTCCAGGATGTCTGGCTCTAGGTCAGTGATCACACCATCGTGATTATCTGGGTTGTGAAGATCTTTTTTGTACAGTTCTTCTGTGTCTTCTTGCCACCTCTTCTTAATATCTTCTGCTTCTGTTAGGTCCATACCATTTCTGTCCTTTATCGAGCCCATCTTTGCATGAAATATTCCTTTGGTATCTCTGATTTTCTTGAAGAATTCCCTAGTCTTTCCCATTCTGTTGTTTTCCTCTATTTCTTTGCATTGATTGCTGAGGAAGGCTTTCTTATCTCTTCTTGCTATTCTTTGGAACTCTGCATTCAGATGTTTATACCTTTCCTTTTCTCCTTTGCTTTTCGCTTCTCTTCTTTTCACAGTTATTTGTAAGGCCTCCTCAGACAGCCATTTTGCTTTTTTGCATTTCTTTTCCATGGGGATGGTCTTGATCCCTGTCTCCTGTACAATGTCATGAACCTCATTCCATAGCTCATCAGGTACTCTATCTATCAGATCTAGGCCCTTAATCTATTTCTCACTTCCACTGTATAATCATAAGGGATTTGATTTAGGTCATACCTGAATGGTCTAGTGGTTTTCCCTACTTTCTTCAATTTCAGTCTGAATTTGGCAATAAGGAGTTCATAATCTGAGCCACAGTCAGCTCCTGGTCTTGTTTTTGCTGACTGTATAGAGCTTCTCCATCTTTGGCTGCAAAGAATATAATCATTCTGATTTCAGTGTTGACCATCTGGTGATGTCCATGTATAGAGTCTTCTCTTGTGTTGTTGGAAGAGGGTGTTTGTTATGACTAGTGCATTTTCTTGGCAAAACTCCATTAGTCTTTGCCCTGCTTCATTCCATATTCCAAGGCCAAATTTGCCTGTTACTCCAGGTGTTTCTTGACTTCCTACTTTTGCATTCCAGTCCCCTATAATTAAAAGGACATCTTTTTTGGGTATTAGTTCTAAAAGGTCTTGTAGGTCTTCATAGAACCGTTCAACTTCAGCTTCTTCAGCATTACTGGTTGGGGCATAGACTTGGATTGCTGTGATATTGAATGGTTTGCCTTGGAAACAAACAGAGATCATTCTGTCGTTTTTGAGATTGCATCCAAGTACTGCATTTTGGACTCTTTTGTTGACCATGATGGCTACTCCATTTCTTCTGAGGGATTCCCGCCCACAGTAGTAGATATAATGGTCATCTGAGTTAAATTCACCCATTCCAGTCCATTTGAGTTCACTGATTCCTAGAATGTTGACATTCAGTCTGGCCATCTCTTGTTTGACCACTTCCAATTTGCCTTGATTCATGGACCTGACATTCCAGGTTCCTATGCAATATTGCTCTTTACAGCATCGGACCTTGCTTCTATCACCAGTCACATCCACAGCTGGGTATTCTTTTTGCTTTGGCTCCATCCCTTCATTCTTTCTGGAGTTATTTCTCCACTGATCTCCAGTAGCATATTGGGCCCCTAATGACCTGGGGAGTTCCTCTTTCAGTATCCTATCATTTTGTCTTTTCATACTGTTCATGGGGTTCTCAAGGCAAGAATACTGAAGTGGTTTGCCATTCCCTTCTCCAGCGGACCACATCCTGTCAGATCTCTCCACCATGACCCGCCCATCCTGGGTTGCCCCATGGGCATGGCTTGGTTTCATTGAGTTAAATAAGGCTGTGGTCCTCGTGTGATTAGATTGACTAGTTTTCTGTGAGTATGGTTTCAGTGTGTCTGCCCTCTGATGTCCTCTTGCAACACCTACTGTCTTACTTGGGTTTCTCTTACCTTGGGTGTGGGGTATCTCTTCACAGCTGCTCCAGCAAAGCACAGTCATCTCTCCTTACCTTGGACGAGGGATCTCTCCTCACCGCCGCCCTTCCTGACCTTCAACATGGGATAGCTCCTCTAGGCCCTCCTGCCCCTGCGCAGCCAGGGTTCTTTGGATGTGGTCCTCTTGGCCACCGCCCCTGGCCTCGGGCGTGGGGTTGCTCCTCCCAGCTGCCACCCTTGGCCTCGGGCGTGGGGGCGTGGGGTAGCTCCTCCCGCCCGCTGCCCCTGGCCCATGAATCAAGGCAAATTGGAAGTGGTCAAACAAGAGATGGTAAGAGTGAATGTCGACATTCTAGGAATCAGCGAACTCAAATGGACTGGAATGGGTGAATTTAACTCAGATGACCATTATATCTACTACTGTGGGCAGGAATCCCTCAGAAGAAATGGAGTGGCCATCATGGTCAACAAAAGAGTCCAAAATGCAGTACTTGGATGCAATCTCAAAAACGACAGAATGATCTCTGTTTGTTTCCAAGGCAAATCATTCAATATCACAGCAATCCAAGTCTATGCCCCAACCAGTAATGTTGAAGAAGCTGAAGTTGAACGGTTCTATGAAGACCTACAAGATCTTTTAGAACTAATACCCAAAAAAGATGTCCTTTTCATTATAGGGGACTGGAATGCAAAAGTAGGAAGTCAAGAAACAGCTGGAATAACAGGCAAATTTGGCCTTGGAATATGGAATAAAGCAGGGCAAAGACTAATGGAGTTTTGCCAAGAAAATGCACTGGTCATAGCAAACACCCTCTTCCAACAACACAAGAGAAGACTCTATACATGGACATCACCAGATGGTCAACACCAAAATCAGACTGATTATATTCTTTGCAGCCAAAGATGGAGAAGCTCTATACAGTCAACAAAAATAAGACTAGGATCTAACCGTGGCTCAGATTATGAACTCCTTATTGCCAAATTCAGACTGAAATTGAAGAAAGTAGGGAAAACCACTAGACCATTCAGGTATGACCTAAATAAAATCAAATCCTTACTTGCTTCTCCTCAAAGAGTGGCTCTGCTGGCCCAAAGTCTCTGTGGATAGAAATTGGGGCCTGAGACCACCAAGGTCCACTCAAACTTCTGTGGTTAACCCTAGGGCATGTGTTTTCCTTTGATGATCAAGATGAACATTCAGTTCAGTCGCTCAGTCTTGTCCAACTCTTTGTGACCCCATGAATCATAGCAGCTTTACAAAAAAGAGGACCTAATAAAGAAGTATTCAGTTAATAATGATATCCAAATCCTCTCCTTGGCATTGCTTATATAAACTGCATTTTATATAGTTTGAACCAAGGATGGCATTTACATTATTTAACAACTGGTTTGGCCCACAGAGAGATGGTGGTCCTTGGGCTGGAGCAGCTTTTCAGAAAATCTCTAGTATGCCGGAGATTAAACCTTTAATGGCTGACTCCTGGGGAGGAATGATGGTGAGAGACACACTCAGGGAAGTGGATATTTTAACCAGTGGTGTGACCACATAGGTGTGTACCTGCCGAATTTGATCAGTCTGGTTGGATTTGGAGTGAGTGTGAACCAAGCAAAGAGGGCTTGGAAACAGGCTGAAGGAATAGCAGGATTCTGGCCCAGAAGGGAAAGACTCTGGTCCGTTTTGTAACCAAAACTAGCTCAGCTCACCAAGGAAGTGAGTGGTGAGAAATGAGTTGGGAAGGGAGGCGAGAGCCCAATCCAGGTCACATCACAGCTATTCTTTTCCTTCAGGGTTATTTCACCAGGGAACAGCTAGACCTAGAGATACCTCCCCAGGATACAGAACTTTCAGCTCTAAAATCATGAGGGTTGGTCTCCCTAACCCTGTTAGTAGGGTAGCCTGCTCTTTAGCTGCTGCTGCTAAGTCACTTCAGACATGTCTGACTCTGTGTGACCCCAGAGACGGCAGCCCACCAGACTTCCCCGCCCCTGGGATTCTCCAGGCAAGAACACTGGAGTGGGTTGCCATTTCCTTCTCCAGTTCTTTAGCTCTTTAGCTAAACCACAGCAATTGAAACTAGAAACAGAGCAGGATTTTCCACACCAACATAAAATTAGCTTTCACTATTTTTTATAAAAGTGTTGACGTGAAAGTTACTGCGTTTTGTTCACATTCGTTTGTATGAAGTTAGTATTTCTAAATCAAGTTCTTTTCCCTGCCTTTATCACAAATTATGCTTTTGTTAGAATCCCAGGGACAGGGGAGCCTGGTGGGCTTCCGTCTGTGGGGTCGCACGGAGTCGGACACGACTGAAGCGACTTAGCAGCAGCAGCAGCAGCAACAAGAGATAAGCTAACTTGATGGTTAAGAGCACAGATTCTGGGTCAAAGCACCTGGATTGGTATCCAGGTTGCATCCCTTACTAGCTGTTGCCTTTTTTTCTGGGCCTCAGTTTGCTTGTCTGTAAAATGGGATTGATAGTGCCTGCCTCATAGAAAGTTGTGGGGATTAAATGAATTATAGAGAATGCTTGGAATAGTGCCTGTACAGAGAGAGTACTCTGCAAGGGTGCACTAGTATTATAATTATCTTCCCCTGGGTCAGGTCAAAGTTTTTTTCAGATGAAGTCACAGCCCTGCCTAAGAGTGAACAACACACATTTGTCAGATAAGACAGGTTCGGGGCTTCCCTGGTGGTCCAGTGGTTAAAAATCTACCTGTCAATGCAGTGGACACAGTTTAAATCCCTGGTATGGGACGATCCCACACGCCTGGGAGTAACTAAAGCCCTGGGCCACAACGACTGAGCCCATGCTCTAAAGCCCATGAGCCTCAACTACTGAAGCCTGTGCACCTAGAGCCTGTGCTCTGCAGCAAGAGAAGCCACTGTAATGAGAAGCTTGAACGCAACACTGCAACTAGAGGGTAGCTCCAGCTCACCTCAACCAGAGAAAGCCCCCAGGCAGCAGCAGTGAAGAACTGGCACAGCCAAAAATATATAAATAAATATTAATTAATTAAAAAAACAGGTTCAGAATTACGTCTTCTGTGACCCAGATAGGGACCACAAAAAGTCATCATTCTACTATACTGGTATTGTTATTATCTTTACTTTACAGATGGGGAAACTGAGTCTTCATAGAAGTTACATGACTTGCCCAAGGCCTCACAGCTAAGATACAGCCAGGATTGCAGAGCCCCATTTGTTGCTCCACCACCACCTACTTTTCAGTCCACCCTTTAAGGATGATGGGCTATCCCATCAAGAGATATGGTTTAGGAAAACACGATAGATATAGACATCACACAGAGAATGGAATATTACTCAACCATAAAAAATGAAATATTGCCATTTGCAGCAGCATTGATAGACCTAGAGAATATTATACTTGGTGAAGCAAGTCAGACAAATATTACACGGTATCACTTAGATGTGGAATCTAAAAAATAGTACAAATGAATCTATATACAAAACAGAAACAGACACAGAAAACAGGCTTACAGTTATGAAAAGGGAAGGTGCAGGGAGGGATAAATTAGGAATATGGGATTAACAGATATGAACTACTATGCCTAAGATAAGCAACAAGGACTTATTGTATAACATAGGGAAATATATTCAATATCTTGCAGTAACCTATAATGGAAGATAATCTGAAGACTATCTTCAGAAATATATGAAAAATATATATAACTGAATCACTTTGCTATCTGCCTGAAACTAACACAGTATTGTAAACCAACTAGACTTCAGTTTTTTAAAAAATGTAAAGGAAAATAATTATGGGCTGCAAAGCATGTTATCGTTTGTCTTATAAACTCTAATATCCATTCTGACATTTGGGCAGAGATCTTTTTAAAATTTGCTATTTCAGGGCTTCCCTGGTGGCTCAGTGGTAAAGAATCTGCCTGCCAGTGCAAGAGACACGGGTTTGATCCCTGATCCAAGAAAATCCCACATGCTGAGGGGCAAGTTAGCCTGAGCACCACAACTATTGAGCCTGTGCTCTAGAGTCCAGGAGCCACATCTACTGGGCCCACAATCCACAACTACCGAAGCCCACAGAGCGCCCATGCTCCACAACATGCGAAGCCGCCACAGTGAGAAGTCTGTGCATCACAATGAGAGTAGCATTGTGAAGAGTAGCCCTCACTCTCCGCAGCTAGAGAAAAGCTTGCACGGCAGCGAAGGTCCTTCATAGCCAAAAATAAAGAATAAAAATAAATAAATAAAATTATTATTAAAAAAGAAAATAACGTTTGGTATAGCAATCAACTCTATTGAGATATCATTTACATCTAAGATACACCCATTTTAACTGTATTTTAAGGAGTTTCAACCAGTGTCTTCACCGCCACCACAATCAAGATACAAAACATTTCCATTTCCTCTATAAAGTTCCTTTTTGCTTCTTTCTAGTCAAATCCTCCGCCTCTATGCCAGTTCCCAAGCAAATACTGAACAGTTTTCTGTTGATAAAGTTTTATTTTTGCCTTCTATAATTTTAAATAAACAGAATCAAGCTCTGTCTACGGTCTTATGTCTGACCTCTTAAAACTCAGCATGCTTTTGAGATTCATTCATGCTGTTGTATGTAAGGGTTGTCATTTAGTCACTAAGTCGTGTTTGATTCTTTTGCGATTCCATGGACTGTAGCCCACCAGGCTCCTCTGTCCCTGGGATTTTCCAGGCAAGAATACTAAAGTGGGTTGTCATTTCTTTCTCCAGGGGATCTTCCTGACCCAGGGATGGAACCTGCATCTCCTGAACTGCAGGCTGATTCTTTACCACTGAGCCACAAGGGAAGCCCCATGTGTAAGGATAATTTTTTCTTTTTTAATTCTGAATAGTATTGAATGGATGTACTACTACTGTTTATTCTCTTATTGATAGACATTTGAGTTGTTTGCAGTTTGGGGCTATTATGAATAAAGCTGCTATAAACATTTGGTCCAAATCTTTAAGTGGGTATATATTTTCTTTCCCTCAAGTAAATACCCAGGTATAGAAGTGCTGAGTCACAAAGTCGGTGCATGTTAAGTGGCTATGAACGGTTGCTCCACTTTACATTCCCACCAGCAACGAGTTCCAGTTGCTTCACAGCCTCACAACACTACATATTAGTGGTCTTTTTGAAGAATTTGGATTTTAGTGTTTTTGTTGTGTTATTATTTTTATTCTTAATACAAAGATCTCATTATTTTTAAGTTTGAAAACAGTTTCTGCAAGAGGACATGTGGGTGAATACATAGACATATGTAATGTGATGGTATGCATGTAAATACACACTCATGTGTCAAGTCATGCATTAATACAGCAGACACTTCCCAAGTGCTTACAGTGTGTCAGGTCTTATGACCTAAAAGATGGGAGGCAGGATGAGGACTGGTTGTTAGATTTTATTTGGTTTCACATAATCAGAGAAAGCTTCCTGGCTGAGGCATCTTTTAAAATGTATCCTAGACTAAGGGATAGATAAGAAGCATAGAAACCGGCTTTGAGACAGTGATGTGAAAACCATTATTCCCTGGGAGCTGTCCCCATGTGTCTCCAAACGGACTGTGAGAAGGGTTTGGCTTTCAGAGAACCACAGACTGCTAAGAGATACTCTAGTTCTACCTTCACCATTTACAGTTGAGGAAATGAGAGGCGTTCAGAGGGCCCAGGTGACTCGTTCAGCAGCATCTGACTGAGTTAGGTTCCACATGCTGAGAAGAAGAGCTTCTGGAGAAATAGCGCGGGAGGGTGGTGGTAGGGAGAGCAACAGCCAGCCTGGGAGTGGCGCCTGGCGAGGTGGTGCTGGGACAAAGCATCTACCTCCCCGCTAAGACTCCCAAACTCCCTAAAAATGAATAAAACTATAGGTGCCTGCGTGCTAAGTCACTTCAGTAGTGTCTGACTCTTTGCGACCTTACGGGCTGCAGCCCACCAGGCTCCTCTGTCCTCTGACTCTCCAGGCAAGAACACTGAAGTGGGTTGCTGTGTCCTCCTCCAGGGGATCTTCCTGACCCAGGGATCAAACCCCTATCTGTTATGTCTCCTGCATTGGCAGGCAGGTTCTTTATTACCAGTGCCACCTGGGAAGCCCCCAAACTATAGGTACTGACAACCAAAACTCTTCACCTTAAGACCAAGCAGCTGCAGAGAATGCCACTTCTAGTACACTGTGAATACTGACATTTAAATAAAACTCTGACCTCACTCTTTTACATACGCACATTGGAAACTAAAATACCAAACTCGTTTGATATCCTACCACATCCATGTAAAATAATGTGGGGGGCACTCTCCCGTCCCCCTTCTGATGTCTATGTCAGAAGCTTTCTCTGTCCCTTTGTCACTTTAATAAAACTCTGCGACACACACACACACACACACACACACAAAGAATAATGTAAACAAGCTCCACTTTAACAGTTGGAAAATTTATGTTATTCATTTTCTCTTTCATTATTTCAGTCTTCCTCTCATGTATGTTATGATTGGAAGTTTTATTGGTATTGTATCTTAACTGGGTATAATTAGTATATATATATATTTTTAAATTTTATTTTATTTAACTTTACAATATTGTATTGGTTTTGCCATATATCAAAATGAATCTGCCACAGGTATACATGTGTTCCCCTATATATGTTTTTTAACATTATGTTATATATCTTGTGACTGTGAGGCTCTAAATCTACTTGTTTTCTTTTAAATTTGAATTAAATTATCATTACAATCATTCAACATCAAAGCACAAATATATTACACATTTTGATAAAGTTATACATGAAAAGTAAAATTATATTAGAAATACATCTTTTGATGAAATGCATCAGGCTTTTTGGGGGTTCGTTTTCAATTAGTTTATGTATTCATGGATAGAATGCTTGGATGTGACAAAATTCATCATCAGTTCTCTTACTGTTTTGTTTTGTTTAATGTAAATGCAGAGAAACCTTGTTTACACACATCTCCGTTCACAATAGTTATTTATTATTTTTGGCTGTGTCAGGTCTGAGTTGCAGCACACGGGCTCTTCGTAGAGGTGTACGCACTTCTCTCTAGGTGCCCAGCCTCAGTAGTTGAGGCACAGGGGCTTAGTTGCCTCACAGCACGTGAGAGGTTAGGTCCCTGACCCAGGATTGAACCCATGTCCACGGCATTAGAAGGCAGATTCTTAACCATCGGACGACCAGGAAAGTCTTATTCAATGTTTTCTTGTCTTTATTCTCTTGGTGGGAGAACCAACAATTCCAGAGGTCTCCCTTCTGGGCTCCCTGCAGGTTTTTTAAGCTCTGAAGCAATGCACCAAGGGATGGGGTTTCTGTTTCGCCATCCAGGTGGATGTGTGTTGTGCTTTTCTTCTGAAGAGTCAGAAGCAGCAGAGCTGGAAGGGGACATGACCTTGCTCCCAGGCACCTTTTCTCCTGCTGGTCACTTTTAGCCACAGATGCTCTGGGCACTGATTCTCATAAAACTACTTGCTGTGGTCTCCTTGGGAGAGACTTGCATACCCCATAAGGACCTGTGAACCCCAGTTTGAGGACCGCTGACCTAGGATGCCTCCATTTCCCACTTAGACAGTTGGGAAAAAATGTACCAACACTTCAAATATATGATTAAAATAAAAACTTAAATTTATAAATAAATTCATAAATCTCCCATGTAGAAGAATTCCAAACCATTTGAATAATACTTAACCCCCAAGTAAGCAAAAATCTCCACTCGTTAGGTGTAGGCTGTGTACAGTGACTTCCATCCAAAGGGTACAGTCTAGAAAGGAGGATAAAAGCAGCTGCACAGTGGAGAAACCTGGAAAACCTCAGTCAGGGATAAACATCAACATCAACAGTGATAAGCAGTGTTGATGGTATGCACCCTTGATATAAGGTGATGATAATGCGTCTTTACCTTTTAAAACTCAACAACCCCAGTCTAATCATGAAAAAAAGATAACAGACAAATTCCAACAGAGAGCATTCTACCTGCCCAGTGTTCCTCAAAATTGTCAAGGTTACCTAAAACAAGGAAAGTCGGAAAAAACTGCCACGGTCAAGAGGAGCCAAAGGAGAAATGATAACTAAATACAAGGTCAGGGACTTTCCTAGTGGTCCATTGGCTAAGACTCTGTGCTCCCAATGCTGGGGACCTGAGTTTGATCCCTGGTTAGGGAACTAGATCCCACAAGCCACAGATAAAAGATCCTGCATGATGCAACAAAGATTGGAGATCCCACGTGCAACAATTAAGACCCGGCACAGGGAGGTGGGTGGGAGGTTCAAGAGGGAGGGGACATAGGCATACCTATGGCTGATTCATGTTGATGGATGGCAGAAACCAGCACAATATTGTAAAGCAATTATCCTCCAATTAAAAAAAAATAAAGGCAAAGGAGCAGATAAGTGGGTAGATAAGGCAATGGATCTTATATAAATCGTCTCCTGCTTCTTTCTTCTCAGGAAGATAGGACACAGATTTATTAGCTGAGAGTTAGGAGGAGGGGAAAGGTTTGAATGGTGTCAAGGAAGACAGAAAGATGTGAAATAGTTACCTAAGAAAGTAAGTCAAAGATCAGAGTAGGGAAATGCCACAGAATCCTGGGGCAGGACTTGAGAGTCAAGAATCATCTCCTGGCTGCGCATTTGAACACTGTGGTGAAGAGGGGGATGTCCACTGGGGTTCAGACTAAACAGGAGAGAAGTGGGGAGTAATTTTAAAGTCAGATAGTTCATAAAGATTAAAGATAGAGAAACAAACAGGTCCACAGTTCAAATATGAAAAGTGCCTGGAATCTTAAAGACAATTAGATATGTTCTAAGAAACATATTCTTAGAAATAAAATCAAATTAAAAATGACCCTAGTGAAAAAAAAAGACCCAACACAGCCAAATAAATAAAAATAAACATTAAAAAATCATTATAAAATAAATGCAAGGTCATCTGCCAAATGGGGTCCTGGAACAGAAAGGTTATTTGGTTAAACACTAAGGAAATCTGAATAAAGTATGGATTTCAGTGAATAAGAATATATCAATATTGGTTCACTAATTTTAACACAAAACACTGCAAGGTAGATTTTTCTCCTTTAACAAATGTAGAAACTAAAGCATGAGAAAACTCACTCATGCAATTGTTTAATAAATATTTATTAGTGAGTTAGGGAATGTCCAATAGGTGCTGGGTCTCTTGGAGTAAATGCCTTGTAGGGGCCTCAAATGCAATCATCCAGATTGAGCTCAATCATGTGACCTCTGCCCCACCCCAACCCAGCTCGTCCTCCTCCCAGACAAAGTTGTCACTGGACCATGTGCTAGGTCTCCCAGCAGCCATCCTGCATGCTTCCTTGCCGGCTCTCCGCCCCCCGCCAGTGCCTAACTTGACACTAAGCCCAGTAGCCCTTCCTCAGAAACCTCTTCCTGGTCTACTCTCTCTTTTCCAGGCTGGGCCCTCTCCACTTCTACTCTGTTTCTGCCTCAGAGCTCATCCTCTCTGATATGGACTCCACCCAAGCCACCACCCATCTTTCCAGAACCCACATCACGTGGTTTCACCCCTAGCCAAAACTTTCTGATGGCCCATTCAATAGCTTTCACAATCTGGCCACCACCAGTCCCATTTCACCCACTGCCCTTCTCCCAGTGCTCCGCAGCCACCCCCCACCTCCCCCACCAGCATCACACTATTTGCAGGTCTTTGCAGATCCAAAGCTGCTGCTTTCCCTTTTTGGCCCTTGGAAATCACACATGCACTTCAAGTCTTAGCTCAGATTCACCGGTTTTCATATACCAGTCCTCTCTCTCCCTGGCCCAGCAGTCAGCCCTTACCTGTTTCATGGCAACAACTACCATATTTCTTTTCTTAATATTTATTTATTCGGTTGTACCACGTCTTAGTAGCAGCATGCAGGATCTTTTAGTTGAGCCATCAGAACTCTTAGCTGTAGAATGTGGGATCTACTTCCCTGACCAGGGATCGAACCTGGGCCCCCTGCATTGGAAGCTCTGTGTCTTAGCCACTAGATCACCAGGGAAGTTTCCCACGTGGGTTTTTTGGGTAGGAGTGAGTGGATCTGCATCTCCAGCTGTAAGTTCCCTAAGGCATTTCTGTATTCAGGTGCTCAGGAATATTTGAGGTATTCCCCACAATCAGCATCCGTTACATCAAAGCCAAATGCCCATGCTTCATAAATAGGTGGCTGCTGCTGCTGCTGCTAAGTCTAACGCTAAGGGCATCAAATGTACACAGTGTCACAGCTACCGAGTGACTAGGAATAAATAGGTGGCTGCTGCTGCTCACTTCAGTCATGTCGGACTCTGCGTGACCCCATAGATGGCAGCCCACCAGGCTCCTCCTTCCCTGGGATTCTCCAGGCAAGAACACTGGAGTGGGTTGCCATTTCCTTCTCCAATGCATGAAAGTGAAAAGTGAAAGTGAAGTCGCTCAGTCGTGTCCAACTCTTCGCGACCCCATGGACTGCAGCCTACCAGGCTCCTCTGTCCATGTGATTTTCTAGGCAAGAGTATTGGAGTGGGGTGAAATATGTGGCAGTAGAGGTCAATACAAGGAAATCCACAGCAGTTCTGAGGGAGACATTGTGGTTCAGGGAGACTTCATGGAGGAAGTGGACTTGAGAGACTCTCAGGTTAAAGCCACATTTAGAGTTTATTGAGCACATGCTCTACGTTGAATATTGTGTTATCACAATGAGCTTTCACCTAGATCACCTCATTTACTCTTCACACAGACCTACTAGGTATCATTATACCTATTTCTGTAGATGAGAAGATCAACGCTAAGAGCATCAAATGTACACAGTGTCACAGCTACTGAGTGACTGCTGCTGCTAAGTCGCTTCAGTCATGTCCAACTCTGTGCGACCCCATAGACAAAAGCTCACCAGGCTCCCCCGTCCCTGGGATTCTCCAGGCAAGAACACTGGAGTGGGTTGCCATTTCCTTCTCCAACGCATGAAAGTGAAAAGTGAAAGTGAAGTCGCTCAGTCGTGTCTGACTCTTAGCAACCCCATGGACTGGAGCCTACCAGGATCCTCCGTCCATGGGATTTTCCAGGCAAAAGTACTGGGGTGGGGTGCCATTGCCTTCCCCGACTGAGTGACTAGGGATGAATAAGAAGGCTGGTCTCTGACTCTTACTCCAAAGTCCAGCCTAAGGTTGAAGACCCAGTATGTGGGGAGAAAACTGCTGTAATCAGCTCAACAGGGAGTAGTATTGAGTGTGTAGGCCCACTTAGGCTCCACCCCATACATCCCAGAGAGCAGTGGAACTGAGAGGGAGGCTCTGGGGACAGTGAAGTGGCTGGAAGAGCTCTGTTTCCCTGAGACACCAGCTCCATGCAGGGGGCACACTCTCCCTGCACAGTCCAGACCTGAGGATTCAGCTGTGTCACCCTTCCCTCAGCTTGTTCTGGGGTCATGGACGGTTTTGGTGGTAAACTCTTAAGCATTTGCTTGCATTTGAATATTGCTTCCTGGTTTCCTCACTTGCTGGCCACATGACCTTGGACCAAATGCTCCACCATGCTGAATTTCAGTTTCCGCTTTCCTAACGTGTGGAAAAGAGCAGTACCTATTTTATAGCATTAGTGTGAGGTAAGAAGAAATAACACTGAATATTAGGAACTTAGTGTGGGTTTTGGCACATCCGTAAGAAATGTACCTTTTCTGGTTATTTGACCTTTGTCTGGACCTATTTGTGTTTATCAAAATGCAGCCAGCAGGTGATCTGGGGTGGAGCCTTACACACAGCAGCTTCGGGCTGGGATCACTTTTCTCCGGGCAGAAACCTCCCTACTTCGTAGCTTGGGCAGCTTCGGTCCTAGGACCTAACCTGCTGCTCAGCGCCCCTGGCGACATAGCCGCATTGCGGCCGCAGGTTTCAGGTGGGAGAGGCCGGCCCAGGAGCTCCGGGAAGTTATTTAATATGTTGGACCGCAAAGCAGTCAGGGACACTCCAGGCCCAGAGAACATTCGGTGAGGGCTGATGAGGGTCCAGTCCTCTGCACCTACCAGGAAAGTTAAGCAAGAGAAGCATAACCACACCATGTACGTTGCACATCTGGACATTTTTGACAATAAAGAGGGCACTCTTAGTCATTAATCCGAGGCTGTTGGTTAAAGCCAGGACATTGGTAACCCTGGCTAGATAGAGTCTTCCACTTTAGCAAGGTAGCAAGGCCCATGAGCCCAAGGAAAGGAACAAATTCTTTCTGGGTTGCCCAGGCAGGTGGAAGAGGGAAAACCAAGAGCAGTTGCACCCAAATCCTCGTTGTTTCAATGCTCTGGACTCCCCATCCGCCTCCAGCATCCCTCATCCCTTGTTCCAGCCAGGCTTTTCAGGCATTTGTGCTTCAACAGCGCTGTGGCCATGTCCCTTGTACATGTCTGGAGGGCACGTACGTGTTTCCAAGTCTGGAGGGCAGACTTTTTTCTGTTCTGTTCTGTGTCAGGAACAGAGTGTGTGTGTGCGTGTGCACCTGCACGCGCACACACACACACACACACGTGCGTGCGCGCTCGCTTGCTTGCATGCTCATTTGCGGAATGAGTGCGCTCCTGAACAAATCATAAATTGCTTTTCTAGCATTAACTCGGGGAAGGCAATGGCACCCCACCCCAGTACTCTTGCCTGGACAATCCCATGGAATGAGGAGCCTGGTAGGCTCCAGTCCATGGGGTCGCTAAGAGTCGGAGACGACTGAGCGACTTCGCTTTCACTTTTCACTTTCATGCATTGGAGGAGGAAATGGCGGCCCACTCTAGAATTCTTGCCTGGAGAATCCCAGGGACAGAGGAGCCTGGTGGGCGGCCGTCTATGGGATCGCACAGAGTCGGACACGACTGAAGCGACTTAGCAGCAGCAGCATTAACTAGGGCTTCTCTGGTGGCTCAGACTGTAAAGAATCCGCCTGCAATGTGGGAGACCTGGGTTTAATCCCTGGGTTGGGAAGATCCCCTGGAGAAAGGAACAGCGATACCCATTCAAGTATTCTGGCCTGGAGAATTCCCTGGACAGAGGAGACTGACAGGCTACAGTCCACGGGGTCACAAAGAGTAGGACAAGAGCGACTTTCAGCTCACAATCAGCATTAACTACCTATTTATGGGCCCATCGCCCCTCTGGATTATGATCTTCCAGGACGGTTGTTGTACTTATCTCTGTGACCCCAGCACCTAACTCAAGGCCAGGCAGAGAGTAAGTGCTCAACACAGAGGAGTCACTACGAACCAGAGAAGAGACTGGGCAGCACATAGCTTCCTACTGGCCAAGCCACCATCTCTGCCACTTTCTGGAAACTGGTGGGTCCCTGGACTTGGGAGAAGCGAGGCCAGGACTGCTTGCCTGTGCCGTGTGAAAGTAGGAGTTAGGTGGCGTTTAGATTGAAGGCAGGAGTTAGGTGGCGTTTAGATTGAAGAAAGGAATGTTCTCCTGGGGATCTAGTGTGTGTGTTAGTCGCTTAGTCGTGTCCGACTCTTTGCGACCAAGAATCTTGGACTGCAGCCCTGCAGGCTCCTCTGTCCATGGAATTTTCCAGGCAAGAGTACTGGAGTGGGTAGTCTTTTCCTTCACTGGGGACCTAGGGCAATGGACTATTTTTAAATGTGCTAGCGGGACCTGACCAGAGAGGTTGAGCAGTCTTCTGCGGGAGGGAAGCCTGGGCATGAAAAATGCTGGGGACCTTCTCAGAGGCTGAGGCTGGATTGCGCTGGGCGGGTCTGGGAAGGCGACTGAGAAAGCCAGGATTGCCTCCTGGTGTCAGATTCTAGAACTGCAGCAGAGTCCAGGAGGGTGGGGCTTGCGTTCAGCGGGGCCCGTCCACTACCTAGGGGTTTCCTTGGTAGCTCCCTCAGTCGGTAAAGAAACTGCCTGTAGTGCAGACCTGGGTTCAATCCCTGGGTCAGGAAGATCCCCTGTAGAAGGAAATGGCAACCCACTCCAGTATCCTTGCCTGGAGAATCCCATGGACAGAGGAGCCTGGCGGGCTACATACAGTCCATGGGGTCGCAAGAGTCGAACACGGTTTAGTGACTAAAAACCACCACCTCTGACTCCCCAGTAGAGAACGGAGCACTCCGGGACCAAGCCAGCTAGGCCATAGCCCCGCCCGTCCGCCACCCGACACCGCCCCTATCACCATCCGACCCCGCCCACCGCAGACCTCACCGCACCTCCCAAGGGCCGGCTCCGCGACGTTCCTGCGCCAGCAAACGTGGGCCGCTGAGAACCCGGAAGTTACGTTATAGGCGTGCGTCCCAGGGGCGGGAGTCAGCTGAGCTGCTCGGGCGACGTTGGGATCACCTGAGATCGGCTAAGGGGAACCGGTGCTCTCTTGGGGACGTGAGCTGGGTGCAGGACTGCGCCAAATTCAAGGAGGCCGGCTCTCTGATCTTCTCGCTCTATAAGGCGAGAGTAAAAAGATTCTCAGGATTTTAAAGAGGAGGAGTTGGCGGTGGCGGATTGCCAGGATCTGTCAGATTCCTGTCGAGGCTGGGGAGTCGCAGCTTCCAATCCGGGGAGACGGGGATCCCTGGGGGGAGCCCTGTTGTAATCCCTGGGACGGAGGACCCAAAGGCCGGGCACCATGGCGTCTATCCTGGATGAGTACGAGGACTCCCTCTCCCGCTCGACCGTCTTGCAGCCCGGCTGCCCCAGCGTGGGCATCCCGCACTCGGGTAAGGGAAGTGAGGGCGCCGCTGCACCTCTCGGCTCTCCTGGCATCTGCATGGGAGGAGCGGAGGGGGTGGCTCCAGGAGCTCGGGTTCACCTCCTGGACCTGCAGTCTGGATTTAGGCCCTTGGTTCTCCTCAGGTTCTTACGGCCTCCAGGCGGAGGATGGTCGAAGTTTGAAAGAGCAGCAAGCACAGCCGCGTGATCTAGGCCATGCCACTAGTCTTTCTAAGAAGGAACTGGGACTCGGATAAGGAAGTGACTTGCTTAGAGGTCAGCAGTTGGGGAAACTGAGAATAGGTTCAGATGAGAATAGGTTTCATCTGATTCAGTGTTTTTCCCATCAGTCCCCTTCTGGAGGTAAGAGAAAGAATGAGAAAAGAACTGGTGAAAGGGGAGTGTTGTAAGGGAAGGAGGGATGAGCCTAGAGGGAACTCTGTCACTGAACAGGGGAAAATGAAGTATCTTAAGCTTTTGGTAGAGCTGTTTGCAGCTGGATGGTGAGGGGAAGTTTTTGTAGAAAGCAGTACAGAGTTGGCAGAGGCATCTGAAGTGCTGGAATATTTTGAGTAGTGATAGAGAAATGAAAGTAAAGGCTAGAGAAAAAGTACCAGCAGTTTGTTAACCAACTGATTGGAAGAGTTTCTCAGGGATCCCTCTGCCCTCATTCTTCTGGAGACTCATTGAGAGCATTATTGCATGGACAGGGAGGAGGGAAGAAAATGGAACTAGACGACCTTAGTTGAGCTGGGATTGCTTGGCCAAAGACTGATAAGGGAGAACATTCAAACTTCCGCTCATTACCACCAGGAGCAGGTACATAGTGGTTTAATAGCATCCCAGGGGTTCAAAGAATCAACCCCTTACTGCTTTCAGAGGTGTGGGAAGAGCCCAGAATCTATAATGTAGCGTAGGACTAATGTAGAGGTGATTAGTAAAGTGCTTGATATATTGATATTTAAAGTGTCACTAACCAACATCCTGGGGAAGGAATATGTTAGAAGGTGGAGAGGAGCAATCTACCTCTTCTTGCCCTTCCTCTGTTTCATAGTTAACCTTTCCTTTGCTCCTTGCCTAGGATATGTGAATGCCCAGCTGGAGAAGGAAACGCCCATCTTCACAAAGCAGCGCATTGACTTTACCCCTTCCGAGCGCATCACCAGTCTTGTCGTCTCCTGCAATCAGCTCTGCATGAGCCTTGGCAAGGATACACTACTCCGGTAAATGCAGACCCAGAAGGTTTAGGAGTATAGGAAGTGGATCGGTGGTATTTTGGAACTTTTGACTGACCAGGCCTTTCTTCCATTCTGGGCAGGTGAAACAGTGATTTGGGATTTTGGGGAAATACCCTATCCTTTCGCAGAGAGAACTGATGTAGTGTAGTAGACCTGGACTCAGAGCTCAGCTCTGCCACTTACAGCAGTGCAATCTTGAGCAAGTCACCTGGTCTCTCTGAACACGTCCCTTCATCTGTTACAGACTCTGTGTGTGTGTTTAGTCACCAAGTCGTGTCCAACTCTTTGTGACCCATGGACTGTAGCCCATCAGGCTTCTCTGTCCATGAGATTTCCCAGGCAAAAATACTAGCGTAGGTTGCTATTTCCTTCTCCAAGGGATTTTCTCGACCTAGGGATTGAACCCCCGTCTCCTGTATTGCAGGCAAATTCTTTACCAATGAGCCACCAAGGAAGCCCGTTATAAACAGTACCAACCCACAAAGTTAGTCATATAGATAAGTGGAACTGTCTACAGTCCTGAAATAAATTCACTATAAGTAGAAATAAAATATCTCAATAAAACTGGAAATATGTCAAGTAAATGGAAATAATACATGACAAAAGATGTTAGCAAAATTTTTTTATCTATTCAGAACAACCATCTGAGATGAAACAAAGCTAAATCTCTGTATCACAAAAATGAATTCTAAGTAGAATAATTATTTAAATATAAAAAGTAGTGTGAATATTAAAAAATATTTAATAAATTTCTATGTTCTTGGGCTTAAGGGAGACCTTCTTACTCAAGCTAGAAAATCAAGACTCCACAAAGGAAAAGATAGATTTGACTATGTGGTAATTGCTGTTATGACAAAATAAAAATAGAAAAGCATAAATTCCTATTCCTTAAAAAAAAAAAACCTTTGAAATTAAGAAGAAAAAGACAGTTCAGTAGAAGAGGAAAGGTAAACAATATAAACAAGCAGTTCACAGAAGAAGAACTCCAAATTTCCAGTAAACATCTGAAAATAGTTTAAACCTGTGGGAAATGCACATTAAAATAACAGTAAGGGACTTCCCCAGTGGTCCAGTGCTTAAGGCTCTGTGCTTCCAATGCAGGGGACGTGGGTTCAAGCCCTGATTGGGGAACTAAGATCCCTCATGTTGTGTGGTATGGCCAAAAAATTGGGGAAAATAAATAAATAAATAAATAAAACAACTAAGATACTATTATTTTTAACCTATAATATTAGCAAGAGTTTAAAATGGCAATGTATGATGCTGGTGAAGATATAGAGAGATGGACTCATATATTGCTGGAAAGAGTATAAATTGTCACCACCTTTTGGAAAAGCAATGTCTATTAAACTTTAAAATATCTGTGACATTTCCTGGCAGTCCCACTTTGGGGAATTCAAGTAATAGAAAGAAAACTACCAGTTTGAAAGGTATATATACAAGGATGTTGATTGCAGCCATGTTTCTGGTAGGAAAAACTAGACCCAAGCTGAATGCCCATCAGGAGGAAAATGATTAAGTTGTGATTCGGCCATAAAAGGAAATATTATGCAGTTATTAAAACAATGAGAGCTGTGTCTGTTGACCCAGTGGAATGTTCATGATATCATTGAGAAAAGTAAGGTATAAATTATAAAAACAGTGATAAAATAACTTTATGTTGTGAACATGGAGAAAGATGTTAATATCATTTTTTCCTGCTGGGAATAACAGGAATTTGGAAGGAAAGTCATTAACTTTTTCTTCATACATACTTATTTTTGTTTTTAAATTTGATTGTATGGGGTCTTAGTTGTGGCACATGGGATCTTCAATGCGGGTCTCAGGCTCAGTTGCCCTGAGGCTTGTGGGATCTTAGTTCCCTGACCAGGGATCAAACCCACATTCCCTGCATTGCAAGGTGGATTCTTAACCACTGGACCACCAGGGAAGTTCCCTTTCATACAATTTTGCATTGATTCTTTGGTTAGAATGAGTGTATCATTTGAAAAGGTTTTAATAAGGGAAATACCTTAAATAGGGAATAACCTTAAGGAAATACCCCTCAAGATTACTGTGAAGATTAATTAAGGTCATACTAGCTCAAGCTCTTAGCGTGGTGCTGGGTATCTAGAAAGTGCTAAATAACCATTAGCTACTATTTGTGGTTCCCTTTTTACCCCAGCCTTCTGGGATGTCCCTGCCCATCTTCCTGGAGACACTGGGGGTATGTTGAGCAGAAGCAAAAGACTTCTGCTTAGTGACTTCTCAAAATGAAGTAGATTCTCAGAGCTGAGGGTTCTGAAGGAGGACCCCATATGTGTTTCAGGGTTTCCTTGGGATTGTATTCAGAATTTATGTGTCTGTGTAGATTTCAGGGAGGAAAGGTTGTGCCTTTCATCTGATTATAAAGAGGTCTGCTGCTGCTGCTGCTAAGTTGCTTTAGCTGTGTCCGACTGTGAGACCCCATAGATGCAGCCTACCCGGCTCCTCCATCCATGGGATTTTCCAGGCAAGAGCACTGGAGTGGGGTGCCATTGCCTTCTCCATAAAGAGGTCTGTGATTCAAAAAAAGGCTCTGCCCTCCTCTGAAGTCATGCTCTGACTCTTGTCTTGACAGCATTGACTTGGGCAAAGCAAATGAACCCAACCACATGGAGCTGGGGCGCAAGGATGATGCCAAAGTTCACAAGATGTTCCTGGACCCCACTGGTGAGTGGTGATAGAGTTCTGAGGTGGGGGTAGGGACTGTTGAGGGTGGGTCACTGCCAGGGTGGGTGGGACCTGGGGGCGGGAAAGGCAGCATCCTCTAGGGTACCATGCTTTGCCCTCCTCCAGGCTCTCATCTGCTGATCGCTCTGAGCAGCACTGAGGTCCTCTATGTGAATCGTAATGGACAGAAGGTTCGGCCCCTGGCACGCTGGAAGGGGCAGCTGGTGGAGAGTGTGGGCTGGAATAAGGCCCTGGGCACCGAGAGCAGCACGGGCCCCATCCTGGTTGGCACCGCCCAAGGGCAGATCTTCGAAGCAGAGCTTTCGGCCAGTGAGGGTGGGCTTTTTGGCCCTGCCCCGGATCTCTACTTCCGTCCATTGTACGTGCTAAATGAAGAAGGGGGCCCAGCACCTGTGTGCTCCCTTGAGGCTGAGCGGGGCCCTGAAGGGCGTGGTTTTGTCATCGCCACCACTAGGCAGCGCCTCTTCCAGTTCATAGGCCGAGTGGCGGAGGGAGCTGAGGCCCAGGGTTTCTCGGGGCTCTTTGCTGCCTACGCTGACCACCCACCCCCATTCCGTGAGTTCCCCAGCAGTCTGGGCTACAGCGAGCTGGCCTTCTACACCCCCAAGTTGCGCTCTGCGCCCCGGGCCTTCGCCTGGATGATGGGAGATGGCGTGTTGTATGGATCGTTGGACTGTGGGCGTCCAGACTCCCTGCTGAGTGAGGAGCGGGTCTGGGAGTACCCAGAGGGGGTGGGTCCCGGGGCCAGCCCACCCCTGGCCATCGTCCTGACCCAGTTCCACTTCCTGCTGCTGCTGGCAGACCGGGTGGAGGCAGTGTGCACGCTGACGGGACAGGTGGTGCTGCGGGACCACTTCCTGGAGAAGTTTGGGCCGTTGAAGCACATGGTGAAGGACTCCTCCACAGGCCACCTGTGGGCCCACACCGAGCGGGCTGTCTTCCGCTACCACGTACAGCGGGAGGCACGGGATGTCTGGCGCACCTACCTAGACATGAACCGCTTTGACCTGGCCAAGGAGTATTGTCGAGAGCGGCCTGACTGCCTGGACACAGTCCTGGCCCGGGAGGCCGACTTCTGCTTCCGCCAGCGTCGCTACCTGGAGAGCGCCCGCTGCTATGCCCTGACTCAGAGCTACTTTGAAGAGATTGCCCTTAAGTTCTTGGAGGCCCGACAGGAGGAGGCGCTGGCCGAGTTTCTTCAGCGAAAACTGGCCAGTTTGAAGCCTGCCGAACGAACCCAGGCAACCCTGCTGACCGCCTGGCTGACGGAGCTCTACTTGAGCCGGCTGGGGGCCCTGCAGGGTGACCCCGACGCCCTGAACCTCTACCGGGAAACCCGTGAGCGCTTCCGCTCCTTCCTCAGCAGCCCTCGCCACAAGGAGTGGCTCTTCGCCAGCCGGGCCTCCATCCACGAGCTGTTGGCCAGCCACGGGGACACGGAGCACATGGTGTACTTTGCTGTGATCATGCAGGACTACGAGCGCGTGGTGGCTTACCACTGCCAGCATGAGGCCTACGAGGAGGCCTTGGCCGTGCTGGCCCGCCACCGTGACCCCCAGCTCTTCTACAAGTTCTCGCCCATCCTCATCCGTCACATCCCTCGCCAGCTGGTAGACGCCTGGATTGAGATGGGCAGCCGGCTGGATGCCCGGCAGCTCATCCCTGCCCTGGTGAACTATAGCCAAGGTGGCGAGACCCAGCAGGTGAGCCAAGCCATCCGCTACATGGAGTTCTGCGTGAACGTGCTGGGCGAGACCGAGCAGGCCATTCACAATTACCTGCTGTCGCTCTATGCCCGGGGCCAGCCGGCCTCACTGCTGGCCTACCTGGAGCAGGCTGGGGCCAGCCCGCATCGCGTGCATTATGATCTCAAGTATGCGCTGCGGCTCTGCGCTGAGCATGGCCACCACCGTGCTTGTGTCCACGTCTACAAGGTCCTGGAGCTGTATGAGGAGGCTGTGGACCTGGCCCTACAGGTGAGCCGGTGATCCTTGACCCCATCTGGGAGAGAGGACTAGAAAGCAAGACATGCTGAAAGTTGGGGGGGTGGGACCGTGGCTAAGGGGTGCTGGCCTCTCTCGCAGAGGAACTGTTGTATAGAGGTGAAGAACACGACTCAGAAGTCAGGGTTTGAATTCTGGTTCTGTCTCCTACTAGGCTGTGTGACCTCAGACTGGTTTCTGAACCTCTTTTTGCCTCAGGTTATTCAACTGCAAAATGGGGATAATATAATAAGCACTTCCCTCACAGGTAAGTTCTGCATACATGCTAGCCACAATTGCAGAATGGGAAGGTGCTGAGTTGCATTGCTCAGATCATGAATTATTACCTATTTAGGATTGTATAAAGTGCTATTAAAATTTGAGGGAATTTCCTGGTGGTCCAGTGGTTAGGACTGTGCATTTTCACTGCTAAGGGCGTGGGTTCAATCCCTGGTCAGGGAACTAAGATCCTGCCAGCCATGCATTGCAGTCAAAAGAAAAAAAAAAAAAAAAATCAAATTCCTGGGTTTGAATCCAAGACTTACTGAATCAGAATGTCTGGGTGAGGGCCCAAAAATCTGTATTTTGGGTATTTCCCAAGGTGATTTTTAACTTCACTAATATTGCAGGCCCACCATTAATAAGTAGCATTTGCGTAGCTCTGACAGGGACAGGCTCGTTACTGACAGGCCTTCCTGTTTCAGGTTCCTTCCTGTTTCAGTAGCCCCTATTTCAGCTCCCAGAAGCCCGATCTTTCTTGTTGCCAGGAGTGCTGGGCATCTGTCTTTCCCACAGACTCTGCCCTGAGTGGGGAGGGGACTTGACCCTAACACTCTCAGCTTCCCCACAGGTGGACGTGGACCTGGCCAAGCAGTGTGCTGACCTGCCTGAGGAAGACGAGGAGCTGCGCAAGAAGCTGTGGCTGAAGATTGCGCGGCACGTGGTGCAGGAGGAGGAAGATGTGCAGACGGCCATGGCCTGCCTGGCCAGCTGCCCCCTGCTCAAGATTGAAGATGTGCTGCCTTTCTTTCCTGACTTCGTCACCATTGACCACTTCAAGGAGGCCATCTGCAGCTCACTGAAGGCCTACAACCACCACATCCAAGAGCTACAGCGAGAGATGGAAGAGGCCACAGCCAGTGCCCAGCGCATCCGGAGAGACCTGCAGGAGCTGCGGGGCCGCTATGGCACCGTAGAGCCCCAGGACAAATGTGCCACCTGTGACTTCCCCCTGCTCAATCGCCCCTTTTACCTCTTCCTCTGTGGCCACATGTTCCATGCTGACTGCCTGCTGCAGGCCGTGCGGCCCGGCCTGCCAGCCTACAAGCAGGCCCGGCTCGAGGAGCTGCAGCGAAAGCTGGGGGCTGCTCCACCCCCTGCCAAGGGCTCTGCCCGGGCTAAGGAGGCTGAGGGGGGCGCTGCTGCTGGGGGGCCCACCCGGGAACAGCTCAAGGCTGACCTGGATGAACTTGTGGCCGCTGAGTGTGTGTACTGTGGGGAGCTGATGATCTGCTCTATTGACCGGCCCTTCATCGACCCCCAGCGCTACGAAGAGGAGCACCTCAGTTGGTTGTAGGAAGATGTCAACCCCAATAGGCGGGCAGGCAGTTGAGGGGCTGTCCCTTCTTGGGAAAGCCACGGCATCATCTGTGCTCAGTCTCCTGGAGGCTGCTGGGCTGGGACGGTGGTGGGGGAAGTGCAACTATCCCTCTTGCCCTCGGGTATCAGCTGATGCTTTCTGCCGGCTGCCTGTGCTGGTCTTCAAAGCTGCCTTAGAGCTGCTGTTTTGCCCAGGCCATAAGCCTGCTTCCCAGTAGAGGGCCATAGGCTGGAGAAGTCAGAATTGTGACCCCATCACTATCCCCCTGCGTGTAACAGCTCTTTTCCTTTTCACTCTCCACACACCTGTTCTTCTGGAGCATTACCTCCTATCCTAGCCTTCCCTTTCACTGTGGCTCGTCTCTCTCAGAAGCGCTCTCTTCTGTCTTCCTCTCTGTCCCACAGGTGAAAAGACGAGCCCCCCAAGCCCTGGGCATGGGTTGGGGTGAGAAGTGGGGCTGATGGTGGGCCTGATCTTGTACACACACTGTCTGGGGCTCCAGTGTGAGGGGTGCCCTGGGGCAGAGAGCCTCCTGGAGGACAGTGGGAGATGGTGATGAGGTGGAGAGCATTAAACTGTCTTCACTGCCCTGGTACTCTGGAGTTGGTGCCTTTGTGTTGATGCTGGGGAGAGTGGTGTGTGAGTGATCTCTGAGGGGGCTGGGTGCCACAGGAAGCTGCCAAGGCCCTGCATACTTTCAAGCCTTGGCCCTTGTTCCTCCTGGAGATGTGACAGGATGAGTTTTTGATTCTTTGCCTTCACTCTATTCTTTCTGACTCCAAGCTTGGGTTGGGCTTTAAGGCCTACCCTCCCAAGTCTGGGCTTCCTTGGTAACTCAGCTGGTAAAGAATCCACCTGCAATGCAGGAGACCCCAGTTCAGTTCCTAGGTCAGGAAGATCTCCTGGAGAAAGGATAGGCTACCCACTAGTATTCATGGGCTTCCCTGCTGGCTCAGATGGTAAAGAATCTGCCTGCAATGCAGGAGACCTGGGTTCAATCCCTGGGTCAGGAAGAACCCCTGGAGGAGGGCATGGCAACCCACTCCAGTATTCTTGCCTGGAGAATCCCATGGACAGAGGAGCCTGGCGGGCTACACACCTTGGGGTTGCAGAGTCTCAATGGAGCGACTAAGCACGGCACTCCTAAGTCTAGGAGCAGGGTCTGTTATTCCCTTTGGCCAGCAGATGGTGCTGCTCCCCACAGAACTCTCCACACTCAGGCAGCTGGGGGTGCTGACTTCTCAAGTCTTGGTCTATTCCCTCCCTGGTTGTCCCAGGAGTTTTCTGCTAATCTCAATGCCTAATCATAAATCTAAGCCCCTCATTCTTCCTACCTCCTCTGGTTCTTACACATGCTAGATTTTGCTTGCCTGTCTCTTCACCGGCCTGGAACCCTGCCTTCTCAACTTCAACCCAATTTTGATATTGCCCTACCACTATTTGGCATTTAATCATAACACTGTTGTTTGTTTCATTTTTTCGTGGAGTCTTAACCACTGGACCACCAGAGAAGTCCCTTAACCGTAATGCAGAGGTCCACCATGGAGGTGAGACTGCTGCTGCTGCCATCCATAGCATTTGGCAGATATGTTTTCTCCCCATCTAGCTCCTATGACCTACCCATCCCCCCCAGCTTATACTTCTTTAGTTGTGGCTTTAGGCTAAGCCCTAGGAAGTCCTGAAGCAGGGCCTTCCTGTGACATCAGCTGAGCACCCTTTGCTCCATGGACTGGTGTTCACAGTCCACTGCCCAGCTTTATGGGTGTGGTCAGTCAGCTGCCCAGACTGAGACGAAATAACTAGTGAGTGTTCCTGGAATCAGGCTGGGGTCAAGTCACCTGGCCAGTGACGGCAGGCTTCTCTCTCTTGCCCGGGCAGCCTAATCCTCTCCCAAGACATTTATCCTCTGCAGTTCTGGGACAATCTTGTCCTGCTGATTCTTCCCCAACCACTAGAACAACAAGGTTTGTTCATGGCCCCTGCCAAGGGATAGGGCCAGAAGCTGTCCATCTTTGATGAGCCTCAGACCCCCCATCTTCCCCCTGAAGCAAGAGTAGAAACAAAGGGGGGTATGGTCCCATCCTAATCCTGTTCCCTTTCCAGTGCCCCAGGAAGACTTAGGGGGCCTCCTGCTCCCTTCCTCTTCATGTGGCCTAAGGCTCCCCTCACACCTAGACATGCCCAGTCCAGGGCTCAGGGTACTGCTCCCCACTGTCTACTAGGTAAATCTTGGCCTACCACTGGCCTGGTCACTTGCTTACTTGGAACAGCTTGAGGCTTCTGTTTTTGCATATAATGTGTGCCTAATAACATGTTAGTTAAGCAAAGGCTGCCCTACTGCTCCCTCCTCCCAGAAGACTTGGCTAAGACAGCCTAGGACACCCCTGCCCCTTCTGTCCTCTCTTAAGCCTGCCCATCTGGTCCTAGGCTGCTTCCTCTTTCCTGGAAAAAGGCCCCAATCTTCTCTGGCACCAACAGAATGGGGTTCCGTTGAGTCAGGACAACGGGAAGCCACGGCTCTTAGATCCCTGGAAACCAAGCAAGGCCTGGAGTGGAGGGAAGAGAAAAGGCCTTCAGGGCCTTGGCCCTAAGCCTGGGGGGAGGACCAAGAAGGGGTGGGGTGGGGTGGGGGAGCAGCTGCGTGGGCAGGGGCCAAGATGAATGAGCTGCTTCTGGAGCGGTCACTGGAAATAGGAGGAGTGGCCACAGTCAGTGACGCTGGGATCAGGGCAGGAGGCCTGTAAACAAGGAAGCCACCTGGGGGAGATGCAGGGCGGCCACTGGTCCTGGGGAGCAGGTGCTTCCTGAGGCCCGCCCTTGAGAGGGCCCTTGGGGGGGGGGCTGCGGGGGGGCGCCTGGCTGAGTCAGCAGCGGGCACTAGGGGGCGCTGTCTACTGGCTTCCCTAACCCACCAGCTCCTTTCCTCTGCCCCAGGGGGAGTGGCCCCCGAGGGTGTGCCCGCCCCACGTCTGAGGCTCGGCCGACTGCCCACCGCCCTTCTCCTGGCCAAAGCCAACCCTGGCAGGGAGGGCCCAGGGCTCAGAGCCCGGACAGCCCAGGAGTGAGTTCATTCCCCAGGGACCACCGACTCCCAGAAGTTCCTGCTCAGCCCCCTCTTGCCCCGCTGCGCCCAACTCGCGTCGCTGGCGGGACACCCTAATCCCACTGGTTGGGAGGGGGCCACCAGGCTCCAGGCTGCCCTTGGTGCTGCCCCCCTGGCGCCAGGGAAACAAAAGGTTAGGGGGCCCAGAGGGAGTTATCTGGCCCCACTACCAAAACCGGGAGAGGGGGCAGGGAAGGGGGCCAAGAGGGGCACACCTCCTCCTCACTCCCTCAACTCTGCAGATTCTTCGAGACACTTTCACAGGCGGAAATTCCCAGAGGTCAGAGGAGGGAAACGGTTAATTCCTTTTATTCAATGGGTCCCCCCTACTCGCCTCCCCCCAACTTCCTCCCTCCACTTCCCGCCCCCCCGTGTGAACAGGAAGTGGAGAGGAAAAGGCTCTGAGCAGTGCAGCTGGGAGCAGGAGGCAGGGAGTGGGCGGCAGGCTTAGTGCCAGCCCTGCCCCTCACGGTTACTTGCTGGAGGGCCAGACCCACTGTGGTCTGGGAAAGAACCTGCAGTCCCGCGGGCGGGTGGCAGCAGAGCCGGGAAACAGCCTTGAGTGCGAGCGCCCTTCCCTCAGCCTGCTTCCAGGTCAGAGGCTGCTGCACCGAGGGTGCAAAGCGTCCTCTGCCGAGACCCAGCTGCCCTTGCCACTGCAGCCCCACCCCCACTGCAGGCTGGGCATCCCGAGGCTGGCAGGCATCTCTTCAGGCAGCCGCCGGTCCTGGCACCAGCTCCAGCCACTCAGCCCCTTGGCCCTGCCAGTTCTTTGAAGCTCATGCAGCGCTTCCTGTTTGGGGCAGGCGATGCCAGGGCCCCTCCCCCACCATTGTTCTGTAGAGACCATAGGTCCATCTGTTGCCCCATGGTGGGGCCCCTAGGCAGTGCCACAGGGGAGCAGCCCCACAAAGGACCCTGCTGGCAAGCTTTGCTTACATGGAGCAAGGCTGGGCCCTGCAGCAGGTTGAGGGTGAATGGTGGTCAGAGGCAGGGCCAGGATGAGCAGTGGGACAGAAGGAGAATGCTAGATAGTTCTAGGGCCACCCTCTGCTTCCTCCTTCACCTAGAGCATGCGGACTATACATACTGGGAGCTATGCACGCTGAAGCCACCAGGAGAGGGACACCATTCTTATGCCCAGCTTCCAAAATGGAAAACGGAGGCACAGGGACAACTCTGTCTAGGGCTGGCCCATAAAGGAGCACCAAGTAGGGTCCTTCTTTCAAGGTGATTAGCCTTGCCCACTGAATGCCCTCTATTAGGGGCTTTCCTCTCCGTGAGCAGCTTTGCCTTTTCTCAGCTTTCACCTTGAAGTAGCCTGTGAACTAAGCAGCAGGAGCCAAGAGGTCATAGGAGGTTAGGGTGGCCCTTGGCTGGTGACCACAATTGATGTCCACTGAGAACAAGCCCAAGCAGGCCTGGAAGAAAAGGAGAAAGGGACATAGGTTTGACCCCCAGGAAGGTGGGTGCTACTTCTGGTTTCCAGGCTGCTGTGGCCAAAGGTCTATTTGTGTTTCCCGGGTGGAGAGGCAAGTGCCATGTGTCTCTAGCTCACCTCCTCTGCCGAGGCCTGATCTCATGGCTCTGACCTTAACCTGCTTCCTGCCATAGGGCTAGGAGCCCAGACATGGCTTCCTGCATTTCCCTCACTAGATCCTCTGGCTTCTCTCCCCAGCCCAGGACCTGCCTTGATCACGGCTCCCAGAAGGTCAGAGTTGCAGGGACCTCAGGTGGAGGTCATAGAGTGCTGTGGGACCCTTATTCAAATAAAAGCATCCCTTATGTATGTCCACTACCTTATACTGATATGCTGAGCTTCCCTGATGGGATCTGGGCTGGAAGAAGGCAGGGAACATCCCTACTCACCATCCTTTCTCCCCCATCCCAGTTTCTATGAGATGCCAGGATGCCCAGAATCCAAGTTGGAAAAACCACTGAGCTGGCAACCCCACCTCCTGCTCTTATAGATGCTGAATCTAAGAGGAGAAATTTGTGATACACCAGGCTCCATCCAGGATCCAGTCCCTTCTCCGTGAGATTCAGCATCAGTCAGTAATGATCCCACACCTTCTGGGAGCCAGATACGGTCCTAGACCCTTTATTGTGCTCGCTCTCCATCTCCAGTCAGGTGGGTTGAGCTGAGAGACAGGGAGGCAATCTGGAAAGAGCAAGTGCAAGTCTTTGCTCTGCTGTTTACCAGCTGTCAGTTTAATCACACCCTCAGAACCTCAATTTCTTCACCTGTTAAACTCAAACATAATAGACCTTGAGAGGCTCATGTGAGCCTAAGGGAGAGCAGGGCAGCACATCTGTGGTTAACCCAGGGCCCAGCGCCCACACACCCCTGATGCTTGCTTCACCTCCACTCTCCTTGTGCCTGTTCCTCTAGAGCTGAGAGCCTGTGACCCCCCTCTCATGGCTCTCCCCTCACGAACCCTTTTGATCACGTCGGAAGTCGGAGTGGAATTGGAAGAAAGACGCTTACTTGAGATTTTTCAGCTTCTCAAAAGATGATGGTTCTGGGGAGAAGAGGTTCAGAATGAGTATTCGAGAGGAAGCCCTCAAGCATATAGAGTGTGGCCAGTGAGGTGGGACGGGGTGCTGTTTGGGGGCGGGGTCTGATCTCCTGGAGGAGAGAGGGCACTACTCCAGCTCCAGGGAACAGATATGAGAGCCTGAGGGGACTAGGCCAGGCATGGCTCTTCTGCCAGCTTGCCATTCTGGTCCAGCCCAGAGCTTGCACAACAGCCTGGCTGGCTGGCACTCCCCAGAGAGCCTCAGGAAGTCCCCCTTGTCCCCCCTTGACCTTTGACCTTTTGGGCCTGCTGCAGGCCAGAATTCCAGGCAGCTGTCCTCTCTTTACCTTCTGTCCCTGGCGATTTCCCTTTAAGGCTGGGACTCAGAGACACCCCAGACTCCCACCTTACAGTTCATCTTTTTACATGCTCCCAGTACAGACCAGCTGGAGCCTCCCTTAGGGCAACTCGCTCTGTGAGCCAATGGGGACCCCTGGCAACAAAACAGTATCCTTGGCATCGGAAGGGCCCAGTCTTTACAGGGGAGCCCCCCAACAAGTGCTCCTGAACTCCAGACATCCGACTGGAGCCAGGCCCGACTTTTAGCCTTGTCCCAAAGTCCAGGGGGTGAAGCCAGAAACAGCAGACGGAACTCCTCTTCCTCCCCGTCATCCTCCGAGCGCAGTCAGGAGAACCCTTGGTACTGTTCCACTTTAAACCATGTTGTACCTCACGGCACTTGGCTCCGCAATCAAATAATTCCCTTTGGTTTTTCTAGCGGACTTTTTGCTTTTATTTTTTAGGGTTTCTAGGCTTTTTTCTTTTTAAGCAATCAGTCTAAATTTGTCATCACACATCCCCCATTTCCGCCCCCAAGGGCCTCCTTTTCATCCCCTGGAATCTGGAAACCATATGTGTGGGCAGAAACCCCCAGCATCCCCCAGGCACCCTGGCTAGGCTTGGCCTCCACAGGGGCAGCCTGATAGCTGGGGGAGAATCTACAGACTGGGCTGGGGCTGGAAAGGGAGTTTCTCTTTGGACCTTCCCAGCTCAGGCCATGGAGAAGCCGTGTGGTCTAGTGGTTAGGGCTGGAACACACGAGTTCTGTCCCCAGCCATCTCTTTGACTAATGCCAGAAGCCTGGGAAAGTCCCCTTGGTACCCAAGGGACTCAGTTTCCCCACCAGCTGAGAGTCTCAGAGCTTCACTTGCTAGCTCATCTCCTATCTGCCTTGGTAAAGAGTTTTTGATCCAAAAATTTTTGCTCTGTCACAAGCTGTGTGATCTTGACAAATGGCTTCATCTTTCTGAACCTCAATTTCCTCTTCTGTTAACTAGAGAGTGTTATTCTGCCTGTCTCCTGGTTGTTTTTAGGCTTAAATAAGACAACATACTCTCAAGGACCTAGCGTCAGGCTGCTGTTAAAAAAAGCTCAATAAACAGTGGTTGTTATTGTTAGCAATAAGTAGAAATATGTAATGAGGTGGGAGTGTGTTCTCAGCAGGCATGGCTCCGAGGCCCAACCTGCCCCTGCCCCTCCTGCCTAGGCTGCCAGTCTGGACCTTCCATGGGCCATCTCAGCTCTAGAAGGGGCAGGGATGTGTTACCAGTAACTGTGGATCAGGGCCGAAGCCCTGCTGCTCTTCCCTGTCTCCATGACGACCCCAGCCCCTCCCCTCCTTCCTTCCTCGGGAGCTTTCTGTTTACTGTAAACAGCTGCCCCAGCTCTGCCCTAGCTGATCCCGCCCAGGGCCAGCCAGACCCTCTATGAAATGGGCACAGGCTAGATGTATGAAGGTCTGGGCCCAGCATCTGGGCTCCCCAGCCTTGAACAGGCTCTGCTTGGCCACCTTGACCAAAGGGAAGGGATGGAGGGGGAGAAGGCGTTACCTCAGACTAGGGCAGCCAGAGCCTCAGAGACAAGGAGCAGATGGAGCATAACTGGAGAACCATGTTGAGAGAGCCTGACAGAGAGGCCTCTGGCTTAGCCTTGGACTGACCTGGGTTCAAATGCTCACCTAGATTTGCTTACCATGTGACCTCAGGCTGGTCATTTAGCTTCTCTCGATTTCACTCAGTTTATTGATTTGTAAAATGGAGATTATGATACCTTCCTCAGAGGATTGGTTGGTATTTAGATTGGTGATAATGCATGTACATTATCATGATGTATTGCCAGCCAGCGTTGATGATGTCTGAATTTATCATTTCACCTCTCAGATGCTCTCATGCTCAGGGACCTTGCACGAATCCCTGTCTCTTCCGCCACCTCACATGCCTCAGTCACACTAACCTGCAGGCTTGGGTATGTATACACGCAGCAAACACATACAAGCCAGGCAATGAAGTGAAACTCAAAAGTGTCTGAGGCAGGAGAGAATCTTCATGAAAGCAGAGGAAGAGTCGAGCTGTTTCCTAAGCCGTTACTTGGGCCTAAGTGGCCCGTCACTGGAGCTGGGGTGTCCGTGTGTAACACCATCACCAGGTCACCAAATCTGCCTAATTCTCTCTCCAATCAGTCCCCAGGATCACACCCACCCTCCTCACTCATTTGACCACAGTGCAGGAAGAAAGGGGACGTTGTTAGGGTATGGCTCCCCTTTCCTGGGGTCAAGCTTTTGAGGCAAGATGTCTGGGACATGAGGGTCCTGGCTCCCAGCTCCCAAGGGGCCCACATTGGCTCCATTGATTCTCCAGCGTCCTTGGAAGGACCAGCCAGTTAGTAGAGCCAAAAAGGGAAAAATACAGACCTGCCATTCCCCTGACCACCAGAACCAGGGCAGGCTGGGGTTAGGCAGGGGCATTCATTGATTTGAGTCATTCCCAAAAAGGACCATGAGTAAGTGTGGCTCTGGATTTCCAGGTCCTACTCCCCACCAAGAGGCCTGCTGGGGTCTTCCAGGACTGGGTCCCTGTTGGCCCCAGGTATGGCCCTGGGGCTCCGCCTTGGACTTGGCTCATTATGGAACAGGGAGTCACAGCTGGGGAGACTTGCGGGCTTAGCTGACTCTGCTCCCACACCCCTTGGCCAACAACTGGGCCCAACTCTGGGATTTCTGTTCTCACCGGGGCCTGGGCTGCATGAGGAAGGAGAGGAGCCCCCAGCACTAAGTCAGCCCATGGACAGGGCTGGAAATCCCCCACTTCTTACCTTGGCTGGTTGAGGAAACAGCCTCCCGGCAGAGGGCCGCCTCCCGCCAGGGACTTTTCTCTTGGGGTGACACAGCATCCAGGGCAGCTAGAGGGACCCTAGCCGCACTTCAGCCAGCCTGGGGTATAGGGACCATCACACACGACCACTTTCTCCCTGGTGGGAAGCGTGGCAGCCAAAGGTCCTAGAACCCAACGGGAACACAGGGGGCCTGAGAGGGTGGGCAGGGAGAGGGGAGGCCACAGCGGGTAGTAATGGCCCAGAAAGTCCACAATGCTGGTGACGTACGGGTGTCCGACCCGGCCCAAATGGTTCTGCACCCAAAGCTCACCAGCCCCTCCTCCACAGTTCCCTTCCCCCACCCAGTCTGAAAGCTCTCACTGATCTCCCAGAGTAGTAGTCTCCAAATTGTTTAGATTATGAATATCTCTGTATAGGTTATATAGTACCGTCAAAACACATATTAAGTATTATTAAAGTTCAACTTATTTTTTAGATAAATAATTAATCTCAGTAGAAATTCTATTTCCTTCACCCCCTGGACAGATAGCCTTGCCCACCCCTGCACACAGCCCACTGTGGAGCCTATGACCCAGAGACAGGAGGGTCCTTTTCAGAGCTGATCATCCACCTTGCAGGAGGGTGCAGGGCATGGGAGGGGACAGGCTAGTTTTCTAAATACATTTGCAAACCACAAACAATAGAGTAACCCACATCTAAAGCCCTTCTGTTTGTTGTTGTGAACCTTAAAAGAAACATGGTCATCTTAGGTAAGGCCATATTGCTGCAATCCAGGTTATGCTAAAGCTCCCCACCCCGAAAGCCCAGGTGGCCCCTCCCTAGAACCATAGCACCTCATGTAGAAAGTGAGCATTTATCGAGGAAGAATACAGAAGCCCAGGTTGTGTGTGTGTGTGTGTGTGTGTGTGTGTGTTGTATATCCACATATGTGACTGTGCGCCTAGGATGTACCATTCAGACAGAACTTACCCCATGGGCACTGCTGAGTGGCCTGCTCTTCCTGGCCCGCTAGAGGGAAGGCAGGCCCCAGACCCTCTCCCTGCCCTCGGGCATGTGACCCAGACCATGGATCAGCCCTCTTAGCAGGGAGCAGGGCCCCCTCAGGCAGAGGATAGGGGCCTGACTTTTCTCCCAAGGCCAGAGTTGTCACTGGCTCCAGCTGGCCTGGCTGGCTCTTGGGCCAGCGCTTCCTCCTTGGTTCAAAAGCCCTGCCCTGGAAGGGTGGCAGAGAGGGAGGGTGAAGGGAGGGCTCAACCTCCAGCCCCCTCCCCCCTCACTGACAGCTGTAATCTGCTTGGGAAAATCTCTTTTTTTTCCGCACAGGAAAAAATATTAGTTGTCCCGATAACAAGGAAAACAAAATCCAGCGCAGGGCATCAGAGACTTCCTGAGGCGGGAAACAATGTCCAGGGAGCTCAGTGGAGAAGCCCAAGCTGGGAGGCTGAGGGGGAGCTGAGAGAGGACACTGGTCCAGGCCTATCCGGCCGGCGGGGCAGGGAGGGGGACGGGGGGGGCGGTGTTGGGGAGTGAGATGACAGATCGAGGAACTTGGAAAAAAGATTTCCCCCCCAAAACCTTGAAGTCTGGGCTGTTGAGCTATATCCGGGAAATGATTCAGGACCAGCGCACGTCCCTGAACCGGGTCGAGCTCCATCAGCTCAGGTGCTCTGAGTCTATCTCTCTTCCCTCCTGCTCCCCTGTTCGCCTGGTGTTGTCTGGGGGGCTGGGGGTGAGATAGAAGGGTCCCTTCCTGGGGGCCTGAAGAGGCCATGGGAACCTCCCCAGCCATCTTGCCTTGTCTGCCCAGAACGGCTTCCCTGGGTAACTTTCCACTGGGGGAGGGGGTTTCAAGAAGACTTTCAAGAGGACTTTCCCAAAGGCCCCACCCCCAGGCCTCGGAGACTGTTGCCCATTTCCCTCTCCGCTCAGGGCACCTGCACTGTTTGGTCCAGTAGGCAAGACCTCTGATCACGATGGGCTTGGGGGAGGGGGAGGTGAAGCCCTAGGGTTTAAAACAGGGCACTGTGCTCCAAACAAGCGATAGTTCTGAACTCTGGCTGCACTCTGGGTCACTTAGGAATCTTTTGGAAAAGACCAGTGCCTCCTAGGCCTCATCCCAGATCGATTACATCAGAACCTCTAGGGAGCAGCTCAGGTGATTCTTATCACCTGAGTCAGGGCTGAGAACCCCTGCTCCATGAACCTCTGACCCTTGGGTCACTTGCTGGCTGATCCCCTTCACCTCTAGCATCAGCACTGGCCTCACAGGATTCTAGCTCCTCTGAATTTACCACCTTGCTGGTGGCTCCAGAGGTGCCCACAGAGCTCCCTGACCAGCTGGAGGCCAGCTGCTCAACCCAATAGCAGGTTCTGGGTTACCCCGCCCCCTCCCTCTGCTCCTTCTCCTTCCCCCTGGGCAATGACGCCTGGGGCCTTTGTTCTCAGCCAACAGGAGTGTGACCAGAAACCTACCCGCAGCTTAATTACAGCCCCATTCACTGGCCATAGGCTGGCCATGGTCCATACTCAACCTGCCCAGCTCTCCCGCCCAGCATCCCCCACCCCCACCCCACCCCCTACGGCCTGCAGCCCAGGCAAGCCCAGCACAGCTCCTCTCTACTTCCCAGGGTCATCTCCAGTTTTGTTCTCAGGATGATCAGAGGTTCCTTCCCCACAATGCCCTTAGCCCTTGCTCTGCACAAAATTTAGGGTCCTCAGGGACATCGCTGCTCTGAGCCTTTGTGACTATCCCCAGCAACTGGGGGGCCCTGCCAGAGTGCTGCTGCTGTGCCATGCCAAATACTGAGCTTACTCTAAAGTCAGACTATTTCTGATTCTTTTTTTTTTTCTTGGTTCATTTTTAAATGTTCATAAGCATGTCCCAGTCTCCTAAGAGCTTTGTCTACAAGGGGATGTGCACACACAGAAAGCCACAGCCCCTCCTCTCAAAGGCTTTCTCAAAACATAGGGAGGGACTGTAATGAGCTATCATGAGGTAACTACCATCTAAATTCCTTGAAACCTTCTCATGAATTCCCCACCAGCACAGTGCATGGAGTATTTTGAACACTCTAGAAATGTTTGTTGAATGACTATTTGCTTCTTAAGTGGAGCACAGTATGTACCTCCCCTGCTGCTGCTGCTGCTAAGTTGCTTCAGTCATGTCCGACTCTGTGCGACCCCACAGACGGAAGCCCACCAGGCTCCCCTGTCCCTGGGATTCTCCAGGCAAGAATACTGGAGTGGGTTGCCATTTCCTTCTCCAGTGCATGAAAGGGAAAAATGAAAGTGAAGTCGCTCAGTCGTGTCCGACTCCCAGCGACCCCATGGACTGGAGCCTACCAGGATCATCCGTCCATAGGATTATCCAGGCAAAAGTACTGGGGTGGGGTGCCACTGCCTTCCCCTAGCAGTACACATAAAAGAAGATCTCTCGGGGGTCTGGGACAAGGTGGAGTTCCAGTGGCATCAGATGGGGGGAGTGGAGGGTAGAATGAGCTGGGGCCTGGGGCCTGACTGAAGAGAACTCACTAGGGTCTTTTTTTGCTTCTGGCCAGGCTTTTCCAGGTGAGGGGCTTACAGGTCCTCAAGGTCTGTCCAGAGGGCCAGTGGGTTACCATTCCCTCTGTCCAAGTTGTCTTGCCCACCTGCAGAATCACCAGAGATCTTGAAAGGCTGGACCACAGACCAAGATTCTCCCTTCTTGGCCTGGGATTCCCAGGGGTCTGCCCTTTCCCCCTGGAGAAGACCACCCCGGCTCCCAACCTTCATCACAGCCCTTTCCAAACAGGTGGAAAATGCTCTGGACAAGTGGCCACCTGGCTACAGGAAAGGGGAAGCCCCAGCACAGGTCCCTGGGGCTTCATCCTCCCCCAGGGGGAAATGATTGGCCGAGAAGCCACTGCCTGCTCCCCAGAAGCTAAGGCTCTGACCCTTGGCCTGGGCAGCACGCAGCAGGCTTCAGGAGCTTGGGGTGAGGGGGCTTAGAAGGGAGGGGCTCCAGTCCCAGCTGCCTAGCTTTGGGTACTAACAGGCCACGCCGGGGGGCAGCCGAGATTGGGGGGGGGGCACCACCACCTGCTTTTCCTTGTTTTGTTTTCAGGGCACTAATTACTGTGCTGAGCTCTGAGCTGCCTAATGAGGCCGTTTGGATTTCCTGTTGTTCTGGCTTCCCAAGACCCTTAAAGGGCCAGCATCACTCTAGGAGCGTGCCCGGTGGGACACCAAGTGCTCTGGTGAGGGTGAGCAAGAAGGGGCTATCCCTAGGCTTGGCCTGAATGCCAAGGGCAGTGAGAGGGGCTGATCCAGTAATTTCCCGGCCACCCTCACACCTTCCATGAGGACCTGCTCAGAAGTGCCCTTGCCGGAAGCAGGAGCTTCAGAACGGTGTAGCCTGGCCAGAGTATGCGGTGGGGGGAGGGAGAGGCAAGGAGGCCAGGACCAAGGAGGAAAGGCTGGTGATGTCACCAGTGCCCAGACTGTGAGAACCACTGCAGCACCAGGCAGGAGGGAAACGCGGTGACGTCCTGTTCCCCTCACCCTGGAAAATAAACACTTGTTGTCTGAGCAGCCAGTGCCGCTTCCGAAGGGCCAGGCCTGCCGAGTTAGAGGCTCGGAAATGGGCCTGAGCCCAGCTTTGAGCAAAGGTTTTTGCTCAAGTTGCATCCAGAAAGGCCTGTGGGTCAGGCTGCCTCGAGCTCAGCACCTCTACAGCACACCACCCAAACGGGGCGTACAGGGTACATTCGCCCCCTTCTGCACCTTAGCTCTCATCTTTGCACAGGGAGGAGCTGCAGACAGCTAGAGATGCCAGGGAAGCGCTTTCCATGCTTGCGGGCTGCAGATGCACTGGCAGGGCATGCAGTGGCGGGGCTCACCCGCCTCCTGAGTCTCCCTTAGATTTAAGGCACAGCCTCAGCCCCGACACCTGTCCCGAGTGCTCCTCAGGCTGCCCTGAACTGTGGGTCCCATGGGCCCCAAGAGGCCTGGTCCACAATGCCCTCCCCCACAGACAGGGTGACGACATTGTTGTTCTTATACGGGGCCTTCCGCCTGGAGTTCCGGCTCTGCTAAATGGTGGGAATGAGGGTCCCAGGGACAAAGCCAGCCTGGTTCCCGCAGCCACCTCAGAATGGACGGAATCCCCATTGTGTGCGGGCGCCCCGTGCCCGCCCTCCCCTTGCCCGCGCCGGACATGCCAACAAACAGCTCATTGAGCCCGGGGGAGGGGCCCAGGAGACAACAATGTCCCCCAGCGGGCCAGGGCAGTGAGCTCAGCTGGGGGTGGGGGCTGCCATGGAGGCCGGAGGGCGATGATCTCAGCCTGGGGAGGGCCGGCCTTTGCGACAGCCTGACCCTAGCCTGGCCTCCCGGTGAGGCTGACAAGGCTGACGGGGCTGGCCTGGCCTCGCCCTTGCTGCCCCACCTCCGGAGCCGAGCTGGGAATTGACTGGCACTTCTCACGGTTAAACTGCCCCAGCCCAGGGCGCCAGGCAGGCGCAGCAGGGAGGCCCTCAAGACCCAGCAGAGCCACCTTAGACCCAAGAGGCTGGTGGACCCTCCCTCTGGCGGTGCCACTCCAGAAACCCCTCAACGAGGCCCAAACAGAGCTCTCCCACACCACCAGTCTCTGATCACAGCAGGACTTTTGGATCAACCAGAGCATGTACTTTCTATAACCAGAACCACCTAAGGAGCAGGATCAGCCTGAGGAGGAGGTGAGGATCCTGTCTCTAGAGATATTCAAGCACATGGGTGTAGAGTAAGGGGTGGGCCTGCCTAGGTGCTCTTGAGAGCTTACCTCATCCTGAGTTTCTAGATATAAGGCCCCAGCTCATTCCCTTGAGACACCTGTAGCTTCCTTCTGTGGGTTTCAGGCCTGAAGATGGATGAATCCAGGCTTGACCCAACCCTTTACCCTCTTTCAGGCAGGCTGCCAGGAAGGGCCTCAGGCCTCTGAGGGAAAAAGGAGGAAAGGGGGCGGGATGGGTGTGAGAGGTGACTTAGGCAAAGCAGTCCCCATGCTCAGTATAAGAGTCAGGGCTCCGTCTAAGGTGGGGTGGAAGGAGAGAGCAGCTGCTGGCAAGGAAAGTGTGGGGCCTCTCCCAGCAGGTCATCAGGGGTCTGGCAACCTCAGGTGCCCAGACATCTCAAGGACAGGACCCAGGCATTGGTGTACACCTGGCCACCAGCCACGGATGCAGAAAGGCTCAGGCTGTCTCTGGCCCTCCCTCTGCACCTCCCTATTCCAGACCACCTGTGCACCACTGCCAGATAGTGGCTGAACACCCTCCTTGGCTCAAGAACTCAAAGGCTCCCCGTTGTTGTTGTTGTTCAGTTGCTAAGTCGTGTACAGCTCTTTGCAACCCCATGAACTGCAGCACCCTTTACTCAGTTCAGCAGGCTTCCCTGTCCTTCACTATCTCCTGGAGCTTGTTCAAACTCAATATCCATTGAGTTAGTGATGCCATCCAACCATCTCATCCTCAGTCATCCCTTCTCTTCCTGCCTTCAATGTTTCATAGCATCAGGGTCTTTTCTAATGAGTTGGTTCTTCACATCAGGTGGCCAAAGTATTGGAGCCTCAGCTTCAGCATCAGTCCTTCCAATAAATATTCAGGGTTCATTTCCTTTAGTGTTGACTGGTTTGATCTCTTTGGTCTCCAAGAGACTCTCAAGAATTTTCTGCAGCACCACAATTCGAAAGCCCATTGATCAAGGCTGAATTAATCTGCCTGACAGATCTCCATATTCTGTCCAATGTCATGTCCAACCCTCCACATACAAAGTCCACTCCAGCTATACATACTTCGTTTCAACCTGATCCTTTTCCTCCCTCCACCCTCCTTGGCAAGAATACCCTCTCTTCTCTATGTCCTGCTCTTTTTTTCCAGGTTCAGTGTGTTCCCCTAGTCCACCCAGAAAGCTTCCCTTGACTTGGGGTCCCCCATGCCTCTCTGAACCCTGGTTCTTCAGGACATCACATTCATTTTCAGTACCCTCAATGTTATCTGCATGTCCTATAGGCATTAGCAGCTGAATCTGATGTTCCTTTTAGCCTCACTGACCATAGCCCAGTGCTAGGCACATAGTCAACCTCATTCACAACTGGTTGACTGATGGACCAAACTCTGAGTGTACATGTATCCACATGCATTGGCCCTGACCCAGGAAGACTCATTATGGGGGTGCACAGAGCCATGCCACAAATGGAGCAGGTGTTTTGCCTGCATTCTTTTGATGCCCCCTTGATAGACCCATCCCGGGTCTTCCTAGCTTCCTCCTTACCTGGAGAAGGGTGGTGGTAATGGGGGTAGGGGATCAAACCTCTTAGGAGAGGAAGGGAAGCAAGAGACAAGGGGGTCGACCATAGCCACAGGATGACACACACAGGGATCTCAGTGCAGAATGACTCCAGCAGTGGAAATGTTCATGCTGCCTGAGCAGGACTCATGAGAGTTGGGTGAATGGGTACAGAATCAGGTTAAAGCCTGTCTATTTCTAAACTTACAGAAATAGCTAAGGCTGGTGCTGAAGCCCCTGGTGGTGGAGATCCTAGGTATTCACCATTGCTCTGGAAATTCTCTGTGAGTTCACAGACCTTAAAGTAAGCCTGCCCCTTTGCTGCAAAGTTCAGGTGGCTGGACAGCTCCACAGGGCTGGACCTGAGAGCAGCAGCCAGAGGACTGGGAGCAGGAGAGGCAGGGGACATTGACTCACAGTGGTCTAACACTGTCCCCAAACCCCTCAGGACTGAGAGGAAGCCCAGGTCCTTGTGCCTCTCAGGCCTCCCTGGACTTCTTCCTGGACAAGGAAAATCCTCTGGGTTGGCGGTTCTTGACTAATCACAGGCAAGACAAGTTACTCATTAGCAGCATCAACATGCATTTCTCATCAACTCCAGGGGAGAGTTCAACGTGGATTAACGACTGGGATACATAGTGTAGACACTGTCACAGGAAGTTCTCCCATATGTCTAACCTAAATCCTTCCTGCCACGATTAAAGCCCATTTCCTCTCATTCTGACTGTGGTGGGAGACGGAGTCAGTTGGTCACCATTCTCTGCTTAAGACTTATCACCTACTTGACCATGGCAGTCAGATTGTTCCTCAGCCTTCCTCAGGGAGCTGTTCCTCAGGGACCTGCTCAGGCTGCTGCTGTTCATGGAGCTGGCACCTGCCCCTGGCTTCTTTCTCTGTGCGTGAGAGTATGTGAAGCACAGCTCTTCCTGGTTCTAGCCCGACCCTTCCCCCCAGGGAGGCTGGAGGGGACCCTGGCCCATCTGAGGAGTCCCCACTCCCAGGTTCTGGGGCTGCAGAGAGGGAGAACTGTGAACCCAGCACCTATCTCTTCCTCGCTTCAAGACCTGGGTGGAGGCTGGGCCCAGAGATCAGAGGTCATGTGGAGAAATGAAGAGAGATCAGAGTTTCTTCCAGGAGATGAACTGTTGCTCAGCAGAGCAAGGTGAAGTGCACGCGAGGACACGGAGGGGTCAGGTGCAATGTTGGGCCTTGATGCTAAACAGAGGCCAGAGCCAGGAGAGGAGAGTGAGGGCTGAGCAGGCGGGTGGGGCTGGCGAGAGCTTCCCACCTGTCAACGTTTACTGAAAAGAGAGGTTTCAGGGACAGGTGAGCTGTATGCTGGGGAGGGGACAAGAGCAGAGGACAGTGGAGGCTAGCACACTCAGGGCAGAGGCTAGTGAGTGAGAGGGAAGAAAATCCTTGGGGCAGAGAAACTGGTCCCAGATAGAGGGCTGAGGGGGCGCCTGAACCTTTACCTTCAACTCAGGCTCTGCTCCCCATCCCACCTTATCCTTCAGCATGGTTGGCAGAAAGTTCCCTGTTCTCAGCAATGTCTTTGTTCCACGCCCTCTGTTCTCTACCCCTGTGAGCCCTCTCAGAGTCCCCTCTGTCCTGAGAGACCCAGCAGGAGGCAAGGGCAGGCTGAGCAAGGCCTGCAGCCTGAGGGTCTCCACGAAGCAGCCTCCTGAGCCTTCCCTCCCTCCTAATTTGTAGGGTGGGGACAGGAAGGAGCTAGGGAAGGGGAAGCCAGGGGCTCTGGGAAAGTTGCCGTGGAGGCTGCCATAAACCCTGGACTCATCTGTGGCTGGAAATACCCGCGGCATGGCTCCTGGCCCTAGCTCTCCAGGCTTCCCCTGGGTTTGGCAAATGAAGCTGGGGCAGCTGCCAGGTCACCACCAATGAAGGCCCTTGCTTCCAGCCAGGAGGTCTCTGCCTGCCTTCCTCTCTCTCCTTCTTTTCTTCTAACTAGCACACAGGAAGCCTAGGGAGCGCTTCCTTCCTACACAGTCAGAAGAGGCTTCCCAGGTCAGGGACGAAGAGGTTTCTCAGATCAGGGATGGACCCTCAGCTGCTTCTCTCTTAGGCCCATTGTCTCTTCAGGCCAAAGCTGTTCTTGTTGAGAAGGAGAGGGCTCAGTCCAGAGCAGTTGCCCCAGCGCTAGGCACCATCTGCCCCCGTCTTCTGAGAAGGTAAAGGAGACAGAGAATGGGGCTAGGCCCAGGCCTGCAGGCTTCTGGGAGCCTGGCAAAGAGAAGGTGGGAAGCCCTCCTGATCTTATGGGGAGCCCAGAGCAGGCACTCTGACTTACGTGTAACGGCCTCACCCACTTGGACATCCTTTCCTTGGGACATTTGGGTCATCAGTCATGAGCCATAAACCAGCAGACAGCCCAGCCCAGTCTGTGTGCCCTCTTGCTGATGCATGGAGGGCTGAGACCCCTCAATAACCAGGGCTGTCCAGAAGTTGACTTCTCCTCCCAGTGCCTCTGCTCTGAAACCCCACTGTGAAGGAGGAAGGGTGAGAGCTTGAGACCTACGTTGGGCCCTGGCTGGAGGGTCATGTGGTCATGGGCAATTGGTTCTTCCAAACCATCTCTAAACCCATTCTCTAAGTTCCAGACTTCTGCTTTCAGTTGAGAACCTTCTCGTCCTCTTCTCACAAAAGACCCGCATAGGGCCTTTTCCCGTGGAGGTTGTGCAGTCTCCCTTCCAAGCCCTGCCTAGCTTTCCTCTCTTTGTTTCCATCCTCTGCTCCTTTGCCTCATCCTTTATAACTGTCTTCAGCTCTCCTTTGTTTCTGTTCTTTTCTCCTGGAACTCATTTGCAAATGCATTCTCAGTTGCCTTCCCATCCTTTATCCCCATTGCACAAATAGGAAAACTAAGGTGTAGAGCCATAGTTGAATTACAAGCCCAAGACCATATGGTTGAGAAGTGCCAAGAGTCAGGTCTGCATCATGCTTATTCACCCCACTCAGGCAGAGGTGGAGGAGAGGCCCCACTCCACCTCAACCCTCCTGGGCTCTGCCATGGAGATTCTTCAGAACCCAGTGGCTATCAGCACACGTGTCCCAGGTGCTACCCCTTCCTCCTTCTCACAGGGGCTCTCACATCTTATCATCAGTCACTGCATTGTCTTCCCCCTGTGAAGCCCCCAAATAAGTCTTGAAGGCCACCATCAAGTCATCATCTTCCTCTCTCCTCCACCAGCTTCAGGCCTGTCCTATGGGAAACCCGCTCTGTCCCGCGGGAAAGACCCAGAGCAGGCAGTTCCTTGTAGGGACTCCAGAGAGAGGTGACCGAGGCCCCGCGGGGCGCCGCCTGCCGAGCGGGAATCCCGGCCCCAACCGCTGGCGCCCCTCGAGGGGAGGGGCGAGGGCGGAGGTGGTTCTGCGGCGGCATCTGTCCCAGGCGGGCGGGAAGCTGCTGCATTAAATTGTAAAATCGATTTATTGACCGGCAGGTGCGAGCAGCGGCAGATGGAGAGTAGCGCTGCTGGGGCGCATCTGCGGGGAGCGGCGGCATCGATCCCGGCCCCCCTCCGAAACCCGTCGGTCCTGGTCCTTTCACGTCGGCTCGCTCCCAACTGCAGGGCCAAGGTCCGCGAAACTGCGGCGCCTGAGCGGCTAGGGTAGCTCGGCCCCCCTCCCCCACCCGCCGCCTGGCCTCGGGGCTCGGGCTGCGCCCCCACGGCTGCCAGGCCCTGCCAGCCCCACTGCCCCAGTTGGCACGCGGCGGGCCGGGCTGACGCGTGGCAGCGCCCTGCGGCAGATGAGGCACGCGCCGGCCTCATTTCAATGTGAATGGATCGAATGGAGCAGCCATGTGGCAGCAACAGTTTGCAAATCTCCCCGCCTTCTGTGCAGCTCCCCGGCCGCCGCTCTCTGCACGTGGCCCCTTCTCCGCAGCGACCGCAGCGGCGCCCCTTAAGGCTTAAGCGCCCCGCCCAAGCCAGACTAGCTCCCCCACCCCTGGACCCCCTCGGCGGGCGCTGTCCCCCGCCCCTATCGCGCTCCTACCTGGGCGCAGGTCTTCGCGCAGAGAAGGCTGTCCCGGGGGCGGGTGTGCAATCAGGCGCTGAAAGCCGGGACGACGCGCCACCCCCTCCCACCGGGTGGGGGCGCGAAGGCTACCGAGTAGGGGAGGGGGCCTGAGGCTCTGCTCGGTCCCGGTCGCACCCTAATCACTGGAGGTCAGCTTGAGGGCAAGGCTTCAAGACAACTTTGCCCCCTCCGGGCCCCAGGTGCGGGTCTTGCCTGTTGGGGTCACTGTGTACAGCGGCCAAACGGAGAGGACAGCAGAAGCCAAAGGTTGCTGGGGTGGAGGCTGTGGGCCTTGCCTGAAGCCAGGCCTCGACCCTCCTTGGGCTCCAGACGTTGGGCAGTGTTGTGGATGCTGGTGGAGATGAGGAGCCGTGGAGCCTCGAAGGCCCACAGTCAGTCCAAGGAAGCCCAGGTCCCTGGGGCCTTGCTTCCATGCCCTCTCTCCAGAGCCTGGCCCAGGGTCTGCATAGGAGCAGGGTCCACACACGTCTTCGTGGGTCCCACCCCACTGTGATTTTCATCCTCTGACACCCTCACAGCCTCTTGCTCCTGGGAGCCCCCGAACACATTTTGGGCCACAAGTCACAAGTGGGAGGAAAGTGGAGGAGCTCCAGTTGTGAAGTCTTCACACTTCTATTTCTTGCCCACAAAGCGACTCTCTCCTGCTCAGCAAATGTGAGCAAACCTGGACCCCAGCACACTGGAGTGGGTATTTAGGGCCAAAGACCACATCCTAGAGTCCTAGGGGAGTAAATGAACTTCTGGGACAGCACCCCTTAGCAAATAGGTGCTTCCTGAATGCCTTTTGATGGGGGAAGATAATTTAACCCTTTCCTCTACAGGTCAGAGGATTTCTATTTCTTGGATCCCTTGCAAGAATTCTTGACTCTGAGGATAATGATGATGTTTGTGTTTGGTCCTTGACTGTTTGCAAAGTGCTTATAGGCGCATTAGTCCGGATGTGTAGAGGGATGGAGAGTGTTCCAGTTTTTCCAATACTGAGCAAGATGTCTCCGGTGGGACTGGATGTTTCCCTTGAGTGTCAGGCTAGAGCCAGAGCCAGAAAAGGAGCCAGGTTTTGGGGTTTGTTTGTTTGTTTGTTTTTCTTATTAATGAACTCTCACGCTAGGATTTTTGGGTTGAAAAGGACAGAACTAGATAGGGTTGGATTACCACCTCAGAGGAAAGTGAGGGGCAGTCTTTGGCACCCTAGGCAGGACTAAGGGACCCGTAGGGTATGGGCGGAGAACCCACTTGTCAAGATCGCTGGGAGGCCAACCCCGGGCTCCCCCTCCCTCGGGCCTGGGGACTCCGCCTGTCCATAACCTACATTAACTCTGGAGCGCAGCCTGGGCCCATCTGCCGGCCCCCGCCCCACCTCGGTTCCCCACGCCAACCCCCTCGCGCCAGATGGTGGCTGGGAGGGGTGGCCGTGCGTGGGGGACCCCGGAGCCCGTCTCCTCACCTCGCCCCTCCCCCAACCCACGCTCCCAACCTCTTGTTTCTCATCCTTTTCCCCCAGTCCCGACTACCACCCTCAAGTTTAAAAAAAAAAATCAGATCATACTCGATCTAGGCAGCTGTTGAGCTCTGCGCCGTGCCCCTCCAAGACTCCCCCGGGCCCGCGCCGCGTCCCTGCTCCCCCCGCACCGATCTTATCGCCCGACGACAGCCATAGCTGTGCGGGCGGGCTGACAGCCGAAGCCACAGGGCCCCGCCGCCCTCAGCGTCTCAGAGGGAGAGCTCTCCTGCACCCCCCGACACTGGGAGAAGCCGGCCCTCCGGGGTCTAGAGCCTCCGGGGATCACGCGGGTTCCGGGAAAGCAGCTGCACTGCCGCCGCTCTGAGAAGTGGGGCCACCCAGGGAAGACGCTAACGAAAGACTGGGGAAGCCGCCTGAAACTCAAAACGAGTCCGCGCGCTTCCAGTTCCAACCTACATGTCACCCAAGGAGGAGAGGACCCGGGTCTGCCGGACCTCGGCCCCTCACCTGGACTCTGGTGGCTTGAGCCAACTCTGGAGCCAGGAGAGTTCCTCCTTGCCCCAACGGAGCGACAGGACGCGGGGGCCAGGGCTTGAGGCTGTTGCGGTGGGGGGAGAAGGTAGGCGCTGGAGCTGAAGCTAAACCCAGGTGAGATGAGGCGCTGAAGGCGGAACCAGACCCTTATTACCATACAGCTGAGGACGCGCCCCCTTCTTCTATGTTGGGGACCACGCCCCCTTACCCCCAGCACGGAGACCACGCGTCTCGGGACTGGCACGCGCCGAGCCCAGGCGGGAAGCAGAAGGGAGGAGGCACGCGCTGGACACGCCCCCTGCAACTGGGGAGGGATATGCCTATCAGGTGGAGGAACCCAGCCCCCGAGCCTTGGACGCTTGGCCCCTCGCCTAGTCTGCACTGGCCACAGAGATGTTAATGCGTCCGCTGGCTTCCCTGCTGCGCAGGGTGGTGGTAGGGTGCGGGGCGGATGGACGTTCACAGGTTGGGGGCCGACGACGTCAGGGCTCCCGAAGCTCCGAGAGGGTAAAGGAGATCCAAGTCCTTCAGCGCTGGTTTCGCTTTCTGAGCTTAAGTTCCCTTTACCTGCTCGAGGGCTGCAGGTAACTAACGCCGGCCGTGGACACACCGCCCACGGGGACTCCCCAGTGTCTCCGCCCCCTCTACCATCCGGGAACCACAAGCTCATCTTTCTACCCATTCCCGCTGGTGCTCCCCCTAGTCCTCCCGAGGCCAATGTCTTCTCCTGTAACCCCGCAATTGCGGAGAACTGGTCACCTCGGCAAGCTCTGAGCCGGGGGACCCAGGAGCTGAGTGAGAGAGGCCCAGAGGGGCGGGGACCTGTGCCTGACTGGCTGGCGGGGAGGGGGGAAGGCGGGGGCGGAGGCCCCTCCGGGCGGCGCTGGGACTGTAGCAGCTAGAGGCCGGAGGGGAGGGGAGAGTGACCACGAGTCTGAGTGACAGGCTGGTGAAGAGAGGAGCCAATATATATAAGGAAAGCTCGGGAGAGCGCAGGTTTCAGTAGCGGCGCTGAGCGCGGTCAGTGAACGCAAGGCCAAGAGCCGCAGCTCAAGCCGCCTCAGTGCCGCGTACCCGGACACTAGCCTGCTTACAGCACCAGGATTAACCCGAGGACACGTCCTCAGAGCGGCTGCCACCCAGCCGCCCTCACCTGGATTACCTACCGCGGCAGTTGGAGCGCAGTTAGCGCGAAGGAGAGGCGGAAGGAAAGCTCCGAGCGGAGCCTGGGTTTTCAGGGACCCCTCCGGCGGTGGGACGCGCGGGAAAGCTTCCTAGCCCGCGGGTGGAGAGAGCGACGCCCCGGGGGATGGCAGTCGCGTCCCATCGCGCCTCGCGCTGGGCGCTACTGCTGCTGGTGGCACTTTGGCAGCAGGTAACGGCCCCACCACTCCCTCCCACCGCGCCCGGGGCCTGAGCCCCGGTCGTCCACCGAGCTGACCGCTCCCCTTCTTTCTTCTCTTGGTCCCTGTGCAATAGCCCGCGGCCGGCTCCGGAGTCTTCCAGTTGCAGCTGCAGGAGTTTGCCAACGAGCGCGGCGTACTAGCCAGCGGGCGGCCGTGCGAACCTGGCTGCCGAACCTTCTTCCGCGTCTGCCTTAAGCACTTCCAGGCGGTCGTCTCTCCCGGGCCTTGCACCTTCGGCAGCGTCTCCACGCCTGTGCTGGGCACCAACTCCTTCGCCGTGGGAGACGAGAGTAGCGGCGGGGGACGCAACCCTCTCCAACTACCCTTCAATTTCACCTGGCCGGTGAGTACAGAGTTGGGCGCACTGGGAGACCACGAGAGAAGGGGGCTCGCCTGGGAACAAACGCTCTTTCTAGATTTCCCTCACTCCCTCCAAAAAAAGAGGGGGCCACTCTTTTCTGATCCTTCTTTCCGACTCTTTCCTGGGACCTCACCCTCCTGTAGGCTCTCACCAGTCTCTTTTCCCAGTTCTACGTCCGATCTTCTCCTAGATCTTGGGATACGATTTTCATCACCTCCCACCCCAGCTATTCCTCACCTCCGAAAGACTCCCCCGTACATTACCCCTTCTTCAACTCTCCTCCTACCCGGGATTCTCTCGCCTTCCCTGCTCGCGCGCGCTGCTGAGCACAGACCCGTTATGTTGACCCGGGTGCTGTAACTATATCCTGCAATTAGATTAATTAAACCGGCTGCCGAAAGGCACCCCCACCATCCCCTGTTCATCTCGCCATCTCTCTGTCTTCCCCCGCCCCCTCCTTTCTGTTCCCAGGGTACCTTCTCACTCATCATTGAAGCTTGGCACGCACCAGGAGATGACCTGCGGCCAGGTGAGTAGCTCGCTTCGCGGCCACAGGGGGGCGACACGGCGCAGCGCCGAAAGAGTTAATCTGTAATAGGCGGGGGAAGTGCAGGGTGGGGGGTGGGGGGCAGGACGCTCAGCTAGGCTGGGAGCTGCGCCCCGCGCTGGACGCTCGGATTCCGCCCGCTGCCTGGACTCTGAGCACAATTGCGTTTCCTGCGGGTTATTTTTGGCGTGGGAACGCGGGGAGCACGGCGGTGAGAAAGGCCGAAGCTGCCAGCGCCGCTGACGGGCCCCTTCCTGTATTTTACACCTTTCGCGAATTCCGCTCCTTTGGAAAGGGAATAATGGCTTTGGGATGTTGTTCTGACACAGAGGAAAAGGATATTTCAGCAGCACAACAATTCTCACTTTGAAAAGGAAAAAGAAAAGCATTACCCATCTTTGAGGGCAGAACCCCTGAATGGGCACCAGAGGACCCTTTGCTCCCAGGGTCCTCAAAGGCCTGGAGAACTTTTCTTTTTTTTTTTTTCTTTTATCCCCTTATTTTGACCTCTTTTCCTCTTTCCCCTGCCTATCTGCCTCCAGAACACTGGGATATCTTAACATCCTTCTATTGTCCCCTTTTTGAATGGTATCAGGCCCTCTGCACATGCACATATAGAGCAGCTAAGCAGTGGGACCCTTGGGTTCCTGTGGCCCGTGCTTGCTGGCAGGTGGGGGTCATCTGGACAACTGGTTTGATCCAGCAGTTGCTGGCACTACTGGGGACTGGCTGCCCTTCCTTGACCCCACCCTCTGCCCCTTCAGAGGCCTTGCCACCAGACGCGCTCATCAGCAAGATCGCCATCCAGGGCTCCCTAGCTGTGGGCCAGAACTGGTTACTGGATGAGCAGACCAGCCCTCTCACAAGGCTGCGCTACTCTTACCGGGTCATCTGCAGTGACAACTACTATGGGGACAGCTGCTCACGTCTATGCAAGAAGCGCAATGACCACTTCGGCCACTACGTGTGTCAGCCAGATGGCAGCCTGTCTTGCCTGCCTGGCTGGACGGGGGAGTACTGCGAACAGCGTAAGCAGCCAAGCTCCCACCTGCCTGGAGGGGGGTCCCCAGAACAAGCACAGTGGCATCTTGTCGTCTGCAGTCTGCCTCCCCTGGAGAGCGGTCTGGGCTGTTCACTAACTGGGCCTCAGGAACAGCTGGGGATGCATAGGATGGGCTTGGACTCTGCCCTCTCTCTTCTTAGCGTTCCTCCCCATCATGCTAAGTCCACAAACACCCCGTTATTGCACTGGATTCTCCTTCCCTGTGCCATTATTTCCCTTTAAGCCATCCATGGCTCCCTTGGGAGGCCAGGAGTGGGAAGTAAGCCCAGGAGAGCTGAGGGCACCCCCCAGGGCGGGAGAGGGAGAATAGGACTTCAGAGTCATTGGCATCCCGCCCTCACCCAGCCCTGTTTTTTTCCCTCAGCTATCTGTCTTTCTGGCTGTCATGAACAGAATGGCTACTGCAGCAAGCCTGCAGAGTGCATGTGAGTAGGGGACCGGAAGCTGTGAGGGGGGAGCCGTCCCCTGGCCAGGCCTTCACCTCACCCCCAGCTTGTCTTTTGTTATACAGCTGCCGCCCGGGCTGGCAGGGCCGCCTGTGCAACGAATGCATCCCCCACAATGGCTGTCGCCATGGCACCTGCAGCACCCCCTGGCAATGCACTTGTGATGAGGGCTGGGGAGGCCTATTCTGTGACCAAGGTGAGTCAGGGCAGAGAGAGGGGATGGGCTGGGGGTGGAAACCAGAGCTGTCACCTGGACCTTTCCTACTTGATGACTGATGAACTCTCCCATTATCCTTCAAGGAGCTTGGGACTTGGAAGGATCTTAACAACTGGCTTAACGTGAGCTGGTGGGTCCTTCTTCCTCGGGTGCTAGGGAAAGAGGGTGGCTGGAGAGGCCAGGAGGGTGACAAGTTGGCAGCCTGAAGGTGGCCTCATAAATTCCAACAAGGCCAGAGAGAGGGGTGCCAGGCTCAGTTCCTCTTTCGACCTTGTAGTTACCTATTAACCCCCTAAGTGTTTGCTTACCTGCCAGGGCTGTTTGAGCAGCTCTCCCCTAAACAGCTGTCTGGTGGGGTGTGCCCACGGGCTGCCCCGAGGCTGTGGGTGCGGGGGACCTCTGGGCGGAGTGACATCTAACCGCCTTCTCGGTGAGGCAGAAACAGCCTCCCTTGTTCTCCCCAGTAGCACTTGCCAGGCAGCTGCCTGAGCCCACAGTCTTCCTGGTGTTTGGGGGGCTGGTCACTCTTCTGGCTGTGTGGGGGTCTGCCAGCCTCAGTGGTGGGGGGAGGGAGCCTTTTCTCCTTCATCCTCATAGCCAGCTGCAGCGCGTTCCTCCCATTTTCAGGGTCAAATGGGGTGGCTGCTGCCATGGAGACACCAGCACAGGCCTGGGTAGGGTGGGCAGGACGCTTGCCAGGATAGAAGGAACTTGCCTGGGCCCTGACTTGCTGGCAACAAGGGGCTTGGAATTCAGCCCCTGTATTCTTTGTGCGTGTGTGTGTGTCACTTTGTCCCCCCTCCACGCCCCTCAAGCACACACACACACACACACACATACACACACCTGGTTCCTGCCATGTCTCTTTCCTCTCCCCACATTTGCTCCCAGGTGACACAGTCATATACTCGTCTTATTCAAACATAGCCCTTACAGTCCCTGTATTTGCTCTGTCTGGTTCTCCCTCCCTGTCCTCCCCGAATAAGAAAACAAAGACTTATATTTCAAAATACCCCCGTAACACATTCCGCTTTTAAAAAATGCCTGGTAACCACCTATGGTGGCTCTAGCCTTCCCTCTACTCTTTCCACCTGTTAAAATTGCAGCCCCCTTCCAGGCTTACCTCAGCTGCCCCTCCCCCATGAAGGCTTTTCTGACTTCCTCCTCAATGTGTGGCCTTGCTGTCGCCTTCTCTTCCTTAGCTTTATGTGTTTGTGAGCTTACCTGCAGGCAGGTGTCCAACTGTGTTTTTTCAACTTTGATTGATTGCACTCCTCAGATGTGGTTCTAGGTACTTCGATATACATGATTTCATTGGGGGAATAAGAAGGGTATTTGGACCTGGAAGACTTTGGGTTGAAGCGCCAGGTCTTACCATGGACAGTGAACTTGCACTCCATGGAGCCTGGAGGTGGAGACCATTTTTTGGCTCTGCTCACTTGGTTCCTGTCTCCACAGATCTCAACTACTGCACCCACCATTCCCCGTGCAAGAATGGGGCAACATGCTCCAACAGTGGGCAGCGGAGCTACACCTGCACCTGTCGCCCAGGCTACACTGGCATAGACTGCGAGCTGGAGCTCAGCGAGTGTGATAGCAACCCCTGTCGCAACGGAGGCAGCTGTAAGGTGAGGCCTAGGCCAGCCCAGAAAGGCAGAGCTCTGGCCAGGTGGTACCCGGGCATTCCCACTCCAGGCGGCCAGTGAATGTGCAGCCATGGGCAGGCACTATGGGCAGGTGGGAGCTAGGTCCCAGCCATGAATCCCTGCTCACCAGGGTTTGACTTTGGCCCCTTTATGCTCTCATTCCAGGACCAGGAGGACGGCTACCACTGCCTGTGTCCCCCGGGCTACTATGGCCTGCACTGTGAACACAGCACCTTGAGTTGTGCTGACTCCCCCTGCTTCAATGGCGGCTCCTGTCGGGAGCGCAACCAGGGGACCAGCTACGCCTGTGAATGCCCCCCCAACTTCACTGGCTCCAACTGTGAGAAGAAAGTGGACAGGTGTACCAGCAACCCATGTGCCAATGGTGCGTCCTGTTGCCTTGCTAACCTGATGGATCGGCCCTGGAACCCAGAGAACTTTGTGGTGAGGGAGGGCCACAAGAGGAGGAGAGAGGCCTTGTGTGTCACTCTGGGCAGGCTGAGGCAGATCTGCATCTTGTCTGGATGCTGAAGAGCTTGTTTGATCATCTGGGTGGCTTTGGAAGAAGAGCAGGTTAGCAGTGGGTGCAGGCCATTGGAGAGGAAGCAGTATGCACACTGCCTGGCTTCCATTCCTATTCCCATGTCCTGACCTGGCTGGACCTGGCCTCTGACCCTCCCCAAGAAGTCCTGGCTAGAGAAAGGGACTTTGAAGGCCTCATGTCCCTCTTTGAAGGCCTCATGTCCCTCTTTGAAGGTGGCTAGCAGGTGAGGGCCCGGCTCATGGAGGCCTCACCTTGCCCCATGGCTATGGGGAACCCGGAACCTTAAGGTGTCTGGAATGTTCAGCATTTTGGGGGACACCACGTATGTTGTCTTTGGTCTTTGTCTCCTTGGTCCACTGGTGACCATCTGGGAGACAGACAGACAGCTGTGCAGCGGAGAAGGCTGGAGAGGGACCAGAAGGGCTGAGATGGAACCTACTCTCTGACTAGTCACTAGTTAACTTCCCAGAGCCATAGTTTCTTCATCACCAAGTGGGAAAATGTACTACCTGTCCTCTGTCTTTCATGTGGTTGTGATGCTTAAATGAAACAATAATTTATTTGAGCATTTACTATACACCAGGCATGGGCTCGTGTCTTCATGCATTATTTTACCTAACCTTCAAAAGACAGCCTATAGCATTCTTCTCCAATTTAACATATGAGTTAACTGAGGCTTAGAAATAAAATAAAGCAGCAGGTGCCAGATCCTTAGTTAGAGAGAGACAGCTGAGATTCAAACCCAAGCATATCTGCCTGATTCTACTGTAAAGCTCTGTAAGCAGCCAGTGGTTTTTATACATGAGCCCACTGAGGTGTAGAGGACCAGGGTCATCCTTAACTCAGGGTCTCCTGACTCTTTATGCAAAGAACTCTGTAGTGGGATGCTGGCTGTGTTCTAGAGGCAGGAGGACCTGAGCTCGGAGCTGGTTCCTGGGATGGGGCACCCTCTGCTCCAGGGGGCGTTCCCTGGAGATGGCTGACTTGTGGCCTGTGTGTACCCATAGGGGGCCAGTGCCTGAACCGAGGTCCGAACCGCATGTGCCGCTGCCGTCCTGGATTCACTGGTGCCCACTGTGAAATCAACATCAGCGACTGTGCCCGCAGCCCTTGTGTCCATGGTGGCACGTGCCATGACCTGGAGAATGGGTTCGTGTGCACCTGTCCAGCCGGCTTCTCTGGCCGGCGCTGCGAGGTGCGGATGCCTGCCGAAGCCTGTGCCTCGGGACCCTGCTTCAATGGGGCCACGTGCTACCCTGGCCTCCCCTCCTGACAACTTCGTCTGCAACTGCCCCTATGGCTTCGTGGGCAGCCGCTGCGAGTTCCGCATGAGCATGCCCCCCAGCTTCCCCTGGGTGGCCGTGTCCCTGGGCGTGGGGCTGGTGGTAGTGCTCGTGTTACTGTGCATGGTGGCAGTGGCGGTGCGGCAGCTGCGGCTCAGGCGGCCCGACGGTGGCAGCAGGGAGGCCATGAACAATTTGTCGGACTTCCAAAAGGACAACCTGATCCCCACCGCCCAGCTCAAGAACACAAACCAGAAGAAGGAGCTGGAAGTAGACTGTGGCCTGGACAAGTCCAACTGTGGCAAACAGCAGAACCACACACTGGACTATAATCTGGCCCCAGGGCTCCTGGGGCGGGGGATCCTGCACGGAAAGTATTCCCACAGTGATAAGAGCTTAGGGGAGAAGGCGCCACTGCGGATACACAGGTAAGCAGCACCTGGAGGCCCAGGGGCTTCCCAGGGTCACAACTATGGTCCTGCCTGGGCTCCCCCAGGACAGGTGGGAGGCTGGCCCCAGGCCCTTGACTGCTTTTAAGCAAATAGGGGCTTTTGCCGCTGACAGGCTACAAATCCAATAAGATTTCTTCCAGGCTCCTTTTATCCCTCCTTCCCATTCACTCATTCATTCATTCAAATGTCCACACTATGTCACTTGTGACTCCAATTTTCCCCCAGCATGGCTTGCCTCCAGTGGCAAACGGGCCTTTTCCAGGCCTGAGACCCTCTGTGGCTCTTTCAAGGCCTGTTCCCAACTGCCCACCAGGCTAGCACTGAGCATCCCTAATCCTGTGTCTTCTCCTGGAGCCACCTTGGCCAGTTCCCTTTGGCTCTCCAGGGTCCAGCTTAGCGCCCCACCTCCTCCAGCCCTCTGCTCATCTCTCCCTCACCGGCCTGTCTTGTGTTCCCTCAGTGAAAAGCCAGAGTGTCGGATATCAGCCATATGCTCCCCCAGGGACTCCATGTACCAGTCTGTGTGTTTGATATCAGAAGAGAGGAATGAATGTGTCATTGCCACAGAGGTGAGTGATGGGCCCGCCTTCCCGTCTCGCATGTGCCCTCCTACCTTTAAGGAATGAGAAGGTGGCCCGGTTACTCTTGACCCCAGGGGCCGCTCCTGAAGGGTGGGTTGGAACCCCTCCTTGGCAGGCCTGGTTCAGTGGCTCTTGGATCTCTGCTGGCCTCGTTGCCACAGAGGGTGTGAAACAGGAGCTGCAGTGGTGAGCCAGCCCGGTCTCTTCCTGCTGTGTTAGTGCTGGGCTGGGCGGCTGTGGCACCTGGCCAGCTCCCGGGAGCTGCTTCCCAGCTGCTGGTGGGTGAGGGTGGTTTCCTTGGGCCCCTCCTGCCCCTACTCACTGGCTTCCTTCACTGGCCCCCTCATGGGCACAGACTTCCAGGCATGGGTATGTGTTGGGCCGGAAGACCAGGAGGGCTGCCCCACCTCCTCTTCATACCACCTGCCTCACTGGCTTCTCCCAGGGAGGCCCAGGGCAGCCGTGGAGGGAGTGCTGGTACCCCAGGGTAACCCACTTTTTCCCTTTCCACATGCCCCCCAGGTATAAGGCAGGAGCCTCCCCAGGACATCCCAGCTCCACCCCAGCAGCTGGACCTTCCTTCTGCATTGTTTACATTGCATCCTGGATGGGACATTTTTAATATGCAACGTGCTGCTCTCAGGAGGAAGACGGAATGGCATGAACTGGACAGACTGTGAACCTGCCAAGAGATGCAGTACCCTTCCACATCTTTGGGTGTCTGTCTGGCATCAGATTGGCAGCAGCACCAGCCAGGGGAACAGAGGAGAGGAGAGGTGCCACTTGGACCCGCCCTGCTAGCAGCGGCCTTCAGAGGGCTCCTTGGGGCTCCAGCCTATTTTCCAGAGGCAGGGGCAGTGGTCCCATGGGGCCTAGAGCTGCTCTGGCTTCCACTGGCATCTGTGTTTCCAAAAGTGCCTTGGCCCAGGCTCCATGGCGACAGCTGGGTCCAAATCAGAGAGGAGAGAGGAGGCCAGTAAGGGCAGGGCCATCCGCCAGCCAGGAAGCCACCTGGTGCAGCTCTTGGCAGGAGTGTCCCTGCAGGTGAGGTGAGCTCCCGGAGCAGAGAGGAGGAGCGCTTTCTGCCCCATGCTTCCAACGACTGCATGTGGGCCTTGCTCCTGACACCACCCCATCCTCTCCCTGGCCTGGGCTCTCTGGGTAAGGATATTGGTAAGCCTTCCCAGGCTTCCACAGCCTCTGGCCCTGGATATCTCAGGCTCCTGTGAGCAGATGGGAGAGGGCCTGCCCCTCTTCCCAGCCAGGGGCACCAGGCCTAACTGGGGAGCTCCAGATAGAGATGATGGAAATTCTGGTGAGGGAGAAACTGGGTGCTGTGGACACCCAGATCCTTCCCTCCTTGAAGCCCATTCCAACGGCTTCAAGCCTGGGCTCTGCCCACACCCACTACTGCCCCCGGACTACCCTTGAAGCCGATCTTCAGAAATCAATAATATGAGTTTTTTTTTTTTTTTTTTTTTGTAGTTTATTTTGGAGTCTAGTATTTCAATAATTTAAGAATCAGAAGCACTGACCTTTCTACATTTTATAACATTATTTTGTATATAATGTGTATTTATAATATGGAACAGATGTGTACAGGAGTTTATTACTTCTTGGGTCCTATCTTTATGATGACAGAGTGGGAATCCTTCTGACTCCCCTTCTCATATTTCTGCTGGCTTCCCCTCACCTCCCCCGCAGAACTCCCGGGACCTGTGCATGCACTTGGGATTGGCCTGCTGTGCCCTGGGCCCTCATCTTCTTCTAGTCCTTGGGAACCTGGCTTCACCCATCTAGTCCCCAGCCTGGGCCAGCCTTCTCTACCCGATGGCTTGAGGTTGGCTGCAACCCCGTCTTGCTCCTACCATTCCTTGGGGGATATGCCCCCTGACCTGATTCTATCCCTCTTTTCTCTCTTAGTCTGAAAAGGCTTATGGACACCCTAGTCAGCCTGGGAGATACAGGAATTCAGGGGAAGGAGACAATCCAGCCACTCTTCCTCTTTTCAAAAGGAGTCCCTTGTCAGAGCACGGGGGTCTCTGAACCACGATAATGTCTGGGCCCTTCTTCCTGCTGCTGCAGGGTTTTAGATGGACTGGCACCCTGCTCTTTTTTTAAGCCGTGGCCAGGCACTGGTCCTTGTGCCAGGGGATTTGCCTTGGGTCTGTCGTCCTTGCAGCTGGGCAAGAGAGCTGGCACGCTGTGCCTGTTCTGCCCGGAGCTGCTAGAATTTCCTGAAGACTGTAGAGGGGATGAGGAAGAGGAGGGAGGCTTCCCTGAGTCCGGGTTTCTCTGGCTGAGGCACTATTTTTTTGACGGAGTTTCCAGTCTCAACTTCACGGCTAGCTTCCTTTAAGGCTCAAGATGGTCCCTAGGGTGCCACAGTCTTCTCTACAGCCACAAACATATCCCCTGGAGAGCAAGTGATGAAAAATGAGCCACTGACAAAAAGCTGAGCAGATGCTCCTAGCTCTCAGTCTGTCCAGTAAAGCAAAACAGACCCAGCAGATGCTCCCAGTGGAGACCAAGCACATGCAGCACTTTGTGCTTCCCTTGTCTCCTTCTCCCTGACATACACAGCATACTCACCCCTAATCTGGGTACTTATGTCCGATACAAGGGAGCAAGAGACCGAGGCTCATGCACACTCACCCAAGTGCACACGTTCCACGCCTCGCCACTTCTCTCTGTTCCCCTCACTGCACACACAGGGTATCAAACAGGAAAGCATTCAGGGAACCGTTCCCACAGCCTGAGCCGGCAGCAGGGGGAAGAACAACACGACCTCACTCTTCCTGCCCAAAATGAAACAGGAAAGCAGCTCCCGGGCCCTGGGGGGCGGGGGGAACTGGGCTGGGACACGAAGGCGAGATGACGAGGCTCCCATGTGGGGGACAGGTAGGACACCCGCAGGCCTGCACGTCCACACCACGGTGTTGTGCTGAGCTGCACGGGCTGCCAGGTCCTGAGGAGAGAGTCCTGAGGGGCGCTGGCTGGTCAAACCCACTCACCCGATCTGATACCAAGCCCGCTTTCTGGGGAAAGAGGGGGTTTCCTCATGCACTTGGTCTGGGCAGCTTCACCCCGTAGCTTGTGCTAGGTTCCACCTCTACTGCCATGCGCCAGGCACTTGGGGTGTGAATAGGCCACAGCGGAAGCCCCTTCTTTCTCTAGGATGTCCAGGTCACTCCCTGAGGGTTTGACCCCTTCTCATAGGTAAGGTACCCAAGTTTTTCCTGATGGAGTGTTCAGGTGTACAGGAGAGGCCTTGGGCTTGGCAGACACAAAGCCAGATGATAGCTGTGGATTCACTGTGAAGTGTTCCTCATGGCTTATCAAAACACCCATGCTTAATCTGCACTGGCATTTCGCAAGAGAATTCAGAGCATAGCAGTTCCTTAGCCTGGAGGCAGTGACCTGTCTAAAGGCAAGCCTAACCCACGGTGACTTCCAGTTCTGAGGACAATGGCTTTTCCAGGGCTTACTGGCTGGTAACCACCTGGATATTACCTTGGAGGGTGAGGTAGGGAGAGGCTGTGAAGAAGGGTGGTTCAGCTAGGGTTCCCTCTCCTGCCTCAGAGCCAGATTGGTCAGGGGATAGACAAAAAGGACAGTGGCTCTTACCTCTCCCTTCTTCCCCCTCTCCTCCCCGGCCCCGTCCCGGGCTAGATGAGGCCACTAGACAACTCAGGTTGTGCGGTTGTTCCACTTCTTACGAGCACCCACAAGGGTCCTCCTCCCTGCCACTCTCTCCCCGCGGGTCCTTAGGATGACGACCCAGCCCTCCGCCCCACGTGGCCAGCTGCATTCCGGGAAGGGATGGAAGTGATTCATTGACTCAGGGAACTGTGAGTGTCCCTTCCCGGGGAGAGGATGCGCCTGGGAGGTCCCAGTGGCCTTCCCCAAGCGGCCGTGCCCTCCCTCGCGCCCAGGGCGCACGGCACTGCTGGATCCCGGCCGACCTGGAGCCCCGAGCGGCGGCGGAAGAGGCAGGTGCGGCCCGGGCGCACCTGCCGCCCCGGGCGCCCCGGAGGTCCCGCGGCTCCGCGCCCCCCGCCCCCCTCGAGCTCTTTGTTACAGCCCGACTTCCTGTTTGCGGCCTCCCGACCCCGGCTCACTTCCCGGGCCGGGAAGCTGCCGAAGGCCGCGAGTTTCTCGGAGACTCCCCGCCCGCTCGGCTCCGCCTCCTGCAGCCCCGAATCCCGCCCCCGGCCGGGGAGCCCGCGCCGGGCCGCGGCCGCGGGAAGCCGGTGTCGCCGCGGGCCATCGGGCGGGACTGCCTGGGCCCCTTTGCCCGACAGCAGGGGGCGCTGAGAGGCCGCAGGGCTGCACCTGGACCGGGACCGCGGTCGCTTCGCAAGGCTCGGAGTCAGCCCTTCTCTGCCCTGGAGGTCACCAGGAGGAGCCGGGGGGGGCAGCCCGACGCGAGTTCGGTGTCGTCTTTGTCGCGCAGAGCTCCCTCCAGGCCTCGGCCCCCTAAGCAGAGAGAGTAGACTGGAGAAAGCTCAGCGCGATGCTTTCCCTAACTATGCTTCAGCTGTGCCTGAGAAGCGAGCCCATCCCCAGACTCTGAGTTGTTTTCGCATCCAGCGCCCTCCCCACCTCGGGGCCCTCTGGGCCATCCCTGCCCTCATCTTGAGTGGAAGGAAACGAAAGGGGACCGGCCAGAAAGGACACCAGGTTTGAGCTGGGAGGCTGAAGCTTCTTCCAGGACCACCTGTCATTGCCAGGTGACCTGGGACAATCCATCCATTTCTTCATTCCTTCCACACTAATTGAGTACCTTTTATATGCCAGGCATTGGCGATAAAACATGGTCTGTACCTAGGAAGCTAGGCGTCTAGTTAATTATCTTTAACCTCTCAGAGAATCGCAATACCTTGTGTACATTACTATGAGGTTGAAATGAGTTAGTGTATGAAAGTATTTGTGAGCAACAAGTCTGTTCCCCCCTCCCCCGCCGCCCCAGGTAGGTTCAGTTCAGTTCAATTGCTCAGTCGTGTCCGACTCTTTGCGACCCCATGAATCACAGCAGGGCCAGGCCTCCCTGTCCATCACCAACTCCCGGAGTCTACCCAAACTCATGTCCATCGAGTTGGTGATGCCATCCAGCCATCTCATCCTCTGTCGTCCCCTTCTCCTCTTGCCCCTAATCCCTCCCAGCATCAGGGTCTTTTCCAATGAGTCAAAGTCAACTTTTCGCATGAGGTGGCCCAAGTACTGGAGTTTCAGCTTCAGCATCAGTCCTTCCAGTGACACCCAGAACTGATCTTCTTTAGGATGGACAGGTTGGATCTCCTTGCAGTCCAAGAGACTCTCAAGAATCTTCTCCAACACCACAGTTCAAAAGCATGAATTCTTCAGCACTCAGCTTTCTTCACAGTCCAACTCTCACATCCGTACATGACCACTGGAAAAACCATAGCCTTGACTAGATGGAACTTAGTTGGCAAAGTAATGTCTCTGCTTTTTAATATGCTGTCTAAGTTGGTCATAACTTTCCTTCCAAGGATTAAGTGTCTTTTAATTTCATGGCTGCAGTCACCATCTGCAGTGATTTTGGAGCCCCCCAAAATAAAGTCTGACACTGTTTCCACTGTTTCCCCATCTATTTCCCATGAAGTGATGGGACCAGATGCCATGATCTTAGTTTTCTGAATGTTGAGCTTTAAGCCAACTTTTTCACTCTCCTCTTTCACTTTCATCAAGAGGCTCTTTAGTTCTTCACTTTCTGCCATAAGGGTGGTATCATCTGCATATCTGAGGTTATTGATATTTCTCCCAGGTAGGTTAATCTTTTTAAATTTATGCCAGCAAACCACTTTGGGAGCTTTCACCATCCCAATCCACAGGATGGAGGAGAGGTGCTAGAGAGGAGCTAGGAATCTGGTTGGATAGTCCCAGCAGTAGCCCTGGACCAAGGAGGCAGCTGAGATGCCAGGTTGCCTCCACCATTTCTTCTCTTTGTGTCCCTGTCTTTAAGGAGCATCACTAGTCTAGGTCAACCTCCTCTGACGTGGGGAGTAACAGAAGAGAGACCTGGGCTGTGGGAAATGATGGCAGGGACCTCTAGAGTCCCATTCCCCTTGGAGATCTACCACAAGTGGCTTTTAGCCCTGCCCTTGCTAGTATTCTGGCCAAGAGTGGGCTCAGCATGTTCCCTTCATCCCCAAAGACCCTCTCAGGCCATGATGCAGGGTCCAAAAAAGTCAGCTGCAGCGACAGTCAAAGCCAGGAGTCTGGATTTAGCCCTGGGCCCATGGCTGTCCTGTATCATGGCACCCCCTGCAGGGCAGAGCCAAAACCCTGCCAGGCAGGGTGAACTGTCTGTCTCCAGTGATCGCTCCTCCTGACTCATGCTGGAGGCAAAGCAGGCCCTGGTGGTTAGCAGACAGGTGTGTGCCCTTGATCTGTGCTAGGACTGCTTTCCCTTTCCCGCAGTGGCAGATACCTGGGCGAGGCCCATCCTACGACTGTAGGACGCTCAGTTTCACTTCCATCAGTGACTCCCTGCCCTCAGTGCTTCCTCTTCTAGCTCTCTGATAAAAGAGAACTAAAATGTTCTGGGATCTCCTGCCCCTTTGCAGTAGGCCCCTCAGGTTGTCGTCCCAGCTGCTGTCATTTAAGGCTTTACTTCCCTGGCTCTCAGAGTCTGCTCCCACAGTCAGGCCCATTTTGCATAGAGCTGCCTTTTCTAGGTTCACTTCTGAAGCCTGGTGCCACCACACCCCAGCATTTCTGTGGGATCTGATATTTGCCTCTGATCCCATGGTCTCCCCTCTTTGCAGTTCTGTCACTCCACTGAAGTTGGGACCACTGTTGTTCTCCTCAGCCCTGAGCCAACCACTTCCCCCACAAATTACACCTTTCTTTTTCCTTGGGATTGGAAGAGAGACCCCACCATCCCAGTCCTCTGCTGGAGCCCTGGCCCCTCCCCTTCCAGGACTAAGCCCCGTGTCTGAATCTCCCAGGGTATCCTATCAGCTGTGTCTTCCCCGCTCCTTGGCAACTAGAAATGGGCAGGGAGCCAGGTTTTCCCACTTACCCATGCAACCCTCTGCCAGGGCATGAGTGACCCCTGACAGTCCCTGATGTTGTGGGCAGGGGACCAAGCGGCCTTGCTTCCCTTGGCTTTGGATTCAGTTGGTATAACCAGCAGAGCAGCTGTCTTCTCCACTTCTCTCCCTCTTCTGAGCTGGACTGTATCAAGGGTTTCAGCTCCTCCTTCCCATCCTGCCTGAGAGTTGGTGGGAGCACATGGGCCAAGGACCTGAGGATACATTTATCTCTCACAGGTTTGCAGGAGATATAGCCCCTAGTAGAATGTGGATTCGGAGAAGGCAATGGCACCCCACTCCAGTACTCTTGCCTGGAAAATCCCATGGACGGAGGAGCCTGGTGGGCTGCAGTCCATGGGGTCAAACAGAGTCGGACACGACTGAAGCGATTTAGCAGCAGCAGAATGTGAATTATTTAATTTATTTATTCATTCATTTATTTAAGCATCACCCCGCTTCCCCCGAGCACACAAAGATAATCTCCCTCTTTGGTCAAGAAACTATTCTGTTAATAGGATGCTTGGATTTATTTACACTAACGATGAAGTATCAGAAAGAGAAAGCAAAAAAAAAAAAAAAAAATCTTGTGTAAAATTGTGTCCAAAAGAAATATCTAGGAATAAACTTAATCAAGGAGGTGAAAGACCTAAATGCTAAAAACTTTAAAACATTGATAAAGGAAATTAAAGATGGTTCAAAGAAATGGAAAGATATCCCATGTGCTTGGATTGGAAGAATATTATTAAACTGGCCATACTACTTAAAACAATCTACAGATTGAAAGCAATTGTAATCAAAATACCCATGATATTTTTCACAGAACTAGAATTAATAATCCTAAAATTTATATGGAACTACAAAGCAACTGCTAAAGCAATCCTGAGGAAAAAGAACACAGTGGGATGCATAACCCTCCCAGGCTTCAGAAAATACTACAAAGCTACAGTAATCAAAACAGCATAGAACTGGCACAAAAACAGACATGAAGATGAATGGAACAGAAAAGAAAGGTCAGAGATAAACCCATATACCTACAATAAATTAATGTATGACAAAAGAGGCAAGAATATACAATGGAGAAAAGACAGTCTCTTCAGTGAGTGGTGCTGGGACTGCTGGACAACAACAACCGAGGAAATTAGAACACTCCCTCACACCATACGCAAGAATAACCTCTAAATGGTTTAAAGACTTAAATCTAAAACAAGACATCATAAAACTCCTAGAAGAGAACATAGGCAAAACATTCTGGACATAAATCATAGGAATATTTTCCTAAGGCTAAAAGAAATAAAAGCAAACATAAATGGGTCCTAAGCAAACTTACGGAGAAGGCAATGGCACCCCACTCCAGTACTTTTGCCTAGAAAATCCCATGGACAGAGGAGCCTGGTAGGCTGCAGTCCATGGAGTCGCTAGAATCGGACACAACTGAGTGATTTCACTTTCACTTTTCACTTTCATGCATTGGAGAAGGAAATGGCAACCCACTCCAGTGTTCTTGCCTGGAGAATCCCAGGGACAGGGGAGCCTGGTGGGCTGCCATCTATAGGTCACACAGAGTCAGACACGACTGAAGCGACTTAGCAGCAGCAGCAGCAAGCAAACTTAAAACCGTTTGCATAGCAAACGAAAACATCAACAAAATGAAAAGAGAACTCAATCAATAAAAGAGCAAAAGATCTAAATAGACCTTTCTCCAAAGAAGATATACAAATGGCCCACCAGCACACGAGAAGATGCTCAACATCACTAATTGTTAGAGAAATGCAAAGCAAAACTACAATGAGGTGTCACTTCACACTGGTCAGAATGACCATCATCAAAAAGTCTATAAATAATAAAGGCTGGAGAGGGTGTGGAGTAAAAGGAACGCTTTTACAGTATTGATGGGGAAGTAAATTGGTGCAGGCACTATGGAAAACAATATGGAGGTTCCTTACAAAACTAAAAATAGAGCTACCATATGATCCAGCCATCCCATTCCCGGGCATATAACTGGAAAAAACAAAAACTCTCTTTTGAAAGGATACATGCACCCCCATGTAAATAGTACCACTATATACAGTAGCCAAGACATGGAAACAACCCAATTGCTGATCAACAGATGACTAGTTTAAGAAGATGTGAGATATATATATATCAGTTCAATTCAGTCACTCAGTCATGTCTGACTCTTTGCAACCCCATGGACTGCAGCATGCCAGGCCTCTCTGTCCATCACCAACTCCTGGAGTTTACTCAAACTCATGTTCATTGAGTTGGTGATGCCATCCAACCATCTCATCCTCTGTCGTCCCCTTCTCTCAACTTCAATCTTTCCCAGCATCAGGGAAAATCTTTTCAAATGAGTCAGTTCTTCACATCAGGTGGCCAATTCTTCGGCGCTCAGATCTTTAGAGTCTAACTCTCACATCCATGACTACTGGAAAAACCATAGCCTTGACTAGATGGGCCTTTGTTGGCAAAGTAATGTCTCTGCTTTTTAATATGCAGTCTAGGTTGGTCATAACTTTTCTTCTAAGGAGCAAGCATTTTCTAATTTCATGGTATACCATATACCATATATACCATGAAATTAGAAAATGCTTGCTCCTATATATATATAAAGTGTTTGCTCCTATATATATATAAAGTGCCTGTGGTCACCCAGATGGTAAATGGTGGAACTAGGGTCAAATCTGGACAAACTAGTATTAGAGCTCATGTATGGGAAGATTTTTCATTCCTCTGGAATCAGCAGCTTCATAAAGCAACTTCATCATTTAGCATAATAAATTCACACAATCCCCGGGCTCCTAAGGTACAGCCTTCCCTTGTTTCAGATAATGGTGCCCACTAATACCAGGAGTTGATTACAGTGACTGGAATGACGAGAAGGAAATTAGAAGTGACCGCTTGGAGGAACAATAAGGAAGGATTAATTTGGGAAAGATTCAGAGAAGGAAGCCACCATGTATGCATCATGTGCCAATCATGTGCGACTCTGCAAGGTGGAGGAATACTCTCATCAGCTGTTGTGAGCTGGCATCTCTGTGGGTATGACATCTGTAGCCCCACCCTGAGGGGATTTTAGGAGGAAAGATGGGATTATTGCTGTCAGTGTTGGAGAGGAACTGGATGAGGTGGGCGGTTTACTGCCTGGGAGTGTCCCACTGGGAGGGAAAGAGAGAGATGTTGGCAAGGATAAGCAAGGAAGAAACAGGGGAGACAATTTCCTGGGAAGGTGGTCAAGACCTCTGGGCCAACTTTTGTGGGGGTTCCTATTTTGAAATGGCAACCCACTCCAGTATTCTTGCCTGGAAAATTCCATGGACAAAGCAGCCTAGCAGGCTACAGTCCATAGGGTCGCAAGAGTCAGACACGACTGAGTGACTGACACTTTTACACACTATTTTAAGAGGGTCAAAGTTAAACCTGTGTCTCACAGGATTCCTCCTCCTCTGAACTCCAGGGTGCCCTGGGCTTTTCCAAGAGCTTCATTTCTTCTACCTCCCTTTGCAGAGAACCTTCCATGAGCCAGGACTGTGCTGGTTCTCCTGGGCCTTCAAAAATGACGTCTGCTCTCTGGGAGCTCTCAAGTTCATAGGAGGCAGGGTGTCAAAAGTTGATTAACAAGGAGTCTCTGGGGTTGGACTGCCTGCCTTGGGCCCCAGGCTATACCTTGCTGTTGTGTCACTGTAGCGGGTTACCTAACTTTCCTATGTTCCAGACTGCTCATCTGTGATATGATATTTACCTCACAAAGCAGCAGAGCAAAATCACTTAGCAAAATGCCTAGCTCAAGATAAGCACTCGATACATGTTTCTGTTATAAGCATGAAGTGGAAGGGACAGAACTGAGGTAAGGGGGTCTGGGAGCACAGAGGAGGGAGCAAGAGCTGCTCACTAATAAACTCTTCAAAGGTGAAGTTGCTCAGTCGTGTTTGACTCTTTGCAGCCCCACACACTGTAGCTTAACCAAGCTCCTCAGTCCATGGGATTTTCCAGGCAAGAGTACTGGAGTGGGTTGCCATTCCCTTACTCCAGAGGATCTTCCCGACCCTGGGTTCGAACCAAGGTCTCCCGCATTGTAGGAAGACGCTTTACCCTCTGAGCCACCATGGAGGTTATTAAAGCCTGGGGCTTTTAGGAGGAAGTCATGGAGAGTTTAGGAGAGTGAGCATCATGAAGATATTGCCCAGGTGATTCTGATATGCTATATCAGAAAACCATTAACTACTTAGCCAACAGAGAACCATTAACTACTCTTTAAAAGTAACTTTGTATTGTTAAAAGTTACATTTCATAAGCCTTGCAAAATAGAGAAAAGAATCACCTACCCACTCCAGTACTCTTGCCTGGAAAATCCCATGGATGGAGGAGCCTGGTAGGCTGTAGTCCATGGGGTCACTAAGAGTCGGACACGACTGAGCGACTTCACTTTCACTTTTCACTCTCATGCATTGGAGAAGGAAATGGCAACCCACTCCAGTGTTCTTGTCTGGAGAATCCTAGGGACGAGGGAGCCTGGTGGGCTGCCGTCTATGGGGTCGCACAGAGTCGGACACGGACACGACTGAAGTGACTTAGCAGCAGCAGCATACTCTTAATACCCCAAATCCATCCAACATTAGTATATGGTGTCCCCATCTTTTTCCTCATGAATCTTGTTTTTGTTGTTTTAATGGTTTTAATTATAGTGCATTTAATAGTTCCTATTTTTGCCTTACTATGCAATCATAAGAATTTTTACTACATTGTTTTCCTATTTTAAACTTCTTTTTCTAAACATAAGTAATTTATGTTCTCTTGAGAAATTCCCAATCTCAATTGGTATAAAAAAGGAAGTGCAAATCTCAGTAGTCCTACTACTAAGAGATAATCACTGAGCATTTTTATGTTCTTCTAGATTTTTTCCTATGGAAATGAACACACATAGACTTTTTAAGTTAAGAAAGTTAGGTTATTTTATAACCTGCTTTTCACTTAATTACATAAGTGTAGTCATACATAATTGTTCCCAATAACTGCAGATTTAATTTCATGTCTATATCAAATTTATGTAACTAATCATCTACTGCAGGATTTTAAGTCATTTTCTCCCTGTGTGTGCATTTCTCCACCTGTGGATTGACCGTAATTTACTTGAACATTCAGCTATTTTTGGATATTTAAGTAGCTTTACTTCTTTTGCTTTTGCTATAATAAGGAACAATGCACTGAAAAACCTTGAGGAATATGGCTTTCCACATATTTTTAATAATTTCCTGGAGTTGAAGTAATGGGTCAAAAGGCAGGCTATTTTATGATTCTTGATTTGTATCATGAAGCTGCTTTTAAAGGGTTGTCTGTATCAATTTAGATACTTTCAGCAATGTATTAGTATCAGATTTTCACCTTCCACCCAACTACCAAAGGAGATAGATGGAGGGGGGATATTTTCCCTGAGCAGCAAAAGAGGTGCTCATATGGACCAAAGAGGACAGGATAGAGAGGAGAAGAGATGAGGGGAGGGTGCACATGGCAAATGGAGGGAAGGAGGAAGGAAGAACCAGAAACAACCATTCCTCTGTATTTTTCTGGAAAAGTAATTCATGTTCCTCCAAGAAAATCCAAACTTTTCCATAAATATTTACATTTAATATGAAAATCCTCCTCTGGTGACAGTCTCCGCTAACAGTTTAAATATATTATTCCATATTATTTCTTTTACTAATATTAATGTATAACTTATTTTGTTTTTAAAGATCTAGCTTCATACTATACACACCACAGTGCATTCCTATCGGAGATTTTATCTTAGGCACCTTCAGTGAGCAGATCATTTTTAGTTTAACCATCTAATTGCTTTGCCCCCTTTCCCTGCCCCTCATCAGCAGTTCCCCGACCTCCGCAGCAGTCCTTTGGAGCAGTTCTGCCAAGTGCAGGCCTTCTGCTGCCTCTGTTTGCCTTTGACCCTGGCCGCTGCTTTAGGGGGTCAACCCCAGGAGGCCTGAAGACAATCCCTGGGTCGTGAAGCCAGTAGCCAAGGGCGAAGGCTGGTAGCTGCTTACGGTCCTCTGGGGACCTCACCTGGGCCCTCCTTGCCTTCCACTTCCAGAACCTCCATGCCTAAGATTAACCCAACCGTTGTTGCCAAAATCTCCTGTCTGAACAAAACTAAACCCATTGCCTTGGGGCAGGATTGGTCTGGCTTTGCTGGCTTTATGGCTTCTCTCCGCAGGTCTGGCCACCACCACCAGACTGCTGTTCCAAGCGCTCTGACCGGCTTTTACCAGACCTTATTTTGGGCTTGGAGCGTCTCACACCTGGCCTGAGGCATAGCCCCCACGTGCTGCCTGCAAGCCCTGGCCGCCTGGTCTGACTCAGTCTCGCAGCTTCTGCAGAACCCCTTGTCAGCCTCGTGACTCAGTTTCTCCATTTGCTCACGCGCGCCAATAGCATGAGGCACTTATGCGGAATGCGGAGGTGCCTCCGATAGCTTCTTCAGAGTACGTGCTCCCAGGCGAGGCCCCAGAGATGCGCGTCTACGCCGCCCAGAGCTCTCGTTCTGGATGTGTCCTGCACTGACCCTGGTAATGAATCCGTGCTGCCTGGGGTGGCAGTGACTTGGCCAGGTGCACTGGCAGGAGTGCTTGAGAGGCATCCTCCGGAGACCCGCCCACCATGGTTCTTGAAGGGACCAAGGCATAAAGGGGCTGCGGGGGAGACAACCAGTGCCCGCGTCCGTGCCCACTGCCGGCCCCTGACGCAATCTGAAGCGCCCTTGCTGCATACTTAATCTGGGAAAACCTCCTCCGCCGTTGCATCACTCCTGCTAGGTTTGCTACAAAGGTGGAGTCCAACCAATCAGCGGACGCTCTGGGCCCGGGGCAGGCCACGTAGTTACCCACTCAGAGGGCGGCGCGGTTAACTGAACAGGAAAATCTGAAGGTGATTGGCCAAAAGGGAATTTGCCCCGCCCCAATAAACGCGAAAGCTGGCTGCGAGGGGTAGGGCTTCCCGGCCGGAGGGTTTAAAGAGCGCCTCGGACGGGGCCGCGCAGCTGGAGCGATCAGGCGGAGCCAGGCCAGGTGTGCGCGTCGGTCGGTCCTTCCGTGCCCGCGCCGGAGACCAGCCCCGGAGGCCGCCCGGACCCGTCCCTGTGCCCGGCACCATGAAGCAGGAGCCTGCAGCCCAGAACTCCCCTCCCGCCTCTCCGCCCTCCTCACAACCCCTCTCCGAAGACGACGACCCCCAAGCGTTGTGGATTTTTGGGTACGGCTCCCTGGTGTGGAGGCCCGACTTCGCCTACAGTGACAGCCGTGTGGGCTTCGTGCGCGGCTACAGCCGCCGCTTCTGGCAGGGAGACACCTTCCATCGCGGCAGTGACAAGATGGTGAGCATCTGACCCTGCCTGGGTGAATGACGGGGGTTGGGGCAGGATAGTGGGCGCTGCGCTGGTGCCCTGGAGTATCCGGGCCTTTCTGGGCTGACAGTGACTCCGTCCAGATGGGGGAAATGGGAGAACCTTGCAGGGCGTTGTGACTTAAATTTGTGTACCTAGTGGGTCACTGTGTGATGGCTAGAGCCTGATCCTGTGGATCACCGTGTTGATAAATATTTCTGATGACCAATCTGGGCCACTGCCATATGTCTACTCTTACATATATGCATCACTCCCGCGCCCCCCACCCCGCCCTCCCAAGAGTGGGGCTATTTGAGGCCTAGGATAGAAGGGTTACTAAGGGTTTTCTCTACCAGTGATGGCTGAACTCATTTCAAACTTATTTTCTTTTTCAAAATCTCTCTTCCTTCCCTAGCCTGGTCGTGTGGTGACCCTCCTTGAAGATCGTGAGGTAAGTGCCAGAGTCAAGAAAGAGATCCAGCATGGAGGGGTGCAGACAGGCAGAGCTCATGGACCCTTGGCCGCAGGCTAGATTAGATAGATACCCCTCTGACTGAGAGGAACGTTGAGTCTTGATAAGTGCTTCTCACAAGAATCACCTGAGGATCTTTTTAAAACATAGGTTTTAATACAAGATTTAGAGTGGCCTGAAATGCATTCCTAACAAGCTTACAGGTGATGCCATTGTTTCTCAGACCAAACTCTGAGCTGAATTTTTGTTCTCCCTGGGGCTAGTCCACCTTCCCAACCCTGGTTAAGGGAGGGTGAGGGTTTGCTATATTGATAGTAGAGGGCTCATCAGCAGTCTGCCCACTTCCCTTATCGAGCACAGTCCTGGGTGGGATCAGAAGGAACTTCGTGACTGACTCTGGTACCCATATTTTCTCCCAGGGCTGCACTTGGGGTGTGGCATACCAGGTGCAAGGTGAGCAGGTGAGCGAGGCCCTGAAGTACCTGAACGTGCGGGAGGCGGTGCTCGGCGGCTATGATACCAAGGAGGTCACTTTCTACCCTCAAGATACCCCTGACCAACCACTCAAGGCATTGGCCTACGTGGCCACCCCACAGAACCCTGGCTACCTGGGTCCTGCCCCCGAGGAGGCCATTGCTACACAGATCTTGGCCTGCCGAGGCTTCTCCGGGCACAACCTTGAGTACTTGCTGCGCCTGGCGGACTTCATGCAGCTCTGTGGGCCCCAGGCTCAGGACGAGCACCTGGCCGCCATCGTGGATGCTGTAGGCACCATGCTGCCCTGCTTCTGTCCCACTGAGCAGGCTTTGGCACTGGTCTGAGGGGCTGAGCCCCTGCAGGGAGTGCCTACATGGACACGGGGACCAGGTCCCCACTGCAGTGCACACAGACAGACTTGATACAGCTGGAGCTCACTGAGAGGACTCGGTGGGCCCACAGGGGCCTCTCTTAAGCCCCTGCCTGTCCACCAGCCCCTAGATCTCCTGCTTGACACCGATTTACTACTTGAAACTTTATTTATTGCACCATGTTGGTGTGGTGGGCAGGGTGGGGGGCCTGCCCTAGATATAGGGGAACTGCTGAGCAGTGCCCCACCCCAGGTGCCTGGTGCCTGGCTGGAATCCTCCCAGTGCTGCTACTGTCTCCATGCTACCCAGGCCTCCATCTTCCCAGGGAACCTCCAAGAGCCTTGACCGTCTGCCCGCCCCCTCCAGACCAACCATTCCCCAGCCCCAGAAACACCACCTGCCAAGGGTCCCAGCCTGCTGGTGAGGGTGTAGAAGGGAGTGAGAAGAGGGAGCCCTAAGGAAATGAGGCCCTGCAGCCTGTTCATCCTCCGGGTCCCCAGGGCAGGCTGGCTCTGGAGCCCAGACACAGCTGCTGAGGCTGAGCCAAGGCCTCTTCCCCATTTGGCTTTGTTTCCCTGTTCTCTGTCTTGTCTGTCTGGGCTACTTCTGTCAGTCTATTCCTGGGAAGCTTATCACTGTAGGTAGGCCCTGGTCCCTTCGTAATCTGTCCCATACTGTAATCCATAAACTGACCCCATGATCTGTGCTGTGCTGGAATATGGTTCTTTCTTCAGATGGGGGTTTGGGATGAGTGAGGGGGTGTGGCCCCGAAAGACTCATTAGAGGGGGAAGGGCTCCCTCTTCATCCCCCATGGCTCTCCCAGAGAGGGACTGCTGAGCAGGCAGGGTTCTTAGTGCACACCAAGAATGCCCCCCAAGGCATGCGGATTCTGCCTGGGCCGCTCTACTTGGCAGCCCTGCGAGTAGTCCTTGCCAGTGGCCTGGTAGCCTGCATCTCCCCCCAGCTGCTCTGAAGAGGTGGACAGGTGTGGAGTTCACATCAGGTCTTCCTCCAGTTGCAGGGTCACTGCTGCCTCTTCTTGATAAGGAGGCTAGACCTCTGGCTTCCTGATGAAGGAGCCATGTGGGTTCAAAGGGCTTCAAGGGCAAGATGATGACAACTTGTGAGACAGTGCTGACAGTGCAGGCCTGGAGGACCCGCTGGCCCTTTGACTTCTGAGGTTCAGGAGCTCGCTCTTGCCTCCTGGGCCCTGGTATGGGCTGTGCCTTCCCTGTCACCCTGCCAGGACTCAAATCCAAAAGGGAGGGGTGGCTGGGCACCCTTGGTCTGCTGTTTGTTCACCATCTGCCTGCCTCTGGCTACTCTTCCCTCCCCAAGCCCTCCCCTCTGCCCCGTGCAAGTCCCAGACCCCAAGATCTCAGCCTGGCCCTGGGCTCCCCAACTGGAAATGGCCCCTCAGTGGATTGACCCTTTACTCCTGGACCTGTGGAATGGGTGCAGGGGCCAGATAAGGCTTTTGCCCAGAAGCGCCTGGCTGTAACCCAGCTTCTCCCTCACTTGCTCAGTGGCCTCCAGAAAAGCCGCCTCTGAGCCTCTGTTTACCCTGGGGTGCTGTGTGGTGAGTGTTGCCACCACTCTTGTTATGGCTGGTGCCCTGGTTTGGTCTTGGTGTCCTCAGCAGGGTCAGCTCCGACCAAGCTGGGCAGCCGTTGTGCTTGGGAAGGGTGCCCATGTCTTGGCAGCCTCGTGTCTTGGCCATTGATGGGAAAAGGAGTCCAGCCAGGTTCTTCTGGGAGCTTGGTGAGGACAGCACAACGGGAGGAGGTGACGGGAGGCAGGGAACCCTGGGCAGCTGCCTTCTGTGGCAAGGCAGGGCCAGAGAGCCAGTCCTGGTACTCACATCAGACCCTGCTCTATATGAATGGTGTAAGGGTGTGGAGAAGGCCATGGCAACCCACTCCAGTACTCTTGCCTGGACAGTCCCACGGACGGAGGAGGCTGGTGGGCTGCAGTCCATGGGGTCGCTAGGAGTCAGACACGACACGACTGAGCATCTTCACTTTGACTTTTCACTTTCATGCACTGGAGAAGGAAATGGCAACCCACTCCAGTGTTCTTGCCTGGAGAATCCCAGGGACGGGGGAGCCTGGTGTGCTGTCATACATGGGGTCGCATAGAGTCAGACACAACTGAAGCAACTTAGCAGCAAGGGTGGGGAAGGTCACTTGCCTGCTGCACGTGGTCTCACATAGTTCAAGTCATTAAGTATTTATTAAGGTTCTGCTTCATGCCATGCACCAATTTAGACACTGGAGATACAACAGAGAAGAAATCCTGCTCCTCAAAGACCTCTAAATGGTGACCATTCAGCCTGAAATGTGTCATGATGGGAACAGGGCACTCAGTGTAGAAAGGGCTCTTGACCCTGAGATCAAGGGAAGGTCAGGGAAGGCTTTCTGGAGAAATTATGAGCTTGAGAAGGGGTCTCTAGCAAACAGGCAGGAACAGCTTGTACCAGAGGGGTGCAAGATCAGCCCTGCTGGGACAGTGGAGTGGGGAAGAGGGCATGGGGCAGGATGGGTGGCAAGACCTCATTTCACTGGCTGCTCTGGTGAGCTGTGCTGTGGAGGTAGAATTCCTCCTGGGTTAGTGGGGCCCCACTGTGGATTCTGAGTGGGGAAGAGGCTACTAAAAAAGGAACACTGGCTGCTGTGTCAGACTGGAGGAGGAAGGTCAAAGGCCAGGGAGAGGGGAGGTGGCTGGAGCTGTGGGGTACAGTGGGAAAAGACAGGGTAGATTCGAGAGCCATTTGGATAGTGAGGTCAGTGGGATTGCACGTGGCTGGCTGATGAGAGAGTAGAGGGCCAGGGTTCTCAGTGCAGTGGCAGTGTTGGAAAGGGTGGGGGTGGAGATCTGCCCGGATGTTTGCCTTTGGGGGCACCTGTGGGGTGGTGGCATGCACAGGGCATCCCTGGCAGCTGGATATGTGGGGCTGGGACTCAGGAAAGTCACATGGGTTGGAGGTAGAGATTTGGGACCTCCACCCATCAAGACAGTGCTTGAAGCCCCATGGGAGCAGAGAGAAAAGGGAACAAGCCCCAGGCCAACACTGAGGGCTCCGGCCCTGGTAGGGTGAGCAAAGCAAGAAGGGTTGGGAATGAGCAGCTGGAGAGGCAGGAGGAGAACTAGGAGAGTGTGGTTTTCTGAGAGCCAGGGTCACACTGCTGGGATGTCAAGGGAAATGAGACCAGAGGAATGTCCACTGGATGAAATGCCAGGGGATCCTCAGTGGTGTCAGTGGTGGGGAACCACAGTGTGGGGCTAAGAAGCTAGTGGGAGGGAAGTAGACAGCTCCGCAGAAAGTTGACTCTTGAGAGAAGAGAGAAGCTGAGGGGTGACCGAGAGTATGGAGAAGGCATGGAAGTCCGAGGACCCCAAGAGCTTCTGTTGATGTGGGATATAGCAATTGACAACATTTAGTGTGTTAGGAATTGAGAAGTGTAAAACATTTTATCAAATAAGAAAAACCCATTATATGTTAACATATTTTAAGGAAAAATGATTTTACTTTTTTAATGGAAGCAGCTGAATTCTCATCCAAATTCACATATAGCTCTTGAAAACTCTCCTGTACCCTTGTGAGAAAATGAGAGTGAAAGACTAATAACCTCTCAGTAGTGTTACGAAAATCGTTTTGACCTCACAGACCTCCTGAGAGGGGTTTGAGAACTCCCAGGAGTCCCTGAGCCATTTTTATTTATCTTTTTATTTTCTTTTTCAGTTGAAGGGATTTAAGCAGGATGGGTGCCCAACCATAGACCACTGGCATCCTGGGATTCAGGAGTTAGCAGGGATCTTGGAAATCATGGCTCAGCGGTAAAGAATATGCCTGCAGTGCAGGAGACATAGGAGACATCGGCTCCATCCCTGGGTTGGGAAGATCCCCTGGAGAAGGAAATGGCAACCCACTCCAGTATTCTTGCCTGGAAAATTCCATGGACAGAGGAGCCTGGCAGGCTACAGTCCATAGCACCGCAGAGTCCCATAGGGTCTCAAAGAGTCCGACATGACTGAGCGACTGAATACACACACACAGAAATCATCATTTTGTCCATCATCCCTCAAGGGCATCCTTCTGGAGAACAGGGGATGAGTAGGAAGGACCAGTCAGTTCATTCGAAGTTTATTGTGTCTACAGCAGGCTGAGGGGCCCTGGACCTCCAGCTGCGGGGGAGACGGAATAGCAGAGTCTCTCTCCCACCTAGCCTGGGGCAACTCTGAGCTCAGGGAATGGAGCAGAGGCAGCTGGGTCAGGGAGGGCCTTAAGGAAGCTGCTGAAATCCTTGGAGAGGAGGTGCACTCCAGGTTTGTGGGGATGTCGTCAGCAAATGAGGGAGGGACAGCGAGGAGGGAGCCTGTGGGTATTGGGGACAAGGTGGCAAGCTACCTTGGAGTCAGTCCTTGCAGCAAGTGTTAGACTTTATCTTGCAGGGAAGTAGAGTACTGTGGTGATGTTTTTGTTTTTCCTCCCACAGAAGGGTCTTTGTTTGTTTTTGTTCTTTTTGTTTTGTCTGCTTGTCAAGCAGACCAAGTGTTGTGTTCGGGTCTGGGCTTAAGGAGGCTTGTGCTGTGGCAGGGGAAGGCCATGAGGCGGGCAGGGGCTGGGGAGGGCTGAGCTAAAACCAGGAGCAGGGAATGTGGGGACACCTCCTGGCAGCCAGGTGAAACAGGGGATAAGCAGGAGGGGATCCCAGGGCTTTGGGGCGCAATACAAGGGCACGTGAGCAAACACGACTCCCGCCTAGAGGCACCTTTCTAGGGCTGACAGGCTCTGGGGGTTCCCCAGGTGGCCCCCACACTGGGTCCCAGGAGGGAGATTGTTCCTCTGAGGGCTGTCGTTTCTCTGAAGACAGTGATGGCAGAGACGCAAAAGGAGCTGGGCCTCGAATGGGGGACACCTTGTCTCTCCCCGGGCCCGGGTCTGAGGAGTGTCAGGGCGCTCTGGGGCCAGGTTGGGGGGACAGGTCACCCAGGGAGAGTGTCACCGTGGGCCTGGGTGGGTGTGCGAACGCCAGCCTCCTGCCCCAGTTCTGGGATGACCACACACCCCAGAGTGCCTGGTAGACAGTCAACAGGCCTAGTTTGCTCCTGTTGTCCTGAGGTAGTTATTACTTTCACTCTCAGGAACATCTGGGTTTGGGTAGTTTAAATTGCATGGTGGCTGTGGGAACTGGGACCCAGCAGTTTTTTGCTGTTGTTGTGGGTTTTTTATTTTTCATTTGTTTAGTTCTATTTTTCAGCCATGCGGGATCTTAATTCCCCACCAGGGCCTGAGCCCACGTCCCTTGCAATGGAAGCACTCAGACTTAACCCCTGGCCCTCCAGGGATGTCCTTGAGCAGGGCTGCTTTATCTGGCGCCTGTCAGAGGCAGCTGACCGAAGCCCCTGACCCCCCCTGTCCCCTCCTGCCCTCCTCGCCCTGTCCCTGGACCCCTGGCCCCTGCCCAGGGGCACGAGGGCACCACTCTTCTCTGCCCTTTCCGGGTGCCCTTGGAGAGTCCCGCCAGGCCTGTGCTTCCTGGTTTAGGGTCGCCCGGGCATTCCGTGGGCGTGAGGGAGAGCAGACACACCCTGAAGGTGCAGCCACCAGGCACGCTCCCCCATCACCATCACCAGCCCTGCCCCTCCAGGAAGAAGACGGCACCAGGGCACCCACACCCTCTCACTTGATCAGGGTCCCTACCCTGCAAACACTCCTCAGGGTAGACCCTTCCCCCCACTACCACCCCCTCCAGGAAGGTAGAGCCCCGGGGTGAGCACCCACCTCTGTCACCCTTAAATGTGGGCCCAGTCTCCTTTCTCAGACCTGCTGCTGTCCTCCCCGACCTAAGGGTGCCCTGTCCCACCCTCCCAGCCCTCCCACCCCCGCCCTAACACTTGCCTCTTTCCCCAGACGACTATCACGCCCTCCAAACTGATCCATGTCCCCAGTTCGGTGCCCTCCTGGATATTCATCTTCTACACAATTTCAAATGTAACTCTGCCCACCACTCTGCCCACAGATGAATTCCCATAGCGTGTTGTGTCCCTCGAGGTAAACATCCCCACCCCCGGCCCCTCCATCCTGCTCCTGCTTGCTGTCTCCTCCCACCCCGTTCTATTTCTGGTCTCCATGCCTTTGCTTCTACTACTTTGCCCACGCGACACTGTGCCCAACCTTCTCACAGCCTTTGGAACTCGGCGCCAGCATCGTGCCTGCTGTTGACTTGAGCTGGGGCTGGCTGGGGCCCCACCTCGTGCCCAAGACCCCACCCACAGGGACGTGATCTGCTTCCAGAGATGTCCCCACTAGGCCCCGCCCATCCCCCTTCCCCAGGGCGGGAGCTGAATGTCAGTCCGCACGTACCACAGCTCTGGGCCCCACAGAAACTCAGGGGACCTATGGGGAGTGGGGTTTAACGAGACACCCCTTCTGAGTGCAGTGTCACGCTTCTCCTTGGAGGGAAAGGCCCCGTGAACACCACGGTCACGGCCAAGGGAGACGACAGCCCAGCTGCCTCCTAGGGCTAGCATTCAAAGTGAATGTTTCTGTGCGGGGCCCAGGAGTGTGGGACAGGGAGCTGCTGGGGCCAGGGTGGACCAGCGTGTGCCTGACTGGGGTGGCACTGACCTACCCTGGGCCGTCCCTCTCTTCCCTTCAGTCAGTCAGAGAGGGGTCAGGCCCTAAACACACACCAGAGGAAGGGCCGCCCTTTGCAGGCAGGTCAAGGGCAGGGTCCGAGCCCTTGCTAGTCCTCTCTGCTCCGGGCACCAAGCTGGAGGGCTGTTTGTCCTTGTCTCCTGGGCTAGTGCTCCCTGTCCCCACAGGAGGGGGAGCTGGGCCCTCCTGGGAACAACCTGAGGGTGTTGGTGACTGGGGGAGGGGGGGCAGTAGCCTTGTACCCATCTGTGTCTTCTCGCCCACCCCCATGGTCAGACTCCTGACAGGCAGGCTGTCATGCCCATGCCAGGTCAGCAGGGTGGCTCTGGCTGGGAGGATGCAGAGTCCACGGTGTGAAAGCTGCTCACGCGGGGTGCATGAGTCATCCACCCACAGGAGTAGGCCCTCATTCGTGGGGGTTTCTGCAGGAAGGGAGACCCACTTCCTGCTCACAGGTTGCTTGCTGCCCTGAGAGGCGTGACACACACCTAACATGCCTGCCACATGCCTGCGATGTCCAGGGTGCCTTCTCACATTGTAATCCACTCTCCATTAAAGCCTCATCCCTGCTGGCTCTGGCCTGGCTAACATGCAGACCTGAGGGCTCAATTGAGATGTCCCTTCTCTGGGACGCCTTCTCTGAACCTTCTCTACCTGTCCATCATGGCCTGGCTTTGGGGCCCTGTCACACATCTCTGATATCTGTGCTCTTTATCTTGCACATTTGATGGCACTGTGCTCCTTGTTGGCCTCCCCAGTGGACTGTGCGCCCTTGACGTGCTTCCCAGAGCCTGCACACAGTAGGTGTTCACTTTGTTTGCTGAATGAAAGCCCACGCCCTCAGTAAGAAGCAGACCCTGGCAAGGAGAGGATGGGGTCTGGGGAGGCCCTTCTGGGCTCTATCTTCACAAAAGGGACAAAGCAGCAGACGCGGGTGGGCCAGTGGGGGTGCAGGGGATAGGAGGAGACAGACCTGCAGTGATTATCCTCGACCCCAAATCTGCCAGAGCCTTATACCCTGGGTGGGACACTCAATCACTGTTCAGATGCAAAGGAAGAGAACTGGGCTGGGGTCCAGAATTTCCAGTCCTGTTTTAAGCCTTGTGTCTTAGACCAGACACTTTTCTTCTCTCTGGGTCTTCATTTCCTCAAATGTAAAATGAAGAGCTGCCGGAGAAATCTGCTCCCATCCAGCTCCAGGGGCTGCTCTTTTACAGGAAAGACATGGGCTTGCAGTTGGAGGGACTGATTTCAAGAACCAGGGCTCCATGTACCCTGTGGGTCCTGGGCCAGGTTATTCAGCATCCCTGAGCTGCAGTTTCTTTGTCTTTAAAGCAGGAATGACAATCATATCTCTCAGCTTCTTGGGATTAGATGTGCTATCAGGTGGAAGACTCTTACACACTTTAAAACAACATGTGAATGTTGGTTATTATATAACGTTGTCATTTTCCACCAACACCTAATTAGTTACTCACCAGAGTGTAAGCTCCACAAGGGCCAGAGCTGGCACCTCCCTATTCATTGCTGTGTTCTTAGGGCCAAGCTTTGAGCCTGGCTATCTCAGGCCTTCAAAAAATATTTGCTGGACAGAAAGATGGATGAATGAAGTTTGTTGAATGACTGTATGAATGAACTCCGTTCATTTAGCAGAGCACTGAGGTCAAGTCAGGTTGATGGGCAGAGGGAAAAGGGTGTGGAGGCATAGGAGGAAGGGGGGTGTTCCCTGGGCTGCCCCACTTTGCTGTGTTGGGGAGGGTGAGTGAGACAGGAAGGAGGGGAAATGGAAAAAAACAAACTTGGGCCATGAGACAAGGCCATACAATTTTGCTGGGCGTCTTGCAGGTGGCCCCTCTGTGTGAGCCGTCTCCCTGGTGAGGGCCCACCTTCACCTCTCACGGCACTGCCAGCAACTGGGGAAAGGGAGGAGAGAGGAGGGCTGGGCCATGGTGGTTTGTTTACCAATAGCACAGTCCTCCTGGGTCATGACACAGCCAGCAGCATCTGGCCCAGCTAAATATATCTCCTCTGCTGGCCTGGACCACACAGCCAGCCCCTCAAGGCCAGGGACCACCCGCTTGTCCCTCTGGGTTGGGCCCCGGGCCTCCTCCTGACCCCAGAGTTCTGTGTCCCCAGAGAGCCAAAGGCTCATCAGGGCCCAAACCAAATGCAGTTGCTGGCTGAACCCAGGAAGATGGTTTCATTTGGATGGTCCCTCTGGGACTTATGGGGAGAAAATCCAAATTTTCCAGCAGTAAGACAACCAAATGGCCCATCTCCCTTCCATGGTGTATTTGCAGTCATTATGAATGTTTAGGAAGAATATTTATTAGTGTTCAGAAAACATTTTACTCTTTTTGCAGTACTTTCTTAACATTGCTGTATAATGTTAAGTGGAAAAAAAAGAGATACATAGTATGAATACAATCATGTATTTAAAAAGCATAGACATATGTCTGGAAGGAATCACTAGGAACTGTCAACACAGTTTGCCTCCCAGGAGGGAGCTGGGGGCCAGGGGATGGGATGGAAGGGAGACTTTTTATTCTTATGCCCTTTTGTATGTTTTTGATTTTGAACTGTACAAATAATTACTTATTCATAAATAAGTCAAGTATATAATAAAATGCAGAGCTGCAAAACAAAAGTCCTGAGCACAGAGGCCCTGGATATCCTCTCAGAGGTTAAGAGCACTGATTTGGGTGATGGGCCATGCAGAGAGCTCCCTTTTCTACCCAGAGGAAAAGCTGGCCCCATGCCCAGGTAAACCAGAATACCTGTTCTGTAAACCCAGAGCAGATATTGATACTCAGAATCTAATGTGAGGAATGTGAAAAGCCATACCTGCCTGAAAATATCTCCGCATGGTATCTGAATTTCTAGTCTGCGCTTTTCCCTGAAATTCAGCTTCTCTAAAGTCCCCTTGAAAACATTAAGGTGTTGGGGCAGCGCTGGCTTGTTATCATTTTATTGAGAACTGAATTGAAATTGGAAGAAACATTGTAAGAAAATTTTCACTATGGAAAATATCTTACTTTCGTTTGGCTTTTGAGTTTTTCCTAAATTTCCCTTAAAAACCTACTTCTTTTATTAAAGCACTTATAGTAATTATATAAAAAATAACACAGACTCATAATAGGAAGTTTGGAAAATACAGAATGGTATGAAGAGTTAAAATCATTCATAATTCCACCATCCAAGAAAGTTTACTTTCTTCTAGTTCTTCTTACTACTCTATTAAAAAACTTACATATATACATAAAAACATAAACTTCATCAATTTTGTGTCCTATTTTTTCAACCTAAGATTGAATTGTAGGCTTTTTTCTTATGTCATCAAATACTCTAGAAGATATGATTTTTAACGGTCACCTAGTTCAACATAGTGATGTACAAAATTTATTTAACCAATTCTATGTCATTTCCATTTGGGTGGTTTCCAATTTTTTTTGCTAAATTCTATTATGCTGCCACAAGCCCTTTGTTTTAATTGCATACAAAATGGTCTTAAGCCAAGGAGTTATCGGTGAAACTCAAAAGTTATGAGGAAGGGAGATTCTGACAAGACTCACTCTGGGTTCCTGCTCCATTCCCCTAAGGTTCAAAGCCCTGCCCTACATCACACTTGATTATTTCTGAAAATAGACCCCTAAAAGTAGAGTGACTGGGCCAAAGGCATGGCTATTTCTAAAATTCCTAACACAGATTGTCAAACTGTCCTAAACAAGGCCCTATCCCTTTTCATTCCCACCCTGGAACTGGGTGTGTGAAGCCTAAAGCTTATACAATTTGGGAAAGCCCCTTTTAAGAAAAAGTATACAAAATTAAGCACAAAAGTGAATATTTACAACAGAAAAAGAAAAATACCTCAAAAATCATAAAATAACATTATTATATATAAATAGGTTGAAACATACGAAATTGCCATATTTGTAGATTAAAAAGCAGTTTCATGCTTTTCAACCTAAGATTTTTCCCTTATGTTTTTGGCTCCATCTTTTTTTCTTCTTCTTCTTTTTTAAATGTCTACGATCCTGTTTATTTGGAAAGTCTATGAAATGTGTCTACACTGTAAACTATATATATTTTAAAATTTTTATTTATTTATTTTATTTTTGGCTACACAAAGAACTTGGTTGCTGCACACGAAGTTGCAGCAAGTGGGGCACCTTTAGTTGTGGTGCGGAGTGTAGGCTCTAGGATTTGAGGGCTCCAGTAAGTAGCAGCTTGAGGGCTCAGTGATTGTGGCTCAGGGCTCTAGAGCAGGGGCTCGGCAGCTGCAATGCACAGGCTTAGTTGCTGCACAGCATATGGGCTCTTCCCAGACCAGGGATCAAGCTGGAGTCCCCTGTGTTAGCAGGCGGGTTCTTAACCATTGGGCCAACAAGTGCAGTTAAGGATCACAGGAGAAGTTCAATTAAGTATCTAACTTTTAAAACAGTAGGGGCACTTTGTCCCCAGACTTTCATCTTCCTATATTTCTCCAAACCCGAACTAACCATGTAGATGAGGACAGAGCATGGAGATGGCAGAGAAAAAGGAGGAAGAGAAACTGGGACCTTAAATGTGTAGTGAAAGTGTTAGTCGCTCAGTTATATCCGACTCTATGTGACCCCATGGACAGAAGCCCATCAGGCTCCTCTGTCCATGGGATTCTCCAGGCAAGAATACTGGGTTGCTATGCCCTTCTCCAGAGGATCTTCCCAACCCAGGGATCAAACCTGGGTTTCCTGCATTGCAGGCAAATTCTTTACCATCTGACCCCCTGAAAGAAGTCCTGAAATGTGTAGAACATACTCAAATTCTTAAGGGAGAGATATATGGATTTGCCTTTTCATACTGTTCATGGGGTTCAATACTGAAGTGGTTTGCCATTCCCTTCTCCAGTGGACCATGTTTTGTCAGAACTCTCCACCATGACCCATCCATCTTGGGTGGCCCTACACCCAAGTGAAACTCAGTTTCACTGAGTTAGACAAGGCTCTGATCCAAGTGATCAGTTTGGTTAGTTTTCTATAATTGTGGTTTCCACTCTGTCTGCCCTCTGATGGATAAGGATAAGAGGCTATGGAAGCTTCCTGATGGGATAGACAGACTGAGGGGGAATCTGGGTCTTGCTCTGATGGGCAGGGCCATGCTCAGTAAATCTTTAATCCAATTTTTTTTCTGTTGACAGGTGGGGTTGTGTTCCTTCCATGTAGTTTGGCCTGAGGCAAAACAATGGTAGGAGTAATGGCAGTAATGGTGACCTCCTTCAAAAGGACTTATGCCAGGACTGTTGTATTCAGTGCCCCTGACCCCACGGCAGGCCACTGTTGACCCCCGCCTCCACTGGAGACCCCGGGACGCTCACAGGCAAGTCTGGCTCAGTCTCTTGTGCGTCACTGCTCCTTTCTCCTGAGTCCTGGTCTGCACAGGGTTTTGTTTGTGCCCTCCACGAGTCTCTTTTCCCAGTCCTGTGGAAGTTTTGTAATCAACTCCCACTGGCCTTCAAAGTCAAAATTCCCTGGGGGTTCTCAGTCCCTTTGCTGGACCCCAGGTTGGGAAGTCTGTTGTGGGCCCTAGAACTTTTTTAACGGTGTGAGAACTTCTTTGGTATAATTGTTCTCCAGTTTGTGGGTTGTCTGCTCAGTGACTCTATGGTGGGGTTCAAATGCCATGCCTCCCTCTCTGCTACAGCCAGTGCCCTCATCCCCACTGCAGGTCACTGCTGACCTGTGGCTCCACAGGAGAGACTTAAACACTCAAAGGCAGGTCTGGCCCAGTGTCCTGTGGGGTCTCTGGGTCCTGGTGCACACAAGATTTTGTTTGAGCCCTCCAAGCATCTCTGGTGGGTATGGGGTTTGATTCTAAATGCGATTTCATCCCTTCTACCATCTTTTTAGGGCTTCTCCTTTGCCCTTGGAAAGTGGGGTATCTTTTTTTTTTGGTGGGATCCAACATTCTCCTGTTGATGGTTGTTCAGCAGTTAGTTACAATTTTGGAGTTCTCACAGAAGATGACCGTAGTAGAAGTTCTCCTTCTACTCTGCCATCTTGTGGATTCAAGATCAAACAAGTCAATCTTAAAGGAAATCAGTCCTGAACATTCATTAGAAGGACTGATACTGAAGCTGAAACTCCAATACTTTGGCCACCTGATGTGAAGAACCAACTCATTAGAAAAGACCCTGGTGCTGGAAAAGATTGAAGGCAGGAGGAGAAGGGGATGACAGATGATGAGATGGTTGGCATCACTGACTCGATGGACATGAGTTTGAGCAAGCTCCGGGACTTGGTGATGGACAGGAAAGCCTGGCATGCTGCCGTCCATGGGGTTGCAGAGTCAGACAGGACTGAATGACTGAACTGAACTGATATGATATGGATTTACATCTTATTTAGGAATTGCATTTCCGGATCTTTCTTAGAGATGGTATGCTGCCCTAACCAATATAAACAATGACATTATTTGCTTAGAGAATTTATGGCCCAATCCATGGAGAGATGTAATTGAACAGTCCCTAGGGATGACCAGACTTTTCCCATAAAGGTGAAGCATGGGGGAATGGAGATCAAGAGATCAGGTTCAATTACACTGGCCTTTGAGTTAATTTTTCTTGCTCTGGCTGAACCCTAATGATAGACTACATTTGTTTGCATTACCTCCAGCTCTTCCTTGGCAGAGCTGTTCCTAGGTGTTTAAGTTAATCAACTTTTTTGTTTGTTTGTTTGTTTTGTTTTTTAAAAGAGATTAAAAAAATCTACAACCTTTAATGAACTGATTCAAACCAGAACAGCCAATCTAGAATACTGGGTTTATCCAGAACTCTTGTACTAGAGCCCAGCAGAAGCCACAGGCATGCATTGAAGCTCAATGTCTTTATTCCCAGGAAACTGGGCAGTTCCTCCTTCAGGGTACTTACTTTTCCCTGATTCAGAAGTTCTGAGCTAAGCTAAATGGCTTCTAGCCTCCAGTTTGGAAAAGGTAACTCTGAAAAGGGAGGTAAGTTAGATATCAGCACAAAGACACTTAAGGGGCACAGGTCCTGTTCAAAGCAGACTTGAACAGCATACCAGCGTAGCTGCCAGCGTGGTTTAGTGTCGGGCACACGGCAGTCACAGCGAAGGGCACCAGATGCTTCTGTGACCCAGGTCCTCAGGAAGGGTTAAGATATGTTCAGAAGGGTTAAGCTGTGGTATTCATAAAATCTCTTAAAAAGAGTCCCGTGCGTGCATGTTAAGTTGCTCCAGTTATGTCTGACCTTTTGAGACCCCATAGACTGAAGCCCACCAGACGCCTCTATGAGATTCTCCAGGCAAGAATACTGGAGTGGGCTGCCATGCCCTCCTCCAGAGAATCTTTCCAACCCAGGGATTGAACCCTAGTCTCCCTGCAGCTACTACATTGCAGGCAGGTTCTTTACCACTGAGCCCTAACTGAGATAAATTCTGGTGCTTTAAAGGGTTACACATCTGCTCTCTGAAAGACCAGGCTGTTCAGATTCTGCATGACAGGGCTCCTGGTGCCCTTTCCACATCCACGGGCTGAGACCTCTGAAACTGCATGGCTCTTCCAATCCACCGGATCATCCCTCAGTCTCGCACACCCTCCACTGCCCACCCTCCTCAGACTTTCCCAGGCAAGTGGCTTCATGGTGGCAAGGCATGAAGCTGCCTGGCGTCTTCTAGGCCCCCTCCCCTGGGACAAGTGAAGGAACAGCCCACAGGTAAGCCTGATTCAGGGTGGGGTTTAGGGTGGTGGTGGGTGCTGGTGCAGGGTGTGAGATGTTGAGTGTTCCTGGGCGTTCTCCCAGAGCGCGGCTCTCAGGAGCAACAGCTGGGCTGGCGGTAGGGGATGTGGGGGAGGAGGGGATCTTAGAAAGCTCCCCATCGTCTCCTGCAGCTGTGACCCTCTATGCCCCTGCTTCCTTTTCCCTTCAGAGGCTGTGCAGTCTAACTTCTAGTCCAGACTAGACCCAGAGAGGTCACCTCATCCCTTGGCCCAGGCATTCATTCTTGGCCCTTGGGTCCCAGGACCTCAAAATCCCAAGGGGCAGAAGAGCAGAGAGGTGCAGGCCCTGCAGGGGTGCTCCCTACAGCCCGTTCCCGGGCCTTTGGGGAGACACTCTTCCCTCTCTAAGAGAGAGTCTCATGCTCAGGAATCTGTGTTTCTCTCAGCCAAGGTGCCAAGAACTGAAGACCAGGGACTCAGAACCATGAAATGTATCCTGAGCTTTGTAATTCCCAATGTCTGGTTCTGCTTTTACCTGCTCTTTGTTTTGATGAGCAAGAAAACCTTTACTATAAAAGGAAGCAAGATGCTCATTTTTGGCAGCAAGGCAACCCACTCCAGTATTCTTGCCTGGGAAATCCCAAGGACAGAGGAGCCTGGTGGGCTACAGTCCATGGGGTCGCAAAGAGTTGGACACAACTGAAGTGATTTAGCATGCGTGCACACAACAGGAGAGAACCAAAAGGACACCTCCTGCAGCTGGTGGTAAAGGAGGGAAACGGATGAGAATGGATAGCGACTGAGTCCCAGGACCCGAAGCAAGGACGAAACAGGAGCACAGCAAGAGTTCAGGGGCCTGGTGATAAGGGAGGCACCCAGCTTCCACAAGGACCCAGGAAGTGGGTCTCAGGCATGGCTGCTGCTACTGCTGCTAAGTTGCTTCAGTCGTGTCCAACTCTGTGCGATCCCATAGACGGCAGCCCACCAGGCTCCTCTGTCCCTGGGATTCTCCAGGCAAGAACACTGGAGTGGGCAGCCATTTCCTTCTCCACTCAGGCATGGCATCCCTCCTTTTTTCCTTTCCTTCTACCTTCCCCTACACCCAGCCCTGGGACTGGGATCTCTGTAATCCAGCCATGGCACTATTTGCCCCAGACACTTCCAGGATGACAGAAGGGGTTATTCTTTTCAGGGCTGACATAGCTCAAGCTCCTCCCACCCTAGAGTCGTTAGGAACTTCCATGCAGGGACCTCACCTCCAGGCAGATGCCTCTCTAGCAGCACCATTTGCTACCATACAGCAAGCACCGGGGTGCACAGTTTTAAGACAAGGAGAAGCCCTGTGTTCTCTAGAACAGAGCCTGCTCTCCACAGCCAAGTAGTCTGAAAGTACCGTGAAGGTGGCTGGCTGGGGCAGCCAGCACCGACCAGGGCTGCCTCCCAAACTGCATGGCTTCACCACACTCTGGTAGACTCAGAGAAGCAGGAGAGACCTGGAAAATTTCTCCATGCCCCTGAGAATGGCTTAGGAATTAGCAGAGAAAGCTGACTGCATGTAGCTGAAAATAGGTGGCCCAGGGATCACAGATGTTGCAGCAATGAAAAAAGCTACAGCTTGGTGATGACTACACAGGAAAGGGCAGCAGCAGAGCAGGGACCTTCCTTCATACCTAACGTGTCTAACAGAGGTCTAACCAGGAGAGAAAGGCCATGGAGAAAATCATGAATTGATAGATTTAAAGGCAAAAGTGAGAAACATGTATGGGACCTAATTTTCCTGGAAATGCTAGTTTTTCACTTTCTCAGGTCGATTAATATAAAACATAAAATGTATTTCCTGCACAGAGCTTCCTGGCTGGGGTGGGGCATACAAGCAGAGATTAGAGTTTATTCTGACAGGGCTGGAGGGGGTGCCAAGGCCTTGTTATTCCAGGTGTGGTCCAAGGCAAAGCAGCCATCACCTGAGGTATGTTAGAGATTCAGTTTCAGGTCTCATCCTAGACCTTCTGAAATTGATATGCACTTCAAGAGGATGCAAGGTCATTCATATGTATATTAAAGTTTGATAAGTATTACTTAAATAATTATCACTTATTAAATGTTCCAGAGGTTTCAAAAAAAAACAAGCAACAAAAACCAAGCCTTTTTTTCCCTTTAGTTTAACACCACACAAAATCTTAACCTGGCAGTAAAAGCAGAGCTGCTGTTTAATTTGGAGGGCCTACATCCCTTTTCGCCCATCACTCACAAAAGCCCTTGAGGCACATCTAAGGATCTCTAAAACTCCAGGTCCAGGGGGTTTCCAGAGACTCCTGCATGGAGACTGTGCTAGAAAGCCCAGCACAGACTACACATTTCCAGGGCTGTTCATAGCGACTCACAATCTTAAAATCCACTTACCTGAGGCCCACAACTGGCTCATGTGGAGAGGAGTCTAGTGGAAAGGATGTGGAGAAGACTCTAGTGGAAAGGATGGCCTGTATTCCAGGCCTTCTGGAGGGATGCTTCTAGCAGGTAGGATCCCTCACCAGCCCTCTTCTGTGTTTAGGGACTGGTTCTTTAGGTTTATAGGTGAGTTGGGCTCTCACGTGGGAGGCGGACAAGTGTTCAGAAAGTGTGTAAGTTGGGGATAGGACTCAAGTTGTTAATGAGTTTGAAGCCTTCACTTTTAAGATTCAAGCTCCATCTATGAACCCTCAGGTGAGGGAGGGACAGGTGAGAGAAACATCAAGGCCATGAGCATCCCTCAATATGACATGTTAGCTGCTACTTCAGGGACTGGATTGAAAATGCCTACAGGGGAGCATGTGTGTGGACAAAGAGATGACTGGAGAGCTCTGGTCCAGAACTCATATGCTTTTCAGGAGGAGACTTTATCTATCCTATCCACATCTGGGTGAAGCCATGCGAAGATCTGAGTTGTCAGGTCTCTAGAGAGGTGACCACCGTTGACCTTGGTGCAGTTTGAACAGTCTTGTCACTGAGGGGCAGGCTGGGTAAGGAGAACTGGAGAGGATCCATCCTAGTGGGCTTGTTGACCAGAAGCCACAGTGGTGACGACAATAGGGTATGGCCAATTGGAAAACTGACACCGGTTTGCTCTGTGCAAGGCCATGGTCAAGTTTACCAGCAACAAAAGAAGGCCCAGCATATATGATAGTGCTACTTAAGATCAACAAAAGGAGGAAAAGGCTTACCCTTGTGACCAGGGAGCAGCAGATGCTCAGGAGCCAGCCCGCCCCTATCAAGGGTGTGCAGGGTGAGCCAAGGCTCCGGAGGCTACACAGCCAGCACACTCGGAACAGCACAAACCCTACTTGATGGTGACGCAAGAGTGTATCAGTGTTTTATTTAGCTCCATCAGAGAAACAAAGCTAGCACAGGCTGGAGGCTCACTCTTCCCAACTGATGAGAGAGCTAAGTTTTCAAAGCCTGGATGTCTCTGGAATCCCTAGTTACGTATTTCACTGTTTTCTTTCACAATTCTTACAACAGCTAACTCTTCTGAGAACACTGTGTTCATCTCACAGTTCCTCGGTATTTCTGCCAGCTTAACTGATAATGGGTCCTGGAACTGCAAACGGGGCAGGTTCCTGGGGTTTATATACACGTATTTGTATACACATCACAGTTCTAGAAACTGGGACCATAAAGTTCCTATTACTTGGGGATTTTATGTATAATACACTGCCAGGACAACCTCTCACTTGTGGTTTTTGAAGAAAGAATCTGTCAGTTTTTAGATCGCCACTGTGTGAATGCCTAATGGTGGGCCAGGTCAAGCGGCCTACGCTGAAGTCCTGGACGTGAAGTCTAGAGTCACAGGAGCCCACACCCTGAGGGCCCTGGCCTGTCAGACACTTGGTCAAGCCACCTCTCTGATGGCTGGAGGCACATTCCTATGCCCATCAACGCCTACAGGGCACTCCTCGTCCCACTGACCACCTCTCTGATGACAAGAACGATCATGATGCCAGGGTTCTGCTTCCTCTTCATCCTGCCACTCTCTCCCAGGAGCCCTATGATGGCCCCAAGGAGAGGCAGCTGCAAAGACCACAGACACCTCAATTTACATAAAATTATCTCACTCCATTTTATTTAAGATTTTCTCCAGTTAGTAAAAGAAAGATGTGTCTCTCTTTATACATATGTACAGGTTCAGTTATAAAAATAGACAGCACATTCAAAGAGAAAAAAGGCTTGGCATTTTTTTGATTCCCTCTAAATAGCATCTGTACACAGGAGTCTGGGTTTGGGCAGGGGAATCTTTATGATTTAAATTAAATGATTCCCCTACCACCCCTACTCAAAAAAAAAGTTTAAAAAATCAATCTATCTAAACTCAATTCTGCGATTTTCAGGTGTGCAAATTAGAGGCGGACCCGCCCAGAAGCACCTGCTCCACCAGGGACATCAGGCTGGGGGTAGGCAGAAACACCTCCCATGTGAACACCACCCCTTTGCCGCTCCTGAAGGGAAGCGAGCTCGGGCTGGCGGGGCCAGGCTGGGAGCGGGGTGCTGAGCCTGCCCTTGCTCCATCCTCTCCATCTCTCTCCACCATCCCTTCCTTTCTCAGTGCAATACAGACAGTGCATACAGCCAAGCAGGGGGCTGAAGGGCAAGGGCGGGGAGACTGTGCATTCAGGAGGGGCAAGGGGAGCCTGCAAGAGGGGCAGTGAGGCTGTCCTGCTGATTGAGGTGGCTCCTGGTCTCTTACTGGCTTCTGGGAGTCCCGGGGTGGGAGCTGCGGCTACTTTTGCTGGTGGGACCTGAAGGTTCTCTGATGCGAACCATGCAGGGCAGGAGAGGAAATGCTGGGAAACAACTGTCTCCATGCCTGCCGCGTCTAGCCTTGTGCCATCCTCACAGCCACCACCTAGTCCTGCGTTTGCTGTTCTCCTCAGCCGTAACACTCTGGTGAATGGGTTTGGAGACTTGGGTTGCTCAACAACTGAGAACGCCAACTACATGATTTCCTCCTTTCCGAGCCCCCTAGGAAATCACAGCCCTAAGAGAAGTCTCCACCGTGGAAGGCTCCTCACAGCACTTGTAGAGCCTTTGCAAGGGACATGGCCAGAGCTGAAGAGTGGAATGGGGATGGAGACTATGTGCCTGAGCATCAAGACGGGGTCTCTGTCAGCCCTTCCCCAGTGTGAGGTTTAAGACTTGCCTATAAGGTCCTTTGAGAGGCTGTGGGTCTGATCCCTGTCCTTGGGCCATTTTCCTACAGGCAACCCCAGAGTATTCCTCTTGAGACATGGATGATCCAAGTCCTCACACCAGCCTCCTGCCTGTCTTTCCCTTGTTGCAACTGGTCCTTGCTGCCCCATGGCTTGGGATGGAAGATGCTGCACTGGGCAAGCTATCCAAAGACCACCTGCAGGCCAGGGCGTGAGCCCCGGAGTGGCTGAAGGAAGCTGGAGGGCCAGGTGGTTACCGTCCTCCTGAGGGCTTGGCGCCTTTGCCCTGTTTCCGGACCAGGGAATCTGGGGCTAGGCTGCTGGTCAAGTGGAGGCTCTTGGGAGTCCCAGGAAGATTATTTCCTTTGCCTAAAGGGGAGCTCAAGGGAGAAGAGGCGCTTGAAGGTCCAAAGTCAGCAAGGCCAGCAGGCCGAACGAGGGACGTCTGCAGAGGACTGCTGGCGGAGATTCCTGCAGGGAGAGAAAGAGAGATAAGAAGAGTATAAGCGTCCGTCCCACCTGAGCTGCCTCAGCGCCCGACCCTGGTTCCTGGAGTCAGGTCTGGAGGTGAGATTGTGGGGAACCCCGTATCACTTGTTCTTCCTGTCAACTGTTTTTCCTGTAAGAGAAAACCAATACCTGCCCAGCCCTCTCCACACTACTGCATCTACAGGGAGCAGATGTCACCTAGGCACTCAAGAGCAGAGCACACGTAACCTGTTGGGAAGCCAAGGCTACAGGAAGAGCTGTGACAGGCACTGATGTGTTTTCTTATACAGCCTGCTTCCTTCCGGGGGCAGCACTTGTGGGCTGCTTCCTTCTTAGTTTCAGAAGATGTCCTCTACTCCACAGTCCGTCGGACCAGAGGGCACGAGGCTGCCCACTCTATCCTATGTCTACACACGCAGTTCTTGTGTTGCACACAGCCACCCTGCTCTCTAAGCCTTAATGCTTTTAAGGAGCTGGTTCAAATCTCCTGTACAGCAACTCTTTCTAACATTCCTAAAAAGGAATTCTACGTGCTCGGTAGGCAGACTTGTGAATACTCTCAGCCACAGTGGAGCTGGAGGCAACGACCAAATCCCTTGCTTTCCATGCCCAGTCACCAAGCACTGTCAGTGTTTCTTGGGACACTCTGCCCCCTGCTGCCTCTAGAAGAAAGCCTGAGGAGTGTCATGTTTTGCCCCATGTAGGGGTGAAACCTTGCCACAGCAGCCTTAACTGCTGCCAGACTGCTGTTTTTTCAAGGATGTGATGAGCTGGCAAAAAGTTGAGAAACACAGGGCTAGGCTATTATACTTCACAGTTGTTGAACAAAGGAGAAAGGAGGAGAAAGGGGGAGGTAAATGATCACTTATTGAGAACTTTCTATTCAATAATGCTCTTACTTGCTGCAACATCCTAAATTTTAAGCATGTGTTCTAAATGGACAGCAATGCCCGAATGGCAAGTGCTGCCCTTCTCACCACTCCGAGAGCCCAGGGTCACACGTCTGATAAGCTTCTGCCCATCAGGTCTTTCCAACCTTGACTCCCATAGGCCCTTTGCAGCACATTCTGACTGACCTGCTCGGTGACCTCCAATATGCCGAGGTCGTTAAACCCTCTGTCACCAGTGGAAATCCTTCATCAACCTTCTCTTTCCTTCTGAGTCTGGAAATAGTCATCAAGTACACAGGTCCTCCTCCTGATCTACCACAATTAAGGCCTTTCCTCTTCTCTCACTCAGTGTTAACATACTGCCTTGTATTGCTGCTAAACACATTCCATGCATGGCTTCCCTGTCTCATTTTCACTATATATTCAGGTAACGGGCCCATGTGTTACACTCCCATGCACTTAGGTGCTGGGTTTTGTGTGTGTGTGTGTTTTGGCACAGCACAGCTTGTGGGCTCTTAGTGGGATCTGAACCCAGGCCCTGAGCAGTGAGAGCAGAGACCTAACCACTGGACCGCTAGGCAAGTCCCTACAGCAGGTGTTTAATCCGAAGGTGGTGGCTCACAAAGCTGAAAGCTGCTCAGTTGTGTCCAACTCTTTGTGACCCTGTGGACTATACAGTCCATAAAATTCTTCAGGCCAGAATACTGGAATGGGTAGCCTTTCCCTTTTCCAGGGGATCTGAGCCAAAAGGGAAGCCCAAGAATATTGGAGTGGATAGCCTATACCTTCTCCAGCAGATATTCCCGACCCAGGAATTGAACCGGGGTCTCCTGCATTGCAGGCAGATTCTTTACCAACTAAGCTACTGGGTAACTGTTAACTATGCTAGTCTGCGCTACAGAAATGTAATTATTAAAATGTGAGTCTGGGGGAAAAAAATCAGTTCTCAAAGCAGGAGAATGTTTAAAGCAACATGGTCAAGAAATTTACCTTTTTGTTTTTCAGTTACTTCCACGCTGAAGGCAGCACTACACTAAGTCACAAGAGCACAGGGAGTGTCAGGACACGTGGTGCAGAGGCGCACTCCAACACGGGCTCTGGGAGGGGGTCTGGGCCCAGGGATGTCCTGCCTGCTCTAGCTGGCAGAATACTCAGCAGCCCTCCAGACTAGCCCCAGCCAGAATGGCACCTCAGTCCCCGGGGCCCTCGCACCTTTAGACACGTTGTACCCGTATGCAGCATAGGCAGCGGCAGAGGCTGCAGCAGCCCCTGCTTTGGCTCCTGCCATGGCGGCAGCACTGCCTGCAGTGGACTTTCGGCTGCGGCCCTTTCCGGCTCCTTTGGCTGTGCTTCCCGAACCTTTAGGGCGGCCTCGGCTTCGGGCTGAATGACCACGTCCTGCGGCTGGCATTTCCTGAATGGAAATCCCTGGGGGAACAAATTGGTCAAGAGGGGGGAAAAAGTCAATTTCTTATGTGTGACGGGAATCTTCTCCTGGACACAGAAGATGGCTTTTGGGGTGTTTTGTTTCAGGACTCCTAGGGAGGTCTGTGTTCCAATCTAATGGCTGAGCCACACAGTTACACAGCATTAGTAAGAACTGTGAGGAGCTACTACGGCCTGACACCTCAAGTTGCTTTTCATTCTCTAAGAGTGGTGCCATTACTCCTGATTTTTTCTTTAAACTAGATCATTACTAAACGAACTCCAGTGATGGGCTACTTGTGATTCACCTGCACAGTCCAATGTTCTCCTGCCTTGGGGAATCGACTTTTACTCCCAAGTTCAAATGTAGAGGGACTCAAGAAATAGCAGCAACACTGGGCACCATAGAACAAAGTGAGGAAAGGCCTGGAAAAGTTAACTATAACTAAAAACTAGCACAAATAAGGGTGAAATATGAAGAACAGGAATGGCTAGAAAACAAAGAAGTTTGAAATCTTTATGAAGTTCTTATTTTGTTTCCCCTAAGCCTTCTCATTGAACCCTTTCACTTGAACAGGCTAGTAAAACAATGAGACTTCAAATGTTTTCTGCTCTACTCCACTCTTCTTTAAAGAAGGTAGAAAATGCCGTTATCTGAGAAGGAACCAGGACCCCACCCAAGTGGCAGGAATAGCGCGTAACTCACCATTCACAGTGTCTGAGACAGAGCCCGTCATGGAAGCAGGGGAGTTGGTGGCTCGGGACTGAGGGGCTGAGGAGGCGGGGTCATCCACAATGACTAGCATGTCACTGCTGCTCTCGTCGGGGGGAATGGAGCCGGTGTGTAGCTCACTGCTGATGGAGATCTAGAGGCGGAAAGGTCATGATCACCACTCCTCAGAGCCTTCGGCCCTCGTGCCTAAGTGAGGACGTGCTTCCCAGGCCTCCCCCACATTCCCTCTCCTCCCTGAATCACTCCTGAGATTCAGACCCCCTACTGTGGCTCTGGAGAAGGCAATTCGCCTTCATTTGCTTTTCTCCTGATGGATTCCTTGTGAAACCCCCTTTACAAGGCAGGCAAATCCCCCCAAAAGCAAAAGCTACCCAGTAAGGACACAACCCCCACTGCTGCGATGAAGGCGTCACTAATAAAAGGAGCCTCACCTCACTGAAAGGGCTGGGCATGGCTGAGTCCACGCTGATGAAGGAGTCGTCCCCATCCGCAGAGAGATTGGAGTTATCAGCTGAGGGAACAAATGGGATCACCAGGTTCATACCCTCCTTTCTCCTTCTGCCATCCAATTCATCTTCTTTTTTTCTTCTGGGAACACACAAATCAAGAAATACAGAAAAAAACATGAGGCATTTTTTTTGAGAGAAAGTGGGGTTGGAGAAGAAAGTGATGATAGATATTTGACTCTTTGTAAACGTCTAAGTTTCACTTTATTCAATTAGCATATTATTAAAAAAGAAAAAAAAAATCCCAAGGAAAGAGGAAAGGAATCACTTAGAACAAGTTTATGCATATTCTACCACAATAAGACAGAGTTGAAAGGCCAGTCACACTGAATGGAGCTGTGCCAAACAGAATCCGAACAGGGCGAGGGTCGGTCAGCTTCCAGCGCAGCCTCGCAGCACTTATCAGGCTGAACCAATGCAGCCCCACAAGCGGGAGGGCCCCTGTGCTCTTAGTTTATTTTTGCACATCTGTTTTTACTCTGCCTTCTTTTTAAATATGCATAAGGGGAATGAAGGTTCTTCTCATACACAAGGAATACTGAAGTGGCTTTTCGTTATCTCCTCAATTTACATGAAAATGCTTAAGCACTGAGTGACTGAGCTACACCAAACAGTGCTAGAGCCAAGTTCAGCAGGGCTTTGTCACAGGTCAGAGATGTGGAATCAGAGTGTGCTTAGAAAATTCTGGGAATCACATTCATCCACTGCACCTGACAGCATTTGTATCTAGATCTATATTAGGGTTAATATGGTATGTCTTTGGGGCTTCCCTGGTGGATCAGACGGTAAAGAATCTGCCTGCAGTGTAGGGGACCTGGGTTCAATCCTTGCATCGGAAAGATCCCCTGGACAAGGGAATGGCAACCCACTCTAGTATTCTTGCCTGGGTAATCCCATGGACAGAGAAGCCTACTGGGCTATAGTCCACGGGTTCACAGAGTCAGACATGACTTAGGGACTAAACAACAATAAAGACTAGGTTATGATAAGGATTACTGGCACATGTGCAGAAACAGCAAGACAGGAACTACATCCCATGTTGCAGCTAGCCTGGTAGGCTCAAGCAGGACATGTCAGAAGGGATACCAAAAAAAAAAAAAAACCAAACATACACAAAGCAAAAACAGCTCAGCCCAAACCCTTGGCACGAACTGGAGAAAGATCAATAGTGTGACAGTGATTTAATTTTCCAGTAGTAGATGATACTAGAAGAATTACGGCAGAAGGATGATCTAATGACCTCTTAGGCCCTTTTTAAGATTCTGCAGAATCTAATAATCTAACATTCATCTTACTCACATTGGGACTTAAGCTTTTAAAAAAAGTCCCAACAAAAGGTTTCTACAATTACATGTGGCCACAGGCCCATATAATGTAATTATGTCTGTGTGGGGAGTACAACCCTACCAAGGCTGCATTTCTCCTGCTCGATTGTCAGTCAGGACAGAACTGTTACATAACACACACAGATGGAGCTGGATACCAACCAGCAACCAAGATGACAAGCATGCATTCTACAATCTTTTCTGGAGGGACCACTCAGCACCCCCATCAGCCCCAGTCCACCACCCCAACTTGACATACCTTCTCTGCATACTTTTCCCGCTTGCGCTTGCGTTCTTTAACTCGGTTAGTTTCCTCCTGCTGCCGTTTCTCTTCTTGCCGGAGTCTTACTATCAAGAAAATTTTAAGATCTAATGAAGCACCTGTGGTAATCCTGATCCTTATTCTCTGAAACTAAGGTGGTCTTATTCTCTGATATTTATGATTCAAGGTATGACTTCTATCCATTTAAGGCAGGCAGATTAACTGGTGGTTTCCTAACTTGGAGAATGAACAGAGTTCCTTGGATTCTAAACAGTTTTGGGGTTCAAACCATGATTCAGTCTCATTGTCATGGGCCTTTCTGTGCCTCTCCTTTTTCCTTTTCAGCCTTTTAATATCTATTACAGCACAGATCAAGTATGGTTACAGATTCCTGAAAGGTTTTCAGAAGGCAGTGGCACATGTGAGCACCGTAAGAAAGGTGCTTCATCACATTTTCTGATGTGATGCTGTCCATGCCTGCAGAAGTTTACAAGGTTAAGTGTGAAACCCACTTTCTGGCTTCTCAAAAGCCAGAAATACTGGGAGAAGGGTCTGAATATTACATATGGCAGTGTGCTTTTCCAACTTTTCCATTAATTTCACAAAAATATTTCTCTGGACAGAAGACAGTAAATTCATTACTTCTGAGGAAATCTAGGAGACAGCCTTCCTGTACACATTTATTTGAAGTCATATTACTCTAAAAATACACCTATTTCTTTATACTCCATAACGTATCCTTGTATGAGCTTTAAAACAAAATATTAACCAAAAAAGTGTTTCTCCCCAAACACAGTCTGGCTTTGCCTACCCTTGGGACACAGTCAAGGGACCTTTCGTTTTCAGATATGTGGAGCCAGAGGAATCATCTCTGTAAGGAGAGCGCATTAATAAGAGGTCTAGAGTACGTACATTTCTTTTCCAACTCCTCATCGTCTAGAAGAAGACTAACCACCTCTTTGGGTTTCAAGGTATCTGGTTTGAAGTTTCCACCAGAAATCACCATCCGTTGAATCTAACACAAAACAAAACAAAAATCACCAATAGGCATCTGTTCCCTTATGGAAAATATCCAAACAGAAAGAAACATGTTTCTCAATCTGTAATTCTGGTGAGGCCCCTGGATTTCCTTTTTTTTTTTTTCATTTGTGTGACTGGCTCATCCAAGTCATTTGTGCCAACAGAAAGGACGATGAGAGCTTCTTTGCCTGAAACTGCTGACAGCTATAAGATCCAATAATACTGAATCAAGACGGAAAAGAACCAAAAATGATAATTTCTTTAGAAACTAGCAACTTAAGCATACAGCTTAGAGGCCGATCACACCAAGAATACTAGGGCAGGAGCAAAGGCCGTATCTTCTTCCCATGAATGTGAAACTACGTCAAACACGAGGGCCACAACTGGAGTCTTCTTCAAATGCATGACAGGAGAATACAGGGTGTAGATACCATTCCAGAAGAAAGGGAGTGAGGAATGGCCAGGCCAGTACATGGCTGCTTTTGTACAGGACTTCATTTTATCTTCTAGTCACAAGAAATTTCAGGGCTTTCACAACCAATGAAAGCCGAGAGTCTTGGGCTCGGTCAGTCACTGTGGCTGAACTGCTTTCTCTACCAGCACAGTACCTCCTTTGCCTTCTGCTTACCTCGCTCTTCTCCTTGGCTCGCTGCAGGATGCGTTCTTCAATGGTGCCCTTACAGATGAGTCGGTAGACGGTAACCTGCTTTGTCTGGCCCAAGCGGTGGGCCCTGTCCATGGCCTGCTGGTCCACAGTGGGGTTCCAATCGCTATCATAAAAAATCACCTGTGCAGGCAGGACAAGAATACAGCAAAGACTGAGGCATTCTCAGGGCAACACCAGGAATTCTGACAGCAACCCAGCCATTCATCTATTTCAACAGTTTGATACCAGATTTTTTTCTATGATATAAAGATGAACAGATATCTACTCATAAAACCAAGCCATTCCTTCACCTGCTCTGGGCGAAAGATTCTGAGCTTTTTTAAGGGTTTTCATTTAAAAAGAGAATGGCAACAATATTAACACTTAACATCCAGGGCTTACTATTTGCCAATCATTGTATTAGATGTTTTATGTGTATTAACTCACTTAAATTCCACTACCACTATGATTTAGTCACTATTAAAAACCCCTATTTTATATAAATAGATGAGGAAACTGAGACTCAGGGAACTCAGAGACTTTATCCAAGACCGGACAGACTAAATAAGCAGTGGGCCTAGGATGTGAAATTCTTCTTTTTAACCCCAAGCCTACCTTGGTAAGAGACAGGCATGGCTTTCCTGGCCTTCTCATGTTCCCACTAACAGGGTCATTTCCTGTCTCTTGAATTTCAGGCAAGAAATGTTTAAAGGGTTCTCTGGAAGCTACTTCTAGTTTGCTAAACAACAAACACGAAGAACAAAATGTACTCCCTACTCCTCTGACCCATAGGTGATCCTAAAACCAACAGAATCTTGGATCTTCAGTCCTGAAGCTACTAGCAATACAGTGGATCTCTTAAAAGAAAGCCAGTTCAAAGTGACTCTCATCGCTCATGTGTCTTCCTCTACGTTCAATCAAGTCACCAAATCTAGCCAGTACTTCTTCAGAAACAAACCCATTCTTTCTATATTCCCACTGTCCTTCTCCTGGGCCAGGCCCTCACCACCTACATCTGGCTCACTGAGGCTTCAAGATCAGCGGGTTTCTGAGATCACAGTCTCCTTCAGTTTACTTTGGAGAAGGCAATGGCACCCTACTCCAGTACTCTTGCCTGGAAAATCCTATGGATGGAAGAGCCTGGTGGGCTGTAATCCATGGGGTCGCTAAGAGTCGGACACGACTGAGGGACTTCACTTTCACTTTTTACTTTCATGCATTGGAGAAGGAAATGGCAACCCACTCCAGTGTTCTTGCCTGGAGAATCCCAGGGATGGGGGAGCCTAGTGAGCTGCCGTCTATGGGGTTGCACAGAGTCAGATATGACTGAAACGACTTAGCAGCATCAGCAGCTATATACTAAGACAACTTCACTTTTATTCTTTCCTAATACAAACACACCTCTTCCCTTTTGTCAGATAGTTCTCTTTGGTATCCTTCACTTATGTTAGTTTGACTGTACCACTTCTTGCTCAAGCTGTTTTTCGACTTAGACCTCCCTGATCTCTCTTGCCTGTAACAATGTTTCCTTTTCCTATTCCTTATGAATTCCTATTAGAAATTACAATAGTCAAAACCTGCTAAGCACTTAAAACAGATGTGCATACATATCTCACTAAATTTTCATAAAAACCTGATACATTTCCTTCATCTCATAAATTGGGAAGACTGGCCTGAGCTCACAGTCTTAATAGTCTCCTTTTACACCCCGCATTATTAGCAGAACGTTGCATTGCCTATCCTGGTCCAAGCTCCCACGTAGTCACTATTTTCTAAAGGTATCCAATTATTTCATATGTATTATGTATTTTACAAATTCTCCTGCCTAGTGTTATTAGAGGACAGACACCATCCACCAGAACAAAGTAGAATTCTACAAATACTTGTCAATTGATACTAGAATCTCTAAGATGTGATCAAAACTAGAAAAAGTGCTAAAATGTAAGCAAAAGAGTAATTCATCTCTCTTGACACTGTTCCTCTAGATGCTTTTTCCATTGCTTAACACTACTTCCCTGGTGGCTCAGATGGTAAAGCATCTGCCTACAATGCGGGAGACCAGGTTCAATCTCTGGGTTGGGAAGATCTCCTGGAGAAGGAAATGGCAACCCACTCCAGTATTCTTGCCTGAAAAATCCCATGGACGGAGAAGCCTGGTAGGTTACAGTCCATGGGGTCGCAAAGAGTCAGACACGACTGAGCAACTTATGACTAACACTATTCCTAAGTAATATATTTTCTCATTTAATAATGGAAGCAATTCTTTTGCCATTTTCTGCAGAACTCACTTGATGCGAAGATGGATAAAAGCATCAGCATTTTTAATGTTTTTGCCTCTAATTACAAGAACCCCCCACTGGCTCTTTCTTATGGTACTCCTTTTGTCTCGCTCTCATATGAGGTATAATCCCTCAACTTTTAGTGTAAGTTAGAATCCTTGAGGAAAAAGAAACGACAAACTGCCTGCCAAAGAAAGAAAATCATTATGAATGCTTACTGTTAAGCCAGTGTCCACAGATCTAGGATTTGGAAGTATACGATGTTTGTCACTTGTTAGAGGAATACAGAAAACCTGACCACAGGACATTTTGGAACTTCAACATGATAGGCAAAATTCTAGAAAATTCAGTTTTAACTTTCAGGGAGAACAAAGGAAGAGAGGACAGAGTTAATGAAAGTGAGACTTCTAAGTGAAATGGGGTGGGGGCAACTGTTTGCCCAACATACGTAACATGACTGCATATGTGGAAAATAAGAGTTGATGTCACACCCAAAAGACAATACCTTCAGTAGTCCAAGCCTAAGGCAATGAATAGTTCAGCATGAACTCATAACGGGCAGCCCTATATTATGAATCATTTCACAAGTGTTTCCTCCATATTTACATTTTTCCTAGAAGTCTCAGTGGCAACCAAACCTGACTCAACTTGGGTTCTTTTGAGGTCATCAACAGTAAGAAGATTGGAGCCTAAGGAGATAGGTTTGCAATTTAACTTTCAAGTCCCCTCTTTCCCCAATTTAATGACTTTTATCTTTCAAATGGATTAAAAGAGGTAAAGAACTGGTGAGGAAGAAAATAAAATAAGATTCTACTTAGCCCTATCTAATAAGCTGTTGATGTTTTTTAAGAAAAAATTCTACCTAGAAAAAGACACAGAGAAAAACAATATGAAACATGTATAAGCTAGCAAGTTAAGACAAAAATAAGAGAGAGATAAACACCAGATGAGATGTATGGTTATTATCTACCTTGACAATAAAAAATGAACACTGAATCAACAATGACATAAACTCAGGGGAGACAATGTCCAGAGTAGGACAGTTAGACACCCGTCTTTATGGAGCTCAGTGACATTCTAGAGAAAAACAAGCAACAACTAAGAATACAACAACTGAATTAACTAGGAAAGATCAGAGCCAGTCCACAATGCGTGGCCCAGCAATGACTAAGGGGAAATATATTAATTGTCAGCACTTTGATGAAGTTGTAAACAGCAAGCTGGGAGGGCACTGGGAAGGCACTGGGAAGGGGAAGCAAAGGAAGGTGAGAGCTGAGATGTGTGGGATGCTCTTGGCTCTTTAAGTCAAAGACAGAGTTTCAGGGAATGAGGGAGTGAAAATGGGAAAATTGAGAGGAACAACTGGAAACAGCTGGACCAACACTTGGAGGGAATGGGTGGAGAATGCGTTAGAAGTTCAGTTCCTTGGGAGGGCTGAAAGCTGTCCCATGGTGTCTCATGGGACATAAGACTTCTCACACTGCTTGCTACTATGGGACAAAAGCTCCTCAATCTCTTTCTACACAAACATTTAAAACAGTCTGACACAAAAACAAAACCAACAGTGCAGTTTATAACAATGCCTTACTAAACAATGTCAAATGCCTACTTTAGGAAGAATACACAAAGAACAAGGCAGACAGTAAGGGGCAGCTGCCATTAATTTCATGCTAAAATCATGTTTTTATTAACAGAGTGAGTCAGAGTCTCACTGTTTACAAAAACATGTTTATATATGCATTCTCAATCATAAAACATTAAGTTTTTCCTGACAGTTTAGGGTGACAAACCTCTTCCTTGTCCATAAATGGTTCTGGGGATCTTCTGAAGCTAAATAATCTCAGGGCAAAGGAAAAATGCAAGGCAAGCGGTTAAACTTATTGTTTCTCTAATAATACACACACGGAGTATAACTTGACTCCACACAAACCATTACCTAGCAACTCATTTCAATCGTGTGGTTCCATTTTTTTTTTTTCCCTGAGTATTCTAAGAGGTTCTAATTTGTGGGTCCCTTAGCCTTCCCCTCAAAATTAAATGTAAACTATTTCAGAATGGGAGACTCAGAATATTCAGAGCCTCTATGTCCCAGGGAGTAAAGATAATACCTATTTCTACTCCTCTAGTTGTGGGGTTAGGGTTAGGTTTGGTTCTTTCTGACTGGCTGGAGTAGTTCACTTGTGAAAGACAAGCTGTGAAAACTAGAAGCATGGGACTTCCCTGGTGGCTGAGTGGATGGGAATCTGCCTGCCAATGCAGGGGATACAGGTTCGATCCCTGGTCCGGGAAGATTCCACATGCCATGGAGCAACTAAGCCCATGCACCACAATTACTGAGGCCACGTGCTCAAGAGCCCACAAGCTCCAACTACTGAATCTCTGCCTAGAGTCTGTGGTCCACAACAAAAGAAGCCTGCGCAAAAACCCCACAACACCATAAGCATAATGCAGTTCTGCCCCTCAAACCTGCTTATTTTTGAGTTATTCCAATGAACGGCTAGGTGAACCATTCCTTAAGAAACTACAGATCAAACCTGAGATAGGCAGGCTGAGAAGGGAAAGATAGTTTAATCTAATGAACCAATGCTTCATCCAGCCTCACGGCCTTAAACATTACCTATGACCTGGTGACTCCAAAATATATCTTGAGCCTCAATCTTTTTCCAAAAAACCACACTCTACTGCCTGCATGACACTGTTACTTAATGTCTGCTAAGAACCTTGAACTTAATATACCCCAAACCAAACTCTTGAGTTCCTTTCTCAAACCCATTCCTCTGTGCACTTTCCCTTAACCAGTAGCTGGTACCTCCATCACCCTAGTTCCTCATGTTGAACACCTAGGACTTCTCCTTGACCCACACGATCCACATCCAATCTTAGCAGCAAACCTCACTGGCTGTGCCTTCAAAATATTGATACACACAGATTCCAAATATCTCTCATCACCTCCACTACTTCAATCCTTGCCCAAGTCACCACTGCCTTGTCTAATTCCTAACTGAACTTCCTGCTTCCACCTTTCTCCCTATGGTCTTCCCCACTCCACAACCCTGGAAGTCAGAAGGACACATTTTCTCTGCTCAAATCCTTCCAGTAGCTTCTCACCTCAAAATCCTAACCATGGCCCATGAAGTCCCACACAATCTACTCCGGTCACTCATTTGACACCACTCTGCCCACCTTCATTCTGTTCCCCCTACAAAAGGCTTCGCTTCATTTCGATTATGCTAAGCATGTTCTCACCTCAGGTCTTTGCACTTATCTCCTTTCCCTGGAATGCTCTTGTTTTAGGCCACATACATAATTGGCTTGCTTTTCTCACTTTCTTCAGATCTTGGTGCAAACGTCACCTTATCAGAGCTTTATCAGTCTATATAAAACAGCAACCCCTGATCATTAATGGGGTTTTGAAAAACAATCAGAAGTTCCCCAGGTGGAAGAAGAGGTATGCCAAGGAGAAAGACCTATGATGAGGGAGCTATTTACGGAGGCGGCGCTAGTGGTAAAGAACCCGCCTGCCAATGAAGAAGACACAGGTCGATCCCTGGGTCGGGAAGATCCCCTGGAGAAGGGCATGGGAACCCACTCTAGTACTCTTGCCTGGAGAATCCCATGGAAAGAGGAGTCTGGCGGGCTACAGTCATGGGGTTGCACAAGAGTCGGACATAACTGAAGTGATTTAGCACGCACATGATACACAGTATGGGAGGTTCAGGAATCAAGTCAATAATCCTTGTTTCTGGAATATAAATTATGGAAGGAGCAGTAGTCTGACAATTAGTCTGGAAAAGGAGATAAAGGCCACAAAGTGAAGGGCCTTGTATGTGTAAAAGAGCTTACACTTTATCTTGTAGATGACAGAGACTCCCTGAAGAGTTTTAAGTAAGGGATTAGCACGGCTGATAAAGAAGAGTATAAACAAATTGAGGAGGTATGGGGCTGGGGAGCTGAGACTGGAGTCCAAAAGATCAGCTAGGAGAAAGTGATCAGTCTTGTACTCACATAAAGAGTACGACTAATTGGGCCCACTGCTGTCAACTCCTAGGCCACGGTCGGAGGATCCCCTTTAACCTGGGAGAGAACTTAACACTTTGCTGAATTGAATCTGTGTCTGGATCAGTTCCTACAAGCTCAATCCTCTATTTCAAATATGCATTGGCTTTGGCTAGTTGGAGCAAAGCCCGGGATGGGGAGGGGAGAGGGTGGGGGAGCATGCGGATTAGATAAATGTAATAACTGGGACCCACCCACACACTAAACAGTGTCTCAACACCTATCCAAGAACCAAGTTACTTGTCTCCAAATCCTCCAATCTGCACCTGGCCTGCCCCATTAGGCACTTCTTTGTATGAGGCAAGAACCTAGTATGGCAAGAGAGACATGCTTGGGATTCTTACCCAAGTACCCCTGACTCTCTGAGGATAACTGCAGTTGGGATGTGGAGACCAAGGCTTCCCCAGGGCAGGAAGGGGGAAGCGGGAGACCCAGAGATAAACTCAGGCTCAGTTTTTGGGGGCTGTGCAGTGACAGAGCACTCTTCCAGGAGAGGCTTATATACCAACCCTGGAGGGGACAAAGGTGCCAGAGAAAAAGCTCCTGCCCCTGGGAAGACCCTAAGAGTTTCCACCCTCTTCCAGCCACGCCTCCAGGACACAGCAATGCTGAACCAGTGCAGGGTTCTGGAGTACTGCCTCCCCATTCATCTCTCTTCCTCCTCTGAGGCTCCCAGGCCCCAGCTCTGGCCCGTCAATCCACATCATGTGTGAATTTTTTTTACCCACCCTGGGAATCCAAAGCCTTCCCTGGACTCCCATCCCCAGCTTTCCCATAGTAGCAAAGCTGAGCACAGAGCCAGGCAGACAAGGCCTAAGGGAAAGGAAGGCTATTTGCGGCCCAGTATAAATAACAAAGTCCTGGACCTGGCTCTCTCATTAGGAGCTACAAGGGCCACAGGATCCCTGAGGACTATTAATGTGCAGGCACTAGGTACACATGCTTTCTAGGCAACATTTCACAGCTATAGGAGAAGGAAGGATTATTATATTCATTCTATTGAGGAGCAAATTATGGCTTAGAGCAGTCAAGCAACTGCTTCACGTTCACACAGTGAATAGCAGAGCTGGGATTCAAACCCATGTCTCATTTCTCTAATTTGAAGGAATCCAAAAACTATGGAACCTCTACCATAGTTCCATAGAGGGGGTGCCCTCTACCACCCACAAATTTACAACCAAAGTAATTAATCAGAAAAAAGAAAAAAAAAAAAAGACTATGACTAATTGGGCCAGTATGCGTAAAAACTAGAGCAGAGAACCAAGGGTCAAAGGGAAAGGCAAATTTCTGCTAACATGGCACCAAGTGAGCTACCTCATCAGAGGACTCCCCAGAACAACACTACCACCACTGACTGCCTTCTCTCAAGACGACTGAGGCTGATAACGTACAGGTAAGTTACAGAATCTACCCAGTTATGCCTCCAGCAGACCTGAGGCCCCGGAACCCAGTTCCAACAAGGTTAACTGGCTGAGGTTTAGGTCCTAAGGAAAGTACAGCTGAGTCTTGTGGCTGAGACTCTACTCACTGATGTTATGGATTCTGTTTTTCATTCTTAAAGGCAAGCAATTCTACAGTGCAGCAGTTAACAAGGAGAAAGAATGGACAGTCTAGAAGTGGAACCTGGGAAACAGGGGGTCTAGTTCAGATCTACTTCTGGGAATTTAAGCAAGCTTCTTTACCTGTGGACTTCATTTCTCCATGAACCTCCAGAGTTTGCATCTTTCTCCTATTTGTGGGGATTCTGATGCTCTGTATTTCACAGAGGTACCACAAAGACCACATTAAATGCTATTTGTAGAGTCATGCCATCTACAAAACAATTTCCCATTTATGCATTTTTATGTCTCAAGGTTACTGAAATTGTTTTTAAATATGTATTGTATCTTGGGAATAGTTCTGAGATACAAAAGGAATGCTCTTTTCTTCTCCCATACTTCAGATGCTGAAGCATCCCTCCAAGGAGAGTGGGCATAAAGGGATAGATAATTTGATGAAATGTCTTTTTATTTTTTAAATCACCAATTTCATTGCTCTCCAACCATGTTTAGAAGTTTAGGATATAAAAATATGAGTTTTTCCTATGATGGAATAATACATAAGAGTCATAAAACAACCCTTTCTGATTTGCTCAGTTATAGCTCCTAAAACACACAAATCTTGTTGGTTGAGTTCCCTAACACAGTCCAAGTGTTTAGAATAGTATCAGACATGCAGTATACTTTTATTAAATTTGTGTTGAATGAATGTGTAAGAAACTTTGAATAAGAGAATAGAAAGAAAGTCTAAAAAGAAAAGCTAAAATGTTCCAGGGTAAATGCAACTACTTCCTTTTAACACAACAAGAGGCAAAGAAATAAAAAGTTTGTGATACATAATAAAGGATAGTATCAACCAAACAACATATTTACAGTAGAAAAACTACATATCCAGTATATTTTTAGCTCATTACTTACGGTATCTGCGGCAGTCAGATTGATACCCAGTCCTCCAGCTCGTGTACTTAGCAGGAACACAAAAATGTCATTCCTGCAGGAGAGAGAGAGGGAGAGATATTTTAAGAGGAAAAACTGAAAAAGAAAACTGGCATGTAGCAAAAGAGAGGGATCTCTGGACACAGAACAATGTCTAGGCATAGAAAGTTTTGGTGGTTACCCAGACCTGATCCAGGTTTCTCTGACACACTGAAAGGTGTAAAAAAGGTGCTGGGTTGCTAAAATGAGACTATGGCAGTCATCTTCCAATTTGCAGATAAACTTCTGCTGTCCACTGAATGATAGGCAATATAATTTAAAATATTTGGCAAATGTAACAGAAAAGTATGCCATGAAAGTAGAGATGTCTCTGTAATAGTCAACTGTTTAGCAAGTCAAACTATTCCCAGTTCATACAGTGGGGAAAAATAAGTCATTATTTCCTGGTGTTTCCCCAAAGAATCATGACTTTCAATAATCTGGGAACTAATGATCATTGTGGCTGGGAAGTTGGAGAAGGCAATGGCAACCCTGGAAAATCCCATGGACGGGAGAAGCCTGGTAGGCTGCAGTCCATGGGGTTGCTAAGAGTCGGACACGACTGAGAGACTTCACTTCACTTTACTTCAATGATCATAACTATGAAGGACTCAACTTCATATGAAAAAAGTTAGTCCAGAAAAATGACCAGAGGTCAGGATTAAGACTCAGGTTATGACTTCTAAGTATTCAGTTGGATTTAGGATCAATCCATGAAGACAGGCTAAAATTAAAGTACTTTCCTGATGGATGCCAACATTGCCCTTAACAGAAATGATAAGATATAGTTTTCTCAGTTCCCCTCTACATCCTATATCCTTTTAAAGAAACCGAGGATTACAAATAAATCAGTAGGTGTGCCCGTCACTCATTCAGGCAGTAAATATTCACTGAATATCTTTTAGGAACAAAGGCCATGCCAGATCAGAAAGGACAGACTGACTATAAGGTTTATCTGTGTACACACATGCAATTAGGGGCTCAGTTCAAGCCCAGTTCTTGCAGATAACATGAATATATTCAAGACTATCTTGTATTTTCATGTTTCTGTCACCTGAGGTTATTTTCCAGAACATTTCTACAGGAAAGGGACTGCATTATACTGATGAACAAACTTTACAGCCCTCTAAATCAAGCTGCTGATCCCTTTTCTTCATGACTATAATGAGGAACAAAACTAGAAATTCATTACCAGTGTTATTCAAATTGCAGGTCATACCTATCATTGGTCATGAAATCAGTTTGGTGGGTTTGGTACACATAAATTACAGAAATAAAAAGAACAGATTAGAAAATATTATATCACAGGTCATAAGGATAAGTATTGTTTCTGATTTTCTGACATGGTAGATATGTATTAAATTTCAATGTAAGATGAATTTTATTCTGTGGGTTCCAGTTTAAGAGAAAAAACAAACACACTAACATCAGGGTGATCTCGTCCCTTGATGCAGTTCTTCCTTGGTAAAGTCATTGACTGCTAAAGGTCTGTTTGCTGCACTGTAAAATGAGGATGCTCTGAATAAAATAGCTGAAGTGACTAAATGATGACATATCAATGGCAAACACGAATACCAGTGAAGGAACTACTCTGAAAGAAGTATCCTGGCTAAATCCCTAAGCTGGGTAGGTCCTAGTAGAAACCTGTCCATTAATTTGCATTCAATTAAACACAGCTTTCCTAGAGGCAGACATGGATAACAGATCATGTTTGGAGGTCTCTTGTAGGGCATGATTCCAAAAGTACTGGAAGTTGTGCTCATTTATCCTTGAATTTTATCATGAAGTCTAATATTTCATAATTTTATTTATACAATATCACCTTTCACAGTTAAATCATAAAGGGCAAACCAAAAAGTTAAAAGGCATCTGCCAGTTTACAAACACATTCTCCCCTAGATATGGGATGATGTAAATGTAAGCTTGATACCTCCTAGCCTGTAAGAGAATATTTAACCACAATAATGCTTCAAATAAACATTGATGTAGCTTTCCAGGGCCATACTAATCTCTACAGGATAATCTTCCCCACTTTGGCCTTAAGAAGACCGCTCAATCCCATGCATCTCTCTCTCCTGCTCTGGTGGGTACAGGGGCAGGAGTCAGAAGCTTCTCTCCAATATCTGTGTTAGAGCTGATGGAGTCACCTGACAGCCAGGACTTTTTGTTGATGTGGGGATGGGGGAAAGGGGTGGGACAAGGAGAGAGATAAAAGCTGGATGAGATCTACAAAAAAGAATAGAAGCAGAAAGGGGGGTCATTTCCACAGTCTGCACAGCCAAAGAGATAAGTCCCCAGATGTAGCAATTCTTCACAAACAGGGACTATTTACAGAAAAAAACACTAGAGAAAGGAATCTAGTTAAAAATAATAACAAAATTTAGAGATATTACTGGTGAAAAATGCTTTTCTGGGGATGTTACCTATGTATCAAGAAGATACCTTTTAGTGATGAGGAGATGGTAAGCAGCAATGTTTGGCTGTACCCAGTGTAATTTCATCATACTCTAATGGAAAAATAAGGATTATGGGAATCTTAGGCAATGTCACTCCACTCCAATACTCTTGCCTGGAAAATCCCATGGATGGAGGAGCCTGGAAGGCTGCAGTCCATGGGGTCGCTAAGAGTTGGACACGACTGAGCGACTTCACTTTCACTTTTCACTTTCATGCGTTGGAGAAGGAAATGGCAACCACTCCAGCGTTCTTGCCTGGAGAATTCCAGGGACGGGGGAGCCTGGTGGGCTGCTGTCTATGGGGTCGCACAGAGTCAGACACGACTGAAGTGACTTAACAGCAGCAGATTATTAAAAGTCAAAGAAATTAGTGTCCATCCCGGATCACACTGTTGGATCATATGTAAACCAAAACATCTAAATTGAACTGCTGAGAAGTTCCTTTCTACTTAATAAATCTAGCATTGATAATGTAAATTAATGTTTTGGAAGCTAACTAAAAGGAAGAAAATAGAATCCCAGAAGGCAACATGATAGTTTGGGTGCCCTCTATGGGGCTAAAAAGGAATCTCAACTCAGGGTCTCTACTGGAATGGGTTTTAAGAGACCAGGCTTCACGGTGGTCTGTGAAGCAACCTATGAAATCATGTAGCAAAGACATGCCTAAATCTCACTCTCATTCTTCTTTAGTTAAGGCCGCTTTGCACCAGAATACTGAAATAATGCTGGGCATGTAGCTGACTTCGGGAAAGACTTGATGATGAGTGGAAAAGAGCTACAATTAAAGACCCTGGAGCTTTATTTATACTCTCAACAAGAAGGAAAAAATCTACACTACGCTCTTACTTTTGCTTATATTTTTCAGTCACCCGAATAATCAGGTAATGGTGGTGGGGGGTGGGGGTCCATTTGGAAAATGTCATGGGATAGGAGGAAGAGAAGCAAAAGGCCAAGGCACCCCAGAGCAAAGCCCTTGTGAATGGCTTAGTCTAGGATCACGTACTGGTCACATGTTCTGAATGCTGCCCAGTCAGGACATCCTGGCCAAACAGTCTTTAGTCTCAGTCAGACTCTTTCCTGGAAGGACCCCTCATAAATCAATCTTGTATGAAGGGAATGTAAATGGCTTTTTATAGGAGTTCTTGTTTACTCTGGCTGACCTTTGAGCCACAGGGCTTTCCAGCTGAAAACTACAATTTTTTCTTTTGATGTCTTTTCATTAATAACAAAGAAAATATTTGGCAAGGATGCTTTCTTATTTTCAAAAACACCTGTCTTTTTCTCTATATTGGGTTAGCCTTTCAAATTTTTAAGTTGAGAACTTTTATAAGTTGAGATCCCATTTGGAGGGATCTGTCTCACAGGCTTCTGATCAGCATAAATACAGTTCAGATTCTATACATGAGAGAGAGATTATTTCCTAGCCATAATCCTAATTCTAATCATCTAGTCTAGCTCATCATGTAGGAAGGGAAGAAGACTTAAGTCTGTTTATTCATTTTGCCTAAATCTCACTCTCATTCTTCTTTAGTTAAGGCCACTTTGCACCAAAATACTGAAATAGTGCTAGGCATGTAGCTGACTTTGGGATGCCAAAGTTGTTTATTAGATGCCAAGTGTTAAAACAGTTGTTATTCACGTTGAGTCTAAATAAAATTCATTGCTCCCTAAGTAATTCTTAGTTGCAGAATTTGGACACTCAAGTAAGGTTTTCCAGGAAAGTTTAAAAAACAAAGTATTTACTAAGCATATCTAGTATAATTTAATGGTGAAAATATCCTTCTTTTAAAGCTAAGCTACTGGAATTGCCCAAGTAATCACAAGTAAGAGATTTTAAAAGTAGTATCACAAGTAAAAGTATTTTTTAAAGTATTTTAAAAATAGATACATCTACTGATTCCCCCCCCCCCCCCCCATGAAATCCCCAGTTTAGGGAATTGGATCAGCTAGAAGAAAAGTTGTAGCTCTATAACTCAGAAGCCCAAATTGTTTACAGATCAACACATTACAGCTCTGGTTGGTTATCAACATCAGCAGAATTTTCTATAAAGTAATATGAAAATATGTACAGTCTTAAACACTTATATTCCTTCACTCAGTAATCTCTCTTGTTTGAATCCATACCAAGACAATAATCTAAAATGACGACAAAGCTTTATAAACAAAGATATTCAACATTTTAACAACAGAAAGATAGTATATCCAATGTAAGGGAATATAGGTCATTAAAAATAATGACTATAATGACTTTTTGGATGATATATGAAGATCTTTATGAAATACTGTTAAGTGGAAGAAATAAGGACACATAATCATCTGTACAACATAGTATCAACATGTAAATATAATCACACACATATATCAGGGTCTAGAGGGATAAACCAAAATGTTAACAGTGATGAGACTGTGGGTGATTTTTCCTTTATCAAATAATCTCAAATTTTCCTCAATAGGCATTTTATATAATACAAAATGGCCACAACTGTTACTTGAAAAAAAAAAAAAAAAAAAAAAGCTTTCCTATAAAGGAGATTCTCAAATGTACAATATCAAACATATTAGTGGGGGGAAAAACCCACAAACAACAGTAGGCGAAAGACCAATGACCTGATGACTTTTCTTCTAACACATATGCCTGGAGAGAACATAGGCACCCCAGGGAAACAGTCTATAGATGTCATATGTAAGAGTCTCGTCAGTTGGAGCTCTGAACGTTGGACTAGATAAGGACATAGTGAAATGTGTTTCATTTGATTTCAAAATCAAGAAAGATAAAGATCAGCTGGTAAACTTTTTCTGGGATGAGGGGAGGCGCAAAACAATATGCAGTGCTAGGAAGCACTACTATGCTTATTATACATGTCTCACTTAAATAATCAATTCACAAACTGGCCAAAAGCTTCTGCTAGGTAACAAACTAAAACAGGTCCAAAGAAGTTCTTCCCCTCCATTGTTGGTCAAACAGGCACCTGAATTCAGAAGCAGTTTCAACTCAGGAGTTATTGGTCTGAGTATGCACTGTAAACTAAAACATCAGGATGCACCTCCTTACCCATGCTGTATTACAAAGGATTGTGCAATAGCAAAAATTCTCAGAGGGCATGCATGCTATGTTTAATTACAGATTTGTTTTATGTTGAAGTAAAACATGTTTTAAAACTGAAATAAATTTAAAAATTATAACCTAAATACAAGTGGCTATATGCTTAATTTTCTTACCAAGAATTCAAAAACGCAATAGTAACAGACTACACAATTAAAGGCCAAAAATTCAGAACTGTTCTGACTTACAGAACATTAAGACCTAGTCTATTCCTTAGTTCTCAAGGAAAATTAAGGGTTGAGTTCAGGAGACCTGTCACTAGTACAACCTGGCTTTCTCCTTGGAGAGAGCAGTAACTAGACCCTGTTTATTACAGTGAGAACCTGCACTTAGGATAATTATGGCTCCATAGGCCATCAGCATCCAGCAGGCAGTATTTGAAATTTCATAGGCTTATTATCGGGTAGGATAGGTACTGTAAGTGAGAGCTGCCAGATGAATAGACTGGACACTATTGCAATTTGTCAGAGTGCACTGTACCACTACAATATTAGGGGCAGAGCAGGAAAAAAAGAAGGTATTTTTCTTTAAACTTACACAAAATAAAACAGGTAAGCAAAACAAAATGAAAATCAACTATAAGTCAATACCCAGAGATAGCCACTGTTAACATTTATGAATACAGCCTTGTGGACTTTTTTACATACATATTATTCACATAAGAAGGTTTCCTGGTTCATACTCAGAAATTATTTCTTTTATTGTGCAAAGAAACAGGCGCTGATTCAGTAAGAAAGAATATCTAGAATACTAAAATTTACCAACTATTCATTTCCTCTCTCTCTCACAGCCACCCAGATCTGAATCATCATAAGCAGATGGAGCTACCTCTTAAAATGGCAGGAACTGTATCATGATTGCTTAACAATCTGAGATGTACTGGTATTTCTTTGAAAGTCACCATCTCAACTAGAGGAAAAATCAAATGACAATTTCTGTAATTTCTATTAATATTACCTGGTTTGAAAATCAGCAACCATGTCCCGTCTCTCTGAGATCTTAGATGAGCCATCAAGCCTCATGTAGGTATGCTTCCTGTAAACCATATATTCCTGCCAATCAGAGCAAAAAGATATAATAAGCTTGACGCAAATTACTGCATTCTAATTCTCACAAGTATCTACCCACCTTATCCATGGGGGGTAAGTCATTCTATCCAGAATGAAGACAAAGCAATCTCAAAAGTACAGGAGTTTGATTTGTAAATAAGCTTACTATCAGTGTGTAAAAACAGAGGGTACCCTGAAGATTAAAACCACTCTCAATTTCAACTTAGACTAATCTTATTCCTGCAGACTTTTGTAGATTTTGTGAAAAAACAAACAAGTGAAACAAAATAAAATCTCTAAACCAAAATGGCTTTTCAGTTACCAACCAGATGCTTCTCACGGCTATGGAATATCTGGTTTTCTTTCAGGAAGTAGCACTCACCCCAATGGATTTCTCTCCAGCAAATTCTTGCTGACTAAAGTTCTTGAATTTACAACCCAAGCTCCCTTCTTTCAGCACAGCATGCACTACTGTTAAGGGAGACCTAAGCAATAAGGTAACTTTCCATGGCTGAGAATGTTCTTGGCGTCATCTGTAAGAAGAATTACAGATTCTTTAAATGGAGGAATTTAAATTTAAATGGAGGAGGTATTTCAAGAGATGCAATGGAGGGAATATATATTCATTCTTGGAAGCTGCAATTCTTCTTACAGATGATGTAATGATTTCCTCTTCTTTATCCAATCATATAGATTGCATTTCAAGAAGTGCACTCAAAAGCTAATATAGCTGCCGATTTATAAGAAACATCATGAAACAGTTTTTTTTTTCAGTTAAAAAAATTTTTTTTCCTATTGAAAAAGACTAATCATTTCTACATTTGGGAGCTATATATGCTAAATAGCTTTCTGTGGTCAAATGCTCTTTTATTATAATACTCATTATGCAGCTCTTATACCTGGCTGGGTACTTCAGTATGCAAGGTTGTTATAGTCTGGTATGGCTGGTGTAATGTATGCAGCAGCACTCTTACAGCAAGCTGATATGTATGTATTTTTTATTCTTCTTTTTTTCACTACTTGTTTCTGTCTCCAGGGGATTCTTTAAGGACTTTGGTAATCAAAGAGGGGCAGAAAATATTCAGTCAAAGCAAGTTTCACATTTAGCCCATATAGCCCTATGATGGGAATGGGTTAATGGTAAAAGAGTAGTAGGGGATGTTTTGGATAAGGAGGAATTCAGGAAAGAAGATGAAAAATAACAGCATGAGGATGGTCTTTAGAGGCTTACTATTCCTGGGCAGCTATTACATCAGATGTGGCCATCCAGAACAACAAAATACCTAGATTATAGAGAGAAAGCCCACAGATTTGAATTTTAACCAAAAAGTAGACTTCCTGCATAGGCACTCTTTTGCCTTTTGAACCAGAACTTCTAAACTTTAGTGACAGCAGTGATGAATGTATCTTCCTGTAGATCTTGCTGTACACATCATTTATATATCAAGGTTAGAACACCACCAGAGATATTAATCCTAGACCATAACCAAACCAACAATAATTACGTAAAGACAGCTTGTTACTGAGGCAACGGAAGTGAATCTTTCCCATTTGCTGCTTTAAGCCTCTGCTCTCTCACCCAGGGGAACAGTGGCATTTCAGAAGGCTTAGATTGAGTCTAGATCCTATTTCAGTAAACAGCTTCAAAACAAGTACATGGACATGGAAACAGCAGTTAAAAGCAGAATAGAAGAATAGCTATATTCTCACACTACAGAAAAACATCTAAAATACTGAGCTAAAAAGGCAACTCAGTATTTCTTTCATTCACAAATTTTGGTTTGTGAGCTAGAAACCCCCAAACTACCTAGCTTGTGAGCTAGGTGGCCCCAAAGCTACCTTAGACATCTCTCTAGAACTCTAGGACTTCCCTGGTGGCTCAGATGGTAAAGCATCTGCCTACAATGCGGGAGACTTGGGTTCAATCCCTGGGTTGGGAAGATCTCCTGGAGAAGGAAATGGCAACCCATTCTAGTATTCTTGCCTGGAGAATCCCATGGACGGAGGAGCCTGGTGGGCTACAGTCCATGGGGTCCCAAAGAGTTGGATATGACTGAGCAACTTCACTTAGAACTCTAGGCTGTTTGAAAAAGATACTTAATTTAATCAAATATTCATCTGGAAAGAAAAGCCTTATTTCCAGCCAATCATTAATTTCAAGAGCTGCTCCATGCTTAGTCTAGTTCTCCTATAATCCTAAAAACAACTAATGATTTAATATAAAATTCTGTTTTTTTAAAATAAAAGATGAATTCTAACAACAAATGATTTGATAGTAGTCACAGAACTTTTGAAAATTTAAAAATACCCAGAGCAATTATTTGCCAATTAAAAACAATTTTAAAAAAATATATCCCCACTTAACAATCTCTGTATCAAAAGGTTTTCTAAGATCCATTTTAAGTGCCTTGCTTAATGTATTCTTTTCAAAGCCAGCAGCTAAGACTTGGTTAATCAGTAACTATTTTCTGAGTTTTGCAGTTAAATATCTTTTAAGGATGGCACAGGATTCCCATTCACCCCTCAATCCTCTGTAATTCACTCCCATGCCTGAGGACCACAGCTGGATGATTGCCACTTGCTGGATGACTATACTGTGTTGTGTAGGAACCAAGTCATGTTAGCAGTCCAGTGCTTAGAACTCACGTGACAGGATGACCTGACATTTGGCACTGTAGAGAAACCAAGAGCATTCTCTCACTCAAGTCTACTTGGGTTATTTAGGAAAGGCTAAAAAAATGATCCATCAGTATGACTGAATTTCTTGGAACCTTGTAAACCTTTTGCTCCACTTAAAGCAAAGCAGCAAAGAGAAGACAGAAACCAAATGTAGACCTTCCTCTCCCAAAAGTCTCATAATTTAGTACTCTCCCCTAATTAAACAAATATGAACACCAGTATTCTCAAGTGGATCAACAACCACCAACCAAAGTAAGCTCTAATTCTCCTTGAATTAATAAAATACAAATTATGGCTTTTAACATTTAGGAAGTCTTTAGACCTATATAGTTCTAGTAGATACTATTTTTAAAAATTACTGAAGAAGGCAAAGGGGTTATGGACAAGAGGTACTCCTGCCATCTGAGGACTGACTTTCAACCAGGATTAAAACTCCTGGGTCCCACTCCAGGAATTCTGACTCTGTAGGTCTGAATTAGGGCCTAGACTGGTTTATTTTTTAAAAGTTCCAAAGATGCCTGCTGATATAAAACATCCAAAGATGTTATAACCAGAGCTGAGAACTACCACTCCAGAGCGAAGGCAGAGCAGCGTCCCTTAGAATCATGCTATCTCAGCATGCCCCTCAGATGAGCAACATATGAAGTGTGAAGTGTGTTAGAAATGCAGAACTGAGGGGCATGCCCCATATATCCAATAATTCAGAATTTGCATTTAACAGGTGTGACTTGTAAGTACCTCCACACTGTTACAGAACATACCCTTATGCTATTTCTAAGGCACTGAAACACTTTTTTCAAGAAAAATCTTATATGGAACCCCTCTAATAGAAAATAGATTAAAAAATTTTACTCTTTTAGTTAACAAAGAAGGGTATGGAGTCCAGGGCCCCACCTATTTAATGTCTACACTTTAAGTCTCCTTTCCTGTACCCAACCCCATCTGTTGGAAAACCACTTTCTTAGAATACAAACTGAGAGGACAGGTCAGTTCTGGAACACAGTCCTAAGTCCTACTTTTTAAGCAGAAGCATGTGAACAGAGGTATTAGCAAAACTCAAAACAGTTTCAGAAATGCCTCTCAATCCTTTAAAGTACACTAAATAAAAGCCAACATTCACACCAGCGATGTAATACAAAGGGTCTAGGTTCACCTTAAAGTAGTAGTGGTAATGATGATGGTTTGCATTTACTGAACATTTACTAAATAACAATCACTATTCTGTGTATTTTACCTGGTTTTGCTTATCTAGAAAGGCTATTTCAGATAGGTGTTATTATTGTCAATCCTATATTTAACAGATGTTAAGTAAGATCTCTAAAGTGACACAGGCAGTAGGTAATGGAGCTAAGATGAGAATTCAAGTAGACTGGATCCAGAGCCTTTAGCTTAATCCTTCTACCTACTGCTTCCAGACAGCAGAGCAGCTCATTACCACTAGAGGAAAAAAGGGGGAAGGAGAAGCCCCATAACCCTCTGTATAAGTCTCATCCATCATCAACATAAAGAAAGAATTACCTGGGCACAAAAAATAAAGGCAAATGTTTACATATCCCTAACAAACCTTCCATTCTGAGACTTCTTTTTTATTTCAAAGTTGTCTCTGGTGTTCATTTTAACCCAATTTCACTGTCATAAAACAATCTGAAGGAAAGTCAGTATGATTCACAAACTTGCAGACCTAGTGTAACTTTATTTTTCTAGACATGCCCCCTCCCATCCTTGAGGTTTATCACCAGCAAAAAGTGAGACTTCTCTCAATGTCTATAATTTTCTCTTTTGTCCAAGCAAATCGTACCAAGTGAGTGAAATATGGCAGTTATCCTTCCTTTATCTAATACAAAGCCCTATGGAGCAAGACCTGATCACAAGGCCCTGAAGGGCCCACCACAATCTGCCTTCACCCTACTTGTTATTCCCCTTTCTTCTATACCATATGCTCCAGTTACACTGAACTAACCCCCACTTTCCCAATCCACACAATGTCATGTACCCTCTAACCTCCGTGCCTTTTTACACGTGGCTTCCTTAGTCTGAAAATGCCCTTCTTCCTCACGGTTGAAATTCTATTTAAGTTCGGTTTTATGTCATTTTATGTGAAGCCTTCCTGAAGTGACCAAGTTAGAAATAAATGTATCCCTCCTTCTATCTTCAGCTCTGGTCATGCTTTATTTTTGGCATTAGTATCAGGGTACACTTGACAGTTATTTGTGTGACTTACATATATATAAATTCTTCACTCAACACATCTCTTGAAGTCAAAGACCACATTTAACTGGTGTTTACCTCTGCCTGGCACAACACCTCCCTCATAAAAAGAAATGAACTTAACAGGAAAAATATAATGTGGTTGCAAACACAAATTTCCTTCTATCATTTCTAAGACCTAATGAAAATGTTAGTTTACAGTGACCTCAATTTGCTTTTCATTCCACGGAGCAGTTATAAAATACTCAGTTTCCCTGTATGTTCAGAACCATAGTTCCCAAAGGTTATTTGGAGTTCTAAGAAAATCAGCCCATAAATGATGGAATGTCTGTTTGGGACAAATTCTTCCCCAGTGAGGTCCTTGCTGACTAGGCAACTTATACGACCCAGTGTCTCAAATATCATCATTAGCTATGGATTATCTGGATTTAATTCTGTGTTGTATTATTTTCATATATTGGTGCAGTGCAAGATTTGTCTGGGTTTCAATACTTAACAATCACAACACATACAGCACCAGTTGGCTGACCCTTCCCAAGTACTCCTGTATTGCATAGAAAATATTGAGACTTATTTCCTTAAAATACAGACTCAGTTGCTTGATACAATAGGAATGAATCTCAACAGAGATGATGCAGAGATAACGTAAGTCATCTGTAGTGAGTTAAAGCTCTCTGCAAGTACTAAACTATGGGGAGTGAAGGGGAGTGTCGCAAACCAGGGTAAAATGGTGGTGGTAGGGAAAGTTCTGACATCCAGCTGGATGCCACCATCCCAACTGGACAAGGGCTCTATGCCTGTGTCCACAGTAGCCGCATCAGCCAAGATCCTATATGTGACTCAGTAAATACAAAATAAACCGATAACATAACATTTAGTGACCTGCCATACCTTCCTCTATGTCCTTGGCACACTAAAAGTTCTTGGCCTTGGAAATTACTTTCCTTTTTAAATCCCTTATCCAGAAATACTATTTGGATACCATGGGAAAAGATCAAATATTTCTGAAAACAGAATTCTATTTGGAAGATCTGACACATTTACTAGAAATTTAAATTAAAATCAGATTTTTGCCCAAGAGAAGAAGGCTATCAATCACTTTAGAAAATACCGAGCAAATACAAAATGCCTTGATCTAGTATTTTTCCCAAAATGGAAACCTGGTCACATAAAAGTGTGTGAATTTTTACTATCTTTTAGTTCTTCTGAATCCCAGAAACAAACACATAGCCAGGGTTAAAGCACAGAACAAAAAACCCAAAAAGGCTGTTGGGTAAAAGAGATGCTAATGTATTCCACAGCTACACAGCAGAGCGTCAACAGCCCCATGCAAGCTCTAATTTCTGCTCTACTGTAGGTTTTTCTTCCCTCTTTGACATACAAGACGCAAGATATTCAGGGAAAAAGACAATCCTGAAAACTCTTTTTTTTTAACTCTAAAAAGTACAAACAAGTAAAAAAACCCACAACACTGTGAGAATGGAGACTCAAGGCCAAGGTGAAGATATTTTTTCTTTTTAATACTTGGTCATGTTTTAAAGTGGAACATGGCTCTAATCAAAGTTTACAGTGAAAGGTTCCATCATGAAGTGACTGAAAAACCCATAATACTCTGAAAAGAATGAAAAATAAACCTAATCTTGCACTGTCCCAAGATCCACAACACGTTTACACTTCTATGAATGATTCAGTTCAGTTCAGTCACTCAGTCATCTCCGACTCTTTGCAACCCAATGGATCGCGGCATGCCAGGCCTCCCTGTCCGTCACCAACTCCTGGAGTTTACCCAAACTCATGTCCATCGAGTCGGTGATGCCATCTGACTATGAATGATTAGACATGTATTAAACACTGTGGGCACTGTAATTCTATGCCCACAAAATAAATTTGGAGGACTAACCTCTTGGAATACAAAATGTAATTCATTTGAGTAAACAGTATTAAAACAAATGAACAGACTGAAAAAAAGAAACTTTTAAATTTAATGTTGAAGGAAAATAGTACAGTAGTACCAGGAATAGTATAGTGGTAAGGAAACTAGACAACAGTTTCACTTTAATTTTTCAGTACAAACAGCTGCAAAACGTGCTGGCTTCAGCATCCTAGATGCATGTTATACACATGGCTAAAGAATGTTAGCAGTTGTGAAATTCAGGCTTTGAATTGGCTTTTCCCTAATTTATAATTCCCCTTAGAGTGATGCAACTACATTTAGAGAAGGTTCTCAAGCTGCCAGTATTTGCTAAGTCTACCCACACAGTCCATCCCCTCTAAAAATCCTGCTGGATCATAGAGACAGAGGGACCCTGGTGAGTAGGGTTTAGGGCACTCATCCTGAACAAAACTCATCTGAATATACTTTGAATTACTTATCTTAGTAATCAGTAATATTTATGAATACCTAGAAATGTGCAATATACAGAATAAGGGACTAAAATGAAGGACTCTGTCAGACTTAACCTACCCACACTCACCTTCATCTACCAGAGCTAGCTTATGTTTTGGTGGCACTCCCTTTTTCCTGGAACTTCCCTTTAATGTGAACCAGCTTTTAAGACTTTGTAACATATTGATATAGCCTTGGGGAAACAAGATCACTGACTCCCTCACAAAATCCTTAGCATATTGCTTTTTTCTATAATTCTAATCAGTGAAACATTACTACTTCATCTATACTTTCCTGACTCTTCAGGAAAAGGCAAGAACATTTCATCTAAAAAAAGTCCCACTGAAGGAAAGTTACTCATATTGTTTTGGCATCTTTAGTTCGAGTAGAATATTAAGGATTCAGGCACAGACTTTCAGAACAAATGTATGGATACCAAGGGGGAAAGGGAGAGGAGTGGGAGGAACTGGGAGACTGGGACTGACACATGTACACTATTGATACTATATACAAAACAGGTAACTCACGAGGACACACTCTACAGCACCGGGAGCTCTACTTAAAGCCCTGTGGTGACTTTACAGGGAAGGAGGTCCAAAAGGGAGGGCATACATGCATACGTACCGCTGACTCATTCTGTTGTGTAGCAGAAACTGTCACAACATTGTAAAGTAACTACACTCCAATAAAAATTAAAAAAAAAAAAAAAAAAGAAATAGATGACCTACTCACAATACAAACCAGAAACTTGCTTGCTGACAGCATTCTAGAGGCTAAATACTTTTTATTAAACATAAAACTTGGTGATTAAATTGACCTTGAATATCATTTGTTATGTCTCTTGCTAAAAGAAGTTGCCTGCTTATGTAAGAGCCTGCCACTGAATTCAGATAAACTCGCTGTAAAATTCAGTGAGCCAGCCTTGGCTTCTGAAGATCCTAATATTCTTCCTATTGCTACCCTTCTTTCCTTCTGTATTGAATAGAACAGATAGAATCTATTCTATTATAGATAGAATGTCTCTCTTATTTCTAGATAGGGATAATCATGGTCCAATTTCTACTTATTTACTACCAACTAGTCTCTGAGTAGCAGGGTTAAAATTTAAAGCCTTAGATAGTTAAAACACATGAAAAAAACATGAGAATATTTATACACTATTGACATCCAGGTGCTTTGGTCTCTTGACAGATGATTTTCCAAATTTTTTGCACTAAAGACTAACTCTAGTGGTCTGTGATCATTATCCTCATTTTCACCTCTGTTTATATGTCCATGACTTTCTCTCCCTCAAATAATAAGCCACTACTTCAGCAACAAGAAAGCAGAGCAAATGTCAACCCAGAGGTAACAAAAGAAACAAAATATGTCCTGCAAAATAAGACAGAGCTCTCTCTCTCACCATAATCCTCTGGTTGCCAACTTTGGTTATATATTAGAAGCACCCTGGGAGCTTTTAAATATCCTGATGCCTAGGCTTTGTTCTCAACTTTTAATATAAGAATCTCTGAGGATGGGACCAGACATTCATATTTGTTAAAGCTCTCCCAGAAGACTGCAAAATGTCATCAGGTTGAGAACTACTATACTAACTCAGGTAGAACAGCTGCTCTCTAATATAGAACTAATTCCAAATCTTGTTTTCCATATGGAATTTCAGAGGACTTTTCAAGAAATTCCTAGGCTCTGATCTACTTGAAAATTAGGGAATTTCTTTCCTAGTAAAGGGAGGGAAGAGAGGATTCTATTTCATTGCTATAAAGAAGGAGGAAGAAGTCCTTTACACACTTTCATCTCTGCCAGAAGTTGCTTCCTCTGCCTTTACAGATGGTAAAAGCATGAAGACAAGTTTGGCGTTTCCATTAAGCAGCACTGACATTAGCCATACACGTCTGATTCCTGCAAGTTAAATGCCAGAGTGTCCTAGTCCCCACAATTTTTTCTCCTACCTCCAGCAGGTCTATCATCCTGGTCATCTGGGAGTAGATAAGGACCCTATGTCCTTGAGACTTCAGCCGAGTCAGCAGGACATCAAGGGCATACAGCTTTCCACTGTCAGTGATGAGGCTCTCCTTGCCTAGGGAGAAGAAAAGAGGGAAGTGGAAAATCGTATTTAATTGAAGCAGCAAAATCACTCACTGCAAAGCTGTATGCAGCCAAAATTACTACAACCAGGATGCTTGTCCATCAGGAGAGCAGGTAAGTACTCTCGAGAAGAATGCAAAGTGCTTTAAAATCATATCCAGTAGTGTTCTGGGAAGAAACACCCTGAAGGAGGGAGGGAGGTCCCTTCCCAGCTGACACTGCCCAATAAGACATCTGCTAAGCAGCTCAGGTACCTGAAAATTTCCCTGTTCTACATTCTTATTCAAGAGACAGCAGGTCATGTGGACATCTAACAGTAACATCCATGCCATACCTGCTGTAAGTGACCTGAGAAGTCTGTTTTTCCTTTGTTCATCCTATCTCTAGGTATCTCTTTCTGCCAGTTCTATGGCTAAATTAAGGTTTACCTCCTGAAGGCATGAGAATGTAGAGAAAAAAGGGCTGCTCTTCAGTTCAGTTCAGTTCAGTCGTGTCTGACTTTTTGAGACACCATGGACTGCAGCACGCCAGGCTGCCCTGTCCATCACCAAGTCCCAGAGCTTGTTCAAACTCATGTCCATTGAGTCAGTGATGCCATCCAACCACCTCATCCTCTGTCGTCCCCTTCTCTTGCCTTCAATCTTTCCCATCATCAGGGTCTATTTCCAATGAGTTGGCTCTTTGCATCAGGTGGCCAAAGTATTGAGAGTTTCAGCTTCAACATCAGTCATTCCAAAGAATATTCAGGACTGATTTCTTTTAGGATTGACTGGTTTGATCTCTCTGCAGTCCAAGGGACTCTCAAGAGTCTTCTCCAACACCACAGATCAAAACCATCAATTCTTCATCACTCAGCTTTCTTTATGGTCCAATTCTCACATCCATACGTGACTACTGGGAAAACCATAGCTTTGACTAGATGGACTTTTGTCAGCAAAGCAATGTCTATGCTGTCTAGGTTGGTCATAGCTTTTCTTCCAAGGAGCAAGCGTCTTTTAATCTCATGGCTGCAGTCACCATCTGCAGTGATTTTGGAGCCCAAGAAAATAAAGTTCTTACCTGCCCCTAAAGACACTTAAACACCAAGAAATACACTAAAAAACAAAACAAAATTAAAAAAACACTCTCTTTCAGATGATTTCAAATAGGTTGGCTGGTAAATACCATTATCCTAAGCTGTAATTTAATAAAGGCACTAGGGCTTATTCAGCTTTTTCAGAAAGAATTTGGGTTTCTGTGAAATGGAAGCTACTCTCACTCACCAATTTGTGCCTCCTTCCTCTTCCCATTAAAAAAAAAAAAAAAGGCATTTCAGCCGGAGATCTTTAGAGAACACTTAACTCAGAAAATTTCATCTTATCCATTCAGTATCATTCAACTTCCATCACATTTCAGGAAGTAGAGTTTCCTGTTTGCAGACTGGTCCATAAACATGCCCTAACAATTGCTGATATTAGGAGGGGAAGAGATGAAACTTAGGGGGATGAGAGAGGTAAGAGTATATTTGGAAGTGGTTGTGGGACATAAGAAGGGAGACAGAAAGGTTAGAAATATCACATACACAACTACTAAAAGTAAAACAAGAAAACTGTTAAGAAAAACATATTGTCTACTTTTAGTTTCTAGGTTTGAACCCATGGTTTTTTCCCTCTGAACTACAGAAGCTGACTGTTGAGAGCAATCCAAAAGTTTTCAATGGTCATGTCTCTGTTCTCGCCACTATCTGCCAAGTGCACAACTGATTGTATAAACTGAATGAGAACGGATGTGCTGACAGCATCACAACAAATCATCAGCCACTCTGTTTTTGCTACAAAGCCACAGGTCCTGGATGTTTACTCCTCTGCGCTACAGCCTGCCTTTTCCCACCTTCGGAACACTGCCAGGCCACATTTCTCTCCCTACCCCCACTCCCTGACGCTGTGGCACACACCTTTGTTCAGTTTCTTTGTTTGGTCCTGTTTAGATTATTGAAATGCTCTCCTTTTTGTTGGTCTCCTGACCAACACAATCAAATGACTGCAGCTGGGACAGAACCGACCACTAAGCCCTCTTGCTGGCACCAGACAAGGACGGCTGTATAAATTCCCAGTCTGATCAGGCAGGCAGTGCTTTCATAACAACTCCAAGGGTTTCTCCTTGTCACAATTACCCTTCTCTTTTAATTGGGTTCCCTGGGGTCCCTCAATTTTGATAGCTCCTAAACATTCCCCACAGAGGTACCAATCAGCTTCAGACAATAAGTTTCCTTGTTTCTCATTAAAAGCACAGGAAGGGGAAAAAAAAGAAACCCATATATTTTTCAGTCACTGAGTAAGAGCAGGCAAGTTAAGAGCATCAGATTTCTGCAGCTCGCTTATCTCCTCTTTCCACTAGCATATACTCCCTCAAGACAAATATTTAAGCATATACAAATCTGTCTTGTGTGTGAATTTTGAGAAGTTTCAATTCATCTCAAAATCACGACTCGATGATTTTCACACATTCCTGCTTCTCACATCTACTTTACTTTGCTAAGCAGAACGCACTGATGCTAGGATTAGGAAAACTCAAAGAAGAAGATGTACACATACACTTAGAAGAGAACTCTGATGAACCTAAAAAAAGCAAGAAACTGTATCTAATGTTAGCTTGTTACTGCTTAGGTGGGGGAGATGGAAGTGGATGGACTGATTTCTTTGGACTTGCCTGAAGGAAAAGATCAAAAAGAAAGTGACCAGCAATACCCTTAAAACACTTAAGCAGAAAAATGTTTTCTTCCATGGCACACATCAGTGCCTTCTGGGCCTAACATCCATTACTCAATTTTCAGGAGCTACCAAAGTTGCCCTGGACAAGAATACCACCTGTAGCTAAGCAGGGCATAGAGTCAAGAAGAGCACAATTCCCAAGAAAATAGACTGATTCTGCCAAGTCAAACCTGGGCCCAGCCCCTTCTTTAAAACAGCTCAAAAAATGGGGAGATGAACAGACCTACGCTACCATCTTGTAATCTTTCCTACAATCCTGCAACGCAACCTTATAGTGTTTTCACTTAGACACAAGCTCTTACTGACCACAGTATAAGATGTTGGGCCACCGACAAATGAATGTATCCAATGGCAGTAAAATTAGGATAACAGGTAAAAGACAATCTCCTTTTTCCAATGAGAGGAGACTTTTGAAGGGACTGTACATACTTCTCTTGGTGAAACACAAGAGACACATTCAAGGTGTGAAATCCAGGAGATTCTTGATCAGTCTTGCAAGGAATATAATGAAACCAACTCTTCCCAGGGAAACAGAAAATGTAAAAGTATAGAGGAAAGAGAGATAAAATACAGGTTCCAGTGACCCCCTCCACCCCCACTGCCCTGCCTAGCCAGTCTACTGAGCACAATGGGGTCAGTGAGGAGCTGGTTGGTTCTCACAGTAAACAGCCAGTGAGGCTGGTGCTTTTTATCGATGCGAAAAGAACTCAGACACTTCCTGCTATTTAAACAAGGTCCATTTTTCTTTCAAAGAACAGGAAAAGCCACAAGAGATTCCCACAGCGCCAGCAATAAGCCTTCTCCTTGTGTACTGGGAACTTGGGAGTCAGAATGAAGAAGGGAGAAAGGAGAAATAAGGTGTTATCTTGTTTCTTTCAACACCTGTGCCCATCTTCTGCCTGGGACTCTGTGGTTTCCAAACCCACTGGATTCTATTCCTCTATTCCTACTACCATCCAGGCCTGCTTTATACCCGAGCTTCCCCTTATTTTCCAACAACAGACCTGCACCCACTGCTTTCATCTAATTTAAGTCAGATATGAAGTCATATAAATATTGCTCTTGTATACACAAAACGGTATCTTCCAGTTCAAAGCACCCCCAAAGCAACTAACAGGTTGACCCAAAGTCCCTCAACACTTGACAAAGTTAACATTAAATGGAAAAGCCAGGCCTTAAAGCCTAGAACCCAGTAACCTATTAAAAACAGCAGAACCTTTGTTTTGAACACTTAACTCTAGTTTACTTCCTTCATATGCTTGGAAGATGAACACAATCTAAGTGGCAGAGAAGCTGGACAACTGAAACTAACGTGGAAGCTTTAAGCTCCTACTTCAGTGTGCCAGCAGGTGTAACAAAGGACATAAGCCTATGAATCCTGTATTCAGTTTCCTTAAAAGTAGTCTCACTAAAGCGAAGATGAAAACCTAGTTTCCTTTCAACCCTCGACCTTGACCCTAGGAGGTCTGGGAATCCGCTAGCATTTTGGCACAGAACACTGTTTTTCTTCTGGTTATCATTCAGATCTCTAGTGCTTCGTGCAGAACACTGTTTATGCTACTTAAACTAGGCTTTCTGCAAGTGACAACATTCTCATTCATTCCACTGGCAAGGGCACAAGACAACTGTACTCATTCGACCTAAAGCCTTTCTTACCGAATGTATTTTCCTACACTGCCTGCACTGCAGCCCCATCCCCGCCCCAACCCAGGCTCCTGGCCACCAAAAAGTGGTATTCCTTTCTCTTGTCAAAAGAGAGTATTTAGGCAGAAATCTAAAATAGATTTCTCTTTTCAGTCAAGTCACACATTACTTAAGTATTCTTACCTATAGTCACTAAGGGTAAAAGAGGAAATAGAAACACCAAGAACTCTTGAATTCAAAATTTGAAACCACTGCATGAAGTTAACACCCTGGTTCTTCCCTTGCCAAAGAATGAACATATGCCAAGAGAAAAGAGAACTCACCTGGAATTCTGATGAAAGACCAGCCATTCTGAGGCCTAATGCTCCACAGTCCTCCAGCTGGTTCTGGAAAGAACTGGGACCGTCGATTCAGCCAGTCTGCCGCCAGTTCAGGGGCCCCATTCAACAAACACTGCTTGGCTGCCAGACTCCCTCCTTCCTTCAGCACTCGCCGCTCATATTCTGCACTTCGGTCATTGCAATAAGAATCCAATGGCATTGCGGTGACCTGCATGGGAAGATTCACATGAGATGGTTCTTTCACATTCTCCACACACACCAAGCCCTTTGGGAACTTTGACTTTGAAATCAGACTTATGTGGATAATTCTTAGGTAGTGGTTTTAACTTTCCTGCTCTGACAAACTTAATAAATGACTTAGTGAGGTTCCCCAGGTAAAACGCCAATCTCCATAACATGAACTTGCAACAAACTAAGGATCCAGAGACTGCTGGAGTTTGGAGATAATTGGGATACTAGGTTAGGAGTAATTCTATAGCGAGAGTCACTCTGCCATCTTCCTTCACTGCCACAGTGCTTTTGGCAAAGTTCTGTAAGCCATACACAGTGTGGTGAGGCCACAAAGGGAGTGTGAGACCGCCATCATTAAAGAACTGAAGAGTATTCTCCTGGCGCATCGGAAGCTGTCTTCAACGCTTCTGTGGCACAATGCCCAAGTTTATCAACATTTGTTTTTCCTCTTCCCTGACCAGGCTGCTGACTGACAAACCCAATGGAAGATAACAGACTCTTTCTTTCAGGATATAAGCTGTGAGGAGCACTAGGTGGTAGGGAACAGAGAAAGCAGTTGCCAGAGAGTAGTGAATTCATTTCTGGGCTAGGGCAGAGGCTTTGCACAAATTTTTATCTCACCACAAGATGGACCTACATTCAAATGCTAACCCCCAACAGAAAAGAAGTCTGTCAATTTAAAAACTTCAACTTTAATTCTTTTTTAATGACCTGAGTCTATTCCCACTCTAATAAGCAACTATGCATTCAATTGTCTGTGAATCACCTGATAAGAAGTCTGAGGTTCCTTTTGTTAGAATTTGGAGGCTTTGATTATGTGTAAGCCCAGGTTGATAAAAAGGCTAAAGTCTTATTAGCAGAAAATTGCTCAGCAGAGTCATGAAGCTAGACCAAGACAGGAAGAATGTGGCTAGAAGGAACAAGGGCAGAGAGATGGGAGAGATCAGAACATAAAGTACTGTACCTAGTTATAAAGTCTTATTGTTTCTATTATTTTTTAGAAGTTAAACATTTATGAAAATCTACCTTGCTACTAACTTTTCTATTTTTATGCTCATCAATATTTAGGGCAATGGTTGTCAAAAGAACCTTCTTGGGAGCTTATCTAATGTGCAGATTTTGATCCAGGTCTACGGGAGGATTCACTAGTTCTAGGTTTTTGGCACGCACCCAAGCAGCTCATACTGTTCATGGCAGGAGAAGGGGGCAAGAGAAGACAAAATGGCTGGATGGCATTCACCGACTCAACGGACATGTGTCTGAGCAAACTCCAGGAGATGGTGAAGAACAGGGAAGCCTGGCATCGTGCAGTTTATGGGTCGCAGAGTCATAGCAACTGAACAACAACAAAGCCAAACCTTGAGAAACACTGCCTTGGAACAGATAAACAAACAGAGAGCTAACTATGGGGCCACCAGTTTCTGCTGGAAACTAGTAGTACTAGTGTTAGTTGTTCAGTCGTGTCCGACTCTTTGCGACCCTATGGGCCGTAGCCCGCCAGGTTCCTCTGTCCATGGGATTCTCCAGGCAAGAATACTAGAGTGGGCTGCCATGCCCTTCTCCAGGGGATCTTCCTGACCCAGGGATTGAACCCCGGTCTCTCACATTGCAGGCAGATTCTTCACCATATGAGCCATCAGGGAAGCGCTAGTGGAAACCAGAGGATACCAAAACTGGAGAAAGAACATCATTTACCAATTTACCAAAGAGTACACTACTCTGGTGTGCAGGATGAAGCTAAACCGAGTTTGCTAGGAAGCAGTGCCATCTATGGTCCAGATGCAAAACTACATTGGGTAGCCAGCTGAGACCCCGCACTCCAAAACCTGCAAGTGTGAAGTGAAAGTCGCTCGGTTGTGTCCAACTCTTTGCAATCCCATGGACTATTCAGTTCATGGAATTCTCCAGGCCAGAATACTGGAGTTGGGGGTAACCATTCCCTTCTCCAGGGGATCTTCCCAAACCAGGGATCGAACCAAGGTCTCCCACATTGCAGCCAGATTCTTTACCAGCTGAGCTACCAGGGAAACTCCCCAAACCTAGAAAGGCACAGGCATAAATAAATTTACATAGACAGTGCTAAGAACAGGTTTTGGTAATCTCATATCACATTTACCCACTCCAAAAGGAGTCTGTTCTCTTGCTTTCAAGTTATTCATTTTTTCCCACTGAAAGTTGAACATAGGCAAATAAAGACTGAAAACACAAAGCAGATGATTAAAATTTTACACTCAAAGATGACCACTTTAATTTTCTTTAAATTTTACTGAAGTATAGTTGATTTGTAATAGTGTATTAATTTCTGCTATACAGCAAAGTGACTCAGTTATACATACATATATATTTTTTTTTCCATTATGGCTTATCAAAGGATATTGACTACAGCTCCTGTGCTATACACAGGCCCTTGCTGTTTATCCATCCTATGTATAAAATAATTTGCATATGCTAATCCCAAACTCCCAATCCTTTCCTTCCTCCCTCTTCTCCCTTGCTATTTTTTTTTTAAGAAAAGCAGAACTTACATTGGAATTATATAAAAACTTTGGGCCCATGTTCTTGAGGTGAAAAGTCAAAAGCTAGAAAATCATAAAGGAACAAGGCGAAAACAGTTGACACAGGAAAGAATGTTTTTCCTGTCTGGAGTCATTTCTAGTCACTCATTTACAGTTTAAAAACAAAACAACTTTTTAAAGTTATAAACGTTCTCCTGTTTTCCAATTTCATTTTGCTGATAGCCTTCCAAATTCAGGATTAAAAACTAGGAGGTTCCGAGGGCACAGCTCGTAGTGTAATATTTTTTAATGTTTTGTTAAGCTTACTTGGCAGGAGCCCTGAATCAAGATATATACAGAATCACAGAATATCATGCTTTAAGTACATAAGCAGTAAACCCACGAGGTCCAAAAGGAGGCAAACATGTCTATTTCTACTTAAATCATGCCTTCCAAGTCAGCTGTATCCTAAATAGCCCACCTCCATCCATTCTGCCCACACCAAGCAGCCTTCCCAACTGCTCAGAAGCAGGGGAGATGAAGTATGACATACCATTCCTGCCTCCCCACAAATGGAAATGCACACTCCCTTTCGTCTCACATGAGCTGACCCCTGTTGTTTGCTTCATTAACTTTCTAAACTCTAGTATCTTTAGGGGCTGCCTCCTCAAGCATTCAGTGCGTCCTTCCTGAGGACATGTAGATTCCTGCTCTAGCTCTAAGAAGCGTGACCGCTCCAAGCACTTTAGTTTTTTGGTATGATGAATTCCCAGGGTCTTAGTTTATTAACCTTGCAGAATGATTTCCTCAGCTAATGATAATTCCTTCCTTAGTGAAACAGTTCTTCCTGAACTGACCCTAAAGTTTTCATAGCATGTGCCATGGAAATTAATTTGTTTTAACTCAAGGCCAGGGTTGAGGCTTCAAAGGAAATCAGTTTCTCTCCATCACAGATAGGTTAGAAATCAATATAATTAAAATCTCTCAGGAAATATTGCCTTACTCACACCCCAGGCCTGATCTGAAGACATGTATAAAACATTCAGACATGTTAAAAACTTTTCTTCCCGTCCTTGTAATTATGGTGTGATTACTCCCATTTCAGATTTAGCACAAGCTACTGAAGAAACTCTACAAACAAGTATGGGGAGAGGGGCAGAAAAGGCAAGGGTGCTGGAGAGGAACCCTTCAGCCAGATGAGAAAAGCTTTCTCTTGCTTCCTGCTTGCCCCCACACCTTTAGACGATTATAGTCTTCTTCAAGTTACTACTGCTTTTTAGGGAAATATCAGTACCAGACATGATAATTCAGACTTCAGCCTCCACAGAAATAATACTTAAGTAGAACAGTGGGAATTTTTATGTGTAAATATGTCAGGAAAGTGGGGTTATTCTTCAGAGTGGTTGGCTACAGAGCTCCAAGTGGTATAAATGAAAATGTTTATGTCCATAAATGCAGTTACAGTCCAGGGCAGTTCACTCTTTATTGGCTCCATAAAACATGGGGAATGAGAAGTAAAAATGTCCTGACAACCCTCTCTCAAAAATCCAGACTTCCTCTTATAGGTCTCTTTGTATACATTACAGATTAGAAGAAAAAAGGGAAACAACTACACAACTATGAAGCCTGAAGGCTGCTTTCCATGTAAGCACTTGGCTTTAAATGTTGCCTAGAAAAAGTGCTTTTCCCTACATCAATTTAAGCTTCAAATACCAAGAATGCTTTAGAAGAAGTGGGTACATACAAAACCCAAATACTTTCTGGATAATCAATATAAATCAAACAAGGTTGATCACGGAAAGAGAATCACGTTTGTGTAGCACAGGATCAGCAAAGAAATTCAGGCAGGCAGGAATCAACGGGCCTCAGTACTATCATCTCATTTCCACCTGTCATCTTTCTTTGGACCTCATGCCAGATTCTGACCTTTGACAACTTAATAAAGTAAGGATGTAAGCTTATATAAACAGTGGTAGAGAAACATCACAAAGAAGATTTAAAACCTTCACCTTCTTTGAATGGAACTGTGAAAACAGTAGTCTTGCTAGGATAAGTGGTGAAAATAAGATAAAAACACAGAAGGGTAAGAAAAGTCAACCTCTTAGTGTGTCCTGGGTTAACTGAAAGCTGCCCCTTAAAGCAAATGGAAACAAGCTGGAAAGACAGATGCCAGTTTTTGCTCTAACAGCAGTCTGGCCACATCTCTACTTCGCCCCTCTCCATTCATGTACTTCTTTGTGGTTGTAAGAGAGCTTCTGCCTGGCTCTGATTAGAAAGACATGAAAGAGTAGAAGATGTAAGCAAAGCAAACAGCAGCAGTGTTCCAGGAGAGCCTTTGCAGCGACACTGTCAGCTATCACCAGAGGGCCCTGTTTTGACAAACAGGGTATTAGGAAGGATCTAACAGCTGTTTAAAGTTGAAGCCACAATAGAAATTACTCCCAATCTACAAGTAAGACTACAACTACTGAATGGAAGATATGGCACAATAGTCACTTTTCAGAGGGAACATACTTGTGAAGGACAGTCCAAGCAGGGCTGCTCAAGAAAGCTAAGAAGTTTCTTGATGCTGGAGTGTTAGGTTTCCCTTTGTTATATGGAGTCTATACCAAGACGATAAGGCCAGATCAAATCTCCCTCCCAATCTGGCCCCAGCCTCTGAAAAACCTTCAAAAACTTCAACACAGGTGACAAATGGCTCCCTCTCCTTTTCAAATATTCCACTGTCCCTGTCCCTGCTACTGGATGGTAATCCACCTGACAGATGGCCTGCTCCCATGGTAGTTTAGAACCCTGGACTAAATAAGAGGAACTACACAGATGCAACATCAGAGAAAGAAGCCACTTCTAGATGCCATACAGCGGTTCTCAAACCAACACAATTCAAAGTGAGGGATGCTGTCTTAGGAAAGCTAGGACCACAGATCCTCTTTCTAAATACTGAGCATTCTTGTAAAGACATGGACCCCCTGAAAACTCATTTATTTCTTTAAACACCACCTATTTTATTGCTTCTCTACTGAGGCACTTACTCGTGGACTGGCCACACACAAAAAAGATGGCAGCTCAGTGAGCAGGCAGCAACGAAGTGAGGAGGTAGCTGATCTCCGCTGATGGATGACCTGGTCTGAGTAGCCACTCACTGCTTTACAGTGGCTGCTGAAAACCAGAGACTACAAAATAAAGATGCAAATTAGTGCTACTGACAATTGTTTAATGTAAGCAAAACCAAAAAAAAGTCACAGTCAAGGTTCATGCTAATTTCAAAATGTGCTTTTATCAGTGTACTTTAAGTAAATGTCATCTATAATTCTACCTTTTTCTGGAAGTGAATACTGTTTATTATCAGTAGTTACAGCAAAATTTTCATTAGACAAAACATTTTGTGTATCTCAAGGAAAAATTGGTTCATTGTTAAACTGTCTATACAAACCCATATTTTGAGTTAAAAACGATGACCAACAATATTTCCTCCCAAATTCTTTTAGGCAGATGAGTTTAGTATTACATGCGTGAACTAACAATGCAGTATAGTTCTAGCAAGGTTAGATGTTCTATTATTTGGAGACATCAATACAAGTGGTCAGGAACAAGGAACAGTCTCTTTAGTTTCTCTAAGTACCATTTAAAAAATTAAATCCTTTACTTACATTACTGTATGAATTCATTTTCAGAGACTTAAAGTTCATGTTAAAGCTTCAGTTTGCAGTCATTCATATGAAAGATTTTTTTAAGTATGGAATGTTCACATACAAAGAAGCAGTCAGTGGGATTAGAGTATTGTATATTGTAGATGCAGTTCCTTCTTCAGTTCAGTGTTAGACACTTTATCTTTGGATCTTCATTCTTGATTATTTCATTTATCTGTCTTATTGGTTTCTCAAGGCAAGTCAGTATACAAATAACCATAACAAATAACCATATGAATGAAGATAATACAAAAAACTGCAAGAACAGTAACCAGGACCCACTGCAGGAGAATAACAGTTGTAATTCCAGTACCAAATCTCAAGACTCTTTGTACGTATCTTCACCTAAAGTACATGGGTTCTTCAGGATCACAGTTTGAAAGACTCCACCTCAAGTGTCTAGTAAGACAGGTGCATCATAATCTACTTTAAAGAAGCAATCAGCATCTTCTAAATAACAGTCATGAACGAACTGAAAGGCTTTAACTGCTGGGATACCTTTCAGTTCAGTTCAGTTCAGTCACTCAGTCGTGTCCGACTCTTTGCAATCCCATAAATTGCAGCACGTCAGGCCTCCCTGTCCATCACCAACTCCAGGAGTTCACCCAAACTCACGTCCATCGAGTCGGTGATGCCATCCAGCCATCTCATCCTCTGTCGTCCCCTTCTCCTCCTGCCCCCAATTCCTCCCAGCATCAGAGTCTTTTCCAATGAGTCAACTCTTCACATGAGGTGGCCAAAGTACTGGAGTTTCAGCTTTAGCATCATTCCTTCCAAAGAAATCCCAGGGCTGATCTCCTTCAGAATGGACTGGTTGGATCTCCTTGCAGTCCAAGGGACTCTCAAGAGTCTTCTGCAACAGCACAGTTCAAAAACATCAATTCTTTGGCGCTCGGCTTTCTTCATAGTCCAACTCTCACATCCATACATGACCACTGGAAAACCCATAGCCTTGACTAGATGGACCTTTGTTGGCAAAGTAATATCTCTGCTTTGCAATATCCTATGTAGGTTGGTCATAACTTTCTTCCAAGGAGTAAGCATCTTTTAATTTCATGGCTGCAGTCACCATCTGCAGTGATTTTGGAGCCCCAAAAAATAAAGTCTGACAGTGTTTCCACTGTTTCCCCATCTATTTCCCATGAAGTGATGGGACTGGATGCCATGATCTTCGTTTTGTGAATGTTGAGTTTTAAGCCAACTTTTTCACTCTCCTCTTTCACTTTCATCAAGAGGCTTTTTAGTACCTCTTCACTCTGCCATAAGGGTGATGTCATCTGCATATCTGAGGTTATTGATATTTCTCCCGGCAATCTTGATTCCAGCTTGTGCTTCTTTCAGGGATGCCTTTAGTGACTTCTAATCACACAGTTCGGAAATCTTTACAACCCTTTATTACAATGCTGGACTCATGTAGCTTTGACAGGTTTGGTAATTTTCTCCAGATGTTGACGTCCAATCATTAACCAGGAAATAAGGTTAATCTTCTGATATCATTTTTCAATAATATTTGTATTCTCTTTATGTTGGCTAGCATCTGCACTGAGGTTTATCACCTTTCTACATATTTATCTTCATTATCATCCGAATGCCCGAGGATCATTATGAAGATAAATAGACCAAGTGTCACCCTGTTCTTTCAATATTGAATACTGACAAGCTAGGATCAATTATAAAAAAAAACCTTATTGCTGACATATAGTTGAAGGTTACAAAAAAAAAAAAAAAAGAATACACACATACACACACACACACACATATATATAGCCAATTTTCTTGTTTTTTTTTTTTGAAGTTCACTTCTGACTATTAGTAACAGTTCTTGCCCCTCCAGGGGTGAAGATGACACAAGCCGAGCAACTGCTGCTCATCTGTAGTATTTCAAGGCTGCTAGCTGCAGTATCCACCACCACCCAGGTGGCTGAGATGGCAGCAGCGGCGGGCCTAAAGACTTCTGAATTCTTTACTAACTTTTACAGACCAGTATCTAAACAGTATCTCAGTTAAGAATCTCTTAAAGTCAACATCATTTTCAGTATTCTTAAATGGCAAAATCCAACAGGTAAGAGATGAAAAGAATGACTATTTCCTTCAATTATTTTCTCTTCAGCACTGTACCTATTAATAAGAAAGGGATACAATAGTCACTCTAGGGAGTCTTTTAAACACACTATTTTGCTTGAGATACCTTTCTAGAAAAAAACCTAATGATAATTTTATTTCTGGGGTCGTCATTTCTAAATTAGGATATGTTCATTTGTCTTATCTCAGCTAGGTTAAGATGGGATTCTCATTTGCAGTCACTAAATCAAAGTGATCTACAGCTGATCCCAGATTTAAAAAATAATTCACTAGTTTAAAATGCTCAACATACACAAGCCTTAGCTTTTAAGAAACCCTGACTACTCCTAGTACATTTCACTCATCTATACTTTTCTAGATTATTTTCTCTTAATATTGGTTTTATTACATCTTCCCCAGTACAGGTGGTCCTTGGTACCATACTGCTTCATTTCCTTCACACAATGACATGAAGGGCTAGGTATTGCTAGATAAAGAAAAATTTAGTGCTTAATACAGAAGAACATAAAGGACACCTTAGACACTACTGTGTGGGATATGGGTGGGTGGGTGGTACAGAAAAAAAGGTTTATTACTTTTTTAGTCTATTTTGGCCTAAAACAGATTAGAAAAAAAGAATGCCACACAATGAGAGTTGTGATTTGGTAATAAAGTGGTCACAGGTTTTGCTCTTCTGTTGTCCCTGCCTCATGCCCTGGACTATCTCATTACTCTGTAGGCACTGGCAATTCTGTGTCCTGCTGCCAGCACCATAATATGCACACAAGTGAAGGCAGGTGTCGTTAGAGTCTTTTGGCACCATGCAAATCTCAAGTGAAAATCACAAAGCAGTATGATAGGCCCCACAGCGGCATACTTTGTGCCACAGTGTAGCAGAGAACACACTGTAATCTGTATTTTCCCCTCAGATACAGATTTGCCCACTTAACAAGGGGCCATATTTTGTTTTCCATGTCTTATTTAGAATTAAAAAGAGTACTTACGCTAATGTTAGGTCTTGATTGCTTAGAAATTAATTTTCTGCTTTTGCTCTTAAAGAACACATCAAACTCAGATATAGAGAAATTGTCTCACTTAAAATCAAGGGGCACAGTGTTTACAGACCAATTGCTAAGATTACAAGGATTCTATTTTCACAGATGGAAATAAAGAAAAACTCTGAAAACAATGGTTTTCCAGAGCTTTCCACAAGGGTGCTGGCAGCTCTCATGATTTCAGGAAATGATGATATAGATACTGTAGTTGCAAATTAACATCTAGCGGAGGAGTTTTTGGAAACTTCCTGTTTGGGAGATTCTTCATCAATAGCTATTCAAAGCTCTCTAAGCATTTAATAGAGTACAGTGTTTAAAACTTAAAAAAAAAAAAACCACATCACTTTTTCCAAAACAACTCTTTATGTTTAGATTCTTCTATATATTTTAAACTGCAAAATCTGAAATGCCCTCAATTTCTATGAGTTAGCTGGCTCACTAGAGTTGTAGTGAGCCAGTTAACTCATATAATACCTAAGCAGACCATTACCACGACAACAGTTTCTCAGAGACTGGGATAGGAAATGAAATTGATGCTGTACCTTTCTGCCAATTATCATTTTTAACGTATTATTTAACTGGATATAGTATAAAATCTGTTCCACCTCCCCGAAAGATGGCTCGGTGGTATATTTCCTACAGATTTTGGTTTTTGTCTTTAGTTTTCAAAGCAAAGTAAGATTAAAAAGAAAAAAAAAAAAGATTCATGTGTATGAGACTTGCACTCTAACCCTTGCAAAACTGTACAAGAAAGGAGCTCCGGTGAGAGCCCACATTGGGGAGGGAGGTATGTGAGAATGAATTCACAAAAGTTTTGAGCTAAATACTATTCCTTCTTGAACTCATCACCAGTAAAGCAGGGTAAAGAACAATGAGGGCTAGTGGCTTCTGTATCACAAGCATCACAAGAAAAGGATAATCAGAAAAGCACTTACGTCAAGTAAGAGATTTTAAAAGGCCCTAACTTTGTTCAAAATACTCCTAAAGTGTCATCTGATCTGTGTCCTTTGCCTAGTTTTTAGTTCCTTGATGTTTCTGTATACTCTCCCAAAGCCAGTATTATCAGAATGGTACTTCTTGGAACTCTGTAACACAGGATTCAAATTTAACATTCACTGTCAGGTAAGAAGAGTTTGACAGGTATACTCAGTGGGAAAAAAAGAGCTTCCCACTGTTAAAATTCATTCATGTCCACAAGTGGCAAGAAAGATGGCAGGACTGGATTAGACTGCTGAATGTATCTTAGGTAATATGTGATTTAAAAATAGATCAAGAAAAAGATGACAACATGTAGGTAAGTCAACATTCATTAACTTCCTCCTCAGAGGAATAAGAAGAAAGCATTCACCTTGATCTGATGATAGGAAGCTGTATTTAGGAAACAGGCTGCTAGAACAGTACCTGCTACTATACATAAAATACATGAAGGCACAGAAGAGAACAAAATAAAGGGTTTTCTGCAACAAGAGGATAAAAGTGAATATGGAAAAAATTAACTCAAAGTTAATCTGATAGCTCCAAAGGAATTTTATTCAAAATTATTATCTGAGGGCTTCCTTGGTGGCTCAGCGGTGGAGAGTCTGTCTGCTAATACAGGAGACAGGGCTTGACCCCTGATCCGGGAGGATCTCACATGCCATGGTGCTACTAAGCCTGTGCACCACAATTACTGAGCCTGTGCTCTAAAACCTGGAAGCCACAACTACCGAAGTCCAGACATCCTAGAGCCTGCGCTACGAAACAAGAGAAGCCACTGCAATAAGAAGTCTATGCACCTCAACTAGAGAGCAGTCCCCACTCTCTGCAACTAGAGAAAAGTGCACAGCAATGAAGACCCAGTACAGCCAAAAATAAAAATTACAAAAAAGTTATTATTTGAATAGTATAAGATAAAGTATCCTGGCACTCACTTTCAATTTTAGCATTTCCCTTTGTCTCTTCTCTCAGGTTTGTTTGCTTGAGAATAATCCCCAACTTTAGAGACTGATTTTGTACATGGAATCAGGATTCATATTTTCCCATCAAAACACTGAAACAAATTTGCATTTACTATGTATATAAAACAAGACCACTCTACTTCACAGTATCACAAAAGAAAGCAAAAGCAAAACAAAGGAGCTGGAGAAATAGCATCTCTATAGCATTATGTTTCCAAATAATCAAAGTTACTTAATCAGAACTAAGTAGGCAAATCAAATGAAAATGCAAGATAAAATTGTTCACAAAGAGTTAGGGCTTCTGAGTAATGAATTTTGGGCTGAAGATACATGGCATATATTATACCGTATTAACTGGAGAATGCAATGGCACCCCACTCCAGTACTCTTGTCTGGAAAATCCCATGGATGGAGGAGCCTGGAAAGCTGCAGTCCATGGGGTCACTGAGGGTCAGACACGACTGAGCGACTTCACTTTCACTTTTCACTTTCATGCATTGGAGAAGGAAATGGCGACCCACTCCAGTGTTCTTGCCAGAGAATCCCAGGGATGGAGAAGCCTGGTGGGCTGCCATCTATGGGGTTGCACAGAGTCGGACACGACTGAAACGACTTAGCAGCAGCAGCAGCAGCTGCTGGTATATTTCTTACTCCCAAGAAATGCCTCTAGATCTCAGCTCAAATGCATGGCAAAAGTAACCAATGTGCAATAAACTCATGCATGACCAAATAAGTTACCAATGCCACCCATATTTCTCAACATCCAAGGGAAGTTAGAACTCTTCAGAAAATTTTATTTTAAGTAGAAAGGAAGATTATACTTCTAATTTTAAGTTGGAGGACATTCCTTCAGATAAGAAAACATACAAAATTCCAAAGGGAAAAAAAAAAACATCCTTGTGGTCCAGTGGCTAAGACTCTGAGTTCCCAATGCAGGGGGCCTGAGTTCAATCTCTGGTCAGAGAACTAGATCCCACATGCCACAGCAAAAAGTTCACATGCTGCACCTAAGGATCCCACACCTGCAACAAAGATCAAAGATCCCGAGTACTGCAACTATGATGACCTGGCACAGCCAAAAAAAAAAAAAAAAAAGAACTGAGTTATTTTTTTCCTTTGGCTACACCACTTGGCATGTGGATTGTAGTTCTGCAACCAGGGATTCAACCCCTCCACTGGAAGACAGAGTCATAACCACTGGACCAACAGGGAAGTCCACCAAAAATGGCAGAATTATTTAATAGCATTTTTTGTTAAATGTTCAGCTTGGTTTCAGTCTTTCTGGATCTTGTAAAATATTCTTTGTGTTTGAGAAGTAGCTTTCTGTTAATTAAAGAGTGCCTACCTGAACACTGGTTCTCTACCATGTAAAAAGGACAGTTAATCACTTTTGCATCCTTTATCAATCTTTCTTGTATGTTTGATTTCCCTTTTAACTGCATTCTTCCTTTTTCATCTTCGAATCTGAGTCTCCTTTCTCTTACAAACCTCAGCTTTAATCTAACAGATTCTCCTGCAAGGTGTTCCTATTCTTTTTAATTGTCATACTTCATTACCCACTTCCTCACCAGAATCTCTCTCCTTGTAAATCCCTGCACCTGGGCCTTTTCTATTCTACCTGTACTCATAATATCAAAGAGCTCCTAATCTCACTCTTAAGTGTTCACCTGGGACTTTAGTTTAATACTCTCATCACAGATCCTCATGTCCAATCTTTCCTGTTGTTATAATCTTAAGATTAGTCATCAAATACCAGTGGCAGAGATCTCCACTGATGAGCTGTAATGACGAGTGATTTAACAGCCTTCCTAAAACCAAATACCAGATTATTCCTTCCCAAAGCTTAATAGTAGCCACCAAAACTTAATCTCCCCAGGATTATAACTGTAGCATCTACTGGAAAAGGTGAGCCAAAAGAGGTTGAAACTCCTGGTTTAACATCTACATCCCAATAGACTGGCATTCAAAGATTCCTTTGGAAGAAAGGTGACTTACTTATCCAGCCTTTTTTCTCACCACTGCTCTTTATTTTGGCTCAAATCTTTAACTTGGAATATTCTTCCTCCTATCCAGGTCCCTACCACTCAAGATCCAATTTTAAACAATACCATTTCTATAAAAGAGTTTTTTTTTGTCCGTTTTAACCTAAAGTGATTTTCCATCCTGAACTTTACCACTAGACATCTACTCTTATTTTGGCAGTGTAATTATGTCTTCAACACTGATCTTGACTCATTTTTTATTTCTCAATTCCTTTTAATTTTGTGCATGTCTTTTTACTATATGCATGAATGATTTTTCAAACTAGAAAATAGAGACTATGTTTGTTAACACACCTTGCCCACAACAGGCATTGATGCATGACAGGTTCAAAAACCACACTAATTATAGTACTTTCTCTTTGTAGGAGTAGACTGCCACTGGGGGAAGACTACTCTGAAGGAGCATTAGAAAAACCCAACCTTAAGTCAAGATCACATTCCACCCCCGGAGATTCTTTCAATCAACAAGCTCTTCTGATACACATACAAATAATGGACCCATTCGAATGCTCAGTCTCATTGGCCCTTGGGATCAAGCAAGTGAAAACAGCAAGAGAGAAAGGGTGAAGAGTGTGTGGGAAACAAAAAAAGGAGTACTTTCTCCTGTAAACAGTTCTCTCCTCTATTAACATTTCTTACTCAATTAGGCATCTTTTGCTGTCTAGGTCAATGGTCTCCAGAGAAATTACAGCAAGCTTCACAACGTAAATAATATTAATATGTTATTTGTATATTATTTTAAATGAAATAATACACAGGTACTGGATAAAAAATGTTTTAGTAACAGGGGGGCATAATCAAGATACATGAGGCTAGTAGTATTGCTATGCTATGCTATGCTAAGTCACTTCAGTAGTGTCCGACTCTGTGTGACCCCATAGACGGCAGCCCACCAGGCTTCCCCGTCCCTGGGATTCTCCAGGCAAGAACACTGGAGTGGGTTGCCATTTCCTTCTCCAATGCATGAAAGTGAAAAGAGAAAGTGAAGTTGCTCAGTCATGTCCGACTCTTAGCAACCCCATGGACTGCAGCCTACCAGGCTCCTCTGTCCGTGGGATTTTCCAGGCAAGAGTACTGGAGTGGGGTGCCATTGCCTTCTCCGAGTAGTATTGCTAGAAAGAGTTTAAACTAAGACAGATGAGCTGATTCTAAATTTACATGAAAATGCAAAGGGCCAAGAAGAGTAAAGGCAATACTGAAGAAAACCAAAGACAGAGGACCTGTGCTACCAGTTTCAAGTCTTATCATGGAGCAAGAAATTATTAAGATAACTGGTACTGGTCAAGGATGGACTAATGGACTAATAGAACAGAACATGATGAGAAATAGGCCTATATATATACAGCCACCTGTTTGACAAAAGTGAAGCTGTAGTGCAACAAGGATGGGCTTTTTCAACAAAAGAAGTTGGGTCAAATGGATATGGATATCTATGATAAGTAAAAAAAAAAAAAGACAACCCATAACATATACTAAAAACACAGTTTCTTGTAGATTTGAACAGTAAATCAAAAAAATTTTTGGAGAAAAACAGAATAATCTTCACGGCCTCAATAAAGACAAAGATTTCTTTCACAAGATACAAAAAAATGCTAACAATTCAACAGAAGACAATACTGAGAGTGAAAAAGTAAGTGATAGGTAGAACAAAGAAAACTAAGCAAGTGTCTTGAAGAAGCATTTCACCAAGGAGGTTATCCAAATGGCCAATGAGCATCAGAAAAGGTACTCAATATCATTATTCACAAGGGAAATGTAATTTAAAGCCACAGTGAGATACTATCACATACAAGGACTAGAATGAGCAGACAAGGCACTGTCACACGACTTGTGCACTTTCCTATATGTATGTTAATATCTCTAGGATAGTCAAGGCAACAAGAGAAAGGCTAAGATTTTTAATATATTATACCTATTATTTCTTCCTGTTTCTCTAATCACCTGGGCCTGTTATCTACTAATGGAAAGTAAACAGTCATATCTTCAGGATCAACTTAGCTACTTCTTAGGTTCATGAATTCAAATGGTTATTAATTAATATCATTAGAAAAAAATTTTAACTCTCTAATCATTGACTAGGGTACTTCCTGCCCTCTCAAGCTTTAACAACCTACAATTATATGTCAGTCTTTTTCTAATCTTTCAAGACTTTTCTTGTCCTTCCTGAAGTTCTAATTCACCATAGGAATGACAGCAAATACCTTTCAAGGTATATTTTCAGGATATATGCTGAAACTAGTAAGCACAGTTATAAATTTGCTTCCTGTGAAAATAAAATTTTTTGATTCCACAGTAGTAGCATCCCTGTATAAGTAAAGGGATCTTTCAGAGGATCTGTAAATTGTATTAATAATGCCGGAATTTTTTTGTAGATCTCAATGACAACAAACAAGTCACATCAGGAAAAGGCACAAAGCACATATATGATGAATTTATCACACACAAACGACAAAAAGAATTCAAGACAAGGGACTTTCCTGGTGGTGGTGAAGAATCCACCTTTCAATGTAGGGGACACGGGCTTCCCTGGTTGGGGAACTAAGATCCCACATGCTGTGGGGCAACTAAGCCCTCATGCCACAACGAGAGAGAAGTCCATGCACCACAACGATAGATCCCACATATGACAACTAAGACCTGGTGCAGCCACAAATAAATAAAAGGAACCCAAGACCTTGTATTTAAATCCTATCTACAAATCCAAACATCATCAAGACAGATAATTATTAGACTTAAGTCTCACCATTGTTGTCCATACTTAACAAGTTACCTTCCCCCCACCCCCAAAAAAGACTCATTTTTTGTAAAAAACTGTAAATTGGCAGGATTAGAGGAAGTGTGTTTTCATATATGTATGTACAATAAAATATCATGCATCTTAAGTTTTAGCTTTCACTCTATACTCTTAACTAATAAACTTTGGAAATCTGTTTTAAAGAATTAAGTATTCAAAATTTCCTTCTCTACTCTTCTTGCAAAACAGGCAATGTCATGTTCTCTAAAAAAAAAAAACCTGGTTTGGAGAAATCAGTGTGAGAAGCAGCATGACAGTGGTGAGATGCATATTCTAGCAAAGCCACTCTTGGGGGAGAGTTTCCATGATAAACTATCTGCTCAGGTTGGAATCAGGTTTTCTTTTTTTTTTCAAAATTACTTAACTTTATTTATATGATTTTTGAATAGGAGGAATATAACAGGTACATGCCAAAATATACTAAGACAGTCATCGGTAGTAGTTGATCATAAACTACATGTCAGAGTAATTCTGCAATGAAATATGCGTACTGCTCTCTGAGTAATTTCTGATGGTCTCTTTCACATTCAGAAAGTAAGACCCTTCCTTAGTCCCAAAATGTCAGCTTCTTTCCTTACTGTTACACAGAATGATCCAGAATCTTTCTACATGGTGATTCTATTCACCTAGTCTTGATTCTTACATAACTACAGGTAGTATAAAATATTCTTGTGAGTCATGGCCAGACTGAAAAAGCCACAGTTATAACAGGCTTTATTAATTGTTACACATGGAGCGTCAACAAAATGATTCTTCAATCAGAACCCAGTCTTACCTTTAAGGTTAGATATCATGTAAAGATCATTCTACTTAATTGAAAGCAAGTATTTCTTAGAAAAGATATATCAACCAACTCTGGCAAGATACACTGCCTGGTTGATATTTCAACATATGTATGCTGGAGATAAGGATGACGAGAGCCAAAGCAGAACAGCATCTCTACACATCCATGATTAGCTTTCAGCTACCTGTGGCTCAGTAACTCAGTTCTACATGCTAAGCTACTACAAAAGCAAATGTCTACCGACAACATGAAATAAAAGTAAAGAAGAAGAAATGGAAGTGAATCTAACTTTGGAAAAACCAATTTCACATAAAGCATGCTGCCCACATCTAAATTTCTCAAGAAATTAACTGACTGAAGGACAGCACGGAACAGGTGCTCTGAACACACTACTCTATTCTGAGAAAGCAGAAGAATACAAATAACTGATGCATCTCTTTCAGTGTTACGTAAGATTGAAGCATTGACGTAATAGGGCACAACAAACTCACAGGGGCAATGGTGCTTTCTGTATCAAAAATAAAACTAGTAAAAAAATTTGTATCTTTAGCAATACACAGTATCAAATGTAAAGAAATCTGACTATAAGAGGTTACACAACTGTCTACCAAACATAGCAGTATTTACTAGAAGGAAGTCACCTTGCCACCACTGACTATATTATTCCAAACAGAATTGGAACCCAATTCTATTCTCCTTCTGCATTATTGATCTTATCTTTGGAGTCCAAAAAAGTACATGGAGCAACACTTGAGAAAGAAACTGGGAAACAGAAGAAAAAGAAACCACACGGGTTCTTCAGTGGACAGTGGGCAAATAATAGATGCAGCCAAAGAACAGCCTACATTCTGTAGGCCCTGTGACTGACGACCCCTTACATTTTCTAGAGGATATAAAGAAAATTTCTACCTTTTAAACTTTTAATCTCGTTAAAGAACTATAAAATAAACATACAAATCACTTCTCAAAATTCTCCAGCATTATCCATTTCATTCAGAATAAAACACAGATCCTTAGCATTAACTTATAAGGTCCCACATGATCTGAACCTGCACCTATCACCTATCACTTTCCCCCTTACCTACTATATAAAGGTGAACAATTATATGAAAAAGTGTTCAACATCATTATTTTCCATGGAGATGAAACTGAAAAATCACAAATTCAAAAAATGAACTGACAGTACCAGGAGTAGGCAAGGAAGATGAACAGTAAATCTCTCACACCGTTGGTGGGACTTTAACTTTGTAATACCATTTTGGAAAAATATTTGGCAATGGGTTGTTGTTCAGTCACAAAGTCGTGTCTGGCTCTTTGCGACCCCATGGACTTCAGTATGCCAGGCTTCCCTGTCCTTCACTATCTCCTTGAGTTTGCTCAAATTCATGTCCAGTGAGTCGGTAATGCTATCCATCCACCTCATCCTCTGCCACCCTCTTCTCCTTTTGCCTTCAATCTTTCCCAGCTACAGGGTCTTTTCCAATGAATCAGCTCTTTGCATCAGGTGGTCAAAACTGGAGCTTCAGCTTCAACATCAGTCCTTCCAATGAATATTCAGAGTTGATTTCCTTTAGGAACAATGGGTTTAATTTCCTTGCAATCCAAGGGATTCAAGAATCTTCTCCAGCTCCATATTTCAAAAGCATCAATTCTTTGGCGCTCAGCCTTCTTTATGGTCCAGCTCTCACAAGACTACTGGAAAAACCAGAGCTTTGACTATAAGAACCTTTGCCGGCCAAGTGACATCTTGGCTTTTTAATACACTGTCTAGGTTTGTCATAGCTTTCTTTCCAAGGATCAAGTGTTTTAATTTCATGGCTGCAATCATCATCCGCAGTGATTTTGGAGCCTAAGAAAATAAAACTTGTCACCGCTTCCACTTATTTGCCATGAAGTGATGGAGGCCATGATCCTAGTTTTTTGAATCTTGAGTTTTAAGCCAGTTTTTCCACTTTCCTCTTTCACCCTTATTGGCAATGGGTACTAAATCTAAACATACATATGTGTGATGATACAGCAATCCCACTCCTGGATATAAACGCCAAAGAAATTAAGTGCTTGCACTTATCAAAAGACTTGTACATGAATATGTACAGCACTTTTATTCATAATAGCCCCAAACTGGAACCAACCTAAATATCCACCAACATTAGACTAATAAACTATGATTAGAAACAGGCAATGGACTACTTCACAGCATTAAAAAAGAATATCTTTTTTTTGGTGGTCTGTTCTGAATTTGAGGTTTCAAATGGGAAGAAGTATTAAGAGAGACTTCTGGGTGGTGGAAATATTCTATACCTTAATCTAGGTAGTTGTTACACAAATGGATACACAAGTGTAAATTCACATATTTTAAATGTGTACTTTAAAATATGTGTACTTCCCAGTAAAGTTAAATATATATATACATATACTGTATACACACATAAAATGTCTATTAAGTTGTATGTAATAAATTGTAACAATACACTGCTCTCACTCCTCTGGGAACTTTTTTTGGCTGCTTCAGGTTATCTTTTACTTTGTTACTTTTATTGATTGAAAGAAAAGGGAAGGGAGTACTACACAGATAACTGATGCTGAAATAATTGCTTACCTTTAACAAAGGGCAGCTGGAAAGGTTGGGAAAGGAGAGTGGAAAATTAACCCCAAGAAGGAAATCCTTGTTTCTCAGATATTTCTCCTGGCTCTCCCCTTCCGGCTCTCCCCAGGAGCGCAGCTGATGGAGCCTGTAGGAGGCTTTCAGAGACAGGAAAAGAGCTAACCATCTGAAACAAACCACAGCAGACATGCTTATTCAGTGCTCCATGGAGGTTTGAGGGTAGTTCATAGCAGCGAGGAACCTTGTCTCTCATTTACTGTCTCTTCTGTCAATCTTGGGCATTTTAGACACAGTTCTTTCAAACAAAGTCGGTTCATACTTTTGTTCTATAAATTCTACCTTTGGCATGAACTGGGTTTGCTACTATGAAAACGAAAATCCTCCGTAAAGTTCCTATTAGTGTTAAGGAATATTCAACTCATCGCAAAACCTTTATAAAAACATCCTTTTATAAAGGAGATAAGCCTCTCCTAATAAGGTCATTATTTTTTACACAAATATAATACAAAGCAGTAAATTAAGTAAAAGCCATTATTCCAAAGAATAAGAACAGAGAACTAAGTTTCCCAGAATACATAAGGCAGGTTACGCTACAATCCCTACTAAGTAAAGGAATCATCAGCCATCATTTGCCCTGAAGAAACAAATAAAACAAATTTCTACCTAGAAATTAAGACATGAAGACCTTCTGGTAGCATTTGGGAGAAGAACCTAAACAGTTTTTATCTACGGTATAGCATAAAGCATTGTAAAATTATTAAATTTTCAAAAGAAAGTTATGATTTCCTCATAAAACTTTAATTCTTAATACAAAAAGAATGAGAGGCTCTGTAAGATCATATAATACTAAATATTTAATTTCACAGTATTAAACATTTGCCCCTATGTATTCTCAACTGTTCACTCATCAAACAATGAACAAACTTCTCACCTGGCTAAAAGTCCCTGAAGCATGAGGTTTGCCATTTCAGCTGGAGATACATCAATAAAGCGAAGGAAAGAGAAACAGCTTTCTTCATTAACACCTGGAATATCAAAGAAGAAAGTGAAACCCAACAGAAAACCAAGAGACAACACTCAACTAAAGCCTGCTGAACTGCTGAATTTTGACTTAAGAATTTAAAACTATTCTAAAGGTTCCAATACAGCCACTTTGACAGAATACAGAGTGTCATATTTTTGTACCACAATCACAAGTAAAAGAGGCAGACGTATGAGATATGACATATATGAGCCAGAGTGGAGTTGGCTCATCAGTTACCTCTGGGGTTTCGGATCCTTGGCTAACTGCCTTCCTCTTTTTATTGTGCCAGGAAAAGGAAAAGAAAAGGAAAGCACAGAGGTGAAGAATTCTGCACTTCTGCCTCAATACTTTGGACAATGCTCAAAGTTGAGCAGGTTCCTTTCCTTAGACTAAGCAGAGAAGGCAATGGCACCCCACTCCAGTACTCTTGCCTGGAAAATCCCATGGACGGAGGAGCCTGGGAGGCTGCAGTCCATGCGGTTGCTGAGGGTTGGACACGACTGAGCAACTTCACTTTCACTTTTCACTTTCATGCATTGGAGAAGGAAATGGCAACCCACTCCAGTGTTCTTGCCTGGAGAATCCCAGGGACAGGGGAGCCTGGTGGGCTGCCGTCTACGGGGTCGTACAGAGTCGGACATGACTGAAGTGACTTAGACTAAGCAGGAGGGACCTAAAGAATCAAACTAATCAAAGAATCAAACTAAGACCCTGCACTGTCTCTATCACACCTTTATTCAAGGCAGTAAGAAATTTTTACGAGACAGATATAAAATAAAGATGGAAGAGCAATTGAAACGGAAAGAAATTAAAAAAAAATTTTTTTATGCTTTCTGTTATAACCACAAAGCTTACTAGCATCTACAGATGAAGACAACTAACTTACTTAAATCTTATAAAGACTATAAACAACAGCCTAGCGTTCAGGCAAAGCCACTATTAGTTCCAACTCAGGAAAACAAAGAACATCCTGATAAATCCTTGGCATACTTTCCTTCTCAAAGACCAAAACACCTACCTTTTCTGTGAAAGAGAGACTGTTGGATATAGTCTGGTGCAAATGGAGAAAGAAGAACCCTTAACCACCTGTAAAGTAAGTAAAATAAAATAAATCCAAACCCAAATATAAATATCAGGAAGTTAACTAAACTGGAGGCTCCAAACTAAAAGAATCTTTGAAGGTTTAAAACTGTTTATACTTTTGAGAATTTTGTTGCCAGGCAAAAATGATACCATATAAAATACTAAATATTTACTAAAGGTAGTAGATGATAATACAAGTTCAAAGCGGTCTCATTTTATTTCACATTTCCAGAAACACAACTCCAGCACTCCAAGTTGCCATATACTATATCAAACAAAAACCACTACAACTCTGTTTTGTTAATCCCCTTGCCCATGTAAAGTATTAGCCTGGAGCTATCACAAAGAATTCTAAAATTAAACCCAAGAAATCTGTCTCAGTTTCAGTAATGTTAGGCTAGATGTTGTTGATGATTATTTTGATAATATTGTTTATATAGTTTCTATACAGAAAGAGCTTTCTAAATCTATGGTTCTCAAGTGCAAGTGTACACAAGACTTTTTTGGGGATTTGTTTAAAAAATTCAAAACCAATTGTTAAATTTTCAAAGTAAAATCATTATTTTCTGACTGATTCTGCATGCAGAGGTGAAGAATGGACCTACACACTTATTTTCTGAATGGAAGTGATTTCCAGCATATTACCATTAACAACACTTCATTTTTTAAACCAAATCTATCATTGCTGATTCTGGGAAAAAGGTAAATTTGAAATCAAATCAGTTTTTCCACAAGTGCTATTCCAGGTGTGAAATAAGCCACTACAAAGCAATTTCAATACTTAGAGATATTTGTTGATCTCTGTTGGTACATGTTTGCACATATGTACATTCCTCATTCAGAAAGGAAACTGCAAGTAGCTAGGGCCTTTCAGGTCATCCAGTTAAACTCTTGATAGTACACAGACCCTATCACAAGATCCCTCAACAGTTGTCCACCCATTGCTTAAATACTTCACTGTTGTGGAACTCACTCTCAATTAAGTTTATCTACTAAGCCATAAAACCCCAAATTACAAAAGCACTCTTAAAGCAAATAGATATTAATTAATATGTGCTCACCTGTCTCGTGAATGGTTGAAGACCCTGATCTGTCCATGACGGTAGATAAACTTTGAAATCTGGTATGGCTTTAGGGAAATATGAAATGGAGACCAAGTTTCTTGTCGTTCAAATAATTCTGGGTGATTACATACCTAAGAGAAAGGGAAATGATAAGACAACAGGGTGTCATGTGCAGATATCACTATCACTATGAAGCAACGGGGGAATCCTAAACCCTGCATGTTTACCTTTATGAATATATATATATATATATATATTCCCATTCTCATTCTTTAACAGCCTTTGTTTATTTGGCATCAAGGCTAGATAGAGCCTCTTCCCTGAAGTGGGTTAATAAAGACAACTCTAGGGCACCTGACCTAAGCTCTTACCTTCCTAAACTGCATGACTAGATTCATGAGGCTGCTGGTGGTTGTCTGTGCTTGCTGGGTAGAGCCCATAGAAGACTGCAATAAATCTTCAATGGAAATTTTGTTCTTCAGTGCCTGATAAAGCAGTTTCTGTCGGCTGGTCAGTTGGCAATACATTAGAATCTCAATCTAAAAATCAATAAGGACATTTATATTTTGAAAAACAGTTTGTAAGAAAGCTCAGTATTACCATAAAGTTGGAAACTCATGCAAGGCAGATTATGATTAGAAAGAGAACAGTATACATATCTCAAGAAACTCAGTCTCTCTATAAACTTGTGATATGGCTAATTCAAGAAACTCTGTATCTCTATAAACCTATGATGTGGCTAACTATCCAGAATATGAGCTTTTCTTGATCCTCTTCTCTTGTCACTCACTCTACATGCTGTCCATGGGCAACCTCTTCCATTTCTAATAGCACCACCTACCATCAATCACAGTAACTTGCAAAAATATATTTCCAAACACCCCTAAACCCCATATTTCCAACTACCTATTAAAATAGTATCACTCAAACATCTGTAGCAATTGCATTTCTGACCTATCAGAAAAAAAAATTTCTCTTTCACAATTTACTTGATTAACAGCATTGTCATTTACTAAGTTGCCCAAAAAGAAACTTCAGAAAGTCAAAAAGTCGGCTCTGATCTCTTCTCTTTCATATCCCGTGTTCTATCATTTTCTAAGTTCCTCAATTCAACCTGGAAATTTTTCTCTAACCACCCTGACAGAATTTCAACATATCTAACTCAGACTGCTATTACTATGGGAGCTTCCTGCCCCAATCTCTCCTGGTTCCAAGAAACCTTCCATGCAAGTCTTCTAAAGTACTCAAGTGCTGGAAAACCTTCAATGTAAGTTATTGCCTATGGTACAATATTACAAATTCTCCTGTAGGCAGAGGCCTCCCATAGTCTAACTTACCATACTGTCCCAATCGCATGATGTTCTCCTGTATTTCTTAGCAACAACAGTCTGACTGATGTTTGCCACACACGCTGCCTATTTGAGTATTGACTTACCTTTGTTCATTCTTGTTGTTTAGCACCCACTTCCCACCATATTTCCTAGTAAAAGCCAACTCATTATTCCAGATCTAGCTCACATGTCATCTCTGTTTTGATGCCTTCTCTAACCTTCCCTAACAGAACTATCCCTTTTCTGTGTTCCCATTATACTTCACATAGATCATCACTGTATATCCTATGATCAGTACCAGCTATCTATACATTCATCTCCCTGGGAAGTCTGAATAGAACCTAGAAGCTGCATCTCTACATATCAGCTGTTCACAGACAGTAATAGTTCAATAAAATCTATATTATTTAATTCACAGATTAGAAACATTGCTGATGTTTAAGAAATTTATAATACACGCAGTAGTTTACAACCACACATCTTCTGATCATCTCACTAATAACCACTAAATAAGAGACATTATGATGCTGCTATTGTTTTTAAGCTGTTTCTGATATAAAAGCCTCAAAGATCTATTTTTTTTAAATGAAGTATTTTCTGTCAGGTACATCTGTGTGATACTTCTATTTAGGCAAAATTAGCCAGTTTCACAAAACAGCCATATAGGTTTTTTTAAAGGAATAAAACAAAGGTACACTTCTTTCCCTCTCTTTGAAGGTGTATGTCACCACCACAATCCTGTAAGAGTTACTAAATTCCACAATGATCCAGCCTCTGGCAGTGACAGTGAGAACCACCTGACGTTATCAAGAACCTGGAAAGATGCCTTTTATATAGACAGGGGAACTATGAGAAACAGGTGTAATCTATGTGAGGCAGAAAAATACTCCAAAGGAGTAAGAACTGAGAGAAAAAAAAAAGACAAAAGGAGAATATTGGGAGGATTCACAAGCAATAATAGAAAATTACAGAGGTTGGGTAAAAATTCAAAAATGATATTTATGAACCACAACTATAGACTTTATGAGAAAAAGTAATACAACTCAAAGCACAGTAAATTTCTAAACCTACCTCTCAGTCTGCAGAAATACAGGAGACAGAGAAACATGTCAGAGAACACCACAATGATGCATTTAGCAAAATTTGGTATGTGGAAAACTGTGGACAAACTACCCAGTTTCCCCAACAAACAATTGCAAAAGGGAAAAAAGAAGAGTAGGACTAAAAGATATCTAAGGGACATATCACCCAAACACTACATATGAACCTTGTTTGGATGCTGACCTCAAAAAGTGAACACTTTAAAAGAGAAAGAAAGAAAGCAGCATACACAAAGACAACTGGGGACATCTAAGCTCTGACTGGGTATGTGACACTGCAATGAAGTCACATCTTTTTTTTTTGTAGAGATGATAATGATATGTGATTATATATTTTAAAAAACACCAAATCTTTTAGAGATACATATGAAAATATTTATAAATGAAACAAAAGACATTCAAGATCTGCTTCAGAATAATCTAAAGGGGTGAAGAATGGTCATGGATTGATCATTTAGGCTATATGGAGGATTAATTATACTATTCTTTCTTTTATAATATTTCAAATTCTCTGTAATAAAAAGTATAAAACAAAAAAGAAAAAACTATTACTTGCCTTGATTATTTGACTCATCTTAAGTCTATGCTGACCCTCCCAAGTTTAAAGGTTTTCTCTCAAACTAATTACGCTTCAACTAAACATTTACCAAGGAATTTTTTTTTTACCCTGTAATCTTAAGTTGGTGTTTATTAAGTCCTAAACTCATAAGACTGACTTTCCTTACCTTGTCAGACAATTCATTTTCCACATCTTTCTTGATTCTCCTCAGCATAAATGGCTTCAATATCATGTGTAAGCGAGAGAGTTGATCTGAAATGGCAGGAGACCCCCCAGACAAATAATACATTGTATCAATTTAACACAAACAAAAGAAATATCATGATCTTCTCTCACTGAACACCTCTGGCATAATGATTTATTTGCAAGACTGAAACAATCTTTTCCCAGGTAGGAAGCCAAGGATATGAACTTTCCACAGCATCTTCCTATAGTGAATTGGCAACTGCGTTTTACTATCATTTACTCAGACTAATAAGGATGACTTTATTTTTATCAGAATTCACCTTCAGAATGTTTCAAGAACATTTTATCAATAGGGTTCTCAAACAGGCCTAATGCAAGCTATATGGGACTCCCAGTGTTGCCCCAAAATCATTTTTCAAAGTGTGTCGGCATATTAACAACAAGTAGAATAAAAAATTACTTAAGGACTTTTCTAATGGCAGATATCACTTCACATTGTGTAATAAATACTCCACAACTCTCTTAAAAGATACTAGTCAAGAGATCAAAAAAGTTCATAATAAAAATTCAAAAATGTTCAAAGAAGAAATAAATCCTAATATGTAAAGAAAAAATACCAAAAATTATCCTTCTAATATTTTGTTTTTATTACAGGCAAAAAGTCTTACCCCATTTCACAAAGAATATAAAGTTTTTCAGGATCTATGTGGAAAATGAGGATTTTGTAAGCCAAAATGTGAACTCTGCCTGTTCTGCCTTGAGTAAATAGTCAATACTACAGCAGCATCAATTGATAAGTCCTTTTTTGACTCTTAAACACACACAAAGCACATAAAAAAGAAAAAAATTTTATTTTAAAAGAGAAAAAACTTCTGTCTCGGATCTTCTTATGCATACTAGAAGAAAATTCTTTACATAGAAGAAAATATACAATTATGTGTTGCCTACACTAGTAAGAATGAAAGTTCATAAAAGTACTCACTCTCATCTATGGCAGATTTGTTTTCGGCATGGCTCTCAATGTCCTTGGAAAACCATTCATTAAATTCCTCATGTGAATCAAATAACGTTGGCATAATGAAATGCAACAGAGCCCAGAGCTGTAAACAAATGAAAAGTAAAATAGCTACAGAGCAACGAAATGACAGGATGTGAAGACATAATGAGTTCAGAGAGAGAGAAAGTGAACTTGCAGATTTGTTTACCTGTGTCTAGGTGCATGTGTCTCTGTGACTAGGAGTGTATAAGCACATGTCTCATCAACCAACAAGGCACTGTAGCAAAATCTGGTATTTTTCAATTAATTTCACACTCAAAGTCTCAAAGTCCTGCTCAGACTTTGCAGTGAGACAGTTTTAAAATTCATACAAAGATCTATTCCACAACTGAACACAGTCTGAGGTAGCAAAACTTGCTAATAATAACTCTAGGTCATGGATCAGTAAATTATGACTTGTGCCAAGTTTGGTCTGCCATCTACTTTTATAAATTAAACTTTACAGTGGAATATAGTCATACCTATTCTTTTATATATCATCTATGACTGCTTTCACATTACAATGGAAGGTTGAATAGCTGTGCAGTGACTATATGGTCCATAAAGTCTAAATATTTACTATCAGATTCTTTATGGAAAGTTTTCTGATTCCTATTTTAGATGATAAGAAAGAATTTTAGCTCCTCTCAGTGTTAAAGAATATTACTAGTATATTACTAGTAATTACTAGTATATAAACATCCTAGTATAAAAATATCTCTGCATTAGATGAGTAGCATTCTTAATATGATCATTATTTATTATATAAGTACCAAAGAATAAAGAAATTTACTTGCCTTGTGCCAGAGAATAAGAAAATAGGAATGATGCCTCCTCTGCACCTCCCCACAAAAAACCACATAGGGCAAATTCTTTCTTTTACATGGGGGATTATAAGTTGTATACAGCTGTTAACACTCTGGGTGGGCCTGGGTAAAGAATTCCAATCTGTTACTAGTGCCTACCTCTGCCATGGTGTTCTGAATGGGGGTCCCAGTTAGCAAAAGCCGATTCCGACACTGAAACTGCAAGAGTATCTTCCAACGAACACTGTCCAGTAAAAAGAGCAATAAATTCCAAGTTAACAGTAAATCTTTATTCGCCCTACTGAGAACCCTTATTTCTAGAAATGCTTTTCAAAAAATAACATTCAGAATCAAGCAATCTATAATAAACACAATTGAAAAATATTACTCAACAAAGCTAAGGATAGGAAATTTCAAAGGAATTGACTTCTCTATACTGAAAACATGATATTAAGGTATTAAAGCTTTAAAACGTCCTCAAATAGGCAGTGAAAGTGTTAATCATTCAATCGTTTGTAACCCCATGGGCTATAGCCTGGCAAGCTCCTTTGTCCCTGGAATTCTCCAGGCAAGAATATTGGAGTGAGTAGCCATTCTCTTCTCCAGGGGATCTTTCCAACCCAGGGGTCGAACCCAGGTCTTCTACATTGTAGGCAGATTTTTTATGATCTGAGCCAGCAGGGAAGCCCAAAAAGGCAGACTAGGATCCGTTCTGGCTTGATAAAGTCCTTCACTATCTTTGGTCAGTTTTGTTGGTACAAACCATATAACTGGTGGCACTAGTGGTAAAGAATCTGCCTGCCAATGGAGGAGACCCAGGAGTCACAGGTTCAGTCTCTGGGTTGGGAAGATCCCCTAGAGGAGGAAATGGCAACCCATTTCTGTATTCTTGCCTGGGAAATCCCATGGACAAAGAAGCCTGGTGGGCCACAATTCACGGGGTTACAAAGAGTCAGACACAACTAAGCAACTGAAAATGCCTAGTAGAAAGTTTTAAAATTATTATTCTATATGCTTCTAGTGTGAGTTTGGAGGGAACAATGGAAAATAAGAAAAAGCGTGAGAAAAAAATACAAAGTGAATCTATTGCTCCTGGCCACAAGCATGCCCTACTTCAAAAGAGTGAACCAGGAAATTATGCTCTTCAGAGAATGGAAAGGTCCATGGAAAATACTATTCTGCCAGTTAACATGGACTTCTAAGAAAGTCCTGTGAATTCACCAAGAGTTTATAAAATCCATCAAACTCAAGGTCTAATACCACTGAGTAACACTTCACAGCCAAGCACTCATTTACTATTCAGTTTGGGAGCTTAAAGGTATTAGAACATTTTAAACATGTAACTTCCAATTAAAGGATTCTTGGGAGTCTAATAACTATCCAGGGACTAGGATAACCTGCATAAAATAGTAGAAGCTATAATCCACAGAATTTAACATTCTGCTTCCTACCAAGATCTGTAAAGTAATCCCTCAAGCAAAGGGCAGATACCCCTTCCTCCACAGAAAATTTCCTTCAAGAACAAAAATCAGTTAAAATGCCATAATTATTGAGTGGGGAGGAAGAAGCTGAGAAAAATCCTCACACTCTAAACATTAGTATTTATATTACATGAAAATGCAAAAAAAGAATTTATGCCTTCTGGTCAGATACATGGTTCATGCAGATACCACATTCTGAATTATCTCTGACCTTCATTCTTGTGCACGTATGTCATACACATATCTATGTATCTGTATGCCCTCAGTCCACGGACTTTATTTCTACTACTTGCATTACCTGGAACTACTCTTGAGCGCCTGAGCCTCATCCAATACCATGTACTGCCACTTGACTCGCTGGAAATACTTTACATCCTGTACCACCAGCTGGTAACTGGTGATAACCACATGGAAAGGGGCATCCTGAGTGTAGAGGGTCTTCTGTAAATATAAGAGGGCAAGGGTGAAAAGAGAAACCTAAACAATTCATAATAAGACAATGAGGAATGGACTGTATTTTCTAAGGCCAAGAAGTTTAAGATAGCCCTAAAGACATGTTTCTCCCATGTAGGAGATGTGTAGTGAATTAAAGCATAATTGTTTTTAAAGTAGTCACCTTAATCACAAACTTTGTTAAAAAGTAGTCATCAGCTTATTAAAGAGAAAAGTTCTTAATCCTTGCTGACTGTCTATCACAGGAAAATCATTGTAAAAGAAAAAAAAATTACATCTGCATAGAAACATGTAAGATTTTATGTAAGAGAAATTATTCAAATCAATTGGAGAAATGACTGTATATATGTGTGAATATGTATATGTGTGTGTGCATATGCTTACAGTAAGCTGAAAGTTACCTGACTCCAAAACCTCCTGATGACTTTTCTGTCATGAGGATTTCCCCAATATGGTAGCACCTAGAAAAAGGACCAATATGTATATTAGTTTCTACTGATAATCTTAAAAGTATCATCACAAATATAGGATTTTCTGGTGGCTCAGATGGTAAAGAATCTGCCTGTAATTCAGGAGACCTAGATTCAATCTCTGGGTCGGGAGGATTCCCTGGAGAAGAGAATGGGTACCCTTCTCCAGTATTCTTGCCTGGAGAATTCCATGGACAGAGGAGCCTGGGGGGGCTACAGTCCATGAGGTCACAAAAAGTGGGACATGACTGAGTGACTTAACACTTTCAGTTTCATCATCACCAATACATTGTTCAGAAAGGCTTTTTTAAAAAACTTAGCAGAATGAATATATGAATTTCTCTTCTGTCATTACTGCACTAGGAGTTGGACTAGCACTCTTTCTACTGACCCAGCTAAAACACAAATACAAAACAACTGTTTGAAGGCATCAGAAAGGTACTTGGGCAGTGAAGAATTATAGAGTCCAGATCTAGAAAAGACAGGAAAGCCTGGCATTGTACATGTTCCCCTAGAGATTGCTGCTGCTGCTAAGTTGCTTCAGTCGTGTCCGACTCTGTGCACAGATTGCTAATCCTTCCTAAAAGTTCTAGTTGAAACACTATGAAACTGAGAAGTTGTTTTTCTTTTTTTAAAGGATATAGGACCCACAAACAAAAAACTGTAGTTCAAGGAGGAAGGTTTCTGATAACTACCCACCTCCCTGGCCTTAAGTTGGGAATGAAAAGATACATACACACTGGTAGTAAAGGTAAACTATATACACACTTGTTTTATCAGATTCTGAAATCTAGCTTCAATTCATCTCAACTCTTGACTTAGATTAATGGGGCTTTGGATTATTACTGTCCCAGAAAAAAATTACTGTAGGCAAAAAAATCCACAACAAAACCCCAAACACACATTAATCCTCTCTCTGGAAGAAGAAAATAACATTCAGAGCCCACAATTATCTCCAGAATTTTTCCTATACATCTGGCATTAAACAAAACCAAAACAAAAATTTTAGAAACAAACTTTTAAACAAATGCTTGTTTGTTCACAGAATTAAGAAGAGGAGATTTAGAACTTCAGTGTTACACTAGAAATTACAAAAGAACCAAAGGGAATTTCTAGAACTGAAAAAATAACTAGAATTAAGAATTAAATCATGAGTTCAACAGACTGAATCAGTTGAAGAGAAAATTAGTGAACTACAAGAGAGGTCAGAAGGAAACATCCAGACCAAAGCATGGAAAAACAAAAGAATGCAGAACTCAGCACTTCTGAAATGTACCTAGATGTAACTCTCACTCTTTTTATTGTTAAGGGATTCAAAGTGCTTCTTGAACCCATGGCTTGATATGTTTTGTTCTTCTGAAAAATCTCAGAGATGGAAGCACAAATATGCAGGAAGGGATGAAAATCAATGAGAAATCAATGTGAATAATATGAATAAATCTAAATAATTTCCAAAGTATAAATAATAGTAAAATGTCTTCTGGGGTTTAAAATATAAAATATATACAAAAACAACTGTGTTAAAGTCTGGAGAAGGGGAGTGTAGTTACAGTACTACACTAAGGTCTTTCTACTATCTGAAAAGTATTAACAGTATTAACTTGTATTTTTTTTTTTGAGAAAGGCATGCCTGTCGTATTTTCCTGGGAATCTACTGAGTAACAGAATGAATATATAATTAGCAAGTTTAAAAGGAGGAAGAAATACTACTACTTCCCCAGTAGTCCAGTAGCTAAGAACGCACCTTGCAATGCAGGGAACTTGGTTCAGTTCCTGGTCGGGAAACTAAGATCCCACACACTGGGGAGCCAAGAAGCCTGTGCTCCACAACTACTGAACCTGTAGACCACAGCTAGAGAGTCCATGTACCACAACAAAAGATCCTGCATGATCCAACAAAGATCCCTCGGTCTGCAACTAAGACTCAATGCAGACAAATAAATAAATAATAATTTATTATTTTAAAAATATTATTTATTTTATTTTTGGCTGTGCAGGGTCTTCCTTACTACAGATGGGCTTTCTTTAGTTGTGGTTCATGGGCTTCTCAGGGCTCAGTTGCCCCGCAGCATGTAGAATCTTCCTAGATCAAGGATTGAACCCATGTCCCCTGCATTGTCGGGCAGATTCTCAACCAGTGGACCACTAGGGAAGTCCCAATAAATAATATTTTTAAAAAATAAATAAAAGGAAAAAAAAAGGGTAAAATTGAATCAGTTCTAAAGGACTCAAAGAAAGAAAAGGAAAGCTAAACAGATGAAAGAAGA